>CAWUFW010000311.1:2310000-4833645 GCA_963921515.1 Calotriton arnoldi
ACGAGTCCAAGATGATCAAAATGAGCCAAACGGGGCCCGAGTTATGGCTGTTATATATTTGGTGACCTTTGACCCTTCTTTTCCAGTGACAAAGCGCGTGGGGCTCCGCCGCTGGTTCCAGTTTGGCCCCCTCAGTGGGTCAGGGCCCTCTCGTGATGTGAGGGCCCTGAGAAGAACCAAGGGTTAAGGGAATGCCGTTGCGCTCCCACGAAGGTGAGCAGGGGCCCAAGACCCCATCCCGGGGCCCCAATGGCCAGGGCAAGAAGGGGAGGAGTGCCATCACACTTCCCCACATCACCAAGAAGGCAGCAGCACCACATGTGTCTGACCGCTGGAGCTGGCAGACCAAAGTGAAGTGCCAGCTCCTGCAGCACACGAGTGTGCTGGCCGTGTGGGGAGCCAGCGAGAGCAGCCCCCACACTCCCCGAGTTTTTCTCCACTGTCCAGCTGCATGCGGGGTGCAAGGGTGTGACCAGGCATCCTGAGAGAATGGAAAGCACAACACGAGGCCGCAAAAGAAAAGGAACACTAAATTGAAAAGAACATGGCTCTCCCCAGTGCAGCAGTAGAACCGCTAATTACAAATGCACAAAGCTGAAGGAGGAGCGCCTCATAATGCCCTGAGGGATTCGTCAGTTTCAGCATCAATTTAAAATTGGAAACCACTCATTTGTGGCTTGTGCTGACCCCCGGAGAGCCTAGTCACCACCAAAATGTTCCCAAAGTGCTAGGAGAGTTGTATGAGCAGCTCAGCCTCCCCTAAAAAGTGCCAGAGTTCCCACTCTAAGTTTGGTGGGACTCTATGAAAGATAATCCCTCACAAGTTTTAAGTGTTGATTAAGCTTCTCCTAGCTTGAACTTTTGTTTTAGAGCTGGAATGGCTGCGCCCTCTGTGGGCAAAGATAATGGCTGCAACCAGTAGTGGCCTGAAAGTGTTGGATAGGAGTATTCATGTTGAGAGACAACCTCTGGGGGTGAATGATATAATTGCACATGCTGTGTTTATGAATGTAAAAGTGCCATATTGTATATTGAATGTTATTCAAAATATATGCTAATGTTCATAATTGCATAGGGTTGTGATCATAATGGTAAAAGGTTAATTGCGTTATTGATGTTGACAGTTATGCTGAGTGCACCACACTCCCAGTCATACGTAGGCATTGATTCTTGCTCATGCTTTATTTGAATAATGAGACTGACAGCCACTCGGGATTAAAGTTTGCATGGTTTATTGCCAGCATTAAGGTTCTCAGCCATGGTTATATGTATATATTGTATTAATTCCTATGGTGAAATGCTTATTGAGATAATGAGATTAACAGCAACTTGCTTTGGTGCCAGTATTAAGTGCTCTTATTGCAAGCTATGTCAAACCCTGGAATTTAGGGACAAGGTAAGGTTTCAACATGAGTTTTGGTACTGGACTCCCCTCCTTTGGGAGGGTTAAGAATGATTATGCAATGTTATTCAAAAGTAATTCCATCAGCTTGTGTATATTTGTAAATTGCTGCATAGTATTTAATTGTTTGTGTGTAATAAATATACTTTTTCCTCTTTCAAAAGAAAAGCACAGACTGAACAATCCTTAATTGAGTGTTGTTATTGTGTATTTGTGAATGGTGTTTACTAGCCCACATCACCTCCTTTGAGTAGGCCTTGGATTGCTCTGCTTCGCTACCCTGGGAGAGTCAAGCGCTACAATGGGGTGTTTGGTTCCTGGTGGAGAACAAATGTGGACCCATTACTTGTGCAGACCACACAACTAATGACCCATTTTCCAACAGCGTTCAATTCTGTTTTGCTCACACCATCTAAAGCATTCGGATCTGGGAAATATTTTATATTGTCCATCTTCTCAAGCATGTTCCTAATAAAATGTAACCAGGGATTTTAGTCACACCGTTCAATGCCAAACAGCTTGCTTCAAAAGTAAAGGTGCAAAGCAAATCCTATCCTCAGTATATGGGATACCCAGTTCTTCATGGCAGATAACATTTGTGCACCTAGGACGAACTGCCAAAATCCATTTCAAGCATTTGTTTTCTGTGTGCTGGAGGGTTTCCACATCAGATCACCTCATAATCCCCCACCATAAGATGACACGAAATGCATTTGCTGCTGTATATGATGGACATTGCCTTCAATGGTTTCGTACCAAGCTTTGTGGTGCATCTAAATACAGCTTCTATGTTTCTCGCAAAGAACATCCTCCTTGCTACCAGCAAAGATTTCCATTTATTCTGACAGTTAAACAGTAGCCCAAATAGGAAAAATTATCCGTAGAAGCCATCTTTTTACCTTTAAGAAAGTGCAAACTGTTCTGCTTCCCAGCAATACCAGTAGTCATTCTAAAAGACTTGTCTTGATTCACACTCTGCCCCAAATCATCCACATACATGGCAGAATTATCAAGTAGTATTTGAAGGCCATTTTCTGTGCGAGCCATCAAGACAGCATCCTCTGCATATAGCAAGATGGGCAATGGATGGGACCCAACTTGTGGCATATCACAGGCTCTCTCAACCAAATATTTCTCAATGTTATTAATGGATAAAGAAAATCAGAAAGTGTCTAAAATGCAACCCTGCTTCGCACCTTTTTCCACATGATATAGCTCTGTACACTCTCCCTTTCTTCCATATCTAACACATGCAGTGGTCCCCATATACAATTGGCATAGGAATGGTATAATTGGCTCCTCTACACTCATATTCCTCAATAGGCCCCATACTTTACAGCGAGGGATCCCTTTTTAGCTTGGGTGTACTTGCTTATAAGAATGTACAGGTTGAAACACTGCTCTATAGTACCTAATTCCTTGTCAGGACGATGCTACCCATCACCTTAGAAGTACAATCTAACAGGGAGATTGGCCTATCACAGTTTTGCTCTGGCTTATTGCCCTTTTTAAAAATTGGGACTATCACGGACTGACTCCATATTGGAGGTGGACCATGCTTTGCTACAGCATTTAGAAATTTGTAACCAACGGTGCCCAGAAGTCAACAAACATATCAAGCGGTAGGCCATCTTGCCCTGGGCCTTTCCTTTTCCTACCATGTTTAAGGCCCTTCTGACCTCGTCACAATACAGCTCCAAGGGAACTGGAGCTTGGACAATGTTACTATCCTGAGCCCTATTTACATAGATATGCTCTGTTTCATCCCTAAAATCATACTTAAGGTCAAAATGTTAGACCCACTCCTCTGGGAGGACAATTGTATCCACTAACAGGTAGTCAAGCTCCCTAAATAAAATCAGACGTTGACCACTTTCCTGAAGGCTACACAATCAAACTAATTACAAGCCTTCTGGAGTGTCTCCCACCTATCTCCTTAATAGCTTCCCTATGCTTCTTCAATGCCTCTTTATAAAGTCTCCTGTGTTCTTTAACCTTACTCAAGTCTTTTGGAACGGACTTCAATGGCCTTTTTTTTTTAGCATAGTGTGTGCCTTTGTGCAAGCTGAATCAAACCACCCATGCGGTTTCCCTGGTCCACTGCTTGGACGTAGCAATATGCCCTCCTTTATGTACCTTCCTAGCTCCACAAAAGCTGAGATGACAGTACATCCCTCAGTGTATTCAAGACAAATGTTCACCTTTTCACTCTTCCTACTCACTAGGTTACAAAGGAATTCACCTAAATATATTTTGTCCCATTTGAGTGCAATTGCATTCTGTCTTCCCGCACCTATCTCTTAGCCGGGGAAACTCAGCGATGCACACAAATAATCCCACTTGAGTGTCAGAGATAATGGGTTATGGTTTGCCAACACAGGAAGGCAGAACTTGAAAATCTTCTCTAAATGTTTTGACATTCTCATATACGAGAACAAAGTCAATAATACTTGAACTTCCCTTCCTTACAAATGTTGGGAGATTATCTTCTTGTAAGGTGCAAATATCATTAACATGACCCATATTCATTTTCATTAAAAACTTGTTCAGTGCGTTTCCATAAGTATTATAAATAAAATTGTGACATCCCCTCGCCTCCATTATTTAACAAACCCCAAATGACCTTTGCATCTCGTAGACATATTTTTGTATTTAAATCGGCAAGCAAAACATAAAAAATCTCCCTACATCTGTTAGATAAAAAGCCCTCCAGATCATTTCTAAGGCGTAAATCATATTGGCCCTAGTGCTATTAAAAATGTTATTGTAGTCATTAATTAACAGGATATCCCAGGTACCCTTTAGATTAAACCTAATGATCTGATAATAAGTAGAGTTTACAACTATTTTTGTTACTTTGCCAGGTAAAGTCAGAGATAATAAAATAGCTAACCCACCTTTAGCCCTGCCATGACTTGACCTATTATCTGGGTACAAAAGAAGCAGTAGCCTTCCAAATTAAAGGGGTCAATTGCCCAGGTTTCTTGAAAGCATAGAACAGGATAATCCTGTATAAAACTTTATCAGTGTAGATTTCGGTGTTTGGACCGGACGCCGGCAATATTCCAGCTTAGGATCTTGAACCTTTCTTTTGTTGCATATATATTACTAGTATGTACGTCTGGAAAGGGTTCAACCTCATCACCCTGGTCAAGTCTTACCTCCCGCCCTTGGTACACAAAGCATAATAGGGATACATGGTTCCAAAACGTGGCTTGCCTCTAGCGCCTGTCATCCCTGATCGGGGCAATCAGGGGGCGGTGTGAAACGGCTGTGTGTGCTCACTATCATTCATGTGCAAAGAAAAGGGAGAATAAACACAGTTTTAAGCACTCACTATGTCTCCCCTTTGTACCCAAGGGACCAGGTCCTTAGTTCTTGTGACTAGAAATTGATCAAAATATCCTAATGGCACCACAGAGCTCCCACTGTCTTTTGGGGAAGGAAGGATAAAAGAACAAGGAACTTTTCAGCAAATTGTACAGAGCTAAAATTTACCACTATGCAATCCTCTTTATATACTTTTGGGCCCAGCCAATCCATGGCGCATGTTGAACCATTATGGTTCTGTCCAACATTTGTTGCATTCTGCCCACTTTTGTACCCAGTCAATTTCTTTCTTTATTCCTTACTCACTCCACCCATCATGTTGATCTGACCTGAGGCGAGGACCCCTTTATATCAATCACATACGAGTTCACCTCCAGTGGCAATTGTAAACAGGAACTCAAATTGATCCCGGGTGTCTCACTCTTGGAATATCTAAACCTGTGGTTGGTATCATCTGTGGGGTGGAAATACCGACCCCTTATGAGTATTCCTAACTTTATTCCTTGTCTCAGTCAAGGCCTTGTGCCCAGCAAGTTATTTCCTCTGGGCCCCCAAAGGATAACAGTCTGGGTTAGTACGAGAGCAACAGTTCAGCTAACTATTGTCCTTGTTCCCTTGACTAGGTACTGTTTGTTTAAGAAAATCTAGACATGCAGATGTCATAGCTTCAAGGGACTCCATTCTATTAAAAACCAGCTTAAGAGAGTCTCTTACAAAAGTTTCCAAGGAATGTAGTGTAGTGTCAATGATTTCTTTCAACATTTGTTTAAAACATAACATGTCCGTTAACTTTAGATTAGAGACCCCTGCTCCCTCTTTGCTCTTCATCATCCCCCCTTTTGGCGAGCTCCTAGATTAACCCTTTTCTCAACTATGCATCTTGCTTTTGGTTGCACCTTTTAGCCACCATGCCGGGGGAAGCCCATGGTTATTCCTCTGGTGATGCTGGTTCAGTGGATTGCGAGTCAAATTGCACACCAGGATTATTGACCTCTAATGTGTGGCCTGCTGGGGATTGGGCCAGATACTTTCCTCAGGGAAGGGCAAGCAGTCATTCTTATTGGCCCTCTCTTTTACTGCCCATTGGGAATTTATCAGTCTCTCTTCCACATTACTAATCTTCTCATGAATGACCCCCTTAGCACTCGTCAAAAAAGTAACAGTACTAGGTGTCACGGAATCTCTTTACCTGTTCAGAAAGCTGATGATTTTCTTTTCCCCATGATGCCAACCACAGTCACCACACAACATGGGCAAAGCTAATTAAAAAGAAAATGCAAGAGGGGTACCCGGCCACGTCCTCTAATAGCCACTGACGAGTGCAGATGGGCCCACTCTTGGCCCAGTCAACGCCAGGGTGGGTCCTGCTCCGCAGGGAACAGCGGTGGTTTTTCCAAAGCTCCTGCCCAGTGCCCACAGCTGGTGACTCTGCCTCCCAACTGCAGGGAGAACTGTGGCATGTAGTCCAGGCCTCCCGACACAGTCAAAAATGATTACATCCCCTTGCCAATGCTCCCTTGTTATCCCGAGTGTCACCGCCAAATCGGACTCCTGTGCCTATTAAACAGGTGAGACTGGTGAAGCTGGTAAAGCTGATAAGACCTGCACAGGAGGCACACCATTAGACTGATTAAGCTGTTGTGCTGTTGAAATGTTGAGATTAAGGGGTTAGGTGGCCTGAGATACAGCGCAGTCCTGTGCAGTCAGTGCAGACAAAATGGCTCAGGTGGATGCAGGTTGACCCTCTGTCTCTTGTCAGGTGACAATTACCATGGGCTGAAGGCTGAGGGTGGGGTGCAGTGGAGTGGGGTGGAGCGAGGGAAGGCGGTGATGGGAGCATTGTTGGCAAGACAGTAAAAAACAACTGAAAACCAGGAGCGCAGGGTGGTACTTGTTGTAACTTCCCCTTTAATGTATGATTCTCTAGTGGGAATGTTATGTACATCAGTAGAATGTTGGGGGGACCTCTGGGAGTCAGAGTGTCAGTTACCTGGACTGCTGCTGGTGAATTGATCTGGTGGGTGTAAATAAACCTCTACTTCAAGACATAACAGATGTGGCTATCGTTTTATTACTGGCAACGACAGGTTACACCCACCGAAGAACTCGGCGTGCTTAATACTTCAAGAGTAACCCGAACTGTTTTACTTAAGGTCAGTCTTCTGTTTTTTTTTTTTTTAAAGAGTGGATGTGTGCTTCATAATTAAATATTGGGATCGGTGTCGATTCTCACTCGGGCAGGATTGAAAAGTGCCAGCAGCGACGTGGATTAAGACTTTTATTCCGATCTGTAAGAATCATACTGACACCGTTAAGCATACGAGCTGAGCGATTTAAAAAAAAAAAACACCGCGAGCAGCATATGATGCGCGTGCGATGGTTCCATTCAGAAGCTGTGGAGCATGTGATGACGCTGGAGCTTAGGAGCATGCGAGCGCTCGATGCGTACTGAAGCCTGAAGACGCGCTGTGGAAGTGCGCGCTGTCTCAGATTTGAAGGAAGTGAGTCATGTACGTGTTGACGTACCGACGTGCCTCAAAATAAACTAGAGTGTTCACTCACTCGTACGTGCTGGGGCAATTTAAATACGAAGTACTGTCATCGATCTGCTTTCCCTGCATTCTTTTTTTCAAAACGAGTAAATCCACAACACACGAAGAATTGAGTAATCTTTTTCTCCAAAGATGAGTTAGTTATCTTAATTAATTTTGTTAATTCAGTTATTTGCAAGTTTTGGCCAATACCAACAGACATTTCAGAAGCTGTCTATACCTTGATGATTATCTATAAAAGTGGTCACAATCAACAGTTAACAATGAGCATTTTTGGTTAATTTATGATTTTATTCTATTATATTAAATTGTTAGTTTGGATTATTGTATTAGCTTATTTTGTTAGTTTGTTTAGTTGCTTTGCTTTTCAGCATGTCAACATCCAGTGGAAAGAGCCAGCCACCACAATTTTTATGTGAGCGTGGAGAACCTATTCTTCCTTGGAAGAAATGGAAGCCCCTTTTTGACTCGTACTTAATAGCCATTGGTGGTGAGAAGTTTTCTGCTGCAAGAAAACAAGCGGTATTGCTTCATAATCTTGGCATTGAAGGAAGAAATATTTATGATAGTTTGGATCTCATACCAATTGGCAGAGGGACTGGAGAACCTAGTGATGTTTACGAAATGAGTGTGTTACTACTCCAAACTCATTTTGGACCACGTTCGTATGTTGTTATGGAGAGACATAAATTCTTCATGCGTGTGCAGGCTAAAGGGGAAAGAGTTGGTAACTACGTAGCAGCACTTAAATCTTTAGCCCAAACATGTGACTTTGAACAATTAACTGATTTCCTTATACGTGATCAATTGGTATGTTGCACAAATGACTCTAGGATTCAGGAAAAATTGTTGTCAAAAAATCCTAATTTGAAGGAAGCTATTACTATTGTTGAGAGCATCGAACACACTTCAGATTGGGTAAAAGAGATGCTCAAAACTACTGTACCGTCTGAAGCTGTTGCTAATGTAAAAAGGGATGAATTTGATAGTGCTGGTCATGACACCTCAACGACCACTGTTTGTAAATTGAATAGTAAACAAGAGAAAGGGTCCGGTAAGATTGATAAACAAAGATGGAACAACAATTCTAGTAAGGATATTAAATTAAGGTGCCCTAGGTGTGGGAGTCAAAACCATGGACCCAATTTTCCTAATTGTTTTGCCAGAAGTATGAATTGTAGAAATTGCGGAAAAAAAGGGCATTATGCGCGTATGTGCAGGAACACCAAAGTAAACATGGTGGATGATGATGAAATGTTATCTCAACAAGCTATTCATTGTATTACAGGAAATGTCAATAACACTGTACAAGATGTAAAAAATGTAGATATGGGCATTGTAGTTATGCCAAAATGGGATGTGTATATTGGTGTCAAATTAGTCCCAGTTCTGGCTGACTCTGGTTCACCTTACACATTGTTAAGCGACAAATTTTGGGATTCCACTTTTGGGATTAACAATGTTGTACTCTTACCACCTGACATCAATCCCGTGGGTTATGGTGGACAGAATATTGACCTGGTTGGGTATTTCATCCAATCCATCATGTTTAAGGGAAGAGAAACTGTAGGTAAAGTGTATGTTGCCAAACGTGGTGATAATCTTTTAGGTTGGCGACACCAAAAAGACCTTGGGATCATTTTGAATCCCAATGCGCCCGATCAGGTAATGCTGGTCAGACATCAGAGTGATGACAAGGATATCGTTGGGAGGTACCCAGAAGTTTTCAGTGATAAACTTGGTCTTCTCAGTGAATTTAAACACAAAATAATTTTAAAAGCAATGGCAAAACCTGTAGTACGCATCAGAACTGGAGCGAGGTAACACTCCATTACCAGACGCACAGCATAATCCGTGATTCATAACATAGATACCACGCATTTGTCCACGTTTAATATGATTTATTCCATGTACTCCCAAATTTTCTGTTACTCATTTCTTTTATCCTTTCACATGTGAGATCCTTATGTATTCCAAAGTTTCTAATGCGACAGATATGCCAATCCAGGCCTTTTTCTGGGGCATGAAGCATACATACATCATCCTCAGTACTTTGATCTTATATACCCAATGCATTTCGGGCTTTCCATAGTCCTTCTTCAGGGGTTCACTACAAATTTAAAACAGTACCATTAGATTTGTTATTCAGACCTCTGTGCATTCAAATTACCAAAATACTTCAAGAAATTCATGCCATGTTTTACTGCTAACCACATAGCCAGTGTTTTCCCTCTAAATGCGTAACTGGATGCTCTGAACCTGTGCCCAAACAAGCATCTCCCAAACCTCAAAACCCCCCCTTTTATTTGCCTCCACGTTTTCATATGGAATCACCAATAAGTATTCCCCATCAGCTCGTACTCGACATTACTCCAAATTAGTCAATGCCCATAAATAGCATGAACATTCTCCCGTACCTTAATCATCTTTTTCAGTGCAATCTACTTCCCAATGATGTTCTCTCCTCGCGTAAAGCAGTGTTCCACTCTCTCCTACCATCTCCCTTATCACTCGTATAACGTGACCCCACCCCTCCGAGTTGGCCAATCAAATTAACCAAACTGTTCAAATCCCCGACCCTCATAACTACACATCCCATAACCCACTGCTTCAACTCCTCATTAGCCCCGACTTGCTGTTTAAACCTGTGACTCATGATTACACTGACCCACTCCCTGTTGGTAGAACTTCCCCAGGCAACTTACTCTAATACCCCGCCCTCCCGCAGATGTTATCTCGAACGCCGATTCTATGATGTTACACTTCATGCTTTAAAACATGGAAATGTCATTAAAATATATTTTTTACGATGTTGACAATAAACGTATTCTAGTAGTTCATGGATTTATGTACATCGTCCACACCAAAGTCCTCTGGCATGTGTTTAAACATAGTTCTTGAGCTTCCGCTCCTGGGATGTGTTGTTGTATTGTCGTCTCACATGTGACTTTCTTTCTGTTTGACATCTTTTGCCAATAATCCTGTGGGTGCAACTTGTCAATGGGGCAGTCAAGTATTTCTATTAACTGAAAAAAGCGACCAAGTGCACACCTGTTTCTTCCGAATATTTCACTGTAGAATTTTGTCCATAATTTTAACTTTCGCATGCAGCCTGGAAGCGTGATCTGCCCTGGTACCACGCGCTAATGAACGCATCAGAACTGGAGCGAGGTAACACTCCATTACCAGACGCATAGCATAATCCGTGATTCATAACATAGATACCACGGATTTGTCCACGTTTAATATGATTTATTCCATGTACTTCCAAATTTTCTGTTACTCATTTCTTTTATCCTTTCACATGTGAGATCCTTATGTATTCCAAAGTTTCTAATGCGACAGATATGCCAATCCAGGCCTTTTTCTGGGGCATGAAGCATACATAAATCATCCTCAGTAGTTGATCTTATAAACCCAATGCTTTTCGGGCTTTCCATAGCCCTTCTTCAGGGGTTCACTACAAATTTAAAACAGTACCATTAGATTTGTTATTCAGACCTCTGTGCATTCAAATTACCAAAATACTTCAAGAAATTCATGCCGTGTTTTACTGCTAACCCCATAGCCAGCGTTTTCCCTCTACATGCGTAACTGCACGCTCTGAAACTGTGCCCAAATAAGCCTCTCCCAAACCTCATAACCCTCCCTTTTATTTGCCTCCACGTTTTCATATGGAATCACCAATAAGTATTCCCCATCAGCTCGTACTCGACATTACTCCAAATTAGTCAATGCCCATAAACAGCATGAACATTCTCCCGTACCTTAATCATCTTTTTCAGTGCAATCTACTTCTTAATGTTGTTCTCTCCTCGCGTAAAGCAGTGTTCCACTCTCTCCTACCATCTCCCTTATCACTCGTATAACGTGACCCCACCCCTCTGAGTTGGCCAATCAAATTAACCAAACTGTTCAAATCCCCGACCCTCATAACTACACATCCCATAACCCACTGCTTCAACTCCTAATTAGCCCCGACTTGCTGTTTAAACCAGTGACTCATGATTACACTGACCCACTCCCTGTTGGCAGAACTTCCCCAGGCAACTTACTCTAATACCCCGCCCTCCCGCAGATGTTATCTCAAACGCCGATCCTATGACGTTACACTTCATGCTTTAAAACATGGAAATGTCATTAAAATATATTTTTTACGATGTTGACAATAAACGTATTCTAGTACTTCATGGATTTATGTACATCGTCCAAACCAAAGTCCTCTGGCATGTATTTAAACATAGTTCTTGAGCTTCCGCTCCTGGGATGTGTTGTTGTATTGTCGTCTCACATGTGTGCGTCTGGTAATGGAGTGTTACCTCGCTCCAGTTCTGATGCATTCATTAGCGTGTGGTACCAGGGCAGATCACGCTTCCAGGCTGCACGCGAAAGTTAAAATTATGGACAAAATTCTACAGTGAAATATTCGGAAGAAACAGGTGTGCACTTGGTCGCTTTTTTCAGTTAATAGAATTACTTGACTGCCCCATTGACAAGTTGCACCCACAGGATTATCGGCAAAAGATGTCAGAAAGAAAGTCACATGTGAGACGACAATACAACAACACATCCCAGGAGCGGAAGCTCAAGAACTATGTTTAAATACATGCCAGAGGACTTTGGTTTGGACGATGTACATAAATCCATGAAGTACTAGAATACGTTTATTGTCAACATCGTAAAAAATATATTTTAATGACATTTCCATGTTTTAAAGCATGAAGTGTAACATCATAGAATCGGCGTTCGAGATTTTGGACCTAAACGCATTATCAAGGTTATGAGAAATGTTGTAATGCTTAGTGGTGGTGATGTCTGGTGCATGTCCCGTTTGTCAAAATGTGGAAGGGAGGATGGTAATTTGGATCCTCTGACTAATCATTTCCATCGTGGTAATGTGAAGGTCCTGTCTGAGTCGTTATGTTGTGACAAAAGAGTAAGGAAGTCACCATCGTATCTTCATGATTACATTTTAGAGTAATTACATATTTCTTTCACGTTCTTTTGTTGAATTTCAGTTTTCTTATGGTTTAGCTGTTGCTATAAATTTTTAGATTTAGTCCATGCCTTGTTGCTTTATTTCTTCTCTTTTGTTCTTTTCTTTCTTTCCTTCTTTCTTTGCATCAATATTGTAAAGGGAAGATGTGTTGTAACTTCCCCTTTAATGTATGATTCTCTGTGGGAATGTTATGTACATCAGTAGAATGTTGGGGGGACCTCTGGGAGTCAGTGTCAGTTACCTGGACTGCTGCTGGTGAATTGATCTGGTGGGTGTAAATAAACCTCTACTTCAAGACGTAACAGATGTGACTATCGTTTTATTAGTACTTCCTAGCGAATGCACACTACAGAAGGCCAGACCTGCATTGGTGTCCTTCCTCTTGGGCCCAGCCCCCACCGCCCTTCAGCCACAAGGCCGCACTCTGCACAACCAGCTTTCTTAGCACCCAACTCCTCGCTCCCAGCCCTTGCCTGGGATATCACGGCATGCTCCCGTGGTGTTCTCCACGCAGTGTTCTCTACGGCCGGCATCCTCTACAGAGCAGCAGGAAAGGAGTGGCCTGTTTTTTCAGTCCCAGGAATTTAAAATTAGATATAGAAAAGTAAACACCAAGCTCCCTAGGAAGACATAGTATGACATTTGACCGCTGTCTTTGAATGCACAGCAAATGTGACAAGATAAGAACAAAATTTAAAGGCCTGTTTACAGAAAGCGAGCACTCTTGGAAGAATACTGTAAACAGGCTGGCTGCACGGAAGAAGAATCAACATCTCTGTGACGGAAGCACTATCGAATGGTTGGATCACCAAGAACGAAGCGGAGTACCTAGTGAACACTAAACCAACGACGCCATATTTCTACATCTTGCCAAAGATCCACAAAAACATCATGCCCCCACCCGGCAGACCAATAGTGTCAGGGATCAACTCCATCCTCAAGCCACTGAGTCAATACTGTGATCATTTTCTACAGCCACTAGTTCAAGCAAAACCGTCATACCTCAAGGACACCAAGGAGACCATCAACCTCATCGAAAACATCAGAGGACCTGAGGAAATCACTTTACTAGTAACACTTGACGTGGAGGCACTATATACAAACATTCCACAAGAAGCCACACAAAGAGTAGTTGAAGAAACCCTGAGAAACAGTGATCCTCCCACACAACAACCCATTAACTTCATCCTGGAATGCGCAGAACTCGCCATGAAGAACAACTTCTTCAAGTTCCACGACCAACACTATCAACAAATCCATGGAACTTGTATGGGCAGTACATTTGCACCAAGCCTAGCATGTCTATACATGGCCCATTTTGAGGCCCAACATATCCTACCAGAAACTAATCCTTTCAAATCAGAAATAAAAGAGTGGAAACGGTACATAGATGATGTACTTATGCTATGGACGGGGACAGAGGATCGATGTAAAGAATTCCACTCCTGGATCAACCAACAGGACCCCTTCCTCAAATTCACACTATCAACCTCAAGTAAAGAAATACCATTCCTGGACTTACTAATTCTCTTCAAAGATGGAAAACTGTCGAACACGACATATAGGAAGCCCACAGATCGCAACAGCTTATTGCCCTACGACAGCCACCATACCAAAGCCTTGAGACAAAATCTCCCCTTCGGCCAATTCCTCAGGCTGAGGAGAAATTGCAGCACTACCCAGGATTATGAAATACAGGCAGCAGAACTTAGCAAAAATCTGGAAAAAGAAACTACCCACAAAAAATCATAAAGTCTGCCAAGAAACGCGCACGGAACAACCATCGAGGAGCGCTTCTGGAAACACAAGAAAAGCGAAAAGATGAAACAATTACATGTGTCACAACTTACACACCTCAATCCAATCAAGTCAAAAATGTCCTATTAAAACATTGGAACATCTTGAACACAGGCGAAATGCAACTACAACACCCAAGATTCGCATTCAGTCGTACACAAAACATAAAAGACATCGTTGTCCACACAAGACCACAGAAAAAACAAGGGGACAGCCAGAGGACATTATGGGACCTGCCGACGCTCAAGGGACACTACCCATGCGGGGCTTGCAATGTCTGCCCTCTCACAGCACATACCAAAACACTCCAATTAAAGAACCAAGAGTGGACACAAAAGAGACACACCAATTGCAACACAAAAAATTGCGTCTACATGGTGAAATGTCCTTGCAACCTACTATACATAGTGATGACCTCTAGAGTTGTAAAAACAAGGGTGAATGAGCACAGGAGCAACATCCGGTGCGGTAGGAACACCACCAAAATGAGCAGGCATTACATCGAAAAGGGACATACACCAGACCAAGTCAATTGGACCATCATTGAGTCCAATCCTCTCTGGACAACAAAAACCCTCTTCCAAAAAGAGCAAAGATGGGTGCACCGCCTCCAAACGAACACCCAGGGTCTTATCGATGAAATACCTTGAATTGAAGTACTATAGGAATTCAACCCTTGACATCGATCTCACAAGTGTGACATTCATAAACACTATAGTGAAGACTATGTCAGCAGACCTCTGAGATGCACCACCCACCGCAAAATGATACACAAACTATAAAAACTGACCAAGGGGGCACTAGTGCACCGCAAATAACACCAACAAATACGGTGACCCTTTATTGTGATTCATCAGCGCACTAGGGATACTTCATTTATCACATCTACCACAAGAACCCACTACAAGATGGCGACCGAGATTCTGCCTATTGCGCGCAGCACCAATACATTAGATATATAACTTCATACACAAGACATGCATCGCCCCCCTTTAAGTAAGATCACCGTACCAGCGACCCATAACAATTATCAGCACACAGAGATTCAACAGCCCGTGAATATCTCTCATATGAGCATTTCATAGAAGATATCACTCCAAGATGGCACCCATAGTAACAACCAAAACTTCCTCATACGAGCTTGTCATAGTAGATACCACTCCAAGATGGCACCCATAGTAACAACCAAAATCTTCCCATATGAACTTATCATAGAAAACACCACTCCAAAATGGCACCCATAGTAACAACCAAAACTTGCCAATCAATGCAGTGATTAAACAATTAACGCCCCACCCGGAAGCAGGCCACTCCTATAAAAGGAGACAGAATTTTCACTTCCCCACCGGCGGAGACAGCGAGAGGCACACAGGTGACACAGCCCAGATGCACTGAGAGAACCATGAGTAACTAAGGGGCAAGATCAGTCCAGGACAGATCCTGCACATGGCAGCATCCTCTCCCTTCAATTTCTAAAAACCAACTGTGAGTTATAACTTAGAGCCTTAGGCAGCCCTGTAATAATGACACATGTGGTTTTCTGTTTTTTCTTCCTTCCCATTATAGCTCTCAAGTGACCCTCCCTGATCTCATGGGATCTTACCCTACCTACTAAGGGGTGAGACATATTATCTAAGTGCTTACACATAATAACACAGCGTCTCGAGGTTTGCCATCAATGGTAGGGCCTAACGGTATTACTTACCTAGATTTAAAAGGTTCACAAGCTTACTGGATAATAGAACCTTTTCACTTTTGATTTTTGACTCTATTTATACGAATCACCCCTACTCGCTATAACCAGGGTATGTTCACAAATAAAAAATAAAAATACTGATACAGAGAACAACCCTGACACCATTCTCTGAGCACTAATCATTGATCTTATACGTCTGTCACCTAGTTATAACCTCCTTTTTAACACCTTTTAGAAAGATCACAGCACCTTTTAGCTCACGTATACATACCGCGACCATTAACAGCAATGATCACGCTATGAACTACAAGCACCTGGCCCTCCAATGGAGAACCCAGACCTGAGCATAATTTCCATTGGTATTAATACCCTAATGGCAAATTGTATCTTTGTTTTTTGACTCTTGTCGTTTCAGAATCTCTACCCCTTTCATTTATCCGGGGCACCGAAATTTTCGGGCCACTGTAGATATAAATTTCTTATTCGGTCCTGACGAAGCGCCCTGGATCTCCCCCTGAGACCACTGAAGTGCGAAACATGTTGACCATAACATATGCCCACTAGGGACATATAATCACCCAGCTACCAAGGGACATAATACCCCTTAAAGCAGCTCCATACACTTTTTTTAATAATGACAGAGGGATCACTTTATTAAAAATTAATCACTCTCCCTCCAGCCATTTTTTAATACACTTTCTAGGACTTCACTGCCACTTACACCCACGCACCCATACGGCTTCATCAAAAGATCTCCGAAAAAGAGACCCTTCGGGGGACCCGTAGGGCATTGCGACGAGGAGCAAAAGCCCAATGATGAAGCATGACATCCTTCGGGGTGTGTGAGGGCATCAAGATGAGGACACCCTGCCTCCCACAAGCAGAGTAGCACACGACAAGAGTACCCCCTACTTCCCTCCTCTCCATCTCCACTCAGGAACGGTGACTCCCTTTGGTATAAGTTTAATTTCGGGAGCACGGGTCACCGGACCTTTTAGAATTGCTCCTAGAGTCCCCCTCTTTTGATAAATAGGACAAAGAAATACTGGACAACCTAAAACAGATAAACTAAGGCAAATCAAGCCATCAAATAGAAAGCAAGCAACTGAGAGTTACAAACCACAGAGCCAATGGTAAGCGATGGGTGTAAGGCAGCCTTTTTCAACGAGTAGCTAGTGAGCTAGTGGTAGCTCTCCAGGTACCTGGTAGTAGCTCCCCTGTGTGGAGCACACCATACAATATTAGAAACGTTTGTTTGGGTAAACTAGTATATTTATCCCAAAATTGAAAGGTGTGTCTTTGCAATAAAAATATGTGTGTTTTAGGAGCCCATAAGCTGAGGTTTGGAGAAAAATTGATTTCCAAAATATATTTAAAGCTCATATTTGAGTGATAAATCATGAAATATTACTAATATTAACCTGGTGACTGGCACATTGCACCTATTACTGCCCAGTATTAGCTATGTAGACAAATTCCAAATTGAAAAACCCTTTTTACATTATTGCTGGCAACTCTGCATAATGCACTGAGGTGATCATTGCTGGTAATCTTGCATGGGTTGACCATTAAAGTAATCATCTTATGTGGTCACTATTACAACATTAATAATATTAGTAGCTAGGGATCACTTTCATTGAACATAAGTAGCTCTAGTTACAGAAAAGGTTGGAGACCCCTTGTCTAATGCATTTCCATTGAAGCTTTCCGAATGTCCCCAAGAAGTCTTTGTAAATCAGACCTACAAAAAATAATGAATGAAGGCAAAATGCCCTGTAGAGCATGAATTCCTAGTTCTGTGCAGAAAGGAATACACAAATTAGGATTTCTTGTACCTCCAGCACTATCAGGGGCCAGGCAATGTAATGTCCTTAATTGTAGTTACAATAAGTAAATTTTACTGGACGGCCCTGCGCAGTGCTCTACAAAACAACTTTTCCAGGGTTGGGGGTTTGTGGCAACAACCTGATAGTGCACCAGAGAATCCTGCAGGCAGATGTAGTACACAGACTTCCCTGCTGGAAGTTGCTTTGAAGTGAACTGTCATTGATCCGGGCATTCTATATACCTTAATGGAGCTATCAATAAGATAAACACATATACAGTGCTCTTGTTTTTAGGTTTCGCCTGCGCAGCGCTTGTGCTGTGCTTGTGAAATCCATTGTTGTTAATATAAACTTAAAAGGGGCTTGCATCCCGCCCCCTCTCTTTCCTGGCTTTTCATTGGTTCCTGTGCTTGCCACATACTTTTCCTCCATTTCTGTTGGCTGTAACATGCTTTCCTGCATTTACCAATGCTTGTTCTCTTATCAGTTTCCCGTAGCAGAAATTCTTTCTGCTTTTTCGTCTTGCAGCACATTTATATAGCACAACTTCTCACCCAGATAGATTAAGTGATTTGCCCAGAATCACACAATGTTGCACCGCCAAGTCTTGAACCGGGATCCCTAGCTCTCGAATTAGCAGCTCTGGCCGCTGTGCCACAACCTCTCCACTCCAGTGATGCCTGTTAATTATACTTGTAGCACTCCACAAGAGCGCATGTATTTGCAGGCTGTCTCCCACCCTCCCAGCTCGTTTTCTCGCTTGCGGCATTGCTGTTGGTCATCTTGCTGCCCCCTTCCTGCTGTCTGTTGTCGTACTGCCTCCTCCTGCTGTCTGTCATCCGTTTTTCTCAAGAGTCAATAAAAGTAAATAGTGGAATTCGAGTTTGTGATTGGGAAACTGCTTTAC
This sequence comes from Calotriton arnoldi, assembly GCA_963921515.1. NCBI lineage: Eukaryota > Metazoa > Chordata > Amphibia > Caudata > Salamandridae > Calotriton > Calotriton arnoldi. The sequence goes on from CAWUFW010000311.1 coordinate 2,328,510, forward strand.
AGAGGCATCGTCTTGCTAACGGTCCCTGTCAAGTACTAAGGGTGCGCTTGGAGAGAATCATTTAATATCCTTCAGTCGCAATAATGTGTGGGTTAAATTAGAAACTAATAATCAACATAAAATATAATTTGCCAAAAAAATGCTGTAAGTCATTGGATGACTCTCAAATAATAAAGCCTTTTCTTCTTCAGCGATCACCGCTGATTTTGGTATAGCCAAATAACATTTATAGTGTTCTCCATGTTCAAAACTTTTTTTTTTTTTCGCAGTTTTTTTACAGCACGAACTTGACCCGAAGGTATCAGAGTGCTTTACATGAGCACCAGTTGCGTTACATGAGGACCCATTTATTTTTGTTAGGCACGGGGAGATTAAGGGGTTTGCCCAGAATCACAGGCTGTTGAGCGCTGTTGCCGAGACTCGAACGCCCGTTCCCCAGATTTGAGGTCAACCGCCCTAGCCGCCCTAGCCGTTAGGCCACATCCTCTCCCCAATATTCATTCAACAAGTAATGTACAAAATCTCCTTTATGTTATGGTGCATTTTGCTCATAGGCTCAAGAAGGCAAATGTAAAGCTTTAAAAGATGGCCTCGACATTGCCCAAAATCACAGGATGTTGAGCCAACGGCGTGACGGAACCTGATTCCCAGGTTTTGAAGCCAGTAGCTCTTGCTGTAACGCCAAATCCTTGTTGCTCTTATGTTGTTTTCGGTCTATATACATGAAACATTTGTTTCACCTGATTAGTGTTGTTCATCATTGAAGTCTGCGACGCAATACTTAATTGTTTGTATGACATATGAATTGTGTATTTAGATGCTGTAAATGACACAAAGTAATTATAAAAATTTGTAACAACCACCAGGGATTTTTGACCGAAATGTCCAAGTTGATTGGTCACACCGTTTAATCTACATGACTGACCTGACACCTCCCTTGCCTCTCCGTCTGTTCAATAGGAAGAGGCAGTTTATAGCCCATCTTGGGACTCTTAAAGGAGTTGTTGATTGCCAGGAACCAGACTGGTTCCACTCATTGTGAGGGCTCACACCAAGTACCAATCCCCACCCGTAAGGCCACAGCCACATCACCCAACACCTCCACGATCTCTACTGGCTCCCAGTCAAAAGAAGAATAACCTTCAAACTCCTCACCCACGCATACAAGGCCCTTCACAACACCGGACCAACATACCTGAACAACCGCCTCTCCTTCCACGCACCCAAAAGACATCTCCGTTCAGCCGACATCTCTCTGGCCACCGTCCCACGCATCTTCAAGGCCAGAACGGGAGGAAAATCCTTCTCCTTCCTCGCAGCCAAGGCCTGGAACGACCTCCCCCTGCACCTCCGGCAAGCCCCCACTCTGTACCAGTTCAGGAAGGACCTCAAGACCTGGCTATTCAGATGACCTCAGCACTCAACGGAGCCGCCCCCGCGCCTTGAGACCCTCACGGGTGAGTAGCTGCGCTTTAACAACCCTGATTGATTGATCGATTGAACCCTGTTGAGAGCTGCATGAACCCTTATTGTCCTTTTTTACTTTCATGCATTCCAGTAAATTGCTTACTATAATTGGAGCAGCAAATCGAATGGAGATCTCTGGAGGAGAAGCATTAACCCACAATACCATCTCACCGACTCTGCCTCCTGTTCCCCTGCTTAATCCCCCGTGCCTACTAAAAATTGAATGTGTCCTTGTGCAATGTAACAGGTGCTCGTGAAGAGCACTCTAATTCCTTTGGCTGGAGTACACACTATATGGAAACTGTATTTGTTTAAAAAATAAATAAAAAAAGCATCCAGGAAGAGGATAATACTATGCCAGCTGTGTATTGAGCAAGAACCACATGCTGTGGAACAGGGCCTGCTTTAGAACAGGTTGTGCCCGGTGCGACAATGTTTGTTGGCACCCCCAATGGCCACCTCCACCAGGGATTCCCTCACTACCACCCTTTAACAGTGCCCCTCTGAGTCTCCATACCCACTCTCTCTCAGAGGCATTTAATTAGTTTCATAATACCACTCATACCAGTGAGGAGTGTCAGAGCACTTTACATCACACACACATTGCAGAGACAATCAATCATAGGTGTGTAAATAAGTGTATAGGAAATGTTACATAAGGCAGAGGACTACAAGGTGCAGGAGTCACCTGTCATCCATACTGGTAGGCAGTGTAGTTTAAGAGTGCTCGGTCCGGAGAAGCACAAACTCAGAATTTAAAACGTAACACGATAGTTGGGGGTTCTCTTTAATAATAAGAATTGATTTCTATCCAAATGAACCTTTTTTGCAACATTAGGATAATGAAAGGCTGGGGAAAAATCATAACGCTCTAACCTATACCTTGCAGTTTTCATGTAGCTCTTTGATGACCGTTAAAAGCTCACTGTTCTACATTAGGATTTCAACTTATAAACTACAAGTAACTAAAGGATCTCTAAGACAAAAGCAGTAACCCACTGACCCATTTCCATTATTTGCACTGTGTGATCTGCATGGTACACACTCTTTGCAGCAGGCACATTAACCCTTTACGCTACTTTACGAAGATTCAAAACTTCCACTAGACAAAACTCCATCTCAATCAATCCATCAATCAGGGGTTTGTTAAAGCGCGACTACTCACCCGTAAGGGTCTCAAGGCGCTAGGGGGGGGGGGTGCAGGTTCCATCCATCAAGGAGGGGGTCTGTCGAAGAGCCAGGTTTTGAGGTTTCTTGCGAAGATGGGGAGCGATGTTGTCTGTCTGAGGTGGAGCGGAAGGGCGTTCCATGCTTTGGCCGCGAGGAAGGAGAAGGAGCGGCCTCCCGATCTGGTCTTTCTGGTGCGGGGGACCACGGCGTAGGAGAGCTGGGCTGATCGTAGGGTCCTTTGGGGTGCGTGGAATTTGAGTCGGCTGTTCAGGTATGCTGGTCCGGCGCCGTGGAGGGCCTTGTGTGCGTGGGTGAGCATCTTGAAGGTGATTCTCGCCTCGACAGGGAGCCAGTGGAGTGTGCGCAGGTGCTGGGAGATGTGGCAGTGTTTTTTCAGGTTGAGGACCAGTCTTGCGGCGACGTTCTGGATGTTCTGTAGCTTGCGGGTGAGGTTTTTGTTTATTCCGGCGTAGAGTGCGTTGCCGTAGTCGAGTCTGCTGGTGACCAGGGCGTGAGTGACGGTCTTTCGTTGTTCGAGGGGGATCCATTTGAAGGTCTTACGAAGGAGGCGGAGGGTGTGGAAGCAGGAAGACGAGACAGAGTTGATCTGGCGGTCCATTTTGAGCTCGGAGTCCAGGATGATTCCCAGGTTGCGTGCGTGGTCCGTGGGGGTTGGCGGGTTTCCGAGGGCGGGGGGCCACCAGGTGCCGCTCCAGGCATCGGGGTTTGGGCCCATCTCTCTTCAGGAAGAACATTAATCTCCGTAGTTTTTATTGTTGCCAGAGAATTGCTGGCGGAAAGGAACACTGCAGTTGGTGCTTTTAAAACCATAATATGTGGTGCCCTGTTAGACTTGGCATCTTTTGGCGTGTTTCCCCTGACTTTTTGCTTTCTGACCTCCCGGTTTTGACTCTGTTTTTGCTGGTGTAATGATTCTGCGCACTTTCCTCACTGCGGTCCAGTGGGAAAGTGCAAGTGCTCCTGTATAAAATGTGTTATGGATTGGTGTTTCCATGATTGGCCTATTTGGTTTATGTGTCAGTCCCTTGTAAAGTGCACTGCGAGTGCCAGGGCCTATAGACCAAATGCTGTTGGTGGGCTGCAGCACTGGATTGTGCCACCCACGCAAACAGCCCGTAAAGTGTAACTCGGGCCTGCCACCGCAGAGCCTGTGCGCAGCCTGGGGCTGCCATGTCGACTTGGCAAGTGCCCACACTTGCCAGTCCCTAAACCTTCCCTTTGCTACATGTTAGTCACCCCTAAGGTAGGCCCAAGGTACCCCTGTGGGCAGGGTGCGGTGTATGCGAAAGGTAGGACATGCCCGGTGTGTGCGGCATGTCCTGATAGTGAATTACAGCCTAGTTCGTTTTTCACTATTGCAAGGCTACCTGTTCCCCTAGGCCAGAACGGGCAGTTTTGATTATTACAGCTTATAATCCTAACTGACCCCGGGAACATGGTAGAAATCCGAGTTTAGTATGCCTGGACTCAGAATGATAAAATGCAGCTTTTAGTGAAGTTGGTTTTAACATTCTGTGTTTGAAAATACCACTTTTAGAAAGTGGGTATTTTCTTGTCTAACCATCCAAGCCTGCCTCTGCGAGGTTGTGTATTCCTTGTCTGGAGTGTGAGTGACAGGGGCTGGGGGATGCCAGGAGACAGGGTGAGTCAGCGCAGGGCTGAATAGCCAGATCGACCTGTAGATGGGTGGGAGGGGTCGCACCTGGGCCCTGAATAGGACAGTGCCTTCCCTCCACAATGCTGGCTCCACCTCCTGTGGTGCGTCTGATGTCCCTGGCCGACTCACTGAAAGAAGGGACGGAGACTTGTCAACAAAGTGCTCCAGAACTGGTTTGGACTAGGCAAAGGCCTCTCTGCCTCCAGAGAACAAAGGAATTTGGGATATAAATATTGGGGCCCTGACCCCATGACTTTAGATCTCGCTGGAATCAAGGAACCTGGCAAGACGAAGAGCTGGAAGAGCTGCCAGGAGGAATACTGCCCCTTTGCTGTGTTGTTGCTTTGTTGGGTTGGCCTGCAGTTGCTGCTTCTGTCTTGGGCAGTGAAAGGACTGGACTGAACTTTCTACAAACTTGTGCTGAGTATCTCCAAGGGCCAGGAACCGAGCTGGCCTCCTGTTAAGAAGTCTCAGGGACTACAAAGACTTCACAAGCCTCTGGGTACCGCTTCTGGAACGCTGTTTCAGTCGCCACAGAGGAAGGGAACTGCAACCGACTCCGTCAACCGAATCCATCCCTGACCGGTGACCTGTTTGCACCGCAGACCGCATCGCCCCGCTTCGCATCGCAACACTGGTCTCACCGTGGGCGACGTCCGACGCCGCCAACATCGAGCCGCTGAATGCACCGTGACCTGTGGGCACCGCAGTTCGCATCGCATCGCTTCACTGGGCCAGCCGGACCAGACCGACGCTGTCGCTGCAACTGGCTCAAGAGTCGAGACCGCACCGCATTTGGGGCACCGCTCGCACGTCTGCGACGCACCGCTCCGACTCGCACCGCTGTCCGACGCCAGCTCCCGCACTCCAGCTGGTCGCCTGCATCGCAACCTGTCAGCACCGCATCGAGCATCGTCTCGCCCTGCATCGCACGCCTTGGACTCACCGACTCCGTCTGCACGACGCTCATCGAGCCGCTGCCTGCACCGCATCGAGGATACCGCACCTTGCATCGCTCCGTCTTGCACCGCAACCGCGACGAACGCCGACCGGCTCGTACACTCCGTACCAGCCACAACGAGAAAGGTACTGTAACCGAGTCTGTTCATGACTCTGCTGGCCCGTATCGACGCGGTCGGCCGGAACTGTTAGACTCTGTGGTTTTCAGCATCACGGTAGGCTCGGACGGAGCTACCGACTCGTACGAACTTTGCTTTTGTGCTATTCCTGCAAAGAAGAAGTTACCGTATCAAGCATTCATTCGTAAAGTATAGTATTGTGGATTTTTGTCGTAATTGGTCTTGTCTTGAGTATATAAAATATTGGTTATTTTTCTAAACTGGTGTGGTGTCCGTTTGTAGTGCTTACACTGTATTACTGTTGGTTATGTGCAAATGCTTTACACACTGCCTCTGAATTAAGCCTGACTGCTCGTGCCAAGCTACCACGAGGGTGAGCAGGGGTTACTTCACGAGTGTAACAACCCTTACCCTGACTAGGAAGAAGGGTCCCTACTTGGACAAAGGTGCAAGCCCTTGCCAACTAGAGATCCCATTTCTAACATGCCCCCACCCGAAATCAGCGCTCTGTGTGGTGGCACCGGTCACACTGCGCTAGAGCCGGCTCTGCAGGGGAACAGAATTAGCATCTCTAATCATAGTATAGTAAACGTGGCATGGTGGGCCACTGAGAGCATGTCAGGAGGACACCTCCCCTAATCAGAACGCTGAATTCTCCAGTGCTAAGCTAGCACCTTACACCATGTGCACATTTCAGGGGTGCCAGTGAACCTACCAGTGGGCTTCTAATGCACATCCCAGGGCTGCCAGTGACCATCACACAGCTGTCACTTCACATCCGATAAGTGGCAGCGCCTGTAATAGAGCTTCCAGTGTGCTTCCTAGGGCTGCCACTTCACATATCGCCCATAACTGAAATTCCAGTGCACATCCCAGGGCTGCCAGGGCCCATCCTAGGGCTCCCAGCGCACGTCTCAGTGCTGTCACTTCACATCCCAGGGCTTCCAGCACCTATACCAGGACTTCCAATGTTCGTCTTAGGGCTGCCTCTACACATCCCAAAACTGCCAGCATAGGGCTTCTAGTTCACATCCCAGAGCTCCTAGTGCCTATAACAGGACTTCCAGTGAACATACCTGGGTAAAGGTTCACATCACAGGGTTTCCATTGCCCATCCTGGGGTTCCAACAGTGCACTCCGCAGGGTTCCTAGCATCCATACCAGGCCTTCCAGTGTACGTTCCTGACCTGACAGTGCACATTCAATGGCTCCTAGTACAAGTCCCAGGGCTCCTTGAGCTCATCATAATTCTTTCATTGCACATTCCAGGAGTCCCAGCACCCATCAGAGGGCTGCCATTGCACATGCCAGAGCTGCCAATGCCCCTAGCAGGGCTTCCAGTCCTCATCTCTAGGCTGACAGTGCACAATGTGCCCATTTTGTGGCTTCCATTGTACATCCCAGAACTTTCAGTGCACCTCCCAGTGCCATGTCTCCAGGATTGCCCTTCCCTGTGCCTGATCCACATGCTCCTGGTTTGGTGGTGTGCAGCCACGGTCTGCTGGTTCCTTGGTGGGAACTTCCAATGACCAGCCGGTGCCAACACTTTGTTAAGCTCAACCCAGCGAATTAAAAGTCCAAATGATCTGAGGCAGCCGGCTCCCTCAAATTGCACTTAGGCAAAACAAGATTGATTTATACATTTGTTTTGGGTGGGCGTGACTTACCGCTTGGTGACGATAGCCGCGTCCTCTTGAAGCTCCAAGGAGCGGCGCAGATGTTGGCAGTGTGAGGGCGGCCTCCTCACTTTGTGTCCCGATAAAGACTGGTAATGTTTAGCGGTTGCTACATGCATGCTTTTCATGCATCGGGGAGGCACATATGAGGCCATACGGACGGCTTGCTTCTCTCCTTCAGAAGCGGCCGCCATTTTAATTGAGAGGCGAGGCAGCTTCCTTCCTCTTATATAATGACTCACATTTGCCTGTTGTCCAAACTCCTCCCTTATGGGCATTTCCTTTATTTAAAGGCATTTTCCTCCTTCTGAGTTACCTCCTGAATTAACAGCATTTTTTCCTCTTAAAGGCATTCTCTTCATGTAAATGATTTTTCCTCATTTTAATGAGATTTTCCTCTTCTTAGGACAATTTTCTTCAGTTAAAGGCACTAATGGAGCATTGAGCCTGTGAATGAAGTGGCCCATTTAGGGTCATTTGGGTCATTCACGACCACCTCTCAGCCTTCCATACCAAATGAAGAGTCGGTCAGACAGAGAATACAAATCAAATATACGTTTATTCCGATACACTCGAGTGGAGCCCCGTCTGCCCAGTCGCTTAGGGGTGTTGCACAGAGGACTGACTGCAGCAAGCATAGCGATACATGATGTACATTTCAGAACAAAGGAAGACACGCCCAGACTGGAAATTTCCAGATGGAGGCAGCTACACAAAGGGGGTACAGACGGATGAGTTTTGTGCCTGAGACTGGGTACACACTATCTTTATGCCAAGGTCGTTCTGTCCGTGCCTACCGCTAGACTAGTGGGAGAAGGCCTCTATCTAGTGTGAAAGGTATGCGCTAATAAGAACAGTGTATTTATTAGTAGAGCAAGACCTAACCTTGGAGAAATGAAACTTTCCACAACCTGCTTCTCGAGGAGGGAATACGCAGTTAATGGCAAGATTCAAAATGGCGGCTAAACATAAGATGGTGCCGCGAATGCTAACTTACATAGAACGATGCACGAACAAAATAGCAAAAACATATTAATTTCATCAGGCCCTCCTTTTAGCATTCGCTAACTAATTTTATATGGTGGGCGGAAAAGACATATCATTCGAATAAGCAAAAGGACGTCAGTACTCAGAACAATCCATATACTCAGTATCAGGAATAGAAGCTGCAAGGGATGATGTAGAATCAAAGATGCCCTCATCAATCTGCATCATTTCATCAATCTGTTTTTGTAACATAACTGCTGCATTAGTATCATGAACTGGCATTTTCGGCTTGGGAATAAGGATAGTGACACAATAGGAACAGCAAGCTGGGAGGCATTGTATGCAGAGGCAGCACGTGAAGATACCGGCAACTACAGCCAGAAAAGTGAGGATCTTCCAACCCCAGGAGGTGAGTATGTTCCAGAACCACCCTGATAGGGTCCCATTACCTGTCTCTTGGTGTATGTCAGACGAAAGTCTATGCAATTTTTGTATAGCTGCATACACGTTGGGAGCGTGATCAGGTATGTAAACAAAACAGCTGCTGCCAATGACCGACAAGCCCCACTCCTATCTGCAAGTATGACGTCTAACACCATCCTGTACTGCAAAGTGACTAATCTCGTAGCCTTAAGCTCAGCAGTGATGTTTGTCAGTATCCCAGCAGTTGTATTAATAACCCCCTCCACCACTCTTGTTAACCGACGAATTTGGAGACTATTAGTCATGGGACCCCAATAAGGTAGTAGACCCTTTAGGGCATCCCCAAACTGTTGTGCAATAGTGTCTGTCTGATCTATATCTTTGTGTCAACAACCCTTCTGACTCGAGACAAGGAGACACTCTTACGCAGCAGCTGATGATCTTTATGATAATTGGATGGGGCAACATACACAGGGGGAAGGAGGAAAGAGACATAACATCTGCCTGACCATCCCCTTAGAAGCCAGACATGAGCTTGGGATCCACAGACAAAATAGACATTATGGGGTAGGATCAAAGGCGGACTATTATTCGCTCTCAGTCTATAGGTGAAATTGCATTTACTCTCCCCCACCTTTACCTCCCCAGTCCCCTGGACACAGAAACTAGCTGTTGTGTTGACCACGGACACCGGCATCGGTTTGTCCTTGGTAATATTGCGAGCTTGGTAAGATTGAAAATACTCAGAGGTGTTGAACCTTTGGAAATCAGCCATTTCCATTCGAAACCATGTCTTGTTCTTCACTTTTTGATATGTGGTCATATAGGACTTTGAGGACAATGTACCAAGAGTCCTTTGTCCTCCCGGTCCTATGGGAGTAAACCTGTCATGAAAACATATATACTCTACCACAGTGCGAGAATCAGCAAGTGTCATAACCAGCCTTCACAGCTACCAATATATGACAATGGCATGGACAACAAATTGTCGCTCTTATGAGTAACTGAAGGGAGCAATCCACAAGCTCAACAATTAGTTGTATAGGACACATTATGGGCTTAATGCAACATTTGTATAAATACATTGTCTGTGTAAGACTTTCTATGCTCTTATTTGTGACGGGCCAAAGTAACAAAAATGTGTTCAGGGGGAATGGGCGTCGTACCAACCAAAGTGTGCACAGGATACTTCTCCTCTAGAAACCAGGATATTTCAAGTATTATTATAACCGTAATCACAACAATTAATATGCAAACTATTTTACTCTTTGTTGACCAACCCTCCGCTAAACGTGGTGGTGCAAATGGCTGTTCCTCCTCCTCAATAGGTCGACCAAACGGATGCATTATAAAGCAAGAAGATGAATGCATTAAACTGATAGCAAAATGTTCCCAGTGTCCGTCAGAGCCTCACTGATACAGGCTCCTATTGTTCATCAACGTTGGCGCTCTTAAGCACCGGCGGTGGAGCTTGCTCATTCCTAAGCTCACAATGAATCCCACGTCGCTCAGGATAAGGTATCCCCTTCCTAGGGAGCACGTTCCATTTATCCTTTCTAATGTCAGAACAGTGCACCAATCTCACGACACCCTGAACTAACACCGTTGGTACTATAGCAAAGTACACCCTAACTTACACAGTCCATCCCTAACTAATCTGACTTCTCCTTTGGTGCACTATTACTCAGCCGAGGACACAAATTGTACCTGGTGACTCCAGGCACAGAGAGGTCAACAAACAGCGGCTCCTTAATGGCTCGAACTTCTGGAGGGACCGCTGCATTTAGCACTTCATCATTCTCGGCATCCGTTTGAGTCCACGTTAACTTTGCGTCGCTGAAGGGGACGAACTGAGGTACCTTCTCACACTCAGTGTCCCCGATGCCGTCCCTTACCCATTGGTCAAAGGGCAAGGGTAAGGGCATTCTGCGGCAGTGACGGGCGTGGATCCAGTTCTTTTGGCCGGCGACTTTCACTGCTGTTCGAGTGGCCAGGAGGACCTGTTCAGGTCCCTTCCAACGGGGCTCCAAGCTCTAATTCCGCGGGAAGTTCTTGATTAATATATAGTCCCCAGGCCGAATATCGTGTCCGGGCCCCTCTGGTGTGGGTGGAAGGGACTCGCGGACCTGTTGGTGAATAGAACACGAATTTTCAGTTAACTGGCACAGGTAGTCTGTCAACAATGGATACTCAATATCAGAGAACTTAAGAGGGCGCGGGACGCCCCCGACATTTGCCGAGCGTCCAAACACGACCTCGTAAGGTGACAATCCTTTTCTAGAATGTGCTGTTGTTCTTGTCGACAAAAGAGCTAATGGTAAAGCATCTGGCCACTGTAACCCTGTTGTCTCCTGAATCTTTGCCAATTTCAGTTTGAGAGTACCATTGTACTTCTTAACCAAACCTGCTGACTGTGGGTGATTTGCAGCATGAAACTTCTGTTTTATGTGCAAACCATCGCAGATTAACTGAATGATATTTAGCATTGAAATGACTTCCGTTGTCACTCCAGATCAAACGGGGCAAGCCGAAACGAGGAAAGAACTCCTTCAGGAGTACCTTTGCAGTCGCAATGGCTGTATTGTCTTTAGTGGGGAAAGCCTCAACCCATTTACTGAAAGCACAAACAACCACCAACACATACTTCAAATTATTGACGCTTTCTAACTCGATGTAGTCCATCTGGAGGACCTCAAAAGGGAAAGTGGGCGGTGCAATATTGCCGGGTGGGGTAAGGGTACCTTTTCCAGGATTGTGCATCTTGCACACCATGCAGTACTTCACTAAATGTGCAGCAGTTCTCGATATGTTATCATTCTGCCATACAGGGTCTAACAACTTTGAAATACCCTTGGCGCTGATATGGGCTGGGCCATGAGCCATCGTGACCACAGGGAGAACATACGCATCTGGCAACATCCATCTCTGCTTCCCTGACTTGTCAATCCAACATCCCTCATCATTCAATTGTGCTGTACTTTCTTGCCACACTGCTAATTCCTCCACTGTGGCCTCTCTCTGCATTTCCTTCACGTTCTCAAGTGTATCCTCAAACATAGTGACCTTGGGCACCCACCTAGCGGGACCTGTTACGAACATTCTTTTCATCCTAGTTCGGGATGTCTCCTTAGCTGTCTGATCTGCAAAAGCGTTCCCTTTACCGACATCGTCAGTAACTTTCCTATGGGCGCTACACTTTACTATTGTCAATTTCTTGGGGAGTGTCAAAGCGGACAGAAGCCTATATATAAGATGACCGTGCTGTATTCTTGTGCCATGGGAAGTAAGGAACCCTCTCTTTGCCCAGAGTTGCCCAAAATTATGGGTGTCTCCAAAGGCGTACTGGCTGTCAGTATAAATATTAACAACCAGTCCCTCACTCAATTGACAAGCTCGAATAAGGGCGGCTAACTCAGCTGCTTGGGCGGACCGATAAGGGACTCGTGATGTCTCTACGACTGTATGCAATGTGGTGATAGCATAAGCAGCAGCTGTAGTGCCATCTGGCAATTTGAAACAAGAGCCATCGACATATAGTTCCCCTTGTGGGTCAGATAAGGGAACATCAGTCAAGTCTACCCGTCCTTTCGTCTCTTCTTCCGTGCGGAAGATACAATCATGTTTCACATTTTCATCATTTTCAGAAGGGAGGAGCAGTAATGTGGCTGGGTTCAAAGTGGCACATCGTTTGATCATAATATGCTTGGCAAAGAGTGTCAATTCATAACCCGTCAGATGTGCACTGGTGAGGTGCTGTGTCTTGGTCTTATTCAAAAGTGTATCCACATTATGGGGTACCATGACTGTGAGATCAGTATCAAGCACGAGTCCAGCCGATTGTCTTATCGAGACGGCCACAGCTGCGACCGCTCTTAGACAGCTCGGGAGGGCACTTGCGACAGGGTCAAGAACAGCAGAGAAATAAGCGCACAGCAGTTGCTTATCTCCAAATTTTTGTGTTAGAACAGAAAGCGCACAACCAGCCGTCTCATGGACATATAATACAAATGGCTTGCTGTAGTTAGGCGTGCCGAGCACTGGAGCTGAACAAAGCACACTTTTTAATTGCTCAAAAGACTGCTGACATTCAGGCGTCCAAGGCAGGGGTTCATGCACATCTTTGGTAGTCAGAGCAAGCTGGGGTTTGGTTAGTAGGGAATAATTTGGAATCCACTGGCGACAGTAGGAAGTAATGCCAATAAAAGCGGGCACATCTTTTAGAGTTTGAGGAATGGGCATTTTAACAATAACTCTAATACGCTCCGGAGTTAGCTTCCTACCCTCCTTCGACAGTAGGTGACCTAGATGTGACCTCCTGTCGACAATACTGAAATTTGGAAAGGGACACTTTATGTCTGTGGTGTGCCAGGTGCAACAACAATTTAACTGTATTGTCCCTACAACCTTATTCTGTGTCAGAAGCGATGAGCAAGTCATCAACGTACTGTAGCAATACATTACCTGTGGGGAGTGACAAAGAATCCAACTGACCTTTCAATGCCTGACTATAGATACTCGGACTTTCCATATAGCCTTGAGGAGCATGACAGAACCTAAAGCTTCTACCAGCTAGGGTGAACCCAAACAGATATCTGCTATCAGGATGAATAGGAATACTAAAGAACGCATTTTTCAAATAAATGACAGAAAAGAATTTAGCAGGAGAGGGAATCATTGTCAGGAGAGCGGTGATGTCAGGAACCACCGGAAACTGGGGAATCACTATTTTATTAACCTCACACAAGTCAATCACAAAGTGATAAACATCTCCATGGTCATCAGAGGAACCTGAGGGTGCCCTTTTAAGAATCGGAAGAATAGGACTATTGCAAACATTAGCAGTTGTCTCCTCAACCACACCTTTCTCAATCAAATCCTGTACGATCCGCAACAAGGCACGCTCTCCTGCCTGCTGTATTTTATATTGAGGGACACGAGGTAAAATGCCACCATCTTTAACACGTATCAAAACAGGCGATATCTGCATCAATCCCACGTCTGTGTCGCCTGTTGCCCACAAAGTGGGTGGTACGTCTTTAAACTCAGCAGGAAGGGGTGCATCTTTGGCAGACACTGCTTAGCGCATACCACATCCAGACCTATTGTCATATAATCACCTTCTGGAGAACAATAAATTGTGGCATGCAACTTTTTCAATAAATCCAGACCCATCAAATTCTCACCACAATTAGATGTCAACAAAAATGGCGAATCCACAGTGAAAGGACCTATGGTCAATGCAAGAGGTTTTGAAATGGGGCTTACAACCGGTACACCAGAAAAACCTACCGAAACATTATTATGGCCAGACAGAACCGCCCCAGGAACCAAAGAGCGAGAAATAGAACTGTTTGTTGCACCTGTATCCACCAAGAACTCCTTAGTTGAACCATGTACATCCACACTAATGTACGGACCATGTTGATCTACAGGTATCTGACCTGGTCCCTCACTCTGTCCCTGGCTGTCCTAGCTGTAAGACATCCCTGTCACCTCGTCCGTGTCGTAATCATCATTATAATACTGTCTGCCCGAGGGTCATCGAAGTGATTATTATCAGAACGACCCTGCAGCATTCTGAACCCTGTCTGCTCCTCCAGCTCCACGACCCCGTCCACGAGAACCTTGTCCTCTAGGTACCGCCACCTTCTGCAACAACACGGGACACTCGCTACGCCAGTGTCCCTCCTCTTTGCAATACGCACACTGATTCGGCCCTACAGGCGTAGTATTCCTGCTAGTACGTGGAAGCTGCCGGGCCAAACCACCACGTCCTCTACCATTCCCCCTAGAAGCCTGCTGCAACAACACCTTCGTCTTCAAATCCTTGTGCTTCTTCTCTGTCCTCTCCTTATCCTCATTTTCCCTGTGCTCATAATACTGTGCCATATTCAAAATAACAGAAGGAGAAGAGGTGGACCAGGTGTTCTCGGAAGCCTGCAATCGAGTCGCAATCTCGGGAAGCAAATTTGAAACAAATCTATTAACAAACAATTGAACCCCACCTTCGATCGACAAATCCTGCCCAATATAATCTAGAAACACACCTTCAAACCGAGTGAAAAAAATCAGACAAACTCTCATCTTTCTTCTGATGACAAGCCAATAACTTGTCCCAATCAACCTTCCTTGAGGGAATAAGAGAATGCATATATGTAATGATACGGCCGGGCAAAGCAAGTATCTCTGGTCTAGGCTTATCACCGGGCTCCTGTTCCTGATCCCATACCTTAATTTGGCCCAGGTACCTCCCAATTCCGCAACGTGATCCTGTGTGTGTACTTGTCTCCAAATATCAACCGGAACTAGTAAGCCAAAGAACATTTCAATATCAGCGAGTGTCATCACTGTCGAAGAGGAAGGTTCAGTCAATTCCTTATAATAAGCAGTTGGATTCTTTCTAGGATCAGGTAACTGAGTCTTAAGAGACAAGACCTCCCTCCTTTTCCATGGAGTATAAACCCATTGCTCTTGGAAACGGGCTGCTACCCCTTGTCTAGTAACAACATTATGCTGATCCCTCAGCTCTGGTATTTCAGAATGATAGATGGGTGAACCTCCCGCATTGGAAACTGAGATACCGGGGTGGGGCTCTTCTCGAGCAGTCTACCCCAATAAGCAACCAACGTCACAACATTACCAAAAACTTGACCAGGCGCCATATCAGTAACGTATACATGATCTTTAATATCATACAGAATCTGCGGTACTGCATCGCTGAAACACTGCTCCCAAAGACCTATCAAAGTGGCGGACATGTGATTAAGGGCATGCTGTTGCACAAAAGGCTCATAATCTTTCATCACATTCCACACATCTTCCACATTGTAAATGGGATTCCGAGCCCACTGGGCAGCCTGATTAGCTACTACCCTTTTCTCCTCATCTCCCACATCAGATCGGACTAATGTCCGCCCCATACGTTCCTTAAATTTCGTCCAGTCTCTATCCTCAAATCCGCGTACTGGTGTCCCACTACTCAGTAATGTCAGGGGATTGAAGAACACAGTGGGGGTAGCAACAGAAGGAGCAGGCACCAACATCACTGCCGGCTGCGTCGCAGGTGTAAGAGCTGGCGAAAGAGACGCCGAAGCAATAGGTGTCACAGGAGTACTGACGGTCATGGTTGCCACAGACGGCGAAGACAAAGAAAGGACAGGAGGTGCCATGGCCATGGCAGTCCGATCAACAGTCACAGAAGCAGAAACAGCAGAGACAGAAGAACCGGGTAGCTGGGCCTGCGAGGGGAGAGCGGGATATATCCTCTGCGGGGCATGTGGGGGTGGGGGTCGAGTATCTAACAGTTCTTTCACAAAAGTACCATTGTCTTCTCGGGCTACATAAGATTTATCAATATTCAATCAAAACATCCTATCTGCATGTGCGATCCCTATCTTGCTTCTCTCTATCATGTGCTACAGCTTTCTGAGTCAATGCGTGCATTCTCATCTTTCACGCCTCCTTCTCTGCTTTCATTCGTCTCTGTTTAGCTTCATTTGCCACGTTCGAAGAGAATCAAACATAGACTGCCTACTTATTTTCGCAAACAACCTCTCCTGTAATAACCCAATTTTTTGTTCATCAAAAGTGCCCGTCAACAGCCACTGCAACTCGGCATTGTCCCTCGTATATTTGTGCCATAGCGTACTAAACATAATAGGGCCAAGGCCATGCTTCACATACATATCGAAATTCGGAGTGCCTTTTGGAGGCGCTGGTTGACTCTCTTCCAATCGGGCATCTGCAGAGCAACAACGACAACAAGAAACCAAGAACCTACTAAATCCAGGCATTTTCAAGAGTGGGACAAATTCGTTATGTTGCCTGGCAAAGCATTCGCAAACACTTTCTACCAAAATCGGTCCTCAGACCGTATCAAATACGAATATATGACGTTACAATGCAAACAAATACAACGCATGCTTTTACAACGCAACTTTTACAACGCAACTACCATTACATCGCAATTTTTTGCAACGCATACCATTACAACGCAAATGTAGTATAATAAATTGAATGATCCATTACAACGCATACTACAACAACGCACACATTTACAACGTAAATATATATATATTTTTTGTATAATAAACCCCTGGAGCGGGATGCAGGGAAAACAAGGGTTTTGGGTGGGGAAGTGTATTAAAACGTAAATTATGAAAATTAATACACAAGCATTAAAATTAATACTCGAGTATTAACATTAATACTCAAGGTTAATATAAAAAATTTAGATAATAAAATGTATATAAATTTATTAAAATAATTGCTACAACACATACTATTTTATAACACAATATTTAATTAAATTACCTAATGTTAAAAAAATACTCGGATAACAAAATTAATACTCGAGTACTTTTTCAGAATTCTTTTTTTAACTTTATAATTTTAATAAACATTTCCAAAATGCATAATACACATATAAATCAAACATAAAACTTAAATTAATATAAACTAATTTATTTACGACATGTTAACATAACATACATTTAACCAACATTTTCAAATTTTTATTATGTAAACACAAAAAAATACACAAACATGAAAACACTACTTAATAACATAAATTAAACTACTATTAATAAATCGTAAATTTTCACATAACAAAAACAGTATAATACACAACTAATACCAACAACAACAAAAAAGTTCCGTTTTACAAATACAAAAAAAAGTCCTACAACTCTTTCAATTAAATTACTGTGACCCGGAAATAGCCAAAACGGATGTTAAAACCTACTAAAATAAAAAGATACGAAAAGTAACATAACAAAATAATTATTTATATTCTCACACACCATTAAAAACACTAAGAAAAATTAAACGCAAAACATATTTTACTTTAAAAAAACGTTCAAGACAACAAAACGTATAAAAGGAGCCATCCACCATTTTTAAAATTGTAGTTACCTAATTACTAGAGACTGCACGCGGGATTACACTTTGCAAATTCTACTTGTCGAAGAAAGCCAGCTAAAACTCAAAGTAAGGGGCCTATTAGGATGCTGGGCGGCCCGGCAGGGGCGATCCGCCCGCCCACCATGCATGCCTCAGTGACCCTCGCCATATTAGGATGGCTGGGGGGTCCGCGGCGGACGGAAGACCGTCCGCCGCTTTTCCACCGGTCGACTCGTCGACCGGGCGGAAAACGTGCACAATATGGGGGCGGAGATGTGCCTTTCCATGGCGGCGTTGCCGCCATGGAAAGGCATACGGTCTTTGGTAATGGGGGCCCGTTGCGGGCCCCTGGGGGGGTACCTATGGTACCCCCCTACATTGGCATGCACAGGGTGCCAGGCACCACGTGGTGCCTGTCACGTAGTGCATGCCAATGCGCAACATGCTTTTTTTACATTGCGGCGGGTGCTGCTCACAGCACTGCCCGCCGCAATGTAAATGATGCAGGATGCCACCGTGGCGGTGGCATCCTAATTGAGATGGCGGGACCGCCGCACCTCTTGCGGGCGGTCCCGTTTGCCGTTGCAGTGGCGGGCGGACTTTGTCCGCCCACCATCGTAATGATGCCCCAAGTACAAACTATAGAAATGTATAGCTACTTAACAAGTTTTTAGAGACGCAAATAAACTAAATTCCAACATATTATTATTTTTTTCAGTTTGTTACAAAACTTTACAACCTTCAACCAACTTTACTAAATACTCTATTTGGGACAATATATATCAAAAGTAAGTCACAACATATTTTTTTTCTCGTTTAAAACAAAATGTAAAATAGCTGTTTTATAGTAAATAATGCTAAAACGAACGAGACTTCACCCAAAAAGTTAATTATTATTCACTTTATAAAATATATTCAAACTTAAAATAATGTTTCCGTTTAAACATTTTTTTACACTTGATTATAAAAATGTGCAGGATAATAATGTATTAAAATTACTATTCTTACTCCAAAGGGTGCTTGCCTGTGAGAAAATGCTGGATAGTGTTTAAGTTAAATTAACTATTCCAACTCCAAAAGGTGTTTGATTCAGAAAATGTGCAAAAAGGGTGCCTGCTTGTGAGAAAAAGCTGGATAATGTTTACGTTAAAATAACTATTTCAACTCCAAAAGTTGCTTGATTCGGAAAATGGGCATGATAATGTATTAAAATCACTGTTCTTACTCCAAAGAGTTCTTGCCTGTGAGAAAATGCTGGATATTGTTTAAGTTAAAATAACTATTCCTACTGCAAACTATGCTTCCCTCTGAGAAAATGCTGGATAGTGTTTAGGTTAAAATAACTATTCCAACTCCAAAAAATACTTACCTAACAGAAAATGCTGGATAGTGTTTGTTAAAATTAATTTTCCAACTCCAAAAGGTGTTTGACTCAGAAAATATGCACAACAATAATATATTAAAATTACTATTTCTACTCCAAAGAATGCTTTCCTCACAGAAAATGCTGGATAGTGTTTAGGTTAAAATAACTATTCCAACTCCCAAAGGTGCTTGCCTGAGAGAAAATGCTGGATAGTGTTTAGGTTAAAATAACTATTCCAACTCCAAAAGGTGCTTGATTCAGAAAATGTGCAGGATAATAGTAAATTAAAATTACTATTCCTACTCCAAAGGGTGCTTGCCTCACAGAAAATGCTGGATAGTGTTTAGGTTAAAATTACTATTACTACACCAAAGGATGCTTGCCTAAGAAAGTGCTGGATAGTGTTTAGGTTAAAATAACTATTCCAACTCCCAAAGGGGCTTGCCTGAGAGAAAATGCTGGATAGTGTTTAGGTTAAAATAACTATTCCAACTCCAAAAGGTGCTTGATTCAGATAATGTGCAGGATAGTAGTATGTTAAAATTACTATTCCTACTCCAAAAGGTGCTTGCATCACAAAAAATGCTGGATAGTGTTTAGGTTAAAATAACTATTCCAACTCCAAAAATTGCTTGATTCAGAAAATGTGCAGGATAGTAGTATGTTAAAATTACTATTCCTACTCCAAAGGGTGCTTGCCTCACAGAAAATGCTGGATAGTGTTTAGGTTAAAATAACTATTCCAACTCCAAAAGGTGCTTGATTCACAAAATGTGCAGGATAGTAGTATGTTAAAATTACTATTCCTACTCCAAAGGGTGCTTGCCTCACAGAAAATGCTGGATAGTGTTTAGGTTAAAATAACTATTCCAACTCCAAAAGGTGCTTTATTCAGAAAATGTGCAGGATAATAGTATATTTATATTACTATACCTACTCTAAAATATGCTTGACTCAAAGAAAATGCTGGATAGTGATGAGATTTAAAAAATATTCTTACTCCAAAAGCTGCTTCTTTCAATAAACATGCATAATATTAAAAGTTAAAATTACAATTCCTACTCTAATTTTTTTATATCAACAGATTACTGCAATACAACATCAAAAATAAACATCTCAACAAAGAAATCTCAAAAATCATATACCAAGGTAATTCTCTCAAATATAACCAACTAAGAAGAAGCAAATAAATGAGAAAACATACAAACACAAAATACATCAACATAAAATATTAACAATGTTCAATTTTTTTTTCCAGCTTTCAAACCTTCAAACAATAACAAAAAAACAGACCAAAGCAAGGTAATTTCCACATCAATAATTATTTACATTTTAAACTGTACTGATTTTTTTTTCTCCAGAAAATAATATTTTAGCTCCCACACAAAAAGACATATAACAGGTAAATAAATTGATTATACTTGAATAAGCAATGTTGACAGATAAACACAAATTTAAGTCTTGGCATCAAAAAAAGTTCATTGTATATAATTATAAAACAAGATTATATTGTCCCTTAACCAAAAATATGCTATTATATTTCAGAGAAATTAGATAACACATTTTTAATACACTAACATTAATTTTCTGTAATCTTTTTCAGACCACAAAACAACTCAAAATATTAAATAAAAGGAAAAACAACCTAACATTTTTTATAAAGGTAAGATTACAAAATCAAAAGCCAACAAATATAAAGAAATATTGTATTCTCACTAGGAAACTTCACCAGTAAACTACATATACCTAATAAAACTCAAAATATATTTTTATTTTCAAAAACACAGAAAACCACAACTAATTTTCCAAAACAAAAGAACATTGCAACATCTAATTCAAAGGTAAGATAAATTGATTTGTTTTCCTATACAATTAATTAAATTACCTTCCTCCAAATAAAGCAGGATTGTTTATGTTGAAATACAACAAAAATAGATACATCAAAATAAAAACAATAACCAGATATTAAAAATGCATACATTGTAAACTATGAAAAAACTAATATAAACAGACTGTCATTTTCCCTCTAAACAGGTATATATCACTAAATTTTAAATAAATAACATTGTTTATTTCTTTCTTCTCTTTACAGGAAAAAAATGGCAACACCATCCAAAGAAGCAAAATACATCCAAAGCAAAAGAGGGAACAGGCTGCTGAACCATAGTGGGTATGTTTATTGTAAGGAGAGACTATCTGAACCCAGATGTCATTGGAGGTGCGTGCAATACTACTCAACCCATTGCACAGGCAGAGCGGTTAGTCTTGGTGACACTGTTTTAAGGACCACAGACCATAACCACTCTGCCTCTGCAATGGAGATTGAAGTTCGTGAAAGAATAAATAAAATTAAAGATATTGCATCCACCTCCAATGAACCCTGTGGTTCAATTTTAAGGGAGGTATCACAACAAATTCCCCCACATGTTGCAAGTAGTATGCCCACAATACCTAATTTGAGAAGAATTATTCAACATCAAAAACAGACAAGTAACCCACAAAGAGTAACACCCCAAACATACTCTGACATTATAATTGCACCTGAACTCTCTGTTACTGCTTCTAATGAACCTTTCCTATTGCATGATAACGAAAACCCTCAAAAGAGAATCCTAATATTCAGCACACCACAAAATTTAGGGGTCATTACGATGGCGGGCGGACAAAGTCCGCCCGCCACCATAACGGAATGCGGGACCGTCCGCCAGGGGTGCGGCGGTCCCGCACCTGCAATTAGGATGCCACTGCCACCGTGGCGGTGGCATCCCCCATTCCCAGCATTGTGGCGGGCGGTGCTCACAGCACCGCCCGCCACAATGCTGAAATGCACGTTGTGCATTTGCATGCACAAGGTGACAGGCACCGCGCGGTGCCTGCCACCTTGTGCATGCAAATGCAGGGAGTACCATAGGTACCCCCATGTGCACCACCCCCCGAAAGCAAACACCGTATGCCTTTCCATGGCGGCAACGCCGCCATGGAAAGGCTGCTCCCCGCATGTATCGTAATATGGATGGCGGTGTCTTGCAGACACCACCACCATATTAATGGTGTTTTCCAGCTGGTCGACGAGTCGATCGGCGGAAATGCGGCGGACGGTCTTTCCGTCCGCCGCGGACCCCCAGCCATCCTAATATGGCGGGGGTTCTTTCTGGTGTGGTGTCGGGTGGTTCGCCCCCGCCGGGCCGGCGGTGGCGAACCGCCCGACATCGTAATGACCCCCTAAGTACGGTTAGAAAACAATGATATTTGGATGATGGATGGAATGTTTATAAGCACGCCCCATCCATTCAACCAAATATACACTATTCACGCATACATTAACAATACAGTAATTCCCTTAGTATACAGTTTACTGCCTGATAAACAATTCTCAACATACACTGAATTTTTATCAGTGATAAAATCTAAAACATCTAACAAAAGCCCTAGAAAAGTAATAATTGACTTTGAAATATCTATGATTAATACAATTACAAAAACCTATTCAGAAACCCAAATTCAAGGATGTTTCTTTCACTTTTCTCAGGCATATTGGCGCAAACTTCAAAAAACATCCTTAATTGAGGATTATATATCAGACAGTAAACTACAGTTTGAACTCAAAAACTAACTGCACTTTGTTTTGTTCCTCCTGACAGTGTAGACGAATACTACACTTCAATTACTGAATCTGAATATTTTACAGCAAATGAAGATAAATTGGCACCTATACTAAATTATTTTGAAGACACATGGATTGGCCATCTAAGCAGGTCGGGTCACAGAAGGAGACCACGTTTCCATGTGGACTGGTGGAACTGTTACTCGACCTGCTTAGAAGGAGGAGCAAAAACAAACAATGCCATAGAGGGATGGCACAACTCCTTCAACAAAGCAATTGGCAAACCTCACCCTAATTTCTATCATTTTTTGGAAATTTTGAAGAAGGAGCAAAGTTTTCAAGAAATGAGAATGGCACAATAATTAACAGGTAGTCTGAACCCACGTATTTCTACCAGAACTAAGGAAATGTCAGAAAGACTATTGGGTGTAATTCAACAATTTTCGTTGACAGAGGCTTCAGACTACCTTGATAATCTTACACACATCCTACACTTTTAAAACACATTTATTTTACTTGTCTGTTTTACCCTAAAACAACTCCTACTAATTCAATTGATCATATTCAAAAAATATTAAAATTAAAAATAAAAGTCGGGTCTTCTTACCTTCAGAAGTTTTCTATCTTCAACTCTTGGACTTACATTCCATTCATTACTTCACCAAGGGTCCTTTTTTCTTTAATCCATAGTAAATAACAGCAAATCCACTTAAAAAAACCATCACCGGATGAAAAATATATTAATATGCACACTAAAATGAGTGCATATGTTAAAATACGCACCCAATAAAAAAATCCCGAAAAATGTATTTTTCTTCTGAAAAAACGCAACAAATTCCAACGTTACAATCCACTTCTAATCGAAATCCAATAACATTTCGATATCGCTAGAAATCTAAAATAAGGAAACCCAATAAAAAAATCCCGAAAATTTATTTTTTTTACATAGAAAAAGCGCAACAAATTCCCAAAATTAAATCCATCTAGAGCCAAAGTCCTGTAGAAAAAAATTTATGAACACATCCAAAGTGTATTACAGTTTAACCAAAGTTTCAATACATCTAACCACGAAACTGATAAAAATGTGTTATTTATTAAACAACGTACCGCTAAACCAAAAAGGTACACATTTCATAACACTTTTGTTTCATTAAGTGTTTAATATATATACCATTAACCACTTACCCTAACAAATGTAGTTTTAGAAATAAAAAACCCGACGTGTAACTACTACTGCAACATGTAATGGCGGAAATTAGTTTGTGAAAACACATGAAACCTACGTAAAACACATTTACTAAATAGATATACCTCCCTCATCTCTCCTTACAATAAACATTACCACTACACTATGGGGTCGATTCCGATTCGGGCCGGAAAAAGCACCGAACGACTCGGATCCGGAAAAAATACCGACCGACACGTACCCGTGGCGCACGACACGCCAAGTACGATGCAAGGCGCGAAAAATCCGACCGACACGTACCGAAACAAAGTCGACCGACCAAGCCGCACGGAAAGCAGCAATCCGGCCGGAAAAACACGCGAATCCAACCGACCGACACGCACCCGGAACAAATCCGACCGAAACGTACAAGCGAACTCCAAACCGCAAAGTACGATGCAAGGCGCGAAAACCACGACCGAGTCGGACGGAGGACAAGCCGTACGACCGACACGCATACAAAACCGAGCCGAAGCAACACAAAACACCGCGACCGATGCGTACGCAGCATAGAAAACTGCACAAACACAGCGTGAACGAAACGGAGAACACCGTACGAGACCAATGCAGGGTCCGACTCGGTCACAAGAACGTTTCCAACATACACAAACAGCACAAAGGAAAAATCACCCAAAAAAGGCCAAACAAGCAATTACCAAGCCAATAAATACTGGGGGGTGGGGACAGAGAACAAAGACACACCCACAACTCCACCTATATAAAGGACACAAATCACTACCATGAGCCTTTGCAAATGCCATTCCACTGCCAGCACCCAAGAGAAAGCAACCACACACCCACAGCTCATCCCTCACACAAGCCACACACCATCAGCACACCAACAAATACCTACCTCACATACACCCAGCAAAACACACACTCTCACACCCTCTCCTGCACACCAACACACACATCACCCACCATCACCACCCATCACCATGCCCCCCAAGAAGAATCCCAAGTTCCTAGATAGTGAATTGGAAGTCATGGTAGACGAGATCCTCAGGGTGGAGCCACAGCTGTTTGGCACACTAGTCCAACAGACCCCCATGTCGCAGAAAACCAAGATGTGGGAGAGGATCATCAACAGGGTGAACGCCCAATCACCATGTCGGCGCACAAAGACGGACATCCAGAACAGGTGGTATGACGTGCGCAGGAGGGTACGGGACATGCTGAAGAAAGACTACATCAACAGCCAATACACCGGCAGTGGCCCTCCTGCCAAGCCAATATACCTCAGGCCCTGGGAGGAGAAGGTGCGGGCCATCCTTCCGCCAGTGAGCGTATATGGACTAGAGGACATCCCAGAGCCTGGTGAGTACACAACAAATGTACACAATATACTGCCACAAAACACACATCACTGTCAAGGGGAGAGTCAAACCATGCACTCATAGCAATTACACAGCAACTAGAACAGAATCATCCCAAAATGTGTATGTCAGTCAGATAAACACAACACATGCCATCAAAAAGTCACATCCAACTGTGCCAACACATGTACAAACACAACCACAACTACAGCTAGGCAGTGGCACAAATAGAACTAACAAACACATCCACACATGTAGCCACCACAACAACACCAACACACAGTGAAGACCACTCAAAGGAAGGAATTCTGTGTATACTGGCCGAGTCAGTGTAGCCAATAGCATCATGGGAGTCGCAGTCACACATATTGCCCCCCCCACAACTGTCCCATCAACACCACCATGAACCATGCGCACATCACAGGGAGTGGAGAAGGACTCACAAGATGGCTGACACTGGCTACTGCTGTGGGGAGCACAAGGCCCTGCTGGCAACTGTGCACCAACAAACAGCAGGACACCACTGACTGACATCCTGAGAGACAACTTACACTCCCTGCAATGCAAGCACGTTCCATGGTGGGATAACTGGCTGGCTGGCTGGGTGGGAAGGAGGACTTGCAGCACTAACCATAGTCACAAGCACCTCCCCTCACACACCCCCAACACAAACTCCACAGTACCCACCTGGTAGAATGCAATGCCCTCCATCCTAACACAAGATCCCACAAAGAACCACCACCCTGGGTTATGTTGTGTGAAGCACAGGGACACTCTTGGGACTCTTAGCCAAACAACTGCCAGGACAACACTCCCAGCCATCCTGTCAGCACAGCCAGCCCACCCCACAGGGAAGCAGAATCAAAGGAAGGAAGCATGGGCATGCTGGGAAGGGGGGTGGAGGCAATAGCATGATGGGAGTCGTAGTCACTGATATTGGTCACCCCCACAACTGTCCCATCAACACCACCCTGAACCATGCTCACATCACAGGGAGTGGAGAAGGACTCACAAGATGGCTGACACTGGCTACTGCTGTGGGGAGCACAAGGCCCTGCTGGCAACTGTGCACCAACAAACAGCAGGACACCACTGACTGACATCCTGATTGACAACTTACACTCCCTGCAATGCAAGCACGTTCCATGGTGGGATATCTGGCTGGCTGGGTGGGAAGGGGGACTTGCAGCACTGACCATAGTCACAAGCACCTCCCCTCACACACACCCCAACACAAACTCCACAGAACCCACCTGGTAGAATGCAATGCCCCCCATCCTAACACAAGATCCCACAAAGAACCACCACCCTGGGTTATGTTGTGTGAAGCACAGGGCCACTCTTGGGACTTTTAGCCAAACAACTGCCAGGACAACACTCCCAGCCATCCTGTCAGCACAGCCAGCCCACCCCACAGGGAAGCAGAGTCAAAAGGAAGGAAGCATGGGCATGCTGGGAAGGGGGTGGAGGCAATAGCATGATGGGAGTCGTAGTCACTGATATTGGTCACCCCCACAACTGTCCCATCAACACCACCCTGAACCATTCTCACATCACAGGGAGTGGAGAAGGACTCACAAGATGGCTGACACTGGCTACTGCTGTGGGGAGCACAAGGCCCTGCTGGCAAATGTGCACCAACAAACAGCAGGACACCACTGACTGACATCCTGAGAGACAACTTACACTCCCTGCAATGCAAGCACGTTCCATGGTGGGATAACTGGCTGGCTGGCTGGGTGGGAAGGAGGACTTGCAGCACTAACCATAGTCACAAGCACCTCCCCTCACACACACCCCAACACAAACTCCACAGTACCCACCTGGTAGAATGCAATGCCCCCATCCTAACACAAGATCCCACAAAGAACCACCACCCTGGGTTATGTTGTGTGAAGCACAGGGACACTCTTGGGACTCTTAGCCAAACAACTGCCAGGACAACACTCCCAGCCATCCTGTCAGCACAGCCAGCCCACCCCACAGGGAAGCAGATTCAAAAGGAAGGAAGCATGGGCATGCTGGGAAGGGGGTGGAGGCAATAGCATGATGGGAGTCGTAGTCACAGCTCCACATCCCCCACCACATGGCCCAGCAAGCTCACACTCACGCATGCACATCCCACAGAGAGTGGAAAGGCCCATCAAAGATGTCTGACACTGTTGCTGTGTCGTGGGGAGCACAAGGGCATGCTGGGTACTGCACACCAACCAACAGCAGGACACCACTGTCAGCCATCTTGCCATTGCTCTCACACCCACACACACTGAACTCCACACAAAAGCAAGTAAGTATGGGAATGCTGGGAAGTGGGGTGGAGGCAATGGCATGATGGGAGTCGTAGTCACAGACATAGCTCACCCCCACAACTGTCCCATCAACACCACCCTGAACCATGCTCACATCACAGGGAGTGGAGAAGGACTCACAAGATGGCTGACACTGGCTACTGCTGTGGGGAGCACAAGGCCCTGCTGGCAACTGTGCACCAACAAACAGCAGGACACCACTGACTGACATCCTGAGAGACAACTTACACTCCCTGCAATGCAAGCACGTTCCATGGTGGGATAACTGGCTGGCTGGCTGGGTGGGAAGGAGGGCCGGCTGTCAACCAAACACAACCAATGCAGACCATGTTCACACCCCAGAAAATACATAGAAATGCCCAAATAATGCAGGACAATGTGCCACACCAATATCAACCCCTGACTGTGACGACTTAGGACAATGCAATGTACAGGCCCGCACCCAGAGGCACAGTCACAACTGTCATGTGTGTCAACCATTGATGCCTGCAGAAACATGACATACATTGTTTGTGTCTCCCAAAAACAGGTGATGATGGACACAGCAGCAGACGCTGAGGAGTCCCAGTCCCAGGCTCAAGAGGATGCCGAGCTCACTGGCGTCGTACAGCCTCTGTCCTCCTCGGACGATGAAGAACAACCTGGCACATCCGGTGCAAGTCAACATGCAGCACCAGCAGGACCACCAGCTGCAGCACCAGCAGGACCACCAGCTGCACCCCTGCACCCACCCCTACAACGACTGTCACCACGAATACCATCCCTGCAGACATGGACAGAATAAGGAGCAACACCAGCACAGTGACCCTGGACCAACCTGGGGCAATGGACACCACCACCACCACCAACCCCCAAGGTGGACCAGGGTTATCTGTGCATGCCACTGCACACACTGCACATGTCAGCAGGGGTGGTGGGAGGGGTGGGAGACAGAGGTCGCTGCTTGCAGACGTTGCTGGTGTGCATGATGACCCACAACTGGTACGCATAGCTGATGCGTACCAGTCCAGCACCGGAGAGCTCAGCCAGGTAGTGGGGCTCCTCAGAGACATTAAACAGCAGCAGGCTGCCCATCATGCCCGCTTGGACTCCCACATGTCCCACGTGGAGTCACACATGTCCCGTGTGGACTCACACATGTCCCGCGTGGAGTCCAAGTGGGATGCACTGCATGAGATGACGGCGGTGCACAGGGACATTTTACAATGCCTCCGCCAGATGAACAGCAACCAGTCCACACCTCCCTGTGTGCCAACAACATCTGGTGCCGAACAAACTGCAACTGCCACAGGGAGGGAGGAGGACTCTGGCGGAGAGTCCCCTGCACCGCAGCAGCCTGCACTTGAGGGCCCCCCCCAAGAAGAGGGGTCGTCCGAGGAGGGAAAAGTGAGAGGCCGATGGCCAAGCGCAACTCCCAGGAAGCCTGAACCTGTTCTGGATGTTCGCCTTTGTGCACAGACTGTTCACCCTGTTGACGGCAACACTACTCCCACACATTGCATGGGGAGTACAAGTTGGACCAATGTGTCAGACAACTGTGGCCCCGATACTGGGGATCCTGTCTACCCGGACTTTCAATTCACCTAGGAACTTGGGATTGCAAGATTTATGTACAGCACAACCCATCCTATGCACTATTAACACAAATGTATCACAATAAACACACTAATACACCATACTTGCCTCTGTCGTGATTCCAACGTGGGTGCTGTTATGGGGATGATGAACTGCAAAATTACACTGTGTATGCGAACTGCAACAGCAAGGACAACACAGGCATGTGAGTACAGGCAACGTGACACACATGAGGGAGACACACCACCAGGGCTACACGACACATACACACCTAGGCCATCTGACTCATTGCCTACACTGATGTTGCCAGGGAAGACGGTGCAATGCACAGACACCACACCCATTCCCAGTTGTAGTCAAGTAGCCCACAGGTGCAGTAAGCAAATGGCAGTCAAATGTGTGACCACAGACAACGCACATCACAAAGTGAAGCACAGGTTTATTACACAGTTGCAACATGCCGTAACCACTACAGATGCAAGGTAACCCCACCTGGCAGCGGGCACACAGTCAACAACTGTAGACGGAAGGAAGTCCATGGGTGTGGCGCACATCACCTGTAGGGACACAACAGCTACCAGCCTGGATGTGCAATCACGTCGTCGGTGGACACAGTTGACCAAACGAATCTGAAAGTACCCTGTGAAGGACAGAAATGACACACAGTCAAAAGCAATGGAGTACAGGACAGAACAGCAAAACTCATGCACAATACATGTTACAAGATACCCACCCAGAACCAAGTTAGCATGTCAACACTGTTGGGGAGTACAGCCCACCTGTCACCACACATCGCAACACACATCCAGTCAAGTAGCCCATGGACACACTCCAACAGCACCAGAGCACCACCCACACATCATGCCAACTCACATCATTGACATGACACCTCAGGATACTCACATTCAGCTAAAGAAGTTGGTGATGAGCTGTGTGCGGACATCACCATCACCATCATCATCATCATCGTCACTGGCATCGTGGTCCAGGCCAGGATCCTCCACAGGTGGCGGATGTTGGTCATTGTCATCCTGGATGAGAGGCAACTCCTTCCGCACTGCCAGGTTGTGGAGCATGCAGCAGACGATGATAATCTTGCACACTTTCGCAGGGGCATATGGAAGGGACCCTCCGGTCTTGTCCAGGCAGCGGAAGCGGCTCTTCAGGAGACCAAAGGTCCGCTCAATCACTCTCCTGGTCCGACCATGTGCCTCATTGTAGCGCATCTGGGCAGGTGTCACAGGGTTCCTGAGGGGTGTCAGCAACCACGGCATGTTGGGGTATCCCGAGTCACCTACGGACAGACAAGTGCACATTAGCTGACTTGGAAAAGTGGGCGGAATACTACAGATCAGATCACACACAATGGCACAAAGTCAGTACACACCGACAAGCCAGGCACGCTGGTTCTGCATCTGTGCCATCATCCTGGGGATGCGACTACTCCTCATCACAAAGGCATCGTGTGCTGAACCAGGGAAACGGGCACACACGTGTGTGATGGTCATGTCTGCAAGACACACCACCAGTGCATTGACCGAGTGGTAGTGCTTGCGGTTCCTGTAGGCCTGCTCCTGGGCCTGTGGTGGTACCAAAGCCACATGTGTCCCATCAATGGAGCCAATTACATGCGGCATCCTCCCCAGGGCATAAAAGTCACTCTTCACGTCAGTGAGTCGTCGCAGTCTAGGGAAATAGATGTACCGGTTCAGGAAGAGCAACATTGACGCCAAAACATCGCGGAGCACACGGCTGAACATGGTCTCTGACATCCCACCAGCAGTCGCCACAGTATGTTGGAAGGTACCAGTGGCAAAGAAGTGTAGGGCTGCCATCACCTTCACCTTGGGGGTCAGCGCTGTAGGATACGGCCGGCCAGGCTGCAAATGTGGGGACAACTGCACTGCCAAATCCTCAATCAGCTGCCTGGTGAAGCGGTACCGTCGGATGCTGTCCCGTTCCACCATCGTTGCCAGGTCTGGGAATGGCCGATGGACAGCAGGAGCCCTGCAGTGCAGAGGAGAAGTAAGCAAGATTGTCAGTCACCCCACATATGCGGCATTGAACACACTCAAGATCCCAACATACATCATTATGAGGCACAACTACATGAAGTGTGCAGTACCGGAAGGACATGTATGGTACATACATGGCCAACATCTGTCAACACGGTCCAACAGGTGGCATCAATTTGTCCCAGGTTGGCCCATTGGATATCATGAGGCCGTGTCACAGTTCCCATCTCCTGCTGCCGTGTCACAATCACCCCCCACAGTGACATCTGAGGACAGATGTGCCCCAGGCACCACAGCTCAATGACAGGTACATTCCCAGGGACCCTGTAATGCCACATGGACACTGGCATTACATGGAGTATCATGTATACACCACAGCAAAACAACCATGACACCCACAGGTAGTGGCCCCACTTGCCACGGCAGGACAGACATGGACGTCTGTGACACACACGCACAACATCAGAGTCCATGCACACACAACGTGGATGTGGAGACTGTCTCCCATTGTGCACATGAAATCAGAGACATTGTAAACACTACATGCACAAAGACTGTGGAGGACCATCACTATTGTGCCACTGGGACACCCTGGCTCAAACATACCGTCCCACATGGGACTCACGGGGTATGTGACATGACATACACATACACCACTGTGAAATGTGACCATGGCACATGCACAGATATGAACAGTTGCACATCACAGTGGTCACGTACACGTAACACCCAGGATCCTGTCCCCATGAACACGTGCACAGCCTGGGGGTGGCTGCCCACAGGTGACACCCACAGGACAACATGTACACCAACATACACACAATAGGAAATGCAGCCTTACATGCCTTATGATAAGGTTTGGACAGGCTGTCGTGATTTAGGTGTGCCCCTCACTCCCTGGGAGCTATCTGTGGCTGGCATATGTCCATCTGAGACAGGCATGCTGACATATGCCAGTCACATGTACAGTGATGCGTTGTACCGCAATGGACCGATCGGTGCCTCCGGCCGGCCCATTGCATTCAATGTGTGCGGGTACGCGTTGTACCCCTGTGCGCGTTGAACTGCAATGGACCGATCGGTGCCTCCGGCCGGCCCATTGCTTTCAATGTGTGCGGGTACGTGTTGTACCCCTGTGCGCGTTGTACCGCAATGGACCGATCGGTGCGCACCCATTGACAATGGGCTTGCCTGGCAACGGACGCGTTTTCGAATTTCGAACGAGTCGGTTGCTGGAAAATCAGTTGGTCACCCACAACAATGTTGCAAAATCATGTATGTCATGAAGTTGAAGATTTGAAGGATGCTGTGGGCGTGTTTTGGTGCTGCTATTCCATGGATTGGCCAGATTCAGAAGATGCAAACGACTTGGACCTATCACTTTGGACACAAGGGACAGTATCTGCCTCTCCAGCACATATATATTGCTGGCTGTTCCCCTGAGAGCTCACTTGCCTGCACTACATGCTCCAGGACGACATCTGCCACTGCACTGCTGCTGTCTCTGCCCCTCTGGACCCTGCAATGGCACGTACTGTGGAGAGAGCCCCAGCCTTCAGCCTTGAAGAGAACCAGGCCCTGCTGGACAGCCTACTTCCACAGTACAGCAAGCTGTATGGGACACCAGGGGAGCAGGTGAGTGTTCTGTGCACTGCCTTTCTGAATGTGCATTTTGTGTGACTAGCAAGGCTGAGAGTCTGAACGCCACTGGCTAGCAGGCTCACTGAGTAGTTGTCACCCCCATAGTGTGTAGTGACTTGCACTGGACAGGTATGGTGCAGTGACAGTGCATTTGAACATGGTTTTACTTCCCATGCAATGATACCATGTAGTGACGTCTGGCAAACTGTCCATGGTCAGCTTTGCACTGCCTGTGTACATCATGTGCCCCTGTGATTGAGACATGTATATACAACTGTGTCATGCACGGATATGTTGCATGTGTGGTAATGGCCTTTTCACTTTGTCATCCTGACAGGTTAATGCCCATCGGAAGCAGGAAATCTGGAAGGACATCGTCCGGGCTGTCCGGTCCGTGGGGGTCTACAAGCGCCGGATCCGCAACTGCCAGAAGAGGTGGCAGGACCTTCGGGGCTGGACCCGGAGGATTGCACGGGTCCAGCTGAAGCTGTCGCCTCCTCGCAGGAGGGGCGGAACACGGACCCTAACCCCCACATGCTCCAGATCCTGGCGGTGGTCTTTCCAGACCTGGATGGGCAGCTGAAGGCCAGACAGCAGCAAGGAGGGGGTGAGTCAAAGACTGCACTGTGAACTCTGTATTACATGATTTGTGCCCTCCTCTGGCCTGGTTCAACTGCCACAGTGCAGCAGTCATGTTGTCCAGGAGCCATGTCCCTCTATTGTGCACTGCCCACTGCTCATCTGATACCCAGGTGTGGCCCTTACATTCAGGGAATTGTGTCACTTGGGACTGTGTCCTTGCAGTTTGCTTCACTAAAGGTGGGGGACAGCATCTGTTTCCCTAACTCTGTTGTGGGCATCATGGGTGGGTCCATTGGTCACACAACGCCTGGGTTTGGACATGTGATCTGCGTGTTGCTTTGATATGCGGTCCACTTGCTGAGCTGAGCCACCACATGTGCCTGGGGTATGTGGCACACGCCCATGCAGCGGGTGGGAACAATGTTTGTGCCCCAGGAGTGTGCAGATTACGTGTGTCACACATACATAGCCAGCTATCCACTGTCCAGGACACATCCCTCATTCATGTGGAGCAGGACAGTCATGCCTACTCCAGGCCATGCAATGCACTCTGTACTCCCACTCCCGTGTATCAGCTGACACATTGTGCACAGTGATTTGACCCCTCCGGTGTCTGCCTCTGTGTCAGTGTGCTGTGGATTAGTTGCCAGGACTGCTGGGGTGTTTCTTGGTAGGGGCTCAGCATGCCCCTGGAGATGTGACCATAGGAGATGATACTTGTGTGTCACATAGGTGTTTGATCAGCTGCCCGTGCAGACTGGGGTATGCGAATGTGATGTTCAGGCAGCTGTTCCCCATTCACAGCAAATTGTGAGGGGCTCAGGTTCAGAGGGTAGTGTCACAGGTCTCCCATATGTCCAATAGGTGTGACCTGGACAGATGAGGGTTGAGATGATGTGTTGTGTGGGGGATGTACATGTGCACTTGTGCAGCTCCAGGATTTGCATTCCCCATGACCTACTATTGTGACACAGTGCATAGTGTTGTTGTCTGGCTGCCAAGTCATACATCACTGAGACAGTGATGTATGACTTAGCAGTCATGCCTCTGCCATGGCATGTGTCAACTTATTTGTGGTCCTGCAGGGGAGTGACATGTGCTACATGCACACCATAGTGGCGCTGGCTATCAGGACATGGGTGCATCATGGTGTCTGTCGCTGGTATGCATCACATGCATTTCCTATTTGACTCTGGGCATCCCTTTCATCCGGAAACCTGTACTGACTCAGTGGCAAGAGCTGTGATGTGTGCATGTCCACATGCCACACCGTGTCCTCTGTACTGTCCAACTACTGTGTACTTGGTGCATGTGTCCACACTGGGGTGTTGCAATCCAACAGACACCAGACAGATGGGTGCAAGGCCATGTGGGATGTGAGTGCCATGCTTGGCATCAGACTGACAATTGGCTTCTCCTGTTCAGTTAGGGCACTTTTAGCAATGTACAACTAATGATGCCAGGGCTTGCTCTGTGATGTGCTGTGCTCACAGTGGTGTGTGCGTTTGGTGCAGGTGACTGATGTCTGTCTGTTTCCCCATTGTTTGCAGATACATCCACGGCCACGGAAGGGGACAGCTCCACGGACCAGGAGGAGCCAGAGAGCCAGACTGGGTCAGCAGCCGAGGAGTGGTCGGAGGGACCCAGTGGCACGGAGGGCGAGGGAGCCACACCGAGGAATCCTCAGCACCATCCACCTCAGCTGAGGACCAGAGCAACTCGGAGGATGACTCCCTTGTGGAGGCGGGTGTCAGCAGCCACCACACCCCAGCTAGTGTTGCTGTCCCCGCCACCACCAGCACCACCACCGCCCTCCCATCGGCTCCCATTCCCAAGGTCCGTGGAGGCTCCCATGTTCGGGAGCGTGTCTCCTTTGGCCCAGGCACCGCACCCCCTGCCCCTGTGTCCCCTGCTGCCCTGAGTGAGGAGTCTGTGTACCTCCTTCGCCAGCTCCATGTAGGGCAGACAGCCATGCTGAGTGTCCTCCATGCGCACACCGCACTGTTGACTCAGCTGGTGTCGTTCATGGAGGGCATCTCATCGGGCATGTCTGACCTACAGAGGGGCAACAGGTCCATGGACTCCTCCCTGACGGCAGCAGTGTCCCTCCTCAGACAGTCCCTCACCCCTCCTGCCTCTGCTCCATCCACACTCCCCAGCACCTTGCCCGTCCCAAGCACACACACACCGGCACAGGCACACACCAGCACACACACATCCAGCACACAGACACACACGCCACAAACTAAACGCACACGCACGCACAGTCAGGGGACTGAAACCAGACTCACAGGGGATGGGGCCCTGGTACACACACATGCATCCACGGGCACTGCACAGTCCTCAGTTGCCTCTCCCTCCAAAGCACCCTCCCTTGCCTCACCTGCAACCCCAAAGACCCAGCGCCTCTTCCTCAGTGACCTCGGCCTCTTCCCCTCCGATCCAGCTGCCCCAGCATCCAGGGGAAGAGGAAGCCCCCACACGGAGCAGAGTGCCCCTCGCCCCCGGACACCCTCCCCCAGGCGCAGACAGACTGAGGCCCCCACCCGCAAGTCCCCCGGAGTGGTAAGAGCAAGACCCCGCCGCCGCCCTGCAGCTCAAGCACCAGGTCACCTTCCTCCATCCCTCAGGCCCCCACTCCACAGGTGCCCCACCACACCCTGCCCCAGGTTCCCCCACCCACAGATATACCATCCCCAAGAGGCTCCGGCCTTCTCCCCCTGCCACTTGCTCTCCCGGCACCACACCCCCGCTGCGCTTCTCTGTGCCACTGATGTGGTGAGGGTGTCCTCCCCCTCTGTCCAGCCCACCTTGCCTGTTCCCCATTCTCCTCCCCTGGTGGTAGGCACTGCAGTGGAGTCCACTACCACCCTGTCTGACTTGGGCACTGCAGTGGCGGACCTGTCCACTCCATCTGCAGGGTCCACTGCAGTCGTGCCGGCACCCACAACATCTGAGCCATGCCCCCCAGTTGTGCCGGCACACACCATGTCAGACACCTCCACTGCAGTTGTCAGTGGCTCTCCAGCACCCACCACCCCTTCCCTGCTTCCTCCTGGTGAGCCCTGATCCTGTCCCTGCGGTGCCTGGCCTACCCCCCGGTTGCCCCTCCTAGTGGATTGTCCCTGGTTTTGTGCAGGCATGTGTAGGGTGGCATCTGCCACTGTCACCCACTTGTGACTTTGTTGATGGACTGGCCATTGGCCTTTGTTTATGTTCTACCGGACTTCTACTTTTAATGCCACATATGCTGAATAAAGCAACTTTCTGTTCTCTAGTGCTTTTGCTTCTGATGTACATGATGTTGATGATGCTAACAATGCCCTTGCTGCAGTGATGGTGATATTTGGTCTCATGATGATGAAGTGTTACTGTGCAGGAACCCATGTGGTCCAGGGGGTATGTGTCCTATCCTGTGGTGTATCCATGTCATCCATAGCAGCATCTGAGGGTGTCATGTGTTCAGTATTTGGCAATGAGATTTCCTACTTAGATTGGCAACTTCACATCTGTGGCTTCCACCCCTGCACATCTGTTGTGCCTGCCATTGTCCTATTCGTCTACTTCCCTGACCGTGTGGCCATGTCCAGTGAACATGCAGGTTTGGGCATCAATGGGGAAGGACTCATCTGTGTTGTCAGTGCATCATTGCTATATAGAAGTGTGTTGGATCTGTGCTGATGATTCCGTTGGCACTTCCATGACCAGGCTGATGGGACGGGAGCCCTCATTTGGTGCTAATTGTTGATTGTGTGTCCCATTGCTGCCATGGTATGGTATCTGTTCGCCTCACATCTGCAGTCTCCACAGGGTATCTGCATGTGTGTGCCCATTGGTGCAAATATGTGGGTCTGCATTCGGATGGTCACTTCTGTCATTGTGTCATTGATGATTGTTGACGGTGTCAGCCCCCATGGGTGTTGTTTGTCTGCACATGGCCAAAGTTATGTCTTATTTGCACTGCAGGATTTGGCTCCCCCAATTTATGTTGCAATGGGACACATACACTACTTTGCCACTGATGTGTTTGTTGTTCTGTGACCAGGAATCATCCATGCAGTTTGGCAGTTGCACCTCTTACTTTGTCAACACTTGCCTTTTGGTCACTGTGATGATGGGGGTTTAGACCCCATTGCCACAATGTTCAAAATGTGCTGCAGCTATGGACCCCACACTTGCCTTTTGGTCACTGTGATGATGGGGGTTTGGACCCCATTGCCACAATGTTCAAAATGTGCTGCAGCTATGGACCCCACACTTGCCTTTTGGTCACTGTGATGATGGGGGTTTGGACCCCATTGCCACAATGTTCAAAATGTGCTGCAGCTATGGACCCCACACTTGCCTTTTGGTCACTGTGATGATGGGGGTTTGGACCCCATTGCCACAATGGTCATGGCCTGCTTGCGTTGTGTGTGCCACACACATATTTGTGTGGCACATGTGCTAGGGGGTCACATTGTATGTTAGAAGTCATGTTCGGTGTTGTAGGCATTTGACACAGTCTACACACGCTTGTCATGGTGTTGGGGGGATGTCTTCTTCTTGCATTCCCTAGGTTGTGGTGTGCTGGTTGTGTCATGCATTGTCCATCCTATGGGTGGGGGTGGTAGTGGTGGTAGGCATCCAGCCCCCCTGGGTGAGGGTGGTAGTAGTGGTAGGCATCCTGCCCCCCTGGGTGAGGGTGGTAGTAGTGGTAAGCATCCTGCCCCCTGGCTAAGGGTGGTACTAGTGGTAGGCCTCCTGCCCCCCTGGGTGAGGGTGGTAGTAGTGGTAGGCATCCTGCCCCCTGGGTGAGGGTGGTAGTAGTGGTAGGCATCCTGCCCCCCTGGGTGAGGGTGGTAGTAGTGGTAGGCATCCTGCCCCCCTGGGTGAGGGTGGTAGTAGTGGTAGGCATCCTGCCCCCTGGGTGAGGGTGGTAGTAGTGGTAGGCATCCTGCCCCCCTGGGTGAGGGTGGTAGTAGTGGTAGGCATCCTGCCCCCCTGGCTGAGGGTGGTAGTAGTGGTAAGCATCCTGCCCCCTGGCTAAGGGTGGTAGTAGTGGTAGGCATCCTGCCCCCCTGGGTGAGGGTGGTAGTAGTGGTAGGCATCCTGCCCCCTGGCTGAGGGTGGTAGTAGTGGTAAGCATCCTGCCCCCTGGCTAAGGGTGGTAGTAGTGGTAGGCATCCTGCCCCCCTGGGTGAGGGTGGTAGTAGTGGTAAGCATCCTGCCCCCTGGCTAAGGGTGGTAGTAGTGGTAGGCATCCTGCCCCCTGGCTAAGGGTGGTAGTAGTGGTAAGCATCCTGCCCCCTGGCTAAGGGTGGTAGTAGTGGTTAGCATCCTGCCCCCTGGCTAAGGGTGGTAGTAGTGGTAGGCATCCTGCCCCCCTGGGTGAGGGTGGTAGTAGTGGCAGGCATCCTGCCCCCTGGCTAAGGGTGGTAGTAGTGGTAAGCATCCTGCCCCCTGGCTAAGGGTGGTAGTAGTGGTTAGCATCCTGCCCCCTGGCTAAGGGTGGTAGTAGTGGTAGGCATCCTGCCCCCTGGGTGAGGGTGGTAGTAGTGGTAGGCATCCTGCCCCCCTGGCTGAGGGTGGTAGTAGTGGTTAGCACCCTGCCCCCTGGCTAAGGGTGGTAGTAGTGGTAGGCATCCTGCCCCCTGGGTGAGGGTGGTAGTAGTGGTAGGCATCCTGCCCCCTGGGTGAGGGTGGTAGTAGTGGTAGGCATCCTGCCCCCCTGGGTGAGGGTGGTAGTAGTGGTAGGCATCCTGCCCCCCTGGGTGAGGGTGGTAGTAGTGGTAGGCATCCTGCCCCCCTGGGTGAGGGTGGTAGTAGTGGTAAGCATCCTGCCCCCTGGCTAAGGGTGGTAGTAGTGGTAGGCATCCTGCCCCCCTGGGTGAGGGTGGTAGTAGTGGTAGGCATCCTGCCCCCTGGGTGAGGGTGGTAGTAGTGGTAGGAATCCTGCCCCCTGGGTGAGGGTGGTAGTAGTGGTAGGCATCCTGCCCCCTGGGTGAGGGTGGTAGTAGTGGTAAGCATCCTGCCCCCTGGCTAAGGGTGGTAGTAGTGGTAGGCATCCTGCCCCCTGGGTGAGGGTGGTAGTAGTGGTAGGCATCCTGCCCCCCTGGGTGAGGGTGGTAGTAGTGGTAGGCATCCTGCCCCCTGGGTGAGGGTGGTAGTAGTGGTAGGCATCCTGCCCCCCTGGGTGAGGGTGGTAGTAGTGGTAGGCATCCTGCCCCCCTGGGTGAGGGTGGTAGTAGTGGTAAGCATCCTGCCCCCTGGCTAAGGGTGGTAGTAGTGGTAGGCATCCTGCCCCCCTGGGTGAGGGTGGTAGTAGTGGTAGGCATCCTGCCCCCTGGCTAAGGGTGGTAGTAGTGGTAAGCATCCTGCCCCCTGGCTAAGGGTGGTAGTAGTGGTAGGCATCCTGCCCCCCTGGGTAAGGGTGGTAGTGGTGGTAGGCATCATGCCACCCCTGGGTAGGGGTGGTGGTGCGCATTCAGGCCCCTGTGTGCATATGTGGCATTGGTGATGGGCATCCCGCCCCTATGGTGCTGCTGTTGCTGGTGTAAGTATATTCTGCATCCCTGTGTGTGTGTGTGATGTGTCGTGTACGTGTTGTATGTGTTTTGTGGTTGGTGTCTGGCTTACCTTCTGCGCCGTACGCGTCCGTGCCTGTTCCGGTAGTATATGTAGAATATTGGTATGATCGGGACGAAGGGATTCATGGTTGGTTCGTGTCGTTCGTCCTTCTCGTTGCTTCGCGTCGTCCTCGTCGCTTCGCCTCGTCCTCGTCGCTTTGCCTCATCCTCGTCGCTTTGCCTCGTCCTCGTCGCTTCGCGTCGTCCTCGTCGCTGCCGTGTTCGTCTCGGAGCCGTGGATCGTGTTGTGGCGCGAATCGGAGCTTATGTGCGCCTCTCCCGGATGCTTTGACTTGCCGTGCGTAGCGACGGGTTCGGCGCGTACGGAAAGCGCATCGTACTTGTCCGGCCGGACGGGGCTGCATTTTTCCTTCCGTGCGACTCGATTCGGCGTTTCCGGATTCGCCTCGGTCGGAGAACAGGACCTGGTTTGGGTGAGTACGGCTCGGCCGGATTCTTTGCTGTTGTGCGCATCGTACTTGCTCGTTCGGTGTGCTGTACGGATCGGTCGGGAAACAGGCTTTCGCATGGCTTTTTTCCCGACCGAATGATATTGGGTGCGCCTCCGACCGAGATCGGAATCGGCCCCTATGTATTTTAAGAATGTAAATGTATCTTACCTTAACGCAGCTCTCCCTTGCTTCTGTTCTCTCCAGCGACTATCTCCGTAATGATGAAACTTACGTCTACGTGTCGACGTCATATGT
Organism: Calotriton arnoldi; assembly: GCA_963921515.1. Classification (NCBI taxonomy): domain Eukaryota; kingdom Metazoa; phylum Chordata; class Amphibia; order Caudata; family Salamandridae; genus Calotriton; species Calotriton arnoldi. The sequence goes on from CAWUFW010000311.1 coordinate 2,368,839, forward strand.
TTTAGTAAAAATGAAAAAAGGACATTTTCTCTCATTGAAAACAATGGAAAAGCGTGAGAAACTTATTAAAAAATGTATTATAAAATGTTACTCTACATAATAAAATACAAAACTATTTTAATAAAATGTGTTAATATGTACTCTATTTTTCTATATATTTTTCTGAATTTATTACAATGATTCTAAAAATGTTAAATTAACAATAAATAACTCTAAAAAGAAATTACCTGTTTCCTATTTCTTTGTACATGTTTATTTACCTTTAATAACAAGATAAAATACCAAATAATGATATTTAGATTTAAACATTTTTTTATATATATGTATTTTTTTACATTTATTAATAATTAATTCCATATATTTTACATTAAAATATATAATTAATCACAATTTACTATTAACAATAATAGTATTTAAACCTAACATTAACTTTATTTTTCTCTATGTACTTTTTTTATTTAATATATTGATTAATATTTAATTAGTTTTTAATAATACTTTCTTTAAGTTTTTACAAGACAAATAAATACTTATAAACATTATTTATACCTTAGTATTAATTTACTAATAATTTTAACCTAAACCTTAAAATTAAGTAAATAATTATCATAAAAATTAAATATTTACCAACAAAATTAATACCTGAGTATTATAATTTTTTTAATCTTATATTTAAAAATCAATTTTCTGTAAATGTTTCCATAATAATTATAACAGTAGCATTAATATTAATACCTGAGTATTAATATACTCAAAACTTATAACTATTCCATAAATTATATATTATTAACAAACATATTAACTCTTAAATAACAATATAAATATATAAAAACTAATGAACTATAAATAAATTATTATATTTTTATAAATAAATATTACTTACATTATTTAACATGCATTATCTAAAAATATAACAAACACTTACCATACAATACTTACCAATGCGTTGTAAAAGCATGCGTTGTACCTATATATGCATAATAATGGCATGCGTTGTAAAATCATGCGATGTAAGTGTACCTGCGTTGTAATGGTTGCGTTGAAAGGCATTGCGTTGTAATGCCTGCGTTGTAAACGATGTTTCCCATCAAATACAAACCAGAATGGTACCATATCCACAAAGAAACCAAAACAAACTCACCTGATATATGAACGCCAAACTAATTTATTCTCCACTGCCGACTCTTCGGCCCAAATGGTCAGATCCAAGGGTTTCGCCGTTCAGGGCCCCAGCTGGGATGACCTCTGGCTGAGGCACCGTCTGGCGGGACAGAAGGGGCAGCTGCGAGTTCAGGAACTCTCTCGTGCAGGGATCCCTGGTCCGTCCGTCCAACCCGGGAAGGTCCACTCACCCTGTTCGGGCGCCAACTGAAGGAAGTGGCCCGTTTAGGGTCACTCGGGTCACTCACGACCACCTCTCAGCCTTCCATATCAAATGAAGAGTCGGTCAGACAGTAGAGAATACAAACTAAATATACGTTTATTCAGATACACTCAAGTGGAGCCCCGTCTGCCCAGTCGCTTAGGAGTTTTATAGAGATGACTGACTTCAGCAAGCATAGCGATACATTATGTACATTTCAGAACCAAGGAAGACACACCCAGACTGTAAATTTCCAGATGGAGGCAGCTACACAAAGCGGGTACAGAAGGATAAGTTTCGTTCCTGAGACCGGGCACACACTATCTCTATGCCAAGGTCGTTCTATCCGTGCCTACCGCTAGACTAGTGGGAGAAGGCCTCTATCTAGTGGGAAAGGTATGCGCCAATAAGAACAGTGTATTCATTAGCAGAGCAAGACCTAACCTTGGAGAAATGAAACTTTCCATAGCCTGCTTCTCGAGGAGGGAATACGCAATTAATGGCAGGATTCAAAATGGCGGCTAAACATAAGATGGTGCTGCTAATGCTAACTTACATAGAACAATGCACAAACAAAATAGCAAAAACATATTCATTTCATCACCTGCAGGAAAAAGGTTTCAAGCTATTTTTTGAGGAAATTTTTGTGTAGAATTTCAGTATTTCTTCTGGGTCTCCTTTTCACTGGCATGTTTGCTTTGATATTTCTATTTGCTGCATAATTTTTAGAAGTGTCTGTGCTGGAGTAATATGCTTTGCACTGATTATGTTTTTACTCCCATTTTGTGTGACTCTAATATATGGGCAGGTCAAAAGCTTTTCAACCTATATTTAATTCTTCAGTGGGCAAATCACGAAGACGCTTGCCGGCGCAGTTTGTATACATAGAAATGGAGAATTCTGCTTCAACTGGGGTAAAGAATTCGCTAAATGCAAGTTGGATGGTCGTACAAAGCATATCAGGCCTAACTTTTCTGTGTGTTAAAAGAAAAACATAATAAAATACATGTACATGAACATATATATGTAACAGAAACCAAAAATGTTTGATGTATAACAAAATATTTTTATTCTAGGTATTTCATTGATAGAAAATACTCTTATTTTACAACCATATATATGACATAACTTATACAAAAACAACACTATACATAAAATTGAAATACACAAGAGGACAAATTATACAGTGATACAAAAACTAACAATGAATGCAGACAACACACAACTATATATATAACATAAATTATACAAAAACAACAGTGTACATAGAATTAAAATGTACAAGAAAGGTAATAGTTTATAAAGTGGTACAAAGGCTGGCGGTAGATGGAAACTACGCGCGTTTCGGCATGTATGCCTTCGTCAGGAAACCCAGCTATACTTTTTCTTATGTTACTGTAGTTGATAGTACTCTTTTACGTTAAGAAACAGCAATTCTTATTTCCTAAGAGCTGATTATAGTTTTGAATACAAAGATGTCTATATTTATACGTATCCTCCTTTAGTAGGTATTTTTCAGTAGATAGACAGGACAACCCTTTTCTTTGCATATAGGGCGCAGTTTTCAAGACCTCCGTGACGTCAGTCGCTTAGCAATTGATCGTGGGAATCGTATATAAGAAGTGATCTTATCACTGTTCATTCTCTTCGGTTTCGGAGGTAATATCAGTGGGCATCACGGCATTATAGAGACCATCTTATATGCCCTTGAACCAACTCTGTTGGACAAGAGAAGTGTGCCGATTTTAACTGCGCCCTATATGCAAAGAAAAGTGGTGTCCTGTCTATTACCTTTCTTGTCTATTACCTTTCTTGTACATTTTAATTCTATGTACACTGTTGTTTTTGTATAATTTATGTTATATATATAGTTGTGTGTTGTCTGCATTCATTGTTAGTTTTTGTATCACTGTATAATTTGTCCTCTTGTGTATTTCAATTTTATGTATAGTGTTGTTTTTGTAAAAGTTATGTCATATATATATATGGTTGTAAAATAAGAGTATTTTCTATCAATGAAATACCTAGAATAAAAATATTTTGTTATACATCAAACATTTTTGGTTTCTGTTACATATATATGTTCATGTACATGTATTTTATTATGTTTTTCTTTTAACACACAGAAAAGTTAGGCCTGATATGCTTTGTACGACCATCCAACTTGCATTTAGCGAATTCTTTACCCCAATTGTATTTTTCCCTACAGCTAGCAAGTCTCATTGTTTATAGTAGGGGTCCCCTTCTTTACCAAATTAGAATTCTGCTTCAACTACAGGGTTTGGTTCAGTCTCTTCTCATATCTCAACAGCCATGCCATCTCAAACCCCTGTCAGTAAGGTACAAGTTAAGAGGCTTAAAAAGGGCCCACCTTCGCCTACAAAGTCTTTACCTGGGGCTCCGCTAGACCTTTTATTAGAGGAAATTAGAGCTCTGTGCCCTTTTATGGAGGATACTAATACCAAACTACAATCTCTTAGTGATAAATGGTCACTCATGGAGGAATGTCTGTCTTTGGCAGAGCAACTAATCACACACTTTAATGACATGTCTCTTAAAATGAAATCCCACTTTAATGACACGTCTCTTAAAATGAAATCCCTTCAGCTACAGGTTTCTTCTTTACAGAAACAGATCGAACACCTTGAAAATCGTAATTGGAGGGATAACCTTCGCATTTATGGTCTTCCCGAGGGCACAGAAGGGGCAAACTCCATCACTCTCTTTAAAACATTTTTGCTTCAGATCTTACAATTACCAAAAAGTCCGCAATTTAACATTCAGAGTGCTCACAGATTGGGTCGCCCTTCCTTCGAGTGCTTTGCCTCCTAAAGTGTCATCCTGTACTTTTTGGAGTATGCAGAACTAATGCAGGTTATTTCCGCTGCTAGACATCTTAAACGGATTTCCTGGTCAAGGCATGCTATATATTTTTCCTAAGACTATTCCGAGAGCACAGCAGTTAGGCGAAGAAACTTTTTGAGTATGAGACTTGCCCTTCGTTCAATGGGAGCCTGGTTTGGACTTTTTCATCCCAGTTTTTTTAAAGTCACCCATAACAATAAAACAACGACCTACGAGGACCCATCTCGGTTAAGGGATTTCCTTACTTCTTGCAGAGCGAGCGTCATGGATGTTTTTCCCTCAACTTCTACAACATGACTGTATTTTGTTGTTGAGTTACTGCTAATTTTTTGCCATTACAGGATTATATTATGTTATTACTGTTGATGAATTTTGTAGTTCTAGTATAACACATGATTTATTTCTTTTTTAGGCTTAACAGTATATATTGTTAATTTTTTTCCTTACAGGTGATTTTTCTATGTTATGGTTGTCTTAGTTTCCCGTCAGTTGTCGCGCCGTCCCTCCTGCGCCATGTCGCCCCTTGTGGATCGGACGTGATGTCTTCTCCATGTGGTCCCCCCAACCTTCATCAAGTTATTGTTAGGTATTTTCCTCTTTCTTGTTGTATTTTTGCCTTGTTTCAGGAATACAAGTGTTGGATGTTCTTTTTTTCTCTCTTTGGGTTTCTTTTTCTTTTTTTTCTCTTTCTTTCTTTTTCCTTCTTCCTTTCTTATTTTGGGCCTTTTACCTTTTCTTCTCTTTTCTAGGAAGTTCTAGGAAGTTTTTTCCTCTACGACTTATGCGGCTTTGCTATATTCTTTTTCAATTATTGTCTGATTGTTATCTTCAATTTGTCTTCTTTCAATGGTGTTGACAATGGTTTCCTGGAATGTCAGGGGTTTGAATTCTCCAATTAAATAACAGCGTGTTCTCACTCGTTTGTAGAAGCTTAACACGCACATAGCTTTTTTGTAGGAATCTCATCTCTCGGATACTGAATCTATGAAATTGCAGATAGTGGGTGGGTGAAGTCCTCTTTTCCTCTGCTATGGGGAAAAACCATGATGTTGTAATATTGTGTCATAAATCTTTAAAAGTTCAGTTGGTTTCTCAGGAAAAAGATGAGATGGGGAGATGGTTATTACTTAAAGTATATACTGATAAGATTCCAATTGTTCTTTTCAACATATATGGTCATAATGCACCTGATTTTCAATTTTGGTCTCTAATTTCACAGAAGCTTTTGCAATATCCTGATGACAATCTAGTTCTGACTGGTGATTGCGACTTGCCTGCTGACCCTTTTCTTGACAGACATTCGACATCCCATTACATTCCAAACAAAGCACAATTTTTTTTGCACAAGCTTTTCAAAGACGCTACCTTACTGATGCCTGGCAATTATGCAACCCCACTTTAAGGGAGTATAATTTGTTTCCCTAGTACACCATACACAATCTCGATTTGACTATGTTTTTGTTTCACACCAACTGACTCAATCCTTACATTCAGGGGATATTGGTTCCATATTGATCTCCGATCATGCCCCGGTATCTGTACATTTAGACATCTTGCTTAAATCCACTCTTCCTAAACGGTGGAGATGTAATAATTCATTATTAATGGACTCCTCCTTCACCTCTTCTTTTATTACTTTTGACCAAGATTTTTTCCTCTTTAATAAGATGGGAGATGTTCCCTTTCATACTGTATGGGATGCATTTAAAGCCTCAGCCCGTGATTTTATAATTAAATTTGTTTCTAAAAGGAGACGTCTATCTCAATCGCAGTCTAAACAAATTCTTAATGTAATTAAACTCTTAGAGCATTCTTACTATACGTCCCATTCCCAACAATCTCTAAATCAACTAATTAAAGCCAAACTCCAATTTAATAAAGTTTCTACTGATAACGCTGCTTCTTACCTTCTCAAATCCAGCGCTAAGTATTATGGAGGCCAAAACAAATCTGGAAAGTTGCTAGCTAACTATCTTAAAATTAAACACAACAAATTATTCATTGAATCAATAATAGATGATGGTTGCTCTTCTCATCACCAAGACCAGGATATTCTAGCTCAATTTCAGCAATTTTACACAAATCATTATATACCAAAACGTCTACCCTCAGACCCTGCAATTTTAAGTTATATGTCTTCTGTTTCTAAGTCGGCTTCCTCTGAAGCTGACTTCTCATGTTTGGAGACTGACATTACTCAAACAGAACTTCAGCATGCATTGCTTTCCCTTAAAAAAGAGATGGCCCTAGGGCCGGATGGCTTTACGGCTGAATCTTATATGCACTTTTTCAAATTGCTTCTCCCCAAACGTTGTTTGTTAATTCATTCTTTTTTTAATTCGGCTATTCTTCAGGCTTGTTTTTAGACGCCTTTATCTGTCTTATTCCGAAAGAACGCAAGGATCCACAGTTTTGCAAAAATTACCAACCCATCTCTTTAGTCAACTTGGATTATAAGATTTTCTCTAAAACAATAGCTTTCCGTCTAGAACTGCTTCTTCCTGATCTTTTGGGAAAAGAACAATCTGGTTTTGCCAAGGGCAGATATCTTTCGGAAAATACTTGTTTGTTTTTTTATATTATTTCTAGGTCTACAAGTTTGCCTGATTCTTTAGCGCCCATTGCCTTAGATGCCGAAAAGGCTTCTGATTGTGTCACTTGATCTTATTTATTTCACACTTTAGCCTGGTTTGGTTTTGGTCCAAAAATCATGTCTTTAAATTCTCTCCTTTACAGCTCTCCTAAGTTGGCCGTTTGTGTTAATGGTCTGACGTCTTCTTATTTCACCCTTCACAGAAGGGTTCACCAAGGCTGTCCCCTTTCCCCCTTCCTTTTTAGGTTTCGCCTGCACAGCACTTGCACTGTGCTTGTGAAATCTATTGTATTTAATATAAATCTTAAAAGGGACTTACATCCCGCCTCCTTACTTTCCTTGCTTTTCATTGGTTCCTGGGCTTGCCACTTACTTTCCCCCCATTTCTATTGGCTGTAGCATTTACCACTGCTTGTTCCTCATTTGCTTCTCATCAGTTTCCCGATGCCAAAGTCTTGTGTCCATCCACGTTTCATGTTTGCTTTCTGTAGATTTTGTTTTTCCACAATCTTGCTCCCTCACCCCCACCTCCTCCCCAGGTGCAACAGCTTGATCTCCTGTGCCGCTCCTCCCACAGATTTTTATCATCACCTTTGCAGGCCACTTTAGCTCTTTGTGTTCCTGTACAGTGTGTGCATTTAGCAGCACCTACTTGCTTAATAGGCCCCACACCACCCCTCCAACATCGATGCTTTTTATTTTTCATTTTAAATTAGTACAATTTAGGTGCCAGAGAGAAGATTAAGTGATTTGCCCAGATTCACAGGATGTTGAGCCAATACTGAGCTCAAACACGGATCCCCAGCTCCCGAGTTGGCAGCTCTGACTGCTGCGCCATGTCCTCTCACTCTGGGGATCCATGTTGGAGTCTCCCTTCGTTCGCCTCAAATGTGCTGCTCATACATTAGAGGACTTGAGCAGCCTTGTGCCTTTTATTAGCATGGCGCCTTCTGCTTCTTTTTTTTAGAGACTAGCTCAGCAGTGTTGCCTAATTTCTGCCTTCTATAGGGAACATATGGAATGAAAGAAAACTCTTCCTCTTGGTAGGAACATCTGACTAGCAAGATATACATGAACATACATTCAGTCTGAAGTAAGTTTTTCTTACTGAACGCCTTCTACTGAAGTAGCAGCTTAAATAGAACAAGTACATTTTCCTACATTTGCTCACGAGCTGCACTTTGCAAATCTGTTTGGCGAATATATCAGAACACGCTCAATGGGATCCCTGATCATATTGTTTTGCTGCTCTGCTACTGTTTTTATTAAGACGTTTGGCTTTTTAACCCCTTCCATGCTCATGACGGAATGGTTCCGTCATGAGCACAAGTTCCAGTGTGCTCATGACGGAACCATTCCGTCATGAGCACATGCTCAGAAAATCCCTCTGCTGCAGACAGCACCCCACCACCCCCCCAGAGAAATGTGAGTCTTTCTGCCCCCGGGGTGCGGAAAGCCCACTAGAAGCCAGGGATTATTTTTTTTTAAAAACCTCACACCTCCCCCCAGAGAAATGTCAGTCTTTCTGCCCCCCCGGGGGAAGATGGGGGCAGTAGCCCCCAATCTGCCCCCCGGGGGGGCAGAAAGCCCATTAGAAACCAGGGATTTTTTTTATTGATGGGGTGGGGGCTGCCCAAAAAGGGCATGGCAATGCCCCCCCCTGGGAAATGTCAGTCTTTCTGCCTCCCCAGGGGCAGATGGGGGCAATAGCCCTTGATCTGCCCCCGGGGGGGCAGAAAGCCACTAGGCACGAGGGATTTGTTTTTTATAATGTAGGGGTGGGGGCTGCCCAGAATGGGCATGATAATGCCCCGCCCCAAAAACAATTACCACAGTCTTTCTGCCCCTCCCCAGAGGCATATTAGGGCAATAGCCCCATATCTGCCCCCCGGGGCGGCAGAAAGCCCACTAGGCCTCAGGATTTTTTAAATTTGTATTCAGGGTTGAGGTCAACCCAGAATGGGCATGTCAATGCCCACACCTCCCCAAAAAAGTGCCACAGTCTTTCTGCCCCCCCGAGGGGTGGATGGGGGCAGTGGCCCCTGCTCTGCCCCCGGGGGGGCAGAAAGCCCACTAGGCGCCAGCGATTACGCTGGCTTTTTTTATGCGTGGGGGTGGGGGCTGCCCAGAATGGGCATGGCAATGCCCCCCCCCTGGGAAATGTCAGTCTTTCTGCCCCCCCAGGGGCAGATGGGGGCAATAGCCCTTGATCTGCCCCCGGGGGGGGCAGAAAGCCACTAGGCACAAGGGATTTGTTTTTTATAATGTAGGGGTGGGGGCTGCCCAGAATGGGCATGATAATGCCCCGCCCCAAAAACAATTACCACAGTCTTTCTGCCCCTCCCCAGAGGCATATTAGGGCAATAGCCCCATATCTGCCCCCCGGGGGCGGCAGAAAGCCCACTAGGCCTCAGGATTTTTTAAATTTTTATTCAGGGTTGAGGTCAACCCAGAATGGGCATGTTAATGCCCACACCTCCCCAAAAAAGTGCCACAGTCTTTCTGCCCCCCCGAGGGGCGGATGGGGGCAGTGGCCCCTGCTCTGCCCCCGGGGGGGCAGAAAGCCCACTAGGCGCCAGCGATTACGCTGGCTTTTATTATGCGTGGGGGTGGGGGCTGCCCAGAATGGGCATGGCAATGCCCCCCCCTGGGAAATGTCAGTCTTTCTGCCCCCCCAGGGGCAGATGGGGGCAATAGCCCTTGATCTGCCCCCGGGGGGGCAGAAAGCCACTAGGCATGAGGGATTTGTTTTTTATAATGTAGGGGTGGGGGCTGCCCAGAATGGGCATGATAATGCCCCGCCCCAAAAACAATTACCACAGTCTTTCTGCCCCTCCCCAGAGGCATATTAGGGCAATAGCCCCATATCTGCCCCCCGGGGGCGGCAGAAAGCCCACTAGGCCTCAGGATTTTTTAAATTTTTATTCAGGGTTGAGGTCAACCCAGAATGGGCATGTCAATGCCCACACCTCCCCAAAAAAGTGCCACAGTCTTTCTGCCCCCCCGAGGGGCGGATGGGGGCAGTGGCCCCTGCTCTGCCCCCGGGGGGGCAGAAAGCCCACTAGGCGCCAGCGATTACGCTGGCTTTTTTTATGCGTGGGGGTGGGGGCTGCCCAGAATGGGCATACCAATGCCCCCACCCCCAAAATCATAGCCAGTCTTTATGCCCCCCTTGGGGGCATATCGGGGTAACCCCCCCCCCCGATTCCCCCTCAGGGCGGCAGAAAGCCCACTAGGCACAGACTTCTTTTTAGCAATGTGCCTACTTGTTACTTGTGGATTTTGGGCCCTAGCGCAGCCGGCACATAGGGAAACCTAGCAAACCTATACATTTTTGAAAACTAGACACCCAGGGGAATCCAGGATGGGGTGACTTGACTGGCTCTCACCAGGTTCTGTTACCCAGAATCCCTTGCAAACCTCAAAATTTATAAAAAAACAACACATTTTCCTTACATTTCTGTGGTGGAAAGTTCTGGAATCTGTGTGGATTCACAAAATTCCACCCACCCCGCATTCCCCAAAGTCTTCTGAGAAAAATGGTACCTCATTTGTGTGGGTGGGTCAAGTACCCGAGACAGGCAAGGGCACAAAACCTATTGCGGCGACATCAAAATTACCTATCACAAAACAACCTGGTTTTGCAAGGGGGGTCCCATGAGTTTTTGGCCCCGGGCTCAGCGGCCATCTAGGGAAACCTACCAAACCCACACATTTCTGAAAACTAGACACCCGGGGGAGTCCAGCAAGGTATGGCTTGCATGGGTCCCCCAACATTTTCCTACCCAGAATCCCCTGCAAACCTCAAATTTTGTTGAAAAAAAAAAAAATTCTCACATTTCTGTGTGGGAAAGTTGTAGGATCACCGGGCTGACACAAATTTCCTACCACCCAGCATTCCCCCAGGTCTCCTGATAAAAATGGTGCCTCACTCTTGTGGGAGGCCCAAGTACCCGCGACAGGCAAGGGCCCAAAACGTATTGAGGAGACATCAAAATTGCCTATCACAAAACGACCTGGTTTTGCAAGGGGGGTCACCTGGGTTTTTGGCCCCGTGCTCGGCGGCCAGCTAGGGAAACCTACCAAACCCACACATTTCTGAAAACTAGACACCCGGGGGATTCCAGGGAGGTATGGGTTGCGTGGATCCCCCAACGGTTTCTTACCCAGAATCCCCTGCAAACCTCATTTAGCTGAAAAAAATCACTTTTTCCACACATTTTTGTGTGGGAAAGTTGTGGCAACACCGGGCTGACACAAAATGCCTACCACCCAGCGTTCCCCCAGGTCTCCCGATAAAAATGGTGCCTCACTCGTGTGGGAGGCCCAAGTACCCGCGACAGGCAATGTGGTGTGTCCACCTTGCGTTTTGGGCCGTTTCCTGTCGCGGGCACTAGTCCTACCCACACAAGTGAGGTACCATTTTTCTCGGAAGACTTTGGGGAACGTGGGGTGGGTGGAATTTTATGGATCCACGCAGATTCCAGAGCTTTCCACCACAGAAATGTGAGGAAAATGTGAGGTTTGCAAGGGATTCTGGGTAACAGAACCTGGTGAGAGCCAGTCAAGTCACCCCATCCTGGATTCCCGGGGTGTCTAGTTTTAAAAAATGTATAGGTTTGCTAGGTTTCCCTAGGTGCCGGCAGAGCTAGGGTTAAAAAACTACAGCTAGGCACTTTGTAAAAAAAGGGTCATTTTTCACAGTGAAAATGTGGTGCATCCACCTTGCGTTTTGGGCCGTTTCCTGTTGCGGGCACTAGGCCTACCCACACAAGTGAGGTACCATTTTTCTCGGAAGACTTTGGGGAACGCGGGGTGGGTGTAATTTTGTGGATCCACACAGAGTCCAGAACTTTCCTCCACAGAAATGTGAGGAAAATGTGGTTTTTTTGATAATATTTTAGGTTTGCAAGGGATTCTGGGTAACAGAACCTGGTGTGAGCCAGTCAAGTCACCCCAACCTGGATTCCCCTGGGTATCTAGTTTTCAAAAATGTATAGGTTTGCTAGGTTTCCCTAGGTGCCGGCAGAGCTAGGGTTCAAAACCTACAGCTAGGCACTTTGCAAAAAAACTGTCATTTTTCATTGTGAAAATGTGGTTTGTCCACGTTGCATTTTGGGCCGTTTCCTGTCGCGGGCACTAGGCCTACCCACACAAGTGAGGTACCATTTTTCTCGGAAGACTTTGTGGAACGCGGGGTGGGTGGAATTTTGTGGATCCACACAGATTCCAGAACTTTCCACCACAGAAATGTGAGGAAAATGTGTTTTTTTGGACAATTTTTTAGGTTTGCAAGGGATTCTGGGTAACAGAACCTGGTGTGAGCCAGTCAAGTCACCTCAACCTGGATTCCCCTGGGTGTCTACTTTTCGAAAATGTATAGGTTTGCTAGGTTTCCCTAGGTGCTGGCAGAACTAGGGTTAAAAAACTACAGCTAGGCACTTTGCAAAAAAAGGGTCATTTTTCACTGTGAAAATGTGGTGTGTCCACCTTGCGTTTTGGGCCGTTTCCTGTCACGGGCACTAGGCCTACCCACACAAGTGAGGTACCATTTTTCTCGGAAGACTTTGGGGAACGCGGAGTGGGTGGAATTTTATGCATCCACGCAGATTCCAGAACTTTCCACCACAGAAATGTGAGGAAAATGTGTTTTTTTGGACAATTTATTAGGTTTGCAAGGGATTTTGGGTAACAGAACCTGGTGAGAGCCAGTCAAGTCACCCCATCCTGGATTCCCCTGGGTATCTAGTTTTTAAAAATGTATAGGTTTGCTAGGTTTCCCTAGGTGCCGGAAGAGCTAGGGTTAAAAAACTACAGCGAGGCACTTTGCAAAAAAACGGTCATTTTTCACTGTGAAAATGTGGTGTGTCCACGTTGCATTTTGGGCCGTTTCCTGTCGCGGGCACTAGGCCTACCCACACAAGTGAGGTACCATTTTTCTTGGAAGACTTTGGGGAACACGGGGTTGGTGGAATTTTGTGGATCCACACAGATTCCAGAACTTTCCACCACAGAAATGTGAGGAAAATGTGTTTTTTTTGGACAATTTTTTAGGTTTGCAAGGGATTCTGGGTAACAGAACCTGGTGTGAGCCAGTCAAGTCACCCCAACCTGGATTCCCCTGGGTGTCTACTTTTCGAAAATATATAGGTTTGCTAGGTTTCACTAGGTGCCGGCAGAGCTAGGGTTCCGTTGCCTGACGGTATGCCCCCTCACCTGTCACCTTGTCCCCTCCTCTATTTCCAGCCCTCGCCTCAGATGCACTGGCCCTTTAAGGCTCCACTACTCTCGGCTCCGGGTAATTATTCCGTTCCTCCGTTCCGTCGCATGTCCAAGTTTACTACCCCCCCACCCTGCCCCTCCCCCGCCCCGCCTCACCGCCCCACAGCACGCCCTATGCGAGCCGCCACTGAAAACACCTCCATGTCCGGCATCACACTGGGAATTCAGGCCAGCGATAAACTAATTAATAACTTGTGGCGCGGTGGAGAAGGAGACAGGGAGGCCAAAGGTCAGTGACTCTATAGCAGGTTTATTCACAGGGCTTTTTATAGGAAAATAAAACACAGGGTGCACCATCCGGTGTATAGTTCTTGATTCAGAGGGCAGGGAATATCGAGTGGAGAGTCCGGTTTTCAGAATTCAGCTGTTAGCACCCTCCGCTCCGTCTCGCACTCGGAAGAAGAAAACAAAGAAAGGCCTGCTAAGGGAGGAGAACGTTGCTATAGGGATGCCACACAAGGAAAAGGGAGTGAAGGACTGAACACCCGACCGTCACCGTGAGACGTGCGGCTTCCTCCCAGGGGTAATTTGCGCTCTGCTTTATTTTACTCGCAGCCGTGGGCCCCCGTCCATAAGTTTAGCCAGATGGCCCGCCCTTCTCTCCTGCCTTCCCCTTGTCCCACGCAGCCCCCAGGTGGCCCGTACCTTTTGGAGCCACGATCCTCCTGGACCGTGGCTGGCTTTTGCGCGTTGCCGGAAAGGGTCCGGCTCCCACTTTTCTTCGGTCCTGGATGATGCCGCTTCGGTCAGCTGGGCTTCCGGCTCGATCCCTGTGGTGGATCCCGGTTCTCCCAGTCCAGGCGGGATGAAGAAGGTCCTCACGTCTCGCTTTGCATCCGCCGACACTGATCCTTCCAGCATCCGACTCCGTCTCGCTAGACCCAGTCCTTCCGTCTCTTCCCCTTTGAAGGAGGGCTGAACACCTGACCAGGGCACGTGATCGGCACCCGGAGCCGAGAGTAGTGGAGCCTTAAAGGGCCAGTGCATCTGAGGCGAGGGCTGGAAATAGAGGAGGGGACAAGGTGACAGGTGAGGGGGCATACCGTCAGGCAACGGATCCGAGGAGGGATTCGCAAGCAGCTCCTCGCCACACACCCCCACCCCAGCATGTTCACGATCGGGGAACAGGGTGAGTCGGGAAAGGAAGTCCGCATTGCCGTTGTCCGAGCCCTTGCGGTGGCGAACCTCAAAAGAGAAGGGCTGTAGGGCAAGGAACCAATGAAGGACCCGCTGATTATTCCCTTTGTTCCGACTCATCCAGAGGAGAGGAGCGTGGTCCGTATACAAGAAGAAATGGGTGGCCTCAAGGTAGTATCTTAACCTGTCCACCGCCCACTTGATAGCAAGACACTCCTTTTCAATGATGGGATAGCCCCGCTCCCTGGGGAACAACTTCCGACTCAGGAATAGGATGGGATGCTCAAGCCCTTCTGGGGATATCTGGGAAAGAACAGCCCCCAACCCATTATCGGAGGCATCAGTCTGAAGCAAGAAGGGTTTAGAAAAGTCAGGGGAACGGAGAATGGGACCTGACGTGATAGCCCTTTTGAGGTGTTGGAAAGCATGCAGGGCAGCGGGTGGTGGGGAGAGGAGGTCTTTAGGTTTTACAGTCTTCCTAAGGAGATCGGTAAGAGGGGAGGAAAGTTCAGAGTATTGGGGTATGAAACGACGATAATACCCCAGGAGGCCCAGGAAGGCTCTGACCTCCTTTTTTGTGGTAGGGAAAGGGGCCTGGGTTATCGCCTTTACCTTCTCCTCCTGGGGTTCTATGAAGCCGTTCCCTAAGAGGTACCCCAAGTACTTCACTCTCTGGAAACCTACTTTTGACTTTTTTGCATTGATATGCAAACCAGCCTTTTGGAGGGCTCGAAGGACCAGCTGACAGTGACGAAGATGGGACTCCCACGTAGGGCTGTATACGATGATATCATCTAAATATGCTGACGAATAGCCCTGGTGGTCAGACAGTACCCTGTTCATAAGGCGCTGAAACGTAGCAGGTGCCCCATGTAGCCCAAAAGGTAGGACGGTAAACTCGAACAAGCCGGAGGGTGTGGAAAAGGCCGTTTTCTCTTGGTCTTGAGGTCTAAGGGGCACCTGCCAGTACCCTTTTGTGAGATCAAGGGTTGTGATGTACTGCGCCTCCCCCAATTGTTCGATTAATTCATCCACCCGGGGAAGAGGGTATGAATCGCACTTAGAGATGGCGTTGACAGCCCTGAAGTCTATGCAAAACTGGACGGATCCGTCCGGTTTCGGTACCAGTACGACTGGCGAAGACCAGTCGCTTCGGGACGACCGTATGACCCCTAGGGCAAGCATGGCCTTGACCTCTTGTTCGATGGCGTCTCTCCTAGCAGCAGGGACGCGATAAGGTTTTTGTTTGATGACCTTCCCTCGTTGGGTCGGGATGGTATGTTCGGCTAGGGTGGTACGGCCCGGAAGGTCGGAGAATAAGAAGGCATATGGGGAGAGGGTGTCTTGTAAGGCCACCCTCTGTTCTTCCGTTAGATCTTGGTTGATTATGAGATGAGGGAGAGTGGTATCCCGGTTGGTTATGGGGTCAACCACATGAAGGTCCTTGGGAAGAGGGCCCATCCATTTCTTTAAAAGGTTCACATGATACAACTGGGTACGTCTGGGCGTGACCTGAACCTGGTAGGACGTAATCCCGACCTTCTGTACAATACGATAAGGACCCTGCCATCCTGACCTGATTTTCGGGATACTGGAGGGAGTGAGAACCAAAACCCAGTCCCCCACCTTCAGGTGTCGCCATTTCTTTCCTTTATCATAAAATGTTTGTTGTCGGGATTGCGCTTTTTCTAGGTTCGCATCAGCGAACTCCCTCAACTTCTGTAGACGGTTCCGTAGTTCTTGGGTATAGTCTAGAAAAGACCTGGTTTCCTCCCCCTCTTCTTGTTCCCAGTATTCCTTGGTGATCTCCAGTAAACTCCGGGGTTCCCTACCGTAGAGGAGCTGGAAAGGGGAACAGCCCAGGCTAGACTGTGTCTGGCTACGGACCACATATAAGGCCAAAGGGAGGAGTCGGTCCCAGTCCTTCCCCTCCACACTCAATAGCTTTTTCAGGGTCAATTTAAGGGTGGAATTATACCGCTCGCACAGACCGTCCGTCTGGGGGTGATACACTGATGTTTTAATGTGGGAGATATCCAAGGACTTACACACCTCCCGCATCATTTTGGAGACAAAAGGAGTCCCCTGATCCATGAGGATCTCTCGGGGGAACCCGACCCGGGAAAACAGTTCAAGGAGTTTGTCACTGATGTTCTGGCTGGTAGGAGCACGCAATGGAAAGGCCTCTGGATAACGCGTGGCGTAATCCACTATCACTAGCGTATATAGGTTACCCTTTTTTGTCCTGGGGAGTGGGCCTATAAGATCCATACCTATTCTCTCAAAAGGTGTACCGATGATGGGAAGAGGTTGTAGTGGGACCGGCAGGGTTTCTCATCTGACAAACCTCACACTCCTGGCAGAACTTTGTGACGTGGGCGAATATGCCTGGCCAATAAAAGTGGCGAAGTATCATATCGGTGGTTTTTTGTGCACCCCTATGACCAGCCAGTAGGTGGGAATGCGCAAAAAAGAGTACTTGTTCCCTAAACGCCTGGGGGACCACGAGTTGTGGTGTATCTCCTTCCTTTGCGACCCTATAGAGAAGTTCTTTTTCTATGCAAAACAAAGGGTACACTGGCTTCTGGGGCTGTGGGTTCTGGCGTGCATGATCCCACGCAGGCCGCAGCGTAGGATCATTGCTCTGGTTGTAGTGGAAGCTTTTATCAGATAGCCAGGGGGCTTGTGTAAGGAGAGAGGGTTTCGGTGGGATCTGGATTCCTGTGAGCTGTAGGGTGCCCTTTAATAGCGCCAGAAAGGACGGGTTATCCTGACCTAATATGAGCTCTTCAGGAAGGGAAGGGAGAACCCCAAGGTTAGCGTCCATGACCACCCCATTTGGGAGGGAGACAGGTAAAGTGACTAGGGGGTAGGATCTTATATCCCCATGTACACAGCGTATGGGTATTAATTCACGGGTAAGAGGGAAGGGGTACCAGGGATTGGCGAACGACTGACTGCTTACAGCCGGAGTCCAATAAGGCCTTTACAGCAACCTCCCCTATAAAAACACTTACATAAAAACTCGGTCCCATTTCTTCTGTGTATAGGATAGAACGTGGGATACAGCTAACGTCCATCGGTTCTTCTAGGGACTTTTTTCGGGGACAATTCCTGACATTATGTCCCCAATCCCCGCATTCATAACACTGTGGACCCCGAACAGGAACGGGTTCTGGACGGTATTGATGAGTCTTTAGGGGTTCCGGGAAGGCCTTCCCTTGTTTTCTCTCCGGTTTGCCGACCATAGAAGGGGGGCGTGTGAGTTTCTCGGTGTCCCAAGACGGAGGGCGGGGTTGTGCCCGATAGAAGGAGGTCGCCATGTCTATGGCTTGTTCAGCGGTTAAGTGGGTGTGTTGTTTAAGCCACCGTTGTATGGGGTATGGCAACGCCTCTATGTATTGCTCCAAATAGATAAGGGACATGATTTCCTCCTTTGTGTTGGTCTGGGGCTTTAGCCACTTGTCTGCTGCTGCCTTGAGTTTATAGTAAAAGGTTTTGGGATTGTCGGAGGATGCTCCCCGCTCCTTCCGAAACCTGACCCGATATGCCTCGGCATCCATACCAAGATGGTCCAGTATTACCCCCTTAATTTCCTGATAAGGAGTGTGGCCACTAGCATTGGCCACCTGATAGGCGGCCTGGGCCTCCCCGGTAAGGAGAGGCGCTAAAAAGAACGGCCATTTGACTTCTGGCCATCCCGACGCTCTAGCCGCCCTTTCAAAGTTCAGAAAGAACGCGTCGGGGTCCTCATTTGCTAGGTACTTTTGTAGAGACACATTAGGGCCTGTCCCGGCGCGGATCTGTAACTGATTGGTCAGTTCCAGGCGGTCATCCGTCACCTTTTGTAACTGTTCACCTTGATTGGCGATGCTGTCCTTGAATAGTTCCCTGTCTGCATGGGCGGTTGTCATCTGCTTCTCAACGGCCCATTCCAGCTTCTCCTGGCCACGTATGAGCTGCTGTATGAGGTTTTCCATGTCTCTGGATGGAGGCGAACGAAGATCCCACTTCTGACACCACGTGTGGCGCGGTGGAGAAGGAGACAGGGAGGCCAAAGGTCAGTGATTCTATAGCAGGTTTATTCACAGGGCTTTTTATAGGAAAATAAAACACAGGGTGCACCATCCGGTGTATAGTTCTTGATTCAGAGGGCAGGGAATATCGAGTGGAGAGTCCGGTCTTCAGAATTCAGCTGTTAGCACCCTCCGCTCCGTCTCGCACTCGGAAAAAGAAAACAAAGAAAGGCCTGGTAAGGGAGGAGAACGTTGCTATAGGGATGCCACACAAGGAAAAGGGAGTGAAGGACTGAACACCCGACCATCACCGTGAGACGCGCGGCTTCCTCCCAGGGGTAATTTGCGCTCTGCTTTATTTTACTCGCAGCCGTGGGCCCCCATCCATAAGTTTAGCCAGATGGCCCGCCCTTCTCTCCTGCCTTCCCCTTGTCCCACGCAGCCCCCAGGTGGCCCCGTACCTTTTGGAGCCACGATCCTCCTGGACCGTGGCTGGCTTTTGCGCGTTGCCGGAAAGGGTCCGGCTCCCACTTTTTTTCGGTCCTGGATGATGCCGCTTCGGTCAGCTGGGCTTCCGGCTCGATCCCTGTGGTGGATCCCAGTTCTCCCAGTCCAGGCGGGATGAAGAAGGTCCTCACGTCTCGCTTTGCATCCGCCGACACTGATCCTTCCAGCATCCGACTCCGTCTCGCTAGACCCAGTCCTTCTGTCTCTTCCCCTTTGAAGGAGGGCTGAACACCTGACCAGGGCACGTGATCGGCACCCGGAGCCGAGAGTAGTGGAGCCTTAAAGGGCCAGTGCATCTGAGGCGAGGGCTGGAAATAGAGGAGTGGACAAGGTGACAGGTGAGGGGGCATACCGTCAGGCAACGGATCCGAGGAGGGATTCGCAAGCAGCTCCTCGCCACATAACTTCAAACTGTTTTCCCACAGTCTCATTAGAACACACAATTTCTTCGATCACTTTGAACGTTGAATTATTAAGTAGGTTTTTTTTTTTTAGAAAACATGAGCTATATCGATTAGTTATCATCCTCAATAGTACATATCCTATCGTTTTTTTTTTTATCTGCCAAAGATCTCCGCTTGTTGTGTACCTCTCGCAGAACACAGGCTCAGGCATTCTCTTGCACTCCTAAAATTTCCCACCTGAACATGCTTAGCAGATAGCACCTGCATTTATTTTACTCTGCCTGACCCAGCTTTGCAACAATCAGTTGGAGGTCAGGCTGTGTTGCTGAACTGCTCTGTGTAATGGGTACCCACTGTGAGTAAGCTACTTTCTGTGCTGAAGCTTCTCCAGTATATGTAGTTCATGTAATGTGCTGCAAGGTCCGGCAGTGTACAGCACATTTTATTTTGATTGCATCTTGTTATGTGCGCAGCGGAACAAGAGCCTGTCCTATTTTTTTGCGAGTGTTTAGTGTAGTAACGCGCCTGATGCACACATGCCAAATTGATCTTGTGGCTCCCCATGCAGATCAGGTTGGGCATGGAATGGCATACTGGCATCTGAGGTATGTGAAACACTTGCTTGAGCTCCCCAAGAATTCTGGCTCTTAGGACCATACATATTATTTTAGTAGCGTTATGCTCTTTATAAATGGTCAGTAGTAATATTATTGTTCTAGGCTTTTGCCACCAGAAAATACTGACAGAATCTCAGGGATCCTTTAAAGCATTGAAGGGCTATGTTGTATTTTCTTAAGGTTTTTTTTTTTATAAACAATTTTATTGATTTTTAAGTTCAACAGAAAAACAGAACATCTTTGCGACATATCAGACATTTCAGTACATTCACTGAACAATTCCCTGACCGGCCCAGCAGCGTAGAAGATCTAGGCCCCTCCCCAGCCCACCACGCACCCCCGCAACAGTTCATTCCAGCAAGCCCAGCCATTTGCTCCATGTACGCCCGTGCTTAGTCGGACAACCTCGTGTCTCATACACAGTCTTTTCTTGGATGGCACACCAGTCCAGTCCCCTATGCCATTTTGCGATCGAAGGGGCTATCGAATCCTTCCACGCTGCTGCAATGTCTCTTTTGGTCACCAGCAGGACCGTCCCCAGGAGCAACTTGTCATTACCGGAACCATCCAGCCCATCCATCACCCCCGGAGAAGAGCGAGAGGACTAAGGGGAACCACCCAACCCAGTATGGCACGTAGTTTAGTTACAATCGACTCCGAGTACCTGGAAAGGATGACACAGGACCAGACCATATGGTAAAAATCAGCTGGTTCCGCATCACACCGAGGGCACTTTGGGGATGGGAGGAACCCCGCTCTATAAACCTCACAGGAGTAAGATATGCACAGTGAAGATAGTAAATTCAGATGAGGCGGAGCCTGGCCGATATAGAGAGTACCCTGGGAGCCATAAGTGCATCTCTCCAGTCTACCTCCTCCAGCGGACCAAGCCATTGCTCCCAACGAGTCTTAAGGGAGTCTAACTTGGATGGGGTATTGTTTATCAAGGACCGATAGATTTGGGATATTCCCACCTTCCCCAGATTTCCCATGAGGAGTTTAGCTTCCATTGGACTGAACTCTGAGATTGTTGTGTGATTGGGAATGTGGAGGGCCAGAGCATGCCGCAATTGGAGATATTTGTAGAATTGAGTAGACTGTAGAGAATATGTTTGCTGCAACTGTTGGAAGGAGGACAAATGATCACCCCTCCAAACACATCTCTCACCCGGGTGATATCAATCAAATCCCATTTGTGAAAGCCCGCCAATGACCCCACCTCCCGCAGCCAAGTGCCGTGCCAGAGGGCTGTCTTCAGTGTAATCCTGGCGTCCCATTGGGTGTGTTGCAACGCAGACCGCCATGCTAGAAGGGCCTTTCGGGTGACTGCAGGTAGAGTGTGAGGGATAGGAGCCCTGTATAGCATGGTCTGGATCCAGGAGAATCCAAGGCTTTCTAGCTCTCGCCAGCAGGCCAGGTCTGCCCACCCGCCATTAAACCAGTTGTGGATCACCAATAGGCGAGTGGCCAGATTGTACAGAAACGGATTCGTCATCCCCATACCACCATCATATGGGGGACGTTGGCAGTGCACGAGAGCCAGCTGCGACCTCGAGCCACCCCAGAGGGAGGTCCTGATCAATGTATCTAGCCCACGGAACCAACTGCGGGGGAGATGGAGCAGGAGGTTCTGAAGTACGTAAAGGAGACGGGCAGAACCATCATTTTGAACAGGGCAACCCTGCCAAGGGGGTTAAGCGGAGGGGTTTGCCAACGCCTAAGGTCATCTTTTGTATGTTTGAGCAGCGGGCTCACGTTAAGGGACGAGGTCAGCTCCAGGAGAAGGGCCACCCAAATACTGAGGTATCTGAAAGAGAGTCTCCGCAGGGGAATGGTGGTTTGCCAGTCCACACACTCCTGTGAGGGAACGCTGGGGCACGACATTAGATTTAGCTCGGTTCAGACACAGGCCCAACGCTCTTTCAAAGGATTGGAGGATTTGGAGACATCTCAGTACAGATTGGGCCGGGTCGGCTAGAAAGAGCAGGACATCGTCCGCATAAAGGGCGATCCGGTCCTCATGGGAGTCGTGCCAATGCCATCCCTGAATCCGCTCATCAGCCAGTATGAGACAGGCCAAAGGCTCCATCGCAAGAGCGAATAGGAGGGGAGAGAGTGCGCACCCCTGCCGAGTACCCCTCCTGATAGGGTAGGTATTTTATAGTGCCCCGTTTACCAGGACCCGGGCAGACGGGCTGGAGTAAAGGACTGCCACAAGCTTCCGGAAGCGGGGCCTGAAACCTGCACTCTCCAGAACACTCCCCAAGTAGCGCCAGTCGACCATATCAAAGGCCTTTTCGAAGTCAAGTAGCACTAAGGCCAAATAAGGAGTGAGGAGATAACGGTGAGTGAGGGCCACATGAAGGCGTCTCAAGCAGTGCCGTTGGCTGCGAAGCAGCATAAAGCCACACTGATCAGGGTGTATGAGAGTGTGAATCACACGTCTCAGGTGGGTGGCGAGAATCATGGTGTAGATTTTAATCTCAGTATTAATTAACGAAATTGGGCGATAACTAGAGCAGGAGACTGGGGGAGGGTCCGTTGTTGGCATGACCACTATGGTGGCGGTGTCCATGTTAGAAGGGAAGGCGCCTCTCTCCAGGACCTCATCAAACAGGGTGTGGATTTGTGGGGTCAAGATGTCTCGGAACGCTGCTTAATATTCCACCGAGAACCCATCAGGACCAGGAGTCTTGCGAGTGGCCAGAGCTGAGATCGCTTCACTGATTTCCTCAGTGGTGATGGGTTTGTCTAATGCCTTAGCTTCACCCTCTGGGAGCTGGCAGTTGGCGTGCGCGAATGATCCACTGAATAAAGCTCTGCAAAGTAAGTCGTGAAGGCCTTGGAGATTTCAGCGTGGTGTGGGAGGTTTTCCCGCCAGAGTCTCGAATTTCGGGGACTATTCGGTTGGCCAGGGGATGAGTAGCGAGCCAGTGAAGCAACTTGCCATTTTTGTCTCCCCAGCCATACACCCTGACCACAGAGGACCTCCAGATCATTTTGGCGGATTCAAGAGAAATCGTTCTGATCTCCTCTTGCACTAATTGGAGCAGCCGGTGGTCCTCCTCCCCATTCCCTGTGGCCGCGGTCCTTTCCAGGCAGAGGGCTTTGGCCTTGAGTTGGGAAAGATGGCGGTCTTGAACCTGCCATCTATGTTTAAGGAACCCTTAAGCATAACCTCGAATTGTGGCCTTACCCGCCTCCCACAATGTTCCCTGAAGTTGTACGGTGCCCTCATTAGTACGAAAGTAGTGTTTCAGTTCTCCCTCAATCCCTTGCTTATATTCTTGGTCTTGAAGGAACCATGCATTCAGCCTCCATATGGGACGCAGCGCTCCCGAGGGGCCCCTCACTTGCATCAGGAGTGGGGAGTGATCTGAAACACCTCGTGCCAGGATCTGAACCTCTGTGACTAATCTTCAGTCCGGGGCGGGCATATAGATGAGGTCGATGCAGGAGTGGGTGTGATGCACAGCAGATGTATGCGTATATTGTAGTGTTCTGGGGTGCCAGGGACGCCAGATGTCGCAGAGGCCCAGTTTAGTGGACCAGTCTCCGAGAAGTCAAGCCCCCCGCCTTCTATGGGAGGATGGTTGGCCTGTGGCGTCATTGGTGGGGTCAGGGACAGCATTGAAATCTCCTCCAATCACTGTTAGGCCTTGGGGGAGGGAGGATAGTGTCTCTACAGCTGCCCTGAGTGTGGATTCTAAGTTTGCCGGCGGGGCGTACACTGCCATCAGATTGATAGTTGTACCCGCCAGGGTGCCTGTAAGGGTGACAAAATGGCCTAGGGGATTGATAACCCTGTGAGTCAGTGTAAATGGGAGGGAGCGCCGCAGAAGGATCGCCGTTCCTTGAGCTCCTCTAGAGAACCTGAGTGCCACACTCTATCAAAGCCCTGGCGTGCTAAAAAGGGGCATTGATTTCCCATCAAGTGGGTCTCTTGCAGCAAGAGGACATCTGGGCGAGCCCGTCATGCATAATTTAAGATCGCCGTCCGCTTAATTTTATCTAAGAGTCCATTGACGTTCCGTGAAAGGACTCTAAGGGGCTCGCTCCCACTATAAGGTTGTGACATCATGACAGGGTAGCAGCGGGTGGGGCCAAGGGTCCGGGTGCCCAGATAGCTTAGAATACCAGACTCAAGGAGCGGCTGAGGGTGCACAGCTTCACCGCGAGGACCATGCGGGTATGCATCGTTAACTTTGTACACAGCATTGCAGAAGAACAGGTTAATAGCAACAAAAGCAGGGAAAACAGTCCCTACCCACTGTCCCAACCAAACCCCCTCCCCATACTTCCCCAAATGAAGCATCTGTCGCCGGCCCAGTAAACGATAATTGAGAATGTGGGAGTACTAGCTATGAAAGCGTTGTGTATGGCAATGTATAAGATTCCTCTACAATTAAGGATTGTTGTTTCCTCCAGTGGAAGGCATTGCTAGTGATGGCATGCATAGTCAGATATGGGGGCTGCGTGAGAGGTCCGTGACCTCAGAGCTGGGCCCAGGAGAGGCAATGGAGTGCACTTCCGGTGCCGGGTCCAGACTATCGGCATTCTCATGGATTCCCGCCAGTTCCTGGGGTGCAGATGATCTGTTTCTCTCGATGGAGGAGCCTGCGGGCGAGGCCGAAGCCGCACCACAAGAGTTCCATCTTCTTCGGGATCCAGCACGCCGCTCACGAGAGCTCGCAGTCGCGCCTGCTCTTGGACCCTTCTGGGGCTCTGACTGGGGGGCTCCTATTGATGGGCGGATTGGGCATTCCTTGGTCGCCCAAGACCATCCCGCTTCCAGCGAATAAAAAAAAAACAAAAAAACTTATTTTAGAATATCACTTTGAGACGGGCCGGGAAGAGGAGTCTGTATTGCAAGTTGAGGGCCCACAGTTTCTGTTTCACATGTGTATATGATCTTCGTTGGGCTTGCACTTCTTTGGTGTAATCAGGGAAGATCATGACTTTGGTGTCTTTGTGGGGTAACTCTGGTCGGGAGCGGGCTTCCTGCATCTCTGAAATTTAGTATCCGTGCAATAATTGCCTGGTGCGGGGCTCCCGGCGGTGGCTTAGGCGCGAGTGCCCTGTGGGCCCTCTCTATGATAAACCATGATGACAGGGCGTTCGGGGGCATCCAGGATTTAACCCAGTCTTCGATGAAGGTATTCATTTGTGAGGGTTCGCATCCCTCAGGAAAGCCCACCAGGCGGAGATTATTTCGCTGCGATCGGTTTTCAGCATCCTCAGCCCACATATGAAGCTCAGTTGTGCGAGACAAGAGCTACTTTACTTGCATCTTGAGGGTGGAGACATCATCTTCAACTTCTGAGATGCGGGAATCCGTTGCTGTGATGCGAGCGGTTGCATTGCGGAGGCCTTGATGGATGAGGGCCATGTCTACTCTGACTTCTCCAATCTTTGTCTCCATGGACTCCTGGCAGGGCTTAATAGTCTGGAGGATGGTAGCCAGGTCGCCTTCCAGATGACTGGGTGCGGGAGGGGGGCCTCTCCATGACCAGGACCATTAATGGCGTATTGTTCCATGCGGGTTTGAGTCGATTGGGGTTTAGCCCCTCTGTCTTTCCCCATGGTTGCTCAGCCCCACCAAGGGGGTAGCCCGACTCCGTTGCGCACAGTGATGTTCAGGCTTCAGGGACCTTGAGGAACTCAGCCGCACAAACCTCAGCAGTTCAATGACTCCGGGCTGGCAGGATCGCCACGCCCACCAGACTGCAACCCAAGTCACGCAAGGACACCCCATGAGGCCCAAAGAGCGGGAGGTCTCGATGGTGGGGATCCGTGCCGAGGAGGGAAATCTGCGAGGGCGTCCCCGGTGGCGCACCAGATCTCGTGACCACCCACGTGCACTGGAGTGCAGGCCAGGGAGTTAGGGAGCATTTCGGGTCTGTTCAAAGATCCTTAAGGAAGATGGTGCTGTTTCCCGCTGATCGAGGGCTGAGCAGCGCAGCCCCGGTCCACTTCGGGGCCCCACTCCTGATCAGGTGTCTCAGGGGAGTGCCGGCACCGCAAGTCCATTCACTCCCCAGTGCCGTCTGCCCACCAGCGTAGACCCGGGATCACTCAGCACTAGCCCCCCGCATTTGGAGTGGAGGAGAGTACCGTCCAGGGGCTCAGCATGGGCCCCCTGCCATCTCAAGAGCTTCCTTCCTAGAAATTTAGACGTTTCCCACACAGGAGCCACGCAACCCCGTCCCGAGGGTCGCAGGCCGGGAGCAATTAGCAGTTCCCGCCATTCAGTCCAATTCGGCAGGCTCCCTCGGGCCCCCCAGCTCTGCCCTAGAGCGTCAAGCCGGCACCAGGAGGCAGAGGGCCCCGGTTCTTGCAGTGTCAAGGATCGTTGGTAGTGTCCACAGACTGGGCCCCAGAGTCCCTAATATCAAGCCCGTACCTCACTCAAATAGCGCCAGTGGGGGCCAGAGGAAACAGGGTTCAATGCTGGGGGGGGGTTCACTGCAAGGTCTCAGAGCTCTTGAACCTCCCCCATTTAAATGGCCCAGAGCGCCCGCCAAATGTCTGTTTTTATGAGGCGTCCCGCCGATTGCGGGTCAACTGCCTCAGATGAGCCCCAGTCTACTCCTCCCCAGGTGCCGCCTCCTCACCTCACGAGCGCTGTAGGCCTCGCCGGTCCCTCTCAGCAGCCGGCTACTCCCTAGGCAATATGGCGGCGGGAGGGCCTCGGGGGGCCGTGTGCAGGGTGAACCCAGTCACGGCCGATCGCTGGTCCAGAGGCTCCTGTACAGCTCTGGCGGGGCAGGACGGAGCAGAGATCACCACCGGGCAGGCCACCACAGGGTCACAGGCCCCCAGACAGCCGGTCGCCATCAGTCCCGGCCTCGCAGCGGTCACCGACACTCCCAGGATGTCCCGCCGGTCGCGGGCTGAATTTCAGGTGTATCTTGTTCCCCGCTTCGCATCCAGCCCCCGAGGGTCGCAACCCCCACCAGGGGGCGGGGGCCCCGCCGTCAGGGTCCCGCTTCCACCTTGGGTACCCACGCCGGCCTCCGGAGCTCCACTCAATCGAGGACCGCCATTTTGGTTGGTTGTAGCGGTGTCAGCAAGTCCCAGAGGCAACGCCGAACTGGAATGAAGAGGACGGCACCCGCCTCAGAACCAGCTAAGTAGCGGGATCTCCCGGGCGCCCCTCCGCACCAAGGCGTCACCCACTGGGCACACAGAGTCCACCACTAGAAGGTAGGCCACTCCGCCGCCATCTTGGTGTAGTTCGGGGGGCTCCTCGGATCACCACCGGGAGCCTCCCTGACCCCCAAAGGTGCCCTTTGATCACCGGAATGCTGCAGGCTAGTGGCGCCCCAGCTTGGCTGTGTCACTGGAGGAAATTTCGGATGACGACGGATCCTGGAGGGGTCTGGAGCACTCTTAGAGTGCGACCGCCATGTTGGCTTGCCATGCTACGCCCCCTTTCTTAAAGGGTGCTATTGGAATATGTATTCAACACATTGACATGGTTTTTGTTTGCAGATCGTATCTAATCTTTCTGATGAGGGGGGCGGGGAGTTAAACCCCAGTTGAGCTAGGGCTTTACAGGGTGAAAACAAGAGTTAAATAGACTTCTTACTTTAGTGTCCTGTATTATTGCTGAAGCAGCTTTAATGCTCACTATAACCCCTTAGAATAGGTATAAAACAGGTCCTTGTCGACTAACCCCCGTGACTCCTCTGCCTGCTCCCCCAAAAGGCACAAACATAAATTGCAAATAAAACAGCTTATTATTAATAACAAAGGAGAAACCTAATACATTTCCCAATGCTTGTTAACTTAGCATTAAAACAATTTTTGTTGTGGATTCGTAAGAATGCTAATATACATGGTTTTAATAATGATTCACAACAAGTTAAATTGGCTGCATATGCTGATGACATTTTGTTATTTATGTCTAAACCTTACTCTTCACTCCCTGCTTTTGCATCAGAAGTTGCCATTACATGTCCTTCTTAAACAATACAAGAAAACAAATTCAATTCTATCTACATTCCTTTGGAATAATAAAAAGCCTTGTATGTCTTTAGTCAAGCTAAAGTGGCCTAAAGCTGAAGATGGAGTGAACTTTCCTGATTTCCTCAAATATCATACATCTTTCCTATTAAGACAGTCCTCCCATTGGATTGCACCCTCCTTGTTATACACTCCATTATTGGTTGATTTGGAACAGGTTTTTTATCCCCTTATTCTTTTTCATAATTCCTGACTTTCATGCGAAAACCTCAAAAAATAACTACTCCTATTATCAATAATACCTGCAAATTATTAACTTCTGTCATTTCCTATTCTCCCACAGATCTACGCTCGTTTTTTTTATTCTACTATTTGGAATAACCAATTTATTCAGATGAAGAAACATCCTATTTATTGGCATTCCTGGAGAACTAAAGGGCTTATTTGGGTTTATCAATATTTGATCTGGACTTGCTTTTACTCAAGTTCAGGAACTCTTTCGACTCCCATCTGTTTTTCTTGTCAAATTTCTTCTTCTACAGGAGGCTATATCTCAAGCATATAATCACTGCAAATCCATTCCTTCCTCCAGTAATTTATCACCTACACAATTGGCTACTATTTTACCTAAGTGTCCTAAGGCTTCCCTTATCTATTCCCATTTACTTGATGCTCCCATTTTCAGATCCACGTCTAAGACTACATTTGCATGGGAGAAATACCTCTCTATAACTTTATCCATCCCCACCTGGAAACAAATCTGGATTAAAATTAGAAATTCCTCCCGTGCAGCCAATGCAACACAACACTTTTTTCATTTACAACAGACTTTTTATGACACCAGATGCCCTTTATAAGATCAATCAGAATATCCCAGACACTTGTTGCTCTTGTTCTGCACCACAAGCTGACTTGAAACACTTAATTTTCATGTGTCCCCTTATCTCTACATCATGGTCACAAGTTTGGCATCAAATTAATTCTATTTTTCTATTTCCAATGTTTTCTTGGGAAGCGTATCCGAAGTTTGGGTGAATGCTTCATTTAACATGCAGATACTTGACCTGCAATTAGCATTTGCTTTTCAACAAATAACTCATCATTGGAAAGACTTTACACAATTATCTTTACACAATTATCTTCTAAAGCGTGGCAGTATGCGGTCTGTCACAATCACCAAAAGGATACTGGAAATATGCACCCCTTATCTCTTGTTTTAAAACTAAAGGACCTTTGGACACCTGT
This sequence comes from Calotriton arnoldi, assembly GCA_963921515.1. Taxonomy (NCBI): domain Eukaryota; kingdom Metazoa; phylum Chordata; class Amphibia; order Caudata; family Salamandridae; genus Calotriton; species Calotriton arnoldi. The sequence goes on from CAWUFW010000311.1 coordinate 2,397,836, forward strand.
TACTCAGTTCCTTGATTGTTCTGCTATCACAACTTTTGCCCCTTCACCTCATATCGAGGAAGTTCTACAGCCTACCTGACTTGACCTGATCATATGACTCCTTTCTATCAAGTATTCCTTCATATTTATTCTAGTATCTATATTTGCTAAATATTCAGTGTTGGACCTTGCCTTTTTGCAGGGTCATTCCAGAACCTTTTGCCTCCCTCCTGTATTTTTTTCTGACCTGTTTTTGTTGGTTTTATAACTCTGGGCACTTTAACACTGCTGATCAGTGCTAAAGTGCACGTGCTCTCTCTTGTAAACTTGGTAAGATTGGTCTACACCTGTTTGCCATATTTAATTTACCTGTAAGTCCCTTGTACAGTGGTATCCCATATATCCAGGGCCTTTAAATTAAATGCTGCAAGTAGGCTTGCAGCACTGCTTACGCCACCCACCTAAGCAGCCTTTCAAACCTGTCTCAGGCTTCTGCCGCTGCAGGGCCTGCACGCGCAGTTTACTGCTGCAGTGACGTGGCATGTAAAGTGGTTGCCACATCTGAAACTCCTCTTTTATTACTAGCTAGGGCCTACCTTAGTCACCTCTAAGGTAGGCCCGAGCTAGCCCTATGGGCAGGCTACTGTGTAGGTAAAAGGTAGGACATGTGCCTTAACTGTGTGGCATGTCCTGGTAGTGACAAACAGCCTATTTGGTTTCTCACTGCTGTGAGGCTGCCTTCTCATAGGTTTGCATTGGGGATTCCCTGATATATGTTTCAGTGGTAATTTCTGATATGAAAGTGGTAGCGTGGCCATGTTTTGTATGTTTGGAATAGTGGTGATAAATCCTGCTTTATGGTGAAAGCTGATTTGTCATTACTATTTTAGAAATGGCACTTTTAGAAGTGGGCATTTCTGTGTGCTTATGAGTCTTTGTGCCCTGCCTGGATGTGCATTTACCGTCTGGTTTAGACTGACAGGAGTAAGGGGATGTGCATTCACTCTAGACCGTCACAAGGGGGATTTAGGTGTGTCCTGCCTTTCCTGGGTGACTCAGCACAAGGCTGAAAAGACCTGGGCTGCATTTAGAGTGGCTGGAGGAGTTTCCCTTGCACCTGAATAGGCCTGGTATGAATTTAGAGTGGTGGGAGGAGTTACACCTGCACCTGAATAGGGCTATGCCTGACTTTTACAATACTGTCTCAGCCCCCCCCCAGTAGTGTGTCTGGAGCCAGGTCTTGAGATTGAATGGGGGTGTTGTGCACTTCTAAAAAGTGTTTGAAGTGCCCCACAAAGACTGTTGGACTATAAGTACAGATGCTCTGACCCCATGAGTTAAGACACTGTGTGGACTTGTAACCAGACACTGCTGACTCTGCAGACTGCATCTGGCCACAGGAGAAGCTTTATGCTGCCAGGAGAAACCGTCACTGGAAGTTTGCCTTGCTGTGCTGACCTGCTGGAAGTACTGCCTCTTGTTCCTCTGCAATCACCCTGTATGCTTGCCTGTTGCCTGCTCCCTGCCTGTGTGCCCCAGTAATCTCCCAGGGCTTGGTATCCTGCCCTGAGGTACTTAAAAAACTTAGCACTTGGTGAATGCTTTATTCCTTCTGTGCACTTTCCCTTTGCTTAGGGAAAGCTCTGGCGTGTATGCTCTATATTACAAGAGCCTTGGCGTTGCACTCCTTGAACCCTCGAAGGAGCGGTAATCTTGCTGTGGTGTGCAGAGTCTAAGGCGGGAAGAAGCTGCCCATCTCAGCGTGGCCACTCGTCAGCTAGACAAGCGCTAGGGAGTCGGCAGCATTGCTGGGCAACCAGCGTGGCCAACATGCAGTTCCCAGTGTTGTACAGCCACGCTCCCAGAAGCCAAAGAGGACGCCCCGTCATTGGCGGCCGCTCAGAGGAGTCTTCAAACCAAAGCAGAACTGACGGAGCCTTCGCTCCATGCCCAGCCCGCCGGGGCCGTGGTGCTGCTAGAGGAGCCCCGCGGGAAGGAGCAGATGTCTCGGACCTCCCGCTGCAGAGAGCCCGGGGTGAAAGTAAGGGGAGACGGAGACTTCACCCCATGTCAGCCTAGCCCTGAGGGCTTCACCGGGATTCCGCCGGTGGCTGTCCGCAGGCTTCCTTTCTTCTCTGCTGAGCCGAGAAGGGCAGATGAGCCCAGGGAGCGGGGCGGCACCGTGAGTTAGCGGGCGGCCCCAGCCATTGAGTGATAGGCGGGAGACCCAGCGAGGCCTCCCCACTGACGGTGGCATTGCGGGATGGAGCCAAGAAGGCCCCCCTTGTGTTATGTGAGGAACGGGCCGCACTGCTTTTCTGGGTCTAGAGAGGCCATTTTGAGATCACACCCGGGTGCTTTTGCAGCACCGGGATAATTACCACATTCACTGTGGCAGGAGGAGGGCCTAATGCCCTGTAGCCTACGGGAAGGGAACTGAGCTACCCCATAACCCATAATAAGAGCGCAGGGGCCGCTTTCTTGTTATGCTGGTAATTCCTTTGCATTATGCCTCACAATAACGGCCTTGTGTCCTGCCTGATGCGATGTTGTTGCTTATATCTTGCAATTGTCAGGAAGTGGCATCTATGTGTTCAGTGATGGTGTTTTGTAGCATGTGCACAGTGAAGATGCTTTTGTGATGTGTGCAATCTCTAAGGATTTTCTGGATTGCGCTACCTTGTGTTGTTATGACAATTGCCCGATTGGCAAAGTGATTTTATGGTCTATGTGATGTCATGACAAGTGCCTAGTGACACAATGATTTATCTGAATATGCTCTAAAAGTGTTTTATGCGCAATACAAAGGATATGTTTATATAAGCTTGTGTGGAGTCTCTTTTTGTGGTGTGCCTAGTGTGTCACTGGTGTCTGTGTTTTGCGCAAACGCTTTACACATTGCCTCTGGGATAAGCCTGATTGCTCTGCAAGCTACCAAGAGGTGAGCAGGGGTGATCTTGATTGTATAAATCCCTTACCCTGACTAGAGTAATGGGTTCTTCCTGGCTTAGGTGTATACCCTAGGCTACCAGAAACCCCATTTCTAGCAATTAGACTGTCAGTTTCTTATGCATTGTATGCCTCTTCCTTTGTTTTTCTCTTTTTCTTTACTTCCATTATTTGATTGCTTTGTACTATTCTAATGTATGTCATTTCAAGCTCAATAAACTTATTTTAAACTTGATACATTTGTTTTGTAATGGTTTGAGCAAATTAATCCAAAATTAAATAAACCCCTAGTGCCCACTGTATCATTCGTAATATCAAAGTATTAACTGTTATATCATACAAGGTGTGCAACATGTAAATAAAACATTGACAAAGCCAACAGATCTCGCATAGGCGAAACCTATTGGCTCTGTCAATGCTTATTTTTCTACCCATGGAGCAGCAGATCAGCCTCAAGTCCGCTCTGCAGGGAGAAAAAAATGTGGTGAAATTCCTCCATTTCGCCTACTGCTCTGGAATGTTCCCACCTCTAGATGTGATATCTTAAAATAGCTGCTGGTGCATCGAATTCTAGCAATATATGTATCTTGATAAAGACTGAGATAAAATCCAAATAACGCTTAGATCTATGTTGTTATGCATCCTGTAGCAAATGTACTACTTAGGCAATATTTATTGATACATACAGACCTGGATTTTAAAAAATACAGGGGACCATCAAACTATCATAAATTCATATCGACTAAGTAAAAATATTATTGAAATATACATATGCACAAATTACATTCAGGTATTGAGGGAGTGCGTTCCCTGTTGATCTAGCCAGTCTCACTGCCCGACTTGTGAAACCAACCGTGCTGACTGTGTAAAAAGTTAAAGGCCCGACATTTCCTGACGCCGGCGATAATATGCATGCCCCCAATTGATTATGATCAAGCTTTTGGGAGCGCGTGCGCTGTATAATAAATAAATAATAGGCTTATATAGGTTACAAGATACAGGGCGACCTTTATGTCCCTGGGGATATGGGACAAGACACCGTATAATAGTAGAACTCCAATGGTTTATCGTTTCATTTTCAAGTGACGATTTTTAATGAAAATTCAAAAAACAATTTCTCTTATCTTTCAGTGTCAATAATCCATAAATTTAATAAACAAACAATTGCATTTATACAGAAAAATCTTAGACTCCCAAAGGCATGTCAGGTGTATTTCCTGTGCGAAAAATTGTAAACAAATACAAATTAAATCATAATAAACAGTTGTGTGTAGAATAAAGTTAAACATACACGAGCGCAATTACAAATATTTACGAAACTACAAAACAAGTGGATACTAATATTAAAATCATTGCAACAGATGCCATTTGTGTTGTCGACAATGTTGGGCCTTAGATCAGAGAATGTAACAGACTCGTTGAGGCAGTAGAGTCTGTGCACTGGTAATACTGGCCCTTAGAGTGTCGCCTCAGTGAGTCTTCCTGGCTGGTGTGAAGCTGTGAAGAGGCGGAAGAAAGAGCAGCGTTCACTAGAGGAGCCACTGAGTTGTGAAGCCACTTCAAGGCGTCAGCAAAACATGCTCCAGCTACCTCAGGAGCCCGGGCCAGCCCACTCAGAACAAGTCTTGCAAGTGACCCCAGGCCCTCGGGGCAGTTATTCATTTAGCTGTTTGGAAGAGCCCACGGCGCGAAGGGGAATTATTTCAGATCTGTAGAAGCTTTTTGGTGCACATGAGGTCTATAAATAATAACATAACATTTTAATGCTTAGCGCTTGAAACATGAACCTGAGATTAAAGTCGGAGTGTCAGGAAACCCCACAATCATAGGCTATACGTTTTACTATCCTTAGTAAAGTCATACGTAGCAGGAAGCATTGGCTAGAAGTAATGGTCGAAGTGTGCGGGATCTGAGAGGCACAACCTGCCCATACTTATTTTAATTTAAGAAAAACAGTTCTACTTTTTGTGAAAATATAACCGCCCCCGGAATTCCGAGGGCTGAAATTTTTCAGCTGAAGTAAGGCAGGGAATCTCCTGTGCTGTGAAACCCAGGCAGAAGCAGACAGCTAAACAAGCCTTCTTGCCAGGGTGCCCCCTTCCCTCTAAGAAATGTAAATGTGCACAACTGGTTAATCTGCTTGGAAGTCAGTATTGGCTTCAATTGATGGAATCACTTGACCCTCCAGGGTGACACAGATGTATTCTTTTTGAGAGATATTACAGTTGAGCTGTGAAGCGTGTGCTTTTAAAGGACAGTTATAAAAGAAAATTGCAAAACGCACAGTATGGGTATTACTTAAATCTATATTTTGGAAGCATTTTTTTATCTTAAACTTTTTTGCGCATTCTGTAGCAGCCTATCTTATACTGTGTGCAAAGCGACTTTAAAATAATGATACATAGTCACAGTGCTTTCTGTCTCAGACTAGGACCTCGTAGCACTAACATGTACAACTCCAATTTCTCCACAGCACTAACCAGGATTCAATTCTGTGTCTCTATGGTTCCAGGACAGACTTCTGCAGTACGTTAAGTAATGAAGGTTTCATAATGTACGATAGTGCATTTCCCATGATTAACTTTCATTTATTTTTCATTTATGCTCTGCCTTATTTTATATATAGATAACTGAGGTGAAGGACCGAAAAAAGTTGAAGAATATTTAGTTTTTTAACCACGCCTTTGACCCCGCCCCATGTTCACTCACCCCCTCCCCCATAGCGCACAGCATCACAGTTCCCATAGGTTTTTAGGTCTCGCCTAGGCAGCGGTTGCGCTGTCTCTTCGAGACATGCTGTATTCAGGATATGGCGATACCAAAGGGGATGATGGACGGAGCGCTTGAGCAAATCAAACACTCACCCCCAGTCAACTGATCTGGGTTTAATCCATCATCATTCTTTAGCTCACTCCACCACCCCAGTTCAGACATGGCCATATGCAAATCAGTCTGACCCTGTGCCTCATGGGAACAGTCCAGCCCGAACTGCCAAGCCATGTCTTCCCTGGACCGGAAACAAGCATCCTGGGACCGGTTTCTGGCTATTCAGCCGTCATCAGCCAGGCTAGCTTGAATCCAGTGGCAAAGTGAGCAAGGGACCCACGTCTGGGCATACCCTGCCAACTTAGGGCGAACAAAGCGATACCAAAGGGGATGATGGACGGAGCGCTTGAGCAAATCAAACACTCACTCCCAGTCAACTGATCTGGGTTTAATCCATCATCATTCTTTAGCTCACTCCACCACACCAGTTCAGACATGGCCATATGCAAATCAGTCTGACCCTGTGCCTCATGGGAACAGTCCAGCCCGAACTGCCAAGCCATGTCTTCCCTGGACCGGAAACAAGCATCCTGGGACCGGTTTCTGGCTATTCAGCCGTCATCAGCCAGGCTAGCTTGAATCCAGTGGCAAAGTGAGCAAGGGACCCATGTCTGGGCATACCCTGCCAACTTAGGGCGAACAAAGCGATACCAAAGGGGATGATGGACGGAGCGCTTGAGCAAAATCAAACACTCACCCCCAGTCAACTGATCTTGGTTTAATCCATCATCATTCTTTAGCTCACTCCACCACCCCAGTTCAGACATGGCCATATGCAAATCAGTCTGACCCTGTGCCTCATGGGAACAGTCCAGCCCGAACTGCCAAGCCATGTCTTCCTGGACCGGAAACAAGCATCCTGGGACCGGTTTCTGGCTATTCAGCCGTCATCAGCCAGGCTAGCTTGAATCCAGTGGCAAAGTGAGCAAGGGACCCACGTCTGGGCAAACCCTGCCAACTTAGGGCGAACAAAGCGATACCAAAGGGGATGATGGATGGAGCGCTTGAGCAAATCAAACACTCACCCCCAGTCAACTGATCTGGGTTTAATCCATCATCATTCTTTAGCTCACTCCACGACCCCAGTTCAGACATGGCCATATGCAAATCAGTCTGACCCTGTGCCTCATGGGAACAGTCCAGCCCGAACTGCCAAGCCATGTCTTCCCTGTACCGGAAACAAGCATCCTGGGACCGGTTTCTGGCTATTCAGCCGTCATCAGCCAGGCTAGCTTGAATCCAGTGGCAAAGTGAGCAAGGGACCCACGTCTGGGCATACCCTGCCAATTTAGGGTGAACAAAGCGATACCAAAGGGATATGGGCATATAGCTCAGCCCACTTTCCACCCATCTTTTTAATTGGCTCCTGTCCCTGTCCTTTGTAAATGGTGGCTTTTCATTGGACAAAAGGCTTAGTAGTCCCTCCTTAGTACCGCCTTGTCTTTTCTTGTAACCTCCCGTGAGGACACCCCCTGTTACATGTGTTGTTACTCCCTAGGATTTAATTACAGCCTCAAGGCACTACTTTCTTAAAAGGCTTCAGGCAGGACACACACTTGGTCCTAAGCTACGCTGGCAGTGGTTACTTCACTCACTAGAACATCTCACATTTATATGAGACCATCTATAAATTTCCCATCATTAGCTCCACACAGAGTACAACCTAATCCGAAATGAATGTAATAATTATTTTGTCACATTTCAAAGCTACTAATTGTATATATGGACTTAGCTATTTGAATTTAGTCGTAGTACTGTCTTGCATGCAATGCATTATGGGTAGGGTGGATCTACCATATCTTCTGCAGGGTGCAGTACCATATGTGACCAAAAGAGGTCCCCTTTTGGACACATATGGTATTGAACCCTGCAACATGGCTAGGTAAAAAACATTGCCATTTATAATGCCAATAACTCCAACTTAGTAGACCTGCAGTGCTGGGGCCATGCTCACTAGGGCCCTCTAGGAGCAGCTTGCGGTACTGCACCTTGACATGCAGTGCTGGTGCCTTGCACACTAGGGACCTCTAGGAGCAGCTTGTGCCACTGCACTGATGCAGTTTTGGTGCCTTGCTCACTAGGGCCCTCTAGGAGCAGCTTGCGGTACTGCACTGAGGCATGCAGTGCTGGTGCCTTGCTCACTAGAGCCCTCTAGGAGCAGCTTGCGGTACTGCACTGAGACATACAATGCTGGTTCCTGGCTTGCTACGCAAGCATCTGCAATGCACTAGGTCTTCTCGCATTACTGAAAATATGAGCTAATGGCGTTGCATTATTATTTGCAACGCCAATACCACAAACTATCAGTAATGCGAGACCTATTGCATTGCAAATGCTTGTTTTTAATGCACTTCCACCACTGGCTAGTTGGCATGTACTGTGACTGCAGGTGGATTTATAACGCATTGTACCACACATCCTGCTTCACTGGACCAAAGCGGGACACCTTGTTCCGCGTGTTACAGCTCCGTTGATCTTAACGCAGTTAAGGCGAGTCGCAGGACCAGGACGTGCTCGAACATATAAGTACATATATAGCACTGACTCACTTCAACGCTTGTACGTTCTTCGTTTGATTTCTCCCATCCTCTCAGAGTATTGCAGCCGGCCACGAGGTTCACCGGCTGTAACTGACTGTGAAAATGACCAGCTTTTAAGAAATAAAATACCAACAATCTGTCATAGCGAAGTGCCGCCGGATTCCGTCCTAGTTTTACATTGTTCACCTCCCTTGGTAACAGCGTATCTGTGGAGCGCTGGATGCCTGTTTTCCTGCATTGTATGTGTGATCGCGTATCGAATGGGTTAAGGTATGATGCTCCAGTGTGTATCACATGACCAGAGCACCTGAAATTATTATATAAAGTAATGCATTGATTGGAACTGCTGCCGAACTGGAGCGGGAATACTTTTCTCCACCTGCGCCTCCTGTTGACAGAGTGAAAGTTTCCGCGCTGCGGCGCCTCGGGTGCTTTCAAAGAGAAGGTCGAGGTCAAGTTTATACAGTCGACTCGTAAAATAAAAAAACCGAAGCCTCGAGGAAGGTTTGCATCCATGCAGGTGTTTGCTGTCTGACGGAAATGCCTCCAGGCAGCAGGACAGGCGCGGGAATGGGCGCGCGAGCGGCGTCGGTGCGCCACCGGATCTCCGCCGCCCGCGCCTCAGACGTGAAACTCTGGTGCGCGAGGAGGTTTCCCATCCTGGAGTGGGCGCCGCGCTACAGCCTGAAGGAAAACCTAGTTCCCGACACAGTGTCCGGGCTGCATCTGGCAGTTTATCAGGTAACACAAGGTAATTGTGATACAGATACACTTACAATTTCATAAGTGATCTTTGCCATAAACCGTATACCGTTATTGTTTTTAGCGTTCTTCTTATTGATAAGAATTTTTCTAAAAATACTAAAAGTAAAAATCTGCAACCTATTGAATAACAGACACTGAGGACTGTTAAAAAAAACCTCTATTGACCAGAAAAAACATTCAGCCCCCCAAATTGAATTTACAGTGTTCTTGCTAAACATCATAAGTTCATAATGGACTATTCCCTATGTGAAATAAATGTTAAACAAGCATTCACATAGCTAATAGGTGTCGCCTTTGGGGCCTTATAAGTGTTTAGCCATGCAGCACATTATCCATTAGATTACATTAGCCATTAAAGACAATGGGGTGTGGGGCAGAGGTGCGAAAGGAAGGAGGTATGAGAGGAGATTATGTGGGATGGTCCGCCAATGGTAGCGATGCATCGGCACCTTTATTGTGCCCGCACTAGACATAGCGCTCCTCACACTTCCCAAAATAAACAATGCGAGTGTGTTTTGGGCTGGATGCTGGGTTGCTTTAGATATGGAGAGAAGGTGGTCTGGCATGCAATTGTGAAATGATATTTGGGCAGTTTTTAATATCCTTGTGGAGGGAGAATGTACGTGGGCTGCATAAATTGTCCATTATGTGTACACCCTTCATGGAATAGGCGCTGTCCGCCTCAGCTGTAATAACAATTGAAATCTCGAGTGGAGCAACAGCCTTAAAACAGAGGCTGAGGTGCATTGGGAGTGCGAATAGGATAATGGAGGGATAGAAGAGGAAACAGTCCAGAAAGTGTTATTTGGGAGATTATAGTAGTAAAATAAGGTTTGGGATGAGTAAAAAGGAGGGATACATAAGGGACAAATTTAGAAAGGGTTGTTTGGGAGATCAAAGTAGTAAAATGAGGTTTGGGATGAGCCAGGAGAGATAGAAAATTATGCTTAAACCTGCAAAGCGCATTCCTAAGGAAATATGTTAATGGACAAATTTTGTGATAAAAAAAAAATAAGAGTAAAACCTAACCAGCAAAGTAGATGAGAAAAAACAATTCACGGTCATGCAGATGGAGCTAAAGCCGCTAGTTCATGTACTCATGTAGTGCTACTATGAGAAGAATACCACATGTGCAAGGAAATAGCATTCAAAAGAGAAATCAGTGTAACGGTAGGGCTTAGGCGGTAAAAGGTCAAGGAGATATTAAAAGCAGTGCTCTAGAGGTCGAGTTAGATTCAAGGATGAATGGGAAGTTCACCAATAAAAACAATAGAAATGTACACAAATATCAAAAATGTTTTGTTCTCATACAAAGAGACACGATAAATGATTAGTAGTGTTAAAAAATAAATGTTGACAAATAATTTGCATCTATATATGTGTAGCGTCCACAGCAAAGTATACAGCAGGTCTATAGTGCTAATGAACTGTTTCAACCAGTGGCATATAGTGCACAAATACTGACCCAGATAAATGATTGCAAATATGCTGCAAGCTATTTACAAAATATGACAATAATATCCCTGATACATTTTTGACCTGTGCAGTTTTTAAAATTCTGCGCATGCTTTGTGGAATCAAATACAAACACAGATGAAGACCCTCAGACAGGCCGAAACACAGACACACTTTTAATTACCTTTGAGACTAACAAGAATACCAAACCAAAAATGATTTGACTACCTGTTTGATGTTTCGTGTCTGTCAAGGTGTCAATAAAAAAACTGACGTGGTTTTACGAAATTATACTTTCCACTTTAAATTAAACAAAAGATGAAGCACATTTACCTATCTTTATGAAACGTCAGGGAAACATCTGTTCATCAATTTTATACTTCAAGATAAATGTTTCTTTGTTTGAAATGCACACTCACAACGCTCAGATGTAGGTATAATTCTGATACAGTCTGTTAGTTTTTGAAACGCTCGCTCACAATATACAGATGTAAAATATCACACTCACAACGCACAGGCGTGGACGGACTCATGTACAGTTCCCGTGTGTTTTACATATGCATGCTTAGAACAAACACTATCGTGAAAGTTAGGCACATGTTTTCTCCCCTCGCTGTCCCTAAACTTATTTGTGATGCAGCATCTCTCAGTGTTATTGCTTCAGATGATTGGTCCGAGGTCCTTCTAATTATTAGTGCACAAACTTAGTGCCTTTAAATAAGGTAGTACAAAAAGCTGGTTACTTGTAGCACTGAGAAATTGCATACTGCGGCGGTAAGCTCTAGGAATAAGCAAGTTATGATCAACTGCTCAGAACAGAGCAAGTCAAATATTTTAAATTCCCTTTACCTCCAAAGCCTTTTAAGTGGAAATCCTTATGACAGCAGCGGTGGCTGATGGATATGTGAAAACTCTGTCCAAATGTGGCAGCACTTGAGGGAGAGGGGGGTCTTGTGAAGGTAAGAAAGTCCTGGAACTGGTGAAAATTGTTCTAAACAGAGATTGAATTATGTAAAAATAAAACTAAGTGTTTCAATTACTTGCTTTACATCACCTGGGGCCAGCAGCAGATGGTGGGCTGATAAGAGATCGGGTATCCACCAGGATCGAAAGCACAGAGGGTTAACGGTGGGAACAAACCTACAGTCTTCTAATAAAGGTGTGGCACTAAAAGCACACCGTCGTCACATAAGAGCTGTGAACAATCGTAAAGTAAAATATTTTAGATTCAATACTTCTGAAGTCATTCAATAGCTATAAAGATTATTCCCCAAACATCTAAAAAATTACAGAGTTGTATTATGTTGGAAAGTGGATTATTGGTAGAGGCAAATGTAGGTCTGCCACTGGCAATAAGGCCACTAACACATGATAGGATTCAGCATAGGTCTTAGAAAATTATTCCTATGCTCAACCCTTGGTAGCTTGGCTGCGAGCAGGCAGGCTTAACTTCAAAGACAGGTATGTAAAGCATTTAAAAACACCAATTCAGTAAGTAATTAAGACACAATGCACAATAAAAATCCAACACCAATTTATAAAAATAGGAAATATTTTTATCTTTAAAGTGACACCAAAATGACAAAAACCCAATGTAGGGAACCGGAGATATGAATTTTTAAAGATTTATCACTTTATAGCACTTAGAAACTTATAGCACCTTATTGGGATATCTGGTTGCGATAGACCGGCTCAAAGTCAAAGTTTCAGGCCGACCGCGATGGAGCCCTGAGCGGCTAACCCTCGCAGTAGGTCCCGGTCACAGTTTTTACCTTCGGACTTAGAAACTTTTTCTGGAGCTTTTTCTCGTGGGGTCCCTCGATGCTCTTCACCAGGCCGGATTCGGTGAGGGTTCGCCGGCCTCGGATTTCTTCTACTCCCGGTCAAACTCTGGAAGTCGGACCTGCGGAGCTTTTAGCGGGACAAACCTGGATGGCTTGGCCGGCTCGCGGTTGAAGGCAGGTGGCTTGGCTGACCAGGTTGAGTCGGTCCCCCTATGGAGTTTTTTTTCAAAGTTGCTCCAAAGTTCTCCAAACTCCTGGAACTTCTTCCTGAAGTTCCCCAAAGGGTCCCAAAGTGTCTCAAACTCACTCAAAGGGTCTGGAAGCTCCAAGATGGTCCTTGAAAGTTGAGGACTTCAGTTCCCACAATCCACTTGGACAAAACCCTTACAAATCCACTGGTAGTTTTCCAGGTTGCGGATTCTTGGTGGTGATGATCCAGGTGAGCTCTGTTAACCTGTAGCTTGCAGGGAGTCCACTCTTTACTCTTTTTCACAGCAAGGTAGTCCACAGGGATGTAGTTCCAGATGGTGCAGTCCTCAGAGGGCAGGCCTTAGCAATTGCACATCCAACTTCTCAGCATGGCACAACGTCTTGCTTTCTTAAGTTTCAAGCAGCAGATCTGAGGGGCTCTGCCCTTCTCAGATACTTATTCCAAGTTCTCTGGGTCAAGCAGGAGGTCACTCCTGACCAATGGGAGCAGGGCAACTCCCCAAGGATATGACCACATCCTGTAGAGTGTGGCATTATTTTGTCCCAGAGTGCATCAAATCTTCCAAATTCATAATGGCTGATTTTCTAGCAGGGAGGTAAGAGCAGGCTAAACACACCCCTAGGATGGCTACTTTCCATAGACTCTCCCCCTTGCATCTGCTCATTCTTGCCTTAATCCTAGCTCTGGCTTTGGGTCAAAAGAGTAGAGTTGTAAATGACACTGAAACCGTCCCCTTCCCTTTGAAGACCATGGTTTACGACTCCTCCCCCTGCTCTGGCATTCCTGTGTAGTAGCACACTGCCCTCCCAGCAAAGCTGGTTAACCCCAGGGGGCTCTTTATCACCTCATCAAGGCAGCCTGGCTAATCCACTTAACTCTGACCAATCAGGACAGACCCCTGGAAGGCTGAATTTGGACCTATAAACAAGAAAGTCTTATAACTTCTTGTCTGTACATTTATGGAGAAATTCAACAATATCATATTGTTGGATTTATCACTACCATTCTGGGAAGTCTTTGAATGCAAGTTCTATCATTCTCCTATCAGGAGTTATTAGTTAATAACTTCTTGCCATGTTAACCTATGTGGCATGGGATTTGCAATGGGAAAAATGACTTGGGCCATTTTTCAAGCACCAGGACTTACAAAAACATATTTTATAAGTACTCCGCCTATATCTACAGGACCCCCACCCCATGGATCACTTAGGGGAGATTTTAGGGGTTCTGAATCTGTAGAAATATTGCAGATCCTCCCTCCACAGTGCTCCTAGCATCAAAGTCGAATTTGGGCAGCACTTTATCACAATGTGGGGAGTGAAATGTGAAATTTCACTTAACCCAGGGCATATAAAACTCATTTTATAAGGGTCCACCTTATAAATACCTGACCCCCCACCCCTGGGACACCTAGGGGAGACCATGGGGGTTCCTAATATGCCAAAACCTTGGGGGTTTTGCATTTTTAAGTGCCCCAAACACCAAAGTCGAGTTTGGGCACAATTTACTTTTTAAAAGCAGTCATGGAACCCCAGGGCTGCTTTTAAACTAACCTCAGGCTTCAGCAGTGCACACATGCAAGTGCAGAAAAGGCTGCTGGCCTCCAAACTGCCATGCCCTACTATATACTAGGGACTGATAGTTAGTTTCAATCCCCCTGCCCTATTATGTACTAGGGTCTTATAGGGTAGGTCATGCCAATCACAGGAGTACCCCAACCCATAGTGTACCCTAGTGTATGTAGGTGTTTTCATTGTATTCTAAATGTGTCTCTTTCAGCACAGCACTGACCCTGGGCCTGGTTAGGCAGAGCCCAGGGTCAGTCAGAGTCAGTTACCACCAGTACCAGTCAGCAAAAAGTTGGGGGGTGCCCAGGGCACAGGATGACTTTGCAACATATTATAAACCTGAACACAAATAAAGCATTTAACGAAAAGAGAAAATGAATCATTAAAACTAGAAACCACTTCAAAGGATCACTCTCCAGGCTGTTGCCCCAGTATTAAATCAAAGCATCCGGTGAAAGTTAAAGCGTGCCTTATCACTCCTCGCAGCACAATATGCACCAAATTATTTGAAATTATAATTGTTTGCTAGTGCATGGGTAAGCTACTTAAATTGTATATAAGCTTGTCACCTATGTGGAATGTTGCCAAAGTCCCAGTAGATTTGGAAATCTAGATTAGAAAGGATAATTCCCATCTGGAAAACTTCCGGCTATGCCACAGACGTGAACGGATGCACAGCGGCAGAAGCGCATGCTCGGACCAGCCATGGGTTCTAAGGCCCGGTCACGAGTTCTAGGGCCCAGTCATGACACAAAGAATATTCACCAATGAAACAGACAGAAGAACAAGGACTGGGTAGGGGATAGGGTGAAGGGGACAGCACATGGAGAAACAGTGGGTGGGAGGGGAAACCAGTAACATAGGCAAAACAATTCAATTAAAGTAACATGCTGAATAAACCAAAGCCACACGTTCTCATCTAACAAAAGCTGCGTGTTTGCTAGTCGTGGGTAAGCCACTTTTAACATTTATAAGATTGTTACCTACATGGAATGTTGCAAAATCGGTAGGGGGCCAGAAGCAAGATGGCGCCTGACTGACGGCCGCTGCGATCACCCTTTTGCTACCGAGGAGTGTGTTGCAGTCAAAATTTGGATGCCGACTAATTAAACTAAGCTACAGTTGCGGACCAGATCCCCCCCATGACTTACCAGCCGGGGAAAGACCTCTTCGACCCCCTCGGAGTGGCTGAGGAACTCTTATCGGCGGTGTTGGTGGCAGCCCGGGTGCTGCTGAGCGAGCTTCGGTGGATCTCGCCTGAGAACGGGCGAGGAGGAGGGGATGGAGACGCCGGAGCAGAGATGTCTGGAGAGGCCGAGTGGCGCGCGACGGAGCCGAGCTCCAAACCATCCGAAACTGAAAAGATGCCTCCAAAGGCAACCCGAGGAGGAGGGCGAGCGAAAGTGCTCGATAAGCAGCCAAGCGCAGAACTCAGGGACAACGCTGGGATAATGGTTCCCAAAGGAGGTAGGACAGCGCGCCCTGTGAGCTCATGTGTCAAAAACCCCCTCGACCCAGGACTCCTTGAAAAAAGGTGAGAATCGTGATGTGCCTAAGAAGGGGGATATAGACTGCAGTGGTACTGGGGCTAAAGGAGCGAAAGCAGGGCAAATGGATTTGGGGAGGCGACACAGTATCACAGATTTCTTTTCCACCACTCCGCCAGCCCCCAGAAACGATGCCGTGAGACTTGGGGAAAATGAGCAAAATGATGTTGTTAATGCTAACCTAGAACAAACACTGTCTCATGTGGCAGACTCTGCATGCGACACCCATCTGGTTAAGGTACCGGTAACCGCTCCAGTGAATGTGGCGAATGTGGCTCAAGGCAATACTGTTGCTGAGATTGATCAAAATAGTCAAACCCATAGCCCATTGGAAGACCCCGGTATGAGCCATTCGGTAATGGTAAAAGCTCAGCAGGGCACAACTTCCGGACTATCCCCACCGCTGGACGATCCAGCAGGCATTATGGAACAGCTGAATACGAGCATGCTAATAGAGGGGGCCACAGCAAGCAATGGCCCAGAGGACACGTTAGATCTAGGGGACAAGTTTTTCTCAGTGACGGATGGCTCTGAACTCAGCCTCTCTGAAGCAGAAGATAGCAGCAACATCCAGCTCTCCAGCTCCACCACCAGCCCAGGCTCCCCACAAAAAGATACAGTAGTCAGAAAGAAGAAACTCTTGAAGAAAACAAGGGATGGACAAGCTTGGGAGAAACACGGAGAGGGACTCCGTAGAGGAAGCAGGGGAAGTATGGACCCCACTTTGAAATGGGACTACTCGGCCACTAGGAGCACCTACCCGGATCAAACAGGACAGGAGGGCGAGGACGAGGCTTCACCCTCTTTAAAAATGATCTTTGACTCAATCAAACAGTTGCAGGAGGAGACCCGAATGGATGGAAAGAAGAACAGGCTGGCAACTAAGAAGCTTCAAGGCGCAGTAAGGAAAATGGCCAAGGTGTGTACAGATGCAAATGTAAGGCTGACTCATGTGGAAGAACGCACAAGCACAATAGAGGACAATTTGGCCAGAGCCCAGGCACAGACGGAAACTCATGATAAGCAGCTCATAGATCTTAAATGGAAAATGGAGGATTTCGAAAACAGGCAGAGACGCAATAACCTCCGGATTCTTGGCATAGAAGAAGGCATAGAAGGCGAAGACATCAGGGCCTATATCTTGAGGCTGATGAAGGGAGCATTTCCGGAACTTCACCATTGGAATTGGGAGACTGAGATCCAACGTGTTCATCGCTTCCCCATGATGTTGAGGAAAACTACACAACCAAGAAGCGATGGGCTAGCAATGCCCAGGGCAATTTTAATTTATTTTGGTAACTTCCTGCTCCGTGAAGAGGTTTACTCTAAGGCTCTCCCGAATGCCAGACGGACTTTTGAGAACCAGTCCTTCTTCACTAAGCCAGACTATTGCCACGTCACGGTAGAAAGACGTTGGCGATTAAGAGAACTGATTCAGCCATGTCAAGCTATGGGGGCGCAAGCGTTCCTGATGAACCCAGCGAGGTTAAAGATCATTTATAAGAACACCACTAGAACCTTTACCTCAGAGATTCAAACTAGGACATATATGGACTCTCTAAAATCCTAAAGAGAGATTTAATTGGGTATCTGCTCACTGAGGGGTATATACACAGAGTTTTTTATAAGTAGTTTAAATCATTGATCAAAAAAGGGGGAGGAGGAAGGGGGAAAGGAAAAAGAAAGAGAACGAGGGGGGGAGGAAAAAAAAAAAGAAAAAGAAAAAAGGGCTTGCACAGGTGGGGGCGAAGGGGACGGATTGAGTCGAGCTCAACAAGGATAATTGGAGGGGGGGAAGAGGGAAAAAAAAAATGGCAGTGTTGAATTTTAGTGCATCAAGTAAAATAGATGGGAGGGTAGCAAGGGGGGTCGACTTTCAGGCTCCATCACAGAGACCTTTGGTCTGCTTGCTTCACATTTTAGGTGGGGGGAGGGGGATGGGCTCAGGGGGAGGGAGGGCAGGGGTTCAAGGGGGGGATCAGGGAGGGGAAAAGCAGGAAAAAATTCACCATCTTGTTACGAAAGTAGTTTTGGAGTTAACACTACTGAAAATGTGAGAGCAGGGATTAAGTACCAAGCGCCAGGCTATATAAAGTATGACAACTTACACATAGCATGCGATTAGCTACTATCAATGTATGTGGTTTGAACGACGCTGGTAAACGAAGGATGGTAAGAGAGTACCTCAAAACCCTGTGTGTAGATATTGTTTGTCTACAGGAGACGCACATTGAGGGGTCTCGCAAATTCCTTTTAGAACAATTGGGATTTCATTTAATAGCATGTACCTCGCAAGGGACTAGGACCCGGGGGGTGGCAGTGCTTGCTCAAAAGAGGGGGATAATTGTTAAAAAATGCTTATCTGATAAGTGTGGCCGCTGGGTAATTGTGGAGTGTCAGCACAAGGGCTAAGCTTTACGCTTTGCTCAATTTATGGGCCCACGGTGGATGACCCAGAAATGCTTAACCACGTAAATATACAATTAGCTAACTGGCCCCTCCCGATAATTGCTTGTGGGGATTTTAACATTAATGGCTTAAAAGGGCTATGGAGAGGGACCCAACTAAGTTCGAAAGCCGGAAAAAGAAAAGCCATAGGGCCCTAGTCCAAATGATGGAAGATAATGGGCTTATAGATGCATGGGAGCAGTTAGCTCCTCTGGGGATGGGTAGTACGTATTACTCAGCGCCACACAGGGCCTTAGCACGTTTAGATTATTTTTTAGTTTCCTCGTCTCTTCTCTCGCTTTGTAAAATTAAAAAGTTACCACGAGTAGTTTCCGACCATAACCCCCTGGTCTTAGAGCTCCCAAAATCTGGAGTGAAGCCTCAGGTAACGAGCTGGACTTTTGAAAGAGCCTTATTACAGGATTTAAACTATGTGGCACACATGAATAAATGGCTCAAAGAATTTCTCGAGGTTAACAGGGGGAGCGCTGGGTTTGGGATAGTATGGGACGCCCTTAAAGCTGGCATTAGGGGGGAATCCATGAGCTATTCGCTGAAACGGAATAAGATGGAAAAAATGGAGATGGAGGCTATACAAGGGTCAATTATGGCCTTAGAAGAAGAACTGGTTACAGCAATTGGCTCCTGTCTCAATATAGATGAGATAATGCAGAAACTTACATTAGCAAAGGCTGCGGCTGGAGATATCTTGGCCGCGAAAGCATCAGGTACATTTCTGGCCTGGAATCAGATCCATCATGAATTTAGCGAACAAGTAGGACATATCTTAGCTGTAAGGACCAGACAGATGGCTACTAGGGGGACATTTTGGAGATAAAAACATCAGACAGGGTGGTTGTTACCACTCCCAAGGATATCTCCAACGTGTTCCACAGGTATTATCAAATTCTGTATAGTGAGGATACCACTAGGGATGCTAAAGAGGTAAGGGACTATTTAGAGCTAGCCCCTGCTGAAGTATTCTCAACAGAAGACTCTTTAACTTTGGAGGCTAGCTTTGTAGATGAAGAAATCCAGGGAGCCATTAAAGATTTGCCTTCAGGTAAGGCGGTTGGACCGGATCTAATCCCTTTAGAATTAAAATTTTTTTTTTTCCAACTCTGGGGGAAGATTTATGTTATGTAATGCGCCAGGTTCAGAGCGGCCAAACACCTCCACAGTTATGGGGAGAAGCTAGCATGATCATTTTTTTAAAGAAAGACAAACCTCCTAATGAACCTGGTTCTTATAGGCCGATCAGCTTAATGAACAGCAATGCAAAAATCTACTCAAAAATTTTAGCCAACCGCCTCAGTAATATCATAGGGAAGGTGATTTCGCCCCGCCAACACGGGTTTATTCCCGGTAGGGGCACCGCGGAACATATCAGGAGAGTCTGTACTCTGTTCGATGGTGTCTCAGCCACACGAGACCCTATGGCGCTTATTCTGCTTGACGCGGAGAAGGCGTTTGATAGGGTCTCGTGGTGCTTCCTTTGGTCAACACTGGAGAATGTAAAAATAGGCAAGGGGTGCATAAAAGCAATACAGGCGTTGTATAAGAATCCGCAGATTCGACTCCGGGTTAGGGGAGAACAGAGTGACCCAATAGACATTAAGCGAGGAACGAGGCAGGGGTGCCCCTGCTCTCCCCTTCTTTTTGCTTTTTATATTGATCCCTTTATAAGGAGAATTGAGATGAACAACGGCATTCTCCCAATATGCCTGAATGGCTTCGAAACAAAGATCTTGGGTTATGCAGATGATCTGGCAATCACGGCCGCAAATCCCTCTGTAGCAATAGATGAAATAGAACAAGAGGCAGAATGCTTTGGGGCACTTTCTGGCTATAAACTTAATCGTGGTAAGACACAAATTGTGGTCAATGATAAGATTAATCTGGTTGACTCAAGAGTGACGGACTCGGCCACCTATCTAGGCGTTATCATAACATCGGACTTAACCAAAGCTGTTGAAAAGAATCTTGCTCCAGTGATCCAGAAATCAAAGAGGGATCTCGATAGGATGAATAATTTACATCTTTCAATAGTGGGAAGATGCAATATTATTAAAATGATATTCCTCCCAAAAGTTTTGTATTTGTTTAGAACGATTCCCCTGAAGTTTGATAATAGTTGGTTTAAAGAAATGGAGAGAATGATAAACCGGTTCATCTTGGCTCAGGGGAAGACGAGAAGGGCACTCAAATTTATGTCCCTCCCTAGGGAGAGAGAAGGCTGGGCGGTACCCGATTTAAGAGCATACTACTGGGCCGCGGTGATGCAATATATTCGTGGGTTGCTAGGGGGCAAGATTACGGACCGGTGGAGGGAGGATGACTCTATACCGGACGTTTACGAATTACTCTTAAATGGGGAAGCTCGTAACTGGCTTTTGAGGTTTAGCGAGGCCAGTTATTATAAAAAAGTTAAATTCAAGACCTTGGGAGCGGCAATAACGGTTTGGTCTGCTACTAGAAAAAAGCTGGGACTGGGTAGAATGAATTATTATACACCTTTATTTATGAATCCATCCTTACCTGAGGTCTTCCATGATGCTGTAATGAGACGATGGGATGCCCTTGGGGTCAAGACAATTGGTGATATTACAGACCCCGATGGATGGTATAATAACTTTTGAAAGAGCCCAAACCCTCTTTAATCTAGAGCGTAGGGAATTTTTTTAATTTTTGCAGATCCGTTCGGCCCTGGCAAGGAAAAGAGGAGGATTAAGTATATTTGACAGAGATACAGTTATGGAAAGGGTGAGAGACCCCGAAGGGTGTTCTATCTCCCAGATCTATAGTGAATTAAATCAACATCAAAAAGACGATCTGGAAAAACAGTCTGAGAAATGGCGGGGGAAGCTGGGCATCGATGGAAGCAAGTTTATAGCCTCACTTAAGCTAGGATGTACGGTTTTAAAGGTGGCTAATCTTCAAGCTCAACACTTTAAAACTATTTTTGAACTCTATTACACCCCAGCAAGAATAGCCCAATGGGGGGGACCATGGGCACGCGCTGCCCGCGCTGTCACACTGATGAGGCTGATACGGTCCACATGTTCGCCTCGTGCCCTAAGTTAGAATCTTTGAAAAAGGCGATAGAATATTTTATGGGGCAAACCCTGAGGATCCAAATAAGACTAACCAACGAGCTAATGGTGTTAGGTGTGGCTAGAGGCGGAGCTCAAGTAGCTCATCACAAATTTATTTTCCTTGCTACGGCGGTAGTTAGGATCTGCGTGACCTCAGCATGGAAAGATCCTAACCCTCCCACCTTTCAACAATGGGTGTCTCGCCTACTAGCTGTATATAGTTTGGAAAAGGGTCTATATGAGAAGAAAGGGTGGAAAGCTTTGAAACTAGGCAAACTTATCTGGGCCCCAGTAGCCGATTGGAAGACTAGATTGGAGAGATTCCAGCAATAATCCTTGGCCTTAATTATGGCAAAAGAACCTGGGGCGAAACAGATTTAATGTATGCCTTCTTTTCTCTTTTGTTTTTTTCCTACTTTTTTTAGATTGATCCAGGGATGATTTAATTATTGGAGGGCCGGGCCAAAGGGTTGTTTTAACTCCCTTTTTGTCTCGTATTTGTACAATGTAATATTAGTCTTTTCTGTTGTATCTTTTGTTTGTTTTCTTGCTCTATATTACATGTATAATATCAGATGGATTTTTTTTATGTGTAATAATGCATGGAGAATTGATAATGATAATAAAAAAAATAAATAAAAAAAAATGAATGTTGCAAAATCCCTGTAGGTTGGAAAATCTGTGCCGTCTGCTGCTGCGCCTGGGTCCCAGCCGCGGCCATAACAGGCCTTCGTGGTAGAAACTAGATTCTCTCAAAGGGTTAATCCTTACAACAACGAACAAGGGGTTAACCTGCAGGAGTGCTTTTCTTCGAGGAAGAGGCTAAAATGTTCTGCTAATGCCTCCAGAAGCACCCACCTCTCCCCTAGAGCCATAAATGTACATAAGCATGCGGGGTGCAGGGCAGTAACTGACATAATTTAGAGAAAGCAATTACATCTAAGTTTCCACATAAGTTTACCCGCTCGCGATTCACATCAAAACATGCACGGAGTGTGGACAAAGGCGCCTGACCGCTAAATAGCTGTTTTCACTCGCGCTTGAAATGGAAAGGCAGCGGGGGCAGCTGTGCATGAGGAGAGTCTTTCCATGCTAATGTGCAAACAAAAGAGATGAAGAACCTAATAGTGCACCAAAACTAAGACAGATAGACAGTGCGGAAAGTATACATTTAAGAGGGGCAGTTGACATGGGAGGGAACCAAGCACACCAAGGAGGGACACATACAACCAATGAAAAACCCGCATTTCAGAACAGCAGCAAAAGTAATCAATGGGAATCGATGGGCGTGCCAAAAGCCCACAGAGGAGATACAGCATGTCGAGAGACAGCGTATGCGCTGCCTAAGCTCAACCTCAAAGAAAGTTAAGATGAAATACAAAGAATCAGCACAGAGTACATGCTTCTAAACAAAAATCCAATTGCTTTTTTATATTGATTTCTTCGCACAGTCCATCCGTGAATAAACACTGAGGCGGTCTCGCCTTTGCAATGCCCTGAACTCTCTCCCATTCACTGAAGGAGGTTAAATTGGCAGTCACCTGGCTGTCCTCCTCCAGTCTCTTTCACAATGTTGGGTTCTATTGTTAGATGCATCTACTTGGGTTGAGGAGAAGGAAGTCCCTGTTCATGTAGCCTACTGTGGCCCATGCTGGGTCAGGAAATAAACAGGGGCAGGTGAAATTAGGCTAGGGAAGCTGTAACAATGGGCAACATAGGCCCAAAAACAAGACACAGGGGAAAGAGACAAAGAAACATATAAAAAGAAACAGAGAGATGAAAGGGGAGATCTGTTCCATTTGCAGTAAGTCACAACAAATATGTAGGGCAACACCCGCTCTAATAGAACCAAGGAACACAAATAAGTCCTAATCCATTTTTGTTGCCTATCATCAGTTGCTCCCTGGAACAAGGATCTTCTCTCGAATCCTTAACCATTCGACATGGCCCGCCCCTCCATGCTAATAATGCATAACTCTGATTCTGAACAGGTTGAAAACTACAGACCGATCACTGGGCCCCATCCTTGAAATGTCTGATACAAACCACAGAATTCAGTACACCACAAAATGTCATCCTTTGGGCATTTCAGTCTGTTTGTCGTGGCTATATTATGGAAACCTCTGTCCTTAGGATTGTTGGACACTGCAATAGCTAATAGCACATAATACTAATTCCAAATTATTCGTAACGAGCTTTCTAAATATGATCTAAAATCGGTTGTGCAAGCAATGTTATCTCCAGACTCGGCTACGAAAATGCTCTAAAACTGCAGTAGCCCACCTCAATTCTGTTTTTTACTTGCTGCACATCTTGTTTCAACCATTCTGAAATGTGACCTCATATCCTCTGTTTGTGCTTCTCTAAAGTGCCTAACTTTGAAATCTAGAAGCATGTTCAAAGTAGCATACATCATCTAGGAAACTCTCCCTGTGGAAAATCTCAGCGATCTGACACACAGCTCAAAATATATGGTGGCATGAGGTAACCGAGGAGGTCATTAACGCTACGCTTAGTAGAAATCCCTTAGAGAAAAAACCTCTTGCAAGCGATCTTTCTAAGAAAGGCAACTGCTATCTTGAAGGTGCCCGTAGTGCAAGCTCCATGTCTAAATATTTCAAAATACGTCTTAAGATTCATTTGCTAAGTTAAACTTCATATCCTATAATTCAATAAATGATGTTTGCTTGCTGTGTCGGTGTGAAACCATGTATGTCTGTACTACCTGTCCTAGCTTTTACTGTTTATCAGTTAACCTTTAAGTATATATTTTCTTTGTCTGATCTTCTAAATCTTTGTTAGGCATTGCCTGTCCAAATGTGTTGTATTATTGCTTCTGCAACACTAGAGCCATTTTTATTATGCATATTTGTTCTGCTTATTGCTCACACAAACCCTGTCTTTCTCAAACATTGCAAGGTATGTTTGTCCAATACAATAACGTTATGTACATAGCTGTTAGACCTGGCATTTCTTGGCGTGATTACCCCTGACTTTTTGCCTCTACCTCCTCTATTTTTGGTGCTGTGATGGATTTTGTTTTGCCAACTTAGATGCTTTGGACACTTTGCCACTGCTAATCAGTGTCAAAGTGCAAGTGCTCCCTGTATAAAGTGTAATGGTAATTGGTTGTCCATGATTGGTATGTTTGCCTTACTAGTAAAGTCCCTAGTAAAGTGCACTATGTGTGCCAGGGCTGGTAATGCAAATGCTACTAGTGGGCCTGCAGCACGGATTGTGCCACCCACACAAGTAGCCTTAAAGAGGGAACTCAGGCCTGCCACTGCAGTGCCTGCGCGCAGTTTGTTAAACTGCCATGTTGTTCTGACAAGTGCACCCACTTGCCAGACCTTACCCTTCCCTTTCTATGCACATCAGACACCCCTATGGTAGGTCAAGGTACCCCCTGGGCAGGGTTCAGTGCATGTGAAAGGTAGGACATGTACTAAGGTGTGTACCATGTCCTGACAGTGGAATAATGGAAAGGCCATCTTGCCCATAGGATAAGATGGGGAGGCTGTGTAATATGTTTTCCAGCCTATCTTCCCAAAGGCGAAGTGAAGTTTAGTGTGCCTGAACTCACAATGTAATAACACATCTTTTTATGAAGGTGGTTTTTGCATTGTGTGTTCAGAAGCCACTCTTTTAGAAGTGGCTGGGTTTTTGCGCTCTAACATTTCTGTGTGTCTCTGCCTGGTTGTGGATTGACTGTCTGGATTTGAAAGTGATAGGATCTGGGGAATGTCTTGACCCAGGGGAGGAGGTGAGACAGCAACAGGCTGACCAGGATCTGGAGTGTAGGGGGGAGGAGTAGCCCCTAGAGGTGAAGAGGCCTGGGCTGCAGCCATAAACCAATGGCTCCGTCCCCTGCTGAGTGATTGAGGATCCAGACCCCCACTATCAAAGGAATAAGGTGTCACTGGCAGGGAGGCACCCAGAACTGGTTTGAACAGGGGTCAGTGCCCCCTGAACACAAAGACTTCAAAGACATTTAGGGGTATAACTATGAGAGCTGAAGCCCCTGAACTTTGGAGATAAATGGATTGATCAAGATTGAACAAGACTGAAGCTACTTCATGGTCAAGAGGAACCTTTGCCAAGGAAGAAACAGCTGAAGAGACTGAAGGAAAGGACTGACCCTTGCTGTGTGTTCTGGGGCTGGCCTGCAGTTTGCTGCTTTAACCAAGGAGAGGCTAAAGGGACTTTGGTGTGTGCTATGTCCCCCCTGCTTGAAAGGACTTTGCTGTGTGCTGTGTCCGGAAGTAACTTATCCCCAAGGGCCCGAGGTGAGCTGGCTCCCTGTTGCGGAAACTCAGGAACACAAAAGTTTCCAGGAGAGTCTCAGCAACGCTGTGTGCGTGTGCTTTTTGCAGCCTGAGACCCTCGTAAGAATTGCCCTGTGATTGTGGGCATCTGGAGTCCAAGCGAGTCTCAGCGACGCTGTGTGCGTGTGCTTTTTGCAGGCTGAGCCCTTCGTGAGGATTGTCCTGTTATCGTGTGCACCGGAGTCCAAGTGAGTCTCAGCGACGCTGTGTGCGTGTGCTTTGTGCAGCCTGAGACCTTCGTGAGGATGCCTTATTATCGTGCACAACCGGAGTCCAAGTGAGTCTCAGCGACGCTGTGTGCGTGTGCTTTGTGCAGCCTGAGACCTTTGTGAGGATTGCCTTGTTATCGTGCACCCGGAGTCCAAGTGAGTCTCAGCGACGCTGTGTGCGTGTGCTTTGTGCAGCCTGAGACCTTCGTGAGGATTGCCTTGTTATCGTGCACCCGGAGTTCAAGTGAGTCTCAGCGACGCTGTGTGCGTGTGCTTCGTGCAGCCTGAGACCTTCGTGAGGATTGCCTTGTTATCGTGCACCCAGAGTTCAAGTGAGTCTCAGCGACGCTCTGTGCGTGTGCTTCGTGCAGCCTGAGACCTTCGTGAGGAGTGCCCTGTGATCGTGCACCCGAAGCTCAAGACGAGTCTCAGCGACGCTGTGTGCGTGTGCCCTGTTGCAGCCTGAGATCTTCGCAGCATCAGCGGCCCGACCGGCAGCCCCGGAGGAGCCGAGCCGCCGGCCCGAGCCCGCCGTTGCCAGAGCGGGACCTCGAACCAACCTCGTCGAGGGAGGGCCCGAGTCCCACTGCCCGGAATTCACAAAGATTGCATCGGAGGCCCAAGTCGCGGGAAGAGGAGAGGAGAGTGAGGTCGCACCCCCCAGGTAACGTGTGTCGATGCCTGGGGCGGGGTGCGGGCTCGGAGGGAGACGCTCTCGGCCTCTCCCATTCCTGCAGCGCAAGCCTCTGCTTCGGCTCGTATCGCGGCCCGTACTTGCCAACGTAGTGGCAGTACCGGGGCCGGAGTGCGGAGCTGCACTTTTTGTTTACACCATACCCGTGTGGGGGCAACTGTTGACAGAGGCTGACTGCGAGTCAGTACGAGTGGCGGAGAGACCGCCTGAGGCACCGTGATCGGTGCCGGGGTGTATTACGCATTGCATTGTTTCTGCATAACGAACTACCTGATTAGTGTATTATGCATTGCATTGTTTCTGCATAACGAACTACCTGATTGTCGTATTACGCATTGCATTATTTCTGCATAACGATCTACCTGATTGTCGTATTACTCATTGCATTATTTCTGCATAACGAAATACCTGATTGTTGCGTTACGCATTGCATTATTTTTACCTTGCAAAGTGCCTGATGCTAGCATTACGAACTGCATTATTTCTACATTGCAAAGTGCCTGATTCTAGCATTATGTACTGCATTATTTCTACATTGCAAAGTGCCTGATTCTAGCATTACGAACTGCATAGCATTGCATTAGGACTGCAGTGGAATGTTTAGAAGTGCTCATTAATATCGCCAGAACTTACAAGGGCTGACTGGCCTAACAACCGGCCAGGAAGAATATTACAACTACGCATATGTTGGATTTATATTGTGTGGTCTTATCGTATATCTTTTTATTTAAATTTATACTCGTTTTTATGAAACTCGTGTGGAGTCCATTTGTGGTGCCATCATTGGGTTGCTGTGAGCGTGGTTGCAAATACTTTACACATTTGCCTTGAAGATAAGCCTGGCTGCTCGTGCCAAGCTACCAAGGGGGTGAGCGGGGGCTATCTGAGAAGGTGTCCTTCCTTTCCCTGACGTGAGAGCGGGGGTCCCTATTTGGCCTAAGGTACCTACCTCAGTCAACCAGGGATCCCGGGTCTAACAATAGCACTCTGTTGCATCCATTGTTTTCATACTACTTTATAAAAACTGAAATCTCCTCTGTAAAGCTCTCAAATCCCACTTTGTTGGCCTGGTTCATGCTAGATTAAACATCAATGAATATTTGTAACTTTAAAGCCCTTAAACCCCCTAGACCATGTCCACGCTATGGAAGACATAACAAAAATAAATAAACAAACAAACAAATAAATTGATTTGAATATTACAGCAGGGTGTGCTAGTGCCTTTATGGCTTTATTCGACTGGCATTTTATATGTAAATCAGAGCCCAGCCCAGCACATACACTGGAAGCCACTATATATGACGAAATTATTTTGTAGTGCAGCACATTGTGTAAATTCTGCTTTTAAGCACACAAACACCTGAATATTTTAAACTATGGAGTAATCATACCTGTCTGTTCCATTCTGCTTAAAAATAGGATTAGAAATTAACTTCCCGTGATTGCCCAACTACTGCTATGCACTCTACTGTGAGGCATACCTGTGGCGGTGCAAAGGGGCCACTGGTAAGGTATATGGGCCCCATACTCCATGTCTGATAGTATTAAAGTTGCCATAATTGGAATGCAGTGGGCCCCTCACATCTAAGGCCCCTGTACCACT
Source organism: Calotriton arnoldi (assembly GCA_963921515.1). Taxonomy (NCBI): domain Eukaryota; kingdom Metazoa; phylum Chordata; class Amphibia; order Caudata; family Salamandridae; genus Calotriton; species Calotriton arnoldi. Next base: position 2,425,834 of record CAWUFW010000311.1, read on the forward strand.
GCACCTGCTTCATCACTCAGATAGTTAGGTCCCTGAGGCCTACTCTGAATTCGAAATGGCATGTTATGTGAAAAGAATAGACTCCCTTAAAACCAGAAGAGTCTTTAAGGATTTCTCTTTAGACATGTGCTGATGTGATGACTAACTTGGACATCACTTGTATAGCTAAAAAACCTGAAGATGAGTCATTTTTTGAGCCTGGGTTAGCAAGGACAATGTGTGTTATGTACTTCAGCATGGAGTTAGTATCATTAATAAAGGCAGCTATAGCAGTGTAGAGGGAGGACCACAGTGCAGACAACATGATTTACTGAAGTTTGTGAAACCGAAAATAACTTTTTGCTTATATGGTATGATTTGTGTTAACCATGTGTAATCTTGAAGTAAATAAATACAAGAAGCAATACATATCCTAGGATGACACTTCTTTCCTTTTCACTCTCACACTAAATATTCATTTAATCAGCCGTGACTGTGTGGATTACATATGTGCTCTGTATCTGCTGTGAAGTAGGGGAAACGGCGAAACTGATTAAATTGGAAAGAATGGACATTATCAATGCAATGGTTTGATTTGCCTTCTGTACACTTGCAAATGTAAATGGCGTGTTTCTGTGTAATTAGTGCATCCCTGGTGATGTTTATATCGGCTAAGTCTACACCTGGAAGGAACTCATCCTGTTACTCAAGATTTCATAGACAAACTGGCAAATCATTACATGGACAAAGCAGACACGTTGGACTCGTACTTAAAACAGAAACAAAGCACCAGCACTAACCCTTGTACAAAACAACAATCCAAGAATACTCTAACCAAGCCTCTCCGTTCCTTCCAACACATCTCACACGATGAATTTATGGACCTGGTCAAAGCAAGCAGGCCTGCCGGCAGCCCTTCTGACCCCTGTCCACCACAAACTTTCAAGACAATTCTTTTAACAACCTCTGCTGCCACTCCAGTAAGAAGAATCATCAACGATTCCTTCACTGCCGGAATATTTCCAGAAGAACTAAAAAAATCACACATACGCCCTTTACTGAAGAAAACAAACTTGGACCCGCTGAACCCTGACAACTACAGACTCATTACAAATGGACCTTTCCTGGGCAAACTGATAGAAAGAGCAGCGTTCGCCCAGATGTCACAATTCATTGAAGAGAATGACATACTTTCAGACTTCCAAACAGGATTCCGTCCGGGAAGAGGCACTGAATCTGCCCTCCTTGCCATCTGGGATGACCTGAAAAATACAGTTGACCGCAACGGAGTTGCTGCACTACTCCTCTTGGACCTCTCGGCTGCCTTTGACACGGTTGACCATGACACTCTGAAACAAAGACTCTATGAAGCCGGCATAGAGGGAACTGCTCTAGAATGGATCGCATCCTACCTTCGAAACAGAACTAATGTCATCCATACCCCACCTTTCTCGTCCAAACCGTACTCCACAAAAGCAGGGGTCCCTCAAGGTTCTATCATCTCGCCCATGCTTTTCAACATTTACATGAAGTCATTACCAGTACTGATCAATCAATTTCACCTCACGTGCTATAACTATGCAGATGACACGCAAATACTCCTTCAACTGGAATGCCCCAAAGACATTGGAAAATCACCAATTTTCAGCTGTCTCAGAGCCGTGGATCAGTGGATGACTTGGAGCCATCTCAAATTGAATACTTCAAAAACAGAAATACTCACGTGTGGCGATTGGAAACATTACAACCCGCTTGCCGCATGGCCTAATGAACTGGGATCACCACCTAAAGTATCGAAGGAAGTAAGAAACCTCGGAATGACCATGGACTCCAAGCTGTCGATGAATGCCCAAGTGGACAAACTAGCAAGATCAAGCTTTGTCACTATAAAAACGCTGCGACGAATTTTCCCTCATTTGGGATTTCCGCACAAGGTCCAAGCTACCATCTCTCTTGTTCTGTCCAAACTCGATTACGCCAATAGTCTCTACCACGGATCACCTTTAACAACCATGAAAAGACTACAACGGATTCAGAACTCGGCTGCCAGACTACTCTTGCATATCAATCCGCGAGCCACATCTCCCCTGCCTTGAAAGCCCTGCATTGGTTACCGGTTGCCAGAAGATCCACGTTCAAGCTGCTTTGTATCACCCACAAAGCAATACATGGAATGGGACCACTCTTCATCAGGAATAAAATCACCAAACACATTCAACAGAGGAACCTCCGCTCTAAAGGAGCATCTCGTCTCAAAATCCCAAGATACAAGAAAAAAACCATGGGTGGCACATCCATCTCTGTTCAAGCAGCCAAACTATGGAACTCATTACCCCCCAACATAAGATCCACCAACAACCACCTTACCTTCAGAAAACTACTCAAGAATCGGCTCTTCCCCACATAAGCACCATACGCAAACAGAAATTACAGCATATCCCTCTGTATATAAGCATCTGTTTTCACTATAGACATGTACCTATCTTTGTGTATTGCTTTGCATAAACATGTAGAATAATTATGTTGTTGAGAGAAAAAAAATAAAAAAAAATAATAATAAATAAATAAATAAAAATCATCTTTGGTCTACATGTACTTACTTCCATGGTGCATCTATGTACCTTCCATGTACTTGGATCTGTGTCTCTGTTACTTTTTTCCTGAAAAAGCATATTCAATGCACTACCCTATTTCTCATCCTGTGCCTCTATCAATATCTTTAATCTACATATACTTACCTCCTTTATGTATCTATACACTTTCAATGTACTTATGGATCTATATATTTATCACTTTCTTCTAATTTAGCATTTCCAAGGCACTACCCTATTTCTCAGCCTATACTTCTCTCAATATATCTTCTAGCCCAACCTTCTGACTCATCTCAAACTTCTTTCTACTACTCTTTCCAATGCACTACCGTATTCCTCACCTTATACATCTATCAATATATCCTCTACATTCACTCTCTCATTTATCCCAAACCCCATACCACTACTATGATCCCCAAAATAACCCTTTGTAGACTCTCTCCTACTCTAACCCTCCTTGCATCATCTGACACCTCTTTACTATACCGATCCCCTAAAACAAACCTTTCTAAACTCTTCCCTCTGACTCCTCCCCTCCAGAACTCCCTTTTACTCATCCAAAAGCCTCCTCCTACTGCTAAGACCTAAAAAAAAATTCATTCACTCTTTTATCCCTCCACTATCCTTTTCAATCAAAATTAACAGACTAACATGTTCAATTCTCAAACTCCATATTCAACTATACTAATTCACCACTAATCCTTTATGGGTTCCAGAGTAGCGTGCTACTCGCCAATAAAGCGTCTCAACACCCCATCTGGGTTACAAGCGCTATATAAATGCAAACCTTTTAACTTTTCTACCCCTCCCCAACCCTTCTCAATCCAAATAACTGACTAACATATCCACCACTAAAATTACTTTCATGTTTCACCATACTAATTCAACACTAATACTTATGAGTTCCAGAGTAGCATGCTACTTGCGCTTCAAAACCCCATCAGGGGTAGCAAGCGCTATATAAATACAAACCTCTTTCCCTCTTCTATCCCGCCACCTACTCTTCTCTACCCAAATAACTGAATAACATATCCACTACTCAAATTACTTCATATTTTACTATACTAATTTTCAACACTAATCCTTAATGGGTCCCGGAGTGGCGTGCTACTCGCCAGAAAAGCGCTTCAACACCCATCAGGGGTAGCAAGTGCTATATGAATGCAAACCTTTCTTCCCTTTTATCCCTCCGCTATCCTTCTCACTCCAAATAACTGACTAATATCCACCACTGAAACTACTTTCATATTTCACCATATTAATTCACCACTAATCCTTTATGGGCTTCCGGAGTAGCGTGCTTCAACACCCCATCAGGGGTAACAAGCGCTATATAAATACAAACCTTTTTTCCTCCTCTATCCTTCTGCTATCATTCCAAATCCAAATAACTGACTAACCTATCCACCACTTAAAATGTACTTGCATGTTTCACTATACTAATTCAACACTAATCCTCTATGGGTCCCGGAGTAGCGTGCTACTCGCCGAAAAGCGCTTCGACGCCTCGTCAGGGGTAGTAAGCGCTATATAAATGCAATTACAATACAATACAATACAATCTGTGGGTTGTTTAAAGGACAGGAGGCGATATACAGGAGATATCCACCTTTTTCTAATAAACATAACAATATTTAATTGATTCTGAGCTTAAGCTACACATGGGAAACAGTGGAGATACGGTTGCATTTTTCCATTTACTTTTGATAGCATTAAGTGGCAACCCTGAATTGTATATAAAGTGCAATACTTATTCAGACACAATTTCTTCACTTTTCATCACCTTCTGGGCGGGCCTTCTGTAGCGCCCAGGCTGCAGTCCTGTTTTTTGTTCTCTCTACATGAATGATTGTTTTGTGGTGTGCTGGCCATCTGGTATCAGCCTCACTGGGTATCTGATCACCACCACTCAGCTTCCATAGACTCAAGAATTCAGTGATCCTGTAATGTTAAAACTATAAAAGAAGATCCAATTAGCCCGGTGCAGTTTCTACAGCAGAGTAATGTAACTCCCCACCCACCCTCGCCCAGCACCTTTCTCCAGAACAGCCTCTTTGCACACATTTAGGCGCGAAGGAAATGAAAATGTGAGCTGGGGTAAAAATTGAGACTATAAAGAGTTCACACCATGATCGCAGTTCGAGCTAATATGATGACTCTGAAAGCAATAATCTTTCCCCTCCCTTTAATGAACGCAGCTGTGATAAAGAGTGGGAAGAGAAAGACCGTACGCAATTGCATATTTTCAGAGCTTTTTTAGGTCTGGGTTTTAACAGCATGTCTGTGCATTACATGTACTGTGTGACAAAATGACCTGTAGCTAACAATATACATACGGTGGTCTTTGGGTCAGCTCATTTCAACTATTGGCTCTCTTCGAGCAGCCTCTTTAAGCCATTGGCTGGTGACTTTGTCAGATGCGACATGACTCAGCCCCGGTGGAGTAGTCATATGTCACCTAAAGCCATTTGGCTGTTTGGCTGTATCTTTCCGCCTCCACTCCTGTGCTTGCATTAAATTGCATGAGGGGCAACTTTATATAGCACTCCCAGTCCTCTGCTGCTAGCTCCTTCTCAAGGGTCTCGCTCTAATGTGCTAACGTTGTGTAGATTAGCACATTAATCCTGGACCAGTTGGCTTTACTAATGCTTGTTTCTTCTTTCTTTTTACGTACTGTAAAATGGCTGCTCAGTCTTCAATCACCACTCAATAAACTACAATTTTGACATGTTACAAAACGTTGATTGGAGCATAAATAGCGCAGAATCCATTTTGCACTCTTTGTTGTCTCGTGTAATGCAGAACAGAGAAAACAAGTGTTGCCCTAATCCACAGAAAAGAAACAATTTTGCACATATATACACACATGGTTTGTGGAGCCACTGCTAAATACGTATTATATGTAAGAATTGTAAGAAATTGTACGTATTATATGTAAGAATTGTAAGAAATTGGGTTATTAGCTGAGAGGGGTGAGAGCCATATTTAAGTAATGAACACAATCCTTGTCAGGGTGAACCACAGAAGTCACTAAAGAAATCTGTGCTTAACCCTGTGGTAACTTGGCACAAAACCAGTCAGGCCTGACTTAGAGACAATGTGTAAAATATTTGCGCAGCACTCAAAATGTAATAAAGTGAAAACACAAAACAAGGAAAATCTCAAACAATTTAGAAAAATAGAGTAAATATTAATAAATAAAATGGCATCAAAGCGAAAAAAATCCAATACATCGAACAGGAGCTATGACTTTTTCATGTCTTAAAAGTAATAGAGTAAGAGTGGGCAAACAAGGATAGGTTGCAATGCTACCCAGAGTGATTTCCAGTGGCTAGGCTATTTGCATGCATCCTTCCTATCGCCTTATGTCAGGGCCGGACTGGGAACCCAAAGCAGCCCTGGCAAATTTAGTAAGACCAGTCCCTGTATGTTGGGTATACAGCGAGCAAGCCGACCACTACAAGGAGGTTTGTGGGAGGGGATTTATCTCACCAAGAACATCTGGAGAAAAATAGCAAAAGAGTGCATTCTACAACACATTTTTCATTATATATTCAATTGTATTAGCTATTAAAGCATAGTAAATGATAGGCTTATAGTGCACCAGGATACAACAATCTTTGCTGGGGCTCTTAAATGATTCCCTCACCATCACCCTCCAACAATTTTCTCCTCTCTCCATAGCCCTTCTCTCACATATATTTCATTTGTTTTATACTGCCTCTCATACCAGATTATGGTGTCGGAGCACTTTACATCAATACACATAGAGAAAATGAATAATACATGTGCAAGTCAGTGCACAGAAAATGTTACATAAGACAAAGGACACTACGAGATGCAGCCATTTTTTAAGAGTGCTTGGGCTGGAGAAGGGCAAACTCAGGATTCAAAATGTAACACTGGGCCTCATTACGAAGTCAGTTGGATCACAACTGACAGGCCGTTGGTTGCGATCCAACCAACATCTGCTGCCGCAGTTTGACCGCAGCATTAAGGTGTGCGGCGTTTGGAGGCAGGGCAGAGGGACCGACTGACGGTTCCGACGGGCTCAAGGAGCCCGTTCGACCATCGGTCAGAATGTAATTCCCTACAATAAGGGCAATACCTGCTCCGGCACCGCCTTAGGTATTACGATGTCCCTTTTAGACAGCCTTTCAATGGTGGTCCAACCGCCATTGAAAGGCTGTCAGAAACGGACTTTGGGGGCCCTTAGCAGGGTCCCTGTCCCTCCGCGGCCTCAGTTATGAGGCCTGGGTGCCTCATTGTGCTTGGCTAACGGTGCATGGATGTTTGCAAACATCCATTTTACCAATGCGGCTTGTGCTGCAGCGCTTTTCTGACCGCAGCACAAGCCGCAATGGAAAAATTGATGTTTCCAATCACCTCATGGGTGGTCGCATCCTAATTTGTCGGATGGGAACGCCGTCCATTCCGACAGGATGCTGGTAAGACGCGCCTCCTACCAGCATCGTAATAAGCCCAACAGTGTTCAGGCTTACATTTACTAATAAGAATTTATTTCTAACCAAACAAACCCTTTTAAGCAAAATTAGGATAATGAAAGACTGGAAAAAAACATAACTTTCTAAACTTTACAGTGCAGTTTGCATGCAGCTCTTTGATGGCAGTTCATAGTTCACTGTGCTAGATTATTATTGTAACTGATAAACTTCACAATAACAAAAGGATCTCTGTGACAAAAGCACTAACCCATAGAGCAATGCACATAAACTAAACATATGTGATCTACGTGGTAGGTACCCATTCTTTGCAGCAGGCATATTAACCCTCTGCACCACCTTAGATGAGTCAAAACTGCCACTAGACAAAACTCCAGCTCGCTCCAGGAGGAAGATTAATCACCAGAGATATCTTGACACTTTTATTGTGGCTGAAAAGTGCTCCATACTCCAATAACTCTGCAGCAGGTTCTTTTAAAACTATACCATATTTCAAAACACATGGAGGCTGGGAACGAAAGTAAGTGCTGTGTGGCTTATTCTGGCCTGCTGATTTTGTTACTGGGGGCCGACATTGCAGCACTGCTGCAAAACCGGCCCCCACTCTTCCAGTCTCCCGGGGAAACGCCGGTATGGTTAGTCCGACCTTGCCTTTTGTGCATTTAAAGATGCGAGTCTTCAGTGACTTCTGATGGAACTTGAAGAAGTAATGAGGTCTAAAGTGTTTGATCAACATAATATTCTGAATAGAAATAATTTTCAATAAAAAAAATTCTAATCCGTGAATACATATACAAATAGAATAGTTGACTTTGCACTAGTACTTTCTACTTTATATTGAACACATGCTTTCGACTTAAGTTAAGTCAAGTATTTTACATTTGAAAAGTGCTGAAAATGCATTTTCTCTATATTTTATTCTAAGTATCTAGCTCAAATAGTGGGAAATCAGTTTGGTATCATGTTTCCCCTGTGCAAATACTGTTCGGTCTATTCTCTATTATACAAAATGCAGAATGGTGCACGTGAATCTTTTCTTTTTAAAATCAATGCAAAATTTCTCCTATACCATTTCAGATTTACCAAAAGTAGGTGTTCACGTCGGATGTACATTGGTCAAAATAGAAATACTGATTAAATGAATCAGGATTTACTGATTTTTCAGAATACAGATCCACTTACTAATGTGCAAATCTGCACTAACTAAGTGGACATTTTCACGTTAGTAGGTCTTTGGGGGAAGAATGTGAGGTAGGGAAGAAGGATGAAATCTCTTGTGTCCCCCAGCAAAATCAGAACGTTGTTGTTAGATCAATATTTTCCATGTTGTGTTTTTTACACAGGAAGCACCCAGATAATTTACCCATTCATGAGTGCGCTTTCAGTGAGAGAGGCAAAATCTCTACGTAGTATGTGGATGCTAATCCATGAAATTCTCCCAAGAGAAAATTATTTTCCATATGGAGAAAAAAAGGAAACGTAATATTAATGTGCAAATGGACTTTTAATCAATGTTAACTCACACAGATTTTCTGCTGAGCGCACATTCCGCATAAGTGTGATGCAGAAGAACTAATCATGGAAATCTAGGACTTGTGTTGGCAAGGGATTCACAATTTAGAAGAGGCCCTTCCAAATTGCGAACCGGTATGTGGGGTATCAAATGTTTGCGACTGAACTTTGGTTGCAAAACATTGAAAACTACTGACTCTTGAGTTGGGGTGGTAATGCAGTCGTAATAGGCAAGGGAATCTCTTGAGACCCCTCAACTTTGTGAATCTTTAAAAATAAGTTTGTTTGGGAGTAGGCAGCAGTTCAGGAGACCACTGACATATCTTAAACAAACTTAAAAATAATAATATATATATATATATATATATATATATATATATATATATATATATATATATATCCTTTCACCTTTCTCCCACGGATTCCTTGAAGTCCCATGAATCAAGAAAGCACGAACTCCTCTTACTAGGTGCAATATTTCTTTTTTATTTTCAGTGCTTGGCTGCCATGACGCGTTTCGAACCTCCTGGGTTCTTGATCACATGACATATTGCGTGTTACTCTCCCGTTTTTAAAGTGACAAGTGCACAGTTTTTTTAAAACAACTCAAAAAAAACAAATAAAGCTAGAGAACAGACTACATGTCTGTATTTCCAATTTCCATTTTGCATACAAGGGATATCTCATGTTGAATACAGTTTATGTACATTTATCAGGTGCACATGATATAACCTCTATGATAAGCTTTTATTTGCAAAAGAAGAACAAAAACATTTTTTTCCTCCTCTCTTTTCTCTTATGGTTCTTAATATCTGCTTAAATGCATAAAATCATGATACATCTAAAACATGATTGATAAAAACAAAAGCTAAGAACAATTTAAAGGGTAAAATTCCTCGGTCATATAATTTTTTATAAGACCTCCTTGAATTATATCTAATTTTGAAACATGGGCAAAGATACTATAACCCACTAAAAGATCTTTCTTATCTAAGTCATGTGCAAAGTACGCAATAAACTTGTTAAGCAATAATTTACTTGTTAATACATAAACAACAATATTTCCCCTATTGGAAATCCAATGTGTGCAAAATACGCTTTGAAAGTGCTATAAGTGTTTCAAGTGACAAATCTCACCCTCCTAAAGTGCATAGTGCCATAAATGATGTGCAAATTTTGCTTCTATACATGAGCCCATGTATTTAAGAAGTATTTTTAAAAAAACATTTACATAAGAGAACAACATATATGGGATGGAGTTTTTGGCATATACAATCATAGTTCTTGAAACCAGTTACATTCAGATTATATTGGGGCAGCTTATAACCATCAAGCAAGTAACATATGTGTCCTACGACTAATACTGAGAAACAAACATAAGCAGTCCGAAACTTCTATATTATTTATTTGTTATTTGGTTATAACCAGGTATGCAAATCTTCAGTTGTGTTGAGACCATATGGGTTCTTGGTATCACACTCCAAAATATATCTGGTCTCTAACTTCCTTAATGTAGCCTCCCTATTTCCTCCTCGCCTCAAGGGAGGAACACTGTCAATTGCATAGTATTTTAAATGCTCTAGGTTACCATCATGGGAAGTTTCAAAATGGCGGGCCACCGGATAAGTGCTGTCTTTGTTTGTGATGGCTCGCATGTGCTGGAGTACTCTTTTGTGGACCTGCAATTTTGTGCTTCCCACATACTGCAGTCCACAGGAGCACTCCAGCACATAAACCACATATTCAGATTTGCAAGTTATGAACTTATCAATAATAACTGGCCTGTTTTTACACTTGGTCACAAACGAGGTTTTATTGATCCCATATTTGCATGCCCGACATGTATTACACCTCACAAAGCCTTTTCTCTTAGACAGCCAGTTCATATTTTTGACTACTTCAGGGCTACTGCTCACCAAATAATCACCTGTATTAGGAGCTTTTCTATAAGTGATTAAAGGTGCTCTTGGCATTTCTTCCCCTATCACAGGGTCATTTTGTATTAAATGCCAATTATTTTTTATTATTTTTCTCAGGCTGTCCTTCTGCTTGTTATATGTTAAAATTAGACGTGGACTGCTTTTGGTGACTGTTTTATTTAGATGTTTAATCTCACTTGCTGAGGGTTTAAAAATCAAATCTTCCCGAATTTTGACTTTTGTTTTCTTTATTGCGTTGTCAATTACACTTTCTCCGCACTTCCGCACACTCTCAGGCGAACAGAGACCACACAAATCCCAAGTATTTGGCACTGGTGATGTTTATTTACAGAGCTGCACTCTGACGCGTTTCGGACAAAATGTCCTTGCTCACAGATGGTCAGATACGGCCCGCCATGTTTTTAAATTTGCTTAGTGCACACCACGTGTTAAACTGACATAGACAAAATACTATGCATATAACCACTATAAAAAGCATTGATCCCTCTGTTTTCCAAATCACAACAGAACATGTCAAAGTTGTTAAAATGAAATATCAAATATCAAACCAATGGCAATAAATAAATAAATAAATAAATAGACTCTAGTCATAATTTAAATGCTTAAATGCAATTTTAAATTTTATGCCAATATTTGACACTAACACCTCTAGGGTCCCTCCTCAAATTGCTGTCTTGCTGCTGGTGGAAAATAAAAGCGGAACACGTAAGATGCTTTTAAATGTATACTTAAGGGTTGATCCTTGTGTGAAAATTATTGCCTTCGCTATGAATATAAATCCATGTGCAAATATAGCCGATTTCTGCCTTAATGCATAAATATGTGCAAATCACGCAAAAAATGTTTGAAAACATATACATCATAACAAACATCGTGTGCAAAATACGCTTTTCTTTGTAAACATAATTCCATGTGCAAAAATGGCCAATCTCATTATGAGTCCATTTATATACTTCATTCACCCCATAAATGCTTGATGGTCACTCAGTGCAAATATCGCAAAGTAGTTAAAAAATTCCAGACCCGTATGTAAACATAGTGATATGTCCATGGCTTGTACTCATAATGCCATGTATATTGTTCTACTGTCATGTATGAAATCACTGATTGTAATATTTCAACATATGCGAATGAATTAACCAGAATCAACTGCTCCCCTTAATCAATGTTAATGCATAAAATACTAGTGCTGCTTAAAACCCATGTGGAATAAAAAACAAGTAAAGTGTGTATTTAAAAACAATCTTGCTGCAAGGAGGCCAGCCACATTGAATAAAATCAAAAGTCAAAAATCGCCTCTCAAAAAAACAATAACAAAGTCCAGATTTTAAATACAATATATTGCTGCTTGTATTTTTTATAGAAAGTGATACAGATCTTCTGTGGTGTTTAAACCATTAGGGAATTTACTATCCAGTTCTAGTATTAATCTAGATTCCATCCTTCTCAACATCTTGTCCCTGTCACCTCCTCTACGTGGTTTGGGAATCGCTGTAATTACAAAATACTTCAAACATTGCAAATCATTACTGTGTTCTTGTTTGAAATGCCTGGCTACAGGATACGAGCTATCGTTGTTTACAATAGCTCAAAGATGTTGGAGGATTCTGACATGCACCTGTAGCTTGGTGCTGCCCACATAACGCAAGCCACAGGTGCATGTCAGAACATAAACTGCATATTCGGTCCTGCAGTTGTAACTCCCTTTAATGATAACCATATCTGGACTGAATGGGGTAGTATATTGTGTGGTGTTGATTCCAAACCTGCAAGCCCTGCAGCTGGAACATTTGACAAACCCCGGCCGGGGTTGTAACCACATTTTATCTTTCCCTAATTCTGGGCTGTTCTTGGCAATTTGGGTTCTCATCGAGGGTCCTTTCCTATAAGTAAAAGTAGGATGAGTTGGAAGCCTCGGAGCGAAAACCGCATCAGTCAGAAGTATAGGCCAACTGCGTGTAATAATGGCTCTAATTTTCCTTTCCTGTTTATTGAAAGTTGTCACAAATCTGGGAACAGAATTGTTGTCACTCTCATCTGAAACCGTGTTGTCCACCCCCGTATCTGCAAATAAGATTTAGCATTCATTTTGTTAACTTCCTGATTCAGGATGGATTGTTTGTAACCCCTTTGTCTGAATCTCATGAGCGCTTGATTGGTACAAATTGCCAGATCTGCCTCAGTACTGCAAATCCGCTTAAGCCGTAGTAGCTCACCATATGGGATATTGTTTATTATATGTTTAGGGTGGGCACTGCTGGCATGCAGTGTGGAATTGCCAGCAGTGCTTTTCCTATGCAGAGTAGTTGCTATTGCTCCGTCACGGATAAAAATGCTTACATCTAAGAAATCCACATGTTCCTTACTAATGTGAGATGTGAATTTCAAATTCTCATGATTAACATTGATCTCATTAACAAAATCTATGGCACTTTGTTCATCGCCTCTCCATATGATAAAAACATCATCGATGTACCTCATCCATCTTAAAACATGATCAGTAAATACAGAACTATGAATGCGTTTGAGAACCTGCTCCTCCCACCAGCCCACGTGCAAGCACGCGTAGCTGGGGGAGAAGCAGGCCCCCATCGCCACACCCCTTTTCTGCAAATAAATGTCCGTGCCAAACAGAAAATAATTGTTATGCAAACACCAAGAAACTAACTCTACAATCATTTTGTTATGGCTGTAGCATTCCAATGGTCTAGTACCCAGAAAATACTCAAGTGCTTTCAACCCAGTCGGATGTTCTATGCTGGTGTAAAGGGACTCAATGTCCAAAGTAATGAACATCGAATCCAGACCATGGAATGTTCCTGATTTTTTTAAGAAAATCTCCGGTGTCCTTAATGTACGTTGGCAAACCTTTTACTAAATCCTGTAAAAAAAAGTCAATATACTGAGTGATGTTTTCCGCCACACCTTGAATTGCAGATATTATTGGCCTCCCCGGGACAGGTAACGTCTTTTTGTGCACCTTGGGTATGAGATATAACCGAGGCAATACAGGATGTTCAACATGCAGAAAGCGAAATTCCTCGTTCGAAATCATGCCTTCTCTTTTGTGTTTCAAAAGAACTTTTCTCAGGTCTTCTCTGGCGGCATTGTAATTTTTCGCTGTGGATTTTTCATAGCACGACGGATCACATAAATGTCTTTGTGCTTCCATGATATAATCCTTTTGTGGCCAGATTACAATATTGCCACCTTTATCAGACATGGTGACAACAATTTGATGATTATTACTGAGTTTCTTGACCAATTCTGCATACTTGTTTTCCTGTTCGCTTTTATATCTTTTACGATGCTTGATTTGATGGTGCAATTTCTTAAGATCTTCTACTATTACATCTTGAAAGATGTCAATAGCGTCCTTGGGCATATTTGGCACAAAACTTGATTTGGGCTTGAAAGGACTCATGTGGGCTCCCAGTTGTGTGACAGTTGCTTCAGTTAATCCTTGTTGAGTAGATATTTCCTCTTCTGCGATCCGCTCATTCTCTGTATTGGGGTGCGCCAGTTGGTGCATTGTTAGTAAAATTGCAGCATCAGATGCTAAGAGATCAGTATTGGATTGTTTGTCTGAGCTGAACTGCTGTTCTTTTAGACCTTCCTTGATGCTAAAGAACTTTTTTAGTTTGAGCTTACGAATATAGCAGAAGACATCAATTCGTGTCCGTGTATAGTTGAAATCACTTATGGGACAAAAAGACAAGCCGAGGCTTAATAGTTGTTTTTCAGCTTCGGAAAGAATGATGGAAGATAGATTTATAATGGTGTTGTCATCCTTTATTGTTTTTTTCGCCAGTAGTGCTTTTTTGATTTTTTGTAGCTGCTTTCGTTTTTTGCGGCGTTACCGCCTTCTTGCGTTGTTTCTTGTTCTTTTTTCTTTTGATTCCTTGGCCTTAGTGTCTGCGAATCGATCGAACACTAAAAAATCAATCTCTTCCCCTAAATCCAAGACTTTGGACTTATTTATTGCCCCTATTCTATCAGTGCTGTCATCATCATATATATATTTATATTTATTACCTACTGGCAGTTGCCAGTAGGTAGTTATAGTTAGGACCACGTTTCCATAGGAAAAGCATTTTTTGATGTGCTTATAACTTTGGCGTCGTTTGACGAATCTTTACGAAATTTTCCAAAAAGTTCCTCTTTTCAGGTCAGCTCCTATCCTAAAAGTTAGGAGGGATTCGTCAAGGGGGGGCTAAGAAAAAAGGGGGGTCCCAAAACGTGTTTTCTCCATGCAATTTCCATAGGAAACTTTAGACAAGGCTACAGGTGAAACTGCTGAACGGAATTACGCTAAATTTGGCACAGAGAAAGGTCTTGGTCCAGAAAGCACGCTTTTGTTTAAATCGGGTAAATCCGTTCAGTAGTTTTAGAGAAATATCAAATTTTCCAGATATCGATATTTAAGAATTCTGACATCTGATTGGCTGAAGCGTTACGAGCACGAGCTTGCAGCTCATTGGCTGCGAACTGTTGAAACTAGGAAGTGTTGGCAGCCATTTTGTGATTCAGTCCGTCAGCTCACAACTCTCCCTCTACAAGGCATCAGGTCCGTAGTTCTACCTCTGCGAGGCAACATTAAAAATATACCGCAGCTCTGTCTGTGCGAGATACCCCTTTCACGGTCCCTCTCCCCACATCACCAGCTCGCGGCTATGCCTTTAGAAGCCAGTCCATCGGCTCGCAGCTCTGCGACTGCGAGCTGTGAGTCATTTTGTGACTCAGTCCGTCAGCTTGCATCTCTCCCTCTAAAAGGCATCGGATCCGTAATTCTACCTCTGCGAGGCAATACTGAAAATATCCCGCAGGTCTGTCTGTGCGAGATACTCCTTTTACGCTCCCTCTCCCCACATCATCAGCTCGCAGCTATGCCTTTAGAAGCCAGTCCGTCGGCTCGCAGCTCTGTGTCTGCGAGCCGTCGGGCCCGCAGCTCTACTTCTGTGAGCCACCTCGTTAGCTCGTAGCTGTGTCTGTGCTAGCAGGCCCGTCGGCCCGTTACTCTCCCTTTGCGAGTTAGCCCGTCGGGTTGCAGCTCGGAGGGCTCGCAGCTGTATCTCTGTGAGCCAGCCCGTTAACTGATAGCTGTGTGTCTGCTAGCAGGCCTGTTGGCCCTTTGGTCTCCCTCTGCGAGTCAGGCCACAGCTCTCCCTCTGCAAGCCAGTACGGTGCTGTGCATTTGCGAGTCAACGGCTCGTAGGTCTCCCTCTGCGAGCTGAGCCCACGGGCCGCAGCTCTTCCTCTGCGAGCCTGCCCGACGGCCCGCAGGTGTCCCTCTGCTAACCGAACCGCAGCTGACACTCTGCGAGCCGAAATTGGGAATATAAGGCGGCTCTAAAAAGAGCCCTTGTTTTTATTAGTTGGAGCTACATGTAAGTGCGAATGCACAGCTTCAGGTTAATCAGGAAAACTCGGTTTCCCTCATCTGTGAAGTGTACTCCATCACTTCTGTAGATATCAGCCATATCAAAACGTATGTTGTTGTTGTAAATCGACCCCATTCTATGGTCTCTGAGGTATGCAGACACAGCTTTGTTGACATTCTTCCTAGATTTTTCAATCTTATGACAAAATTGGTTTGACCATTTCCACTTCTTTCTTTGGCATATATTGGAATATACAAAGACAGTTTGAGGCAAAAGTAACATCAATTGTCCAAAGGTGTCCTTCATAAGCATTTCCAAACCTACCCCAGTCAATGTGCCTAGGTCGTTACCACCACAGTGCACAATCATGAGATCAGGGTGTTGGAGATGCAAACAGGTTTTAACCAAAGGGAGCAATTGGTGCCACTTCAATCCTCTCTGTGCAAACCATTTAATGTGCACATTTTATAAACCTAGGTCTAAGTCAATACGTCTCTGTTCTGCATACCTCTTGCACCAGAAAAGATAGCTATGTCCTACAATCCACACTAGCATTTTGAAGGTATTGCTAGAAGATATGGATAAATGTCTGTAGCTCATGCAGTCCGTTCGTAGAATAAGAGATATGTTTAAACATGGGGAACTACTTTTTTTTTTTACATACAAAACGTTAACCGATTGGGAGATGAAATGTATTGTGTCCTAAAAAGTAGGGTGTATATTAGTTTTGATGAAAAGCATCTTTGTGATTGGTTAATAAAAAAGCAGTTTATACGTGGAGTGCATATTCTAGGATGAAATCTGCTCAGCTCAACCACACCTGCTAATTGTATTTGGAAGGTGCACTTCAAACTTGAAAGAATGGTGAACTTTTGACCTCCACGTGCCGTTAAATGTTGGAGAAAATGTTGCAAAAAAAAATATTGGTAGGTTTGAAAAAATTATGAACTTTTAACCTGCACGTGTCGTAGAATGTTTTAGAAAGTGTTGATACAATACCTTGAACTTTTCACCTGCGTGTCCTTAAAAAAAACTGTTTATATGGAAAGTTAAAAAATAACCAATAAAGAGAGGTTTTGCAATCTAAAAGAAATAAGGAACTAATCTGATTTGTCCTTTACATGTATTTATGTGTGGAGCAAGAGGGAAATTGTGCCATTACTGGTTCCATTCTTGATGAAAGCGGTGCATTACATGTACTGTGTGACAAGAAAAGAATTGCATGCGTTTGTGACATTTGAAATCTGCATACCAACTACGAAGGTAAATTAGAAATTAAGAAGGTGTGTTCTGTGTTTTGTAGTAGTGGTTAAGTATTTGAGACGATATTTTTAACTTTGAAAGTATTTTTATTTCTAAATAACATAGTGTTAGTAAAGTCTGGTGTTTCATTGGTTCTAAAATATGCATAATGTGTAACTAGTTGTTAAACAAGTACTTTATATATGTTTAGGAGTTTTTCACAAAGAAAAAGTGTAAGTTGTCATCTGTAAAAGACTGTGGGCCATATTCTCAAGACCAGCGATAACATTATCGCCGCTTTAGCAATAATGTTATCTCCATTCTTGTGAATATGGCCCTGTATGGTTTTGAAAATTCGATGTAGCGTTAATTTCGATTTGTATATCTATTCCGGCGAGATAAACAGAATGTGGCACGTTTGGAAATTATGCTCAGTCTGGAAATAGTGGAGAAGGGGTGAAAGTAGAAAATTCATGTGTCGGAGGGAGGGTCGGAAACAGAAGCGAGGAGGCCGTATGGGATCTATATTGTGAGGTTTATTATGGTTGTGGAGAAAATCAATATCAGGATGGGGGGGGAAAACGGAACAAAAAGTCTCCTGTTTCTGGCACAGAAAAACTGAAAGACGTTGTTGTCGTGACAGGGTGTAGCACGTGGAGTAATCCTTCCAGGTCACGGAGTCAGCTTCCTTCTGGTGGGCTGGTAGGGTCCCGAAGTTCCGACGTTCTCTCGGGAAAGAAAATAAAAGTGTCGGTCAGGGTATGTATTTGCGGTGAGTACTTCTGCTTCCACCACACCAAGTGAGGAATGAAAATGAAGTAGTGAGGGAGCACTTGTAGAAAGGGAAAAGAAAAAAAAAGGCACCCGGGCAAAAGAACCAAAGAGTAGCTGATTTGTGCCTCAGCGTGGAGGACTGACAGGTATTGGGGTATTTATGGCAACGTGCTCAAGTGAAAGTGATTAGGACGTTGGACGTGTGGTGGGGTTTTCTAAGGCAGTGGGGAAACAATCCCGTGGTTTTACCCCTTTTCCCACCCCCTCCCTCTCTTTTCCCTCCGCCCTTTCACGTACCGCTCTCTGCCGCAACTCTCCTGAGTTGCGGCAGCTCATCAGCCTCCTCCGGGATCCACCAGTCTTCGGACCATACTTCTGGGTTTTCCGGGTCTCCGTCTCTCCCGTCTCCGGCTCTGTTCTCCGCAGCAGTCTCTGGGTTCTCCTTCGCGTTTTCCTCCGATGCGCCAGCGTTTCCTCTGCTCTTCCGCGTTCTCCGATTCCCAACAGCTGACGACCTTGACACGCCTCCCTCCTCCTTTTCCAGCCACGGTGGTGTCGCGTCAGGCCCTTCCGATTGGTTGTCTCGAGCTACCGTTCCGCCCCTCCTGGGGTGGGCCGCTTCCGGGTTCTTCTCCCTGAGCTGTATGTTGAAGGAAAAACCCTTGGTTACTGCGGAAGTCCCATCCAGGTTTTCGCAGTCCGTTTCCTGATCGTAACGATAAGGCACCCAGGGGTCTCTGGATACGGGCACCTTGTTCAAAGGAACGACACTCACGGGGGCTCCCTCACATCCCCCTTCCCTAGCATTCTTGTTCACAAGAAGGGGGTCTCTAGGGTATCTGGACAAGTAATCCACGTTGGCCTGATCTTTCCCTTTTCGGTGGTGTACAGTATACCGAAAGGTTTGAAGTGCCAGGAACCAACGTAAGACTCTCTGGTTGTGCCCTTTGTTGCGGGACACCCATTCGAGGGGGGCATGGTCAGTGAAAAGAAGGAATTCCCGGCCATCCAGATAATAACGGAGGGCTTCGACAGCCCATTTGATGGCCAAGGCTTACTTTTCAATAACCGCATATCTGGTTTCTCTAGGAAGCAGTTTGCGGCTTATAAAAAGGATGGGCCGCTCTTGTTGGTTGTCGTCTTTTTGTGATAACACCTCTCCGAGACCTCTGTCTGAGGCGTCAGTTTGGAGTAGGAAGGGTTTCTCATAATCAGGGCTCACCAAAAAGGGTTTTGAGGTAATATGCTGTTTCAGTTGTTGAAAAGACTGTAGGGCCTTTGGGGAGGGATTCCTGAGTTGTCATTCTGTTTGTATAGTTTTCTTCAACAAATCGGTCAGGGGCGAAGCGATTTGGGAAAAACAAGGGATAAATCGCCGATAATATCCCAGTAGACCTAAAAAGGCCCGGAGGTCTTTCCTGGATCTAGGGAAGGGGATTTGGGCTATTGCTTCCACCTTCTCTTCTTGTGGTCGGATACCCCCATCCCCCAACAGGTACCCTAAATACTTCACTGTGTTAGCTGCCAAGTGACTTTTGGCGGGGTTGATAGTCAATCCTCCTTGGCCTAGGGTGTGGATGACTTGTCTTAAGTGTTGGAGATGTTCTTTCCATGTATTACTGTAGATGATAATGTCATCTAGGTACGCGGCTGAGTATTCTCTGTGGGGTTGTAGCATTATGTTCATGAGGCGCTGAAAAGTAGCGGGTGCCCCGTGAAGCCCAAAGGGCAGTACTTTGAAGTGAAAAAGACCTTTAGGTGTACAGAAGGCTGTCATTTCTCGGTCCTGGGCTCTCAAGGGCACCTGCCAATAACCTTTGCACAGGTCTAATGTACTGATGTAACGTGCTTTACCCAGTCTTTCTATCATCTCATCGACTCTAGGGAGGGGATAAGCGTCAAACTGGGATGTTTTGTTCATCTCCCTAAAGTCGATGCAAAAGCGTATTGATCCGTCGGGTTTAGGTACAATCACTATAGGGGAACACCACTCGCTTTTAGAGGGTTCGATGACCCCTAGCTGAATCATCTGGAGGACTTCGTTATCAATGGCTTCTCGCCTAGCTTCAGGGATGCGGTAGGGTCTTAGACGTACTGTCTTTCCATGAGTGGTATGTATCTCGTGTTCCACCAGGGAGGTTTTACCTGGTACCAGAGAGAATACCTTATGGACTGGACGTAGGACATCTTCCAGTTCTTGTTTTAACAGGATAGGTAAGGCGGGGTCTATACTTTGTTGGGCCAACGTTTCTGATTTTATGGACGCTAGGACAGGAGCGGGGCCTTCCCATTTTTTTAACAAATTTATGTGATATATTTGGGTATGATTAGTGGTAGGGTCCATTTCAAGCTTATATGTGACAGGGGTTACTTTTTCCAGTACTAAAAAGGGGCCTTGCCACTGGCTCAAGAGTTTGTGTTCTGAGGTGGGTCGAAGCAGTAATACTCGGTCGCCCACCTGTAGGGACCTGTCTTTGGCTTTTTTGTCATACTGCCTCTTCTGGTTTGTCTGGGCTTGTTCTAGGTTGGATCTTACAATGGCCCGTACTTGGTTAAGTTGAGACTTAAGGCTAGCCACATATTCTAAGAAGGGTTTTGTTGTGTCTGTCTCTTCTTCCCATTCTTCTCTTGCCATATCTAAAAGGGTACGGGGTGGCCGTCCGTAAAGTAGTTTGAATGGGGAATAGCCTAGGCTTTTTTGCTGGCTACATCTAATTGCAAATAAAGCCAAGGGAAGCATATCTTCCCATTTCCTGGCTTCCAAGTTTAGTAACTTCCTTAGGGTGGTCTTCAGTGTGGAATTGTATCGCTCCACCAGGCCATCCGTCTGGGGGTGGTAAGCGGCAGTGCGAATCTGCTTGATTTTTAATTGTTGACAGACTTGTCTCATGAGTTTCGAGGTGAAGGGTGTACCTTGATCGGTACGGATTTCCTTCGGGAAACCTACGCGTGAAAAAACAGTGATCATGGCTTTGGCCACTTGTGTGGTATTAGGCTGTCTCAGTGCAATAGCTTCGGGAAATCGTGTGGCATAGTCGACTAATACTAATACATAGCGACCGCCACTGCGGGAGGATAAGAGAGGACCAAGGATGTCCATTCCAACCCTAGAGAAGGGAATGTCGATGATTGGTAGGGGTTTTAGGGGTACCCGGGGAGGGGTGTAGAGACTGTTTTTTTGACAAATCGCGCATTCGCGACAATATTTCCTTATTTGTTGGTAAATACCCGGCCAGTAAAACCGTGCTAATATAGCATTTTCGGTTTTTTCACCTCCGAAATGTCCGCCCAATAGATGGCTGTGTGCTAGGTATAAAACCTTCTCCCTGAAAGGAAGGGGTACTAACAACTGAGCGGGTAGATCCCTCCCCCCTTTTCTGTATAACAACCCCTTTTTGGTGAAAAACTGGGGACCTACTTGTAATGGGTCCTCCTGTTCTGTGGCTTGTCTCCAGGCCTCCTGTAAGGTGTTATCTTCCTGTTGGGCAGCACGAAAACTCCTATCATGTTCCCAAAGAGGGGGAACAGTGTCAGTTAGAAGGACAGGGTTCCAGTTTCTTTTTTCTCTTTTCTTTTGTTGTCTACTCTTCCTATCTTTTCCTATTTGCCACCCAGGATTGGCATTGTGGGAAAAGGGGGCCTCTTCTCTCCACTGGGCCCCTTCCTTCCATGTCTCGTTGAGCAAGGAGTGTATGTGTGGGTAGTCAGTCCCTAATATTATGGGTTCAGGTAAATGGGGAAGGAGACCTATTTCCATTTTCACAGGGGTCTGGGTGGGTTGGTGTTGGATTGCCACATTTGTCAAGGGATAGGTCTTGCTGTCCCCGTGAATACATTGAATGTTGATGGTCCCTGTAGGGATAGGGGGCCCCCCCGGGACAACCTGTGGTCGCATAACTGTTTGGCGACATCCTGTGTCAATCAGGGCTTTTCTTGCTTCTCCATTGACAGCTATTTGCCTGTGAAAGGGATGAGTGCCTCCCCCTGATGGACAATACAAAGCTCGGGTGTAACCCACCTCCATTGGCTCATCCTTCTGGGGACATATTCGTGCTATGTGACCAAATGCACCACAATGAAAACATTGAGGCCCTAAAGGAGATGATGGTCTTAGTACTGGAGGGACAGGGTTTGGCAAAATAGTCACGGTTTCGGGTTTTCGAGGGTAGTGAGGGGGTTTGGAGTTCCTCGGAGCTTGATTCCCGGTTTGTTGCCAGTGTCCATCGTCTTTTCCTTTTTGCCATTCATGGGCTCTTAAGTACGCTGCTGCGATCTCAACAGCTTTCTCTAAGGTTAGATCTGCGTGTTGTCGAACCCACCTCTGTATGGGTGGGTGTAGGGACGTGAGGAACTGTTCAAGATAAATCTTTTCCAGGATATCTTCTTTAGAGGAGATGAGGGGTTTGAGCCATCGGTCGGCTATATCTTTGATGCGGTAGCATAAGGCTCGGGGATTTTCTTGTGGTCCCTCTTTGATTTGCCGTAACCTCATCCAGTGGGTTTCGTCATCAATGCCCATTCGTTCCAGAATGCATCGCTTGATGTCTGGATATGGGGTGTTCCCCAGAGGATTTGCGGCCTGGTAGGCGGACTGTAGATCCCCTGTGAGTAGAGGTCCCAAGTACTGACCCCACCTATCTTCTGGCCATAAGGCAGCTCTAGCCATTCTCTCGAAATTTGAGAGGAAGAAGTCAGGGTCTTCACCTTGTACATATTTCTGGATTACAACAGAGGGAGGTGCTGTGAATCCACGAGGTTGTCCCATTACCTCAGCTAGTCTCCCTATTGTGGTTTCTTGAGACTGTCCCTGCCCGGTGAGGGTCTTATGCAGAGCCTCCCTTTCGGACTCTGCGGTTTCCAGGAACCTGGTCATGATCTTTTCCAGCTTGTCCTGTCTTTCCGCCATCTTCTTCACTACGTCCTCCATTTCCTCAGATCCCACTTCTGACACCACCTGTCGGAGGGAGGGTCGGAAACAGAAGCGAGGAGGCCGTATGGGATCTATATTGTGAGGTTTATTATGGTTGTGGAGAAAATCAATATCAGGATGGGGGGGAAACGGAACAAAAAGTCTCCTGTTTCTGGCACAGAAAAACTGAAAGACGTTTTTGTCGTGACAGGGTGTAGCAGGTGGAGTAATCCTTCCAGGTCACGGAGTCAGCTTCCTTCTGGTGGGCTGGTAGGGTCCCGAAGTTCCGACGTTCTCTCGGGAAAGAAAACAAAAGTGTCGGTCAGGGTATGTATTCGCGGTGAGTACTTCTGCTTCCACCACACCAAGTGAGGAATGAAAATGAAGTAGTGAGGGAGCACTTGTAGAAAGGGAAAAGAAAAAAAAAGACACCCGGGCAAAAGAACCAAAGAGTAGCTGATTTGTGCCTCAGCGTGGAGGACTGACAGGTATTGGGGTATTTATGGCAACGTGCTCAAGTGAAAGTGATTAGGACGTTGGACGTGTGGTGGGGTTTTCTAAGGCAGTGTGGAAACAATCCCGTGGTTTTACCCCTTTTCCCACCCCCTCCCTCTCTTTTCCCTCCGCCCTTTCACGTACCGCTCTCTGCCGCAACTCTCCTGAGTTGCGGCGGCTCATCAGCCTCCTCCGGGATCCACCAGTCTTCGGACCACACTTCTGGGTTTTCCGGGCCTCCGTCTCTCCCGTCTCCGGCTCTGTTCTCCGCAGCAGTCTCTGGGTTCTCCTTCGCGTTTTCCTCCGATGCGCCAGCGTTTCCTCTGCTCTCCCGCGTTCTCCGATTCCCAACAGCTGACGACCTTGACACGCCTCCCTCCTCCTTTTCCAGCCACGGTGGTGTCGCGTCAGGCCCTTCCGATTGGTTGTCTCGAGCTACCGTTCCGCCCCTACAGGGGTGGGTCGCTTCCGGGTTCTTCTCCCTGAGCTGTATGTTGAAGGAAAAACCCTTGGTTACTGCGAAAGTCCCATCCAGGTTTTCGCAGTCCGTTTCCTGATCGTAACGGTAAGGCACCCAGGGGTCTCTGGATACGGGCACCTTGTTCAAAGGAACGACACTCACGGGGGCTCCCTCACATCATGTGTTATTAACTTAACAGAGATGGAATGTGGATCAGTTACAGGCTCAGCTTCCGCATTGCCCACGTCACCTGCGTCCAGCCCTGGTTCCACTGCCGAACATGCACATTCGAGTGTCCCATGGATGTCTGCCTATCCAACACAACAGTTGATGAATTGGACTATGACTTTTGTTTGCGCCCCCTGTTGGATCATGAACAGGAGTGTAACCGAGACAGCCGTGCATGGGATGCCTTGACATACTGCGTATGTATTGGTAGTTGTGCATGGGAGATGGCACAATTTCTCGTGTGCAGTGACCACATCGAGGTGCTCCCCTATTGGGCTGTGTTGCGGATCGGTGAGACGGCGTGGGCTGAGCACACCTGCCTGGACCACCTAATGGATTGGCTCACCCTGGTGTTCCTTGAACACGACAACAACGTACTATTGGAACACATTGCACATGAAGCTGCACGGGCATTCATGGACGAGTAACTACGTACCTGCAGCCACATCCTATTGCCACCCACAGCACATGGCCCAACAACTTGTTGCACAGTGGGGAGTGCTCACATATCCCACCAAAACAGAGGACACGTCTCCCTTCGGTCGAGCTCTGGATGCATGTGCGTGGAATAACGCGTGTGCACACACACCTGTCCAAGGTGACGCAGGTCCATGGTCCGAGCAACACAGCGTCGTTTGGGAACTTTGCCAATTCGGACACACTGCTCGGTGAGAGCACACACATGGCGATGTAGCACGACATGTGAACCTGTCGGAACCTCACACCTGATCACTGTTGGCAGAGCAGACAATTGCGGCACCCCGGAGGCAGAGCACCATGCAGACCCCACGTACAGTGAGTCGTACCCCCTCACACGGGGCACTGTGCAGACGCCAAATAAACCATCCGACTTATCCACAGCCCAAACATAGAAGCCCCTGCCTGTGGTACCCCCGCATGGGATGGCCTTGACACCCACGAAAACAGCAACCCATGTCCCACAACGTTGCACACACATTCAAATCATTGCTCAGAGCTGTGGCATATCCTCCACACAAAAAAGAAGAAATGTTATGTGCACAGTTTGTGGTGTCATTTTTTACACTGAGAGATAGATTTCAATGTCAGTCAAGGCTGGTGTGGTACTGCGAGGCTTTGCATTTGGGTGTTCTTAGGAAATCTAAGTTGTTGGGGAGCAAGGCAAGGTGGGCTGTGAGCGTTGCCATATGTGATAAATCTTGTCCATTTCAGCCCCAACATCATCTGCCCCTCGACATGTACCCATGCTGCGTGTAAGTGTCTTAAGCATGTCCGTGCCTGTTGTGGCCGTTGCCTCGTCTGTACTCACATGCACATGCCAATAAAGCCTCTGCCACTCCACTAGTGTCTAACTGTGAGGTGTGTTGTAAAGATTGTCCACTCGTGTGCCACAATGAGCCTCGTCCCAACACAGGGAAGAACTGACTGTTGCATGTGCAACGGGGGTGTATCCCTTTGGCAAGCTCCGCCTCTGTGAGCCAGACATTGTTTTTGCATAGGTGCTGGACGACATCTGATGCAGCCCCATCACCTATGCAGTCTGATGTGTCAGGGGCACACAGCCATGCAGCCATCACCCCACCACACACACCGGACACAGAACCCGTATGAGGGGAGTTTTGTACCACATTGCCTTCATTGCTGATGTTCTGTGATTGCTATGTGTGTGGGCTGCATTGTGGGGGAATTGCCTGTGCACGGATGGCGATGCACACACACATGTTGGCATGTGGAGCCAGGTGCCCGTGCGGCCTTGCGCTGCTTGTGCTATCTCACTCCGTCTCTCTCTCTCCCTCGCTCTCTCCCGCCCTGTCATAGCAACCTTGTGAAAGCGATGGGTGCGCGGCTCTCAGCGCGGCACTCGAGTACTTCTTAAGTCTTTCAAACACCGAGGGGTATATTCTCAAGGACATATCACCGAGTTAACGGCACTTTATCGCAACCAAAATGGTGATAAATTTAACGCACCATTCACAAGCTGGAGCAAACAGCCCATATCACCAGTTTACCAGCGATAGCAGCCTCAAAAAGCATCGTCACGGATGACTCCGGCAAATATTGCTAATGAGATGTAGAGTAGGCGTTCCAGTGCAAAAAGCAGCAAACACATCACTTCGCAAGTGTCTCAACCACCAGCAAGATCGTTGAAGAGAGTACAAAACAGGCGAGAAGGTGCGTTAGTAGAAAGTTTACACCTGCTCTGAGCTGGTGTAAAGTCGGACTACAACCTGCAATATGAAAGGGAGCCCAGCCCAGAGCCACACGTGAATGACAACAGATGCAATGGAGCCAACGATCATGCAGCTCAGACACCCAACACTGCTCCGACACCCCCCGCCCCTTGTCCGCCATCCCCCCTCACCTCCCCCCCCACACAAACAAATGTGACAGCAACCTTAGGAAATCTGGAACGTAACAAATTGGCTGATGTCGCACAATTATAGTAAAGAAGATGCATGTGAGGTTGGACAAATAAGAATCTCAGTCATCTATGGATTTACATATAAAACATTTTATTTAAACAAAACAACAAAATAAAAGTAGGTACAGGTATGGCGTGTCATCCCTCGACAATTTGTGAATCACAGCCTGCAAGACAAAAAGAAAGATAAGATTGTGCGTCATGCGTCCATGAAAGGAGAGAGAGAGAGAGAAAGAGAGAAAGAGTGAGAGAGAGGAAGAGAGAGAGAAAGAAAGAGTGAGCCCGAGAGGAAGACAGAGAAAGAGAGAGAGAGGAAGAGAGAGAAAGAGAGAGAGTGAGATAAAAGGAAGAGAGAGAGAAAGAGAAACAGTGTGAGAGAGGTAGAGAGAGAGAAAGAGTGAGACAGAGGAAGAGAGAGAGAAAGAATGAGAGAGAGAGGAAGAGACATAGAAAGAGAGAGAGTGTGAGAGAGAGAAAGGAAGAGATAGAGAGTGAGAGAGAGAGAAACAGTGTGAGTGACAGAAAGGAAGAGAGGGAGAGTGAGTGTTGACACTGTGGAGAAAATCCTCACAGCTCACCTTTCTGCCACCGGTGTGTCTCCAACCACGTGCTGGGACTTCTTGCAGTCTTCAAGTTTAGTCATCTGAAACATAGTATAGAATCAGTAATGGCAGAGTACATACAACTGCACATGCCAAATTCTCTGTTTCGCCCCTGCGCACCCAGGCTGCTGCACCCCATCGACTCCCGCTGCCCAGAGGTGTCTGCCCGCCTCTGCGCACCCAGGCTGGTGTACCCCATCCACTCCCACTGCCCAGAGGTGTCTGCCCGCTGCTGTGCACCCAGGCTGGTGCACCCCATCCAGTCCCACTGCCCGGAGGTGACTGCCCGTTCCTGCGCACCCAGACTGCTGCATCCCATCCACTCCCACTGCCTAGAGGTGTCTGCCCGCTCCTGTGCACCCAGGCTGCTGCACCCCATCCACTCCCACTGCTCGGAGGTGTCTGCCCGCTCTTGTGCACCCAGGGTGCTGCACACTATCCACTCCCACCACCCAGAGGTGACTGCTCGCTGGTGCGGAAATAAGCCTCTCTGCTCACCTTCCGCCACTGGCGTGTGTCTAAGAGGGTCCACCACGTGCTGAAGCAACCTCCTCAGGCGTTGCGTACACGCGGTCAAGCCGAGCTCACAATTCAAAGTGGGTATTGATTGCAGGATGGCCACGCATCATCGCAGGCTGCACACGCGCTCAGCTCTGGTGGCACTAACTCAGTGGAACTGAAGTCATCGCCTCGTCGCGGGAGGTCCGTGTCGGGGGGGGGGGGGTCGTCAATCTGTGAATCACAGCCTGCTAGACAAAAAGCAAGATAAGATTGTGCGTCATGCGTACATCAAAGGAGAGAGAGAGAGAGAGAAAGAGTGAGTGAGAGAGAGGAAGAGAGAGAGAAAGAAAGAAAGAGTGAGAGGTAGACCGAGAGAAAGAGAGAAAGAGTGAGAGAGAGAGGAAGAGTGAGAGAGAGAGAAACAGTGAGAGAGAGGAAGAGAGAGAGAAAGAGAGAAACAGTGTGAGAAAGAGGAAGAGTGAGAGAGCGAGAGAGAGAGAGGTAGAGAGAGAGAAAGATAAAAACAGTGTGAGAGAGAGGAAGAGATAGCGTGAGAGAGAGAGGAAGAGAGAGAGAAAGAGTGTGAGGGAGAGAAAGGAAGAGATGGAGAGGGACAGTGAGTGCCCACACTGTGGACAAAACCCTCACAGCTCACCTTTCCGTCACCGGTGGGTGTGTCTCCAACCACGTGCCGGGACATAGTGGAGCCCTCAAGCTTACTCATCTGAAACGTAGTATGGAATCAGTAATGGCAGAGTACATACAACTGCACACGCCTAATTCTCTGTCCCACCAGGCTGCTGCACCCCATCAACTTCCACTGCCCAGAGGTGTCTGCTCGCTGTTGCGCACCCAGGCTGCTGCACCCCATCCACTTCCACTGCCCAGAGGTGTCTGCTTGCCGCTGCGCACCCAGGCTGCTGCACCCCATCCACTTCCACTGCCCAGAGGTGTCTGCCCGCTGTTGTGCACCCAGGCTGCTGCACCCCATCCACTCCCGCTGCCCGGAGGTGACTGTCCGCCACTGCGCACCCAGGCTGCTGCACCCCATCCACTCCCACTGCCCGGAGGTGACTGCCCGCTGCTGCGCTAACAAGCCTCTCTGCTCACCTTTCGCAACCTGCGTGTAGAAAAGAGGGCCTACCACGTGCCGCTGCAAGCCCCAAGCCCGGGGCCCGCGGACACGGCACCCTGCATATCATGCAGCCCCGCTCCGCTGGCCACCAGGTCTCACATTTGGTGCTGGGTCTTGATTTCGCCATGGCAGAGGACATACCAGTGCACCAGGCTTTTCATCGCAGGCTGCACACCCGCTCAGCCCTTGCAGTGCCACTAACTCTGTGACCAGCGAGGCGACACCAAGTGGCGGTAGGCATGCGGTGTCTGATGGCTCAGGCCTGCACTGCGGTCCAGCAGGGCACACAAAACCTGAGCTGTCCAGACCGCCGGGATGGGCCAACACCGCAGGCTGCACACCCGCTCAGCAGTTACGGTACCCGTACCTCAGTGGACCGAAAGTCACCGTCCCGTGCCGGTGTGCCTGTGCCGGCCGCAGTGCATCCGGTGCGAGCAACTCTGAAATGGCGTCGAGCACGTGCGCCCGGTCTTTTTTATTGGCAGAGTCACGTGTCCTGTGACGCCTGTGCTGGATGGGTGTGGTGTGGTTGTATACTAGCCGTGAGGGAGTGGCTGTGGCGTACTGACAACTAGGGTGTGACCAGCAGATCACTGCAATGAAAATCTGGGCCATGTAGCGTTGTTATCCTTCCCTGTAAGCGTAAGCGGAGTGGGCTGGCCTGGCGTATGCCAGTCCTGCGTGAGGCTGTGAAGAATGACTCCGGAGCTATGGGCGTGGCTCCATCCTAGGCTGTATGAGGAATCAACTGATGCAGGTGTCCCTGTTGTAGTGCTGACATCACCCGGGTCGCAAGCGCCAATGTGTCACTCTGTGAGCCAAGTCCCACAACATGGCCAACATGGAAGGTACGGGGAATCACTGACCCTACATTCATCCATAGTTCCACACATGAAAGATGGTGGACATGACACATCTGTGTGGATATGAATGTTTATTGCACATTCAGTGGAGTGTTGCAGCTGTAGCAATACAGGGCCATGCAAAGTTCAAGTTTCAGTTTTTGGCACATGGAGGGCAGCCAATTAGAGCCAAGCTTGTGTTCGGGGTTAGGCTGCGCCAACATATGCACTTATACAATTACTCCGCCAATCCCCAAGCACTTATAAATTCACTATACACTCTCCTTGCAGTACTCTAATCATCCAGTCTCTACGTACGTACTTGTACAATGACCGAGAGAAAGTTACATAACCGAAGTTTTCCCCACTGCCAGAGGTAACATGGTTGCATACGCTGTCCACAGCACAATGTAATGTGGTAGGGCCCAGGGGCGGTATCTTGCATACATAATGAACACACGGACACAGATAGATAGTGGAACTGGGTACGGGCACGTGCGCTCGACTCATTTTTATTACCAGGGTCACATGTCCAGTGACGTCTGTGCTGGATGCTTGTGGGGTGAGTGTAAGCCAGCCCTCCGGGAATAGTTGGTGCTGTCAACAAGTACAACAGTAATCATTGGATCAGACACACAGATTCAATCATAAAGGGTCAATGATTTGTGCTGCACTAAGGTAGGGGCAACAGGTGTGAAATAATACACACAAGATTGTATCGTAAAGGGTCCATGACTTGTGGTACACTGAGGTAGGGGCAGCAGATGTGAAATTATACACAAAACATTGTATCATAAAGGGTCCATGAGTTGTGCTGCACTGAGATAGGGGCATCAGAAGCATTCAGCATGTGCGCAGCCAGCGATGATGCGTGGTGCGGGCGAGCCGCACTGGGAGCAATGTCTGTTGCCTACTGGACTGAGTCATCTGCAATCGCGACTCGATGTAAATTGTGAGCCCTGCTATCCGCAGTGTAGATCGAAGGCAGTAGTCAGCACAGACATCGAAGAATGCTTTTAGTCACTTCCTGTTTACAAAATTCGAGGACATAGAGTACAATTCTCTCTGCAATAAATAAATCATGTCTCAATTTAAATTGTGAGCTCTGCTAACCGCAGTGTAGGTGTATGGAACAAAAGATGAAACATTTATGGAATACACTGTCGAAATATGTAGGTTTCAAGGACGTTATAGTTAGTTGCCTACTGGACTCTGAAATTAATGAATGAAGACTGAATTTGAATTGTGAGCCCTGCTGAGCACAGTGTAGGTACGGAGGCAGCGGTCAGGAAGGGCCTACAGCCACGTGGCGTTGACTTGAGCTGCATACAGTTAGTGGTAGGTGTGGCGCTCAGCGTGTGCGCAGCCAGCGATGATGCAATGTCTCTTGCCTACTGGACTGCGTCATCTGCAATCACGACTCGATCTGAATTGTTAGCCCTGCTGACCGCAGTGTAGGCCGGAGGCAGTGGTCAGGAAGAGCCCAGAGCCACGTGACGTTGACTTGAGCTGCATAGAGTTAGTGGTAGGTGTGGCGCTCAGCGTGTGCGCAGCCAGCGATCATGCAATGTCTGTTGCCTACTCGACTGCGTCATCTGCAATCACGACTCGATCTGAATTGTGAGCCCTGCTGACCGCAGTGTAGGCCGGAGTCAGTGGTCATATGACTCCACATCCACGTGGCGTTGACTTGAGCTGCATAGAGTTAGTGGTAGGTGTGGCGCTCAGCATGTGCGCAGCCAGCGATGATGCAATGTCTCTTGCCTACTGGACTGCGTCATCTGCAATCGCGACTCGATCTGAATTGTGAGCCCTGCTGACCGCAGTGTAGATCGAAGGCAGTAGTCAGCACAGACATCAAGGAATGCTTTTTGTCACTTCCTCTTGACAAAATTCGAGGACATAGAGTACAATTCTGTCTGCAATTAATAAATCAAGACTGAATTCAAATTGTGAGCTCTGCTGTCCGCAGTGTAGACTGCCATTCAGTGTTCCTTTGGACTTGCAAGATGAATTTGGTCATTGTACTATGACATGTGTTGGTCTTCAGATGTGGTTCTGGGCTGGGCTCCCTTTCACACTGTAGGTAGTCGTCCTGCTTTACACCAGTAAAAGGCAGATGTTAAATTCCTACTGCTAACGCAGCTTATCGCCTGTTTTTGGATCACACCCCAGATTTGGCTGCTCGTTGAAAATATCGGGAAGTGGTGTTTTCGTGTTATTTTTGCACGGGAACGCCTACTCTGCATATTATTAGCGTTAGTTGTCGCTCTCATTTGTGGCGAATTTTTTTGCGGAAGCTATTGTTGGAAAACTGGCGATATCGGCTGTTTTCACTAGGTAGAGAATGGAATGATAATTTAAAATCACTGAAAAAACCATAGGTTTAAAGAACATTATAATTAGAAATTAGCATTTAAAAAACGTTTTAAATTCACTGAAAAAACCATAGGTTTCAGGCACGTTATAGTTAGAAATTAGCATTTAAAAACCTTTGAAATTCACTGATAAAACCATAGGTTTCAGGGACGTTATAGTTAGCTGGACATTTCACTCTTACAAAACCATAGAAATTCCACTGTTATAGTTAGTTCAGCTAACTATAACTCGCGCCCGCAATGCACTGCTGATGACATCACATATTACATCATTCATGACATGGTCAATGTCCAGCTAACTATAACGTCCCTGAAAACCTATGGTTTTTTCAGTGAATTTCAAAGGTTTTTTAAATGCTAATTTCTAACTATAACGTCCCTGAAACCTATGGTTTTTTCAGTGAATATATATATATATATATATATATACATATATATATAAAACACAGCACAGATTTCTTTAAGGAAAACAGGCTGCATTTAAAAAAAAAAAGGCAATCACAGATATGGTGGTCTGTTGAGCCCAGTGAGTCCAGTAGGCCACCATCCCTGTAATGGCTTCCAGTGGGAGTTATTCACAATTTGCGACCTACCTCATGAATATTAATGAGGTATGTGACTCACTCTGAATCATTTTTTGCGAACGACCTATCATAATATAGGTTGGATTGCAAAAAAACGTTTTGGTCATGCATTGCGATCAGTGTTTGCGAACAGAAAGTATGTGCATCTAGCGCCTAGCACTTCATTGGTATTCTTTTTTCTCTTTGTTTTCTTCCACTATATTACAGCATTGTAATTCAGTATGATGTTTGTCAGCGCTTTCAAGAAAAAGGTTAAGTGCTCCTGTTTGCTAGTGCCTGGCGACCCCTTGACATCAATTCACACTCCTCCTCCTCCGAGGTTTGTCCAGTAGTTTGAAGACCACTGTTCTACCCACTTTGTCATCAAATTTCTTCATATATTCTATAGGTGATGCTATCTAACCTAACGTCTCGACTGATGTATGAGTTTACATTATAGTGCCATGCTTTCCGTACCTTTAGTCAAATAGCAGTTCAGAGTATTCTCCGCCTCTTTACTTTTCTTTCCATTTGCATCCTATTTATATCTATTAATTATTTACTACAATACTTCTGGGCATTGTGCCACCTCAGCTCTTACATGCCCAAGATCCCTTTATGCTTCTCAAACTGCTTTTTTCTGATTCTTTTTATTAAAACTCTCATTTTACTTTCGGGTCGGCAGTATCCTCAGTTACATTACCACTTATTTTCATGTATCTCCTCACCTAGTAGTATTTTTCGCACATTAATGGGTTCACCTGCTTTCTCTTTCTCCGTCCGTGTCCTTGTCTGTCTTCAGCAATGCCAGCCATAATCAACAGTGTCCTCCACATCCTGGTTTCATTCTGCCTTCATCGCTCTTTTTTTCCTCACATCTAGATCTAACATTAAGTCACGCTCCATCTGCCCTCTTTTTACTTTTAAATATTTCAAATATCTGATTTGCCATAATATTGGTATAGTCTCACCACCTAATTCAGTATTAATCTCTTTTTCCTCCGAATAACCTTTGCTAATCTCTGAGCACTGCATTTGTTATCTTCTCAAGAATCCAAAGAATTTTTCATCCTGTTTCCCCTGTTCTTTCTTTTCATCCATCATTTTAGCACTTCCTCCCTCAAAGTCTTTTTTTTACTACAGTTTCAATCCTTAGAGACCCTTGTGCAGTCGCACACTTTTTTGTTTTTGAACTAGGAATACATTTTGGGCCAGATGTACCAAGCGTTTTTGTGTTCGCAAATGGGCTGATTTGCAGAATTGGTCAGTTTGCAAATTTTAAAAGTCTTTTTGAAATCCCGATTTGCGATTCGGTAACCTATTACCGAATCGCAAATTGGGTTTGCGATTCGGTATTAGGAAGGGGCGTGTTTAGAGCATCCCATCCTAATCCCGAATCGCAGTGGTATGTGTGAATGTTTGAAATGCAGTTGTAAAACATTTGCATTTTACCGCCTGCTTCAAGTAGGTGGTAACCCATTCGCAAAGGGGAAGGGGTCCCTTGGGAACGAGTCCCCAAGGGACCCCTTCCCCTTTGTTAATGTTTGTTAAAACATTTTTTAAGAGCAGACAGCAGTCCCATGGACCACTGCCTACTCTTAAAAAAGGAAAAGAAAACTTTGCATTTTTCTTTTTAAAACATCCCGTATTCCTTTAAGGAAAACGGGCTGCATTTAAAAAAAAGATTTCTTTATTTCAATTCAATCACAGAGATGGTGTTCTTCTCACCCCAGCAGGCCCCCATCCCAGTGATTTTTACGATTCCCAATGGGTCGCAAACCGAGACCTACCTCATTAGTATTCATGAGGTAGGTCTATTTGCGATCCAGTGGGAATCGCAATATGTGTAAACCACACATTTGTACATGGATGTTTGCGATTATCAAATAGTGAATCGCAAAATTCGCTATTTGTTAATCGCAAACATTTACCTACGCACATCTGGCCCTAGGCGCTGTAGGCGAAAGCCTTTCCTCGAAACCCCCACCAAATGTGTGGGTGAGCCTCTCTGTTTCCCTACTGGAAAGAGATTTACACCAGTCCCTGGAGTCATTCTCTGATCATTTCCAAGGTTAAAAGTGGACAGGGAGGAGTTTGGGAATGCCCAGAAAAGTCCATTTTGTTGGTATTTTCACAGTCCCCAAGCAAATTACGTCTTGGACTTACGAGTGCAAAGTTCTCCCCCCACGTAAAAGCATTATGCCTACAAGGAATGTTAATTCCTGCAAGCATAAAAAGGTAAATTCAGTTGTAAATGTAGATTTATGAACAAATGTACTTTTGGCAATAGGCCACAATGTGGCTTTGCTCAACTTCTAGTTGCTCCTTACTTATGAGTAAGTCGCCCTCCTGTCTCTTCTTGCTAGTTTGTTTACAAAACCAAACCTCAGAATTATCCACATCTTCCTTTTCTTCTTCAGCACCTGTTCACTATGCCCTAAAACATTTCACCTACTGTCTACTTCACTGACTCTTGGCCAACTCGCTCTGCAGTTAATGTATCTGCTCATGGCGTCGCAGCAATATGTTCCATAGGTGCTTCTTGCCGCTCGCCCTTCAAGACATCATAACATCTTGCACCATTGGGCATGATAGCTCCAAACTATCCTGCCTCTCTGTTATGAAGTAAATCAAGAGCTGCATTTCCCTTTCCTTCCCCTTCAGCACAATACTTATTAGAGTTTGTTTTCAAGTCCTCGGAGAGGTGCAAGAATGCTCTGTGAGAGAAGCTGTCATTCTCCTTTATTTGTTGACAACCTGGTTACCAGTTGGCTGAAACGGAAAGAAAAGAAGTATACAAAAGGTGGAGAGGGGAAACAAATATTAGGAAAGTTACTAAAACATATTAAGTCATCCAGGGACTGATGTACAAAATGTTTTAACAGTCGTAAACTCTTCAATTCAGTAAATCGGAGGGTTTGTGATGGTTAAAACACTTTTTGTAATTTACTAAGAGAGGTGGGCGAACCACTGAAAGCTCAAGTTTGAGGTCTGAGTCTGGCTCAGCTCGAGGTTCTCTTGGACACTCCAGCTCAAAACGAGTCGAGCTTTCATGTGACTTCTGTCTGCACCCACGCTCTGCCCTCAAGAGCCAAAAATTTAAAACAAACTAGATATCTTTGATGTTAAAAACAACAGAAAGGGATAGCCATCTAACGGCCATCATAATGTTCAACCAGAAAACCTGAGATCAATTCTGGTTTTGCTGCTTGACCAAATTGTGTAATCTGAGGCATATATTTTATTTCACCAAACCTCCTTTTTCTTCATTATCACTTACGAGTGCAGCTTCAAATACTTGAGTTAAGGAAGTGCAGTGTACAAAAACCTCCTGTGGGTGATGTAAGAGACTATAATGCTTCTCCATGTCTAATAACAACTTAGGCCACATATTGAGTGCACATGACAACTGACTCTACTTTTAGTTCACTAAAGGCATTCCTGTTGGGGTATGGGGCAGGAATGTCTCAAATATCTGTTCAAAATATTTTATTGAATTTTATAATGAATGATAAACGATACAAAAAAGAGCAGCGAAAAGGGACATGCAAAATTATAGAACAATAAGAGTATGATAAATGTACCAATGCAGTGAAAATTGCTATGTAAAGTTTTAAATGACTGGGGGGAATAAAATAATATGAATAGAGAAAGATCAAAAGAGAGCTACAAATATCTACTTCAAATCTCTTTAGTAGTAACAATTTGTGTAACATATTAGTAAAACTAAATTTATAAATGAACTGCTATATAATCATCAATTGGCTTCCAAAATAAGTGATAGTTAGATGTATTATGAATGACACCTAAAGAGTTAAGTTTGCACCTCTTCTAGAAACAATTATCCATAACCACCATGAATGCACTGATAATAAAGAAGCATTTTTCCAAATAGTAGTAATTGATTTTAAAGCAGCAGAGAGCAGAAGGTCTAATAGTCTGCTATTTAAATCAGACAAATTAGATTAATAAAATAGTTAATAAAATAGATTTACATATCAACATATCATAAGAAAGATTATCTGACATTTTAAATACTTTTGTAATAACATCCCAAAATTCCCCCCAAAACCTAGACACCAGATTGCAATCAAACAGCATATGTTTTAGAGAATCAGGTTTTAGATTGCAATGCCAACAATTTGGAGAATCAAAAAGCTTTGCATTGCATAACTTTAAAGGAGTCCGTAGACAATTTAGTGGTATTCTTGTTTAAAGGGTATCCTGAAATAATAGAGTAAAGTTGAATTGGGTTTAGTAGAGGAGGAATCGATGATTCAAGTTTACTAATATATAACAGGACACCGTCAGCATAAGTTGAAGTTTTTATAGTGACGTCTTTAATAATAAGACCTTGATTTCAGCAGAATTTCTGATGCCAGCGAGCAAAGGTTCAATCGCAAGGAGAAAAAGTAATGGTGACAAGGGACATCGCTGTCTAGTGCCTTTAAAAAGGTAAATTTGTTAGAAATTTGGCCATTAATGAAAAGTTTGGCAGATGGAGTTGAACAGAGTGCTGATATGATGCGAATAAACGAACTGCCAAAATAAAATGAACATAAAGTATGAAATAAATAAGGCCAATGGACTTTATCAAAAGACTTCTCAGCATCAAGTGCTAGGATAACAGAAGGAAAAGAAAAGGATGGACTAGCTTAAATTACATGAAATAATGAGAGGATACTCTGGTTGCTAGAATTTTTGCATAAAGCTTACAGTCCTGATTAATTTGAAACTTTGGTGGAATCTTTGTTGGGTTTTGCATGAACTATAATCAAGGCTTCACTGAATGATCCCCAAATTAAAGCTGAATAACTAAAGTCAGTAAATAGTTTGTGTAGATGAGGTTGAAAGAGAGGAGAACATTCCTTATAAAATTCAGCAGGGAAACATCAGGGCCAGGGGACTTAAGTGATTTTAGGGATTTCATAGCTGACTCAATCTCTGCTACAGAGATTGGTAAATCCAGTTTATTTTAAATAGATTGGCAAATTTTAGGTAAAGCATAGGGTGACAAAAATGTATCAATATTATGAGTATCAGTTATGGTATATTTACTCTATACTCTATAAATTCATTCATATTTTCTTTATGTGTTAGTGCAATTGTTCCATTTAGACCAAGAATTGCATTTATTTGATTTTTATCTTTTTTTATATGAAGATAATTTGCTAAAAGACGTCCAGATCTATTTGTACTGAATCAAAATGTAGCCATATTATTAGAAATTAGAATTTCACCCAATTTAGTTAACAATCAATCAATCAATCAATCAATCATGTCACTTATAAAGCGCACTACATACCCGCGAGGGTCTCAAGGCGCTGGGGGAAGAGGGGGGTGGTGCTGCTACTGATCGAAGAGCCAGGTCTTGAGGAGTCTTCTGAAGGCCAGTAGGTCTTGGGTCTGTCGGAGGTTGGTGGGGAGGGTGTTCCAGGTCTTGGCGGCGAGGTGGGAGAAGGATCTGCCGCCGGCGGTCGTTTTCCGGATGCGGGGGACTGTGGCGAGGGCGAGGCTGGTCGAGCGGAGCTGGCGGGTGGGGGTGTAGAAGCTGAGTCGTCTGTTGAGGTAGGCTGGTCCGGAGTTGTGGAGTGCTTTGTGTGCGTGGGTGAGGAGCTTGAAGGTTATCCTCTTGTTGACAGGGAGCCAGTGCAGGTCTCTCAGGTGGGGTGTGATGTGGCTGCATCGGGGGATGTCGAGGATAAGACGTGCAGAGGCGTTCTGGATGCGTTGCAGCCGTCTCAGGAGCTTAGCCGTCGTTTCTGCGTAGAGGGCGTTTCCGTAGTCCAGCCTGCTGGTGACGAGGGCCTGGGTGACTGATTTTCTTGTTTCGGTGGGGATCCACTTGAAGATCCTGCGGAGCATTTGGAGGATGTTGAAGCAGGATGAGGAAACAGCGTTGACCTGCTTAGTCATGGAGAGGGTGGGGTCGAGGCTGACCCCTAGGTTGCGTACGTGGTCGGTGGGTGGTGGGGCTGTTCCCAGTGATGTTGGCCACCAGGAGTCGTCCCAGGCTGAAGGGTTGGAACCAAGGATGAGGACCTCCGTCTTGTCCGAGTTCAGCTTCAGGCGGCTGGTCCTCATCCATTCGGCGACGGCCTTCATTCCTTCGTGGAGGTGGGGTTTGGCGGTGTGAGGGTCTTTGGTGAGGGAGAGGATCAGCTGGGTGTCGTCGGCGTTGAAACAGGGAATTTAATTCATAACAAAGTTTTTGTAAGTGTAGTTTGTAAGTAGTATCACTAGAAGTGACAAAGAAAGGTTCATATTTACCAATTTGTTTGTCTAAATCTTTAAGTTTAGAGTTAAATGATTTATTATCATGTGCCGTAATAGATATGATTACACCTGGCTTTTAATGCATCCCAACAATTAACAATTGAAGTCAAACCTTCTAGATTTGAAGAAAAATAGCCATGTATTGCAGATAAAAGTTTTTGTTTATTAGTGAGATTGAGGGTGACATTTACATTCCTAGGCCATCTACCTTGAGACTGCAGAGGAGAATCAAATTGTACAACAAAAGAAATTAGTGCATGATCAGAAATCTCAATCTTATGAATAATAGGATCAGAAGTTGAATTGATTAATTGATGAGATGTTAATAAATAATCTATTCGGGAATAAGAATTATGAGAATTGGAGAAAAAAGTGAAAGTTTTATCTGTTGGATGACCTAACCACCAAATGTCTACTAGTTTGGTAGTTTTAAAAAAGGATTTGAGAGTATAAAATGTTTTGGGAGGATGATATTTAGTTAAAGATGTTCTATCTAATAGGGATTACATATCAAATCAAAATCACCTCCAATAATAAGTGGGACATTACCTAATTTAAGCACTTCTGAGGTAAAAAGGGACCAACATTTTGGATCATCAAATGTTGGACCATAAACATTAGTCAAATGTAAAACTGTATCATCAATTCTAATTTTGACAGTAAGATATCGATCCTCTGTATCAGAATATTTGTTTAGTATTTGGAGATAAAGTTTTTTAGTGAACAGAATAGCAACTCATTTTTTTGGGTTAACAGCAGGTGAAGAAAGAACATTACCAACCCATTTTTTATTCATGTATGATAAAATTGTATCATCTATATGTGTCTCTTGAAGAAGGCATATATCTACTTCATGTCTGGCTAAATAATCTTAAATCTTTACACGTTTAACAGGGTGTCGTAAACTTTTAACATTAAAGGAAACAATTTTAATTCCATTAATATTATCCATATCTATAAAAGAGATAGAAAATAGTAAAGAAAAAGAAGACAGTCTGCAAAAGTAGGAAGTAGCTCTAGAAGTAAAGGAAAAGAGGAGAAGAAAAGAAAAGGGCAAATATAAAAAGGACAACATAAATACATAAATAATGTTACGGAATCACACACACGCTTGTGCAAGGATGACCAGTAGAGCCAAGGCCCTAATAAAGAAACTCGTAAATAGCTATAAGAATATGTTAAAACCAAGAATTCAGATATCAATCTCATTCGTATCCATTGAAATCAGAGATAGAGTGATAAAAAAGTCTGAAGATCCTCAGAATGTTGAAATGACTTCGAGAAACCATCTTTCCAAATTCTCGTAGTAGACTGATCAGAAAGGCCGTATTTAAAACCAATACTTTGTAATCTCGGTCTGAGCGCCTTGAATTCTTTGCGGATATTAACTGTTTCCTTGGCAGAGTCTTGACGGATGATAATTTTGTTGCCATTAACCAGTAGCGATGGAATCTTTCTTGCTGCTTTGTGGATCATCAAAAACTGATGATGACGCAGCACTTTAGAGATCATTTGGCGAGGTTTGGTATGACGTGCATTATGATGCAAAGGAATTCTGTGTCCCTTATCAATTTCAAATTTTTCTGGAAACTTTAATGTAGAATATTGGGTAGTAAGTTCTCCAAATAACGCCTTCAGTCATTTCTGTCAACGTCCTCAGGCAAATTAAAAATGTGAAAATTATATTGCCAATTGCGGTTTTCTAAATCAAGCAATAAATTACTCATTGGAACAACTATTATTGTAATGGGTATAATACTATCAATTTTTGACTTGTTATCCTGAATTTTTATTGCATTGTCGGAGACCTTCATAGAAAGGCTTGCCATATTTTATAAATGTTTTTTTATTTTCTGTATAAGAGCAAACAGCTTCTAATTCTTCTAATAAAGTGGACAAAGAAGGTTGATTAGTATCTACAATTTATGTCTTAACTGGTGGAGGAGACTTGGTTGTTTGCGTTTGTTGTTTACTACATGCACATTTTTTCCTTCCGTATTGATAAAATGCAGCAATATATTCAAGAAAACTGAAAATAAAAAAGGTTGAAAGGAAAAAAGAAATTCACCATAAAAGTAGAAGGTGCAGCAGCTAAAACCCGTTGTGGGAATGGTCTAGGTCTCAGCTGAGCCCTTTCTTTGGTGCAGCTCCGTGCTCCTGACTAGAACTTCGGCTACAGTATAGAGGAGAGACCGGAGAGAAGC
The DNA here is from genome assembly GCA_963921515.1 of Calotriton arnoldi. NCBI lineage: Eukaryota > Metazoa > Chordata > Amphibia > Caudata > Salamandridae > Calotriton > Calotriton arnoldi. The sequence goes on from CAWUFW010000311.1 coordinate 2,466,710, forward strand.
TCAGGCGAAGACATGCATGAAAAACACTTGAAAATGCACCAGCAAAGATAATTTCCCAAAGCGTTGGATATAAGGAGGAACAAAAGGCTGAATAAATGAGGTAATTTTAGCCTTATTTAATTAAAAAGATCGTCGATGATGCGGGGTACAGCTTACAGGACTTGGCCATCTTGTTTAGTGCACTCATGTGACCCCCGGAATGTCTCTAATTTCATGTTTAAAAACTATTTCTTTTATTAAATGACTTTCAATGCAGGGATGCAATCTGATATGCTAAGGTCAAGTACTTCACCATGTTAAAGAAATACACTTTAATTTTTTTCTCCAAACGGAATGTATCACATTTTCGCATGATGTTTGTTGCATGATTTAAATACCAAATACTTTCAGAGCTCGACTCCTGCACATGCTCTTGGAGCCAGACCCTTGACATGACTCTGGCTCAGCTCTCCCTGTTAATTTGTTGGCTTGCCCACCTCTATTATTTAAACCCCGGCTCAAATGCGGTCGCAAAACATTGATGTTTTACCGCCAGTTCAAAATTCATGGAGCCATTCGAACACGGGAAGGACTGCCCATTCCTAAGCACTGCCTATTCCTAAAAAAGATATTAAATTCTTTTTAAACATGTCCCCTTTTCCTTGTAGGAAACCGTGCTGCATTTAAAACAAGCATTTGCAATGCAATAGGTCTCTCATTTACGCGAGTTTGAGCTATTGACATTGTAAATGACAACGCCTTTTATTTATGTTTTGGGTTTTACAACATAAATAAAAGGCATTGTCATTTACAATACTAATAGCTTAAACTCTCGCAAATGCGAGACTTATTGTATTGCAAATGCCTTTTTTTTTTTGCAGCATCTGCTCTCTCCATAAATTCTCTGGCTTGCCTACGTAGAATAAGGAGTTCCACATCTTGGGTGCACACCCTAGAAAGAAGCAGGCACTAAAGGGTCTTTTCTTGAAATGTAACCTCTGTACGTTATTAGTTTATTTTACTTTTAGCCATGTGAGAGTCGCCGGAGATGTCAGTCTCGTGTGTAATGTCCTGCCTACCTACTAAGGCTATCTACAATCTTTATAATACCCCAACTTGTATGTGCTTTCACTGTACCTCTTTGGCTTCACTTATGGAAACACTTCCACCCATGGCAGCAAACCTCCTGTACACTTTACATCTCAGCCTAAGAAGTGCTGGTACTGCCAGGTCAGTCTTCCAAGATAGTTTTACTTGAGAAACATGTTCTTTTGCAGTGAACCTGCACCACTGGGGTGTTAGGACACATTATCTGGAACTTATCTGAAGTACAATACAATAGGAATAGCAAAGAGGAGCAGAGTTGCAGAAGAAGCATGGTTATGCTGCAGCGATAAAAGCCAACATAGGAATTGAGTGAACAGTTGGTAGCAAATATATTAGGGGAGAAAAGTGAGTCGGTTTTACTCCAGGTGGAGGTGGTATAGATGGAATGTGAGCAGGATGGGTTTAGATCTTATCTGAAGGGGAAGAGAGCTGAACACTGGGGTCACCACTGCAAATGAGGTGTGTTTCCGTGCCCGAGAAGTTCCGATGAAAGGAACTTCCAGTGTTGGGTAGTTTTGACTCTTAAGGGCCTTTTACCCACCCAAGATGGTGCGGGTCGGCTATCAAATCGAGGATTGCGTGAGATGTTCAGCTTCATTCGTGATCAGGCACGTTTTGAGCTTACATTTGAGGCTCATCTGGTGGCGCAGGAGAATGTTTGCAACAATGCACCCGCTGTACCAAAGTACATGGGTTTATCTGCGGCCTTGTGCTTGTCAGCTAATTACACGTAGTTCGTAGCGCCTCCATTTGGTGTCTGGCTCTTGCCTTTGCCCAGCTAGCCATGCTTTCAGTAGCCAGATGCCCCGCCCCTTCTCTCTTGTAGGTCACGCCTACTGCCCCCGCACTCCCCCTCTTTTTTTGAGGCTAACTGCATTTTTATCGCCCACTTCTAGAACTATTTGCTTTGAGCTCACCGGTGCCAGCTGTTAATGCAAATTAGATGGTTTTATTCTGCGCACAAGAGAATAAACTGAACAGTCAATAGATACTTGTGTAAGATTAATCTGCGGGTATTGTATTTTCATGTGAGTATGTGTCCACATATAAGCGAGCACATTAACAGGACAGTATGGATAACACCCTGCTGTTCAATGCCAGTCTCTGCCCCCGAGCCCAGCACCCATCCCTGCAGCACTCGGCTGCCTTGCCCTCCAGCTGCCCGGTCCGAGCAGGGAAGAGCGTGTCTCCTTCTGCCACTTCCTCCTGCAGGGCACAGCTGTCTGCACCACCCGCAGTCCTCACCAGCGCCCGGCTTGTAAACTCTCGCCCCTGCTAGGTTCGGCTGCGCACTCTGTGGTGGGGTTTGTGGGTGTAAAAACAAACTGTAAAAGTGGCCGCCATGGGACCCATGCGCACTTCAGGTTCCGCAGTCTCCAGCTGCCAGAATGATCCCTGGAGTGCAAGGATTATTTATACTTGTCAAATAATTATGAAGTGTCGCATTCTGCTATGCTGTTTTTTTATATGAAAGCATATTTGTGAACTTCTTCGTTATTCACATTGCGCCAAGAAGAAATTTGCCCTTACTGGTGATCGCCAGTCTTTGACTTTGGAACAAAAGTGTCAACTTCACAATTAAAGACGAGGGGAGGGGGAGGGGATCGGTGCTAAAACTACAACTACACGTCAGTTTTTACAGGACAAATAGCTCAGAAAATGATTATTAAAGTAAAAAGAAACCGAGCGTGGTGTCCCTGAAGCGGGCGCCATGCTCAGTATTAAAGTTAAAAAAGAAGAAAAGAAAAGAGAGAGAGCGGTGTCCCTGAAGCGGGCGCCACGCTCAATATCAAAGTTTTAAAAATAAAATGTACACTGAGCGTGGTGTCCCTAAAGGGCACCACGTTCACCATTCAATTTCAAAACAAGCGGCCGCCATTGTCCCCATCAGTATCAGTGACAAAAATAGTGCTCACCCACTAGATAAAGCAGACCACGTAACGAGCCAAGTAAAAGGTCCAGTCCTTATGGGCGGTAACAAACGGAGACAAGGCGGTATCAAGGAGGGACTAACAAGCCTCATAATGAATCGGAAGCCAGCGTTTACTAAGGACAATGACAAAAGCCAATAAAAAATATGGGCGGATAGTGGGAGGGTCTTCCAGTGCATACTCTACTACAGCATGGTTCGACCTAAAAAAGATTGCTATATTTAAAAGCAATCACAGGTGCATGATGGTCTGCTGACCTCAGCAGGTCCCCATGCCTGTGACTCTGGTCAATTGTAGTGGGTTGCAATATCCGGCGTGCCTCATGCATATTAATGAGGTAGGTCACACTGTCATCCATTACAATTTGAAATTTTCTGAACCGACTTAATAGTATATAGGTTGGTTCACAAAATTCCTTTCCATTCTCAAAAAGTTGGTGCACAATTTAAAGACAGTTTTTTTGAATGAAAATTTGCAAATCAGGCCCCCAATATCAGCTCAGCTTGTATCAATAAATACTGCTCACAGACTATGGAGCAATAACATGTTGTAAGGAATAATATTCTCCAATGTGGCTGATCTAGGTCCCAATATATTCATAACATGATTTTTTCTATGTGAGGACTTAGTACCAACATTCTTTACACGTTTTGTGCAGGGTCCCCTTAGGATTCTGTTAGGCCACAGCATCCAGAGACTTCTACTCTCTATGTAGCTGCAAGCAGTCTCAGGTCACCTACTTGGTCACCAGTCCAGATAACAGCAAGGAGTAGATTTCCAACTTCAAAGATATGTTTGTGAATGAGCACTGGGGTGATATAACACAATTGTGCAACTAGTGTGTACTAGGGGGCTAATGATTCCACATCCTGATTCACAGATCCAGGATTGATGGAGATTACTTTTGCAAAATTCATTTGTGAACGTAAAAAATCCACCAGCATAGTAGATTTTCTGCTTTTGTAAATTCGGGAGAGTTGACAGAAATACGTCATAAATAACAATGTTCTGAATTGGAAAGGTAAATTCCGACTGTCAGAGGTATTTGGTAAATGAGGAGGAGGACTGTGTTGTTCCTAGATTCTAGTTTATTCAATTATTTGTGTTAAAAAACGAATTATATATGCAAATTTAAACAATACATGGTGGCAATGCATTTCACAGAGTGCCTACTGTGAAGTGAGTAGTGTCTAGGTGCTCAATAGATAAACAATTAGAATGGTGCAACAAATCTTTATATTCAAAGAAACAATTGCTCTTACTGCATTTCAGCAGTTCAAGTTTCTTTCACATAGTCAGAAAGAGTCAATTTGGTTAATAGAGTAGTCGATGTTTCAACCTCAAATGTCTTGAATTGGATGAGGTCATCATCAGGACAATAGTTAGAGAGAGAAGCCGCCCATCTGGTATTATAAATGATAATAAAACAAAACAGGCAAATACAAACAAAATAGTTAAAAATAAGCAGCTAACACTGCATAGATCTTGCAGAACTCGCATGCCAATGTCAGTGAGGGATTCGGAGTTAACCAGTAAGGCATCATCTGCCCACAATCAAGATAAACCAGAATATTCTGTGCCCCAGTTAGGAACTCAGTCATGCCTAGAGATTAATATGCACCATGTGATCAGGCCCCAAAAAATCTAGACACAATATACTGTCTTCCATAAGCACCTCAAAATGTGACGTTTTCACTTGACAAAACACCTACTACACAGCCCTAATGCCAGGAGGATCATGCAGAACTCACATGCCAGTGTCCGTGTGGGGTTGACTGTAAACACAAGTCAAGAGTTAACAAACAAAGTATTGTGCACTCCTGGTATATATAAGCCAAAGGATTATGTGTTAAAGCTAATAGCTTAGTCATGCTTAACCATTAGAAAACATCATCTGGTCAGATTCAGAAGTACATACATACATAACAACATGCAGTGACACCTGTGTATACCTTGGAGTGTGAGGATTTAATTCGACAAAATACATGACTGAACTGTAATACTGCCAGATACGGTGGCAGGATAAGCCCTCTACAATAGCCACATTTTCAAACAAACATTATAGTAAGTGAGAAAACAAATGTGGAAATTAGTCAGCAGCAGTTATTCCCAGGACCACTCATGGCATCACATTAATGTAATACCCTCTGTTCAAAATAAACATGACCTTCGAACTTGTTGTACATAGCAACAACGCACAGTACCACAGGCATTTGATGGACTGTCCCTTGGGGTCAATGGAAGGGCAAAAGCAAAATCACTGATTACATTGTGAGGTCCAACCTATCTAATTTCCATTTCATTAGTATTTCTCCCAAATGTTCTTTGCCCATTGTGTATAGAGAAAGGTATATTTTCCTGCTAAGTTGAAGCACTGGAATGACATTCACATTATTAGGAGGTTTTTGTGTTGCTGAGTTCTGAGTCTCTAACCCCATACCACATCCCTGAGAAATCCTTGGAGTGCTTTACCCGCTACCTTGGGAATCAAGTGCTACTGAAGTGTAGTTAGTGCTCAGTTTTCAAAGCTATCTTATTTAAGACACTGGAGGCACATTAACTCATCTCTATTAAGCCCTACTAAACCTGTGAGTGCCCTGTGGCTCTCCAACCAGTTGTGACAGTAGGACATAGTGTCTTTCATTGGTGGGGAATAAGACGAATGGGTCAGAAAAACCTTAAAGCTTCAAGGAGTCGTACAGATAGGTGTTTCTACATGAGGAATAACTTTTTCTCCAGGAGAAGAAACAGAATAAAAATATTTCCACATGATGTACCCATGCAGCATTTTTCACCAAGAGGAACTTCCACATGTGTACATTTTGCACAAGTGAATATTCCTGGAACTCTGTTACAAGTCCGAATTTCCAGGCATACCCCTTTAAATGCAATAAGTCAGTGTTTCAAAGTTTTACTTGTTCTAAGGCATAATTTATAGTAACAAACTACCCAGTGTATTTCCTTCTTTCAGCACTTTGCATTCATGTGGCAATGCCTCAGATATTCCTCAGATATGACCACCGTATATACAGAAAGCGTTTGTTTGCCTCCATCACTATTTACATACCTCATACTCTTTTGTACAATGTCCCACAATCAGACCATACACATGGATAATATACACTCTCAAGGTTCTATGAGACTGCACTGCAGGAACGCGTCAGATAGCACTAACATTGTAGTCTCGATCCGGCGACATCAACTCTTCTGTCTATCATTGCCTCCACCATTGACCATGAGAATATGAGTGTCATTAGTGAAAAGGTGTAAGAAAGTGAATTAATACCTGGGATTGGGTAGTCTACCACAAGTAATAAAGTCTCTAACTTGTTACGTCATGCAAAAGTTCAATAATTTAAACCTGAGTTCAATCCCTGGTAACTATGGCACGGAGAGGACAGGCTTAACTCAGAGAAAATGTGTAAAGCATTTGGAAGTGCCAAAAGAGTTAAAAAGTCAAAAACACAACATAATAAAAATCCAATTTAGAAAAATAGCATAACATTTTATAAGCAAAATGACACTAAAATGACAAAAATCTGATAAGGGGAACCTTGAATTTTAGAAGATTTAAAGGAAAATAACACCAAAAAGCACCTAGTGCCAATAGTAGTCAATGGTTGCCGTAGACTGGGACCTAGACACTAATTCAGGCCGCCAGCAATGGAGCGCAGGTTGGATACACTAACCACATTCGTCCAGTCGGAGATATTACCTTGGGACCTAGTCTCTAAATTTGAAAGTCAAAATCCTCTAGCGGTGGAAGAAGTGATTTATAGTAGCAGAGGGTGCCCTAGAAAGTGGGAAAAGATATGGGCCCCCTTGCGGGACTATAGGGGTGCATCATTGGGGTCATGATTTACCTGTGTGCAGCAGCTATTGCCATGTACTGGGATGGTGAAGAAAGTGGGCAGCTCACACCCAGCACTAAACTGTGTATTGTTATGCTGTCCCTGAGACGCTCAGAAATTGTGTTTCAAACGCTTCATAATGTAATACACATGCTGAATTGTAACTATGTGCTCACAATGGAACCTCAGACTTTGTATTGTATGATGGTCTTGTTTAATAAAAAGATTATAAAAAAAAAGAATCCTCTAGCGGAGCAAGGTTGCAGCCTATTTCGGAGAAAAGCTCTGAGAAAGTATCCAGCCACAAGGCTGGACACCTTACTGAGGGCCCGCTGAAATGAATTTCCTGCTGCGGATAAGCTCCAAGTGAGAGAAACCTTTTACTTTAGCCCAGCAAAGTCGTGCCTTGGGCTGTTTTGTTTGGGTGGTCCAATGTTTTTCAGAATACTTCTCTGAATTCACTCAACAGTTCTCCAGCAAACTCTCAAGGAAGCAACTGTTCCTTGCTAAAATGAAATCCAGAATCAAAGTAGGAAGGTCCTGGCTGCAGCAACATTATAGCATGATAGCCCAGCAAGGATGCCATGAACCACCAGCAAAGTTATGCCTAATGATCTTAGACAGCCATCACCATCTCCAATCAAAGTGAGAGTTCAAGGACTGCTGGGATATGTAGTTGATTGTCGGGGTGCCATCACGTAGTGCAATTCTCACGTATGTAAAGCCTTCCAAAAGGCAGTGGTGAGACTCTGTGAATAAGTTGTCATGGCCCAAATACTTCCACAGGGGGAGAATGCAGTCAATCACCCCCCATGTCTTGGAACACAGCCACAAAGGTTTCTAAATAGTGAATTGTCACAAAAGCATGGGGAGGAGGTTTGGGAAGGGACACCTGGGAATGAATCCTGTTGAGTCACAGCATTTCAATCGTTTGCTCGTTCAGCCTGAGACTTCACCGTATAGATTTACGTATTAAACCTTGATCTTTCCTAAGAGACATGGAGCATTGAGGTACGAATGGGAACTCGTCCTCAAAAAGTACTGGGATGCTAGGAGTATTGAACTGGGGGGAATAAGTTGTGCAAAGTTGGGGATCCACCTATTAGAGTGATGAAGATTAGTGACGACTAACCTGCTAAGTAGTTTAACCAATATGATCCCTCCATTATTGCAAGACACTTTGAATTCTCATGGACACTCACAGACTATTACAAACAGTGTGCTTAAACTGTTCCTTCAGTAATCTTTCCTTCAAACCACCAAGGATGTAAACAAATTGTTCTTAAAATCTCCTGTGTTCCAAGTTCTTTAAGAAAACAGTCTTTAGAAACTTCTGTTTTCCAAACTCTTTCTTGCCAACTATTTAAAGAAAGAGGACCCACTGATAAGCCTCATGAACCCTGGAAACCAGTGCTCCTTTTAACAACACTTACTGGTGTTCACGTGGAAAATCACTAAAATACGTTTCGGTCAGTGGCCAAATTGCACTCTCAAAATTATGCTGTCATCCATTGTCAAACTCCCGCTCTGTTCTCTAAAAGAGCTTGACATTGACTCAGAGCCTTGAACCTTTTGAATTCTCAATATTTTCTGCAGGCTTTCCTTGAAAGTTTGTAAACCTGCATGAGCCACTCCAGGACTCACTCGCCTGCTGATTTCCTCAAGAAAGATCACCTTCCTCTAATGATGCTACATTTCTGAGAAAGTACAACAGTAATTAGCTGTTAGTCTCGCGGTGCGGTCCCTTTTTATAGAAAGGCTCTGCCCTTCGGTCAGTGGAGGTTTGTGGAACCTCCTGCCCCTGTGAGATCTAAGATGGCTGCAGCCATGAAGAGCATCGTTTGTTCAGTCCTCCTCTGCGAGTCAACAAATGTTGCAAACCACAGCATTTCCTGCCACAAAACGTTTGACTAGCATCATCCCAACCACCACTTATGGGATCGGCTCCAATAGGGGGACAATCTAGCCTAAGTCTTTGTGGCAGGGACATCTTTTCCTGGCAATATTGAATCCCTCTGGAAACCTGATGAGGCAATGAGTGAAGGGTCATCCCCTGGGACCCGTAAGCGACTGTATTGGATTTGTTTGAACCGGATGTATTTCAGACACACCATAGCCTTCCCGTCTCTGGCATGAACTCGGCGACAGCAGGTTTGCAGTATTACGACCCTACACTCACAAAACCATATCCATTTCTCCTGACATGCTTCCTGACTAAATATCACTGTTGTACCTAATGTCCTGTTAACTTAAACATGATGTGATCCCATCTGTGTGGCTTTCTGCTTGACACCTTCTCCATGGTGCTGCCCTCCTCCTTTTTTCCCACCTGAGTTTTGTTTTAGGCTCTTTTTGACCCACTTCATTGCTCTTCTCCCTTCCATCTGCATCCCTGTCAAAAGGTTTGCAATAACTGAGGTTCCTTCTCCCACTTTGCTTGCCATGGAAAACAGCAGCTCTTTCATGTAGCCACTGTGCCACTTACCACTGAGCGCATTTAAATGGGGAAGCAGGCTGGTGCCTTTGAAAAGGGTCACTAAATTAGAGGAAAAAGCCAAACAAACAAAATACAATTTGAGGGCAAAAAGGAAGTAGTTATGGGTACACAACAGCCTGCCAAAATTAATCTAAGCACTGGGACTGAAGTTCCAGAAGGCAGAGCAGAACAAGACTCATAATAAAAATGGATTTGAGCTATAACTTAAGCATTAAAGAAAATAGAAAAACCAAATAGGACACAAATCAGAATTGAAAATGATTAATCATGATTAATCATGATTAAGAAAAGGGAACTAGAACTTTGAAGTTAAGATTCATGAAAAGCTGGACTCTATATTGCAGGAAACAGGGAATTACTTAAAGGAAGTCTGGGAACTATATTGGATTGAGATCGACTAATGTATACAATGAGGGCCAGCTTGAATGGACAAAATTATGCACTTTTGTGCAAGGGGCTTGCAGGTAGAGTTTACTTTTATGGCTCAGAAAATCACAGATCAAGTCAGATGCCTTGGTAAGAATCTGGCTTTAACGCATGGAACACGCGTCTTATGTGTTGAGAGAGTCATGAGGGGTTTGACCTGGTTCGGTGTTCTGGTAGTTACAGGAATTAGACTTGGCTGCGACAATTTCTAAGAATTTTTACAATGGAGGCACAGCCCGGAAAAGTAACGCAGTGCCATAGCCTTTAAGAAATGCCTGAACCACAGCTCACAGTCCTGAGAGTGAATATGACTTGTGATACACAACAATAATCTTTTTTTACATTATCTGTTTGCCTTTGTCATAGTGTATGCCCATGCGATGCTGATGCTCATAAGCTCATGTGGGGCTAATGTACAGTTCCGTAATGGATGGATTGCAGCTGCGTATCAACAGCATGTTTCCAATCAACACCTTCACAATGCCATTTTGTGTTATGCATACTAAGAACCCACCAAATTGAGGGAGTCTGCACCATCACCAAGGACTAAATTCTGGGAGGAGTCTGCCCCTCTTTCTAATTTTATAATTTGGGGGAAGTAAGCATTCTGCCCTACTTGACAGTTTTAGTCTATTATTGCGAATACACCAACTTTGAGTAGTTTGAGTATTGAACGACTGTAGGCAACAATATCTAATAGTCTGGACTGAGTGATACCGATCGTGTCTACAAGGGGTGTAACACAGGCCCCTGCAGCCCTGGGGAGCACGGGGGCCTCAGCCCATCAGGGTCCCCCCAAACCGGCCAGAGGGGCCCAATTCAGCCCAATTCCAATGTATATCTTTGAGATATGGTAGAATCGGGGGCCTCTCTTCTTATTCTAAGGGGGCATCACTTTTCGTTACGCCACTGGGGTCTACACCGGGAACCATAAACAAGCATTGGCATAGCCAATAGGTCTCGCTTTTGGGACCTTATAAGTGTTTAGCCATGCAACAGTTGCATAACTAAATACTTGTAAGGTCCCAAAAGCGAGACCTATTGGCTATGCCAATGCTTGTTTTAAATGCCTTTAGTAGCTGACAGTTACTTCGCTTCGTGGGTTTGTCGGGCTTATGAGGCGCTATACAAACGTTGTAATACAATAAATAATCAGTGTAAATTAAAGCCGTTGTTCTTAGAATGGTTTTCGAACATGTATTTTGTTGTGCACAGGATGTGCTATGGTTTAAAAAGCATTGAAATGTAGATGTTCTGTGGATAATAATTAAGCGGCTGTTATTACCCAAACAAGGAGTGACAGGAACGGAGTTCCTCCTTCCAAAGACGTGCCCACGGTAGGGAGTGAACCAGTATGTTTTTTTTAGACTTGGCCAACTCCTTTGTCAGTTCCTTGCAGATCCATTGGCGTTGTTATGTCTTTTAGGAGTGACGAAGACCATAATACCAGCCCCCTCGCAGCTCTGCCTGGGGGTCCGCAGTCCGCACCGACGGAGACAGCCTGGCCAGAGGGGCACAGGTCAGGGCAGAGGGGGTTTCATCCTTGTGATGGGGATAGGATTTATGTTCGAACTCCCCCCCTCACCCCCTTTTGAGCTGTCAGATGAAAACAAAGGTAGCTTCATCCGAGACTCGACGAGAAGGGGGTGCCTTCCACACACTCTGCCTGTGTGCCCCCGTCAGCCATAACCGGAGCAAGGCGAGCTCAGGGCACCGGGCGCCCTCCATGCAAGCCAGTATCAGCCACTGTGCGTCGGCTGACAGCACCCCGAGTGGCGGCACCCTTCGCCACAGCACTGCTGAGAAAGGGACACGCGAAATCGCTCCATTTTGTGGACGCTCAAAATATTCAAGCAAACTATTGTGATATTTGGGAACAATGTTTAAAGCTTCCACCCCCGCCAAGAAACGCTCGCTCTGGAGCGCGCCTGCGTTCAAATACCATTCTCTCGGTTTCTTCGCACAACCTGCTGTTTGGCGGTGCCTATACACGGCAGAGCGACCCCATGTGCGAGGGGGCCTATCTCAATGTGTGCATCGCTCACAGGCCCACACCGCGCAGGGCTGCGCGCACACAGTGCTAAAAGTACACCAAAGATGACAGCGTTGCCTTTAATGCATTTTCAGACTCAGATTTGAAAAGGATCCACTTCACAGGGGCCTTCCCCTAACCCCGCATCACTGCCCGCCCCCGTCCAATTTGAGGGAGAGGCACTGCCCCCTCTCCAAAAATACATTTCACACTTCTATTAAACCCGGAGCCCATGAGACAACGTACCCTCTCCAGGCATTGCACCCGAAATTGACCTTCCACGTAGACTAAACTTACTAGCGATGCGAAGTGGCCACTGGCACAGGCCAGCGCTATAAAAACAAGCATAAGCGCGCGCGCCTCGCACGGCAGCAGGGGGAGGGGAGAAAGGAGGGGGCCTGCGCGATTCCATTGCGGGAGCGAGCAGCAAGGCGCGATAATTGCTACCATATGGCGCCAGCTGCTCGCTCCCGCAAGTGAATCGCCAAACGTGCATGCGTTGCCATTGAAGGCAATGGAACGCGTTCACGTTTTTGGCTGAAAAGCCGGATCGATTCCAAAAGGTCTTTTTGCCTATGCAGCGCATGCGCGCTGCGTAGGCGAGACCTAAAAAGGGCTGCATGAAATGGTATTGATAAGCTATTAGAGAAAGAGACCAAAGTCTTGATATGCGCTGGTGCAATGCTCCCACACATCAAAGACAGTCTGTTTCCTATTAGGTAAACAGATTTCTGTGAGAAATCTCTAGTTTATCCTCGGGGATCCACTTTGGACGTTAAGACGCATTTTGCTCTAAAAAATAGTGCAAAATCTGACAAGGACAACGAACATCAGCCGCTCATGCTCTGTCACTCATGTTGTGTCAATGAGTTTGTGATAAAATTTTACCACAAACAGCACCGTAGACACCTGGTCACCTAGCTTGCCGTTCTTTCTGACAACAGAACCCCTTCACCCCAGGACATACTTAATGCAGGCCGCAGCGCGACCTATTCAGTAGGCACCTGGGCACCTAGTTTGCCACTTGCCAGTGGCCTCCAGTTCCTGCTTGTTCCAGCCTGATCCATTTGCGCCTTTTGACCAAGTGACACCGCGTTGCATGGGTTTTCCCGCCCAGGTTTTTCCCGCTCACCGTTATTCCCGCCAACAGGAGCCCTGCCCAACCCGGGACCTACTTAATGCAGGTCGCCGCACAACGGCGCTGCTGGTGCGCCAAAAGCAAGCCCGTCTGCGCGTGGACGGCGCCCCGTGCCAGGAACCCTGGCCCCAGGACCATCCAATGCAACACCACAACCACGATCTCAACAACAGACACCGGCAAACACGCTGCTGCCGCGCATCCCCCAGCACCATGGTTGGACTGTTATATTCCATATAGGTACCCTATATAGACGCAGGTGACACTGCAACCTTTCACCTATATCCTTCCCTACATTACATACATAACGGTTCTTAGGCACTGACCTTTTACCCAGATATGACACTGCATTCAGAACACGGGTTTTTCCCTGGTTCGATTCTCATACATTATGCATGAGGCTTCTTGGAAGCACAGCAGGACTAACAGTAGGATTACCATCTCCTGTATAATATCTCTGTATAAAGTTCAGGCCTGACGTCATCCTTTAGGCCGACACAGTAACACAGCAAGGTAGGACCCCTGGGGAGACCTGTGGATATATATACATCATGTCATGCTTAGACAGACAGAGGAGACCGTGACTTCCCGGCTGACACACTGACCAGAGACGCTGAGGTTCCTGCATGCAGACGCTCCAGCTAGCAGGGTGTCCAACTCAAGACCAGGACGGGGTCCCACATTCTCTAACTCTCAGGTAATGGCGTGGACTAGATCCTAGAGGGATTCTTGGCATAACACCTACACAGATGCTAGGTACATTTAGGTACATCTAGTTAGGGAGGCATCGTAGGAGTACGCACATTTAGGTTGCACCGTTTGTTCTATGTACATGTATATATTCATGATTCCTGCAAGATGGTAGAACTATACCATCCCTTTACTTTTGTAATATTGCTAATCATATATCTCTGCTACTGTCTAATGGTTGTTGCAGCTCATATATTCTACACTAGAATAACAACTGTTCAATAAATCCTTATTGAAACGCCCAGACTGTCAGGGGCGGTTCCTGCATGAGGGCGTAGGGGGCGGAGCCCCACCAGTCTTGAAGGAAGGAGAAGGAGATTAAAAGACTGCTCTGTGGCAGTACTGTCAGGTCCGGAAGAAGCAGTGCAGCCCACTAGCCCAGCTGTGTACAAACACATGCTGCGCATGCGAGGTGGACGACTTCAATATCGCCCAAATCCTGCATGTGCAGTGTGCACCTGTGAGGCAGAGGTGAGGGCAACGGGGTGCTGCCTAAAGCAGCAGTTTTTCCAGGTTTCCGGTCGAGCACTCAGCTCGCCCGGATCTGTGACGTAGTTAAGAATATCCTTCTAGGATCCCGCCTCCTCCTCTGATTGGCTGACCCTTGATACTGTCAGCCCATGAGAGTATGAGGTGGGATTTTCACATCCGTTGCTGAAGTCTTTTGCCTCCTGTTCGTCCTTTGGATCTCTGTCAACTCGTCTCCAGTCAGCCCTCCAGGGCGGCCCACCAGATTCCCGACTCTCGGCGCCACGAAGTTGTGTCATAGAGAACAAGTGTTGCGAAGAGGTGAGCATGTCGCGCTGACTAGATGTGTCTTTTGTAGCCAACTCTGCTGTTATGGCTCTCTATTGGGAGCTTTTGATTGAAAACAGCCAGGTGGGGTAAAATAGCTGCCTCGTTTTACATTGGATCATTTATTCTACAAAAAACCACCTAGTTACCCGACTTCTCAGCCCACCAGTTCCTTGTGTCTCTTCCGGTCACTTTTCTCAGCCCCATCCACTCGCACTCTGTCTCCTTTACCTCACAGCTGCCTCACAGACCTAACTCTGGGTGGCTGCTCCAACAGGCGACCTCACTGCGCCAGTACCAGCTGCTGCCACAGGCCACCTCACCCTGCCAGCCTCAGACAGTTTTTAGGAGGCCTCACAGTGATGCAGCCTTCAGCATGTGGGTGGAATGGGAGTAAGGCCCGAGAATGGTCCGTGTGTGCGAGACCTCTGATAGCAGTCCCAGAAAGGGCTAGGAGGTGGCTATGATTGGCTTCATATAGCAGGAGGGACAGTGATGTGTGGTCAAGCTGATCTACACAGCGGTTTAACAACTTCTAATTTCGAGTCGTTGCGGACCTCAGCAGTGGCTAGTGAAGTGTTCGAAATATCATTGATCACTGGGTTTACGCTATCAACAACTTTATGAAGTATACAAGGGGATCCTGATTTGCAGTCTAAAATAGCCTGGCGTGACTGCGGTAAAGTAACTCCTTGGAAAGTTGTCAATGATGCTCCTGTCGGGGGATTGTTCCTTGTCAAAATATTAGTTGAAGGGGAGCTGGTTCTAAACTTCTTTTGAATGGCCTGTATTTTTCGTCAAAAAGAGGATATTTTATTGCATAAGGTTTGAGAGGGTGGAATACCCCTGATCATTGCTTTCGGTTGAGAAATGATTTTGCAATTTTAAAGATTTTTGTTAGTTGGATTGGGCTTTGTCAATCAACAGGTTCCAAAATGCAATGCGCAGCTAACTAAAGAGTAAGGACTGTTAGTGAGAGCAACTGTGAGAGGATTAGTGAAGGGGCCACAACGTTTAAGGGTCCCTTTGCTGAATGACGTGACAACGTATTTCAAAACCCAAGCGCACCTCATTAAATAAAGGAATATTCTAAAAGGCTGTTGTTTTTCACTCCTTTTTATTGGAAATTTATCCATCACAGCCTGCATTTTCACGTGCCACTGCAGTGTTATTGGCGCAATATCCACAATTAATAACAACCTAGGCTCGTTTTTTAACATCATTTCTTCACTATTTAGTACATCTTTTGGAGTTTTCTCTTCAGTTTGATGCAATATTCATGTTTCCGTTTATGCTGAATTTGTTCATTTGGTCAGTGCTTCGCTGGCTGCCTCTGTGCTGTGTGTGTGGTCTTTCAACTCACTGTAGTGATGTGTGTGCAGTTTCTAATTGTACGAACAATAAGAACTAAACTTTGATCCATGAACTCAAAGGTTGGTAGTCTGTTCTGCTTTTGTTTAGTGAAATTTGATTAGGCCGTAGGGAGTGTTGGAGAAGGTTATGTGCTTAGTTGCTCATTTGAGCGCCAGGAAGTCTTTTCTCCCAGAGATACAGAACTCGGCGTGCATCTCGGCATACTCTCGCCAATCAGCCGCCTCTCATTACTTCCACGGTTCCTCCCTTCTTACCTTAACAATTGGCCTGAAAGCGCGGCGAGGCAATCAAACTGCGGCCTCTTAGCGCTATACAAAGCACGGAAAAAATCCACAATATGTTTGATTTGTGTAATGCAATAGAGATCACAGGGGTAACCTTAGTAGGACGCGCGGGGTGTGGAGGGGCCAGGCCAGGGACTGGACGGGGTCATCAGACCTCAGAGTGGTTGATACCTTCCTGTTTCTCAAATTTGCTTGAAAATGCACAATTTGCCCACTCTTTTTTTCAAACTTTTCTCGGGGGAGAACCCCCCCGAGCCCCCCGTAGGTCGCCGCAGTGCAGTACGGCAATTGTTTTACGCCGCACCACTTTTAAATGTCACCATCCGCCACTGCAGACTGTTTATTCTGTGTATCTCTGAGGTAGAAACTGAGTGAGCACGAGTGACTGAGCGAAAGGTAGTATATTGTTTCCATGATCCTGGGGGATCAGGGTTGTCATGTTCTGAGGTTGCCAGAAACTATTCTCTCCCCGATAAGAGGAGACTCTAGTGGCACTGTGAGCTAGCTAATGCAAACAGGCTAACGTATCCGGTGGGGGTGCTCGGAACTAGTCTGCCACTAAACCCACAGTTTATGTTATCCGGAACACGCAGGTCCTGTATAGGATATATAGGAACTACACGACATGGCGCCGCCAACGTTGGTTGAGTACTTATTTAACAGTAGAATCTGAGTAGTTCAGTCGTGCTATTCTCAGAGACCCCTACTCACAAAACACCAGAGACGTCTGGAGTGAGTGGGCACAAACTCCGCCACAGCTGAGTCGGCTAAAAAATCCTATTTATTGACTGTTGGTTAATCAAGCTTGAAGGACACAGTGTTCCTAAAATTGTGCATAAAAACCTTATCTTAGTTCCCTTGAACAAACTTCTTCTTTACAAAAATGACTGAGACAAGAGATAACGTAGTAGTAGATCTACACCTCTCAGAAGAAGATGCAGACGCAATTCCGATTGCAGAAAAATTCAGACATACAATCACCCTGAAACTGTTAGAAAATGGTTTATCAGCTATGGTGGCTTAGTAGTTTTCGTGATTGGGGCACATGAATCAAACAGAACAGAGGTATATTATTTGTGGGTTACATTCCCAGCAGCAGATGCAAGAACACAGACATTTAACTCTTACACAGAAGGAGATGCACCAGTGGAATATGGTCCGTTTGAGGACATAGAGATTCCACTCATGTACCAGGAACACTTATACTGGTTTAAAGGCGCCCTACCCCACAAAAGAAGAAGAGTAAGATTAGGCCCACTCGGAGGAGAAGGGGCAACATGGCCGATATTAGCGGCTTACACACCACATCCTGACATTGACACAATGCCACAGGCAGACTTACTCATACGACACAAAGATTTAATTAAAATCTATAGAAACATGACGCAGTTCATCATGAGGACTTTCACTGTCCAACCAGCAATAGTTGCAACTAATGGAACTCAAGTACAGGGTACAGCAACTAAAATCACACCACAAACATTACACGCAGGGATGGGTAAAATGCCCTCTAAACGTGAACAAATGCCATTCTGGGTAGCTCAGAAAATAACTCGGCTCGAGGCAGTATTCCCGAATACTACCCCGTATGAAAAACGCAGAATGCTAACAATCTGCTTGCCCATGGGGATAACACCACAAGTAGAAGATTGTACCACTTAGGGTACAGTCTTTGCTGCCATTTATACCAGGACTCATGGTATTCCTTCATTAGCGGTGGTACCAGACGTATTAAGACAAATACAAAACGAGTACGGAGCAGAACCTGCCCTAAACTTAGGGATGAAGTTACTAGGTAACTATGACCATGTATCAGCCATAATACTAGCTAATATTAAAGGGGAAGCAGCTTCAGTGGCAATCCGCCAACGCCTAAGGGAATTCAGTTCGTTAGATCAACAACACAAACTACCCAAAATAATTGAAACTGTATATGCAGAATTAGGCAGAGACAGTTTGGGTGGGAAAGCTTTAAAACCACAACTGATGGGCAGTCCTGAAAAGGACACTTCTAAGCAGACACCTACTTCTTCTAAAAAGAAGTGGGATAATAAAAAACAACAAAACTTTAAAGGAAACAGATCTCAATCCCGAGGTAGATCTCCGCCACAGGAGCCCTCCAAAAAGAGGTACAACCTTAGGAATAGGGATAATATTAGGAAACCTGACAGGTATCCTGTGGGGTAGGGCGCCTTTAAACCAGTATAAGTGTTCCTGGTACATGAGTGGAATCTCTATGTCCTCAAACGGACCATATTCCACTGGTGCATCTCCTTCTGTGTAAGAGTTAAATGTCTGTGTTCTTGCATCTGCTGCTGGGAATGTAACCCACAAATAATATACCTCTGTTCTGTTGGATACTGATACACGTTCCTCTTGTTCCTTTCAGGGTTAATCGAAAAACTCTGAGAGGGAAGGACGGTCAGAAAGACAAGAAGAGCGTACAAAGTCCAGAGACAAGCAGCACGCTCAGGAGTACACTTCTAAAAAAGAAGAAAAGCCAAAGCAAAAGCCACAGTTCAAAAAGAAGTTGCAGGTCTAAAGATCAGACATGCTCAGAATTCTGAGGACTCGACTACTGAACGGGGAATGGGCTCTGAAGATGCTAGACAGTGCGGCAGAAATAACAATAGCTCGCCAGAACCTGATGGAATTTCTGGTGACAGCGGACTTGAATGATTATATCACGGTAGAAACACCTGAATGAATGAATGAAGCAACATTTATTGAGCGCATGGCTACCCTAGGGCATCCCAGCGCTAAGACAGTAGCAGAGAGGGGCAGCACAGCACACTTAAGGGAAGAGCCAGGTCTTCAATGATTTCCGGAAGGCTAAATGGCTAGTTTCCCTCCGTAGGCGGAGGGGGAGAGTATTCCACATCTTAGCAGCGTTGTAAGCGAATAGGCGTCCGCCACTCCTGGCCCTCTTAATCTTGGGAACAGCCGCCAGATGTAAGTTGTAAGAGCGCAGCCGTCTATTTGCCACATAAGGCTGGACCATGGAGTGGTTGATCGTGGGGCCATTCCCGGTTAGCGTCTTATGAGCAATGCACATGGCTTTAAAGCTGACTCTCTCCTGAATAGGAAGCCAGTGGAGCGACTTCAAGGCGGGCTTTGCGGATTGCCGGCTCGGAATCCCCATCAGCATCCTTGCAGCACAGTTATGCACCGTTTGGAGTTTTGTGAGGGTCGCAACCGGGGCTCCGAGGTAAAGGGCGTTCCCGTAGTCCAGGTGGGAAAGAATAAGTGCCGGTACCATAAGCCTTCTTGCCCGACAAGGGAGAAGAGGGAGCACCTTACGGAGCATCCTTAGGATGCCGAAACAGGAAGCCGCAACCTTCCGTGCTTGGACCATGAAGCTAAGATCCTGGTCCAGCCAGAAGCCTAGACTCTTCATCTGGGTTTTAGGGACAGTGACGGGACCCATACAGTCTGGCCAAAGAGCGTCTACCCTGAAGAGGGATGGGTTGCCAAGGAGCATCAACTCGGTCTTGTCACCATTTAGCTTTAGGTATGATTGATGCATCCATTTGACTACCTCTTCTAGGCAGAGACAGAGGCTGATAGAGGCCTTGTCAGCGTGGTTTAGTGCTACGACCAGTTGGGTGTCGTCAGCGTAAGTCACTATATGAACCCCAAATGGGAGCACAATCTCTGCAAGTGGAGTCATATAAACATTGAAAAGAGATGGACTCAAGGATGACCCCTGCGGGATTCCACATTGGAGGGGTAGAGGTTTTGAAGAAACATCACCCTCAAAGACCTGGAAAGATCTCTCGTCCAGGAATGATTGCAACCATGTTAGTGCTACCCCAGTCACCCCCAAACCTCTGAGTCGGTGGATCAGAATTTGGTGGTTGACCGTGTCAAAGGCAGCGCTAAGGTCCAAGAGGATAATTGCTGTTGATCCTCCAGCGTCGAGAATCATTTTAGATTCTTCGACAACTGCCAGTAACGCCGTTTCAGTTCCTTGTCGTGGGCGAAAGCCAGTTTGAGAGGGATGAAGGAGATTGTGTGACTCTAGAAATGTCGAGAGTTCAGCGTTGACATATTTCTCAGCTAATTTACTAATCCCTGGGAGGAGAGAAATGGGGCGAAAGTTACCCAGTATATCTGGATCAAGGCTTTTTCAGGAGAGGCTTTACCATCGCTCTTTTCCAAAGGGGTGGGACCACTCCTGAGGAGAGAGAGGCATTGATAAGGTCAAGAATGACCGGGGAGATTATTTCGGACACTTGACACAATATATTAAGTGGAGCTGGTTCTGTCGGCGACCCGCTCTTTACAAGTGCTGAGATGGTATGCAGGGAATCACAGTCCATCAAGGAGAAAGCCTCGAGGAGGTGGTCTCTTTTGTGTAGATCCTTATCCTCTGAGTGGAGATTGTTTAAACTGTCCACCGGGGAAAATGAGGCATAGATAGTTAGAGTAAGTGTGCCACATAAAGTATATGAAATAATGCTCCAGATGGAGGGGGACAAGAGTAGGAAAGTGAGAGGTCTCTTTTGGGAGAACCTAACGTTTGGCTATGACATTTTGTTAGCTGAAGAAGATTGGCCGCCAGCATTCGTCATGGACTGTCCTAAAGGAGAAACGGTAATTATGCCGGCATTCTCAGATGATATTCCCAGGCATTTGCAACACACATATGCGCTGGAATGGGCGGTAGACCAGGCTCCGGCATTATACAAAAACCATGTTGGATGGGATGAGGATTCAACCCACCACGTTATTCCTTTAAAAAATACTCCAACTGCACAGAGGCAGTATCCAATAAAGCAAGAAGCTAAAATACAGGTCAGGGAGATCTTAGATCAACCTGAATACCAAGGGGTGATTGAAACTTGCACCTCTCAAATGAACAATCCTTTGTTTCCTGTAATGAATCCGGACAACTCATATCGTCTAGTTTTAGATTACAGACACTTAAACACTTGCACTAAAACATTTGCAGTTCAGAATGCACACAGTGCCGCATTAATGAATAACATTGTGCGGAAGAAATACAAAACAACACTTGATATCTCAAATGGATTTTTTTGCCAAAATATAGTGCCTGAAAGCAGGTATTTGACAGCATTCTCAGCGCTAGGGTCACAGCGTCAATTTCCGCGACTCCCCCAAGGGTATAAGAACAGCCTGGGGTTGTTTTCGGCCTGAGTAACCAAGTTACTTCAAAAATTGGATGAAGAGGCATTGTCCTATGTGGATGATATTTATCTGACGGACGATGACCTGGAGGCACACTGGAACAGAGTAAATACCATAATTTTGGGATTTGCATCTGAGGGCTACAAATGTAACTTTAAAAATCAAAAATCGCCCACCTCAGTATCCTGTTTTTAGGATACGAGCTTTCAAGTAAAGGAAAGAGCCTGGCAGGCAATTTTTTAGAAAAAATGCGCGCTGCTCCAGTCAATTTTGGGATTCCTAAATTTTGGTCGAACATACATTTTGGATTACGCAGAAAGAGTAAAACCTTTCTACGACTTAATTAAACCTGATTTCTCAGCCAGAAATTGGACACAGGAACACACAGATACACTTCATTCCTTACAAGCTGACATGATAGCTTCCAAACACTTACAGACATGCGTAAACGTACGCAACCTGGTGATCCGTATAATTGCGGGTCAATCAGGGTACACCTATCTAACATATAATGAAGGTGAAACAGTACCAATTGCATACAAGTCACATTTGCACACAAATGCTGAGAT
The DNA here is from genome assembly GCA_963921515.1 of Calotriton arnoldi. Lineage (NCBI taxonomy): Eukaryota > Metazoa > Chordata > Amphibia > Caudata > Salamandridae > Calotriton > Calotriton arnoldi. The sequence goes on from CAWUFW010000311.1 coordinate 2,488,594, forward strand.
GCGCTTCGCATCCACGGAAAAGATTCTGACAGCGGTACAGACTGCTGTAGTGAGAGAAAGAGCACTGGCTCAGGGTAAACGAATAATGGTAGTGACTCCGGTTCCAGCCTTAGAGGCTGCGACAAAGGCAAGCGTTCCTAACGCTAAAGCCTTACATCCAAGATGGATACAATGGGCTAATTCTCTCACTGCAGCAGACGTAGAATACAGGTACGACCCAAATTTAAAGACACAAGCATTCCTGCAATACGAACAAGAATATCCTCTGCCAAACGAAATAATGCCTCTAGATCAGTATGAATATATCATTTACACTGATGGATCTGCTCAACCGGCCATAGGGAGTAAGCAACAATACAGTGCAGCTTGTGCAATCGTTAAAAGGTCGCATGCGGGATGGAAAGTTCCATCCGAGTTGCACTAAAACGCAATCTCTAGGAGACTGCATGGCACAGTTGGCAGAATTAAAAGCACTAATACTGGCACTTGTAAATACGGATCGAGAATTCCCCACACTAATTGTGTGCGATTCCTTTTACTGTGTACAGTCTTACAATGAATACTTGCAATGCTGGGTTCAAAATGAGTTTAAAGACGAAAAAGGTGGCACAATTAAGCATAAAATGCTATGGGAACAGGTAGTGAGGTTGAAATCCGAACTACCAAGGACTCACGTGATACACACACTGAGTCATCAGCGTGATGGCGTTCACGTTGAAGGGAATTCATTGGCTGATGAAGCCGCAACGGGGGCTGTACGTACGGCTTCCGTAGCTGCAATCACTCATTCTAAAACGAGAATAGACGGTGAGATTATGGTGGCTGTTATTGCTTCAAGCAAAAACAGCGGTGCAGTACCAAAAAGATTTCCACTCAAGTACTCCTACAAGTTAGATGCCAATAACATTCCATTTGCTCAGATTCCTGGAGTGGGGGATAGAGTAATTCCAAACATGGATCGTAGGTTCGGTTTAATTCTAGCAGCACACAAAGGGATAGGTTCTGCTCATGCAGGAGTTACGGCGACTGTTACCTTATTGAAACAACGCTACTGGTGGCCTGGTTTAACAAAGCAGACTAAAGACTATGTCTTGAAATGCGACATCTGTCAGCAGATGAAGGGTTCCACCGTAACACAACCTGCGCAGACACCATTGTTAATAGCTGACAAACCACTAGCGTGTGTCTACCTGGACCACTGCGGCCCATTAAAAAGAGATGGGGCTAAAAAGTATATCATGGTAGCAGTGGACTCCTGCGCGAGATTCCTGTGGGTGTGGCCCCAGCGCTTGGCTAACGCTCGAACTGTTATAAAAGATTTGCGAGTCTTCATAGGGACATAGGCAATTGGCACACTACATTCTGACCAGGGCCCTGCGTTTAGCTCTCGGGCTTACAAGGAGGCAATGGGAAGTTTGGGTGTAGCATTGCGGTACGCATCTCCGTACCATCCCGAGGGAAATTCGGTCGTGGAGAGAAAAAACCGAGACTTAAAGCAATCTTTAACAGCAAGAGTATTAGGCACGGGTGAAAGTTGGGTAAAACATCTTTATGGGGTCCAGCGGGCCTTTAACAATATGCCAAGAAGTTCTCTAGGGGGTGTCACTCCAAATGAGGTCCTATTTGGGACAAGAATGTGGGTACCTGATCTTGATTGTGAAGGCGCAGTGGAGGATGAAAAGCCTTTTGACATCCATGATCGTTTGGCTGTTTTACAGGTACTAAATGAATCCAGGACAAAACAAAGTAACGCCCACCTGAAACAGACCGCCACTGGGGAAGTCAAATCAGTCACAGCAAGACCTGTCTGGATCCCTAAAGTCGGGGATCTGGTCAGAGAGAAGATAGCGGACAAGAAAGAATTTGGGCCATCCTTAAGAAAGCCTGTACCGGTCCTAGCCATTGAAGGAACAAGAACTGTACTTCTACCGCCTCTTGCCGGAAAAAAGGAGAAAAGATTTGTCTCAATTGACTTAATCAAACCACACTATGTGGCCGATACTAAGCAGTAAGCCACGTGGACTCCAAAGTAGCAGACGCCCTCCTCTCGCTACAATTCAAGAAGTTCAAACTGAAAGACTCATCACGTTCGAAGAGTCACCTGTACGGAATGATGGACTATGCAACAATGCCATGGAACTCGTTCCCCTTCAACCTGAAGTTCGACTTCAAAATGAAACTCAAAATAACGCACAAGTTGCTATTCGACCAAATACAGATGTCTACGTCAACGTTCCTCGACAAGAGCAAAATACGATTTCAACAAATCCTGTTGCAATTCCAACAATTGATCGAACTGCTTCTGGCTACTTCATAAACTTTGATACGTTTTCTTTGGATCCAAGTGAACCTGAAACGACGCCAGCCCAAAAATCATGCAAGCAGCAAGTTAAAGACTTTATGAACTTTCTTAGAAAGACTTACCTGGTATCACCATGGGTAGAACTATGGGTAACTTCCGGGATTCTTTTCTTTCTTTTCTGGTTAGGCTTAGTTATAGTTTTTGACATGCTTATTAGTGGACAATACATTCGGCAAAGCTCTGCTGCCCAAGAAGTGAACATACTTTTAAAACCACATCAATCATCTCATCGAGAACAAAGAGACTTGTCGTCAGTGAACATTACAGCAGTTCCTATACCTGATGGTATAGTGTGGGACAAGGTTGATTTCGATATATTTGGCCCTACTGAAATTTTAAAAATCCCACATTTATTTAAAATATCATTAAGTGATATCATTACCTCAAGTACATTTTCCGATGATTGGGATTTTGAAACTGTTAATAACATGTTGTCTGATTTGGAAAAATCTGCTGCGTTTTCCAATAGTGAAACATTGGAAGGCACATCAGACTATGAATCAATGTATTATCAGCATTATGGTCATCATTTTTTGCATAAATCTGCTAATCCTAGAAATGTGTTCACATACCACCAGTGGGAACATTGTCCAACACCGCCGAAAGGCAGTTCAAAGACATTTGCACAAAAGTTTCCTTGTTTTTCAGGGTTTAATATGTCAGACCCAGCCTCATATTATTATAAGGTTGCACCAACATCAGCACAGAAAAATATGTTAACAAACACCAAACATATTTACTCTGCATCCTTTATTGCCCAGTTGTCTGAACAAGGTTACAACTTATGGAAGGACACCATAGACTTGAAATCAGTCTGGAGTACTAGAGAATGGCAAGTGCAGGGGTTAGAAGCTTTGTTTAGAGCATGTCTCATCCCTCAGCAGATCATGTTTTTGAACGAGACAGTGCAACAGACGTCTTGCCTTGGACTAGCCAAGAATAAAGACTTGAACACACCTCGGCTGCCAACACCATCAAGCACCGAGGGAAACGAAACATCACAAACAGGGATTACATTAGATGACATCATACAATACAATAGATCAGACCCCGATTGGAAGAAATGGTTCATTTGGCCCACAGACACCAATGGTTGTTAGGAAAGATTCATGGGTAAAACCGAAGGGTTCACAATCCATAGGCCAGATCGGCGCTATGTACAGAGACAACATCCAGGGGTAGTGACGTTACACAGTGTTGGGAAGTTGTGCCTTAATTGGCTAGAAACCTCAACACTCACAGAGGTGAAACAACACTTATCCTTACTCACACAAGACATGGATCTTAGGGATTTTTTACTAGGTCCCAGGAAACCACGCCGAAAATGTTTCATATATGCTGGCATTTATGCTGCCTACAATGAAAATTGGAAAATATCCCAACAAGAGGCAGCAGAAAGAATACGAGAAATAGACCGTATTAACTTAGAGAAGTCTCTAGCAGTGGTAGACAATGGGTTAACAACATTGACCTCCAGGATATATTCCTTAGGCAACATTGTATCTTCTGCGATAGACATTCTAGAACAGGATTTGGCCATATTACAACATGGGCAATCTCAGTTACGTTCTATAATGTTATTAAGCTGGACGCTGCAATCTTTGCGTGCAGGCTATGTGCCTTGGCGTTTCATGAACAGTACGTCTCTGTTTTCTGAATACAATATAACAGATAAACAGATAGAAATGGCACAAAGAGGAGCAAAATATACAATGCTGCGTATCGAAAAACTGGATAGATTACCATTCACAGTGGCAGAATCACCACACACAGAATGGCTAATCCATGGCCACATAACTCTACCGGTCACTACTTTTCAGTTTCAATATTGCCTTGAACAAAAGCAGGCAGGCAAATATGAAAAAATGGGTAAGGAATACATTAAGGAATCTTGGGAATTGCCATACAGATTTTGATGCCGGAGTGGGGATCGAGAAGTGTTTCTCAGTGGTACAAACTGTGAGAGTGCTTTGAGTGGATAGCTCATATGTCAGGACATTCTACTGCACGGGGCTTGTAATGGTTCTGTGGTGAACTTGTCCTGTCATCTGAGGGGTGCCCCAGCTGCAGTGATTACTCCAGCATTTGGGATACTTTTGAATGGGAGTTAATTGATGCTGAACAGTCAAGGCTGCTGTGGAATGCTCTCGGGCATCGCATATCTGGTAACCGTGAGCGCCAGGGTTACTTGTTGTATGCAAGTATTGTTTCCACCGACACATGCAGTCAGGGAGGCGCCGTTATGGCCTTCACTGAATGTTTCTTTAATACGGTTTGATACTCTAGGCAGAATGAAAGACATGCTTTTACAGAAGTATGTGCCCTTAACCTCCGCTCGAGAGACTTTTGAACTCGAGATCGCAAGGTCTACAGCTGAGATACAGGCGCTTATTAATACAAACTGCTCTTTCCATTTCGTAGAAATGGTAAATCGTATCTTTAACATGTCTTATGCGACAGGCATTGTCCACCTATTTAAGACCATAGGTTCTGGACTTCTAAGCACCTTTCAGATGGTACTTGGAGTTATACCAAACTTCTTACACTCCGTATTCAGAAGCATCTTTGGAGGACTTCCGCTGATCCTGTTGCTAATAGCAGGTATCCTGATTGTTATTTTTCTGCTACGCAATGGACGCCCCAGTCACCAAGGAGATGGAAAAAGCACTCCTGGAGCGTAAATACCGTGACCAAATGGTACAACATCTAGGCACGCCTCGCCTAAGAGAACTAAGTGCGTCTTGGTTCCTGTCATTTCGACCAGTCTGGATGGACTGCATCTTACCTGTCCTCCGATGCCTGTTTTGCGGAGAAGAATGCGTGTTAGACCTTTGTTTAACACTCCCATCATGTGCGCAACCGGACGTGAATGCTCTACTGGACCAGATAACGGCCCATGTTCTGCAATGTCCTCAATCTTATTCCTATGTTGATGGCGGCATTCTTTGAGCCACCGCAGGTAGTAACTCCACCTGTTGGTATGGACACCGGCTCCTCCACTGACACCCAGGCTTTGGACGGCGCACAGGCTGCCCCGGCACCGGCTGTGGACAGCGTAGAACATCATCTGTGCTCAATTGACATTCTTTGCGAGGTGTTACAGGGGCCGTCTACTGCGGAAGCAAGCAACGAAAATGTTGGGTCTACCAGCCAGAACACATAAACATTTTGACTCATTTTTGCTCGTCGTGTGCTGGGAAAGAATTTCGCCCTTTTTTAAACAGGCTCAAATTTGGAACTATAAAACTAAATTGACATTTCTTTCATTTTTTGGGCATTCATGGCTTTAAATTGCTTATAGTAGTTCGGACTATAATTACAGACACTTTTAGAGCTAGGACTTGGGGAAAAACCTTTTACATTTTTTAAGTTTTTAGAAATTTTTAGACGTTTGTAAACATTTTAGCATAAGAAATGTTTTTAAACACTTTGTGCGTACCAATATTTAGTTTGAATGGTGGTACAGCAATAGGTTACATATGTCGTCCTTTCGAAAGAGGAGTGGGTGTTATATTCTATATAGGTACGCTATATAGACGCAGGTGACACTGCAACCTTTCACCTATATCCTTCCCTACATTACATACATAACGGTTCTTAGGCACTGACCTTTTACCCAGATATGACACTGCATTCAGAACGCGGGTTTTTCCCTGGTTCGATTGTCATACATTATGCATGAGGCTTCTTGGAAGCACAGAAGGACTAACAGTAGGATTACCATCTCCTGTATAATATCTCTGTATAAAGTTCAGGCCTGATGTCATCCTTTAGGCCGACACAGTAACACAGCAAGGTAGGACCCCTGGGGAGACCTGTGGGTATATATACATCATGTCTTGCTTAGACAGACAGAGGAGACCGTGACTTCCCGGCTGACACACTGACCAGCGGCGCTGAGGTTCCTGCATGCAGATGCTCCAGCTAGCAGTGGTCTAACATCCCTCGCGGGGTGTCCAACTCAAGACCAGGACGGGGTCTCACATTCTCTAACTCTCAGGTAATGGGGTGGACTAGATCCTAGAGGGATTCTTGGCATAATACCTACACAGATGCTAGGTACATTTAGGTACATCTAGTTAGGGAGACATCATATGAGTACGCACTTTTAGGTTGCACCTTTTATCATGTGTTCTATGTACATGTATATATTCATGATTCCTGCAAGATGGTAGAACTATACCAACCCTTTACTTTTGTAATATTGCTAATCATATATCTCTGCTACTGTCTAATGGTTGTTGCAGCTCATATATTCTACACTAGAATTACAACTGTTCAATAAATCCTTATTGAAACGCCCAGACTGTTTATTCTGTGTATCTCTGAGGTAGAAACTAAGTGAGCATGAGTGACTGAGCGAAAGGTAGTATATTGTTTCCACGATCCTGGGGGATCAGGGTTGTCATGTTCTGAGGTTGCCAGAAACTATTCTTTCCCCGATTAGAGGAGACTCTAGTGGCACTGTGAGCTAGCTAATGCAAACAGCCAAACGTATCCGGTGGGGGTGCTCGGAACCAGTCTGCCACTAAACCCACAGTTTATGTTATCCGGAACGCGCAGGTCCTGTATAGGATATATAGGAACTACACGACATGGCGCCGCCAACGTTGGTTGAGTACTTATTTAACAGTAGAATCTGAGTAGTTCAGTCGTGCTATTCTCAGAGACCTCTACTCACAAAACACCAGAGACGTCTGGAGTGAGTGGGCACAAACTCCGCCACAGCTGAGTCGGCTAAAAAATCCTATTTATTGGCTGTTTGGTAATCAAGCTTGAAGGACACAGTGTTCCTAAAATTGTGCATAAAAACCTTATCTTAGTTCCCTTGAACAAACTTCTTCTTTACAAAAATGACTAAGACAAGAGATAACGTAGTAGTAGATCTACACCTCTCAGGAGAAGAAGATGCAGACGCAATTCCGATTGCAGAAAAATTCAGACATACAATCACCCTGAAACTGTTAGAAAATGGTTTATCAGCTAGGGGTGGCTTAGTAGTTTTCGTGATTGAGGCACATGAATCAAACAGAACAGAGGTATATTATTTGTGGGTTACATTCCCAGCAGCAGATGCAAGAACACAGACATTTAACTCTTACACAGAAGGAGATGCACCAGTGGAATATGGTCCGTTTGAGGACATAGAGATTCCACTCACGTACCAGGAACACTTATACTGGTTTAAAGGCGCCCTACCCCACATAAGAAGAAGAGTAAGATTAGGCCCACTCGGAGGAGAAGGGGCAACATGGCCGATATTAGCGGCCTACACACCACATCCTGACATTGACACAATGCCACAGGCAGACTTACTCATACGACACAAAGATTTAATTAAAATCTATAGAAACATGACGCAGTTCATCATGAGGACTTTCACTGTCCAACCAGCAATAGTTGCAACTAATGGAACTCAAGTACAGGGTACAGCAACTAAAATCACACCACAAACATTACACGCAGTGATGGGTAAAATGCCCTCTAAACGTGAACAAATGCCATTCTGGGTAGCTCAGAAAATAACTCAGCTCGAGGCAGTATTCCCGAATACTACCCCGTATGAAAAACGCAGAATGCTAACAATCTGCTTGCCCATGGGGATAACACCACAAGTAGAAGATTGTACCACTTGGGGTACAGTCTTTGCTGCCATTTATACCAGGACTCCTGGTATTCCTTCATTAACGGTGGTACCAGTCTGCCACCAAACCCACAGTTTATGTTATCCGGAACGCGCAGGTCCTGTATAGGATATATAGGAACTACACGACAGGACCTTACTTCGGCACCCTTTGTGATTTCACCTGCAACACCTCAGACTCCAATGCCACCACTTCCAAGCAACTGACACACACTACCACCACATCCCCACACCAACTGTTCCCCATGCTCCTCAATGTCCATTCCCTCGGGAAATACTCCACCAAAATCTGGGACCTCCTCAAGAGCAACACACCCAACCTTCTCTTCCCGACCAAAACATGGCTCAACCCAGCCTCCAACCTTGATATCGCTGCAGCCATCCAGCCCACCCACAAAATCATACACCAGGACCGAACCCACAAACTAGGTGGAGCACTCACGATCATCTACAAAAACACAATTGACTGCACCACCTCCATGCACTCGTACACCAACCTCCGGGAACACCTCCACTTCAAAATAACAACAGACTGCAACACCACCCTTCAGAAAACCCTCGCCTACCGTCCCCCAGCCTCCGAATGGAATTCTGCAACCACATCGCAGATATCATCGCTCCCCTCCCCATCAGATCAACCAACTACATTTTCCTCGGGGACCTTAATTTTCACCTGGAAGACACCTCAGACCCTAATTTAATGGCCTTCCTTGACAGCTTCAGCAATCTCGGACTCAACCAGCTCATCCAAGGACAAACCCACACAACAGACTACACCCTTGACCCTATTTTCTCCTCCAACAACAGGATCATCACCACTACATCATACCTTTCAAGATACCCGCCCACCAAGCCACCCCATTAGAAAAAGCCTAAGCACCATCAAGACATTGAGGCAAAATATCTGAAGAAAACTAGACCAAGACCCTACAGGAACACCTACCCAACCACGCCATAAACCTCGATGTTGATGCCAAGCTCTTCAATATATGGCTCGCCGTCTTTGCCATCTCACAGCAACCTTGAATTTACAGTCCAGGGCTTAGAGTGGGACACACCTTCAAAATGTAGCATACAAGGCTGCATCATTTTTTGGTAGCTCTGGCACTTTGTCACAGTCATCCAGAATCAAACTCACAACTTTTAGAAATGTTTTTATAACTTTTTCGTTGAAGCTCCAAAAGCCTACAAACTTTCAGACAAACCCGTTTAGGTACCAGTCAGTGGGTTCAGATTGAGGAAAGGCTTGCAGCAGCTCCTACTCCATTATTCTACAGGGTTTTCTCCACTCCTCAGACACAGGATGAGAATTTCTCATAGGCTGGCTGAAGAAAGGTGGAGTTGCTAGTAGTGTAATCGGCTTTCTTCAAGGAAGACACAGCATCATCCGTCTCTGGACCTTCTTTTACTCTCCAGCCTTAGGGAAGGAGTTCCAGTAGGCACAAGGGCTGTCCTAGAGAGGATCTGGACCTTGTTTTTGAACAGCACCACTCCGTCAGAGAATAAAGAAAGTTTTCGCCAAAGTCCTCAATCAGGGTGATAAGATTTTTTCCAGGATGCAGAAAAAAAGGTCTTCTCTTGCTCTTCGATTCCATGGGCTCACTCCCTGAGAAGTGAACTGAGCTGAGCAGGCAGAGTACCCCACATTATTTATGTAATATTTGATGCCTACCTGTGAGTTATTTTTGCAGTGCTTTGTAGACTTCATTACTGTAGTTGAGCCGTCCCATCACTAAGGCCCTCGTCCAACCCACTCAATACATGTTTTTTATTACAGCTAGGTGAGGGCACCCCAGAGCATTAAGTCATTAAAAATTATGTTTGTCATGGTCGGACACCCTTAGTAGCAAGACTTCTGTTTCTGCTACATGCTGGCAGAAACTTTTTTATCTCTCCGAATGGAATATGTGGTGTAGATATATTGTTGATGCCAGAATTCCCATTCAGATGGACATGGATTTGGGTGTCCCTAACCTACATTTGTAAATGTGCCTTATGATGTGCTAGTTTGCCTTCCAATGGGAGCATGTAAATGTTGAACCATGAGCACAAGACAGAGGACCCCTGACTGGGGTTGCATTCCATTCTTTAGATTAGTGTAATTCTGCTGACACAATATTACTCGTTATGCATGATATCTGATATAATTGGATCCATTGCAGATGCAGCAGACCCAATAACATGTATTGCTGCTTTAATAAGTCTGTGTCTATGTATTATGTTTACTCCTTAAGTCAAACAATGCCATTTATGTCAGAATGTACTGCTATGCTGGGCTGAGGTGGCCCACAACATGGCAGAGGACAAGGAAATTGTTATCCCTACGCAGGTTGAACTATGTCGCTGCACATAACCAGCCTCCAGTATTGGGCAGTATTCCAGATTACAATTCCCCAAACTCAAGGACTGAGACCATGGATGCTTGAACATGCAACCAAGATTAAGCTCCCCTTAAAGACCATTGTGCAGGTAACACAGTTTATTCCGCTGTACTAGCCTTCCACCCAGGTGAAACATTTGTCTTCTCTCTATTGCCACATGGACAGTGTGCTTTGAGAGAGCACTTGATCTCTGATATATGTTGGCGTACACATTACATCCTCCCAGAATTCAGCCCTCAATGATCCCTCCAACAAGATGATGAGTTTCATAGATGTATGGATGATTGGCATGAACAAGGGCAGATACCTGGATAAGGGCATCTTTGGACAGCAAGATTCTCTGTGGTATGGAATCAACAACTCGATGAACCCTATTTAAGAATAATAAGCACTCATCTACAATAACAGCCAATTGTGATGGAGAGGCACAGTCAGCTCATGGAGAAACATAAGTCACTCAATAAGAATGTCTCTAAGTTGCACCAAAAACATCTTGGATTAGTGAGGCTGGAGCATACTGAGTGGAATGATGGTATCCTGCAAACCAATTTGGGTCCTTGCTTCACAGATCCTAATCAATCCAGCAAGATCGGGACATGCCAAAGGGTACACAAGTACCTTCAGGACTCTCAAACACCACAAACCTACCAGTTTCAACTGCACAACCTGGCCCAAAATGTTGTTTTATTCTTGTGGCAGGGATTTGAACCCCCTTGGATCTCAGGCCAAACCTCCATAACCCTCTCATGCACTCACTAGCTTTGCCCTCACATACTCCTCCCCTTCACGTATGTGCATACATTCCAACCATGTAAATATGTGACGTTGCACTCCATGTCATAATAAAACAGATTACTCGATCATTTATATCCATCATCTCTTGTGCACCTGCATCTGTGCATGCCAATATGTGCAGTATAATATAAAAAATTAACAAATGTACGAAGAGAGGCAAACAACAATGATAATACCAGTCACAGTAACACCAACAGATGCACTTACACATGATGCACAACAACAACACAGATAATGGAAAATGTGTCTAAAATTAATACACAAAAATGCATGGGAATTGGTGCATCCTTCCCAAATTTGAGATGTGGGAAGGAGGTGGGGCAGCGAGACTACACGAATAATAAAACAAAAAATATTGCCTGTGCCCAGTGAGGAATCAGCAACTTTGAGGGATGAGAATTCAAATGAAAATGTCCAATCAGAAAACAATTCCAACTAGCAAACACAAATTGATCTTCAAGAAAGAGCTACTATCTCTGTCTGAACATGGACATGCCCGCTCTTCTCTGTTCATGTCATTGTCTGACAGCAGTGAGACTTCTACCACTTTCTTGGGTACAGAATGTTGATTGCAGGTGAAGGACCAGGCACCTGCTGAGGCGGAAGACACACAGGGGCATATACTATGATAGTGACATGTGGAGACTGACTAAGATTGCAGGAGAAGATGAATAGGGTGGCCTGTGGAGGACATGGAAGCAGTCCAGGAGGCAGGTCATGTCATGGTGGTGGGCAGGCTGCACATCCTGCAGGTCACAGAAAACATCATAGCAAAGTGATTTATGGCCTGCAGGATGTCAGTTTGTCCTGCCACTTACCTGCCTGAAGAGCTCCTGGTCTAACTCCAGGGCACAATGGGTTGGGTGGGGAAGGGCACACCATGAGGCCTCATCAGTGTCCAGGACGTAATGAACTTCAGCAGATGCTTTTGGATGGTAGGGTGGACCCTGGGTGTGGCAAGGCTCATGCTGTGATGGTGGTTGAGCATAGTCCCCCGAAACACTGTTAAGGACCAGGTGGACCCCCTTTTTCAGTGTCCTCTAGGCATGTGGCGGTCTGAAGGACACTTCTCCCTCCTCTGTGATCCCCCATGGGAGAAGTTTCATTGTGCATCTCCGAATGGGCACATGTTCCTATTCCTAGCTCTTTCTAAGTGTAGCGAAAGCATAACTACTCAGAGAGGAAAAAGATATTAAAAGGGCATTGAACCACCCACTATTCATTGGCATGCTCCTCATTGGGACCATTCTTGATTGGGAATCCACATCTGCTTGAGGACAGAAGGAGGAGGTATAGTGTAGCTGTCAGAAGTGCTAGAGTCTGTCAGCATTTGCATTCAGACTTCATGTAGGAAATTGAGTTTTTTATTGAAGGGGGGGGGGTGAAAACACTTCTCAAGCAAGAACCACAATCCCTGTCAGGGTGACCGCAAAAGTCACTAAATTAAATGTTGCTTAACCCTCAGTTAGCATGTCACAAAAGCAGTAAGGAAGGCTTCACAGAGAGACACTGTGTTGAGTATTTATGCATTTCACAACCAGTAATGAAGTGAAAATACAACACAAGAAAAAATCCACACCAATTCATAAAAATAGAGAAAAATGTAAAAACGGTTTGTCACCAAAATGGCAAAAATTCAATCAGTAAAACTGAAGTTAAGAATTTTTCAAATCTTCAGTGAAAACTAGCACCTAAAAGATCAAAGCACCAACTTCAGTCATCAAGTAGTTCGTGACGGGGTAAAGTCGAAAGTAATGGCAAACCACGATGGAACGCGGTTTGGATACACAAAGTGGATTGGGCCCTGGTCTCGGCTTACCCTTGTACTTAGAAGAAAAATGTCTGAGAACGTAAAATTAATCGGTCAGTAGTTGTGAAGATTTTTACTTTCGGACTTTGTCACTTTTTTAAAAGTAAAAAATCTTAGGGATGATGAAGCTTCAGGCTGTAGCCAATGAGGGCACCATGAGGTTGGATTGCCCATTCTGTGAGGAGTGGCTGACCAGGATATCCTGCTGCAGGGAAGAAGGTAGCAAGAGCTACAACAAAGTCAGGCTGACCGACAATGCACCTTGAGCTGATCGGCGAGCAGGTAGGAATCTTTCTTCTGTTGGCTCTCAGAGCACATTTAGGCTGAAAAGTCCCAAATTTTGGTTTTTGGCTGTTTGACCACTTTTACCACCACTTCCAAGGGTGCAGAACTGGGTGGACACCACTTGGAGGGTAGGATTCATTTCAGGCAGGTTCCAGGTGCAGGGTTCAAGTTGTTTGTTATTTTTCTATTCCCTGTAGCTCAAAACAGGAGACCAGACAACTCGCACTTGGAGTCACTCAGGTAGTCCAGGGTTCAGGCAGCAAGGCAGTCTTCAAGCAGCAGGCCAGTCTTCTTAGGGTACAAGGTAGACTTCAAGCAGCAGGGCAGTACTTTTAAGCAGCAGGGCAGTCCTCCCTGGTACCAAGCAGGCCTCAAACAACTGTGCAGTCCTCTGAAGTACAGGGCAAGCCTTCTGAGTGTCCTCCAAAGGTCTAGGAGTGAACTGAAGAGTGGGTCTTAGGGTCCTATTTTTATATCTGGTGCCAGGTTTGAAGTGGAAGAATCTTCTAAAGTTTTGCCCCGACTGTTAATTCTGCAATTTCCTTCCTCAATGCCCAGGCTTCAAGAGGTCCAGGGTGACAAAAGGCTAGTGTGAAGTTCTTTGTAAGTGTGCTGAAACAGCTCATTTGAAATTATTTGTATCACTGTCTGGAAGCAATACACAAAGGCCTACTGGCACTCAAATCACAGCCATTTGACCAGGGCACAGGTTACTAGCACCAAATAATTAGGACAATAAAATGCCAACTTTCTAAAAGTTGCATTTTTATAATTGTGACTTAAATGTGACTTTACCATTAAAGACAACTTTCAATTACAATGCTTTAAAGACCAAGCATGATATTTCTACCTGTTTCCAACCAAAAGTTACCATTTATTACATGTAATAAGGTAACATGATGTAATCCTATACAGAAAGTAGGCTTCATAGTAGTAAAAAACAAATTTGGGAGTTTTTCACTACCAGGACATGCAAACCTCAAAAATACATGTCTACCTTATTAAATACACTGACTTGTATGCATTAAAAAGGGAGTGGAGGTTTAGGCCAGGCAAAATGTTTATTTTGCCACGTCGAATTGGCAGTTTAAAACAGAATGCAGGCTTCAATGGCAGTGCTGAGAAATGTTTTAAAAGGCTACGTAAGTGGGTGGAACAACAAGTACTGCAGGCCCACTAGTAGCATTTAATTTATAGGCCCTGGGTACATGCTGTACCAGTTTACTGGGGACTTGTAAGTAAATTTAATGTGTCAATCAGGTATAGGTCAATTGTACCATTTTATGGGGGGATTTTATATAGCACGAACTCGACCCAAAGGTATGAGAGTGCTTTACATGAGCACCAGTTGCGTTACAGACGGACATATTCATTTTGCTAGGGATGGGGAGATTGTGATTTGCCCAGAATTACAAGATGTCGAGTGCCCCTGTCAAGACTCAAACCTGGTTCCCCACCTTCGAGATTGACCGCTCTCGCTGTTAGTAATGAGCACTTTAGCACTTTTTAGCAGTGGTAAAGTCCACAAGGCCCTAAACCCAAACAAAAATGAATTGCAGCAAATGGGAGGAAAGTAGGCAAAATGTTTTGGGGGAAGACCACCCTAAGGCTGACAGGTCTAACACTTCTCTTTTGTGCTTTGCTCTGCTATCCCCTATTACATCTAATTCCCAAACTTTGGGGCCCATTAGGATGGCGGGCAGATCGCCCCCGCCGGTCCGGCGGTAGTCACCGCCGGCCCGGCGAGGGTGATCCGCCCGCCAACCACACAGCACAGACCCCCCGCCATATTATGATGGCTGGGGGGTCCGCGGCGGACGGAAAGCCCATCTGCCGCTTTTCCGCCGGTCGACTCGTCGACCGGCGGAAAACAAGGTTAATATGGTGGCGGTGTCTGCAAGACACCGCCATCCATATTAAGATGATTGTGGAGAGCAGCCTTTCCATGGCGGCGTTGCCGCCATGGAAAGGCATACGTTGTTTGCTGTTGGGGGCCCGTAGCGGGCCCCCAGGAGGTTGGGGGGGTGGAGGGTGCACATGGGGGGTACCTGTGGTACCCCCCTGCATTTGTATGCACAAGGTGGCAGGCACCGCGCGGTGCCTGTCACGTTGTGCATGCAAATGCACAACGTGCATTCACAGCATTGTGGCGGGCGGTGCAGTGAATGCTGCCGCCACAATGCTGTGAATAGGGCTTGCCACCGCCACGGTGGCGGTGGCATCGTAATATCATGTGCGGGACCGCCGCACCCCTTGCGGACGGTCCCGCATTCCGCTGCGGTGGCGGGCGGACTTTCTCCGCCCGCCATCGTAATGATGCCCTCAGTTTGAGCTTTGTATTCTAGTCACATTCTATTTCTAATCCTGAAACTAAAATTGTCTTTGAGTTGGAAAATAAGCTTTATTATTGCCATTCTAGTACAAGGTAAAAACAGAACAGGCATGTAAACTATATCCATCAATGTAAGCAGTGTTGACATGTTTCAGCATCTATAAAGCACTTTTGGATGAAGTGCATTAGTCACTACATCATAGTCCGGAAATTTCAATCAATCAACCAATCAATCAGGATTTATAAAGTGCAGCAAATCACCTGTGAGGATCTCAAGGCACTGGAGTTTCTAGCTGCTTCGCAAAGAAAGCAGTGAAAAATGAGGAAAAAACAAGCACTCAGAAAACTGGGGGGGAAAGACAGAGAAGACAGTGAAAAATTTGGCAAAAGCAGGAGAAAAACAGAAAAACGGGAGAGATAAAGGAGAAAGCAGTAAAAAAAACAAGGCAAAAGCAGGAGAAAGCACTCAGAAAAATGAGGGGAAAGGAAGGAGAAAGCAGTAAAAAACATGGCAAAAGCAGGATAAAGCACTCAGAAAAATGAGGGGAAAGGAAAGAGAAAGCAGTAAAAATGAGGCAAAAACAGGAGAAAACACTCAGAAAAAAGAGTAGGAAGGCGAGCGGTGCAGCAGCACGGGAGAGCTGGGCCTGGGGCCTGCTTAACAGGGTCGCACTGCGGCCTCCATTAAGTAAAAAGGAGGGAGGCAGTGCGTGGGGTTAGGCGTGAGGTGGGAAAACGGGCTGCAAGCGGGAACATCAAATGAGGGAAAAAACAAGGAGAACCGGTGAAAAGCGAGGGAAAAGGAGGAAAAACACTCTTAAAAATGGGGAAAAGGAAGGAAAAAGCAGTAAAAAAACAAGGGAAAAGCACAAGAAAGCATTCTGAAAAACAGGGGGAAAGGAAGGAGAAAACAATAAAAAATGAGGGAAAAGCAGGAGAAAGGACTCTGAAAAACAGGGAGAGGAAGGAGAAAGCAGTAAAAATAAGGCAAAAGCAGGAAAAGCACTCAGAAAAATGGAGAGTAAGGAAGGAGAAAGCAGTTAATAATAATAGAAAAGCAGAAGAAAACATTCAGAAAAACTTGGGGAAAGGCAGAGGAAAGCAGTAAAAAACGAAGAAATAAAACAGGATAAAGCTCAGAAAAACAGGGGGAAAGGAAGGAGAAAGTAGTAAAAAATGAGGCAAAAGCAGGAGAAAGCAATCAGAAAAACAGGGCAAAAGAAAGAAGAAAGCAGTAAAAACGAGGAAAAAGCAGGAGAAAGCACTCGGATCAATGGAAAGGAAGCCGAGCAGTGCAGCAGCACAGGAGAGCTGGGCCTGTCAATGTTGTCAGTACACGCCCATACATGCAAATAAAAGCAGAAAATATCACTGGGGGCTACACGTCCTCAGAAAAGCTGGTTTGACAACAGTTCCTTCCTCTCTGCCTGAAATACCAGCCTGTCTGCTAAAACAAAAGAACAGCCCCTCTTGTGTATGCCAACCATTTGCCCTTCAAAGGTAGCTTCCTCTTTGAAGGTCGACTTTTTGGGCTCATACCCAATATGGCCATCCTGCCAGGAGGAGGTCACATCTCTACTCTTGGCAGATCTTTGTTCCTCTTCCTGTCACTCTCACCTCTCCCAGAAGGGCAGAAGGCTCTCTCGAGGTCAACAGCTTGTATGCATCCATAAACGGCTACTGGAAACTTTTGGCAACAAAGTGGCAACTTTGTAAAATTGCCATTTGTATTCAAGTTACATTAAATTCAACTTGAGCAACAATTCGGGTTTAATTTAATGATCCTTTTCATAACTTGAAGTACCATGTTTAGTAGTCCCATTTGTGAGCTAGCACTGCTGAGATGTCAGCATGTAACTCCATACTCATTTATGGGACTACTAGCCTTTCCACAGTAATAACAACTACGCAAGGTGTTTTACTGTCTAGACATGCAAAGGTAACACAAACACATGTCCATCTTTTTAGGGCTCATTAGGCCTGCCTTAGAAGTGACCTATGTAAATGTAAATCCGTATTTGTAAAGCGCGAACTACTCACCCTTACAGGTCTCAAGGCGCTGGGGGCCGTCGTGGAAATTAAGTGAGCTATTGCCCAGAGTCACATGGTGCTGAGCTGAGCTGCCGCCGGAGCCGGGGATCGAACCGTGAGCCCTGTGCTCCGAAGTCAGCTGCCCTGGCCGCTGCACCACACCTCTCCACTCCACCTATAAGTATTAAAAAGGAAGGTCTTGACTTTGCCATTGGTTTAAATGGTGAAATTGAGTTAACAGTTAAAAACTGCTCCGCAGGCTGGATATAGCAGCCTGGGAGTCATGCTTTGCTTTGTCACACTCATGGTGGCACAAAAAGTGCTGCAGTCCACGGGGGACACTTAAATTACAGGCCCTGGATACCCCTGGTACCATATACTAAGGACTTATAAGTAAGTTAACTTAAGCCAATTGTGGGTGTGCCAGTTAGATGCTATTTTGGGTCCGAGCACTGACACTGAGGCCTGTTTGGCAGGACCCGGTGCACTTTCAGAGTCAAAATACCAGCAGCATCAGTCCACCTCCTGCTATATGTTAATATGTGCCTTCTAGGGTGTCTAAATGGGGATTTGTGAGATCATTAAATCTCCCACACAATTCATGGTATTCAAAAGATCTTTATAGACATCACTAGTATCTTTCACTCAATACTCACTTACACCCTAGTGCGTCTCATATACTTCAGATGCTATGGAAGGGGTGTGCTAACATTTGCGTTAGGTGGTTTCTATATATAGAAACAGGGGAACCTGTTTTTTTTATGTATTCTTAATGGGTCCAACCAATAATATGAATGATGGTTGCATATTATGCTCACGCGGTAAGGAAAGACAATTTTTGGTCTTCGTTTACTCTCACCCCTCCTTAGCTCCTTTCTGGAGGGCTGGCTGCTCATCATAATTGGTCTACCCTGAAGAGGGACATAGAATAGAGGTCGGGAAATGGGTCAGAGTAGTATGCAATGGTTGTAAATTTTCTATGGTGTATATTTTGCATGCCTGCTTATCCCTGTAGGAGCAGGTTTCTGTCTCTTTCCATGTTTGTGCCTTATCCACTTTTAGCTGCAGATATTTAGAATATGTTTGAGGCTGTTTCTCTACTTTGCTTGAATATGTCCACATGCACATATTTTTCGTGCTGCCACAAGGAACTCTGAGTCAGGTTTGCTGGAAGAGCGCCAACATGCAATAGAGTTATAGATGTTAGTATCTGTGCCCTTTTCATGTTTTTTCACTGTATTATAGGAATCTTTAAAGACGTATTGCCTGATGATTTTATGTCATGCACATCTATTTGGGTTTTTAGTGAAACCACTCCGAACAGTAATGGTGTTGAACCCAGTGTAATTACTGGAACACATTCACCTTTTGCTGAAGAATGTTCAACACAACCTCTACTTGAAAAAGGCATATAATAGCTTGTGATAATGCCTTTAAAATAGTAAATTATGCAACTTGTGCTCACAGGTTGTGATTCATATGGAGCCAGAACAGTATGGTTTCTTGTGACACATATAATGATCCTCTAAGAAGATGCCATTTGCTCTCATCATTTAAACAGCCTGTGTTTGTGGACATTATAAATATCCATCTCTGTTCTGTTTATGGCATCTGAATATCAGAACCAGCATTACTATTGGAGTCACTTTCCCTAAAACTATCCATATTATGACCTTCTAGGCTGTGTGTGTATTGCTGTAATGGGTCACCAGATTTGTCCTCGGGTGATGCAGAGTATGCTGCTTTTATGCACTAAAATCTGAGCCTTCGTGGGTCTCGTGGACGTGTAATTTAATACTCAACAAAGGTGGTGTAGTAGTTCATGAATTTTCTGTGTTCCTATGGAGTCAGCTGACCAACAGATATTGTTTAGATTGTAGTTATTTGTTTCCATTTATTTCAATTCCTAGGACTCAAGAGGTATTCCAGAGTGTGAGTTGGACCATTTATTGACTAGGTTTGGGCTCAAAATTCAAGGAGAGGAGGCAGGCAACTCTTCCACTGACCCATCAAGGAATGGGAACCAGACCTTTGGTTTCAAAAGAGGTTTAATTGGAGCAACATCACAGTGACCATGGACATGCCAAATCAATGACCATTCCTGTGACATGACACTTCACCTTATACATGTCTTAACACCCTAACTTACCCACGGTCACTATGCTGTTCAGCGTCCTTCTCTCTGCCTCTATCACTCCATTGCTATGTTTGGATAAGCTCAAGTTACAGAAGTCAGTCTAGAGTCCTCAGGGGAGCTTTTAAATATATTGGTTTTGTTTATGTTTGTTGATGAGCGAATGCGCACCATATATTTGGTGATTCATGATCTGGTTGTGAGGGGCAAGATGATTGTTGAAAATTTGCCACTCCTGTAGGGTCACCCAAAATGTGTTGCCTTTTTGCTGAACCCTATTTTTGCTTACCTCTACATCCTTAGTATATGGTACTAAGGCCTGAAAGCTAAATGTCACAAGTGAACTGCAGCATCTATTGGGCTATTGACTACAGTGACAATATAAATATGCCTGCAGGCCTGCCACCAGTAGTTTGGCTGTGTAGGTTTTAACTGCAAATTCGATCTATCAAAATAACTCCTTTTGATAGGCCTTAAACCACCTTTTAAATAATAATAAGTTACCTCAAGTAAATCTTATAACCCATTAAGGAATGGAGCATGGTATTTAAAAGTAGGACATGTAAAAGTTTAATGTTAAATGTGTCCTTACAATAACTAGCACCTGAAAGCTATTTTCAAGGTATCAGGTTTGGCTGTTCCATAGGAAAGCACTGGGATACAATATTAAGCTCAATACATTTTATCTCTGCCTAGGAAATAGCTACAAATTAAATTGTTTGACTCTTTGAGATATTTATTACAACTCAATTCACTTGTGAAGTCAAATTCGTAATAGATATTTTGGAAAGGTTACTTTTTAATGGTGACCTTTATCTTGACTAAAGTTCCTGGAAGCTAAATCTGCATTTTGCTCTCCCTTCTGCCAGCCAGTAATCAGCATTTCATTGGATGTGAACTTGCTCCCAGGACAGGGAAAAAAGGCCTTGGGTGTGGGGACATGGTGCTGTGCTCTTAACAGGATGGCCTGTGGACTGGCCCAAGGCCTGGTTATCTTTAAAGAGGCCTATCCTATCACAGGCAGATGTAGCTTACACCCAGCCCTGCACCCTTCTTTTGACCCTCCAGCGAGACTGGCTTCCATCACAGTGGGTCTCTTGTTGACATCACTGTGTGAGATCCTGCTGGGGTTTTTCATATGACATTTAGGAGCACTTCTAAGGAAGAAGACAGAATGCCAAAACAGTGCGTGTGTATCCACTGTCCGGTTGCCGAAATCTCAGGTTTGACCTAAAAGACTTCTGCCTCTGAGTTTGTTGGGGGTACCTAAAACATGATTTTAGTGTAAGATGTAGGAGGACAATAGGATTACCATAGTATATCCCTCACACACACCTCCAGCCTTCAGAGCCAACGTTTAGTGTGGAGAAGATTTTGATCTTCTTGAAATTGCACAAAGTGGGTAGGGTTAGACCCGGTCATTTACCGTATTGGCTAAGGCATCCCCAGGGGTCATTACCACTCACTAGCTCATGCATAAATGTGGCATCTCCAGGCACCCACTTCAGAACACTCCTTAACCTGTTTAAGATCAGAAGATGCTGAACCTACTGTCTGAGACCTGAGAAAAGCCTAAAGGACTGAACATGTTCTCCCTCTTTTACCCAGAACAAAGAATTGGACTCCAATGGTCCTAAGGCTGACCTCCAGTTCGAGCAACAGTCACACAGCAAGCTGCAAAAGGCATCTTCCTGCAACTGCCCATTTGACCAGTGGAAACTGGACCTGGACTGAACCCTCCTGTTGTCCTCTGCCTGTCACCCTGTGACTCTCTGAGTGGCTCCCTTAAGATCATGGGGGGTCATGGGGGTTTAGAAGTGTACTCCTGTGGTGTATTGGGCTTAAAAGACTAAAGTCAGAAGGTAAAATCTTTGACCAGGACAAATTTGATTGGTGTATCCAACCTGTGCTCCACTACGGTCATGCCTAAAGTCAGAAGGCAAAATCTTTGACCAGGACAAATGTGATTGGTGTATCTTACCTGTGCTCCACTACGGGGCGCGTCAAATTGTGCCTAGGTCCTGTTCTATCGCCACCATTGACTATCATCTCCACTTCGTGTTTTTTTGGAGCTATTCTACTCAAAATTTAAAAAATGCATATCTCTAGTTCCTTTTATTATATTTCTGTATTTTTGTTTTGCTTTTTTACTTTATTCTTATTTAGGCACTGCATAAAGGTTATGCGCATTGCCCTAAGATAAGCCTGTCTGCTCAGGGAGGGATGAGTTTAGGTTATTTTAGTGACTTTTAGGGTTTATCCTGCCAAGGTTTGTAATTATTCCTTGAGGTGGGCATTCACTCACCCCAAATAATAATTTAATATCTTGCAGGGAAGTATTCATGCAATAGGCAGCACAACGGTGTTCACAGGCTTTCCAGCAGAAATGTATTCACTTACAGTATGGATCAGACATAAAGATACTCCAGCAATAGTGACTCTGAGTGACTGCTATGACCTTAACACTGGAGTGGGGGTACCTAGCTACTCAAAGAGGACAACCTTACTCCTGGTATTAGTCTAGGCATTCAGGAACCTGAACAGTTGGTACCACTTACATGCAATAATGGCAAAAGAGTTACCATGACTCTGGTATTGCAGGTCCATGCTAGTGTCACTACGACTGATTTTATAGGGGGACAGCAAAGGGAGCAGGGCTTGCAGGAAAGTTTGAAAACTCTATACTCAGGGTCCTTCACCAATCATCAACCTTTCCCCTGAGAGTACGGTGGAATTGTCCTCTGAAACATAAGCATGCCACTCCTTGTCCCTGGCTCCTCTCAAGGTTATCAAGGATTGCCGCTAAAACAACAGATGAATGCATTCTCCAAATTGTTTGTGGAGTTCTTTAGCTTGAACGCCGCACAGACCAGTCAAACGTAGCTATTCAAGGAGCATGAGGTTGCTTTCTCTTCAGTAAAATGGTTTCGTGAAATGCCTTCCCCAGCAGAACTTGTGACTTTTCAGGGAGCCACGTCTGGGTTTTTTTTGTACTTGCTCAAGCATCTCTTGGCAGCCCGGATGTGCTTCAGGGCATTTTCTGCATAGGAGAGCAATGAAAGTCGCTGAATTGCAGGAGAAATGGAGTAAATAGGAGAACACGAGAATATATCTCTATGTGGTTTTCTAATATAAGTTTAACAAAGCACTGTTGCCTTTCTCAGTGCTCCATTCTGAAACAGTACAGATGCAAGCCTCTGTCTTCTGCTCGATTATGTGCATCTACTTCACAATCACGTGCAAGGAGAAACACTTGTTTGTATTTAAATGGTGAAAGGTGGTCCACTCTAGAAATTAAATATTTAGTCAACAAAACAGAGGATTAAATAGTGCCAATAAACCAATGCCCATTGAGGTGAATTCGAAAAACGCAAGTAGAACATTTTGTCTCAGATTGGAATCTAAGATCTGTTCGTTATACTACACCTAATTTGTTTTGTTCTTAATTTCTCAACATTTCTATTGATTTCCACTTCCCAAAACCATCTAAACTGCATTCATACTTTCTCAACTTTCTGCCATGGTAATATCGTCATTTATGCTAAACAACGATAGTCAAGTGGCGATGTTGTGGCCACTATTTCCCAGGGTACGTAGGTGAGATGTTTGACATTTTCTAAATGTAAAATGTGTCGAAAAATTAATAAAAGGCGTCAGGTGTACAGAGCGGATATATCATGATTAGAACTGCCCCGGAATTTGGATTATGAGACATATGCTTTTATCAACATCCAAGAACCAAAGGCGGCTACAGGATTCGGCCAAGATGTGTCAACAAAAAAACTGAGGAGCCAGGATCGACATGTTCATTGTGAACTTTCAGCAAATGCAGGGTGCTGATAATGCCGGGTTCCTCTCTACCAATTTACTCTGGAACCCTTGGTCAATGGACCGCTATTACCTGCTGAGAAGTGTAGAGGGGAGAAATAACTCATTTTAGGGAAACTAACAACTTTAAAGGAACATGACACTGAAGAATCACAAACTCCGAAGTTAGTGGGTTTATTACAAAGCCAAAAATAACTGGACATACAGACACCTCAAGACGAGGTTGTAGAAGTACATGGGAACTAATACAAATCCAAACCTACGAGCAAGATTGAAATGCTGGAGCATGAAAAGAATGACAAATTCCAGAACCAGAACGCAGGCAATGATTGCCCCAAACATCAAGATCCATCTTCATTTGGGGTTGATAAGTGAAAGGCATTAGTCTGTCCCTACACTACTACTACCGTGACATCCCTACTTAGCAGTTCCCAGGCAAGATCAAGAAAAGGTGTCAGCACGTGAAGACTTCCTGAGAAGTGCACTCACGTTGTATGGGTCAAGTATCCAAAGCTACAGAGCTCATTCTAAGATGCTCCTTCCCTCTCCATCAATCTCCTCACCTCTTCTGCTGATTCAACCCCGGGGCACTGCCCCTAATTCAAAACGCAAATCACAGAACACGCCCACTGCTTGCATCTGGATCACCTCATCCTGCTGGCTTTCTCATAGGTGATTTTCCATTTAGTTTCGATACTCCCAGCTCAATGACCTTGATTCCCAGGCCTTCTCCAGTGAGAAAGAACACCGTCTCCCAATTATCAGCATTCTTTGCATAAAAGTATCCTCTCCTCTCCAAGCCTAACTCCTAAAACAAAATGCGTTATTCTAACTAACAAAGATGACTTCTCCCACCTGCAACAGAAACGTGAGAACAGAAGAAACCCAACATGCACATGAAATTCAGTTTTCATCATTACGAGAGTAGTCAGGGGGTACATTCTAATAACCAAATGTTAACACGACATAGAATAAATGTAGGTGCAGACTACTCATGATTATGATGCACCCCTACAAATGAAAGAGCACCATCGGGCTCCATCAGTCCCACCCTCTGATGACAAGTGTCATCACAATCAATCACAACTCCCTGTAGAAATAACTGATCTGAACAGAAGTCGTAGCCAGTCTTCTCTTTCAAAACTTTTCTAGGCTCTTGAGATTCTCATAGGGACTGTCCTGCAGTCTCTCCATTCTCCTCTCACAGTCCCTAAGAGATCTCTCAGCCTGTCCTGCCTTGTGCCATTGTAAGCCTTTACCAATTCCAACAAAATGATCACACAAACCACTACTATGATGTTGAGTTTCAAGATGTAACCAAGGATTCCCTTACCAAGGTTGGCAAACCAACTTCCAATCTTTCCAAAACCTTTTCCAACCTTGTCCCAAACACCCTCTGTGGTCAAATCATGCACCTCATGGTGAATCTCAGTGATGCTACTTATATACTTCTTCAGATCTTTGCTGTTGTCCGGTATATAAGTACAGCACTGTTGGACCCTCAACATTTTACAGACTCCGCCCTTTTTTGCTAATAAAACATCTAAGGCAAGGCAGTTCTGCATCACCATAGCTCTTATCGACACCATCTCTCCATCTACAAGTAACAAAGACTGAGCTGTATTCGCTGATTACTTATCCACAATAGTTGACAATCTTCTAATCTTAATATCATTCAGGACCACTCCCAAACTTGGTATCATTGCTCCAAATACGTCTCCAACAATTCCCCTGCACTTGCACCTCGGTTCTCTCTTTGATGTTATCCACCTTCCAAGGGTCCCAAATCCTCCACGTGATAAATCTTGGGGAACACAACAGCCAAATAACACGTACCATACCAATTCAGTGGCAATCTCACATAGGCATTTTTCCCACACACAAAATACACATTTGGCACCACTTGCACCGCATCTTGCAAGAACGTCTTTGCAGTAGCTTCAATTGTGAAAATGTGATCACACACACTTTGTCCCACAAAGACCTTATCATAGTACGTCTGTACCTGCCTGATGCAGAGCTTTCCTCGCTGTTCAAAATCTAAAGATATTGGACCATAACTCCCTTTCGCCTTGTGTGCTAGCTCTTCCTTTGTCCATTCAAATTTTCCTTCTCTACTGTTAAGTTTTACTGTTAGTTGCCTAAGTCTATCTTCCACTTGATCTATAAACTTCTTCTCCATATCTGTTAGTATGCATGTCAAATTATGACGATGAGTATAGGCTGTATCTAATGTAACGGTAGGTATGAAATACTTTCCCAATCTTTCTTCTTGCTTATAGTAATCGTACTTATTCAAGTGCTTGTAGGCTGGAACTTCTGAAAGCACTATGTCACAATTGAAGAAATAATATTCATAATGATCCTTACCGTAAAACACACTAAACAACAAACTACATGTAATACCATACGTCAAAGGAAGGTGGTGATAACGAATACCCTCCTCCACAGACACAGGCAACTGCATACACACATAGCAATCTCTTACATCCATTGTGCTCACATACTTATAGAGCAGCTTTGCATAAGCATTTAGTGTGTAATCACCTTTAGACAAATCCACGTGTAACATACGACTAGTCTGATCTAGCATAGCCTTTTCAGCTCCTAAGATACCCTCTTTTGTGCTAGAAGTAACAGGTGTGGTTGTCCCTTTAACTCCCACCCCTTCAACTTCTACATCATGTGAAATTTTTACAGACACAATAATGACTACCGCTATCAATATTATCACTCCTACTGTGAGTGTAACTATCACACACTTAGACCTACGGTTCGAATCTCCAGACTCCATCTTTAAATTGTCAGTTTAGCACAGCAAAAGGATCAACGCAAAGTCTCTTTCTCCGCCTCTGATTGCTGTTCAACCAGTTTACACACAGTTCGCTGAAGTCCTGGTAATTAATTCACAGTTCGCTGCACCTTTATTTACACAGTTCAAAAAGACTTCCTTAGCCCTCTTTCCTCTTCTACGGAAAGTCCCTAAATTTGTTCTTCTTCCACTCGGGCCTAGGTTATCTTCCTGTAAAGCAAGCCTTGTTTACAATTCACAGCTTAATCAACAGTCTCTTATAAGCTCAGAACCAATTTCCACAATGACACGTTGTAAAATCTCGAGACGAACAGCTGCAATCTCCAGTTATGGTGGCTGATAT
This sequence comes from Calotriton arnoldi, assembly GCA_963921515.1. Lineage (NCBI taxonomy): Eukaryota > Metazoa > Chordata > Amphibia > Caudata > Salamandridae > Calotriton > Calotriton arnoldi. The sequence goes on from CAWUFW010000311.1 coordinate 2,515,351, forward strand.
CCAAAAGTTGGAAAGGACAAATCTTGCAGAATCAAAACTCGTACTCTGCTCAATGTTGGAGGTCTTGGTACAGTCACTGTCAGCACCCCCTCTATTTCCAGTCCAGGGACTACTAGTACAATATCAATTTTCAGTTTTGGGATTCTGCTGACCACTCGTGAAGACCTCAGTCTCCCGGTCCCCACTGCTCCCGGCATCTGTGAATAAATAGGTCCACTCTGGAGCAGCATACCTCTGGCAGGGCACTCTTGCTCTTCTCGACCTCCTCGGGCTCCCTTGTGCTTGTTCTGCATCACTCAGCTCTGATTCAGACGTTTCAGACACAGGAGCAAGATCTCTTTCAGATGCCAAACTCAAGTTTAGCCTCCTCTGTCTCACAGGCCAAGATTCCCCTGCAAGCTCTGCTCTTCTTCTCTGCACCGACCACCTTGCACGCCAGTTCTTTCAGCTGAATCTGACTCTGTACCACTCACAACGTTACCATCTCCCTCAGTCAATACCTGGGCCTTGTGTAGCGTGACCCCCCTCAGCTTGCTCTGGTGGGCAACCAGCTACGTCAGCAACCCTCACAGCTTGGCTCGTCCTCTCCTGTGGCCTTGCAACCACAGCTGGATTTTCTTCGGGGAGAGGAGCTGTTTCTTCCAAAGGTCCTGAAACTCTGCGGGTGTGCGAGGCGTGAATCCAGTCCAGCAAGCCTCGGCACTTCACAGCTGTATTTGTCACCAGAATAACTTGATATGGACCTCTCCAACGAGCATCAAGGCAGCTCTTCCTCACGTGCTTGCGAACGAGCACCCAGTCATCTGGGCACAAGTCGTGGCACAGGTCCTTCGAGATCGGGGCAATCGCAGCTACAACCTGGTGAGACACAGAACGGACCACGTCAGCCAGTCCTTTGCAATAATCAAGGATCAAATCATCTGTGATGTTTATCAAGGCTGTAGACGGCACTGCTGGCAAATGCATCACCCTCCCCATCAGGATCTCGTGGGGTGAGAGACCTGTCCTCCTATCGGGGATACTACGAATACCCATCAACACCAGGGGCAATGCATCAGGCCATTTCAGAGACGTGGACAAGCACACTTTTGCCATTCGCATCTTGAGAGTTCTGCTAACCTGCTCCACAATGCCAGATGCCTCGGGTCTGTAGCTACAGTGCAGTCTCTAATCAACTTGTAAAGCAGAACAAAGCAGCTTCATAATCTCACTATGGAAGTGTGTTCCTCTCTCCGACTCCAATGAGGTTGGAAAACCGAACCGTGGTATAAGCTCTCTAAGCAACAACTTTGCTACTATGAGACTATCACACCTCCTTGTTGGGTAAGCTTCCACCCACCATGAGAAAACACACACCACAACCAGACTGTACCTCAATCCATTGGCATTTCAATGAAATCAAGCTGGATCCTTTTGAAGGGTCCCCCAGATCCCCCTATGTGACTCAATGCAACCACAGTTTTCTTTCCAGCATTCATTTGTTGACACGTAACCCATCTGTGACACACTGCTTCAGCAAATGCACGAAACAGTGGATTAAACCACGTCTGTCTTGACACTCGCACCATGGCATCCCTTCCAATATGAACTGCTCCATGAATCTGCCTCGCCATAGGGCTCAGTAAATCATCTGGTAATACTGCTCGACCATCAGCTGAAACCCAAATACCATCATTTCTCTTTTCACAACCTGCTTTGATCCCACTAACTTCCTCCTGCTCTGACACTTCTTCCTGCAGACGCTTGATCTCATCCCAAGTATCTGCTATGGCTAACATCATGCTGAGCTTGGTTCTTTCTGTGCTCTCTCCCGTGTAATCCCCTGTAAAAATGCATCTCTGTTCAGCACAGAACCGGGCAACTTCGTCGGCATACCTGTTGCCAAGGGTCGCAAAATCATCCCTCCTCCCATGAGCAGCGCATTTAACCACCGCAATTTCCTTGGGACGCTGCAAGGTGTCTAACAACCTTCGAACATGTTCTCTATTTCTGATCGTGACCCTGATGACGTTAGGAATCCTCTCTGCGACCATAGCTGTCCGAAATCATGAACTACACCGAACCCATACTGGCTGTCGGTATAGATGGTGATTCCGATCTGATCTGCAGCCAGACAGGCGAGCATCAAGGCAATGATTTCAGCCCCCTGTGCGGAGTGTACTCTCTAAACAAGCGGCTTCCACCACTCCCGTGATGGTGCAAATAGCAAACGCTGCTCTCAAACAACCTGCATTGTCTCTTACGCATGAACCATCAACAAAGAAGATTTCGGCAGACAAGGGTAGAGGTTCATCAACAATGTCAGGTCTCTGTTTGGTGCAAAGTTCAGTCACATCGAGACAGTCATGGTCTTTACAATCTTCAACCTCATCAAGATTTGACATTGGCATCAAAGTGGCAGGATTCAACACGGAGCATCTTTTCAGAGTCACATTCTCCGAGGCAAGTATGACCTGCTCGTAGTGTGTGAGTCTGTTGTTCGTGAGATTGATAAAATCAAATTGGATCCTGTTGAAGGGACCTCCATATCTCCCAATGTGACTCAGTGCAACCACAGTCTTTTTCCCAGCATTCATCTGTTGACAAGTCACACATCTATGGCACACTGCTTCAGCAAACGCACAAAACCGTGGGTTAAACCACGCCTGTCTGAACACTCGCACCACTGCATCCCTTCCAACATGAACTGCTCCATGAATCTGCCTTGCCATAGGACTCAAATCATCTGGTAACACTGCTCGACCATCAGCTGAAACCCAAATGCCATCATTTCTCTTTTCACAACCTGCTTTAATCCAACCAGCTTCTTCCTGTGCTGACACTTCTCCCTGCAGACGCTTGATCTTATCCCAAGTGTCCGCTATGGCTAACATCATGCTGAGCTCGGTTCTTTCTGTGCTCTCTTCAGTAAATTTTCCAGTGAAAATGCATCCTTGTTCAGCACAGAAACGCGCAACTTCGTCCGCGTACCTGTTATCCAGGGTTACAAAATCGTTCCCCTTTCCATGGGCACCACATTTTACCACAGCTATTTGCTTTGAACGTTGCAATGCTTCCAACAGTTGTCTTACATATTCCCCATTTCTGATGGGAGATCCTGATGACGTTCACCCTCTGTGACCAGAGCTGTCCTAAGTCATAAACCACACCAAATCCGTACTGGCTATCGGTGTAGATGGTGACTCGGATTTGTTCAGTGACCAAGCATGCACCTATCAAAGCAATGATTTCAGCCACTTGTGTGGAGTAAACTCCCTGTAAACAAGCAGCTTCCACAACTCCAGAAATGGTACATACAGCAAATGCTGCTCTCAGATGACCCACATTGTCCCTTAAGCATGAACCATCTACAAAAAAGATCTCATCGGATTCAGGCAGAGGTTCATCAACAATGTCAGGTCTTGGTTTGGTGCAAAGTTCAGTCACATCGAGACAGTCATGGTCCTCACAATCCTCATCATCAACATTTGGAAGAGGCATCAAAGTAGCAGGATTCAATACAGAACATCTTTTCAGAGTCACATTCTCTGAGGCAAGTATGACCTGCTCATAGCGTGCAAGTCTATTATTTGTCAAATGCTGTGTCTTGGTTCTCGTCATCAGGAGCTCAACTGAGTGTGGAACATAAACAGTAAGAGGAAGACCCATCACAATACTTTCACACCTTTCAATGCTGACACCTGTTGCAGCAACGGACTTGAGACATCCGAGCAGTGCTGAAGCTACCTGGTCTAAGGTAGCTGAGAAGTAAGCAACTGGTCTACGGACACCTCCATGAGTCTGTGTGAGTACTGATAGTGTGCAACCCTTCCCCTCACAGCAAAATAATTTGAAGGATTTGTTGTAATCAGGCATTCCTACAGCCGGAGCGCGACACAGGCTCTCTCTCAGCTCCATGAACGGAATCAAACAGTCGTTATCACATGGTACCGGATCACTCACATCCTTATGTGTCAACCTCTGCAGAGGTTTCGCCTTCAACGAGAAGTTGGGAATCCACTGGCGGCAGTACCCAACCATTCCCCAAAACATCCTGACTTCCTTTTGTGTGGTAGGAGCAGTCATGTTCATGATCGCCTCAATGCGGTCTGGTGACACCTTCCTCCTGCCTTTCTCAATGCGATGACCCAAATACTGAACCTCAGTCAAACAGTACTGTAGTTTGCTCGGGGATACCTTGTGTCCATTCTCTGCCAGGTGCTTTAACAAGGCAACAGTATCGATCCTGGAAGCGCCTTCTGTTTCAGACACAATCAAGAGGTCAACAATATACTGCACAAGAACTGAATTTTGTGGCAGTATCAGACTCTCAAGATTCTTTTTCAAAATCTGATTAAAAATCGATGGACTCTCTGTATACCCTTGTGGGATACGACACCACATTAAAACACGATTTTCCAGACGGAAAGCAAACAAAAATTGGCTTTCCTCGCGTAAGGGTATCGAAAAGAATGCCTGACATAAATCAATCACTGTAAACCATTCAGCTTCACATGGGATTTGAAATAAGATCACTGATGGATTCGGTACCACAGGACAACATGGAACTACAATCGTGTTGACCTTTCGCAGGTCTTGCACGATTCTGAACTTCCCACTCGGCTTCTGCAGTCCCGTTATAGGGGAATTGCATGGGCTTCCCATTATCTCCTTCAGGATTCTCTGTTCGATCATGGACTCAATTACAGGCTTGATTCCTGCCACCGTTTCTGGCATCAGATTGTACTGAGGCATTCTTGGGAACTCAGCTTTTGGCTTGATCTGAATCTTAACCGGCTCAACCCCTTTGATCAATCCTATCTCTTCCCCTGTAAAATCCCATACATCCAGAGAGACTGAGTCTCTCAAGTTGAGTGGTAGGTCTTCAACTGTCAACACAGGATACATCTCTATGCAGAGATTCTGATTCGCCAGTTTGAATGCAATGTCATCATCATTAGTCTGCAACTCCACTCCTTTGGGTGTGCAATAGATGGTACAATTCAACTCACACAAGAGATCACGACCCAACAAGCAGACTGGACTTGAATCGCACACCACAAATTGGTGTCGATCCTGGAAAGTTCCTATTCTCACAGGTATCTCATCTGTCAATGGATTGGTCATTCTCTTATTAGCAACTCCTACAACTTGGATCAATTGTCCCGAGAGGGGTAGGTTTGGGACTACTGCAGATCTTACAGTAGAACGGGTAGCACAAGTATCAATCGGGAAAGTGATGGGATGACCGCCAACATCTGCCTCCACGTACGGTCCTCTCTGGTCTACATTTAAGACTGCTCCAAGAGTACAGTCTTCCTCCCCCCTCAGGCACTGTCATTGCAACGGGTCTGAATTGAATTCATCGAAAGTCCCGATGAATGGCGTCTGCTGGTACGTTCGATTTCCTTGTGGGTTTCTCGGAGGTTTGGGAACTTGCACTTGTGGACTTAAACCTCCTCTGTGTACAGATTTGGGCCTCATCACTGTATTTACAGCCTCAGGTACCTGCACTACTTCCTCATCTTGGACCTGATTAGCTGGATTTGACCTACACTCGTGCTTCCAATGCCTGATTTTGTGACAATAATGACATGCAGTGGTTCTCTTTGGGATACCAATGTCTACCCCGGTTTAGGATCAACGGATTTCCCTCTTCCCTGACCTGACACATTGTGAGCTCCTCCATGGTTGTTTCCCTGCCTTCGTTCCAACGTTCCTCCACTCAGCTGTGCTTGGTCCACTCTATCCGCATTCCTCATCTGGACCATCATTAGCTTATCCTTGAGCTTCCTATGCTTCGAGTCTACTTCATCACTGCAATATCTGGCATACCGCAGAATCTCATCCACAGATTTGTTCTGCCAACAGATCAAATGCTGTTGGATCATAAAGCTAATTTCTGGCCTTAACCCTAGGACGAATTTGGAAATGAACTATCCCATGTCCTTTGAATGTAGAGTATCCAATCCACTGTACTGCTTAAAGGCTTGCAAGAGCCTTTCGTAGTAAGCATGTACTGACTCCTTGGGCTCTTGGGTAGTTCGATCTATTTTAACCCAATCAATATCTTGGGGCGAAATCTCTGACTGTAACCATGTAATTACTTGCTCAAACTTTTTTATAACTATTGGTGAAGGAACATGTGTTATAGGGTCTCGCTCATGTTCTGAAGTCGGCCATTCAACAGCAATTTTACGAGCAGACCACAAATCACTTGGTACTACAATGTCAAACAAGGTATTCAAATCAATCCACAATACTTTTGAAATCTTGACAAAGCGATCGACTTGCTTGTACCACTCAACAGGCTTTTCCCTCAGCCGAGGAAAATCATGAGTAAACGCTCCCATATCACCCCTGCTCCAAAGCACATGTATATACCCTCCACTCGATACCTCTCGCAAAGGGTAAGCCTCTACTCCTGCTGTCCCCCCTCCTGGAGGCGGCGAATCTTCTATGCCCTTTTCGATACTCTTTTTCTTGGACCACCTTTCCTACCACTTGTCAAGCATGCTCCATGCGTGTATCCCCACAATCAATTCTCGAATATGCGTCTTCAATCCTATAACTCTTTTCTCTTCCAATTCTTGATCACTGTAATTTAACCTATGATTTCCCTTCAACATTTTTGTTGTGGACAAATCCACACCATACCTTTGTGCTAATTCTGTCAGCTTCTCGTGGGCTTTCCTTGCCTTTTGGGTCACATCCTGTGCCACAAACAATAGCTCATCTTGTTCATAAAGTTCCATCCTGTCCAGAGGCACATTTCCACTTATCTCTCATCTGCTTCCGCCTTTAACCTCACTACATCTAGCACTTTGGCCCTTATAGCAGCTTTAATAGTTCCCTGACTTGATGTACTACTCAGCCCTCCACTTTCACTGCTCTGATTTCCACGGTGACTCCCTTCAGCTATGTTCCGTGGGACATTTTGACTCCCAGAAGCGCCTTGATCGAACCTCCTCCTGTCATCCTCCCCATGGGACCTCTAACTGGGGCTTACCACATCCTCAAGTCAGAACGTGAGTCTGCTAACAACACTGATCTTACTGCTCTAGGTTCAATGTGCCTTCTAGAAGAGTCTGCAGTGGCCGGCAATGGAGTGCTAGCCTATACAGGTCTCAAAAAGGGACCACCTTCGCTCACCGCAGCATTTTCTCCAGAACTGATACCTTCTCCTACTGCTGACTGTGTTTGACTACTGTTTTCTACTTGATCTGGATCATACACTGACACTATGGGACCGATGGTGACCGGCACCGTAAGGGCTTCCGGTAACCGTGTAGCAGCGTTGACTCCATTCATCTCTGCACTCCTCAATGCTTGCATCCCTATTCCTTCCATTCCTGTTGAAATATTTCCCACTACTCTCATACTACGGCTCCTCTGCGGTTCTCCTATTCCCTCCATAAGCGCTCGCATTCCCTCCTCTGAACTTGGGTTGTATGGAGGCGGATGCTCTGCTAGCAACCTATCTAACAAGCTGTCATCGGTGTCACTATTCTCCTCTTCCTTCCTCTTCTGAGCGTCTCCTGTTTTCACTAGCAGTGGATATATGCTCTCTTCCTCAATGGTGTCTACCCTCCATTTCTTCAACTGTGCATCCCAACGTGCATCTTGATACACCATCGCCTTTTTCATCCTCCCTTGACTTCGCACCCTCTGCTTTGCCTGTGCTGCTCTCATCCATGCATCCAATGCCTCAAACTGTGTTGGTCTAGGTGGAGGTTGCAATGAGGCCATCACTGCCCTTAACTGATACAGCACCTCTAATCTAAATGAACTATAATGTGAAAAAGACAAATACCCCTCTTTTGTAATCTTATGCCAATTTTGTAGCCAAACTATGGTATGAAGTCCTAAATTCGTGGCCATGTAATGAGCTGGCGTATCCTCGGGTGGTGCTTTCTCACCCACTTGAGTTACCACTCCTCTATCTCCCCTACAAAGATCTCTTAACACCCTAAAACATCGTTTACACCCTAAAACATTGCATGATTGAATCAAACTCTTTTACCCACAAGATGTTTTTGTTTCCACTTCCTGATGACAATCCACCAATCCCAGCGCGGCTTTACACCAACCGGCCTATCACAGCACAGCACACTCCGACATCACTTCTTCCTCCTCACACAGCTGTTTACCCTCCATCACAATCCCTTCTTTACACATTCACGCACCTCACTCATAGAATCAAGTAACTGTCTTTCCACCAAACGACCGGACAGTCACATCTCCGACTGTCTGTCCACGAAACGACTGGACAGTCGCAAGTAATTGTCTGCCTCACCTCTGGCAACCATCTGTCTACCAAACGACTGGACAGTCACCTCATACCGTCTGCCCACGAACGGCCGGTCAATCATATAAACGAATCGATAGGATTCACTCGCTCAAACTCATTCACACACAGTGACCCAAGACCAACGTTGGCTACTCGAATCACTGTGGTCCGCCCTTGTGCACTAGCTTCCCACACAACTCTATCAAGCTCTCTCACACACGTTTCCCTATCACCAGTGGGTTGTCAATAGCGCTTCACGACTCCCACAATCACCGGTCAGACAATTACAGCACTGGTGTCTTCTACACCACAAATCTATCTCGGGATCTTAGGCTACTCGTCGAGCCTGACATCAAAATCAAATCGTATCACATGGACCGCGCGTATTCGGCCCGAAACCGCAATCATTTAACTCTCATCCCAACTCCGCAAGACATCACACAATTAAATCGGTGAACAGTCATAATATCGAAACAAAAATATCGACTGGACAGAATATCGAGTTTTTTATATAGAATGGACAGAATATCGAATTGCAAAAATATAGTGGTGCAGAATATCGAAATTCAGGTAAGAAATATCGATTTCCATAATATCAAAGTTAGTAATATCGACAGTCATAATATAGTTGTTAAAAATATCGATTTTTTTATAGTGTTTTAAGTGTTAGTATATGTGTTAAAAGTATGTATTATTTTTGTAATGTATGTTTGAATTTTTTTAAAGTAATGAATTTTATGTTATTTAATTTTTGCGTAATTTAATTCCGTAGCGGGTTGTGGGTTTATAGGGGAATAGGGTGGAAAGTAATTTAATTATAGTAAATTAAATATTAATTTTTAGGAATTATTAATTATTTTTAATTTAATTCTGAGTTTTAGTTCTGTAGCGGGTAGTGGGTTTATAGGGGAATAGGGTGGGAAGTAATTTAATTGTTATTAAGTAATTATTTATTTTTATTTATTGGCATTGATAATTAATTTATTGGTAATTAATTATTAATTGGTAATTAATTTTTATTAATTGGTAATTATTTTTTATTAATTGGTAATTAATTTTTATTAATTGATGAATTGATAATTATATTAAATGTATTAATTAATTGTTCAGAGTGGGTTGTGGGTTTATAGGGGAATAGGGTGGGAAGTAATTTAATTGTAATTAAGTAATTATTGAAATTATTTTTGTGCATTGATAATTAATTTACTGTTAATGAATTATTAATTGGTAATTTATTTTATTACGTATACATTTTTGGTATTGAAAATTAATTGGTTGTTAATTAATTATTAATAGGTAATTAATTTTTAATAAATAATATTTATTGGTATTTATAATTAATTAATTATTAAATATTTTGTAATTGGTAATTAATTTTAATTAATTTTTTATTGGTATTGATAATTAATTTATTTTTATTTAAATATTAAATCATTACTTTCCCTACTGTTGCACTCACTGGAGTGGGAATAGTAATTTTTACCCCTACGCTATCCAACGCTTTCCCTACTGTTGCACTCACTGGAGTGGGAATAGTAATTTTTACCCCTACGCTATCCAACGCTTTCCCTACTGTTGCACTCACTGGAGTGGGAATAGTAATTTTTACCCCTACGCTATCCAACGCTTTCCCTGCTGTTGCACTCACTGGAGTGGGAATAGTAATTTTTACCCTCCCGCTATCCAACGCTTTCCCTACTGTTGCACTCACTGGAGTGGGAATACTAATTTGTACCCTCCCGCTATCCAACGCTTTCCCTACTGTTGCACTCACTGGAGTAGGAATAGTAATGTGTACCCTCCCGCTATCCAACGCTTTCCCTACTGTTGCACTCACTGGAGTGGGAATAGTAAATTTTACCCTCCCGCTATCCTACGCTAAAAATATTGAATATTTTTTATTAATATTAAGTTAATATATATATGTATTAAAAAATAAAAATGCATGTTTATTTTTTTTTTAACTTACATTTAATATTTATTAATTTTAAGGTTATTTAAGTATTTTTAAGTATGTTTTAGTTAATTATATTTATTATTTCATTACTTTTACATTACTTTTAAGACATTTAAAAAATTCGATATTTTAACAAACTATGGGGCCTATTACGATGGAGGTCGGAAAACCTCCCCGACCGCCATGGTAACGGGAAAAGACCGCCGGCAAGGCCCGCGACATAACCGCCGGTCGTATTACGATGTTCCTTGCTCGAAATCCGACCGCTGCGGTCGGATCGCAGGCTTTAACATTGCGGCGGTTGCTGATGCACGCAGCACCGCCGCGATGTCAAAAGGAGCATGTCCTGCATCTCCCTGGATGGAATGAAACAGCAGATGAAATTGAGTAACATGGGTTAAAAAGACGGTACAGAATCTGAAGAAGTCACATAAGGCTGTGCTACTGGTTTTGGGGTGTAATGACACCATAACAATAATGATGTACCTCAGGATCCAAGTGCCGTTCTGGCAAGGCACTTTACCAGTGAGCACGCATCGGCGTTTGACCAAATGAACCGGATGAGTTGTGTTTAAAGCAGGTGTGCATCCCCCACCTCTATGATGTATACTTAATTTTGCCCTAACGGGGGTTTGCACCCGCAGTAGTGATTTGACTAAAGTTGTAAACTTGTGAACAGTGGTATTTTCCACACACACGGCGGAACATCTCGTTCATACAGCATTTTTTTAAATTGAGTGTTTCATAATGAACAGTGAAATATTCGCATCGTATGTTTGACATTTATAACCAGGTTGATTCGTGGAAACTGCACTGAAAGTCACGAATATGGATTTTTAACATAGAGCACTGCGATGTTATATTGAGCTGATATATTGCATCATGGGAACTGTAGTAGTTAAGAATCGAGGGCAGGGTTTGCCGTGAGAGAGGGTCACAAGGGCGGTTGATTAGTGATCAGCGAAGTGGGAGGGTTCTGAACACAGGTGTGGGGTTTAAATACAGGCGGGTGAAAGTAGTGTGAAATCCTTTCGTGGAAGAGAGTTCAGAATGGACGGTTTTTAGCAGGTACGTGAGTCGGGGTTTGTAGTTTACAAACAGCGCAGTAACGAATAGAAGAGATTGGGCGTTGGAATTGGGGTGAATAAGTACGAGGACGGGATAGGAATGAGGTTGTTGGCAGCGTGTAAGAGATAGGGGTTGTTTAATAATGTTAAAAGCAATTGCTAGCATGAAGATGGAAAATGTGCAGCGCGGAGCACACAGTTTAAATAAACACCACGAGGGTCTGTGTGAAAGGTCAAGGATAGGAGGGATACAGTCAGGGGGTAGAGTTGGATAGGTTGATATGGGAGGAGGAAAGACTTGAGGGTATTTCTGTGTTCAATAGGAGGGTTCAGTATACAAAAGAAAGGATGATGGCACTACTTGGGAGGAGGAGAGTGTGTTCAGGGCGATCAAGTAAAAGTGGGAGCAATTGGGAGGGTAACGTGAAGGTGTAATAGATGTAAAGAAGTGGGATTGTTTTTTGATAGAGGTTCTTGCTACTGCACAACGGGTTGTAATTATATTGCTAATGGTATTATTAGGATTGTGACGATTATGGAGGACTCAGAAGCAGTGAATTTCACATGAACGTTTTAAATGTCGTTGTACAATACATTTTGGTTAATGGATGTGTAATGTATGTTTCACTGTTCATTTGTAGTTACCCCTGACGAAGGGCCACAGCAGCTCGAAATGCATTGGGTTTTCAATAAAAACTGCTTTGGATGAACAACGCGCTTGTACGTATTCTTGAAGAGAGGTCCGGATGGGCACATCTTGAATATGAGAAACTTTTGTATATTGCATTACCCTGTGTGTGGTAAACACTGGATTAAAGCAAGAGATGGAATGAAACAGCAGATGAAATTGCGTAACATGGGTTAAAAAGACGGTACAGAATCTGAAGAAGTCACATAAGGCTGTGCTACTGGTTTTGGGGTGGAATGACACCCCAACAATAATGATGTACCTCAGGCACTGCACAGTGCCTGCCACCTGGTACAGGGAAATGTAGGGGGGGACCATGGGTACCCCCCCAGTGCACCCACACCCCCTACAAACGGGCCCCCGGAAGACAATCACTGCATGCCTTTCCATGGTGGTCTGACTGCTGAGGAAAGGCTGGCTACCGCCGGCATCATAATCCTGCCGGCGGAGCCTGCTCTGCACCGCCACCATTATCCCGGCCCTTCTCCGTCCGCCAGGCAGGAGTGCGGATGGCAACCAGCGGAAAAGCGGCGGTCAGAATTTCCCACCGCCGCGGTCACCACCACCATCCTAATCTGACCGGTGGTTTTCTGGCTTGCGATCGCGGGCAGTTGTCTGCCGCAGGTCCGGCGGTTGCCACCGCCGGCCGGGCGGCAGTCATCCGACCGCCATTGTAATAGGCCCCTATATTATTTACAACAATATTTTGGATTCGATATTTTTGTACTTACCTGTTTGTAGATAGGAATTCGATATTCTGGCATTCTATATTTTTTACTCGATATTTTGGCAGGTCGATATTTTGCTCCTCGATATTCTGTCAGTGATCCAATCAAATCATCACCGCAATCTAACCCACACATCCCTATTCATACTCACTCCACTGTCAACCGCCTTTCCCACCGTCACTCTCCATCGGTCTCTGCCAAAGTCCGTCGTCCTCCGCTCTCAATCCTCTGGGCTTTTATCCTTTGGGCTCCTTGGGGCTCTATGACTAACTTTCCCTAACTTTACAAATTCTCCCCTCACTACAGAGGTAACCATCCTCTGCTACCAACTGATAAGGCTGGGTTTCTCTCTAACCAATTTACTCTGGAAGCCTTGGTCAATGGACCGTTATTACCTGGTGAGAAGTGTAGAGGGGAGAAATAACTCATTTAAGGCAAACTAACAACTTTAAAGGAACATGGCACTGAAAAATCACAAACTCCGAATTCCAAGTTAGTGGGTTTATTACAAAGCCAAAAATAACTGGACATACAGACACCTCAAGAAGAGGTGGTAGAAGTACATGGGAAGTAATACAAATCCAAACCTACGAGCAAGATTGAGACGCTGGAGCATGAAAAGAATGACAAATTCCAGAACCAGAACGCAGGCAATGATTGCCCCCACGTCAAGATCCGTCTTCATTTGGGGTTGATAAGTGAAAAGCATTAGTCTGTCCCTACACTACTACTACCGTGACATTCCAACTTAGCACTTCCCAGGCAAGACCAAGAAAAGGTGTCAGCGCGTGAAGACATCCTATGAAGTGCACTCACGTAGTATGGGTCAAATAGCCAAAGCTACAGAGCTCCTTCTAAGATGCTCCTTCCCTTTCCATCGATCTCCTCACCTCTTCTCCTGATTCAGCCTCCTGGGCACTGTCCCTAGTTCAAAATGTAAATCACAGAACATGCCCACTGCTTGCATCTGGATCACCTCATCCTGCTGGCTTTCTCAAAGGTGATTTTCCATTTAGTTTCGATACTCCCAGCTCCTGGCTCGATGACCTTCGTTCCCAGGCCTCCTCCAGTGAGAAAGAACACAGTCTCCCAATTATCAGCATTCTTTGTATAAAAGTATCCCCTCCTCTCCAAGCCTAACTCCTAAAACAAAAGGCGTTATTCTAACTAACAAAGACGACTTCTCCTACCTGCAACAGAAACGTGAGAACAGTAGAAACCCAACATAAACATGAAATTCAGTTTTCCTCATTATGAGAGCAGTCAGGGAGAACACATTTCAGGCCTACAGAAATCGGCCAACATAAGAATAAAGCACATAGGCCCTGCGAATTACACATAAATGAACATTTTATATAAACATTTCCAAACTATCATGTCACATGAACACATTAATGCACAAATCATTGTGAGCAGCCTATGAAATCCTACACTTTAAAGCTCAATTAAACACATCCATGTGCCACTTTAATATGGTGCACATTTAAATCAATGCATTACATTGTAAAGAAGCAACTTTGTTAATCAATTGCAACAAATGCTAAGGGTTACATTATTCAAAACGCAACTGCCACGTTAGTTTCTTTACATGGCACATAATAATTCTATCTTTACACTTTCACATGTTATTACCAAGTACATTCTAATAACCAAATGTTAACACGACACAGAATAAATGTAGGTGCAGACTACTCGTGATTATGATGCACCCCTACAAATGAAAGAGCACCATCGCTCTCCATCAGTCCATTGAGGCTTGACGGAGAAAGCATTGTTCAAAAGGATCACATTTGACTCCCATTAAACTGCACAGAGATCCACACAGCCCAAATGTGCTTCCCTTGGTGAAGTTCCCGTCTGAACTGTGTTTTCATGCTAGTGGTTTGTTTCTGGGGACTCTGGTTCTGGCATTTCCCAGCCCACTTTCTCTCGCTAACTACACCATGTCTTAGATGCGGCGCTGTGTGAGGTTCCTCACTACATCACAGGTTTCCCAAAACCAATGCTGACAGACGGCATGCTGTGAAGGACTGTATGCCTTACATCGTTTACTGCCACCGATGGATGCCTAGATTCCACCCTTGATAGAATTAAACCGCCAAAGTTAGTGGAACAAACACTCTGAAATGGAAATATGGCCTCCTTCACATGTGATGCTAAACTCATAATCTTACACTGCTCTGAAAAATATCTACAATCTGTGCATGATGCATAGATCATGAGGAAGAGCGGTGGACCTGTCAAGCTTGGCCAAGGGAGGTGAGTAGCTGAGAGTGCCTCCCACCCACTCTCAGAAAAAAAACGAGGCTCTCATTAAGTAACTCTTCTCACAGAGACCCGAGGAGAAACAAGGGAAGAGGTGAAAGAGACACTGGCCGTATTGAGGCCTTCGATGTGACGCGGTCCCGTATGTTTGCCAGACCTTTATGGCCTCCTCATTATAGGATCATGCCCTAAGACTATTGCAGCTGGGCAGCTTACATTGATCCTATAGAGTTTACCTTGGCCATTGATTGCTCTCCCACTCTTTATGGATTGCTCCCCTAGGCAGTTACATTACTGCTGAAATGCAGTGGGAACTCATTTTATGCAGACATCCTTCTGAATTTGATATTCCACAGAAGTTTCCTTATTAGAAGGATGATTTTCTCTACATTTTCCATTTATATTTCCTCAAAACCAGTTTTTAAAAAATTGTTGTGAGCCCCTTTTCATTTGCAACTTTCCATTGAATAAATCCTGACTGGATGGCTGTTGCCACCGATTTAAAAACACAGACAGCGCCCTGATGATGGTTGTGTTCCATATTTTCATCAATTTTTAACTTCCGAAACGCTCGTCTGTGCACTTCTGTCCATTTATATTTCCCTTTTTTATAAAATATTATTTTAGTATTATCATCACTGCATTATAATGGTTATTACAATGTGTAATAATTTTTAGAATCTTTTGATGTTTCCTGTTGTTGATGTCTTGCATATGTATATTTTTCTGTAATTTTAACTGTGTGTGAATTTTTGTCTTTTATTGTTATATAGTCAGTCATTTGTGTTCTTGTTCTCATTGTATTTACATGAATTATTGTTGGTTAATTTATGTGGTGCTCACAAACTTTATGCATATAAATGTTGATTAAAAACCACTAACTTATATGTTAAAAAACAAAAAAAGAAAAAAAATGTATCTAAGACTAATAAATTATAAACTCAACTGGTCTGAGGTATGGTATTTTTATATCATAAACGTATTGTTTCTACATGCAGATTTTGGAGACGTTTTTGTGTAATTTTGCTAATTGTATCCTTCCCTGGATTCTTCTCCAAATATATTTAACTACTCAGGGACCCTCTCTGTGTATTTGAAAGGCATTGGTCTGCACGGGCAAGATCAGTCAAAGGGTCTTTGCACACAGGGTCTTTGTACACAAGGTCTTCGGTATCTTGAGTAGCACAGTAAGAAAAAGGTAACTCGGTGGTAAGGTTGAGGATACTGGTGGGTTATATGAATATTTTGTGAGCTACAGATTTCGTGACTTACCAAACGCCATGGCACATGTAGCTTGGATGAGAATTTGCACCAACTGGGAACTGGTGAAGAAACCTAGGATGCCAATGAGCAGTCGAAGCAAGGTGCAATCAGCAGGAATCTCAAACAAACACATAAATAGTGAAATTATTCTATTTTTCTCTATTAAGAGCCTGAGCAAGCCGAAAGGGAAGCAAAGAGAAGGGATGCCAGGTGGCGACAAAGAAGATGAGTGAAGGGACGCCAGCTGGCGACAAAGAAGCAGAATGAAGGGACGCCAGGTAGCGAACTAAATAGCAAGTGCATAAGCCATGGAACTAACCAAATCATTGCTAGGCACCTTCGTACAGGGCCGAAAGCTTTAAATACTCTATGTCAACCTAGAAGTGTATAACTAACCCAGAGGTACCTGGACATTGGTTAGTGGTCTAGCCTATCAGTCTCTTCTTCCAGTACTCAGAAGTCTCCTATTCCTCCGCTGCGTTTGTGCGTGGACTGGTAAGGGAGGTGTGGGAACTACTGCCTCCTTTTTAGGTCGAGCATTCGAGATCTCTTGTATATACTTTAGTATATACTTATATGTGTATGTATTTTGTGAGCTCTGGAAATCAGCCCTAGGACTTGTCTGCTTCCGCTTAGGGACTTTTTTTTCTGTTCCACTGCCTCTATTTAACTGTCTTGATAGAAAACGACCAGTAGAGGTCAGTAAAATACCAGAATTGCTTTCTGCTTGTTCAACTGCCTCTATTTAACTGTCTTGATAGAAAACGACCAGTAGAGGTCAGTAAAATACCAGAATTGCTTTCTGCTTAGGGACTTTCTTTTTAAAAAATTTCTGGCAACTGCCTCTATTTAACTTTCTTGATAGAAAATGACCAGCAGAGGTCAGTAAAATACCAGAATCACTTTAGCATTCTCTAGATTCCAGTCCATAGACATTGTGTTCCACGAGCACCTGTAGACAATAATATTTTTTTCAAATCTTGTATTTTCAGTGATATGACCACCGAAGGCCCTGATTTTATATTAAAAACAGAGCTTTGGACTATACCATTTCCAGCTGAAAGGCAATATTTCTCTCCATGTGTTTCCATACCTGGCATGTCACGCAGTTTGGTGCTTACTTTCCCTCCATGTTAAAGAACAGTAGATGTTTCAGCACCCAGGCTAATGTGCTGCATAGCTAAATACATATAAGGTCCCAAAGGCGAGACCGATTGCATTGCAAATGCTTGTTTGTTTTATGCATGCTTTTACTCTGACAGTACTCCGAGTCAGGACACGTTTACCACATGAGCACAATTGGTAGCTGAGAAGTACTTTCGTTACCTATTTGGGTGTGTGCAGTGTATGTCAGTGTGGAGAATATTCTCTTCATGTGACTATTCTTTAACATGTTGGTGGCTGCGCGTACCACCTAAAGTCATGGCTGCTCATGCCAATTCTCCATCCTCAGTCAGAAACTGACGAAAACTGTAACGAGTCACAAATCAAAAGCGGGAAAACCACAGAAAGAACACTGGTTTAATGTCAGAATGAGGTGGGGTGCCTTGCAGCGGAGATAAACATGAGGATGAAGGAGAACAACATGCTAAGAAGCATTGTAGAAGTCACAGAAGATCACAGAGAACCTGTGATATCTTTTCAACTAGTTATATATCACATATTTCATTCTTCTTTTTTGGATCATATACAAATTAATTTAATTATACCCGTCAATCTTTTGCACAATCCACCTTAAGTGTAGGTGTGCCCATTTAAGTGGCCTCCCTTCATTGGACCCATGTGTGATGTTGACCTTAATTAAATCTGCACTCTCTTTTCAGCTGCAGCTGCCATCTCATCCAGCAATGACAGTAAAATTACACGTTTATTTTGAGCAACTTTTAATATTTTACTTCTGGCATAAATATGTGCATGTGAGTCATTCAATACCGCAGTGGAACATGACCATGGAGGAGGGCATTTTTGGGTCCATGTTGCCTAAAACAAACTGTTGAAACGCACCTGGTTTAACCAAATAAAATTGGACTTGTGATGGCATCAAAATAGGTGTAAACAGTAAAGTAATTGTGAGAAGTTGGCCTGGTATATGCTGTTCACTAATTAAAGTGGACACCTTGCACCAGTACAAATCGACTCTTATGGTAGATAGGTTTAAGACAACCTTTATAGAAAGCTATCCTAGTGGTAGCTGTGGAGAGCAGCCTTCAGGCTAAGTCTTGAAGGAATGTAAAGCAGCTTGTTTTACCACACAATCTCTTGAATCACCAAATGAAAAGACACCACACAGGTATATATATCATATATATATGTATTTATTAATAAACACTCTCTACTAATCTCTTTATGAGATTAGAAGTCAGGAACATATGTACAAGTCAATTGTTATCAAAATAAGTTAGCACAGTAAATATCACAATCTTATCTTGGCTAGACCGGGGTCTAGGGTACATAGAATCGAGGGACCCCCAGAGAACCACCCAGGTAGTTGTAGGAGACCCACAGGGGACGGACGCGGTGTTCAGACACTAGTGCGAGCCCTGTACGAGTCTATGTAAGCGGACGCGATTGAGTTATCAGTGTTACAGGCCCCTGGCGTGTTCGAGGCGAACACACCGATCGGTCAGTACGAGTCGAAGGACGCGGTTACTGGTAGATTTACTAGGGAGTTGGACGCGGTGTGTCTAACACAGCCGCGAACCCTGTACTGAGTCAGTGCGAGAATCGCACAGGGAGAATAAGAGTTTTAGGATACTTCTGGTGAACCTACAAGCAAGTCACTTACAGGGTAAGTAGTTCTAGGGCCCACACCCACAGGAGCACCGTAGTGCTGGAGTTACCTCACCCAGGGAAGCCGGGTGCACAGGAGTCCTTTGGTTTCGGGTCGCGGCGTCGTTTTCAATGGCGAACAAAGAAGACTTGCTGCTTGTGATGGTTTGAAGAAGTGTCCGGTGGAATCCAAGCCTGGATTCGGTGGAAGGATGACCTGAAAGCAGAGGGGACATTGTTCAAAGTCACTTGGCAGTGACTCGGGGCAAGGAAGATGAATGCCCACCGTCGTCGCAGGATTCAGGTCGTTCACGGTTGCCTTGACTCTTCAGCCACGAGGTCCAGGAGGCGTCGACGATGACCAGGAGCTGGATTCGGCGTGTCCCACAATGTCTGCAGCTTACTGTGGTGTCGGCAACTCGATTGGAGCCAACAGGCCTTGGTAACAGCAAGTCTCGTGCAAAGTGTGAAAAGGCAATGGCGCAGACCAGCAAGATCTGAGGGACTCACCCAGCAAGGGTAAGTCAGGGCAGGCCTGGAGCAACCAGGGGAGCCCTTTGGTTTCTTTAGGAAGTCTTCTGGCGACCCACAAGCCGGCTGGCAAGGGATCGCAAAGACGCCTCGGGAGGATTCACTCACAGGGGCCCACGGTCACTCGGGACGGTGTAGGCCGCTGATCTTAGGAGGGATTCCTGCTGGAGACTGGGACCACACGTGGTCCAAAGCACAAGTTCTTAGAACGTTGTGAAGGGGTTGCACTCGACAATAATGCACGGTACCCAAGGGTCGCGGTTCCTCGTCACTCGTGGGGTCCACTTGCCTCAGCTTCGCTGGGGACTCACGAAGGCCTTGGAGAAGTCAGGAAATCCACTTCTTGGGCTGCAGGGACTTCGGACTCCGGCGGGAGCGGTGTAGTTTTCGACCATCGTTGTAGTTTTTGGTGCCTGCCAAGCAGGGGAGTCACTCCTTGACTCCAAGGGAGATTCTTCTGTCTTCCAAAGGTAGTGGAACGTCGAAGGGCCAGGATTCTTCTTCAGAGCGTCGTCCAGGGATATCTAACTTACAAGTTCAAGGGCTCCCTATCTTATACTGTAAAGAAGGGAGGGACTAGCTCTGTGACCCCACCTATGGGAGGGTCAGGGGAGTGGGTGGCTACACCCACTTCCCTTTGTCCAGTTTCGCGCCAGAGCAGGGGCAGGTAGCCCCTGAGCCGGTTTGAACTGGCATATGCACAGAGGAGCCTTCTGCTCCCCCAGTGCAGGACTTCAAAGCACTCTAAGAGTGCACCCACCCAGTCCCAATACACTAAACCCTGTCTGGGAGGTGGTTACACCTCCCTGTGACAGGATACCTTTTGTTGGGCTCCCTCCACTGTGAGTTTCGGTCATCAGCAGGAGGGCAGCCCCGTGTCTGTGACTGGTGGCATCCTTTTTGTGATGCCAGGGCTCTTCAGGATTCTACCGTGTTTCCACAGTGGGTACATGTCTATCCCTCTAGAAGGGTGGAATGCTACCCCCGCCACCAGGACTGGCGGGGGGGTAGTATTCCAAGGTGTTTGACACCAAACACGACATGTTTCGATGCAGCCATTCCAAAGTTAGCATTTTACCGCGAGGATATAATGCACTTAAAAGTATATGGTTTAACCGCATCCACAAACAGCACCAGAGACTGGACTCTGAGAGCTGCAGAGGGGCCCTGCTCAGGCAGAGGCACCCCCTCACATAGAAGCCAAGCACCCTGTCCTCAGGATTGATAGGGCCTGCCTTAGGGGTGACTGATAGGGTTATATGTGTGTGTGTGAGAGATATAGGGAACCTATATCTCGGTGAGGAGTGCTAGCACCACCTCACCCAGGCTGCAGTAGCAGGCCTGTGGTGTCAGATTTAGCCTGCTTCCCAGGGGTGGCATAATACATGCTTCAGCCCCTGGTAGGCCTGTGAAGTACCTATGCCCTTGGCACCTAAGGTACCATATACTAGGGACTCATAAGGCACCACAGCATCCAATGCCTAGTGCACCTAGAGTGCACCCCAAATCGTTTAGAGAGAACAGAGAGGCTGGGGCCCTGATTGGCAGGGATCCAGCCTGACTATAGCCAGAAACCAGTGTAACATCAGAAAAAAGTGGGGGCAACATAAGAGGCAGATCCTACTCTCCTACACAACCCCCCCCCAAACGCAGGGACACTAAACTAACCTTGACCAGTTGAGTCTTCGTGTTCAAAGTGGAAATACCTTGAGAGTCCATCTGCATTGGCATGTTGGGTCCCAGGCCTATGTTCCACTGTATAGTCCATCCCCTGTAGGGAAATGGACCACCTCAAAAGTTTTGGGCTTTCACCTTTCATCTGCTTAAGCCATAGGAGGGGCTTGTGGTCAGTCTGAACTATGAAGTGAGTGCCAAACAAGTATGGCCTCAGCTTCTTCAGGGCCCACACCACAGCAAAGGCCTCCCTCTCTATAGCTGACCAACGTTTCTCTCTAGGGGTCAGCCTTCTGCTAATGAAAGCTACTGGCTGGTCTTGACCTTCATCATTCAGTTGAGACAGTACAGCTCCCACACCCAGCTCAGAAGCATCTGTTTGGACAATGAACTTTTTGCTGTAGTAAGGACTCTGTAAGATGGGGGCAGTGCACATGGCCTGCTTTAGGTCTTCAAATGCCTTTTGACAGCTAGCTGTCCACTGAACCTTTTTTGGCATTTTCTTTGAGGTCAGATCATTCAAGGGGGTCACTATAGATCCTAATCCCTTGACAAACCTCCTATAGTACCCAGTCAGGCCCAAGAAGGCTCTCACCTGTGTCTGGGTGGTTGGAGCAACCCATTCCATTATGGTTTGGATTTTGCTCTGTAAAGGTTGAACCTGGCCTCCACCCACAAGGTGGCCCAGGTACACAACCTGACTCTGCCCTATCTGGCACTTGGTGGCCTTGATAGTGAGGCCTGCTTTCTGCAGAGCCTCCAAAACATTCCTGAGGTGGACCAGGTGATCCTGCCAGGAGGAACTAAAGACAGCAATATCATCTAGATAAGCTGAGCAATAAGTTTCCATCCCTGCCAGAACTTTATTCACCAACCTCTGAAAAGTGGCAGGTGCATTTTTCAATCCAAAGGGCATCACCACAAAGTGGTAGTGCCCACCAGGGGTCGAAAATGCTGTTTTGGCTTTTGCATCATCAGCTAATCTGATCTGCCAGTAGCCAGCTGTCAGGTCAAATGTGCTTAGATACTTGGCTGAGGCCAAAGTATCAATCAGCTCATCTGCCCTTGGTATGGGATAGGCATCAGTCCTAGTGACTGCATTGAGGCATCTGTAGTCTACACAAAACCTCATTTCTTTCTTACCACCCTGGGTATGAGGCTTGGGTACCAGGACTACTGGGCTAGTCCAAGGGCTATCTGAAGGCTCAATTACACCTAGCTCCAACATTCTCTGGACTTCTGTCCTGATACAGTCCCTGACATGGTCAGGTTGCCTGTAGATTTTATTCTTGACAGGGAGACTGTCTCCAGTGTCCACCTCTTGGGTGCACCAGGAAGTCTGACTAGGGGTCAGGCTAAACATATGTCTAAACTGTTGCAGAACCTGTCTGCACTCAGTTTGCTGATGGTCAGTGAGGCTGCTTGCCAAAGCAACACCATCTACTGACCCATCATCAGGGTTCTGAGAGAGCAGGTCAGGGAGAGGGTCACTCTCCTCCTCCTGGTCCTCATCAGTTGCCATGAGCAAGCCCATGTCAGCCCTGTCAACATATGGCTTTAATCTGTTGACATGGAGCACCCTCAGGGGGCTCCTGGGAGTTCCAAGATTCACCAGGTAGGTGACTTCTCCCTTCTGTTCAACTATAGTATGGGGGCCACTCCACTTGTCCTGGAGGGCTGCTGGGGCCACAGGCTCCAACACCCACACTTTCTGTCCTGGCTGGTATACAGTCAGCACAGCTCTTTGGTCATGCCAAGCTTTTTGCAATTCTTGGCTGGCCTCCAGGTTTTTGGTTGCCTTTTTCATGTACTCTGCCATCCGGGAGCGGAGACCAAGTACATAGTCCATCACATCTTGTTTGGGGGCTTGAGAGGTAACTCCCAGCCCTCTTTTACCAAACACAGTGGACCTCTCACAGGATGCCCAAACAGAAGCTCAAATGGGCTGTAACCAACCCCCTTCTGTGGAACCTCTCTGTATGCAAATAACAGGCAAGGAAGAAGAAGGTCCCATTTCCGCCTAAGCTTCTCTGGGAGTCCTTTAATCATTCCTTTCAAGGTTTTGTTGAAGCGTTCAACTAAACCATTGCATTGTGGGTGATAGGGGTGGTGAACTTGTAAGTTACACCACACTCCTTCCACATTGCTTTTAGATATCCTGACATGAAGTTGGTACCTCTGTCAGAAATGACCTCCTTTGGGAAACCCACTCTGGAGAAGACTCCAATGAGGGCTCTTGCCACCACACGGGCTGTGGTGGTCCTCAGGGAATTGCCTCTGGGTACCTGGTGGCATGATCCACTACCACCAGGATAAATCTGTGCCCAGATGCAGTTTGAGGGTCAAGGGGACCAACAATGTCAATCCCTACCCTTTCAAAGGGTACCCCCACCACAGGTAGTGGTATCAGGGGGCCTTTGTGGTGCCACCTGCCTTACCACTGGCTTGGCAAGTGACACAGGAGCGACAAAACTCCTTTGTGTCCTCTGACATATGTGGCCAATGAAAATGTGGAACAAGCCTGTCCCAGGTCTTGTGTTGGCCCAAGTGTCCTGCTAAAGGGATATCATGTGCTAAGGTCAAGAGGAACCCCCTAAACTTCTGAGGTATTACCAACCTCCTGGTGGCTCCAGGGGCTGGGTCTCTACCCTCAGAATATAGGAGTCCCTCATCCCAATACATTTTATGGGACCCAGTAGCACTCCCAGCAGCCTCAGCAGCAGCCTGCTGTCTGAGGGGTTCAAGGGAGGGGCAGCACTGTTGCTCCTTACTCAGATCTTCCCTAGAAGGGCCCCCTGCCCCCAAGAACTCAACCCGATCAGGCTCAAGTCCCTCTGGGGCAGTTCCTTCTTCAGGCTCTGCTTCACCTCCCTCTGGGGGTGAATCTGTGATCTGAGACAGAGGGGAAGGCACTGCCTTTACCCTACTGCTCCTCCTCTTGGGAAGCATCTGGTCCATTGTTCCAGGATCCAGAGCTGGTTCAGTGTCATGCATTCTTGCTTGTGACCTGGTCACAGCAAATACCTCTGCAGGGATGCTCAACATCTCAGCATGAGTCCATAACTCTACTTCAGACCAGGCTGAAGTCTCTAGATCATTGCCCAATAGACATTCGACAGGGAGGTCTGCACTGACTACAACCTTCTTGAGGCCAGTTACCCCTCCCCAGGAGAAATTCACAACTGCCAGACTATGGTTGGTCTGGACGTTGCTTGCATTGGTCACCTGGTACATTTCGCCCAGGATGATCTGTCCAGGGTCCACAAGATCCTCTGCCACCATGGTGACACTAGCACCTGTGTCCCTAAATGCCAAAGCCTGTTTGCCATTTATTACAGGCTGCTGTTTGTATTTGCCCAGATTACTGGGGCTCACTAGGAAGGACATATTAAGGTCTCCCTCACAAATCAGCATTGCCTGAGTGGGCACTCTGACTAGGTCAGAGTCCACTTCAGAACCCAGGGTCAACCCTACTAAACCCTTAGTCTGTGTACCACCTCCACCAGTAGCTGAACTAGGGGGAACAGTTGCCTTAGGGGCAGGAGTGGTGGTGGTTTGGTCTTTGGACTTGTTACAATCAGAAGTCCAGTGCCCTTTCTGTTTACAGAATTTGCACCAGGGCTTCTTTTGGCCTTTTCCCTTGTTGGATTGTGACTCCCCACCAGATGCAGATTTTTGGGGCCCTTGTGAAGACTTCTGGTCTTTTGACTTATCCCCACCTTTCTCAGAGCCCTTAGGATCTTGCTTCTTGGTGTCACCCCCTTGGTTCTGGGGTTTCTGCCTCACCCTGGTTCTGACCCATTTGTCTGCCTTCTTTCCCAATTCTTGGGAAGAGGTCAGATCAGAGTCCACCAGGTACTGATGCAACAACTGGTTCTGGCAATTATTAAGGATCTGTTCTCTCATGATCAGATTATACAATCCCTTGAAATCAGTAACCCTACTGCCAACTAGCCAACTCTCCAGAGCCTTGGTTGCACAATCAACAAAGTCAGTCCAGTCCTGAGTCTGTGCCTTCAGGGTGTCTCTGAACTTCAACCTGTACTGCTCAGTGGTTAAGCCAAACCCATCTATTAGTGCACTCTTCAGGACTTCATAATCATCAGCATCCTCTTCTCTAACAGTGAGGAGCTTGTCTCTACCTTTATCTGAAAAGGAGAGCCACAAGATTGCTGCCCACTGCTTTTGGGGGACCTGCTGTACTCTACAGGCCCTCTCCATAGCAGTTATCCACTTGTGGATATCATCTCCACTCTGGTAGGGAGGAACAACCTTGCTCAGGTTCCTATGGTCTGGAATAAATTCTCTGCCTCTAGGGACACTGTTTCTGCCACCAAGGGGTTCTAACCCCTCTCTTCTAGAAGCTCTCTGGATCTCCAGGGCTTCCCTATCCAGTGCCAACTGCTTGGTTCTGAGGGCAACTCGTGCTTCCTCATACTGGAGTAGTTTGCACATTCTTTCAGAGGAGGTCTCTCTTATGGGAAAGTATGAGTTCCTCTGATGGACAAATTCTCTGCCAGAGTGATAGGAGTGGTCAGATTCCCTGGAAGGGGACCTGTGCCTCTCATCCACTCTGTCAGTTCTCTTAGGGAGAATTCCTCTGTCCTTTTCAGGCCCTTTGGAGCCTGGCCCTTCAATCAGAGTCCTGGTCATTCTGATTTTCATCATCTGACCCAGACACTGTAATTGACCCACCCACTGATTCAGATCCATTAGCTCCTAGAGCCAATCTAAGATCATCTGCTGTCAGCAGATCTATCAGGTGTAGGGTTGAGGGACTCTGTCCTAGCCTCAGGTGTCTTTCAACACACATGGCTCTCAAGTCAGAGAAAGCCATGTCCTTATACTGAGGCTGGGTGGACCCACTGGCTCCACCTTTTAAGGACATTCTAGTGTTGTGCAGTGTTGTACTACCTACACTAGTTTGTGGCCTACTGATCCTAGCTTGAGCTGTAGAAAGGGTGTGCTATCCCTTAGCACACAGCTCTAAGTTCAGTAGAACTTATTGATACTAAGCTTGACTTTATATGTACCTTAAGTTCCTATAGTGGTTTTCAGTTAGTAATTCAAATAGAGATTTTCTGGTAAAACAATAGCAAGCTGGAATCCCACACGCTGCCCACCAATGTGAGACGTTGGCCTGGTATATGCTGTTCACTAATTAAAGTGGACACCTTGCACCAGTACAAATCGACTCTTATGGTAGATAGGTTTAAGACAACCTTTATAGAAAGCTATCCTAGTGGTAGCTGTGGAGAGCAGCCTTCAGGCTAAGTTTTGAAGGAATGTAAAGCAGCTTGTTTTACCACACAGTCTCTTGAATCACCAAATGAAAAGACACCACACAGGTATATATATCAAATATATATGGATTTATTAATAAACACTCTCTACTAATCTCTTTATGAGATTAGAAGTCAGGAACATATGTACAAGTCAATTGTTATCAAAATAAGTTAGCACAGTAAATATCACAATCTTATCTTGGCTAGACCGGGGTCTAGGGTACATAGAATCGAGGGACCCCCAGAGAACCACCCAGGTAGTTGTAGGAGACCCACAGGGGACGGACGCGGGGTTCAGACACTAGTGCGAGCCCTGTACGAGTCTATGTAAGCGGACGCGATTGAGTTATCAGTGTTACAGGCCCCTGGCGTGTTCGAGGCGAACACACCGATCGGTCAGTACGAGTCGAAGGACGCGGTTACTGGTAGATTTACTAGGGAGTTGGACGCGGTGTGTCTAACACAGCCGCGAACCCTGTATCGAGTCAGTGCGAGAATCGCACTGGGAGAATAAGAGTTTTAGGATACTTCTGGTGAACCTACAAGCAAGTCACTTACAGGGTAAGTAGTTCTAGGGCCCACACCCACAGGAGCACCGTAGTGCTGGAGTTACCTCACCCAGGGAAGCCGGGTGCACAGGTGTCCTTTGGTGTCGGGTCGCGGCGTCGTTTTCAATGGCGAACAAAGAAGACTTGCTGCTTGTGATGGTTTGAAGAAGTGTCCGGTGGAATCCAAGCCTGGATTCGGTGGAAGGATGACCTGAAAGCAGAGGGGACAGTGTTCAAAGTCACTTGGCAGTGACTCGGGGCAAGGAAGATGAATGCCCACCGTCGTCGCAGGATTCAGGTCGTTCACGGTTGCCTTGACTCTTCAGCCACGAGGTCCAGGAGGTGTTGACGATGACCAGGAGCTGGATTCGGCGTGTCCCACGATGTCTGCAGCTTACTGTGGTGTCGGCAACTCGATTGGAGCCAACAGGCCTTGGTAACAGCAAGTCTCGTGCAAAGTGTGAAAAGGCAATGGCGCAGACCAGCAAGGTCTGAGGGACTCACCCAGCAAGGGTAAGTCAGGGCAGGCCTGGAGCAACCATGGGAGCCCTTTGGTTTCTTTAGGAAGTCTTCTGGGGACCCACAAGCCGGCTGGCAAGGGATCGCAAAGACGCCTCGGGAGGATTCACTCACAGGGGCCCACGGTCACTCGGGATGGTGTAGGCCGCTGATCTTAGGAGGGATTCCTGCTGGAGGCTGGGACCACACGTGGTCCAAAGCACAAGTTCTTAGAACGTTGTGAAGGGGTTGCACTCGACAATAGTGCACGGTACCCAGGGGTCGCGGTTCCTCATCACTCGTGGGGTCCACTTGCCTCAGCTTCGCTGGGGACTCACGATGGCCTTGGAGAAGTCAGGAAATCCACTTCTTGGGCTGCAGGGACTTTGGACTCTGGCGGGAGCGGCGTAGTTTGCGACCGTCATTGTAGTTTTTGGTGCCTGCCAAGCAGGGGAGTCACTCCTTGACTCCAAGGGAGATTCTTCTGTCTTCCAAAGGTAGTGGAACGTCGAAGGGCCAGGATTCTTCTTCAGAGCGTTGTCCAGGGATATCTAACTTACAAGTTCAAGGGCTCCCTATCTTATACTGTAAAGAAGGGAGGGACTAGCTCTATGACCCCACCTATGGGAGGGTCAGGGAGTGGGTGGCTACACCCACTTCCCTTTGTCCAGTTTCGCGCCAGAGCAGGGGCAGGTAGCCCCTGAGCCGGTTTGAACTGGCATATGCACAGAGGAGCCTTCTGCTCCCCAGTGCAGGACTTCAAAGCACTCTAAGAGTGCACCCACCCAGCCCCAATACACTAAACCCTGTCTGGGAGGTGGTCACACCTCCCTGTGACAGGATGCCTTTTGTTGGGCTCCCTCCACTGTGAGTTTCGGTCATCAGCAGGAGGGCAGCCCCGTGTCTGTGACTGGTGGCATCCATTTTGTGATGCCAGGGCTCTTCAGGATTCTACCGTGTTTCCACAGTGGGTACATGTCTATCCCTCTAGAAGGGTGGAATGCTACCCCGCTGCCAGGACTGGCGGGGGGTAGTATTCCAAGGTGTTTGACACCAAACACGACATGTTTCGATGCAGCCATTCCAAAGTTAGCATTTTACAGCGAGGATATAATGCACTTAAAAGTATATGGTTTAACCGCATCCACAAACAGCACCAGAGACTGGACTCTGAGAGCTGCAGAGGGGCCCTGCTCAGGCAGAGGCACCCCCTCACATAGAAGCCAAGCACCCTGCCCTCAGGATTGATAGGGCCTGCCTTAGGGGTGACTGATAGGGTTATATGTGTGTGTGTGAGAGATATAGGGAACCTATATCTCGGTGAGGAGTGCTAGCACCACCTCACCCAGGCTGCAGTAGCAGGCCTGTGGTGTCAGATTTAGCCTGCTTCCCAGGGGTGGCATAATACATGCTTCAGCCCCTGGTAGGCCTGTGAAGTACCTATGCCCTTGGCACCTAAGGTACCATATACTAGGGACTCATAAGGCACCACAGCATCCAATCGCTAGTGCACCTAGAGTGCACCCCAAATCGTTTAGAGAGAACAGAGAGGCTGGGGCCCTGATTGGCAGGGATCCAGCCTGACTATAGCCAGAAACCAGTGTAACATCAGAAAAAAAGTGGGGGCAACATAAGAGGCAGATCCTACTCTCCTACAGTAATGATCCATAATAAACACAACTTTCTCTTCCTTCTTTTATTAAGTGTGTCGTGCTCTATGCAGCACGTTGCTTATGGCCACTTGGAGGGAGTAGGTGACAGTAAAGGTAAGGATGGAATGGGAATGTCTGTGCATGTAGAGGCCCCAGATTCTCCTGGTCCATTTGATTCAGTGCCTGATCTTTTCCCTCGCTGCTAGTACAATCCTTTCACAGCCTTTGTGCTGGTCTTGGAGACCACTACAGAACCTGTACGGAACGTGTATGCAATTTTCAGATTTCTCTCCGGAGCTGCTGCCCATTCCCACCATTATTAGCTGTGCATAGCTCTAGGTGGGATGATGTATGCAGGAGTGTGTTATGACATTTTCGTTTGTATAATGTCTATGAGTTTGCATTGCTTCTCTGTAATTGGCGATGCTCCTAATCTACCGCGAAGCCATAGTCTTCTGTATGTCTCGTGATCCGTGCAACACTGGGACATGCAAGCATAACTTCACCAAATATGGGTGATAGTACCACAGGTGTTGTGTTGCTTGGCAACCTGCTGTTGTCAAGCATTCTTGGAATGCCTTGTAAGAATGGAGTACGGTTGATCTACGGGACACGGAGAGGACGTGCCTGTCTGTGCTCCTCAGACTAATAAAGGATTACTTACTTTAAACCAGTGTTTCGCTTCATTACACTGGGGACGAGGATGGGATAAGTTTCCTTTTATTGTTTTGTTTTTGTTCTTTGTATTGTGAGAAGGGGGAAGTGTTGTGTTGCTTGGCAACCTGCTGTTTTCAAGCATTCTTGGAATGCCTTGTAAGAACGGAGTACGGTTGATCTACGGGACACGGAGAGGACGTGCCTGTCTGTGCTCCTCAGACTAATAAGGATTACTTACTTTAAACCAGTGTTTCGCTTCATTACAACAGGCTCCTCTGTGTAGTCATAGGCCCCTCCTCATGTGATATTCCTCGTAGCTTTGGTCCTCGCCATCTGTAAGGGAAGGCAGGCATAGGCACATCAGCGGCAGGTCAAACTGCGATGTGTGCACTTACAGAGTATTTGGACTTAGTACTGGATTAATGACAACACACATTAATGTGCATCCGTAGTATTCATCCCACCAATTCCCACAAGTCAGGTGATGTCCTTCCTTACAAGGACTGTCTCTTGTATTGACATTCCTGACATTGAGATTCCACTACACTTTGACAACTATTTGGCAGCATTATGACAAACCCACAATGTTTTTGATTGCTGTTAAAATACAGCAAAAAAGTTTAAACAAAGCATTTCCTGTTTTTCCAGTTTTCTCCGTCTTACACTTTTGGTTTTAATCAAGATACACATGGTTTCTACTAAGAATGTGTAAATGCATCCCCACATTTGGAAAGAAGGGGCTGGTGGATGTGTCTCTGTGTGCGTGCCTGAAAAGGGGGCATTCACTCTCCACACTTTCACAAACCGCGTACATATATATGCAGGATGCGCAAAGCAGGCAGAGGATTCATGTTAATGAAGTTATAGTTGAAGCGAGGATGTATTTATAAAGCACAAACCCTGTGCAGGGCCTCTGACACAGAGAACTGCCGGAGTGCCATGCATTACTAAGTGGTGTACCTATTGCTTTCATCTGCGGGACTGAATGCCCCTTACCCCATGTCCTCATCATCTTAATATCTGTGTCCTCTTGCTTCTCTGGCAATATATTGTTCTTACGAGGGGCTGTGCTGTTTTCAGTTTTGGACTGGCCTATAGGGCAACCAGAAAGTGCCCAAAGGACTGGCCTCTAACAGGTCAGTGTGTAGGCCTTTGTTTGGCTGTTTAAGGGCCTGTTTTATGGTCTGCTGAGCCGGTTTTTACTGTTGATTTCCCTGATATTAAAAGAGACATTGCCTGCAGCAAGCATGTATTCTTCCATACCTTGCAAAACACTTGTATTGAGGGTCTTCACAAGTTAAAAACTGTCGCAAACTGCATATATATGCCACTTTTGTAGCCAATTCACTAATCGGGCACTTTTACTTTGGTGCCCGGGTTTATTTCCTGCCCCAGTCCGACTCTGGGTGTTTGGGCTCTGGTGTCTGACTGCGAGTGTCTGCTTGTCCTTAGCTCCTTGTCCCCACGCCAGTCTCACTGTGTGTTTCCCAGTGTCCATGTCTCCTTGTGTGTTCATAGTGTCTGTATCCATCTCTGTATCCATGCATCGATGCTCCAGTGTCACTGCTCCAGTGTCTCATTGTCCTTATTCCATTATCCTTTTCGTCTTGTCTGTTTTCAAGTGTCATTGTTGCAGTGCGCATGTGTCAGTGCCGGTGTCTGTTTCCTAAGGGCTGTGTCTACATGTCCTTGTGTTTGTCACTATCTCCTTGTTTCCATGTTCAGTTGTCCATGTCATTTCCGTGATTTGTGTCCCAGACCTCGTGCCCATGCAGGAATCCTGGTGTCTGCATCTGAGTGTTTCAGTGACGGTTTCCCATCGTGTGGATGCAGCTGTCTACCACTGTACCCATTGTAGTGATCGCCTGATCACCGGTCTAGTGTTTGCATTGTGCCTCAACCACACTGTACACCCACCCCTCACAGGCGTCACCAGTCAGGTGACCCTGACAATAAAAGGGGCCGAGCGCACGTGCTCGTGGCCATTGCTACCCAGTAACCCTTGGTGTCAGTATCCGTTATTCAGGTCTACATGTGGGCCCCGGGCCCAGCATGAGACCACCACATTGGCGACGAGCGGGCTAATCCCGCGTGTGCAGCCGCCTTGTTGAAGGTGGTGAGGGGGAGAGTATTGCCCGTGTCGAGGGCACCCCCTGGAGCAGGCGAGAGAAGCGCCTGATCGCCCGCGGGGCGTGTGAAGAGCCCGGGGCGTGAGAGGTGCTCGGGAGCCCACCCCGCACCGAAGTGAAGGCCCGCGGGGGAGTGTGAAGTACCCTGGGGTGAAGGTGAGGAGGTCGGGAGCCCACCCCGATCCTGCAGTGCCTGCATTGACTGTGCCCCCTGCGCCGAACGCACCTGATAGCCCAAGGGCGTGAGAAGAGCCCCGGGGGTGCAAGACGCCGAGCGGGAGCCCACCCCGCATCGGAAGAGCCAGCTGCCCCTGGATCCTGTGATGTAAGGCCCTAGGAGGGCAGAAGAAAAGGCAGGGCCGGGCTGCCAAGATGCCGGCCGCCGCTGAGGAGTGCCCCGGACGACATGAGGCCAGCGGGAGCCCACCCCGCATCGGCGGCAAAAGGTGAACTGTAATAAGGCGACGTAGTGCCCAGGCCGTAGCTCCGACCCCCACCCCACGCAGCGTGCGAACTGAATGAAGCTGCTGCGGGTGGGAGAGGAGCAGAAAGAAGAAAGCGTACGGCCCACGGCCGATCGGAGTGGCGCCAGCACCCGCCCTGCGCAGCCTGTGGAGAGGAAAGGCCTGCTGCGAGGAGCGGGAAGATTTAAAAGTGAATGGCTGGCCGCCCTCCCGCATGGCCCGAGAGAGGAAGACTGCCCTGAACGGAGCAAGCAGGTTCCGGCAGCAGCGCCGACCCTCCCCCGCTCCCGCGCAGCGTGTGAGCTGAGAGGCTGCGGTGGCGGGGTGGAGGAGAGTAGACACGGCCTTCGGCGTTAGAGGGAGGGGGGCTGGCACAATGTCAGAATGAGGTGAGCCTCCCCCCCCCACAGCAAAGTAAACAGACTGCCGGTAGCAACGCTTGTCCCCGCACAGCCAGTGGAGTGCGAGGAGCCTGCTGCGAGGGACAGAGAGCGCCGAGGGACAGTGGGCGCCCAGCGCCGCCACAAAGAAAAAGACAGTGTGCGGCTGAGACAGTAAGGTGAGGCCGGCAGCGTGAGTGAAGCTGTTCTGGACGATCGGAGCGCTGCAGGACCTATAAAGAATCGCAGCAGAGAAGTGCCCAGATCGTATATGCCCAATCAAAGGATGTAAAGCGCCTACCTGGCTGCGAGTGCCTGTGCCCTGTGGGTGAAAGTGACGAGGAGTGGCTGAGGTCACGAGAAGTCTGGCACCGGCACAGCCAGAGAAAAATAGAAAGGCGCGAGGCCTCAGTATCGATGCAAACAGCCTGGGCCCCCTCTTCATATAATGCAACACTGCCATCGTGTGGCGGAGAAGCAGTACTACACCGGCTAAATCAGGGAAGGCTGCCCGGTCATAGTAGCAATACCACGGGCATAGAGACACTACAAAGGGGCGCAGAAGGACAGCTGGTGTGCAGGTCGCACCCGTCTGAAGGACCCCGAGGAAGAGGGCCTAAAAGCATAAAGATGAGGCAGAGAGAGAGGCAGATCCAGGCTGCGTAACTGAAGGAAAAGAAAGAAGGTAAAGGTGCCAAGTGAGGAATGCACAGCGGCTCTGGGAAAGCTGCTACACAGTGAACCAGAGGGGACAAAATGTGCAACTGCCTACGCTGAGGTGGCAGACCCCACAAGTGCGCCTGTGAGGACATTCGAAAAAGGACTTACTGCCAAGGGTGCGTGAAGTGCGGTGACGCCTACTGGCCAGGGGTAGTCGCCGCAGGAGTGATGACAGCAGTGAACAATGCACGTGGATGGCAAAGTTTGAAGAAGCAGATCCAGGCAGCCAGTTTCTGAGTGACTGGAGTAAGGGCGCAGTGTGCACGCCAAGTGGCGAAAGGACGCCACCGCGTACAGAAGAAGCGCGCAAGAAGCGACCTTGCGCAGAAGAGGTACCCCGGACGCGGACGGTACCGGAAGAAGCTCGAGAAGCAACCGGGGCGGAGGCCGGCGCGAGGAGCAGTGACCGCAGAAGAGGTCAGAGAACAGTACCCGACGAAGAGGTCAGGGAGCAGTGACCGCAGAAGAGGTCCGAGAGTAGTGACCGCAGAAGAGGTCCGAGAGCAGGGACCGCAGAAGAGGTCAGACAGCCGTGACAGAGAAAGAAGTCAGAGAGAAGAGATCTGACAAGAAGTCCGGCAAGAAGAATGACGGAAGAGTCCGTGAAGAGAATGACCGAAGAGAGGGTCACGAAGAGGACCAAGGAGAGGTCCGGGACGAGGACCAAGAAGAGGTCAGAAGAGAAGTCTGACAATATTGATCGGAAGTAACGGAATGGAAGAAGGTCGCGACGACAGGTCCAGTCACAGAGCGAAGTAAAGACAGTGTCCTAGAGTGTTAGGACAAGACCGGGAAGATACGTGTGGAGTGCACGCTACACGGAGAAGCCTGGTTAGGGCAGACAAGTATAAGAGAGGACCAGACCGCGTCGCGAAGGAAGGAAAGAGAAGACAGAAGTTAAGTGGCAGGACGCCATGAAGGAGAAGAAAATAAGAGGAGAAGAGGAAAGAGGTGTGACAGGTCAAATCACACACCAGAAGGAAAACACCTGAAGGGAAGGTGAAAAGTATATGAACATCGGAGCACAAGGCCTGGAACCAACATCAGGGACACCGGGAGTAAACGTCTATCTATGACATCTACCTACGAGTCCCCAGATCTCCTGGTAACGGCAGAGGCGAGCAGGAGGGTCCATTGGTAACACCTACCTTTGGGATAGAACGGGAGACCGTGGACATCCAAGGGGCAAGGGCCTCAGGGACACCGGTGGCAGCGGGTCCCGACAAGAGAGATGGATCCACAACCGCTCGTTTGCAGGGTCCAGGGGGACGAAGGTCTCGTGAGAAAGGGCAGGAGCCAACAACAACCCTTTCAGGCGGAGCGTGGGACACGAGAGGTGGCCCGTAGCGATTCCTCCAACGTGGTTGGAGTGACACGGCGGAAGTCCACCCAGTTCAGTGGAAGCCTGGCAAAAGAGGGCCTCAGGGTCATCCGGTGAGAGGGGAGACCCACGAGAGAGGGGCATCCGTGAGAGGGACGTCCTGCAACTGCATACCTATCTGCAGAGAGAATTGCGACTACTCATATGGAGCGAATACCTTAACCAGGACTGTGTGGTGGAACACAGAACATACCTCGTCCACCATCACTCCACAGGTACCTTCACTGTACATGGAACAGAAAGAGAGAGACTGAGGAGTACCCGTCCACACTATGGAGTCCAAGAAAGACTCGGTCCACAGGGCACCCTGAAATCGTGCCAAAAGAGAACTAGTGATCCCGCCTGCAAGGATTCCATTGTCGGCGGATGGCAAGCAGTTAAAGAGGCTTCGTGGACGTTTTGTTATTGATTGTATTTTTATTTCAAGTATGTTTCCTTCCCACAGGTTTGGACTTGGTTTTGACTTTTCAGAAAGTTTGGGAGGGATGTAGTGATCGCCTGATCACCGGTCTAGTGTTTGCATTGTGCCTCAACCACACTGTACACCCACCCCTCACAGGCGTCACCAGTCAGGTGACCCTGACAATAAAAGGGGCCGAGCGCACGTGCTCGTGGCCATTGCTACCCAGTAACCCTTGGTGTCAGTATCCGTTATTCAGGTCTACATGTGGGCCCCGGGCCCAGCATGAGACCACCACACCCATGTTCGTGTGTTTGTTCCCAGTGCCTTTCTCCCAGTCTCATTGTTCAAGTGTCTTTCCGCTTTGTCCATGGCCCATAGTCAATCTTGGCCCATATGCCATGTGTGTCATTTCAGACCCACTGCTATATTGCTTCAATATGTCCACATCCTCCATAGTTAATTACACCCCTTTACACAGTGTGGGCATTAAACCTGCCTTGAAGACTTGCCCAGGGCCTTTGAAGATCAAGTCTCACCAGGTCTTGAAATTAGCTCTTCTAGTTAGAATCAGGTTGCTAAAGACAAAGATATATTCAGAGGAAGAAGCAACTATTCTGGCGTTTCTCCAGCGAGAACGAAGGGATTT
Source organism: Calotriton arnoldi (assembly GCA_963921515.1). Lineage (NCBI taxonomy): Eukaryota > Metazoa > Chordata > Amphibia > Caudata > Salamandridae > Calotriton > Calotriton arnoldi. The sequence continues at coordinate 2,551,325 of CAWUFW010000311.1, forward strand.
CTTTTTTCTCTATGCAGGAAAGCCCTTCTTATTCGTGGGCGATTCTGTATTCCTGGTTCGACAAAGGGATAACTAGCATGCTTTGGTGGGTGATCCTAATCCAGTCCTTTATGTATTGATATTATCTACGGATTAAAATCTTTCTGAGAATAGGCCCCTTTGTGATAATCGTTATAATAAAAGTGTGGATTTATCAAATGTTTGGTGCTTTTTAAACCATGAGAAGTGGATTTTCAGTTTTTATTCTGCGGTCCACAATATTTACTCCAGTGTCCACGCATTTTCGGTCTCTTGTCATTTTATGAAGAAAGTGCATGGTGCGAATATTGTGATTAGTATCTCAAATAATGCGCATTATGCCTGACATTGATTTGGAACCGAACTTTTAATTGGTGGTTAGTGGATTATTTAAATAGATAAATGAATGCCTTTGGTAACTTAAGGGCTGTTACTTATGTTATCACTTTGAGATGTACCGAAGTCTTTCTTTTGTAAAAAAAAATACTTCTACATGACATTTTTTTTTAAATAAACTTTTTTTTATTTAAGATTGGATCAGACAAAATTTATTGTGACCCCTAGCAATAAAGAATATTGAAGGTTAAATATTGTCATCAGTCTCCCATTAGCATAACTTTAATTCCCTGATCCTCTCCCCCGCACTCTAAACCCCATAAAAACCCCTGGGCCTTCCTTGCGGTCTGATTGAGTTTTTCAGGTTGCTAAATGTAAATTCCACCGTAACTAACATCGTGCTTAAGCGGCCTATCCGCTCGTACTTATACGCACCTGGACCTCTTTTGTATTCCTAGAAGGAGAACAAGTTTAATGCTTTAAATCTACGGGCAGTGTGCAACTGGAAGTCCAGTTGGCAGGTTTTGAAGCAAGAGTCCCCATATCTTTTCAAATTCATTGCATCTCTCCCCTAATGCATCAAACAGTCTTTCCATAGCTAAGATGTTCCAAAGCCAATAGTGCCTTGCACCACTGAGAGGGATTCCCAATGTCTCCAATTAAAAGCTAGCCTAGCTAATTCCAGACATTTCCACATAGAAGCCTTGTTTTTCTTTTTCTGTCATTTAAGTATTGGAGAGTTAATGTCTATATGAGAAATTGGGTTGGTGGTTGAAGGGGGTGGGCGTTCTTCTCAAGCAGCAGCCGCAATCCTTGTGAAGGTGAACCACAAAGGTCACTAAATTAACCTTTGCTTAACCCTCTGGTGGCTTGGCGCACAAACTGTTAGGCTTAACTTAGAGGCAATATGTAATGTATTAATGCAGCACACAAACAGTAATAAAGTGAAAAAACAACTCAAGAAAAATCCCACACCAAATATAAAAACAGATTTAAATGTAAAAAATTATTTGACACCAAAACAACAAAAATCAAATCAGTAGAACCAGAGATATGCAATTTCAAAGATTTAAGGTAAGCATAGCATCTAAAAGCACAAAGCACCACTCACGGTTATCTGGTTGTGTGAGACCAGGTGAAATTCACAAGTTCCGAGCCAGATACAGGGACCAGGTTAGTTCAGCTGAAAAAGTCACCTTCTAAAGTCCAGCACGAAGAGTTCCGTTCGCAATGGAGAAGGCCACGAGGAGCAGGGACAGTGTCATGGATGGTCATCGCTGTAGAGCGAAGAGCAGGCCGGGCGTTCTGGATGGTCGTCGCTGTAGCTTTGTGTTGGCTGGCACAGTAGGCTGTTGCAGTAGCGCGAAGTGCAGATCTCACATTGCTTGTCATTGCTGGCGGTCGCTGTTGCGCAAAGAAGCAGGTTCACCAGAGCCTTGCATTGGTGGTTGGCATGTGCAGCAAGATGTTGGTGGGAACGGGCACGTTCACGGTTGTGAAGAGCCCTAAACTTTAGGTATTTCTCCAAGGAAAAGCTCAATTGATGCTCACCAAAGGTCCAGGACTGGGGAGGTGCCTCTTGGGGTATGAGTACTCACTCCAGCAGAGGTCAGCAGGGCTCAGGCAGGTCCAGGTGCAGGTCCAGGCAGGTCTGGTACAGCAGGTCAGCCGGGCAGTTGCAAGAAGGCCTCTGGAGCTTGTTGTGTCCCCAGCATATAGCATGGGGCAATGGGTCAATGTACCTCAGCGACTGGTTACCTTCACTTGGAGTGACTGCATTTGGCTCTTTCACAATGAGCACATTATTATTATGTTATATTGATTTATACAGTGCACTTATCACTAGATACAGTGTCTAGGTACTTGAGCAGGTGTGTAGGTTAGTGTTCCCCAAGGTGCTTATACGAAGAGCCAGGTCTTCAGCTTCTTGCAAAACTCATGAAGTGAGGAGGAGGCTCTGATGTGTGGAGGGAGGTTGTTCGATATCTGGGGTGTGATGTGTGCGAGTGAGAGTGAGACAGAGCATAGGTTTCTGGTGGATTGGTGAAAGTGTATGCGGCTGTTCAGGTGTTCTGGTTCTGTGTTGTGTAGGGCTTTATGTGTGCATGAGAAGTTTGAATTGGCTGCGCTTGTGAATGGTGAGCCAGTAAAGCTTTCTGAGGTGCAGTGTGATGTGGGTGCAGCATGAAAGGTCAAGTATGAGTCTTGCTGCAGTGTTCTAGATAATCTGGAGTCTGTGTAGGAGTTGTTTGGAGATTCTGGTATAGAGAATGTTGCTGTGGTCCAGCCTACTGATGATGAGTGCTTGCATGACGGTCCGTCTGGTGTTCTGAGACAACCATTTGAAGAATTTTCTCAGCATGCGTAGGATGTGGAAGCAGGAGGTGCACACTGCCTTGACTTGATCTGTCATGTTGAGCTTTTCATCTAAAATGATGCCTAGATTTCTTGCCTGGTCTGTGGGTGTTGTTCCTAGCTCTGAAGGCCACGAGGTGGAGTCCCATGGGGAGGTCTTGTTGCTGTAGACCAGTACTTTCATCTTGTCGGAGTTGAGCTGCAGGCAGTTGACACACAATCAGTCTGCTACCATGGTCATGCATAAGGTGAAGTTGGTTCTGGCAGTGATTGCTTTGTCCGTCAGGGAGAGGATGAGTTGGGTGTCATTGGCATAGGAGATAATGGTGATGTCTTGTCATCGGATGATGTTGGTGAGCAGTGTCATGTATATGTTTTAAGGGGTGGGGCTAAGGGATGATCCCTGTTTATCTCCACATTTCAATTTCTTGGTCTGTGTAGTCCGCACTCAAGGTAGTTCCTTTCAGTGGCAGTGTTTTTTTTAACTTTATAATTACTTTAATGTTGCCTTTGTATTTAGAGCCTGCAGCAATAGCAGGATGCTTTCTACCAGATATGAGCACATGCCACATTCTAGCGTTATCAGTTCCTGTCTCCTGTCAAACTATTGTAAATTATTTTTGAAATGTTCTATTTCACAGCATAACTGTTTGCATCTATTCTGAAACTGTTCTGTATTAAGTTATTCTCTGTTTATTATGCTTTCAGTACACAATCAATCGCTTCAATATTATACATGTGAATTCATAAGGCGACAAGTCTTCAGAACACGTTTATTCTGGACTCAATCTCACCAATGGTTCTTTAAAAAACTTTGCTCATGGAGAAAATCAGTCTTTATTATGTCTAATTTGCAGCACTTTCTAACAATTTTTGTACACTTTTTGTATTTCCTTCCTTCTTTCTTTGTTTCTTTCCTTCTTCCTTCTTTCTTTGTTTTTTCCTTGTTTCTAGATTTCTTTATTTCTTGCCTTTGTTCCTTCCTTCTTTTCATTTTCTTTCTTTCTTGTTTTCTTCCCTCCTTTCTCGCGTTCATTCCTACTGTCATCCATTCTTTCCATCTTTCTTCCTTTCTTTCCTCTTTTTTCCCCTTTTCCTTCCTTCTTTCTTTTCTTCCTTCTTTCTTTCCATCTTTCATGCCCTCTTTCTTTCCATCTTTCAAGCCTTCTTTCTTTCTTGCCTTCTTTCTTTCTATGTATCCATTTTTCTTCTTTGTTTGTTTGTTTGTTTCTCTCTCTCTCTCTTTCTTTCCTTCTTCGAAGCCTTCTTCGTAGCATTCTGTCTCGCCTCCTTTCTTGAAGTCAGGAGGCTGGCTGCCTTTTGCGGACCAATTGGCTTTTTTAGGTCTGTGTTAGACAGGACCTTTTGATTATACCACAGTTATGTTTATGACATAGTTACTCATAGGGGTTTTCAGCCACACTTCATACATTTGTCTGTGGTGGTGTCATTCACATTTTTCTCCAACCCACTCATGCATGCATTGAGGGGCAATACATAAGCCCACTTTAGCCATTAGCTGACTTCACTATTAGTTACGGTATGCTTCCCTTTTACAATGAGCACATCCACACACAAAGTAGCTCCCTTCAGTGCTAGGGAATACTATGGTAATATGTGCTTTTTTTTTTTTTTAAACCAGTGCTTTCCTTTCACAATGAGCACATCCACACACAGAGTAGTTACCTTCAGTGCCAGGGAATACCATGGTAAATTGTTATTTTTTTGGTCAATGTTATTTTTCAGATTAATGAACACCTGACAGTTTCCTGAAAAAAAAATGTTTTGCAAAAACCATGACAAAACAAGAATTGCCAAAATGCTGCCAGTCAACGTCAGACCTGTTTGCTTAGCCAGGGGCGGTCCCCCCCCACTAAGGCAGAGGAGCGTCACCCTACTAAGCACAAAAAGAAAAAGAAAATGATAATAACTCAATGTTAAAAACGTTACGTCATTATAATTTTCTTTTTGGAACCAGCCAGGTTGGGGCGGTGCTGGGCTTGACTGGGAGAGGGAGGAGGAGTGGTTCCTGCTGCACTTAAATGCGCAAGACGGTTTGGACGGCCCTCTTTGGCCGGCCAAACCGTCTGGCGCACTTTGCATGTTCTCCACCCAGGCTGCTTTACAGGGTGGAGAACATGCTTAGCCTCCTAGTCCCCGTCTGAGCGCCAAACCACCGTGCTCAGACCAATCACAACGCTGTCTAAGAAGCGCTGTGATTGGTCAGGGGATTTTGGGAGGCTGTCTACTTTCTGTTCCTGCTCGGAGGAGGAGAGGTGGCAGCTGGCGATCGTTGACGAAGTGGTAAGTTTTTATTTTCTTTCTGAACCCCCCCCCTTCCCTACCCCGCTCCCGTCACCGTTCCCAACCAGCTGCCACTGGGCTTAGCCAATGCTTGTTTGGTAGCTGGGTCCCAGATTTTTAGTGCTGAGCTTGTAGGGGTGCTAAGGTCTAGGTTTCCAAAAGTAATGCATAATTGTTATCATTTGAATGCACAACCTTTTAGAGCAGCACAACCAGGATACAACAGATTCTGGCTGGTTCCCAGTGATCACTGCTCAAATTTTATTCAAGGTCCCATAACCAGGAATGTGAACCCAAATTAAAGGATCCTTATCTGCATACTTGAAAAAAGAAGAAAACCTACAGTAGGTCCTCTCTCTATCATGGGGTAGGCGCTTGTCTACCCTCCATTGTGAACTCTGGAAGGCCATGTGAAGTTAAATTGAAATCTCAAAAAGCAGCCATGTGCATTGTGCAATCGGGGACAAAGGTTGTGAGCGCTCCATAGTGTTTGCAACAAGAGCTAAGATATGCCTAGTGTTCTCTAACACATGAGGTTGAGAATGAAGACCTGGATAACTATAGGGTACGGTACCATGGGGTTGTTGAACATGGCTGAATACCCCACATAGCTGGTTCAGTGGGAGGGCTGGAGCTCAGCTTCTGGGTATAGGCCAGGCCTAGCACCCAGAGCCTGCTGTTCACACCCCAATTCCATGTGTAGCTGATATGGGTGGGAGAGGGAATGATACGGGGCTGTAGACAAGGTCTTGTGCCTAAAGGTTGCTGTTGATAGCAGATATCTTCTGAAGCTGGTCCTGTGAGATGAGACTCTACAAAGAACCCTACATATGGCCAAAGCCTGTGTGCACCTGGTTTGAAAGAGACATGTTGCAGTTTACCATAATAAGTAACTGAAAACACTATGTTAAAGGTAAGTTATTGTTCCGTTAGCTAATAAATAATTGACATGTTGATAAAAAAGCAGACATGCCTATAAAAAAACTGTAGTTTAAAGTGACTCATGGATGGTTGCAATGCAGTACTTGAAACTTAGAAATTCACCTTTAATAGACAGCTGCACAAATGAGAACTAATACCCTGTCATGTACTGCTCATATTCTCATACATGGCATCACTAATAGCATCTCAAATTACATCTTTGGTGACATTCGTAAGAGTAGGGTGTGGCCTAAGGCCATATCCTGTGCACAGTCTAAAGAACATTTTTAGTTGTTGCTATAGAATCACGTTTTTGGAGAGTTTATGAGAATTAAATTGCAGTCACTGTTCATGGTATTGCGCTGCTTTCCTAGATACTTAACAACCATGTGGGAGGAATGAGGTATGGATGCAGGATGTAGCCACAGGCTAAGCCTTCCATACCACACCTCAATGTGCTTGGCCAAAGGCCTTGAGGAGCGGTTCTGGTATCCATGGTTTTCAAGGGAGCGGAAGGGGGTGGGGCAGAGTTGTAAGTCATATCTGTGGTTTGACTTTTTCACCACAGCTTAGCATGGGTCATGTTCAGTTCCTTGGAAGAATAGAGTGTGGTCTTCAAACATAGTTGTGCTCTCTTCTCAAAATCTGCATCTCATATTATTTTTTGAGATGTCATCCGTGATGTGATGCGTGGTCACGAGCAACGTGTGGTGTAGGCATAAGTTATGGTTTGCAGTTTCAGTGTTTTTTAGGTTTGGCAGTACAGCCACAAGGTTTCTTTAAATGTGGTTTATATAGGAATATATGTATCTGGTCTACAAATCGCGCTCTCTCTGTGTGTGTGTGTGTGTGTGTGTGTGTGTGTGTGTGTATATGTATATGTATATATATATATATATACGTCGCACAGTCAGATATAGCAACTCTGTAGTTATGGCTAAGACTTCGTTTCCATTCCTTTGTAAAGACTTCCATTCATATTGAATTATTGAGTCATAGAGGCTAGGAGCCAGGGCTTTAGACTCATCTGTCTGTAGCCGTGACCACAGGCATAATACATTTTCTTTCCTGCTCCCTCTCAGTTTCTTAGTTGTAAAATGCAGCAATACAAAGGCGCCTTTTTGAAAATTGTCTTGGTAACACTTTGGCTGACCACTTTTACTGGCATACACCCACGTGTTCTCTCCTGTAGACTGACAAAGCATCACTGTTCTCAGGCAGAGGACTTCATGTGCTTGTTACGCTTAATCTTGCTGAAAAACAGGTTTTATGCTAATGAGCAAATAATTAATACAATATCTACTAATGTATGTCTCATGCACTGAGGTAATTATAATAATTGTTTTGTTTGCAGGACTGATGTTTGCTTGTATGTCCTCAGTTCACCCAGTATTTGGACTGTACGGGTCGATTATTCCTTCCATTGTTTACGCCGTGTTTGGGATGGGCCGTCATGTTGTAACAGGTAAGAGTAAAGAATATGCATCATTCAGGGCTCTGAAGTAAATGGAAGGGTCAAGGTGTGCTACATAAAACCTTGAAATAAATGTATGTATCAGTGTAAGATGCACCGTATAAAGGTATGGAACAAATTAAGGACCCCATTTACAAAGGCTTTTAATTTCGTTAAATGTATGTTTGAGGCTGAAAATGACTGGATATATGTACCAGCCGTGTATTCAGGAAAGTGTATCAAGAAGGTGTCAATCTATTCACTTCTGTGTAGTTGTACCCTAGGACTACATACACTTACGAGGGTGTAACTTCCTTGCAGGAGGCATGAAATGAGTGTAAAAAGTTGGGAACACACACACACATGGAAGTTTGTGAGCATTCACTAACTCCTCAGCAACCATTCCCACCCACGAGGGTATTAAAAGCTTGAACATTGTTAAGCCGATAATACGTGGTCAATGTGATCCCCGAGCAGTCAAATAAGCGCAGTCTCCCGATCAGAGATTTGGTGAAAGGAACACCAAGTTTTTAATATCCTTGTGGAAGCTTCCAACTACTTGACCATTGGGACTACATATGGGATTATCATGCCTCCTTCGACTTGGCCATTGATGCCACTATTCTAAGTAATTTACTCTGCAAGTAAAGAACAACAGTGAACATCATTATGTTGGTCCTGCCAAGACCCCCAGCCGCAGCACATCTCAGTGGTTATCAAATTAATGGAAGAGAACAATTCTAATACTCAGCCATCCCCAGGTTTATTACAGTCCTCCTGTTGAGACCCTGCATTTTGGGAAAAGGGTCGAAACGCCGTTGACAAACCAATAAGACAGACCTGAACAATGTGTAAGTGACACACTCATAATTCTCCTTTGTGTTTTTCATTGTATTAAACAGAATTGGCTGTCTTTCTGATAAAATAACCAATATACCATATATGCTCACACAATAGCTTACCGAGTTCCCTGTTTGGTTTTGGTTTCTCTCACTTGTGGTTCTTCCTTTTTTTAAGAAGTCTTTCATCACTCACGTATTTGCAGATATTCAGATTGTCCATTGTCTTGCTAACGCAAGAAAATTTGACTCGGCTGAATCGAATCAAACTATGAGATACTGGCTGTTTCTTTTGAACCAAATGTCTACATAGATTAAGTCTAGAAAGATCAGTGTCGAAAAATAGAAATTTTAATGTTGATATTGATTAAATCTACACAGAAACATTTCTGTTATTTTATTGTGCCTAAAAATGAGTCCCATGTGAACGCTTGTTCGAAGCTCTACTTGATTCTCATGTTCACAAGCTCTTCTTGATACCCATGTTTACATGGACATTAGGGTTGATTTAGTTTTTGTTAAACTACATAATTTTACAAGGCATGTCTCTCAATTACATTGTCGAGCATCTATAGGGGATGAAATACCTTCAAAAAAGCAACGGCGACCCCAGCCATAGACACAGGCCGTTGAGGCCTTTTCTGCCTACATTTCCAAGAAGGGTAGCACCCAATGTCATACGCATACAGGTAACATGTCATATGTGACACAATGCGCTACATTGGTGGTACGCCGCAAACAGGAGTGCATTTAACATCAGGTGCGTCCCTGTTGGACTTGGCCCTTTTTGCAGGGTCATCCCTGAACTTTTTGCCTTCCTCCTAGTCTTTTTTCTGACCTGGTGTTGGTGGTTTTAGGACTCTTGGCACTTTAGCACTGCTGTCCAGTGTAAAGTGCGTGTGCTCTCTGTGGTAAACATGGTAAGATTGGTCTACACCTGTTTGGCGTATTTAATTTACCTATCAGTCCCCAGTACAGTGGTATCTAATATACCCGGGGCCAGTAAATTAAATGCTACTGGTGGGCTTGGAGCGCTGATTGCGCCACCCACCAAAGTAGCCTTTCAAACCTGTCTCAGGCCTCTGCCAATGCAGGGCCTGTGCGCGCAGTGTTACTGCCGCTGTGACGTGGCACCTAAAGGGTGTGCCACGTCTGTGACCCCCCTTTTACTGCATGTCAGTCACCCCAAAGGTAGGCCCTAGCTAGCCCTATGGGCAGGGAGCATTGTAGGTAAAAGGTAGGACATGTACCTTAAGTGTGTGACATGTCCTGGTAGTGACAAACAGCCATTTTGGTTTCTCACTGCCGTGAGGCTGCCCTCTCATAGGAATGCATTGGGGATTCCCTGATAAGTGTTTCAGTGGTAATTCCTGATATGAGATGAGCAGCGTGGTCAAGTTTGGAATAGTAATAATAAATGCTCCGTAATGGTGTTCGCAGATTTAGTATTACTATTTTAGAAATGCCACTTTTAGAAGTTGGCATTTCTGGGTGCTATGTGTCTGCCTGCCTGATGTGTATTGCATGTCTGGCTCTGGAGTGACAGGGGCTGGTGAGGTGTGTGGCTCCAGGGAGGGCAGGGTGAGTCAGCACTAGGCTGAATAGGAGATCTGCATTTGGAGTAGTGGGAGGAGTAGTCCCCTGACCCTGAATAGGTGCCTAGGTGAATGCTGGCTCCGCCCCCCTGTGGTGTGTCTGATGACCGAGCACACTCTGACAAAGGAGGGTGGAAGTCTGGTAAACAGAGTGCTTCCACATCCCCCAGAACCAGTTGAGTCTGGTTCCCCCAAGCCCTGTGCCAGGGCAGACAAAGAGAAATGCACTATAAATATTGGGGCTGTGACCCCATGAGTGTTGTGCTTGCTTGTGCTGTTTGGGGGGCTACTGGTGCCTGCTGGGCCCCAGGAGGAACCGCCACGAGGGACTGCCTCCCTGCTGGAGAGCCCTGTGAGCTGGCCTGCCTGGGCCCAGCTTTTGCCCTGGAACTTTGGGATCCAAGCGCCTCGTGAGCGCTGCACCATTTTTCTACTGCTCCAGGCCAAGAGGAGCGTGTGAACCCGGCAGCGCTGGGCTGCCTATCGTCCCGAGAGAATCCCGGTGTGGGGATTCCCCCCTACTGCTTAGGAACGGAGCGGGAGCCCACCCCGCATGTTGTGCCCTCCATGGTAAAGCATTTTGGAGGAGCCCACCCCGCATTTTTGTGCTCCTTGAAGCGGGACCCTACCCCGCATTTGCGGCACATATTGGAGCGGGAGCCTACCCCGCATTTTTGGTGCGCCGAGGAGCCGCAGAGATAGGCGAAAGCGGAAGTCAGGCAAAGCCTGACTGGAGGCGTGCCCGGCCGGAAGGAGCGTGGCAGGAGCAGACACCAGGCAGAGTGCCTGGTCGGAGGCGGGGCTCCCGTGGTCGAAGAGTGCCCCGCGTGCGTCTAACCTGGTGGATGAGACCGGCGCTGAAGAGGACCGGAGCCTCGCGGGCTCCCTGCTGACGTCCTGCGCTGGTCTCAGGTGCCAAAGAGGAAAGCCGAACTTTCCCCGTGTCTGAGGAAGAGACCGCCAGGCAAGGTGAGGATAGGCCCCGGGAGTGGGGGCCTGCCGAGGCACATTGTCGGTGCCTTCCCCCCACCTACAGAAGACCGGAGGTGTCTACAAGGAGCCCCGGTGAGAGGGGGGCTAAGCGGAGCAGTGTTGGTGCTCCCAAAGTTGTTGCCCTGCCACAGCTGTACCGCGAGAGTGCGGGCAGCTGCACCAAAGGGGGCAGTTGTATTTAGAAGTCCCGAAGTGGGACTTTCGAGGCACTGTTAGGGCCAACGGCTTGGTCGATCTTCCCAGCTGCACCGCGAGAGCGCGGGCAGCTGCAACGAGGGGGGGCATGTTTATTTGTATAACAAGGAAGGAGTGAGATACACTCCCCCGCCCCAGTGCATGACGCACATTGGTTTCACTGCCAAGGCAGCCAGAGGGCCACTTGGAAGGTCCCATAATTTGATGCCCTGACATTTGGGACAGAGGGTATTTGGGCCCCCAGGAAGGCCAGTTGGCCGGGGGTCACTTTTGCGTACTGGAAGGGCGCAAGGCCCTAATGTGTCTAGGCTGAAGGTGATGTATGCACCTGGGGAGTGTTACTACGGTGCACTCCTAATTGTGATTTATGCATAATGTGTTTTATGCCTAATGTGATGAGGACATAATGCGTTTATGTTGCTTGTGATAATGCTGAGTACAGTATTTTGCCAGTAGTTACTGGGTGTGTTCTATATTCGTTACTTGTGCTTTCTAATGGTTCTGACCGTGGCCCTATTGGCCCAGTCATGTATATAATCCCCTGTGAAATATTGCCTAGTGCCAGTTGGCACAGTGTATATGTGTGGTTATGATCTAATGTGTTTATGATAATACAAAGGCTATTTTTTATATAACCTTGTGTGGAGTTTTGTGGTGTGCCTAGGGTGTCGCTGCTGTTGTGTGTGTGTTGCGCAAACGCTTTACACATTGCCTCTGGGATAAGCCTGACTGCTCGTGCCAAGCTACCAAGGAGGTGAGCAGGGGTTATCTTCAGCGTGTAACTCCCTTGCCCTGACTAGAGTGGTGGTTTCTGCCTGGCTTAGGCGCATGCCCTAGCCAACCATAAATCCCATTTCTAACAGTCCCACAGTTAATAATCAGTTCGGCAGATGGAAGGCACTATGGGTAAGATGTCAGGACACAAACTCTTGATGAAGTAAGCATTGCTTTGACTACCTGATTGTGAAAACTCACCACTTCTGAAGGCCTATTTGTGAATCATAGTTCATGCCACTTTGGTAACTGGAAATGGTACTGTCTGTGTTTGTTTGTGGACCATATACTCCACTAAATTATGTATACATGTAAGGAAATGTATATCTGTGTGCACCTAAGTACATTAACAAATGTATTATTTTAAGAAAATTACAGGATTAATGCAATGAAGATATATGTGCATACAATCTCCACTGCAACCTATAGACAGTCTGTCATTGTACCACCCAAGGCGACGGGTGTAAGATTACACTGTGGCAAGCCTTAAACTCCGCTACCAAGTATAAATGTGAGGTACCTCTAGCCCCTTAATAATTGGCATACTTTTGCAAGGAATGTATGATCATTAACCTCTAACCCCTAACAAGTAGGTGACTAAAGAGGGTGTCCCCCTCCGCCATTACCAGAATGATTAATACTCCCTAAATTAAAGTAATGAAATGTATAATTGTGTTCACAACTTTTCACCTGTGCAGTGTGGTAAATCACTTCTCAACGACACCTGCTCTCAGCAGCACACATACAGTGCATGTGTGTACCATGTATGTCTTTACTCCAATATAACATGAAATATTCATTAGGTTCTATGCTTCCACCTTTATATGTAAGGTAGGAGATTCTTGCTATTTCCTTTGTACTTGGTACCTTATATAGAGTGTGTACATATATCTAATTAGGGATCCTATACAGCCCTAATGAAAGCTTCTGACCCTTTGGGCATTCAAATACACTGAAACATTTCAGCACTCAGTAGGATTTTTGAGTCATAGCACTCTATACACATCAGCCATGTTAGCTTTTAATCTTACCCCGAGTACCCGGCAATAAAGGAATAACCTTTCGGTTTACTTTGAGGTGAGTTTACATGTTTGGATCCCTGTAGTATGGAACAACTCTGATAAAGAATTCCCTTTAACAGAGGTTGAGGGCCAGGTGAGGCCACCTATCATGAACCATGCTACTATATTGTGAATGAGGTTTCTTCATCCCAAAAATATTATGTTTTTTTTAGAAAATCTGGTCATTATGTTCACACTAATTTAATCATTAATTTTCTTTTGGTTTCGGAAAATCTCAAAGTACACTAGGAAATGGTAATGCCTACTGGATGCAAGCAGAGTGATAGGAGAAAGCAAATGGGCAAGTCTCTGAGCTTTACTTAGTGTTTGGTGGAGACCTGTGACTGTTAGGTCAAATACAGATATTTGCAGTGGATGGATTAGCCCACTCACCCATCAGATCTAGTAATACTGCAGTAATATAAATTCACAACCACAGTTGTATTTCACACTGTTTATTCCAGTCAGAGATAGAGACACCCAACTCATAGCAGCCAGGCGCAGCCAACAATCTCAACTGTCATCAGGCTCTTAACACCCTTGGAATGTTGGCATGTCATCATAGGAATGTTATGATGTCACAGTAGTCTCAGCCTGGCTAAGACTAGCTAAGTACAATATGACACATTTCTCTACAGCAAGTATACAGAATAAACTGCACTATAGCATTATACAGGGTATCTAATAACTAATACACATAATAATGCAGCTTGGACACTTCCCCACCACATATCAACACCAAACAGATAACGAAGATGAAGACAAAACAATGTACAAAACCACACCACCACAAAATGATCAGCAGAACGACTATGCTATAAACAGCTCTACTCATTTCCCTCCCCATAAAAGATAAGTAGAAAGATATGCTCTTAGAAAAACACTGTATAAGTAATATATCCTAATCAGCATTTAAGAATGCTTTTAAGTCCTACTATACTATAAACAACTCTAATCATTTCCTTTCCTTACCATATAATGGTTTTGCTTTAAATCCCTAAAAAGCTTCACCGACAAACATAATCCCCCAAGTAAGCAGGAGCTTTTCTTCTTCTTACTTCTCGTTCTGCTCGTATTGTGTTTTCTGGGAGACGAACAATCTCATTCACCTTAGTCTTATTGTTGATTCATGATTTATCAAAATCCTTATCATCCATAAGTAACCACGGCATACTCGTATCTTTATTATCCTTAGGTATACTTTCCACACTATTCTTCCTCTGATACAAAGCCACTCTTCCTAAATTCCAGGTTTGACAGAAGATGCAACTGGATTTCCTTTAGTTACTGAAGAATGGGGATGCATGTACTCTCTAAGAGCCTTTCCACACACAGTATCACTTAGATATTGAATAAGGTGGAGCCAAGCTGGAACCTTGTGGTACCTGAAAACATGGGACTGAGGTTGGACCATGACCTCACCTCCCACAGGCTACCCACAGAAAGAAACACAAATAATCAGACCCTTGCTTTCCATGTGGAATGCCGTGCCCAAGATGGATAGCAGCTTCCATTGGTCCAGCAAACAGGCACAGTCGTCGTCATCCAACACATGACAGTATCATCAGCACGTGAACAGTGGCTTTTTCAGTGCTTTGCCAAGGGCTGAAAGCAGATTGATTTGAGCTAAGAAGATAACGTGAGGACAGATAAGCTTGGAGTTGAAGAGCTGCACATTCTATAGGGAGCTTTCCTGGTAAGGGTTATTGGTAAGAAGACAAGCATTATCTAAGTTTATATAAGTTTTTTTTTTTTTAAGAATACGAGAACTACCCAGTCTTCAGGAACGCTGGAAGGACTCCCAGGAACAAGAAGGCATTTTAGGAGTAGCAGGCAAAGTAGAAAAATTACATCAGGTATGAACGGTAGCAGGGCCGCCTAAAGAGAATCATGATTCCAAGAATTTGACTTTATGAAATTGCAAACGCTTTTAAAATTAATTTGCTGTCAGCAAAATGAATTTAAACATGTCAGCACCATTTGTTTTAGTCTAGATAGTAGCCGACACACGGGTACAAAAGGAAGTGGTAGAATCTATGCACAGATCTTGCGGATTTTTGGCAGAAATATAAATTGATTACATTGGCTTTGTATCAGGAGTAACAATTTTTATATTGATTATGGATTCATGCGAGAATTCTTTCATCTGAACTAGTTCTTTAGGGACGATTCATGCGAAACTAATTTTAGAGTCACGAACAGAGTTTTAGCTGGTAGAGGATGTTTTAATGGCTAAAGATCGGACTCTGCGTTGAGTACAATGGATTATAAGTTGCCGCCAGTGCCTGGATTTCTCTATTCTCAGTCTTTACTTTCGTTTTTAGAGATTGGGAATAGATTTGTGGAGAGCCATAGTACCAGCATCTCAGCGGAATCTGAAGGAAAAATGCCCATCAAGCTTCAAGCCAATGATCAGGTTGTCGATGAAGTATCGATGGAGAAAGAAACGAAAAACTAAATGATTGTACTAGCCAATTGTAAGATGTTAACCTGCTTTACCAGAGGTGGTTGAAGACGGATCAGGCTCAATCAAGCCTTAATGAGTAAGAAACAGATGCAAGGTGATCATAGTGATGGTTCCAATGCAAGTTAAAATCCACGACAAAAGTTGCTGGAATATTGGATCATGGATTGTGAAACAAAATCAAAACGTTGCTCCAGATGAATGGATTTTACAGGTAGCATCAGATGACGCACATGGAAAAAAAATGTGTACATGGCTGCGCAACAGATCACAATATAGTTACGTTTTTAACATAGGTGGTGAATGGTGATGAGACACATCTGGTCACAAAATAATTTTGATTTACAAATGTGAGAGAGACGTATTATTGTGGTTAAGTCCATCAGTTCTGAGAGTAGGATGGCTAGGAGGAAAGATCAATGTACACGAAGAAGTGAAATTAAGTTCAAAGCAAGAATCAGTAGGAAAAATAAAACCATGAAAAAGGAAGAAATAGTTTCAAAATAGCGATTGCATTAGATAAACTTAACAATTCAGCAAAAAATGTAAGCTTAGGTGAGTGTATCTGGCAGGCCAGCAAAAATAAATCATTCTTAACGCAGACGACCTACTCAGTGTTCTTGCTGCCGTGGGCAGACACTTAAGTATGAATGAATATGCATAGGAAAGTGTTGAGTTTGCAGGCACATTTTCACACACCATATCATTGAACAAGACGTTTTGGTGGTGCCATCAGTTTTAATGGCCGAATGCAGTGGATCTTAACATCTTGACCTCTGTGGACTCCATTGAATCACAGCTGAAAGTCAGGGACCCCCAAGCCATTTATACTGGTTGAACCTCAACAATAATACACAAATAAGTCTCTGTCATGTTGAGAATCTTGGGGTCCCCGGACAAGACATATTTTGGGGGCCTTTCTAGGGAACACACTTTACTTTTATCATCTATTTCCTGCTAATTCAAGTTGTATGATGCCTAACAATACTGAATTATGTTAAACTTTAATAAGGTCACAACATTTTTTGAAATATGTCTTGCAGAGGATCCCAAAAATCCTTAAGATGATACCGGGTAGAGCGGGATAGAGTAAGAGGTACATGTAGGCAGAGAGGGAGAGAGATGTAGAGGGATAAATAAAATAGACAAAGGTTTAATATAGAGAAAGTTCACTTTCCTAGGGGGCCTCTTGGAACGCTGGAAGGACTCCCAGGAACAAGAAGGCATTTTAGGAGTAGCAGGCAAAGTAGAAAAATTACATCATGATTCCAAGAATTTGACTTTATGAAATTGCAAACGCTTTTAAATTAATTTGCTGACAGCAAAATGAATTTAAACATGTCAGCACCATTTGTTTTAGTCTAGATAGTATCCATGGGCAATTGCCCTACTTTGCCCATGCCTTAAAACGTCTCTGAAACAAGTACACACTATATGAACTCAGCACATCTACTTTCCTCTGCTACTGCCATGGCAATTCACAAAGATAACTTACACTTGTAATTTACTCTTACCCTTTTGAGTAATTTTACTAAATTTGGCTATTCGCACAATCTGAGAGCAAAGTTACTCAATAGTGTAGACTTACACAATATATAATATTAAAATATAATACAATTAATTTTAAATAATTATATACATCACTTTTTATAATAATGTATGATGGAAAAAATATTTTATTTTTTACTTTAGATGGGAATTTGGTTTTTAATGTAAACTTCAATATTAGTTTAATGGTGTTATAGCACTTTTTATTTTTTCTACATTTAAAATAAATATACAAAATTGATTTACATTTATATTTAGCATAAATATATTTTTACCAATTTATTATAAAGATTTAAAAATATTTTTAATTTTCCACCCGACTGTAGAGTCTCTCTTTAGTGAAATATAGGGAAAAGAAAAAAAGTTAACATATTTTTATATTTAATATTAATGTAAAGTAATTGTATATATTTATTATAACTGTAAAACAAAATAATAAAAAAGGCTACAGCAACACAACACCTAAAGTATTTTTTTTTATTATGCATTAATAATTTTTAAAACTGATGTATAGAATTATTAAAAGGTATTTAATTATATTTTAATACAAGTTTGTTACATTATTTATACATTTCAAAAGGTTGTTCAAATACTTAATCATTAAATAATAAATGTTTTATGTTTAAATATTTTTTTACTTTAAATTATATTTATTTATATATGTAACTATTTTAAATGATTGAATCTATTTTAATATTATTTCCAATTGGTTTTTATTTACGTCCTTACCACCATTATTTTCTATGGGAAAGTGGTTGGCTTTGTGTGTGTTGGACTTTTCCAGCTCTGAACTATAGTAATTTAATATTGTTTTGGGTCCTGTTTGGCTGTAGAACTTTAAAGTGCAGTTTGGGAATAGCAATGGGCTTACTGGTTTGTGGTGGGTGCATCTCCCTTCCCAAACTCCTCCCTAACCCTCTCTAAAACTCTCCTTACTCATCCCTAACCTCCTCCCATTTAGTATTACATATTCCCTTTTCTCCAGCCACTACCCCTGGTTCCATTCATATTTACTACTAAGGAGTAATATTTACATGTGTGAGGATCTCCCCATAAAAAAGAGAAGAGAGGTTGAGATGGAGATTTACACTCATAAGTTTGTGAACATCATTTTGTAGTACTTAAGTAGTACTACTTTAGTACTGCTAAATGTACTACAAAATGTAGTTTGTGAATGAGCCTCCGCATGTTTAAATATAAGAGCTACTACATACCAGTATATTACTCAGTTCGTATTCATAAATCAATACACAATCATGTGAAATCAGAGCGGTCAGAAGAAGTAGTGGGACAGAATTAGTAAATGGATTGACATTGGCCTCGGACAGACTCAGGGCAATAATCAAACTTGGTATGGACAAAGCTAGAGACCATGCATGATCTTTGTGTCAATTGCAATTGTACAGGAGCTAGAAACCCATGTGCTCATTATGCCACATTACATGCTTCTCTGGGTGGAGGGGGCAGTACATATGCCCACCATGCACCCCAGGCCAGGAGGTGCAACAGGGCCCCCTTTGTTGCCTCACTGATATCCCTTTTTATGGCAGTCTCACCGCCATGAAATGGGTGGCGGTGACGCAGCTCGAAATATTTCAGCCTCTGACTGATGCAAGACCGCCGCAGAATCCTTGATCTGCGGTGGTCGCAGTGGTCCGGTGGCGGTCCAACGCCCACAGTGGGAGAAATTCAAAATTCGTGCCCTAGAAAGGTCTCTTGCTGGCCAGATACTTTTGGCGCCTTCGCCTATTGAAGATTTCTACCTTTGAACTTAGTCACTTTTTTGGACCTCAGATTCCTCTACCGGGCAAAGCAGAAAGCTGCAGAAGGACAGGACCCCACAAGGGTGGTAACTCTCTCCTCTACGTCCTGCCTGCTGAAATGGATTATCTGCTTTGGAAAAGTTCGGAGAGGGAGCAACCTCAATCTTTGGCTCAGCGTCCATGCATCTTCATCTGATTGACTTTGCAGATTGGCCCCAGTCTTCTATGTTTTCTCCATTCAAAAATCCTTGCTAAAGTTTCTATGTCCTAAAGTTTTAGTGTTAGGCATGAGAAGTACTCTCTGACACCAGCCAATGGTTCAAGGACCTCAGGACTAGCACTTGGGGGTCAGGACTCACTCCACACAAGCCACCAGCGGGGTTCAGAACAGGTCAAAAGGGAACTGGTCTTCTGGGCTCTCTCAGGAAACTGGGGATCGTGCAGCTTTTGTGTCCCTGTAGATTAACAGGAGGTCAGTCAGCTGACCCTTGGAGTCCACTTCTTTGTGGTGCTACAAGTGGGAACATGCCCAATCACTCAGTCACTCCTCACAGGTTCCAACAACAGGTGCAGTCCTTCTTCTGCCTTTCACCTGTCCAGTAGTGTTCTGAAAGAAGGTGCCCAGGACTGCCACATTTATGACTGGAACTAGCCTGTGGGTGGAGGTAATTCCTGGCCACTCCCTGTCCAATAGCGAAAAGTTTCTCATGTGTAACCCTGACCACTTTGCAGCAGGTCTTGTGTGCCCTACTGCCAACAATCCCACAGTGCCCCTCACTGCCCAAATCCAACATGGTAGAATCTTTCCTATGTGAAGAGCTCCTGTGCCCCCTTTAGGGGTGTGGCCAGGAAAATAATCAAACCTTCCCTTTTTGTCGCTAAAAACTGGTCCTCTCCCACTAGGATTAGTGCCTTGCTGGCTAGCAAACCAATAGAGAGGAAGGCCTGGTGGGACCTACATCTGCCAGTGATAGGATAGGCATCCTCTAAAGATATGCAAGGGGATGGGCACAACTCCAGAGACATCCTGTCAGTAGAAGGTCAACTTCTCCCAACATCCAAGGCCTTTTGTCCCAGCTCTGTGGGCCAATTCACACCTAGTCAAGGAGTGATTAAGCTCCTAGGTGACAATTTGAAGCTCAGGCAAATGGACAGCCAGAGGCCCTAAGCAGTACCTTTTGTAAAATGTCTGTTACAAATCTGACTTTACCAATGAGTTGGATTTGCAGTAACTATCCTAAAAGGTCCAAGTAGTAACTTTGATCTGGTTCCTAGGTGGAGACAACTTTATTAACTTTATAAAGTATCCCAATGCTTTCCTATGGAACAGCTAATGCTGAAAATAGCTTTCAGTGCCTTTTCACTGTAGGGACATGTTTAACATTAAACTTTTATATAACCTATTTTTAAATAGCATGCATCCTGACTTATGGACATTTAAGGCCTACTTAGGGGTGGCTTCTCAATATTTAAAAGGACACATTTGCAGTTTAAACCTGCATAGCCTAGTTACAGGGGGCAGGCTTGCAGTTAGGTTTTGCATTATTATCATTTAGTGGTGGCACCTTATGTCTTGGAGTCCACTAGTGCCATTGATCTTCCAGGACCTGAGTACACTTTGTACCATGTACTAGTGATTTATAGGTAAGGTAAATATGCCAAATAACAAACCCATTTGACATGTTTTTAGGGGTCAGAGCACATACACTGGGCACTGTACAGTAGTGCCCCATTGTGCAGCGTCCAAGAACCTGCAGAAAAATCTAGCAAAAAGTTAGGGTCACCATGCCAAAAGGGGCATAAAGGGCATTTTCCTACAATCACCGTTTGAAAGGGGGAAGGAGAAATCGGAAAACTAGAGAGAGAGAGAGAGAGAGAGAGAGTGAGTGAGAGAGAGTGAGAAAGAGAGAGAGAGAGCGAGTCTTGGCACCTCCTTTTTCGTGTATCTCAGGAATTCCATCTACCAATCAAGTGTCTTCTTTGATGTGAGTATCTGTCTTTTGGGGATTAAGACTATTTCAACTTCCCTGGGAGCCTGTAAATGAGTTCCCACACTTCCCAATTATGAAAGATCTTAAAGAAAATGGAGAACTTCTACTTAAACAATGGTTTCCCAAAGCTAATATATGTGTCTTTTGAAAATCACAGCTAAAAGACATGAACAGAAACAGTGAAGCCTCCCTATGAAAAATCTAATTGAGGATATATGAATGCAACTGAGGATATAAGCAGAATATTCAGACAAAAAAGGTAGTTTGAATACATTATTCAAAAAAAGAAAACTGCTAGCAGTAAATAAATGTTTGCCTAGCCTTGTGCAAAGGTAGGCTAAGAGATTTATCACTGCTTAGATCAAACTTTTAAAATCAAAGAAGCAAGAGGCAACATAGGTCTCTCAAGCAAATGCAAACTCTAAGGAAGAAAAAACATAAGGGCCATGAAAAAATGTTTGCTGAGTTACAAGCTGAGTCGCAGAGGCACATCGAAATTCAAAGTAAATAGAAATATGATGAAGATAACAAAAGAGGGATCAAAGGAAGAAGGAAGCAGACTGCTTGGCATAACAGTACTAGTTCTCCCAGATAACTTACAGTAGATGCAGTTCAAAATTACAGTGACCTCAAATTATTAATTAGTACAGTGTTCAGCATGTGTTGGTACAGCCAGTGCACTGTATCTCAGGACACATGTTTCTGCATCCTATTCTGTCTTCGGCAGGGGTGCTTGAAATGCTGCTTAATGTCCCGCAGGTTAAGTAGCACTCCAAAGAGCCAAACAGTAAAAGGCAGTGGGGAACCACACTGTTTGGCATAACAGCACCAGTTTGCCCAGATGTATTGTGCATTCTCTTTAAATTACTCACAATTAGTAGGGGTTTTGCTATGTGCTGGAAAACCCAGTGCATTGAATCTCTGGGCAAGTGTTTCAGGATTCTTGTCTATCAGATCAGATAATACTTTATTTCGGCAGTGAAACACAGGCATAAAAGCACATTACAAACATAAAAAGCATTATTAAAAACACATTTCATAATCTCATCAATAAGATGGATTCTTGCCTGTCATTGGCAGAGAATAAAAGTTTGGGATGCTTAAAATTCTACTCACTGTCTCTCGGATTAAGCATCATTCCAGAGTGCACATGCATCCCGCAGGCTTGTCAACCCAATAGGTCTAAGAGCAGCCAAACAATCCGGGGGTAGGGGAGCACCAGGCTTCTGATAACAACATTAGTTCTCCCAGATGCATTATGGTAGATGCAGTTCAAGATTACAATAACTTTTAGTTACTGACAAGTAGTAGAATGTTCCCCATTTGTTGGTGCAGATGGCGCATTGTATCTTTAGACACAACTGTTTCTTGTCTGACATTGACAGAGAGTAAGAAGTCAATCTGTGTGTGCTTGAAACACTTCTCAATGTTTCTCAGGATAAGCACCACTCTAGAGTGCAGGTGAATCCAACAAGCTCATCAGCCCAATAGCTCCAGGTAGAGCCAAACAATCAAGGGGCGAAGGGCACGCTACTTGGTATAACATCACCAGTTCTCCCAAGTAGAAGAACCCCCCACACCAATATATTACTCTCTGTTGATGAAGGACAGTAGTTCCAACACACGTGCCCAGAGATACCAAGCACTGGCTGTGTCAAGAATTGTGAATACTTCAATACCAGTGAATAAACTAAAGTGACTTTTGTCATGCACTGCATTTACCATATTGTATCTGAGAGGCAATTTCCGCCCTTTCCTCTTTGAATGGCTCTTTCGAGTTAGTGGGTGACAAGTCCCTGTGCATGCACCTGAACTCTAGGAGTGATACTTAATTGAAAAGACTTTGAGCATTATTTTCTTTGTTTAAGCACCGTGCTTTTATTGTATTTAGAGATAAAACATAACAAAGAAATAAATAGTTACCAGAAGGAGTGAATCTTTAGATACAATGCATGGACCCACAGAATAGGGAACTTAGTTATGATGAAAAAAGATGGATGTTGTACAACGAACTACAAAGGTAATATTATGAAATGGTTAATTTCAACCATATAAAAACTGTATAATGCAAGATATAGATAGGTAGAAGAAGTATGTACTAGAATAATCAAAATGTGTGACCCAAAGCTGGCCTAGAAGAACAGTTAAAGATAAGGTAGAAAGGTAGTGCAAGACAGTCAGAGGGACAGAAGAAAGACACAGAAGAGAAGATGAAAGACATCTCAGCCTGGTCCTATATCTTGTGGAGTTAAGTGGATAAGAGCATTGGTAATTTAAGTTCCTTATGGAGGTAGAGGTGAGTAGCATATTTATGGGAGGTTTCAAGGTGTTGGAATGTATGAAGATTTGAGATGGGTTGACTTTTGCTAGGTAGGAAACCAGTTTCTCCCCACATTGTACTATTTGCAGATAACCAAGAATAATGTTGTGCAATGATATTTTCAGCACCCTTAATGTATCTTAACCATTCTCACCAAGATTCTATTGAGACCTTTCCTTGGTCCATTCGTTTGTTAAGAGTATTGTGTGTTACAGTGGTGGCTGGTAATCTTTGAAAGTGGTGGGCATAATACCTGCTAGGAGTGCATTCAATTTTTTCAAAATTTGCCTCACTCATGCTCACTCACTCTCTTCCCCCTCACTCATTCTAACTCACATTCTCGCACTTACTCATTCTGACTCCCACTCACTGTTACTCACACACAGATGTGTTCAAACTCACTAGTTCTAATTCTCGCTTACAAACACATTTACACACACTCACCTTTTCACGCTCACTGACTGTGGTCTCTAGTGCAACTCACCTGCTGCACCATTGATACCTACAACCCTGACTCACTTCCACTCCCTCTCTCAATCTTCAGTTATTCACCCCTAACACACTCACACTCCTTAACTCACTCCTTCATTCTCCCTTTTCACTTTTTCATACATACTCAAAGTCAGATTCTCACTCACTTTCACTCTCATTGTCACTTGCAAACGCACTCACACACATACTTCCCCTCAATCCCATTCACTTTCAATCACTCACAAACACATACATAAATGAACAGAGAAACACTTTTTTTTTTACTTACCTTGCTTCCTTTGCAGCAGAGCAGGAATATGGTCTGGACATTGACACCAGCAAGCCATCAAAGGGGTTGGGGGGGGGGATTAGACTGTTTATTATAGTTTGATTTGCAACATATACCTTGGAGGACCTCTCCCTGGATATGGCTGGAAGTACACACTTCTGAATGTTTTTCACTGTGCATGATACCTATAAATTGCTGGACTAGTACTTCTCCACACCAAGCCTAATCGGAGGGGAGGTAGCCCTGATCATTAGATGACTGGATTAACACGTGTGTTATTGTGTAATCATGTCTTGTAGCATTTGAGACCTGATCTCGTTTTGTAAACTATAGAAATCAGTTTAAAAAAATCCCCATAAAAGCAGCAACCCATGATTCCCAACGAGGAGCCAGCCAGACCAGCATAGGAAGATTTAAAAGGGAAAGACCCACCTCAACCTCTCCCAGCTTCTTGACACGATTGGAAGTACAACCCTATATGAGGCTGGGACAGAGACAGGGACAGATCCTGCTCTTCTGTATGGCTTCTCATTGGCCTCAGGGATGCCCTAATGTGTGCCCTGACAGCCACATTATAGCAGATATAATGTGCTACCTGAGGCATGTGCAGTATGTATGCTAAAGAAAATGGATTGTGCCTGTGTGAGGGGGCTGTAGTTGAACTTCACCCCTCACATGTGCAATCCAGATATCCAGCTACAGAGTGCTGTATTTTGAAATAAAACTCTACAGCTGGATGGTGCCCCCTTTTCCTTCTCCTCCTCTCATCAGGAACCTGGAGATGAGGCTGAGAAGGCTGACCTGCTCACTGAGAGCGTTCATGAAAACATGTGTTTCCATGAACACTGCTAAATTTAATATTGTGCACTCGGAGAGGCAATCTGCATAATGGAAGGGCCTCACAGGAGGCAGGGGGCTGCGCCCTGCAGCCCCTGACAAGGAGCCACTACTGACATGTTATAAAATTCAGTGCTGTTTAGGTTAAATATGCACTATCGGGTGGCAAAGGAGCAGGGTATATCTCTGTAGCTCAGATCTTTGTGAAAGAAAATTCCTTTGGTGGACCATTCTTCCCAGAAAATAGGGCATCCTTCGATTTAAAATTGGTGTAACCAAAGAGAGTCATTATTAAATTCTTTTAGTTTTGCTATTGATTTTTTAAAATTGCCACCTTGGTGTTGTCAAATATTGTCTTGGATTCAGTATATCTTTTTTTTTGTAGGGTGAGAAAAGAGATCAAAGATACATTTTCAAACGAAGATTTTTTCAGTAGTAAACACAGAGGGGTTAACATTGTTATTTTCAATAAGCTTGACTAAATTGACAGGCTAGGTGATGGATTTTAAAGTCAGATAAATTTACCTCTCCTAACTGTTTCAGGTTTTTTTGGGGTAAATGTTGGACTTTTTCCCACTGCATAGAATGTTAGTGATTATTTTGTCCAAGGCTTTAAATAATTATTTTTGATAATTTGTATGGACTATAAGAATCAGGTAATTGAGTCAACTTTTCATTTTGTATATGGATTCCATTAAATCATTGTTGAATACCAACCCCAACTTGTTCCATTAATCATTTAATTGATCTAGTCTTTTTGAGTTTCAGAGAGCTTTGGTAAGCCTATATTCTTTAAGTAGTTTACACAGCCGAATTCATTGATGTTTTCATTTTTAGCATGGTGGTACTTATAGAAGGTCTTAAATGCATCAGTGATGTTCTGCAGGGTTGTGTGCACTTTGTCTGTCTCATCTTTTATTGCAGAGATAGTGTTATTGTTTTAAGTATCTAGCAAGTACCTTCCAAGCTTTATTTCCTATGCATATGTATTGAATTTTGTTTGTGTTCCTATTGTCCAACTATGGAGCTTATGAAGTTGTATTTGTATTCCTTTTTGTTTAGTATATCTATAACTTAATTGCCTTTAGAATTCTTATGTCTTAATTCTGTCCCCTTTATTTCACCTTCCAGCCTTCTTGGTTCCTTATTTAATTTGTCATTTATCTTCACCTGGGTGTTTATTATACTCCCTCTGATAGTGGCTTTACAAGCATCCATTTAAATTGAGGGTTAAATTGGTGTTTGGGATTCTCTTTAAAGTAGTTATCTATTTTTTCATATTTTCAGTGTGCTTCCAAATTTTCTGATTCATGCACCAACAATTATTTTATTGTCTAGGGGTATAGAGTGATGGCTGAATGGTCAGAGATGACTGTGGGTTCAATGTTTGAGCTATCTAATGAGTGGAGATGGTTGCCTGAGAAAAGGATTTTCATATGGAGCTGTTGTTGGCAAGGGAAAAAAGTGTAATACGATTTATCACAATGTTGGAGTCTACATGCACCTTTTAAGTCATATTTAGAGCATAGATTGCAGAGTGTGTTTTTAAGGAGTTAAAATGTACAGTTTGGCAATCTGTCTATGGTAATATCTAGAGGCAGATTCAAGTTGCCACCTAGAATAACTGACAAGTAACTAAAGTGTTGGGATGTAACTTACTAAGTCATCAATGCTACACCCAAAATTTAAGTCATTAGAATTTAGGGCATAGGTATTGATAGTATTTAATTATTTGGCGTACTTTGAGAGCTTACATGAAATCCATCTGCCATTGTTGTGAGCTTGTGTATCTAATATGGATATATTGGCTTTCCTCACTAAAATGGTAATAACCCCTTTTCTTTTTTAACTGAGCGAGAACGTTTTATCATGAACCCAACCTAATGTTATTGTTCAGGCTTCTTGTAGGTTAAACTTAGTTTCTTGGAGGAATATTACGTCACTGTTTCATTTATACAAGTATTCCAACATTTTCTCTTGGTCACTGGGTGGTAGATACCCTTTACTTTTAAGGATATAATGAAAAAATATTAAATGTAGTGTTTAGCTGACTCTGCGTTAGTACTTGGTTTATGATAGTATAGTTTCACATGGAGGTATGATAAAAATAAGGGTCGGTAATCAGTAGTGAAGAGTCTGAATTACTGAAAGGCTGGTCAGAATGGGCCAGAATCCAATTCAAGGTAGAGTGAAGTAGGACCTTTAGATGTATTGGGTAAACCAGGGAACACAGTAGAAAGAAAGTGAAGGAGAAGATCAGAATGAGAAGGAATTAAATGAAAACACAGTTTGTTACCTTAGGTGCTGGAAGCCTCCCCAGCCCACAAAACTTCCTGTTCTTGAGATTGGATATGCATGAAGGTGAAGAGAAAAAGAAGCAGTCTCCTATCCAATAGACATCCAGGTTTTAGAGTGCAAATGAGCAAAAACCGATGTATGAAGATAAGACTAGCAAACTGATAGAACTTCAACTGTATCTCCTATCCCTTGAAGAAGCTATAGGGACCTCTTTAAGATTGTAAGTTGTAAACATCAACCAAACTGCAGCCATTGGTGACTAATAGTTATTTAACTGAATCCTGTGTATTCTGTGAACTATTGCACAATAACAGAATCAGTAAACAAGAGTTGCAATCATTATTGCTGGATTCATACAAGCAGATGAAAGAGCAGGGGAGGAGTTCTGATAGAGTGATGAGATAGTGTCCTGCTGTGTTTCTTTGTTAAGGAACATGTATCATGTTGCGAGATCTAATTAGGAGTTGAGAATTTGAGGGTTATTAATGTAGCAATTCTGTTGGGTTGGTAGGGGGCTAAAACGTTATTAGATGGATATGTTGGTGAAAAGAAGCATGTTAGAAGATGAGGGTATAATAACATGGAATTTACTTAAGGGTTCTGTGTTAAGGGATAATGGACTTAGATTGCAATGTACACATTAGACATTTTGGTGGAATTAGAGTTGGTATTAGGGCTGGTTTGTTGTTATGAAGTTAGACCTTAGCCTTAAAGGAGACATATATGAGAACTCCTGACATTCTAAGTGACCAAACCTTTTGAGCTGGTGAGACATTAGATATAGGTTGTTTAATTAACCGTTAGGTGGTGATAGCGTTTTGAAAATTATTTACTGTAAATTTGTGTGTTGCAGTGCCCATTTCAGTGTCCACTATATTCTTCAGGAAGGCTGCAAGCTAATTGCAGTCATGAAAAAATGGTGATTTCCCCTTTGTGTGTGACTCTAAATCTGGTAGGTCCCGTAAGGGAAAATGGGATATTCATGGGGTGTAGTTTTGGCCTTAGTGCCAGGAAACCTTTCCTTATGGTAACAGTATCTTTTGAGCAATCCTGGGAGATACTAATTTTCTTTCATTTCCACATGATGAACTTTGGTTGGCGGATCAACTCTTGTAGCAATTCCACATGTCGGTATCTTAGAAGTTTGCACACTATTGATCGTGGGCAGTGCTGTTAGGAGGGATTGGTGGACTGGATGATAGCACACAATTTGCTATCTTAAATTTGAATTCTTTAATAAAGGACAGACCAGTCACTTTTGGGGATCCAGTTTTCTAAGTCGTCGATGCATTTGGTCTTCTATTCTTTCAGGTAACCTGAAAATTCCTCCTCTAGTATCTATCTTCCAGTTCTGCCGCTTCTTTCCGTAGGTTGAAGGTTTTGGCTTTAGCAATGGTTTAGATATTTTTTGTATTTTGAACTCGCCATCCTCCAGGTTGTTTTTTCTGTTCTCGATTTCTGTGATCTTTTCTGTTGTTGATATTATTTTGTATCCTTGAGATTTCCAGTTGTGTGTTTAAGAATAGACTGTTGGTGTTTTTCAGCCAACTTGACAAGTGTGTGACAAGTGGGTCATGAAAGTTGGTTGTGAAAATTTGGATCGTGAACTCCAGTGTGCTCCACTGTGTGGGTATTGATTTTATGTCTATATGTATTATGACTCATTGCATAGTACAATTCCTGATTCTGTTAGAACATTGTAATCTTTAAGAATGATTGTCTAGTTCAGATAGACTTACAATGTGACAGTTTGATTGATTGTGAGGAAAAATGCAATCCAAACAGTGCAGCAATGTTGTCAGCAAAACAGCAGTGTGATCGTTTGAGCTGCGGAACTGTTGAGAGACATACAAAACGGATGACACCTTTAGGTTAAGAGATACCAGCAGAAAAGAACAAGTGAACTATCTTCTCAGCTTCTCTGGGCCTTACGCTTTGAGTGATTTCAGTGGATGTTCTGCTGCATTATTTTTGATAGGAGCACCAGTTTTAAGCTGAGAAGAAAATATGAGTGGGATGAATGCAGATGCCATCTTGTATTATGCTCACTGGGCACACTTTGATCAGGAGCACATGTGAGGGAGAAAACATTGGGCTCATGAAAGGAACAATTGATTGGCTGTTAGGACTTGAACTACCAGTGCATTTCCGAACCTAGGGAGAAAATACACAATCGTAAGTGGATTTGCTACCTTTAAAGACTAGTGGTTGCCATTTGTGGGATCTTGCTCTGAACGTATTGTGAAAGGTTGAGTTTGGTAAGTTGTGTCTTGTATATAAGTGTGCTTACCACTGCTGGAAGGAGCAAGAACCTTGTTCAACAGATTGAGAAGAATTGTTGTCAGCAAACAGACAGCACTGTGGTTTTGCCCAGTATGTAGGAAATAATGTCCTCCACCTTGGGAGATCATGGGGAAGAAGTGCATTTTAAAAATAAACTTACTAGCATATTCACAATTGTTTGGAAACCTTAAGTAGTGTTTCAGAGGGCAAGCATGAGGGGGACAAAAGCTGTTTGCAAAGTCGCTAAGGCTGTCAACTGGTGCTTGTCCTCTTCCCGCCCTAATCCT
This sequence comes from Calotriton arnoldi, assembly GCA_963921515.1. Lineage (NCBI taxonomy): Eukaryota > Metazoa > Chordata > Amphibia > Caudata > Salamandridae > Calotriton > Calotriton arnoldi. The sequence continues at coordinate 2,580,720 of CAWUFW010000311.1, forward strand.
TAACTGCAAGCACCTGCTTCTTCCATGGAACTTGGTTTGAATTTCAATCAGATGTTGTGTAGAGGGGTTCCATGGATGGAAACAGATCACTAGTATTGGCCAAATCACAGTCTGAACAGGTACATTACATTGAATATCTTCTTTGGGTTTGGAATTGTTAGATTAAGCGTCCATTTTCCACTCTTCCAGGTCATGCCCCTTAACTTTGAGCAGCATCGTCAAGCAACCCCAAACTGATTTCCTACACTCTAGTAATGAAGGACAATAATCCAGAAACACATCTATCCAGATATACGTGACACTGTCTGCACCAAGAATGTTGAACATTTCAATACCTGTGAGTAGACGAATAGTGACTGATATCATGCCCTGCTTTATCATAATGCATCTGGGAGGAAATATATGCTGGTATGCCAGACAGTTTGCTCCCCTCACCTTAATAGATACAGAAGAAGAGTCAGCAAACAACAAGAACACTGAACAGTCAAGAAAACTGGAATTTCGGTGTTTAAGTATCTCGTATGTTAGCATGCCAAAACATGGACAAAAAGGCTGAAAGACAATCACTGCTATATCTGTGAGCACAACTTTTAAACCAGCATTGACCAACAACAGCATTCACTGGCTAGCAGCATCACTGCATGAAAGCAGAACACACTTCTGTCTAACATCATTTCCTCGTTCAACACAGTAAAAATCCATGCCAAAAGCAAAGACAGCATCCAGCTATGAGGTGAGCAAAAAGATAAGAAACCCTCACCTGAACCGAATATCTAACATTTGACAGTACAGCTCTCTTAACACCCATTCCCACCAGTCAGGGTTTGGAAGGATTCATCTCTGTCGTGGACCATGTATATTACTAGCATGTCCCCATGACTTTTCTTCTGCCACATATCCTTTTCTCCATTCCATTCTATTACATAAAATAACTTTTTCCTTTGTCTCTTTGAGTGTATCACCTTGCAAATCTCAAATTCTGGATGACCTGCAACAAAGACTCTCTTACACATATGCTTTTATCTCGTCCTAAATAAATGGCTGCTAAGTTTAATGCAAATAATAAATGATCTTTTTGGTTACTGCTCTCGCTTTAAAGTATATTAAAAGGTAAAGATGTTTGAATATCTTGTGGTCTCTGATATATTCTTACTTACATTCCCCATTGTTCTGAACTGTTCCCAGTAGTTTCAAACACTCTTTGGTTACACTTGTGCTAATAAAGTCTGGAACGTTTATCCAACAATCGCCCTATATCTCAACTACTGTACTTGGCTAAAAAACTGGAACATGTTATCTTTTTCCAGTTACAAGACTTTTTAACAAAACACTCCATCCTTCACAAATTTGTTTTTGTCATGCTTAGCCACCCCAGGGATGTGGGTGGACCAAACATTGGCAAGGTACACGCTACTGGAGCGTAATTACGCTCCACTCTTACACGTCACAGAAATATAATTATACACTTGAATTCAACCTTATATTCACTGTGTGCCTTAACTTCATTAACGTGTGTGAAGCATTTAAACGTATTAATGAACTTAAATCATTGTAGGGATTAGAGATTTATATACGTGTGCACTAATGTTCAGTTTAAATATGTAAACATGTATTCTTTATTCACGTTTTTACACTTACACTTCAAGTTATACTTGCATATGTAAACATGTACTCCTTTACTCACATTTTACATGTATTCCTCAAGTGTGCATGTATAACCATGTATTCAAAGTGCATATTAAAGGCTTAGTCCAACTTAGCCTGACTGCAGGCATCAGTTGAAATACATTTTGCTTTGCCAGCATGTTCTTTCTTTCTTGGCAGGTGTATTATCATGATTCTCGTTAGTTTGAGAAAGGCTTATTGTTCATATTAGACTGCTGATAGAGAGGCCTGGGGGGAAGAATTTGGCAGTCAATGTGGAGAATTAATGGTCGAAAGAGGCCTTCTGTTCATCATCTACCAAGACGAAGAGATTTTCAAGGTTGAGAACTGCAGTCCCCATTCAATGCGATGGGAAACTAAGGGGTTGTTGCAGAAAATTATTTGGTTGGCCCCTGGTGGTGTGAAAGGAGATAAGGATGTTACTGACTCTCCTGATACTTTTAAATTGGTGTTCTCACAGTTGGAAGGATTTGAAAATCTCTTTAGACTTCGAGAGGTACAGACCTCTCTGCTTGCCTTATTCTTGGAAGTGTGAAGTTTTATGCTAAATACATATCTTTTTTCCAAGACTTCTCCTGAAGTCTGATTATGCTGACACCTTCTATGCTCCTGAATTAGTGATCCTTTGTAGATGACCCTTTTATTTGCTGTATGTTTAGAAGAGAGAAAGGAAGTTTCTTTATGGAAAACCTGTTTGCTTTAATCTGTTTCTTTATTGCTGTGGTTATCACAGTTTGAGAATTAATTATACTGCGCCTCACCCTGCTGAGATATTTCAGCTTACCTATTTTATTGCTGTACTTAATGAACTTATTACTGGTTTGCATATATATCTGATTGATTGGTAATCCAAAATAAAACCCTTTAACTATATTCAGCGATTCCTGGTCCTTATTGTGGAGTCACATTGGCTTCACAAGTTAGAAATGTATTGTTTATGTTTTCTCCCTTTCAATGCTTTACGTTAACCAACAAAGGTCCATACGACCAATGGGGAAAACTCTTTAACAACTTGACCAAGAGATTACATTGTAAACCCAGCGCTCGTTCACTACTCTTCTGAAATACTGCACTGATCACAGCACGACAAGACATTACTCTGGGATGGGGTCGCAGAGATGTAACCTCGTGTCTCAATGAGAGACTGGCTTGGACTGGTGCATGCAGGCGGACCTCACGGTCTATGAGAGCTGGGGCTGTCCCAGGAAATGTGATAAAGTATGGGGTCCCTGGGAAGAATACAGAAGCTTTGGTGGCTGTCCCATGGTAAATTGAATTATGAAATTAAGCCCAAGGCTCACACTGTACTTAAATATGGATTCTGTATGATGTCATTGGCAGATCTGTTTTTACATTACTGTTGAAAAATAAGAAAAATATGTTTTTTAAAAACACATTTGTTTTTTGTTTTTGTTTTTGTCCTTGACTTAGTACTGATGTAGTTGTGTATGTACTTTAATAATCTATGTTGTTGTGCTGATAATCATTTGCTGTTTTGATTCCTTTAGAACTCTGAGCAGCATTTGACATGGTCAGCCATCATATTTTTCCGAATATGCTTGCTTAAGTTGATATACTGTGCACAGCTCTCTTTTGGTTTTCCAGCTATTTGCATGAAAGGGCATAGCTGATTTTGATGATTTAATTCTCCTCCACCCGAAGAACCCTGGATTACAGAGTTTCCCAAGCGTCAATTTTTATCACCTTTGTTACTTAAAATATATGTGATTCCACTGGCTCACATCATATGAGCTAAAGGTATTGAGTTGTTTCTCTATGTGGGTGAATATGATAGAGATCCAAGGCAACATACCTACACAGCTTTACAGGTAACTTTCCAGGATACAGACGTAGTTGATCTTAAACCACCTAAAACTGAACAATGATAACACAGAGCTTCCCTGTCATTTCAAGCTGTCACCATTCTGGGACTTTTGTTTTGGGCCTTCTTTCTTGGGCCCAAAGGCAGCTTTGTCAACATGTGCTTGTAATTTTGGAGAAAAAGGTATATTGCCTTAGCCATTATTGATCAGATTAAAGTAATAGTCCAGGCTTGCCTTTTCAAACTCCATTCCTTGAAACATCTACTATATTTTCTCACAAGGTGCAAATTGTCAACTCCTCTATAGCAGCGTACCTTCAATGTTGCAACTATGTGTATCTTGACCGACCTGCCTATCTGATTTAAAAGCTTCAAATATTTCATAATTCTGCCACTAGATTGGTGCTCCAAAACCACATAGATCATATCTTTCCTGTGTTAACCTCATTACATTGGCTTACAATGAAGAAGTGGATTGCCTTTAAGTCAATGTGTCTTGTAGTTCTTTTCTCAGTTTTTGACTTTACGAACCATCCTGTGTTTTAAGACTTCAGGATAAACGTTCTCTTTTGTAAGGTCCTGTCTTAAAATCCTTTGCGGTCATGCCTTTTTATTCGCCGCTGCCAAGATATGGAATGTATTATCATCAAACTTGAGACAAATCCCTCAGTAAAAATAAACCTTAAAACATGGCTGTTGTCACAAGATGTTTAGCTTTTCTCCTGACTTTCTGCTTTCTTAGAGCTCAGATACCCTTGTCAGAATTAAAGTCGTGCTGTGCAAACCAATAAACATAAACATAGGTGAGAACTTTATAGCTACCAAATTTTCACAGCTATGCTGGATTTTGGGTTTTAAAAGCTTCTGGTGTATTTAAGTGTCATTGGGGAAAAAGCTCACTGATTCAGGACTACATCACACTGTAAGAAAAGTAAATATGAGGACTGTGCGCTACTTTGTGGACGAGATTAGGATCACCTACCAGTGGCATGCGAGTGTCTCTGAAAAATACAATGCTTTGCCCCATGATATTTCACAACCCATCATCTGCACACAGACTGTGTGCTGCTTGCCAGGAATGTTGGGAGGGTTGTTGCCCCACTCAACTGTGAAACTTGATTTCAGAACTAGGAAACTGTAATTTCAAATTCATGACCCTATCCAAAGGGCTATTTGCAAAGGCACACACTAAGAAGCCTGTCTTCTGGATGGAGCTTACTTGTAAAAGTCTTGAGGAAGTCTTTGTTTTAATAGTTATGATAAGACACCTAGACATTGAATTTCAAGAATTCAATGTCTGCATCGGGCTTTGGTAAAACTACATTTACCCTTTTTGAATCTTCAAACATCTTTCACGTAAAACATAGGGCTGGCTTGAAATGCACATTGAGAGACTGCCTCAGAAAGGCTTTTCTCTCAGCTGAAACTTCTTACCTGAGAAGTGAATGATGGTCTGGCACTTCAGTCCAGGTTAGGCTTCACCTGGATATGTATCTAAAGGTTTCACCCAATTTACCTGCATCTACTTTGTTCCCTCCTTTCAGATGCCTCAACACCTTTGAGCAACAGATTCAACATCTTTCAGTGACAGGTTTGACATCTTCAGACTGGCGGTACTAACTAAGGGGCCGATTCTGATCTCGGCCGGTAGGGCTCCGAATCGGATTCGGCTTAACCGGATCCGATTCGGAGCCCTATTTCCCGACCGATCCGTACGCGCGTCCGGGCGAGCGAGTACGATGCGTATTTGCCGACCGACTCGTCCGGGCGTCCCGACCGCTCCGACCGACTCGATCCCGGGTCGAACCGCACCGACCGACTCGCACGGACACGACTCGCACCGCGCAATGGAGACGTTCCCCGGCCGGGTAAGTACGATGCGCGCCGCGAGCAGTCCGACCGAGCCGCGCACTCCGGCTCCAAAGAGCTGTCGGAGCCGTACTTTGGAGGTCCGTGTCGGACCCCCTGTACGCGTAGCCGCGCGAGTCGCACACAGGGGGACCCATGGGTCCCCCTACCTGTGCGTGTACGGCACGAATCGCTTCGCCGCGTACACGCTGTAGGAGGCGCACTTGTCCGCATCGCACCCATTGAGTCAATGGGAGCCCGCGTACGCGTTGTACGACAGGCTCCCATTGACTTCAATGGGAGTCCGACCGACTCGAGTCCGATGGCATACGTGCGCATCGTACTCGTTCGGTCGGACTGCACGGGTCCGATTCGGTCAGAAATCTCTCCGGGTCCGGCTCGGTCGGAGAGATTTCCGGCCCGAATCGGAATCGGCCCCTAAGTGTTGTTTAGATTAACAACCAAGGCCAGCTCACTGCACCTTAACCTTGCTGAGCACCTCTTCCAGCTGGACCTTCGACTTAACTACGCAACTGGACCACAGCAACTTTAAGTCATCTGCACCAGGCTTGATGAATACAGCTTTCTGGCTTGACCCACTAATTCTGGTTCAAACCAAGTTTTAGTTAGAAGGAAAATATTCCACTGACTCTATCCCTACATCAGAGATCACTGGATCTTTTTGTGCTGAGCTCCTCCTGGGAAAATTAATTTGATTTGACACCCACATTTGACATTAAATGCATTTACTCATAATTTAGATCTAAGATCCTTAACATTACAAGGAACCTTGAGATATTTCTTCTAAACAATATAAGGAAATTGATACTTATTAGTGATATCCAATTACTTACAATAAATAGAATTATGTCACATATTGCACAGGAGTGATAGTATCTTTAGAAAGGCCGAAACATTAAGAAATATTTTACTTTTTAAAGCACAGGTTTGCAAGTAAATTTGCAAAACACCACTGTGAAGTATCTAAGTCATTCTCAACTCTGAAATCACCTCCCCCAATGGGCATGGATGTTATTTCTAGGCTACTTCAGAATGTGGCCATGTTTACTTTCCCTCTTAGCATAGAAATGGATTTTCCCCATTCAGAGTCAAGGTCATAATTTGCCTCTTACTGTGATGCCATTGCAATTGCGGAGCAAGTAATGTCACTTCTGCTCTCCCTGTGATTTTGTTGAAATGACTGTAGCAGTTGCTTTTCAGGTGTGGAGTATTGAGCATCCTTAGTATTTCAGCAGGTCATTTACTTATTGCTTTTCTATGCTAGTGTTTTGTGACTGGTAAAGTCATCCTGAAAAAGAAGCGTTGCTGCATCCAGCGTTTTGTTGCAAGCTGTGATTTTGCTTCCCATGCTGAGTTTCTCATGTTGGAATGGAGTACAACATGCAGTTGCAGTTTTACCACACCTTATAACCAACCGTACCTTTTCCCCATCACTGACCTTTAAAGGTCCGAATGTGGAGGAAATACACTATGAAAATGTCTCCAGGTTATACCTTGAGGCATTTTTCACAGTTTAATATCATGAGGCAAGGCCAACTTGTACTGACCTCAGAATCGAAAACTGGAAGCAGAGACTATTTGCACCCCATTTTTAAAACTGAGAATGAGGGCCTAAATAACTAAGACATGATTAAAAGCAGGCTACTTAAGTTATCAGGCAAAGCATTGCTGAGAGAATTTATACCCTGTCCAAGCATGCATACGTGAATTCAGCAGTGTACATTTAGGTTATCTCCCAGCAGAGAGGCACTGATTTTCTGTCAGAGCGAGTCACGTGAGATGCGAGCAGACGCAAATGCGAGCAGATGGGCCGCGTTTGAGCCCAGAGCTCCCGATCGACTTCTGGCTTCCTCCAGCGGGGCCCCTGCAGTCTCCGCACCTTCACACCTCGCACCTCGAGGCCAGTTCAACATCATCGCGAGTGCCCGAGTGCAGCGGCTGTAGTAGGCTGCTGCAGAGAGGCTGCCCCAGGTGGTCCGCGGAGGCGGCCCGGGTGCAGCTTACGGGCACCTGGTGAGCTCCACTCGCCTTTGCTACATATCTCGCAGCCTGTGGCCAGGGCTGGTGCCAGATCCAGTTACATCCAGTTATAACGGCACCTGGAGGTAACGCCTGTGGAGTAGTGGAGGAGTGGGGGCCTAGTGATTACAGTTTGTTTTTTGTGCCCTCTAGGGCTGGGTGCGGGTTGCGGGCCTAGACAGGTGTGCTAGATTCGAGCCTTGAAGCTCAATAAATCCTGTGGCTAGGAGCAAGGTGACAAGACTTGGGTACGTAGTGGCACAAACGATCCAGGAAAATAGTTGTAACATGTCTTCCTGGTTCTCTTCGGAACAAGATACGAGGAAGGAGGAGAAGACATGGGGTTCCTTTTTTCTCTGACCAGGAGGGCTTGACTATCAGTGCTCAGGAGTTACACAAGAGGTAAAGGGAGTCCTAAGAGTGGTGGCAGTAGATACCATTGCTAAGTGAGAGCCCAGACCTGTCGTGGAAGCGGCCCAGCTAGGTGCAGCTTGCGGTCGGTCTGGTGAGTTTCCATTTTAGGCTCACTCACCTCCCCTTAAGAACAAGACTGAGACCCAGGTGGAGTTATGACTGCAAAAGAAATTGCGTTCAGGAAAATTGGTTTACGTAAGAGCTTGTAAAAAAAACAAAGCTAATCCCCTAAGGAAAAATCGATACAGATAAACACACTAAAGGGTTTTAATGCTATTTCCACCTTCTTTTCTAAAAGAGAGTCGGGGCTAAATAGAGTGGCAACTAAGGAGAATAAGCCTATATCGCTTCCCGGAAAGGTCAAGGCGGAAACAGAAAAGTCGCTTTTGGCAAATCTTACCGTCTACTCACCCGGAAACAGAGTGATTCGGTCTGTGGTTGAATTAAGTCCTGATCTCAGAGAGGAAGGCCCCCGCTGGAAGACTTTACTCTCCCAGATATTAATATCAGTCTGAATCCTATCTCAATGTTTTTTCAGACTCCTAAGCCACACACTAATACTTCATAGACGTGACTTTCCCTCTGGTCCTACCATTAAGATGCAGCTCTTTAGTAGTACACCCAGTGGAACTTCTATATTAAATTCAAGGGCCCTTTGGTAGTAGGAAAAATAAGGGCAAAGAAATCGCAGACTTATTTGAAGAAAATCAGCCCCTCTTGCTACAGCAGTTCTTCGAACCTGAGGACCTTGTTCTTTCACCTACATCTTTGTCCTCTCAGTGTTTAGAAAAGGAAAAAACAAATATGGAACGTAAAGTTTTCCCATTTTCTTAAAAAGAAAGGGCATAGAAGTTGAACAATCTGTATCAGAGCTAAAGTAAATCAAAAGTAAAAGTAAATCTGCCCGCAGGAAGAAGAAGGAAAAAAGGGAAATACTTTGAAGAATAAACAAAAAAAGAGCAAAACGACTGCGCTTCAACACCAATTTAACTTTGAATCCTGACTCGATTTCTATAAAGAGGGAAGAAGGACAAGCTGAAGCTCTCCCAAGGGGTTCTCAGTCGCCATTAAGGAACTCCTGTGCTTCAATCCTGATTACACAAGAAGATAACCCCTTGGATCTAAGCTCTGCATTGGTGACACAGTGTAATTTGAAACCTAATGCTGCATTATTTTCCTCCTCTTCAGGCAATAATGTAATTTACAATCCTATTGGGAGTGCACCAGTGGGAGATTGCCAGGCTAGCCATCTGTACCTCTCTTCTTAGATTTTTCTTTCATTTTTGATCATGAGCTGTATATGAATAGGTCTTTCCTATTAGGCTGTTTTGCTGAAATTCCTGACCTCCAAATGATCTGGAGTAGTGATCTTGTCCTAGTTCAAGTTCAAAAACACGGTAATTACGTGGGGTAGGGGGGGTGGGCAGTGGCAGAGTGATGTTTAGTTCTAAGGTGATTTCCTATTTAATAATTTTAAATAGTGATAAATTGCGATGCTGTGGCATTGATGTTCTTGTTCCCAAAGAGGAGAAAGCTTTTAAAAAGCTACTTATAACACACAGTCCACTGCCCAATCAGATCTTTCTGCATTAGTTATCCCTTATTTAGAGATAGAAAGTACAATGCGGGTCTCCCTCTGTAAAGATGAAAGGAGAATTTCTCTACTTGCTGAGAAAAAGAATAACCAAGCACTGACTGTAGATGAGGAAAATAGGAAATGGAGTTGGGTAGCAGATGCTCTTAACATAAATAGCTCTTTGGGTCTAAGATACGGGAACTCTTCCTAGCAAGGGTCTCAAATTGATCTCATGGAACACAGCTGGCTTATGCTCTAATAAAAAACAAATTGTTATTCTTTTAAGCAGACATAATATGTATACAAGAGTCTTGGATTGTAAAGAACTGGTCCATTGAAGAATATATTGTGCTAAGCCGTCCTGCGCTCCCAGTGAATAGAGGACACGCGAAAGGAGGTATTGCCATATTGCTCGGAACAACTTCTAGATGGATATATAAAGATATCCCCCACGTCTCTAACCTAATTCAGGCAATCAAGCTAGATTTTAAGGAAGAATATGAAAGCTTGGGTACCCTGCTTATTGTAAATGCTTATATCCCTCCTGACTCATCTAACACTTATCTACTAAAAGATCTGTTTGTTTTTATCCCTACTATCATGGATAGAGAAGATTGTAGGTATTTAATGCTGGTCGGCGATTTGAAAGCCAAAGTCTCTTCCCACAGTGTAAGGTTATTTGCTAATGCCTCAAAAGATGAAGCCCTAAAAATCTCTCCTGCCTTGTTTCCGAGTAATAGTCGGGTTGATAAAAGAGGTGCGATTTTACTTGAAGGCTTGAGAAATTTAGTCCTATTAATTGCAAATGGGAGAGTAGGAAATGATATCCCAGCAAAAATTACACATAAAGTGTCCACTGGAGGAACTATTATCGATTGCTTAATTGTTTCAGCAGATTTCTTCAGTAAGCTCTCTTATATGGAAGTTCTGGAAAATCCGTATAGTGACCATATGTTGATCTCCTCCAAAATCGAGAAGACCTGTGTCAAGGTGGATTCATGGAATTTTAAGGATAAATCTGTAGGTTTTAAGAAAACAAATGGTAGAATCCATTGGAATATTAAAGCTGCTTAAAAACTTAGATACCCTAACAGTTTTAATAGGAGACCAGCAGTTTATAGTAGAGGGAGATTTAAACCCTCCCCAGTTTGATCCGCTGGAATCTCATCGTCTCAGTATAAGTACCCTGGTTACGTCATGTAAAATTAACCTTTTCCCAATTAAACAAAGACCGCCTTTTAATCCACTACTTCATATAAATAGGGAAATGAATAAATTAGTGAGGGCCCAATTCCTGAACTTTTCCCTCGAACGAAGTAAATTAATAAATCTATTAAAGAGAAAAAAACGCTCCCTAAGACAAAAAAAGGAAGACCATGAATGGGTCCAGTTAAAAGAGGCACCCTCAAAAAACAACGCTAAGAGGTATTGGGAAATAATCACAGATAGTTGCGGTACTAGAGTAAAATCCCTCCCAATTCCTATAAAAGAAGAAGAATGGAAACATCATCTCGTAGAATTTTATTCTGTTAACCTTAATTCATCTGGCTCTGCCTCTATTTCAACTAATCCCTCTGATATCCCAGAATCCAGCTATGCACCTTCAAAGAGTGAAGTTGTAGGACTTATTAAAAAAATGAGAGCTTCAGGAGCAATGGGACCTGATGAAATTCCTATGAGAATAATTGAAGAAGAGCCCCTGCTGTGGGCTACATATCTTACTCCTTTTTAACTGCTTTTACATGCAAGGGAAGACTCCCCCTTCATGGTCTGGTAGTATCCTAATTCCACTATATAAAAAGGGTCTTGGACACATTCCAGGTAACTACCGGCAAATAGCTCTATTAGACGCAGTGGGGAAAATATTTGCACGCAGTATTTTAGACCATCTCACTGACTGGGTGGTGGAGGAGAAAATTCTCCCCATAGAACAAGCAGGATTTAGAAAAAATCATTACACCCTGGATAACATCAGTATGTTGAAATTAATAGAGGAGAAGTATACTTTATTTCGCAGGTCAAACGTATATGTGGCATTTATAGATTGCTCAACAGCCTTTGATAAGGTAGACCGGCCATTACTTTGGAACAAATTGCAAAAATGGGGCTGCCTGCCCCCCTGTTATTGCTAATTATTGCCCTGCACTCGGGTACGTGGTGCCAGGTGCTATTAAGGGGAAATCAGGGCCTATCCCCACACAAAATGGCCTGAAGCAAGGCTGTCTACTAGTCCTGCTTCTCTTTTCTCTGTATATAGCAGATTTACCTGAATGCTTTTCTCCCCTAGAAGGAGACACACCGAAGATAGGCGGCCGCCCTTTTGCATGTCTTATGTATGCAGATGACATTGAATTATGGATCTGACTCCCAATGAGCTGAATAAGAAGTTGATGTCACTGCAGAAATATACAATGGCACAGTTTTTGAAGATAAATGTTTCTAAAAGTAAAGTTCTGATCATGAAATGTAGTAGGAGCAGAAAATTATATAATTTTAACTGGAGAATTGGCTCAGAAAATCTTGATTGTAGATTCTTATCTCTACCTGGGGAAAGTAATAGCGGGCAGCACAAAGAATAAGCCACATATTGAACATAGCTCTTGTAAAGCCTCATCGCATGCAAATGGCTTACATATATTTTATAGCGTAATGGGTCGAAGACACTTCTTACATTTATTATCAGTTTTTAAAGCAAAAATCCCTTCCACATTGTTATACGATATTGAATCTGTCCCAGTAGAAGACTGGAGTTTCCTAGATAAGACAGAAGGCCAGATTTTACGCAAACTATGTAATTTTACCACATTGGTCCCGACACCCGCTATCAGATTGGAATTTGGTTTGGTAAGTTAATTTGTTCAAGGCTTAGCCAGGGTAATACGATGGGGATACCAGTTAAAGAATAGTGAGTTGTATACTTTAAGGGGTTTTCTACGTCAAGAAATCTTCGGAGGAAAAACACATAAATATTCCTTCTCCCATGACTTCACCTTGGCGCTGAATTATTTCAGTGCACAGGAGGAGTCGGTGACTATGCTCCCGCTTTTAGAACTTAAATCCTTTTCAAAAAGCACGAGTTATGGTTAGCTACCAGAGAGATGTCAAGTATTGTAGATCAAAGGAAAGACTGAAGATAATAGCCACATCAAGTACCCCGAGAGTTGCTCAGAAATATCTATCTTGGAACTTAGACTATGGTATTCGCCGATGGCTAACTCTATGCCGCATGAATCTTTTACCATTACATGATTTAACAGCAAGTTGATCCCCCTCCATGAAAATTGGGAAAAACTGAAATATATGTAACCTGGGCATTCAGAATTTTAATATTATTCTTTTTGTTTGCCCAGCTTTGTCACTGTATCGTCCTCGATGGCTTCGACCAATGTTTATACAAAACAGCATCCAAAGCATATCATCAACCCGCAAATTTCTCCTCTATCCAAAGAATGAAATAGTGTGTACAAAACTATTTCACTTTTTTAAGGAGTGCCTGAATATATTTTAGTCCTTAATACACTCTACTTAAGTAGGTCCTTCTCACAGTAGCACACACTTTATTTATCATAATGAATAAAGAGGAGGACTAGTGACACGAGTTACGAAAACACCATTTTACTCCCGTTATCTCTTGGGATATATGGCACCTTTCACGGTTAGGCTTGTTATCCCATGGGATACAGGCACTTCTCATGACTATGCTCCTAAGTTCTGGGCCTTTTGTAGTTCTTATTAAGGCTAATGGAGTTTTATACTTTTGGGAATAAATCTTGCACTTGACTATTGTGACTGCTTAGTTGTCTTCTGCACAAAATTTGGTTACATTTTCACCTTTTAACCATTGCTGTTTTGGGGAAATGAAATTTTTGATACAAATGCGTTCGATCTTTCCTTAATTTTTTTTCCGGTCTATAATCCTCTGTTGCTACATGAAGCTTTTTTATCTAAAATTGGATTAATTATGAAGTTGCTATTGTATGGAAATCTAACATTAACAAATTGAATATGTACTTAACTTGATTTATTTGTTGCGGTAAAGGATTTAATTATGTTATTTCATTTGCTTATTCCGTTAAATGGTGATTATTTTTATCCATATTCTGTTTATTCTGTGCCTTTGTTCATCTCCGATTTGCCTTTGCACATACTTCTTTGCTGCTTCAGGGAGAACCTAGAATTGGTTATGAAGGATTTCGATATCTCCTTTGATAGATTAATTGGAATATAAATTGCTGCCGCTATATAGCTAGAATTTTTGTTTTTATAATTAACTTTTAAATGAATTGAAGTGAATTTTATTGAAATTTTATAAAAATAATTGGTTATGTATTTTATTTATTGTGGTAAAGAACTGAGAATGTACTTTAACATGCTCACTGTGTAATAATTGTGTGTATATCTTTGTGGGCCTCATTGGAGATCCAAATCGTAATAAATATATTGAATTGAATATCTCCCTTTCTTAAATGGCAATACCTCAGGACAAGTTAAACATTAGGGGCTCTGTTCACAAACTGCATTTTGTAGTATGTTTAGTAGTACTACAATGGTACTACTAAAGTCCCACAAAATGTTATTCACAAACCTCCAAGTGTAATTCTCCACCTCATCTCTTTTATCTTGTTTATGGGGAGATCCTCACCTATCTAAGTTTACTACTTAAAGTAGTAAATGTGAGAGGGACCAGAAGTGGCTTGAAAAAGGGGTATACTTATTACTAAATGAAAGGGGTTTAGGGAGGAGTAAGGAAGGGTTAATTGCACATTAGGGAGGGGCTTAGGGAGGGACATGCTCCCACTCACAAAAGCTAAGCCCTTTCTTTTTCACAAACTGCACTTCTAAAGTTACTCAAGCCAAAAAGGAACCCAAAACACTACTAATTACTCCAGTGCAGAGCAGAAGTAAGTCAAGCACTTAACATGGCCAACCACTGGTACTGTCACACCCTTCGATAGATTGAATAAATTGATTTGTAGTTTAAATAAATCATTTTAATTTAACATTATTCCCTATGGGGTTTTTATTTTATTCCCTACCTCCATTATTTTCTGTTGTTGCAGTACCAGTGGTTGGCCATGTGCTGGGCTGAACTTACTACTGTTTTGGCAGCATTATTTACGCTCATAAATTTGACTCCACCGCTTTTTTCAGGGGATGTACACATGAAAGTCTACACTTATGAGTAATGTTACACTCGGATTTTGTGAACAGCAAAAGTAGTAAAGTTACTTACATTTTTAAGATTAAATTATATGTGTTAACTCACAAGTGTAAGTTATATGTAAGACAATTGTTTTAGACAAGTGCCTGATTTCATTTGTAATCTAAAATGCATAAAGCATTTCATAATCTTCCAGAAACCTTTGAATTACATTACTGTTTCACCTTCACAAAATCAAGAATATAAATTTTAATAAAAACAGAGAAACACACCGTCTACTGCTCATTTTCTATTACTTGTCTTTCCAGGGACTTTTGCACTCACTTCTTTGATATCTGCTGGTGCAGTTGAACGCCTGGTTCCTCCAATTAACAGCAGTTCAGCTGCTAACTATTCTCCAGATTTCATGGGCTTGTCTGATTTTGAGTTTCAAAGAATTGGAGTTGCTGCTGCAGTTACGTTTTTAGGAGGTGTCATTCAGGTAGGTAAATTTTACAGCAGACAAAACCAATGATTTATGACTTTTAATGAAAATGTTACTTTATTGTTTATTGAACTGGGGCAGATTTACTAAATTTGAGCACTAAGTAGTTCAACAACCAAGGTTTCTGCACTGCATTGTGCAAGGGGGATGAAGCAGCCCAAAGCCATATTTACAAAAACTGTCCTGCTGCTGCTCTCTTCCCTTATGCTAGAAGATGAATGGTTGGAGGAATAAAAGCATTCCTCCTGTTATATAGTTCCTACGTATTTTGTAGGACTGTGTATTAGATCAACAAAATTTCATAATAAAGGGACTGAGTCTTATTTCATCAGTAAATGTTCGTTCGGCTAGGTCACAGTACTGCATCTAAACTCCTAATCCTCCAGAGTTACAGATGCTGTTGGTGACCTCGAACATGACCACTCTTATTCTCATGGAATTTGTTGAAACAGATCTAACCCTTTCATTTGTCACTTTGCATGCCCAAAGTTTCACAAAGAGAAGAGACAATAATACATTTCAAATATTTATTGAAAAGATCTAATCCTTGTAAATAATAAATGAACTATGATTATTAAACAGATGAGACACATCATTGTTATAAGCATTATTAGAATGGTGAAAAACACAAGCAATTCAACCGTGTTAATTGTCCCTAATGTTACTCCTATTGATCACTATTAACCCTACACTAGTGAGAGCATGGTGGAGTACACTTCTGCCAGACCCTGTTGGAATGATCTAACCCCATACCTTGGTGTAATGTCTCAGGAAGCCGGCATCAGTACATTAACGAATGCACTCCATCTCAGTGTCCAAGCCTGCGCATATCTGGCTGTGCAGCTATCTTCCTTCTTAATATGAATATCGGGGCCTGCGGAGCTGCATCTCAATCTCAGCAGCTTCCATGATGACTCTGGTATGAAGTGCCTATCACCGAGTTCAAAACTGATGCAGTTTAGTTAATAAAACACCAGCCTTATCTCATTTTGCCAGAGACGCAGAAAAACATCTTTTACTTAGTCTGGGCAAAAAAGAGGTGTCTCCTACGAGCATAAAATAAAGCAAGGACATCATGTTCTAGTATGTGTGTTCGTGGAACTAACAGTGCAGACCACAGAACAACAATGTCTACCAAAAATAAATGCATGTGTGACATTTTCTAGTGTTAGTGAAAAACATGTTCAAGCCACCATTCTAAAAAGATGCTAAGTTAAAGAGGAAAACTAAAATGGAGACTAAATGTAATCCCTATAACACTCCAGCTTTGTAGCTACTTCTAGGAGGCATTATTTTTTGATCCAGAAAATGGTCAGGTAATCTTAGTAGATCAAGCTTTGCATCAAAAACAATGGGTGCTTTCACTGTAATGTGTTGAAGTTTGCATATTAAATGCTTTGTAAGCCTAATTTAGAGTTGGCTGGTATAGTCGAGGTATGACAGCAGTAGAAATTCTGCAGCCTGTAACGTATGTGGGAAGCCATACAGGGAAATATCGGTTACATTATTCTCCTAGTGTTGAAGGCGCTTTTCAGCACATTGTTAACCGGCCTATTGAGTACGAGTTTGAAGTTCATAATCACGCCTATTTACTTTTGTTGATGTGGTGTGAGGGATCGTCTTAGGCCAGGCTGCAATTGAGCCATAAATGTTTGATATTCCACAAGGTAAGATCACAGTTTTTGAGTGATTTATTTTCAGATTATTGGGTGACACCTAGTTTTCTACTGCCTGAAGGGTTTTGGTTAATCTAGTTATCCCAAGGTCTGGCACTTTTTCCAGCCTAAAAATGAACTGTATGTTGTCATCGTCAGGTAAGTTTAAATGACATCTAATCTCAGGGAGCGTGGCCAAATACATCTTGAATAGTGGAGGGGCAATCGCGGAGCATTGGGGGACACCTAGCTTTTACGAGAATGCTGCTTGTAGAAATGAAGAGAAGGACACAGTTTGTGTTCAATCCATGAGATAGAACTGGATAAATGTTATGGTCATACCCTTTATTGCTTCAGTAATTAACACATCTGTCTTAGTATGTAAATAGTGGATGGTGTTATTAGCATGTCCACAGAGCACCTGGGGTACACCTTACAGTTGCTTATAGGGGCTACAGTGGTCAGATATATCATCAGAGGAGCTTAGGGCAAGCATTGTATTGTTTATGGCAACGTCGTCACCAAATATTAGAAAAGGGTTAATGAAAATATTTTGCTGAAAACTAACTGTACTGACTACTTGTGTTTATCATGCTAGGGCTTACCTTTGGGAAGTAGAGATACTAGATAAAAAAGTCACATTCAGGTAATTTGCGGGACAGGACGAAAGTATTATAACTTCCACTCATGGAGTAAATAGAGACAGACCAAATTGAGGTTGCATTTTGACTTTCATCTTATTGATAACAAGGCCTTACGAATTGTGCAACTTCTGTAACGGCTAACCAACTATGAGACAGTAGCTAACTGTGTGACAGCATGGGATGGTTACTTTAAATAGTTTCAGCCTCATAAATATTTTAGGTTTTTTCAGGCAATGTTGTTGTTTCGCCTTCCATCTCCAGTGATGCATCACCGACTCTTCATTTTCCCCGGTAATGCATTTCCTTCCCTTTCTCCCATTCTGACTCTTCGATGATTTTCCTCTTCCAAGATTTTGTATAACCAAGCATGCTGGCTAGCCTTTTCTGTCTTTAAGCCAGGCTTTCATCTGTTTTCTCAGCAAAGCTAAGCTATGAAATCTGTTTCCTTCCCCCATCCATTCAGTGCAGTTCTCCATCTCCCTACATGTCCAACAGAGCAATCGTGCTCCTTCATGTCATCCTAATGTGCAATTCCTCTTCCCCTTTTCACACTACTATGAAGTTGTTCCCTAATTCAGGGCATCGGTGCCTTATGATTCTTGCATGTCCCTGTTTCATTGTTAAATCTTCCACCTGGAACCAATGAGCAGTCATTTTCCCTCTACCCTCCTTGTTTCTGTAGTGTTTCTAGTTTCCCTTCACCTCTTCTTTCAGATTGTTTGCTCCTTCCGACCAGTTATGTTTTGCTGTGATGCTCTCTCCTACTAGTTAATTGATCGCCCCCTTCCCTTTTCACCCTAACCATGATTTGCAGTCCTTCTGTCTTCTTATACTCTGTTTTAAATCATGCAATCTCGAGCCCACTCCACTGCACTGCCCAGGTGCCAACTTCTTGTAAAGATGTGATCATGGGAACCCAAAACCCTCAATGCAGTTGTATTGCCCCCAAAGTTCTTAAGTTTTTTTACTTTTGGGCAGCATATTATGGGGCTTCTGATACTGTAGGCACCGTTCAACTGCAGATCTGGTGCTCTTCTGGGACACCCTTGAAATAGCTTGAGAAAGATGAAGAAATATGCCATTAGGCTCCCTACCCTGTTATATCAAGGGGGTGGCCCTTTCCACTGCCAAGACAGGCTTTCGCTGGTGGCAGATTCTAGGATTCAGGTTGCTGTAGCTGCAACTAGGGGTTGCACTTCCTAGCCTCCCATTATATATTGAACCTAGTAGCATGGACAAGATGGGACACATTTTGTTTATTTGATCTCTTTAGTGGAAAGTTTTGCAAACATCATATGCATAGGTTGTACATTAATGAATCACAAGTATTCGAAAGTGTGCTCATTGGAGATAGTTTGCTATCAGTAGTGGGGCACCTGTCATGAAGGTTATCTTTAGTCGATCACAAACAGCTGTATGTTTGTTTAAAAGGTCCTTACAAGATGGAGGATGGATGCTGCCCACTGAGAACATCAAAAGACAACCTACCCCCACTTTTTCCTCCTCTCTTTTTACTTTGCCTCCTTTGGGGTTCATGAACGCAATTTCTGCCAGATCAGTCCCTTGTAGGTTATATTTGTCCATATGCACATAGGCATTAGCTACCTCAGTGCCATCTGAGAATAGGGCAATGAGTGCCCTTTCCAGACGCCCCTCTGAGAAGGGAAACTGCTCCAACCTGGTTTGTTGAACTTTTGAACAGCAAAGGATGCACAGAATCTCATCAATATTTGACTGCTGCCCAATAATCAGGACTTGTACATTCAGAGCTCCCCTCCAAAATATTGAACACCTTATTCGTCACAGTTCTGTATGGTCCCTGCTGTGGCGATTCCAGAACATGGATCACAGTGCTGTCACATTCATCAAAGATAGGATCAAGCCTAAGAGCCCTGGTGGTACTCTGCTGGTCAGGAATCCCTCAGTTAATTCAACGAGTTCAGAGATGAGGGTACAGTACCTAGAATCCTTTCTACCGGCCACCAAAGAGAGGAGCAGCTTGCAACAAGAATCAACTTCTTGACTCTTCCTGCACCGCCCTCTAATGTTGTTTTTGTTTTTCTCTTAACCCTGTGTGTGTTTCCAGGGTTAAACACTTGGTTGACCTGTGTATACCCAGTTTTTGCCCCCTTGTGTAGCTGAGCTGACCATTGTCCACTTAAGGTCAGACTTTGGTCTGACCTGCTTGACTATTGAAGTTAGTTCACTGTGAGTATGGAAAATCTGACATGAAGTCACCAGCACCTCTAGTTGCGGGAAACCCTCATTTTATGGGACTAACAACCCTTCCCCCTAAACTAGGAGTTCAGCTAATCTTTTCAAACACTAGTCTCCAGTTTCTAAATTCTAAGACACTTCAGATTTAATTGCATCAGAACTGTTTGTCCACAGTATTGATTGACACTGTGTTTTCTATATTTTACTCAATTTACCATATTTGCAATCACTAGCGTCATGGACTGTAAGGTTATTAGCTAATAACAAAGTAACCAGGTTTTGGCAGAATGGTTGTCTTGCTTCACCTTTCAGTGCAGTGTTTGAGATCAGGTAGCATCACAAACGTTACATGTTTGTGAACATTGTTTGACTCATCCAAGCGTTTTACAGTTAACTGCGTTGTACTGTTATGTATCTCATATTTTTAGGTGTACTCCGGTGTTTGCCGTTATTCAGTAATCCCATATGGTATACAGTGTTTTGTCTAAGGGTTCTGTTTATATCACTGTATCTTGTTAATTTATTGCTCGTGTGTTGCGTATTGTGATTTTTGATATTCAGCCTTTGTTTTTGCTCTAAAAATGCAAGGTGTTCTGAGTGGTTGAAACGCACATGATCGTTGCTGCTCAGGCCCCTGACTGACATCGACATTCTGCACATATTGACTGCACTGGAATTTCTACTTAGGGAAGAAAAAAGAGCAGTACATCAGTCTAAACGGGCATTAATTACTCCCATCCCACACCAATTTAGAAAAATAAAATGTAATAAATTATTTGACACCAAAACGACAAAAAATCCAATCAGTAGAACCGAACATATGCAATTTTATAGATATAAGTATAAACAGTGCCTAGGAGCACTAAGCGCCAACTGTGGTTATCGTGTCACGCTGGACTGGGACAAAGTCACAAGTTAAGGCCCACCGCGATGGAGAGCGTGCCAAATACAAGGCCCACCGAACAAGAGTACCTTAAATCCTGGTTGCAGAGCGTTGCGAGATCCCGCCTCGAGGATGCGTTGCACAGTGAAGGCGATGCAAGGTCCGAGTTTGCGAATGCATCGTGCAGCAGCAGTTCAGGGAAGCTGCGATGCTGCGATGCTAGGTCCTGCATCATTGAAGATGCCGCCAACGAGGGGGTTGTGATATGAAGTCCTGCGTTGGAGATGCATCTCGCATCGGCTGGTTCCAAGGAAGTTGTGGGGCTTGCGATGCAGAGTCCTGCATTATCGCTGAGGATGCCGTCAACGAGGGGCTTGCGATGTGAAGTCTTGCAACGGAGATGCGTCACACAGCAGTTCCGATGCGGAGTTTGGTGAGGCAATTGCATTGTACTGCTTTGGTCTCTGCTGGGATCACAGCTAGGCTGGCAGAGCACATTCAGGCCCACTTCCAAGGGTCCAGGAGTGAGATGGCACAACTTGAGAGGGTAGGACTCACAGCAGACGGAGTCCAGTTGCTGTGTTCAAGGTGGTTGGAGCCTTCTGTCCCTGAGGCTCTGGTCGGAAGGCCAGCCAACTAGCGCTTGGAGTCACTCTGGTGATCCTAGGTTCAACATGCAGGTCAAGTCCTTCACTCATGCAGCAGGGCAGAAGGGCAGCAGGGCAGCCAGGCAACAGAGCAATAGAGTAGCAGTCCTTCTGGCAGAGCAGCACAGCTGTCCGTCTGAGTCCTCCACAGGTCCAGAGGTGTACTGAAAAGTTGGGTCTGAGGGTCCATTATTTATACTTGGTGCCCACTTTGAAGTAGGAGATAGTTCTGGAGGTTTTCACCCCCAGAGGTGCTTAGAATTTTCTGCGTCCCTGCCCTGGCCCTAGATTGTCTGGGGTCACAATAGACTACTGAGAGATAGCCAATCCTGTCAACACCTATGGCGTCTTGTCTCACTGTCTGGAAACAATACACAAGGACCAACTGCAAGCTATACCTAGACATGTAACCCAGGATACACACAGCAGACACCAAATGATTGGGACGAAAAATTGCCAACTTTCTAAAAGTGACATTTTCAGAATTGTGATGTAAAATCCGACTTTACCATTAAAGGGGGCTTTTATTCCATATTTTTAGACACCATGCTCAACATTCCTACCTGCTTCCATTTGCACGTTATCACCTATTAAATGTAATAAGTTAGCCCAATGTTATCCTATGGGAGACGTAGGCCTTGCAGTAGTGACAAACAAATTTAAGAGTTTTTTACCACCAGTACATGTAAAACCTAAAAGTACATGTTCCACTTTTTAAATACACTGCGCTCTGCCCTATGGGCTGTTTGTGCCTACCCAGGAGTGACTTATATGTATTAAAAAGGAAGGTTTAGGTCTGACAAAGGGTTTATTTTGCCAGGTCGAAATGGCAGTTTTAAAACTGCACACATGGGCTGCAATATCAGGCCTTAGACTGGTTTAAAGGCCTACTTGAATGGGTGACACAATCAGTGCTGAAGGCCCAATAGTAGCATTTAATTTACAGGCCTTGGCATATGTAGTACCACATTACTAGGGACTTACAAGTAAATTAAATGTGCCAATTGGCTGTAAGCTAATTCTACCATGTTTAAAGGAGAGAGCACACACACTTTAACACTGGTTAGCAGTAATAAAGTGCATAGAATCCTAAGGCCAACAAAAACGGGATCAGCAAAAAATGGAGGAGGAAGGCAAAATGTTTGGAGAAAGACAACCATAAGGCTGTCAGGTCAAACACAGAGGTAAAGGTGCCCAATTAGACCTGATGGCTACGCCCTTAAGAGAAAGATTTAAACCATTTTATTGTGTGGTTCAAGGCCCCTAACATGGAAAAGGTCCAGGAGAATAAGTAAGCATACTGCCATTTATTAACAAAAAGCAAAAACCAAACAACGCTGTTTCAGTGGCATGACACTCCCTAAAAGCAGACAGGATTTTGGATTTATGCCCAGATTTACTAAGACTTAGCAGCACCGCAAAGCAACACAAAGCGATGCATTGTTATTTACTTTCAAGTGCAAAAGTTATTTTGCGCTGAACAGGTGACTTTTTTCCAGCACATATAGTGCTTCGTGCTGCTATGCAGATCAATGTAAACATCCATTGGTTTTGACTGAGATACTCAGATAGGAAAACCAGGCTTTGTGTCAAAAGCTAACACCTCCTTTAAGCAGGTGCAAACAAGAAGAAATATTTTCATTTCTCAAAAAACATGCATTGTATGTCTGCTGCACAAATTCTGTATGTGGGATCCTTCTACATGTGTCTAGACATAGGAATTTGTATTCAAAGTGTATGCTTCCAGTACAAATCCTAAGCTAGATAGTCCACACTTGCCTCAGCAGGCTAATGTTAATAGATATGGCTCCTCATTGTGTTTTCCATCTTGCGCAATGCAGCTCAGCTATAGGTTGCTATGCTGCGCTAAATGAAAAATTATTAAATCTGGACTAGAGTTTTATGGGATTTGATGAAACATTGGAAATTTTGAATGAGGGGCTTCTCAAGAAATTTAGCGAGTACTGGAAAGGTGGTATTGAAAGATAAGTAGATAGATCCCTAGTAGTCTGACTTGCTTTCTTTATCAGCGGCACACTTTCTTGGATGAAGAGACTATTTAGAAGGCTGATGGCAGCTGCTAACATATGAGTCCAAATGTTGCTGAAAAATCAACACAATTCACAATTTTTTTCATTAACGTTCATATGGTTACCTACATTCTAAGTGTCTATCACTAAAATCTGCATAGTTGGATCCAGATATACTATTTACTGGTTGCAAAAAAATTAGTTGCAATTTGCAACCAGTAAAGAATTTTATGAATCAATCTGCCAGAACCCCTTTCAGAGGGCCACGGGGCACGCAGGGGCTACTGGGCCCAACCGTGGTGGCTGAGGACTTTTCCTTCAGATGTCCCCCGGCCTGACCTACTATTGATCCTAAGCAACTGGGCCAGGTGGTCCTTCCACACTTGACTATCAGAATAGGGCTGGCCGAGCAGTCCAAGGGCCCCTTGGGGAAAGGGGGGATGGGTGGTTACAGAGTAGTGAACATGGACTCACAATTTAATGTGCGTGCAGCAGTATATCATTATCCAGCCAAATACTCATGTTTAATTAAACTTAGAACACTCAGTTTTATGAAAAAAGAGAAGTATTTTATTTCTACTGCTATCCACACAAAGGAAAAATATGACATTCACAAACAATTACACCGTCACTTTTGAGGTTCGGGCTCTATTGCTTCTTTGGCAGTCACCTGTCACACTCCCTCCTCGCACTAGAGATAGTGGTTATCCCCCATTCACTATTAGAAACACCCATGGTATGCCCCCCCAGTAGTCCGAGTATCAAGAATACACTTTGACTCTAATATAAAGTCAATAGTGTTCACGCTACATTGCTAACTTTGCAACGAGTTCCCCTGGGGATGACAGGCCCAAAACCAGTATTATCTGCACCGGCAGGCATAGAGCGGATGAAGATCCTCAGGTGAGCCGAACGCATGCGGTCCAGGCAACTGCACTCAGCGGGTTCAGAATCTCTCACTCGTGCTCGTGCTCCCATAGCAGCCCAAGGCTCTCTAAGGATCTTCCTGCGGGGTAAGTGTCCGGTTCATGTCCCAGTGGTGGGTGGCTGTGAAGATCCTGTCTTGGGTTGCTCGCCTGGGTTCCCACGGCATCCTCACTTCTCCAGAAGGAGGTGGCAGATCAGGTTGAAGTTCCTGGTGTCCTGGTGACCCCTTTTGGCATGTGGAGTCACTATATCTCACAGTACACGGCCTCCTGACCGATTGGCATGTTGAAGTCCTTCACAGCGGTCCCTCCTGGCATACAGGCCCCCCGCTACTGCACAAGGCTACGGCTCTTATCACACAGTAGTCTTTTTCACAGCGGACACTCCTGGCATATTGAATCGCCGACTGCACTACGTGCGGCTTCAGCCCAAACAGGCAGTGGGGCACATTGCTTTATTCATGGCAGCCCTATCCTGGCATATGGGGGTTGGCAACTCTGCCCTGCACACAGGAAATAACCCAATTGGTGCAGCAGCTGTTTCCTCACTCCTCGCACAGGGAGTCCACTTGATAGAGCTCCCCACTTTACCTTGCTACCTCCAATGCTCTCCTCTACCTCACAGGGCACACTGGTCTTGACAAGTAGGCAGGTGCTGGTGCTCCAGGCTCTATGGCAGGTGGTCTTGGTTTCCCTGGGTGATGTCCCCTCATCCAGCAGGGAGAGTAGCAGGCCTTGGCCCCCAGTTCTGGTCACAGGCGGACATTTTTCAGAGGTTTCCTTCCTTACACAGCCTGTCTGGCTGCTTGATAGATTACCTTTTTTGGGTTCTCAAACTCCCCTTCTTATAGTCCATTTCCAGACACCAAATGTGATTTAGGGTCTAAGTCTTTGAAGTTTTATATTGGGGTTCTGCTTCTTTTGAAGAATCCACTCTTCTGCTCTCTCTTCCTCTTGAAAAGGAGTCTGTCAAAGAAGAAGCCACTCCAAAACTGATAGTCCCACCACACTGGCCATGGGAGTGACTAGAGTTCTCACATGTATGTCAGCCACAGTGACATGTGCATCAAAAAGTTAGCCCAGGGCTCCCAGCCCTACTCTTTATGATTCTCTTATCAGCCCCATCTGCTCCTAAAATGTGCCCAGGCCCCTTCCTTAAGACCTCCCACTGAATCAAAGAGCAGGGGCGGCTCCTCCCCTATGGCAGAGGAGCGTCACCCCACTGCTTTTAAGCAGTGGGAAGCAGAAACCTAAAATGATAATAACTTTGCATTATTATCATTTTAGGCTGCTTTCTGCTGCTTTGCAGGCGGATGAGTGGGCGGGCCTACTCTGCTCTTGGAGCAGGGCAGGGGAGGAGTGATTTGCCCACTCCTAAGTGCGCAATGACTGTTTGGTCGGCCCGAGCATGAACACTTTCCCCATTCTTCATGCAGGCTGCGTTACAGCCTGCATGGAGAACATTCCCTGGTTGAGTGTCGAACCAGGATGCTCAAAACCAATCACAATGCTGCATTGCAGCCATGTGATTGGTCAGGAGAGCCTGGGTGCTTACCAATCACAACGCTGCATTGCAGCACTGTGATTGGTTAGTGGGGCCTGCTTCCTGTTCCTCGATATGCACGAGGAGAGCAGGAGCAGAGACGCTGGACCTGGCTGACCGCAAGGTACGTTTAAAAAATAAATACATTTATAATTGATCCATGCGCGACCCCCCCCTGCAACCGGCCCGCCCCGCCACTCGCGAGCCATGCTGGCCGCCCCTGTCAAAGAGCACCTGAAGTGTGCAGGGGGAAGTCAGACTCTGCTTTCCCCATTGTTTGTCCCATCCAGCGTACAAGAATGCAGCAACACACAAATCTGTTTGGGGGATTACTCTACCTCCTTGTCTTTTCGCCATGCATGCCTGGGTCTCCCAAAATGGAACCCAGGGACCTCTGTGCATTGTACCATTCATAGGTACACATACACCTAGTGTATGTATACAGCATACACACACTGCACAGCACTGTATCCTCCATGTACTGTACCACTCATAGGCACACATGCACCCAGCACACACACTTACCATGCCCGTGCTGTGCAGCACTGTATTCTTCAAGTATTGTGACTCTCATAGACCCATATACATCCAGCACATTTAGCATGCATGCACTGCCTAGCACTGTATCCCTTGTGTATTGTACCACTTCCAGGTACACATGTACCCAGCATATGCAACAGGCATGCCCACACAGCACACCACTACATCCTTCCTGTATTGTACCATACACAGGCAAGCATACACATAGGCACATGCATCCATAATGCACACACTGCACAGCACTACATCCTTTGTGTATTGTACCATTCACAGGCACATATACACTCAGCACATGCATTTACCATGCACGCACTGCATAGTGCTGCATGATCCTTGTACCGTACCCTTCCCAGGCACACATATACCCAGTGCAGATACACCATTCATGCGCTGCACAACACTACCCACCAAACTGATGTAGGCCAAAGGGTGAGTTAAGCACACAGCAGCAGAACTTTAAGAATCAGTGAGCTTGTATGTGTCACTACAGTGACACAGGTTTTCGACCTGTTCACTGCTACTGATCACTACACCCAATGCTGCCACCACCGCACTTGTGCTGCTTAACCCCTGGTGAAGGATGTAGTCTTTCAGCACTTAGAGGGTAAAGCTTTGGGCAGGAGCTTAATGCAAGCCACTGCAGCCCCTAAGGTGCAGGGGGCCCCCAACTTTTCAGGGGCCCCCAAACCTCCAGAGGGCCCCCATTCAGCCAAAGCCCATTTCTTTCTTTGTTTCTTTCTATGTTTGTTTGTCTCTTTCTCCTTTCCTTCTCTCTTTTCATTGTCTCTTTCCTTCACTCTTACCCTTTTCTCTTTCCTTCTCTCTTTCCCATTTCTCTTTCTTTCTTTCATTCTCTTTCTTTCTTTCATTCTTTATTCCTCTTGACTGCTCTTTCTTTCTTGCTTTCTTGCTTTTTTTCTTTCTTTCTTTCTTCCTTCTCTCTTTCTATTTCCTTCTTTCTTGCTTTTTTCTTGCCTTCTTTCCTGCCTGCCTTTTTTCTTGCCTACTTTCTTACCTGCCTTTATTCTTGCCTCCTTTATTGCCAGCCTTTTTCTTGTATTTTTCTTACTCTTGTTCTTTTTCTTTCTTTCCATCTTTCTTTCTTTCTTGCTTTCTTTTTTGCTCTTTCCTTTACTGTCTTTCTTTTTCTCCCTCTCTTTCTTTATTTCTCTCTAAGGCAAGAGGCTAACAGCCAGTGCCAGACTGATTGACTGTTTTAGGTCTGTGTTAACCAAAACTTTTGATTTTACTAAAATTATGTGTATAACATAGTTACTTGTGAGGGTTTCAGCCAGACCTCATCCATTAGTCTGTGGTTGGCGTCATTCTCAATTTTCTTCCACCCTGTCCAGCATGCATTAGGGGACAATGTATAAGCCCACTTCAGCCTTTGGCTGACTTCACTATGAGTAGTTCCCTTCAGTGCCAGTGAGTACTATGTTAGTGTGTGTTTTTTTAAACCCGAAAACCTTTTTGCTAGTAGATAATTTTTTTTTTTTTACTTTGATGAGGGCCTGGCATATACTCCAAAACGTTTTGCTAAAACCATGGCAAGACAAGAATTGGCAGAGGCTGGAGGCCATGCCAGATCTATTAACTTTGCCAATGCTTGTTCTACGTTTGTTTGCAAGTTGCCAGTGGTCCCCTGCACTACTGCCTACTCCCCTACAACATTTTTTTTAACATTCACGCATTTTGTGACGTGTTACCACTCCAATTCTATAGTTGTTAATTTTTCAATGGTTTGCAACCAGATTTTGGTTTTTGCAAGATATGCCTACAACACACCCCTTCCAAAACACCAAATTTGGGTGGGGTCTTAATCCCATTTTGGGAGCCTGTGAAAGTTTACTGATTCCTAAAATGGGATTATTACATTTAATAAAAAAGCATTTTTGTCGTTTTCAAACTCCTTTTTAGAGTGTTTGGAACCATAAAAATGCTTTGTATATCTGTCCCTATTATCTACCTGTGCTGTCTTGATACCACCTAGCCTGCTAAAACAAAAATCACGACACTTAGGGGGAGATTTACTAAGATTTCATGTCATGTTTGTGTCACAAAAGTGATGCAAAATCTTTTTTTCCGATTTACTTTCTAGTGAAAAAACCTATGTTAGACTCACGGAGACACCATTTCACTATGGCGCAAGATGTCTCCGTGGCACACGGCAGCTGATTTCAGCACTGGAGCTAGGGAAAAGGGAGGAGAGTGCCATATTTCTGTAAATATGCACTCTCCTCCTCTCTCCTTTTCATGCAGCGCAGCATTTGCGGCTGCTGCACTGCAAGATTAAGTGGGAAATCTGGCCCTTAGTACATTGTGGGCCGTGTCACAAAACATTTTTGGCTGGAGCTATTTCATGTCCTTTGTGGCAACTAAGGCAGTAATTGGTTCACATACCTTTTATCGCACTGTATTATGAAAGCAGATTTCTGGAAGTGGTAAAGTGTGACGAAAATGTGCATCTCTATTGTCTGGAATTGGCCTATGTTATTTTACATACTTTTGTGCTGCATTATTGCAATGTAATGTTTTGTTTTGTTTACTGTGGTTGTTGTGCTGTGTATATGTTTTGACTGTTTTTTTTTTTGTGTTCTGCTTTTATGTTTTAATTGTGCTGTTATGTTGCCTTATGTTACAGTGCTATACTCAGTTGTTTAGTTTAG
Source organism: Calotriton arnoldi (assembly GCA_963921515.1). Lineage (NCBI taxonomy): Eukaryota > Metazoa > Chordata > Amphibia > Caudata > Salamandridae > Calotriton > Calotriton arnoldi. Next base: position 2,609,484 of record CAWUFW010000311.1, read on the forward strand.
TGAAGGCAACAAATGCTGCATGATGTCATGCCAAATACAGTGCATGCATTTAGAGTGCTCATGACAAGGAACCATTTACCACAGTCTAAAGTGGTAAGTTAGCGCTGCTTCAGCTCTTCAAACATTTAAAATATGAGTCGACCCAAAACTGTGGCAGAAACGTGCCTTAAATTAGCAGTGGCAGTGCACTCAGTATGTCTTAAGAGCACTAAAATTGATATAGGAAGTTACTGGGACACTTTGCGAGGTCACAGTTGTATTGCTCCAGCTGCAGATATCTGTAAGATTCTTAGCAGTAAATTAAATATTAATTAAGTATTAATGAAATACAAAAGTCGTTTAATAACATCTTATGTACTTAGCTAAACCCAAAAATGTGCAACTCTCATTCCTACATTACTTTGTTTATATTTAGTGACTTTGTGGTGCATTAAAACATTATAGTTCATATAATCTGAAAAAATCAATCTGCAGTTTTACAAGTCGAAACAAGTTGTTGTGTTTCTTTTTAAGTCAGAAACTCAGATGTTTGCATTTTAATTTCTATTAATTGAGAGTTTGGCACTGTGAAAAATTGGGTCGCTGGTTGAGGGGGGTGAAACACTTCTCAAGGAGCAACAAGAATTCTTAGGGTGAAGTCTCAAGTAAACCCTAAATTATCCTGTGCTCAACCTTCGGTTAGCTTGGCACAGAGCAGTCAGGCTTAACTCAAAGGCAATGTCTAAAGTTTTTGTGCAGCACTTCAAACTGAAACAAAATGAAAATACATTACAAGAGGATCCCACACCAGTTAGAAAATAGAGTAATTTTTAATAAATAAAACAAGAACAAAACAACAGAAATCCAATCAGTAGAACTGGAGATATTCAATTTTAAATATTCCAGTTAAAATAGTGCCAAAAAGCACAAAGTGCGAACTGTGGAAATCTATTCGCACCGGACCGGGACAAAGTCACAAGTTTAGGCCGACTGCAGTGGAGAAATCCTGGTTTGCGGAGCATTGCCAGTATCGACGTAAAAGAGTCATGCAATAATAGTAATAAAACTATTTATAAAGCGCATGACTACTGTGGTAGAAGTGTCCATGCACTAATAAGGTCTAGCTACCGAAAAGAGACACAGAAAGCCTGAAGGAAATGATGGAGGGTCCCGAAAGTCCCGTATTACCATTTAACAAGAAACCCATTAATGATTTTGCACTACCCACCAAACATGATACTCCTAGATAGGCCCTACCAGGCAGGCTCAGATAGAATGTCTTAAATTGTCCACTTTCCCTTGTCCTGGTAGCACATCTCACATAGGCCCAAGCCCAGCTCCCTAGATAAACCATATCTTACATAGGCCCAAGCATACCTTCTTAGATACAAAAGTGTAGGCCCAAATGAAAGTGACTCTTGCTCTCATTTTTATAATAATAATGAAACAGACCTCGTAGGCCTCACTGATCTGCTAGCAGAAATCTGTCCCATCCACCCAGATACAACATTAGCCTGTCTTGTAACTTTCCACAGTTACAAGAATAAGGGTGGCCCCCACCCACATGACAACCTGATGGAACATCTGGCAGTGTCACATGCAAGATTTGTGATATTCTTAGCTATGGGACTTTCCGCGCTGGCATTAAACTGGAACCCAAGGAGGGAACTTGACCAAGAATTAATATATTTAATATTAATTCTAAGCATCTTTTACGGTGAAAGTTATCCTTTGTTTACTTTTTGCGGTCAGAGAACTCTGACCATCTGCCACCAGTTCTGTTTCATCATGATACCACTTCTCATATAAAATTTTCCAGTAGACAGGCGGTCAAGTGGCCTGCGTCACATCTCGTGTCAAGCCCCGTGCAGGCATAGGCGTAAGTTCTGTATTTAACGATATAGTTTCTGCATTCAGCCATATAAAAGAGCCCCACCCAGACTAAAGCTTCGAACTCTCCCTTGCATCAGAGCCTGACTGCATTTAGAGGGTTCCCGAACGATCGTTTGACTGGGCCCAGAGCTTCAGCTTCCAAGGTGGTAATATTCTTTTCTTATAAATTTAGCCTTTTGGCTTTAACAGCCCATCTGATGGCATAGCCTATTGGCTTTGTCAGCCTATCTGATTATTTCACTATTGGCTTTGTCAGCCTATCTGATTATTTCATTATTAGCTTATTCAGCCTCTTTAATAATTTAGCCTTTTGGCTTTGACAGCCTATCTAATTCAGTTCATTCTAACCCAAGCCATTGCATTTAACTTAGTTTAAACTGCGTAGTCTTGAATGGTGTTGCTTTCTTAAGAAAAGATTAGCCTTCTAGGCACTAGCCTACCCATCCTCTCTAGAGTTAGGGTTGCCCCTTAGGCAGCTGCTTATAGCATAATATTTTAGTCATATATTTGCTTCTTTGAACAACTGAGTTTGAACATTGTCGATGCATTTATTTTTCATTCTGCTCATGTGTAGATGGGCAACATTTAAATTGAATTGTTTTATGCTTTGAACTGTTTGAATAAAAAGTCACTGTTTTACACCGTGGTTTCTTCTTTCTAAGTGAACGAGTAGTAGAGGGGTCAGGCTCTCTGGAGTCGGTAAGCAGAAGGGTGTGGCAGCCACAAAGAATCCTCTCTGTTCAACAGCAGTTCCCTCCCCCCACCCAACATCTGTTGCTGACTGCCAGCTCCACACTCATTTAGCCGAGTGGCTGTCTGCTAGCTATTATTGTTGACTCAGTTGCCCCCACCTTTCCTCACTATTAGCGGCAACTGCGCTAAGTAGCTGTTGTCTGGATTGCCTTGTCTTTACCTCCTAGCCGCAATCCCGCTAAGTAGTTGCACTTACCTGCAGTACACATTGCACGTACATTGCGCCTCTTTTCTGTCTCTCACACCTTTTTTGCCTACCACTTGCCTACGTCAATTGGTAGCCAAAGGGGGGTGGAGGTGTATCTCCACTCCACTTGTCAGTCTCTTTTAACAACCCCCCTCCGGTATGTCCCTTGATCCCCCATAAATTATTAGTCTCCTTATTCATTCAGTACGTGGTACTGCCACAGCAGTGTACCACACCGGTCTTGACCACTTTATCCCCCTCACACGCCATCAAAGCGAAGTTCTTGCTGCTACTTGGGACATCTTTGAGATTGACTTTACACCCAATATTGAACTTCGCCTTTCACTCTTGTCTCTTGTAGACTTACCTCACTCAGGCACCGCATCTTCCCAACCAACACCAGACACCACCTGCCCGGATCTTTTGTGGCCTGCCCACTCCTCTAATTCACCTCCGCGCTCCCCACCTTCATTAGGGTCTTCTGTTTCTCTTGCCAATTCTCCCACTACCGTTGTCATAGACGACGAGTCCAATACTGACTCTGCGCAGTCCACGGCATCCTCTGAAGAAGCAACACTCCCTAGCATTACTGCCCCTGCCCCCCCTACGGTATCAGCATCAGCACTTACTATTGCTCCCCACCAACCACTGCCTCTGGCTACCGAGTCCCCATTCCTCTTGGCACTCCTGCAGGCCTATTCAGTGGATCTAGAGGACTCTATCCCAGACATCTTAATTGTGCCTCCCCCGGCAAGCCCACCGCCGCATTTTCAGTCACTATAAGGAATGACTACCCAGTCTCCTGACAGTACAGCTACTCCCATTTTTATATATCTAGTAAATAATATCGTTGTGGGCCTTTCCACTGGACACCCATCCTCCTTTTGTCACCTTACACCCTTAGCAAGCACTGTCCTTCTCACTATATTCCAAATTTTAGAGATTGACTATACCCAGCCACAGCAGATAACGCTTTCACTAGCACCATCTTTCCCGCACCTTCCGCATCCCATTGTTGCTAAACATAGAGAACCAAAACAGTCCAAGCACTAACATCGTAGGGAAACACTTCACTCCCCAACAATTACTGGTCCCCATGAACAGGATTATAGGTACCACGGTTCATAGGAACTCAGATTACATTTACATACGCATTCGCCTCATAGCGCCAGGTTTGGACATACCCTCCACATTTGTTACAAATTATCCACGCAACCCGCTACAAAGCAGAGTAATTGCTGGTCTCTCTCGTAGCCGGCTCCAATTTCCTGACTTCTCCCCTAACGGAATATACACCGGCCCACAGGAACTGGAACTAAGACAAGCATTGTATCACGTTATCAGTAGCGCAATAGGAGAGGAACTGATAATAGACGCTATTCCCTCCACGTCTGCCACTGAATCCACCTTTGCTACTGAGCCCCCTTCTGCCACTGAGTCCACTTCTGCCGCAGAACATATTCCTGACGCAGAACATATTCCTGACGCAGAACATATTCCTGACGCAGAACATATTACTGACACTGAAAACTCTTCTACCACCTAACCACATTTCTTTCCAAACAAGCGACACACACCCTCAAAGCATTGTGCTTTAAAATAACACTCATGAATGGCATAATAAGCTCTACAGTGTATAAAACGTCTACCCACTTCCACATCTTTTTATCATACACCCCCTGGAGCGCCACTCACTGCCATATTATCTAGCAATGGCCAAGGCACCCTCTCCAAAGTCACATTGCTGAAGCTTGCTTTGGCGGCCAGCTTTCCTTTCCTCTTTACACACAAACACAAGAGCGAGACTTACAGGAAGGTGTGTATGATATTGTCATTCAGGCAGTAGCACAAGAACTAATCAGAGACATTGGCCCTAGCACCTGAAACGCGCGCTCCTGTAAATTAGGCCTTGCCTAGAGCGCCCCGTGTTAGACATACCAACATGGCCACTCCACTCCAGCATGTCTTAAAGACATTCGGAGGGCAGGAGCACCATATACTAAAGCACTGCCGTGAGCTTCATAAGCGTACGGCGAAAATGACTCATCCTTGGCCCTCAGAGGGAAGCTTTGATCCAATTATATTAGAGCATGCCACCACCTTTCTAGACACCAAGTACTCTGGCACTAAGTTACAGAAAAGAAAGGCTACTTTAGATCTCTGGCGCATTTTTAAAGACAAGGTTCAAACACCCTCTGATTCCACACACCCAGCTATACCCAATGCTCCGCCCCCACCGCCTTACCATGTCAGCGGTATGTATACCGAGCTCACTAACAAGGAACAACCTGAGCTGCCAGTTACCACTAATGATTCTCCGGCTGCTGGTTTCCAATCATTACCAGATGAGGCAACTACCTCACCGCACCTCGGCCCAGAATTACACATCACACAGATTGAGGAATTTCAGGCTTCCCACATATCACCTAGCCACCCGTACCACCCCGTGGACAGACTACCGGCTCCATCCACGCCCCCCAGTGATGTATACCCCGACCTGACAGAACTGCGCAGTGTACATTTGCCTCTCCCCAACGGTACAGTAAGGGAGACAGCAGTATCAGGTATCCCAGGCTTCATAGATGCACAATTATCACTAAAATTTACACCTACAGTCAACACTGCACACCCATGCCGAGGTGAAGAGGATGAGGAAGGCTCTGACTCTGCCTCTCAAGCATCATCTCGTCACTTAGCATGACTTTGTCTCTCAAGCGCCATCTCGTGACTTGCGCTCACCTGTCATTGTCCTGTGACATTGGCCCTCAAATCAAGACACTCGTCACTAACCCCTTCCGTGACATTGACACTCAACAAGCACCTGTCCTTAACCCTTTCCTTGACACCAGCGCACACCCGTTCCCAAGCTCGCATCTCCCCTCACAAACTCAGCATGCCTTTCATGGCTGCTGCACCTTCTGGTAAAGTACCAGGATCTGGCCTTATGACAGACCAGCGGCAGCTCATTGAGTTCTCCTAACGCTACCATTGCTGTGCATGACGGAGGGACAGTGTGTTCCTCTCACTGGTCTTCCCTCCTCTTATGACAATTATAGACAAAATGCAGAATTGAGCAAAAGCACTAGCCTGGAAAGTATTTCACCACAGCGGCATGAGGACGAACAGACACCCACGCATCAATCACCTTCCCACGCAGACCAGATAAACAAAATAAGATGCCTGTCATTTAAATTGGAGAGCATGAACAAAAGCATGACAGACATGATATCAGATCAACACACCAACACCACCCTCGCCCACGCTGCACCGCCTCGTGCAACATCACCCAAACACAATTATCAGTAGGAATGGGGAAGGGAATACACAATTTCTCTTTAATCAGCACTCCAACCCCTGTGATGCTGCCGCCTCTGGAATAACACAAACACTCACCAACACACACCAAGACCACCAATTCCAAACACCAGTAGGACGGGATAAGACACCCCCACGGGTGCTAGAAGGTCACAATCCAATGTTTGGTGACATCCCAATATATTGTGGACTCCCACAGGAACAAGACCCAGTGGTAAGAAGTAAGGTCCAGACCACCGAAGCACAAAGACTTAAAGTCTTGGGGACACATGGACGCCCAGACGACATACTATATGACGTCTCGGGCTCTGCTTCCTTGCGCACCACTAGGATGAAAAATAGATACAACATAAGTCTCAGCAGGCCATGTCCACCAAAAACTAGCAATGATCTCACTCCCAATGAGATAGTGACATTGGGGGAAGGTTCAGATTACGCAGTTAACCCCTTTTCAGACGATTTGGCAGGCTGGTCAGAGCCCTTAGCGCCACAAATGCTCCCTTGGCCAAGAGAAGGCTCTTTTGAGCCTCAGTACATGGCAACAGCAGTTGAATGTATCCTCAAAGGACTAGGATGTGAGGATTGGGACTATGACAATATGAGGGAGAGCCTGAAAGTCTGGCAAAAATATGCCCGCCTGCATGACTATACAGGACCCACGGCGCAACGCCCTGGGGTCATGCGCCAAATGCCACTGCTTTACAAAAATATCACGGATCCCCCCATCTATATCCCATGGTCTACACTAGACAAAGAAAATGTCAGAAAGGCACTCCCACCCCTCACCGAGGGTGCAGGAAAATAGATTGCAGCCTTTGAAAATTGCACCACAGGTAACAACAAAGCAATAGGAGATGTAAAAAGCCTGCTGATCTCCCTCATTGGAGAAGACGCAGAAGATCTCTTCATACGTATTCATGCAAATCTTACAAAAACAAATACCAAACATGATGGTGTTTCCTTTAATGACATCAACAATGTAGGAAAGACACCATCTTCCTACTTACCACGCTAGCACAAAGGGGATACAAAGTTGACAAACAGAAGTTACAGTACTGTCAGAAAGAGGTACACTATCTAGGTCAGCTACTGTCTGCATCAGGCAGACGAGTGACTCCAGGTCGAGTTGAGGCGATAAAAGGCACTCCTGAACCCCAAACAGTTAAAGACATGCAAAAATTCCTCGGCCTGGTTAACTATGTCCGTCAATGGGTCTTTGATTTTGCAACTATAACTGCCCCATTGCTGAAAGCTGTGAAAATGGGCAAAGACAGACACAATAAAATTGAGTGGACACGTGACATGAGAACAGCCTACACCCAGCTCAAAGATGAGATAACAAATGCACCAGTGTTAGGATCACCTGATTACACAAAATAATTCTACCTATTCACTCACTGTGATGGTTTAGTCATGACGGCAGTACTCACTCAGAAATACCCCATGGGCCATAAGCCCATTGCCTACTTCAGCGGTATGCTGGACGCTGTCATGAAAGGTCATTACCCCTGCGAGCAGGCCCTTGCTGCCGCAGCATTTGCTGTTGAGAAAAGCACTCCCATTGTAATGGGTTCCCCACTGACTATGTACACAGAACATGCTGTCTTTGCAATAATACAAAAAGCCAAGACAACTTTAACAACACAAAGAGTGTCAGGTTACGAAGTAATACTGTCATTACCTTCTCTGAAAATTGTGAAATGCCACACAGTAAATCCTGCCACATTTTTTGCCCATCCAATAGCCACCTCAGATGATGACCCCCATGACTGTGCCACATATTCCCCAGATGAGTCTGGAGCAGCGAAAGAGGATCCCTTGCCAAACAGTACTGTATATTTTGTTGATGGCTCCTCTACCATTGATCAAGAAACAGGAGTCAGGTACACAGGAGCAGCAGTAGTCAAAGCACAGCAGAAGGATTCCTCTGATTCCCTAAACATTGTACAGCAAATAACATTACCTTCACATTATTCTGCCCAGGCAGCTGAACTAGTAGCCCTCATAGCTGCCCTAAACATTGGAGAAGATGACCGTATCACAATTTATTCAGATTCTGCATATGTCACCACAACAACACACTCCAGCATCCTCCGCTGGAGAAGGCGCGGCTTCCTCAAATCAGATGGTACACCCGTCATTCACAAAACGTTACTAGAGGAACTTATTGAGGCCCTTACACTACCAGCTGAAGTAGCCGTAGTCAAATGCGCAGCGCACACCAATGGCCAAGATTTTGTCTCCAGAGGTAACGCCCTGGCAGATTGGGCAGCTAAGGCTGCAGCCAGAGGCCCCCCACTCCAAACAACAACAGAAGTCTCACTTGCACCCATTTTTCTTTCACAAACACTGCTTCCCACAGAGCATGACAATAGCAATGAAGGAATTCCAAAAACACCATCCCCATTAACAAAACAATTCGACATTGACACCACACAGCAATATGATCAAACTGCACAATTACACCTCAGAGAAATGCAAGAAAGTGCACCAGATCAAGAGAAAGAGTTATGGAAGAAGAGGGGAGTACAACAGGACTCCTCCCTGACCACAATGCTAGGCATTAAACACAAACTGACATCAGCTTATCACCCACAAAGCAACGGCATCTGTGAGCGCCTCAACGGCTTGCTCAAAAATAAAATAAGCAAAATAAGTGCCACAATAGGAAAGAAATGGCTTTACTGCCTGCCCATAGCACTCTTTGCACTAAGAAACTCCCCAAGTTCGTATCACCACCTCACGCCCCATCAGCTTGTCACTGGACGATCCATAAATGTAACAGTTCCATCCACACGCTCTAAAACAGATAGTGAGTCATCACCTGAGATAGTTAAGGCAGAACTTTACAATTACCTGTGCCAACTAACAAGCGCAGCGCAGTTCCTTTCTATCCAGGTATCCAAGAGGAGAGACAAGGGCCCCACCGATCCTGAGCTCCCACCAATCCATCCCGGGACACTGGTCTTCGTCCGGAAAAACGTCAGACGTTGGAAGGATCCTAAGTTTGAAGGCCCCTTCCAGGTGATAGACTCATCACCAACTGCAGTGCGAATAACTGAGAGAAAAGCATGGATCCATCGCAGCCACGTCCGCCTAGACCCCGCGCCACCACCTCAGCCAATAGACTAAGGGAAGGACTGGAATTCTTATCCGTACAATTCCATGAAGACAGCGGCCTTCCATCCTCCCGTGATGAAGAACACGATGAGCGTCGAGTACTTACAGTCAAGAATGCTAAAGGAGATGCAAAGTTATGTATTCCACTTGTCTTACTAATTTGTGTTTTGGCCATTGCGGCCCTTACCTGGTATATGTTTTATCTTGCAACCACTGATCAATGTGACCTTTCTAATGCTATTATACAATGTTCAGGACAGACAGTTGTGCCACGAGATAGAGATAGGATCAAAAGTCCACCATTCCCACCTTGTACCGCTTATGCAGCACACGCGAGCACACACTCCACATCCACAGTTACTGATCTGATCCCAAGTAGTGCTACCACCCCAGGGGATGACGTTCTGAATATCACAATAGGTCCCCAGTTGTCCCGCAGTGCCCCTCCTCGCACTAACTATAGATTTAAAAGAGGATTTAAACGAGGTAGAGCAAGGGCCTTGGCCCGCAACAACAAGAAAAAACTTGAGGTTACACAAGAGTGGGCCACTGCTCTTCAGGACACAATGGTTCACATGGCACAACCTAATCCCATGCCCGATTTCCATTCCACACGTCCGGACGAATTCGATCCGGATCATGGAGCCCATGATGCCCTGTTAGATAACATGTGGTACCGGCACATGTCCGAAATAGGGAAAAAGACAACAAAAGAAGCATGTTTTGTGTGCTCACATATTCCCCATGCAGTAGGCGCAGACAAAATGATTTTCCCAAAAGAAACACCACCCCCAAAAGCCCAGTGTCTCCTCCATCTGTTCCTTTGCCGTATATACGGCCAGATCCAGCTCCTGTCAGCAACTATCGAAACAATTTATGTAAATGCGACCATATGGGATCATAATCCTGTCACATTCAAAATTGTAACTGATAAACATGAATTTGACAGAGACATACAGGGTCGGTCTAAAGAAGAGATACAACGTTGGGAGCGTACTTTTGCCCAGTTACGCTACTTTACCTTTTCAAAACCAGAATCAGTATGTTATGAACAAATAGACAAAAGCCCCTGTGTGTACAGGCCTGTGCTAGGATTATCGGCCAACGTCTATGTTGAAAACAAATGGAGTGGGCCATGCAACTTCAATTGTAGAGCTGCTTCCTTAGGAGCGCCCTTTATAACAACAATCAATGACGGAGAGATCGATAGGGGTGTTGAGGATGGGTGCGGGGAGGTCTGGACACAAGAAAGTAGAAGGTACACTTTTAGTAAGGACAGCACCTATCCATGGAAAAGAGCATATAAACTGAAAAACCCTCTCCTTTGCTTCCTAGGTAACGGTACCCGCCCTGTGGGCAGCAACACTAACTGTAACACGACAGTTTTTAATTTGGACCTCCAAGACGGCACCGCCAGCCTCATGGACATCTTTTGGGCCTGCGGAGAACGCATCTACGCCCAGTTGCCTCCTCAATGGAAGGGCCTATGCACCATGGTCACTATGCATGAACTGCATCTCGTTGTCCCGGCATCCAACATTTCCCAAGTGCTTGAACACCCCATGACAGGTGATGTCACCCTGCTTCACCGGCACCGAAGGAGTGCTCAATATTTTGCTAACAACGCCTTTAAGGAAGTTCCTGACGAGTTTCGCCTGTTTAGTGGCGCCCAGGAATTCTTTGGGGGTCTGTGGCCCATCTGGCAAACATCTGCTAATGCCCGGTGGCTGCAGGTCACACGTTATGAACTAATGACTCTGATCAACAACACCCGAGATGGGTTCAACGCAATACAGGAAGAATTACGACCAATAAGACTTATGGTTCTAGAGCATAGATATGTTTTGGATCAGCTCACAGCTATGCAGGGAGGGGTATGCAGTTCCATCGGATCGAGCTGCTGTACTTTCATACCATCTAATGATGCGGGCAACGGGTCTCTCGCTAAGGCCATTGAGGACTTGGGCAATTTGGGAAAGAAGATGCGTGATGAGGGCGGTGTCGATGCAGACCCTATTACGGGCTGGTTCAACTTGGACTGGATGCCTTCATGGCTATCTGCTATCTTGAAAACTGTGTTACCCATTTGTTGTGTCATCATGTTAATGTGTTGCAGTGTACAGGTGCTAATGAGGTGCCTCAGTAGATGTACCGTCAAGGCAGTTGGGATAAACTACGTTAAAACAGAAATTTACAGCAATGCAGACTATCAGGACATGCACCGTGCTCCTGGGGATGGGGATGGCCAGGTCCACATACAACTTATAGAACTAGGTGCCCCTGAGGCTTCTCCCAACACATCCACAGCTCCCCCAGTTCCACCACATAGGTACAGTTTGAGGGAGGAGCATAACGCTCACCAGTATGACCAATTACTGAGCCACGATGATGGAGAATATGTTACCCTACCATCAGATTTGCAACTCCTGGCTGCGTGCCCCAACGTTAATGACCCACCCAGCATGCACCCGATTCTTGAGAGTCCTTCACAGTATTCTATCCGGAATGTGTTCAAAATTGAACAAGAGCAGGGAGATGATGGAGGGTCCCGAAAGTCCCGTATTACCATTTAACAAGAAACCCATTAATGATTTTGCACTACCCACCAAACATGATACTCCTAGATAGGCCCTACCAGGCAGGCTCAGATAGAATGTCTTAAATTGTCCACTTTCCCTTGTCCTGGTAGCACATCTCACATAGGCCCAAGCCCAGCTCCCTAGATAAACCATATCTTACATAGGCCCAAGCATACCTTCTTAGATACAAAAGTGTAGGCCCAAATGAAAGTGACTCTTGCTCTCATTTTTATAATAATAATGAAACAGACCTCGTAGGCTTCACTGATCTGCTAGCAGAAATCTGTCCCATCCACCCAGATACAACATTAGCCTGTCTTGTAACTTTCCACAGTTACAAGAATAAGGGTGGCCCCCACCCACATGACAACCTGATGGAACATCTGGCAGTGTCACATGCAAGATTTGTGATATTCTTAGCTATGGGACTTTCCGCGCTGGCATTAAACTGGAACCCAAGGCAGGAACTTGACCAAGAATTAATATATTTAATATTAATTCTAAGCATCTTTCACGGTGAAAGTTATCCTTTGTTTACTTTTTGCGGTCAGAGAACTCTGACCATCTGCCACCAGTTCTGTTTCATCATGATACCACTTCTCATATAAAATTTTCCAGTAGGCAGGCGGTCAAGTGGCCTGCGTCACATCTCGTGTCAAGCCCCGTGCAGGCATAGGCGTAAGTTCTGTATTTAACGATATAGTTTCTGCATTCAGCCATATAAAAGAGCCCCACCCAGACTATAAGCTTCGAACTCTCCCTTGCATCAGAGCCTGACTGCATTTAGAGGGTTCCCGGCAATCGATCGTCCTGACTGGGCCCAGAGCTTCAGCTTCCAAGGTGGTAATATTCTTTTCTTATAAATTTAGCCTTTTGGCTTTAACAGCCCATCTGATGGCATAGCCTATTGGCTTTGTCAGCCTATCTGATTATTTCACTATTGGCTTTGTCAGCCTATCTGATTATTTCATTATTAGCTTATTCAGCCTCTTTAATAATTTAGCCTTTTGGCTTTGACAGCCTATCTAATTCAGTTCATTCTAACCCAAGCCATTGCATTTAACTTAGTTTAAACTTCGTAGTCTTGAATGGTGTTGCTTTCTTAAGAAAAGATTAGCCTTCTAGGCACTAGCCTACCCATCCTCTCTAGAGTTAGGGTTGCCCCTTAGACAGCTGCTTATAGCATAATATTTTAGTCATATATTTGCTTCTTTGAACAACTGAGTTTGAACATTGTCGATGCATTTATTTTTCATTCTGCTCATGTGTAGATGGGCAACATTTAAATTGAATTGTTTTATGCTTTGAACTGTTTGAATAAAAAGTCACTGTTTTACACCGTGGTTTCTTCTTTCCAAGTGAACGCAGTAGTGGAGGGGTCAGGCTCTCTGGAGTCGGTAAGCAGAAGGGTGTGGCAGCCACAAAGAATCCTCTCTGTAAGAAACCAGGGAACTAGCTAAAAAAAATCACATTTTGAATTTTTTACGGAATAAAAGCTCTGTCTAAGATTGTCTGAGGTGCAGCGGAAGAGAGTTCCATGGATTGAGAGCCAGAAAGCTAAAAGAACTGTACCCACTATGAGCTTTATTAACTGTGGGGACTTCAGCCAGCAGAGCCCCTGAAGACCTCAGACACCTCGGTGGAGGTAGGGTTTGATAAAGCAGTGAAGATAGCTGGCACCTGATTTGTTATAGGCCCTGTAACAATACCAGAGAGCCTTGAAGGACAGAGGCTTCTTCATCGGAAGGCAGTGCAATTTATATAGAGCAGAGCCCATTGAAGCATGTCTTGGAAGGTTCAGCAGTAGCCGAGCTGCAGAGTTCTGTACGCGTTGGAGCCTCATCAGCGGAAACTGAGAGACTCCCATATATGGGATGTTACAGTAACTCAGCCAAGAGATGACTAAAGCCTGGATTACTGTTTTCCTAGCAGCTTCAGGCAGAAGCCCGATGATCTTTTTGAGGGATTTTAACATCCCAAAGCACTTGCCTGCTAAGACAGTGATCTAGCTATCGAACGTGACGCCTGCATCAAACAGGATGCCAAGGTTCCTGACCTTGGGCTTCCGCGCTGGGAGGGGACCAAGTGATGGAGGCCACCAGGCAAGGGTCCAAATAGAGACCTGTCCCCCCAGGATGAGGAGCTCAGTCTTGCCTGCATTTAATTTCGGGCAGTTAAAGTCTATCCAGAGGGCCACCTCAGACAGGCAAGTCCTCAGAGAGACCGCAGCCGAGTTTTGTGACAATGATCTGAGTATCATCGCGTACAATATGATGTCAAACCCATGCAGCTTGATGATATCCGCCAGGGGGTGCATGTAGAGATTGAATAGGGTAGGGCTCAAGGATGAGCCCTGTGGCACACCCGGCTGCAATGGCAGGACCTCAGGTTGAAAGGGTTTCTGCAGGACCTGAAAAGTGCGGCCCTGCAGAAAGGACGCAAGCTACCACAGGGCTTTGTAACTGACACCGTAGCTCCACAGCCTCTCTAATAGAAGGTTATGGGACATGGTGTTGAAGGCCGCGCTCAGATCCAGTAGCAATAAGGATGCCATGTCAACTCTGTCCAGAATCTGGAGCATAGACTCAGAGGGCAGCAACAGAGCTGATTCTGTGCTGTACTAAGGGCGAAAGCCCGACTGTGTTCTATGCAGTAAATCCTTAGTCTCAATGAACATTGAGAGTTGTTGGATAACAAGTTTTTCCGGACTTTGGCAGAAAAAGGAAGTAATGAAATGGGCCTGTAGTTCTCAGGTTTAGATGGGTCCAGGGAAGGCTTCTTCAGGAGCGGCACAACTGAGGCATGCTTCCAGCGAGTGCGGACCTGTGCAGAAGCAAAAGAGTTAATAATGAGATTTCCCAGCACTGGAAGAAATTCCTTGGCTCCTAGTTCCAGGATAGCAGGAGAGGCCACATCAAGAGGAGAGCCAGATTTTAAGGAGTGCATCAGAGGTAGTAACTCATCAAGTGCAATATGTTTGAACTGAAGCAAACGAGAGTGATCCTGTGAAGGTTCAAACCAGACCTGTAGACACAGGGCATTTCTAGAAATCTCTGAAAACAAACAATAGATGGATGCTACTTTGTCCCGAAAAAAGGTGACAAAGGCTTTGCAGCCCTCCTCCGAGGGAGGACTGTGAGCTTAGACATGGACCATCGAAGACAGAAACTTGACAATAGAAAGCATTTCTTGCGATTAATTCTGTGTGTGTGTTAAATCGATTTTATTAGTATAGAATTTGCGCTTCACTTATCTAATGCGATTATACGTTTTTAAAGTAGAGTGATAATTGGCCTTGCTAGCCTCATCAAATTCCTTACGCCACATGCACTCACAGTGCTTGAATTGCTTTTTAGCATAGCTAGTTCTTCACTGAACCAGTCCACCGTAGGCTTGGCTCTGCGAACTGCCCTATCGACCACTGGTGCGATAAGGTCCAAAGCCCCAGATGTCCAATCTTTGGTAATGCAGTTATCAAGTTTAGGGCGACTGATAGTCAGGGCTTAAGTGAAGCTAGTGGAGGTAACCATAACCCATTTTCTTGAGCTGATCCCAAGTCCAGAGACAGATTTAGAAGGAGGATTGCACATAGGATCCTGAAAAGGTACTGCAGAGTGGTCAGATCACAGAAGAGGTGATGGAAGATCCACAACTATATTGCTCAGATTAGAAAAAATGGGATCAAGCGTATGGCCACAGCTATGTGTGGGAGAAGAAACTAATTGTGGTAGCTGAAGACCTTCCAGGTCCACAACTAATGTGGCTACCACGGGACCCACGTGGTGTTTTCAAAGTGTAGATTCAAATCTCCCACAACAGTAAAGTTTGCATAGTGCAGGACCAGAGGGGGTAGAGCCTGAAAACTGAAGGCGGGGCCCGGCTGGTGATAGATAAAAATCCCAGATAAGGCAAAGTTACCAGAGCAGAATAGGGAGGAAAAAGCTGCTTCAGAACCAGCCATGGATAGGATATGAAGGCTGACTCAGTCGAAGGCACATACCCACAGGCATCGCACGCTAAGACAGTGTCGGGCAGATCCAGGGTCTGATGGCAAGCATGGGGAAGCTTAGTACCTAACTCCCTAAGTTGGAGTGAGGAATATTTCCTGGGAGTCAGCATGGGAGAACCAGGGGTCCTGGCTCCTGGCGCCGTCATGGCATGGATGGTACAGATGGGCTTGCCTTCGGCGCGCCAGCGGATCGCCCGCTGCATGGCCGCACAGCTTGCATCTCTAATTAGGCCTCCTCTAAAGGGGGTGTGTCTATGGCGTGATGATGCCAAAGAAAACAGGGAGGGCAAACCAACACAAACTGGAGCCCAGCAGGCCCCCTCCCACCTGGAAGGATTCCTCACCAGGGAGGAATACTGGCAAAAATAAAACTAACAAAATAAAACAGGTGAGAAATCAAAACATAGAATTATTAAAAACAGTGCAACGCAGTGGGTAGCCTGACCCAAAGACGGCTCCCAAATGTGACTGGAGCAAGGCAACTCCGGCTCAAGTTCACGCTACAAGGAAATACAAAATCACTGCCTTAGCAGGTGACAAACAGGATGCAGCACGCCAGAGGCATAGATGCTCCACTCGGGAGCTGAGACCAAGTGAGGACACGCAGCTTTCATCTCTAAGAAGGCCCCCTCTAAAGGGGGTGTGGCTATGTCATGATGACGCCGAAGAAAACAGGGAGTGCAAGCCAACACAAACTGGAGCCCAGCAGCTCCCCTCCCACCTGGAAGGCTTCCCCACCAGGGAGGAGTACTCACAGTGAAACACAGTGGGTAGTCTGACCCAAAGATGGCTCCCAAATATGACTGGAGCCAAGCAACTCTGGCTCGAGGTTGCTCTTCACTACCTTAGCAGATGAAAAACTGAATGCAGAGTGTCAGAGGCATATAGTTCTCCACTGGGGAGCTGAGACCAAAGCACAGCTTTAGTGATGCGTCGGTTCTGAGATGCAGCGAGGCTGCAGTGCAAGGTCCTGTGTCATCGTTGAGGATCCTGTTGACTAGGGCTTGCGATGTGAAGTCTGGAGTCGAGGATGCTCTGCACAGTCAGGATGATGCGTCGGTTTTGAGGAGCTGCAAGGCTGTGATGCAGAGTGCGGCACCATCGTCAAGGCTGTCGTCAACAAGGGATGAGAGGGCCTGTGCAGAGGATGTGTCACGCAGCAGCAATTGCCATGGGGTGACAGTCTGCAATGCAAATCTTTGCGGTGTTCTGATCCATGCAGCAGCAGTTAAGTCCCCAGGCATCCTGTCTTCCCTGTCCTGGCTCCAGACTAACTGCAGGGGGTATGCATACCTTTTTGTGGCAGGACACAGCCTATTCAGTTGTTAGTGAGGCTGTGCCCAGCTCCTCCTTCCTATCCTGCCAGTGATGGCTCATCCAGGCACACCTAAGCTCCCCATTGTGTGTGGCTATCTAGGAGGAATACACAAAGCCCAACTGTTAACTACACCTGGACAGGTACAGGCACTAAATGATTAAGGCAAGAGAATGCCAACTTTCTAAAACAGGCATTTTCAAAACTGTATTTTAAAATCTGACTTCACCATAAGTTAGGATTTTTCATTACAATTCCCAAGACACCAAACATGAACTGATTACCTATTCCCATTTGGAAAATGCAGCTTATTAAATGTAATAAGGTAGCTCCAATGTTATTCTATTGGAGAGGTATGTCTTGCTGTAGTGAACAATGAACTTAAGAGTTTTTCACTCCAAGGGCATATAAAACTTAAAATGATATGCCCTATATTTTAAATAAACTACACCCTGCCCTCTGGGCTGTCCAGGGTCTACCATAGGGGTTAAAAGAGTTATTTTGCCAGGTCAAAATGGCTCTTAAAAACTGTACACTCAGGCTGCAATGGCAGGTCTGATACATGTTTAAAGGGCTACTTAAGTGGGTGGCACAATCAGTGCTGCAGGCCCACTAGTAGCATTGAATTTACTGGCCCTGGTCACATGTAGTGCCACTTTACTAGGGACTTACAAGTAAATTAAATATGCAAATTGGGGACAAGCCAATGTAACCATGTTTTAAGGAGTGAGCACATGCACTGTAGCATCAGTTAGCAGTAGTAAAGTGTGCAGAGTTCTAAGGCGAGCAAAAATTATATCAGAAAAAATGGAGGAGGAAAGCAAAAGTTTTGGTGGAAGACCACCCTACGGCTCAAAGATAGATAGATAGATATAAGCTTTATTCGACAGAAATGTCATAAAAGCTATGGTTAAAATACATTTTTTTCCTTTAAACAGAGAGTGCAAACATACAATGTTTCCAGTTTACATAAACAGTCATTACAGCAAAATAGTCAGTTGAGCCCTGAGTTCGATAAAACATATATCATTTTCAAAATATTAAAACACGGGGTAGCATTAACAATTGCACCATTCAGTTTGTCAAATATATTTCTACAATTAAAAACATAAAAACAATCAATTCATCATCAAAGTGATGAGGAGCCAGTGTGCTAAAATGTTATTATAATGTTCCTATCATAGCAGCGGGGGTTGGACAATTAAAGTGCTTGTGCAAGAGAGTGCAAAATATTTATGATGTTTAATCATGATTTTTTCACTGTCCCAGTTTTGATTAAAATTATACCAATCTTGCGAGGGCTTTCCATCTTATAAGCCATGCTTGTCCCAAGAACTTTGCTATACAGCATGCAAAGAACGGCCTAGGGTCGGACCTGAGGATGCGTAGTGCTGTGTGATGATCCCGTGTGCCCAATTGCTGGCAAAGCGGTTTCAGCCATTTGGCCCGTGGTCTTTTATATGCCGGGCAGGCAAACAATAGATGGGCAATACTTTCTGCAAGGGCCATACAGCATGGACAGTTTTTCCCATTGCTAGTGGCCCACTTTGCTGTCACCTCACGAACGGGAAGAGTTCCAAACCTAAAATGTATGTAAAATACTATTTGTCCAGCTACAGCGGTGAGGGCTTAGTACCACAGCGCACTAGTTGATTCAAGAATTAAAACAAATTTGATATTCTAAGAGTGTTAGTGCTCACTCCTCGTGGTCCACCGCATCAAAACCAACTTTGCAGAAGAAATAAATTCTATAAAGGAGGAGCACCAATGTCAAATTGAAACACAATCAATTATTGCAATCCTTCTAATGATAAGTCCTTAGGCAGTAGATTCAATTGAAAATTCTTCTTCTTTATTTCACAAACAGTTCATTTAAACACGCTAGATTTTCATTTCCAATAGCTGAATTACACTCCACTTTTAAGTCAGCCAACGCGTTTCGTCCTATTTAGGACATCATCAGGGCACTATTAAAAATTCGTATTAGTTTATTCGATGTTCAGTTCACTATTTAATTGTCTTCAAGAAAAAGTTCTGAAAAAACATTCTCCAACTTCAAACTTTATGTGAAGGAATCTTGAAAGTCCTCTATTTCAATTCTGAACATCCTCGAGTCTATTCCGTATGTTGCTCCTCCGCTGACAGCGGGATTTATCGGGCCGCGCTGAGGAGCAACATACGGAATAGACTCGAGGATGTTCAGAATTGAAATAGAGGACTTTCAAGATTCCTTCACATAAAGTTTGAAGTTGGAGAATGTTTTTCAGAACTTTTTCTTGAAGACAATTAAATAGTGAACTGAACATCGAATAAACTAATACGAATTTTTAATAGTGCCCTGATGATGTCCTAAATAGGACGAAACGCGTTAGCTGACTTAAAAGTGGAGTGTAATTCAGCTATTGGAAATGAAAATCTAGCGTGTTTAAATGAACTGTTTGTGAAATAAAGAAGAAAATTTTCAATTGAATCTACTGCCTAAGGACTTATCATTAGAAGGATTGCAATAATTGATTGTGTTACGATTTGACATTGGTGCTCCTCCTTTATAGAATTTATTTCTAAAATGTATGTACAGCATTCTATCTCTTGGTACCTGGATTGTATCAAGGAAGGGCTCAAGATGTCTTATTTGTTTATGGGAAAGAAATTCTGTAGTTAGTTTGCCCACGTTAGGTTTGGAATTCTCCCGTTGGTCCACCCAATCCCAGTATAGGCGTTTGAGTTCTTCTCTCCTTGGGGGTACCTGGCTGACCCAACAGGTTCTAAGACCTATGTCTATCAAGATTTTTTTATTGCCAGCGATCCAGCCTATTTTGCAGCCGGTATCTAGGCGGATTATCTCAGTGAGGGCACCAGCATAGGAGAGGAGCTCGGGAGTCCGCCTAATGAGGGCCCAGAAAAGTACAGGGCGTAACCTAGCTGCGTCGGCTATTGACCGCCTGCCCATATCCAACAGTAGAGGAGTAAGGGGAACGTATTTAGGTTCCATAACCAGGTCTCTTAGGAATTTATGTTCCGATCTGCTAAGCTCTTCAAGTTTGTCAAAGCCCCAGACCTCTGCACCATAAAGGGTTGAACTGACTGCTTTGGTGTCATATACTTGGAGGGCGGGGGCTATGGGCCTAGTATGTGATAGGCGATGTTCTTTCCCTATTACTCCGGCCACACGCTTGTGGGCCATCAGCATCTTTGCTAAGTGGGGTCTCCAAGACATTTTATCAGTGAGTCTTACACCTAGGTAATCGAAGGTGTCCACCTTTTTGAGGGGTACCCCTCCCAGCAAAGGGCCGTTCCTAAATGACCTGTGGCAATTGAAGGCCATAAATTTAGTTTTCAAACTATTTATTACCAATCCCCGGTTATCGCAGAAAATTTGGAATCTATCGACAAGATGTTGCAGTCCGACTGGGGTCTTTGATATCAACAAGGTGTCGTCTGCAAACAGCAGGGTTGGTATCTTATTGCCCCCCAGAGTGGGCGATTCTGCAGGCTCCTCTAAGAGGAAATCGACTACCCCATTCACATAAACGGAGAACAGAGTTGGGGCCAGGACACATTCCTGTCAGACTCCTCTGTTGACAGGGATGCGTTCTGTTAGTTGTCCCTGCTCCCCCCACCTAACCTGGGCAAAAGTCCCCTCATGGAGCCGAATTAAGATTTTTAGGATGAGAGGGGGGATACCCATTTCACCGAGTGTTGTCCAGAGCCTAGATCTGGGAACCAGGTCAAAGGCAGTCTTCAAATCAATAAAAGCAAGGTAGAGACTGCCCTTGCCCAGCACCACTACCTTCCAATAAATGAGGAGGAGTCTGAACACTTGGTCCATTGTCCCGGTCTTTGTTCTAAATCCGGCCTGATACTGGGATAAAATTGCTTCTTCCTCAGACCATGACTGAATCCTATGCAGAAGCATCCGGCCAAAGACCTTCTGCATAGCATCAATCAGACTAATTGGTCTGTAATTGGATGGGTCGGCTCTGTCACCCTTCTTGTAGATTGGGACGACTTCGGCCACCTTCCATGACGCTGGGACTGGTGTTCCGTTGGCTATTTCATTTGCTAGTAATGAAATATAGCGAGCCCAGTGATGGGGGTCGGCCAAGAATAGGTCCCCAGGTAAGCCATCGGGACCCGCTGCTTTGGATGGAACAATTTTAATTATTGCAGCTTCTGCCTCCTGTAAGGTGAAACACTCCTCTTCTGCCCTGGGCACATTTGGTCCATCTAACTCCCCTTCTTTACTAGCCTCCGCTGATGAATAAAGCCCTTTAAAGTGTTCATACCAGGTCTGACTAGTGATATGATTTGGGGGTGGGCGTGCACCCGCCTTGCTTCCCCAAGTAACCAAATTCCAAAACAAGCTGGTATCTTTGGAAGAACATGCATCTTTTAGTTGTTCCCAGCGTGATTCATCCCATTTTATCTTTGCCTCCGCTGAGCTGCTTTGTAGGAATTTCTCGCCGATTTTATGAGGGTCTGATTTCTCCCTTTGATGGCTTTGGCCAGGAGCGATCTTTTTCCCCTGCACACTTTATTGTACCATGAGTATGGATCCTTGGTAGTGTGCCTGAGTTTCTTGGTCTGATTTGGGGCTTGAAAATAGGTATTAATTTGGGTGACAGTGTGCGTATGGGCCTTGGACACATCCGCTGTTCTTGTTGCGCTTAGGACCGCGGCTTGCAATTTGGCCGTGCCTGTGTTTAACTCGTGTTTGATCCCTGCAATCTTTGCATCACTCCAAGCTACCTTCTTCCATTTTAGATACTTTTTACAGTTAGATGAAACTATATCCCTAGTAGCTATCTGGAGTTGGTTTGTCGACTGATAATAAGGTGCCTGCCACAAGGGCTTCAAAGTTAAGCACAGGGGATTATGGTCGCTCTCTATAGTCGAGCCCACTGTCATATCGATCATACTCCCCCATAGTTTTATGTCAAGGAGGATGTAGTCGATCCGGGATGGGCAGCTGGCTCTGTTGTAGGTGTTAGTGCCCTGCTTATCAGATAATGACCTACCATTGGCTGCCCTTAGCCCATACTCCATAGTGATGGCATTATGTTGGAGTACCTGTTGTGTCCATCTTTTGACTAGGGGGAGGTCAAGTTGGGGAATTGGCCATCTACTGTCTAGATCTTCTATTCCCGGTAGATCTTCCAGAACCAGGGGTTCGAAGCTACAATTAAAGTCCTCTGTGACTAACACTCTTGCGTGGGGTGAGCAATTAGCTAAGCATTCTTCTAATGCTGCCAAAGTGGCTGAGGGTCTACCTCCCTTTGTCCCTCTCGCATAGACGTTAAAGAGTTCGACTGTGGGCCCGCCCCTGGGTCCCCTGATACTTAGCCATATAATGTCTGGGCTTGAGCTTGTTTGGGGAACGATTCGACAATCAAGGGCGATCCTTATCCAAACAATCAGACCCCCCGATGGTCACCCACTCCCCATCGAAATTGCGGGAGAATGGAAGCAGGTATAGCCTATTTTGTGTGTAGGGACCAAGCTCCATGTCTCCTGAAAAATACATATATCAAAGCCTTCCACTAGTTGGTTCCAATAAGGCAGAGGGATTTTACTGCTTAGGCCCGCCACATTCCATGACACAATCTTCAGTTTACGGGGGACCATAGGACCGAGAGCAGTGCTTTGTGTAGAAGTGTAAGTGTTGGTTGGCGGATAGGCTAGTGTTTGCAAGGCTAAATGCACATAATTGCCAGATGTTTGCTCTTCGCATATGGAAATGGAAGGTCTGCATGGGCTGGCCCGGCATTGGAAACTATCTCCGATACAATTTGGGAGGTTGGGAGAAGTGGAAATAGCAAGGGAACCAACTACATGGTTGAAGCTATGTGCTGTACTGGATAAATCAGAATGGTGGGAAGCCGCGTCCTGTAGTCAGTCGGTAGCCTCTAAAAAGAGGTATCTGCCAAAGATAGTGGAGGCTGTGAGGCTAGTGTCCTACCTTGCTCAAATGTGGGAAGATGCCTAAATTGAATAGAAGACTCGTCAGGGGTGCAGGTATGGAATTCTAGAGCTAGGAGGTTTTCCGCCATCTCAGTTCCCCTTAGGGTGATCTCGATGTTGTCCAGTTGGTGAGTTGGGGAGAAACACCTCCGTGCTCCAAGAATGTCGTCTCTGATCACTGATCGACAGCCCCTGACATGACGAATCCAATGAGTCACCTTATTTATCAAAGAGTCTTCACTCTCGTGGGCATGCTTGATGTTAACTTTCGGGGCGTTAGTCATGAAACATTTTTTGGGTTGCGACAAGCTAGTAATAGCTGGTGGGAGTGGTGGATGCGGCTTATCTCGGCTTCCGTGTATAGGAGGTTGGACTTGCCATGGTTTTGCTTCCCTGTGGCTATTTGCAGGAAACTGTTGGGCTGCTAGCCTCTTGAGCTTGTCTTGTATAGGGGTGTCAAAACTACTCTTTCTCACAGCTAACGAGTCGTTTGTGGTTTGCTTGTGGGTGGAAGTAGAAGAAATGGCCAGATGGTGTGAGTTAGGGCCATAGGGAATATGTCCTTTGCTAAGAGATGCTGATTTTTGTGACAACAAGTCGTTGTGTGTTGGATTGTGGCTATATACGGGGGTATCACACTGTGTGCAAGGCGGAACTGCCTTTAGTAGCGTTTTGACTAGAGTGGTAAGACCTTCTATCATGGTTTTCATTGATCCAATCTCTGCTCTAAGTGTATTTAAGGTAAGATAAGTATCCGAGGACTCTAGTTTATTTTCTGTGCTAGTCATCGCGATGTCGCGCGCCAGCCCGGGGGCTGATGGCACAGGCTCATTATCGTTGTGATCATCACTAAAGTCCTGAAGGAGTGAAAATCTATTCTGGCAGTGGATTACCGGTTCTAAGTGTGGAGTTTTTGAGCCAGTACTAACTATGGGGGCAGCAGGGGGTTGGGGTGTATCCTTGTTAATTGGTGCTGGCTTTTTGGGTTCTGTGGGAGCCCTCTTTGGGGGTTGTTTTTGAAACATTGTTGGGATAACTGGGGGGCAGTGTGACCTAGGGTTTAGGAGGGGTCTGTCTATTGAATTGCCAGAGGCGCTAGACACAATCTGGTTACCCTCTAAAATGACTTCACACTCATTGATCAAGGTCTCTATCCGGTCAAGAACGCAATTGCTGCCCGGATGTTTAGGTGTCTTCCTAGCCTTCTTCCCTTTTACTCCTCGAGTTCCCCCACTTCCTCCCGCGCCCTCCATGGTTTTCCTTTTCCCCATATTGCGCCCTCAGAAGGCAGTGGCCACTGGTACCAAAAACAACCAAAATGCTATCAATAAGTGGGTCTGTGCCCTTCGGCAACAGAGCAGAAACAATCTTAACAAGGCAAAATAAGTAAGGAGTCCCGGCAGTCAAGTGAGAGCAGAGTCAACAAAGTCAGCAATGTTGTCCCACGTATTGGCTTAATGTTGGCAGAAAGTGAAGAGGAGGGGAAAATGGAACAAAATACACAGTACCTCGCGAAGCGTCTTTCAGTGACTGGCGTGATCCTGGATGCAAAGACAAGGGGGGTGGCCCTGCCATGCCTCTTCCTGTCAATGACGGGCAAGGACGGTCCCGCCCTTGGCCCGGGCGCGGCCCAGACGCGTCACGCGCGGCAGAAGTGCAGAGCGCCATAAGAGGCGTGGATTGTGCGCAGGGGCTTCTGGGACTTGCAGTCCCCAACGTAGCTGGTGTGGCGGTGTCACCCGCGATGGCTCCCTCCTCACAGGAGCAGACCCGCAACTGATGGTGTTAGCGCGTTGGGGTGAGCAGACAGCGCTTCGCCCGTGAAGAGCAGGCTCCCCGGGTGGCAACAGTAGATTTTCACGGCTCAAAGATCTAACAGACACCCTTTGAACAGACATACTAACAAAACTGAACATAAAAACAGGTACAGATTCTGGTGGTTAAATATAAAAGACTGCATAACACATGCATTGGGAAAATAGAAACACAAGTTAAAAAGATACAGTACAGAGATAGCCGTTGACTTCAATGGGTAGAACACCCTTTGTGAAATGAAAATTGAGGAATAGTGATAAGGTAAGGCATTCACGGATGAATGGAATGTTCAAGTAGTTATTAGACAAGGTTTTTGACTTCTAGGAGTTCGTTTCAGTGTGGTACAAGAGTGGATAGAACTGAAAAGTGAGGGATAGTGATAAGGTAAAGCATTCAATGATTAATGGAATGTTCAAGTAGTCAAAAGAAGAAGTTTTTGACTTCAAGGAGTTCATTTCAGTGTGGTACAGGAGTGGATAGCCCTTATCTGGCTGGGGAAGACTTTTCAGACTACAGGGCTTAGCAACTCTATAGATCTGGAACATGATGGAACACAGAGAGGTTCAATACAGCTAACAGGTAGAGGTTGATAGAACGTAGTGTTTGACGAGAACAATGCCATGCAATAAAGGTGAATAAATAATCTGGAGCATGCCTTGGGTGGCTTTGACACAAGAATAGGTAGGTTGTGGTGTTTTGGTATTTAGTGAAGAGCCATATCGATCAGAGTCTCTATAACGTGATGAGTGCCAGACAAGTTGTACAACATTATAGTAGCAAAATTCATTGTTTTGCCCAGGGCCAGAAGATGTATTGTTGATGCAGTTTAGTAAAGCAAAACAATAATCACCTGTACTCATGAAAAAAGTGTCTTATTCAGGAACTTGACCATAGACGATTTAACGTGTGGGTGGGTTTCCCTAGTATTGAAATGCTGAAATCCGATAAAGTGTCAAAGAAGGATATAAATGGTTCTAAGTGTGTGTTTGAGGTAAGAAATACACAGGTATCTGAAAGAATGGGAAAGTGAATCAGGATGAAATATGATGAGAGAATTAAGAGTGATTGAGGTAGATGATTCAGGGAAGTAGGTTATTTCGGTATTTGAGTTGGATAAAGGCATAGGGAGTATGTTTTGAATACTAGCTGCTGAAGGGTTTCAGAGGAAGAATGCCTCTAGTTGTTTTAGCAGCTGTAGTACAACTACTGACTTCAAATATGTCAGAGAGAAACCAGCAGAGAGAAACCAGAGTATGAAGAGGTTGAATACAGTGGAGAGCCATTTAGGAAAACTGCACATCCACGTAAGAGGTGGGTGTACCGAAGGGGTCAGATGGGGACCAGGATAGGTTTGCTCACCTGATCAAGATTATTGGTTCAGCGGGTAAGGGTGGGGAGAAAAACTGGCTGGAGTTTAAGACAAACAGTGGCTGATCAGGTTAATTTGGCAGAGGAAACATGTGGGCAGACAGAGGGGTCCTATTCATGCTCCTGATAGATGGTGATTTTAGCTGAGAAGTAATAGAAGGTAGATGAGGTAGAGTAGAATGGAGGAGAGAATTTATGTTATGGTTTTGAAGGTGAGGTTTTAGGAAGGATTTGAGGTTCCACAATGCTGAGTCAAGGGCAGAAATAAGAGTGCTAAGGGAGACTCTTCAGTTATTACAAATAGATTTATAGAGGGCGGTCTCAGAGTCTCAGAACAGTGGCAGCACCAAGAGAGAAAATCAAAGGTAGTTAGGAGAGATGAAATGCTTAAAGGAGTAAGCATAGAAAGAGAGAAAGGACAATGGAAACAAACAGATAAAAAAATGAAAAACAGTTGACAGTAAGAGAAGGAGGAGTTAGGGCTACAAAAGAGGACAGTGGGAAAAGACTTATTATTCTCTAAAAAGGAGAGGCTCTACGCAAACATTGCAATGAAGGGAGCAAGTACGACAGCAACAGAGGCATTGAAAGCAGAAGAACTCTCCAGCTGAGAACAGGAACTAAACCCAGAGCAAGACACATAGAAGCCAGCACCGATTTAGGGGCCAATTATGAGTTTGGTAGGAAGGCCGGCAGCCCGCAGCAGCGGCGGTCAGGAGCACTCCTTTAACCAGACAGGTAAAGTCACAGAATAAAAAGACTTTAAAAACGAGTTCTGGCAGATCTTTTTTAGTCACTTACACTCACCATCCCAAACATACACTTGTTATTCATCTACACTCCGGGCCCTACACAGGCACTTCATATACGGCTTTGAAAAAAAGATATCTGCCAAAGAGCCCCATAGAGGGTGCCCGTCGAGCATTGCAGCGCCGGCTCGCTGAGGAGCAAAAGCCCTATGATGAAGCATGACACTTGTCAAGAGTGTGTGAGGGCTCTAATTCCAAAAAGGAATCACCCTTCTGGTTCCACGAATAACCTGACCTGTTAGAACTCCTTAGATACTTTATATCCATTTTCCCAATTCCATAGGAACTGTATACCAGTCAAATTATCGATATTCATAGAGCCTCATTTTAGCACTTCAAAGATCTAGGAGATAAGTAGCTAAACCTGACTCCTCTGCT
Organism: Calotriton arnoldi; assembly: GCA_963921515.1. Classification (NCBI taxonomy): domain Eukaryota; kingdom Metazoa; phylum Chordata; class Amphibia; order Caudata; family Salamandridae; genus Calotriton; species Calotriton arnoldi. The sequence continues at coordinate 2,636,965 of CAWUFW010000311.1, forward strand.
ATAAAGGAGATATTAGATAAAATCCATCTAGAACAGTGTCTGGAAAAGATCCTCATCTTTGCACTCACACCTTATATTCAAAGACTAATATGCCAATGTAGTAATTTCACCTTACCAATAGCAATTTGATTTTGGTAACCAGATTGGAGGGTAAGATGGAGGAGGTAAATGAGTGAAAAAAGATAAATTCCGCTGGTAAAGAGTTTTAAAAAGACATAAACTAACCTACCCTTGACATTGAATACACCCCACCAGCCCTCAGGGACCCCAGTGTTAGGAGTGGGGTACACAGCCAGATTCTATCAACAAAAGAAAGACAAGGAGCCTGTGGAAATTTTATTCATTGACAAATGAATTGACAAAATGTATTGACAAAACTCTATACTCATCTGGAAATAACCCAAAATCCTTCTGGTGCTCTCTACAAATAAATGAACAACCAACATTAGCTTTAGTTGATATAGGCTGCCAGCAATCCATTATACAAAGCCATTATGTAATACCTGAACAAATTAATCTTGAGAAGAGCATAGCCATCAAATGTGTACATGGTGACCAGAAGAGGTATCCATTCGCTCAGGTGGAGATACTGAAAGGAAAATATCGTAGTGCAGTTAAAACGTGCAGTACTTTCTAATGTCAGTAAATCATCATAAGGACTGATAATCCACACATTGATAATTTTTTGAAGGATGCCCTTTCTCAAGAGGATTTATGGTTAAAAGATGCTCCTTTTTCCAAAGAAAATATCCTTAGCTCTGAAATTAAGACAAAGAGATCAAGAAGAGATGGAAGAGTAGAGAAAAGAAATGGATGCATTAGGACAAATAATACTGTCAATTAACATAAACGAAAGGGATTAGAGATTTCAGGACTCATGCGCTAGAAGATCAGCTCCTATACTCAGAGATTCCTTGAAACAAGCAAGACAAAAAGATAACAACAATGTAGGGTCACATTTCTTTAAGAAGAATGGATAGTTATACTGAAAAGAGAACAAGGAGGAACAAATTAATTGGCTAATTCTGAAAACCTTTTAAGAACACTTTTTGTTTTTAGCTCATACACATTTAACAAGTTGGCATTTTGTAAGTGAAAAAACTAAGAATATTTTGAATAGGTTTTATTGGCCAAGAATTTTCTCTCTTTTACATCAGTATTGTAGACAAGGAGCTGTATCGCTATATATTATAATAGACATACCTTTTCAAACAGTATGGATGTACCAGACTGGTCCCTTAATACCATTGACAAATGATTATAAATACATTTTGGTTATCCTAGATTATGTAACATGGTGCTCAGATGCTGCCCCTTTGAGACAAATAGCATCTCCTCAAATCGCAAATGCAATGATTGAAGTTGTTTCAAGTACAAAGTTAACTAAAAGTATCTTAGCAGATCAGAGTTCCTCATTTGTTTAAAAAATGGTGGCTCAATTTTGTGAAAAATTGGGAATAAAAATAAACAAATCTCCCCTTATCACCTTCAGAGTGATAGTCTGGTAGAGAGATATAATGCTACCCTAAAATTAACTCTTAAGAAAATGCTCAACACTGAGGGGAAAAACTGGGATTGTATGTTATCCATGGAATTATTTGCCGTACACTGTTAAAAACAAGTTGTCAGCATTCAGATTATTATTTGGGAGGAAACCCCCACACTTAATTAGAAATAGCTAAGGTGGCTTGGGCAGAGCACGCCTAACACAGGAAATCCACTCCTTTAAATATATTTTACAATTAAAGGACTGCATGCAAAAGGTATGAGAGATTGTAGAAGTGAATACAAAAAAGTCACCAGCAACAATATTGCAATTAATGAGTCAAACTTCAAGAATCTAGCCCCAGAGACTGGGCTCTGCTTCTGTTGCAATTGTGTGAAAATAAAGATATTGGCTACTTGGCAGGGCACCTATAGAGTACCAAAGAAAATCAGGAATATGACATATCAAATGGAGTTATCTGAAAAGAAAAAGAAAACCAAATATTTCATATACATATCTGCTTAAAAAATGGGATGAAACCTTCCTTGTGAAACTGTTAATTAACAACAGCATAGATGCTATCCCAGTTACAGCAGACGTGCACCAAGAGGTTATAAAACCAAACTGCCGGAGTAATAAGGTGCAAACCACGCAAGCGAAAGTTCCCCCAAGCACAGAAGCGCATCCCATGTCCAGGATTGACACAAGGACAGACAATAGACTGGAAACTATCTGGAACGCAGATGAGCCCAAAAATCATTCCACCCCAAGACAACAACCACCGAAACACTATAAGAAGGAGGATTCTTATAATACAGTCAATTTCAGTGTCTCCTGTATGGAGTCCAAATCAATACTGAACAATAAGGACATACTGCAGGCAATAAGTACCACCTCTAAACCCCCTGCAGAACTTTGTAACTCACCAATGCCCCAACTGGAAGTGCAACAAATCACAGTAGAAATATTAAGTTCGCCGGAGCAGGCAAAAGTTATGACAACAAATAATACCACCACAAAAATAAACAATATTAAGTTTAGTAATCAAGAGGACAAACCGGAGAAAGTTAGTAAGGCCCCGCCCTCAATGGCAAATTACGCCACCTCAGCACAAAAAATGGGTCAAACTGATAAGAGTCCAACAGAGGTTCAATCAAGGAACAAGATGACTCCTCAACTTATAGACCAACAGCAAACAATAATAGATATATCAAGCTCACCTGAGCAGTAAAGGAATGAGGCCTCTCACTTTGCTAATAATGTCAATAATAAAAACAAAGCCACCAGGGACCAGCGGTTCTACACGGAAAACACAACAGATAAAAATAGAACGTACAACCCACTCGCCAGTACAATGGAACGTAAGGACCAGGTGTATCCTAATGCAACTAAACACCCAACGGAGGGGAACCAAGAATCCGAAAAAAACCTGGAAGTCCTTTCAAATCTGCACACTTCCTTAGTGAAAGCACTGCAAACTTCAATTTGTGCCCTTAATATGCAGTCAGGCAAACTGGACATCCAAATCAATCTAATGAATGTCATAGCAGATTACATCTCTGGTATTAACACCAAACTTGACTCTATGTTGGGCCAACTATCTACAAATAAAAATAAAACACCTACACCGGTACAAGCACTCACTTGTGCGTGCTGCCCAGTCCTGGAAAAACTAAGTGAACTTCCAGCTATACTAACAAGTATCCTATGGGAGTGCAAACAGTCGGTCCATTTTCCAGCATCACATATTGCAACCAGGAAAGAGCCACTGAGTGGGGAAAGTATTCCACAACTTCCCGCCTTGCCTAATACCCAACAGAAAATCCTCTCAGTAATTAGAAAAAGGACCAACGCTATGGAAAAAAGTGACGAGGTAACCGCCACAGTATCATCCTCATTACTACCGGCTACTCAGAATGATGCCTCCCGAACTAAAGTGGTCCTACAACCGACACCCCGGGCCGACGAAATAACCACCCACCCTCCCCTTCTAGCGAAAAGACAGAAGAAACGCACCAGGAAAGCTAGAAAGCGCCCCCATAATAACAAAGAACTAAAACTACAGGTAATTGATACTTACCCAATCTTCAATTTCAAGGTTGGCAAAGACCGGGCACTAGCAACCACCGGGCAGAATCAAGATCTCAAAGAGGAAGGGGAAGCACGCTGCATAGATCATTCGAGGTCATCTGAGTTTTCGGACTCACTGCCAAGTGAATCACTAGGGCCAAACAGCTCAGTTATGGCAAATTTGAGTTCTGAGAATAGCGGTCCTTCGTTAAACACAACTCAAATAGAAGAAAAAAAGTCTAGAGCGAGCAGTGCAGCGGACCCTGTGGGCAATGTAAATGAAACAAAAAAAACAAAGGAACTACAAGACCCCAGCCGATAATGACCATCAGCACAAGAGATAATGGCCGCTCCCATATAAATCTAGGGACTCACATCAAGGCAAAAAATCACTACAGAGGAGACAGAGAAGTGATCTCACAGAGAGGCCAGCAACCTGGCACTGAGCCGAGCGACCAGATATTGATAAAAATTCTCAATGTGAAAAAGTGAGCTTCAATAAACCGGAAGAGCAGTTAAGAAATCAAAGCTCTAGACCAGTGTCAACAATTCATACACAAAAAAAGGAGCATAAACTAAACTCAAACAATAGGATCCTTCTAACACCACACTACTCTTCACCAGAACCACAAGATTATTTAAATAGAGGGAACATCTTGTGCCTTATGGCAGCCATACCAAGTCTAAAACATTTATCATCTACAGACTTGTCGGCAATAGAGTTCATCGGCCAGGCAAACAATAACGGAATGGAAAAAACCCTCGCAACCTGGAAGACGGATGAAATGGTCTCAACCATCTTAAAAGCGGTCCCGAACTTCGAAGAATGGGGTATATCTCCTTCTATTCCACTGAAACAACGTTACCCACTACCCCTCCTATCATCAAATAACCCCATAAGCAACAATTTAAGCACAAGCCCAGTTTTCTCGGTATTACGAGGCGCCAAAGGCATTGATGGCAAAAGTTTGCAACCACAAAAGTCACAAAATACAACATACCTCGAAACCCGAAGGCAAGATTTGCAAAGAGAATGACATGCAATGATGCAAAGTATACCAGAGATCCTCCCAATTAAAATCTTGTCGTGGAACATAGCAGGCGCAAAGAGATGCCTGCAGGATAATGGGTCCCCCGAGAGCTGGGATAAATACGAAATTGTTGCCCTCCAAGAAACATGGCTAACAGCGCCAGTAGAGATTCCCGGGTGTATCCTTCACTATGTAAATGCCACACAAACGCAGCAGTTTGGCAGACCTAAGGGCGGCCTCGCTGTTTACATTTCTACAGCACTAAACTTTTCTTCTGTATAGTTTCCAACAACTACATCAGGTCTGCAAATAATAAAAATGAAGTTTGGATCTCAGCAAGCGGTAAGCACCATTATTTTTATCAATGTTTATTCACACCTGAAACAAAAGATTAAAAAAGAAGTATTTAAAAAACTTATTGCCACCATTGCAGAACTCCGGTTTGAACAACCGACCTGGGAAATAATCCTAACTGGAGACTTTAACTCAAATCTACTATATACACCAGAAGAAGACGATAACATCACTGCAGCAAATGCAATTTGGCTGTACAAATGCAAACCTATTCCATTCCAAAACGGTCTGACAATGTAGGACAACAATTAGTAACAGATCTTGAACATCTAGGGATGCGCGTACTTAACGGTAGAATGACACAGGACAAACCATGACCTGCACATATCATGGCCCTCATTTGAGCTCAGTCATAGACTACACAATAGTAACTCTACCGCTCTTAGCGCAAACAAAAAGGTTCCTGATCATATACACCACTGAGAGCGATCATTTGCATCAGCATTTAGAGTTAACAACATTTCTAAGACACACAGAGGTCCCGACCGTGTTGGGGTCTACATCAACAATAAATCTGAAGCGATTGCGATGGACAAATGATACACTACCTCACATAGATACGAGGGCAAAAGATCTGATGGTGACCCTTGAGTCACAAAAAAGCTTGACTATTGACACATGGATCACCTTCCTAGCACACCTTTCTCAGTCAGTGACACCGACAAAATCGCAAAGTACCAAGAGGATAAACCATAGTAGATTCCTAAGCCAAATAGCCAGAAGCCTAAGGAAAAAATTAAGAAGAGCTATTAGGTCTGCACAGCAACATAGCGCATCAAATACCGCATGGGAGCAAGTACGGCAACTAAAGAAGCTGTACAAAAAACTAATTTGGGACGACAAAAGAACACAACGTGATAACTCTTGGACAAAACGTCTACACAACGCAAAGTGATCAAATACTAGAGCTTTCTGGGACCAAGTGAACTCCTTGTCTAGAACGTCGAAGGTCATAAACGTGACCTGTGTTACAGAACCTGCCTGGGTACAACACCTAATCGCCACGTTCTCAATATCAGTCGAGGGTGGGATAAACTCCCTCGAAATATCAATTCCCCCGACAGGGGAGGACCAAAACATGACTCTGCACCGAAACATCTTAAGGGCAGACCAACCTGCGTCAGCGGTCTTGAAAAAGCAAAGTTATAGGGCTGATATGTTTTCCAAAACCGCTAAAATAACAGGAATAAACCCAAAAAGTGACGGGGCAACACATCAATCATTTTCACCCTATTCCGAAGAAGAAATCGCCAAGGTTATAGTAAAGAGTAGGCTCGGCGGGGCTCCGGGTCCGAACGGTATACCCCAAGCAATCTACCAGCAAGATCCTAACTTCTGGGCAACTAGGATGTACTGTCTGTTTCGCCTGGTAGGCACAACAAGTTGCCTCCCGGATGCTGGAGAGGCTCAATAATTAATCCAGTATTTAAAGGAGGGGAGCGCACAGACCCAGCTAATTATCGACTGATTGCGTTAATAGACGCTGAGGGAAAAGATTACGCCTCCTTGATTTTAGCCGACTTAATCAGCTGTTCTGACGCGAACAAAATAATCCCCACCAACCAGTCTGGCTTCCGCCGGGGCACGGGTACAATCACTAATGCGCTAGCATTAGGCCTAATTGCAGACAAAGGCCTACGGCAGCAACAGAAACTACTCCTATGCTTTGTGGATTTCAAGGCGGCTTTCGATCGAGTCAGTAGACGCATTTTATGGTGTAAACTTAAGCAGCAGGGTCTACCAGAATCTATACTGAAACCAATAATGGCTTTATATACCAACACCTGGATGCAGGTAAAAATAGCCGACGGTAAGAAGCTCACCAGGAAGATCTACACAAGTGAGGGACTAAAGCAAGGCTATGTCTTGGCCCCATATCTGTTCAACCTATTTATGGCCAACCTATCTCCAAGGCTGGATGAGGTCAACTCACATCCTCCATGTTTGGGTACTCTGTCATTAACACACCTCTCCTATGCGGATGATTGTGCTCCTAAGCTACATGAGAATCGGCTTGCAAAGAACAATTAATGAGCTAGGAACCTTCGCCAAAACAAACCTGATGGAAAAAAACACCGTAAAAACAAAAGTCATGATCATAAGTCACTGTCTCCATAAACAAACAATGTTCACAATTAACAACGCAAGGTTGGAAGTGGTGAGCAGTTATAAATACCTTGGGATACATCTGGACAACAGGTTATCTTTTCAAAAGCAGAATGAGGCCGCTCAAAAAAAGGGAAATGCCTTAACATTTGCGTTCTGTATTTATCAAAAACCCTAAAAGGCCCACTATTCACTCCACTACTAACAGTAATCAAAGCCAAATTCCTACCAACTGTAGCCTATGGAAGTGCAGTCCAGCATGGAAATGACGCCGCGATCCTGGATAGCCTCCAGACACAAGTGTACAAAAGGGTATTTTCCTTGCCACGTGACTCCTCACCGGCCCAGGTCCGATTAGAGTTCGGGCTACAACAACAGCAACTATACAGAAGATACGAGGTGATAAAAACCTGGTATAAAATCTGGCTCAATCGTAGGTTCGAGATCAATAACGCGCTTTGGGCCGCTCTACAAGGTGACCCCCAGTCTGCCTACGCAAAGTATTTACAGACTTCGCTAAAAATCACCAGGATGGCAGATCTCTGGCAGCGGAACCTACCTCTGGCTTCGTTTCAGCTTATCATAAAGAAGGCGGCAAAAAGCACTCGCTTATAGAAGATAAAGCAACGCTCAGTAAGCGAGCACACGCATGGATGGTATGGTATGTTATGTTAACTATAGCTTATATAGCGCGTAATCACCTGCAGGTCTCTTAGCGCTTGAAGAGAGAGCTTAGATACTCTCTAACATCCCCGATGAGCACCAGACAGATGTGTTAAACTGTGTCCAAAGCCTCCCTAAACAGAAGGGTTTTAAGGTGTTTCCTGAAGGGAAGAAGGGCGGGTTCATTACGGAGGTTCACTGGCAGTTCGTGGCAGGTATTGCATTTTTACACAAAATCAGAGCCAGCAGCATACCTGGGTTGCCCCTTTTCCCCCTACTTAAAAAACATGTTTTTAGCGCTACGTCTGGAGAAGTTGCCCTTTAATGCAGACCTGCCTCGCTGGAAGTACCAGCGCTCAAAATCATGTACTCTCTGTGGGTCACCCACACAGGACTTTGTTCATCTAATATGTATCTGCCCAGCCTTAGGTCTGCAACGCCGTAAACTGCTGAAGAGACAGTTCAACGAAAGAGGCATCCGTTCCTGCAGAACTGCCATATTAAAATGCCTTGACTCGAATGACACGCAACTTAGTTGCTATTTAATAAAAGTTTTAATCGGCTGCAAGAAAGTCCTAAAACATTGAAACCGGTCAGGCACAGTACCACTCTAGAGGTCATTGTCTGTCTCTTTTAACATCGACTGTACTGTAAAAATCAATTATTTTTAACGTATTGTTTAAATAAGGTGGTGTATCTCCCACTCATATCAACCTTACACCTCCAAATTGAATGTTTAAAGTAACGGATGTACTATGAATTTTAACATGTATATATTTCTGTGTGTTTTTAACGGTACAATGTATTTGGTGTTTTGGAACATTGTTTTGGTTTTAATTAACTAAACAATAAAAAAAAATCACATTTCACATGTTAATTAAATATCCCACTATTTTAGACAAGGATATAATAATCACCGTCATCTTCGAGGATAGTCAGAAAGGTGAGCTGATCGAATTAATTAGCTAATTTTTGGGGTTATTTTCTGGTGATCCTGGTAGGCCCCACCTAATACAACATCACATTGTCACAGAACCAGGAATGGTAGTCAAGCAAAGACCTCACAGAATGCCTGAGGCCCGTACAATGACTATACAAGAAGAGACTGAAAAGATAACCCTACTCGGTGTCGAAGCCACATCACAAAAGCAATATGATTCCATAGTAGTCCTGGTTCCAAAACCTAATGACTACATACACTTCAGTATTGACATTAGAAAGGTAAGTCAGATTTCAAGAATTGACACCTATCCCTTACCAAGAACAGATGAGATGAAGGCAGTTAGGAGAGGCTGAGCTTATACCAACTTACTAGCAAATCCCATTAAACCCTTCAGACAAGGAAAAGACCGCATTCCCCACACATTCCCCACACCTGTTGGCCTCTAGCAGTTTACTGAACGTCCTTTCCACTTTCATGTTCCCCAGCAACCTTTTCCTGTGGTATAAATTGTTTCCATGAGGGAAAAACTATTCTAGAATAGAAAAAGAGTGTTTCGCATTAAAATGTCAATCAAGGCATTGCAATATATCCTAAAAGGAAGGAGATTCAAAAAGTTTGCAAAATATGCGGTTTCCTACTGAGATTTCCACTAAAGTTTCTTCCTGAATGGAAGAATTTAAGGAGAGAGCAGTGCCATGGGTCAGGGCAAAAACACTTCCCATACAGAGAGTTCACGGAGACTTGGTGTGACATCAGTTCCTAGAAAGGAAAACAGACATAGGTAGGAGAGAAAAAACACTTAAGGGAGTCAGCATAGAGAGGAAGAACAATGGAAAAAATAGAGGCCAATGAGCAACGACTTATTATTCCCCAGGGAGGAGCAGCAGCAAGAACCCAGAATGATGACACGAATGCCAAGACGAAGGGAATTACTTAGTGAAGACAACAGCAACATAGCCATCAAGAGCAGAAGAATGCTCCAACTGAGACAAGAAGGCAAACACACGGCTGGACCCAGGGAAGCCAGAACCAACGGAGACCGGGAACACCGAGGAGGACCTGAGAGAAAAAGCCCCCGAGGAAGAGTGAACAGAAGACTTGTTTTCTAGGCACCCCCAGATAATGTGATGAGTTCCCTTCATGGATCAAGGAAGAGCTGTAGCATAGGTGAGTGCACGGATGGACCAGCGATATGGAGTAGTTAACATTACCACCAATATTAGAAGTAACGAACGTCCAAATGCTTAACTAGGAAATAAAAGGCAATCTTGAAATACCTCCCATTCTTAGAAAATAGTGGGGCCATAACAGTCAGAGAGAAGATTAAGAGGCAGACAGAGAGACAGAGATATACAGAGAGAGAGAAATAGAGAGAGAGAGAGAGAGAGTGCGATAGAGAGAGAGTAAGAGAGAGATGAGAAAGAGAGTGTGAGATGAGAAAGTTGAGAGAAGGTCTAGAAATTGAAGAATGGTTTGACTTAATACTTCATGTATATGCAACAAAAGAAAGGATCTAATCATTCTTTTTTTACTTTGACTATTTTCCAACATTAGTTTACTCACATATACTTACTTGGGATCTCTTTGAAGGATTGTCTGGTGCCAGGACGCTGTCAGGACTATCCAGTGCGTGATGCCATCCTGAACAGAAGAGGCACAGGAATCGGTCAGAGTTTTGTTTTGGCCTATCTGATCGTATCGTCACTCCACCTGATAGTACACCTGGGCACCGGTTGCACTGAAAGGGCCTTGATATCTAAAGACATTTTGAGTAAACCTTTATTTATGTTATCGTTTTGATTTCAACATCTAACATTGTACATGTTATACCTTTTACATTCTCTGTATGGTTTGGTGAACATCTTTGTCTTCCTAGAGCTGACGCACAATTTAAGTAATGTATGTCTGAAGTATTCTGAACTATCATTTGTCTCTTTCTATGGACAACTACCTTGAGTATAATAGAAATATGTTCTGAGGTTTAAATTATTTTCAACGTAATAGACTCACAAACTGCAACAGAAGGAATGCACATTATTATTACTTATCCTTTTGGCGCCTCTTGTGAAGGTAGCAAGGGCAAATATACGAGTTCATAATTCTCAACGAGTGACTTCTGAAAACAGTGTTTGTTGTCTTAGAATAGAACTCTCTATACAGTTCGGCTGGCCACATCATGGAGTTTTTTTGTTTACTTTCAGCTACGCTGCTGTACATCATGGCTAAAAACATTGACAAAACCCATAGCTCTTGTAGGCAAGACCTACCTGCTTTGCCAGTACTTAAGGTTATGCCAAGTTGTTTGTGGATTTTCCTCTGTGTATGGGTTAGTGGCTGCCAGGCTGGTGTGTTACAGATCTTATAGAACATGATGCTCACCACCAGGTCTGAGTTACAGAAACTGTCCACTTCATAGGTGCAGGGTGCACATGCCTGAGTGTCGAATTAGGAACATGATGTGTTAATGGAACAAAGTGAGGCTATGAATAAAATAGCCTGGGAGGTTAATGTGTCTGCTGCACGCGTCTGCACATAGCCCATTTACCACAGTTTCGATGTTGGCAGGGATGATTATTCATCCTCAAGAGACAGCTGTTTGTGAAATGCACTATAGTTTTTTTTTTTTTTTTTAAAACAATTTTATTGCAACGATTTGACACTGAAATACACATCCAGACGCCTACAACCCTGGGGCCGGCGGTTTGGTGAAAGAAGGCTTTTTACACAGCTTATGTGCCAACAACCCCTTGGGGAGGCAGCGTCGTGCGCTAATGATCTGCATTCATGGTGTTCAATAGATATGTCTCATGTGCATCAATATACATAGGTAGATATGAAAAACAAACAAACATAATATTCTTAAACGTAGTTTGCTACTGTCAGGTAGGCTAACATTCTTCTTCTATCCATATCGCGACGCTATCTTATACTTTTCCCCTCCTGCTAGTTGTCGCCTTGTCGGTCGATACCTCCTCTTGGGCCTAACTGACTGAGTGTAATTCTGAGAGCTTCCCTGTTCCTAAAAGCATCTGTGCATCCGCGCTTGTGTTGCCCTAGCCGCTCTCTACGGAGCTGGGGTGTTCTCGTTGTCGCCTGCCCCTATCGCCGTCCCGTTGGGCGGTTCCTCCCCTTTGTTGAGTAGATGTATGGTGTATAGCCCCCAGAAGTTCTTCGGCCTACTCCGGGGAGTGAGCAACTCACTGAAATTCTCCGATTGCGTGCAGCAATATAGCAAATCATGTGACCACTGTTTGATCGTCGGGGGGGGGCCCTCATCCAGCATATTGCTACTCTGCGCTTTGCCAATAAAAGCCCCATGTCCGCAAGCCTGCGTATCGCCTTTGGCAGTGGCTTGGAGTATCCCAGTAGCGCCAGCGCAGGATCTGGGGATATCTCCAATCCCACTATGGTGCTCAACTCGCGAAATATCTTTTCCCAAAAGTTAGCTACCCCCTGGCATCTCCACGCCAAGTGCATGAAATCTGCTGTCTGCTCTTGGCACCTGTCGCAGGTTGCGTCCTCCCTCAGCCCATATCTGTGTAATCTTTCCGGTGTGTAGTACACTCTATTGATGTATTTAAAGTGAATAAGCCTATGTTTGCCATGCAGTGATATATGGCTTGTGTTGGCGCAGCAGTAATACCACATCGTGTCGTCAATGGTCATTTCTAAGTCTCTTTGCCAGGCCAGCCTTGCCTTCGTGTACTGGTTTGCTCTGTGGGACTGCGCCAACTTGTATATATTTGAAACCATCTTTCGGGGGGATTTAGCCTTAATAATGTACGACAGCTCTTGCACCTCAGGTGGTTCGGTCATATCTTCCCCCAGTTGCTGGTTAAGCGCCCTACGCGTTCTGTGGAACTGGAATCTTTGCAGTGGTGTGACTGCATCTGCTTTGTCCTTGATCTCCTCCCACGACTTTGCGACTCCTCCGGTAAACAAGTCCCCCGCTTTCATAATATTCAACGCGTGTAGCGCTCGTATAACCCCTTTGTCCCTGCAGGGGGTCAACCACATCGTCCACTCGAGTGGCATCTCCGGGGAGTATAGCAGCGCCCCGGCCTGCAGTTGTAACATGCAGTGCCAAGCGTGCCATGTGGAATTGAGGGAGTCCAGTATACCCGTTCTGCGGTCTACCGGTTCAAAAATCGTAGCTGGAAGAGGAAGAGGGTCAGCAATGAGCTTTTCAATATGGAGAAACGGTATGTCCGCCGCTCTGTGGATCCAGCTATGAGCGAGTGCTCCTTGCGCCGCTCTATAATATAACTCCAGGTCTGGTGCGCCCAGTCCCCCCATGTGATATGGCAAAGTGAGTACCCGCCACTGCACCCGTGCCTGCTTGCCCGCCCACGCCAATCGTATCAGTAAAGAATTTACTCTGGCAAAGAAGGATCGTGGCAGAACTATGGGGATATTAGCAAACAAGAACAAGAGTCTGGGGAGTATCACCATTTTCATTATGGAGACTCTGCCTATTAAAGATAATGGCAGTTTGATCCAGGTTTCAATGTCATCCTCCAATTTAGTGACTGCCGTGCCGTAGTTTTCTAGGAAGACAATCTCCGAGTCCGTGTGTAGTCTGACACCAAGGTAACGAACCGAGTCTGCAGACCACAGCAGGGGGAAATCCATCTCGAACTGTGTCGTGACCGGGGTGAGCGGGAAGGCAATTGATTTCGCCCAATTGACTTTCAGGCCAGAAAGTGCTCCGAAGTGAACCACCTCTCTAAGTACCGGGGATAGGTTGTGTTCGGGTTCTCTTACGTACAACAACGTGTCGTCAGCGTACGTAGACACCACAATATCGTAGGTTGGGAAACGGACACCTCTGTGTCCGTGGTATTCACGAAGTGCGCATGCCAGTGGCTCAGCGACTAAGGCATATAGCGTTGGGGACAGGGGGCATCCCTGACTGGTTCCCCTGGCGATCGCTATGGGTTCCGTAACTAGGTTCCCCAGTCGTATGCGCGCTGTGGGGGCATTATACAACACTCCAATTAGCTGTAGCAGGGCTGTGCCAAGTCCCATCCTTGTCAATACTTGCCGCATAAAGGGCCATTCTACCGAATCGAAGGCCTTTTCCATATCTAGGAAAACCGCTATAGCCTTAACATCTTGTTTAACGTGTTGCATTGCTCCGAAAACTGTTCTCAGGTTGTAGGTGAGGTTCCTATCTGGTATAAATCCTGCCTGCTCCGGGGCTACCAGCTCCGGGGTCAGCAGTGTCAGGCGATTAGTCAGAATTTTGGCGAACAGCTTAGTGTCCACGTTTAACAGTGAGAGCGGCCGGTAGGAGCCGCATGCCTCTGGGGGTTTTCCCTGCTTGGGGATCGGGACTATGATAGCTTCCCTCATAGTTAGAGGCATCTTGCCCGTTACCCATAGATCATCGAACAATGCTGAGATGTGTGGAAGCAGCATTTCCATAAAGGCCTTATAGAAGCCTACAGTTAGGCCATCCGTCCCTGGAGCGCTGGATGCTCTCATTCCTGCCAATGCCTCCAGGATTTTGTCTTTTTCAATGGGATGCATAAGGAACTCTCTATGGCTGTCGGCTAGACACGGCAGTTTGATATGCTCTAAATATGCTAGGATTTCTTCGTCCATGTTCGAGGAGCGGGATTCGTATAGTTTTGCGTAATATTTCTGAAACCCCTTCGCAATGTCTGCCTCTTCGGTCAATAGTTCGCCCTCTTCAGATCGGAGTTCAGTAATTAGGGTCTTGCTACGTTTAGATTTCAACAAGTGTGCGAGTACTGATCCAGGTCTATCGCCCTCCCCGTAGGTACGCGCTGTGGCGTATTTGCCCAAGTGTTTCACGTCGCAATCTGCCGCTTCCTGATATTCAGCTAACAAGCCCTTAATTGCTCCTGTGACGTCTTCAGTCCCTCCAGTCATCTGTTGCATCTCCAGCTCCCCAAGCTGTTGCTCCAGTGCCGCTAGCCTCCGACGTAAGGAGCGGAGAACCCCAGAGTGTTTAGCCATGGCAACTCCCCGAATGTACACTTTAAAAGCCTCCCATATCGTTTGTGGGCTGTCCACCGAGCCTATGTTGGTGTCGAAGAAGGTGTCTATTGCCTCCGCTAGCTCCGCTTTAAAGAGGGGGTCAAGCAGTGAGTAAGGGGGAAAGCGCCATGTAAAAGGTGGTATAGTTTTCTTGGGTGTGTCTAAAATCAGCAAGAGTGGTGAGTGATCGGACAGGGTGCGCGGTAGTATCTGGCAAGCGCGGATCGCGCCCATGAGAGACGTGGAGGCTAGCCAGTAATCTATGCGTGTGTGTAGGTTATAGTAAGCTGAATAATGTGTGAAACCTCCCTGTTCTGGGTGACGTTCTCTCCATACATCCCCCATGTCTGTACTAATCATGATGCTTTCTAGGGTTCTAGCCGCCGCAGCCGTTTTCCTCGTCGGGCCACCGGATCTATCCAGTTCTGGGTTTCTGACCAGATTGAAGTCCCCGCCCCATATGACATGTGCTCCCTCACTGTCCCCTATCCTATTTGCCAGCTCCGCAAAGAACTCCGGGCTATCGTAGTTCGGGCCATAGGCATTCACAATCAACAGATCCAGTCCCCTGCCCCGGCATCTGGATATCACATATCGGCCATCTCTATCCGCTGACAGCAAGTCTATCGTGTAGTCAGATCTAGGGTTAACCCAGGTCAGTACCCCACGTGCATGCGAAGTGAAGCCCGAGGCGTTAACATTACCCAACAGTCCTCTGCTACGCAGCATCGCGCTATGTAGTGGGAGATGCGTCTCCTGTAGTAGGGCCACATCTATATTATGTCTTGTTAGAAAATTCAGTACTTTCCGTAGTTTCCAATAGTCGTTGAGCCCTCTGACGTTCCACGTCAGCGCGCGGAGGGAGTCCATTGCCCTCGGAGCTGCCGCCCCGCTAGGTGTCGCCATCTTGCTTTTCAAGTCTGAGAGTGCTTCCTGACATGTGTAGCGTGCGCGTGTAGCGTGTATCTAACATATACCACACTAACTTCATTAAAACAAAAAACAACATAACCTTAACCCTACTTCCCCCTCCCCCCTCCCACAGCAGACCACCCACAACTCGGTCGCGCAGCATCCCCCCAAAGTGCCCACCCTCACCTCCCTGCCTCCCCCCTGTGTCAAGTTCACAGTACTGGTGTGTGTCACACGTGGGCGGAGGTCGCTCTGCCAGCTATGTACTATCAAATGGCGATAATCTCTCGTCCCTGCCTCCGCTCGCCGACTGTATTTTCACAGCCTCCACTCCAATACTCTGGCCATGCACTTGTACTGGTATCCCTTCTAAAATGACTAGCCCACTTGAGCTTCCTGTGTAGTCCCGGCCCTACTAAAATAGTACCTCTGGAATTGGCCTCCCAGTGTGTGCCAGTCTGGAACCGGTAAATCACCAATGCATTATCCACATTGCTACCCCCGACCCACTGCGTCCGCTTGCTCCCCTAATACTTATCAGCTGGAAGTGCGTGCCGTGCCCTCAGTCCTATTCGTCAAGTGATCCGCCTGCCGCTTCATCCAGAAGGTGCCGCTCCGGGCTCTGGTGCTTCTCCTTGGCCCAGCCTTTCAGCGCCGTCTGTAGCGCTTTCGGGTCCGTGAAGATGTGTGAGCGGCCTTGCTTATTCACCCTAAGTTTTGCCGGGTACAGCATGGCGTAGTCTAGGCCCAGATCGCGCAACTGTTTTTTCATGGGGCCGAACTGTCTGCGTGCTTCCTGCACTCGGGCGGTGAAATCCGGGAATATTGATATCTTAGAACCCTCAAATGCCAAATCTTGTTTTTCCCGTGCCTTCCGTAAGGCCGCATCTCTGTCCCGGCAGTTGAGCAATTTTGCTATGATGGGGCGCGGAGGGGCACCTGGAGGCGGACGCGGTCCCAGGGATCGGTGCGCTCTCTCCACCACGAACATAGCCGAGAAGGCGCTTTCCCCCAGAAGGCTCACTAATAGCTTCTCAACGAAGAGTTCCATGTTTCCTGTAGGGGTGGTCTCCGGAAGGCCAGTAATTCTGAGGTTGCATCGTCTCGAGCGTGCCTCCAAATCTTCCGTCTTGTCTTGCAGGACACGCATGACTCTCCCAAGTTGTTTATGGTCCGAGTCCAGCGTAGTCTGCGCCTCCTCCACCTCCGTGAGTCTCCGGTCTGACATATCCAGCCTCTCCGCGTGTTTATCCAGGCGTTCCCCCATTCTGTCCATCCGGTATGAGAGGGCATCCATTTTAGTGCCTAGGGAGGTGATACCAGTCTGCAAACTTTTTTCCATTGAGATAAGCATGCTCCGGATGTCTGGGTCGCCTTCCGCAGTTGTTGGCGTCCTGGAGGCCTCTGCAGCCGTATCGTCATGTGATTTAGAGCGTTTCTGTTCGAAGGAGATCTTCGGCTGCGACCTATCTGTTCTGCCCATGGTCTCTTCCGTGCGAGGCTCGTCTGCCGGGGATCGCGTTTTGCCCCTACTGGGCATACACCAGCGTGGGCCAGGCGGGGACCGCACACCCCAGTCTCCCACCGCTTTATGCTCGGCTGTAAGCAAGCACGTTATGGTCGGGGGCCGATTTGAGCGCCCAGGCTAATATCCCGGAACCTCACCCGCGTCCAGTGCCAATCCCCCTGTTCTCCGGTTCACGTCTGACTGAGCTGCTGCTCGTCCCTTCACTGGTTCCCGGCGCACCCCTGCGTCACCCCTCCTGGGCCGCACTCCGCAATTGTTCCTCAGGCGCCTCTGGGTCAGTATGTTGTTGTGACTGGGCCTATCACCAATCGCAGTGATTAAGGATGGTTGCCAAGTGAGGGTCCTCGCGCTTAGGCCTGGAGCTGCAGCCTATTGTGCGTCCTCTGCGGTGTTCCCTGGGGTAATCAGCTGTGGGCCGCTCACCGGTGCGCAGGCTTGCGCGATGCAACGCGTTGCTCTCTGCGTGATTCGATGTCTGGCCCCATGCGCTGCCTTCCAGGATTTGGTGTCCCCCTGACGAAGGGGTCACAAAGCCGACACCACTCCGGGCAGCGGCGGGGGCCCAGGCTGCCCAGCCACACCTCAAGCCCTCCGCCGACCACTGCTGCTCCGGAGTCCCCAGCACCGCTCAGCGTGGACTCCCCGTGCCTGCAGTCGCATGTGTCTCTGTCCACACAGCCGCAAATTCTTTGGCACCGGCCCTCTTTCATCAGCCAGAGGTCGCTGTGTTTTCCCGCGGCGTGTGTGTTCCAACCGCCGTCGTTCCTCTGTGTGTCCAGCCTGTGTGCGCTGCAATCCCCCCAGCACACCCGCAGCCCGCTAAGCCCGGTGCCGGGGCAGTAGGCGCTGGGCGGTGAAGGTCGCGTGTGCCGATCTGAGCCTCCAGTAGTCCGCGGCACGTACACCCACGCAGCTCCGCCTCCCGCTTCACTCCAGGCCGGGGACCCCAGGCCCAGCGGGTAGTTTGCCGTCCACCGCAATATCTCCGGAACGGAGCGCAGCAGGAGGGTCGGGAGTCGCCCCCGCATCGTCGGTAGGCTCCGGTGACAGGACCTCAACCAGGGAGCAGGTATGGTAGTGGAGTCTGTCGGATATGTGTAGGATTGTGCATCAGCGATACGGAGCACTAGGCTCAAGCGGCCATCTTGGTCGCGAGCAAGCTCCGCCCCCCAAATGCACTATAGTTTTGGGTCCCTCTTTGGCTGTTCTAACTTTAGAAGTGCAGTTTATGAATGGCAATGGGCCTACACGTTTGTGAGCGGGTGCATGTCCTTCCCTAAGCCCCTCCCTAACCTTTCCTAAACCCCTCCCTAATGCTTTGTAAATCCTCCTTACTTCTCCCTAAAGCCCTTTCATTTAGTAGTAAGTAAGCCTCTTTTTCCGGCCACTCCTGGTACCTCCCACATTTACCACTAGGGGGCCGATTACAATGCCGTAGGAAATGGCTCCGACCCTTGGTCGGAGCCATTCCTACGGCATCGTAATCTCCTGTTTGGATTAATTTCTGGCCGACCGATTTTGATGGAGTTGGTTGGGAATTAATCCATACAGTATTTCCGAATGGCTTACGACGGGCTCGCCCGTCTGCCATTCGGAAAGGGGCCTGTAATCCCAAGGGTGGCTCTTTCAGCCCGAGGGATTACGATGGCAGATTCCCATAGCCTTTCTCTGCCGGCCTTTTCGACACAGAAAGGCTGTGGGAATCCGACTTTGGGGGCCCCTAGCAGGGCCCCCATGGGTGCAAGGCCGCCGGATGACAGCCTAAGGGGCACCTATGGTGCCCCACTGTTGACACCCTGCACCCGGTGGCAGGCACCTTGAGGCAGGCACCTTGAGGGGCCTGCCCCCGGGTGCAGGGATGAACTGTACTTCTGCTCTTTACAATGAGGGCATGCATTACATTCAGAATGCATGCTCCCATTGTAAAGAATAGGTTTGTGACCGAACAGTGTTCAGTCGCATCCTACTTGCTGGTTTGGGACCACCGACAGGAGGTTGGTCGGTCCCACTTTCAGATCGATGTCGGACGGACTGGGGTCCGTCTGACATCGAAATTGGCCCCTAAGTAGTAAACTTACATGTGTGAGGATCTCTCCGTAGAATAGATTGGTGATATGGGGATGGAGATTTACACTCATAGGCTTGTGAATAGCATTTTTCCGTCCCTTGGTAGTACTACTAAGTGAACTACAAAATGTAGTTTGTGTATAGGCCACAATGTATAAACTTATGTTACACTCAATGTAATAAATCTCACCTCGCGGCAAAAGAGTGCCATGACTAGCTCTGACCTTACCAGGATGTAGGCACAGAGCCATATACTCTCAGGCGAATGACAGCAGAGTAGCAAAGTGAAGGATTGTTGAGGTCCAACAGTCTTGGGAAGAGGATAACACAGGATTCAGGTAAGAGAGAAAGTGCATATCCCCAAGAAGGGAATGTACTGGCTGGGAGATAAACAAGGAGAGAAATCCTGGGCAAGGAACCAATGAGGGAAGAAAATAACAAAGTGCAAAGATAAAATAATGGGTGATGAAATTGAGCGAAAGTGGAACAGAGTTAAAAATTCTGGGAAATGTTGCCAGGCTTCTAGCCTATGTAAATGACTCCCTTATATAGTGACTCTACCCTTTATGCCCTGGTAGTCCCACCCCTTAATCTGGAAGTGAGGATGTGAAGTACTCATTCTAGCTTCTCATTCTCTAGAGTTTCTAGGCGTGGCCCCTTTTGTCCGTCAAAGGAAAGGTCCTACGATTTTCTCCTCATTCCTAACAAACCTTAAGCAGTTGTATAGGCCAGGCAACTTCACCACGATATCTATTTCAGTCGCATATGGGGTCCCTCAGCGATCCATTCATGCACTTACGCTGTTCAATTTTGGTGGAGAAGGCTGGCCTGTGATTCACGAGGATGCAGAGGGCACCTTATTATGCATAAAATTCAGTCATGAAAATCTGCAAAACTGTTTGGATAATCTACAGAAATTGATTGATGTCAATCAACTTCCTAAAGTTAAATCCATATGAATCTAAAGTGACCCAAAGTAGAAAACCTCACACATCCAAATTTAACATTAAAAGGCAACCTGAGCTCCAAATTGATGGCTTCTGCCCTATCATGGTTGATGTAACTAAATCATTTGGTAGTGAGTCGATAACCATCTGTCCATGAACTTACACATCACATATGTTGCAGCAGTGATGTCACCCTAGAAAACGGAATGGCGGAGTAAACCACAAAAGCACACAAGTGCTTACCTATTGCTGTCAAACAAGTTAGGAAAAGTGTCTCTTCGGTTCAAATGAGAAAAGTGACGCAGTCATTCTTAGTGCTCCATGTTTGCATATGGAGGGGAAGTGAAAGTGTTGCATAGATAAGGAAACTCGGGGTGGGAGTCAAAGGTGCGACTTAAGTTCATGTGACAACCAGTAAGCTGCACAGAGTAGTGCACAGAGTAGTGTTTAGTAGACTTATGAAAAATGTAATAATCTTATGATTGATTTCCAACTTTCCTTGCAATCTGTCAACAGTCCACATTTACAGCATTTTAGAGAACATAAGGCTCTGTGTATGACAATTCCAGCATGCATCTTCACAACTATGATATTTCTGTTTCTATTTTTTTTTAATCTTAATTCTGAAACTACAGTGCCTCTTCTCTTTTCCACAGACTGATCGCCATAGCTTCTGAGACTTACTTTATACCTTTCTTCCAAATAAATTATATTGATATATATTTTTTATTTTTATATTATAATTTATTAGGCATGACCTAGCTTCCTTCAGTATATTAATGTTACCTCTTTTCCATATGTTTTTACTTTTAGGATATAACCAGTAATTGCTGAATTTATAGTCACTAATTTCCATCTATGCCCTGCCCCTACCTGACCACTACGTCACCTACACACACACACGGGCACCCCACCAACAATCTAAATTTCCCTCTTCTTATGGCCCACATTGCTTAGAGATATCACAATATTGTGTGGCACGGATTACAGTGAAAATCTTAACAGAGTAAAAATGCACACACCTACGGTTGTTATTTTTAATACGAAATACTGATGGCAAACTTGCTTGTTTTCTTTTTTTTGTCTCTTTACTTTCTTTTTTCTATTCATTGTTTGCCATTATGTATTATCATTAACCTCAGTACCATTTTACTGTATGTCTGCTATATTTGATATTGCAAATTTTGTGTTGATAACTTTCTACGAGAATTATGTACAGCCTTGGAAAAGCCCCAGGCCGGCACACCACTTACGGGTCGAAACACGTGTTGGCTGGTTCACCAATCTCTAAGGAATCATAAATTTTGCTTAATAAAATCCAATTTCTATATTATGAATATTTGACTGATTTAAGTTCACTATAATATTACTATAGATGTCTACCTTGTAAATAGCTACTAGTCTTACTTTTGTGGGCTGAAAGGGTATGCCCACTCATAGGTTATGACAGTTCCTACTATAACCAGAGCCATCTAAGGGTAGCGTAGTCCCCAGCCTTTTAATCCTCCCTCCTTTTCTTTAGAAAACTTAAAGAGACCTACAAACAACCCTGAAGTTTTAACTAACTATCAATCCAACAACATAACCTGGCAACAGTTCTAAGTTCTAAAAAAAGGGTAAAGGCACGCATAAATCATCCTCTTAAAATAATCCAACAGAAATCAAACATTACAAAAAACACAGCATTTCTGATTTGTTGTTTAAGACGGCTGGTTGCAGCACAACTCATCCGCGTCAAACGATCCAACAAAAATCAAACATTAGAAAAAACATGACATTTCTAATCTGTTTAAAGTGGGCTGGTAGCATTGTATTCAGCAACTTGATCCAATACATTTCTCTTTGTACCAGTTTTTTTTATTGTCTGTCTCAGGGTTGAGCATAACTAGTTCAAAGACCTAAGAACGTAACTGACTGATGTTGTGATTGAAGTCTGGCCAATGTATAGAAACACTGGGTGTTTTGCGTTTTTTCCGAATGTTACGATTGTGTTCAGAGATTCGATATTTGATTTTTCTTGCAAGTTTACCAGCATACTGAAGCCCACATGAGCACTTTAAAGCATATACACAGTTCTGACTATCACAACTTGCTGTATGTCTCAATAAGGTTTTGTGACCCTGGTGAGGATGGGTTACAAAGATTCTCAAAATCTTTCTAACTTTGCAAAATTTTCCAATGCCTCCAAAAGTCCTCTTAGTTTTGTTGGAGATGGAGGAAAATTTAGATACAAACATAAACCTTGGCTGTAGCGGTTTCTTATGTAGTAGCAACAGTGATTCTCTATTTTTCAAATTCAAGTGGATAACTGAATCTTTTATGAGAGTCTTTGGGTAACCTCATGCCACAAAACATTAAAAATATTGTTCCTGTGTTGATTCAAAATCCGATCCATCAGTTGTTATTCTTTTCAGTCTCATAAACTGTGAGTCAGGAAGATGCTTTCTGAGTGTTCCCGGATGGAAAATCAAGATTGATAAATAGTTGTTTCTGTCTGGACGTTTTCTGTATACTCTTGTGTGAATGCTACCACCCTCAATATGTACTTCCACATCCTGAAATGTAATGATCTCCTTTTCAATCTAATGTGCAAACTTTGTATGGGGATTCTTATTGTTCAGTTCCACAACTTGACTTAGCAACACATCATATAAACCCATCCATATAATAAATCTGTCATCAATGTATCTCAAATATAGATGGAGGTTGGTGCTCCATTGGCATTGTTGTATATGTGATCAGATTCAAACATGGCCATAAAACTTTTAGCATAACTTGGAGCTCTGGTAAATCTCATTCAAGTGCCATTCTTTTGAAGAAAACATGTCTTTCCAAACAAAGTAACTGTGATATAGAATAAAATGTATTAAATCTAAAAGGAACACCGTGTTAGCTTGAATGTTTTTATTGCTCAATAGAGCCCATTCTATGGCCTCAATGCCCTCTTGATGTGAATTGAACGTATACGAAGCATTGACATCAATGGTGCAAAGACAAATTTCTTCCTCCAGCTATAACTTGATCTCAGATAACTTCTTGAGAAAAGATGTAGTCTCCTTTACATAAAAGCGCATTGATTGTGCAATTGGTTGAAGAAATTAATCTAGATATTTGCATAACGGTTCATTAACAGAGCTACAAACTGACACTATTGGTCTAAAAGGAGGTTCCGTTAATCTCCTATGTATATTGGTGAGCATATACAATTTTGGTCTACTTGGGAATGATGCTTGTAAAAACCATTTTGTTTTCTTCGAGATCCAGTTAATTTCTATAGCTTCCTCAAGAAATTCTCAAACATTCTGGAATAGGGTCACTCTCTATCTTCATATATGTTTTTTCATCATTGACGTGGTTCCATACTTTTGTTTCTTAGAAGGAACTGTTCAACACTACTAATCCTCCTCCTCTGTCTGCTTTTAGGAAGGTTATTTTCTGAGTCGTTGCCAAGGATTGTAGTACTCCTTATTAGTTAAGGTACATTGCACTTTTTTGTCATATCTGAGTTTCTGCAAATCTTGACAGACCAGGGTCTCAAAAGTATCCAAAGTTTTGTGGGAGATCAAAGACATAAAGGAACTCTTAGGTACGAATTTCTTGTAAAGTTCATAAGGGGGTGCCAAACTCAAGTCTTCTATTGTAGTGAAGAAATATTAAGGTGGAGATTCTGCATACATTTGTACATGGCTAATTCTGTTTATAAAAGATTGGTATAGTATGCAGGAATAAATGATGTACCTTTGTTCAACAGCTTTAGTTCTTGAACTAATAAAGAGTAATCTGATGTGTTGATGACTTGATTTTCCTGTTGCTGCATTATATCTCTCCAGAACTTTGTTTCTTCTTTTTCCTCTCCTTGTTTTGAAATACCTAGAGTTTCTGGTCTTTGGTTTGCTGCAGAGCTGCCACTTGCTAGTATCACATGCTGATTCTGATGAAATATCAACTGTGTCTGAAGATTGGGGATTTTGCTTGTTGAGGACTCACTTTCCGCAAGGCTACTTTCCACAGATGATGTTAGGATGGACTTTTTTTGCTTTTTCGTGTGCATAAGTATCAGCCCAAGTTGTACTTGTACTTAATAGTATCTCTTCATAATTTCTTTATTTTATGGTTATTCACTTCTTTAGCATATTCGTCCAATTTTTGTTGATGTCTTACAGAGTACTCTTGCAGTTCTTCATGTTGTAATTTCTTTGCTAATTCCTGTTTAGTTGTTGTTATAGCTGTTTTCAATTTTTTTTTAACACTTTTGACAATTCTTCAGTGATTAAAAGAATGAGAACCAGAGAAGATGTGTTTAAAATTGCATAGCATTTCTCCACAAATTGTTCTTTTAATTGCATAATCTTGGTTTTGAAGAGACTGTCAAACCCTTAGGGATGCGCCTTGCCTTGTGGTACTATATGAGGGTAGTAGCGTGTAAATGTTGATTGATCCCCTTGTGCATCAGGTATTCAGGTTGCTGAATGTTTTGTCAAACAGTATTAGTGATGGTGCCCACCTGTTTCATTTTTCTGTTTAATGAGCAGATTTCTGATGTTTGCTCCTGTGAGTAAGCTAAAGTCACAGCTCTTTTGTCTTTTGAGGGTATGCAGTGATTTTTCTAGCACTCTGATAGCGCCACATGCCTGCAACGCTGGAGGGGCTGCTTGGGCCAAAATCATATTCCAATCATTATCTGCAGTGCCTGCGCAGGAGCTGCACCACCTGGAGGTGAACCCTCACCTGGAACACCACCATTCTCCACCGCACAGGACATTGCCCACAGGGTACAGCTCCCCAGATACAGTGGCTTGGCACTAATCGCAGAGAAACAAGGGTGAGCACAACTATTCGCACACTCCTACATCCCCCTACTTCAATGGTGCTCCATTATATGAGTCAAATAGGCGTTATCACTGTATGGATGACTGACTTAAGGAACTGCCAGGACACACTTGCTGCACACCACACAGGGGGGCCCATGCCCCCAGCTGCAAATTCTTAGTACTTAGTTTCTTGAACCCGACAGAAGGCCTCAATGGTCTCCATGGGGTACCTTAGCAACCTCATACCCTTTAGCGCTGGGCTGTTGCCCGATACCGGGCCTCCCCAGTGAATTGCATCATAGTATTCGTAATGGAAACACTACGATGGCCTCGAATAAGACCTCCCATCAGCTTCTATTCACCGAGGTGTTAGTGAGGCCAAATCAACAACCTCTCCTGCCACACATGCAGCATCAGAAATCTGTCTAGAGACTATTTGCAAACGACTCTCAGCAGTGGGGACGCAACTGGGTTCCATGGACGATAAAGCGACAGGCCACAGCAGAAGTCAAACTGATGGTCTCAGAAATGGGATCCTTTTAGCAAAAGTTTTTTTTTTGCCAGGTCAAATTGGCTGTTTAAAACTCCACACACAGACTGCAATGGCAGACCTGAGACATGTTTACAGGGCTACTTAAGTGAGTGGCACAATCAGTGCAGCAGGCCCACTAGCAGCATTTAATTTAAAGGACCTGGGATACATGTAGCTCCAATTTACTAGGGACTTACAAGTAAATAAAATGTTCCAAATGGGTTTATGCCAAACTGACTATGTTTAAAGGAGAGAGCATAAGCACTTTAGCACTGGTTAGCAGTGGCCAAGTCTGCAGAGCCCTAAAAGGCAACAAAAACGGGCTAGCAAACAGGAGGGGTGAAGGCAAAAAATTTGGAGATGACCCCGCTGGGAGGGCCAAGTCTTACAACTACTAAAGCAGAGTACATGCTCTATAGACTTAAGGCTAAACGCAATGAACAGGGAGAGAAAGGGGTATGACTGCTGGCCTCCCAACTGAGGCAGAGAGAGGCTGCCGTAGCCATTCGGCGATCAGGGATCATGAAGGCTGCCTGATCAGAGAACCTCAGCAAATACCAACAGCATTTTTAACATGCTGAAGGGATTGTGTAGTTCAGAACTGATGGGCACCGAAGACACGGAGAAGATTTACTTTGGAGCATATCCCTACCACACCTTAATTAAGAGAGTAGGTGGCTATTGGAGGGAAGGATTACTAAAGAGGACATTGCCCAAGCAAACTCTGATCCTCCATACAATAAAGCCCCAGGGGAAGATGGATTCCTATGGGTATTGTTCAAATGGGTGAAGAACGAAGCCATAGATTCCCTCTACGAAGCATTTAAAGAAGCAGAGCACATCTCTTTAGAACAAGGCATTGATTACGGTCCTCCCAAAACCAGGTAAAGATCCATTGGATTGCATTAGTTGCAGTAGTTGCTGCCCAAAATCCCTTCTTAAGGTAGACATCAAAATATTGGTGAGTATCCTTGCCTCTAAGTATGAACAGGTCATTCCAGACCTCATTCATCCCACACAAGTAGGCTTTGTGCCGGGTAGGATGTCCTGCAAGAACATGCACATGAACTCACACCTTCTATGGCTCTCTAAGAACTCCCCAGATGATACTCTTGCCCATCTCTTGGCACCCAGAAGACATTTTACAGAATTGAATGGGATTACATGGGCTGGAAACAATGATGGTGGGTAATCTTAACCCACTCTTGGACAAAACCAAGACTGATTACAAGAAATGGACGCAATTGCATCTCTCTTTCTGGGGCCGACTACAAGGCGTAAAAATGGTGGTAGTCCTTCCAGAGATTCACTCACATATTTGAATGCTGACTTTCCCTGTTAAAATCCTGATACATTGACAAAGTTATGCTGGAATTCATATGGGGTGGTATGAAGCTAAGACTATGGGTCTCCAAAACAATTGCGTGTGGGAAATCTGGGGGCCTGAATCTCCCTTGTGTAGAACATTACTATGCATCACTGCACCTGTCCCAGCTAAATTACCTCTGGTCAGGAACCAGAGATACCTCTCTAGGGTTCCCATTT
Source organism: Calotriton arnoldi (assembly GCA_963921515.1). Classification (NCBI taxonomy): domain Eukaryota; kingdom Metazoa; phylum Chordata; class Amphibia; order Caudata; family Salamandridae; genus Calotriton; species Calotriton arnoldi. The sequence continues at coordinate 2,663,966 of CAWUFW010000311.1, forward strand.
AATGGCAGAAAATACAACAGGCTTTAGTATTTATTTAGTGTTCTGTCTATCCTGTTTTAGGTTGAAACCAATATTAACTGATAAAACCCCATGAAACAGAAATAGCTCTCATCATTGTAAACATATAAACACTGATAAACACCTGCACAACCACAAACTAAAATCCCATTCAAAGTAAGGGGGCCAACACAATATAAATTTGTTATACAAGGGAGGCAGCATGAAAGACTGGTCTAACATTATTCTGTTTCGGTTTTGTTGTTTAGGGATGTCGCTAAAATATGGTTTCTTCTTCCTTTTGTTTCTTTCAGTTATGTGTGCTTGAATCAAAAAATGCATGATCTAGAAGTGCGTTGTAGGACTGATCTAATTATTTTATACACTATAGAGATTCCGGGAATATTAAAATCATATTTGATCTTTTGTCATTGATTAATTCTTTCATTGACTGGTGAAATGGCTAGATGATAAGATTCTTGGACAGTATGTACTATCACGTTTACCCTCAGGCACAGAATAGGTAAAAACCTTGAATTAATCAGCCCTCTGTTCTAACAAGTCTGTATTAATAACAGGTCAACTGGCAAACTCTCCAGGCTTTAAACATTCAATGTCAGGTGTAGTAACAGGTACTTGTGAAAAGAGTGCTGTCACCATGCACATGGGATAGTGGGGAAAACATGACACAAGACGTTCTACATACCAACAAAATTCATAGCTGTAAGGTGACCCATTAATACGTGCGATACCTTTAGCCAATCCTGGCATTTTACCCAACTGCAATAACAGGGGCTTCTGAGCCCATAGTTACAATGTTAACATCAAAATTTCAAGTATGTTTAAAGGTCAGGAATGACTTTATGGGCATGATTACTAGTTGCTTATATTATTTCGACCCATGCATTAATCCGTGTTTACACATGGGTCGTAATTACGCGTTTGAAGGTATTTAACACATCTGATATTTATTGGTTGCGTTAAATAACTCAACGTTCGTTAAATTTCAGCATGCCAAACCTGCCGAAATGTAACAAGAGAAAACATACGGTATTTGCTGTATCATGCAGATTTTGGTATGTTAAACACCAAAATCCACATGGTATTCCTCACAAACGCGTAATAGGTGGTATTGTTATTTATCACGGGCGATAAATAATGCCTCAACTCGTAATCAGGCCCTATGGGAGACCTTTGCCATGGAGACACTTGGCAGATATTAATGCACGCAAAGAGTGCAGAAAAGCAGCATGAGCATGCTTAAGTCATAACGTTTCAGGTGCCTTAGAATGCAAGGGTGCAAACTAATCTGGTGTAATTCCAAATCTTAAAGGTTTCAAACGTACTATGCTGTTGGTGAGGTTGACCACCCCTGCAATGTCATAATATTCAGTAAGGAGTACATAAATGACCCCTAACTATGTCTAGGAATTTGTTTAATAAGACATTTGAATATAACACTCTTGCTTTTTAATCCATTAATAGTCCTCTAAACTAAACAACCTGGCAGATTGAGTGTGAGAGGTAATGAGATGTGAGAGAGGTTAATGAGATGTGAGTGAGAGTGCAATACACAGACTTTCTATGCTTAAAACAGTCTAACATAAGTCCACTGGACACACTGCCAATGGAAAGACACTATGTACCCTGTATTACTTCTCCTTTAAATTAAATATGTGATTTATAGTTTATAGTAATCATTGCAAAACATAACATGTTTGGGTTTGTAAACACTAGCAAAATCAATATTTTGTCTTTTTTGGGGGTTAGGAAGCTGTATAAACATTGATAAGTACTGATTTCAAAAGGTTTGGAAAACACTGAGAAAACTGCTGAAATTCAGATACGATAAACAATGAAAACAGGACAGCCAACAAGTATTGCACAAGCACAATTCCTTTGTTTTTATATTTTATTCATTCATGTTTTCTGTTATAATCATAACCAACATATGTGCATCATGCCATTTTACCCATTGTACTTATAGCACAAACATTAATGATCATTTGCACGTTCAAACCGTTTAGTGTTGTAATATTGTCTCAGGCTGATAATGTTTTAGTACTTTGTTAGTGTTTCCCTCAGTTCCATTTGCAATCAGGAGTTTCCTAAAATGCATTCATATGTCTCTTGGAAGAGATGTCACTGGTAGCAATTCCACGTATATCTCCAACTGTTCTTTGTAGTATGTAGATTAAGTCAGCCATCGTTTTTTTGATGGGATTTGTCTTCTGCTCCAGTGCTTTGCCACCAGCTGCTTGGGCAGCAGGTGCGCCAAAGCTGTGAATTTCCTATTGGTGCAGGCCACCACTTTCACCCATTCCATAAGTGCCATCTGTGAGTCTAGTTCCAAAGACAGATCGTTTATGCGCTGAAGGGTTTGTGCCACAATGTCCCAAAACTTTTGAATGCTTCTACATTCCCATGCTAGCTGCAGGAATCAAGCCGCATGTGTCCTGCATCTGTCACATTTATTGTCCTCCTGCAGTTTGCACCGATAAAGCATTGTTAGCATGTAGTATACTTGTCTGTATCAGAAGTGCATCATTCCTAGCCGATTGCTGGGTAAGAGTTGTCCTGCAGCAGTATTCCCAGGCCTCATCTGTGATATGAATTTGAAGGTTTTCCTCTCATCCTGCTTTGACTGTGGCTGGTTGGGTAGGCATCAGTTCCTGCATTCCTTTATATATTTGTGATGTGCTTCTTAGAGGATTGGGCATCAATAATGAGTTGGAGTGGCTTCAAGCATGCTGGCTCCTGCAGGAAATCAGATGTGATCTGCTTGCTAATTAATTTTAGCCAATGGTAGAGAATTCCATCTAACGGGGGTGATATCAGCATGTGCCCCAAATATGTCGAATGTTATGTATTGACTGTTGTTGGACTTGGCCCTTTTTGCAGGGTTATCCCCAAACTTTTTGCTTCTTCCTCCTATTTTTTCATGACCTTTTTATTTTGGCTTTAGGACTCTGGGCTCTTTACCACTGCTAATCAGTGCTAAAGTGCATATGCTCTCTGTGTAAATTGTGAACATAATTGGTTATCCATATTGGCATATTTGATTTACTGGTAAGCCCCTAGTAAAGTGCACTTAGTGTGCCAGGGCCTGTAAATCAAATGCTGCTAGTGGACCTGGAGCACTGATTGTCCCACCCACATAAGTAGCCTTGCAAATGTAACTCAGGCCTGCCACTGCAGTATCTGCGTGTAGTTTTAAACTGCCATGTCAACCTGGTAAGTGCACCCACTTGCCAGGCCATAACCTTCCCTTTTTTGCATGTAAGACACCCCTCAGGTAGGCCCAAGGTACCCCATGAGCAGGTGCAGTGTATGTGAAAGGTAGGACATGTACTGGTGTGTGTGACATGTCCTGATAGTGAAATACTGCCAATTTCGTTTTTCACTATTGAAAGGTTATCTGCCCCATAGGATAACATGGGAGATATTTTGTAACGTCTTACAAGTATAAATTCCTAGTGGGACAAGATAGAGAAATGAAGTTTAGGCTCTCTGAACTCAGAATTTAATAACACATCTTTTAGAAAAGATGGTTTTTAAATTGTGTGATTGAAAATGCCACTTTTAGAAAGTAGGCATTTTCTTGTCTAACCATTCTGTGTGCCTCTGCCTGTTTGTGTATTGACTGTCTGGTTTTGGACAACACTGTAGACAACCACTGGGGGAGGGGAGTTGAGGTGTGCCTGGCCCTTCCTGGATGACTCGGAGCTGAGTTGAATAGACCTTGGCTGCATTTAGAGTAGTGGGAGGAGTTTTCCTTGCACCTGAATAGGGCCTGTCTCCCTTGTACAATGCTGTCTCCACCCCCTGTGGTCATAATGCACCAGTGTGGACAGAACTGGTTTGGACTGGGCTCAGAGACCCTGGCACAAAGAAGAACAAAGACAAAATGGGGTATAAGTAGTGGACATTAAACCTCAGAACTTTAGATTACTTCTGGAATCAAGAGGAACCTTTGCCAAGGAGGAGGGCTGGAGAGCTGTGAGGAGGAATACTGCCCCTTTGCTGTGTGCTGTGTGGGGTTGGCTTGCAGTTGCTGCTTCTGCCAAGGAAAGGACAAAGGACTGGACTTTGCTGTGTATCCTGCTTGTGAAGTTTCTCCAAGGGCTTGTGTGTGCTTGCCTCCTGTTAAGAAGTCTCAGGGACACAAAAGACTTCCTGCAAATCTGCTGGTGCTGCTGGACTCTGTCATCTGCGAGTCCTATCCTTGCCTGAGGTGCCTCCTTCCAGTTACAGGGCCTTAGAGGTGGGTTTTGCAACTAATTTCTGCAAGAACCGGCATGAAGCATCGCAAAACCATGCAAAGCCTCTCGGAACCGACGCCGGACGACGCAAAGCCTCTCCGAGTCCCGCCGAACAGCTGCCAGCCTCTTGGATCCGATGCCGGGTGACGCGAAGCCTCGCCGAGTCCTGCCGGGCAACACGAAGCCTCTCCACGCAGCCCCCAGCACCGATGCTGGATGACGCAAAGCCTTGCAAAGCGACGCATCACCTCCGATGTGTCACGCATCGGACCTGTGCGCCAAGTTTTCCATGCATCACTTGCAGACCAGAATCGTCTTGGATTTCAATTACTCACTTCCCCCTACAGTCCGGATTCGATGCATCACTTCTCCTGTGTGCAGCAGAACTGTCGCCTCACCTCCCCAAGGACTCAGGAACTGACGCATCACTGTGTTTTCCAACGCTTCCTTTCTCTGCAGCTGTTTGGCCTTGTGAGCTTTGACGCACCTACAGGTACTTTGGTGTAAAATCACTCATCCATAGTTTTCCATGGAACAAGTTGCTTAAAACCTTTTAAAGTCATATTTTGAATTATGTATGTTAGATTTTTGTTTTTTTGGTCTTGTTTTATTTAATTAAAGATACCTTATTTTTCTAAACTGGTGTGGTGTCCATTTGTGGTGTTTTCACTGTGTTACTGTGTGTCTGGGTACAAATGCTTTACACATTGCCTTTGGGATAAGCCTGTCTGCTCATGCCAAGCTACCAAGGGGGTGAGCAGGGGTTATCTAAAGTGTGTAACTCCCTTACCCTGACTAGAAGCAAGGGTCCCTACTTGGACATAGGTGCGTACCTCTGCCAATTAGACACCCCTAATTTCTAACAACTGTCTTTATAGAGGTCTCCCCACTTTGTCATACCCAATTTTCGAAGCTGGGGTGTTGCTTTTACTCCTGTCCTCATTGGAAAATGTGGGTGAAGTTTTAGAGGTATATCAGGGGAATACAGACAAGTTAGCCATCCTATTTACCTTGTCCCAGCACCGCCAAATTTAGAAATGACCGCCAAGCAATCTATGTCTTTCAGAATTCGGGCAGGAGTCTGTCAGACCTCAGAGCTGCTCCACTTTGCAGTTTCCGAATGGCCTCTCTGATCTGGTCAATTGTTATCAGGTGTGCCAAGTACTCCCTCTGGGCTGGCCCCAGAGAGGCTGATGCAGTATATTTTAAGTAGTTGTGTATACTAGCTGGGTCATACTGGTAATGTGTGGCATACAGCTCACTGTAGAATCCTGAAAATGTGTTATTAATCTTGTTGCTTTTATAAAGGATGGTTCCCGACTCTGATCGTATGGTGGTCATGTGGCTAGCGCTCTATTTTTTTAAATTATAGTTGCTATAACTTTTTTAGACCTCTCACCCCCTCTGTAAGCTACGGCCGTAGCATATTTGCCAAGATATTGGACTTGGCTCTCTCTCATTTCATTGCAGTCCGTCACTTACCATCATGTTTTTTCCCTGATGGTATCACTATCACGTCATAAAAGAATTACCTCAAGTTTCTTAATTTTGTTATTTTATAATATTGCAATATTGTTGTACTACTAAACATAGTACAAAATGCAGTTTGTGAAGAAGTCCCTAGTAATTAGCAGGATGCCGCAATACCATAAGGACTCACTTTCATACCCTCTCCTTTGACTCCCGTCATTGGTAACCCCACTTTTACTCCCGCTCTGACATGGGAGGCACACGTGCATTGGCAAAAAACAGTTTGCAAAAGGATGGGAGACTTCTTTGATCACAAAGGACTCCAATTCTTTGAACAAATTCAAAATGACTATGAGGTCCATTAAGCCACATGCCAGTAGACTAATAACAGCATTTGAGAAGTAGGTAAGAACAAAGAAAAATAATCGCAAATGTATAAATTTCTCACACACAACTTACCACTAGAGAAATATCCTCCACAAATATATGGAAAAACAAACTAGGTGCACACTACCCACAAAGGATTGGGCCAGCATATTCTATAGAACACGAGTATCTGCCAGAAGTGCCTCAGATGCAGAAGCAGAGATAAAAACAACTTCATATTGATATGACAAATCAAATTCATGCTTTCAACGACTGCTTAAAGAATTGTGGTGGTCCAGTCACCTTCCTGCAGCTACAATGTCACTGTCCCACAGTACTGGCAAGTAGTACTAGTAAACATAAGCAGGACATTTGACACTGATATCGCAGAATTCCCAGCATACACAATCGTATGACTCCAAACAAACAGACTATCCTCTTAGGTCTCAGAGAGGCAAAGCTATTTCTCTTACACTATGTGCAGTCAGGCAAGTTACCACCGCACTCTTGGGGAAAAACACAGTGCCGAAACACCAAACTTGCTACTTAGGCGTTGGTAGTTTTTGGGTATGGAGGAAATCTCATAAATGATAGATCAGACAGTACACCATTTTGAAGAGGGATAGGGATCCTGGATCGTATTCCTTGCTCTGAAATTTAACATGCCCTAGGTAGCTGTGGGTGCTCAGACTCACAGGCAGTGACATTCAGGAAACAGTATTGAAACTATAGGCATGGGCACGGGAAATAACACAATATTCTCTGGGCATTGTATACAGGAAAATTGACCCACGCTGGGATGGCAAATCATAGGACTGCATAAGGGAACTGTCTATCACACTAGAATTGTGAATTATAGAAATTCATGAGGAGACAGACAGAACACAAGCTTTCCGTCAAAAGAGCTCTCATTGGCTCATTCGACAGAATGCTTCCCCCAACAGCCTGACGAAGTAGGGACCGTTAAAGGAAGGGCATTGCAACATCCATCTTATCCAGGTAAAGCATGGTGTTGAGGAACAGAAAAGAAACAAGTATTGACCCCCACACCGAGTAGCAAACTCCTAAACCGTGGGGGTCATGAGGTTTTTGTTTTTCAGCGACAAACTCCCGTTTTGGGAGTTTGTTTCTGAAATACAAGCAAAGTTTAAAAGTTTGGCGAATTGCCATCAAATCTGCCGGCCGCCGTCTTTTTGTACCTTGAAAGGAACTGCTGTGATGGTGGTTCCTTTCACGGTGCAGGGATGGCCTCTGGGGCAGGAATCATCTCTAAATGTGGCAGATGGTAGTCCGTCAGGGTGGCAGAGTTAATGCTCTCCGCCACCCTGATGGACAAAGTACAATCCACCAAAGACTAAATCAAGCCCTTAGTTTAGTATTTAGCATGAATGTGGACTTTGCTAATTCATGAAGTCAGCTGCTGGAAGTAAATGAGTTTCAGGTCCTGATTCATAATTTGAATAGATTTTCGACTTTTCGGAAAATCACAAAGACCGTCTTGAGTACGCATGGAAATGACCCTCATACTTACAGTTAATCTTCATTACTCCGAGTTCAAGTCTTCCTTGTCTCTGTCCTTATTCTGCACCTAAGCACCACATGAAATAAAATGCAATACGTGCTTTCTTTCTCTTGATAGAAAGCTCCTGTAAAGAGGAAGAAAGCAGGCATCACTTAACCTGTAATAAATAGGTTTCATCTGCTGGTGCAAATATCAGCTGATCCTGAGTCTAGCTGGTAGGTGGCTCTTTTATGATCTATGCTCCAGTTAGGTGTGCAAAGCATTTTTGGGATTTGGGATCTATATAAATGAGTAATGTGAACAGATGTATAAAAACTTAAGCTGCTAAAATAATAACTTCTTGATAATACTCACATTTTGTACACAAACTGGGCCCTATTCTCTATAACAGGCGAAGGTTTATACTTTTTCCTGTGTGTGCTTTTATGGTTTTTTTTTCACAAACATTCCTAGTAGTACGCCTGGAAAGCTGCACCAGGCACAGGTTTCCAGGCATGCTGGTGGGAATGTCGTGCGATTTTTTTTCAATGGCTGCCATTACCCGAGTGGAGTTCTCGATATGGGAGATCTCAGCACAGTAGAAATGGAGTCTCCTATGTAAATGCATTTTTTTTTCTTTGCGTAGAAAGCATTTTTCCCCATGGTGAAAGCTTTCCCTGTATCCCCAGTAATTCTAGTGGTGTGCCGTTCCTCTTCCTATCATGGAATGAGAGTTACTCTGCCCTTGGCTGGAGTAAATCTCTGGCCATTTCCAGGGTGCTAAGAAGTCGAAACTTCCTATGCAAACAACCCATTTCCCATCCCTTGAGTGGGATTTGCTAATGTAGATTTTTTTTCACACTCATGGTATAGAAATCTGCAGTGGTAAATGCAGTCTCACCCACCAGGAATCCCTTTATGCATTCCTGACAGCTGTAAAAAGGTAAATTCGGCGACCATATTAGCCCCTTGTGAATATGTCCCACTGTCATTTGAGAAAGAAACGTTTCATTGAAATGCTGCTCCCTTATGAGCTACTATTCTTACTCATGTAACTGATAATGCTGTTTGGAGATTGCCTCTTGAAGCAAACGGTACTGGAAAGCATGGTTTACCATATTTGTTTTGTCATTTATTTTCTAGGTTGCCATGTTCGCTCTTCAGCTGGACAGATTGACGTTCCTGATGTCTCAATCGGTGATAAGTTCAATGACAACTGGAGCAGCTACACATGGTGTGAACGCACTAGTCAAGCATCTGCTGGGACTAAAAATGCCATATATTTCAGGACCATTAGGGATGTTCTACGTGAGTTGAGCATATATAATGTCATGGAATTTGGGGAAATACTGTGTTCGCCTGACAGTTACAGATTTTGCATGGGTGGTCCCTTATCAGACTAGCATTTTTTAGGGTTGGTAGTTTTCAAGAAGGTAGAGCCTGAGAAAGGGGCCTATGTGGTGTTGAGAGTTAGAAACTGAGAACTATGCACTTGAGAATGAAGGTGTTATTCTTGAATACCATTGAAAAGAGCAGTGATAACGCTTGCTCTTTGCAGTGTTTTGAAAAATAATAGCAGTGATAGTGTTATTTAAAAAAATCCAAATTATTATTATTATTATTAGTTCAATTTGTAGAGCGCACGGCTACCTCCTGCGGAAGTGTCCCGGCGCTAGCGGTAAGTGCAGATATCATATAGAAGTAGCAAAAAAATTATGCAGTAAGTTGGGTTAAACTGAACAGCCAGGTTTTTAAGGCCTTTCTGAACAGAGGCTCAGAGCTCGCCTTTCGAAGATGAGCAGGCATGGAGTTCCACAAAGCGGCTGTTTTCACAGCAAAGGCCCGGCCCCCCATCCTGGACCTTTTGAAGCGTGGGGTCACCATTAAGTCCTGATGATTTGACCTTAGTGATCTAGATTGGCAGTACTTCCGAAGTCTAAGCTTCAGATATTGAGGACCCTCATCTCTCATGGATCTGAATGCTAGTACCAATGCCTTGAATTCAATCCGTCTTCTGACAGGGAGCCAATGAAGGCTACGCAAGTGAGGAGAGATGTGGTGACGAAGAGGCACATTTCTGATCAGCCTCGCCGCAGCATTCTGTATAATCTGCAATTTTCTCAGCAGATAATCTGGGAGCCCCAGGTAGAGACTATTTGCGTAGTCCAATTGAGAGGTAACAAGTGCATGGACTACACTTTTCCTACAATTCATTGGCAGTAGATGCAGAACTCTACGTAGACTTTTTAATTTCCAAAAGCATGCAGAAGAGATTTTACAGATTTGGGCACTGCCCGAGAGATTAGCATCAAATCTAAATCCCAGGTTCCTGGCAGAGTGCACCGGACTAGGAGGGGGGTTAAGCTCTGCCGGCCACCAAAGTTCCGAAGAAGGTGGAGATGGTTGATTAAAAAACAGAACCTCGGTTTTTTCTGTATTCAACTTCATGCAATTGTTCGTCATCCATGTCAGGATTTTACGTAGACATAGTTTAAAATTCATAAAAGCTACCTCCGTGTGTTCTTTAAAAGAGAACACAAGCTGCGTATCATCAGCGTACGAGACCACCTTCACCCCACACTGTTCAATCTGCGTGGCGAGAGGGGCCAAGTACACATTAAAAAGGGTGGGGCTCAACGCCGATCCCTGTGGGACCCCACAGCTAATGGATCTAGAGGCTGAGATAAAAGGGCGCAGGAACACATGTTGAGAACGGCCCTCTAAGAAAGAGCGGAACCAGTTTAGAACGGTGCCCTTCACACCAAGGGACTCAAGTCTCTCTAATAAGATGTGGTGTGACACAGTGTCAAAGGCTGCGGACAAGTCCAACAGCACTAACATTGCACTTCTACCTTGGTCCACCGTTTCCCGTATGGTTTCCGTCTTTGAAAAACAATTGCTTACGTTTTTTATTATCTATAATATTACATTTTTCACTTTCTAAAAGTTTATGCATGATGACCGAGTATGGGTTTCCTAAAATATAGTAATGTTGCTGTATTGGGTTTGTCAGGTCATTGCACCTAATTGTCTGCAGTGAGCTGAATGGGCATTCTCGCATCCATTGTCATGCATCTAGTTCTGAGTCAGAGTGATGGGAAAAAATTAGCGTGGATCCTCAACTTGATTATGATGTTTCTGTATATATATAATGACACGAAGCTGCATGGTAGTGGAGCCGGAATGTAATTTACTAGGGTATTTTTACTATGTGAGAGGTTACAACGCAGCTTAGTATAACACAGTTAAGAACCATTTAGGCCATTTTGGCTTGTTTGCAACGCTGCACTTTAACATGCACGCATTTTTAAAAAAAAATGACATATTTGTAAAGTCACCTAAAAAAGGTAGATTTAAGGGGTAAGAGATCGATTATTTTAGAGTTCAGGGGCAGTTAGCCGTAAATGCATATAAGGATTATTTTGGGGGGTTCAGGGGTACTCAGAGGTAAAGGGAGGGAAGTGTTTTTAGGGTTCAGGGACGGGCAGTGGTAAAAGGAGGAAAGTGTTTTTAAGTGCTGAGGGACGGTTTGAGGTAACTGGTGGTAAGGGGGTTTCAGGGTTCAAAGATAGGTAAAGGGACGTAAGGATTTTAGAGTTCAGGAATAGGTAGAGGTAAATGGTGGTAAGGGGTTTTTAGGGTTCAAGAACAGGCAGAAGTAAAAGGAGATAAGGGTTTGCCTAGGGTTCAGGGACAGGTGGAGGTACATGGTCATAAGGGGTATTCAGGGCTCAGGGACAGGTGCCAGTAAAGATGCGTAAGGTTTTTTTCCAAGGTTCAGAGATGGATAAAGGAAAAGGAAGGTATGGGTTTAAGGGAAAAGGAACTCTGAGTGAGATTTAAATATCTCTCTCTCTCTCTCTCTCTCTCTCTCTCTCTCTCTCTCTCTCTCTCTCTCTCTGTATATATATATATATATTATCTACTGGCGATCGCCAGTAGATAGTTATAGTTACAACCTATTATCCATAGGAAATCCGCGACATTCTATTTGAAATAACTCTCTTGCCGGTTGACGTATCTTCGCAAAATTTTCAAACTTTGTGGCCCGCTCCGGTCCGCTCCTACCCTGAAAGTCTCCGGGGATTCGTCAAGCGGGGGCCGAGAAAAAGGGGGGTCCCAAAACACGTTTTCCCCATGCAATTTTCCATAGGAAACTTTAGACACGGCTACAGCCCGAACTGCTGAACGGAATTACACCAAATTTGGCAAAGAGGTAGTTCTTGGTTCAGAAAGAACCCTTTTTGTTAAATGGTGTAAATCCGTTCAGTAGTTGCTGAGAAAATCAAAAGTAAAAAGATAGTGATATCTATGGCCGAGTAGGGTCCGCGTACCCTCCCGATCACGAGCTGCATGTTAATTGGCTGTCAGCTGGCTGTCAACATTCCGATTCAGGAAATGTTGGCAGCCATTTTGTCCCTCGGTAGAACCGAGGGACAGAAACAAGTGCGCAAAGCGCACAAAGGGGGCAGGGTAGAAACACCCTGACCCCTAGGTTTGCTCAGGGGTCCCACAAGGACCCCCTGGGCAAAAAAAATAATGTTTTTTTAAAAAATCGGCAGGATGCGCTCAGGGTGCGCGAATCCTGCCGAAAAAAAAATCGAAGCGCGGTCTCCCGCGCTTCGATTGTATTTGCCCCGGGTGGCCCAAGTCCCGGGGGCATGGTGGGGGGTTAATTTTATGTGTGGGGGCCTCAAAGGGCCCCCAAGCCCCGGGGACCGCCACCCCCGGGGCTTTTTTAAAAATGGTGCGGGAGGGCTCTGAGCCCTCCCGCAGCCCCGGGACCACCACCTCCCCGGGGCTTTTTTTTTATAATTCAAAAACCTGTGTGGGGGCTCCAGCCCCCACACACCCCGGGACCGCCACCTCCCCGGGGCACTAAACATTTAAATATGGGGGTCCGCTACGGACCCCCAGAGCCCCGGGGACCACCACCTCCCCGGGGCTGTGACCTGAATGGGAGGGGGGCCGCGTGGCCCCCCTCCTGGAGCCCTTGATGGCCCTGGGGACCACCACCCCCCAGGGCCGGCTCCTGCAGTGTCCCGGGGTGCCTACCCCGGGACACTGTAGTTTGCTATGGCAGGACGGGAGCCTCGCGGCTCCCGTCCTGCCATAGCTAACTGCTTTGGATATTGGAAAGAGAGCAGGGAAACCTGCTCTCTCTTCCAATATCCAAAGCACATTGCTTTCCACATGGGGAGCTGCATCTTAGCAGCTCCCCATGTTGAAAGCAATGCCGGCTCCCAAGGGACGCGGGAGCCGGCGGGACTGTGGGGGGATTGGGGACCCCCCACAGTCCCCAACGGAGAGGGCCAGCCCCGGGGGATGGGGTCCCCGGGGCAAGTAGTGGCCCGGGAGTGGGGCCACGCGGCCCCCCTCCCCAAAGTTTAAAAAATAAAAATAAAAAGGGTATGGCCGGCCCCGGGGATGGGGTCCCGGGGCCTTAAATGGCCAGAGGAGGGGGCCACGCAGCCCCCTCCAAAGAATAAAAATAAAAATAGAGGCCAGGCCCCGGGGATGGGGTCCCCGGGGCCAATACAGGCCCAGGGAAGGGGGCCACGTGGCCCCCTTCCCGTTTTTTTTTTTAATTAAAAAATAGGGGTAAGGCCCTGGGGGATGGGGTCCCCAGGGCCCATAAACAGGAAAAGGAAGGGGGCCACACAGCCCTCCTTCAGGGGACAAAAAATAAAATAAAAAAAACCGATCGGGCCCGCAGGCCCCGCCCCTTCCTTCACCACTCTGCAACGTGCCCCCTGGCGCGTTTGCAGAGGGGAACGATCCCCTTGAATACTGGGGGTCTCTGAGGTCCAACTAGCCCACCAGGAACCTCCAGTATGCACCAGGGGCTGCCTTGCAGAGAGGTGTACAGAGGCCACGCCCCTTTTACACCTCTCTGCAACGCAGCTCTGTGGTGCTTTTTGGAGGTATATGGTGGGCTAGTTGGACTCCGGGGACCCTCAGGATTCAAGGGGACTTAATCCCCCAACTTAAAACGCGCTCACCTGTTATCAGGAGAGACCTCAGTGCTGCATCTTTCAGCCCAGTACTGGTCCTGAAAAGTAATTTTAACCGTACTTACCGGTAACTTGAATTTCCTTCATAGGCTAACATTGACTGGTTTCACTTGGAAATTCTTCTAAGTGTGGAGTTTTGGAACTTTATAATATTCCTCTAAAATCAACCAAAGTACGAATTCCAATTTACTCACCTGTTATCAGGAGAGAACCCAGTGCTGCATCTTTTAGCCCAGCACTGACCCTGAAAAGTAATTTTAACCGTACTTACCAGTAACTTATATTTTCTTCCATAGGAATCCATTGTCTGCTTTTCAGCAGAAAAGTTTCAAAGTGTCGATTTTCACAAACTACAAATATTCCTAAAAAATCGCCTGTATGACTTAAACGCATTCTTTCAACTGTTTACAGGAGATGCACCAGTGCTGGATCCAGGATCCAACACTGAGTAAGAAAAAGTAACGATAACAGTTTTTACCTTCTAAGTGAATTTCCTTCCATAGGATAACATTGGTGATTCTATGAGAAAAAGTTTCTAAGTGTCAACTTTTAAAGTACAATAATATTCCTTAAAAATCACGACTGTAACCAAAACGCTTTTACTCAACTGTTTACAGGAGATGTCCCAGGACTGAATCTAGGATCCAGTCCTGTGGTTAGAAAAGTAATCCATAAAGTAAGTAATTGCATTTAACTAGAAATTCACATTGAGCTGAATGTTGCATTGTGTTTGAAAATGTGTTGCCCATTGCAACAACTGTAACTACTGTACTTAAAAGTCTATTGCCTATGTGCAAAGTATTTAAACTAAAGTAATTCATTCTGAGAAAGTATTTTTTGTAATGTAATGTATAATGTAATTACAATGTAATTTAAAAAATCAAATATGTAAAAAAAAATTGTTTCTAAAAATGTAGTAAATCAGTATGAAAAAAATTTATATAACAATTAATACATTTAAAAATTGTCATTTACAAAACCTTTGAAATTCACTGAAAAAACCGTAGGTTTCAGACATGTTATAGTTACAAATTAGCATTTAAAAAACCTTTGAAATTCACTGAAAAAACCATAGGTTTCAGGGACGTTATAGTTACAAATTAGCATTTAAAAAACCTTTGAAATTCACTGAAAAAACCATAGGTTTTAGGGACAGTTATAGTTAGTTGGACATTGCACTCGTACGAAACCCGTGAAATTCCCCGTTATAGTTAGTCCAGCTAACTATAACTCGCGCCCCCGCAATGCACTGCTCATGACGTCACATATTACATCACTCATGACATGGTCAGTGACATCACTGATGACATCTCAATATCTATATATACATATGTATATATATATATTTATATACAACTATATATACATGTATATATATTCCAAATGAGAACACATCCATCACTTTTCCGTGACGTGAAAACAGGCCCACCAGCCAGTGCATTAATAACAGTTCTTTAATTTTGGCACCGAACCAGCATAACGCGTTTCAACTCCAAACAAGTCTTAGTCACATGCTCCTACATGGGTGGTTGAATATTTAAATGTTCTTACATCAACAGTGAGGAAGGACAACAGGTAAGGTGTAGTACCTCCAGTACTTAAAAACAATCATTTTAAATGATGTTCTGCAGAGATTTAAAAAGATTCTTCAAACAATTTTATGCGCTGTTAAATCAGTTGAAATTCGTTTTTACTCGCATCCACACTTATAGGTCACTGTTATTAATTCATCAGATTTGAGGACCACATTATCCATAATGCTTTGTTGTTCCCGATGTAAAACCATGCCCTTGCACTATCACTGGCTGTTCCATTACTATAACCTTTGATTCATGTACATAACTCAATACTTCATTGGTGCCTTTAAAGGATTCAATTCCATTTATGGCGGAATGTATAAAATCATAACAGTTTCCAAGGTCACACCACTCCTTTAAAACAACTGAAATCACTCTCAGTTCCTTTGTGCTGGTGCTATTACTGGTTATTTCATAGTCACTGTGTGCAAGGCAAAATTGCCCTTGCAAACCCTGGCTGTTTTCAAAAGCTTTCCATCATGCCAGGCGGGCTACATAGGCCTTCTATGAAACACTCTGTCCATCTGTGGAATTCAGCCGGTGGGCATCTCATACTTTCGTATTCCAAATGCCATGTGATGCATTGAAATGCCTATCCTGCCGGGTCGGGGCCTGTAGGGAGCGTCAATCCCACAATATTCCAAATGAGAACACATTCGTCACCTTTCTGTGACGGGAAAACAGGCCCACCAGCCAGCCCCATCCTGCACACTGGGGGGGCCTCATTCAAAAGCCTTTGACACATGGCAGCGCAGCAGGCCTTTCTGCTGCACTGCCGTGCATAAAAAAAAAAGGGCAGGAATCTGCCGTATCTACAAGATTCGGCGCATTCCTGTTCTTCTCCCCTGAGCCAGCGCACAAATAGCAGGCGTGCACCAACGCAGACACTTTTGCGCCATGTTGCAAGGGTGCCTGCGTTGCTGAGCTGATTATTTCTGGACACCTTTCTGCACAAAAACAATAATTGATGGCATTTTCCTCCTTCTATGCGTGCTGCAGAATGCAGCATGCATAGCAAGAGAAAAAAAGAGGAGAAATAAAAGTATTTCTCCTCGTTGCGCCACTCTTGCGCCTCCACTGGGGAGGCATAGGAATCTGACACATTCCCAGGTTAACAATTCTTCGTAAAACTGGTAATGCTTCAGATTCCGTGGGTGTTGTGTGGGAACACCCACAGTAACCCCCATGGAACCCCCTTTCATGAAGTGTTCTGCGTGAAAGGGACACATATTTACAAGGCCATGAAAATGTAAAATGGATTTCCGTGGCCTTGTAAATATGCTGCTGCACATTGCACCACCGGAGCATCAAAAAAGTGCCGCGCTGGCGGCGCAAAAGTGCATCTAAGGGCCTTGTAAATGAGGCCCTGGTTGCCCTGGCTGGGACTAGGGCACCCATAGACATATGGCTGGGCCCCGGGGGATGGGGTCACCGGGGCCGAAATCGGCCCGGGGAGCGGTGCGTGCAGCCTCCCACCCCCATTGAATTTACGTCAGCCTCCCCTCCCCCATTTTAGAGGGAGAAAAAGAAGCAGAAAAAGGAAAAACAAAGGGCAGAAAAACTAGATGACTAATTACTAGTACAGAAAGAATAGCAATTTAACTTATGCTGTCATGAGTGATGTAATGTGTGAGATCATAAGTAGTGCATTGGGGGGCTTAAGTTATAGTTAGCTCAGGTAACTATAGCTGCTGAATTTCAATGGTTTTGTATGAGTGAAATTTGAGCCTACGTCCCTGTAAACTGCAACCTCCCTGGGGCAGTCACAGAATTATTATCGGGGGAGCCTCGCGGCTCCCCTGCTGCCCCGGGGACCGCCACCTCCCTGAGGCACAGAAGTGAATACTGAATAATGCGGGGGAGGCCTCCCCTGCTGCCCCGGGGACTGCCACCTCCTGGGGGCTTAATATGACAGGAATGCTGGGGTGTGCGCGGCCCCCCCACAGCCCTGGGAACCGCCACCTCCCCAGGGTATAATGTTATATTATTAATGTATAGGGGGGCTCCGGCCCCCCCACACAGCCCCAGGGACCACCACCACCCCAGGGGTTAACTTAAAAAGGAGGGGGGCCACGTGGCCCCCTTGTGGAGCCCTAGATGACCCCTGGGACTGCCACCCCCCAGGGCCAGCTCCAGCAATGCAGCCCCCCTCCCATTTAAAAATTATTATAAAGAAATAAAAGAAATAAAGGGCAGACCCTAGGGAAAGGGCTCACAAGGGCCATAATTGGCCCAGGAAAGGGGAGCCATGTGACCCCCTTCCTTTAAAAAAAAAGAAAAATAAATTTGTTTTTAAAAAGGTGCAGGCTTTGGGGGATGGGGTGCCCAGGGTTAAAAAAAAGGACCAGGGAAGGGGGGTCACACGGCCCCCCTTCCTAAAAAATACCATTTCTTTTTTTAAATCTCACAACTTGCCAGACGCCCTACCCCCTTTTTCCACCAGTCTTCAAATGCGCCTCCTGGCATGCTGCTGGTTGAGGGATGAAGTCTCATTGGCTGCTGAGGGTCCTTAGGGACCAACAAGACCTCCTGTCACCTCCATTAAGCCCCACACAGTGGGATTACACAGTGGGATTGCTGAGAGTTGGTTGGAGGCCATGCCCCCTTTCTCCACCACCACATTGTTTGCATAGATGAGTGAGTGGGTGTCTGACAAGTTGTATGGGTATGTGAATAGGTATGTGAATGGTTTCTGTGGGTGTGTGAGTGAGTGCATGAGGGTGTGAGTAGGTGTGTGAGTGGTTCTGTGGATGATGTCATCAGTGATGTCATTGACCATGTCTTGAGTGATGTAATATGTGAGGTTACAAGCAGTGCATTGCGGGGGTGTAAGTTATAGTTTGCTCAGGTAACTATAACTGCTAAATTTCACTGGCTTTGTACGAGTGAAATCTGAGCCTAACTATTTCATCCCTGTAACCTTTGGGTTTTTTTCAGTGAATTTCTAAAGTTTTTTTTAATTTCCTAACTAGAGCATCCCTGTAACCTTTGTTTTTTTCAGTGAATATATATATATATGCAGGTTTCAGGGAAGTTATAGTTAGTGGGACATTTCACTCATACAATACCAGAGAAATTCGGCCGTTACAGTTAGTTGAGCTAACTATAACTTGTGCCCCCGCAATGCACTGCTGATGACATCACATATTACATCACTCATGACATGGTCAGTGACATCACTGATGACATCATCCACGTGATAATCTGATACACCTCCTCACACCCTCATATAACCTTTGATACACCCAATCTAAAATACGGACTACCATTTTCGAAACCATAGACACACCAATACCAGTTACTACATACCCACTCACTGATTCCTAGGTCTACACACACATCCACTCATTCACCCTTACAGTCACTCATACATGCAGTTACTCATCAATACAGCACTATCATATGCACTCATACACCTATACAGACACTCACACACTGCCACTCATCCATAGAGTTACTCACACACCTAGTCAGTCATGCAAAGAATCAATCACTCTCCCATTTACTCACCTATACAGTTATACACACACCACCTCACTTATTCATACAGATAGTAACACATACTTACTGTCTTATACAACCACTGACACAAGCACACACTCATCCATATAGCCGCTCTCACAAACATTAACTCTCACATATAGTTATTTATATAGTGCAACACTCACATATACTGCCTTTCACATATGTAGTTACTCACGCATGTACCACTGAGATATCCATTCACTCACCAACACACACTCACCCACCCATACAGCCCTTCACAGATGCACTGTTGAACCCATACACCCAGTGAATCACCCTCTCACACATCTATGCACAGAGTCACACACCCCCCACCCACCCACACAGACACTCAGGCACCCATACAGACACTCAGACAACCAATCAATATAGACACTCATGTAGCTACTCACCAACCCATGCAGCCGCTTACACACCAACTGACAGACTGATACAGACATTCACACAGTTTAGTCACTAACCCATGCATTCAGTAAAACACATTTAATCACTCACTTACACAGTCAGTCACACACCTACTAAATCATCCATTCAGACACTCATACACCCACTCATTCTTCAATACACTTTGGCATATATATATATATATAAAACATATTTAAACTTTACAGAAACACACAGTCACTGCATGATGTCATCAGTGATGTCATTTGAGATGTCATCAGTGATGTCATCAGTGATATCACTGACCATGTCATGAGTGATGTAATATGTGACGTCATCAGCAGTGCATTGCGGGGGCGCAATTTATAGTTAGCTCAACTAACTATAACGGCCGAATTTCTCTGGTTTTGTACGAGTGAAATGTCCAACTAACTATAACATCCCTGAAACCTGTGGTTTTTACAGTGAATTTCAAAGGTTTTTTAAATGCTAATTTCTAACTATAACGTTCTGAAACCTGTGGTTTTTTCAGTGAATTTCAAAGTTTTTTTAAATGCTAATTCCTAACTATAACGTCCCAAAAATACTTTCTCTTAATTTTTAAATTTTTATAAAAATAATGTGATGTTTTCTCTTTTCTAAAATATCAATTTACCTTTTTTTTTTTTTAAAGTGGATTCGCGTACCGATCGTGTACCAGTCTCGCTGGGTACGCGAATCCAAGAATTTTGCCGCCATATTGGTTAAGTCGTGTACGATGCGCGTTCAGTATGCAAAGGGTGCGCGGTTCTCGGTCCTGCGTAACGTCAAGTATGTATTTCCGGCAGTCGCGTCAGATGCGCGAATCCACCGCAAATTTTTAAGTTTTAAAAATTAATGTATATAACTTTAATATGTATATTATACCAAGAGATTATTTAATCTAATTGTAAATATCATATATTTGTAATTGTAATAAAGATATATTATTGTTAAATATATTTTTCGGGAATCGCGTCAGGTGCACGCTGGTTGCGCGCTGGGTGCGCGAATCCCATGTGACTTCAAAAGAAACAATTTCATTGGTTTAGAAGCTTTTGATTCTAGAACTTGAAGGTCCCCACCTATTTTTTCATTCTATCAAGAGCATCTCAGAAGACACACCTGTTGTCTCTTGCTTCTCTTCTTTCTATCTTTTTGGCGTTTTTTTTGTTCCATCAAAAAATGGCAGCTGGAAATCCACCACAGCAGCTTCTACCTGAAGAGGAAGAAGACTTGGAGGAACCCGTCAAAGTCCGGTATGAGAGCTTTGTGTGGGCATTTTTCTCCATACCACCTGGGTAGAAAAAGGTGAATGCCCGTAAGGTGACATGCACCGTTTGTGATAGGGTCCTCTCACGAGGGTCAGAAAAAAAATATTCTTGCGGCACGTCATCTATGCTGAAGCAATTACAGACAATGCACCCTCAGAGTCTCGCAAGAGAACAACTGCGTCGTGAACAAGAAAAACAGTCAACTGACGACAACACTGCTGGACCCAGCACCTCATCTGCTGGCACAACAACTGCTCCAACCAACATCTTCCCTGACTTAGCTAGAGTGGAGCAGCGTTGTTTAAAATGTAAGAAGACCTTATGTGTTGTTGAGCAATCAGTGAATGCTATCCTGGTTGCCATTAGGAACCACAAGTGTTCATTTTTTTGTTTTTTTGTTTATGCAATGACTTTTAATTGCACAATTTTTTCAATGTTTTTCTTGTTGGTTCTGTTTATTTTTTCCTTTTTTTAACAAAAAAAGCACCCAAAAAATTCAAAAAGCGTTAAAAAAATATATAAAACAAAAAAAGAAGAAAAAAATGGTTCTTTTCAGAACCGCCTATTTAGTTAAAAATAGACAAATTTGTAAGTTTTGTATGAATTGTGCAAAGTTGAATATATGGATAAGTGTATGAGTAGTGCATGTGTGATTGGAGAAGTGCATGTGTGATTGGAGAAGTGCATGTGTACTACCTGAGTGATTGCATGAATACATGTGTAATGCTTCGGTGATTGTAAGAGTGCATGAGTAATGTGTAGGTGCATCAAGGAGTGTTTCAGTAGTGTTTGTGTGATTGTATAAGTGCATAGATAGTGCCTGGATGATTTTATAAGTGCATGGGTACTGCCTTAGTGATTGAAGGAGTGCATGGGTAATGTCTGGAGAATTGCATAAGTGCAGGGGTAATGTCTGGGTGATTGGAGGAGTGCAGCGGTAATGTCTGGCTGATTGAAGGAGTGCATGGGTAATACCTGTGTGATTGCATGACTGCAGGGGTAATGTCTGGATGATTGGAGGAGTGAATGGGTAGTGCCTGGATGATTGCAGCAGTGCAAGAGTACTGCCTGGGTTATTGTATGAGTGCATAGCTAGTGCCTGGGTGATTGCATGAGTGCAAGAGTAATGTCTGGGTCATTGCATGAGTGTAGTGGTAGTTCTTGGGTGATTGCAGTGCATAAGTAGTGCCTGGGTTAATGCATGAGTGCATAGGAAGTACCTGGATGATTTTATAAGTGCATGAGTACTGCCTGAATGATTGAAGGACTGCATGGGTAATAGGTAGGTAATTGCATGAGTGCAGGGTAAATGTCTGGGTCATTGGAGGAGTGCATGGGTAATGCCTAAGTGATTGCATGAGTGCATGGGTAATGTGTAGGTAATTGGAGGAGGGCATAAGTAATGTCTGCTTGATTGCCTGAATGCAAGAGTAATGTGACGCTTGTTGCATGACTGTATTGGTAGTGCCTGGGTGAAAGGAACAGTGTATACGTAGTGCCTGGGGGATTTTTTAAGTGCATGGGTACTGGCTGGATGATTGGAGGAGTGCATGGATACTGCCTGGATATTGGCAGCAGTGCAAGAGTAGTGCCTGGGTTATTCTATGAGTGCATAGCTAGTGCCTGGGTGATTGCATGTGTGCAAGAGCAATGTCTGGGTCGTTGCATGAGTGTAGTGGTAGTTCCTGGGTGATTGCAGGAGTGCATCAGTACTACCTCTGTGATTCCATGAGTGCATAGGTAGTGTCTGTATGATTTTATAAGTTCATGGGTACTGCCTGAGTGATTGAACGAGTGCATGGGTAATGCCTGGATGATTGTATAAGTGCAGGGGTAATGTCTGGCTGATTGAAGGAGTGCATGGGTAATGCCTGTGTGATTGCATGACTGCAGGGGTAATGTCTGGGTGATTGGAGGAGTGCATGGGTAGTGCCTGGATGATTGCAGCAGTGCAAGAGTACTGCCTGGGTTATTGTATGAGTGCATAG
Organism: Calotriton arnoldi; assembly: GCA_963921515.1. Taxonomy (NCBI): domain Eukaryota; kingdom Metazoa; phylum Chordata; class Amphibia; order Caudata; family Salamandridae; genus Calotriton; species Calotriton arnoldi. The sequence continues at coordinate 2,686,342 of CAWUFW010000311.1, forward strand.
CTAGTGCCTGGGTGATTGCATGAGTGCAAGAGTAATGTCTGGGTCATTGCATGAGTGTAGTGGTAGTTCCTGGGTGATTGCAGAAGAGCATAAGTAGTGCCTGGGTTAATGCCCGAGTGCATAGGAAGTACCTGGATGATTGTATAAGTGCCTGAGTACTGCCTGAATGATTGAAGGACTGCATGGGTAATAGGTAGGTGATTGCATGAGTACAGGGTAAATGTCTGGGTCATTGGAATAGTGCATGGGTAATGCCTAAGTGATTGCATGAGTGCATGGGTAATGTGTAGGTAATTGGAGGAGGGCATAAGTAATGTCTGCTTGATTGCATGAATGCAAGAGTAATGTGACGCTTGTTGCATGACTGTAGAGGTATTGCCTGTGTGAAAGGAAAAGTGTATAAGTAGTGCCTGGGTGGTTTTTTAAGTGCATGGGTACTGGCTGGATGATTGGAGGAGTGCATGGATACTGCCTGGATGATTGCAGCAGTGCAAGAGTAGTGCCTGGGTTATTCTATGAGTGCATAGCTAATGGCTGGGTGATTGTATGAGTGCAAGAGTAATGTCTGGGTTGTTATAAGAGTGTAGTGGGAGTGCCTGGATGATTGGAGTAGTGTATAGGTGGTATCTGGGTGATTGGAAGAATGCATAAGTAGTACTTGGATGATTGCATGTGTGCAAGAGTAATGTCTGGGTCGTTGCATGACTGTAGTGGTAGTGCCTGGGTGATTGGAAAAGTGTATAAGTAGTGCCTGGGTAATTTTTAGGTGCATGGGTACTGGCTGAATTATTGGAGGAGTGCATGGATAGTGCCTGGGTGATTGCAGCAGTTCAAGAGTAGTGCCTGGGTGTATTCTATGAGTGCATAGCTAGTGCCTGGGTGATTGCATGAGTGCAAGAGTAATGTCTGGGTGGTTGCATGAGTGTAGCGTTAGTTCCCTTTGTGATTGCAGGAGTGCATAAGTAGTGCCTGGGTGATTGGAGCAGTGAATAGGTAATGCATTGGGGATTCCATGAGTGCAGGGGTCATGTCTATGGGATTAGAGGAATCCATAGGTAATGCCTGGGTAATTGCATGAGTGAAGGGGTAATGTCTAGCTAATTGCATGACTGTGGAGGTAGTGCCTGGCTGATTTTATAAGTACATGGGTATTGCCTGGCTAATTATATGAGTACAGCAGTAGTGCCTGGGTGATTGAAGGAGTACATGGATACTGCATGGCTGATTAGAGGAGTGCATGGGTAATGCCTAGGTGCATTGAGGAGTGCATCAATCGTGCCTGGGTTAACCCCTTCGCTGCTAGGCCTTTTTCCCCCCTGTGCTAAGCCCTTTTTTGGCTATTTGGGGTAGTTCGTGCTTAGGCCCCTGTATCTTTTGGAACACATAAGGTATCCACGCCAAATTTGCGTCCTTTTCTTCCAACATCATGAGGATTCTAAAGGTACCCAGGGTTTGTGGATTCCCCTGGAGGGGACTCAAAAATTAGTCAAAATACAGCAAAATGTTGTGTTTTTTTGTAAAAATGGGAAAAAAGGGCTACAGATGAAAGCGTCTGGTTTTTTCCATGCAAATGGTATCAAAAAAGGGGTTGTGCTGCTGAAATCACCATCTTCCCAGCTTTCAGGGACAAGCAGACTTTTGTCAGAAAACCAAAAAATGTTACACAGTTTTGGCATTTTTCTGGGACATAGCCTATTTTTGCTAATTGTTGTGCTTTCAACCTTCTTCCAGTTAATGGTAGAAATGGGAATGAAAGCAATAATGGATCCTGGAAAGCTATACATTTTTGAAAAGTAGACACAATTCTAAATTCAGCAAGGGGTCATTTGTGTAGATCCTTCAAGGTTTCTTTATAGAAACTAACAGTTGAATATAGGAAAAATTGAAAACTAGTTGAAAAAAGCAGCCATTTGTGCCAACGTTTTCACCTATAACTTCTTCAAATGATGAGACCTGTTTAAAAGCAATATACCGTTACATCCGCTGGACCTTTCTGGTTGTGGGGATATATAGGACTTGTAGGTTCACCAAGACCCCGACGAACCCTGAGCCAATAACTGAGCAGCGTCTTGCAATGGTTTTTTATTATGTACCGGGTATAGAGCAATTCATTTGGGAAAATATATACATGGAAAAATCGGTATGAAAGACACCTATGTATTTCTGAAATAGGAACAAAATATAGAGTTTAGAAACAGTAGATATTTGCACATTTCCGAAATTGTGAGTACCCATACTAGCATGAGAATTATAGGTCATTTTTCAAAATGACTTCTTTTTTACACATTGTCTTTCATTTGGAAGGCAGAAACGCATCGAAAGTCAAAAGGTAATAACAGTTGCTCTACAATTCTGTATTACCCTAAGTCTCCCGATAAAAATGGTACCTCACTTGTGTGGGTAGGCCTAGTGCCCGCGACAGGAAACGGCTCAAAACGCAACGTGGACACACTTTTATTTTTACAGTGAAAACTGACCCTTTTTTTGCAAAGTGCCTAGCTGTAGATTTTGAACCCTAGCTCTGCCGGCACCTAGGGAAACCTAGCAAACCTATACATTTTTGAAAACTAGACACCCTGGGGAATCCAGGATGGGGTGACTTGACTGGCTCTCACCAGGTTCTGTTACCCAGAATCCCTTGCAAACCTAAAAATTTGTCAAAACAAATTTTCCTCACATTTCTGTGGTGGAAAGTTTTGGAATCTGCGTGGATCCACAAATTTTCACCCACCCCGCGTTCCCCAAAGCCTTCTGAGAAAAATGGTAACTCACTTGTGTGGGTAGGCCTAGTGCCCGCAACAGGAAACGGCCCAAAACGTAACGTGGGCACACCACATTTTCAGAGTGAAAACTGACCCTTTTTTTGCAAAGTGCCTAGCTGTAGATTTTGAACCCTAGCTCTTCCGGCACCTAGGGAAACCTAGTAAACCTATACATTTTTGAAAACTAGACACCCAGGGTAATCCAGGATGGGGTGACTTGACTGGCTCTCACCAGGTTCTGTTACCCAGAATCCCTTGCAAACCTAAACATTTGGCAAAAAAACACATTTTCCTCACATTTCTGTGGCGGAAAGTTCTGGAATCTGCATGGATCCACAAATTTCCACCCACCCCGCGTTCCCCAAAGTCTTCCGAGAAAAATGGTACCTCACTTGTGTGGGTAGGCCTAGTGCCCGTGACAGGAAACGGCCCAAAACGCAACGTGGACTCACCACATTTTCAGAGTGAAAACTGACCCTTTTTTTCCAAAGTACCTAGCTGTAGATTTTGAACCCTAGCTCTGCCGGCACCTAGGGAAACCTAGCAAACCTATACATTTTTGAAAACTAGACACCCAGGGGAATCCAGGATGGGGTGACTTGACTGGCTCTCACCAGGTTCTGTTACCCAGAATCCCTTGCAAACCTAAATATTTGTCCAAAAAAACACATTTTCCTCACATTTCTGTGGTGGAAAGTTCTGGAATCTGCGTGGATCCACAAATTTCCACCCACCCCGCGTTCCCCAATGTCTTCCGAGAAAAATGGTACCTCACTTGTGTGGGTAGGCTTAGTGCCTGCGATAGCAAACGGCCCAAAACGCAACGTGGACACACCACATTTTCAGAGTGAAAACTGACCCTTTTTTTCCAAAGTGCCTTTCTGTAGATTTTGAACCCTAGCTCTGCTGGCACCTAGGGAAACCTGGCAAACCTATACATTTTTGAAAGATAGACACCCAGGGGAATTCAAGATGGGGTGACTTGACTGGCTCTCATCAGGTTCTGTTACCCAGAATGCCTTGCAAAGCTAAAAATGTGTCCAAAAAAACACATTTTCCTCACATTTCTGTGGTGGAAAGTTCTGGAATCTGCGTGGATCCACAAATTTCCACCCACCCCGTGTTCCCCAAAGTCTTCCGAGAAAAATGGTACCTCATTTGTGTGGGTAGGCCTAGTGCCCGCGACAGGAAACGGCCCAAAACGCAATATGGACACACCACATTTTCAGAGTGAAAACTGACCCTTTTTTTGCAAAGTGCCTAGCTGTAGGTTTTGAACCCTAGCTCTTCCGGCACCTAGGGAAACCTAGTAAACCTATACATTTGTGAAAACTAGACACCCAAGGTAATCCAGGATGGGGTGACTTGACTGGCTCTCACCAGGTTCTGTTACCCAGAATCCCTTGCAAACCTAAACATTTGTCAAAAAAACACATTTTCCTCACATTTCTGTGGTGGAAAGTTCTGGAATCTGCGTGGATCCACAAATTTCCACCCACCCCACGTTCCCCAAAGTCTTCCGAGAAAAATGGTACCTCACTTGTGTGGGTAGGCCTAGTGCCCGCAACAGGAAACGGCCCAAAACGCAACGTGGACTCACCACATTTACAGAGTGAAAACTGACCCTTTTTTTCCAAAGTGCCTAGCTGTAGATTTTGAACCCTAGCTCTGCCGGCACCTAGGGAAACCTAGCAAACCTATAAATTTTTGAAAACTAGACACCCAGGGGAATCCAGGATGGGGTGACTTGACTGGCTCTCACAAGGTTCTGTTACCCAGAATCCCTTGCACCAATTCTTATCTCTTGAAGAATGTTTCCGTAATGTTCATCACTTGCTTGTCGCATATTCTTAATAAGTTCTTTATATTCAAAATAAGACCAAATGTTGACATTTCCAATACTTCCCAAAGATTTCTTAGTGTCTTCATGAAGAAGTGTTTTAAAAACAGGTTGTCCTTTTACAGGAGTAAGTTGTAGTAGGTCGCCGAATAGAATTACATGTTTTCCTCCAAATAGAACATCATAATCTGGTTTTTAAAATCTGTTGCATTCTTAAATGTACAAAGGCAAGCATTAAGTTTGAGACCATGCTCACCTCATCAATGATTAGAAGTTTCATTTTCTTGAGTACTCTTGAAACTTCATAACAAGCTTCTCCAGATAACTTGTGATATTCCAACTTATTCTCATGTTCAATTGGTAGCATGAGTAATCGATGTAACGTAATCCCTTTAATGTTGTGTGCTGCTAACCCAGTTGGAGCGGTTACAACACAAGATAAATGTGATTCAGTGGTTTTATGTAGATAACTGGTCTAAACTTTAATTAAGAAACTTTTTCCTGTTCCAGCTTGCCCACTGATGTACATTCGAAAAGGTTGAAATGATGTGCATTGGCATTCTTTTTTTTCATGCAGTAAACCATGCTGTATCTGTAGTGTCACTTGCTGATATATTTCTTTTTGTTCAATGTTTAGTTTTTCTTCTAGGTTTCCCAACTCAATAATATCCTGTTGTGCTTGTTGCATTGCCGTTTCTACTTCATTCATGGCTACTACTACTGCTTCATTTTCAAGAATTGGTTGACCTAGTGAATCTTGAGTTAGTGGAGCTGAACTTTGACTATCTTGAGAACTGTCTCTAGCTATTTCAGCTGTAATAGTAGTTTCTTGTTCAATCTCTTCATTTAACATTTGTAGATATGTTGGAAAAATTGTGCATTGAATGCTATCTTTACATGCATTAAAAGAATCTTCATAGCACTCAAAATCTCCAAGTAATTCCATTTCACTACGCCAAGGCTTGAAGAGTTGCAGAAGAGCTAAATAGAAAAATTCCCTCTTATCTGGACTTTCACAACTGAGTTTTCTGTGGTTAATAAGATTTCCTTTGGCATGTTTTACCAAACATCCGTCACATCCAATTACTGCATATTTTTCTTCATTTACATTTTCTATAACATTTCTTTTAAAACTGTAATGTTGAAGTATTTCATAGAGACATAGGTTTTCCAGATGTGGACTCCTTTTGGGATAGTACATATCCAACATATTTGTTTTAACAATATCTGTACTTTCCGGTTCATTGAATGCTAAGTATTCAATTTCTTGTAGAGATTTCAATACTCGATTTCGTGTTGTAGCAAGACCTAGACTTACCCAAATGATTCCTCTTGACTTTGAGTATAAACTTGCAGAGGTCAACCAATCCGAACATTCGTAGGATCCAATTTCTCGACGGGAAAGCATCTTCGAACTAAAGCTGTACAATTTGTTACTAAGAATCTTCTCTTGTAAAATTTCTTCCCACATTTCTTTCGCCTCCGTCTTTTCAGTTTTTGTTATATGACGTAACATAGCGAGCAACAGCAATTGAATTATCTGCAACATACTGGATATCCATATTTGCATTCCACATGGTCAAAATCACTGGATTGTAGTCAGTCGTATACTTTGATTCTACAGTTCTTTTTATGTTGTAAGTATTCTTTGGAGATTTTCGAGTGATAGTATGCCTTACTGCTGACAGGAAACTATTGACTCTTCCTTTTGAAATTACTGGACGTGGGAATGCAAAACGACATTTTGTATAAAATTTTCCCTTTGACGTGTATTTTCGTAGACAATATTTTCCACATCGATGACTTTGAAATCGTAAAACTTGTTGTCTTAGGCTATTTTCTCCTCCTTTTTTTGGAATAGCACAGGTAACAGTCTTCAATGAAAGACAAAACAGTTTCATCAGAATCGGTTCCAAATTTAAGTGCATCCTTGATCCATAATAGCATGTGTATATGAGGAGCACCTCTGGCTTGGTACTCCTTTCTCCAAAAGAAATCAATAACTTCTCCAAGAGGTGGATTTTTTTTATTGCAGATAAAAGACATCATAGCTTGAAACCTATGATTAAAATATCTGCACACATTTACAGGATCCAAGGAACACAGTTCTCCAGCTGTCTTCATTTCAATGTTCTTTACATCTGAATTTGCATGTCGTAGAAATTCAAGTAAATCGTCCCATGCGTATTCAGCACAGCAAAGCGTAACAAACCACGTAGGGGTTCCTAGGTTTCTTAACATACATTTAAGTTCTCCGTGACGACGATACCAATACTCACTAGTACCACGTTGACACGCCATCAAATTAATTAACTGAGATTCTAAATGATCGTCTCTTTGTTGAACTTTGTCCAAAAAATCCTTTGCAGAAACATGTGTAAGAGGAACTCCCGTTTTTAATATGTGGTTCACTGCATATGAAAGTCCAGACAAGTCACTTTCAAACAGAAGATGAAATAAATATGGAATACACTGTCGAAATCTTGGATCTTCTGAGTACAATCTTGTTGTACGATATTCTGAATCTGGAATCTGTACTGGTCGTTCATCATATCGTCCACCTTTTCCAGTGGGGAAGAGCTGTGGAAAACAACGAGCTTCTAAACCTTTTTCCCATACACTCATGGGAGTTCCCTTTGCTTTCTTCATTTGGAATAATTCAATAGTGTTTCCTATAACTTCTTTTGAATGTAGAAGAGGTATACTATAATGTTCATAAATTTCTTCACTCCTGGAGTTGTCCACTTTTTCTATTTGCCCAGTTGAAATTTCTCTATCATCTTCTAAATATAATTCTTGTTCTTCCACATATACATTTTTATAATAAATATTGTTTTGTACAAGATATAATGTAGCCTTTTGAAGTTTGGTGACATCTACTAACTCTTGCCCTATTTTCCGACTCTTTGTTGGTACACCATTAACTAGAATAACTACAGGTTCACTCTCCTCTCTCTCTATACCAACAGTTTCAATATTTTTCTTAAAATCTAAAGGTAAATACACAACTCTCCCTTTTAAACCTCTTTGTAAATCTGTTGGAGGCAGCTTACCTGTTTTAGGCTCCATACGAACTATAGCCTGAAACGTATGCACAGATTGAACAAGAATGGACTCATAAGTATTTAAATCTACCAGTTCCAGAGGAATAGCTACCATTTCTAGGTTATGTACAGCTCTAGCTGGCATTTTGTTCTCTTCTAATCTGTTGTAACAATATTTACAAATACGTTGATCACTACCCAACTCAAAACGACCTTCCACCAACAAATAAGCACCAAATTGCTCCCACTTATCATTGTTTTCCTTCTCACTTTTTAAATACACATCAACATTCCTAGTTTGACTTCTATAGTGAGTACGTCGACAACAAATACAAACATAGTTTTGTTTTTCACAAGAAACTACCTTAAACTGTAACTTCTTCTGCAAACTTCTTAGTGGTACTTTATTCCACCTCTTCTTCAACACCTACACTTATCAAACTCTCACTTTCTCTACACTCCTCTTGAGGACCAAAGAAACGAAACTCTATATCATCAGAAACTTTTTTTACATCCAATACTGAACCATGCAAAAGAACTGTGTTTATTTCACTTAAAGATAATGCAGGACTTTTTACATAGTACAATCTTCTCACTAACTTCCACATTTCTGAGTGATGTACTGCTAACATTCTTAAATGATGAAAAGTACTTCGACACACTTTTCTAGAAAGACAAGCCAGAGAATGACCCTGCACGTTAGTATATTTTCTCACTTTACAAGGATTTAGTCCTTACAACATCTTAATCTTTTGTTTAACAATTTTTTTTACCATAATCTCATAAGAAATTTCGTAATATATCAATAGATTCCTGTTGTATACTACAAATACTACTACAATCCCACTTATACACTGGAGCTTGTGTACGTCTCCCTTGAACTTCTTCAGCTATTACTTCTTCCACATTTCTAGGAACCATCTTTTCTTTTTCAATTGGACAACCGTTTTTAACCTCATAACAATGACCACTGGTATCAACTGCATGAACTAATGTATTTTGTTGAAAATAGCTTTCTTCATTAAAAAAAGGTTCAGTAGTAGAAGTGTGCTTCCATTCACCCGAAACTTTTTTTGCAAAAGTTAGTTCTATTAACCAGTCTTTTTCTTTTACTTTTCTCCTTCATAAAGTGCATTGTTTTATTCAATGTCTTCATTCTCTTCAATACTAATATAAACAATCTTCTTTTCAATTCAAAAGCCTTTTCGACTACACTTTCAATCTGTTGTTTTTTCTTATAAAATGCTGATCTTCTTTTAGATTTTTTGCAATCTTTCAATAAATTTTGTAGTCCTCTACTTTTATACATTCTCTTCCTAATGTCTTTATATTCTCTCATCCTTCTTTTAACATAGATTGTTTTCCCATAACCTGATTTTCCATTAATTTGTCCTTTTTTCGTTTCCTTCTGATTGGTTGTAGTACTTTTCTTTCTCTTTTCCCCAATTTGAAAATTCATTACATTCTTTAAAACTCTTTTAACAAATTCTTTAGTTCTCTTATCAGAAGACTTTTTCTTCAATGCCACATGTTGTACTTCATGTAATTTATGCTTTTCTAGCTCCTTTAAATAGTACTGGGTTTTTTGTTGTCTTTTCTTTTGCACTTTTCTTGTCATACTGAATTTTTCTTAATAATTATGGAGAATATCTGGGAAAAAAGGAAAAGTTTATATAGTTTCGTTAAATAATTTACTATTAAAAATAATTATTTACAGATATTCTCATGTATAAATAAAGACATATTTTTAATTGCACTCCAAAGCTATGTCAGACACTGCACAATTCCTACAATTAGAAGACATCACAACCTATACAACAGAATCACAGAGCACAACTAAAGGATTTCTCTACTGCTACCCAAATCAAATCTAAAGTGCAGTCTGTCAAATTTTAAGGCCTGCATGATGTTGTGATTGAGGTATGTCTCTACTTGCACATGTATTCTCATATGTGTCATACATTTGAAGATGCTTTACATATAAAACAGAAGTATACATATATTTGTATGCTTCTTTTATATATAGTACACTAGCAAAAAGTACAGACTCAGGCATGCATGGTTTCAGAAAGATAATGAAACTTACAGCACAAACATGTGAAGGGTTGCTGCTTTGTTTATACCTATACTCAATACCTAATGATTACCCCTTTTTATATCCTTCTTCCCTCTTTCTACACCTCTCTTCCCTCTTTCTCCACCCTGTTCTCTCTTTCTGCACTTTGCTTCACTATTTCTACACACCTCTTGAATGTTTCTGCACTACTTTTATCTGTTTCTACAACCCTCTTGCCTCTTTGTGCACCTCTGTTGCTTCTTTCTGCACTTTTCTTTGCTTCTTTCTGCACCTCTCTTGCTTCTTTCTGTACCCCTGTTGCCTCTTTCTGCACCCTTCTTCCATCTTTCTGCATCTCTGTTGCCTCCTTCTGCACCCCTCTTACCCCTTTATGCACCTCTGCTGCTTCCTTCTCAACTTCTCAACTTCTCTTGCTTCTTTCTGCAACTCTCGTGCTTTTTTTCTGTACCCATGTTGCCTCTTTCTGCACCCTTCTTCCCTCTTTGTGCACCTCTGTTGCCTCTTTCTGCACCCTTCTACCTTCTTTGTACACCTATGTTGCCTCTTTCTGCACCTCTTTTCCCTCTTTCTGCACCCCACAAGCCTCTTTCTGTACTTCTGTCGCTTCTTTCTGTAGTTCTCTTACCTGTTTCTCCACCTCTCTTGTCTCTTTCTATCCCCGTTCCCTTTTTCTGCACCCCTCCTGTCTGTTTGTGCACCTCTGTTGATTCTTTCTGCACTAGTCTTGCTTCTTTTTGCACCTTTTCTACAAATGTTGACACTCCTCTTGCTTCTTTCAGCATACCTGTTTCTACTTCTCCCCCTCTATTGGTTCTTTCTATACTACTCTTGCTTCTTTATACACCCCTCTTGCTTCTTTCTGCACCCCTCTTTCTGTACTTCTCTTGTCTCTTTCTGCACCTCTATTGCTTCTTTCTGCACTTCTCTTGTCTCTTTCTCTACCCCACTTGACTCTTTCTGCACCTCTATTCCTTCTTTCTGCACTTCTGTTGCTTCTTTGTACTTTTAATACTCCTTCTGCACCACTCTTGCCTCTTTTTGCATCCTTTTACCCTCTTTCTGAACCTCTCTTGACTCTTTCTGCAACCGTCTCGCCTCTTTCTGCACCTCTTTTGCTTGTTTATGTACTTCTCTTACTTCTTTCTGTACCTTTCTTGCTTCTTTCCGTACCCCTGTTACCTCTTTCTACATCCTTCTTCCCTCTTTGTATACCTCTCTTGCCTCTTTCTGCACCCCTCTTCCCTCTTTCTGTACCTCTCTTGTCTCTTTCTACACCTCTCTTGCTGCTTTGTGCACTTCTCTTGCTCTTTCTCTATCCCACTTCCCTCTTTCTGCACCTCTCTTACTATTTTCTCCACTACTCTTGCTTCTTTCTGCACTTCTGTTACCCTTTCTGCACCCCTCTTACCTCTTTCTACATCCTTCTTCCCTGTTTCTGCATTTCTCTTGAATTTTCTGCACCCCTGTTTCCTTTTACTGCACCTCTCTTGCATATTTCAGCAACTGTCTTGCCTCTTTCAGCAGTTGTCTTGTCTCCTTCTGCACCTCTGTTGCTTCTTTCTAAACCTCTCTTGCAAATTTCTATACTTTTCATCGCTTCTTCTGCGCCCCTCTTGCCTCCTTCTGCACCTCTGTTGCTTCTTTCTGCACTGCTCTTGGATCTTTCTGCACTTCTTTGGCCTGTTTGTGCACTTATCTTGCCTCCTTCTGCACCTCTGTTCCTTCTGTCTACACTTCTCTTGCTTCTTAGTTATTTATTTTGACTATGTTCAATACCTAACTACTAGTAAAATGGTAAAGCAGCAGCACCAGAAAACGAATATTTAAGATATGATGACAGACAAATTAGTGATTATGATACTTTGTAAGACTCTCTGGAAAAGTTCACTTGAAGTGCACTAAATAAATCTAAGTGTCTCTTTGAAATATGAAGTGCATTCTCTCAACTTTTAATGTCTTCATGGTCTTCTGTTTAAGATATATATGAACTTGCACATATATTGTGATATGTCTTATACATCTGAACATAGTACACATATAAAACACAAGTATACATCTATTTGTATGTTTCTTTGATATATGATACTACTAACAAAAGGTACAGACATATGCATGCATGTTTTTAAGAAGATTGTGAGACTTACACCAAAGACATATGAAAGATTGCTGCTATATGTTTCACTAGGCCCAACACCCTATGTAGTCATAGAACGATGAAGCAGCAGCACAAAAGTGAGGTTTAAGGCATATTAAGAGAAGAATCAATTATAACGCTACTTTGTATCAGTCTTTGGCAAGCTACGCTTCAAGTATACCACATCATTTTCATTATTAGCTACAATTCTGAACAGCAATCTGTCAAGTTTTAAGGTCTGCATGGTGTGGTAACTAAGGTATATCTCTACTCGCACATGTATCCTGATACATATTATGCATCTGAAGATGCTAGAGAAATAAAACAGAAGTATACATTTATTTATATATTACTTTAATATATGATATTGCTACCAAAAGGTACAGAAATATGTATAAATGGTTTCTGCAATACGTTAAGACTTACAGCTAAGATATACGATGGGTGTATCTCAGTGATTATATTACTCCATGGGTAGTGCCTAGATGATTGTATGAGTGCAAGGGTAATGTCTGTATAATTGCAGCAGACATTGGATACTAATTAACTGAATGCATAAGTGCAGACGTAGAGATTGTGTGTATGGATAAGGGCATGAATAGACCCTGAATGCATAGAGTGTATAAGTAGTGCCTACATGAATGAATGAATAAGTATAACAGTAGTGTCTAGGTGTTTGTATGAGTGCAACAATACTAGAAGGGTAATTGCAGAAAACAATGAATACTAACTGGCTGATTACATAGTGCATAAGTACTGCCTGAGTGATTTAATGAATGCATCAGTAAATGAAATGAATGCACAAGTCGTGACTGACAGCATGAATAACTGCATGGATAGTGCCTGAGTGATTACATGAGTGCAGGGGTAGTGTCTATGAAATTAGAGGACTGCATGAGTACTACCTGAGTGATTAAAGAACTGCATAGGTAATGCTTGCGTGATTGCATGACTGCATGGGTAGTGCCTGGGTAATTGGAGGAGTGCATGGGTACTGTCTGAGTGATTGAAGAACTGCATAGGTAATACCTGGGTGATTATATGAGTGCAAAGATAATGCCAGCGTGATTAGAGTAATACACAGATGCTGCCTTGGTACATCAAAGAATGCATGGATAGTGCCTGACTGATTGGAACAATGCATAGATAATACCTGGGTGATTGCATAGTGCAAGGGTTCTGCCTGGGTCATTACATAAGTGCATGTGTAGTGGCTGGATGATTGAAGGCCTGCTTTCGTAATGCCTGTCTGATTGCATGAGTGCAGGGATAATGCCTAGGTGATTGCATGAGTGTAGGGATAATGCCTGGGTAATTGCATGAGTGCAGAGGTAGTGTCTAAGTGAATGCATGACTACAGGGATAGTGCCTGTGTGATTCTATGAGAACAAGAGTAGTGACTTGGTGATTGCAGGTGAACTAAGGTAGTGCCTGGGTGACTGCATAAGTGCATAGGTAGTGCCTGAGTGATTTTATAAGTGCATATGTACTGTCTAAGTGATTGGAGGAGTGCATAGATAATGACAGGGTGATTGGAGGAGTGCAAGGGTAGTGCCTGAGTGATAGAACCAGTGTATAGCTAATACATTGGTGATTGCATGAGTGCAGAGGTAATGTCTAGGGGATTAGAGGAATACATGGGTAATGCCTGGGTGAGTGCATGAGTTCAGGGGTAATATCTGGGGGACTACATGAGTACATAGAAAGTGCCTGGGTGATTTTATAAGTGCATCGATACTGCCTAGGTGATTAGAGTACTATTGTGGTAGTGCCTCAGTGATTGGAGGAGTGTAAAGGTAGTGCCTGGGTGACTTTATAAGTGCATGGGCACTGGCTAAGTGATTGGAGGAGTGCATAGATCATGAGAGGGTGAAAGAAGGAGTGCAAGGGTATTGCCTGGGTGATTGAACCAGTGTATAGCTAATGCATTGGTGATTGCATGATTGCAGGACTTATGTCTGGGGGATTAGAGGAGTACATAGGTAATGCCTGGTGATTCCATGATTGCAAGGGTAATATCTGGGAGATTACAGGAGTACATAGGAAGTGCATTGGTGATTTTATAAGTGCATGTGTACTGCCTGGGTGATTGGAATAGTACTGCGGTAGTGCCTGAGTGATTGGAGGAGTGCAACATCCTGACTAGTAGCAGAATACAGTGGTAGTGCTTATGAAATTAGAGGACTGTATGAGTACTACGTGAGTGATTGAAGAAGTGCATAGGTAATACTTGGGTGATTGCAAGAGCGCATGGGTACTCTCAAGTGATTGAAAAACGGCATAGGTAATACCTGGGTGATTAAACAATAAAACAAGGGCAAGTCCCTACCTATTTATTTTACAATGTGCATTACGTCAAAAATATTCATAAGCTAAACAGTGCTAAAGAATAAAAAATCAGAATTGTCACAAAATAGATTTATTATTACAATAAAAATAGAAAAATATACAAATTTAATACAAAAAATAGAAATCCCACCACTCAAACAATGACATTCGCACCAACAGACATGCTATCATACCTCTTACATTCAGACTCAACACACTCATACAATATCTCAAGCAATTCAAGCAACACAATATGAACAATGTAATAAACCCCACAAATTCCTCAGGGATGTAGAACAGGATATCTAGGAGACACCAATATGCTCAATATAAGTCATAAGTATATACATTAAAACAATGATAGAAAAAATATATTGGCAAATACAATTATAGTTTCAAAGAGAGGAAGAGGGGATAAAGCAAATCTCTAACAAAGGTTAGAGTGTCGCAAACGCCGACGCGCGTTTCGGTGTGAAGACCGGATATGGCCAAACACCTTCCTCAGGGCGTGGATAACAGAGCAGAAAGGTGGTGGGAAGATTCTAAAATTAAATGAACATACAATGATATTCAAACCTACAAAAATTTAATATTACCAGGTTATTTAATTACATAAACAGAAGACTGAATAAGGAAAAACCTTTTAAACCAATGACATGTAAGAATTCTAGACGCACTGAAGTTTTAGACAAAAATAAGTCCAAAACAGTTCTATTCAAATGGATGATGGAACAAAAACAAGTGCACATTCATTAAGAAAGAAATATATGAGGAGCAATGTGAAAGAGAAATAATGAAAGATGTGAGAAGAAAAGATTGATGAAAAAAATAAATAGTCAACTATAAAAGGAAAAAGTTCACTACTAACGTACCATGAAACGAAAAATTAGAAAGCCTAGAGTAAGAAAAGGAAAAAGAAAAAAGAGAAAGGGGAAAGAAGAGGGGGGAGAAAAAGTCGCAGCGAGGTGGCTACCTACCTCAGAGTCAGAAGGACTTCTGGTTAAACAGGCCAAAATGCCGTGCAGCAAAGCTCAACGTGGTTCACTGGAAGAGCTGCAGTGAAGTAAATCCTGGACTGGAATAGCGGCAGGACTCAAAGTACAGGATTAATGCTGCGTATAGAGAACATGCATTCAATTAGCGTGAATGAGAGAGACCCAGAGATTCCGAGAGTAGCACATCAAATCTAAAGAGGGGAATGGATAAAACCGTCACTAATAAAGAACTGGGGTAACTAAAGTCAGAGGGGGACTAAAACCCCTTGAGCACGGTTACTACGGGAAAAGACAATAAGAAATAGATACACAAAGAGCACGAAAGAAATAACTGAAAAAGCAGGCTTACTGATTACCTGCATGCCGATTATTTGTAGACAGCAGCAGAGCGCTAGAAATAGAAAGTGCTTATCTTGCACAAAGACCAAGGGCACCAGGCGTGTGCTGTGAATAAAGGTAAGAGTAAAAATAGAAAATAAATGTTGGTGGAGCGTCGCGGACATCAATACAACAACGGTAATAGTCCCTTCAGCGCGGCTTAGGTGAACAGTAACAATGGCATAGAGCCAAAATACGGGAAACAAAAAATAATAAAAATAAATAAAAGATAAAAAATAAAAAATAATAACGTGCTATCTATGGACATTAAAACCGAATCTCTGAGTGTTATAGGAGAAACGCGGGGTGCAGTGGATAACTCCCAGACAGGATACGGGCAGAAATGTCAGCACGGAAAAAAGAAGGAAAAAGAAACAAAGCAGACAGATGTATGGAGACAAAATTCCTCCCCTATGCGCTAATGCTATAAGCGAACGCTAGGACGCAAGAGGGGAAAGCAGAAAAACAGAAGGAAACATGCACATCACAAATACCTAATAATCCAAGTATCCGTCAACATCGGGATGGAATAAAAAAAGAAAGAGAGAGCCCCGGTTGTCCCTCAGGCTGGATAAGCAGCAGACCTGTCTGCGCGAAAGAGAGACGAACAGTAAACAAAAAATCCAGAAGGGAATCAAGTGAAACCAAAAAACGCTGGCTGAGGCCAAACTGCAATAAACTTACATTGGGCTGATAAACAAAGCGACGGCACAATAGTCAACCCTCGGTAACCTACTGGAAGCAGAGGAATCAAATAGGCAGACGGCTTCCGGTGTTTAAATATAAACAGAAAAGATGAACGAGCCAATGGTATGCGGCCGAAGGGTCATCTGACCGAACAGGCTGGAAGGGATCTAGGCGACATAAAAAATACGAACAGGATTCAAAGAAAAAAAAAGGGACGCATGCCAATAACTAATGAAAAAAACCCGTCTGGAAGGCCAGGAAAGAATGAAATATCACCCGGGCAGCTAATAAGGCATCTCGGCGGCGCTTAAAGTACAAAATTGGTTCAAAGAATAAGGGAGCACATGGTAGAAAAGGTGTCTGGTCACCCAAGGGTTTCCCAGAAAAGGGTGCTGCATCAAAAAAGTGCCGCATTAAGGGAAAGCATGTTCCCATTGGAGGCTTTCATTCAATCCTAGGTCCTTGGTATTAAGAAAAAACATCCAAAATAGTTCACGTTTGCGGCGAATGTCGGTCGTATCCGAGCCAGCAAAATTGCGTACCTTCTCAAGAACGATCCAGCGTAAATCTTTCTCAGCGTGTTTTTGCTGCATCCAATGTTTGACTAATGGGGCCGCGAGCTTATGGAGTCTGATGTTAGATTTATGTTCGCCGATGCGCACTCGACATTCCCTCGATGTTTCTCCAATATATGCCAGATGACACGGACATAATATGGCGTATACAATGTTTGTGGAGCGACAATTGGTCATTTCCTTGAGGTGAACAGTGTGTGAATTGATAGAGATATGGTCACTCACAATCGCATTTGGGCACGCTTGGCAGTTGCCACATTTGTGGTTGCCTAGAACTGGGTTTCCTCCCGTGAGGGAGAGCTGCGTGCTATGGAATCTGTTGGGTTTTTTGGCACGTACCAAGATGTTCCTGAGGTTTTTATTCCTTTTAAAGGAGAAAATGGGTTTACTGATGAACGGTGTAGATTGGTCCAAATTCAGCAGGTGCCACTGGGAGTTCACGATTTGGCGCACTTTGTTATTAAACCAAGAGTGTTTAGTAACACATACCAACTGATCAACCTGATTTAGGTTGGAACATGGAATACCGGTCATAATATTTCGCTCTTTTAAGGGCATTTTTGACAAGTTTGGGGGGGTATCCTCGATTGATGAGTTTGCTCTTAAGGTTCTCAGCATGATACATAAATTCACTGATAGTGGTACAATTCCTCCGATATCTAAGAAACTGGCTAAAGGGAATCCCCTCTTTTTGACGGTCAGGGTGGAAACTCTGATAGTGCAGCAGGGAGTTCCTGGCAGTGGGTTTAATATATAGGGAAACCGCTAGTTTGTGGTCGCGTTCCTCAATCCACACATCCAGGAACTCCAGTTTTTGGGTGCTGGTATTGGCAGTAAAAATCAGATTGGGGTCTGCTAGATTGATCCAATCAATGAATTTGGTAAGTGTGTCCTGATCTCCTCGCCAGATAAAGAAGATATCGTCGATAAAGCGGGACCAGTGATGTACATTTTCATAAAAGGGGGCCACTTCGTTGTAGATATTGCGCTTCTCAAAGTGTCCCATATATAGGCAGGCCACACAAGGAGCGCAAGCAGCTCCCATGCTGACTCCCTGAATTTGATGAAAGAAAGAATTGTCAAACTCAAAGAAATTTTCTGATAAAACAATATCAAGAAGTTGAAGAATAAGAGAGGAATTAGGGAGAGGGTGGTCTTCTTCTAGAATGTTCTTGATAACCCCTAAAGCTTCTTTTTGAGGGATGTTAGAATACAGAGATTCCAGGTCCATAGTGACCAAAATCTCCTGGAGGTTGTTGTATGGGAGGCCTTCAATCTGTGAAATAAAGTGACCTGTATCCTTAATGTATGAAGGTAGTGTGGCGACCAAAGGTTTTAAGAACTGGTCCACATACTTAGAAAGTGGTTCAGTGGCCGCCCCAATAGTGGAAACAATAGGTCTAAGGGGGGGGTCTGTTTGATTCTTATGCGTCTTAGGTACCCCGTAAATTATAGGGATGCGGGTATAAGTGGGTGTGAGAAATTCAGCCTCTTTCTGACAAATTCCGCCTTTTTCCACAGCCGCCTCTACAATGCTAAGGATACGTCGTTTAAGATGGAATTCGGGATTGCTCATTATTCTTTGATAGTGCCTGGGGGAGCTTAAAAGGCACTCCATTTTAGCTCTATATTTATCTGAGTCAAAAATGACGATTCCTCCGCCCTTGTCACAAGGTTTGATGGTGAGAGAGGAGTCGTCTTTGAGTTTCTTAAGGGCAAAGTGTTCTTCCTTGGAGGTATTATAGATGAGTTTGGGAGTAAATTTAATAGCCTGCTTGATTCTTTTGAGGACAGCTCTCTCGAAAATATCCACCTCAGTTCCCACCTGGTCAATTTCAGGGCAAAAAATAGACGGGGGTTTGAGTCCTGATAGATTCTCTTCACTCGACACACTATCTCTCTGAAGAAAAAATTTCTTTAAATGGATTTTGCGAAAAAAAGAGTGTATATCGCTCATAAACTCAAATTCGTTGAAATAGGTAGTGGGAACGAATGAGAGTCCCTTAGTTAACAGGCTTCCCATGTGTGGATCCAATGGGCTAGAGGATAGATTGAAAATGGGGATCATGTCTGGGTTCGCCAGTACTGGTGTTGACGAGTCTGAATATATTTCTGAGCTGGTTCCTGTTCCTCGAAATGCGTCCTCTGTACTTGTCCCCGGTTGGGGAAGGACCCTCTCTGTTGGTGGCCTGATTGGTATCCCCGTTGTGGTTGTTGTCCTCGGTATCGGGGGCGAAAGTTGCCCCGTCGGTTGCCTAAAAAATGATTTTCAGAGCCTGATCTATCAGAGTTAAATCTGGGTTGGTAGCTCTGGTTTGAGGACCCCTCGCCTTCTGAATCTGAAGTATCAGAAAATGTTGTTATTCGTGGGTATCCTCGGTAGGAGGTATTGTTGCCCGCCACAGAATCACTATGTGGATGATAAAAGCCTTCAGAAAGAAAAGGGTAAGTACGCTCCTGAGTGAAAAGACGAATATCTTTACGCAGCTTTTCAGTTTTTCTCTTGAGGAGATATTCGCTGAATGAATCTAGTTCGTAAGAGATATCCTCAAGTTTCTTTTTTGCCTCTTCGATGCTCTGAGACAGTTTCAATTTGTCCTCCAATTCCTGAATCTCTTTGTTGAGAAGATCAACAACCTCCCGGGCCGTCTCGATGATGAGTATCATCCAGTCCCTGGAGCAGCGGTTAGAGATGAGGGCCCACTTCTCCAGGAACTGTCTAATCTCTACGAATAGGCCCGGGATGTTGCGAACCCTCAATCCAATAGGTATGGTGCCTGCTTTTAGATACTCGAGAATGAAGTAAGCGTGTGACTCAGTACGTTTGGATTTTTTCTTCAAATTAAAGAGTTTCGTCCATTCTTCGTTGGATCCTTTGGGCAAAGGGAACAGTTGATCATTGCCCGAGATTGGGCCAATAAGTCGGGCTAAGTCCTCGTCGGTGAAGCCAAAGGTTTTAATGCTTTCAGTCGACATGAATCGAGAAAAGATAATGAATGCAGAGTGAGGAATACACCCAGATATTGCAGCGAATAAGGCACCAATGAGAGAATGCCTGCTAAGGGTGGGGAGTAGAAATATTCTGGGGAGCACAGAGAGAAAAGACCAGAGAAGAAAAGGAAAGAAGGAAACAGAAAGTCGTAAAGAAGAAGACCCTAAAGTCAAAAATATTTCTATAATTGAGTGAAAAGATTAATGAGAGTGCACAAGTTCCAGAACTTAATAGAACTGAAATAGCAATCAAAAACCCCCACAGCACAGGGCTGGGAAGAAACAACCACTCAAACAGAGGGGGCCCCTATTTCAGCGAATGAAGGTAGGGAAATGATAGGGGAAAAGACAAAACAATAAAACAAGGGCAAGTCCCTACCTATTTATTTTACAATGTGCATTACGTCAAAAATATTCATAAGCTAAACAGTGCTAAAGAATAAAAAACAGAATTGTCACAAAATAGATTTATTATTACAATAAAAATAGAAAAATATACAAATTTAATACAAAAAATAGAAATCCCACCACTCAAACAATGACATTCGCACCAACAGACATGCTATCATACCTCTTACATTCAGACTCAACACACTCATACAATATCTCAAGCAATTCAAGCAACACAATATGAACAATGTAATAAACCCCACAAATTCCTCAGGGATGTAGAACAGGATATCTAGGACAATATGCTCAATATAAGTCATAAGTATATACATTAAAACAATGATAGAAAAAATATATTGGCAAATACAATTATAGTTTCAAAGAGAGGAAGAGGGGATAAAGCAAATCTCTAACAAAGGTTAGAGTGTCGCAAACGCCGATGCGCGTTTCGGTGTGAAGACCGGATATGGCCAAACACCTTCCTTAGGGCGTGGATAACAGAGCAGAAAGGTGGTGGGAAGATTCTAAAATTAAATGAACATACAATGATATTCAAACCTACAAAAATTTAATATTACCAGGTTATTTAATTACATAAACAGAAGACTGAATAAGGAAAAACCTTTTAAACCAATGACATGTAAGAATTCTAGACGCACTGAAGTTTTAGACAAAAATAAGTCCAAAACAGTTCTATTCAAATGGATGATGGAACAAAAACAAGTGCACATTCATTAAGAAAGAAATATATGAGGAGCAATGTGAAAGAGAAATAATGAAAGATGTGAGAAGAAAAGATTGATGAAAAAAATAAATAGTCAACTATAAAAAGGAAAAAGTTCACTACTAACGTACCATGAAACGAAAAATTAGAAAGCCTAGAGTAAGAAATAGAAAAAGAAAAAAGAGAAAGGGGAAAGAAGAGGGGGGAGAAAAAGTCGCAGCGAGGTGGCTACCTACCTCAGAGTCAGAAGGACTTCTGGTTAAACAGGCCAAAATGCCGTGCAGCAAAGCTCAACGTGGTTCACTGGAAGAGCTGCAGTGAAGTAAATCCTGGACTGGAATAGCGGCAGGACTCAAGGTACAGGATTAATGCTGCGTATAGAGAACATGCATTCAATTAGCGTGAATGAGAGAGACCCAGAGATTCCGAGAGTAGCACATAAAATCTAAAGAGGGGAATGGATAAAACCGTCACTAATAAAGAACTGGGGTAACTAAAGTCAGAGGGGGACTAAAACCCCTTGAGCACGGTTACTACGGGAAAAGACAATAAGAAATAGATACACAAAGAGCACGAAAGAAATAACTGAAAAAGCAGGCTTACTGATTACCTGCATGCCGATTATTTGTAGACAGCAGCAGAGCGCTAGAAATAGAAAGTGCTTATCTTGCACAAAGACCAAGGGCGCCAGGCGTGTGCTGTGAATAAAGGTAAGAGTAAAAATAGAAAATAAATGTTGGTGGAGCATCGCGGACATCAATACAACAACGGTAATAGTCCCTTCAGCGCGGCTTTGGTGAACAGTAAAAATGGCATAGAGCCAAAATACGGGAAACAAAAAATAATAAAAATAAATAAAAGATAAAAAATAAAAAATAATAACGTGCTATCTATGGACATTAAAACCGAATCTCTGAGCGTTATAGGAGAAACGCGGGGTGCAGTGGATAACTCCCAGACAGGATAGGGGCAGAAATGTCAGCTCGGAAAAAAGAAGGAAAAAGAAACAAAGCAGACAGATGTATGGAGACAAAATTCCTCCCCTATGCGCTAATGCTATAAGCGAACGCTAGGGCGCAAGAGGGGAAAGCAGAAAAACAGAAGGAAACATGCACATCACAAATACCTAATAATCCAAGTATCCGTCAACATCGGGATGGAATAAAAAAAGAAAGAGAGAGCCCCGGTTGTCCCTCAGGCTGGATAAGCAGCAGACCTGTCGGCGCGAAAGAGAGACGAACAGTAAACAAAAAATCCAGAAGGGAATCAAGTGAAACCAAAAAACGCTGGCTGAGGCCAAACTGCAATAAACTTACATTGGGCTGATAAACAAAGCGACGGCACAATAGTCAACCCTCGGTAACCTACTGGAAGCAGAGGAATCAAATAGGCAGACGGCTTCCGGTGTTTAAATATAAACAGAAAAGATGAACGAGCCAATGGTATGCGGCCGAAGGGTCATCTGACCTAACAGGCTGGAAGGGATCTAGGCGACATAAAAAATACGAACAGGATTCAAAGAAAAAAAGGGACGCATGCCAATAACTAATGAAAAAAACCCGTCTGGAAGGCCAGGAAAGAATGAAATATCACCCGGGCAGCTAATAAGGCATCTCGGCGGCGCTTAAAGTACAAAATTGGTTCAAAGAATAAGGGAGCACATGGTAGAAAAGGCGTCTGGTCACCCAAGGGTTTCCCAGAAAAGGGTGCTGCATCAAAAAAGTGCCGCATTAAGGGAAAGCATGTTCCCATTGGAGGCTTTCATTCAATCCTAGGTCCTTGGTATTAAGAAAAAACATCCAAAATAGTTCACGAGTGCTAAAATAATGCCTGTGTGGTTAGAGCAATGCACAGATGCTGCCTTCGTACATCAAGGAATGCATGGGTAGTGCCTGACTGATTGTAACAATGCATAGGTAGTACCTAGCTGATTGCATGAGTGCAAAGGTTGTGCCTGGATGATTGGAGAACTGCATGGGTAGTGCTTGGGTGATTGCATGAGTGCAGAGGAAGTGGCTGAGTGCATCCATCAGTGCATCGGTAGTGCCTCAGTGAATGCATCAGTGCATCTGTACTGCCTGGGTGATTGGAGGAGTACAGAGATAGTGCCAGACTGATTGCATAAGTGGCGGAGTAGTGCCTGACTGATTGAAGAACTGTATTTATAGTGGCTTAGTGCATGGATGAGTGCATGGGTAGTGCTTGGGTCATTGCAGACTTACAGCTGAGACATCTCTTCATGTTGCTGCTTTATATTTGACTACACCCAACATCCTGAGTAGTAGAAGAATAGTGAAATAGCAACACAAAAGTGTCGTTTATGACATGGTGTACACTTTTCTAGTACAGCTTCACCATTCTCTAACTGCTCAGGGTATTGGACCTACCCAAATATAAAACATCAAACCTACACATAGCTCTGTTATAAATCTCACCATATTTCTGAAAGCATGTATGCATGTGTCTCTACCTTTTACTAGTACTACCATATATAATAGAAACATACAAATAAAAATATATCTCTCTTTTATACATGTAGCATCTTGAGATGCATAACACATATGAGAATTCATATGCAACTAGAAAATTCATCAATCACACGACCATGCAGACCTTAAAACTTGACACACTACACTGAACATTTCAAACAGACACCTAGATTTATCTGGCATACATCAAGTAAAGTTTTACATAGACTCTTTTAAACCACCATATTCAGTAATTCCTCACCCAACATATATTAAACATCACTTTACTGCTCCTGCTGCTTTACCATTCTACTACTACTACTCAGATGTACAGCCTACCAAAATACAAAGCAACAACCCTTCACATATCTCTATTTTAAGTCAACCCATATTTAAAAAAGCATGGATGCATGACTCTCTACCTTTCCCTAGTACCATCATATATAAAAGAAACATACAAATAGATATATACCTGTATTTTATACATCAACCATCTTTATATACATAACACATATAAAAATACATCTGCAAATACAAACATACCTCGGTCACAAGATGATGCACACCTTAACACTTAAGAAGCTGCACTTTTCATTTCAAGTAGAGACCTAAAAACATATGCTATTTTTCAAGTACTTCTCAGTGCAGAGGTAGTGCCTGGGTGATTGGAGGAGTGCAAGGGTAGTGCTTAGGTGATTTTATAAGTGCATGGGTAGTGGCTGGGTGATTGAAGGAGTGCATCAGTAATGCCTGGGTGATTGCATGAGTGCAGGGGTAATGTCTTGGTGATTGGAAGAGTGCATGAGTACTGCCTGAGTGATTAAAGGAGTGCATGGCTAATAACTGGGTGATTGCATGAGTGCACAGATAGTACCTGGGTGATTGGAACACTGCATAGGTAGTGCCTGGTTGGTTTTGTAAGTGCATGGGTACTGACTGGGTGATTGAAAAAGTGCATGAGTACTGCCTGGGTGATAAGAGGAGTGCAAGGGTACTGTCTGGGTTATTGCATGACTGCAAATGTAGTCCCTGGGTGATTGCATGAGTGCAGAGGTAGTGCCTGGGTGATTTGAGGAGTGCATAGGTAGTGCCTGGGTGATTTTATAACTGCATGGATAGCGCCTGGGATATTGATGGACTGCATGCGTAAAGCATGACTGATTGCACAAGCGCAAGGGTAGTGCCGGGCTAATTGAAGGACTGCATACATAGTGCCTCAGTGTATGGATGAGTGGATCAGTCATGGCTATGTGATTGCAGACTTACAGGTGAGACATATAATTTATTGCTGCTTTATATTTGACTACGCCCAACATCCTGAGTAGTAGCAGAATAGTGAAACTGCAGCACAAAAGTGAGGTTTATGACATGGTGTACACTTTTGAACTGCAGCTTCACCATTCTGTAACTACTGAGGCTGTTGAGTGTACCCAAATATAAAACATCAAACCTACAGATATGTCTGTTATAAATCTCACTATATTCCTGAAAGCATGCATGCATATGTGTCTACCTTTTGAAATCGTCATCATATATAAAAAAAATAAACAAATAGACTGCACTTTACATTTGAAAGACACACCTACATTTCTACAATGTATTTCAAGTGTACCTTTCCCCAGACTCATAGAAAGTAGCCTAATCAGTTATCCCTCTGCCAACATCTCTTAAAACTGTTCTGTAGCTTGACTGAGAGCATGGATAACTGCATGCATAGTGCCTGAGTGATTACATGAGTGCAGGGGTAGTGTCTATGAAATTAGAGGACTGCATGAGTACTAATATACATATAGATGTATACCTGTGTTTTATACAACTATCATCTTCAGACACATAACACATACCATAATACATGTGCAAGTACAAACATACGTCAGTCACAACACCATCCAGGCCTCAAAACTTCACAGACTACACTTCAAATTTCAAACAGACACTGAAAATGATGCATCATACAAGTTACTCTAATAAATAATATCTCTACAAACATATCTCAAACCTCACTTTTGTGTTGCTGCTTTACCATTTTACAACTACTTATAATGTTACACCTACCCAAAAACAAAGCAGAAACCCTTCACATGTCTCTGCTAAAAGTCTCACCATATTCCTAAAAGCATGCATGCATATGTCTGTACCACAACACTATCCACACCTCAAAAGTTCACAGAACAAAATTTCAATTTCAAGCAAACACCCAAAATTATGTGGCATATTTCAACTGTACCTCTCTAGAGACTTAAAAAAAGGAGCCTAATCACTAATACCTTATGTCAACATCTTTTAAATCACACTTTTATGCTGCATCTTCACCATTCTACTACTACTCACAGTCTTGTGCCTACCACATAAAATGCAACAACACCTCTTTGTTATACATCATGCACCTTCAAATGTATATGAACATACATATACAAATAGAGACATACTTCAGACACAGGTCCATGCACACCTTAAAACTTGACAGACTGCACTTCCAATTTGAAAGCGACACCTAAAATTATGCGGTATACTACAAATGTACATATCCACACACTAAAACAAACTGTCATAATCACTAATCCATCTTCCAATATACACGTATTATTATACAGAATATATTTCAAACAACATTTAACTACAATAAAACAAACTACAATACACATCTCTACATTTAATAATATATTTCAAACATCACAGTTCTTGAATAATTTTTAAAGTTTAAAAAAAAAGTTAATACATAATACACCTCACAAATTTATAACTCACCTTCCAAATTGATTTGTAGAATATGAAATATCACAAACTCATAAAAGATTTTCTTATGCACACAATCAGTGTAATGCACCACTCTCAACAAGGTAAAACCAGTAATGGCAAACTTTCCCTCTTTTTCTCCACACAAATAAATGTAAGTAACAAATCACATTGCTTCCTATATACTTTCAAATTGTAAAACACATTTCTATTGGTTAGACATATTAACCCTTAGCAACTGACTTCTAAAAGTGCCCAAACTGGTTCTGGAATTTTTTGGAGTCGTGACTCCACCGTGCACCAACGCGATGGAGACGTGAATCCATACGGGAGTTCAAAAATATATTACAAATAAAAATACCACTATTTTTTAAGAGCACACCACTTCTAAAGATAGTACTCACTTGGGAAATTATACTTTAATAACATATCACTTATATATAAATTACAATTTTACATTTTAAGTCCACAGTTAAGTTTCAACCCTTCCCCCATTCTGCTTAGTGCCAGTTTCCATAGTAACAGTTCATGGAACATTCAACTGTACTGACAGGTCACAAGTTCACCATAGTTTCAAATCCAGCATGTAGGAAAGTAGGATCTGCTTCTTATGGTTACCCCCACATTTTGCTTGACGTCTCACTGTTTTTGACTAGTCTGACTGGGATCCTGCTAATCAGGACCCCAGTCTATCTGCTTTCTCCCTTAAATTGACATACATGTACTTTGGTACACTCCAGATTGGATACTGAGGTACCCTTATAAGGCCCTAGTATATGGTACCCAGGGCATAGGTACCCCAGAGGCCTCCCATGGGCTGAAGCATGTATTATGCTACCCATGAGAGGCCATGCAAAATGGAACTCCAGGTCTGCTACTGCAGCCTTTGTAAGATGGTGCTTGCACCCCTTACTTTAGATATAGGTTCACTATATCTATAGGTCACTACACTTAAAACTTATAAGTCACCCCTATAGCAGGCCTTATCAATCCTGAAGGCAGGGTGCTGGGTTTTTAGCGAGAGGGTGCCCCTGCATGAGCAGAGCCTCTCTGCAGCCTTCGGAGACCATTCTCCCGGGTTGCCTGTGACTCAGCCGGACATACAGGTAGAGGTGCATTATAACCTCGCGATAAATGCTATCTCGAAAACGGCTGCATAGAAACATATCGTGTTTGGTATCAAACACCTTGGAATCATACCTCCACACCAGCAACTGGTGTGGGAGGTATGATTCCACCCTTCAGAAGCGAGCTTCGTGGGGTCACTGGTCTAACCGGTGCCAGCCTTCTCGACCCGGACAGGACAAAATGGATGCTGCCAACCAGAGACACATTTCTGCCCTCCTGCTGATGAGCCAAGCTCGAGCAGAGGAAGGCAGCACAATAGGCATCCTGTCACAGGGAGGTGTGACCATCTCCCAGACAGGGTTTAGTGCATTGGGGCTTGGTGGGTGCACTCTGAAAGTGCCTGAAAGTCTGCACCTGGGGCACATTTGGTGTCCCTCAAACTATCGGCCAATCTCTTTACTTCCAGCACTTTCCAAGGTTTTGGAAAAGCACATTAATGGGCAGTTGTCCAATTTTGTTGAGACCCAAACATTTCTTCATCCATCACAATCTGGGTTTAGAGCTGGCTTCTCAACTGAAACCACTCTTCTCGGCGTCACTGAAACGTTACATCATTGATTGGATGCCGGAGACACGATGGCCCTTATTTTACTTGACCTAAGTGCGGCCTTTGACACAGTGTCTCATGCCGTGTTAATAAAGGCTCTACAATCTCTAGGAATCGTTGACTCAGCACTTAGATGGCTAACTTCATTTCTTACTGACCGCACTTTTCAGGTCTTTTCTTCTGTAGCCACCTCCAGCATCCACTCCTCTCCCTATGGGGTTCCCCAGGGGTCTATCCTTAGTCCCTTATTATTCAACATCTATGTCAGACCCCTGGCAGTGATTGCAGAGGACGCTGGGTTGTCATTATTCTCTTACGCTGATGACACCCAGATTATTTTCTCTCTCTCTGCGGGTAAGGAGGCGGAATCATCTGTTCTCCGGTCTGGGCTGAGCAAAATTGCATCCTGGATGCAGGCCAATTTTCTTAAACTTAATGGTGAATAAACTGAGGTCCTGATCTTGGGAAAAAACAAAGATCTCTGGGGACCTCTCCATTGGCCGGCAGAAATGGGTGCTTTACCTCGCCCGTCTCTTCACGTCCGGAACCTTGGCTTTATCATTGACGACTTACTATCTATGCGTCTACAAGCCGTGAAGGTGGCTGCAACTTGCTTCACCATCTTGAAATGGTTGAAGAAAATTGTTTGGATGTTGCTAAGCTCCACCCAGAGAACCGTAGTCCAGGCACTGGTAACATCTAGACTGGACTACGGTAACATTCTCTACTTAGGAGCCAATAAAGATGAGACACGCAAGCTGCAGCTGGTGCAGAATTCTGCTGCAAGATTGCTTTGCCGGGTTCCTAGAGCGGCCTCCATCTCGGGCTCTTTGAGAGACCTCCACTGGCTGAGAGTTGAGAGCCGGATCAAGTTTAAAGCTCTGAGCTACATGTTCAGGGTTAAGCAGGGTACGGCTCCTCAGTATTTGCAAAATCTAGTCAAACCCTATTTGCCATCACGCACTCTTCGCTCCACCACTAAGGCTAAATTCATGGTGCCTAGGACTAGGCTGTCCCGTATGGGTGGTCGCTCCTTTGCTTACCTGGGCCCGTCTCTGTGGAATGCTCTTCCTCTACCACTCCGGAATGAAACCAGTTACATGCACTTTCGCAAGTTACTAAAAACCTGGTTGTTTAATCAGTAATTCCTTTCCTGCTCCTTCTCTGGCTTGGCACCAGGAAACCCTTTTTGGGTAGCTGTTGCGCCCGATATAAATTTAAATAACATAACATAACATAGTCCAGCTCAAACCAGTTCTGGGAGCCATTGGCTCCTGCTCTGGCACGAAACTGGACAAAGGACATGGGTGTAACCACCCCTCTGTCCTGCCCCTCCCCTAGGAGGGTCCCCTGAATTTGTCCAACCCTCTCCCGTGGGTACAAAAGGGCTTACCTGGCTGCAAGACTTTAGATTTTACATGGACAAGATTCTACAAGAAGAAACCACTGACCTTCGACCGTCTGGACACTCTGGACTTTGCTGGACCTCGACTGGGCTCGACTTTGCCCCCCTTTCTGTCCGAAGCTTAGTTTGTGCCCATGCTCCATACAGGCTCCATGCAGGACCTGTGGTGCACTAAAGACAACTGAAGAATCTCCCTTGGAGTGAAGGAGTCACTCCCCTGCATTCGCAGGCACCTAACCGCAACTGACCGGTCTGCTGCTCCTGAGCTCCTGCAGACTCCGAAGATTTCAGCAACACAAGAGGTGGGTTTCCGAAGGTCCCTGAGGTTGATCTGCCCTCTCACCGAGATTGAGGCCAGTATCCCTCGTGGGGACTGCATAACCTAAACCCCTGTGCACCGTGTCCATTTGCAAGTGCATATGCTTGTTGGCAATACCTGAGCATGTGCATTGGACTCCGTGTAGTCCTGACCCTGAGCAGTATTGGCACCAAAGAACTCCAGCCTCCTCGCATCGAGTGCTACGTGGGCTGGTACTTTGCAATCTTGCCCGAGGTCCCCTCGCGACTCCTGGTCCTTTGGCCTGTGGGTCCCTCTGAGGGTCATCTTGATTTCTGCTGGGCTTTCCTGGTTGCTCCATATGTGCCCTGACTCCCCAGTGCTTGGTGAGTCCCCTGGACCTTGCTGGTCCACACCGTAACCTGCTTGACCTTACTGTGTGGGTTGCTTTTGCCAAGGCTTGTTGGTGCTCCAGCTGGACATCAGCCCCTCAGCACTCGACATCCTTCATTGGACAGCTCACCTCTGGCTCCTGGTCATCCTCTACATCTCCTGGTCCTCGTGGCTGCAGAGTCAAGCATCCCTTCTTCGCACCTGAAGCAACCGACATCGGTCTACTGAGCCCCTGGTCACTCTGAAGTGACCCAGACTCTGTCCCCTCTGCTTTCAGGTGCCATCTTCTCCGAATCCAGGCTTGGATTCCACCGGACCCTTTTCACCTTCATGGCAGCAGTACTTCTTTGCAGCTCTCCGTTGAGAACGGCAGCAGTTTCCAACGCCACTTCAGACCTATGCACCCGGCTCCTCTGGGATAGGTAAATCGGGTACTTCAGTATCCACGGGTGGGGTGGCTCTTCAAACTCTTAAGTTCCAACAGGTTTGCTCGAAGTCCTCCTAGAAGGGTCCTTAAACTTTAAAAGTGTAACCGCGACTACCCCATAGAATTATACGGAGCCCGCGGTCGTGTTCCCACACTGCACCCGGCCTCCATGCGGTCCCTGTCTACTCACCTTGGGTGGTTCCTTGGGGTCCCAGCGATTCTACGTGCTCCAGACCTTGTCTTGATCTCAGTCGTGACTGTTATACCACTATTTTAGTATATGGTTTGGAGCCCACTGTGTATTGTGCTGCTTACAACTGTTCTATTGATCTCGTATTGTGTGCTTTGTGTTCTATCCTCGTGTAGAGAATAGTAGAGAGTGTTATAATAATAAATACATATTTTTATATAACTACTGTGTGGTTTCCCTTCATTTAGTCATTCAGGAGGTGATATTATGGTAAAACAAGCTGCTTTACATTCCTTCAAGATTAAGCCTGAAGGCTGCTCTCCACAGCTACCACTAGGATAGCTTTCTAAAGGTTATCTTTGACCTCATACATCATAAGGGTCGTTTGGACTGGTGCAAGGTGCCCACTTTAATTAGTGGACAGCATATACCAGGCCAACTTCTCACATTGGTGTGCAGCGGTTGGGATTCAAGCTTGCTATTGTTTTACCAGATAAATCTCATTGAGTGATTAACTGAAAACCGCTAAAGTATTAGGCACATATAATACTTCAAGATTAGAATAAGTAAGTTCTACTGAACTTGGGGTTGGGTAAGTCAAGGGGCTAGCACACCCTTTCTCCAACCTAAGATAGTTTAGTTCCCACTAGGTTAGGTAGGTGCATACACCACACCACACTTAGTATGTCTTCTAAAGGAGAAGGCAGTGGCTTTCTGCCTTCTAGGTACAATGCTCTCACCTTTCAGGATTTGAAAGCCATGTGTGCTTCTAGGAAGCTGAAGACGGAGAAATTCAAACACCCAACGTCTCATTGAGGTGTTACTCTTAGATGGCCTTAGGAAGACCCCAGGGTCAGATGAGGTAGAAAGAGTGGGTGGGGCAGGGAATGAGGACAGGCCAGGAAGTTAAACCTTCTTTGACCTAGAATCAAACCCTGACCAGGAGGATCAAAATGATTCCCACCTGGACAACTTAGATCTTCCAGGAGGTGGGGGAGAAGGCCCCAGTGGCCCTCTCTTTACTCCTCCAGGAAGAGTGCAGAGTTTATCCAGGAGATCTAGATCTCCATCTGCTGAATCTCACTATTCAAGAACTTCTATAGGGACCTCCATATTTCATAAGAGAGATAGCTCTTATGACAGAGAGTGCCAATTTCTAGAGCTTGAGAAAGTCAAGCTTAGGCTCAGGCAAGAGGAATTGGCACTAGATAAGGAATCCTTAAAGCTCCAGAAGGCTAGGAGGAGATTGGGACTAGAGTCCCATGGTGGCAGCAACAGTGTCCCTAGGATTAAGGAGTATACTTATGATCATAGGAACCTGAGCAAGATAGTCCCTCCCTGCCATGGTGGGGATGACATCCACAAATGGATAACTGCTTTAGAGAGGGCCTGTAAGGTACAGAAGGTCCCTCAAGAGCAGTGGGCAGCTATCTTGTGGCCCTCCTTTGCTGACAAATGTAGAGATAAGCTCCTCACTGTTAGAGAAGAGGATGCTGACAACTTTTCAGTCCTGAAGAGTGCTCTCATTGATGGATTTGGCTTAACTACTGAACAGTACAGGATTAAGTTCAGAGACACCCAGAAGGCACAGACTCATGTCTGGGTAGACTTTGTAGATTGTGCTACGAAGGCTCTGGAAGGCTGGTTACTTGGCAGCAAAGTGAATGATTCCAAGGGATTGTACAATTTGATTATGAGGGATCAGATCCTTAATATTTTCCAAAATCAGTTGTTGCATCAGTACCTCGTTGACTCAGATCTGACTTCTCCCCAAGAATTCGGAAAGAAGGCAGATAGGTGGGTCAAAACCAGGGTGAGGCAGAAAAACCATACCAAAGGTGGTGACCAAAAGAAGCAAGATGCTAAACCAGCAGATAAAGGTGGGGAGCAGGGTAAAGACCAGAAGTCTTCTTCAGGGCCCCAAAAACCTGCATCTGGGGGTGAGTCACAATCTAACAAGGGAAAAGGCAGAAAGAAACCTTGGTGCTTCCTGTGTAAGGAAAAAACACATTGGCCTAGAGATGCCAAATGCCCAAGGGCCAAAGATCCTCCTACCACCACCACTGCCCTAAGGCAACTGTTCCCCCTAGTTCAGCTCCAAGTGGTGGTACAGGGAACATGGGTGTAGTAGGGTTAACCCTGGGATCTGAGTTGGGTTCTAGCCTAGTCAGAACTCCAGCTCAGGCTGTATTAGTCTGTGATGGGGGCATGGATATTGCCTTCCTACTTTTCAGTCCCAGTAATCTGGGCAAATACAGACAACAGCCCTTAATAAATGGTAAGGAGGCCATGGCATATAGGGACACAGGAGCCAGTGTCACAATGGTGACTAAGGACCTTGTGAGCCCTGACCAGATCATACTTGGTGAGATGTACCAAGTGACCAATGCTAGCAATGTCAGGACAGATCATTCCTTGGCACTTGTGAATCTCAGCTGGGGAGGGGTAACTGGCCCTAAGAAGGTTGTGGTTAGCTCAGACCTCCCTGTGGAATGCTTGTTGGGCAATGATTTGGAAACTTCAGCCTGGGCTGAAGTGGAACTCAGAACACATGCAGCAATGTTGGGCATCTCTGCAGATGTGTTTGCTGTGACTAGGTTACAGGCAAAAATGTCTTCCATTGAACAGGCCCTGGATCCTGGAAAAATGGACCAGGGGCCTTCCAAGAGAAGGAGCAGTAGGGGTAAGGCAGTGTCTTCCCCCCAGACTCAGAGTGAGGATCAGTCTCCTGAGGAAGATGATTCCAGTCCCTGTGAAGGAACTGTCCCAGAGGAACTTGAGCTTGAGTTGAGTTCTTGGGGACAGGGGGCCCTTCCAGGGTAGAACTGAGTCAGGAGCAGCACAGCTGCCCCTCTCTTGAACCCCTCAGACAGCAAGCTGCTGCTGAGAGTGCCAGTGGGTCCCACAGGATCTACTGGGATGAAGGACTCCTTTACTCAGAGGGTAGAGACCCCAAGCCTGGTGCTCCAGGAGGTTGGTTATACCTCTGAAGTTTAGGGGCTTCCTACTGACACTGGCACATGACATCCCTTTAGCAGGACACCTAGGCCAAAGCAAGACTTGGGACAGGCTTGTCCCTCACTTTCACTGGCCTCACATGTCAGAAGACACAAAGGAGTTTTGTCGCTCCTGTATCACCTGTCAAGTCAGTGGTAAGGCAGGTGGTACCACAAAGGCCCCCCTGATACCACTACCTGTGGTGGGGGTTCCCTTTGGGAGGGTTGGGATTGACATAATTGGTCCCATGGATCCTCCTACTGCATCTGGGCACAGATATATTCTAGTGGTGGTGGACCATGCCACTAGGTACCCAGAAGCCATACCCCTTAGAACCACCACAGCTCCTGTGGTGGCCAGGGCCCTCCTGGGAATTTTTTCCAGAGTGGGTTTCCCTAAGGAGGTCTTAACTGACAGAGGTGCAAACTTCATGTTCAGTTACATAACTGCAATGTTGAAGGAGTGTGGAGTAAATTACAAATTTACCACACCCTATCACCCACAATGCAATGGGTTAGTTGAGAGATTCAACAAAACCCTAAAGGGCATGATCATGGGCCTCCCAGAAAAGCTTAGGCGAAAATAGGATGTCCTGTTGCCCTGCCTTCTCTTTGCCTACAGAGAGGTTCCTCAGGAGGGGGTTGGCTACAGCCCTTTTGAACTTCTGTTTAGACACCCAGTTAGGGGTCCTTTATGTTTAGTGAAGGAGGGATGGGAGTTACCTCTCAAACAACCTAAGCAAGACATAGTGGACTATGTACTTGGTCTCCGCTCCAGGATGGCTGAATATATGAAGAAGGCAAACAAAAACCTTGAGGCTAGCCAAGAATTACAGAAAGCTTGGCATGACCAAAAGGCTGTGCTGACTGTGTACCAGCTAGGACAGAAGGTATGGGTGTTGGAGCCTGTGGCCCCAGCAGCCCTCCAGGACAAATGGAGTGGACCCCATACCATTCTTGAGCAGAAGGGAGAGGTCACCTACCTGGTGGACCTTGGAACTCCCAGGAGCCCCCACAGGGTGCTCCATGTGAACAGGCTCAAGCCATATGTTGACAGGGCAGACATGGGCTTGCTCATGGCTACTGATGAGGGACAGGAGGAAGAGAGTGACCCACTCCCTGACCTCCTCTCACAGAACCCTGATGATGGCTCAGTTGATGGTGTAGCCTTGGCAGGCAGCCTCACTGAGCAGCAACAGACTGATTGCAGGAAGGTCCTCAATCAGTACAGACTCCTAGTCAGACCACTTGGTGTACCCATGAAGTGGACACAGGTGAATGTCTGCCTGTTAAAAATAAGATTTACAGGCAACCTGACCATGTCAGGGACTGCATCAGGACTGAGGTCCAAAAGATGCTGGAATTGGGAGTCATTGAACCCTCAGATAGCCCTTGGGCTAGTCCAGTGGTCCTGGTACCCAAACCTCATACCCAGGGTGGTAAGAGAGAAATGAGGTTTTGTGTGGACTACAGGGGGCTCAATGCAGTCACTAGGACTGATGCTCACCCTATTCCTAGGGCAGATGAGCTCATTGATACTTTGGCCTCAGCCAAGTTCTTGAGTACATTTGACCTCACAGCTGGATATTGGCAAATCAGACTAGCTGAGGATGCCAAACCCAAAACAGCATTTTCAACCCCTAGTGGGCACTATCAATTTGTGGTAATGCCCTTTGGCTTGAAAAATGCACCTGCCACATTTCAAAGGTTGGTGAATAAAGTTCTCACAGGCCTGGAAGACTATAGTGCAGCTTATCTTGATGATATTGCTGTCTTTAGTTCCACCTGGGAGGATCACCTGGTCCACCTATGAAATGTTCTGGAGGCCCTGCAAAAAGCAGGCCTCACTATCAAGGCCAGCAAGTGCCAGATGGGGCAGAGTAAGGTTGTGTACCTGGGCCACCTTGTGGGTGGAGGCCAGGTTCAACCATTGCAGAGCAAAATCCAGACCATCATGGACTGGGTTGCTCCAACTACCCAGACTCAGGTCAGAGCTTTCTTGGGCCTGACTGGGTACTATAGGAGGTTTGTTAAGGGATATGGATCCATAGTGACCCCCTTAAATGATCTGACCTCTAAAAAAATTCCTAAGAAAGTTCAGTGGACAGTTAGCTGTCAAAAGGCATTTGATGACCTGAAGCAGGCCATGTGCACTGCTCCCATTCTGCAAAGTCCTGACTATTCCAAACAATTCATTGTTCAAACTGATGCATCTGAGTTGGGGGTAGGGGCTGTGTTATCACAACTGAATGAAGAGGGTCAGGATCAGCCAGTAGCTTTTATAAGCAGAAGGCTGACCCCCAGAGAGAAACATTGGTCAGCTATTGAGAGGGAAGCCTTTGCTGTGGTTTGGGCTCTGAAGAAGTTGAGGCCATACTTGTTTGGCACTCACTTCATTGTTCAGACAGACCATAAGCCCTTCTTATGGCTCAAACAGATGAAGGGTGAAAACCCCAAACTTTTGAGGAGGTCCATTTCCCTACAGGGGATGGACTATTCAGTGCAACATAGACCTGGGTGTAACCATGCCAATGCAGATGGACTCTCCAGATATTTCCACTTAGAAAATGAAGACTCAACTGGTCTAGGTTAGTCTCATGTCCTTTCGTTAGGGGGGGGGTTGTGTAGGAAAGTAGGATCTGCTTCTTATGGTTACCCCCACTTTTTGCTTGATGTCTCACTGTTTTTGACTAGTCTGACTGGGATCCTGCTAATCAGGACCCCAGTCTATCTGCTTTCTCCCTTAAATTGACATACATGTACTTTGGTACACTCCAAATTGGATACTGAGGTACCCTTATAAGTCCCTAGTATATGGTACCCATGTACCCAGGGCATAGGTACCCCAGAGGCCTCCCATGGGCTGAAGCATGTATTATGCCACCCATGAGAGGCCATGCAAAATGGAACTCCAGGTCTGCTACTGCAGCCTGTGTAAGATGGTGCTTGCACCCCTTACTTTAGATATATGTTCACTATATCTAAAGGTCACTATACTTAAAACTTATGTCACCCCTATAGCAGGCGTTATCAATTCTGAAGGCAGGGTGCTGGGTTTTTAGTGAGAGGGTGCATCTGCATGAGCAGAGCTTCTCTGCAGCCTTCGGAGACCATTCTCCCGGGTTGTCTGTGACTCAGCCGGACATATAGGTAGAGGTGCATTATAACCTCGCGGTAAATACTATCTCGAAAACGGCTGCATAGAAACATATCGTGTTTGGTAGCAAACACCTTGGAATCATACCTCCACACCAGTAACTGGTGTGGAGGTATGATTCCACCCTTCAGAAGCGAGCTTCGTGGGGTAACTGGTCTAACCGGTGCCAGCCTTCTCGACCCGGGCAGCACAAAATGGATGCTGCCGACCAGAGACACATTTCTGCCCTCCCGCTGCTGAGCCAAGCTTGAGCAGAGGAAGGCAGCACAGTAGTCATCCTGTCACAGGGAGATGTGACCACCTCCCAGACAGGGTTTAGTGTATTGGGGCTGGGTGGGTGCACTCTGAGAGTGCCTGAAAGTGTGCACCTGGGGCACATTTGGTGTCCCTGTGTATAGTCCAGCTCAAACCAGTTCTGGGAGCCATTGGCTCCTGATCTGGCGCGAAACTGGACAAAGAACATGGGTGTAACCACTCCTCTGTCCTGCCCCTCCCCTAGGAGGGTCCCCTGAATCTGTCCAACCCTCTCCCGTGGGTACAAAAGGGCTTACCTGGCTGTAAGACTTTCGATTTTATGTGGATAAGATTCTACAATAAGAAACCACTGACCTTCGACCGTCTGGACACTCTGGACTTCGCTGGACCTCGACTGGGCTCAACTTCGTCCCCCTTTCTGTCCGAAGCTTAGTTCGTGCCCATGCTCCATGCAGGCTCCAAGCAGGACCTGTGGTGCACTAAAGACAACTGAAAAATCTCCCTCGGAGTGAAAGAGTCACTCCCCTGCATTCGCAGGCACCTAATCGCAACTGACCGGTCTGCTGCTCCTGAGCTCCTGCGGACTCTGAAGATTTCAGCAACACAGCAGTGGGTTTCTGAAGGTCCCTGAGGTTAATCTGCCCTCTCACCGAGTTTGAAGCCAGTATCCCTCGTGGGGACTGCATAACCTGAACCCCTGTGCACCGTGTCCATTTGAAAGTGCATATGCTTGTTGGCAATTCCCGAGCTTGTGCTTTGGACTCCCTTTATTCATGACCCTGAGCAGTATTTGCACCAAAGAACTCCGGCCTCCTCGCATCGAGTGCTTCGTGGGCTGGTACTTTGCAATCTTGCCCGAGGTCCCCTTGCGACTCCTGGTCCTTCAACCTGTGGGTCCCTCTGAGGGTCATCTTGATTTCTGCTGGGCTTTCCTGGTTGCTCCAGACATGCCCTGACTCCCCAGTGCTTGGTGAGTCCCCTGGACCTTGCTGGTCTACACTGTAACCTGCTTGACCTTCCTGCATGGGTTGCTTTTGCCAAGGCTTGTTGGTGCTCCAGTCGGACACCGACCCCTCAGCACTCAACATCCTTTGTGGGACAGCTCACTTCCAGCTCCTAGTCATCCTCGATGTCTCCTGGTCCTTGTGGCTGCAGAGTCAAGCATCCCTTCTTTGCACCTGATGCAACCGACATCGGTGGGCATTTGTCTACCGAGCCCCTGGTCACTCTGAAGTGACCCAGACTCTGTCCCCTCTGCTTTCAGGTTCCATCTTCCCCGAATCCAGGCTTGGATTCCACCGGACCCTTTTCACCTTCACGGCAACAGTACTTCTTTGCAGCTCTCCATTGAGAACGACAGCAGTTTCCGACGCCACTTCAGACCTATGCACCCGGCTCATCTGGGATAGGTAAGTCGGGTACTTCGGTATCCACGGGTGGGCTGGCTCTTCAAACTCTTAAGTTCCAACAGGTTTGCTCCAAGTCCTCCTAGAAGGGTCCTTAAACTTTAAAAGTGTAACCGCGACTTCCCCATAGAATTGTTCGGAGCCCGCGGTCGTGTTCCCACACTGCACCCGGCCTCGGTGGGGTCCCTGTCTACTCACCTTGGGTGGTTCCTTGGGGTCCCAGCGATTCTACGTGCTCCAGACCTTGTCTTGATCTCAGTCGTGACTGCTATACCACTATTTTAGTATATGGTTTGGTCTCCCCCTGGAGCCCACTGTGTATTGTGCTACTTACAACTATTCTATTGATCTCGTATTGTGTGCTTTGTGTTCTATCCTCGTGTAGAGGATAGTAGAGAGTGTTATATTAATAAATACATATTTTTATATAACTACTGTGTGGTTTCCCTTCATTTAGTCATTCAGGAGGTGATATTCTGGTAAAACAAGCTGCTTTACATTCCTTCAAGATTAAGCCTGAAGGCTGCTCTCCACAGCTACCACTAGGATAGCTTTCTAAAGGTTATCTTTGACCTCATACATCATAAGGGTCATTTGGACTGGTGCAAGGTGCCCACTTTAATTAGTGATACAAAAGGGGATGATGGACGGAACGTTTGAGCCAATCAAACACTCACCCCCAGTCAACTGATCTGGGTTTAATCCATCATCATTCTTTAGCTCACTCCACCACCCCAGTTCAGACATGGCCATATGCAAATCAGTCTGACCCAGTGCCTCATGGGAACAGTCCAGCACGAACTGCCAAGCCATGTCTTCCCTGGACCGGAAACAAGCATCCTAGGACCGGTTTCTGGCATTCCAGCCGTCATCAGCCAGGCTTGCTTGAATCCAGTGGCAAAGTGAGCAAGGGACCCACGTCTGGGCATACCCCCGCCAACTTAGGGCGAACAAAGCGATACAAAAGGGGATGATGGACGGAACGTTTGAGCCAATCAAACACTCACCCCCAGTCAACTGATCTGGGTTTAATCCATCATCATTCTTTAGCTCACTCCACCACCCCAGTTCAGACATGGCCATATGCAAATCAGTCTGACCCTGTGCCTCATGGGAACAGTCCAGCACGAACTGCCAAGCCATGTCTTCCCTGGACCGGAAACAAGCATCCTAGGACCGGTTTCTGGCATTCCAGCCGTCATCAGCCAGGCTTGCTTGAATCCAGTGGCAAAGTGAGCAAGGGACCCACGTCTGGGCATACCCCCGCCAACTTAGGGCGAACAAAGCGATACAAAAGGGGATGATGGACTGGAACGTTTGAGCCAATCAAACACTCACCCCCAGTCAACTGATCTGGGTTTAATCCATCATCATTCTTTAGCTCACTCCACCACCCCAGTTCAGACATGGCCATATGCAAATCAGTCTGACCCTGTGCCTCATAGGAACAGTCCCCTTTTGTATCCCCTTTTGTATCACTTTAATTAGTGGACAGCATATACCAGGCCAACTTCTCACACAGCACACAAGGTTACAAATGCAAACAGCCGGTGTGGTTGAAGTTTGCAAAATATCTCCTCATCCTATCTACTGTAACTGAAACATTTTCTACTAACCAATAAGAAACATGCTTTTTAAAGAAAGTAACATGCACCCTATTTTTGAATGTACAATCTTCTTAAACAGCCAATAAATTCTCTACTTTTTAAAAAACAGCATCTTCTCCACCATTTTAGATACCTCTCATTCTACCAACTGACTACCTCAGCTACAGACATCTTTTCATTACTTCCAGACATCCCTTCAAGATGCTTACAGTGTGGATTGTTGGACACAGCTATGTTTTCTGGTGCAAAAGGTATGCTGAACGCAGAGGTATTGACAAAGACCTAGCTTTGCAAAATGTGGATATTAAATAGATTGCACAGAGAGGATTAAAGTGGCACCAATTGATGCCTTTGGTTAAAACCTTTTTGCATCTCCAACCCCCTGACCTCATGATTGTGCACTGTGGTGGCAATGACCTAGGCACATTGACTGGGGTAGGTCTGGAAATGCTCATGAAGGATACTTTGCACAATTGATGTTGCTTTTACCTCAAGCTGTCTTTGTATACTCTAATATATCCCAAAGACAGAAATGGAAGTGGTCAAATCAATTCTGTCCACAGATTGAGAAAGCTAGAAAAAATGTCAATAAAGCTGTTTCTGCTTACCTCAGAGACCATAGGATGGGCTCCATCTATAACAACAATCTACGTTTTGATTTGGATGACATCTACAGAAGTGATGGAGGACACTTCACAGATCAAGGAAACAGAGTCTTTCTCAACAACCTAAAGCTGTGCATCTGCACTTACATGTAACTATAACAAACTCTTAATGAAAACAAGGGCTCTTTTTAGAGCCACCCTATAACATAATAGTGAATATAATTTTTTTTTTACACATACATATTTATTTTTTATTTTTTGTGGATTCGCGCACCCGATGCGAATCTGCAAAAGCATGAATTTAATGTACTACAACACAATACACTTTTCAAGTTTAACTATTAATTTTTAATTTTATATATTTATACCAACTCTATCAATTGTAATCTTGTCATTAACTTCAATCACAGTACCTCTTTAAAACAACTTCACAAATACAACACTACCTTCTAAATTATATACTACTAAATTATTTATTTAAGATGAATTCGCGAACCCAACGCAACGTTACATGGGGGGCTGCGCTGAGAGCTGCGTTGGGGTCGCGACTCGAAACTCGAAAGAAAAAAAAATGCGCCACTTCCATTATTCGGTATTCGCCCCAGGGACCCCATCCCCCGGGGCCTGCCACCATTTTTTTTTTTTTTTTTAATTATGGAGCCCCTCCTGAGGCCAATAATGGCACGGGGACCCCATCCCCTGGGGCATTGCCTCTTGTTAAATATTTTTTTTTCAATACAACGGAAGGGGGGCCACATGGCCCCCTCTTCCCAGGGCCACTTTTGGCCCGGGGACCCCATCCCTCGGGGCCCGGCCTTATTTATTTACTTTTTTATTACAAAAGGGAGGGGGGCCACTTGGCCCCCCTTCCCTGGGCCACTTCTAGCCCCGGGGACCCAATCCCCCGGGGCCTGGCCTCAGCGTTGGGGACTGTGGGGGGAGCCCCAATGCCCCCAAGGTCCCTGCCGGCTCCCCGCCTCCTGCAGGAGCCGGCAGTGCTTTTGGGCAAGGGGAGCTGCTAACATGCCGCTCCCCTTGCCCAAAAGCAATTCTGCTTTGCTTCTTGGAAGAGAGAGCAGATTTCCTGCTCTGGCTTCCAAGAAGAAAAGCAGTGTTTGCTATGACAGGGCGGGAGCCGTGCTCCCGCCCTGCCATAGCAAATGGCAATGTCCCAGGGGTGGGCACCCCGGGACATTGCAGGAGTCGGCCCTGGGGGGTGGAGGTCCCCTGGGCCATCGAGGGCTCCAGGAGGGGAGCCGCGCGGCCCCCCTCCCATCATGTTTGAAGCCCCGGGAAGGTGGGGGTCCCCATGGCTTGGGGGGCCCGCGAGGCCCCCCCTCAATAATCAACAAAGCCCCGGGGAGGTGGTGGTCCCCGGGGTTTGGGGGGGCCACGAGGCCCCCCGCACAAAGATGTAAATGCCCCGGCAAGGTGGTGGTCCCCGGGGCAGTGTGGGGGTGGGCAGGAGCACCTCCCCACGCATTTTAAATAAAAAGCCCCGGGGAGGTGGTGGTCCCCGGGGCTGCGGGGGGGCGCGTGCCCCCGCATATCATTATGTAAGCCGCGGGGAGGTGGCAGTCCCCGGGGCTGCGGGGGCCGCCGCGGGCCTCCTCTAATGAATTGAGCATTGCCCCCAGGACCTGGCCCACCCGGGGGCTTCTAGAAAATAAAGCACGGGAGACCGCGCTTCGTTTTTTAAAAATTTTCTCAGCGGGATTTGCGCACCCAGCGCGACTTCTGCCGAAAAAACAAAATGCTTTTTTTGGCCCTGGGGGACCAGCCCTAGGGGGTAAGGGTGTTTCTACCCTGACCCCTTTCCTACATTTACAATATTTTTTTACCTTTTTGATGTGACTTAGTTCAGACCGAGTCAGAAAATGGCTGCCAACACATTCTGGTTTGGAGTGTTGGCAGCCAATCAGAATGAAGCTCGTGCTCGGGAGGGTTCGCGGCTCCTCCGCGGTGCTCAGATATATACATTTTTATTTTTTTAATTTCTCAGCAACTACTGAATGGATTTACACCATTTAAAAAAAAAGGTCGCTTTCTGGACCAAGAGCTACCTTTTTGCCAAATTTGGTGTAATTCCGTTCAGCAGTTCAGGCTGTAGCCGTGTCTAAAGTTCCTACGGAAATTAACATGGGGAAACGCGTTTACAGAACTGAGTTTTACTCCCCACTGTGTAAAAAACCCATGAAAATTCTAGGTGCATATAACTGCAGAACAGACTATTCTGTATGCATACTTACATGCCCATGTGCCCTGTTATATGTGGGGAGTACTAGCTATCAAGTTCACAAGTAGATACTACAACATGTTAGGGCAATAAAGAATAAAGACAGGACATACCCAGTCGCCCTTCATTTTGAGGAAGGTCATGCTAGCAATGACAGGACGCTACAATATTTTCAGATTGATGCCATACCTAGGCAGTACAGAGGGGGGATAGAGAAAAAGAGTTGTGCAAGCTAAAGTCGAAGTATATCATATAGCTCGACAGCAAGACCCTGATGGACTTAACATGGACGAAGATTTGCACACTCATTTGTTACGCAGTTCCCTCAGTATCAGGGATTTCATGTTGCGATGGCTGATAGGTACAGCCCACTGGGTATCCATATAATGATTAGATTGGTACAGAAGACACAGGAGAAGGACAAGAGAAAGAAACCATTTCCCACTTAGGAATATGTGCCTTGGGTTATTTAGGGGAGCATATGTGCATTTTAATGACATTACCGTCTGTCTGACATTTTGTTGAATGTAATAATGTGATTAATTGTAAATTTTTATTGTGCATTAATTTTTGTTTTGAGATATGAACGATAATTGAATGTAATATGTTTTCCATGTTTATGAATTTGATAATCACATGTACATGTATAAACAGAGGCAACTATGGCATCCTCTGTGTGTAAACAAGGAGC
This sequence comes from Calotriton arnoldi, assembly GCA_963921515.1. NCBI lineage: Eukaryota > Metazoa > Chordata > Amphibia > Caudata > Salamandridae > Calotriton > Calotriton arnoldi. The sequence goes on from CAWUFW010000311.1 coordinate 2,729,791, forward strand.
CTGCAAATAAATTTAACACTGATGCAGCTTCTGTGTGTCGTCGCCTGTTTGAATAAGTAACTGTAGGTGGAGTACTATATTACTATATTACCCAGTGGTGGTTGCCACTGGGTAGTTATAGTTAAGACCACGTTTTACATAGGAAAAACATTTTTTTGGGTTTGCTAATAACTTTGGCACCGTTTGATGAATCTTCACAAAAGTTTCCAAAAAAAAAGTTCATCCACCTCAGCTTCTACCTCGAAAGGTTTTCATAAGACATTTTCTACTTGAATCAAGTGTCACATGTGTGAAAATTACACAGTAGATTAAAGGTAAAGAAAACAGAAATTATGTGTGATACGCTTAGCCCAATAATTCACTTTTACTCAAAATGTTAATCCAATAATCTATGTTTGAGATTACATCTTTGCATAAAAAATTACACACTCGCTACCCAAAATGAATAGATTGTGAAATATTCATAATCTCTGAAATTTTGCATATATATTCTTGAAAAGTGGTTAATTTGAAATTTCAAAAGGGGAAAAAGAGAAATTTGAATAATAACAATAATAACAACTCTGTATTTTGTATACTTCATTTACCTTAATTTATAATACATAAATTATTAAACTAATTATATTAAATAATATTAAATGTATTAAATAAGTATAAATAAATATGTTTACAAATAATAAATAAATACTCGATGTAAAATTCTCTACAACTACATAAACTTTTTTTGATTTATGCCACAATCTCACAATGAACCATTACCATCCCACAAATTTGGAAAGACATCTGATGTTAATAATAAGAGTTTGATTTTATGCTTGCAATATGAACTTCAGTGTCTCTCTATACATATCTTCCTGTATTATCAAATCACATTTGAATCACTTTCATTTCCATTTCTATTTGTAGATATATGCCTATGTTTTCAATAACATCAAGTCCGTTCAGCTGGAGGCCTTGCTTCTTTCTGTGTTTGGCATTATTCTGCTTCTTCTCCTAAAGGAACTGAATGAAAAATTTAAAAAATCATTAAAATAATTCTTCCTGTGGAACTAATTTGGGTAAGTCTTCACTGAAGAACAAAAGTATTTTATTTCACAGATTTTACATACATTGATGAAGTTACTGCACTGAGAACAAACCATGTAACTTATACAGGGAATCTTCCACTGTGCTGCACATGTACCTGTTGTTTGTGTGAGGATATATCTGCTGGATGTCCCCTCAGTTTATGATACTTGTTCCTACCCATGCTAGACAAGCATTGTATGCCAGTGAAGTTTGGAGAACACATGCTACTACACAAAAGCTAAAATTATTAGCAAAATGAATGGGAGCGTGCAGGGCACAAGGGGGGACGGTGTGCAGGGAGGTGCCAGGTTCTGGGTGCAAGGGCGTACACGGTGATAGGGTAGGGGAAAGAGTAAAGGAAAGGGCAAAGTGTAAAGGGAAGATGAAGGTACTACCTTCTCTCGCAGGACAAGCACAGGGGTGCATGCTTTACTTTCAAATCAGCCACATGCACGTCCATACACACACACACAATGTTATAAATTGGGTTACTGGTTGACTGGGGCGTGAGCCCTGATCAAGCAGCAACCAGAATCCTAGTCAGAGTAAGGCACCAGCCAACCCAAATTAACCTGTGCTCGGCTACCTGGTAGCTTGGCACCGAGCAGTCAGGCTTAACTTAGAGGCAATGTGTAAAGTATTTGTGCAATACTTCAAACAGTAAAACAGTGAAAACACCACACAAAAAGATCCCACACCAGGTTAGAATATTAAAGCTTACCTGAATGAATAGAACAGGATCAAAACTACAAAAATCCAATCAGTAGAACCAGAGTTATGAATTTTTAAAGAATAAACTGCAATATGGCACCTAAAAGTATAAAGCGACAATCACGGCTATCTAGTTGCACTGGACCGGGTCAAAATCAAAAGTTCAGGCTGACTGTGATGGAGCGCAGGTCGGATACAGTCCCAAATTAGTCCTGCTGAAGGTTTACCTTCTCAAATTTTCTGCCAAAAGTCCAGTTTTCTTTAGAGAGGGTCGCAGGGAGCAAGGAAAGCGTCGCTATTCGGCGTGGCGCGAGGAGCTGGCTGGGTGTCATGGACGGGTGTACTGGAGCCTCACGTTGGCGGTTCTCCGCGACGAGCAATGCTTGCTGTGTGAAGAGACGGGCTGGCGGTGGCACGCACTGATTTTCAGTGCGAGCAGCATGGTTCCAGTGCAAACAGGCCCGTTTGCGGTGTCAGACAGCCCAACAGCTTGATTTTAAGAGCCTGTGAGCCATACCTAGGTCCAGGACCAGAGAGGCACCACTTGGGTGCCAAGAACTTGCTGAAGACAGGTCCAAGAGCTGTTGGGGAGCCTTTTATGTCCCTTAGACTCAGATAAGGAGGCCAGCAGACTAGTCACTCTGGGGTCCTGGGTTCAAGATGGGTTGCAAGTCCAGTTCTTCCTCCCCAGGCAAGAAGGTAGCAGGTTAGCACAAGAGGGCAGCAGCTCCTTCAGAATGGCAGTCCAGCAGTCCTTTTAGCAGCACAGCAGTATGTCTGGGTGGTGAACTCCGCTCCGCTCGTGGAGTTTGCAGAGTTTTCCGCACTCCGCGTTACGCCGAGCTCGCGGAGTTCCGAAAAACTCCGCTCCGTGTAGCGTAGCGGAGTTTTGTTCCTCGCTTTCGTTCGTCAACGTCATGTTGGCGAGCGCGAGCGCGGAAAATCCATCGCCCGGCGAGATTTTTCCTCGTTTACGATCGTCAACATCAAGTTGGCAAGCGCGAGCGTGGAAAATAAACCTCCCGGTGAGATTTCTCAACGCGGGGGGTCAGGTTTCTCATTGCGAATGGTTGCGTATGCTCGCAACAGCTCGCGTTGAGAAAGCTGCCGCTCAAGTATAAATCTACTCGAGCGGCAGAAAGGAAAGCAGCGCCCGCTTGCACTGTGCATGGTGCCATTCGCGATGATTTGCACAGTGCGGACAAGCATCCGGCACTGAAAATCACAGCAAACTGCATTTTTCTATCGCACTCCGCCGCTTGCGGAACTCTGCGTAGCGCGGCAGAGTTTTTTTTCCACTTCGCGGAGTTTCGCGTACCGCAACTCTGCGAACTCCACCCAGGGTTACACAGCAGTCCTTCTTCTTGACAGAATATCCACAGGTCCAGAAGTGTACTGAAGAGTTGGTGTCTGAGGTCTTTCTTTTATACACTGGTGCCCTGGTTCTGGAAGGTGGGAGGAGCTTCTAGACAGTGTCTTTGAAATGCATAGAATTCCCAACCTCCTTTGGCCTGGCTTCAAGCTGGCTAAAGTGGCAATGCAGGGTTGTTAGGCCCTTTGTGTGAGGACAGGACACAGCCTATTCATGTGTAAGTGAGGCTTGGCCCAGCTTCTCCCTCCATCTAGTCACAACTAAGCTCCCATCACATGTAGCTGTCTATGAGGAATAGACAAAACCCAGCTGTCAGCTGCACCCAGTCATTTGACCAGACCCCGGCTGCAGGCATCAAATGGCTAAGGTAGAAAATGGGTAAACTTTCTAAAAGTGCCATTTTCAGAATTGCAATTTAAAATCTAACTTCACTATACGTTAGGATTTTAAATTGTGATTCCAGAGGCCCCAAACTTGAAGGGGTCATCTCTTCCCATTTGGAAATTACACTATTAAAATGTAATAAGGTAACTCCAATGTCATCCAATAGGCGAGATAGACCTTGCAGTGGTAAAAAAAGAATATTTTGAGTTTTTCACTAGCTGGACATGTAAAACTTAAAAGTACCTGTCCAACTTTTTAAATACACTGCATCCTGCACTCTGGGCTGTCCAGCGCCCACCTTAGGGGTGACTTTTATGTATTTAAAAAGGAAGGATTGGGCTTGGCAAAGAATTTACTTTAATTCACACATAGAACGTCTGGTACACACTGGAACTGGATGAAAAAATGAATGAATAAATGAATGAATGAATGAAAGAGAGAAGGTGTAAAATACAAAGCATGTTGTTTTAAGGACAAGAACCCTCACCCACCCGAAGGTGACATGCTTCATCATTGGGTTGCCTCCTCACAACAGTACCACAAGGTACCTGTTGTGGGCTACAACTCCCCAGCTGGGGAGGAGCAGAGGTATTTTCCTCAAGATGAGCTGTGTCAAGGATCTAAGTGAGGGGCACAGTGCATAAGAGTGTAAGTGATAATTAAAACTATCTCCCGGTGGGCAAATTCAGTATTTTATTCTGACGCCCCCAGTGGATAAAACAGAAAAAAAGGACTGGGCATAAATAGCGCCGTTCACTTATCATAAGGTCGACATGTTTCTGCCCATAAGTGACCGAACTCAGTTCTAGGGCATTCCTCTGGACCAAAATGTATAGTGTCACTCTGCTGAAAATCATCAAGTGATATAAAGTTAAAAATACCAGCCTCAAATCAGTAAGGCAGATAAATGGGTGGTTGGCACCCCCATTGGTATCTCATTCCATCTATAATAAAGAGAGAAAAAGAAACAACAACACACCATTACTCAATCACACCATAACTCCCAAATATCATCTTCATAAAAATAAACTTGCAGAACTCAACTTCAAATTCATGTGTTATAGTGGCACCAATATACTAACTAAGCATCACCCTTCACAACAGTGCTCTGTGAAGAAATGCATTTAGAAACAAAAGGGATAATCTTAACCCTGAGTATGAATCTACATTAGGTTCTCAAGCCACTGATTTACGCCTATGTTGTACCTCTGCATTCAATAAAACCACTAAATCAGACTTCAAGGGCGCACTGCCTGTCTTCTGAAACAGACTACACACATCTATTAGGTCAGAATCATTGACCGACTTCCACAATGTGGTAAAGGAAGTGCAGAGACAAGCCGTGTTTAATAGAATTCCAACCCAGCTTGCTGCTCATTGGATCGCCCCGTTATCCAGCTATATATTAAAAACAGATGTGCTGCAGATTAATTTAATTTAAGGATAACTGCAGAGTCTAGGAACATAGTTCAAGTGAGATTATTAAATATCACATGCAAGCAATCTTATTATGACTCGCATCACATGCAAGCATCACCAAGTAGTCATGTATAGCGACTTGTCTATAATGGGATATAATCACATGTATACAGTCGCTCTCTTTACACGTTGGTGTATATGCGTGGAAAAAACGAGCCTAAATCAAGGCTCTTACCTCTATCCTAGTTACCACACTCAACTTGTTGAGTCCAGCGAGATCGAAGCTCACAGCCGGCAACCTCCTAATAAACAAAACGGGGATTTGCGCTCAGTGAATTAGCAGCACCGTCTTTCAGCTGCATTATTTTAAAGGGGCCAAGCAACGCTTTATCTAACGATCGCTTTAGGAAAAACCAAAAAAGTGTGTCAAACTAATACAAATACACCGCATGCCTTCCTTGTGCTATTGAGAGCACTGTTAGTGAAAAGGCGAAGACTTGTTTACAATCCAATCAAAACAGTACCACTATGTGCTTCCTCTGAGGTTGTATGCTCATTGCCCTAACATAAATAACAAGGTCATATCAATGCATTATGGGAAATGTAGTTAACAGTGTGCATGTCAAACTTTTTAGTGAACACACATGACATAAGCAATGGGCCAAATCGAAACCAATAAGAACTATTAAAATTAATCTCAGGGTCCCACAGTTGTTATAGGATATCCAATATAAAGGGAGATCTTTTCACAACCTAAACAACAAATCAAAAGTGGCAGTTGAGTACCATGATGTGGTTCAGGAAAACATGTCATCCATGATATCCTAGAACCCTCAAATTCATAAAATCCTGGAACCCTTAAATTGAATGAGTAAATACTGGAGAAGATTGAATAGGGTACTCAACAGATGACATATTAAAGCAAGGTCCATGGAATGTCATCGTTCAAACCTTTCCGGTGGCTCCTCAATCTAAAAATCCACTGTTGTTCACTCCAAAACAGTATTACCCATTTCTGTGGTGTAATGGGGTTTATCAAGTATCGTCCATGTAATACCATCTTCAGTATGACCAAGCTGTAAGAAATGTCTAGTGAGGTTTGTGTTGGATTTGTGGCACCTAATTGAGCTCCTGTGTTCTACTATTCTGATCCTGATATTGTGCACGGTTATTACAATATACATCAATTTGCACAAGCAGGTAATCAGGTAAATGACCCCCCTGTATTGCAATTTGTATGGTTACATAACTGCCAAGGAGTCTTCAAACCTAGATCAATCTGTGTATTAGGTTGAGTCAAATGGCAAACAGAACACGACCCACACAGGAAATGTCCCACAAGGGAGGTAAAGACCAAAGTGTGTAAGGAGTCTCTCTATGAGTAATAGTATGTGGTTTTGTATGGACAAGGATGCTTCTGATATTCCTACTATGTTTCAATGCAAGTGTTCTCTCACCTATGTTCAGGATGTACCAGCTCTTGATCATCACATTTTTAACTGTATCAGTGAGATGACAATATGTACTGACACAAACCAATCTGTCTGATACCGGCTTCGGGAAAGTCTCCAACAGAGCTTCACTATTGTTGTTCCACGCACGCTTGTGTGCTCTACGGATCAAATCACTCAATACAGCTGCATGCAATGTAAACTTTTCTAGTTCTGTATAATTCCTCCTGAGTCTAAGAAATTGTCCCACGGGAAGGTTATTGCGCAACGCACGAGGGTGGAAACTATCATAGCAGAGTAAAGAATTCCTTGCCATAGAATTTGTAGAGTTCTGAATAAATTCAACCTTCTTTGGGGTACAATTGCAAATCTAGAAAAGGAAGTGCGGTTGTACTATGTTCACAGGTGAACTAAAGATTGTTATCTCTTATATAAAACGTTTACTTTACCAGGTCGCAATGGCAGTTTAAACTGCACGTACAGGCTCTGTAATGGCAAGCCTGAGACATGTTTAAAGGGATACTTAAGTGGCTGTCACATTTCAGTTCAATTCAATTCATGATATTTATAGAGTGCACAGCTATCTCCAAGGAGGTTTCCCGACACTAGATGAAAAAATGATAAGTAAGGGAAGGAACTACAGGGCTACACACCCATTAGAGAGATGTTGAAAAAGAAAGGTTTTTAGATTAAGTCTAAAAAACGATTCCGAGGGACTGCATCGTAAAGTGAGCGACAATGCATTCCACAGTTTGGAGGCCACATAAATGAAGGATCGCCAGCCTTTTCTAGCTTTGTGTATGTGGAGAACTTGGAGCAATTTGAGGTCGTTAGATCTCAGAGCTCTGGAATGGAGTTAAGGCTTGAATCTTCTCCTCGGGTAGAGTGGACCTTTATGAGTGAAGGCCCTGAAAACTAAAGTGAGTGCCTTAAACTGGATCATCTTGATGACAGGGAGCCAGTGGAGATACCGAAGGTGATGAGACACTGGCTAATGCAGGGATCTTCAGGATAAGGCGTGCAGCGGACTTCTGGATAATTTTGAGCTATTGGATTAAAAAAGCCCAACTATAAACTGTTAGCATAAGCCAGTTTGGCCTCAACCAGGGCTTGGACGACAGTTTTTCGGGAGTCCACAGGAATGAGGTGGAGCATCCTCTGAGCGATCTAAGTTCAGCAAAACAAGTAGGGGATAGGGACTTGATTTGGGGCTCAAAAGTGAGTACAATCAATTCTGCAGGCCCACCAGTAGCATTTAATTTACAGCTCCTGGGTACATGTAGCACCACTTTACTAGGGACTCAAGAGTAAATTAAATATGCCAATTAAGCCAATGGTACCATGCTTTAAGGAGAGAGGACAAACGCTTTAGCACTAGTTAGCAGTCCTAAGGCCAACAAAAACGAATTCAGCAAAAAATGAAGGGTGGTCGGAAAACAATATTGGGGGAGGAGTTGCATCCAGCCGCACCACAGAATCCATATTTACTCATTAATTCTAAATCTGAGCCATAATAACAAGAATGTTTGTTTAATGGAGGCAGGATGGTCTATGGTCTATGGTCTTCTACAGTATGTTTTCAAAAATAGTAAAACTTGCAATGGCATTAGGGATCTGTGGGCAGCGGGAAGCCATACGCATAGTCCTTTTTTACTGAGGACCCAGAAATGACTTTTGAAGTGTAGCATCTCATGTAACTCTTTGAAACTGAGATTGGATTCAAAGGTAGAAACCAAAAGCAAAGGCACTACGAAGCATATAGGCAATGTAGAAATCAAATGAATGAAATATGCAAGCAGGAGAAGGAGGCTGAGGATGAAATCGAGACAGTATATGAAAGTTGGTTGAGAAAGACGAGTATTTGGAGAAGGGAAATTATCATGGTTTTGAGGAAGTGACCATGAGAAGGATGAAAGAAACATCAAGAAAAAGAAAGACAAAGAAAGAAAGGATTAAAGAAAGGAAAAAAGACTTGATTAAGAAAAACAAAGGAAAAAGAATACAAACGAGTAATGAGAAAGAAAAAAAAATAACTGAAGAACATATTTAAGAAGAAATTTACAGTTTCACACATTTGAAAGAAAGAGTGAGACAAAAGAGGTGGAGTGCTGTAGGTGAAAAGGGCATGAGCAACAAAAAGTGAATAAGGAGAGAGTGACAGCTTGACAGAGTGGAAGACATCCCACAGCTGCAAAGGGAGACAATAAGCCAGAATCAGATGGGATAAAAGAAAGTATTTACAAGGCTGTATCCATCTTGCACACTATTGAGACACCTGGGTGGACTGCATAAAGTGAGTAAAGGAAGTGCTAAGTTAAGACACAAGTCAGGACCACAAAACCTTATGGACTGGCTATATTTCACATCCTTGGTGGTAAGTATGTCTGTGTTTGCTCCAAACATCATTTACCGCTGTATTATGAAAATAGGATTATGAAGGTGGTAATATGTGACAAGAATATTTGTGCATATTTGTTCTGTTGAATTTTGTTTGTGACAGTAATATGTTTTGATTCTTTTTGTGCTCCTGTTTATTTTTGCTGTATTATTGGAATGTGATTTTGTTGTGTCATACTTAGGTTTTAGTGCTATGTAGTATACAAGTAATAGGAACTTAGTAATAGAAACACACACTTTAAGTTCTGAGTCTAAGTATGTGAACATGGAACATTAGTAATTCTTCTGCTGGGAGCTGATGCTGGCAACACTATGAAGAGGGGTTAATAATAAAGAAGACATATACTTTGAAACATAGTGTCTTGAATCATTCTATTATAGCCTTAGAGCCCGACCTAGTGGGCTCTACTGGCCATTAAAGGCCTGCTCCAGAGTTAAAGGCCCGAGCTGAAGGCAAGGGCTTTTAACAAGGGAGCGGGCCTTTAATGGCCGGTAGAGCCCGCTAGGAGGGCTCTAAGGCTATTAGAACCTTCCGCCCCAGAGGGCAGATTGTTCTAACTGGTAAAAACAAAGGCCTCTCTGAGCCCGAAGGGATTTAAATCCCCTCAGGCCCGAGAGGCCTTTGTTCACAGCAGCAGCTGTGAATGAAAAACAACATTAGAATGTTGTTCTGTGGGCTTCTACCGGCCCGTAGAAGCCCAGAGCACTCCATTGTCTGCAATGGAGTGCTCAACATTCTAAAGTTCTAATAAGTGATATTACATGCTGCTTTCTATTTTAACTGTTTTGTTGTGATGTTCCCTGTTAAGTTTTAATTGTGTTGTTATGCAGCTTTTTTCCCAGAGCTCACTTTATGTGATAAGGGCCCCACTGCTCACTATATGTGATATGGCATACAGTCTCTGCCACAGGTGTGAGCCAACTCGTGTCTTAAATAGTTGCAGAGCTGGAACAGTGCAATTTTACCACCTTAGACAGGGGTAAGTTGTTCCTTGTCATGGGAGTTTTAAAGCCATGTGCATCTTTTGGCGAGAAATATAGCAGCATTTATTTACATATCTAAAGTAAATAACAGTACATAACACAATAAGATGAACAATGCAACATAACAACTCAAACATAACAGGGCATAACAGAACAAAACTGTCTACAAAGAACACAACAACACGGCTGCAATAAAACCCATTACATTGCATAAATGCAGCACAAACACACAGCTGCACAAACAACACATCGCCCACACAACAAAATACCATACAACAATTATGCACACCTTACCATCTCCAGAATCCTGCTTTCATCATATGGTGGTAGAAGGTATTTCCACCAAGCACTGCCTTAAATTACCACCAAGACATGAAATAGTGCCAGTCAAAAATGTTTGGTGATTCTGCCCGTAGTGCTGATACTTATACAAAGAAGCATAACTACTGCCTGCTCAAAACTGAATTTTGAACTGGTTACTAGATAGTAACCCTATCAGCAGGATAAATCGATGCACAGGGTTTTGTCATCCTGGAGGAATTAAAATGTTGCTGCCCTGCCCTGCACTCTCCAGTGACTTCACACCTGGTCTGAACAACATATTTTGATGCCTTGTACCACCTACATGACCCCCCCCCACTACGTTTATAGTAGCATAAAAGTGATTTTGCAATCATTTTTCTTGTTTATAATGAGATTTATTTGGCATAAAAAAATCAAAGTAGTTGTATTTGCATCCATTTCTTGATATGCGACTGTGCTCCCTTGAAAAACATCATCCTCTGCTGTTCTGCTGCATATCACCTTTTGTCTAGCTTGATCAGTTGACTGCATTCCACTAGGTAATTACTTGTCCACTTCTGGGCATTCACTGAATTAATCAGTGCATTATGGAATTAGTAGCGTTGTTTGTGTAAATTGAATAAATTGGGTTAACAAACTTGAGAACAATAATCTGGAGTGGAAAGGTAGTGAATAACCAGAGCCCATGAGAACAAATTCTCAAGAGGAAATGCACTTCATCTAGGCCTTCTTGACTCTTTGGATGGACGCAGAGGGCAGCCAAGGTTTAAATCAAAAGATGTGTGTAAAGTGCGAATGGGTACATCATAAACACAGTTATCACAGTTACTATAAAGTATAAATACTCACCTAAGGTTGTAGGGTTTACAACACTTTTAATATTGCAACAAAAATATTTTAATTATATTTCCAGCATAGACAGCAATCAAAAAATAGAAATCAACCAAAACACAATAAGCAAATGATAATGATGAAGACGAAAATGATCAAATGAGCCAGGTGTTTTATAATTAGAATGATATTCTCATGTATAAACTGGCAACTTGTTAAAGCAAATGGGGATTGTGAGATCCTGGATAGTTAATTGGTGGAAGAGCAAGGAAAGAATTCCCCCAAAGTCAATCAACCAGTGTTTAGTTAGGTAAATCCAATTTTAAGCAAATAACCTGACTTACCCCATAGTTATGGTATAAAGCAAGCAGACTTTTTCTAGAAGAAATGAAAGAAAAGTAATTAGGCACCTCCAAAACAGCATTACATTCAAGAATTCAAGCAGTAAAGTTCCCAAATCAACTTGGTAAAGCATAAAAATATGTATAGTCTAAAGCAAGCCCAAAATTACAAAGGAGATCTGGAGATACACATTTTTGAAAATCATATCACTAAATTCCCACAGGAGCAATGGTGGTGTAACTAGCAAACTTAGTAAAAGTACATTAGTGAAAGAGGAAGCCGAAAGTCACTCTTGTACAAAAAGTGAATACCATGTCATCAGTGATGTAATATGTGAGGTCGTAAGCAGTGCATTGCGGGTGCACTAGTTATAACTATAACTGCTGAATTTCACTGGTTTTGTACGAGAGAAACCTGAGCCGAACTATAGCGTCCCTGTAACTTTTGTTTTTTTCATTGAAATTTTAAGGTTTTTTGAATTACATTTCCTAACTATAACATACCTGTAACCTTTGGTCTTTCCAGTGAGTTTCTAAGTTTTTTTTAAATGCTACTTTCTAACCATAATGTCCCTGTAACCTTTGGTTTTTTTCAGTGAATTTCTATGGTTTTTTAACTAGTAGTCGCGATGGCAGAGTGGTGGAGAAAGGGGGCGAGGCCTCCGAACAGCTCTCAGCAATCCTGCTCTCTGGGACTTACTGGAGGTAACAGTAGGGGTTCCTAGCCCTCTAGGACCCTTAGCATTGAAGAGGACTTCATCCCCAACTAGCAGTGTGCCAGGAGGTCCATTTGCAGATTGGTGGAGAAAGAGGGAGTGGCCACCGAAGACCTCTCAGCAATCCCGCAGTGTGGGGCTTACTGGAGATAACAGGAGAGGTATTTGGCCCCCTAGGACCCTATGGAGCCAAGGGGACTTCATTCCCCAACCAGCAGTGTGCCAGGAGGCGCGCTTGCAAAGTGGTGGAGAAAGGCGGTGTGGCCTCGGAAGTGCTCTCAGCGATCCCACTGTTTGGGACTTACTGGAGGTAACAGGAGGGCTTGTTGGCCCCCAAGGACCCTCAGGAGGCAAAGGGACTTCATCCCCCAACTTGTAGTGTGCCAGGAGGCGTGTTTGCAGAGTGGTGGAGAAAGGGAGTGTGGCCTCTGAACACCTAACTACAGGTAGCAGGAGGGCTTGCTGGCCCCCAAGGACACTCTAGAGCCAAGAGGACTTCATCCCCAGCCAGGGCGCGTATTTGCACAGTGTTGGAGAAAGAGGACATGGCCTCCGAATTCCTCTCAGCAATCACACTCTGTGGGACTTGCTGGAGGTAACAGGAGGGCTTCTTGGCCCCCAAGGACCTTCTGGAGCCAAGGGGAAGTCATCCTCAACCAGCAGTGCACCAGGAGGCTCGTTTGCAAAGTGGTGGAGAAAGGAGGCATGGCCTCTGAAGTCCTCTCAGCAATCACACTCTGTGGGACTTACTGCAGGTAACAAGAGGGCTTGTTCGCCCCCAAGGACCCTCTGGAGCCAAGGAGAGTTCATCCCCCAATGAGAAGTGCGCCAGGAGGCGCGTTTGCAGAGTAGTGGTAAAAGGGAGCGGGCCTCTAACAACTTGCTGATCCCAATTTTTTTTTTTTTATTATTTGGGGAGGGGTCCGCATGGCCCCCCTCTCCTGGGCCAATTTCAGCCCCAGGGACCCCATCCCCCGGGGCCCGGCCTTTTTCATGATTTTTTTATAAAAAACAAGGGGTGGGGGCCGCATGGCCCCCCTCCTAGGCCGTTTTCAGCCCCGGGGACCCCATCCCCCGCAGCCCAACCTCCAGTGTGGGTGCCCTGGTCCCACCCAGGGCACCCACATTTAAGTGTTGGGGACCGCTGGAAGAGCCTCAAGGCCCCCGTGGTCCCTGCCGGCTCCCCACCTCCTGCGGGAGCTGGCATTGCTTTGACAGAGAGGAAGCTACTTATCATGTAACTTTGCAATAGATTTGCAAATTTATACAGGAGTCAGTTAAAGCATTTAACATTGTACTGCTGTTACTTTGCATCTGCATTTTACTTTATAAGATAGTACTGATTTAGAAAATAAGTACTCCATAATAAGCCGTGTCTAAACCACTCTCTTTTTAACTTTGAAAGTACAGTTTAGAACCCTTCCCGCCCACACTCTTTTTGCTCAGTTTCTATAGCAACCCCCTTTGGAACACTCTCTTGTACCAGTAGGTCAAACGTTCACAACGGTTTTTGTGAGCAACTGTAGCAGATGTGGTTGATTGTTTTGAAATATAAGCATATCCAAACTAACATAACATTTTAAAAAACATTCCAGAGCCAATCACAGATCAACTGAAAATCACTACCTAATTTAAGCTACCTGCATATTTACACCATCCAATGTACTATGTTCTTTTTTAAATTAAGGGCCAGATGTACGACCCTTTTTTGCGGTTGCAAACGGGAGATTGTCCCATTTGCGTCCGCAAAAAAGGGACCAGGCATGTACAAACGCTATTTTGCGAGTCACTGACTTGCAAAATAGCGTTTGCAACTCTTGCTATTAGGAAGGGGCATCCCTTCCTAATAGTGAGTCTCAATGCCATGTAGTACTTCAAATAGGTGATTAACCACTCGCAAACGGGAAGGGGTCACCAGGGGCCCCCTTCCTCTTTGTGAGTATGTGCGAATATATTTTTTAAGAGCAGGCAGTGGTCCCAGGGACCACTGCCTGTCCTTAAAAAAATAAAACTGAAAAAGTGTAATTTCTCTTTTTTAAATGCATCCCGTTTTCCTTTAAGGAAAACGGGCTGCATTTAAAAAAAAAAACTGCTTTATTTAAAAAGCAGTCACAGACATGGTGGTCTGCTGAACCCAGCATGCTCATCCCTGGGAGTGCTAGCCATTCCCAATGGGGTCGCAAATTGTGCTTGCCTCATGAACATTAATGAGGCATTCAATTTGCGACCCTATTTGGGAATCGCAAACAGTGTCTGAGACACTGTTGTACATTCACTTTTGCGAGTTGCAATTAAACGCAATTTGCGACTCGCAAGAGTGAATGGTCGTGCATCTGGCCCTAGATACTGCCCTTCATTCTAACTGCCTTTCATTTTGAAAACTCTCTCCTTCAGCTCCAGCCTTCTCCTGTATGCTACTCCTCCTTGCCTTCAGAATGGTTAGAATGTGGATTGTGGGTCATAGATTTGTGTTTAGGCCCAGAGAGTATGCTAGAAAGAGTGGCATTGACAGGGACTTTGGTGTGCCTAATGTGGACATTACTTGGGTTGGCCAGCGAGGGTTAAAGTAGCATCAATTGCTGCCTTTGGTTGAAAGCATCCAGACCTCACGATTGTGCACTGTGGTGGCAATGACCTAGGCACACTTACTGAGGTAGGACTGGAAATCCTAATGAAGGATACCTTTGTCAAGTAATGGGACTCACACTGCCTTGGTGTTCTCCAACAGTTGACAAAGGCAGAAATGGAAATGGTTAAACGAATTCTATCCACAGATAGGCAAATCCAGGAAACATGTCAATGAAACTGTTTCTGCATTCTTCAGAGACCATCACAACAATTGACATGGATGGTATCTAAAGAAGTGATGTAGTTCATTTCACAGAGAACAGGGTGTTCCTCAACAACTTGAAAGACTGCATACTTTTTATGTGTAGTTATCATTTACACACAATAAACAGAAAGGCTCTGTCTCAGAGCCACCCTTTTCCCCAAACACTGGTTTGTTTTCTTTTTAAATCTTTTTTAAAAAAAATTCTTATTCAAATTTGTGAATCCATCGCAAATCCACAAAACAAAAGCACACATTCAATACACAACAGTACATTTAGGATTCACAACTCTGTGAGTGACTCAGTGTGTGCGTCAATGGCTGTATGAATGGGTATGTGAGTGTTCAAGTACATCTGTCAGTGGGTGTTTTAGTGTCTAACTGGGTCTATGAGTGGGTACATGAGTGTTCCACTGGATCCGTGAGCAGATGTGACAGTGTCTGAGTGGGTCTCTGAGTGTGTCTGAAAGAGTATGAGTGGCTCTGTGAGTAGGTGCATGACACTGAGTGGGCCTGTGAGTGGGTGCACGAGTGTCAGAGTGGGTCTCTGAGTGGGTACATGAGTTTCTTGGTATCTCTGTAAGTGGGTGTGAGAGTGTCTGAGTGGGTCTACCAGTGGGTGTATAAGTGTCTGAGTAGGTCTGTGAGTGGCTGCATCAATGTCTGAGTGGGTATGTGAGTGAGCGCATGAGTGTCTGAGTGGGTCTGTGAGTGGGTGCATGAATGTCTGAGTGGGTCTCTGAGGGGCTGTGAGAGTGTCTCAGTAGGTCTGTGAATATATGCACGAGTGTTTGAATGGGTTTGTGAGTGGCTGTGTGACTGTCTGAGTGAGTCTAAAAGTCACTTTAAGAGTGTCTGAGTGGGTCTGTGAGTAGATGTGAGAGTGTCTGAGTGGATCTGTGAGTGGATGAATAAGAGTTTGAGTGGGTGTGAAAGGGTCTAAGTTAGTCTACTAGTGGGTGTGAGAGTGTCTGAGTGGGTCAGTGAGTGGGTGTGAGAATATCTGAGTGGGTCTGTGAATGGATATAAAAATGTCTGAGTGGGATTGTGAGTGGGTATGACAGTGTCTATGTGGGTGTGTGAGTGTCTGAGTTGGTCTTTGAGTGGGTGCATAAGAGTCTGAGTGGGTTTGTGAGTAGGTGTGCAGGGGTCTAAATGAGTCTACCAGTGAGTGTGAGAGTGTCTGAGTGAGTTGGTGTGAGTGTGTCTGAGTCAGACTGCAAGTGGGTATACCAGTCTGTGAGTGGGTGTATGACTGACAGAGTGGGTCTGTGAGTGAGTGTATAAGTGAGTGAGTGGGTCTGTGAGTGGGTATAAGAGTATCTCAGTGGGTTTGTGAGTGGGTGTGAGACGGTCTAAGTGAGTCTACCAGTGAGTGTGTGAGTGTCTGAATGGGTCAGTGAGTGGGTGTGAGAGTGTCTGAGTGTGTCTGTGAGGAGGTGTAAGAGTGTTTGAGTGGGTATGTGAGTGGGTGTTTGAGTATCTGAGTGGGTATGTGAGTGGGTGTGAGAGTGCCTGAATGGGTTGATGAGTGGGTGTGAGACTGTGAGTTGGTCTGTGAATAGGTGTTAGAGTGTCTGAGTGGGTCTGTGACTGGGCGTGACAGTGTCAGAGTGGGTCTGTGAGTGGTTGTCTGAGTGTCTGAGTATGTCGGTGAGTGGGTGTGAGAGTGTCTGAGTGGGTCTGTGAGTGGATGTAAGAGTATCTGAGTAGGTCTGTGAGTGGGAGTGACAGTGTCTGAGTAGATGTGTGAGTAGGTGCGAGAATGTCTGAGAGGGTCTGTGAGTGGGTGTAGAAGTGAGTGAGTGGGTATAAGAGTGTCTCAGTGGGTTTGTGAGAGGGTCTAAGTGAGTCTACCATTGGGTGTGTGAGTGTCTGAGTGGATCTGTGAGTGGGTGTGACTGTGTCTGAGTGGGTCTGTGGGTGGGTGTAGGAATGTATGAGAGGGTCTGTGAGTGGGTGTATGAGTGTCTGAGTGGGTCTGTGAGCAGTTGTGACAGTGTCTGAGTGGGTCTGCAAGTGGGTGTGTATGTGTCTGAGTGGGTCAGTGAGTGGGTGTGGGAGTGTCTGAGTGGGTCTGTGAGTGGGTGTATGAGTGTGTGAGAGAGGGTGTGTGTGTATTTTTTTCTGTCAGAATTCGCGAATCTGCCACCATTGTACATGGGGGGCCACACTGAGTGTTGCATTGGATACGCAAACCCTCGTATGTGGAAAAAAGCGTTTTGGGGTATTTTCTAACCCATCAGGGGATCCTTCACAGACCCCTATGCTGCTCCAATGGGGTCAAGGTATCTCTACCCTGACCCCTTCTACTTCATTACATCTGAATTTTTACAACCGGGCACCATTCCCCAATATTTAAAATGGTGGCAGCAACCGTCTACTCAGGTTGCGGCAAGCCAATCATGGCAGTGCTGTTGGCGCGTGGATTTGCAAAGCGCTGCAAAGAATTCGTGTTCCTAGATAGCTATATTTTTTTCCCCATTAAGATCTCAAAAACTACTGAACGTATTTACACCAATTTACAAAAAGCACACTTTCCAGACCAAAATCTAGCTTTCTGCCAAATTTGGTGTGATTCAGTTCAGCGGGTCGCGCTGTAGCCGTGTCTAGAATCTCTAACACGGGAATTAACATGGGAAATGCAATTTTTTTTACCCCCTCCTTTTTTTTCACCCCAGCTTGACGGATCACCCTGAAACTTTCCATGCACAACTAGGCGAAGTGGGGCACGTCTTTTGGAAACTTTCGTGAAGTACGGTCAAACGGCACCAAAGTTATAAGCAAGTCAAAAAATGCTTTTCCTATGGAAACTGTGTCCTAATTATAACGACCTACTGGCGACTCCAGTGTGTATAGATATATATATATATATATATATATATATATATAACGGAACACCTCCCACTCCTGACGGACAGAGAGCACGCACACGAAGCTGCGAAGTAAAATGCTTCTTTATTTCATCAAGCCTTCCTCAGCCCGGGAAGCAAAGAGAGACGCGTGTCGGCTGACCCAGCAGCCTTTATCAATCTACTTTGGCGCCATTTTAAAACCACTTTATATATTGTAACAATCATAGACATAGAAACAATGTACGTCATAAACATCAAAGAATTACAGCTGTAGTTAAGAAACAACGTGTGTAATGATACACACAAAGTATACACATGGAATACAAATATAGTGAAAGTTGCGAATCACAGCAATGATAATGATGGACTGCCTGCACTTCAACCATAAAAAGTGCTTACATGCATAATGCACTGAATATTCAATATAATAATATCCGGTCAGCCCAAGATATATAATTATTGCGCGCATTATTGTAAACCATCAATAAAATGTTCACATTGCATATTAAATTATACGACTTTCAGTATCACCTCATAACAATCCTAGTGTCATGCATGATGTGTACTGGAGCAAGAGCTAATGTCATTGATGCACACCATAACAGGTAATTTGCCACGCACTAAAATAAAAGAGAAAATCTAATAGATATTGTCTCTTGCGCACGCAATATCTCCAGATATATACTCCAATAGCTGTTAGCTCACAAATGAGTAGGATATTGGTAAAAGTCAAAAGCCGTTCCCAAGTAGTATATATATATATACATATATATATATTATCTACTGGCGGTCGCCAGTAGATAGTTATAGTTAGGACCACGTTTCTATAGGAAAAGCGCTTTTTGATGTGCTTATAACTTTGGAGTCGTTTGACGAATCTTTACGAAATTTTCCAAAAAGTTCCTCTTTACAGGTCAGCTCCTATCCTAAAGGTTTGGGGGGGATTCGTCAACGGGGGCTAAGAAAAAAGGGGGGTCCCAAAACGTGTTTACTCCATGCAATTTCCATAGGAAACTTTAGACAAGGCTACAGGTCAAACTGCTGAACGGAATTATGTCAAATTTGGCAGGGAGAAAGGTCTTGGTCCAGAAAGCACGCTTTTGTTTAAATGGGGTAAGTCCGTTCAGCAGTTTTAGAGAAATATCAAAATTTACAGATATCGATATTTGAGAATTCTGACATCTGATTGGCTGAGGCGTTGCGAGCACGAGCGTGCGGCTCATTGGCTGCGAACTGTTGAAACTAGGAAGTGTTGGCAGCCATTTTGTGACTGAGTTGAAAGGCGTAGGGGAAAAATAAGAGAATAATTGTATAAGAGGGTATAGTAGGAACACTGTGGTCTTAGTTTAAGCAGTCTGTACGGTGCAGAGGCAGGGAGTTTGAATGTTGCGTAGGCCATGGATATCACGTCCGCAGAACAACGGTGCGTGGTATTGCGGCAAGGTTGCGTAGGCTCTGGAAATCCCGTCGGGAAAACAATGCGCCGTATTGCGGCAAGCAGTGTGTATGGTGCACACACAGGTAGTGTGAATGTTGCGTAGGCTGTGGAAATCACGTCCGCAAAACAACGATGCGCGGTATTGCGGCAATGTTCAGTGGGCTGTGGAAATCATATCGGGAAAATAACAATGCGCCGTATTGCAGCCTTCCTTTACCTTCCTTTAATATAATGCGCAGTAATGTTTACTTATAATGCGGTGTTCACTTTTATCACGGACAGTGAACAAAATTAACGTTTAATTGGCTGAGGTGTTCCAACAACGAGCTCAATGTTCATTGGCTGCGAACCATTAAAAGTAAAAGTGTTGCCAGCCATTTCCTCCCCCTGCGCGGAGTAGCAAGGACATCTGATTGGCTCACATGTTCCAAGCAGGACCTTCCAGAGGTTAATGTTCATTGGCTGCGAACTATTGAAAGTAGAAGTGTTGCCAGCCATTTCCTCCCCGTCCGCGGAGTAGCTGGGACATCTGATTGGTTGACGTGTTCCAAGCAGGACGTTCCCAAGCTTAATGTTCATTGGCTGTAAACCATTGAAAGTAGAAGTGTTGCCAGCCATTCTCTCCCCCTCCGCGGAGCATCAGGGACATCTGATTGGGTAATGTGTTCCAAGCAGGACCTTCCCAAGCTTAATGTTCATTGGCTGTGAAGCATTAAAAGTAGAAGTGTTGGCAGCCATTCCCTCCCCCTCTGTGGAACACCATGGACATTTTATTGGCTAAAGTGTTCCGAGTACAAGTTTGCTCATTATTGGCTGGGAACGTTTGGCTGTTGTGAAGCGTTTTGTGACGCACTTCAATGGAGTACGGGAAAACAAAGTAGTAGCGGGGAGGGTAGGAACACTATTAACTCTTAAAGTGGTCACAAGGTGGTGAACAGGGATTGTGAAGGTAAAAATTGTTTTTTATATATTTTAAGGGCCATTTATATAATTGGCGTGGGGTGTACAAATCACGGCGGGAAAATAACAGTGTGTGTTGCGGTCTTCTTTTTATTAAGTTTGCGGGTGGGATACTTCCCAGTAGCACTATTTATTTAGAATGTGGTGTTTACTTTTCTGACGGGGAGGTGTGGTTGCGCAGCAAAAATTTCAGTCTAGGTTTCAAACAGTTTTTATTAAGTAATTACAGATAAACTTTCTTCGAAAACTGAAGCTGTATATATCAAAGAGGTGACAAATAAAAACGCAATTCATAAAATATCCCTTAAGCGTGGCCAGACCCTCCCTTTTTTTTCTGCTATAATTTGTAAAAGTATTGCCCCATATTCTTGATAATATAAGAGGGCATGAGTTACTTTTAGATAAAGTAGAAAAGAAGTGCTACAAGAAACACTCCCGCACTACATCATCTCAGGTCACAAGAACAATAACAAGTAAAAAACTGTTAAACACAAATGACTTTATATTACATAGAAATGTACGCTTCATCATTTCTTACAATTTCTATTCTGTAGAACTCTGGAAAGTTCAGTCGTAGTGCTTAGAGGTCGCTCACTGCTCCGCTAACAGATCACGGACTCCTTTAAGAACATATAGGATAGTAGTAATATATACACTACTATTCCTATCAATTCTATAGGGAGTACGAGAATAGGAACCACAACAGAGAAAAAAGAGAAATACCAAAAAATCATTCAAAAATGTAGGGTTTATCAAAGGCATTCAGTAAGAAAGTGTCTATGCAAACAATCTTTTTTTAAACTGCAATTTCGAAAAATATTCTCACTGTAAAAATATCTGATCAAGTAAGTTATAAAGGTCAGTAAGCTGTATTTCAGATGGTTTACTCCTGGCGGCGACAAATCTCCAATTCCTGTTGTGTGAAAATATGACACTCTACTACAATATAAAGAGTGACACTGATTGCACACAAAAAGGAAAAGGAAAATAAAGTCATGAACACAAAACAAGATCAATAACGAAATACTTTCCAGCAGTGAATATGTTCAGAGCTTCTTTTATCCGGGACTTGGAAATCTTTGAACTTCGCGCCGACAGGTCATAAACTCCTCTGAGATCATACTGACTGTGAATATTACAATATACATACTCACACTATATGATCCCAAGGGGGAAACCGAGTAAGAAGCAGAAGCTGCTGACGTTACATATAAATCTTTAGTCTTCGCGCCGACGGGTCATAAACTCCTCTGAGATCATAATGACTGTTAATATTTTAATATACATATTTACAGTATATGATCCCAAGTGGGAAATAGAGTAAGAACCAGAAGCTGCTGACGTTACATATAAATCTTTAGTCTTCGCGCCGACGGGTCACACACTCCTCTGAGATCATAATGTGTGGTTATTATAATATACATACTCACACTATATGATCTCAAGGGGGAAATAGACTACAAACTAGAAGCTGCTGACGTTACATATAAATCTTTAGTCTTCGCGCCGACAGGTCACCAATACCTCTGAGGTCAAGTACAGTGTCAATATTATAATATACAAAGTCACACTATATAATCTCAAAGGAGCCAGAAAACGAACAATGTTTGCTGTATTCTGTCTGTTTCTGAAAACAACCTGCTGACGTTACATATAAATGGCAAAAACAACCAATAACACTTTTTTCTGAATACAAATGTTTAAATATTGACAAATAGCTACGTATTATAAATATCTACTATGCCATAATCAAACAACTTACAACTCTGGAATATGTTTTGTTGCCGCAAAACAAGAATCCAACGCTAGAAAAGGGAACGTGCATCACAGAATGGACACGCGTAAATAACTCGCATAAACAAAACTAATCAAACAACGGGTGTGGTTTATATACTTTTTGGTTATTGAGTAGTCTATGGAAGAAACATGCGGCTCCGCCCATTTAGATGTCACGTTTTACAGTTGACACGTGCTCACGTTTTCAGTAGTTTAACTTGTGCACGTGTTGGGAAAAGTTACAAAATGTGAAGCGGTAAAGGTTTCGATTTCGATCCTAACACGTATAAGGTCCTTAATATGTACATACGTTGGAGAGCTTAAAAACTGTTACCCGGCAAACCATGTCATTTCCATTCTCATGACTACAAACATCTATTAATTGCCGTAATTCTAAATAGAAAACATTAAAAAAAATATCGTTCAGAATAGAAAAAAAAAATACATGCTAATATTTCTCATCACTATGGTTGTAAATTTAAAAAATGCCAGCATTTGTAAAGCGTACAGCTTCCCCGGAAAGGTGTGCCGGCGCTCGGGGGCGTCGGGAAGATTAAGCAAGGTGTTGCCCACAGTGACATAGTGGTGGGCTAAAGTGCCGCTGGAGCCGGGAATCGAACTGTGAACGCTGTTGTTCGAAGTCAGGTATCATAGCTGCTGCGTCACACATTTTCCACACTTAAATGTTAATTAGTGCTAATTAAGTTTTAAACATTGTTAAATTATAACTTATAACAGCCTACTGTTACAGTTAGTTTTTCACTACAAAAAGTATGCACGTCTTTTTAAAATTTACTTAAAAGCAATATAGGTTTCAGGGACATTGTAGTTAGAAATTAGCATTTATAAAACCTTTGAAATTCACAGAAAAACCATAGGTTTTACAGACGTTATAGTTAGAAATTAGCATTTAAAAAACTTTAGAAATTCAGTGAAAAAAACCATAGGTTTTAGGGACGTTACAGTTAGTTGGACATTTCACTCATATAAAACCAGAGAAATTCCACCGTTATAGTTAGTTCAGCTAACTATAACTAGCGCACCCGCAATGCACTGCTCATGACGTCACATATTACATCATTCATGACATGGTCAGTGATATCACTGATGACATCTCAAATGACATCACTGATGACATCCTCCTGTGACTGTGTGTTTCTGTAATTTTTAAATATGTTTTATATATATATATTCCTAGGTGTATTGAAGAATGAGTGGGTGTATAAGTGTCTGGATAGAGGATTTAGTAGGAGGGTGACTGGCTGTATAAGTGAGTGATTAAATGTGTCTTACTGAATGCATGGGTTGGTGACTAAACTGTGTGAATGTCTGTATCAGTCTGTCTGTTGTTGTGCAAGCTGCTGCATGGGTTGGTCAGTAGCTATATGAGTGTCTATATAGGTTATTGATTGGTTGTTTGAGTATTTTTGGGGGGAGATTGAGTGTGTGTGTGGGTGGGTCTGAGGTGTGTGACTCTGTGCATAGATGTGTCAGTGGTTGATTCACTGGATGTATGGTTCAACAGTGCATGTGGAAACACGTGTATGGGTGCGTGAGTGTCTGTATCGGTGTGTTGGTGAGTGAATGGATGTCTCAGTGGTACATGTCCAAGTAACTACATATGTAAAAGGCAGTGTATGTGAGAGTTGAAGTATATAAAGGACTCTACATGATAGTTGGTGATTTTGAGACTGGCTGTATAGATGAGTCTGTACTTGTATCACTGATTATATAATAGAGTAAGTATGCGTTAGTATCTGTAGGAATAAGTGAGGTGGTGTGTGTATAATTGTATAGGTGAGTAAATGGGACTGTGATAGATTCTTTGCATGACTAAGTAGGTGTGTGAGTAACTGCATGGATGAGTGGCGGTGTGTGAGTGTCTGTATAGGTGTATGAGTGCATATGATAGTGTTGTATTTATGAGTGACTGCATGTATGAGTGATTGTATGGATGAATGAGTAGATGTGTGTGTAGACCTAGCAATCAGTGAGTGCGTATGTAGTAACTGGTATTGGTGTGTTTACGATTTTGAAAATGGTTGTCTGTATTTTTCAGTGGGTGTATTAAAGGTTATATTAGAGTGTGAGGAGATGCATCAGTTTTTCACGTGGATGATGTCATCAGTGATGTCATCAGTGATGTCATTTGAGATGTCATCAGTGATGTCATCAGTTATGTCACTGACCATGTCATGAATGATGTAATATGTGACGTCATGAGCAGTGCATTGCGGGTGCGCGAGTTATAGTTAGCTGAACTAACTATAACGGTGGAATTTCTCTGGTTTTATATGTGTGAAATGTCCAACTAACTATAACGTCCCTAAAACCTATGCTTCATTCCTGTATGTTAAATCTAACAACAATCACTTATTTAGATATTTTTAAGCATGCGTAACGTCAGCTCACAGTAAACTTAGTTCCATGTGTAGTTGGAAATATAATGTGCAACAACCAAGGGATTGTAAAACAACATGTATTTATTTAATCATAATTTCAATACCAATAAATGTTATACTGTATTAATAGAAAGGATAAGGGAAGAAAAGGTTGCTCAATCTTGAACGTGCAGAAAAGAGTGCTCAATATAAGAAGAAAAATTGAGATAAGGAAGGGAAAGGGTTCCCAAGGTAATCGTGAAACATAGTTTACAAAATTCTAGACAGACTGATAACAATTTTATCAATCAATGAAGGCCTGGCCAAGTGAAACGTAAAAACAAATCTCCTTTCAAAGGAGTGTGTTATGATTATGTATCATTTGGAAGTAGGAGAAGCTACCCAGGGACTGATGAAATTACATCATTGTTCTGGAGGGGCACTATTTTGCGTAGCTGACTGCCTAATCTCTTTCCTTATTAACGTTATAATGCACATTCCAATATAAGTAACAGCATGCCTTCAGTAACCATTAATCACAGTCCACCATGTCTTCAAATGTATGCCTGTGGATGTTCTATGCGTACCTGGCCATTTGTACCAGGAAGCTGCGTTATGCAAAGGGAAAAATGCAGCGTCTTCTCACTCTACAATCACTGGGCAAAGTATTGCAGAAATGTCCTGAACTATAGAAAGGGTGCGCTAGGCTGCACTCTTTGCAGAGATACTGAAGCTGCCACACATGCTACATTATTAATTGTTCATCTCCTTTACTGCTGCAGCCTAGGTGCCAGACTATATTTAAGTCTGGTGAGACGAATATTGTGTTTTGACCTTGGAGCCCAGGTCCATGCACACTTTTTGTGCAGATTTTTTTTTATAGTTGGATCTGTGTGCGTATATTGTGTACCAACAGCTTTTCAAATGTAGAGGGCGCAGGGGAGTCAGGCACGGGGACTCCCTTGAGCATAGTGGCGCTGTAGTGTGAAGACAGGCGTACGGTCTCCACTCTCTGATTCTGGTCATCAGCTGTTCTGCTATTTGTATGAGAGGGCGCAAAATGTACTATTGACAACTTGTAGTGTGAAAAAGGCTGCTTTATTGATGCAGGTGCAAACATTACCAAACCCTAGGCAGAAATGCCTTACAAACTAAAATCTCGCTATGCAGGAAATACACCTACTGCTTCTCCTACCCCCTACCCCTAAATTTCCTCCCAACAAATCCTCCTCTGTGAATCTGGTTCAACTAAGTTCTTCATGTCTCCAAACAAAAAACCCTTCACCGGACAAACGTCCATACACCAAGTTTTTCGGGACGGCTGGAGGTGAAAATGTTGTACCTCCCTTCCCCTCCTGCTACCAGCCACCGTGTATGCCTCTTATGTAAAATGGTGGCTGGTAGCCCAAAACCTTCTCCTTTTTACCTGCTCACCTCATCCTATCACCAAAAATGAGCCCAAGGCGAAGTCAGTCGTTTTGGACTGCACCAATTGCCCAAATTCCCCTCAGGGCATACTGTAGTGTCTAGCGAGTTAGTAATGACGGAACCCTTTTAGCCCCTGATGGACTCCGTAGAGTTGTGACGTAAGTATTAGAGTGGAGTGCTATGAATGCTGATTTAGAATGTTGAGTTCTCAGTTACATGCAAAAGAATAAAGACGTGTAATACTAAGCTCTTTGTGTGGCGTAGTCATTGGTGGGTACCCAGGCTGGGGATGATGATACGTATGGCGACGAGATAGTGGATAAGTAACCCGAAGATCGACAGTGCTCTCCCAGAGAGTTTGCCGTGGTCCAAGCAAACTACTTGTGCGTGCCATGTGTGCCGTCGTGGGAGTACGGA
The DNA here is from genome assembly GCA_963921515.1 of Calotriton arnoldi. Lineage (NCBI taxonomy): Eukaryota > Metazoa > Chordata > Amphibia > Caudata > Salamandridae > Calotriton > Calotriton arnoldi. The sequence continues at coordinate 2,755,853 of CAWUFW010000311.1, forward strand.
ATCGAGGCTTAATGCATGTGGAGTCAAAGTGCGGCTCCAGCTGCTGTAAAGCAGTTGACGATAATTGAAGCATTGCAGAATCTACACGTCATTGGCCAAGAACCTGCTGGTCAGGCCATACATAAAGGGACTGCACTGCGACACCTAATAAAGTTATAAGTTACACGGAGTGTTAACGCTGAAGGCGAATACAACCAGGTTTTCAAAGAGCAGTCATTGATAATCAAAATTATAAAATACCACTGTGAACCGAATCGCTGCAAGGCAAAGATAAACCGGGTGTCAGAAAGTGCAACTTGACATTTAGAAAAGAAGAAAAAATTAACTTTAACCATTAAAGAGAGTCATTGGACCGCTGCACTCGGTGAAGTGGCTCAAGGAGATGTGCCCAAGGTTGTGCTTACTGAGCCGTCCCTACACAAAGTGGCCAGCCACCAAAACTGCAGAGTGGGGCTCAGAACAATTTCACAGATCTTCGAAGAATAAAGAGCTGAGCGCTACTCTTGGAATAGTGACATTTTTCAGATGGCAGCAAAGAAAGTCAGGTTTCCAGCTATCATTAACGATGATCCAGAGGCCAACATGTCACAAGGTCTCACAGAAGAGTCACATAAACCAAGTCACAGTGATCTACCAGCTGTGTCATTAAGTTCTGCACTGGTCTACAATGCTGCTGAATTCCAGAAACCACCACCACCGTTCGATATTGCCAAAAAGCTAAATATTGGCGATAGATGAATTGCGTGGATAGGGACATTTGATGATTTCATTGAGGTACTTGAAGAGACTGATAACAAAAAAGATTATCAAATATCTCCAAAATCTGGCTGGTGATGGGTTAAAAGAAGTCATAAGGAAGATGCTTCGAATTGATGGAGAAATCACTTGCCATCAGATTAAAGAACCTTTGAATCTCAAGTTCAATCTAATGCCCAGTATAGATTACGAAAGATATCTTTCAGTCAAGAACGACAGAAAGTTGGTGAAACCATTGATGAATTTGTAGAAAGACTCAACACAATTATCAAACACTATAAGTTCAAGGAATTTAATGATGATGGAGTTATACGTCTAAGAGTTATTGATGGATGCTTGTCAGATTCATTCAGATGACGAATGCTGAGAGAAGCTCTTAGTCTGGAGCTAGTGTTAATGGCTGCCAGAGCTGAAGAGTGTGCTGATAGACAAGCTGCCGACATGGAGGCCAGAGGTGCCCAGAACGAACCAGTCATGAGTGTGAAAAGTAAGCCAAAGCCAAAGACTGAAGGACACAAGGTGATGTCTACATGTAAAAAGAAGTTGTGTTTTAGATGTGGATTTTCCTTTCCACCACAGGAAGGTAAATGTCTCGCCATTGGACAAATATGTAAAGGCCGTGGGAAGAAGAACCATTTTGTGATGGTTTGCAAAGCCAAGGAAAAAGCAAACGCGTCACGGTGCGAAGACAAAATGGCCACCGGAACGTTCCAGATGCAATGTTCAACGCGCACCCACAAGGCCAAGTGGTGACATCAGTTAAGACAAATCGACACTGAACTAAGTAAATTGTCATCTAAATCATCGTCAAACAATTTTTCTATATCAGTATCAAGTGAAAGTAAAGAAGATGGTTGTGCCAGGTTGATGTTTACCTCAGAAAAGCGTGCACATGTTGGACTGGCCACATGTGAAGAGAAATGTCAGTCAAAGAAAAGTCAACATGCTTAAGTACCAAAGTCATTGTCCAAAGATTATACTAAAGGTAAGTATTTGTTTGATACCTTTTATCATCGACAGTGGTGCTTTGATAAACATGCCTGAGGAGAAATATAATGAATTGTTTCCATTACCACGACTGAAGCCATCGAAAGCCAAAGTGTATACATGGGCTGTATCGATTCCACTTACAAGACACTGTTGCAAAAGAACTTGAATCATTACTGAAGCATGATATCATTGAGCGATCTACTTGTCCCACGCCATGGGTTTCTACCATAGTGGTAGTGCCCAGAAATGAGAGTGAAGGAGCTGTAAGTATATGCTTTGACATGCATCAGGCAAACAAGGCAATTGAACAAGAACGCCTCCAGGTCCACACATTGCCAACATGATAACGTAATTAAATGGTGCAAAAGTCTTCTCTCATCTTGATTTGAATAAAGGTTATCATCAGTTGGAACTTGAAGAAAATTGCAGGTACATTACAACCGTTTCTACACATGTTGGTCTGTTTTGATACAAAAAAATATGTTTTCGTGTGTCATTGGCTGCAAAACATTTTCAAGACATCATTCGACGTATCATACAGCCTATCATGAATTCGTTTTGGAGCTACACAAAAAGAACACGATAAAGCTCTCACACAAGTATGTCATTTACTTGCGAATGCAGATTTGACCTTGAATGCAGATAAATCTGAGTTCCACAAGACAAAGTTAAAATTCTTAGGCAATATCTTTTCTGATGGGGGTATGACAGCCGATCCTGCAAAAGCACAAGCGCTGTCAAATGCTGATCCCCCGCAGGATGTTTCAATGGTGCGTTAATTTCTTGGCTTGGCCAGCTACTGTTCCATATACAAGACTTTGCCACTGTAAGTGCTCCATTGAGAGAGTTGATGAAAAAGAATGTTTCATTTCATTGCTAAAATGAATGTGAGAAACGTTTTAAGAAAATCAAACAAGCCATTGAGAATGCTACTGAAATGGCATATTTCAATCTGAAGCTTCATACAGAGGTTGTTGTCGACGCTAGCCCAGTCGGGTTGGATGCCATCCTTGCACAGCATAGCGGACACCCAAATGCTCGAAGGCATTTTGTGGCATATGCAAGTAGGAGTTAGTCCAACACAGAACGTGCTTGTTTGCAACCTGAAAAAGAAAGTTTAGCTGTAGTATGGGCTTGTGAACATTTCCATGTATTCCTGTATGGAAAGCTTTTTACGCTGGTAACTGATCATCAAGCTTTACTTACTATATTTGGAAATACAAAGGCCAAGATGCCTCCTTGCATTGAACGATGGGGACTACGACTACAAGAGTACAAGAGTACAAATATAACATTGTGCATCGTCCAGGGGAGGATCAGAACCCTGCTGACTACATTTCCAGAGTACCTATACAAGGTCATGGTATGCCATCCAAGATGGCTTAAGCCTATATCAATTTAATTGTCAAATCAAACACACTAGTTGTAATTTTGTTAGCCCACATTATCACTGCCACGAGCAGTGATGGTGATATGCTAAAATTGAAAGATATAATCACACATCAGTCATGAAACCAACACCTAACACCAAGGATGGTGAATATCAAAAATAGAAAAATGTCAAAGATGAACTATCCATAACTCAGAAAGGAGTTATATTAAGAGGGTCAAGAACCCTGATTCTGGAGAGTTTGTGGCAGAAAATCATTGAAGTGGCCAATGATGGACTTCATGGAATCGTTGCCATAAAACGAGATCTCTGAGACCGAGTTTTGTTTCTGTATCTAGGTGAGTGGGTTGAGAAGGAATTAAAGACCTGTCATCTGTGCAACTGCCTTTCTACTAAAGTTATTCAACACACCTTGAACATGCCAGAACTCCTGAAGCATGCCTGGGAGAGAGTAGCCATTGACTTTTTTAGTCCGCTTGGCAATGGACATCACCTGATGGTGACTGTGGACGAATACTCATGATTTCCTTTAACTGGCGATCTCTCATCTACTACTCAAGACCGAGTCATTGAGAGACTAGATGGCATCTTTGCGACATGGGGTGTTCCAGCAATACTCAAATCTGACAATGGCCTGCCATTTCACATTCGTGAGTTCAAAGATTTCTTAGAGCATCTGAATCTAAAGCATCAGAAGAGCACACCTCTGTGGCCACAGACCACAGACTTGGTGAACGCTTTATGGGTATGCTAAGGAAAGAAGTGCAGCCTGCTACTTTTGAAAAGCTCAATTTAAAAACTGTCTTAAATTCTACCTTAAGAGCTTATCGTTCAACACCTCACTCAATCACAGGTGAAAGTCCTGAGACATTGATATTCAGGAGAGCAATGACAACCAAGATCCCTCAGTGGACCAATCAGAGAGAGAAAGATGAGAGTGCAACTCGTGAGAAGGGCTTGGTGCAGAAATAAAAGTCGAAAGCGTATGGTGACAAAAAACGACATGCGAAGAACATCGTCTTCAAAAGAGGAGGTCGAGTGCTCACATGCCAGATGCAAAAAAAGGAAATCACATGCTCCATTTGATGCAGTACCTTTTTAAATGGTGTCTACCAAGGGTCACATGGTGACTGCTCAGCTCCCTGGGAAGTCTATTACCAGAGACTCATTTAACTTTCAGCATTTAACTCCTTGTTCATTAGATCTACATGTTGAAGGAGAGACTGATTCTACCTCATCAGTGACTGCTGTTTCCCCTCCATGCAGATTTTGGACATTGGTGGTGACAGTTCCCAGTTTCCAATTACAAGATCAGGTCAAACAATTAAAGCGCCAAAAAGATTGATTGAACAGATTTAATTGTATATTTACATATATTTTGTAAAAATGTTCATTTTTCATTTAACAGAGGAAGAGATGTCGTGTCTTGCGGGAAACATCGGTTACATCGCGGTGTTTACACCGCAATACCTTTACAACGCAAGTCATTACAATGACTTGCGCTGGATGGCGCTCTAAGCTAAGGAATAGTATGATTTACATTTCCATCACCTTCCCTACTGTAACGTAGGCTGGAGTTGGAATAGTAAATCATACTATTCTTAAGTCCAGCGCCCTCCAACGCAAGTCGTTGTAACAACTTTCGTTGTAAGGCCTGCGTTGTAAAGGTATCGCGGTGTAAACACCGCGATGTAACATCGTATATTCGTGTCTTGCGAGTTAGCAGTTACACACAGAAAAATAAAGACGTGTAATGCTAAGCTCCATGTGTAGAGTAGTCATTGGCAGGCACCCCGGCTGGGAAAGCGGCTACACATACCTCAATGATCGACTGCCCCCAATCCCTCATTGGGGAAGGGCGCAAAATGTACTACTGACAACTTATAGTGTAAAAAGGCTGCTTTATTGAAGCAGGTGCACATCACAAGCATTACCAAACTCTAGGTAGAAATGCCTTACAAACTAAAACCTCTCTGTACAGGAAATACACCTACTGCTTCTCCTACCCCCACCCCTAAATTTTCCCCAACACTTCCCCTGAACTTGACATTCTTTTCCTGCACAGCACTTTACATTATGAACTTAGCAAAATCAACTTTGCTTTTAGAAGCTTGAAACCTTTAGCTTCCTGTGTCCGCAAGATAAAGTAACTCTCACACCCCCTTTTAACCATTTTCTCTCTCCCCCAACAGCAATATAAACTGCTTGAAAACCAGAAAAAACTTTCATCAATCGCCACTCAGAAAAAATCTATGGAGATTTTCTGCCCCAACCCACTGCAGCCTCGCAGCTCCTGCCCTCACCCTGTTGTCCACCATCGTACACCCAGCAAATCACCACCTCTGTTAACTGCAGCAGATACGGGTCAATACCCATAGCAGACAAATACATGGCATCACCCCTGGAAAAATGGCCACTTCAAATATGAGGTCCGGATGAACAATGCTCTGTATTCTCCTCTCTCTGCAAAACTTTTCTCAACTCTCTATTGATTTTTCTTCACACCTTGTTAATACCATTTGACCTATCTGCCCCTCTCCACTTCCACCGCGGGAAAAAAAACAATTAGACAGTAGCATGCAGCCGCGGTCCGTGCAGGTAACAGTGGTGAGGCGGTGGGGCAGAGTAAGGGGGAATTTCGAGGGACGATGCAGAGGGAAAATTAAATATATAATTAATTTTCCCTCTGCATCGTCCCTCGAAATACCCCATTACTTGGCCCCACCGCCCACCGCTGTTACCTGCATGGACCGCGGCTGGTAGCATGGCCATTAACACTGTGTTCTATGCATATGTCTTATAACAGTTCGAAGACGATCTCCCCAACAGCTCAATCTGCTCTTTTTCCCAGCCTGTCCTACCTGCCTCAGTTGCTGCCCCTATTCGAAAGGAATGTGTTCCATATACCTCTGCTTGTAGCCCCACATGTTGCAAGGCCTTACGCAGCACAGCCAAAAGTTGAAAAGCAGATACTGGGGTGCCTTCTTCCTGCTGGAACTCTATGCCTTGTGCGCACCCTGCTCGCCTTCTTTACTGCTGGCACCAAAAAAACTGACAACGCTGCCTGAGTGGATGGGGCCACAGCAACACTGTAGCCCATTTTTACTTCTGTTCCACCTTCCTTGGATTTCCGAATGCTGACTTGCACACCCCCCTTCACCGGCTGCACCTCAAACCAACATAGCCCGCAAGCCTTTTTCTCCCCAGCAGTTCTGGCATCTAGAACACCCCAAAAAACATGCATCTCATCAAACATGAAAACAAAACAGCCTGCCAATCACTAGAACATATTGCCGGCAGGACATCAAACACCTTACAAAATTCCAGCCATAGAAAGGGTCTCCTCTTCCATCCCCCCATTCCCAGCCTCCCATGCCCAACCCTCTAACAGCCTCGTATCCAGCTTCCCAGCAGATGGTGCATAGCCCCACAACAGCTTCCCTACAAAAGCAATACCTGAAAGCTTCCTTGATATCATCACCTTTGACCAACCCCTTTTTACCATGACCATGATGAGATTCACCACATCCTCCTGTCTCCTCCTACCGTCACTGTCCCAGCATCTCCACTGAGCCCCTGATGCCACAAACTCCCACCAGGCCTGGTGCAGCATCATTTTTCTCCTACTCCCCACAATTCTTTTGGCATCGATGTCCTGTCCTTGTCCACTCCCGATACAAGACCACTGAACCTCTGCCACTGAAAACGAGACAGAACATCCGTAACGTCATTATCTTGGCTCGGTACATGACATGCCCTGAAACTAATGTTCTGCCTCAAACAAATCAGCGCAAAGAATCTTAACAACTTCAAGACATGCACATCACGTGCTGACTGCTTGTTCACCACCTGTGCCACCGCCATGTTATCCGCGTTGAACAAAACATTTTTGTTCTCAAATTCTACTCCCCACAAAGCCAAAGCCACCAACAGTGGACCCTCCTTCGCCCTGATTTCCCTAAGCAGCAGTTTGAAGACCTCCATATATCCCCCCTTCCAAATTCTATCCTTTTTAGAGTTCAACAAGTGAGCCCCCAACAGCTTGGTGATGCCCATGTAGGGCAATATCTTTACTTCCAGATCCTTGCTTTCCTTCTTACTGCTCTCTTTAACTTCTGAGACCATGTCCTCGCGGTCCACTGTCCATTCCTCTACCTGTCCTGCACTTACAGCCCCCTCCCCCTTGTTTCCACTACCCTCACCAGCACTACTGCTGCATCCACTCCCATTGTTTCCTAGAGCTGTCCCTGCCTCGTCCATCCCCACACCTCTATCCCTCATATAAATACCCTTCCTCAGCCTCACATCCACCTCCCTCTGCCCATCGCACTCACTAACGTCTGCCCCTTTAGAAATCATCTTAGGCCCCTCCAGCACTGCTGCCATCCAGCCACTTCCAAATCTCGGGGGGCCGCAGACCGCCTCCCTCCAACCACTCCTGGGAACAGCTAAATGACACCTGTTTGGTGTACCCCTGCCCCTTGCTTGTCACCTCGTGATTCCCCCTATACCAGCTCCCTTTCCTCCAGTTCACCAACCTCCCAATCATACTCACTGACCTCATCCCCTAAGCATCCCATCCATGGAGACCCACTAGGTCCCGGCATAGCATCTGGCACACTCTCATCCCATCATACATGCGGTATGTATTGCTCCATCTTATTGCGAGGGGCCACACAAGACCCACCCGGTCCGACCACGGTGGACGACGCCCCACTAGACCTTCCACTGGTACTGATGCCGTTGTCCCATGCCGCCATTAGGCCAGTCGCAACAGACCATGCCATCTCTTCCCCTTGCCTTAATTTCTTATGCAATTTCGTAAAGCTCACATGCCATTTTCTTATGTTAGCTGAATCTTGTAGGCCTGAAATGTATTTTTCCCTGGAAGCTCTCACTTTAGAATTAATAGTTGAATTTCATGTGTGCTGTAGAATTCATTCTTTCTCACGTTTTACATTGCAGGTGAAAGAAGTGCTCATGTTAGCTAGAATAAAGTCTTTGTTTTACTAGTCAGGTAAGGAGGGAAAAAGTTACATTGTTTGGTCTGAATCGATAAGGGAAGGCCGTTGTCCTTCGCACAGGAAAAGGTTTGGGAACTAAGGACTAAGCCTGGGCGTAGTTCGCAGAGTTTTGCTCCGTGGAACTCCGCGAAGTCACAAAAAAACTCTGCTAAGTTCCGCAAGTGGCGGAGTGTAGTGCGAACTGCTGTTCGCGCTGGTCTTTCTGCCGCTCAGGTAGAAATTCTACCCGAGCAGCAGCTCGCGTTCGCGAACTTACCGTTCGCGAGTGCGAGCGGGGAAAAAAACTCCGCTGCACTTCGCGAAGCAGAGTTTTCTGCACTCCACGAGCTCCGCCGAGCGCGGAGTGCAGACAACTCCGCAAACTCCGCGAACGGAGCGGAGTTCAACGCCCAGGCCTACTAAGGACAGAAATGGTGAAAAAAGGAACATTGCGGTCCCATGGAAAATTACCTTTAGGATGATATTCAAAGCAGATGGCGTGACCCCAAGGACTCCTGGGAAGGATAACTGTAATAATGGGACGTTGCAAGTAAGGAAAGTGCCCACTTCTCTTTCTACCTTCTGAGAGAGAGCATCTTAGAACGAGCTGTGTCTCAATAGCTTTATGCTATCCGACCCATCGATGGTGGAGAGACTTCTTAGGAAGACTCCACATGCTGACACCTTTTATCTCTTGTCTCTGAAGATGCTTAAGTAGGGATGTCAATTTAGTGCTAGTGTAGGGACAGATTGATGCTCTATTTCTATCAACCCTTGATGCAGGGGAATTTGGACTCATGCTTTCTAATCCTCTGCATCCTATTTCTTGAATTAATTGTTTTGTTTATGCTACATCGCTTACACTGGATTTGCAGATTTGGCTTTATGCTGATTCCGATGTAGTTTTACACTGTCATTTTGAGGTGTCTTTGTGTCCAGCTATTTTTGGCTTTGTAACAAATTAACTAACCTTACATAGGGGGTCATTACGATGGCGGACGGACTTAAGTCCGTCCGCCATCGTCACAGGGTTTGGGAATGGCCGCCTATATGGCGGCGGTCCCGCATGTGCAATTACAATGCTACCGCCACTGTGGCGGTTGCATTGTGCATGTTTACCATTGCGGCAAGTGCTGCTGGCTGCAGCACCCGCCGCAATGGTAATAATGCAAGTTTTGCATTTCCCTGCACTATGTGGCAGGCACCACGTGGTGCTTGCCACATGGTGCAGGGAACCCCAAGTGCAAAACAAAAGTGCCCCTGGTTAAGGGGGGACCCCAATGGGCCCCCAAAGTACATCCCGCCAGCCTGTGGCGACAGTCTGGTGGGGATGCAGCATCATAATCTGGCGGATGGTGCCTGCTAGGCACCGCCACCATTTTGTGGATGTGGGGTGGGTCCGACAGGCAATCGTAACAATTGCCTAGGTCGGACCCATGGCGGACAGACTGCATGTCCGCCAGCCATCCGCCCGCCATCCTTATCTGGTGGGCGGAGAATGGCCGCACGATGGCGGTGAATCTGCCACCGGCAGGCTGTCTGTGGTGGATTCTCCGCTATCGTAATGACCCGCATAGTTGTCTGTGGTAACTATGTGTCCAGAGAAATTCCTGTGATTTGATTGGAGTTAATAACGACTTTCTCCCCTCTACGCTTCCATGCTGCTAAAAAGAACCATTGATTTGTGATTCTAGAGTAGGTCCAGAGTAGGATGGTTAGCACGTGAAGCGAGGAGAGAATCCAGGAACCAATCCAGAAAAGTGGAACCTAGAACCCCAGAGCCCCAAAATAGAGCCCAATTCCCGAGAATGGAGAGCGACGAAATTCGGCGGAGACTGAAGGAGTCTGATGTGCGGCGAGATCAGCAGCAAACGGAGGAGTGAGAATCAATAGGATGTATAACGTGTGATAGATTGCAGGGAATTAATTGATTGCGTGTTGTCTGGCGAAGTTGGTGTGAGAGTCGAGGGAATGTGGTTTCAGGCCAGACCTGGTCTAAGGATTGAGATCTGAGTTTCAGGTCCCGAAGTGGCCTAAGATCCTGGGATATATTAAATGGTGTAGAAGAAACCAATATTTATTGTGATTGTCTGACCGAAGAATTGAGGAGTTGTTGTGAGACGTCATCGGCAGTTCCACCTAAGACAGGGAACTTTGTGTGAATGGGACATATGGGAATCGTTTAGTGGACCCTGTGTACAGAGGTGAGCTATACTGATTCAGGTGACCAGCGCAGGTCGAGGGTCACTGTGCGTATATTCTTGGATGATTGAATTCTATCAATCCTTTTAGATGGCAGAGAACTACGGAATTTAAGACGATTGTGTGAGGGAATGTGTACGGAGAAAATTGTAAAGGAGGGTGAGCCACTTCGAGGAGTGACAGTGACGTCAGAGTGTGCTGCCCTGTGATAGGTTAGTTGGTGTAACACAGCGCTGGGATTGGTTGGTAGGCATCGGGAAATTGTGGTTGGAAAATATTGTTCCATTGTCAAAATTTGAGCAACTTGCAATTGAATCATGCGTTGTTTTAGGGTGTTGCAAGATCTTTTGAGGGGTGATCAAGGGGTTGTTACTAGAGTGGGCGAGGATGCACCACCTGAGGATACTCCAGCTCATTACATGGCAACAAAAGTAGGGCTCCACACTATAATTTGGCTTCGAAATTGGCATAAAATCACTGAAAAAGAAGGTGAATTGTCATTTCCTAGTTTTGGTTCATTTGGGTTGGATGTGTTGCACCAGTTGAGAGAAGTAATGTTTGTGCTGCGACCTTTGCCTAGACCAACACAGTTTGAGGTGTTAGACGCATGGATACTTCCGGCACATGCAAAGAAAAGGGAGACATGAGAAGGGAAGATGAGGAAAGCTTTGAGGGCATGTAAGGAAGCGCAATGGGACGCCTAGCTTAAAAGATGAAGAGTGGATACGATTGAGTGAGAAAGGTTGTATGCAATGCTGGTAGGAGAGGGAGATTTTCAGAACAGGAATAGAAGGGAAAATGGAAATGATGGGAGTGATACTGTTGACAGCTTATTGGATGGGTTGTTATCTGAGCGTCCACCACCTTATAATCCCCAAGCAGAGGAGGGAAGAAGAGATTTGGCGAATGCAGTGCATATGGAAAGTGTTTCAGCACCTCAAACAGGTCCTGGTATGGGAGTTGTGGGAAGGATATGCACAAGAGGAGGCGGGACAGGAGTGTCCGCCTTGGGAGGTATGGAACTAAATGGAGTTAGCGCTGCTTCACGGTTACCGGAAGCTCTTACAGCACTGGCCACCATAGGTCCTGTTGTTCCTGTGTATGACCTGAACTCAGTGGGAAGTCTTAGTCAGTAACAATCTGTTCAAGTGGAAGGAACCAGATTGGAAAGGTCAGGGAACCCGATTGGGAACGGTCCGTCTCTAGTGCCTGTAGAATCTAGTACCCCTTTACCAGCTACTGCTGATCCTTCGGGAGTGTGCATTGGTTTTAGTACTATACGGTTTATGCCTGTGGCAAGCACTAGCTCAGACCTGAGGATGTGGGAAGCTCCAGTCAGAGGACCGATGGGTGCAGCTTCAGACGCAGGTGCAAGTCAGGGAGTCATGGGTAATCAACATGTTTTAGATGTTGCAGACTTAAGAGACTGGTTGAGAGATCACAATAACAGCAAGGAAGGTCAGGGTAGTACATCAAGTCAAGGAACCATCAAGGCTGCGGTAAAGCCAAAACTATTGGATGTGGTGAGGTTGAAGGCTGAGGTAGATGAGATGATCAGTGGGAACTTACCTTTGGAGAGAATAGAGACCTATGAGCCAGATGACCTGTTGTTTGTAATGAAGGATGCCACCCGAAAAGCAAGACGAGCGCATGAGAAGTTGTCAGAACTCGCTCAGAGGTATGAAATAGACATGTCTCCATCAAAAATGCTAGAGGGAAATCATAGGCTTAACTGCAGTGACCAGGAGTTGGAGGAAAAGAGAGTGACGGGATTGAAAATACACATCTGAGAGTTGGTTATAGGAATAAGGGCTTGGAGTATGCTGGACAAGGGGGGTGAAAGGTGGTCTAAGAAGAGTGTCAGGAAAGTGACAGGAAAAACACCACATCCAGGAGGGGGAACGTCGGAAGTTGAGGCATATCCACTATGAAAGGTGCCTAGCGGAGGATATGTGCATGTTCCATGGAGTAGAGGTGATCTTGCTGCATTCACAAATGATTTTCCCAGGCTGAGAGAGAAACCTGCTGAAAATGGTACAAGCAAGTCGATCGCTTTGTTAAGATTTTGAAGGTGTTGTGGGTTGATTTAAATACTCTGTCTGAAATTCTGGTTCCTGGTGATCTATGGTCTGCATGTCAAATCACTATTGAGTGGCCTGCTGCTGAGCCAGACAGGGATCCTGTAACTCATGGTCTTTCGCCCTTGGTCATGAAAAAGTACGATCAGGTGATCACATTGTTGCAGTCCAAAATAGCCCCTCAAGACATCGATTGGGTTAAAATAGATCGAACGACCCAGGAGCCTAAAGAGTCAGTACATGCCTATTATTAAAGGCTCTTGCAAGCCTTTAAGCAGTACAGTGGGTTGGACACACTCAACCCTAAAGACATGGGCCAATTCATCTCAACATTTGTCACAGGACTGAGACGGGAAATCAGCCTCATGATCCAGCAACATCTGATCTGCTGGCAAAACAAGTCTTTGGACTAATTTTTACGGTATGCCAGGTATTGCAGTGATGAGGTGGATTCCAAACGTAGGAGGATAAAGGAAAAGCTAATGTTGGTTCAAATGCAAAACGCGCAGAAGGGAGAACAGTGGAAGACATGTCACCGGACTTGAGAGACACAGGGCCCGATTCACAAAAGTAATCTGAGACAAAATCCTAACTTTGCGACTTTCGGTATTCACAAAAGGCATTTAGGAGTAGTAAAGTTAGGATTCCTAACTTTACTACTCCTAAACTGAGACAAAATCCTAACTTTACGACTTTTGGTATTCACAAAGGGCATTTAGGAGTATTAAAGTTAGGAATCCTAACTTTATTATTCCTATATGCCTTTTGTGAATACCACAAATTGTAAAGTTAAGATTTTGTCTCAGTTTAGGACTCCTAAATGCCTTTTGTGAATACTGAAAGTCGCAACGTTAGGATTTTGCCTCCGATTACTTTTGTGAATCGGGTCCCCTGTCTCTCTGGTGGTATGGGACTTCACATGAGAGGAAATCAGACTGATTCGGGGAGTCGAACCAGTCCGCATACAGATCAAGCCTAAAGCAGAATTCCCGAGAACACTTTAATACAACCTGACCCCGGAAACAGTGGCAAGGATTACGCCTGTAATTGAGTCCATGATCGGTCAGGGCATTCTGAAATAGATCATAGGAAGCCTGTGCAATTCGCCCATCATGGGATTGCAAAAACGAGTGGAAAGTACCGCATAGTTCAGGGCCTTAGAAAGGTGAATAACATTGTGATTCCATGTTGTCTTGTGGTACCGAATCCATCTGTGATCCTATTCCAGATTCCTTGCGAAGCTGACTGGTTCACAATGATTGATCTCTGTCAAGCATTCTTCTCCATTCCATTGCACAAGGAAAGCCAGTTTTTATTTGCTTTCCGTCTGGGAAATCATGTCTTAACATGGTGTCATATCCCTCAAGGGTATACTGAAAGTCCATCCATCTTCAATCAGGTCTTGAAGAAGGACCTCGAGAGCTTTATTTTGCCCCGAAACTCAGTGCTAGTTCAGTACATTGATGACCTTCTCATTGCATCTGAAATACAGGAGACTTGTAAGGACGATACTATTGCTTTACTGAACCATCTGGCTGAAAATGTGCATAAAGTTTCCTGAGCAAACTTCAGTACTGTTTGACTGAAGTTCAGTATTTGCGTCATTGAACTGAGAGAGGCAAGAGGAAGGTGTCACCAGAGCGAATGGAGGCGATCATGAAAATGAATCCGCCTACTACCCAGAAAAATTTCAGGATATTTTTGGGAATGGTTGGCTACTGCCGACAATGGATCCCGAATTTCTCCTTAATTGCAAAACCTTTGCAGATGCTGACCCACAAGGATGAGAGTGATCCTGTACCTTGGGATAACAACTGTTTACTTGCCTTCTTGGAGCTGAGAGAGTGCCTGTGTCGGTCTCCAGCTTTAGGAATGCTTGATTACAGCAAAGCGTTTTTACTGTTCTGTCATGAAAGGGAGGGTTGTGCTCTTTCTGTACTCTTTCTGTACTCACCCAGACACATGGAGGTACCCGCAGACCAGTGGTCTATTTCTCAGCTACATTAGATCCTGTAGCTTCAGCGTTGCCCGGATGTCTCAAATCTGTCGCTGCAACAGGTGTCAGTATTGAACGATGTGAAAGCATTGTGATGGGTCAACCACTTACTGTATATGTACCGCACTCAGATGAACTCCTGATGACAAGGACCAAAACACTGCATTTGACTAATAACGGGCTGACAAGATACGAACAAGTGCTGCTTGCAGCAGAAAATGTAACTCTAAAGCACTGCTCTGTGTTAAATCCTGCTACCTTGTTACCTATTCCAAATGCTGATGGAGAAGATTGTGAAGACCAGGACTGTCTGGACGTTACTGAGCTTTGCACCAAGCCTAGACCTGACATTGTCGATGAACCATTGTCTGATCTCGACCAAGTCCTTTTTGTTGATGGTTCATGTCTAAGAGACAATGAAGGCAATCTGAGAGCAGCATTTGCTGTCTGTACCACCTCTGGAGTTGTGGAAGCTGCTTGTTTACAAGGATTACACTCTGCACAAGTGGCCGACATTGTTGCCTTGACCCGTGCATGTCTTGTCTCTAAGCAGATCCGAGTCACCATCTATTACGATACCCAGTACGGTTTCGGTGTGGTTCATGACTTTGGACCGCTATGGTCGCAGAGAGAGTTCCTAACTTCATTAGGTTCTCCCATTAGGAACGGGGAATATGTGAGACAACTGTTGAAAGCATTGCAATAAACAAAGGAAGTGGCGGTTGTTAAATGTGCTGCACATGGGCAGGGAGATGATTTTCTCATCACAGAAAACCGCTATGCGGATGAAGTTGCTAGTTTTTGTGCCACACATGCTTTCATTTTCAATGGGCAATATGTTTGCGAGAGTGCAGAGAAGACCGAATTTAGCATGATGCTAGCTGTTGCAGACACATGGGATGAAGTTAGGCATTTGCAAATGGAAGCTACAGATCCGGAACAAGCGGGTTGGATCAGAGCAGGTTGTGAGAAGGGGGAGAGTGACATATGGGTTTCAACTGATGGCAGGGCGGTGTTGCCGGAATGTCTGGTAAACTCAATGGCAAGGCAGATTCATGGAGCAGCTCATATAGGAAAGGGTGCAATGGTGAGATTGATCAGGCAGACTTGGTTCAATTCAAGGTTTCGTGTGATTGCTGAAGCAGTGTGTCATCAGTGTGTTACATGCCAACAAATTAATGCTGGAAAGAAGACGGTTGTTGCTTTGAGCCACATTGGCAGATCAGGGGGTCCCTTCAATAAGATTCAATTGGATTTTGTTGAGATGCCTTTGTGTAATGGACTGAGGTACATTTTGGTTGTTGTGTGCATCTTTTCTTGGTGGGTAGAAGCTTTTCCAACTAGAAGGGGTAACAGTCTCACAGTCGCAAAGCTATTGCTGAGGGAACTTATACCTTGTTTCGAATTTCCAACTACATTGGAGTCGGATAGAGGAACACACTTCCACAGCGAAATCATGAAGCTGTTGTGTACTGCCTTGAATGTGGATCAAAGACTGTATTGTAGTTACAGGCCAGAGGCATCAGGCATTGTGGAGCAGATCAATGGAACTTTAAAGGTGAGGCTGGCAAAAGCGTGTGTTTCAACACCTTGGAAATGGCCTGATTCATTGCCCTTGGTTCTAATGAGCTTGCGCAGCATTCCTGATAGAAGAACTGGGTTGTCACCCCATGAGATCCTCATGGAAAGGGCGATGCAGTGCCGGCTACAGCTTTGATAAACATCACAGATGACTTGATCCTTGATTACTGTAAAGGATTGGCTGATGTGGTTCGTTCTGTGTCTCATCAGGTTGAAGCAGCAACCGCGACAACTTCGTAAGATCTCTGCCACGACCTGAGCCCAGGAGATTGGGTGCTCGTCTGAAAGCATGTAAGGAAGAACTGTCTTGATTCTCGGTGGCGTGGACCATATCAGGTGATCTTGGTAACGAATACTGCTGTGAAGTGTGGAGGAGTGCCGAACTAGATCCACGCTTCCCATACCTGACGAGTCACAGGTCCCGCCGATGAAACAGCTCCTCTCCCAGAATTAGTTCCAGCCATGATTGGAAGGTCACCAGAGAGGGCAAGCCAAGCTGTGGGGGTTGTTGAGGAAGCTGGATACCCACCAGTTCAAGCTGAGGGCGGTCAAGCTACACAAAACCCAGGTATAGTCTCTGAGGGAGTGGTATAGAGTCTGACTCAGCAGAAGAGGCTGGTGTGGAAATCGGGTGTGTGCAGTCATCTGTGCCATGCAGTCATGGCACAGATGAAACATGGCCTGTGAGATAGAAAAAAAGGAACTTGAGACTTGTATCTGAAAGAGAACTTGTACCTATAAACGAGTCATCTGAGTCTAATCTAAGTGAGTCCGAGCAAGCCCCAGGAGTGTAAGGAGATCAAGGAGAATAAGAGTGCCATGTCGGAGGTGTTCTTCTCCCAAGTGGACTTATCTGATTACCAATGCCAGGGAGAGCAAAGTCCGAGTTCTCAGTACTAATCTTCGAGATTTTGCTGAGAGTTCCTGGAATTGAGGCTAATGCAATCATGTCATTGATTGTGCCTTATCCACCAAGGTTGAGTGGTTTACGGACTCTGATTCTGGAAGACATCGAATTCCCGAGCTTTGGAATTCCACCATCTCCTCAAGAGATTGCAGCATTAAGAGCTGAGCTGTTACAGCGAGTCATTGAGGAAATTGGCCATGATCTCACAAGGGATGTAAATTGAGCCTTTTGAACTTTGTTTGAAAGAAGATAACCTAGGCCCGAGTGGAAGAAGAATAAAAATAGGGGCTTTTCCTTTAGAAGAAGAAAGAGGGCAAAGGAAGTCTTCCAAGCTGTGTAAATACTGTGCCAAAGACTGCTACAACATTTTTTAAGCTCCAAAATAAGTTGATCCTCTTACAGCTACAATCCGAGCCACTTTGAAAATGGAGTCTGGAATTTCGAATCAAAGGCACAAATGTATTATAGGTACACTTATTGTAGGGGTAATCATAGTGATAGCTGTGGTCCTTACTGAATCCAATTTAAGCGCACACAAGGCTGAGGAACAGAGAGTGGAGGAACATGGGGCATCCACACCTACCACTGCTGCCTCAAAAGAGGGTATGTTACGATCTGATAAAGGCTTAATAGAGCAAACTATTCGCTTCCTGCTTGTAGATTTGTCCAAAGGTGATTACAAGCTAAATGCTTATGCTAAGTTGCTGTATGAATATGTGAATACTATGGATGTGAGAGATTGTTATGTGTGTATGCAATTGCCTGTTTCGATCGAGGAAGGTTTTAGGTGCCATCACCTGCCCTTGACGTATGGTATTAGTTGTAGTTTGCTCCTTAGCAGGTTTATGGAAAAGTTCATTACGAGTACTATTTCTCGAATTATGATTTAGTACTTTCAGAAGTTCCAGTCTATAAATATATGAACAGATATGATTATTACAAGCACGAAGAGAAAATGGGAAAGTATTTTGTATCCATGTAACATTAGACACTGTTTAAGCGCACAGACATAATCTGACTTTCACATTAACAGACATAGAAAAGAAATTTGTAGATCAAGTAGAGGCTAGACATAGAGGCTTAACCTTTAAATTTAACAATAGGCAGGGAAACTTTGAATGGACCAAGGAGGAGTTAGCTTACAAGGCTAAGTGAAGCTATGGTCCTACAGCTCTAGATTGGGAACAACGAGGCAACCTTTGCATTCGACAGGTACAGACCCATTATGACACTATTTTTGTGGGACAGAGTGAGTGTGATCACATTTTCCTAATTGATGCTTCTTCAAAGAAGTTCCTACAAGAAGCAGTGCAAGTGGTATCAGGAGTATATTTTGTGTGTGGGAAGAACGCATACTTTCGGCTTCCAAACAATTGGTATGGTACTTGTTATGTGGCAGTTGTGTTCCCAAAGATATATCATGTGGAATATTTGGAGAGTTTGGAGGGAAGATCGAACCATACAGAAAAGTGTGGATTGAGTGCTGGGGAAATTGTGGGAAGCATATTTGGAGTGAGCACCATACCTAGCTTGGGTATGGTGTTGAAGATTAGAAGGTTGTCTGCCATTGTGAATATGTTGTCAGTTAACACAGCTCAGTCATTGTTACTCATAGATGGAAAAATGGTTTTGATAAGGGCGATGTGTTATTAGAAATAGAAGGCGGAGTCTGTCGGATGCTGAAGGTCCATCAGTGTTGCACTTACATTCCTGATAAAAGTAAAGATCTGAGTAGATATATAAGTAACATCACTGAGATACATCATGAGATAGATGGCTTGGCATCATAGAAAGTGAATGTAACTAGCAGGAAACATTAACGTGATGAATTCGTGTTGTGCGACTGACAATCATTAATGTGTCATTTTACGTGTAGGTAGAAATATTAACTAAACTTGTCTTAATTTCTTATGCAATTTCGTAAAGCTCACATGCAGTTTTCTTATGTTAGCTCAATCTTGTAGGACTGAAATGTATTATTCCCTGGAAGCTCTCGCTTTAGTATTAATAGTTGAATTTCATGTGTGCTGTGGAATTTGTTCTTTCTCACGTTTTGCGTTGCAGGTGAAAGAAGCACTCATGTTAGCTAGAATAATGTATTTGTTTTACTAGTCAGGCATGTAGGGGAAAGGTTACATTGTTTGGTCTGAATCGGTAAGAGAAGGCCATTGTCCTTCGCACAGGAGAAGGCTTGGGAACCAAGGACAGAAATGGTGGGAAGAAAACATTGCGGTCCAATTAAAAATTACCTTTAGGATGATATTCAGAGCGAATGGCATTACCCGCAAGGACTCTTGGGAAGGAAACCTGTAATTATGGGACATTGCAAGTAGAAAAAGTACCCACTTATCTTTCAACCTTGGAGAGAGAGCATCTTAGAACGAGATCTGTCTCGATAGCTTTATGCTATCTGACCCATCGATGAAAGAGAGACTTCCTTGGAAGACTCCACATGCTGACACTTTTTATCTCTTGTCCCTGAAGATCCTTAAGTAGGGATGTCAATTTAGTGCTAGTGTAGGGATAGATTGATGCTTTATTTCCATAAACCTTAGATGCAGGGAAATTTGGACTCATGCTTTGTGATCCTCTGCATCCTATTTCTTGAATTAATTGTTTTGTTTACACTACATCCTTTACACTGGACTCACAGATTTGGCTTTATGCTGATTCCGATGTATTTTCACACTCTCGTTTTGAGATGTCTTTATGTCCAGTTAATTTTGGCTTTATAATAAATTAACTACCCTTACGTAGTTGTCTGTAGTTACTATGTGTCTAGAGAAATTCCTGTTGAATTGATTGGCATTAATAACGACTTTCTCCACTCTACACTTCCATGCTGCTAAAAAGAACCATCGGATTGTGATACTCTAGTAGGTCCAGAATTTATGGGTCTGGCCCTTTCAGTGTCCTAGGACCCCAGTGGATCACCTTTTTCTCTGAGGCCTCCTCCAGCCCCTCTGACGTTGCTGCAGTGTGCCCCACCCTGCTGAGCAAACCTCCCGCTGGGCCTCCTGCCCCGACAGGACTGTGGGCTGTGGAAGTGCCTCCGCAGAGCACCGAAGCCGCACGTTGGCTTGAGCACCCTGCCTCTCTCTGCACTCTGTGAAGAATAATCATGAGGAAAAATAGTTAGGCAAGAGGGAAGATTTATACAACATTGAACTTATTGACCAGCAGCAGATGAGAGGTTAATTTGACTGAATGGGATACTATGTCTAATGACCATCCTGTAGCACAAGACCAATACCCTAATTGTGATTTCCTTCCAGATTAGGTACAACCCTCTGCAAATGAGGGAACACTGTTGCCTCAACATGCCTGCTAGGCTCCGGCAGCCCGGGAAAAAATGTGAAGACACATTTAGCCACCTAGAAAAGGCCCCGTTTTGGGGGGCATTGGTGATCCTATATCTCTTCCAGAGATCTCCCTACAGGTTGAGACAGCTTCAGCCATAATCTTCTAAACAAGTTCTGGGTTTTGTTTTGCACATGATGTACACTTGCATGCTCGCACAGCCAATAAGTACAGTTTCTGACTCTCTGTGAGTGGCGTTTGTCATGATGTTGAGTTTACATCATCTTTGAGTGACAAGGCTCATACAGTGGCTGTAAAGTCAGTGCAAAGAGCCCCTTGAGAGCACTAGAATGTGTCACTCTGCATGTTTTCCCCTAACCAAAGGCAACACTCCCCCTATTAAGGGTGATGTAGTTCTATCATTAGTCTTTATTGTGGGGGAAATTTCTTTCCATTCTAGATATATGCCTAAATATGTGAGTGGCTGATCTCGATTTATAATTGGAAGACGTGTCAAAAGTGATGTAGAACTTAACTAGAACAGGATCACAATATACTAACATTGTTATACAATAATTTATACTAAATCTGAGCTATTGTTTGGTCGTTTTGTGCTATCAGTGATACAGGAGGAGAGTGAGATGAGGTTGGGCCCGATTGGAAATCCAAAAGAAAGTACTCATGGTGAGCCCAGGACCACCTTAGAGCAGTATTTACCCTTTTTAGTGATCCTGTTAAGAAACTGGCCTGATTTTAGTTGCAAAACATTAATAAATACTGTAAGGAATCGCTATTTTGAAAGGCCAGCCTTAACACAACCCTTTGAAATCGCAATTCCTCATGATATTCTAAACCCTTTTAGCAATTCAGTAGCATTATTGAATAGTTAAATGGGTTTAGTACATTTGAAAAGCTTCCCTCCTTTTTATACACTAAAAACTAGCTTACACAACATTATGTTCCCTTCCTGCACCACTGGTTCTCGTGATGTTATCAGTGTTTTCGCTAACCCAGGCTCGCTGTCACTGGTACCAATCAATCATCCTCCCAGAGCCTTCAAACTACCCCCAAGCTCTTTCAGGGTCAGTATACAGGCCTCAGCATGGTACAGTAAACACAGCACCTTGGAAGCACATCTAATTGTGTCTAATAGAAATTGCAAAACAACCATCACAAGAGCATCTGCTATCTCAGCGTGGTACATGGGTTTTCTGCATGCATTTTCACTCATCAACACTCCCTAAGTTAATTAACCATTTCGCATCACAATGTCTTCCGCACACTATTCCCTATATACTACAGCAATCTTGTTTAAGGTGGCCGCCAGCGTGCAACTAGTTCTCACAGGGGCCACCTTCCATCTAAAGAGGGAACAAAACCCTACATTGAGCCTCAGAGCCCAATACAGATATTACACACTGAGGACTGGTATCAGTTTTCAAGTTGAGCTGGGCATGCACTTAGAATTCAGAGTCAACTTTGGGTGTGAGAATAAGACATGGACTAATAATGTATAGACATTTGAAGAGGCTTGTTAGCAAATAAATAAATCTACGCATAAGCTGGCAGAAGAGGAACTAGGTATTTTCATTGTGAAACTTTGCTCCTTTATCTACCTGAATATTAACTACATCTTTATTGCATTGAACTACATAGATGGTTGCTGTATCTCTTGCTTGCTACCTTGCTGATATGGAGAATTCTTACGGCCTTGAAGTTTTGGGACATATTCCTAGAGGGTAATGTAGACTATATTTACCTATTCCTCACAATTTGCCATCACATAATGTCTATATCCTTACAGACACCCTTGTTATTCTGCCTGTAACACTTTGTAAGATCAGATTTCTGAACCCCTACTTTCATTTCTAAAAAACATTGCAATTCTTTGCTAAGACTTGGCTGACATTGTCACGCATGAGAAGAGGCCACTTGATAGTTTTGTTAAAAATAAATGATTATTGTATTTTTCTTACAAATTTTGCGAAGCAGAGCACGATTCATAAGATATAAAGTCCTGCCTGTAAACAATGAATATTGTTAAAGTTAATATAATGGTATTTATGGACCGTCCGCTACCCTGACAATTGTCTTTATTCTGTTTTACACTGAACTTCCATTCAAGATATAAGCTACAGAGTACCAGCCAATGTACTGAAATTGAACTATTTAATTGAAGTCTGTACGTGTTTTTAGTAATCAAACTGCACTTGTGGCTGCTATTAACATGAAGGCAAAAAGAACATACAATAAGAAATCACTTCAAAGCTGAGTATACCCTCAGCCTCAAGATCCTGGTTGCTGAGTGGCACTCTTATTTTATTTGGGGCATCAGTGACTGGATGCTGGACAGACTGATTTTTCAAGCTCTGTCTCTTAAATGTCACTTCAGTGTGGATATGACGGCTTTGAGATGGAGCTTTGAGTTTTCCCTCTATTTCACCCATCATCCCAAACAGGAAGCAAGGGCAATAGGTGCCAGTGTTCAAGTCTGGCTCATCCTATGTCCCTATATCTTTCCCCTTTTCCTATAATTCATCATCTTTTGATCATGATATGGCGACCCTATTTGCTCCTCTATGGACGTCTCAATCTTGGTTCACCACTCTCCTGGAGTTGTTTTTACTTCACCGCATCCACCTTTCCCATTACTTGAACATTCAGTAAAAGCCAGCTGGGAAGTCGACAATGGAGTTCTGAAGGGCCATGTAGAGTTAGTAACCTTGACGAGTGCCGTTATGTCTCCAATTGCAGAACTCATATATAATTCCTGGGCTCCTGGTACTCTCAAATGCTGTAGATCAGTTTGAATAGGCTAGGTTTGCAAAAGGTATTGATAATCTTTCAGCTTTTTTAATTTTGGTGACCAACTTTTTTGACCTTGCTCTTTATGGATTGCATGGTCTGCCATATTATAAACATTTGCAGTTCTGACATTTCTGCTGCTCACCTTCGAGCTGACGTATCACTTTCAGGAAGTGACCCTTTTTTGTCAATTTACTAAAAAGTGTTGATATACACTCCTTCTTATTCCACTTACTCGTGGAATAACAAGTTGGTTCTATCTCTCTTAGATGGTTTAGAAGGTTGGCCTGCAAATGAGGATTCAAGATGACAAGGGTTTGGATATTTCCTGATTGGAGGTTAAGCTTAGGGCCTTTACCCCAAAGGGCATCTGTTTATCCTTGTCAAAGCACACGAAAACTTTGTCGTCTTTGATTTTCCTAACTCTTCCTGGCAGTTTTGGATTATGCATTGCCCAATGTCTCAAGGCCAAGGAACAAAAAAGAAAAAAAATGAGTGCCTCGGGTCTTCTCCTCAACTTCAGATCTATTTCCTATACCCCAATTTGAGCGGTTTCAGTATCAACACTGACCCCCTGGATGCGCATGGTCCTCCTTATGACTGGTGTAGATCTATGTAAATTGAGTGCGCACTACGCCGAGAGTGCAGTGGCCTCTAAAACCTTACTTTTAAGTTTTCAGTCTTCAACGCAGCAGATGGGTCTCACTATTCCACCTTCAAAACCTTTTACTTAGACCTCTTGAAACTGCTGCTTTAAGGCATAGATATTGCATAGTGCTACCATTCAGGACTTGAAGCCACATGTAGATGTCCCCCTCTCTGGAACAAAATCATAATTTTAAAGGAAAACATGAAGGCTTATATTGTCTTTCCCCACTAATCCCACCGTTAAGATATTTGTCTTTTCTGTTCTTATTTACAGCTGCTCCCACTTAAATTCACCTGGTCTTTTCTTTGACTTTCTGAGCCTCTGTTTTCCGAGTTGCTGTGATTTCATGTAATTTTCCAACTCATCGATTTAGTCACCCTAAATTTCACAGCAAAAAGACGGCGGTACGATTACTGGTGTGTACATGTCTGAAAACCTTCAAATAATTGTAAAATATTTGATTATCTTTAAAGCTGTTACTCCCAGCTGAGTAATAGCATCTGTGGCTTTAAGTGAAAGTAAATGAGTTTGCAAAACCTCTGTCCTAGTGTTTCATAATCTCACACAACCATTTCCCACTTAAATAGAAAGTGTCTTTCGTGCGAAGCTAAGCACACTTGCTTGCTATGCTGGGTTCCAACACACCTGGTGGTGCTTATTGCATCTTTCTGCATGCTCACCTGACCACTGACCGCTCAAGTTTCCATGCAGTGCTTTGCCGTCCTGATGCAGTGGACTCAAGAAAGGCATTTGTTATTCTTCATCGCATCACCACTTGCTTTGTTCCTAGCAGACTCTGGCTGTTGGCCTAGTCATTGCGTCATTCATTTCAACTCACCTGCAGGCCAAGTGTGGGGTGGTTCTAGATGTTGTTAGCCGGCCAAGCATGGATGTTTTGTGCAGCTTGTGCAACTCCTCACAATGCCCCACTGTACTTCTCCAGACTCTGCCCTACTCTACTATTAGGAAAGGGATTTTAGGACAGGCTCTCTGGAAGCATGCACTTACTTGGTGAGTAAGCTATGCAGCTATCGCTATCTATTTCAATTACTGCCACTAGCACTCTTTTGTTGTTGGTACTATTTCTCTCTGCCTGACTTTGAAAATTTCCCACAGGTGCCCTCCTTCTCCCACTTGCCACAGTTATTGTCCAATTTCTATTCTCAGCAGTTTTGCCCGTCTTAGAGAGATCCAAGAAACATGCATTATAATGCACTTTATATATTGCCACCTCTAGCTTCTTGTTTTGTTTTTTAAATATGTTTTAATTGGCATTTCGCTACAATAGACATGGCATGGCACATTCTACAATGCGTTTCACTCTTTTACGCATTGCCATTTTATGCTATGACCAAGAAGTCGCTAAATCATTAAGATAAGGGTATAGCATGGTAACGATACAGCTTAGAGTTGTATACAGGCAATCGTATTTGGATGACTGTGAGGTTATATCGATTGAGATTTCGATCCTTATGAAGAGCCTGCTAAAGGTGGAAAAGCGGGATGAGAAGTTGGCCACTTAACAGCCAGAAAGTGATTGTTAAATTGTGTCCAAGGGACTTGTAGCCACCTAGCATCTTCTATATTTGTCAGCTGACACCTCTCTTCCAAACTGCCCGTGTTGCCTTTCTCTCATTTTTACTTCTCAAGATGTTGATTATGGTTACCACCATTTTCAGAGAAAAATAGCAGGCTTTTGTTCTCCTTTTGAGATTCTGGAAGGATCAGAAAATAGTACTCGAATAGGCATATTTGTGTAAGTCTTGTGTATTCTTTAACATTACAGTTTTGTTTACTTTGATAATCGTAGAATAGTTTAGGCATTTCTAGCGTGCTTTTGAAGCGATCTTTTCTTGTAGTTGCTTTTTCATGTTTATTTAGAATGTGGACAAATAAGGTCTGTTACTGATTTTCCAAAGTGTTTTATTGGCCCTGACCTAAAAATACCAGCCATGCCTGTAAAACACTGGCCAGATGCATCTCTGCTTCCACAGAAATGCAGCTCTCTCACTTGTGTTTCAATGGTCCCAGTTATGCATTTCTGTTTACAATACACCAAGGCTGTTCAGGCAGATTTCCTGCTTTCATGCTGTGATGCAATGTTCCCAGTTCATACTGTGACTATTTCTTTAAACAAAACACAAATTACAGAAACCAATATAAATTGTTTATATTAAGTATTGTGTTGTATTGCAGCTTTTACATGATACTTTACCCCTGACAGAACTGGGATCTTGGGCCGACTTTAACAGTGAATAAGAATCTGTGTCAGCATTAAGAATGGACCAGAAAGGTTGGTTGTTAAGAGTTGGAATGAGGGGTTGATCCTTCACATCTTTCTTAAAAGCTTTGAGGAAAGAGCAACCAATTCTGGAAGCAGCGCTGACTTTCCCAGTTGTAGCTCAGTTTAAAGAAAGGATCCCTCTTGGAAAGCATAAGTAGGAAAAAACAATACTAACGAAACAAAAACCTCCAAAGTGCTGGATCCCAATTTTAGAACAGTTCTGGTAAGGGTGAAGTTTTGGACCTGGGTATGACCATGACTGCAGCAAAGCTGGAGCTAGCAGGGTGTTAGAAGAATTGGAGCTGAAGCTGGAACTGGCAGGCTTGGAGCAGAGCTGTTTGGTCTTCCAATGATGTTTTTTAAAACTAAAAAGGTGGGGATGCGGGGAGGAGAGGCCACTAACTCATGTCTTGTGGTCCTGCCCAAGGATCCAGGGGTTCTGAGACTGGATCCTGTCAGTAACATGTGCTTGTGTTACAGGTGCTATGTGAGCTGCTCTGGCAACTGTCTTCTGCAGTACGTTGTTGTATTCCGCTTTAGGTGTCCGTATATAGGTTTTCCTGAATCATGTCCTTATATAGGCACAATTCGCATTGCCCTTATATAGGCATAGAATCCCTGTCCTTATTTAGGCATTAACCGTGCACTCCAAATACAGGCATGGTCACCGACATCCGTCCACCCTAACGTCACAACGAGTTCTTAGAAACCAGACCCTTAAGCTTCGGGAGTTCCCCTAGCACAGGACTATTGATTTCTCCAAGAACTCATCTATTATGTATGAACAGTTATACCTTAAGGGTTCATTCCTGACGTCTTCCTCTGTCTGACTTCACATCAATGCTAACATTCCAAGACACCTACCAGGTATAAATATACCTTCCTTTGCCCAAGCAAGTTAGAGGAGACCTCGACTTCAGAGGAACCCGTATCCCGGCCTGACGCACTGAGAAGACGCTGTCATTCCTGCACGCTGACAAATCCAGCTTCCAGTGTTCTGACTCTCTTCGCGGGGTGTTAGAGTTCCAGATCCGGCAAGAGATTCCCACCTCTCTCATTCTCAAGGTGTGGAGCTGACTAGAACCTAGAGGGACTCTTGGCATACCATACTTGGCGTACTATACTTAACATACTCTTAGTATACCAGACTAGAGAATACTCCACCTACTTCTACCTTTCCCTACACCTAGACCAGGTTAGGTACATTGGGGTAGAACTAGCTTAGAGACACATCATATGAGTACTCGCCTTTTTAGCTCATGTTATTTATGTACGTGAATATATGCTAAAAGATAATGCTAGCGCAGTATTATTTATTTCTACTGCTTACGCTGTACATTATTTATCTTGCATACTGTCTTGTGATCATAACAGCACATATCTCTTACACGAGAAACAAGACTGTTCAATAAAACCCTTTTTATTGAAACGCCCGTCTTTCCTTTCTGTGTAACTCTGTAGAAACTAAGCAAGCACGATTGACTGAGTGAAACTATTATCTATTGTTTCCACGATTCTGAGACGTGTTCCGATTCTAAAGGGAAACAAAGTTGTCACGTTTTTTGGTTGCCAGAAACTACTCCCTTCTTGTTCTCAAGGAGTTTCTAGTGGCCTCTGAGCTAGCTGGTACAAGTAATAAAGTTTAATATACTCGATAGGGACATACCGACCTTAGTCCTATGTCAAGCCTATAGGTTATATTATTCCAATGCGCAGAGCCTATTAGGGACATAGGAACTACACTACATGGCGCCCAAACGTTTGGTAAGGCAGTAATTTAACGCTAGATACTGAGTAACTCAGTCGTGCTTTTCTCAGAGACCCCTACTCACATACTCCATAAGACGTCTGGAGTGGGTAGGGTTAAAATATCCGCCAAAGCTAAATAGGGAAGCACCCTATATATTAGTTGTTTGGTTTGCTCAACGTTGAAGGATACAGTGTTCCAAAATATTGTGCACCTTATCTTTTGTTTCCTTGAAACTTGTTCTACATTTTTCAAAAACAAATGTCCAACCGGGACAATGCCACCGACACCGGTGGAGTTACGGCTGACCCAGTCGTAACAGTTTTTAACTTTACAGGTTTAAATGAACCTGAGGAGGGTGTTATAGACACCAATCCAAATTTAAGAAGAGCCATCACTCTAAAACTTATAAAACATGGCCTACCACCAAGAGGCGGTAGAGCAGTTTTCGTGATAGAGGCACACGAATCCTTTCAGACAGAGGTATTCTATTCATGGGTAATATTTCCTTTATCAAATTCAGTAACAAGACTGTTTCACTTCTACAAAGAAGATGAACCACCAGAGGAATATATTCCTTTCGAGGATATTGAAATTCCACTAACATACCAGGAGCATCAGCTCTGGTTTAAAGGCACCCTAAAACATCACAGAAACATTACCAGGCTCGGTCCACTGGGTAGACCAGGAGCAACATGGCCGATTCTAGCCGGCTACACTCCTCATCCTGACCTCGAAATAATGTCAGACGAGGAACTACTTACTCAACTTACAGAGTCGATAAATATTTACAGACAATTAGTCCAATATGTCATGCGGACTTTCACAGTCCAACCACCATTAACACTTCCAAATCAAACCCCTCAACAGGGGAATGCACTAAAAATTACACCACAGACTCTATACGCAGTCATGGGAAAAATGCCCACAAAACGTGAGCAAATTCCATTCTGGTAGCTCAAAAAATTACTCAAATTGAAGCAGTATTTCGTAATACTAGCCCTTATGAGGAACACAGAATCCTAACAGTCTGTTTACCAATGGGGATCACACCACAACTGGAAGACTGCACCACTTGGGGCTCAGTCTTTGCTGCCATCTATACTAAAACACATGGTGTTCCATCAATTGCAGTAATACCAGATGTCCTGAAACAAATTCAAAACGAATACGGGGCAGAGCCTGCTCTGAATTTAGGTATGAAATTACTGAAAAATTTCGACCAGGTCTCAACAATAATATTATCTAATATTAAAGGGGAGGCAGCAGTAGTGGTGATCCGCCAACGATTAAGGGAATTCGATGTTACAGAACATCAAACAGAACTACCCAGAATAATAGAACAATCTTATGCAGAATTAGGCAGAGATAGTT
Source organism: Calotriton arnoldi (assembly GCA_963921515.1). Taxonomy (NCBI): domain Eukaryota; kingdom Metazoa; phylum Chordata; class Amphibia; order Caudata; family Salamandridae; genus Calotriton; species Calotriton arnoldi. The sequence goes on from CAWUFW010000311.1 coordinate 2,784,915, forward strand.
TGGGTGGAAGACCATTGAAGCCAAAACTATCTGAAAGTCCTGAGAAGGACTCTATTAAACAAACTCCTACATCTTCTAAAAAAAAGTGGGAAACTAACAAACAAAATTCAAACGAGAAACGTTCTCAATCTAGAGGTAGGTCTCCTCAAAAGGAGCCCTCTGAAAGGAGGTATAACCTCAGGAATAGGGATAATTTAAAAAGCCTGACAGGTATCAAGATACTGATACACGTTCCTCTCGTACCTTTCAGATCTCGTCACAGACATCGGAAAGAAGAGGACGGTCAGAACATAGAGAAGAACGCGTGAAATCGAAAGACGACAAACACGTTCAGAAAAGTAAATCTAAACCTCAATTCTCAAAAAGAAGGTAGCATGTCTGAAGATCAGACATGCCGAGGATACTGAGAACACAACTCAAGAACGGAGAACAGACAATGCTGGACAGTGCGGCAGAAGTCACAATAGCTCGCCAGAACCTGAAGGAACTTCTGGAGATAGTGGACTTGAATGAGTACATTACAGTTGAGACTGTAGACACCAGGGTTAGTACTCCACAAAAGTTATATGAAATAACACTCCGGATGGAGGGAGACATACCAAGACAGATGAAAGTACTCTTTTGGGAAAAACTTTCAAGGGGCTATGACATACTTCTAGCAGAAAAAGACTGGCCACCACAATTTGTCAGGGAGTGCCCACATGGTGAGGACATTATTATGCCTGCCTTCTCCAACCATATTCCAATTCATCTCAAATATACTTATGCCAGGAAATGGGCAGTTGCCCAGGCCCCAGCATTATATAAAAATCATGTAGGATGGGATGAGGACTCACCTCACCATAAAATACATTTGAAAAATGAACCTACTGCACAAAGGCAGTACCCAATAAAGCAAGAAGCTAAAAAACTGGTCAGGGAGATCTTAGATCAACTTGAATACCAAGGGGTGATTGAAACATGCACCTCTTCAATGAACAATCCTTTGTTTCCTGTCTCCAAACCAGACAATACATATCGTCTAGTCTTGGATTACAGACACTTAAACACTTGTTCAAAAACATTTGCAGTACAAAATGCACATAGTACAGCATTAATGAATAACATTGTGCGTAAAAAATATAAAACTACATTGGATATCTCAAATGGTTTCTTTTGTCAAAACATAGCACCTGGAAGCAGGTACTTAACAGCTTTCTCAATAATGGGGACCCAGAGTCAATTTTGTCGACTCCCACAAGGGTTCAAGAACAGCCCAGGGTTATTCTCAGCGAGGGTAACGGAGTTACTACAAATTTATGATAATGAGGCATTGTCATATGTCGATGACATCTATCTGACAGACGATGACCTGGACAAACACTTGAACAGGGAGAGTACCATTATATTGGGCTTCGCCTCTGAGGGCTACAAATTCAACTTCAAAAAGTCCAGAATTGCCCATCTCAATGTCCTCTTTTTAGGATATGAGCTTTCAAGTGAAGGCAAGAGCTTGGCAGCTAACTTTTTAGAAAGGTGTGCGCTGCTCCAACCTCCTAAAACGCTGAAAAATTGACAATCCATCCTGGGTTTCCTAAATTTTGGAAGAACTTACATTCTAAATTACGCAGAAAGGGTTAAACCTCTGTACGCACTAATCAAACCTGATTTTCCAATCAAGAATTGGACACAAGAACACACAGAAATCTTGCGTTCACTCCAAGCTAACATGTTAGCAACAAATCACTTACAAACACGCGTAAGTCAGCGCAACTTAGTGATCTGAATAATTTCGGGTCAATGCAGATTCACCTACTTAACATTTAATGAGGGTGAAAAAGTACCAATAGCATACAAATCACATTTGCATACACAAGCAGAAATGCGCTTCACTTCAACTGAAAAAATACTGACAGCAGTTCAAACCGCTGTAGCAAAAGAAAGAGCTCTAGCCCAAGGGAAATGCATTATTGTCGTAACCCCGGTACCGGCTTTAGAGGCGGTAACTAAAGCGAGCATTCCAAATGCTAAAGCATTACATCCTAAATGGATACAATGGGTTAATTATCTTGCTGCAACAGATGTTGAATATGTTTTTGATCCCGATCTAAAAACACAAGCGTTCCTGCAATATGAACATGAATGTCCTCTGCCCACTGAGATTCTGCCTCTCGATCAGTACGAATTTATAATTTACACTGACGGATCCGCACAACCCGCTACAGGGAGTAAGCAAGCTTACAGTGCAGCGTGCGCAATCGTTAAAGGTCGCATGCGCGATGGCAACTTCAGACCTATGGTCACAAAAACCCAATCTCTAGGAGATTGTACAGCTCAGCGAGCTGAACTACAAGCATTCAAACTGGCACTTGAAAGTACAGATCGCGAATTCCCCACACTAATAGTGTGCGATTCTTTCTACTGTGTGCAGTCGTATAATGAATATATACAAACTTGGCTTGAAAATGGGTTCAAAGATGCAAAAGGTGGCACAATAAAGCATAAAACGCTTTGGGAACAAGTAGTTCAGTTAAAAAGCGAACTACCAAAGGCTCTCGTGATCCATACACTGAGTCATCAACGTGATGGCGTTCACGTTGCAGGGAATTCATTGGCTGATGAAGCCACAAAGGGGGCTGTTCAGATGGCTTCCGTAGCTGCGATCACTCGTTCAAAAATGAGAATAGACAGTGAGATAATGTTCGCTGTCAATGCCACAAGCAAAGGCAGTGGTGCAGCGTTACCAAAAAAGTTTCCACTCAAGTACTCTTATGTAATTGATGCGAACAACGTTCCTTTTGCTCGAATCCCTGGAGTGGGGGATAGGGTAATTCCAAACATGGAACGTAGAGCGGCTTTGATTTATGAAGCACATTTGGGGGAGGGTCTGTCACATCAAGGGATCTCTAAAACAATATTAACATTAAAAGAGATGTACTGGTGGCCTGGAATGAATACACAGATTCACATCTTCGTCAATGACTGCATAGACTCTAAGGTACAGCGAGATGCAGAACGCCACCAGACACCATGCTACGAAGTAGCCTGCCAGGGACAGACACCATTGTTAGACAGCATTAGACTATCTATGCACAGGCGTCCTTGTGGACAACTGCAATCCCACAAATACTAAGTCAAGGTTCCTATGGATATGGCCTCAGCGCTCGGCTGACGCTCGAACTGTTATAAAAGATTTGCGAGTCTTTATCGGCACATACGCAATAGGCACGCTACATTCTGACCAGGGCCCTGCGTTTAGCTCTCGAGCTTACAAAGAAGCCATGGCCAATCTGGGCGTTGCATTGCGGTACTCCTCTCCGTTTCATCCTGAGGGAAATTCTGTTGTGGAAAGGAAAAACCGGGACATAAAGCAGTCTATAACAGCTAGGGTATTAGGTTCGGGTGATGGGTGGGTCAAACATCTTTATGGGTTCCAACGCTCATTAAATAATTTGCCAAGAAGTTCTCTAGGGGGTCACTCCATATGAGGTCCTATTTGGGACAAGAATGTGGGTGCCAGATCTAGAATGTAGAGGCACAGTGGTGGAAAATAAACCCTTTGATATCAAAGATCTTTTGGCTGTTTTACAGGATCTAAATGAACTAAGATCGAAACAAAGCAACGTATTCCTGCAGCCAACCACCACTGGGGAAAAAACGGCGGTCCCAGCAAGGCCTGTCTGGATTCCAAAAGTTGGGAATCTAGTCAGAGAGAAAATTGCGGAGAAGAAGGAATTTGGACCTTCTTACAGACAACCAGTACCTGTCCTAGCCATACACGGAACAAGAACAGTACTTCTGCCGCCCCTTGCTGGAAAAAAGGAGAAAAGATTTGTGTCCATCGACCTCATCAAACCACAGTATGTGGCCAATACTAAGTAGTAGGCCTCGTGGACTCCGACCTAGTAGCAGACACACTCCTCTCGCTACTATCCAAGAGGTTCAGACTGAAAGACTGATAACCATCGAGAATTCAGCAGTAATAGATGAAGGACTGAGCAACAATGCTATGGAACTCATCCCTCTTGAAACTCAAGTAACAGTTCGTCCAAATACACCTGTCTACACCAATGTGACAAGTGATCAACTGGTTCCAGCGATTTCTACAAATCCTGATGCAATTCCAACAATTGACAGAACTGCTTCTGGCTATTTCATTAACTTTGATACGCTTTGAGCCCGAGATGTCGCCAGCATCACAAACTTTTAAACAGCAAGTACAAGACTTTTTTCATTTTTTGAGAAAGACTTATCTGGTTTCACCGTGGATTGAACTCTGGGTTATTTCTGGAATATTTTTCTTCCTGCTTTGGCTAGCTTTGGTTATGACTATGAGCGTGCTTATAAATGGCAGATATATCCATGTGAACACTGAAAGAAAAGAAGTGAACTTACTTTTGAAACCTCACAAATCATCCCATCATGAAACAAGAGACTTGTCTGCAGTGAACATCACAGCCGTTCCTATACAGGATGGTATAGTGTGGGACAATGCTGATTTCGATATTTTCGGCCCTACGGAACATTTGAACATTCCACATTTATTTAAGATTTCACTAAGTGATTTTGTTTCATCCAGTACCTATTCTGATGATTGGGACTTTGAAACTGTAAATGACATGATGTTTGACCTAGAAAAGTCTGCTGCATTTTCTAATAATGAATATTTAGAGGGTTCATCAGACTATGAACAGCTGTATTGCTATAGCCACTATGGTCATCATTTTTGCATAAATCTGCAACACCTAGAAATGTGTTTATGTTTAACCAATGGGAGCATTGTCCTACACCACCGAAAGGTAGTTCAAAAACATTTGCTAAAACGTTTCCATATTTTTCAGGATACAATACATCTGATCCAGAAACATTTTACTATAAAAACGTAAACAAAACCGGACTGAAAATTATGTTAACTAATACAAAACAGATTTACTCTGCTGCATTTATTGCCCAGCTGTCTAGACATGGTTTTGACTTGTGGAAAGACACAATAGACACAAAATCTGTCTGGGGTACTAAAGATTGGCAAGTGCAGGGGATAGAAGCTTTGTTTAGAGCCTGTATCGTCCCTCAGCAAATAATGTTTTTGAATGACACGGTCCAACAAACGTCTTGCCTTGGGTTAGCCAAGATCAAAGACATGAAAGCACCTTCTGTACCAACACCTGCAAGTGATAACAATACACAGGCAGCGGTTACAGTTGACACCATACTACAACTCAACAGAACAAATCCTGATTGGAGAAAATGGTTGATCTGGCCCACAGACACAAACAACTGTCATGAGAGATTCCTGAATAAAACACAGGGGTTTACTATTCATAGGCCAGACCCACAATACGTCCAAAGACAACATCCGGGGGTAGTAACAACATACAGTGTAGGGAAATTATGCCTCGATTGGCTGCAAAAATCTACACTTAAGGATGTGAAACAACACTTATCTTTACTTAAAGAAGACGCAGACCTTAGGGAATTCTTGCTTTGACCAAGAAAACCGCGTCAAAAACGTTTCATATATGCCGGCATCTATGCTGCTTATAATGAAGCATGGAAGGTGTCACAGATGGAGGCCGCAGAACGAATACGTGAACTTGATCGTATTAACTTAGAGAAAACTCTCTCTGTGGTTGACAATGGGTTAACAACTTTGTCCTCCAGAATTTATTCATTGGACAGTATTGTATCCTCTGCTATCGACATACTGAAACAAGATTTAGCCATGTTACAGCAAGGCCAATCTCAGTTGCGTTCTATTGTGTTATTAAGCTGGACGCTGCAATCTTTGCATGCGGGCTATGTGCCTTGGTGTTTTATCAACACGACGGCTCTGTTTGCAGAATACAATCTAACTGATAAACAGATCGAACTGGCATAAAGGGGAGCAAAGTATACAGTACTGAGCATTGAAAAACTTGAAAAATTACCATTCACAGTGGCAGAAAAACCAGCTACAGAAAGGCTTATTCATGCCAAAATTAGTCTACCTGTGACTACTTTCCAGTTTCAGTATTGCCTTAAACAGATGCAAGCAGGCAAATATGAAAGGTTGGGTAAAGAATACATTAAGACATCCTGGAATTTACCTTACACATATAGATGTTGGAGTGGGGATCGTGAAGTGTTTCTGAGCGGTACACACTGTGAAAGTGCACTAAGCGGTTCACTAATTTGTCAGGACATATCTTTACACGGGGCTTGTAATGGTTCTGTGGCAAATTTGTCCTGCCACCAGCAGGGTACACCGGCTACTGTGATTAATCCAACGTTTGGCCAACTTTCTAATGGGAGTTACCTCATGTTGAATGATCAGAGTTGCTGTGGCATGTTGCCAGGCATCCCATATCTAGTAACGGTCAACTCCAGGGTCACTTGCTGTATGCAAGTATTGTTTGCCCCAATAGACACAGTCAGGGAGTCGCCTTTATGGCCTTCGTTGAATGTCTCTTTTATACGATTTGATACTTTAAGCAGAATGAAAGCCATGCTTATACAACAATCAGTGCCTTTGACCTCGGCCAAGGAAACCTATGATCTACAAGTCGCAAGGACTTCGGCTGAGATACAGGCTTTAATTCGTACAAACTGCCCTATACATTTCGTAGAAATGATGGACGTATCTTTAACATGTCTGATACAAGCGGAATTGTACATGTATTTAAGACCATCTGTTCCGGACTATTAGCACCTTTCCAGGCTGTCCTCGGAATCATCCCAAACTTCGCACATTTGGTGTTTGGTGGTGTGCCGTTAATTCTAGCACTTGTTGCAGGAATTCTGTTTCTATTCCTCCTACTACGCTATGGCAAGCCTATTCCCTAACATCACTCCGAGCGATGTGGAGGAAGCCCTCCTTGAACGGAAATGCCATGAGCGAATAGTACAGCTTTTGGGCATGCCTCGTCTAAGGGAACTTAATACAACGTGGTTCCTGTCATTCAGACCAATCTGGCAAGATTGCATCTTACCTGTTCTACGCTGCCTGTTTTGCGGTGAAGAATGCGTGCTAGACACCTGTCTAACACTCCCATCAGTCATGCCAACGGATATCGATACTCTGCTGGACCCGTTAACGGCCCATGGTGTGTGTTGTCCCCAGAGGCTACCAATCCTGATGACGGCATTCATTGAGATCTCACAGACGCTTCCGGCTGCTGCTGAGGTACGAGATGGATCAACAGGCACACAAGTAACAACGGACACGAACATTGCTTCTTCTGCTGAAGGCGATGTTTCTCATCTCTGTGCAATTAACCTTCTGAACGAGGTGTTCCAAATGTCACCATCTTCGGTGGACGATATTTTGGCTACAGAAATAGATGATCTAATGTTTACGCCAGACCCATACACTGACTTTGATTCGGCTCACAGTGTACCAGGGCAACAATGAAATTTGGCCTTCATATTTTCAAAACTTGGAACTATTCCCAGAAATTGAACTTTTTCTTTAAAAAAAATAATTTTTCTCGATAGAAATGACATGGCAAAAGAACAATCTGCTTACAGTAGAACTAGTCTTATAAAACGGACTTCTTTGAATACTTCCAGGGACACATTGTCACCTTACTTGTCTAACATTTCATTTAATTCCATGATATGCAATGGCTTTGATTTTAAGAACTTATCGACCATTTCGTCATATGTATATATTTCTGTTTCATTCACGTTGCATTTTACTTCCATTATATGCTTAGAATGAAACCGATGCTTTGAATGTACAGTACCTATTGCATTTCAACAGTTTTGAGCTTCTTTTAAAATGCTTTTAGAAATGTTTTTAGCAACATGTGGTACTCAATTTTATGTTTAGCATTTAAATGTTTAGCATTTAGTATTATCGTTCATTCGAAAGTGGAGTGGGTGTTGTATTCCGCTTTAGGTGTCCGTATATAGGTTTTCCTGAATCATGTCCTTATATAGGCACAATTCGCATTGCCCTTATATAGGCATAGAATCCCTGTCCCTATTTAGGCATTAACCGGGCACTCCAAATACAGGCATGGTCACCGACATCCGTCCACCCTAACGTCACAACGAGTTCTTAGAAACCAGACCCTTAAGCTTCGGGAGTTCCCCTAGCACAGGACTATTGATTTCTCCAAGAACTCATCTATTATGTATAAACCGTTATACCTTAAGGGTTCATTCCTGACGTCTTCCTCTGTCCGACTTCACGTCAATGCTAACATTCCAAGACACCTACCAGGTATAAATATACCTTCCCTTGCCCAAGCAAGTTAGAGGAGACCTCGACTTCAGAGGAGCCCGTATCCCGGCCTGACGCACTGAGAAGACGCTGTCATTCCTGCACGCAGACAAATCCAGCTTCCAGTGTTCTGACTCCCTTTGCGGGGTGTTAGAGTTCCAGATCCGGCAAGAGATTCCCACCTCTCTCATTCTCAAGGTATGGAGCTGACTAGAACCTAGAGGGACTCTTGGCATACCATACTTGGCGTACTCTACTTAACATACTCTTAGTATACCAGACTGGAGAATACTCCACCTACTTCTACCTTTCCCTACACCTAGACCAGGTTAGGTACATTGGGGTAGAACTAGCTTAGAGACGCATCATATGAGTACTCGCATTTTTAGCTCATGTTATTTATGTACGTGAATATATGCTAAAAGATAATGCTAGTGCAGTATTATTTATTTCTACTGCTTACGCTGTACATTATTTATCTTGCATACTGTCTTGTGATCATAACAGCACATATCTCTTACACGAGAAACAAGACTGTTCAATAAAACCCTTTTTTTAAACGCCTGTCTTTCCTTTCTGTGTAACTCTGTAGAAACTAAGCATGCACGATTGACTGAGTGAAACTGTTATCTATTGTTTCCACGATTCTGAGACGTGTTCCGATTCTAAAGGGAAACAAAGTTGTCGTGTTTTTCGGTTGCCAGAAACTACTCCCTTCTTGTTCTCAAGGAGTTTCTAGTGGCCTCTGAGCTAGCTGGCACAAGTAATTAAGTTTAATATACTCGATAGGGACATACCGACCTTAGTCCTATGTCAAGCCTATAGGTTATATTATTCCAATGCGCAGAGCCTATTAGAGAAATAGGAACTACACTACAACGTATTGTCTAAGACACCTGTAAAAAGCTACTATTTGATTTAAATGTTGTACTACATCCCCAGTCAGTCAATTTGCTGGGTTAAGAAATTGTGTGAATCCAGGCAATACAGGCCATGTGGCCCCTTTTTTACATAGAGGACCTATTCTGACATTCTGTCGTAAATGTGCGAGATGAATGCCGAACCAATTTTGATGTTCTTGATAGGACAAATAAACTTCCAAGTCACGATAAGCTTGATAATTTGCTTGTACTGGTGCATGTCTATATCCATGAAAATTCCCAGTATTGGGATCTATAGCCTCAAACTCCACAAATGAGTAAAAAATGTCAAAGACATATGCAGCATGTGTATTTACAACAAATGTCAATTTACACCCTGCTGCCGAGACGTCTCTGTTCAGAAGGCGTTGTATAGCCAGTCCCCTGTAATTTATACCTATCACAATAGGTGGTTCCACCATTTTTAGTGAACAGATTCCATAAATATGCGATCCAAAATGCAAAAATTACAAATTTGGAAAACCCTTTTCATGAGTCAAGCTTGACAGGCCTAAAAAACAGATGCTCGCATTTAATCTGAAGGAAATAACCAATATTCCAATGGATGTCTCCGTAATACTGTAATGATAGTTTTTTTTGTGTGCCATCAAAAACTACTAGAGGATTCAGATAATCCGAACACTGTAGTTTGGCACCAAATGATGCATTCTCTGTGGGTATCTCTTACCCCTAGAATTGCATGGGGTTGTATTTCTAACTCCCTGGTACAATGACTTAGTCAATGTGCTAATATGAATTGGAAATCCGTTGGACTGCAACCCATACACAACACACTGAGCAATACTGTGTAGGATAACAATTAGTCCCACAAGATGAGTTTAGGGACACGTGAAAATTCCCATTTTATGTGCCATTTTAAGGGCAAACCCAGTGATAATTATAGCACCAGATAAATTACGAACATCGAATTGTTGGATTTTATCAAGTGCGATCATTAATGTACAAGACACTGAGGCACTCAAAATCGAGGCCTGACAGTACAGAAAATGGGTTTTGGTCTCAAAGCTGTCACCAAAGACTTTAGCAAGATCCACGCCGTGGTGACTGCATTTTCTTTGGCAGTTGCAGTAGATCCATTACTACCCTTACAGCAGTGACTGCCTACTCAGCGCTGCGTCAAGGGAGCAAATGGGGCCACTCTTGTTTTGACACTCACAACACTGATTTTCCCCAAACTAACCCAAAACCTCTTTGTTATCATCCATGAGGATTCATTTTCCATCAGGGCAATTCTTGGCTCCAGCCAGGTAAAGTCCTTTCGTCTTCTAGAGAAGTGCTAACCAGTAGACCACGTCTTGAATGATGAGAACGTGATTGCGTTCTGGTTCCAGAGGCTTCTGGGACCACAGGAGTTCTGTATAGGTATGTCTCTATGCTAAACACCATATGTGCTCTTTTTGGGGTAACCAAATGATGGATGACGAATGTAAGCTTATTTATTTATTCGTATTTTTATTCATTTATTGATTTATTATAGCGCCTTTATCCAAGTTGCTTCAAATACAATTAACATTAAACAGTAGAACTCTCAGTAATTATGAATGTTTCAAAAGGTGTAACAAGATAGCCTCACTCTGCCACAGTCAACAGGTGTTCCTTTAAAAGCTCCCTCCAAGCAGAGTAGGATCAGAGTGAATAGAGATAGGAAAATTGTTCCAGAATCATAGAGCAAAGAGTGTTAAAGAATGAAAGATCGAAGAAGGACAAGGAGGTTGGGAGACAGAAAGACAGAATTGTGCACCAGCGTGAAGAGAGCGAGAAGGTGTGTAGAAAGACAATGAACGTAAATAAGGCGGCGCAAGTGAGTGTACACACTTAAAGACAATACAGAGATAACAGTAAGTACAATAGTCCAGGGAAATTGAAGATGACTTCTGGAGTTTTGAATAGACTGAAGAGGTGTAAGGACATATTAGGGAAGACCGACATAAGATGAAGAGCAATAGATGATGCAAAATAAAACAAGCATGGAAGAAGCAGTTTGAGAAAAAAGAAGAAAGGATTTGAATTTACTAATGTTACATGAAAGCAATAGTTCTTGACCACAGATTAGAGTTTTGGGAAAAACTCAATTACGAGTCAAAGATTTCTAGCTGAAGTAGAGACCTGGATAGAAATCATACAGTGAAAAGGATGCGGAATAGTTATAGGTGAGATGGCAAGAAAGAAGACATTGTCAGTTCTGTTAGGGATAAGTTTACGGGAATACAACAACATCCGTTTTGGACAGCAGAAAGACAAGCAGTGGCCAGATTACGAAGAGAAATGTTCAAGTAACAAAATGAGAACTAGATGTGATAGTCATCAGCATAGAGGGGAGCGAAAAAGGAAGACATAATGGAATCTAAAGGATTATAATAGCCAGAGAATAGAAATGGGTCAAACACTGAGCTTGGCACCATAGACCACAGGATACTGAAAAGGAGCGGCCAATGAGATAAAATTGCACCCATTTAAGAACAGTGTTAGGAATCCCACGTATAGAAAGAAAGTAAATAGGAATATAGTGATTTCCCGTGTCAACAGTGCAGAAATATCAAGAAGAATAAGAATGGAGGATTGCTAATTTCGGCAACCATGAAGTATAGTGTTTGAAGCAGGAAGAAGTGCATAGACAGTCGAATAGCCAGCCCGAAATCTAGATTGAAAAAAAAAAAGGGTAAGAAGCTGGAAAAAGATGATGCTATGGGAACGGGCAATTGAGCACCGCATATTTCTGTTGGCCTCCCACCTTCAAAGGGTAGACAACACCAGATTGGATATCTTGAGCAGGGGTCTCCAGTCTCCACAGAAGTGGGAGGTTTACCTGGAAGATATACAAAGGCTTCTTTCCTAAGTAGGTGTAACAACCTTATGTACTTTACCATTAAGCAAGTTTGAAATTGTCTGAGTATGTTAATAAATATTCATAAGACATCTTACGCTATGTTATGTTATAGTATGTTGTGTTATAATGTGTTATGTTACTAGATCCTATTTTGTCTTTACAGAATACCCGCACCCCGAGCTCCACCTATGAACATTCTGTCAGATGTAATCATTGAAGGTTTTGGACTTGCTGTTGTGGGTTACGCAGCGTCAATAGTCCTTGCACACCGTTCTCCCAAAAACATCAAATATTCTGTTGATGACAATCAAGTAAGGTGATCCCTTTGTTCATTTCAGTACTGTGGTATTCATTTTGCTTTACAACAGCTCATGCAGCTTTACTCTTCCTCATCACAACCCCTTCACCAAAGAGGGTGACCCACCCAGTGAGACAAGATCATATTAGTGAGCCCCCAGCATTTTATCGTCTCCCCTTCCTATAAACTGAATAAGAGGCTTCACCACTAGAACTTACCACAATAAAAAACAGTTTCCGTAATTCAAAAGTAAACCTGATATATTGTGTGCCTGCGTTTCATTCCAGGAATCTGACAAAGAAGAGTACGATCAGTGTAATCAAAAGTATCGATAAGGAATCCAGGCATTACTGGTTCATTCCTCTTCCTCATTACAGATTTTTTTTTTTTTAAAGTTTTGAAAACCTTTATTGAAGGCAAAAAACAAGGAAGTATTGCAGAACGCAGCATAATGCCTACATCCCCAGAGGGGCCGGCAGTGGAAGGCGTGATCGAGTACAGCAGTGTGATTAGAAGAAGGATACACAGCAAGCCGCCTACAACCACTTAGGGCCGGCCGCGTCAAGGAGGAAGTAATAGACAGATAGTTATCAGCATGATATTACCTCCCGCGTTGCCTTGGTAAATAAGAGACAAATAATAACCAATCTTAGCATAGAAACAGAACAGAACCACCCCTCCTCCCTCCCCCTCTGGCACATCGATACTATGGCAAGTAAATCAGAAACAATTTGGCTTTTACTAGGCACATCCACAAGGATAAGACAGGAGTCCAAGGGTGAATGATGCAGGCACCCCCAGTAACGAGACATAGAGGGCATACCAGCTTAAAGGTCGGGATGACTCATGAGAGACAGAGTAAGCGGGGCCCAAAAGTCCTTAGGGCGGGACGATTCGGGCAGTTCTTCCGCATAGATTTCCAATTGCTCCCTACAGTAGGATAGATCCCTGAGCCACTTACGAACCGTGGGCAGCCCCTTTGCGCCCCAGCATTGTGCCACGGCTCGCTTAGCCATTAGTGTAGCCACTGCAACCAGTCTCCTATTGCACGGTTTCAAGGACGTCACCCTGCCCAACAGACATAACTCCGGCATACACTGCACCCACTCCGATACGACATCCGTGAGCACACTCACCACTTTAGCCCAAAAGGCAGCTATCCCCGGACAGAGCCATGAAAGATGTAAGAAATCAGCGTCTGCCTGCCCACATCGCACACAGCAAGCATCATCTCGCAGTCCAAATCTCCGCAATTGTACGGGGGTATAGTAAAGTTGGTGCAAAAATTTAAAATGTATAATACGAAGGTTGCAGATAGCCGTCAGTCGCCCAGTCAGTCTGCAGCAATAGTACCAGTGGTCCTCCGACAGCACCCCTCCCAGGGCAGCGTTCCATTTGACATACGAGGGATGTGCCTCCGCCTCCCGCTCACATAGAGATGTATTGTAGAGTTTAGTGATCAGTCCCTGACGAGCCTCGCCCGCGAGCACCGCCTGCAGTGCCCGCAGTGTCTGAGGCTCCGTGGGGAAGCCAGGGTAGACATCCCTAATGGCCTGACGAACCCGCACGTACGTAAAACCCAGCATAGCATCATGAGGCCGGCTCGCCTGTACGTCCTGTAGCGAACGGAACTGGCCCTGTTTATAGAAGTCCAACATTTGGGTGATCCCGACTGCCTGTAACGTGGTCCGCGCCAGGCGCTCCTGCAGTGCAGATATACCGGGATGCGCTGCTATCGGCAACTTGGGGGCATAAAGGTAAGGTAGCGTCGCACGACACGCCAGCGTCCGCCAGGCCCAGGCAGTGCACTGGACCGGGTTAATTTCCGTCCGAGGACCTCCAGCCCCCCCCCGAGAGAGCCGCAGCCACCAATGGGATTGGTAGGATCGCATCCGCCTCAATCGCGGTGTGAGGTAGAAGATGCTGCGGAAAGAACCAATAATGCGCAAACTGCGCCTGAGCGCATAAATAGTAGAGGCGCATATCAGGAGCCTCAAAGCCGCCGCGATCAAAGGGTTGTACTAGGGTGTCCCAGCTACAATGAGGTTTTTTGCCCCCCCAGACAAACGACAGTAGGGCCGTCTGTAGAGACTTAAAAACTGAAACGTCCAGACGGATAGGAATATTCACAAATAAATATAATAATTTAGGCAATATGCTCATTTTGATGACTGCTATGCGGTCCGCTGGTGAGAGGGGCAGACAAGCCCATCTCTCCGCCCTTTCGGTAAGTTGAGAAATAGTACGTCCGTAATTCATGGAAATCACCTGCGCCGGATCCCTGTGTAGCCAAATCCCGAAATATTTTACCGGTTCCTGGGTCCAGGCCAGAGGGAAGTCCATTTCGAACTCGCAGGTTTCTGCTGTCAAGGGAAAGACCGTCGACTTGGCCCAGTTTATCCCTAAGCCAGAGAAACCTTCAAACTGGACGTATTCTCGCAGCAATGCCGGGAGGTAGATCGCAGGTTCACGGACATATAGCAACATATCATCCGCGTATAGCGAGACAACCAGTGGCCGTAATCTAAAGTGCAACGCCGCAGAGGCATGGAGCTGGCGCAGCTTGCAGGCCAGAGGCTCCAATGCCAAGGCAAATAGCATCGGCGACAGGGGGCATCCCTGCCTCGTGCCTCTGCCTATGGGAAACACCGAGGACACCCAGCCGTTCACCCGAACCCTAGCCGCAGGAGCGGAGTACAGAACCCTGATCCACTGCAAAAAGAACGGGGGGATACCCATCCTGGTGAGGACGGTAAACATGTATTCCCAAGAGAGGGAGTCGAACGCTTTGGTAGCGTCGAGCAGCACCGCCACCGCCTGGAAATCGGCATCAAAATAGTGTAAAGTAGCGAAGACAGTGCGCAGGTTGAGCACAGTAGACCTCGCAGGCACAAAGCCAGACTGGTCCGGAAGCACCAGTAAGGGGACCAGCGGCTGCTGACGAAGAGCGATCATTTTGGCTAATATCTTGGTATCAATGTTAAGCATTGAGAGGGGCCTGTAAGAATCGCAGCGATTGGGCTCCTTGTCAGGTTTCAAAAGCATAACTAGGAGAGCCTCCCGCAGCGAAGGTGGAAGACGGCCGGTGTCGTAGGCCTCCGCATATACTTCAAGGAGTCTAGGGGCCAGATCTTCAACAAATGCCGTGTAAAATTCGCTCGGAAGACCGTCCAGGCCCGCCGCTTTGCCTGTAGGGAGGGACATAATAGCAATCTTCACATCCTCCTCATCGAACGGCTGAGTGAGATATTCCCGATGGCCAGGGGCCAACCAGCCCAACGCTACATCATCTAGGTACGAGTGAATATCGTCTGTCTGCGCCATGTCTTTATTGCTATAAAGGGTTGTGTAATAGTCAAGTATGGTCTCACTGATAGCCGCCGTGCCAAAGCGGGCCACGCCTGTCTCATCAAGCATCTCAGTAATATACTGCTGGCTCCGCGGCGCATCCAGCTTCCGAGCGAGCGACTGGGCCGACCCCCCTCACCGTAATATCTGGCCGTGCTACGTCTAGATCTATGTCTCATCTCCTGATCAGTGGTTTCATTATGTTCCGTGACTAATGCACGAATCTTGGACAAGGTTTCGGGCAGCAGGTCCACCTCGTAGGCTCTTTCCAAGGCAGAGATATCTCCCGCGAGTTTATGAATCCTGCGTCGCAGATCCCGCAGTACTCCAGCCTGTGCCCCCATGCAGACCCCTCTGATAGTAACCTTTAATGCCTCCCACATGGTCCCAGCGCTATCAACGGAACCAGCATTTTCCCGAAAGAAATTACGGATAGCCTCCCCCACCGTGGCCTTAAAGACCGGGTCTGTCAGGGAGGATGGCTGCAGTCGCCACTGAAAAGGCGGCCTCTCGCATGCTGGGACACATAGATCCAACAGCACCGGGGAGTGGTCTCACAACGTCCGGGCTAGATGACGCACTCCTATCGCCCAGGGGCATGCAGCTTCCGTGACCAGCCAGAAGTCCAAGCGGGACCATGTCCCGTGTACTGCCGACACGAACGTACTCTCCCGCTTACCAGGGTGCTGCAGACGCCAGACATCCTTCAGGCATCCTGCATCCATCATGCCACGCAATGTCTCCGCAGCTAGTTTAGGTCATGCCCCCTCACTACCCATTCGGTCAACATCCATATCCAGGCACACATTAAAATCCCCCCCCATATGAATTCCACATCAGGGAACCCAGAGATGCGGCGCCAGACATCAGCGAAGAATGCCGGGTCGTCAACATTCGGCCCGAACACATTCACAAACAGAACACTCGTCCCACCTAGCAGACCATGCACCAATGCCACTCGCCCCAGGTCGTCTATCTCAGAGCGGAGGACCTGAAAATGTATCCCTTTTTTTATCAAGATCAGCACACCCCGAGCATAACTAGAGTAGGAAGAGGCCACCCGAAGCCCCGCCCACCTTGCCCCCACATTCTTATCAGATAATTTTGTGAGGTGAGTCTCTTGTAGGAAGGCAATGTGGATATTCATTCTGTCTAGATAAGCGAATACTGCCCTGATCTTTTTAGGGGAATTAAGGCCCCGGACATTCCAAGTCAAGAGTCGTAGATTTCCACTCATCCGGTCAGTAATCGGCGAGATGACAGAACAATTGAATACATTAGAGCCATATACATACTATTACAATGAAAAGAAAGATGAAATGTAAGAAAGTACAAGACATACTGTGCCAGAGGGTATCCCCCTTTCGCATCCCCCCTCCCACTTCAGCATCCCCAACTTGCTAAAGCCATCCCGACCAACCCCCCCCCCTTCCCATCCCATCAAACAAAGGTGGAAACCTTAGTTGGGGTATACCCATGTAGGGCGCTAGAGTGCAACTACCCTCCCATCTAGCAGGAGGTGGCTGCGCGGAAGCTGGAACTGTGTCTACAAACAACAATACTCAAGAGCCCTTACCCACTATGTCAGTGAGTGTAACACATTGGACCTCGTCAGCAGCTCCATGGGTGTGGAAATACTACATGGCATAGGTAGAGTAAGAACTCGACACGGGCAACAGGTAGAACCAACTCAGCAGAGGGGCAAACCAAGCAGCCAGGTAGGTAAGTTCACCCCAGGAACCTAATGTTCCTCCGTGTCCGACTGCATGCTGGCATCACGTTGTCGTCGCTTAAGACGTTTGGCATGTTCAAGGGCCGCCTTAGGGTTGTTGAAAATGTGACAGTCTCCGTCAGGACCGATCCTCAAGCGGGCCGGGTAAAGCATGGCGTATGGGACCTCCTCAGATCTGAGAAATTTCTTAACATCGGCAAACTCCCTTCTCGCCGCCTGAACTGCCACCGTAAAATCTGGGAAGAAAGAGAGTCGGTTGCCCTAGTGTTCAATGGTGCCTTTCTCTCGCGCCAGGCGTAATATCACATCACGGTCCCCATAGTTCAATACTCTCGCAATGATGGGCCGCGGAGGAGCCCCAGGAGCCGGGCGAGTGGCCAGTGAGCGATGCGCCCGCTCCACTATGAACATGGGGGATAGCTGCTCTGTGCCAAAAAGATCTATAATCAATTTTTCCATAAATATCTCCATTCTGCCAACATTAGTAGACTCCGGCAGACCAATAAGGCGAATATTATTACGCCGAGAGCGGGCCTCCAAGTCCTCATTCTTGGCTTGGATAACAGACAGGACCTTTTCCATATTCAGAGCTTTCCCGGCGGCTTCACTCAGACCGTCCTCTGCTGCGGAGACCCGCTGCTCCACTTCCCCCATGCGGGCGCTCTGTTTTTCCAATTGTGATGACATATGGTCCAAACGATGATTAACCGCTGCCATTGTGCCCTCGATAGATTGAAGGCTTCGCTGCATCGCCAAGAGCGTGGCTTCAAGGTTTGAGGGGGCCCCCTACGATGCGTCCGCTTCGGAATCCGAGGCGGCCTTCTGCGATACCTTGGCGGATTTCCGCGCCTCGAACGTGAGGTAGGGATGAGTTTTGTCCGTCTTGCCCATGGCGCCCAATTTTTAGGTGTAACTGTTCACCGGGGTTATCTAGGAGCCTGGCGCAGGAAACGTCCTCAGCAGGGGCCGAGCAGAGGTCCGTGGGTACCCTCACCTCCGTCCAGCCCCCCAGGAGGCCACCAGGCCGCGGCCGAGGAGCGGAGGCCCACACCAAGAAGAACGGGTGGTAGGGCGGATGGGGAACACAGGGGAGGTCACCCGCGCAGCAGACGCGCGATCATGGGCCGGCCCATGGCACAGAGCAGCGGGAACCGCAATTCGAGTGTAGCTAGGCTTGAAAGATCGCAACCAGCAGAGGCACCGCTACTTCTGCATCGCACCGCAGGCCGCGCAGCATCTAAGGCCTCAGCACCGATTGTCCCCTCGCCGGTCAATAGCACCGTGACTATGTGGGCATGGGCGATCAATGTGGCGCAAATCACACTGCTGTTGATACTGCCGCCGGGCCCGGCCATCCCACACCGCCTCAGCCGATGTGACCAGCCGGTGCGTCGCGGCGCGTCCAGCGCCAGATGAACGCTCGTGTCAGCCAAATCTTGGTCTCTGTCCCGGGGAAGGCAACCGGGAGGCAGGCAACTCCGGTCTATGGGCAAGTAAGTGCACGTGGCCCCCGCAGGTCTCCCAGTACTTGAACAACGATTGCGCCAGACAGTTCCTCTCAGCGGGCAGCGCGGGACGGCCCATACATTCCCCCACCGGCAGTGGTGGCAGGAGTATCCCCGCTAGTCCCACCGATGGAGGGCCGGGGCCCAGCAGTCCTCCCACTCTCAGCACGCAGGGGGCCAACTCCGCACGCAGGCCCGGCTAGGGCCACCAGCTCACCCCAGCACCTTATAGTGGCCCGTAGGACGCAGCCCGCTTGTTGGCCCGCACCCGCCTCCGCAGCCACAGGCCTGTATTAGGCCGCGCCCCACTCACCACCTCTGGTGCCAGGGAGACCGGGGCCCGTCTCCTTCGCCGCTTCTGCAGGTGCCTGCAATCGTCGCCCTCGCGTCTCCGCACACAGCCTCCCGGGGTCCTCCGCAGCAGCGATAATCGGCACAGCTGTCCGCCGGGTACAACGCCGTCCTCCTCACGCGCCAGCAAGGCGCAAGTCTCCGATCAGGGCGGCGGACCTCAGAGCCCCTCGGGCGCCACCATCTTGGGATCGCACAGCCGCGGCTGCCACCGTAGAAATTACGCCGTTCCCCTTGTCTCGGGCAGCCCCGAGTTCGTCAGTCGAGTCGGGTACACTTCTCTATGCCACTGGATTGAAAGTTTAGTAGACGGATTTTGGTCGGATTGTGGCGCAGCTGGGCAGAGCCTCACTAGAGTGCGGCCATCTTGCCGTGCGCCCTCTAGCGCCCCCCCCCTCATTACAGACCTTAATTCACGAAAATATAGTAAGTGATGGTGCTCCATGCAAAACAGTCAAAATGCCATCTACCTGCTGCACACATGGCAATTTAATGCATATCAAGAAAACAGAAAAGCATTGAAACCGCTCATGCCTACAGAGAAGAAGATGTAGCAGCTCAGCAGCCCCAGACGGTGAGGTCAAGGTACAGGCAACCAGTTTATAATGTGCAATGAAAGTATTGGGCGAGAGCCGGGTCACAGTGAGGCACATTTACAGTAAAATGCCCTTGCCTGAAGTGCAGAAGGCTGCCATTGGCCAAATGACCTTGAACCTCCACTGTGAGATTTACATGTCATATCCCAGGGAAATACAAAGAAACATGCCTGTCCACTAAGGTTGTAAATGCCAGGTGTTCTGACTATATTACCAGGACCAAAGGTACCTAACAGCCATCCAACTTATGTAAAATCAATTGAGGTGCGTTCTGATAGTCCTGCCCATACCAAGTGTAATCAGCTCACTACCTCTGAATCAGTAGTCCCAGAACCCAAGGTGGAAAGGTCAATCGGGTGTTTAATGTGGTGATGGAAAGGGTCGTAATGTGAAGCTGCTAGTTAGAAAAAGTTCCTTACACAACAGCTTTGCTATCTCTCCAGGTGTTAGAGACGAGAAAGATGACCCTTGATGTTCGAAGTTTCAGAGAGTTCAAAAGTGCTAATAACCCATTAGGAACCAAGTGACCATGTTAAGTAGGAATAATGGGCCATCCACGGATCCCTGCAGTCAGAATAACAGCAAATATGTCCCAAAGAGAAGATGTAGAAACCCTAGCAACAACACCACCCTCTGGAAGTCAAGAATTCTAAGGAGATCGCATGACAGGGGATCGAGTAACTTGTGTGAACATCATGTGCAGAACGATCTCCATTGCACTTTGTGGGTCTTGTTAGTAGCTGGCCTATGGGACTGCTATAATGCAAGAGCCACTTACAAAGAAATACCCTTAACGTAAAGGCCTAACCCGTCAGCCTCCAGTCTGTCACTCTTAAATGGGTAAACAGGGGATGCAGAGGGCATTCTTCCATCACTGCCATGAAGTGCACAAGAGGGAATCAGGACATGTGAATCCAAAAGGAACCAACCAGAATGCCAGTAGACTCCCCCCCGGATCTTGTGACAGACTTAGGTCAGAGGGGTATGTATAGCAAACAGCAGCAATTGAGACTGCTTGAGGGACAGCACATCTATTTTCCAGGTCTGCCATTATCTAGAGCAAGAGTCTTGAATCGGGGTAATTGTGATTTGCAGCAAACAGTTTCAGCCATGGGGATGACCTCAGATGCACATGCATTTGTTGAGATTTCTCTGGATGGAGAGCGAGGTCCCCAGAGGCACGGAAATTGTAAGTCCGAGAGTTGACATGACAGTTCTCCACCCCATTTGAGATAGGAAACCCTATAAATCAGTTGTTCGCATGTTACTAGTGTTTGGGTCTTCATTGACACAGGCATAGACGCCTGCCACCCTGTCGATTTTGCAAGTTGTTTGTCTTAAACAACAGGGCTACTCTACAGATCAGCAGAGACCTGCTTGTAGTGGGATCTTAGGTTTTTCAGAGATCACTATACTTGGAATTGCGTGGCAGCTTTTAGTGTTGGGTTGATTGTTGGCAGAAGAGGTAAAGGACAGAGGTAAGATAGAGGTACCAAGTGAGTTGGATAGTGAAAGCCTAGTGGTTCCTCCAATCAAGGCCAAAATCAGTGCCACCAGGCATTACACAGAAATTGTAGCTTTAAATGGAAGTGCACAATCTTCGACATGTGGAAAAGTCTTTAGAAAGCTACGTAACCCAGTGAGACATGCAATTATATCACACCAAAGAAGCTGTTTGCTGTAGGAAGAATACACATTTAGAACTTTACCAAATTCAGAAAGGAAAACGCAGGACCTAAGTTCAGTTTTATAGTTATGCCCACCAAAACTACAGCATATTTTTACACTGGAGATATTCATATGGGAACAAAAAATCAAAGTGGGACTACTTAATCTAATGCATTTGTGATTCTCTCTTCATAATAGAGAGCCTGAGCAGACTTAATTTCCTCTTTGTAGACTTTTATGGCCTCCCTGTATTTAACTTTATTAGCGGCTGAGAAGTCCTTTCTCCAACTTCTCTCAAATATTTTGCAGGATTGCTTAAGCTTGCGAAGCTTGGGGGAATACCAAGCATTTCGATTAGCTCCTACCTTATTAGAGATCCATTTTTTAGGGAGAACAGTGTCCAATTATGATTTGAGCCACTCATTAAACTTATGATTAGCAATGGTAGGATTTAAATCAGATAACGGTCTGGTGTTTTCAAGAGTTGACACCCAGGACTCTATTGGAAGTTTAGACCATGTGCGAACCTGTCTTCTGGTTTTCACAGCCGGCGAATCCTGCAAAAGACTTGAGAGAAGTTGGAGAAAGGACTTCTCAGCGGCTAATAAAGTTAAATACAGGTAGGCCATAAAAGTCTACAAAGAGGAAATTAAGTCTGCTCAGGCTCTCTATTATGTAGAGAGAATCACAAATGCAACCAATTCTCTGTGCGAAATATTTCGCATTGCAAAATCCCTCCTCAAACCTCCCCCCCCTATCGTATCTGACGATATTTTATCTCGCTGCAATCGAAAGGCAGAGTTTTTCTTTAAGAAAATACAAGAGATATATACATCTTTTCCTCAGGTCACAGCCCAACAAAATGCACCTCCTGTGGATAACGGTTCTCAAATCAGAGAATGCTCTTTGGAGGAAATTCCTCCTCTGAACCTGATATCACTGCGAGGTATTTTCAACCTATTAAAATCTGGCTCCCCCACAGACCCTGCCTCTCCGTTCATTCAGAATCAAGTTATTGATACCGTGGCCCCAGCTATTCTGGAACTGATTAATGCTTCTTTCGTGACGGGACTTGTCCCCCCCCTGGAAACGGGCAATGGTTAAAGCACTTAAAAAAAAAAAAAACATTTGGATCCAGAGGTGTTGGGGAACTACCGTCCGATTTCATTACTGCCAGGTATTAGTAAAGTTGCTGAGAAACATGTTAATTCTGCTCTCTCTGCATTCTTGGAGAGTTATAACTGTCTCCATCCGTCACAAACTGGATTTAGACCTCAACAAGGCACTGAGACCGCCCTTCTGGCAGTAGTAGAAGAATCCAGAAAAATCTTAGATGGTGGAGGCTGTGCTGCTATTATTCTTTTAGATCTCAGCTCAGCCTTTGACACGGTCAATCATCAGCTGTTGATTCAGAGACTCAGGGATGTGGGAGGGAATAGGAGAGCTTTGAAGTGGTTGCAATCCTTTCTGGAGGACAGGTCCTTTCAAGTTTTCGAAGATGAAATCACCTTCGAACGTATGCCCCTTAGATGTGGTGTTCCTCAGGGATCCTCCCCAAGCCCCACTCTATTCAATGTTTACATGAGCCCTTTGGCAGAGGTAGTTATACCTTTTGGAGTCCAGATTGTTACCTATGCTGATGATACTCAGCTGGTTGTCTCCCTCAACAAGATGGACAATACTGGGCCTGGTTTAGCCTTGTGTCTGGAAAAAGTAGCAATCTGGATGGAACGCTCTTACCTGAAACTTAATGGGGCTAAGACGGAGCTGATGCTCCTTGGTAAGTCTCCTACTTTGATCGTAGGATCGTTTTGGCCTAGCTGTTTTGGCCCTGTCCCCCACCCCCCCCAAAGACCAGATTAAGAGCTTGGGCATCTGGCTTGACCGCAATCTAGATTTTAAGGAGCAAGCACGGAAGGTTGCAGCTAGTTGTTATGGGATTTTGAGGATGGTGCGAAAAATTCTCCCTTTGCTGCCTTTTCCTGCCAGAAGATTGATGGCTCAGGCATTGATTTTTTCCCGGCTCGATTATGCCAATGCCCTCTATTTAGGAGCCCCACGCTTTACTACTAAAAAACTACAGACTGTGCAAAATTGCGCGGCACGCATGCTCCTGAATATCTCTAATCGTCAATCGGCAAAGCCTGCCCTTGCTACTCTCCACTGGCTTCCCATTCAGGAAAGAATTAAGTTTAGGGCTCTGTGCATTGCACATAAGGCACTATCAGGCAAAGGACCGTCCATCATCTGCTCCATTATCCTGCCCTATTGTTCAAATAGGGCCTTGCGGTCGGATAGTAAACATCTGGCGGCAGTTCCTAAAATTAGAAGATCACGAAGTGGAGGGCGTCTCTTTTCTTATAATGTTGCTAAACTATGGAACTGCCTTCCCCTTCAGATTCGTCTTGAGGCTAATTATCTGGCCTTTCGAAAACAAATTAAAACCTTTCTGTTTCCCTAATACTGCTTGGAGTTTGTGATTGCGCTGCTAGCAGCGCTGGGATGCCTACCGGTAACCACGCGCTTAAGAAATGCTGATTCATTCATTCATACATTTATACTACTGGCAATGTCACTGGTACCATTTTTTTTTACCACTGATTTAGCTTGTCTCTTCTGTTGCCAAATGTGCTTCTTTTTATTTTTTACAAAATACAACTGATATAAAAAAAACTTTTCGGTCTCTGGTGTAAGTAGTAAGTGAAATTCAGTTTCAGCGCAAATTGCAAGTCTGAACTCAGTGGTAATGACTGCACCTAGATTTCACCAGGAAAAACCTGTCAAAATTTGGCAAGGGAAAGAAAAAAGCAGAACATGAGTAAATTGGTACAGTAAGCACGATTATATATGCTATGTTTCATTCCAACTTAAAAAGTTTGGAATAGGAGGTATTTACTGCATCAGTTATGTATCTGACCCTATGGTAACTGTATGTAGGCTTTGGAGATAAACCTAGGAATTGCAGAGGACACTTACAGACAACAACACACCAGTATATTTGACCATTATGTATTTAAAACCTAATGGTAAGCTTATAATTTATAAGGTTTATGGGTTAAACATAAGAATATACTACAAATCTATGCGAAGTTGTAAATTATGAGTGCAGGTTTCTGTTTGGGCTGCAAAGTGTTGTATAACAAAATTTACTTTTAGGTAGACATAACATGAATGCCACCTCACTCTCCCTGGTTTTATTTTTCTTTAGGTTGGTTGAACCATCATGCAGCCTGCCATTGTAGAATGAAACCAACCTTATGCACAAAAGTCCAACAATAGCAGCAAAGTGAGAAGCCTACATGACCTATTAAGACACATCTGATGCATTTTGGTTTCAATGGGCCTCATCAGTGAGATATTGCTTGAATATTTAGGTACACTGAAGAAGAGGACAATGGGTCCAAGACTTAATGCCTAGATGTACTTTGAAAAAGCCATCCTTTATGCATGCCAGCATATTATCCACACACATACACTGACATATTGGGTGTAGGTAACATCCAAACTGCAAAAAGTGAGGCATTTTTAATATGGGAGACCCTGATACATCCTTCATCACTATAAATGTGAACAATTTTTTGCTCTGTTTGTTACCAATTTATTCCATTAACAAATGGAAAAAACAAACCATTCACATTACATGCAATTAAAGCACCCCATTATTAAGGAGAGAAAAATTAAAATAGAAATATGTAGCATTTTCTGTCCATTTTTTAGTCAATTGCAGATGGAAGCTTTAGTAGCCCTCTCCCTCACACAAGCAGTTTACAATGAAAACTATTAATTCACTCCAGGCTTTATACCCTTGTCAAGGACCTGTACTTTGTGTGCAAACTCCCAGCTAACAATATAAAACAGCATGTCTTGCCTTCCCTTAAAAGCTCTTGGATCCCCCACTAATACTATTAACATCAGACTCCATCGCTCTACCAAAAACATTTGTCTTTTTAATGATTTTCGACAGCTGGTCTACAGAGCTATATTTACTGAGAAACCCTTTGTAAAACTTGCTGCTAAAAGTCTAAGTTGGGACCGATCAAGTCTTCGTCCTTCCTAGGTCGATAGCATGAGCATAGCCCACTACCCGGCTCTATGGGAAAATCTAGTTTATCGAGTGAGCTGTGTAACGGGCCAGCTGCATTTAATAACATCTGCCGCAATAAGCCCAGCGTCAAAGTTTACCATGAACGCGATTTGCAAAGTTTGCGTCCCATATAAATAGCAGACCCCACCACTGGGTGAATGTGCGTGCTGCGCTGGAATGCAACAATAAACTCATATTCCACATCTAAGCACCAAAAAGGAGGCTTAAACAAGCAGGGAAAACCTTCATTTGGCAGCCACGCCATTCCTTACGTACGACTTCGTCCTGTGACACAGCAGCAGTGCCCTGATGTGCAGCCCCTGCCTGCCCCATTCCCAGTAGCAGTGGGGCCTGTCTGGAGCACTTCGCTCATGGCAGAAGCACATAGTGGTGAGACTTCCACTCTCTGATTCCGGCAACTGCCTGCCTGATCTGGCTTCGGTCTCTTGTCTTAAAATGGTATATAGAAATAGAACTATAGAGCGCACTTAAAAAAAAAAAAGGAAAGGAAATCTCCTGCTGTATATTTTTTTATGCATTGGCACAGTTGATGTCTTGCACTTTGAGACATACCCGATGCAACAGATTTTAGGGGTTCTGTTACATCTTGCACCCTTAGATGGAAATAGAAAGTGAAAATATTGACTATCCCTACTTGGAGCCATCTAAATGAGAAGTAGTATACATATCCAGTTGTGTGGTTTATAGCCTCAAAAGGGAGGGTGGCACCAGTACTGAGAGGGATACGGCCTTCCTATACACTATTTGGGGCACCAGGCACATTATTTATTTACTCATGTATGAATTTATTTGTTTTTACTAATTAAGCACTGGGACTGATACATGTTTTTGTCAGAAGGTGTGTTTTTCACTGCATGCCGAAATAATTTTGTTTGCTTTCAGTAATTGCCTGTTGTATGTCCCCAGGCTGGGTGGTGGTAGTAAACGGCTCAGCTGCCGCAGACAACAGTTGTTAAGAATATCAGACACATCCCTTCACAGAGTGCGTGTGTGTGCACAGGAGCTTGCTGTAAATATATTTTTAATTAGTATCATTTGTGGTGCAGGGCTTTTTATTACATCTGCATTAGTTTTATTAGCACTCTCCTCCGTTCACAAAAAAACAAATGAATCCCGCAAACTGTTTTCCAAGGGAGGAAAAAAGTGTATAACTTAAATGTAATGCAACAGTCACTGCTACTAACATTCATCTGTTTTTTTTTGTTCTCTGAAAACTGGTGAAATAAAGGGTCCAGGATCCATGAAAATAAGATCAAAAGGTCACAGTCTATGGTGCCTTTTATGACACATATGTACACTACACAAATTCACTCCATATTACACAATTCCATGCCACAATTACACAACTAACAATTCCAGTCCCACGCACATAATTCCACTCAAACTACATACATCCACTCCATAATCTAAGGGTAAAAGACATTCACCTTTACAACGCCGATAGCTCTAACTCAAAAGAATGCGAGACCTATAGCATTTGTAATGCTTGTTCTAGTGTGGTAGCTGCATTCTGCAAATTTTTTCTGCCCATGCCGGTTAGGTTAATAGCCTGCTGAGCTTCTTTTAGGTTGATCTGGGTATGGGGCAGAGCACTACCAAAGTTATATGTGTTTTGTCTATCTGCGGTGTGCTCAGTCGGTATTCTTAAATATCAGAATCTCTTCGACTCCCATGTTACACCTATGTCAGGTAAGTTTTGGGGGGCAATTTCACGTATGCTGCCAATGGGAACAACACTGTTTTATTTTGGTTGTCATAGATCAGATATCCTTCTGAATATTTGTAGTTCCTAATGTCATAACATATTTGCTCTACATGCTATCCCACTCACCGTGGTCAAACCTGGTGATAAGGAACAGTAAAAACATTATAATTCCCCCACCCCCTGCCATGGGGGAAGACTCCCATGGCGAGGGGATCGTTATCTTTTTTTCTTTACGAAAAGAAAATCCAGTTTAAAAAACCCCCCAAAAAACAAATTACTCTGTGCTACAGAGCTGCATCCTGCTGACACAACCTAATAGCACAGAGTAATATGCATTGCCAGGAACTGCTGTGATGGTGGTTCCTGCAAATGCTATTATAAATGACCGCCTGCTTAACAGTCATTTATAAATTAGGCGGGCAGACCCTCTGTCATGGGGATGAAATAATTTACTCCATCCTCATGGCAGACTAGCAGCCCGTCCACCTATATATAAATCACTCATAAATCCGGTATCTATATTTCATAATTGTAACATCCTCCCCAGCTCAGGTACTGGCCAATGACTACACCACACACGGAGCTTAGTATAACTCGTCTATATCCTTCTGTGTGTAACCACAAACTCAACATTCTAAACCTGCATTCAGTTCACTACGCTCTAACGCTCACGTCACAGTTCTACGGAGTCCAAAGAAGCCACAAACAGTGGCGGTGCGTCCATTGGGGCGCTGGGGCGTTGCCCCACTAATGCCACGGCCCCATTCAAATCATCGTAAATTACAAATAACAAATAACAAATTCTTCGTTCTACTTCGGCGCTAATTCCAATCAGGACTCCTGATTGGAATTAGCATCAGAAGTAGAACGAGGGACGCTGAAGGGGGTGGGGCTGTGGCAGCACTCAGGGTTTGAGTGACAGGCAGCGCACTAGACAGCAATAGTGCGCATGTTCGGCTTTGGGCTGGTCATTTTTACGACCAGCCCAAACATGCGCACTAGCCTTCCCCTTAGGAGAGCGAGGGTTGCTTCATGCCGCAGCCCCCGGTCTCCTAATGGGCGGGGAGCATCCCTGCTCAAGCCAATCCTGGCGCTGCTGGAGCAGCGTCTGGATTGGCTGAGAGGGGTTGCCAGCCACTCCAGTGTCGCAGAAGATGCAGAAGACGTTGAAGGCGCCAACGCAGGACCCCTGCCCAGCAGCAGAGGCGGCGCGGACCCGGGCGGTCAGGTAAGTTTTCTTTTTTTTACTTTATTGTTTAAACCCCCCGGACCCCACCTGCGCGACCCCCCGCCAGTATTGCGAGCCGCGACTGATCTGTTTACGCAGCCCTCCCGCCTCCGCAGTGAGCATCATGCAGGTCGGTTTGGGTAATGGCTTTGTATTTCTTCCCCCACCAGCAGGAAGAGCCCCCACTGGAGCCGGGGCCAGGCAGGCAGATTGTTTCCATGCCAGTCACGCTTCGTGCCAACATACTTGGCCCGTGAGGGGAGCAGCGCATTCCTTCCACTTAGTCGGACAGTGTCGGGTGAATGGATTGTGCTCATTCCAGGCCTGCGCGGAGGCTCTCTGTCCTTCCATGGGCACCTCTGCCAATGTGTAGACTTCTCCAGGCGCTGGCAGGTCTACGTGCGTGCCACCCTTTCTTGTGTTTCAGTTCGTTCAGCTGTTGTCCTTGCACTGCCCACCCAAACGTGCTTCAGTTCCAGCCTCGAGGCGCCCTAGGCTCTGTTCTGTTTCTCAGCGCTTGCCTGTGAATCTGTGTGGGTTTGCTCATGCTCCCTGGGAATCCTTCTTACTCTGCACTCAGCCTCTGCTCTCCTGCAGCCTCTCCAAGGCGTTCAGCGGTTATCCTTGCACAAACTGTCCTAGAATATGCGGGGTGTCTTCCTTGGGTAGATGAGAACGAGACACTATCGATGAGCTGCAGGGACACAGAGACAAGTGGAGGCATAGAGACAGTGCCCTCGCCAGGTGCAGGGAGGCCGGGCAAATGGACAGGTGAGCAGCAGAGGGACCAAGGGACAGGGGTCACTGTCCTTACGAGCTGCAGGGTGAGCAAGGGAAGGTGAGCGGGATGAAAACCCCATATTCTAGGACAGGGGAGCTGGAAACACACCCTTCAAGTGCTGAGGCGAGACCGGGGCGCAGAGGAGGTCATAAAGGGACAAACAGGAAGACAGGGGTTATCGTGTACGACCAGGAGCAGTGAAGCACGGGCGCACCAGAGATAGGAGGTGTGAGTACAGAACTCGTGAGCTGGCAGTACAGTGCACGTGAAAATAATTATGCGATGTTCTAGAGACAGAGCAGCGAGTGACAGTTCAGACAGGTGAGCAGAGGCACGGGCACAGTGGCAGAGCAGGAGTCTAGGACAGGTAAAAATTGGTAAGGGCAGCTGAGCGTGAACGAGGACAAGTGAGCAGGAGTTACGTCAGGTCGTGTGGGGCCGGGCAGGTGGCGGGCCATAATCTGGACAGGTTAACAGAGGTCACAACATCCTATTTCAGGACAGGGGAGAAGGAATGAGGACAGAGGAAAAAGAGGTAGAACGAAATGAGCAGGGAGTCTCATACAGCACAGTCAAGCAGGGGTCACAGGTCAGTTTAGGTGGGGCTAGGGCACTTAAACTATAGTCCGGAACCTACGGCAGGACAGGTAAGGTGGGGGGCGTCATTGAATATTTTACAGGCGTCAGCACTCCACGCCGGGGGGATTAAACACATCATTGTGGATGTGTTGGAAAACATTTTCTGTCAGCAAGCTAACTAATGTAGGTGGTAAAACATAAAGCAAATCAAACGTGGTTGATGCTATCCTAAAGCAAGAAATGAAACCAGATATATATTCGTGGTTTAGAAAAAAACCTGCCAGGAGCATTTTAATATTATTATTAAGCAAAAGCTAAAATGGCATGGCAGCTATGCACGCATTGCAGTCTCCCTGGGACTCATTAGAACGGCGCAGTAGCTTCTCCAGTCAGTGGAATCGTCGGCCACAAGGGGAAGTGTCATAAATGCTGCAGATTATAGTAAACTCCATTCAGGAACAAACTCACAATGCACAGCTGCAAGGCAGAAATTCCATTGTTAATGTTATGCAGATCAATCCTGCGACTCTCACGGCTGTTTGATACTCTGTGTTTTTATTTGCTGATTTTATCAGGAAATATCATTTGCTTGACTGACGTGTTTTTGCTCATGTTTAAGTTTTTTGTTAGGAAGAGACTTCCACAATTTGTTTATGTGATACGATATTACGCATAACTCTGCAATCTATGTGCTGGACTGGCAGGGAGGTTAGGGGATACCTATTAGTGATCCACAATGGTCTTATTGCTGCTCAGTTGTTTGGTCTATTTCTCTTAATGGTTGGCATCGGTTAATTTATTTCAAGCATCTTAACAGAGTGTATTACACAAAGGCTCGACTGTTATGCTATGGTGTTCGAGTTAGTTATTGCTGCTTTCGCTGCGAGGTCGAGGATGCGGGGTTGACCCACGTAGCTTGGTTCTGTTCTGGCATAACAACACGGGTATTTACCTTAGCTTAACTTTCTACCCCTATGTTATATGACATCTCTTTATTAATGTAATAACTGCACTTTCACAATTGCTTTATTAACCTTCCTGCTTTCTCAAACTTGCTTGAAAATGCACCATTTGTCCACTCTTTTTTCAAAATTTTCTCGGGGGGAGAACCCCCCGCAACCCCCCGTAGGTTGTTCCGGCTCATCTTACGCCTCACCACTTTCAAATGTCACCAGCCGCCACTGGCCACAAAGGTCCTGACATTACATGCTCACACAACACTACACATCCTCCTTTGTTAGATAAAAAATTGCACATTTTTGCAAATATGTACTATTAAAGCTCTTCAATGAATCTTCATGGCACATGGATCACACGTCCGACGATGTCTGCAAAAACTGGGGATCGTCAGTGGAAATATCCATGACTGACCTTGGTGATGGAGTGACAGCAGCAGCCAAGGTTCTTTACTTGTCTATTCCGACCCAGTCTCTCCAATGACATCAGTGCCTGACGAGCAATGATCCACACATCTGAAATGCAAGGAATCTCGCATGATGGACTTCCCAGAATGCTGGGCAGTCATCATGTGTCCTTTGCTGGTCACATTATGAAAGGGTTCAGCATTGAAAGGAGCATCAAACTTTTGTTTTCTATGCTATCGAACAAGAACTTGATCTCCTTTGGTGAAGGTAATATATCGTGCATGTCGACGCATGTCGACGCTTGTTTGCCTAGGCTTTCCATTTCCTTTTATGACCCAAGTCTTTCATGCATGTTTCTTCTTCGGTATTTGCTCATCTGTTGGTCTATTGAGGTAACTTTGTCATCATGGCTCTTCCGAACAGCAAGGTTGGAGGTCTTTCACCTGTGGGCGAGTGAGGGGTTGATCAGTGAGCTAGAAGAGTGGAATTTAGAACAGCTTTCAGGTTGAGCTTTTCTAGTACAGCACGCTGGATAGCTTTCTTTAGAGTACTCATGAAAGGTTCAACAAGGCCATTGGCCTGTGGCAACAGAGGGGTGCTCTTCTGATGCTTCATCTTAAGATGACTGAGAAAGTCTTTGAATTCCCGACAGTTGAAAGGTGGCCTGTTGTCAAACTTTCAAATCGCAGAAACACCCCAGGTCACGAAAATGCTGCCAAATCACACAATGACATGTTTGTGTGTGATAGATGAGAGATCTTCAGCCAATGGAAAATGGGACTGTTCATCAACAATCACCATCAGGTGATGTCCATTGTCAAGAGGACCGAAGAAGTCCACCACAATTCTATCCCACGCATGCCTTTGGAAACTCTAACATGCTTAATGGGAGTTGCATGGTTTTTGATGACAGACAGTTGCATAGATGACAGGCCTCTAATTCCTTTTCAACCCTTTCACAAGATGTGGAAATCAGACTCGGTTTCGGAGAGCTTGTTTGGTGGCAACAGTCCCACGATATCCGTCATGGGCCACTTCAGTTATCTGTTGTCGCAAACTCTCCGGAATTACAATTCTCGACCCTCGTAGAATAATACCTTCCTGCGTGACAGACAGTTCATCTTTGACATTCTTAAACTTTTGATATTCACTGTCGATGGTAAGAGGTTGAGGGTCCTGGTACCAAGACTGATGTGTAATAATGTCTTTCAGTTTCAGCATGCACTATCTTGACTTGTGACAGTGACAAATGTTCTATTGAAATGGCAGCTGGAGTACTTGATAGGCTTCAGCCATCTTAGAAGGGGTGCCAGGGCATTGTAAAAGCACTCGTGAAAAGTAGTCAGCAGGGTTCTGAACTTTCCCTGGATGATGCACAATAGTTTAGTTGTACTCTTACAATCGCAGACCCCAACGTTCAATGAGAGGAGTCATTTTTACTTCTGGATTTCCAAAGATAGTCAATAATGCTTGATGATCAGTCACAAGCGTGAAGGGTTTCCCATACAATAATACTTGGAAATGTTCACAAGCCCATGCCACTGCCAAGCTCTGTTTCTCAGTCTGGGTGAAAGCATGTCGAGTTTAAGACAAACTTTGACTGGCATATTCCACAATACATCTTTGAGTATTCGGGTGTCCACTGTGCTGTGCCAGGATGGTGCTCAACCCGACAGGGCAGATTCTCAATAGCTTGCTTGATTTTCTGGAAGCTTTGCTTGCATTCATGTGACCAATGGTAAGAAACATTCTTTTAATCATGTCTCTTCATGGCGCACCAACAGTGGCAAAGCCTCGTATGTATCTAGAGCTATAGCTGGTGGTGCCAAGGAATGAACGTAACATAAAAACATCTTGGTGAGGACTGCCAGTTGACATCACTTGCACTTTAGCAGGATCAGGTGTCATGACCCATCAGAAAAGATATAGCCAAAGAATTTTAACTTTGTCCTATGGAATTCATATTTCTCGGCGTTCAAAGTTAAATCGGCATCAGTGAGCAACTGACACATTTGAGTGAGCTTTGTCATGCTCCTTCTGTTTAGCTCCAAAAATATGTCATCATTGTAATTGAAAACATTCATGACAGGCTGTATGATATGTCTAATGACATCTTGGAATAGCTCTGCAGCTGATGTCACACCAAAACTTAGTCTCTTGTAACGGAACAGACCAACATGTATAGAAAAGGTTGCAATGTACCTTCACTTCTCTTCGAGTTCCAACTGATGACATCTTTTATTGAGATCCAGGCGAGAGAATACCTTTGCCCCATTCAATTGAATTATCTTGACGGCAATGTGTGGACTTGGATGGCGTTCTCTTTCAATGGCCTTGTTGACTTGACGCATATCCACGCAGATGTGTACAGCTCCTTCCCTATCTTGTTTGGGCACAACCACTATGGGAGAAACCCAGGTAGTTGGACCGGTAGAACGCCCAATAATGTTGTGCTTGAATAAAGATTCAAGTTCCTTTTCAACCGTTTCCCATAAGTGAAAGGCAATTCGTCTGTGTCTTTGAGCAATAGGACGGATGTCCTCATTAATGTGTAATTGGACTTTCATTGTCTTGAGTTTTTCCAACCCATGAAACAACAAAGGAAATTGACTTACTATTTCATGATGAACATTCATGTTATAGTTCACGGATATCAGTCCCATATTAGCAGCTGTACTGAAGCTGACTAAACAGACACTTGACACCGTACCTTCAATCAATCAATCAATCAATCAATCAATCAATCACGGAATTTGTAGAGCGCACTACTTACCCGCGAGGGTCTCAAGGCGCTGGGGAAGAAAAAGGGAAAAAGGGGGGGTGCCGCTACTGGTCGAACAGCCAGGTCTTGAGTAGCCTCCTGAAGGTCAGCAGGTCTTGGGTCTGTCGTAGGCTGAGTGGAAGGGTAATCCAGGTCTTGGCGGTGAGGTGGGAGAAGGATCTGCCGCCGGAGGTGGTTCTTCGGATGCGGGGGACGGTGGCGAGGGAGAGGTCGGCGAAGCGGAGCTGGCGGTTGGGGACGTAGAAGAAGAGCCGTCTGTTGAGGTAGGCTGGGCCGGTCTTGTGGAGTGCCTTGTGTGCATGGATGAGGAGTTTAAAGGAGATTCTCCTGTCGACGGGGAGCCAGTGCAGGTTTCTCAGGTGGGGGGGTGATGTGGCTGTGGCGTGGTACGTCGAGGATCAGGCGTGCCGAGGCGTTTTGAATGCGTTGCAGTCGTTTGATGAGCTTGGCCGGGGCTCCCGCGTAGAGGGCGTTTCCATAGTCGAGTCTGCTACTGACGAGGGCCTGGGTGACTGTTCTTCTTGTATCTGTCGGGATCCACCTGTAGATCTTGCGGAGCATGCAGAGGGTGTTGAAGCAGGAGGAGGAGACTGCGTTGACTTGCTTGGCCATGGAGAGCGTTGAGTCGAGGATGACTCCCAGGTTGCGTGCGTGGTCGGTGGGTGTCGGGGCTGCCCCCAGTGTCGTAGGCCACCAGGAGTCGTCCCAGGCTGAAGGGTTGGAGCCGAGGATGAGGACCTCCATTTTGTCCTTGTTCAGCTTTAGTCGGCTGCTCCTCATCCAATCAGCGACGGCCTTCATTCCTTCGTGGAGGTTGGATTTGGCGGTGAGGGGGTCCTTGGTGAGGGAAAGGATCAGTTGAGTGTCGTCGGCGTAGGAGATTATGTTGAGGTTGTGCTGTCGGGCGATGCGTGCGAGCAGGGCCATGTAGATGTTGAACAGTGTCGGGCTGAGGGATGATCCCTGGGGTACGCCGCAGATGATCTCGGAGGCTTCGGATCGGAACGGGGGGAGGCGGACACTCTGGGTTCTGCCGGAGAGGAAGGAGGTGGTCCATTCCAGGGCCTTGTCTCGGATCCCTGCGTCATGGAGGCGTGCGCGTAGAGTGCGGTGGCAGACAGTGTAGAAGGCGGCGGAGAGGTCCAGCAGGATGAGGGCTGCTGTCTCACCGTTGTCCAGCAGGGTCCTGATGTCGTCGGTGGCGGCGATGAGGGCAGTCTCGGTGCTGTGGTTGCTGCGGAACCCTGACTGGGATGGGTCCAGGATGCTGTTTTCTTCGAGGTATCGGGTTAGCTGTCTGTTGACGATCTTCTCGTTGACCTTGGCTGGGAAAGGAAGCAGGGAGTTGGGCCGGAAGTTCTTGAGGTCTCTCGGGTCTGCCTTGGGTTTTTTGAGCAGGGCGTTGATCTCGGCGTGTTTCCAGCTCTCTGGGAAGGTCGCGGTCTCGAAGGAGAAGTTGATGACATTGCGCAGGTGGGGTGCGATGGAACTGCTGGCTTTGTTGAAGATGTGGTGCGTAAAAGGGTCTGACGGGGAGCCGGAGTGAATTGTGCTCATGGTCTTGATGGTGTCATCGATGTTCACGTTGGCCCAGGCTGGCAAGGGGTCGTGGTCGATGGTGTGTGGCGAGTCTGGTGTGTCGGTGTCTGATGGGGCTGTCTGGGTGTTGAAGCTGTCGTGGATGTCGGTGATCTTGCGGTGGAAGAAGGTGGCGAGGGAATCGCACAGGGCTTGCAACGGCGGGATGTCGTTGGTGTTGGAGCTGGGGTTGGTTGAATTACATGAATGGGCGCTTGTACGTTTGTTTTCTTATGCTTCATCGTAGACTCTTGACTTTTTAGTGGTGTTGATGCAGCCCAAGTGTACATTTTAGTTTTTGATGGTGTGAGCCGGGGCACTGGAGACAGCTCATTATATTTTTCCTCAGGCATATTGATTGATATACCGCTATCAATAATGAAAGCTATTGAACAACCATTGTCCTTTAGTGTGGTCTTCAGACAATGTTTGAATGACTTTGGTGCTTTGTCATGTCGGTATCTCTTGGACCAATGCTTCTCCTCACAATCGGCCAGTCCAACATGCGCATGTTTCTCTGAGGTGGACATCAACATGGCACACCCATCTTCTTCACTTTCACTTGATATTTTTTTTTAAACCATCTGTTTATTGAGTTTTTTGTTAATTTACAGCCGTATACATGTTACATATATAGTGTGTGCAAGAATTTCCTGAGAACATTTCAGTCCAGATTCGAAACATGTGTTTACAATAGATGTGCTTTCACATCAGCTCGGCTGTCCATATAATGCTCTACTGTATCTAGGTTATCGATAACATTGTCCAGTTTGCAACAGTCTTTGCAGGAGCTGTGGCCAACTATTAGGCAATTGTGCAACAGATTTAAACATGCATATCAAGAACTTCTGAGCATAGAAATATG
Organism: Calotriton arnoldi; assembly: GCA_963921515.1. Classification (NCBI taxonomy): domain Eukaryota; kingdom Metazoa; phylum Chordata; class Amphibia; order Caudata; family Salamandridae; genus Calotriton; species Calotriton arnoldi. The sequence continues at coordinate 2,821,353 of CAWUFW010000311.1, forward strand.
TTTTTATGTCACCTAATTATATAGAGTGTCCATAATTTGCTGTCCCCCTTAGCTTTACACAGTTCTACAGCAACAATGTAGATGTCATGTGCAGCATTACATATATAGTACATTGCTGTCAGACTTTTCCAATTGTCATGGTTCCGAGTGAGGTGGAATGCTCATTGTTTACGTTAGGGGGGTATGCGCTGTTAATGCATTATTTTGATTTGCAGTTGGGGCAGCGCGCGCGTTAGTTGCTGCAGCCGAGCCAAACCCGCCAGTGCCCCCCTAAGCTATCCCTCCAGGCCCATGGTTCTAATGAAGAATAACCGGCATACGGGCAGGGTGGGGAGGGTTAGTCCCTTAGGTCTACTGCGACCCAGAAGTGAGCACTGGCTGCGATCTCCCCCTCTGGCATGAGACCTCGAGGGGAGGCAGTGGCCATACCCTCGGTGCCATCTTCCAATGACCTGCCTAATTCCTGCAGCATGACGTCACAGTGTGATGCTATGAGGGCTTTTTCTGGAGCCCTCGAATATCTTCTATTCGGAGCGCTGTACCTTCTGCTCTAGCCCATACTAAAAGCGATTGACTCCATGCTAATGCTGTCTGCGACTCCGGTCTTTTCCACCTCTTGGTTATCAATCGTTTTGCAGTTAGCATGCCCAGATCCAGGAAGCAGGAGGTTGCTTTCAGCTTTTTGCCTCTGGAGTAGAGATGTAGTATACATTCCTCCCACGTATGCTCCAGCCAGCGATCTGTTGACGCCACCAAGATGTCGCAAACGCAATGACAAAAAGTGTGTAATGAAGTGCAGGCCCACAGCATGTGCAATAAGTCAGCCCCCAAGTGCTTGCACCTGGGACACGCCCCATCCGTCCACCAATAGATCTTGTTGATTTTCCCTGGGGTAAGATATGCCCTCTGGATGATGCAATGCTGTATAAGTCTAAAGAATGAGTTACCCGGAATATATGTAGGGCTGAGCAGCACTTCTGACCATTCCTTGATAGTGAATGGCCGCCCCCTATCTGTTTTCCATTTCTGCCTGACGGGCATCATAGATGTCGCTGTGTGTGAGTCGGAGTTATTCAGTATACCATCTGGTGTGGTGCCTGCCACCGCCCAGTACATGATGGTATTGCACCGTGAGGTGCGTGGGCTGTTCTGTACTCATGTCTCCCCAGTTGTCCCTGAATGTTGCCAGTATTGAGTAATATTGTAAGAACTGGCCAGGTGGTATTCCGTATGTCTCCGCCAGCTCCGCAAATGGGATGAGCGTCCCATCCTGATAAAAATCACCCAGTGTTTGCACTCCTGCAGTCAGCCAAACTGCCAGTTCCCCAGCAGTTATTGAGCCATCTCTACAAGGTGTGCCCTGTAGCGGCAGGGCCGGTGCGTATGGGGCTATTGCGCGCATCATATATAGACTCCTGCGATATACTCTGTGTGCAACCAGAAGCATCAGTTGCCCCGGGAGTCGGCCTCCGGCACACAGGTGAAACACTCGGCGTATGTCCCCCATCGATCAGGGAGGGGCCACAGTGGCTGTGTCAGAAAGTTGCAGCCCCGCCAGCCACTTCGCCACCCACTGAAGCTGTGATGTCAAGTAGTAATGTTCCATGTTGGGAACCGCCAGGCCTCCCCATTAAACGGGAGGTAAAGCTTCGCGAGTACCACCCAGCACCGGCCGCCATTCCATATAAATTCCTGCAGCACAGATTCTAGTTACTGAATCGGGCTGGGGCCACATATACGGGTAAATTTGTGAAACGATACAACAGTCTAGGGAGCACCACCATTTTCACTAATGCAATGCGTTCTTCACTTTCACTTGATATTGACATGGAAGAACTATTTGACAAAGATCTAGATGTCGATCAACTTTGTTTGCTGTCAATTTTCTTCAGCTGATGTGGTCGCATGGCCTTATGGGCGAGCGTCGAACACCGCTTCAGGAATGTTCTGGTGGCCATTTTGTCTTCGCACCATGACACACCAACTTTTTCTTTTGCCTTGCACACAGTCACAAAATTGTTCTCCTTTCTGCAGCCTTTGCAGATCTGCCCAATGGTGGACATTTACCTTTGTGTGGAACCAAAAATACACACCTGAAGCACAACTTCTTTTTTGTGGAAAATTCACTCTATGTCCCTCGGCCTTGTGCTTTGCTTTATTTCTCACATTCATGACTTACTCACTCTGGGCATCTTTGGCCTCCATGTCAGCAGCTTATCGATCAGCATGCTCTTCAGCTCTGGCACCCATGAGAACTTGCTCCAGACTATGGGACTGATTACATTTCTTTTTTAAATTCTGTTAATTGAATACTGAAGAACATAGGCAGTATAACAAAAGGTTCACATCTCATTAGTAAATTATCGACCTTGGAAATTTCTTTTCAACAGGATACAAGTCCCCCCTCCCAGAGGCACTGCCCCATTACCTCCAAAAAGGCAGATAACTCAACAGGGTTCAGTACTGAGGATGGGTGGGGTGCAGATTCCACCACGAGAGTCGTTCCATCTCCCCCAAATTTTAGACCATTTCTTTGGCCATCCCCTATTAGACTGATTTTTATGCTACCATGTTGGTGTCCATGTCTTTCTTCCACTCGCTCAGGCGTGGCACCGCCAAAGCCCCCCAGCAGCGAGCTATGTTACGTTTAGCCACAGCCAATCCCAATGTCATCCATGTCCTGCCCCTGGAAGTAACCTCTTTCTCTTCCCAAATATTTAATAAGCACCATTTTGGCATAGGGGTGATATTCGTATCCCATGTTTCATTCATCTTGGTAACTACCACCTCCCAATAGTGCTGTATCTCGGGGTATTCCCATATAATGTGAAAAAAGGTGCCTTTTTGGTTACATGTACGGCAGCAATTTTCAGTTGGAGACCTCCCTATTTTCATTAGTGTAGTGCATGCATAGTAGGCCCTGTGCAGTATTTTTAGTTGAATCAATCGGAACCCTGCCTTAATGGCTATTTCTCTAGGTGAGGCTAGTGCTTACGCCAATTCCTCATCGTCCATGTCGCCTAGATCCCCCATCTGCCTCGCCCGCAGCTGGTGTAGTATGTCGGGTATATTGTTGCTAATCTTCTGATATATGAGCGATGTGGCTGTACGTGCCATATATCCATCTAGAAGGTGGTCTTCTAGTGGTGTGCAGTCTGGCAGTTCCTCCCCAGTCAGGATGGCTGTCTGTAGCGCAGGCTTAAACTGCATATAGCGAAAGAGCTCTGTATTCGCAAGATTATATTCCTGTTGGAGGTTATCGAAGGGCAGTACTGCCCCCTGATTCCATAAGTCCCCGATTTCAGCAATGCCGAATAGGTCCCATTTGTCAAACCCAGCGTGATTTCCAAAGGTACCTAAGGCCGCTGTATCCCACAAAGGGGTGGTCCGAGTCAGCTTGTTTTACCAACCCAGAGCCCTGTGTGTCACATCCCAAAGGCTAATGGTTACTGTTGTCGGGTTTTGTTGCTGCACTTTTGGATGTGCCGAGTACAGGGCCCGTTGATATCCGCCCGGGCGCAACAGTAGATGATCCATCTTAAGCGATGGTTCATCTTCCGGCATGTATGCCCACTGGTTAATTGTGGTCAGTTGTGCCGCCCAGTAATAACTTTGTATATCGGGCAGGGCTATGCCGCCCTCATACAACCCACGGGTTAGTTTCTTAAGTGCGATTCGCGCCATGCCTCTATTCCATAGGAGTGTCCGCAGTGTTGAGTTAAATGTTTTAAAATAGTTTGCTTGCACTGGGTATGGTGTATTGTGGAGGACATATAAGAAGCGGGGCAGTGCCATCATCTTGAACAGTGCTGCTCTTCCTAGGAGGGATAATGGGAGTGATCTCCAATGCTGTACATCTGTTTTTAATCTTTCTAAAGGTGGGAGGAGGTTCTTTTTACAGAATAGGGAGGGATCAGCTGTGGTGACTATCCCTAGATATTTGAATCCGTCTGTAACCACTTGTATCATATGGTTTTGTGGCATCACTGGCGGGGTGCCGTTTAGTATATACATTAGTGACTTTGTCCAGTTGATCGAATACCCGGGCACATGGCCGAAGCTGTCCATTATGTTTATCACCCTGGCTTTGGGATCAGCTAGATATAGAAGGATGTAGTCCACATAAAGCGATATCCTATCCTCCCACTGATTTGACCAACGGAGGCCCCATAGTAAGGGATCCATTTGTATCCAGGCGGCTAGGGGTTCGAGCACTTTGGCAAAGAGGAGTGGGGACAATGGGCATCCCTGGCGGTTGCCGCGACGCAATGGGAAAGTGCGGGATGTCTCTCCATTGACCACTACCTGGGCTAGTGGTTCTGAGTAGAGAAGTCGGATCCAGCTGGTGATTACTTGTAGAAGGCGGGTGGGCAATAATTTGGCTAAGATCTTTGTTTCAGCATTGAGGAGGGAGATGGGCCTGTAGGATGTACAGTCTCCTGGGGGCTTCCCTGCTTTGTGTATAGTGACAATTGTGGCCATGCGTTGATCTCTAGGAAGCACCTCCTTCTCCTTGCATTCTTCGGACATCCCTAACAGTTGTGGGGCCACTTGCGTGGCATTATGTTTATATAATTCTTTGGGCAACCCATTTGGGCCTAATGCCTTCCCCGATTTTAGTACTCTGATTGCCTGCATTATCTCCTCTTGGGTTACGTCGTTTTTAAGAAGGGCTCTTTCTTCATCGGTTAGAACTGATGAGATATCTTTTAAGAATTCCCGACAGACCTACGGCAGTGCGATTGTGGAAGGCGAATACAGACCAGCGTAGTAGGAAGCAAACGTTTCTGCTATTTCTATTCTGTCAGTTATGTGCTTGTATTTGTCTAGGTTCAATTGATGTACCCAGTTGTTAGCCTGTTCTTTTTGGTCGAGCCATGCCAGTAGCTTACTAGCGTTGTCCCCAGTCTCATAGACTCGGTGCACAGTCATCATGTGTCTTGTCTTGGCTTCCTCCGTCACCAATCCGCGGTATTCCTGCTTCTTGAGTGTTAGTCTGTGGGCAACCTCTGTGTTGTCTGTATGAGTGACCTGTTGCTCAAGTTGCACTATGTCGTTTTCTACAGCTTCAACTTGAGCTTGCTTTTCTCTTTTATGTCCCATCACCAGTGAAACTCCCTGCCCCCTGATGACTGTTTTGTATGCCTCCCACAGCGTTGCTGCTGAGTGCACCGAGGCTTCGTTTTCTTTGAAGTAGTGCTCAGTAGCTAGGGTGAGTGCTTTTTTAATAGTGGGACCCTTAAAATACCAGAGGTTGAGTCTCATACCGTGTTGTTGTCTTGTGGCGGTTCCGTCGTAAATCACCCATATAGGTGAGTGATCCAAGATGCCTCTAGGTAAATGGCGGATACGCGGCAAGTCTTGAGTCGGGGTCAGGAAATAATCTATTCTGGAGAGGGATCCGTGTGACCCCGAGTGGAAAGTGAATTGCTGTTCCACTGGGTTGTGGAATCTCCACACGTCTGTGAGTCCCATTGCATATATAAAATCTCCCAACATGGATCGGTTCGTTACGGCTTGCTTGTTGGGCCATCAGTCAGTTGAGTCATCTAGGGTGAGGTTAAAGTCTCTCCCAATGCAAAGAGCGCCGTCAGGGAGGGAGAGGAGTACCTCGCTCAGTTCTGTCATTGTGGCTTCCTGAATTCTTGGAGGACTGTATACACTGATGATATTAATGGGCGTCCCCTCCCAGTTGCCCGATACTATTACATATCGGCCCTGTTTATCTGTTCGGGTGGAGTGCATCTGGATTGCTAGTGCTTTTTTGATCAATATTCCCACCCCTCGGGACCCTGATGTGTAGCTTACATGCACCAGCATCTTGTAGCCTTGTCTGTCTAATGCTTTGCATTTTGCGTCAGTCCTGTGTGTCTCCTGTAGAAGAACAATGCTGGGGGCATGTCGCTTTAGGTATTGAAGTGCTATTCCCCTTTTGATTTTGTCCCCCAGCCCGTTAACTTTCCACGACAGGAGTGGCTTTCTTAGGTGGATCTGGCCAAACGGGGTTTTGTACGTCTCTAATCTGCTGGGTCGACTCTTCCATTTCTATAGTTTGGAGAAGTTTCGTCATGTTTCCCTATCCCCTGGGATGTGTGGAAGAAGGGTGTGTGATCTTTGTGTGATGTGTCTTGTGAAATGAAACAAACAAAAATTAAGATTATAACTTGTTCCCAACATTGTTCCCCCTCCCTGCTTCCCTGCAACGTGAGCTTCAAACTGCCCACCACCCCAATTGCAGAGCGCCTTCAACCCCTAAAGTAATTTCTAACTAACTATCTTAGTAGAGGGAGAGAACGACTGCCACGCTCCTGTCCAATCTCTGCAAGATTTCTTTAGTCCTGTCCAGCTGCTCGTAGCGTACACCTATGGTCGGTACCGGGATTTTATTTAGGATTCATCAAGCAAAGGTGGTTCGTCCCGGATGTTTCGTTCTTCTGCCAGGCATTGTGGACCATCATTCTCTCCATTTCTCCTCCATCTTTCGCATCGTTCACATGCTTTGGGTCCCAAGCTGTTCTCCAGCAGTCCAGCCACTCCCAGGCTTCCTCCACCACATCGAAGAACCATGTTTTGTCCTCAGCTACGACCCGTAGACAGGCTGGGACAAGCATGGCATATTTAATATTCTGTTCTCTCATGACTTTTTTGACTTCTAGAAAGAAGCAATGCATCTTTTGGATGTGGAAGTCTGGGAAAAACGTGACTCAAGAGTTCTGGCATTGTATCGGCAGGGCACTTCGGGCTGCTTGTAACATCACGTCTCGATCCCTAAAGTTGAAGATTCATGCAATGATCGGGCGAGGGGGAGCACCCGGCCGCCGGCCGGCTCCCGGCACCCTATGGGCCCTTTCAACTGAATAGAATTTATAGAGACCTTGGGCTGCTGCTGATTTAATATTATGTCCTCCACAAAGAGATCTGTGGCCGGACCTTCCGCTTTTTCCGGTACCCCCAGTATACGGATGTTGTTTTGTCTTGAGCGCCCCTCCGCATCTTCAATCCGGGCCTCTAGATCCGCTGTGGTCTTTTTGAGCTCAGACACTTGTGTTTTAAGCGAGGTCGTTTCCGTTTTCAATGTCACTGTTGTGGCTTCAATGTCTTTAAATCATTTCTCCAATCGGCTCTCACTAGTGTCAGTTCTGAGTTCATCGTATCAATTTTGCTTTCCAGCACCGTTCGCACCCCCTGTATGGCCGCCATCGCATCTCGGAGCGTAAGTGCCTCTTCCATCACCGGGCCAGCCGTATTTTGTGGCGCCAGCTCTGGAGCGCCGACCTGGGTCTGCGCATCTTTTGGGACCGTGTATCTGTCCATCTTCGTCTGGTGTCCAGCCTTGAGTTCTTTCCCTCCTGTCATGGTGTGTTCTGTCTTCTGTCCTCTACCACTTTCATCGGTGTCTCTGCTCTAGGGAGTTGTGGATTTACGGACAGGGAGAGTACCCTATTCGCCAGCGCCTGCCGTGGGACTTTCCCTCCCTCCGCGGCCTGTTGATTTTCTGGTAATTCTTCCCTGCTTCCCTGCAGTCTCAGGGCGGGCTGGTTCTCTCTAATTTTCACCCTTTTCAATCCTGTCAGGATGTCGTGTGTGGCCTAGCTGCTTGGTACTACATACGAGTTCCTTATTATTGTTGGCCAATTGTGGTAGTTTGCTGTTCGTGCTTGGTGCGTCTATTGTGCCAATTGCTTTCTCTCTGTATCCCCACTTAGGCCTCTGAGTGCAGAGAATGCCTCGGCGAGTGCCCCGCAAGTTTAGTGGTGAGCTTCAATGCGGGTCTCTGGCCCGCCCTCGGCTCACGTCTCCACTGACGGTTCTTGTGGCCCCACGCGGCGCCTTCCAATCCATCTCTTCATCCCTCCAGCAAGGTGGGGCAGCACGGAGGGGTGCACAGTCACACTAGCTTCTTTGGGCTGCGCGTCCCCTCATTCCTTCGGGCCCTTACCTCAGTGCCTTTGTCGTTTGGATGATCTGATTGCGGGTGGGAGCGCCACGCCCCTCGGATCTTACTGCTGCAATGCCGGTCCCCTGGCCAGGTTCCAGACCACACTTTGGTCGTCACCGACAGTGGCCCGCTCCACTCCAGCACGGCCCCACTGTCCTGCTGGCCATTCCTCCCCTGTCTGCGTTTGTCTTGCAGCTCTCTGTGGAGCTGGGCTGCGTCCGGGTTCACCGCACCGTGCGGCCTCCACCGGCCCTCAGCGCTGCTACTGCTGGATCTGTGTCGAGTCTTGTTTAGTCGCCGGAGAGGGATCCCTCCGGCTTCAGGTTAGTTGGTTGGTTTATTTTTAGCAGCTGGGAACGGATATTTGTGGCAGATAGATGGAGATGTGTAGGACGGGGATTAGAGTCACTTCAGCAAGTGGCCATCTTGCTCGGCGGTCAGCCATGCCCCCCCTCATTACAACTTTTGGCGGTGCAGGGGCGGGCGGCCCGCCACCGCCGTGCCCCCACACTGCCAAGAGTCTCTGCCACACGCCTGCCACATTACATTTTGTTTTGTAGTCTGGCAGGCGGGCAGCATGGCGGTTCCCCCTGTGGTGCCCTTTCAAAGGCAGCAATGGGAATGCCTCACAGGGTTCTTGCATGGCATGGACTGTAATGTCCATGCCATGCAGGAACTGGTGTGCATGCACCTTTGTGCACACACGGGGCGCAAAGACACAAGGAGGCCCTGTAGGGCCTCCTTTGTGTCCTCTCTGCCAGGGTTTTCATGGTGGTGGAACCGCCATGAAAACTCTGGCGGAAAGGAAACTCGTAATATGCTAGGTGGGACCACAGCGGCCCGTCAAGCATTTTGCGGCCTCTGACTGCTGCGCCACTGCCAGGGAACGGGGGTTTCCTGGTGACGTTGGCGGTCCCAGGGTGGTCTGACAGCCCAAGTTGTAATGAGGCGGTCGGACCGCCTATACAGCAGTGGCTGGACCGCAACCGCCGCTCCACCACAAGTCCGGCAGTCCTCGGACCATCACACTCGTAATTAGGCCCTAAGAGTTTCTCTCACATTCGTCATCTGAATGAATCTGACATGCATCCTTCAATCACTCTGGAGTGTACAACTTCCTTATCATTAAATTTGTTGAACTTACAGTGATGGATGAGCGTATCCAGTCTCTCAATGAATTTGTCGATGGTCTCACCAGCTTTTTCTTGCCTAAAGATGTATCTTTCGTAATCTACATTTGGCATTGGATCACGCCTTCACCAGTAAGATTCTTAAGGTACTTGATTATTTTCTTGTTATCTGCTTCATCAATTGCATCAATTAAATCATCAAATGTCTCTATCCAGGCAGTCCATTTATCGCCAATATTCAACATTTTGACGGTATAGAATGGCAATAGTGGTTTCAAGAAGGTGGTGGCATTGTAAAATTTATGAGATTGTCTGACACTGAGGGTGGAATTCCCTCTTACACTATCTGCTGTCCGCTAGGACCTGCTTCATCCAGACTATCTCTAAGGCCCGGTGGAACCTTGACCTCCGCTTGGTCTTCATGGGAGCCTGTTGCTTTCAGGAGACCTCTGGAGTTGTTCTGAGCTGCCATGCAGCAGCTTTGATGGTGTGCCACTTCAGGTATGGACAGCTCTACAAACACAACCCCAGGTGCTTTCTCTGGTATTGCCTCCCTGCAGCGCAACGGCACAAGTGCTCTCTTCACTCAGGACTGGTATGCAGATGCCATTTCCTGTATTACTTTGCTTGTAAGCATTTCTTGGTGTTGTCTGACACCTGTTTGATCCTCTTCTAGCATTGTTACTTTGTACGAATGTATGATTTTGAGTTGAATAGTAACACAGTACCTTCAAGTGATGCTTTCATAATCTTGAAATGCTTTATACATAACTGGGGCTGCGCTTTGACTCCACATATGCCAAACTTCGATTCCACACTTCGACGGAGGCACACATGGCATGCACAAGCAGTTTGCTGGACCACAGCAAATTATCTGGGAGAGCACCATTGATCTTTGGCTTACTTATCCCCTATTTCATCACCAGTTGTAGCGTCCTTCCCAGCCGGGGTACTTGCCAATGACTACGCCACACACAAAGCTTAGTATAACATGTCTTTATTCTTCTGCGTGTAACCACAAACTCAAAATTCTAAACCTGCATTCAATTCACTACGCTCTAACGGTTACGTCACAGTTCTATGGAGTCCATCAGGAGCCACAATGGTTCCATCATTACATGCTCACACAGCACTACAATGATGAGCAACGTAGGACCTGAGTTTCAAAAATCTGATCAATCTCTAATGTATAAACATCTGAATAATCAAAGCAGAAGAAATGTTGGTAATATAAAAATCAGAAGATAAAGAATCTATATTGATTCTAGATTGAGAGAGCATCTCTAAAGTGTACCACATGCAGTGCAGGCTTGAATTCTACTCCTTTATATTAAAAACAATGTTTCCAAATGCTGAAATTAACCATAAGGTATTTTGTGTAGTGGGGCACATATAACTTTTCATAAGAAGGCTCCTCAAAAGTAACAGTTGAAAGCAACTTTATTGAAGAGTTCCGAACATAGGTGTGTGACCCTGGCAGGCAAATGCAAGAGTGCTAAATTGCCACTTCTGAAATGTTAAACCATCATCAAATAACTTTGAAAGGAAAACATGCGCTAACACATCCCCTTTCCCAATAATTGAACAAAAAAAACCCCACAGTACATATGTATGGATTTGCAAATCCCCCATGCAGAGAAACAATACACAAAAAGCAGATCACATATTTTGGAGAACATAATCTATGTGCAAATATAATCATCTAAATATTTGGGTCTCTTTCTAAGTCAACCTTGGTTTTTCTGCTTCGCATTGTCAGTTACTGCAGTACTCACATTCTCACCCTTCTCCGAAATCTACAGTTCAAACTCATTCCTCACATATTCCACCACTTCCTTTCCTTCAATAGTACCATTTTGCCAATTGCTTTAATCCCCTCTTAGGGCTTGACTACTTGGAATGTCCCTTCTTACAATGATCTCTCGTACACACTTTCACCAGATTGACATTTTCAAGCCTTCACTGACCTTCCAATGATTTATAATTATGCATTTGTGCTTATACTGACATTGAATCTTTTCTTACCGTCTCACCAAGGGGATGTCTATTTGAATCCGGATGATTCGTTCTTTTCATCGAAGCAGGAACAACACTTGTACATGCCATTAGTAACCCGCAACCTAGTGATGTGTGGTTCAGTAACTCAATTACATATTTTTTACCTCTTGCTTCCAATTGAACCCTCACTCATAGACAACTGGACGGACTCCCCTAGCACATGATTGAATCGTTCAAGCAAACTATTTTCTCAAGGGTGGAAAACCTTAGTTCTGAGGTGTCACATCCCCTCCTTCTTGAGGAAGGATTTAAATTTCTCAGACACAAGTTGTTGCCTAATGTCTGAAATGACATCCTCCGGGCATCCTTCTCTAAAGATTTTTTTCAAATGACAATGGCATTGGAATCCTTTATTTCCTTCATAAAAGCTACCTCTGGGCATTTGGAAAAATAATAGATCATTATGATGGTGTACTTAATTTCCTAAGCAAGGCAGTCAAATGTACCCCTGGTGTAAATGGCCACCTTGTCCGACACCCTTTTTGGAAATCCCACATGCAGAATGCGTGTCTTCGACATTGTGTAATATTTATAGCTGCAAGTGCAGGGCACACAATTATGTACTATCCTGGCAATACACCTGTCTATTCCGGGCCACCTGAAGTCGACTCGGCCCTTCTTTTCATGGCAGAAATCCCTCGATGCCACCATGCAACAGTTCCAACAACATTTGTCGCAAACTTGCTGGAACTACCAACCTATCACATTTTCTGATAATACGGCTCACTACAGACAACTCTTTCCACACAGACAAAAATTTGCTCAAATCTACTTTATCATCAGCCTTCATAACCTCCCCTCATTCAACCTTGACACCAGTACTGTAATTCTTCTTCCTCCAAAATGCCTCATTTTCCAAAATGGCTCGCTTACAAGATTCCTTTACCTCAGTTACTATATACTCCTTATCTTCCTCATATACGTCACCACACATGGGTGGTCCCAACAAACAATTGGCTTTGATGGTCTTGGTTCTAGGTACATATTTGATGTGAAATGTGAATTTTTGTAAATGTTATAGCCACTTAGCTATGCAAGATGTCACCTTTCCTGCACCCTTAATGGTGAACAAATCTATCAATGGTCTATGGTCAGTGTGCAATTCAAAATTAGTACCCTACACATATTTTCTGAAATGCTGCACACCCCACAAGTATGCTAATGCTTCCTTCTCATTATTGTAATAAGTGTTTCCAGTACCCTTCAACTTTGATGATGCAAATGCCACAACGCTCTCCTGTCCATCACTTACCTGCATCAGAACTGCACCCAGACACTATCCACTTCTTGGTACTTTGAAGAGTGCACTCTCTCAATGGCTTCCACCATCTTTAATTTGGGTTTCACTCCTTCACATGACAATATGTGCCTCAAGTACTCCACCTCCACCAAACTGACTTTTCTCTACTCCTACAGTAAGCCCTGCTTGTTCCAATTTTCCCAATACTTTCTCCAGAACAACATCATGTTACTTCCTATCAGATCACCATGCATGTCATCCTGGAAAAACATATAACGAAACACTCTCTGCAAAACGTTTGGCACTTCTCACATTCATGAGGATCTTGTTTATATAAGGATGAGGATGTCAGTCTTCTCATATGCTGTCATTCACGTTTCTGAGGCCCACACACATGCACAACTTTTCATAAGTCTTTCGTGTTGATCTCAGTGGTCTTTGAAGGTTCTTACTGCCTGCCATAGCAAGTGCTATTTTTATGGGTTATTTACACCAGTTTTAAGTGTCGTTAAACTGAAACCTGAAAAACTTTGCTTGGGATAATAAATAGTCTGGTTTAGTACTGCATATGGGGTAGCAAAGCATATCTGGGAATTTCATCAAACCTCAAAGACATAAAAGCTGCATTTTTTGGTGGCAATTTTTGTTTTTCAGGATTTTGGAATTACTACCACGCTCTAAATGAGTGCCACTTTCCCAAAGCTGAAAGCAATTAGTTTGCTTGCACGTTAAGACCCCCAGAGGGGGCCTTGTGAGAAACTCACTCTAGTGGCACAGGCAAATTACATGATCCAGTTTTCTATTCACAAGGTTAAACTTGTTTTCTATTCTCTCACTTTATTTGGGCCAAGTCTGACTAATCAAATTAGGTATATGAAATACAAATGTTTCATACCAGAGTTCCTTAGCACGTACCTTTCCTTGTGTATCAAAACCTACCATTAGCTGCTATTGGATTGTTCATGCTTCTGTATCAGGCAAAGTGTGTCTCATTACCTGGTGCCAAACTTTATACCAAGACCAATTACTGTCCATATGCTAATTAAATACCAGCATTATTCTTTTGCAGCTACGTAACTGTATGAATACTACTTCTTTTGTGCGTATGTTTCATGACTAGTTATATATCATGGGCCCTATTTACAAATATAAGTTAATATGTGTAGATTTCCTGATGTGCACACTGAGGGGGTCGATTCCGATTCGGGCCGGAAAAAGTACCGACCGACTCGGATCCGGAAATAATACCGACCGACACGTACCCGTGGCGCACGACACGCCAAGTACGATGCAAGGCGCGAAAATCCGACCGACACGTACCTAAACCAAGTCGACCGACCGAGCCGCACGGAAAACATCAATCCGGCCGGAAAAACACGCGAATCCAACCGACCGACACGCACCCGGAACAAATCCGACCGAAACGTACACGCGAACTCCAAACCGCAAAGTACGATGCAAGGCGCGAAAACCACGAGCGAGTCGGACGGAGGACAAGCCATACGACCGACACGCATACAAAACCGAGCCGAAGCAACACAAAACACCGCGACCGACGCGTACGCAGCATAGAAAACTGCACAAACACAGCGTGAACGAAACGGAGAACACCGTACGAGACTAATGCAGGGTCCGACTCGGTCACAAGAACGTTTCCAACATACACAAACAGCACAAAGGAAAAATCACCCAAAAAAAGGCCAAACAAGCAATTACCAAGCCAATAAATACTGGGGGGGGTGGGGACAGAGAACAAAGACACACCCACAACTCCACCTATATAAAGGACACAAATCACAACCATGAGCCTTTGCAAATGCCATTCCACTGCCAGCACCCAAGAGAAAGCAACCACACACCCACAGCTCATCCCTCACACAAGCCACACACCATCAGCACACTAACAAATACCTACCTCACATACACCCAGCAAAACACACACTCACACACCCTCACCTGCACACCAACACACACATCACCCACCATCACCACCCATCACCATGCCCCCCAAGAAGAATCCCAAGTTCCTAGATAGTGAATTGGAAGTCATGGTAGACGAGATCCTCAGGGTGGAGCCACAGCTGTTTGGCACACTGGTCCAACAGACCCCCATGTCGCAGAAAACCAAGATGTGGGAGAGGATCATCAACAGGGTGAACGCACAATCACCATGTTGGCGCACAAAGACCGACATCCAGAACAGGTGGTATGACGTGCGCAGGAGGGTACGGGACATGCTGAAGAAAGACTACATCAACAGCCAATACACTGGCAGTGGCCCCTCCTGCCAAGCCAATATACCTCAGGCCCTGGGAGGAGAAGGTGCGGGCCATCCTTCCGCCAGTGAGCGTATATGGACTAGAGGACATCCCAGAGCCTGGTGAGTACACAACAAATGTACACAATATACTGCCACAAAACACACACATCACTGTCAAGGGGAGAGTCAAACCATGCACTCATAGCAATTACACAGCAACCAGAACAGAATCATCCCAAAATGTGTATGTCAGTCAGATAAACACAACACATGCCATCAAAAAAGTCACATCCAACTGTGCCAACACATGTACAAACACAACTACAACTACAGCTAGGCAGTGGCACAAATAGAACTAACAAACACATCCAGACATGTAGCCACCACAACAACACCAACACACAGTGAAGACCACTCAAAGGAAGGAATTCTGTGTATGCTGGCCAAGTCAGTGTAGCCAATAGCATCATGGGAGTCGCAGTCACACATATTGCCCCCCCAACTGTCCCATCAACACCACCATGAACCATGCTCACATCACAGGAAGTGGAGAAGGACTCACAAGATGGCTGACACTGGCTACTGCTGTGGGGAGCACAAGGCCCTGCTGGCAAATGTGCACCAACAAACAGCAGGACACCACTGAGTGACATCCTGAGAGACAACTTACACTCCCTGCAATGCAAGCACGTTCCATGGTGGGATATCTGGCTAGCTGGGTGGGAAGGGGGACTTGCAGCACTGACCATAGTCACAAGCACCTCCCCTCACACACACCCCAACACAAACTCCACAGAACCCACCTGGTAGAATGCAATGCCCCCATCCTAACACAAGATCCCACAAAGAACCACCACCCTGGGTTATGTTGTGTGAAGCACAGGGACACTCTTGGGACCTCTAGCCAAACAACTGCCAGGACAACACTCCCAGCCATCCTGTCAGCACAGCCAGCCCACCCCACAGGGAAGCAGAGTCAAAAGGAAGGAAGCATGGGCATGCTGGGAAGGGGGAGGAGGCAATAGCATGATGGGAGTCGTAGTCACAGACATAGCTCACCCCCACAACTGTCCCATCAACACCACCCTGAACCATGCTCACATCACAGGGAGTGGAGAAGGACTCACAAGATGGCTGACACTGGCTACTGCTGTGGGGAGCACAAGGCCCTGCTGGCAACTGTGCACCAACAAACAGCAGGACACCACTGACTGACATCCTGAGAGACAACTTACACTCCCTGCAATGCAAGCACGTTCCATGGTGGGATATCTGGCTAGCTGGGTGGGAAGGGGGACTTGCAGCACTGACCATAGTCACAAGCACCTGCCCCACACACCCCCAACACAAACTCCACAGAACCCACCTGGTAGAATGCAATGCCCCCATCCTAACACAAGATCCCACAAAGAACCACCACCCTGGGTTATGTTGTGTGAAGCACAGGGACACTCTTGGGACTTCTAGCCAAACAACTGCCAGGACAACACTCCCAGCCATCCTGTCAGCACAGCCAGCCCACCCCACAGGGAAGCAGAGTCAAAAGGAAGGAAGCATGGGCATGCTGGGAAGGGGGGTGGAGGCAATAGCATGATGGGAGTCGTAGTCACTGATATTGGTCACCCCCACAACTGTCCCATCAACACCACCCTGAACCATGCTCACATCATAGGAAGTGGAGAAGGACTCACAAGATGGCTGACACTGGGTACTGCTGTGGGGAGCACAAGGCCCTGCTGGCAACTGTGCACCAACAAACAGCAGGACACCACTGACTGACATCCTGAGAGACAACTTACACTCCCTGCAATGCAAGCACGTTCCATGGTGGGATATCTGGCTAGCTGGGTGGGAAGGGGGACTTGCAGCACTGACCATAGTCACAAGCACCTCCCCTCACACACCCCCCAACACAAACTCCACAGAACCCACCTGGTAGAATGCAATGCCCCCATCCTAACACAAGATCCCACAAAGAACCACCACCCTGGGTTATGTTGTGTGAAGCACAGGGACACTCTTGGGACCTCTAGCCAAACAACTGCCAGGACAACACTCCCAGCCATCCTGTCAGCACAGCCAGCCCACCCCACAGGGAAGCAGAGTCAAAAGGAAGGAAGCATGGGCATGCTGGGAAGGGGGAGGAGGCAATAGCATGATGGGAGTCGTAGTCACAGCTCTACATCCCCCACCACATGGCCCAGCAAGCTCACACTCACGCATGCACATCCCACAGAGAGTGGAAAGGCCCATCAAAGATGTCTGACACTGTTGCTGTGTTGTGGGGAGCACAAGGGCATGCTTGGTACTGCACACCAACCAACAGCAGGACACCACTGTCAGCCATCTTGCCATTGCTCTCACACCCACACACACTGAACTCCACACAAAAGCAAGTAAGTATGGGAATGCTGGGAAGTGGGGTGGAGGCAATGGCATGATGGGAGTCGTAGTCACAGACATAGCTCACCCCCACAACTGTCCCATCAACACCACCCTGAACCATGCTCACATCACAGGAAGTGGAGAAGGACTCACAAGATGGCTGACACTGGCTACTGCTGTGGGGAGCACAAGGCCCTGCTGGCAAATGTGCACCAACAAACAGCAGGACACCACTGAGTGACATCCTGAGAGACAACTTACACTCCCTGCAATGCAAGCACGTTCCATGGTGGGATATCTGGCTAGCTGGGTGGGAAGGGGGACTTGCAGCACTGACCATAGTCACAAGCACCTCCCCTCACACACACCCCAACACAAACTCCACAGAACCCACCTGGTAGAATGCAATGCCCCCATCCTAACACAAGATCCCACAAAGAACCACCACCCTGGGTTATGTTGTGTGAAGCACAGGGACACTCTTGGGACCTCTAGCCAAACAACTGCCAGGACAACACTCCCAGCCATCCTGTCAGCACAGCCAGCCCACCCCACAGGGAAGCAGAGTCAAAAGGAAGGAAGCATGGGCATGCTGGGAAGGGGGAGGAGGCAATAGCATGATGGGAGTCGTAGTCACAGCTCTACATCCCCCACCACATGGCCCAGCAAGCTCACACTCACGCATGCACATCCCACAGAGAGTGGAAAGGCCCATCAAAGATGTCAGACACTGTTGCTGTGTCGTGGGGAGCACAAGGGCATGCTTGGTACTGCACACCAACCAACAGCAGGACACCACTGTCAGCCATCTTGCCATTGCTCTCACACCCACACACACTGAACTCCACACAAAAGCAAGTAAGTATGGGAATGCTGGGAAGTGGGGTGGAGGCAATGGCATGATGGGAGTCGTAGTCACAGACATAGCTCACCCCCACAACTGTCCCATCAACACCACCCTGAACCATGCTCACATCACAGGAAGTGGAGAAGGACTCACAAGATGGCTGACACTGGCTACTGCTGTGGGGAGCACAAGGCCCTGCTGGCAACTGTGCACCAACAAACAGCAGGACACCACTGACTGACATCCTGAGAGACAACTTACACTCCCTGCAATGCAAGCACGTTCCATGGTGGGATATCTGGCTAGCTGGGTGGGAAGGGGGACTTGCAGCACTGACCATAGTCACAAGCACCTCCCCTCACACACCCCCAACACAAACTCCACAGAACCCACCTGGTAGAATGCAATGCCCCCCATCCTAACACAAGATCCCACAAAGAACCACCACCCTGGGTTATGTTGTGTGAAGCACAGGGACACTCTTGGGACCTCTAGCCAAACAACTGCCAGGACAACACTCCCAGCCATCCTGTCAGCACAGCCAGCCCACCCCACAGGGAAGCAGAGTTAAAAGGAAGGAAGCATGGGCATGCTGGGAAGGGGGGAGGAGGCAATAGCATGATGGGAGTCGTAGTCACAGCTCTACATCCCCCACCACATGGCCCAGCAAGCTCACACTCACGCATGCACATCCCACAGAGAGTGGAAAGGCCCATCAAAGATGTCTGACGCTGTTGCTGTGTCGTGGGGAGCACAAGGGCATGCTGGGTACTGCACACCAACCAACAGCAGGACACCACTGTCAGCCATCTTGCCATTGCTCTCACACCCACACACACTGAACTCCACACAAAAGCAAGTAAGTATGGGAATGCTGGGAAGTGGGGTGGAGGCAATGGCATGATGGGAGTCGTAGTCACAGACATAGCTCACCCCCACCACTGTCCCATCAACACCACCCTGAACCATGCTCACATCACAGGAAGTGGAGAAGGACTCACAAGATGGCTGACACTGGCTACTGCTGTGGGGAGCACAAGGCCCTGCTGGCAACTGTGCACCAACAAACAGCAGGACACCACTGACTGACATCCTGAGAGACAACTTACACTCCCTGCAATGCAAGCACGTTCCATGGTGGGATATCTGGCTAGCTGGGTGGGAAGGGGGACTTGCAGCACTGACCATAGTCACAAGCACCTCCCCTCACACACCCCCCAACACAAACTCCACAGAACCCACCTGGTAGAATGCAATGCCCCCCATCCTAACACAAGATCCCACAAAGAACCACCACCCTGGGTTATGTTGTGTGAAGCACAGGGACACTCTTGGGACCTCTAGCCAAACAACTGCCAGGACAACACTCCCAGCCATCCTGTCAGCACAGCCAGCCCACCCCACATGGAAGCAGAGTCAAAAGGAAGGAAGCATGGGCATGCTGGGAAGGGGGAGGAGGCAATAGCATGATGGGAGTCATAGTCACAGCTCTACATCCCCCACCACATGGCCCAGCAAGCTCACACTCACGCATGCACATCCCACAGAGAGTGGAAAGGCCCATCAAAGATGTCTGACACTGTTGCTGTGTCGTGGGGAGCACAAGGGCATGCTGGGTACTGCACACCAACCAACAGCAGGACACCACTGTCAGCCATCTTGCCATTGCTCTCACACCCACACACACTGAACTCCACACAAAAGCAAGTAAGTATGGGAATGCTGGGAAGTGGGGTGGAGGCAATGGCATGATGGGAGTCGTAGTTACAGACATAGCTCACCCCCACAACTGTCCCATCAACACCACCCTGAACCATGCTCACATCACAGGAAGTGGAGAAGGACTCACAAGATGGCTGACACTGGCTACTGCTGTGGGGAGCACAAGGCCCTGCTGGAAAATGTGCACCAACAAACAGCAGGATACCACTGAGTGACATCCTGAGAGACAACTTACACTCCCTGCAACGCAAGCACGTTCCATGGTGGGATAACTGACTGGCTGGGTGGGTGGGAAGGAGGGCCGGCTGTCAACCAAACACAACCAATGCAGACCATGTTCACACCCCAGAAAATACATAGAAATGCCCAAATAATGCAGGACAATGTGCCACACCAATATCAACCCCTGACTGTGACGACTTAGGACAATGCAATGTACAGGCCCGCACCCAGAGGCACAGTCACAACTGTCATGTGTGTCAACCATTGATGCCTGCAGAAACATAACATACATTGTTTGTGTCTCCCCAAAAACAGGTGATGATGGGGACACAGCAGCAGACGCTGAGGAGTCCCAGTCCCAGGCTCAAGAGGATGCCGAGCTCACTGGCATCGTACAGCCTCTGTCCTCCTCGGATGATGAAGAACAACCTGGCACATCCGGTGCAAGTCAACATGCAGCACCAGCAGGACCACCAGCTGCAGCACCAGCAGGACCACCAGCTGCACCCCTGCACCCACCCCTCCAACGACTGTCACCACGAATACCATCCCTGCCGACATGGACAGAACAAGGAGCAACACCAGCACAGGGACCCTGGACCAACCTGGGGCCATGGACACCACCACCACCACCAACCCCCAAGGTGGACCAGGGTTATCTGTGCGTGCCACTGCACACACTGCACATGTCAGCAGGGGTGGTGGGAGGGGTGGGAGACAGAGGTCGCTGCTTGCAGACGTTGCTGGTGTGCATGATGACCCACAACTGGTACGCATAGCTGATGCGTACCAGTCCAGCACCGGAGACCTCAGCCAGGTAGTGGGGCTCCTCAGAGACATGAAACAGCAGCAGGCTGCCCATCATGCCCGCTTGGACTCCCACATGTCCCACGTGGAGTCACACATGTCCCGTGTGGACTCACACATGTCCCGCGTGGAGTCCAAGTGGGATGCACTGCATGAGATGACGGCGGTGCACAGGGACATTTTACAATGCCTCCGCCAGATGAACAGCAACCAGTCCACACCTCCCTGTGTGCCAACAACATCTGGTGCCGAACAAACTGCAACTGCCACAGGGAGGGAGGAGGACTCTGGCGGAGAGTCCCCTGCACCGCAGCAGCCTGTACTTGAGGGGCCCCCCAAGAAGAGGGGTCGTCCGAGGAGGGAAAAGTGAGAGGCCGATGGCCAAGCGCAACTCCCAGGAAGTCTGAACCTGTTCTGGATGTTCGCCTTTGTGCACAGACTGTTCACCCTGTTGACGGCAACACTACTCCCACACATTGCATGGGGAGTACAAGTTGGACCAATGTGTCAGACAACTGTGGCCCCGATACTGGGGATCCTGTCTACCAGGACTTTCAATTCACCTAGGAACTTGGGATTGCAAGATTTATGTACAGCACTACCCATCCTATGCACTATTAACACAAATGTATCACAATAAACACACTAATACACCATACTTGCCTCTGTCGTGATTCCAACATGGGTGCTGTTATGGGGATGATGAACTGCAAAATTACACTGTGTATGCGAACTGCAACAGCAAGGACAACACAGGCATGTGAGTACAGGCAACGTGACACACATGAGGGAGACACACCACCAGGGCTACACAACACATACACACCTAGGCCATCTGACTCATTGCCTACACTGATGTTGCCAGGGAAGACGGTGCAATGCACAGACACCACACCCATTCCCAGTTGTAGTCAAGTAGCCCACAGGTGCAGTAATCAAATGTCAGTCAAATGTGTGACCACAGACAACGCACATCACAAAGTGAAGCACAGGTTTATTACACAGTTGCAACATGCCGTAACCACTACAGATGCAAGGTAATCCCACCTGGCAGCGGGCACACAGTCAACAACTGTAGACGGAAGGAAGTCCATGGGTGTGGCGCACATCACCTGTAGGGACACAACAGCTACCAGCCTGGATGTGCAATCACGTCGTCGGTGGACACAGTTGACCAAACGAATCTGAAAGTACCCTGTGAAGGACAGAAATGACACACAGTCAAAAGCAATGGAGTACAGGACAGAACAGCAAAACTCATGCACAATACATGTTACAAGATACCCACCCAGAACCAAGTTAGCATGTCAACACTGTTGGGGAGTACAGCCCACCTGTCACCACACATCGCAACACACATCCAGTCAAGTAGCCCATGGACACACTCCAACAGCACCAGAGCACCACTCACACATCATGCCAACTCACATCATTGACATGACACCTCAGGATACTCACATTCAGCTAAAGAAGTTGGTGATGAGCTGTGTGCGGACATCACCATCACCATCATCATCATCATCGTCACTGGCATCGTGGTCCAGGCCAGGATCCTCCACAGGTGGCGGATGTTGGTCATTGTCATCCTGGATGAGAGGCAACTCCTTCCGCACTGCCAGGTTGTGGAGCATGCAGCAGACGATGATAATCTTGCACACTTTCGCAGGGGCATATGGGAGGGACCCTCCCGGTCTTGTCCAGGCAGCGGAAGCGGCTCTTCAGGAGACCAAAGGTCCGCTCAATCACTCTCCTGGTCCGACCATGTGCCTCATTGTAGCGCATCTGGGCTGGTGTCACAGGGTTCCTGAGGGGTGTCAGCAACCACGGCATGTTGGGGTATCCCGAGTCACCTACGGACAGAAAAGTGCACATTAGCTGACTTGGAAAAGTGGGCGGAATACTACAGATCAGATCACACATAATGGCACAAAGTCAGTACACACCGACAAGCCAGGCACGCTGGTTCTGCATCTGTGCCATCATCCTGGGGATGCGACTACTCCTCATCACAAAGGCATTGTGTGCTGAACCAGGGAAACGGGCACACACGTGTGTGATGGTCATGTCTGCAAGACACACCACCAGTGCATTGACCGAGTGGTAGTGCTTGCGGTTCCTGTAGGCCTGCTCCTGGGCCTGTGGTGGTACCAAAGCCACATGTGTCCCATCAATGGAGCCAATGACATGCGGCATCCTCCCCAGGGCATAAAAGTCACTCTTCACGTCAGTGAGTCGTCGCAGTCTAGGGAAATAGATGTACCGGTTCAGGAAGAGCAACATTGCCGCCAAAACATCGCGGAGCACACGGCTCAACATGGTCTGTGACATCCCACCAGCAGTCGCCACAGTATGTTGGAAGGTACCAGTGGCAAAGAAGTGTAGGGCTGCCATCACCTTCACCTTGGAGGTCAGCGCTGTAGGATACGGCCGGCCAGGCTGCAAATGTGGGGACAACTGCACTGCCAAATCCTCAATCAGCTGCCTGGTGAAGCGGTACCGTCGGATGCTGTCCCGTTCCACCATCGTTGCCAGGTCTGGGAATGGTCGATGGACAGCAGGAGCCCTGCAGTGCAGAGGAGAAGTAAGCAAGATTGTCAGTCACCCCACATATGCGGCATTGAACACACTCAAGATCCCAACATACATCATTATGAGGCACAACTACATGAAGTGTGCAGTACCGGAAGGACATGTATGGTACATACATGGCCAACATCTGTCAACACGGTCCAACAGGTGGCATCAATTAGTCCCAGGTTGGCCCATTGGATATCATGAGGCCGTGTCACAGTTCCCATCTCCTGCTGCCGTGTCACAATAACCCCCACAGTGACATGTGAGGACAGATGTGCCCCAGGCACCACAGCTCAACGACAGGTACATTCCCAGGGACCCTGTAATGCCACATGGACACTGGCATTACATGGAGTATCATGTATACACCACAGCAAAACAACCATGACCCCCACAGGTAGTGGCCCCACTTGCCACGGCAGGACAGACATGGACGTCTGTGACACACACGCACAACATCAGAGTCCATGCACACACAACGTGGATGTGGAGACTGTCTCCCATTGTGCACATGAAATCAGAGACATTGTAAACACTACATGCACAAAGACTGTGGAGGACCATCACTATTGTGCCACTGGGACACCCTGGCTCAAACATACCGTCCCACATGGGACTCACGGGGTATGTGACATGACATACACATACACCACTGTGAAATGTGACCATGGCACATGCACAGATATGAACAGTTGCACATCACAGTGGTCATGTACACGTAACACCCAGGATCCTGTCCCCATGAACACGTGCACAGCCTGGGGTGGCTGCCCACAGGTGACACCCACAGGACAACATGTACACCAACATACACACAATAGGAAATGCAGCCTTACATGCCTTATGATAAAGTTTGGACAGGCTGTCGTGATGTAGGTGTGCCCCTCACTCCCTGGGAGCTATCTGTGGCTGGCATATGTCCATCTGAGACAGGCATGCTGACATATGCCAGTCACATGTACAGTGATGCGTTGTACTGCAATGGACCGATCGGTGCCTCCGGCCGGCCCATTGCATTCAATGTGTGCGGGTACGCGTTGTACCCCTGTGCGCGTTGTACTGCAATGGACCGATCGGTGCCTCCGGCCGGCCCATTGCATTCAATGTGTGCGGGTACGCGTTGTACCCCTGTGCGCGTTGAACTGCAATGGACCGATCGGTGCCTCCGGCCGGCCCATTGCATTCAATGTGTGCGGGTACGCGTTGTACCCCTGTGCGCGTTGTACCGCAATGGACCGATCGGTGCCTCCGGGCCGGCCCATTGCATTCAATGTGTGCGGGTACGCGTTGTACCCCTGTGCGCGTTGTACCGCAATGGACCGATCGGTGCCTCCGGCCGGCCCATTGCATTCAATGTGTGCGGGTACGCGTTGTACCCCTGTGCGCGTTGAACTGCAATGGACCGATCGGTGCCTCCGGCCGGCCCATTGCATTCAATGTGTGCGGGTACGCGTTGTACCCCTGTGCGCGTTGTACTGCAATGGACCGATCGGTGCCTCCGGCCGGCCCATTGCATTCAATGTGTGCGGGTACGCGTTGTACCCCTGTGCGCGTTGAACTGCAATGGACCGATCGGTGCCTCCGGCCGGCCCATTGCTTTCAATGTGTGCGGGTACGCGTTGTACCCCTGTACGCGTTGTACCGCAATGGACCGATCGGTGCGCACCCATTGACAATGGGCTTGCCTGGCAACGGACGAGTTTTCGTCTTTCGAACGAGTCGGTTGCTGTAAATTCAGTTGGTCACCCACAACAATGTTGCAAAATCATGTATGTCATGAAGTTGAAGATTTGAAGGATGCTGTGGGCGTGTTTTGGTGCTGCTATTCCATGGATTGGCCAGATTCAGAAGATGCAAACGACTTGGACCTATCACTTTGGCACAAGGGACAGTATCTGCCTCTCCAGCACATATATATTGCTGGCTGTACCCCTGAGAGCTCACTTGCCTGCACTACATGCTCCAGGACGACATCTGCCACTGCACTGCTGCTGTCTCTGCCCCTCTGGACCCTGCAATGGCACGTACTGTGGAGAGAGCCCCAGCCTTCAGCCTTGAAGAGAACCAGGCCCTGCTGGACAGCCTACTTCCACAGTACAGCAAGCTGTATGGGACACCAGGGAGCAGGTGAGTGTTCTGTGCACTGCCTTTCTGAATGTGCATTTTGTGTGACTAGCAAGGCTGAGAGTCTGCACGCCACTGGCTAGCAGGCTCACTGAGTAGTTGTCACCCCCCACAGTGTGTAGTGACTTGCACTGGACAGGTATGGTGCAGTGACAGTGCATTTGAACATGGTTTTACTTCCCATGCAATGATACCATGTAGTGACGTCTGGCAAACTGTCCATGGTCAGCTTTGCACTGCCTGTGTACATCATGTGCCCCTGTGATTGAGACATGTATATACAACTGTGTCATGCACGGATATGTTGCATGTGTGGTAATGGCCTTTTCACTTTGTCATCCTGACAGGTTAATGCCCATCGGAAGCAGGAAATCTGGAAGGACATCGTCCGGGCTGTCCGGTCCGTGGGGGTCTACAAGCGCCGGATCCGCAACTGCCAGAAGAGGTGGCAGGACCTTCGGGGCTGGACCCGGAGGATTGCACGGGTCCAGCTGAAGCTGTCGCCTCCTCGCAGGAGGGGCAGAACACGGACCCTGACCCCCCACATGCTCCAGATCCTGGCGGTGGTGTTTCCAGACCTGGATGGGCAGCTGAAGGCCAGACAGCAGCAAGGAGGGGGTGAGTCAAAGACTGCACTGTGAACTCTGTATTACATGCTTTGTGCCCTCCTCTGGCCTGGTTCAACTGCCACAGTGCAGCAGTCATGTTGTCCAGGAGCCATGTCCCTCTATTGTGCACTGCCCACTGCTCATCTGATACCCAGGTGTGGCCCTTACATTCAGGGAATTGTGTCACTTGGGACTGTGTCCTTGCAGTTTGCTTCACTAAAGGTGGGGGACAGCATCTGTTTCCCTAACTCTGTTGTGGGCATCATGGGTGGGTCCATTGTTCACACAACGCCTGGGTTTGGACATGTGATCTGCGTGTTGCTTTGATATGCGGTCCACTTGCTGAGCTGAGCCACCACATGTGCCTGAGGTATGTGGCACACGCCCATGCAGCGGGTGGGAACAATGTTTGGGCCCCAGGAGTGTGCAGATTACGTGTGTCACACATACATAGCCAGCTATCCACTGTCCAGGGCACATCCCTCATTCATGTGGAGCAGGACAGTCATGCCTACTCCAGGCCATGCAATGCACTCTGTACTCCCACTCCCGTGTATCAGCTGACACATTGTGCACAGTGATTTGACCCCTCAGGTGTCTGCCTCTGTGTCAGTGTGCTGTGGATTAGTTGCCAGGACTGCTGGGGTGTTTCTTGGTAGGGGCTCAGCATGCCCCTGGAGATGTGACCATAGGAGACGATACTTGTGTGTCACATAGGTGTTTGATCAGCTGCCCGTGCAGACTGGGGTATGCGAATGTGAAGTTCAGGCAGCTGTTCCCCATTCACAGCAAATTGTGAGGGGCTCAGGTTCAGAGGGTAGTGTCACAGGTCTCCCATATGTCCAATAGGTGTGACCTGGACAGATGAGGGTTAAGATGATGTGTTGTGTGGGGGATGTACATGTGCACTTGTGCAGCTCCAGGACTTGCATTCCCCATGACCTACTATTGTGACACAGTGCATAGTGTTGTTGTCTGGCTGCCAAGTCATACATCACTGAGACAGTGATGTATGACTTAGCAGTCATGCCTCTGCCATGGCATGTGTCAACTTATTGGTGGTCCTGCAGGGGAGTGACATGTGCTACATGCACACCATTGTGGCGCTGGCTATCAGGACATGGGTGCATCATGGTGTCTGTCGCTGGTATGCATCACATGCATTTCCTATTTGACTCTGGGCATCCCTTTCATCCGGAAACCTATACTGACTCAGTGGCAAGAGCTGTGATGTGTGCATGTCCACATGCCACACTGTGTCCTCTGCACTGTCCAACCACTGTGTACTTGGTGCATGTGTCCACACTGGGGTGTTGCAATCCAACAGACACCAGACAGATGGGTGCAAGGCCATGTGGGATGTGAGTGCCATGCTTGGCATCAGACTGACAATTGGCTTCTCCTGTTCAGTTAGGGCACTTTTAGCAATGTACAACTAATGATGCTAGGGCTTGCTCTGTAATGTGCTGTGCTCACAGTGGTGTGTGCGTTTGGTGCAGGTGACTGATGTCTGTCTGTTTCCCCATTGTTTGCAGATACATCCACGGCCACGGAAGGGGACAGCTCCACGGACCAGGAGGAGCCAGAGAGCCAGACTGGGTCAGCAGCCGAGGAGTGGTCGGAGGGACCCAGTGGCACGGAGGGCGAGGGGAGCCACACCGAGGAGTCCTCAGCACCATCCACCTCAGCTGAGGACCAGAGCAACTCGGAGGATGACTCCCTTGTGGAGGCGGGTGTCAGCAGCCACCACACGCCAGCTAGTGTTGCTGTCCCTGCCACCACCAGCACCACCACCGCCCTCCCATCGGCTCCCATTCCCCAGGTCTGTGGAGGCTCCCATGTTCGGGAGCGTGTCTCCTTTGGCCCAGGCACCGCACCCCCTGCCCCTGTGTCCCCTGCTGCCCTGAGTGAGGAGTCTGTGTACCTCCTTCGCCAGCTCCATGTAGGGCAGACAGCCATGCTGAGTGTCCTCCATGCGCACACCGCACTGTTGACTCAGCTGGTGTCGTTCATGGATGGCATCTCATCGGGCATGTCTGACCTACAGAGGGGCAACAGGTCCATGGACTCCTCCCTGACGGCAGCAGTGTCCCTCCTCAGACAGTCCCTCACCCCTCCTGCCTCTGCTCCATCCACACTCCCCAGCACCTTACCCGTCCCAAGCACACACACACCGGCACAGGCACACACCAGCACACACACGTCCAGCACACAGACACACACGCCACAAACTAAACGCACACGCACGCACAGTCAGGGGACTGAAACCAGACTCACAGGGGATGGGGCCCTGGTACACACACACGCATCCACGGGCACTGCGCAGTCCTCAGTTGCCTCTCCCTCCAAAGCACCCTCCCTTGCCTCACCTGCAACCCCAAAGACCCAGCGCCTCTTCCTCAGTGACCTCGGCCTCTTCCCCTCCGATCCAGCTGCCCCAGCATCCAGGGGGAAGAGGAAGCCCCCCACATGGAGCAGAGTGCCCCTCGCCCCCGGACACCCTCCCCAGGCGCAGACAGACTGAGGCCCCCACCCGCAAGTCCCCCGGAGTGCTAAGAGCAAGACCCCACCGCCGCCCTGCAGCTCAAGCACCAGGTCTCCTTCCACCATCCCTCAGGCCCCAACTCCACAGGTGCCCCCACCACACCCTGCCCCAGGTTCCCCCACCCACAGATATACCATCCCCAAGAGGCTCCGGCCTTCTCCCCCTGCCACTTGCTCTCCCGGCACCACACCCCCCGCTGCGCTTGTCTGTGCCACTGATGTGGTGATGGTGTCCTCCCCCTCTGTCCAGCCCACCTTGCCTGTTCCCCATTCTCCTCCCCTGGTGGTAGGCACTGCAGTGGAGTCCACTACCACCCTGTCTGACTTGGGCACTGCAGTGGCGGACCTGTCCACTCCATCTGCAGGGTCCACTGCAGTCGTGCCGGCACCCACAACATCTGAGCCATGCCCCCAGTTGTGCCGGCACACACCATGTCAGACACCTCCACTGCAGTTGTCAGTGGCTCTCCAGCACCCACCACCCCTTCCCTGCTTCCTCCTGGTGAGCCCTGATCCTGTCCCTGTGGTGCCTGGCCTACCCCCCCGGTTGCCCCTCCTAGTGGATTGTCCCTGGTTTTGTGCAGGCATGTGTAGGGTGGCATCTGCCACTGTCACCCACTTGTGACTTTGTTGATGGACTGGCCATTGGCCTTTGTTTATGTTCTACCGGACTTCTACTTTTAATGCCACATATGCTGAATAAAGCAACTTTCTGTTCTCTAGTGCTTTTGCTTCTGATGTACATGATGTTGATGATGCTAACCATGCCCTTGCTGCAGTGATGGTGATATTTGGTCTCATGATAATGAAGTGTTACTGTGCAGGAACCCATGTGGTCCAGGGGAATGTGTCCTATCCTGTGGTGTATCCATGTCATCCATAGCAGCATCCGAGGGTGTCATGTGTTCAGTATTTGGCAATGGGATTTCCTACTTAGATTGGCAATTTCACATCTGTGGCTTCCACCCCTGCACATCTGTTGTGCCTGCCATTGTTCTATTCGTCTACTTCCCTGACCGTGTGGCCATCTCCAGTGAACATGCAGGTTTGGGCATCAATGGGGAAGGACTCATCTGTGTTGTCAGTGCAACATTGCTATACAAGTGTGTTGGATCTGTGCTGATGATTCCGTTGGCACTTCCATGACCAGGCTGATGGGACGGGAGCCCTCATTTGGTGCTAATTGTTGATTGTGTGTCCCATTGCTGCCATGGTATGGTATCTGTTCACCTCACATCTGCAGTCTCCACAGGGTATCTGCATGTGTGTGCCCATTGGTGCAAATATGTGGGTCTGCATTCGGATGGTCACTTCTGTCATTGTGTCATTGATGATTGTTGACGGTGTCAGCCCCCATGGGTGTTGTTTGTCTGCACATGGCCAAAGTTATGTCTTATTTGCACTGCAGGATTTGGCTCCCCCAATTTATGTTGCAATGGGACACATACACTACTTTGCCACTGATGTGTTTGCTGTTCTGTGACCAGGAATCATCCATGCAGTTTGGCAGTTGCACCTCTTACTTTGTCAACACTTACCTTTTGGTCACTGTGATGATGGGGGTTTGGACCCCATTGCCACAATGTTCAAAATGTGCTGCAGCTATGGACCCCACACTTACCTTTTGGTCACTGTGATGATGGGGGTTTGGACCCCATTGCCACAATGTTCAAAATGTGCTGCAGCTATGGACCCCACACTTACCTTTTGGTCACTGTGATGATGGGGGTTTGGACCCCATTGCCACAATGTTCAAAATGTGCTGCAGCTATGGACCCCACACTTACCTTTTGGTCACTGTGATGATGGGGATTTGGACCCCATTGCCACAATGTTCAAAATGTGCTGCAGCTATGGACCCCACACTTACCTTTTGGTCACTGTGATGATGGGGGTTTGGACCCCATTCCCACAATGTTCAAAATGTGCTGCAGCTATGGACCCCACACTTACCTTTTGGTCACTGTGATGATGGGGGTTTGGACCCCATTGCCACAATGTTCAAAATGTGCTGCAGCTATGGACCCCACACTTACCTTTTGGTCACTGTGATGATGGGGGTTTGGACCCCATTCCCACAATGTTCAAAATGTGCTGCAGCTATGGACCCCACACTTACCTTTTGGTCACTGTGATGATGGGGGTTTGGACCCCATTGCCACAATGTTCAAAATGTGCTGCAGCTATGGACCCCACACTTACCTTTTGGTCACTGTGATGATGGGGGTTTGGACCCCATTGCCACAATGGTCATGGCCTGCTTGCGTTGTGTGTGCCACACACATATTTGTGTGGCACATGTGCTAGGGGGTCACATTGTATGTTCGAAGTCATGTTCGGTGTTGTAGGCATTTGACACAGTCTACACACGCTTGTCATGGTGTTGGGGGATGTCTTCTTCTTGCATTCCCTAGGTTGTGGTGTGCTGGTTGTGTCATGCATTGTCCATCCTATGGGTGGGGGTGGTAGTGGTGGTAGGCATCCTGCCCCCCTGGCTAAGGGTGGTAGTAGTGGTAGGCATCCAGCCCACCCTGGGTGAGGGTGGTAGTAGTGGTAGGCATCCTGCCCCCCTGGCTAAGGGTGGTAGTAGTGGTAGGCATCCTGCCCCCCTGGGTGAGGGTGGTAGTAGTGGTAGGCATCCTGCCCCCCTGGGTGAGGGTGGTAGTAGTGGTAGGCATCCAGCCCCCCTGGGTGAGGGTGGTAGTGGTGGTAGGCATCCTGCCCCCTGGCTAAGGGTGGTGGTAGGCATCCAGCCCCCCTGGGTGAGGGTGGTAGTAGTGGTAGGCATCCTGCCCCCTTGGCTAAGGGTGGTAGTAGTGGTAGGCATCCTGCCCCCCTGGGTGAGGGTGGTAGTAGTGGTAGGCATCCTGCCCCCCTGGGTGAGGGTGGTAGTAGTGGTAGGCATCCTGCCCCCCTGGGTGAGGGTGGTAGTAGTGGTAGGCATCCAGCCCCCCTGGGTGAGGATGGTAGTGGTGGTAGGCATCCTGCCCCCCTGGCTAAGGGTGGTGGTAGGCATCCAGCCCCCCTGGGTGAGGGTGGTAGTAGTGGTAGGCATCCTGCCCCCCTGGCTAAGGGTGGTAGTAGTGGTAGGCATCCTGCCCCCTGGGTGAGGGTGGTAGTAGTGGTAGGCATCCTGCCCCCCTGGCTAAGGGTGGTAGTAGTGGTAGGCATCCTGCCCCCCTGGGTGAGGGTGGTAGTAGTGGTAGGCATCCTGCCCCCCTGGCTAAGGGTGGTAGTAGTGGTAGGCATCCTGCCCCCCTGGCTAAGGGTGGTAGTAGTGGTAGGCATCCTGCCCCCTGGGTGAGGGTGGTAGTGGTGGTAGGCATGCTGCCCCCCTGGCTAAGGGTGGTAGTAGTGGTAGGCATCCAGCCCCCCTGGGTGAGGGTGGTAGTAGTGGTAGGCATCCTGCCCCCCTGGCTAAGGGTGGTAGTAGTGGTAGGCATCCTGCCCCCCTGGGTGAGGGTGGTAGTAGTGGTAGGCATCTTGCCCCCCTGGGTGAGGGTGGTAGTAGTGGTAGGCATCCTGCCCCCCTGGGTGAGGGTGGTAGTAGTGGTAGGCATCCTGCCCCCCTGGCTAAGGGTGGTAGTAGTGGTAGGCATCCTGCCCCCCTGGGTGAGGGTGGTAGTAGTGGTAGGCATCCTGCCCCCCTGGGTGAGGGTGGTAGTAGTGGTAGGCATCCTGCCCCCCTGGGTGAGGGTGGTAGTAGTGGTAGGCATCCTGCCCCCCTGGCTAAGGGTGGTAGTAGTGGTAGGCATCCAGCCCCCCTGGCTAAGGGTGGTGGTAGGCATCCTGCCCCCCTGGGTGAGGGTGGTAGTAGTGGTAGGCATCCTGCCCCCCTGGGTGAGGGTGGTAGTAGTGGTAGGCATCCAGCCCACCCTGGGTGAGGGTGGTAGTAGTGGTAGGCATCCTGCCCCCCTGGGTGAGGGTGGTAGTAGTGGTAGGCATCCTGCCCCCTGGGTGAGGGTGGTAGTAGTGGTAGGCATCCTGCCCCCCTGGCTAAGGGTGGTAGTAGTGGTAGGCATCCAGCCCCGCTGGCTAAGGGTGGTGGTAGGCATCCTGCCCCCCTGGGTGAGGGTGGTAGTAGTGGTAGGCATCCTGCCCCCCTGGGTGAGGGTGGTAGTAGTGGTAGGCATCCAGCCCACCCTGGGTGAGGGTGGTAGTAGTGGTAGGCATCCTGCCCCCCTGGGTGAGGGTGGTAGTAGTGGTAGGCATCCTGCCCCCCTGGGTGAGGGTGGTTGTAGTGGTAGGCATCCTGCCCCCCTGGCTAAGGGTGGTAGTAGTGGTAGGCATCCTGCCCCCCTGGGTGAGGGTGGTAGTAGTGGTAGGCATCCTGCCCCCCTGGCTAAGGGTGGTAGTAGTGGTAGGCATCCTGCCCCCCTGGGTGAGGGTGGTAGTGGTGGTAGGCATCCAGCCCCCTGGCTAAGGGTGGTGGTAGGCATCCAGCCCCCCTGGGTGAGGGTGGTAGTAGTGGTTGGCATCCAGCCCCCTGGGTAGGGGTGGTGGTGCGCATTCAGGCCCCTGTGTGCATATGTGGCATTGGTGATGGGCATCCCGCCCCTATGGTGCTGCTGTTGCAAGTATATTCTGCATCCCTCTGTGTGTGTGTGATGTGTCGTGTACGTGTTGTATGTGTTTTGTGGTTGGTGTCTGGCTTACCTTCTGCGCCGTACGCGTCCGTGCCTGTTCCGGTAGTATATGTAGAATATTGGTATGATCGGGACGAAGGGATTCATGGTTGGTTCGTGTCGTTCGTCCTTCTCGTTGCTTCGCGTCGTCCTCGTCGCTTCGCCTCGTCGCTTCACCTCGTCCTCGTCGCTTCGCGTCGTCCTCGTCGCTGCCGTGTTCGTCTCGGAGCCGTGGATCGTGTTGTGGCGCGAATCGGAGCTTATGTGCGCCTCTCCCGGATGCTTTGACGTGCCGTGCGTAGCGACGGGTTCGGCGCGTACGGAAAGCGCATCGTACTTGTCCGGCCGGACGGGGCTGCATTTTTCCTTCCGTGCGACTCGATTCGGCGTTTCCGGATTCGCCTCGGTCGGGGAACAGGACCTGGTTTGGGTGAGTACGGCTCGGCCGGATTCTTTGCTGTTGTGCGCATCGTACTTACTCGTTCGGTGTGCTGTACGGATCGGTCGGGAAACAGGCTTTCGCATGGCTTTTTTCCCGACCGAATGGTGTTGGGTGCGCCTCCGACCGAGATCGGAATCGGCCCCTTAGTAGTGCACTTAGTAGTGACTTTACACTTTTTTGCTATTCACCATTTCTGAGTGTACATTTACCCCTAGATTCAGACTTACATGTCTCCCCTCCTTAAAACAGGTGGTGGAGCCTGCTAGAGCAGGATTTATGAGTGTAAAGTGATTAATACTAACTTTTCACATGTAGGAAGAGATTTCCACAGCCACCGGGTTGAAGATCTCCCTATAGTAAAGTATAGGGGAAAATATTAAACATTACTAATATAAAAAAAGTAAAACATATTTTAATGTAACATAAAAATGTTATTGCACAGTAACTCCTCAAATTAAATGTTAATAAATAATTGAATAAATTAAATATATTAATACATTTATATTTATTATTTAAAGTAATTGTAAAAAAATTCACACCCTTATCTTTTTTATATTTAATTACTACTTAGTACATTTTATTGAAACCTATTTGTTTGCA
Source organism: Calotriton arnoldi (assembly GCA_963921515.1). Taxonomy (NCBI): domain Eukaryota; kingdom Metazoa; phylum Chordata; class Amphibia; order Caudata; family Salamandridae; genus Calotriton; species Calotriton arnoldi. The sequence goes on from CAWUFW010000311.1 coordinate 2,855,480, forward strand.
TTTTTTACATTTTTCATTAAAAGTATTAAATGTTATTAAATTATAACACACACACGCACACACACACACATTCTCATACATAAAAGTTTAAAATTCAAAATAATTCATTTTATTTATCATTATTTTTCCTAGTTAGGCATTTGCATCCATTACTTTCTATGTGAGTGTGTTGCAGTATTTGTGAGTGGTCATGTGTGGTGCTGGATTTACTCCAAGTACTCCAAGTCTGGGCTGGAGTACATGCATGACTGCTTGGGATTGTTTATAGCTGTTGTAACTCTAGAAGTGCAGTTTGTGAATAGCAATGGGCTTACTCTTATGTGGGTGGTTTGTTTTTGTATTTGCATGTTCCTCCCTAAACCCGTCCAGTTGCTCTGTAAGCCGCTGCTTTGCCCTTCGTTATTCCCTCCAATTTAGTAGTAAATATTCCCCAAGTGTACTGCCTCAGGTTTCACACACATTTACTACTAAAACGTGTGTTCCCGCAACTAGGTGAGAACTTTGCATAGAAAGCATAGGAGAGGGGGAGGTCTCCGCACATAGGTTTGAGAATAGCATTTTGTAGAATGTAAGTAGTACTAGTGTAATATTATGAAACATACTAAAAAGTGCAGTTTGTGAATAGACCCACACTTGTTTAGTACTATCTACTGTTAATGGGGCAGAGTAGCATTCAGGGTGCCCCTTTTGTACAATCCTAAGTTTTACAATAATTGGTTGTGTAATGTTTGCCTGTCACTGCTTTCTATCTCTTTTTTCTCTGAAGATTGTTGTGTATGCTATCCTAAGTTTTTTTGTGAGTGACTCACATTATCAATATCAACTTTTATCGCTATCAGGTATATTTTGGTCATATTATTACATTAATGATATACTCATGGCTGTGTTTGATTATTTTGAAACATGTTTAGATATGCACTTGTGAGTAATTAGACATTTTAATTTTTGCGCTAACCCATCCTATCGCATATTGAAAGTAGAGGATAGAATTTTAACCTTCACATATTAGTGTTTTAAAAGTGAACAATTTTTTCAAATTTGATTTCACAGGAGCTACTGGCGCATGGACTCAGTAATGTGATTCCTTCCTTTTTCTATTGTATACCAAATGCTGCCGCCATGGGCCGTACCAGTCTTTTATTAAGCAATGGTGCAAAAACACAGGTAAACATAAAGACTTCTATTATTATTGTTAATCATATACTTATTATTCTTATCATTCATAAAGACAATGCCACAAACAAAGCAATTCCTATTCTAAACACTGACTGACACACCTCTAAAACATTATAAAAGTAAATTTATGATTAAAAGTATCTGGATCTACTCCTACAAAGCATTTACAAAAGTGACATTATAGGTATAGATCCGTTTACTTCTACATCATAATACCACACATTGGCCTAGTACTATGTGGGGGTATGTGCTATGTAAGGGATGGGTGGGGCAAGGCATTGTTTGCCTAGAAAGTTTGTGAATGCCCACAAACATGTTAGTTGCGAGCATTCAAAAACTCTTCTCCAACCCATTCCCACCCTGTCAACGGTGGTAGATTTACATGGCTGACATAAATCTATGTAAACGGAAGGAGAGGAAAAGGAACACCCTGAAGCTCATGGGGCTAAGGGGAAAAGGGTTTGTCTATAAGGAAATATATTTCCCCATGGACAATAAAAAGGAAAATAAAGAAATGTGTAATTTTCATGGACACTACCTTTCTCCAATGAAGATTTGCACTCTGTGTACAATTCTGCCTTTGAGAAATGCCTATGAAACAAATAAGTCATATATGTCCCAGTAAATTGCTTGCCGCAGCTTTTCACGTATGTCTTTAGAACGTTTTGTGAATTCCACATAAGTGTGAAAGTAGATTCAATCAAGAACGGAAATCTCCAAGCACAGTTTTACACTGGCCATAGAGTTCGAACTGGCATGCATACACGAACTTGAAGATACCTGTTACTTTGAGGATTTAAATAAATAATAATAGACACAAATTGTAGGTGAACGCCTGTTCCAGTTCCTTGTTTTGTGAACCAGCCCCATAGTTGTTTTAAACCTGTTGGTCACCTGAGCATTGCACAATGTAAAAGTTTTTCTTAATTCTACATAAAAATCCAGAGGTCGATTTAAAAAGATAGTCTGAAATTTGCTGCCAAATAGGGTCCCCTACATTTGGAATGAATTTTGGATTTTCTTGAAATTGTTATGTTACCCGGTATTTTTAAAGTGCACGTACACCAGGAAGGTTTACTGGCGCTGGGGCAGAAGAGGCAAGGGACTAAGAGCTTATGCATAAGTCTGCCTAAAGATCCCTGGGGCCGATTCACAGAACTAATCTGAGACAAAATCCTAAACTTACTACTTTTGGTATTCACAGAAGGCACTTACGATTTTTGGTATTCACAGAATGCACTTACGACTCATAACTTTACGTCCGCACTCGGGCTGGAATTTCCGCACCCGGACCGTACTCTCCGCACTCGGACCGTACTCTCCGCACCCGGACCGTACTCTCCGTCTAGGGCCGTACTCTCCGGCTCGAACCGTAATCTCCGGCCGTATAAAGTGTAATCAATGGGACGGATTGCAATTTTTACAAAAAGGAACATTAGGCATGTGTGATAAATAGTAGAGGAGGTCATGAAAAACAGTTTGGGCAGGGAAAAGGGTATGGCCGTATACTACATCATAACCCAGAAAAGTTTTCTCCCTTGCATCATAGTACATGCAGTGCACAATTTGCGCTCCCCTCAGTGTTGACTGCGGTGTCAACACTACAGTCAACACTAACTTAGTGTGCTTAGACATGCTTTACAAAGACAAAACTTGTTGGTGTGAGCGCAATAATCTTGTTAAATTGAGAATATCTCAAGCACAAGAGGTTCAAAAGAAATACTATGATGACTCGCATGGAGTTAAGTTTGTAGATTTTCAAGTTGGTGATTTAGAGATGATAAAAACTCCTCACAGAGTAAAGAAAGGAGAAACAAACCAGAGTGGCTAAAGGTTCACTCCAAATTGATGGAAGGGGATGGTGGAGTAAGAGAGCAGTAGTGAAACTTACCCCCGAGCAAGCCAATCTAATAAGCACACCCACAGGGAATCTTGATACAAATCAAGATACTGGAACAACTTGGTTAACTTCGCACACCATGGAATCGCCCCTTTGTCAGTCTGGTCAGGAGGGATTTACGCAACAGTGTGCTCTTGATCAACCTTCTGTAAGCCTGATGTCAGGGTCTGGTCAGTCTGTGATCTCGCAAAGAGGGTTGACTGAGGTAAGGGACTTGGAGTCCAATTTAACTGAGGCTCCACCTGATTCAGTTGCCCCTCTTTCCAGCAGACATGGTGAGACAGCACTTTCTAGTAGAGTCTTACGTAATGCATCATTACCTGCAAGATTTAAAGATTTTTATATGACTTGATTCGTGTTATAATTGAACCATCTTATGAACAGGTTCCTGTCTTCAGTTGTTGCTACTTTATTTCTTTAGTTTATTTTTTTTTAAAGAAGGGAGATGATGTAGTGACAGAATGTTAATCTTTCGCCTCTTTCCTGCACATTTCAACATGCCTTTTCAGTTACCTTGCAATGTAACATGTATTGTTTATATTTGTAGTGAGCTACATCTCAGAATTCCTTCTCCATGGTTGCTAACTCCAGTTTCTGCAGTTGGAGTTGGGGATTGATGGAGAGAGGTCCTACAGGACGTGGGTTCCTTTATTTGGAATAAAGAAGAATACTTGTTTTGTACCTTATCATCTCATGCTGTTTCTTTGTGGGTTCAACTCATTCTACACTAACTTAGTGTTGACTGTAGTGTTGACACCGCAGTCAACTCTGAGGGGAGCGCAAATTGTGCACTGCATGTAACATGATGCAAAGGAGAAAACTTTTCGGGGATATGATGTAGTGTCTGGCCGTACCCTTTTCCCTGCCAAAACTGTTTTTCATCACCTCCTCTACCATTTATCACACTTTCCTAATGTTCCTTTTTGTAAAAATTGCAATCCGTCCCATTGATTACACTTTACGGATTACGGCTCGAGCCGAAGAGTACGGCCCTAGCCGGAGAGTATGGTCCGGGTGCGGAGAGTACGGCCCTAGCCGGAGAGCACGGTCCGGGTGCGGAGAGTACGGTTCAGGTGCGGAGAGTACGGTCCGAGTGCGGAGAGTACGGTCCGGGTGTAGAAATTCCAGCCCGAGTGCGGGCGTAAAGTTAGGAGTCGTAAGTGCATTATGTGAATACCAAAAATCGTAAGTGCCTTCTGTGAATACCAAAAGTAGTAAGTTTAAGATTTTGTCTCAGATTAGTTCTGTGAATCTGCCCCCATGTTTTTAGCAAGGCCCTAAAGCTTGTATAGGAAGTTGTGGCTCTAATATATGGATGAAGAGAATTCCATATGTTTGGGGCAATCACGGCAAACCTTGTGCTGCCCAGTCTCTTTTTGTTGTACTTGGGAACCACAAGCAAATTTTGATGAGTTGATCTAAGGTTACTTTTGGGGGTATAGTTCCGGATTCTGGAGGTCACAAAGGTAGGATTTTTGCCGTGACGAGCTTTAAAAATAATGCACCCCGTTTTAAATAAAGTCCTCTGGGCGAATTGGCAACCAGTGGAATTTTGCCATCAGTGGTTTAGTGTGACAATATCTAGGAAGGTGCCAAAGCAGCCTGGCAGCCTGGTTTTGAACCAGCTGCAGTTTCTGACTCAGACCCTTAGGAAGTCCCAGATAGAGTGAGTTTGCATAGTCGATACGGGACATGAACAAATTCTTGTAGAATTCCACCAGTTTTCCATAGATGCTTAGATACATGCTTCCACTCAGGTTTTTTCACATTTGTAAATATTTTGGAGTTCAGAAATGTAGCTAATGTATATTTCCATATGCCTTATTGGAACGTTCCAGTGCATTTGCACTGTTTTGATTTTTTTCACATGAAAAATATTTTTCACTTGAAGAAACACCTTTTCCTAGACTAGGGACGTTTCCACTCCTCTCACACCATCAAAAGGGTAAACAGCCCTCACAACGAAGCCGTCACCCCGCATGCAATTACAACGCGGTCATTACAACGACTGGGTTGTCACAACGCATACCATTACCCCGCAAGTCATAACAACGACTTGCGGAGGTGGGAGAAGGTGTTGGATTTAAAATCCAACACCTTCCCTACTGTCCGCACAGACTGGAGTTGGAATAGTAAATTATAATATACCAACATCCAGCGCCCCCCTCCGCAAGTCGTTGTTCTGACTTGCGGGGTAATGGTATGCGTTGTTACAATGCAGTCGTTGTAACGACCGCGTTGTAATTGCATGCAGGGTGACGGCATGCGTGAAAAGGAGGCATATTTCATCAAAAGGGATTTACTCCTGCAATTGACAGGAGTAATCTGTGATTATTTTTAGGGAAGGAAACTACCTTTGAAAGTTTTGTGAATATCATTAAGGCCATCAATATGGTTAGCCCGAATAAGGGTGTGATATGAATCACACATGATGAAATCCCACACTGCAGGGGTAAATAGCACTTTATACAAGATTTTGCCTAATATTGGGGAATTACATGCCGACTTTGGTGCTGATCACATTAAAATTGGCATGTGCTAGTACCTACCTGGCATTTTTCCTCTGTTAATTCTAGGTTTGACCTGCAAAATTTAACATGGGATGCCGACTTTATCTCACCCAGCAATTATCCGGTGCAACACAGTCTGCACTATATGCAAATCCGATCCCTGCACAATCAAGAGTTTGTGCAGGAATTGAACTTATGCTGCCCACTCATAGTAAGGGCCTGCAAGTTTTACATTTTACTGGTATAATTTTATATGAATACAAATCCGTTTGTCGGTGCAAATTCACATAATTTATGAACGTAAATTCACATAATTTATGAATTAATTCTTAAATTTCCATTTACATTCTTTCTTAAATTTGCATTCACAAATGATGCTATTTGAACACTGCAATGTTGCTAAGTGTGCAGGTAAGTTTGTGAATTGGGAACCAAGGCCCGTATTACGGAAGTGCCCCGGGGGTGCAACGGGTGTTACCACCCGCTTTGCGCACCCCCGGGGCATTTTGGTATTGCAGACGCTTGTGCGGCACCTTCTGTAATGCATAGAGCGCTGGCGCAAATATAGCGCTAGCACTATCACCAGAGGCCGTTCCCTCATTTGCATGGGGGCGTGGCCCCATGCAAACGAGGGAATCCCTTTGCCTCTGCTCCTGTGCTGTATTATAGACACGGGTGCAGAGGTAAAGAAGCTGTCAAGAGGCACACTGACAGTGCACCTCCTGATGGCAGCCCTCCGGAGGGGTAAAGAGGGTCCTATGGACCCCCCAGACATCCCTTTGCAGGCAGATGCAATCACTTACCTCACCCACCTGCAAGGGGATCTCTCTCCCTTCTTAAAAGTGCAGGCGGGTTGCCGCTTGCACAATGAAACATGGAGCAGCTGCTTCAAAGCCGCTCTGTTTTTCATTTGAATAAGCTGCCCCCAGGGCAGCATGAGTTGCCAGCTGCCCTGGGGGCAGTGCATTTAATGTAATAGGGCGCACTTTCCCTGTCTGTGCCCTGCGCACCTGTTTTAAGGTGTGCCGTGGCGCAAACAGGGAAAGTGCGCCCTATCCATAATATGGCCCATGGTTAGTTGTTCAATTCAGGCAGGTGATTCTCATTGAAATGATTAAGCGGTAGCTTCGAGAGGCAGTGAGTCTTAGGGCGGGTGCCAGATAACTGCCTCCCTCTGCTAAGTAAGTGACTCTGGACCAAAAAAGAAAGTCATATGTAAATAATTAGTTATGCTTGTGCAAATTTGGATGTTGTCACTCAAATCTCCTTGGCCCCTTGAACGTGCCCAGCACAATTTACCAGAGTTATTTGTTCAAAACTCCAAAACCTCATCTTGCACTCGGAATGGTAGTATCCAGGGGCGGCTCCTCCATTATGGTGGAGGACTGTTGCCTCTCTGTTGAAAGGCAGCAAATGAAAAATAAAATGATGAAACTATTTTATTATGATTTTATTTTTCACTTACTCAGACGAGTCTGCCAAGTCTAGGAAGGGGCAGGCCCATGCTCTGTGTCAGCAGCAGCCAGAGTGGAGGAGTGGTAGGTGCATTGTAAGTGTGCATGCCGGTTTGGCCAGCCATCTTAGGATGGCCAAACCGACATGCGCACTTACATTTCTCCAACCCAGCTGTCTTGCACAGCCGGGTGGGAGAAGTGGCACAGGCTTCCTGTTCCTAACTGAGCGGCATTTCAGCCCTCTCAAACCAATCCCAGCACTTCTCTCATGCTGGGTAATAGCATGAGAGCAGCGTCTGGATTGGGTGGGGAGGGGAGAAGGGAAGAGAAGCATCTAGGTGCCGGCAGCCACCACTGGTAATATCTAACTTGCCAGGTTCACAAGAGTGAGTTTTGTTACCGTTATTTCATTTATACAATTGAATGGATTTCTGCCAAATCGTGATTTGAATGTGTTTGCATTGATCAGGTGTCATTTAGTGATGTTGACTTTTATCTTACTTTTTAGGTGGCTTCCCTCGTATCCTGTTCTGTGATACTCCTTGTGATCTACATAGCAGGCCCATTGCTGTATTGGCTACCAATGGTGATGATTTTACTAACTGGTATAATGTACTGATTTCTGTTGTCTACCTTCATCTCCTACACATCTAATTTCAAGCCCACCTTCTTTATAGAAAACCAAGCTACCTCCATTTCTCCTTCCTTTATCATCTTTGAGGATTGCGCTGATGATTTTACATCCCTATATTGCCACTGTCTACTTCTTCTTTCACCGGGTGTGCAGTTTCTCTTATTTCATCCTCTTTCCTTCTTACTTCCTATCCAAACTCTTGGCCCATGTATGGTTCAGGCAGAGGCCCACGAACATATACACTTGTTTATTCATTTCATTCATTCATTGAGTCATTCCTAGAGACTAAGCACAAATACAATAGATGTAATGGAAAGAAGGTATGCAGAATGTTTCCTTTCCCGTTACCTGCCCCCCCACCTCATTTTTACCTGAAAAAGTATTTCATAATAAAAGCAGAACAAAAGGTGTAATGAGGAAATAGGCAGTGAGTTTTAATGGGAAAATATCACACAGTGGATAGTCCTCCTAACAGGGTCAGTCTATTTTATCATTAACAGATTATGTTATTGTGTATTTTCCTTTGCTCACTGATGTCTTAAACAAGGTATGATTTATTTAGTAAACAGAAAACATGGCAAATATGTGAGCAATGTGGTGAACATTTTCAGTCTACCATATGCGAAAACTCTTTCTTTGTTTTTGCTAAAAACACTTGACCCAATTCTTAAATGCCCTCAAATCACCTTGGTAGAATCATGTTTTTTCATTTTGTATTAACGCAGTTTCAGGAAGTGTTTTACATAGCGTTGTTTGTGATCTCTCCGTTATGCCTGTGTTCTGCTTTTATTTGAATTAATGCCCCTGACATGGCTGTCTGGTGAAAAATAATGAGAAAATAATGTACCTTATTTTTGATTCACGGGAAACGATGCCCTAATGATGGTGCTTTGGAGTGAAACGGGACAATTTCTTACTTTTATTTGACCAATAGAACAAGAATTAACCCCAAAACTAATTACTGATATTATTAAAAAGTGTGTGGGCCTTCTCATAAAGTATGATATGCAAAAAGCAGGCGAGATACACCAGTCTTTGATAAAGTACTCAACATTTGGCAGGAATGCCCTTCGCAAATGCCAATAGAGTAGAATAGTAACTTCCCCGATGACCTCAGTTTTAGATAATCTCTTAAAACCTGGCTGTTTGAACATGCGTGTTAAGGTCTTGTCTGCCTTCCTTCCTTCCTTTTTAGATCAGGAAAGCCTTGTTGGGTAGCCATGCACTTTATAAATGCCGAATGGAATAGAATAGAATAGAGTAGGAAGAGAAACCTTCATCAACAATATGATCTTCATGTTTGTAAATCCATATGTTTCCATTAAAAAAATAACATACTTTTAACAACAGTTATGCCCAATGTCCAAATAATGTGGTTCAATATATTTTGAGTGGTAGCTGTTTTGCAAATGTCATTTTCGCAGTCTTTTATAATGAGTTAACTTCAAATTTGAAAATCGGAAGGGACTGAAGAGATTGATTCCCAAAAACGTCGTACATCCCTGACACACACACATATTCCCCCATAAAGGAGATTTATTATGTGAACCTCACGAGCCAGGGAACGTTATGATGTTTAAACATTACTGGGTGTATGCTTATATTCCATAACGATATGCCATTTTCTGCAACATTCTATGCTGCAGAAAATGTGCAGGTGTTGGGTTAAGATCCATGTTAAATTTTCACTTTTCTGTTTTTTCTCCATATGGAACGTGTTTGCTTTTTATAGGTTCTCTTTCCCTACATTACCTAAAGATGACGACGTTCCATGGTGTTTCTTACGCTTTCAGCACCGCCTATGTCTCTGACAAAAACTCTGCATATCTCACGGACTTTCTGTAGTCATTATTGATATCACAACATGTAAATATTCACCCAGCCTGACATTGTAATCAGAATCTGGTTTCCGTGTGCAGTTCCCATTATTTCCACATCTAAGCCACACTTAAGGGGTGACATTTTTCGTTATCATCATTTATAGGATGTTATTGAATTTAGTAACTTTTATTTAATTTTTCTTCTCAGTGTGTTCTTGCGAGCATCGTTGTGGTGTCACTGAAAGGGATGCTTATACAGTTCTGCGACTTGAAGAAGTATTGGAATACTGACAAATATGATTGTGTAAGTAAATCTAAAACTCTCTCAGCATGCTATTTCAAAATGTATATTAAACTAGACGAAATCAGCACCAAACTTATAAAAATAGAATACTGGAATCGTGGAATTCATATATGGCAGTGCTTAATTCTACACAGGGGTCTGGTTTAGCTGTTTCAAATTTATGTATATCCTACCAAGCTGGGCGCTTAACCTACCTCATCCAATGGATGTGGAATGAAACAGACAAAGGTTGGTGCATGATACATTACACACTAAGGGACTTATTACGATGTCGGGCGGACGTCGATATGGGAACCGCCCGACCTTTGGTCGGCAGTTCCGCATACCTAATTACAATGCGACCGCACCTGATGCGGTTGCAAACTCCCATTTCCAAATGGGAGCTTGTACTGCGGCCGTAAACCAGTTGTAGCACAAGCTCCCATAGAGAAATAGGAGTTTGTGTGAATCCCTGCACCTCATGGTGCCTGCCACACAGTGCAGGGATACACAGGATATGGCCATCAACCGGAGGAAAAGCCTGACATGGAAAGCCGGTGGGAAACGGACATCGTAATCTCAACAGCGGGAACGCCGTCCATTGGGATTATGTGCCGGTCTCCGACTGGCCGACGGGCTTCTTCAGCCCGTCGGAATCCAGCCGGAATGACCGGCCGGTTTCAGTTTTGACCGCCTGCATTGCAATTGGGCGGTTGAAACTGAAACCGCAATGAGGCTCGGAAAGCCTCCAACCTGCGGTCGGAGGCTTTCCGACTCTCATCGTAATCGGGCCCTAAGCGGTGGACTGCTGTGTGAGGTCTCATTTAGTTTTTTTATTGAGTATACTTCTGTAGCGCACTTGGGCATTACGGTGCTCTGAGACAAACACATGGGCGATACACTGAACATAGCAAGAACCCAGACCTGGATAACTGTGGGAGAACTGTAGGTTTGTTTTGATTTGTAATTTATAAAGCGCAAACTCTTGCCCGGGGCATCCTGGCGCTATACAATCGATTGTAACTGCAGAGCTGATGGGAGTTGTGGTTCACAGCAAGGGAAGAAGGAGTAGATCCCATGGAACCCTCGTATACATAGAAGCCCATTCTTTATGTATCCCTGGTGACAAGAGTTACTAAAGGTCTGGGAAAGTATACACTTCAGATGGACACAGTCAACTTTCCATACCCATTTTTCCATGATGTGACAACAAAGATTTCACACCTAGTTTAGTGAGGTGGGGTTTTGAGACATGGAGAGAGGGTTGTACTGCACTATAAGAGAGAGTGGAGGAGAAATCAAAATGTGAGTTCAAGTCAGAGAACACTTTGGATTGCTGGAGAGAGAAAGGCTTAGATGTCTGCATCTGAGACAGTGGGTATGACACCTTTAAGTGAAGGGGAGGCAGAGAGCAAAAGGGGACTCACTCCCTTCGAAAAGCTCCTGCTGAACTTTGATGATGGACAATGTTGTATATTGCAATAATTGGACTCTTAGCAGTCCTATAAAAGAGAAATTTCTCTTTTAAAGAGTGTGGAGAGAGAACTGGGAAAAACACTCGATTATACCCAATGGGAGGACGTGTTAGACAGAAGAAATTATTTCGCAGGACATGCAGAAGAGGAGGCCCTTTTTGCAATCCTATGTTACTGGAATTACATGCAAAAAAAATATGGGGCCCCAGGACATTTGGGTGGGAGGATTCTCCTGTTGGAGAGGATGTGGGATGGTGGGTACACTTATGCAGCTGATATGGTCTTGTCCTCACCTGACATCTTTTTGAAAAGAGGTATTAAAGGGATTTGGAGATGCTATGGGATCTCTGTTAGCGGAATGCCTGATGTCACATTATTGGACGGCCTCTTTGAGACACTCTTTCTTTTACATACTAGCACGGGGAAAATCATCTCTCACAGGCTGCTGACAGCAAAACAATCATTTCTCATTCAATATGGTTCCCTGCAACCCCTACATCCCCTCAAAGACACATGGCTTCAGAAACCATGGTGGACGCTCATCATAGGAAGGATGATGAAAACAGCACAGGAAGGGAAAAGAAAAGTTCAGGAAACCCTGGAGCATCCTGCTACATCTTTTTCATAAAGAATTCAAAGCGCTACAGTGCCCTATGAAGCTGTGCGTCTGGCACATTCTTAACAGCGTTAACATAAGACTCTACTATGCAATGATGTGACTCGTGGCTTCATTTTAGGGAGGTGGGAGGAGAAAAATCTGAATCGACAGCTTGCGGAGAGGGAAAGCAGTAGCGAGGAGGGAATGGGGTGAATTGACCATTCTAGAGAGGGGATTAGCATGGGGACACTGATGGATCTGGGAGTTAGAGATGATTTAAAGGGATGAAATGGTAAATGTTAAATGTTTTTTAAAACCTAAATTGACTGGCTGAATCCGTGAGTCAGCCTACCGAAAAGGTCCAGTATTGATTAATTGCTGGAAGTCTTTTGAGAAATGTGAACAGATTTGAAAAAAGGGTTCATGCTGATATTAGCATAACTGGTTTGAAATAATGCGGTGTGGATATATAGACAGCACTACATTATGTTGTTTACAACAACCAAATGTCCAAAGAACCGTAGATTGCCACTGGAGAAAACGTCAATGCCACAATCAATATATAACCAGCTACAGCTCCCTATGCACATTAACCTCGTTTACAAACAAAAATGTGCACTGATACAAAATAAACTAATGTTTTGATCCATTACAAAAAACAAATTATGTACCACATTTTTTATTGAGATGGTGTTACATACAACTACTGCAAGGCTTTTTACGCAACGCTGTCCAAAAGATATGTCTGAGATTCAGAGTCCAGAGGTATATGGAATGGCTAACCTAAATCCTCAAATGCTTCAATTTGATTCCCTGTGCCTGTTTCAGACGGCCTCTATGACCACTAACTTACCAAGAATTTCACCCCCATCATGCACCAAATCACTTGTTGTGTGCCACCCTGAACCTAGTCACTAGTTTTCCGCCAAATATTAAAAAATTAAATGGAATGTCCTTCCACATTCATCACTGTACGGTGTGCAATGCCCCGCCAGCACTTCTTAGACAGACATCAAGAGGATCATTTCAAGTTTTGAAGTCTTATGTCCTGCACAAGTAGGAAATGGATCTCCCAAAAGGGCCCCTCCCTTTTGGGCCACTCCTCTACGGTGCAACTGTATCACTTGTATAGAACTTGGCACATCCCTACTGCCTCCCTACAATACTCCTAAGACCCACATCCCCACCTGACACCCAGCACACCTTGTTGTGGCTCTAGTAGGTCACCTACTGCCGAGGCCTTTACATCAATCTAACACACCCACGTTTGTGGTACCAAACAACAGTCACAGTTCTGTCTTGACTCTTATGGAGCGTGAAGCTAGGCAAAACTATTTTCACATTTCACATGTATGAAGAGATTTCCACAGCCACCGGGTTGAAGATCTCCCTATAGTAAAGTATAGGGGAAAATATTAAACATTACTAATATAAAAAAAAGTAAAACATATTTTAATGTAACATAAAAATGTTATTGCACAGTAACTCCTCAAATTAAATATTAATAAATAATTGAATAAATTAAATATATTAATACATTTATATTTATTATTTAAAGTAATTGTAAAACAATTCACCCCCTTATCTTTTTTTATATTTAATTACTACTTAGTACATTTTATTGAAACCTATTTGTTTGCATTTTTTAAATTTTTCATTAAAAGTATTAAATGTTATTAAATTATAACACACACACGCACACGCACACACACACACACACATTCTCATACATAAAAGTTTGAGAAGTAGTAAAGCTATACCTCTCTGAAGAGCTCTAAACGAGAGCAAAACACGTGTCAGGGGTTGCTTTTATTCATTTCTGGTTGGCTTGGATGGTATTTTACCAATCCAAAGCTGTAATACTGTGCCTGGAGTGGTAAAAGGTTTTGGCCATTTTAGAGCTCGGCATGGATAGCACTGTGCTAATCCTATGCTTAAAGACTTTGCTGTAGAAAGGGCAAAAGACTTTGTCCCTTTCTATCTTGGCGTGGATGGCATTGTGCTAATCCTACGCTTAAAAACTTTGATAGAAAAGCAGACATTTGAGGTGAGCAAATTTAGAGTGTCGCTGGTGTTGAGAGTGCTCTATACTGGAGCTGCTTTCCACCTAAACTTGAGAACTACCCAGAGTTCTCTGCTTCTTTTTGCATAATTTATGTGTCACTCTATGCCTGAAAGGGTTTTGTTTTGATATATATATCTATATATATACATATATATGCATATATAAAATTAAATAATAAATATTAAATATATATTAAATAATAAAATTAATTGTAACAAAATAAAATAAATGTAATATACATTTTAACAAAATATAACAAATAAACTTAATTAAAAAAGTTAAGCACACAAACATAATAATGTATACATATATACATATATATATTTACTTTAACACAATTATTAAACTATTAATTTTAAGTTATTTTATAAGTTTAAAATTATATAAACATTTAAAAATATATATGTCAATAATTTAAAATTTAAGAAAAAAAACATTCTATAATAAATTAAAACATTAAACTATTAAAAAATATTTAAACTGAAATTTCCCAATACAGTCAGTGCAACAGTAGGGAAAGTGTTGGATAGGGGAGAGGTAAAAATTATTATTCCCACTGCAATGAGTACAACAGTAGGGAAAGTGTTGGATAGCGAAAGGGTAAAATTTACTATTCCAACTCCAATGAGTGCAACAGTAGGGTAAGTGTTAGATAGCAGAAGGTTTAAATTTACTATTCCAACTCCAGTCAGTTCGACAGTAGGGAAAGTGTTTGATAGCGGAGGGGTTAAAATTAATATTCCCACTCCAGTGAGTGCCATAGTAGTGAAAGTGTTAGATAGCAGAGGGATAAAAATCACTATTCCCACTCCAGTGAGTGCAACAGTAGGGAAAGTGTTGGATAGCGGAGGGGTAAAAATTACTATTTCCACTCCAGTGAGTGCAACAGTAGGGAAAGTGTTGGATAGCGGAGGGATAACATTTACTATTCAAACACAGTCAGTTCCAAAATAAAAACATTTAAAAAAACAAAAAACAACTGTCATAAAAATAAATAAATAAATACATGAACATGTTAAAATTAAAATATATTTAATATAAAAATAAAAAAACAAAAACATATGATAATATTAATTACATATGACAAATACCTACAAATATTATATAAAATAAAAAAATTAATTTCAAAAAGATAAATATGTTTAACTAGAAAATATTGACAAACAAAAATATTAAATATTATATAAATGTATTTATTTTATTTCCTACCCTATAATACCACACAAATCACAACACATGTCTAAATTAAAAAAAAGCACTTCCATTAATTAACATAATTAATTACCAATTAAAGAAATATTATCAATTAAAAAAAATAAAAGTAATAAAAATTAATTAACTTCCCACACTTTAACGCTATAATCCCCACAACACACACCTATTAAACTGTAAAATAATAAAATACACAATTAAAACTTATTTTAAAATGAAAAACTATTACTATTAAACAACTAATTATAAGGTAAGTGAAATGTATTTAATACCTACCCTTTACCTCTTTAAAAGTAAAAACCACACACAAAAAATAAACAATTACCCAAAATAAATATCAAATAATTAATTAACATTAATTAACAACAATATATTAATTAAACACAAATTACTTCCCAACCTTTACCATTATAAACCCCACAAGAAACACCTAAAAGTAATTACACAATTTCCATATCTAATTTACAATTAATAAATTAATATTAATTAACAATTTTTAATTAATTAAACATAAATTACTTACCGCCCTTTACCCCTATAAACCCCACAACCCAGGGCAGCTTGTCAGGCAAGGAAATTGAAATTGATAACCAGCAGCGATTCCTCCTCCAAGGGGGCAATTATACTTCCAAAAGTTCTCAATTTACGCCCACAAAGTATCCTTTCCATCGTACGTTACGGTTTTCATTGGTTGTCCACAGTGGGCTGCTCATGGTGTGATCAGTACCTCACTAAGAAATCCGGAAGCATCAAGTAATCCTTTTGCCAAATCATCAATTTCAACAACTTTATAATTTCCATCCTCTCCTCGGAAGTAAGAAAATTCATTTGCTCAATGTCTGTCCTTTCCCAGACGCTCTCTCTGGGTTTGCAATTGTATTGATACATTTCTGTCAAAAGTGTTACTGAATCAGAAAAGGGCCTATTGTTCATAAGCATGAAAAGAAACTTCCTGAAAAGTTCTCATAGCATCTGAAATGACTACATCAGCTAGATTCTGCTTTTCTAAACAGGGAAAAAGAAGCATTTGAGGCCTACATGAAAACTTACTAAATCATTACCACGTTATGATTATTATAAAACCCACATTAACATGAATAATTCAGTTTTTCTTAGTAAATTCACTCATTATTCTTTCCTCTAGAAATTACATGTCAACATTAGGTACTATTATAAAAAGAACATTTTACACGTTTTTATTTTTCAAACAGATTAATATGCGTGTCACTTTTGTTTTTCACGTTTATATTCACTCATTACTAAAGTAAACTGCAAATCTTGTTACTATCAAGCATTTTTAAACTAGACATTTTAATCATTTCCAAGTGTTTCATTACATAAGCATTAGTTTCATTTAGCACATTTAGAAATCACAGGCAGTACATTTTTTGAGTTAACCATGTTTAATTTCTTAAATGCGTGTTTACATTGCGTAAGCAAATAACTTTCTCTCTCTTTATTTGCGTCTTTCACATTTCCACGTTTCAGAAAACTTCTGCATACTTTTACGATGCAGTAAAAAATCTCATGTTTTCGTATTCAACTTATTTTGTACATTTTATTAAAATCATTGTCGTAATTCTCATTTAATAGTGAGAATTAATAGAGGCAATCCTCTTTAAACTTTTATGCTCCATCAACTCTAAACAGCATTTGATGTTCAAACAAATAATATCACTTCATAATGCCCAGGAGTGGCCATCAGCAACATGGAGCACTTACAAACCTTCCAAAATAAATAAATAAACGTGCAAAAATATTAAAAGGCATATTTATATTTTTTAATTAAAAAACTCTTGCGATTTTTTTTCCGTCACTGCATTTTATAATATTTCCTAGTAAAAATACGTTATTAGAGTATGAATTGGTGCACTCTATGGACACATGATATGCGTTTCATTACACATTCCAAAATGCAGTATTTTGAATTTGTGAACTGAAACTTCTTCGTTGTGTTTTGTATTTTGTTTCCTAAAGGTCATTTGGATTTGCACCTACGCGGTTACAATATGCTTTGCTGCAAACATAGGATTACTTTTCGGAGTTCTTTTTAACATAGCGGTCGCAGTTGCACGCCTAACCAGGTGAGCAAAAGTACCTGTCACTTGATGCCAAAGGCCAAGGCCACATCATCGGAACATGTTTTGAAAATAGTCCCAACATGAAACGGAGAACTGCTTCTGCAGTGATAATGCTTAAATTGAATAGGGATTCATTGCACTGTATTAGCTACATTGGTAAAATGTGTCTTTTAGTATATATTGTGTTTGCTCTGATTTACCATCACAAATATAGATATTTTGATTCAGGACAGTATTACCAAAACTGTGTGCTTATGTTAAAAATCCATAAAATATGGAAAGGAGCAAAAAGATTTTATTTAATCGAAGGGTTTTATCCATTGATAGCCTGGGATCACTTGTGTACACAGTGCCATCGTAAGGTCTTTGGGGGCACCGGGCAAGACATATTTTGGGGCCTTCCTGTAGGGGACAAATTTATATTTTACTATCCATTTCCTGATAATTAATGCCCTACGTGATGCCAAACAAAACTAAATAATATGTTAAATTTTAACAGAGTCACACAACAGCTAAAATATGTCTTGACTGGGACCCCCAAAACCCTTTATATGACACTGGATAGAGAGGCTGAGTCACGGGTAGAGGCAGGCAGAGGGAGAGAGGTTTACAGAGAGAGAAATAGAAGATGCAGAGGTCAAATAGAGAGAAAATTTGCTTTTATGGGGGGAATTGCCACTTTGACCATGCCTTAAAACGTCACTGTGTGTACAGTGTGCACCCACACAGAGTGTGTTGACGTCTGATCTTTCTTAGAAAACACCTGAACTTACTCCTCTTCAAAGAAGCATTAACCTGATTGTTGTCTGTCTTTCTGTGTATGCCTTCCTGCCTGCCTTCTTGTGTCTGCCTTCCTGTCCCGCCTTCCTCTGTCTGTCTTCCTGCTTTCCTTTCTTTCTCTGTCTTCCTATGCCTGTCTTCCTGCTTTCCTTCCTTTATCTGTCTTTCTATTCCTGTCTTCCTGCTTTCCTTTCTTTCTCTTTCTTCCTATGTCTGTCTTCCTGCTTTCCTTTCTTTCTCTGACTTCCTCTGTCTGTCTTCCGGTTTGCCTTCCTGTCTCTGCCTTCCTTCCTGCCTACCTATTCGCATGCCTTTTGCCTTGCCAGGCGACTGGATTCACACGTACACAGTTTCCCGATACAAACAGTGAACTCTTGCCAGCATTAGGTTTGTGCCTGACGTAGAATAGGGTGCACATATTGCAGAGACAGCTGATTGCTGACCTTTAGCACCATAAAACTCACCAACAGAAAATTAATTATTGATTTTCATTTTCTTTGCGTACTGTCTCTTAACACTGATGGATTGCTGCTGCCAATTTCTGCCTTGCAGAGCCAGAGTACTTCAGCTGGAACCCTTTGATAAGGACAACTGCAACGTGATTGAAAACACAACCTGTGTAAGACATTTTTCTATTTGACAGCTTTTAATATATATTTTGAACTCTGAGTTCATACTGGACTAATTTATACGTATTCAAATAAATACCCTTACATTATTCTAGTTTTACGTATAACATGTAGGGTATATATTAAGAGAGACAATAACTTATATACAAGATTGATGGCAGTGGTTTTAGAAAGACCAGCCAGCACCTCTGTTGAGTTTGCAAATGTAAGTCACAATAGGTCTTCTGGCGTGCTCAATGCAAACACTGTGCCATCCACAGTGTTACTCAGTACATAGAGAAAAACTTTCCTCCATACACATTACTCATAGAAATTCGAACAACAGAGCACAGCACAGCAAAATGTTCCAACTGACTATCATTAGTCAGTAATACATTTAATTCCAAAAATGAACAAAGTATGAAGCAGGCAGTGTAGCACAATCTTGAACATAGATGACTCAAATTCCCAAAATGTTGACACGTAGGTGCAGCAAATGAACAGCCGACACGTGTTTCGTCGCTAGACGACTTTCTCAAGGCTTGCGAAAATGTCTGTATGCAGAACGATCAACGGAGGCACCCTTGTCTTATCTTATGCAAGGATTTCAAGATGTCTGGTAATTCCAATGTGAAACAACAACTCACAATGCGTTTAAGTAGTCACCAACAGTATCGGGTGCGATGGGGAACTCGTTATGATAAACGAGTAGAGGCCAATGTGCAGTGCCTCTACAAAAAGTCACCAATCCTCAGTCGCAATCCAACAGAATGTCGTTCCCTGCTCACATCGCGTAAGGTTTGTCAGTTGCAACATTTTGCTGTGCTGTGCTCTGTTGTTCGAATTTCTATGAGACAATAACTTATGTAAAGGTAGTGTTTTCAATTTCAGGTGCACCACAGTTTGTGGAGGTTTATTATTTAAGAGTTTTATATAGCACTGGCAAGACCCGAGGGTATCATAGCGCTTTACATCAGTATATGTCTACATAAAGATAACAAGTCTAATCAAATCTAGAAAGTCAGATCAAGTCCAAACAGTGGTTGCGCATAGCGGAGGAGAAAGTTTGGGGGGGTCCAGGGAGAGCAGAGGGTGGAGATGCTGTCTCGTTGGGCGAATGATGATCCAGTAGTTGAGATGTTGGCTGAGGAGGAGAACCTTTAACTGACTCTTGAAGCATGAGAAGGAGAGGTTTGTCCTGATGTGTATTGGTAAGGAATTCCAGCTTTTAGGGGCATTGCTTGGTGCAAGAAGGTGTATGTTCTTGTGGATCAAGTTGTTTCTCTAGGAGTAGACACCAAAAGCGAAACCTTCTAAACAGCCCCAGTGTAGTGAGCTGACTTCTTTAGCACAGTAAATAAAGATTAGTACTTCAATACGATATAGTGCTGGGATTATCATGATGTGATCATCCCTGTTTTGATGATTGTGCTGCTGCTGTGTTGGTCTCACAGCTAAGGTTGGTGGCTTTGTACACTTTAGATTTAGGAGGCTTAGAATACCTTTAGAATAAACCTAGACACACCTGGTCAATAAACTCCACAAAAGAGAGCAATATGTGGAATTTAAAATGGGCACATTTATGGAATAGGTGTGTTGGCCAGGCTAATCAATGATGTTCAACAACTTCTGTCTACTAACCTGATCTTGATGATTGG
Organism: Calotriton arnoldi; assembly: GCA_963921515.1. Classification (NCBI taxonomy): domain Eukaryota; kingdom Metazoa; phylum Chordata; class Amphibia; order Caudata; family Salamandridae; genus Calotriton; species Calotriton arnoldi. Next base: position 2,875,734 of record CAWUFW010000311.1, read on the forward strand.
TACAGTATAAGCAGAAGGTAACTACTGCAATACCTACAGTTGTCATTATTACGTAGAGTAATTATGCTTACAATATGTTTTCTTTCAATTCAATTTTCTATGCGTATCAGTATACTAACCATTAAGCATATATATTATTATTATTTTTTAAATGTGGAGACAAGAAGAGGTCTGCTCTTCTGTATTGTTTATTGTCCTAAAAGTGTAGTACCAATGGTTTTTGATGTCAGTGTTTGATCATAACCACAGGTCATTTGCATTGGGAACTACTCCTTTTTAGGTCTGTCTACAGACAGCTTTATCTTATGGAAATACTGCATATTATAAATTCTTCAAAAAAGTACCATGAGAACTACAAAGAGAAAAAGACTTAGGGGCCTATTTTGATGTCGGTGGGAAAGTCTCCGACCGACATCGACGGTTTCAATTCCGACCGCCAAATTACAATCTAGGCTTTCAGAATTGAAACCGGCCGGTCATTCTGGCTGGATTCCAACAGGCTCAAGGAGCCCATCAGCCAGTCAGAGACTGGCCCTTAATCCCAATGGACAGCGTTTCCGCCACTAGGATTACAATGCTCAGTTTCGGACAGGCTTTCCATGCCAGGCTTTCCGACATGGAAAGCCTGTCGGAAAGCGAGTTTGGGGGCTCCTAGCAGGGCCCCCTTCTCTTTGCGGCTTCCGGTTGGGGGCCGAGTGGGCACCTATTGTGATCCCTGCACCGTGTGGCAGGCACCATGAGGTGCCTGCCACGAGGTGCAGGGATGAACACAATCTCCCATTTCTCTATAGGAGCTTGTGCTACGGCCGGTTTACGGCTGCAGCACAAGCTCCTAAAGGGAAATTGGAGTATGCGATCGCACCATGTGTGGTCGCATCGTAATTCTGCGGTCGGGACCGTCGACCCGGAGGTCGGTCCCGATTCCGCAATGATGTCAGTCGGAGGCAACTCCGACCGACATCATAATCGGCCCCTTTGAGTTAGCCCCCTTCAGCCATTGTGTTTGCTTCAGTAGACTGTCCATCTTGGCGATGGCCTTCTGTGGATGGTTACCTTTTCTCGAATTGCAATGAGACATATCAATGGTCTGTGACCACAATTGTGGATTCAAACCATTGATATGTTACCAACTCATTAAAGGAGTAACCCATTCACAAAAGGGACACTGACCCGTTCGACAGCTTCCCCTCTAGGAATCATATTGAGCAGTCTACGGGGTGCAGGCAGTGGTCCAACTGCCTGGGAATGTAGTCATTTACTGGGAACTGCAAATAGCGACCTCCCTAATTAACATTGTTTTGGCAGGTCAGTCTGCAACCCTCTAGGACTGGAGATGTTACGACATGACCTATGAGTGCATAGGTCTCACCTCATAATCAAACACATGCTGCAAATAGTTGGTAATCAATTTTTGATCACTATGTGTGACCTTTTCCTTATTTTACATCAGGAACACACTCATCCAACTATTACCAAAAACTTCTGCTATCAAAAAGCTAGACTTATTGGTTTTGCCAATGCTTGTTGGTTTTTGGAATGAAAGTGGCAACATTCTGAGTTGGTGTGTATTGGAATAGTACTCCATCAATCTCAATATCATAAGACTCAATGTACAGGAAAATTGTTATGAAATTAATTCCTCGTATGATGCTCCATGCTAAGAAAAACAGTTTTATCGACTTAGGGCCTGATTTAGAGTTTATCGGACAGGTTACTCCTTCACAATGTGACGATTATCCTGTCTGCCTTTTTACAAGAGCCATAGGATATAATGCACTTGTAGTAAGGCAGAAGGGGTATATCCGTCACATTGTGACAGAGTAAGTATCCTGTCCGTCAAAGTCTAAATCAGCCCCATAGAAATTAAATATTTGCAATAGGGAAATCCTCCTATACTCCTGATATAAAGCTGAATTGCAATAAAATTGGATTGCAGTGGGGATTTTCAATCCCTGAGCTGACAATGCCTTACTCTCTTTTCAATTCATTAACATGAACTTGATATAGAAAGAGAGAGAAGGTAAAGTGTCAGAAATTAAACACACTTTTTAAGTCATTGTCTTTCATGGTTGTTGGTAATCAGGGTGCCCCATCCTCTACAAACTGAGCTAAAACAACCTTCTACTGTCTACAGTCATTAACAGATTAGATGTGTGTGAATTGCTTCTGGATGGAATGAGTTAAATGGCCTGCAAAAATACCTTTATATACATGGGAGCTAGAATCCTTTTATAAACGCTTGTCTGTAATTACCTTATTACAAACGACATGTTATCTGTAATAAAGAAATGACATAGCCCCTCTACTTTAATAACTTATTACAGTTAAGTTCTGATGTCACAGTGCCTGCTGCCAGAGCCAGTAGATGAGCGGAAAGGCAGTTCATGGGGCATAATTAAAACTGCAGTTTCAACTATGAAAACAAAATGCGGCTTTTCCTTCTACTGCTCTGTTTTTCTAGATGAAAGAGATAAACAGAAAGGAGGTATTTATTAGGGGAAGATATAAACATTTAAATGTTTTTTCTGGGTCAAATAATATGCAGGTTTTGGATTGTTTTTAGGCATACTTCAGAAAAAAATCATAATGAGGGGTTGAATAGAAAAATGTATAGATAGGCTTTTTGTTAGTTTAAGATTGTGAAGGAATTTCCATTATTGAATGTAATGTTTATTTAAGTATGCAATATGTATATACGTTGATGGTAAGTGAAATGTATTTGATGAGAGTGAAATTGGCAGTTGCTTTAAAATTAGATCGTAGTAATGATAGATATAAATCTTAGGTATAAGCGTGAGACAGTGATATTCAGAGTTTAAAGGTACCTGTAACAACAGCTGTGTCACTGTTTTTTTTAGATCATATTGTATGTCATGCCTCTTATTGGCATATTTGCTTTATTTGCAACAAATGCAGGGCCTAATTCACAAAGGTAAACTTACATTACATTTTTGTGTAAGTGTACAATTGTTTGCTATTCACAAAGGCATGTTACTAGTAGTATATTTACGACTGCGGAGTCTCCGCTCATAAAAAGAAATGACTATCCTATCTGGTGCTATTTTTACTAGATGTTACTATTGTGTTATTATATTTAATGTGTGCTTTTATGGTTTTAATATCTGAAACTGAATAAAGATTATTTTGATTTGATTTGACTGTCCTATCTTTTTATGTGCGGAGACTCCGCAGTCGTAAAGATACTACTGGTAAAATACCATTGTAAACTTACACAAATATGTAAGTTTACCTTTGTGAATCAGGCCCTCAGTAGCTAGCAAGCTTAGATGGTATAAACATTGACAGATAAGACTATCAAGATGAGACATTTGTTTTTGTGTTAAATACGTTCAGTGATGATTAGTTATAAATCTTAGTAGACATTCAGAAAGTACCTTGGGTTCAGTAAATCAGAAGAAAACAACAGAGTAGGAAATACAGATGACAGCGGCACCCATCACAAGGTAGCTATGACTAATAGATGCAGAGAAAAGAAATTAAGACTTCCACATCAGTAAGCTATAACAGCAATTCTAATCCGTGCTCAGGATTGTGTGAAAGACCAATGGCCCAATTCAGAGTTCAGTGGACGGGTTACTTCATCACAAATGTGACGGATATCCCATCTGCCGTATAGGAAAGTGCCAAAGGATATAATGCATTTGTAATTCAGTGGGTGGGATATCTGTTACATTTGAAACGGATTAACCTGTCCGCAAAAATCTACATCATGCCCCAAGTTCTGACAAGGCCTAAAGAGCAGAAAAGTCCAAGGGAGTGAATCAACAATCTTTCATGGGAAGTAGGCACTCCAAAGAAGCCAATAGCAGGGTGTAAAAGCAATGTAGGCGCAATAAGAAGTGTAGAAGAGCATAGGGGACAAATTAGAACATATTTGATGGGTTTACTTTGAGAAATGTAGGAGTTACACAATGAAATACTTCGTGGGAGATGCACAGCACCTATAAGGTGCATAAGGCTTTGACAGCCAGCCAATAAACCTTCTTCAACACAGTGATAGCTTGATAGAATTGGCAGTAGTTTGTCTGTCTCTTTGCTAGGGAGATTCCAATAAAGCAGCCTTTTCAAACCCCTATGATCCTTTTTCAATTTGTCTTTGACTTATTTGATGACTTACAATCATGTGTTCACAAAGAACTCCCCAAAACAGGCTTCCTGAGACGGGAACATGCTTGTCATTGATGCATGCATTACAAACCTTAATGTTTGTAAAATTGCTATTCTTTCATAATTATTCTCCTATAAAACACTGCAATGTATTTTCTCACTGCAAGCACATCTAGCATGAGAACTCACTGGTAATTTAAAAAAAAGTAATTCTTACTGACTGGTAATAACTTATCACAAGTCAGTACTGATGTTGCAGTGCCAATTTCCAACCACACTACTTATTGAGGTCTCCCCCTTTACCCCCCTATAATCTCACCCATGGGAAGAAGGATCCCTTGTCAGCTAGCACCAAAAGAGGTCGCTGCTCCAGCATAGATGCCAATTATTTAAAGATTGTTTAGGTGTGACAATCTTAAGATTTCACTTGTCATATGAGTGGCATTCTACTGTCAAATGTGTGACACTATGGGGCCGATTCCGATCTCGGCCGGTAGGGCACCGAATCGGATTCGGCTTAACCGGATCCGATTCGCAGCCCTCTTTCCCGACCGATTCGAACGTGCGTCCGGGCGAGCGAGTACGATGTGAGCGCACGGGAAATCGCCGACCGACTCGTTCGCGGGTCCGAACCGCTCCGACCGACTCGCACGGACACGACTCGCACCGCCCAATGGAGACGTTCCCCGTCCGGGCAAGAACGATGCGCGCCTCGAGCAGTCCGACCGACTCGCGCCGTCCGGCTCAAAAGGGCAGTCGGAGCCGGACTTTGGGGATCCGTGTCGGACCCCCCTGTACGCGTAGCCGCGCGAGTCGCACACAGGGGGGAACCATGGGTCCCCCCTACCTGTGCATGTACGGCGCGAGTCGCATCGACGCGTACCCGCTGTGGGGGGCGCCCTTGTTCGCCTCGCACCCATTGAGTCAATGGGAGCCCGCGTACGCGTTGTACGACCGGCTCCCATTGACTTCAATGGGAGTCCGACCGAATCGAGACCGATTGCATGCGTACGCATCGTACTCGTTCGGTCGGGCTGCTAGAGTCCGATTCGGTCGGAAATCTCTCCGGGTCCGGCTCGGTCAGAGTGATTTCAGGCCTGAATCGGAATTGGCCCCTATGAGTAACACTTTCTCAAGAGTAAACCAAAGCAATGAGCAGTGTTTGAGTGCCTCTCCAAGTTTTTTGTTACTGGATCCAGACATATCACACCTAAAACCAGCCAGACCTATTGGTGTTTCCAATGGTAAAGCCAAAGTCAATGTTTATTAGCAATATCAGATCCAAAACAATGATTTTGTTGTGCATAACCAGAATTGAAAATGTTTCAATTATGAAAATGTTAGACCGTGAATTGAATATGTCTAGGTCTGTGGAAGGACCTTTGGAGTGCCTCAATCATTCCTGTCCTCTTTACACCCCTGCCATCAGCAGTCTCTCATTGTTTCACTTTTTATCCAGCATCTTTCTAAAATCCTCTAACTGCATTTTATCTCACAAGTCATCTATTTCCTCTTCACCACTGTCTCTTCACTCTCTCTTTCTGCATGTACTTCCTAGCACCTCCCCCTTGACTATACTTCCCCTTTCTCATGGTTCTGTCAGTATTTCCACAGAGATGTACCTCCTTCACACAAAATGGTAATTATAATTAGCACATGTGTAACAATCGATCTGTGCACTCTGCTGAGTGTTTGAATAAACATGTAGTCAAACAATGCTGACCCAGAGCTACAGTGGCTGGTCGCGCATAGAGGAGCTATAGTTAAGCGTGACATTAACATTTTAGTGCGGTGATGTGGACACCAGCACTAAAATGCATAAGCATAACCCCTGATGCGTGGTACTTGGCAGGGCTGCTCCAGTTAGAGCCGGCATTCCTTGCAGACTAGTGTCTGCATGCCGGTTCACTGACATAATATCGATGTTAAAAATATTGATGACAAAAATATCGATGAAAAAATATAGAATGCAAAAATATCGACTCCCTATACTTAAACAGGTAAGTACAAAAATATTGAATCAAAAATATTGAAGTAAAAAATATAGTTGTAAAAAATATCGATTTAAAAATATATATCAAATAAAATAACATATTAAATATTAATATTATTTTTAACAAAATTAATTAAATTTAATATACATTTTAACAAAATATAACAAATAAACTTAATTAAAAAGATATAAACACACAAACATAATAATTTATACATATACAATTATATAAAAATAATATATATATATATATATATATATATCAATAATTCATTCTATAATAAATTAAAACACTAAGGGGCCGATTCCGATCTCGGCCGGTAGGGCACCGAATCGGATTCGGCTTAACCGGATCCGATTCGGAGCCCTCTTTCCCGACCGATTCGTACGTGCGTCCGGCCGAGCGAGTACGATGCGAGCGCACGCGAAATCGCCGACCGACTCGTTCCCGGGTCCGAACCGCTCCGACCGACTCGCACGGACACGACTCGCACCGCGCAATGGAGACGTTCCCCGGTCGGGCAAGTACGATGCACGCCTCGAGCAGTCCGACCGACTCGCGCCGTCCGGCTCGAAAGAGCAGTCGGAGCTGGACTTTGGGGGTCCGTGTCGGACCCCCCTGTACGCGTAGCCGCGCGAGTCGCACACTGGGGGGACCCATGGGTCCCCCCTACCTGTGCATGTATGCCGCAAGTCACATCGAGGTGTACCCGCTGTAGGGGGCGCCCTTGTTCGCCTCGCACCCATTGAGTCAATGGGAGCCCGCGTACGCATTGTACGTCCGGCTCCCATTGACTTCAATGGGAGTCCGACCGACTCAAGTCCGATTGCATGCGTGCGCATCGTACTCGTTCGGTCGGACTGCCAGAGTCCGATTCGGTCGGAAATCTCTCCGGGTCCGGCTCGGTCGGAGTGATTTCCGGCCTGAATCTGAATCGGCCCCTAAATTATTTTAAAAAAAATAAAACTTACATTTCGCAATACAATAAATGCAACAGTAGGGAAAATGTTGGATAGCAAAATAATTAAATTTACTATTTCAACTCCAGTGAGTGCAACAGTAGGGAAAGTGTTGGATAGGGGAGAGGAAAAATTACTATTCCCACTCCAAAGAGTGCAACAGTAGGGAAAGTATTGGATAGTGAAGGAGTAAAAATTACTATTCTCACTCCAGTGAGTAATTAAATTTACTATTCCAACTGGAGTGAGTGCAACAGTAGGGAAAATGTTGGATAGCGGAGGGGTAAAAATTACTATTCCCACTCCAGTGAGTGCAACAGTAGGGAAAGTGCTGGATAGCGGAGGGGTAAAAATTACTTTTCCCACTCCAGTGAGTGCAACAGTAGGAAAAGTGTTGGATAGCATAGGGTTAAAAATTACTATTCCTACTCCAGTGAGTGCAACAGTAGGGAGACTGCTGGATAGCGGAGGGGTAAAAATTACTTTTCCCACTCCAGTGAGGGCAACAGTAGGAAAAGTGTTGGATAGCATAGGGTTAAAAATGACTATTCCTACTCCAGTGAGTGCAACAGTAGGGAGACTGCTGGATAGCGGAGGGGTAAAAATTACTATTCCCGCTCCAGTGAGGGCAACATTAGAGAAAGTGTTGGATAGCAGGGAAACAAAAATTGCTAATAACATTTAAACAATGGATTTTTTTTAAAAATCATAAAAATAAATAAACAATATTAACAAAATATACGATTAAATATATTGAACATATAAAAATAACACATGTTAAAATATAAATTACATATAACAAAAAGCTACAAATATCATATAAAATAAATTAATAAATAAATTTTTAAACAATAATTATTTAAAAGGATCAAATATTAACAAACAAAAAAATTATTTAAAACATAAATGTATTTATTTGATTTCCTACCCTATAACACCACAACAATAAAAAAATTCAAAAGTTTTATTTACATTTATTTCCATAATTAACATAATTAATAATCAATTAAAAAATATTATTAATAAAAAAATAATAAACATTCATTAAATACACATGCTTTAACACTATAATATCCACAACACAAACCTAAAATTAATTACACAATTACCATAATTAATTTCTAATTAATTAATTTAAATTAATTAACAACTAATTATTAATTCATCAATTAAAAATAAATTACTTCCCACCCTTCTCACCATTTACACCTATAAACACCACAACACACACCTAAAACTAATTACACAATGACCATAAATAATTACTAATTAATTATTTAGAATTAATTAATAACTAATTATTCATTCATCAATTAAAAATAAATGACTTCCCACCCTTCCCACCATTTACACCCATAAACACCACAACACACACCTAAAACTAATTACACAATTACCATAAAGAATTGCCAATTAATAACAAATTATTAATTTATTCATAATAAATTATTTATACATCTAACATAACATCTCAATTAAACAAATATTAATAAATAAAAAATATTCAATAAATTTTATATAATTAAATTACTTCCTACCCTATTCCCCTATAAACCCACAACCTGCTACGGAACTAAAAATGCATTCAAATAATTTTTTTTTTATAACTACTACAATTTTAACACATATAATAAAAATACAAACAATTCTTATACAAAAAAACATATATCACATACATATAAAATATATACTAAAATATATAACATTAATAAAAAATCGATATTTTTAACAACTATGGGGCCCATTACGATACCCGGCGTAAAAAAATCCGCCAGGCATGTAAGCGGCAAAAATCCGCCCGCACACACCGTCTGAACACCGACCACGCCATTACGATTACACAAACCGAAAACCGCCATCGGCGAAAAATCACACAAGATACCGCCCGCCATCGTCCGAGTCGGAGTCAAACCACCCGCCACGGACGGAAACACGCACGACAACACAAAACCGCCCGCCCTCACGGCCGACACACCGCACGTGAGATTACGATCGCACCGCCATGAGCGCGGAAAACTACAAATATACCGCCCGCCAGCGCAAACAACGCCGATGAGAATCGACACGGCAGAAGCCATGGCGCCCACGTCCCTGCACAGAAACCATCCGCTGACAAAACCAATCGCACACAACATGGCCAACAAGTCCACACAGCAAGGCACGCACAAATACACAAGCACAGTACACATCCCGAAAACACCCCCTGGACAAACAAAAACTACAAAGGCCAGAACACCAGACACAACACACCTGAAAACAACAGACCATGAGGACACACCCACATAGGTAAGTACAAAAGCAGCACTCCCACAGACCACAACCCCTTGCAACATTGCAAACTAGAGAGGAGAGGAGAGGACACAGTGACACAGCAAGGACAGCAGCACACCACAGAAACGCACACATCACAACCACCACCACCACCACCACCACCAAACACCGGCACCACAAACCCCCTGCACATTACACAACACACACCGCACCAGCACCACAAACACCATGGCACCACAAAGAATGCCCAAGTTCACGCCCATTGAGCTGACGGTCATGGTCGACGAGATCATCAAGGTGCACCCACAAATCTATGGGAACCTGGTCCAGCACACACCACTAGCCACCAGAAAGAGAATGTGGAACCGGATCGTAGACCAGGTCAATGCAGTCGGGACCCTGCCCAGGAACAGAGTTGAAATCAACAAACGGTGGAATGACGTCAAGAGCCTGGTCAAGAAGAAGGAGAGCAAGAACAGAGAGCTGGCAGCCGTCACTGGCGGAGGGAATCCCGCGCTCTTCAAGACCTTCAAAGCGTGGGAGGAGAAGGTGCGAGTCATTATACATCCGGAGATCCTCGCCGGATTAGCAGGGGAGTGGAGGCTGGTAAGTACAAACTAATGTATACCAGCACACCGCTATGTACTCACATGCACTACCACCATGCCACAGCTCCCAGGGACAAACACCCCCATGTCCAGCACACAATACACAACACATCACACACACATGCAACAGACACCACCACACACAGCCCAAACCGAACAACTGTAAGATACGTGGGGACATGTGTACACTCAGCCAGCCACGTAACCACCAACAGGTCCCCAAGTATGCCAGAAGCGCCACAACGAGCACCCACCACACCCATGTGTCCGCCATAGCTGCACTAACCGACAAGTAACAGGTAAGTGGCAGGAACACAAAGTGCAGTGGGTGGGAGGGTGGACAGCCAAGTACAACACACACCAGGCCCCTAGTCCCACAGCACAGCAAGGAGGAGCATCCCCCACACCCACAGCCACGTGTCAGCCACCGCAGTGCACACCGACAGCCGAAAGGTAGACATCACGGTCCACAACAATCGGTGTCAGTGGGTGTCCAGCCACCACCACGACCCACAACACCCCCCACCCCCACAGACCTGCAACATGGAGCACCCCCGCTTAGAACCATGTGGCATCCAGTACAGTGCACGCCCGAACAACCTGCAGGTGGGAAACTGGACAGGGCTGGATTACTGGAGGCATGAGGACCGTAACACGACCAACACATGGGACATGTCACGTAGCAGACGAACACGCAGCACCGCCCACCGTCACGAACAAGTGAACAATGTGCACACGGACATGAACCACAGACTCACACCTCACATGACCCATCACAGACATAGCAACACCCAAGGAGCCACGTCTGCATGCACAAGCCACACTGAATATAGTACCACACGGCAGCCACTGTGCAACTCATCACACACAACCGAAACACCATTGAAGTCCTGTCCATGTAGCCCCTACTGCCTGTCAACCACACACCCCACAACTACGCCTATGTAAGACAAACAACACTAGACGCAACAGAGCGGAACAACATAAATGCACACAAACACCACTGAACCCATCAAACACACAGACACACCATGCACATACAACATACCATCCATCCCATCCGTCAGCCCCAGTCTCATGAAAGGCATGTCATCCGCACAGCTGCCACACATACAGCAGTCACGCTAAGATACATGCCCATGACCAACCATGTGCCAGAAGTCAATGAAGCGCACGCCACACTGTGAGCAACAACACACAACATGGGCCACACCCCCCCGAGCACTGCAGTGATGCACATGGCACAGGGCAGCACGCACACCAAGGAGATGGGACAACTGCAATACGTTGGCTGGCACACAACCATCACTCACTCATAACGATGCGTCCAATGCCATGTCCAGTAATCACAACAGACAGCAAATATGCAGGCCATGTCAGGCATGCACACACCTCAGACCATGCACTGTCATGCTGCCACAACACATGTCACGTTCGGCACCCATGGCTCACAGCATGTACCCCAAAAGCATATTCCCTCCCAAATGCGAATCTGGGGCATGGCCCCCATGTTGCCATATGCGTTCCTAAGCGTTCCATTTGAACCCCAAAAGCATATTCCCTCCCAAATGCGAATCTGGGGCATGGCCCCCATGTTGCCATATGCGTTCCTAAGCGTTCCTTTTGAACCCCAAAAGCATATTCCCTCCCAAATGCGAATCTGGGGCATGGCCCCCATGTTGCCATATGCGTTCCTAAGCGTTCCATTTGAACCCCAAAAGCATATTCCCTCCCAAATGCGAATCTGGGGCATGGCCCCCATGTTGCCATATGCGTTCCTAAGCGTTCCATTTGAACCCCAAAAGCATATTCCCTCCCAAATGCGAATCTGGGGCATGGCCCCCATGTTGCCATGTGCGTTCCTAAAGCGTTCCATTTGAACCCCAAAAGCATATTCCATCCCAAATGCGAATCTGGGGCATGGCCCCCATGTTGCCATATGCGTTCCTAAGCGTCCCATTTGAACACCAAAAGCAAAGTACAAACCAGACCCAGGATGGGCCAGGAGCCCGCATACACCAGAGTCACAATAAGTAGGGGCACAGCAACACACCCATCGGCATGGCCAATCCGTCCCATGCCACATGTGCACAGCACACAGTCCCATTGCCAAGCACACACAACTACAAATGGTACAGCCACACACATGCCTCCGGGAAACCCATGTACGAGATTGCACGAACTGTTAATGTCAGACGACAAATACATACTTCGCCAGGTGCAACACAATAACAAATCTCATTCTCTCCACAGGTGACGAACTGCTGGATGCTGGGGATGGAGACAGCAGCCAGCACAGCCAGCCTACAAGCCCCCAATGAGGACACACGGATGTGGAGGATCTGTCCTCCTCTTCGGACACGGACCACCAAGCAGGCCCATCTGGTGTGGCAGGGCCCAGCCGCTCCCCAGGACCCCTCCTACCCACCAACCCATCATCCAGGGCTGCTGAACATTCCCAGCCCCCTGCTGCCACTGTTGTTGCGGCCACACCCACGGACATTGCGGCCACACCCACGGTCATTGCGGCCACACCCACGGTCATTGCGGCCACACCCACGGTCATTGCGGCCACACCCACGGTCATTGCGGCCACTACCACTGCCGCAACCGCCACCATCGCCGCACCGACCACCACCGCCGCCACCACCACCACGTCTTCGCTGGCACCAGCCCCAGCGCAGGTGGTGGACCGGCCGACTGGATCCACCCTGGGAGCCACAGCGAGGACCGTGGTGAGCAATGTGGCTAGTGGGCAGGCCGGTGGCAGCAGTACCGGTAGGAGGAGCAGGGTCAGGGAAACGCAAGTCTCCCCTGGGAGCCATGCCCTGCCTCAAATGGCCAGAGTCCTTGGGGCCTATGAAGAGGCCCAAGGACAATGGGCCAGGTCTGCTTCAGACACGCGGGAGGTGCTGGGGGTGCTGAGGTCCATGGACGCCCGTATGGGCCAACTCGTGGACCTCATGGGCCAGCTGGTGGTGAGGTCACAGCCAGGGACAGCAGCTCCACCACCGCCACCACCTGCCGGGGCGCAGGGTCGTGCAGCTGTGTCCAGTTCCCCTGCGTCCACAGCCAGTGAGCACACCTCAACCACCAGCAGGTCGCAAGCAGGCACCCCCTCGCAAACGTGGAAGGGGCCGTCCAAAGTGGAAACAGATCTCACGGGAGGACTTCGCACGCTCCAGACGCAAGTGAGGCAGCCAGCCAGCCCTCCTTGACCACCCACTGCATTGACTTGGACTACGATCCCACTCCACACAGCCATCTGGATGGCATGTGTCTGTTGGACCATGGACATAGAACCAGTGGGTACACCCTGGGCATCACGCAGCCATGACCGACAGCTCATTGTCACTGCACGCACCACTTTTGTCATCACCTTACACACAATCACATGTCACAGTTTGAAATAAATGCACCTCTTACACAAACTGCTGTTTGTGCCCTGTGTTTTATTTGTACGGAATACAACGGCCACCTTGGGCGGAAAGGCACCTGATGCGTGGCATGGCAATGGAACCGGAGGGCCTGTAGGGACCTAGGGGTGGGAGACAGAACAGGAGCACATTCAATGAGTGTGTCACACACCCATCACACAGTACATGTCAACAACTACAAGCAATGTACACACATCGCACAGAGCAATAGGGCACAATGCCACAGCCACCAACAGTGGCATACTACCCTGGCCATGGAGCGTTGACACACAGCACGCAGTGAACAAACGGCCACCCTGACACAGCACACACACACCTGCACAGATACAGCCACATCAGCCGTCGTACATGGACACTCACCGTCAAGTGAAGTAGTGGGCGATGAGCTGCTGCCGCACATTACCAGCTTCCTCCTCTCCGCTGTCCTCCTCACTCGAGCTGTCCTGGTCTGCGGGCTGGGGCCCTGGTTGATCTCCGTCATCCACGATGAGGGGGATCTGCTTCCGAATGGCCAGATTGTGCAGCATGCAGCACGCCACCACTATCTGGCACACCTTCTGTGGGGAGTACGCCAGCGCACCCCGGTGCGGTCCAGGCACCTGAACCTGGACTTGAGGAGGCCAAAGGTACGCTCGACCACACGTCTGGTCCTCCCATGTGCCTCATTGTAGCGATCGTCTGCTGGGGTGCGAGGATTCCTCAATGGACTGAGCAGCCATGCCCCATTCGGGTACGCAGAGTCACCTGGGTGTGAGGGACACAGAGAACCGTTGCTATTCCAACTGGACAGGGGACAGCATCGCACAACCAGCACGCTACACCACTCCACATACTCACCGACAATACAGCCACGATCCTGTTGCAGATTGGACATCAGTCGTGGCAAGATGCTGTTGCGCATTATGTGTGCGTCATGGGCCGAGCCTGGGAACTTTGCACACACGTGGGTGATCACCATGTCCGCAAGGCACACCACTTGCACATTCAGGGAGTGCGTGTGCTTCCTGTTGCGGTACAGGTGCTCAGTGGCCTGTGGTGGAACAAGGCCAACATGTGTGCAGTCAATGGCTCCAACGACGTGTGGGATTCTGCCAAGGGCATAGAATGCACCCTTCACTGCCGCCAATTCACGAGCCCTGGGGAAGCGGATGTACCTGTTTCGGTACAGCATCATGGCTGCCAGTACATCCCTCAGCACCTTGCTGAACATGGGCTGGGACATCCCTCCTCCACTGCCCACTGTGTGCTGGAATGACCCAGTGGCGAAGAAATGCATGGCGGCCATCACCTTAGCCGTGGGGGTGACAGCTGTCGGATACACCCTGCGGGGACGGAGATGGGGTTCCAACATGGCACACAGTCGATGCAGGGTTGGCCTGTCCAGCCGAAACTTCCTAATGACCTCTGTATCGTCCATGTCCGCCAGCAATTGGTATGGGCGGTCAATGTTCGGTCTCCGCCTAGGGAAAATGGCAGTGGACACATGTCAAAGCAACACAACACATAGCAATTTCGCATACACATCACTGACATGACTGAGCAAGCACATGAGCCACAGCCCAGCTGTCAAGCTGGGACGGCACGGCCACAATACACTTACACAGGTCTCCCAACAATGGCAATGGCTAGTGATACAAACCACTGCCATGTGCATGCACATGGGGATCTAGGCCCCAATGACTTGCGGGGCGTGCTGATGGGGACTGACTGCATATTCGTCAAGCGGCAACGCCACGGCAACATGAATGTCTGCTGAGCATGGAACTGCTTCCGAGGCTGGATGAGTATGGCACACGACGACGACGATGTGGGCACAGGCTGAGCGGCCAAAACAAGTGGGACCTGTGGCACGAGGGGATATGAGACAGTAGTAGGTGTCAGCACTGCACCCTATGTACAGCACTGTACGGATCACACCTCCCGAAACATTGACAGGTGTCCACATTGACAGCCCCATGCCAAGACGGCTGTGTGCTTGCAGTCACAGGTGAGAGGTTACATTGCACGTGCCAGGTGGCAGACGTACATAGTGGGAGCTGGCATGTGTGTGCATGTGTCTCCTGTTCAGGATCCACCAGATGGGCGCTGACTCTGTACTGACCATTGGACACAGCATGTTCCGTGGAAGGCTTGTGTGTGTGGGATGGTGGCACTGGATGTGCCTCCGTTGGGTGGGGGGCCATGCACAGGGCGGGTACGTCGATGATTGCGCATTGTTGGTCACGGTGGGTGCACCCACTAAGATGTGTTGCCCTGTGTTCAATTCCTATGTCCGCATGATGATGGACTGTAGATGTGGGCAGACTACACATTGGTCGATGTGCTGTCTATATGCATGTGCCTTCACACCAGGCACAGCTGCCCCTGCACATGTGACCCCTGCTGGACTCGCTGCTGGGTCTGTGGAGCTGATGCACCTTCTGTGCGTGGGGCGGACAGCTCTCCTCACTTCCCTCATTGCGCATGTCATGACTTTGCCGCAGGTGACATGGATCATGGAGGGCCCACATGTACGCGTGGGTAGGCTACACATGATTGTTCACTGGTCGCCACCCCCAGTCAGTGTTTCGAATGGGAAGGTTGTCGTGCTGGTGGTATGTTCGATGTGGCGGATGGGCGGGCCTAGGTGCGGGCTTACATTCCGGACATGGGGGTAGTTGGATTGGCGACTAGTTGCAGTACACACGGGACACGTCTCTTCCTTTCCACATCTGGGTCATCCCTTGTACTCACTGACAGTGATACAGTCATCTTCGCCCCAGCCCTCATGTCCTCCCCTCGCTCCCCCAATATGCATGTGCACCTGCGAGGCTAGCGCTTGCACAGGCAGCCCCAAGCTCGCACCAGAGAGGGCAAGGAGTGTATGTGTGGGTCCAGTTGCACGAGTGGGCTGTCTCAGGGTATGATGTGTTGCGGGACGCCGTCCACCTGCGTGGTGCCCCAAATGGAGACCCGGCCTGCATGGACTATGCATCACAGTCTTCGCCTTCCGGATCCGCCACCTGCGACACCCAGTGGCTGTGGCTGCCCTTGCGGCCAGGCCGCGTCCGTCTGTGACTGATGGCCCACACATTCACTCTTTGGCCTCTCTGGGGAGGGCTCGGGGGTGGTGGCGCACGCGCTTGCACTTAGTCGCAATGGCATGTGGCGTGGTTGGTATAATGGGCAATGGATGGGATGGTGCGAGCCACCTCCCGTGACGTCAGTGCTGCTCGTGCTGTGGTGCGTCCCCCTACACTTCCATTTGACTTGTGCCATGCTAGACGTTGAGGTTCTATTGCCTGCGTGATATGACCAGGAGGAGCGCGAGGAGACCTCTCACACACCATGCTCCACTGCCATCCCGTGCCCTGTATCGCCTGTGCGGATTGACTATGTT
Source organism: Calotriton arnoldi (assembly GCA_963921515.1). NCBI lineage: Eukaryota > Metazoa > Chordata > Amphibia > Caudata > Salamandridae > Calotriton > Calotriton arnoldi. The sequence goes on from CAWUFW010000311.1 coordinate 2,892,510, forward strand.
GGGGTTACACCTGGTCGACTGGGGCTGTGTGTGCCTTGTCAAGGGGCATGGCGGGCGCACAACAGGATCCAGCTTGTCCACAGAGGGTGGGCTGAGGTGCGCCTGGTACTGCTTTGTACGTGTGCCCGGCTGCTGTGCACACACGTGTTCACTCCCCCCGACAGGTGTCCTCTCACAATGCCCAGGGAAGCGGTGGTGTACTGTTCATGACCCCTCCCAACACGGCGTGCTCCAACTTGGCATGTGCGCATCTACCCGTCACACCCACCCACCTGAGCACTGCGTCCATACGACTTCACACGACACATGTGTGTCTTCCACAGTTGTGCTACTCATTTGCGTTGACATCCAATACCAGTGGACTACATGGTCATGTCACGACTGCCGTGTACTTCACATACTCTCATCCTCTCTCATTCGTACTTGTGAAATGAGTCAGCGGAGACAGTTTTGGTTTCAAACATTATATTGAGTCTTCTGTCCTCTGTGATGCAGTATAGTGGACACTACTGGCAGCGGAATACATGTTGAGGATATACTGAGCATGATTGCAAATGGGATAGGGTGTGGGGTTACATGTGATTGGCTGTTGCATGTGGGATGTGGGCTTCAGAGTTACATCTGCTTGGCCAAGGCTGTGCTAATGTACATTTACGTATAGCTGCGGAGCTGCGGACTTTGACACAGACGGTATACATGTAGCCTACCAGACCGCTTGGCATCATGGGCACAGTCCATCTCAGTTCCATGTGACAGGTTTGCTGCGGTTGTTCCTCATGCACGCGTGCATGTGAGATGACATCAGGGCATGTGCTTGCGTGCATGCAGCGGCGTGCCACTTGTTGTTGCAATGTGGTGGTTACTGGACATGTCACAGTCACTCGGGTCGTGTTGTTGTTGTATGCACTTGTCGTCCATGCAAAGGTCCTGGTATCGGATTCCCGGGGCGGGGGTGGGAGGGGTGCAGCACCCACAGACTCCAGGCGACCTATTCATGTCCACTGAGCGGTGTGGGTGTCCATGGGCGCTGGATCCATGTCGTGTCCTGGTTGTTCGTGCAGTTCCGTCCATGTGGGTGCGATACACAGACCCCATGCCACTGCCTCCCACGATGCATGCGGTGTTCCTGGATGTGATGGGGAACAGTGTGCATGTCCCGGTCATATCCGATGTCATGGCGATGTCGTTGATGGTGTGGTAACAGTTGCCGGTCGTTTGGTATGGCTGCTGTGGTGGTGACTGGCCAGTCCGTGCGGAAGCTAAGCATGGGTGCGGGGTTGGACATCATAGGTCAATCGGGAACCTGCGTTGTGGTCCGACGAATTTACAGGTTGTCAGGTATGCGATGCCGTCCAGCAGGGCTTCCATGTCATTGGTGGTGTACATGTTTGCCAGCCAATGTAGCGGATGGTGGCTGTCAAGGTGTTGTTCGTAAGTTGTCCCTTGGAGGACCATGATGGGGCATGCTGGGTGACATTCGATGTAGCTGTTCTCGATGATCCGTCGTGTGGAGGCACAGTGGTCCCATTTCAGTGCGGGTGCGATGTTGGCCACATACGCCATGCCCCCATAGGCAGAGCAGGCCCTGTCGTGTGCGTCCAGAGGGAGGAGTAGTGGTAGCAGGTCCGCCTTTAGACATGCCGGGTTGGAGAGGCATATCTCCACGGGATGATGGTAGGGACACCTCCGACAGTAGAAGACGGGCATGACGCAGCTGAACAATGTGATGCGGTAAGTCAGTCGGTAACTTACGTTCAGCAGGGACAGGAGATCGCATCCCAATATATGTATCAGGTTGGTTTTGTACAGCTTGAGCTGTCCGGCGTAGTTGGGTACCCGACATATGTCACACACACATAGGGATGCAGAAATGACGTACACTAGCAACAGCAGAACCATAGGGGCGGGATGGCTATCACCAATGCCATACACACCCATAGGGGGATGGATGCCTACCACTACCACCACCCCTACTCAGGGGGCCTGGATGCCTGTCACTACTACCATCCCCACTCATAGGGTGATGGATGCCTACCACTACCACCACCCCTACTCAGGGGGCCTGGATGTCTACCACTACCACCACCCCTACTCAGGGGGCCTGGATGCCTGTCACTACTACCATCCCCACTCATAGGGGGATGGATGCCTACCACTAACACCACCCCTACTCAGGGGGCCTGGATGCCTACCACTACCACCACCCCTACTCATGTGGGCCTGGATGCCTGTCACTACTACCATCCCCACTCATAGGGGGATGGATGCCTACCACTACCACCACCCCTACTCATGTGGGCCTGGATGCCTACCACTGCCACCACCCCTACTCAGGGGGGCCTGGATGCCTGTCACTACTACCATCCCCACTCATAGGGGGATGGATGCCTGCCACTAACACCACCCCTACTCATGTGGGCCTGGATGCCTACCACTACCACCACCCCTACTCATGGGGGCCTGGATGCCTACCACTACCACCACCCCTACTCATCGGGGCCTGGATGCCTACCACTACCACCACCCCTTCTCATGGGGGCCTGGATGCCTACCACTACCACCACCCCTACTCATGGGGGCCTGGATGCCTACCACTACCACCACCCCTACTCATGGGGGCCTGGATGCCTACCAGTACCACCACCCCATCTCATGTGGGCCTGGATGCCTGTCACTACTACCATCCCCACTCATAGGGGGATGGATGCCTACCACTACCACTACCACCACCCCTACTCATGGGGGCCTGGATGCCTACCACTACCACCACCCCTACTCAGGGGGCCTGGATGCCTACCACTACCACCACCCCTACTCATGGGGGCCTGGATGCCTACCACTACCACCACCCCTACTCATGGGGGCCTGGATGCCTACCACTACCACCACCCCTACTCATGGGGGCCTGGATGCCTGTCACTACTACCATCCCCACTCATAGGGGGATGGATGCCTACCACTACCACCACCCCTACTCATGTGGGCCTGGATGCCTGTCACTACTACCATCCCCACTCATAGGGGGATGGATGCCTACCACTACCACCACCCCTACTCATGTGGGCCTGGATGCCTGTCACTACTACCATCCCCACTCATAGGGGGATGGATGTCTACCACTACCACCACCCCTACTCATGGGGGCCTGGATGCCTACCACTACCACCACCCCTACTCATAGGGGGACTGGATGCCTACCACTACCACCACCCCTACTCATGGGGGCCTGGATGCCTACCACTACCACCACCCCTACTCAGGGGGCCTGGATGCCTACCACTACCACCACCCCTAGTCATGGGGGCCTGGATGCCTACCACCACTACCATCCCCACTCATAGGACGGGTAATGCATGACACAACCAGCATACTCCAACATAAGGAATGTCAGAAAAAGACATCACCCCAACATCATGACAAGCGTGTGTAGTCTGTGTCAAATGCCTACAACACTGAACATGACAATGAACATACAATGTGACTCCCTATCACATGTGTCACACATAAATGTGTGTGGCCTCCACAATGCAAGCAGACCATGACCACTGTGGCAATGGGGTCTAAACCCCCATCATCACAGTGACCAAAATGTAAGTGTGGTGTCCATAGCTGAAGCCCAATTGAACATTGTGGCAATGGGGTCTAAACCCCCATCATCACAGTGACCAAAATGTAAGTGTGGTGTCCATAGCTGAAGCCCAATTGAACATTGTGGCAATGGGGCCTAAACCCCCATTATCACAGTGACCAAAAGGTAAGTGTGGGGTCCATAGCTGAAGCACATTTTGAACATTGTGGCAATGGGGTCTAAACCCACATCATCACAGTGACCAAAATGTAAGTGTGAGGTCCATAGCTGAAGCACATTTTGAACATTGTGGCAATGGGGTCTAAACCCCCATCATCACAGTGACCAAAAGGTAAGTGTTGTCATGGAAAAAGCTGCAACTGCCAAACAGCATGGATGATTCCTGGTCACACAACAACAAACACATCAGTGGCAAAGTAGTGCTTGTGTCCCATAGCAACATAGATTGGGTGAGGCAAACAGTGCAGTGCAAATAAGACATACCTTTGGCCATGTGCAGACAAACATCACCCATGGGGGCTGACATTGTCAACATTTATCAATTACACAATGACAGAAGTGACCATCATAATGCAGCCCCACATATCTGCACCAATGGACACACAAATTTCGATATCCTGTGGAGACTGTAGATGTGAGGTGAACAAATACCATACCATGGCAGCAATGGGACATACAAACCCTGATCATTGTGCTGACTGATGGGGAACAGTGTGCATGTCCCGGTCATATCCGATGTCATGGCGATGTCGTTGATGGTGTGGTAACAGTTGCCGGTCATTTGGTATGGCTGCTGTGGTGGTGACTGGCCAGTCCGTGCGGAAGCTAAGCATGGGTGCGGGGTTGGACATCATAGGTCAATCGGGGAACCTGCGTTGTGGTCCGACGAATTTACAGGTTGTCAGGTATGCGATGCCGTCCAGCAGGGCTTCCATGTCATTGGTGGTGTACATGTTTGCCAGCCAATGTAGCGGATGGTGGCTGTCAAGGTGTTGTTCGTAAGTTGTCCCTTGGAGGACCATGATGGGGCATGCTGGGTGACATTCGATGTAGCTGTTCTCGATGATCCGTCGTGTGGAGGCACAGTGGTCCCATTTCAGTGCGGGTGCGATGTTGGCCACATACGCCATGCCCCCATAGGCAGAGCAGGCCCTGTAGTGTGCGTCCAGAGGGAGGAGTGTTTTCTTTTTTCTTCCCCGTCCGTTGTGTGCTTCTGTGATATGCGCTATCTGCCCTGTGGTCGGTCTCCTCGGCATGCCTGTGTTGGTCTTTTCTTGGACAATGGCTGTATTCACCGGCTTCTTTCGTAGGGCTGTGGTTTCGGAGTTGGAATGGAAGGTCATTCAGTGCTGTCTGCTCTCCCTTGTGTGGGCGGCAGGCTGCCTTTCCGCTCTGCGTTGGGCCTTGTGTGTGAATGTTATTCTTGGGCCACCTGTTGTCGGTCCCCGGGCTCTTTGGTGTTCCGTTTTATATGTCTTGTTCATATGTGCAGGGTGGTATGGGTGTTTCAGTGTGGTACTGGCGTTCCTCTTCCCGAAGGGGCCCTGCTTCTCCTAGTTGGTGTTGCCGCCGCTGTGTGCTACGCCATGTTTGTTACACTGGGGTGTGTCCTGCTGTTGCGTGACTTCACTGACATGTGTGCGTCGGTTGTGTGGCGTTGGGTGTTGTCCGTGAATTGGGCGTTGGGGACATGTCTGTGGCAGGCCTGTCACGTGTCATGTGCGTTCGGGGTGGGGCTGATGTGTGTGCTGCTTGGTTGTGTCCCTGTGTCTGTGTGCGACGCATGCATGGCGCTGCGGTTGGCCTCTGCGTTGTGCGCATGTGTGGCGGCGTCATCGCCGCTTTGGGGCTGTGACGGGGTCGTTGGTTCCTAGTCCCAGGTGGTGTGTACACATGTGTTACGCGATGTTACGATTTGGCCTGTGTGTCATATGTGGATGCAATGGTGGATGTGTAGTGTACACGCGCTGGTGGGGGGTTGTCCGCTTTTCCGCCCTTGCACTGTGTGCGCTGTTTGCGTGCACTTGTTGTGTGTGTGCCTACCTGCGTCTCCGCGGTACGTTGCGTCCTTGGTGGTGCATCAGCAAGAGCATGGGGAGGGCCTGCAGTGCTGGATTCATGCTCGGGGGAGCCGCTTCTTCGTTGTCCGTGCTCGGCGTCCGTGTTACCGCTTCGGTTTGTCGTACGGTATCTCTTAGCCGTGGGAGCCGTTTGTTTGCGGCATCGTAATTTATACGCCGGGCGGGACGTGATTTCGTCGGACGGTGTGTGTCAATTGTGCTGCGCCGCTACGTGTACGGACGCACTTTGATGGCGGACGGTGTTGCTGGCTTGCCGGCGGTGTTTGGCCTACTTTTCGCATCGTGAATTGGGCGGGCGTGTGGACTGCTGCGTGCCGGCGGTAACTGGTGGTTTTTGCATCCGCCAGCACGGCGGTTGTGCTTCCGCCCGCCATCGTAATGACCCCCTATATTTTTGTAAACGATATTAAGCACTTCGATGTTTTAAACATCGATATTACTTACCTAAAATCGATATTCTTGACCACAATATTTTGTCTGTCGATATTTCTGATCCACGATATTTTTACCTCGATGTTTGTGCAAGTCAATATTTTTGCATTGATATTCTGTCTCTGCACCCTGCATGCCCACCTTGCCTCCGGTTCCCTCACACACTAGCTATAAGGTGCTTGTAGCTACTGCTATGTTTATGTTTGGTCTGGCAGCACTAAGGTCATTGAGCCATACTATCAATATACTATCACTCTGGGGCATTTCACACTCAACTATAATGTTACTGATTGCATCAGTTTACTTAAATACCACTATGGACTGACCCAATAGCAGCAAGCAGAGGCAAATCGCCAGGGTTAATCTACCTTTTCAGGGATCTACTAAAATATTTGCAAACAGAATCAAACTCGGAACATCTGGCAGTATCCAGCAGGTTTCCACAGACCCCAGAATGATTGCCAGCCTGCTGACCCAGTGGCTGCCAGACCTTGCCCAGAGCCATTTTGATTGGCGACCTAGCAGCTAATGAGAATGGTCAAAATGGAGACCATTTTTGATTAGTTGAAAGGCATTCAGAGAGAATTTGTGAAACAACTTCCTGTTCTCACCATTCTAATCTGCTACCCTTGAACCAGGTCAATGTTTTAGAACTGTCCTGATTGACTGCAAGTTATTCTGAGGATAGCCGTGGGCAGCATGTGCATCCCAAAACCACTTTTATCAGTCCAGATTGGAGTGGACATATCAATCAAGAGACGTTTTGAATTTCACATATCAGAATTTGCACCTTTATTATGTCCACCAAAGGGGCTGATTTGTACGGTTTAAGAAACTAAATCCACTGCACAGGTGGACTACATAAAAGCATTTTTGCCTGAAAAATTAACTCACCCCCAGAAAGAACTTCCTGCTTCATCTCTTATATCATATGCTGTAGGAAATTAATGGGGAAAAGAGTCACCACCCTACTATACATCATTTAGGTTCTATCAAGTCAATAAATCCACTTCATTTAAAGTATCTGAAAGAATGGGTATCATTCATGGTTAAAAGTGTTAATACAAAACCAAATAATTCTGTACATTTATTAAGGGCCGCAATCCTTTCAATTTTCTATCTCCAATCTATTGCTTACTAACCTTGGGGAAATTACCTCTGACTTAATAACAGCCACTTCCTTTACTAACTCCTTTGTAACCAAACCCAGTTTACAAAAACAGAGGAGCACAGGATCCAACTTTTGCAATGTAGTATTTTTTAAATTCTGCCTGATTCCACAGAATGGGATCTAACTCTAAAAGATGTGATTGCGTCCAACTTTGGACAATCTAATCCACTTATCTTGCAGTTTTTTTTTTAAACACATTTTATTGATGTATATGAAAGGATTCCAACAAGGCCAGTAGTACAGATAAGCAAATACCATAAAATAAGAGACAACTGTCCTGTTGATCTCCCCGCCCCACAACCTCCATCCATTAATAAAATAGGAAAAGAAAAACATTCCAACTGCATAACCCATGACGTTCATGTGTTCAGTTCGATACAGTCTCATTTTGGCAGAGCAATTTCTTAATTTCTTTATCAAGGAGTTGCTGAATCTGATGGACTGGCGCTAATTTGATTCCTCTGCATTTCGCCCAACTCTTCCATATTTGTGGGTGTTTTTGGGGGCAGCCCCTAGCTTTATAGACCGCAATCTCCATTCCCATACAGTGGTCCATTCCCTTTTTCCACTCCGATAGTGATGGAGGGGCTGATGCGAGTGTCAGTCCCAGAATAAGCAAGGATAAATTATATTTGTTCCCACCCACATCATCCATAAGGTGAAGGAGGGCCAACCGCGGCCTATGAGGGATCTGCCAAGACAGCACACCACCAAGGCATGTGGCAACCCCCTGCCAAAACCTCTCTAGCTTTGAGCAGCTCCACACTGTGTGGATGAAGGTGTCTTCCTCAGCACCGCAGAGGAGACACGTGGGGGTATCTTGCAGTTTTAAAGGGGAAAAATGAAAGTTGGGTAATAAGTTACGACCCTTGGTGGTTCCTCTACATCTCTGCATGCATACATAGGGGTCAATTCCGATCGCGGCCGGAAGCGCACCTAACACTATTCGTCCGGAAAAAAACCAAGCTGAACGCGTGTTTCCCGACCGATTCGAACAGTCGTCCGAACGAGCAAGTACGATGCGCATAACTGCTCAGATTCCGAGCGAGCCGTACTTACCCATTCCAGCTCCTGTTCCCCGCCCGAGCCGGATCCGTGAACGCCGAATCGAGTCGCACGGAAGCAAATACACAGCACCTTCCGGCCGGACTAGTACGATGCGCCTTCCGTACGCGCCGAACCCGTCGCTACGTCCGGCACGTCAGAGCATCCGGGAGAGCTGCACATAAGCTCCGATTCGCACCACAAGACGATCCACGGCGACGAGACGAACAAGCCAGCGACGAGTACGAGTCGAAGCCACGAGAAACCCGAACAAGACGACCCAACCATGAATCCCATCGCGCAGGTCCTACCAATACTCTACATCTATTACCGGGACCGGTACGGACGTGTACGGCGCAGACGGTAAGTCAAACACCCACAACACAAACAAACGACACGTACCCGACATATGTCACACACACATAGGGATGCAGAAATGACGTACACTAGCAACAGCAGAACCATAGGGGCGGGATGGCTATCACCAATGCCATACACACCCATAGGGGGATGGATGCCTACCACTACCACCACCCCTACTCAGGGGGCCTGGATGCCTGTCACTACTACCATCCCCACTCATAGGGTGATGGATGCCTACCACTACCACCACCCCTACTCAGGGGGCCTGGATGTCTACCACTACCACCACCCCTACTCAGGGGGCCTGGATGCCTGTCACTACTACCATCCCCACTCATAGGGGGATGGATGCCTACCACTAACACCACCCCTACTCAGGGGGCCTGGATGCCTACCACTACCACCACCCCTACTCATGTGGGCCTGGATGCCTGTCACTACTACCATCCCCACTCATAGGGGGATGGATGCCTACCACTACCACCACCCCTACTCATGTGGGCCTGGATGCCTACCACTGCCACCACCCCTACTCAGGGGGGCCTGGATGCCTGTCACTACTACCATCCCCACTCATAGGGGGATGGATGCCTACCACTAACACCACCCCTACTCATGTGGGCCTGGATGCCTACCACTACCACCACCCCTACTCATGGGGGCCTGGATGCCTACCACTACCACCACCCCTACTCATCGGGGCCTGGATGCCTACCACTACCACCACCCCTTCTCATGGGGGCCTGGATGCCTACCACTACCACCACCCCTACTCATGGGGGCCTGGATGCCTACCACTACCACCACCCCTACTCATGGGGGCCTGGATGCCTACCAGTACCACCACCCCATCTCATGTGGGCCTGGATGCCTGTCACTACTACCATCCCCACTCATAGGGGGATGGATGCCTACCACTACCACTACCACCACCCCTACTCATGGGGGCCTGGATGCCTACCACTACCACCACCCCTACTCAGGGGGCCTGGATGCCTACCACTACCACCACCCCTACTCATGGGGGCCTGGATGCCTACCACTACCACCACCCCTACTCATGGGGGCCTGGATGCCTACCACTACCACCACCCCTACTCATGGGGGCCTGGATGCCTGTCACTACTACCATCCCCACTCATAGGGGGATGGATGCCTACCACCACCACCACCCCTACTCATGTGGGCCTGGATGCCTGTCACTACTACCATCCCCACTCATAGGGGGATGGATGCCTACCACTACCACCACCCCTACTCATTTGGGCCTGGATGCCTGTCACTACTACCATCCCCACTCATAGGGGGATGGATGTCTACCACTACCACCACCCCTACTCATGGGGGCCTGGATGCCTACCACTACCACCACCCCTACTCATAGGGGGACTGGATGCCTACCACTACCACCACCCCTACTCATGGGGGCCTGGATGCCTACCACTACCACCACCCCTACTCAGGGGGCCTGGATGCCTACCACTACCACCACCCCTAGTCATGGGGGCCTGGATGCCTACCACCACTACCATCCCCACTCATAGGACGGGTAATGCATGACACAACCAGCATACTCCAACATAAGGAATGTCAGAAAAAGACATCACCCCAACATCATGACAAGCGTGTGTAGTCTGTGTCAAATGCCTACAACACTGAACATGACAATGAACATACAATGTGACTCCCTATCACATGTGTCACACATAAATGTGTGTGGCCTCCACAATGCAAGCAGACCATGACCACTGTGGCAATGGGGTCTAAACCCCCATCATCACAGTGACCAAAATGTAAGTGTGGTGTCCATAGCTGAAGCCCAATTGAACATTGTGGCAATGGGGTCTAAACCCCCATCATCACAGTGACCAAAATGTAAGTGCGGTGTCCATAGCTGAAGCCCAATTGAACATTGTGGCAATGGGGCCTAAACCCCCATTATCACAGTGACCAAAAGGTAAGTGTGGGGTCCATAGCTGAAGCACATTTTGAACATTGTGGCAATGGGGTCTAAACCCACATCATCACAGTGACCAAAATGTAAGTGTGGGGTCCATAGCTGAAGCACATTTTGAACATTGTGGCAATGGGGTCTAAACCCCCATCATCACAGTGACCAAAAGGTAAGTGTTGTCATGGAAAAAGCTGCAACTGCCAAACAGCATGGATGATTCCTGGTCACACAACAACAAACACATCAGTGGCAAAGTAGTGCTTGTGTCCCATAGCAACATAGATTGGGTGAGGCAAACAGTGCAGTGCAAATAAGACATACCTTTGGCCATGTGCAGACAAACATCACCCATGGGGGCTGACATTGTCAACATTTATCAATTACACAATGACAGAAGTGACCATCATAATGCAGCCCCACATATCTGCACCAATGGACACACAAATTTCGATATCCTGTGGAGACTGTAGATGTGAGGTGAACAAATACCATACCATGGCAGCAATGGGACATACAAACCCTGATCATTGTGCTGACTGATGACCTAGGAGTCCCAGGGACAGCAGGGGAAATGCACTAAACAACATACAGCCAATGGCACACTAAAGATATGCCAATGCAGTGGTGCAGATGCACAAACACAAACAGGCAGCCTCACACTGCATATCAAACACAACAGGTGATGGGGGTGTGCCAGTGTCCCCAGGCAACCACACAACACATGAGGAGGCCTGAATCCCAATTACACAGATGTGTATACAGTGCCACACAAAAGTAACTCATGGATCGGATTCCCCTATGTGGGCAATCAGGCATTGTTAGATGAGAGGGAGCCCAAATAACACATGTCACACAAGCTTGTAGGAACAGCAACTAACACAGCAAGAGACAGACCCACCACAGCACTACTCCCAGGGACCCCACATTGTGGTGACACTAGCCTGCATGATAATCCCACTGTGATGACAAAGGTAGATGTCGTTCACACTGTGAACCACAGCCATGTGTCCTGAGCAACTAACTACCATCACACCTACACAAGCACAAATCAATCAGCACGGCCTGTCAGCCAAGGCCAATATGGAGGTAGGGGTCTAGCTGTGCAACAACTCACATTTGCACACACTCAACACCACACACCTTGATCTCCAACAATGTGCAGCTGTGAAGCTCACATGGACTGGTGACATTGCACATGCACCCATGACAATCCCAGGGGGGGTGGTGGGAACTAAGGTGCGAAACCCATCACACATGGCCAGTCAACAAGACTCGTGAATGTCTGACACACTGCACAGTACGCCATACATGGGCATGACGTGAAATCCACCCCAATCAATGGGATCCCGGCCACAGTCACACACCAATGAAGAAGCCAAGGTGACCCACAAAGAACACACATAGACAACTTCCAACATTGCAGCTCTGACCCTGAGGAGTGACAGCAGTCACACACACAACGTGTCACAATCACTGAAAGCTACCACAAACTGTAAATTACATGACTTGTGTAACCAACAAGTGCCAAGGGAATCCTGACTGTGTCCCATCTGCGTTGGCCCACATCCCCAGCCCTGACAACAAAGACAACTAGGGATGACAACCTGATGAACATTAGTTTGCCATGCACCCACATCCCGGAGAAACCAGGTCCAAGATGCTGGATGAACACAGGACAACTCAGCAAGCATCACAAACAGGAACATCCCTAGGGACACAGCCTGTGTAGGAAAAGGGAAGGGAACACACACAGACATGCTCACACAGCACACAACACGGGCCCAGGCAATGTCACGGGATTACACACTGCCATGAGGGCACTCCACTCCTGTGGAAGGTCTGCTGTGCCAAACCTTGTCTGTGCACGACTCAAACATGTCAGCAGAACACTCGGTCAGTGAGTCAACAACTACAACACACTGAAGGCTCTGCTCACATCAGCCTGGGTACGGGAGTGTCACGTCAATCATCTGCATACACCCTAAACACGTGTCAAGCAAGTTGCACTGTATACACAGATGAGTCCTTCAACATTGATGTGCCAAACTGCATGTCCAGTGGAGATGGGCACACAGTCAGGGAAATAGAAACATTGAACAGTGGTAAGCCCACCAGATGTGCATCAGTGTAAGCCAAAGATGTTAATTTACAAATGCAAAACGTACATCCCTGTGTCAAATGCTGAACATTACACCCTCAGACTGCAGCAAAGGATGCTATAGATCCAGACTACATTAGGACACATATCCCATGGACCACATGGAGTCCATCACAGCAACACTTCATTTTCCTGATCTGAACACTATTACAACTGCAAATGCATGATGATACTCATCTACATCATGTACATCCAAAGAAAAACCACAAGTAAACAAAAAGAGGCTTTATTCAGCAAATGTTAAATTAAAACTTGAAGTCCAAAAGAAACTAAGGCCAATGGCCAGTCCAAATACACAGTCCCAACAGGGTGATACGTGACAACTTGTCACCCATTGCTTGACTGCACTGGTACGGACAGGGGACATCCCCCTCGGAGGGGCATACAATGGGCAGGCCAGGCACTGCAGGGACAGGATCAGGGGATGCCAGAAGGAGGCAGTGAAGGGGTGATGGGTGCAGGAGTGTCACCGGCAACTGCAGTGGAGGTGTCTGACTCAGTGGGGGCCGGCACCACTGTAGGGCACAACTCAGATGGTGTGGGTGCTGCAACCACTGCAGTGGGCGGGTCAGATGGAGTGGACTGGGTCCCCACTGCAGTGCCCGAGTCAGGCGGGGTGGTTGTGGACTCCACTGCAGTGCATAACTCCAAGGGAGTGGAAGGGGGGGGCAAATGAGGTGGGCAGGACAGAGGGGAGGGACCCGGTCTCCACACCAGTGGCACAAACAGGCAGAGCGTCTGGTTTGGGGGTGGAAGAGCAAGTGGTAGGGGGGAGGGCCTAAGCAGTTTGGGGATGCGGTATCGGTGTGTGGGGGAACCTGGGGCAGGGTGTGGCGGTGGAACCTGTGCAGTGGTGGCCTGGGGGATGGAGGAGAGAGACTGTGTGGTGGAGCTGCGTGGTGGTGGGGTCTTGCCCTTCCTGGTCCGGGGGGACTTACGAATGGGGTCCTCTGTCTGCCTGTGCCTGGGGGAGGGTGTCCGGGTGTGAGGGACACTCCCCTCTGTGTGTGGTGGTCGCCTCTTCCTCCTGGACTTCGTGTCAGGTGTATCTGTGGGGAAGAGGCCAAGCTCACAGAGGAAGAGCTTCTGGGAGGGGGGGTTGCAGGTGAGGCAAGGGAAGGGCTTTTGGAGGGAGAGGTATCTGAGGACTGCGCAGTGCTCATGGATGCGTGTGTGTGTGTCTGGGCCCCATCCCCTGTGAGTGAGGTATCAGTCCCCTGACTGTGCGTGCATGTGCGTCTGGATTTTGGCTTGTGTGTCTGTGTGCCGCTTGTGTCTGTGCTGGTGCATGCCAGTGCCGGTGCGTGTGTGCTTGGGACAGGTAGGGTGCTGGGGATTGTGGATGGGGCAGAGATAGGAGGGGTGAGGGACTGTTGCAGGAGGGACACTGCTGCAGTCAGTGAGGAGGCCATGGACTGATTGGTCCGATGTAGGGCAGACATGCCAGATGACATGCCCTCCATGAATGACACCAGTTGTGTCAAAAGACCCGTGTGTGCATGGAGGACACTCAACATTGATGTATGCCCTACCTGGATCTGCTTAAGTAAGTCCACAGACTCCACACTCAGGGCAGCAGGGGGAACAGAGGCAGGGGGTGCAGTGCCTGGCATGAAGGAGACACGCTCCCCTACATGGGAGCCTCCACGGACATGTGGGATGGGAGCAGATGGGAGGGTGGAGATGGTGGTGGTGGCGGGGACAGACTTGCTTGCCGTTGCCTCAGGTCTGCTGACACCCGCCTCCACAAGGGAGTCCTCACTGGAAGTGCTGTTTTCCCCAGCCGAGGTGGTCGTAGCTGAGGTCTCCTCAGTGTGGCTCCCCTCACCCTCCGTGCCACTGGGTCCCTCGCTCTCCCCTGCAGTGGACCCAGTCTGGATCTGCCGCTCCTCTTGGTCCTTGGAGCTGTCTCCTCCTGTGGCCGTGGATGTATCTGCAAACAATCAGGATAAACAGAGCAACATTAGTCACCTGTACTGACCACACACACCACAGTAAGTACAGCACATCACAGAGCAAGCCCTGCCATCATTTGCTAGACATTGCAATTAGTGCTGACACGGATTTGAAGAAGCCCATTGTCTGCCTGACAGTCAGTCATGCCACACATATCCTACCTGTCCATGCACCCATCTGTCTGCTGCCTGTTGTATGCGACTAATCATATGTGCACACATGCACCACATACACAGTTGTTGGACATCCAAGAGTATATATGGAAATGTGTCACTCCAAACACATGCCATCTCCTGCCACTGACTCAGTACATGTGTCAGGAAAAGTGATGGGCAAAGTCTCTGTTGATATGCGGGTTTTGCTTCCATCACCAGACACAACGATGTCCTCATGTCCTGATAGACAATGCAACAATGGTGTGCATGCAGGACATATCACACCACTGCTGGATCACCCTTTGCGATTGGAATGTCATGGCACAGGCCTGTCTGGCAAGTCAGTCATAACTGTCTCCTGTCACAGGGGCAGTGCATACACACAACACCAGTCTGCACTGTGTCACAATCAGGGAGTTTTAGAAATTTAAGCCCTGTAGCTGACAGGTGCACATGTGCACCCCTGGCCACCCACATCATGAGGACTGAGATGATCCCACGTCAATCAAATGAGACATTTGAGTGACTGCAAACACAAATCCATACACATGAGCACTTCACCGTCTGATGAGAATGAACCAAAGCTGCCTGCACCTCAATGTTTCATACAACATTGTGCACAGTCAAGGGATCAGAGACCAATGCATTGACCTATGTGCAGATCCCATAGTCATAACTCAGATGGCTGGCCACCCCAAATTGTTAAACACTCCAGGAGTCCAAATAGCAAGGCCACTCCACGGTGACACAGAGGCACACACCTGAGTGCACTCTTCACAATGCCCAATATGTATGCTGACACACGGGAGTGGGAGAACAGAGTGCCTTCGATGTACGGAGTAGGCATTACAGTCCTGGTCCATGTGCAACATGGTATTACCCTGAACACTAGGCAGGTGGCTATGCATGTGTCACACACATGATGTACATACTTCTGAGGCCCCTACCTTGGTCTCTGCAGCAGCATGGGTGTGTGGCACATACCCCAGACATGTGGTGAGTCTGAGCATTAATTGGAACACATATTAAAGCCATACCCAGAGTACATATCAGATCACAGGCAATGTGAGCAATTGTACCACCCATGCAGCCCACCACAAAGTTCCTGTAACTGATGCTGTCCCCAACTTGAACCACAGGTAACTGCAAGTACACAGTACCCAAGTGACCTAAGTCACAGACTGTAAGGGCCACACCTGTGTATCAGATGAGGAGGGGGCATGACACAAGTGAGGGACATGAGTCCAGGACGACATGACAGTTGTACTGTGGAAGTGGAACCAGGCTAAAGGAGTGCATAGAGCATGTCAGTCATAGTACACAGTTGAGGCTAGCACTTACCCCCTCCTTGCTGCTGTCTGGCCTTCAGCTGCCCATCCAGGTCAGGGAAGACCACCGCCAGGATCCGGAGCATGTGGGGGTCAGGGTCCGGTGTCAGCCCCTCCTGCGAGGAGGCGACAGCTTCAGCTGGACCCTTGCGATCCTCCGGGTCCAGCCCCGAAGGTCCTGCCACCTCTTCTGGCAGTTGCGGATCCAGCCCCTGTAGACCCCCACAGATCGCACTGCCCGGACGATGGTCAGCCAGATCTCCTGCTTCTGGTGGGCATCAACATGTGAGGATGACAAAGTGAAAAGGCCATTACTACACATGCAACATTTCCGTGCATCACACAGTTGGATATACATGTCTCAATCACAGGGGCATATGATCTACACAGGTAGTGCAACTATGGCTATGAACAGTTTGCCAGCAGTTACTACATGGTATCATTGCCTGGGAAGTAAAACCTTGTTGGAATGCACTGTTACTGCACTATACCTGTTCAGTGCATGTGACTATACACTTTGGGGGGTGACAACTACTCAGTGAGCATGCTACCCACTGGTGTACACACTGTACGTCTTGCTAGTCAGACAACATGCACAATTAGTAATGCAGTGGACAGCACACTCACCTGCTCCCCTGGTTTCCCATACAGCTTGCTGTACTGTGGAAGGAGGCTGTCCAGCAGGGCCTGGTTCTCCTCAGTGCTGAAGGCTGGGGCTCTATCCACAGTACGTGCCATTGCAGTAGCCAGAGGATGCAGAGACAGCAGCAGTGTTGGTGGCAGATGTCGTCCTGGAGCATGTAGTGCAGGCAAGTGAGCTCTCAGGGGAACAGCCAGCATTATATGTGTGCTGCAGAGGCAGATACTGTCCCATGTGTCCAAAGTGATAGGTCCAAGTCGTTTGCATCTTCTGAATCTGGCCAATCCATGGAATTGCACCACTTATACACGCCCACAGCATCATTCAAAAGTTTAACTTCATGACACCCATGAATTTGCAACATTGTTGTGGCTGGCCAACTCAATTCACTGCATCCGACTCGTACAAGCTTCGAAAACGCGTCCGTTACCATGTAAGGCCATAGCGAATGCGTGCGCACCGATCGGTCCATTGCTGTACAACGCGTATTTCGAAAAACAACACGCATCCCTTCACATCATATGCAATGTCCAATGCGTGCGCACCGATCAGTCCATTGCTGTACAACGCGTATCCGTTCACATCATATGCAATGTCCAATGCGTGCGCACCGATCGGTCCATTGCTGTACAACGTGTATCCGTTCACATCATATGCAATGTCCAATGCGTGCGCACGGATCGGTCCATTGCTGTACAACGCGTATTTCGAAAAACAACACGCATCCGTTCACATCACATGCAATGTCCAATGCGTGCGCACCGATCGGTCCATTGCTGTACAACGCGTATCCGTTCACATCATATGCAATGTCAAATGCGTGCGCACGGATCGGTCCATTGCTGTACGACGCGTCCCTGTACAAGTCACTTGCATATGTCACCATCCTTGTCACTGGTGAACGTATGCCAGCCACATTTACTTGCCAGGGACTCAGGGGCACACCTACAACACCACAGCCTGTCCACACTGTATCCTAAGGCATGTAAGGCTGCATTACCTTTTCTGTGTATGGGGGTCAACATGTGGTTTTTGGGTGGCACTTGGGGGCAGCCACTCCCAGGCTGTGCACGTGTTCATGGGGACAGAATCCTTTGTGTGTTGTGCACATGACCACTGTGGTGTGCAACTGTTCATTTCAGAGCATGTGGCATGGTCACATTTCCAGGTTGTTATGTATGTCATGTCACATACCCCCTGAGTCCCATGTGGGAAGGTATGTACGTCACAGGGTGACCCATTGCCACAATAGTGATGGCCCTCCACAGTCTGTGTGCATGTTGTGTTTCCGATGTCTCTGATTCCATGTGCACAATGGGAGACAGTCTCCACATCCACGTTGTTTGTGCATGGACTTTGATGTTGTGCGTGTGTGTGTCACAGACGTCCATGTCTGTCCTGCAGAGGCAACAGGGGCCACTACCTGTGGGAGTCATGGTTGTTTTGCTGACGTGTACATGATACGCCATGTCATGCCAGTGTCCATGTGGCAATACAGGGTCCCTGGGAATCTACCTGTCAATGAGCTGTGATGCCTGGGGCACATCTGTCCTCACATGTCACTGTGGTGTGTGTTTGGAACGTGACAGCAGTACATGGGTACTGTGACACAGCCTAATGATTTCCCATAGCACAACCTGGAACTTGTTGTCAACACATGTTGAACTGTGATGTTAGATGTTGGCCATGTAGGTGCCATACATGTCCTTACAGTACGGCACACACATCAGGTACTTGTGTCTCATAATGATGTATCATGTGATATTGAGTATGGTCTATGCCACATATGTGGGGTGACTGACAATCTTTCTTTCTTCACCTATGCACTGCAGGGCACCAGCTGTCCATAGACCATTCCCTGACCTTGCAACGATGGTTGAACGTGACTGCATCCGACAGTACCGCTTCAACAGGTCGCTGATTGAGGAATTGGCGGTGCGGTTGGCCCCACATTTGGAACCTGGCCGGCCATACCCTACAGCGCTGACCCCCAAGGTGAAGGTGATGGCAGCCCTACACATCTTTGCCACCGGTACCTTTCAACACAGTGTGGCGTCTGCTGGTGGGATGTCACAGACCATGTTCAGCCGTGTGCTACGCGATGTTTTGGAGGCAATGTTGAGATACCTGAACCAGTACATCTATTTCCCTAAACGTCAACAACTCACTGACGTCAAGAGTGACTTCTGTGCCCTGGGGAGGATGCCACATGTCATTGGCTCCATTGATGGGACACATGTGGCTTTGGTACCACCACAGGCACATGAGCAGGCATACAGGAACAGGAAACATTACCATTCGATCAATGCTCTGGTGGTATGTCTTGCAGATATGAGCATCTCACACGTGTGTGCCCGTTTCCCGGTTCTGCACACGATGCCTACGTGATGAGGAGTAGTCGCATCCCGAGGATGATGTCACAGATGCAGAACCAGCATGCCTGGCTTGTCGGTGTGTACTGACTTTGTACCATTGTGTGTGTTCTGCAATGCTGTATTCCGCCCTCTTTTCCAACTCAGCTAATGTGCAATTGTCTGTATGTAGGTGACTCCGGATACCCCAACATGCCATGGTTGCTGACACCCCTCAGGAACCCTGTGACACCAGCCCAGATGCGCTACAATGAGGCACATGGTCGGACCAGGAGAGTGATTGAGCGGACATTTGGTCTCCTGAAGAGCCGCTTCCGCTGCCTAGACAAGACAGGAGGGGCCCTCCCATATGCCCCAGCAAAGGTGTGCAAGATTGTCATCGTCTGCTGCATGCTACACAACCTGGCAGTGCGGAAGGAGTTGCCTCTCATCCTGGATGACGATGACCAACATCCGCCACCTGTGGAGGATCCTGGCCTGGGCCACGATGCCAGTGATGATGATGAGGGTGATGTCCGCACACAGCTCATCACCAACTTCTTCAGCTGAATGTGAGTATCCAGAGATGTCATGTCAATGATGTGAGTTTGCATGATATGTGTGGGTGGTGCTCTGGTGCCGTTTGAGTGTGGCCATGTGCTACTTGACTGGATGCGTGCAGCGATGTGTCCTTACAGGTAGTCTGTACTCCCCAACAGTGTTGACATGCTAACTTGGTTTTGTGTAGGTATCTTGTGACATGTATTGGGCATGAGTATTGCAGGTCTGTCCTGTTCTTCAGTGCTTTTGACTGTGTGTCATGTCTGTCAGGGTACTTTCAGAGTTGTTTGGTCAACTCGGATCCCCCGACACCATGATTCAGCTTTCAGGGTGGAAGCAGTCGTTTCCCTACAGGTGATGTGCCACACACCCCTGGACTTTATTTCTTCTACACTTGTTGACTGTGTGGCCACTGCCACGTGGGATTACCTTGCATTTGTAGTGGAAACAACATGTTACAAATGTGTAACAAACCTGTGCTTCACTTTGGGATGTGCGTTGTCTGTGGTCACACATCTGACTGACATTTGCTTACTGCACCTGTGGGCTAGTTCACACAGACTCTGAATAGGTGTGGTGTCTGTGCATTCCACTGTATTTCCTGGCAACATCAGTGTAGGCGATGAGTCAGATGGCCCTGGTGTCTATGTGTTGTGTAGCCCTAGTGGTGTGTCTCCCTCATATGTGTCACGTCGCCATGACTCACATGACGGTGTTGAACTTGCTGTGGCAGTTAGCAGGCACAGTGTCATTTATCAGATCATCATCTCCATGACAAAAACAACGTTGGAATCACAACAGAGGCAAGTATGGTGTATTAGTGAGTTTATTTACATACATGTGTGAGGATAGTGCACAGGATGGTGGGTGCTGTACATTGGTATTGGAATCCAAAGTTCCCAGATGAGTTGGAAGTGTTGGTAGCAGAAATGTCCTGAGTAAAGTCCACAGTCATCTGATACATTAGTCCAACTTAAACTCCCCATGTCATGTGGGAGAGTTGTGTTGCATTCGACAGGGTGAACAGTTTGCACACAAAGGAGAATTTCCAGAACAGGTGTTGGGTTCCTGTGGGATGTACATGGCCATCGGCCTCTCAGTTGTCCTTCCTCGGATGACCCCTCTTCTTTCTTGGGGGACCCTCACGTGCAGGCCGCTGCGGTGCAGAGGACTCTCCACCAGAGTCATCCTCCCTCCCTGTGGCAGTTGCAGTTGTTGCGGCACCAGATGTTGTGGGCACACAGGGAGGTGTGGACATGTTGGTGCTAATCTGGCGGAGGCATGTCAATATGTTCCTCTGCACCGCTGTCAGTTCTTCCAATGTGTCCCACTTGGACTCCATGCCAGACATGTGTGTCTCCACACGGGACATGTGTGTCTCCACACGGGACATGTGGGAGTCCAAGCGGGCATGATGGGCAGCCTGCTGCTGTTGAATGTCCTTGAGGATCCCCACTACCTGGCTGACCTCTCCGGTGCTATTCTGGTACGCATCAGCAATGCGTGCCAGTTGTGGGTCATCATGCAGTCCAGACCCCTCTGCAAACAGCGACCTCTGCCTACCACCCCTCCCACCACCCCTGGCCACACGTGCAGGACCTGCGGTGGCACGCACAGGTGACCCTAGGCCCCCTTGGGGGTTGGTACTGGGGTTGTTGTCCATTGCTTCACGGTGGACTGGGGTCCCTGTGCTGTTGTCATCCAGTGTCCTTGGTCTGTCCGTGTCGGCGGGGGTGGTCTGTGTGTTGGCAGATGTTGGAGGAATGGGTGCAGGGGGTGCATATGGTGGTCCTGCTGGTGCTGCATGATGACTCACACCGGAGGTGCCAGGTTGGTCTTCGCCATCCGATGAGGGCAGAGGCTGTTCCACACCAGAGAGCTCAGGGTCCCCCGGAGCCTGGGACAGGGACTCCTCCTCATCTGCTGCTGTGTCCCCATCATCACCTGTTTTTGGAAGAGACACACAATGTATGTTATGTTTCTGCAGGCATCAATGGTTCAAACACATGACAGTTGTGACTGTACCTCTGGATGCGGCCCTGTACATTGCATTGTCCTATGTTGTCACAGTCAGAGGTTGATATTGGTGTGGCTCATTGTCCTGCCAACCTGATGCATTTCAATGTGGATGTTGAGGTGTGTGCATGACCAGCATTGGTGGTATTTGGTTGACATCCGGACCTCCTTCTCCCCCAGCCCAGTTATCCCACCATGAAGCATGCCACCCTTGCAGTGGGTGCAGGTTGACTCTCAGGATGTCAGTCAGTGGTGTCCTGCTGTTGGTTGGTGCCCAGTTCCCAGCAGGGCCTGGTACTCCCCACAACAGTGCACCATTGTCAGACATCTTTGAAGTGGCTTTTCACTCCCTGTGAGGTGTGCATGCTTCAGTGTGAGCTTGCTGGGCCATGTGGGTGGGGGATGTTGAGCTGTGACTACCACTCCCATCATGCTATTGCCTACACCCCCTTCCCAGCATGCCCATACTTCCTTCCTTTTGAGTGGACTTCACTGTGTGTGAGTGTGACAGCAATGGCAAGATGGCTGACAGTGTGGTCCTGTTGTTTGTTGGTGCACAGTTCCCAGCAGGGCCTCGTGCTCCCCACAACAGAGCACCATTGTCAGACATCTTAGAAGTGGCTTTTCACTCCCTGTGAGGTGTGCATGCTTCAGTGTGAGCTTGCTGGGCCATGTGGGTGGGGGATGTTGAGCTGTGACTACCACTCCCATCATGCTATTGCCTACACCCCCTTCCCAGCATGCCCATACTTCCTTCCTTTTGAGTGGACTTCACTGTGTGTGAGTGTGACAGCAATGGCAAGATGGCTGACAGTGTGGTCCTGTTGTTTGTTGGTGCACAGTTCCCAGCAGGGCCTCATGCTCCCCACAACAGAGCACCATTGTCAGACATCTTTGAAGTGGCTTTTCAATCCCTGTGAGGTGTGCATGCTTCAGTGTGAGCTTGCTGGGCCATGTGGGTGGGAGATGTTGAGCTGTGACTACCACTCCCATCATGCTATTGCCTACACCCCCCTTCCCAGCATGCACATACTTCCTTCCTTTTGACTCTGCTTCCCTGTGGGGTAGTGTGCCTGTGCTGACAGGATGGCTGACAGTGTTGTCCTGGCGTTTGTTTGGCTACAAGTCCCAAAAGTGTCCCTGTGCTTCACACAGCATAACCCAGTGTGGTAGTTCTTTGTGGGATATTTAATTAGAGTGTGAGGCAATGCATTCTCCCAGGTGAGTTGTGTGGAGTTTGTGTTAAGGGGGTGTGTGAGGAAAGCTGCTGGTAACTATGGTCAGAGGTGTCAGTCCTCCTTCTCACCCAGCCAGATATCCCACCATGGAACGTGCTTCCATTGCAGGGAGTGCAAGTTGGCTTTCAGGATGTCAGTCAGTGGTGTCCTGCTGTTGGTTGTTGCACAGTTCCCAGCAGGGCCTTGTGCTCCCCACAGCAGTACCCAGTGTCAGCCATCTTGTCAGTTCTTTTCCACTCCCTGTGATGTGAGCATGGTTCAGAGTGGTGTTGATGGGCCAATTGTGAGGGTGACCAATATCTGTGACTACAACTCCCATCATGCTATTGGCTACACTCACTTCACCAGCATACACAGAATTCCTTCCTTTCAGTGAGCTTCCCTGTGAGGTGGTGTTCTAGTGGTGGCAAAATATCTGACTGTGTTTGTTGTTTAGATTTGTGCCACTGCCTTGCTCTATTTGTTGTTATGTTTGTACATGTCATGACACAGTTACATATCACTATGAGATGGCATGTATTGTGTTTATCTTACTAACATACACATCTTGGGATGATTATCTTTTGGTTGCTGTGGATTTGCTAAGGGTGCATGGTTTGACTATCCCCTTGACAGTGATGTGGGTGTATTGTCACACAATATTGGGTATATTGGTTGTGTACTCACCAGGCTCTGGGATGTTTGATAGTCCATGTACGCTCTCTGGTGGTAGGATGGCCCGCACCTTCTCCTCCCAGGGCCTGAGGTATACTGGTTTGGCAGGAGGGCCACTGCCGGTGCGATGAGTCAAGGCGTAATCCTTCTTGAGTAGGGCCTTGACCCTCCTGCGCACATCATACCACCTGTTCTGGATGTCTTCCTTTGTGCGCAAACATGGTGATTGTGCGTTCACCCTGTCGACGATCCTCTCCCAAATCTTGGTTTTCTGCGACATGGGGGTCTGTTGGACCAATGTACCAAACAACTGTGGCTCTACCCTGAGGATCTCATCTACCAGGACTTCCAATTCACTGTCTAGGAACTTTGGATTCTTCTTTGGGGGCATGGTGATGGGGATTGATGTGTGTGTGAGTGTGCAAGTGAGGGTGGGTGAGTGTAGGTTTTGCTGGGTGTATGTGAGGGTGCTATTTGTGAGGTGCTAATGGTGTGTGGCTTGTGTGATGGATGAGTTGTGAGTGTGTCTGTGGTTGCTGTCTGATGGTGTTCTGTGCTGGCAGATCAGTTGAATTTGCAAAGGATCATGGTAGGGATTTGTGGCCTTTATATGGGTGGAGTTGGGGGTGTGTCTTTGTTCCATGTTTTTTCCCCCCAGGATTTATTGGCTTTGTCATTGCTTGTTTGGCCCTTTTTTTTGTATTTTTTCCTTTGTATTTTTTGGGCATATAGGAGACGTTCTTCTGACCGAGTCGGACGCTGCAGTTGTCTCGTGCGAGCTTCTCCGAGTCTTTCATGCTGTGTTTCTGCTGGGTTTCATGTGCGGCGTACGCGTCGGTCGCGGAGTATTGGGTTGATTCGGCTGGGTTTTGTATGCGTGTCGGTCGTATGGCTTGGGCTCCGTGCGTCTCGGTCTGGTTTTACACGCATTGCATCGTACTGCGCGGGTCGGAGTTCGCAGGTACGTTTCTGTCGGGTTCATTCCTGGTGTGTGTCGGTTGGTTCGATTCGCGTAGTTTCCCGGCCGGATAGCTTGTTTCCGTGCAGTTCGGTCATTCGGCTTGTGTTCCGTACGAGTCGGTCGTGATTCACATGCATTTCATCGTACTACCAGGTCGGGCAGCGCCGGTACGTGTCGGTCGGACTATATTCCCGTACCGAGTCGGTCGGTATGTTTTCCGGCCCGAATCGGAATCGGCCCCATAATGTCCTGTACAATGCCCATAATAAGTGGCTTCCTTCTAACAGGTCTAAAACCTGGAGAAATGTCCATGAGATTATTTGCATGGTGTTGGGTATCTGCCTAATGGCTTCACAAGCCCTTCCCAAAACATGATCCCCTAAACTTCTTCATGTGCTTCCATGGCCTTTGCATAGTGATCTATGCACGCACATAAAAGCTAATTGCTTCATGTGTTTCTCTGTAAGTAGCTTGATACAGCCTCATATCCAGTTTCATTATTGGACAATTCTGTCTGCTTTAGTAAGTTTTGATTTTTATACCCATAATTCTCTCTGCCATCATAGAGATCTTGGCAATGCTAAGAAAAGAAATGACACACTAAAGACAGTTTCTTAAAGGAACAACTGAACCTGAGGTGGCAAATAGGCCTCTTCAGCCATGACCTGCATAAGGGATCAGGTCTTGAGAAAATGAGTATGTGGCCCTGGAATGTCTTTAGGCCTTTTTGATACCCACGCTAATATTTTTTGCAGAGCAAGGAACCACTCAGTTTAAAAAGCATAGTGTGTAGACAGAGTATTAAACATCGAACCCCACAGTGTGTTGGATGAGAACGTGCTTCAAATATTATCCTTATTTTTCCACAGAGGGGTAAAAGTGTGCTTTGCTTCACATGTTGCCTCCGCTAAGGCATATTTTTGTAAAGTTTGAGATATGCTACCAGCTAACAGTAAACACTTCCTCATGCCAAAATGTTTGTTGAGACCTCTAACAAAAATTAGCTACCTTTTCAAAGATGCCTATGAGGTGCCATCCCAAGATCCTGCAGTCACATTCACAAAATATAAAGAATTTAAGAAAGCTGTTTCTGTTCTAATATTCAGCTCTGTGGTCTCTTAAGGTTATAGCAGGCAGATTGCCCATCACATGAGGCAAACACCTCAAGTCTTTACTATGGATTAAGCTGCTGAAACAGATGGTCATCAAACAAACATTTGTAAAGAAATATATTATGTATTATTTACTCAATGAGAGAAAAAAACATTGTTCTGAAACTTACTCATATTCACTGTATTGAAGTCAAATGCTGAGTCTGATGGAAAAGTGCAATAATGCATTCTGTACAGTGCCCTGTGTTTGACATCATGGTCACCGGTTCAAAGTTTGGCTGGTCCACTGAGCATTTAATTCCTGCAAAGTCAATAAAACTTGAATATGGCTCAGTAATAAGCATTTGTTGTTCAGCACAAAGAAGCCCCACAATGTGAATGTGAACTTTACAAATATAGATGTCATAATATGGTTATACCACCAAACCAGGTTGATTCTTTTATGTTATATATAATTGTAAAGAGCACTCTCACCCTGGAGGGTATCCCGGTGCTGAGCATGTGTAAATCTAGCCAGCCCAAGGGCTTAATGTGTTTACTCGAAAAGCCAGGCTTCAGCTTCTGGCAGAATTCAAGAAGTGAGGGGGAGGGGGCTTAGATGTTTAGCAGCAGCTCATTCCACAGCCGTTCTCATCACTCAATATTTTTATACTGGAGAACAATCACGCAAGGTATTTCTAAAGTTTATTCGAAGATTGTCGAAACATTGTGATACAAGAACCAAACTGATGTTGAGAAGCAATGAAAAAGGGCAAAACTGGTAGGATCTGAAGTGTTTCTGTAGATGTCAATTGTTCCCAAGTTCTGTGTTCTGTCAGTTTTCATGCAATCTATTGTTTCTGGGAGGTAACAACTACCGATGATAAAGATCATCCTATCCTCCATACTCTGCTTATAATCAGAATTGTAAGAAAACAAATTCCATAGAGATAATTATGATACTACATTGCCATTTGCTATTATTATTAATCACAATATAACATTTCAATTAATAGGAATTTATGATCCAGAAACAAAAAGCATCTGCAAATGTACTAGATCCTATAACAAACATATCTAATCTCTCACCCCATCCCTGAAGCTGCTGCACCACCAATAGAAATGGAAGAGGCGAGCTAGCTGGAAAGTGTGAGGGAAGCCAGCTCAATTACCTCCTGGGAGATGAAGCAGT
The DNA here is from genome assembly GCA_963921515.1 of Calotriton arnoldi. Classification (NCBI taxonomy): domain Eukaryota; kingdom Metazoa; phylum Chordata; class Amphibia; order Caudata; family Salamandridae; genus Calotriton; species Calotriton arnoldi. The sequence continues at coordinate 2,919,445 of CAWUFW010000311.1, forward strand.
GTGCCAAACCAAACATTTTGACCTTGCATGTACAACCAGTTGAAGGAAACCTTCCTATGTCCTAATAACACTGAAATAGATATTCTATTACCGATGGATGCTGTTGAAAATGAGATTCCTTTCTCATGGCCCTCATCCTTAAGTGAAGCCCCGGACCTAATTCCTAATATCAAAAACCTGAGCAAAATCCTCAGTGTGGAAACTAGAATACGACACAGTTTCTAAAGGCCAATTCATCAAATACATAAATCATTTATATTCCTGCCTTATTTCTCAATTTCCTTCTCTCCCTTATCACCTTTTACCCAGGCACCTTCCCCCTCATCCAGTAACTGAGTGGTGCAATTTAATTCAGCATGACACGGAATTCCTACCTTACGTTATCAACAAGTGCCAAGCTCGAACTACTTAAAGCCTGAAACATCCGCCAGCACCTTCCCAGCTAGATTGCTACAACCCTGTTTAACTCACTGGTACCAGTCAACTGACCTATGTTGACAGTTTACCATGGGACTCCTGCAATGTTCACTCTCTCTATTTGACAAAAGCATGAGCTTTTCCATGCAGTACTACATAACTTGCACAATCATCAGTCTCACTGCACTGTCACTAAGGTGAATGGCTGCATCCAAGGTGTCCACAGGATCCCATTCTTTCACCTTGCTGTGGATGTCTTCATGATCCAGTCTATGGTGAGATCAAACAACCCTGGCGGACTCTGGTCCTCCACAGACTATCTTGCAGGTCATTTCCTTGTAAGAGTTCCTGATAATTCTTATGATTTATTTTGGCACACTGTAGTGGTGGAAGAGTTTCCAAAGGGTCTTGCTGTCCAGGCTGTTGAATGCCTTCTCATAAGCAATGAAGATGACGTAGAGGGGGGAGTTCCATTCCATTGACTGCTCAATGATGATGTACAGTGTTGCAATCTGGTCTGTGCAGGATCAATCTTTGCGGAAGCCAGCTTGCTGGTCTCGCAACTGAGCGTGGACTTGTTCCTTCATTCTGTTCAGGATGACTCTGTTGAACACGTTGTCTGTGGTTGATAGAAGAGTTATCCCTCTGAAGTTTACGCAGTCACTCAGGTCACCTTTCTTGGGGATCTTGATCAGATATCCCTCCTTCCAGTCTGACGGCACCTTTTCCTCTTCCCAGATCCTTCCAAACATGTCACCTGATGTTTCAATGTCTGCCTTCAGTGCCTCTGCAGGAATGTTGTCAGGTCCTGCTGCCTTTCCATTTCTCAGATGTTTGATGGCTTGCCATATTTCTTCCTTGGTTGGTCTGCTGCAGTTGATTGGCAAGACCTTCTCATTTGGCTGTATGTCTGGTGGAGACTGTTGCACGGGCTGGTTCAGAAGTTCTTCAAAGTGCTCCACCCATCTTCGTTGTTGGCCTTCGTTACCCATGATTGTCTTCCCAGCTTTGTCTTTAACAGGTCTTTCTGGCTAGCTGTATCTGCCAGAGAGTTTCCTTCTTATGTCATAGAGTTCTTTCAAGTTTCCATAGCTTGCTGCTTCCTGGGCTTCTGTGGCAAGACCATCGATGAATTATCGCTTGTCTGCTCTTAAGCTTCTCTGTGCTTCCTTGTTGGTTTTGGTGTATTCTCCTTGAGCTTTCACTTTTTCTGCTCTTGTTGAGCTGGTGTTGACTGTAGCTTTCTTTTCCTTTTTCAATTGGATTTTGCAGAGAATCTCAGTGGAGATCCATTCTTTATGCTGGTGTTTCTTGGGACCCAGTACCTCCGGGCAGATTGATGTCACTGTTTCTTTGATCTTCTCCCTCTGGCTTTCTATTGGGTCCCTGTCATCCTCTAGTTCTTGCAGGACTTGAAACTTGTTACTAAGGGTGACTGAGTATCCACTCCGTTTATGTGCATTTATAAGGAGGGTGCTGTTATAGCGCTGATGTCGGTTTGTTGGTTCCATCCATGCTTTCTTCAACCTTAGATATAGCCTGGCCACGACAAGGTGATGGGCTGATGCCACATCCGCTCCTCTCATCATTCTCACATTCTGCAGGGATCTTCTGAACTTCTTGGCAATACAGACCTGGTCGATCTGATTCTCTGTTGAATGGTCTGGTGACACCAACGTTGCCTTGTGTTTTCTTTTGTGTTGGAATACACTACGCATATCACCAGACTGTTCAGGGCACAGAGATCTGCAAGCCTTTCACCATTCTCTTTCAAGTTGCCAATGCCATGGTTGCCCATGACGTCTTCATACCCAGTGTTGTCTCCTCCAATCTTGGCATTGAGATCCCCCATCAGTATGGTGATGTCTCTATAAAGGCAATTCCCCAGGATGGACTTGTGTCTGTTGTAAAACTTTTCTTTTTCCTCTTCTTTGCTGTCATTTGTAAGTGCAGAGCACTGGAAAACATGTTGATCCTCATTCTCTTTGTGCAGAATATTGCTGTGATGATTCTATGACTGTGGGATTCCCATCCAATCAGATCTGTTGGCTGCTCGCGTTAGCATCAGTGCTACTCCTTGAGTATGTGGGGCATTCTCTTCCTTGCGTCCAGAATACAGCATCATTCCTCCTGGAGACAGTCTTTTCTGTCCGGACTGTGTCCATCTGGATTCACTGATGTGAAGTAGGGGAAGGTTGTAGTTGTTTAATCTCAGCTGCCACTTGGGTTGTCTTGCCTGTCTCGTACATGGTCCTCACGTTCCATGACCCGATGGTGATGGTCTTTGTCAAAAGCAGGTGGATCAACTTTGTGGCTTCCAGGGATCTTTGGCTTTTACCACAAGGCATCATAGCTCTCCGTGAAGGAGATTCCTCTCTGCCCAAGCCTAGGATGTCTTTTGGTCGGCGTTTCTGTAGCTAGGATTTTTCTACATGGTGGAGTAGCTAACCCACGTATAACCCTCCTCCTTTCGCAGCTGGGTTTGTGACAGGCCATGGAGGAGTTAACCTGATCACTGCCACTTTAAAAACTTTCTCAGCACAACCCACATTTTCCCAGTACACAATAGGAGTCCAGTCTCTGTGTAATATTGGTGGCTGTTTGATCCTTGCACACCAATGAAAAACAAGTACAAGGCTTTTCTAAATTTGTAATACAAAACAAGTGACATTAGCGGGTTTCCTATGCAGCACCATAAGCAAATGATGCAAATGCCCTGCCTACTCTTGTGCACCTTTTTGTTCCTGATGAATTGAAGTCCTTCGTTTAAAAGGGACAGCACTGCAGTGAAGCTTGTACAAATTCAGGGACATATTTATGACTTTAGTGGCACAGGGCAGTGCAGCAGCTCTCCTTACTGTGCTGTCCTGCGTCACAGGGAAAGGGCAGGTATGTGCCATATTTATCCAATATGGCATCTTACTGTCCTTTTCCCTAGTGCTGGCATTGTTTTGACAGCGTAGCGCCAATGCAGGCACCCTTTCACAATGGTGCAAGGTTGCCTGTGTTGTAGGCAGGATTGTTTTAGTGCAGGAAGGGGCATCTTCCTGCACAAAAACAATCCTGAGAGGCTTTTTCCTCTTTCTATGTGCGCTACAGAGAAAGAGGAAAAACCAAGGACAAATAAACATATTCCTCCTCTGCGCATTCCCAGGTTCACATGGTCTTGTAAATCTGGTAATGCATCAAAATCCATTGGAGTTGCGTAGGAACACCCACGCAACACCCATGGAATATCCACACAGGGCAGAGTAACTCAACGCAGTAATTTGCGCTGCGTTGTTACTCCATATTTTGTAGCCACTCAAAGACACGCAAAGTGGCTTTGCATGGGTTCAAAAATATGACTTAAGGTTTGCGTCGCTCTTGCACCACATTGTGTAGTGCAAGAGCGACATAACCAGGTCATAAATATGGCCCTCAGTGTGTACCAAGCTGCTACATTCAGGGAACTTGGAGGGCTAAAGGCTTGCCCCTTATGAAGGAAAGTGGTATTTTATTGTGGTCTCGCCACAGAGAATCTCATCTGTCTGCTGCAGATAGCATTGAACATAGACTGAGCGTTCAATCAAGCAATCAATTAGGTGTGGGTCAAGTGCAACTACTCACCCGCGAGGGTCTCAAGTCGCTGGGGGGGGGGCGGTTCCATTGAGTGCTGGGGTCATACGAAGAGCCAGGTCTTGTGGTCCTTACTGAACTGAAGCACTGTGGGGGCTTGTCGGAGGTGGAGGGAAAAATCGTTCCAGGCATTGGCTGCCAGGTAGGAGAAGGACTTTCCTACCGTTCTGGTCTTTCAGATGCATGGAACGGTAGCCAGAGAGAGGTCAGCTGATCGGAGGTGTCTTTTTGGTGTGTGGAAGGAGAGACGGTTGTTCAGGTATGTTGGTCCGGTGTTGTGGAGGGCCTTGTATGCGTGAGTAGGGAGTTTGAAGGTTATTCTTCTTTCGATGGGGAGCCAGTGGAGATCGCGGAGGTGTTGGGTGATGTGGCTGCGATGGGGAATGTCTAGGATCAGTCTGGCTGTGGCATTCTGGACGGTCTCGAGTTTGCGAAGTAGTTTCTTGTTGATTCCGGCATGGAGAGCGTTGCCGTAGTCCAGTCTGCTACTGATGAGAGCGTGCGTGACAGTTTTTCTGGATTTGGATGGGATCCATCTGAACGTTTTTTTGGTGTATGGGGAGGGTGTTGAAGCAGGCCGAGGATACCGCGTTGATCTGGCGGTTCATTGTGAGCGATGAGTCTAGGATGATGCTGAGGTTTCGAGCGTGGTCCATCGGGGTGGGGGGTTTCCGAGGTTGGGGGGCAACCAGGAGTCATCCCATGCAGTGGGGGTGGAGCCAAGGATGAGGACTTCTGTTTTCTCGAAGTTGAGTTTCCGGCAGCTCTTCTTCATCTAGGTGGTGACGGCTTTCATCCCTTCTTGAAAGTTGTGTCTGGTGATGTTGGGTTCATTGGTGAGGGAGAGGATAATTTGGGTGTCGTCGGCATAGGAGACAATGTTGAGCCCATGGTTTCTAACGATGGTTGCGAGGGGGGTCATGTAGATGTTGAAGAGGGTGGGGCTGAGGGAGGATCCTGGGGGCACTCCACAGTTGGTCTCTGTTGGTTCCAAGAGGTAGGGCGGGAGTCTGATTCGCTGAGTTCTGCCGGTGAGAAATGAGCATATCCAGTCGAGGGCCTTTCCGTGGATGCCGGTGTCGTGGAGTCTGGTGGCTACTGTGTGGTGGGAGACGGTGTAGAAGGCAGCTGAGAGGTCCGGAGGATGAGGGCTGCTGTTTGACCCTGGTTGAGGAGGGAGTGGATGTCATTCCTTCAAGTGGATCCCCACCGAAACAAGAAAAACAGTCACCCAGGCCCTCGTCACCAGCAGGCTGGACTACGGAAACGCCCTCTACGCAGGAACGACGGCTAAGCTCCTGAGACGGCTGCAACGCATCCAGAACGCCTCTGCACGTCTTATCCTCGACATCCCCGACGCAGCCACATCACACCCCACCTGAGAGACCTGCACTGGCTCCCTGTCAACAAGAGGATAACCTTCAAGCTCCTCACCCACGCACACAAAGCACTCCACAACTCCGGACCAGCCTACCTCAACAGACGACTCAGCTTCTACACCCCCACCCGCCAGCTCCGCTCGACCAGCCTCGCCCTCGCCACAGTCCCCCGCATCCGGAAAACGACCGCCGGCGGCAGATCCTTCTCCCACCTCGCCGCCAAGACCTGGAACACCCTCCCCACCAACCTCCGACAGACCCAAGACCTACTGGCCTTCAGAAGACTCCTCAAGACCTGGCTCTTCGATCAGTAGCAGCACCACCCCCCTCTTCCCCCAGCGCCTTGAGACCCTCGCGGGTAGGTAGTGCGCTTTATAAGTGACATGATTGATTGATTGATTGGTGGCAGCTAATGGGGCAGTCTCTGTGCTGTGGTTGCTGCAGAATCTGGATTGGGAGATGTCCAGGACATTCTTAGCTTCGATGAAGTTTGCTAGCTGGATGTTGATGGCCTTTTCGATGACCTTGGCTGTGAATGACAGCAGGGAGATGGGCCTGAAGTTTTTGCGGTTCGTCAGGCCTGCGGAGGGTTTCTTCAGGAGGGGGTTGACTTTGGCGTGTTTCCAGTCATCGGGGAATGTGACGGTTTCGAGGGAGCAGTTGATCGTCCGGCGTAGTTCGGGTGCGATGGCCATGGCGGCTCTGTGGAAGGTGTGGGTTGGGCAGGGGTCTGAGTGTGCTCCAGAGTGGATGCTCTTCATGGTCTTTAAGGTGTCTTCTGTCATGAGTGGGGTCCAAGTGATAAGGGTCTGTTGGGTGGTGTCGCTAGGGGCGAGAGCTGGAGAGGTACAGAGGTCTTGGTCTTCGAAGTCGTCGTAGATCATCTTAATCTTGAGGCGAAAAAAGGTGCTGAGTCTGTTGCAGAGGTCTTGGGAGGGTGGGACGTCTGTTGTTTCGCTGCAGGGTTTGGCAAATTCCTTGATGATGGAGAAGAGTTCTTTTGTGTTATGAGTGTTGGTGAGAATTCTGTCTTGGAGGGGGTTCTTCTTTGTGGATTTGATGAGTTGGTGATGTGCTGTGGTGACTGCTCTGTAGGCGGTGAATGTTTCTGAGGTTATGTTGTTCCTCCATGTCTTTTCGAGTCATCGGCAGGAGCGTTTGGATTCTTGGAGTGCGGGGGTGAACCAGCTTGCTTTCTTGATGTGTTGTCCTGTGACTTTCTTGAGGCGGACGAGTGTGTCGGTGCAGTTTGTGATCCAGTGGTGGAGGCTGCGTGCTGCGGTGTTAGTGTCTGGCGTAGTTGGTGGTGGGGTGCTGATGAAGGCGGAGGTGAGCTGGTCTTCGGTGAATTTGATCCAGCTTCTACCGGGGAGGCGGTGGGCGTGCTTGTGTACGGTGGGTTTTTTGAAGGAGAAGTGGATGCAGTGGTGGTCTGTACAGAGGAGTTCCATGGTGTGGCTGTAAGAGATGCTGTTTCCTTTTGCGAAGACGGGGTCGAGGGTATGTCCCACTGTGTGCATGGGGGCAGTGACTAATTGCTTCAGTCCTATGTTTGCGAGGTTCTCTAGGAGGGAGGTGGTGTTGGGGTCCTCATGGTTGTCCAGGTGAAGGTTTAGGTCTCCGAGTAGGATGTAGTCTGTGGAGGCGAGGGCGTGGGGTGCGATGAGGTAAGTGATGGTGTCAGTGAAAGCACCGGGGCTGGGTGGCCTGTAGATGAGGGTTCAACGGAGAGTCTGGATCTGGAAGTGGAGGAGCTCCATCATTGTCGTCCAGGCTGGTGGTCGACATGCAGAGGGTGCTTTTGTGGACGATGGTGATGCCTCCTCCTGGGTGGATGGGGCGGTCCTTCCGCAGGATCTTGTATGCGTCGGGAATGGCGATGGCGATGACGGGCGCAGAGTTGGCGTTGGTCCAGGTTTCTGTGAGGAAGGATACGTCGGGCTTGTAGGTGTTGAGGAGGTCCCAGATTTCTATTGCGTGTTTGTGTAGGGTCGCACATTGAGGAGGATGCAGTTGAGAGGTTTGTGAGTGGTGAGGTCCAGAAGGCTGGGGGCTGCTACTGGGGTCCGGAGGTGGGTGAAGGTGCAGCGGCAGTGTAGACAGTAGATCGGGCCTTGGGTGTTGCTTGGCATCGAAAGCTGGCAGTTGTTGCTGCGCCCGGGGTTGAGAGCGTGGAGGGTGCTGGAGTCGTAGCGGAGGCGGGTCGAAGGACCAGGGTCACTGGCGCTCGTCGCGGTCAGGTCGCGGATGGGCACAGATGGGCTTGCCTTTGGTGCGCCTTCGGCGTGCCAGGGGCACGCCCTCTGCACGCGTCTGCTGCCATTAAGTAGGGATTTCAGCTGGGAGGCGGGAAGGACACACTGGAGGTAGGAGGGGCTGCGGGAGCAGCAGCAGAGGGAGAAAAACGCAGGGAAAAAGCGGGACAGGAAAAGGAGGAAACAGAAAGAGAAGGAAGAGAAAAAATAAAAAGATGGAAAAGAGAAATAGAGGCAAGAGGGTCAGAGCAGCAGAAGAGCTGTGCCACAGGACCACCAGGGATGAGGCGCAGGCAAGGGCCTGCGGGTGGAGGAGGGCCTCGAACACCCTGCAACGGAGCTCAGGGTTTCAGGGGTCAACATTTAGTGGTGGAGCTGTGCGGGGGAAGAGCAGTCACACTGACCAGGTCAGCTTTGGGTTGTGTTAGCCTGTGCTGTGGGTTCAAGTGCATTAGTCTGTTGCTTTTTCTTATGGTGTCATGATATGTGTTATGTTATTTGAAGTTATCATTTGTAAGTTGTTTTCTTGTGCTGTTATTCCTATGTAGTGGTGATTTAGCAGATGTTGAGTATGTGTATGCATACGCTAAGTCCCTGACATGGTGCCGCTGCTCTTAAAATGTTTAGATCCACCTCTGACATGTAACATAACATAACTATAGAAAAACCAAAATAAGTAGTAAATAAGTGTTTTATGGCCTAACTAATTGCATAATTTAAAATAGTATATGTGTTTTTCCGTAGGAACAATGTCAAAAGGTGAAAATTGTTTCAGTGGGCATGCCTCTTTTTTTCCTGAATGCAAAAAAGTTTCATGCAGATTTAATGAAGATACATTTGAAGAATTCTGAAGGGATACAGCTGCACGACGAACCCAGTAAGGTGAGGTTTTAATATGCAGAGACCGGCTGTACACCTTCTAGATTGAGCAGTGTTATAAGGGAGGGCTTATATTACATATGGTGTACTGATGTTATTCCCAGGTTTATATTGCCGCAGCACTTTTATATGCCTATAGGTGTTGACAAGAAGGGAAAGCCGTGTAAGGTAAAAATGAACGTCAATTCACCAAAAGGCCTGGGGTAGTGGAAGTGACATCACACACCATTTGACCTTTATCTTCACTTACACACACATGCTTACACATACACACACAATCATACATACACACACTCTCCTACATAAGCACACTCTCCCCTGCACGTGTGCGCAGAACATACATTTGAAATAATTTTTTTCTTACCTCTTGTTGCCGGGGAGGTTCATATTCCAACTAATTGTACTCCATTTTTTATTACACTAATAGTAAATAATATACTATTAGTCACTATTTGTGTAATAATTTTTTTTATAAAAACCAAGGAGATTGGAGTCCCAACCAATGTCCATAAGGACGAGCTGCCCCTATAAGGACGAGCTGCCCCAGTGTTCCTGGCACTGATTTTGTCATCTCTGAGGCCAGGAGTCGCAAATGCAGTGCCAAAGGTTGCAAGGGGCATCTGCGACCACTGGCGACCCGTAATGATGTCCATGAAGGTAAAAGTAAGAAGGTTTCAATACAATAGTTTTATCTACAAACGTGAGATGGTTGAATGCGTTGCATTGTGGAGTGATGTATAAAACGGCTTCACTGCACATAAATGCTTAGGGGCTCATTATGATGCCGTGATGTTCGCCACCGCCGAGCCGGCGGTGGCGACCGTCACGACATCGTAACGAGTGAAACCCCCCGCCATATTACAATGGCGGGGGGTTTTGCGGCGGACGCAAAGTGCGTTTGCCACTTTTCCACCGGTCGGCAATCATTCCGATTGCCGGCCAGTCGGAATTAGCCCCTAATATGGTGGCGGTGCCTAGCACGCACCGCCATCCATATTAGGATGGTGTGTTGTGAAGGCCTTTCCATGGCGGCTTCGCCGCCTTGGAAAGGCTGGCGGGGATCTTCATTGGGAGCCCTATGCGGGCCCCCGGGGGGGTGGGGGGGTGCACTTTTTTCCATTTGCATGCACAAGGTGGCAGGCACCGCGCGGTGCCTGCCACGTTGTGCATGCAAATGCACAACATGCCATTTTGGCATTGCGGTGGGTGCTGCTGTACGCAGCACCCGCCGCAATGTCAAATATGCAGTATGCGACCGCCAGGGTGGCGGTCGCATCCTAATTAGCGGTGCGGGACCGCCGCACGTCTGGCGGCCGGTCCCAGCACCACGAGGATGGCGGGCGGACTCAGGTCCGCCCGCCATCCTAATAGGCCCCTTAGTTAGGGGAATGCAGCCAAATGATGCATACCATTAGCTAAGGTGAAAACTGTTTAAAAGTAAAGAGCACCATGCTCAACAGTATACATTCGTCCACGTAAATGTTTAAAGGAATTACTACAAGTACTAAACCACATAATTTATTTTAAAAAGCAAAGTTTTCCCATGTTTTTATCTGACCTGAAAGAAACAGCTTAGAACGTTATTTTTCGATTTTTGTTTAAAAAAAAATATTTATGTCTTACTGCTAGATGTCATAAAAAGAATCCATTGAGGTTTCCTCCTTCATTTGCTTGTTTTGAAAGACTCATTTATTAAGCTAGAAGTAAAATACGAATTTAAACAATAGCTCACTTCAGATGTAGTGATGTGGGTACAATGCATATTTCAATACTAGCTATCCTTTCTATGCCTACGGAAAAAATGCGATTAGCGACATATGTCAGAGGTCATAGCTGAAAATCAATTAATATTTGATGTAATTGTATGCAGCATTCAGCAAATTAACTGGCCTCACAAGGCAGATATGGGGACTGCAGACATCCACCACCCTGCCCCCAACAGCAAGCAGCTTTCAACAAGTTGACACTCATACACAGACAGCTGTCATCCATGATGGCTGTTAGACCTGTCAGCCTTAGGGTGAACTTCCCCCAAACGCTTTGCCTTTTGCCCTGCACTTTTGCTGAAAATCGTTTTTGTTGGCCTTAGGACTGTGTGAACTTTGCTATTGCTAACCAGTGCTAAAGTGCTTGTGCTCACTCACTTAAACATGGTAAAAATGGCTTACACCTGATTGACATATTTAATTTACGTATCAATCCCTTGTGGAGTGGTATACCATTTATGCAGGGCCTGTAAATTAAATGTGACTAGTGGGCCTGCAGCACATATTGTGCCACCCACTTAAGTAGCCCCTGAAAACATGCCTCAAGCCTGCCATTGCTTGTTCAAGTGAAATGAAAGAGAAATAGTGTGGTATTTTTGATGAGAAACAAAGTTCTTAGAGTTAGGGACAAGTGTGCCCGTCTCCAAAGTAATACTTCTTCTTATTTAGTAAGGACTGTGAAAAGAATACTGACAATCTGGAAGTGGGAACTTTTTTTTCTTCAGTACCACTGTTTGGGAAAATTAAATAACTAATACTTAACTCCCTTTAAACTATATGACCCGTGATTTTGGGATCTCTTATGGTGCAAGAGTCAAAACATGGGGCAACATGCATAGTAACTACTTATGATTAGACCACATTTGCAATTTGTGTTTTAGGGTGAACAGAGCATATTACTCACGCCTATGACAAATGAAGTTCATAATGGTAAGTATATTCCGGTAACAAGTTACTTTGTGTGAGAGTCAAAGAGGGAAGAAACGTGTAATTACCAACTGAAGAAAAAATGGCAATTGCTCATTGGTCACTTTTCTAGTCCTTTAATTATGTGTCAGCTTTTCAATTTCCTGTTTGTTCTTCATAATTGTTAATATCTGAGTTAAAAACTTGGAAACAAACTCACTTTGGTTCAAATACAGCAGAGTAATAAAATAACCCCTTCCAGAATATACTGTATTTTATTGTAATTGCTTTCATATAGTGCATACTATCCCTGATTAGCGGTATGACAAACACCAAACAAGTTTTAAACCTAGTTTTCATTTCCTTGCAGGAACCCACTGTATTAGTTTCTCTTCATTGTTTTTTCACCACTACCTCCTTGAAAATCATCCTGTTCTCTTTGTTTTGTCCATAGCTTCTGTGAGAAATTGGGTTGTGGGTTAAGGCGGGTGTGAACCCTTCTCAAGCAGCAGCCACAATCGTTGTCAGGGTAAATGACAATAGGCCATTAAATTAACCTGTGCTTAACCCTCTGATATCTTGGCACAAAAACAGCCAGGCTTAACTTAGAGGCAAAGTTTTTTGTGCAGCACACAAACAGTAATAAGAGGAAAACACAACACAAGCAAAATTCCACACAATAGAGTCAAATGTATTTGACACCAATTAGGAGATATTCAATTTTACAAATTTAGGTAAGTAGAGCACCCTAAGTACAACGCACTACTTGCTGCAATCTGGTCGTGCTAGACCAAGGGAAAGACATAAGTTCAGACTGACCGCAATGGAGTGTCTGCAGGATACAGGGAAAAGGTTAGTTTCACTTGTCAAAGTCCGGTGTAAAGAGTTCAGTTCGCGGTGGAGGAGTCCGTGAGGAGAGCTTCTTGGATAGTCGTCGCTGTAGCAGGAAGAGCAGCCCGGGCATTGTGAATGGTCATCACGATAGCACGAAGGTCCTGTCAGGTGTTGAGGATGGCTGTTGCATTCGCGGTCACCGTGGGCTGACGATGCTGTTGCGCAAAGTGCAGATGTCAGGGTGCTGGTTGTTGCTGGCGGTCACTGTAGCATAAAGAGTCGAGTTCACCAGAGCTTTGCATTGGGGGTCGTTACGGGGGTAAGATCTTGGTGCCAACGGGCCCATTCACCATAATGAAGAGCTGAAAAACGTCAGGATTCCTCCTTTTCTTCCAGGTGGCCAAAAACAAGGGTCTTGGAGGCACCTCTTGGGGATCAGGAACTCACTACAGCAAAGGCTAGCAGGGCTCAGGCATGTCCAGTTACAGGTCTAGGCAGGTCCAGTGCAGTAGGTCAGCTGGGCAGTTACAGGGAGGCCTGTGGAGCTTGCTATATCCCTGTAGCTCTGAGCTCTACGCACTGAACCCTGGAAAACGCAACAACTGCCAGCAATCAATGCCGAACATCACCTACGGCCAGTTCTCCTACGGACACTGCCGCCGCACCTTCACCCACCTCCGGACCCCCATGGCCACCGCCCACCCACCGGACGCCGGTGCCACCAAACCCCTGAGCTGCATCCTCCTCAGCGTATGCTCCCTACACAGACACGCAGTAGAAATCTGGAACCTCCCCGACACCCTGTTGCCAAACGTCGCCATCCTCACGGAAACCTGGACCAACGCCACCTCCGCCCCCGACATCGCTACCGCCATCCCCGACGGAGACAAGATCCAGAGGAAGGACCGCCCCAACTACCCAGGAGGAGGACTCGCCATTGCGCACAAGAACTCCCTCCTACTCACCACTTCCAGCACAAACAACTCCTCGTCCCCCACAGAACACCTCCATTTCCAGATCCAGAGCAACCCCAGAACAACCCTATGCAGCACCCTCGCCTACAGACCTCCCAGACCGCGAACCGCGTTGGCCACAACCATCACTGACCTCATCGCGCCCCACACCATCGCCTCCATGGACTACATACTGTTCGGAGACCTGAACTTCCACCTCGACACCCTCAGCGACCCGAACTCCACCGCCCTCCTGGACAACCTCGCCAACATCGGACTAAAACAGCTTGTCACCACCCCCATCCTCAAGGCAGGACACACACTCGACCCCATCTTCGCAGGAGGGAACAACATCCACTTCAGCCACACCACGCAACCACTCTGGACGGACCACCACTGTGTACACTTCTCCCTCGATAAAACCACCGCTCACAAACCTACACCACACCCACCTCTAAGGAATTGGAACAAGGTCACTGAGGAGCACCTTAACTCCACCCTCAATCACGATCCCCCTCCCATCACAACCAACGTCAACTCTGCAGCCAACAAACTACATAGATAGATCACCAACTGCGCAGATAAGCTCGCACCCCTCTGTAACTCCGACAGACAGCGCCCCAGGAAAGCCACCTGGTTCACCACAGACCTCCGAGAATCTAGACGCACCTGCAGGCATATAGAGAAAGTATGAAGAAACAGCAAACCCCGGGAAACTCGGACCACCTACAGGAACGCCATGACAGAATACCACCAACGCATCAGATCCACCAAACGGACCTTCATCCATGACAAAATCCTCACCAACTTCAGCAACTCGAAGGGACTCTTCAGCATCGTACAGGAATTCACCAAACCCCCCAGCGAAGCCTCAGACGTCACACCTTCCCAGGACCTCTGCAACAAACTTGGCTCCTATTTCCATCTGAAGATCAAGTCCCTCTACAATAAAGTCAACGAACAGACTCCGAAACCACACCTACCTCCAGCAACGCCAACCAGCCCACCATCTCCGCCTGGACCCCGGCCACCACCGAACACACCACCACGACCATGAAGAGCATTCACTCAGGAGCCCCCACGGACCCCTGCCTGCCGCACATCTTCCACAGAGCCACCACCGCCATAGCACCCGAGCTACGACGCACCATCAACATTACCTTTGAATCAGGCACATTCCCCGATGACTGGAAACGCGCAGAAGTCAAGCCCCTCCTCAAGAAGCCCTCCGCAGACCCGATGGACCTCAAAAGCTACAGACCCATATCTCTCATCAACATGCAGCTCACGAACTTCATCGAAGCCAACTCTATCCTTGATGCTTCTCAATCCGGCTTTCGCAGCAACCACAGCACCGAGAACGCCCTCCTCGCCACCACAGACGACATCCGCACCCTCCTTGACCAGGGCCACACAGCGGCCCTCATCTTACTAGACCTCTCTGCAGCCTTCAACACTGTCTCCGTCTCCCACTGCACTCTCGCCGCCAGACTCCACGATGCCGGCATACAGGGAATCCGCCCTCGACTGGATCTGCCCCTTCCTCACCGGCCGAACCCAAAGAATCAGACTCCTGCCTTTCCTCTCCAAACCCATCGAGATCAGCTGTGGAGTACCCCAAGGATCATCGCTCGGCCCCACCCTCTTCAACATCTATATGGCCCCCCTCGCCACCATCGTCAGATAGCATGGACTCAGCATAGTATCCTACGCCAACGACACCCAGCTCATCCTCTCCCTCATGAAGGAACCTGACACCGCCAGACTCAGCTACCAGGAAGGAATGAAAGACATTGCATCCTGGATGAGCAGTTGCTGTCTGAAGCTCAACTCGGAGAAGACAGAAGTCCTCATCCTCTGACCCACTCCCTCTGCATGGGATAACAACTGGTGGCCCACCGCCCTCAGCAACCCCCCCACACCCACGGACCATGCCCGCAACCTCGGCATCATACTGGACTCCTCCCTCACCATGACCCGACAGATCAATGCCATCTCCTCCACGTGCTTCAACACCCTCCACATCCTCCGCAAGACCTTCAAATGGATCCCCCCGAAGCCAGAAAGACAGTCACCCACGCACTCATTACCAGCAGACTGGACTTCGGAAACGCCCTCTATGCCGGAATCAACAAATCCCTGCTCCAAAAACTCCAGAACATCCAGAACACTGCCGCCAGACTTGTCCTCGGCATCCCACGACATAACCACATCACCCAGCACCTACGAGACTTCCACTGGCTCCCCGTCGAGAAGAGAGTAACCTTCAAGCTACTCACTCACTTGTACAAATCCCTCCACATTACCGGACCCCAATACCTCAACGAAAGAGTCTCCTTCCAGGTACCCAAGAGAAACCTCCACTCCGCCGACCTTGCCTAAACCCCGCGCATCCACAGAGCCAGAGCAGGTGGAAGAGCCTTCTCCTACATCGCGGCAAAGACCTGGAACGAGCTCCCGCTCAACATCAGACGTTCCCCCACTCTGCACACCTTCAGGAAGAGCCTCAAGACCTGGTTCTTTGGCTGAATCGGAGCTGCACGACCCCTCCCCCCCAGCGCCTTGAGACCCTCCTGGGTGAGTAGCACGCTTCACAAATCCCTGATTGATTGATTGATTGATTGATTGATCAGGAGGCCAGTTAGCTGACTCTAGTGGTCATTTAAGGTAGCTTGGGATGAAGGGAGCAGATCGAGTCTTCCTTCTCAAACAGCAGGGCAGGCTTCAGGCAGCAGGGCAGTTCTCTGGCAGCAGAGCAATCCTTCTTCTGTAATATCCACAGGTCCAGTAGTGTACTGCAGTGTTGGTCTAAGAGTCCAATATTTTCACCTGGTGCCAACTTCGAAGTGTGGGAAACTTGTGGACTTACACCCACATCTGGTTCTGGAATATCCTTCCTCCCCTTGCCCTGGTTCCAAGATGTCTGGGGTGACGATAGGCTAGTGTGAAGTTCTTTATGTGTGAGCTGAGGTAGGTACTTTGAAGTGCAAGTGTGGTAGGTGACAGCTCTGTCCCTCCCATCATGTCAGGATGGCCCATCCTGACAACTCCCAGACTCCCTTTGTGATACTGTCTGAGAGGAATACAGAAAGGTCAACTGCAAGCTACACCTAGGGATGTGATGTAGGGCACATATTGCAGCCAACAAATGGTTAGTAGAAGAGGCTAACTTTTCAAAAGTGGCATTTTCAGATTTGATTTTAAAATACGACTTTACCATTAAAGAGGATTTTAAATTACAATTCAATAGACAGCAAACATGACATTTCTACTGATTACCAATCACAAATTATCACTTATTAAGTGTTGTAAGGCAACCCAATGTTATCCGATGGGAGAAATAAGCAGTGCAGTAGTGGAAAACAAATTTAACACTTTTTTTACTTTCAGGACATGTGCAACTTCAAGGTACATGTACAAATTTTTTAATGCACTGCACCTTACCCAATGGGCTGTTTAGGGCCAACCCTAGGGGTGCTTTGAATGTATTAAAAAGAAAGGCTTAAGTCTGCCAAAAGCTTTATTTTGACAAGTCGAAATGGCAGTTTAAAACTGCACACTGGTTTCAGTGACAGGTCTGAGACATGTTTAAAAAGGCTACTTAAGTGGCTGGCACAATCAGTGCTGGAGGCACACTAATAGCATTTAATTTACTGGCCCACTAGTAGCATTTCATTTACAGGCCTGGTGTACATGTAGTACAACTTTACTAGGGACCTATAAGTAAATTGAATGTGCCAATTGGGTGTGAGCCAATTTTACCAGGTTTAAAGATGAGAGCACAAGCACTTTAGCATTGGTTAGTAGTGGTAAAATGCTCAGCATCCTAAAAGCCAACACAAACAGGTTCAGAAAACAGGAGGGGTGAAGGAAAAAAGTTTACGGTGTGACCCTGCAGAGAGGGTCGAGTCCAACAGCTTCTATGAAAAAATACAGTATTTTACTTTCATTTCTTTTCTATTGCAATCAAAAATTGTCTGGTGGTGATTATGACTCGTCAACCTACACCTGTTCGTTCTCTATATTTGGTAGAATTAATTTTATCACACATGCCAATCGTCACCCTGTTTACCATCACATCAGTCATCCTTTCATGTCATTAATATATAAATCTCCATCTCCGTTCCTCAACAATCTTGAACAAATCCTTTACTAGTGTACTTCTCAGCTGGTTCCTAATGTGTCCATATTATTTTCTCTAGTACAGCAGTAAGTAGTGTATGGCTATACACCTAGCAGTCCTGACAAGATTCTTCAACAGCAAACCTTGCACTCTATACTAATGAATCCTTCCTTGTTAGTTTTGAAGGTACGTAGATGGGGATGAGGAAAACAGCAACACAAGGCTCTAATTATTAAACGAACATGGTGCCCGTTGTCCTGATTGCTTTACTTAATGCCTGCTGGTATCATGCCTCCAACTGTTATATGGCTGATTGGAATACTAGCCACTCTTTATCTTCTTTACTCTTCTTTAAGTAAACCTTCTTCTTCTCAATAGGACCCTTAATGAATCTGGAAATCTTAGAACTGTATTCAGTTTTTTCTTGACCTTTTACCATATGAAATGTCTAACCAGTAAAACATTTACCCGATTTTCAGTTCTGTCGCCTCTCCTTGTTTTCAGGGACTTCACATTGTCTAAGCTCAATTTGAACATCTATATGGGTTTTCTTTTTCTAATTGTTCAGTCTTTCAGTGCAAATAACTGTATGCGGAGCCAATTTACACTTTCAGAGTGAGGGATGGGTGTTCTGATATCGGTAAACTGGGGGCTTCTATACCCAAGTCTTAGTTTCATCCACCATGTCAGTCACCTCTCTTCAGGTAACTGCACTCCTTTATCCACCTGCTTCAATTTGGTGGCCCTATCCCAGGTCAGTCGCTCACAAGGTGAGACAGTACATCACCAGTACCCTCCTGAAAAGGAGGAACAATGTCATATAATGTTGCCCACTACTGCAAGTGGAGCTCAATAGCATTCATGGGAGTACAACTCCCCAAAGAGAGTACTAACAGGCGTTTGGTCAGAATATATACTGGCACTAACTGAGTTGCTAGCCAGGTCTTTCCATGTCTCATCCTTTGTGTGGCTATGATCTCTTCAGCATGATGGTTAAGGACAATTCCCTGCTCTTTCTGACCAAGACGCTTGCTGCAAGGGCACAGTTTCTAAAATCCCTTGTTACCTCCCCTGTGCATCTCCCCCCTGGAGTCACCATACCCATCACTCACACCTCTAAGAGCAGTGTGTTCAAGGGCATCCGTTTAGCCCATTGGTCAAAGTAGAGTACTAGCAAATGGGCTTCTCAACATCATCAAAGCAAAAAGCTCAGCAGTACTCTTCCCAGTGCTTAATTTGTAAAACAATGAGGGACGGTGCCTGATGCTCTGCTCAGAAACCCCGTGGATGGCACTGGTGCACCGAATATCAAGGTTGTGTAGTTTTGAATTCACCCCAGGCTTCTTTAAAGCAGTATCAGACACTTGCTGCTCCTTTAGCTCACTCATGCAGGTTCCTCATTTTTACTGCTGTCTTTCTTTTCCTCCTTCCCTTTGTGTGTTTTTTCCTCCCTTACTCTCAGGAAATATCAGATCAGGAAAAATAAGTGCCGATCCCCCCAAAATAAATGCTAGAGGCCCTGACCGGGAACCACCAGCTCAAATTAAGCACTGACTTGCCCCCTCCCCCTGGGAAACATGTGAAGGAGTAGACATCCAGTGTGATTCCACAGTGCCTTTAATGCAAGTTGTGGGTGGCCATAATCTGTTTTGATGTTTCTGTTTGCATGCAGAAAACTGGGGTCCTGCAGCATGCATGCCTTTAGTACCTCCAGATTGCAGGTGCCAGTAGGTCAGTACCCCACTCACCACTGCTGTAGGAAGGTGGCGAAGTAACCAGTCCCTCCACTACAAGTGCGATTATTGTGCCCATTAATATGGGGAACTGTAGCTCCTTCCATGACTGTTTTCTCTGTTGTTCACTGGGGACTTGCACAGATATTTCTTACCTCTATGCATGATTTCTTTTCCGCAGTGCATCTATGTACTGCAGCTGGTTTGTGGGCACAGCACACATGCCGAATTTAGCAGGTTCCCCGGACATGGCAATACAACTCAAAACAAGCCCAGGCCCCCAGGAAATACATCTCGAGGATATCATTTGTGAGCAGTTTATGAAGAGGAAGAAGTGTTTGGAGATCTGAAAGCCATTTAGAAGAAACATGCTATTAATTCCCAACTTGGTGGAGCACTAAAAGATATTAGGGAGCCGATGGTGCAGTTGTTACAACAAGGAGCACAAGATAAGTAATCAGGGATTCAATCAATAAAGGGACACTAATGGAAAACTTCTATATGAGAATGTATCTGGGGCATACTTTCATATCTATGAATATCAGAAAAATCGATGAAGAACAAACGTTATTTTGTATGCCGAGTTCAGTTAATATGTATTATTGACTGTTTCTGTTATTTACACTTTTATTATTATAATTATATAATTCTGTTTTATCCTTTTGTTTGACTGACATTAGGCCACAAACAGACGTTTTATATATAAAAATAAAATAAATAAATACAATTTTAAAAAGTAGATGTGATGGAGTGGCCTATTCATAAAGTTTCACCACACATTTGTAAGGTGGAATTATATATGGCCAATTTTAAATCCATTGTTGACAATCCGTACAGATACAGTACTAGCAATATCAGGTGGGCTGTCCTTTTATGTTAACGCAGCCCGTGCATGGATGCAGAAGTATTCCTTGAGGAAAAGAATGATCGCTCAAAAAAATTGAATGATTAAGGTAGGGGGAAGTTGCGAACAAAGTAGAGTTGTGAGGAAATTGCAGTTGGGAGGAAAAGAAAAACAGTATCAAATGGTTTTACAACAAAACTTGAACTTTCATTGAACACTATTAAGGATAGTATCAGTAACTTGAGAAATCTTGCGAAAAATGTTGAAGTTTCTGTGTGAGTGTATTGTAGAGATCAGTTACACTTAATAAATAAAATGTACCCAAGAACTAAAAATATAGACTGGAGTTCTAACCCACAACTCATATATAACATACAAATTCTAAAAGTAGAATATCTGACAATCAATATTAAAACAATGAATGAGAACAAGACTTGTTTGTAGAAGGGAAGGAAAAGTGTTTATCACAATAGCCTCTGTGTTGAGCTCTCTGGCATAACTGCTAGCAGTAGCTTTGAAGATGGACAGCAACAGCCTGGCGTCACTTGTTAAATTTCCATTTCATTCATGCCTTTTAAAAGGCAGTGTTTCTAACATTAAACAACACTGTTCCCAATACTCTATTGTTTGGAGACATGCCACAGTGCAGTGATATGATTAACTTTGTGATTGCAAATCTGGTGGACTCGGATCTTAAGTCAACTTTCCAAGAACCCGATAGTGACTGAGTTTAAGGGCCTGATTACGAGTTTGGCGGTCCAGCTGGCTGAACGGCTTATCCGCGGCCACCAATAGACCACAGCACTGGTGGTCTTCCGACCGCCGTATTATGAGCTTACCACAGTGCCGGAAGTGGGGCTGCGGAGATCTTGTGGTGGTGGTGATTAGTTTTCCATCTGTATAGATGCCTGTGTGAACATTTGGACTGCATATGTGTTGAATGCACACATATGCATGGTAGATGTGGAAAAATACCACCTGCCCATTGCCGGAGTCTGGCCCATATGTGGGCAGTGCAAGCAATGGCTTTATGGTATAAAAAGGACTCACCTGTATATCGCCGAAAACAGGGTCGTAATCCTCGGGGTGAAGATGCTGCTGTGAAGGTGGGACCTGAGGAAAGGGATCTACATCAAATTCTGACCAAGATAACAGGAAATGGGTGAGTACGCTCCCCAAATCCTTCGTTTTCTGCTGACTTGAAGCCGCCAGTCCCACCCCCATGGTCGGTTTGTCGGAAAGCCAACTCGTAATAGGTGAAACTCCTCTGTACCGCCCTATGGCAGCTGCTTTTCCCCAACCGCGACCCCGGCGGTCTGCGGTGTGCTGGCAATGTAGGCGGTTCAGCCACGGTCTTTGTTTTAGCAATACGTCCATCTCATAATACAGCAGTCGGACAGCTGAGCTCGCGGCGGTCGGAACGTGACTGCAGGTACGGCGGTTCACAGACCACCAAACTCGTAATAAGGCCCAAAGCTATGATACAAATAATAACTCCCAGCCATAACTCATGCTTCCCATATTGTCATGTTCTTATATCTTATTCAGGACATGTAATCTATAAAAAGCTGCAGACAGTGACATCAATGGTACCACTGGCACTACCAGTGCTACTCCTGTTTTCAGCAGCATGAAGGAAAAGTAAGAAGGGTTCTTAAAGGCATGTTTATTTTGTGTAGTTTCCTCTATGTGCCATTCCACTTCCTCGGCAGCAGAAATAGCAGACAGCTGGGGGTCTACATATGGGGCAAGAGGTTCATTTTGTGATGTCATCATATATTTCACTTCTGCTACCCCTTGCGTTTTGGGGGAATCAACCTCATTGGTGCAATCAGACGTTTGTGTAGAAACATATAATTGCCATTTTCATTGTCATTGCCATTGCCATATAATTGCTAGTCTACAACATTATAAAGGAAATCTTTGTAAAGTAATACCATTGGCTCTTCATACCAAATGCCATGAAGCTTTGACCCAATAGATGTTTTTATTTTTTTCGAAGCATTGCATGGGAACAAATTGCAGGTGATTTTGTGTTTGTGCCATAGGTAATTCGGATCACCCTCAAGGATCCTTTACAAATGACCCCTTAGGTGTCACTCTCGCACCCCCAAGCTGCACAGTGAGGGACACCTTAATCCTTGACTGCGCAAGATTATCTTTCTTTGACTATACCGGCCTCTCTACGCTTGTTGAGGTATGTAACAGAACCTTTAATTACACTTGTTTCATTCAAATCTCTACTCATTATGCATATTTGAAACATCCAAGATGAAGTACTACATTTCCACCACTCTTGCATTAAACATTCTGGGCCTGATTCTCAAAGTTAAATATACATGTATAGATTTACTTGCATATATATATATTTGCCACGAAATATAGGTGTAATTCTACACT
The DNA here is from genome assembly GCA_963921515.1 of Calotriton arnoldi. Taxonomy (NCBI): domain Eukaryota; kingdom Metazoa; phylum Chordata; class Amphibia; order Caudata; family Salamandridae; genus Calotriton; species Calotriton arnoldi. The sequence goes on from CAWUFW010000311.1 coordinate 2,941,552, forward strand.
TTTTGCTGTTCATTATTTTTGAGTGTAGTGTAAGTCTACACTTTTTTGCCATTCACCATTTCTGAGTGTGGATTTAAACCTATGTGTAGACTTACATATCTCCACCCCCTCAAATCAGGGAATGGAGCTTCTTACAGCAGGATTTACAAGTGCAAAGTTACAGCTAGTAACTTTAAATATGTAGGTTGATATATCTGCCAGCGAGGCGAAGCTCTCCTTATGGGGAAATATAGTGAAAATTATGAAAATGTATTATTCTTTAAAAAATGAAATATTTTTATTTATAGTGTAAATGTAAATTCATTGTAAAAAAAACTATTATTAACTTTGAGCTAATGATATAAAATGCCACATCACATTGACTCAAGTAATTAAATGTTCATTAAATAATTAATGAATTGAAATATATTAATTTAATTTAGAAATAATATTTTTCAAACAGTAATTCAAACAAATCCCATCCTAATATTTATTTTTTATTTCATACATAGTACATTTTGTTAATAGTTATGTGTTGAATTAATCAAGTTCATTATTACATTTAACAATGATAAAACAATGATTTAATAATTATACATATTTAACTTTAAAAATATATATGTATATATACATTAGCAACTATGGGGTTTTATTTTAATTCCCCGCCTCCACTGTTTTATATGGGAGTGAGTTCCAATATCTGTGAGTGGCCATGTGTGGTGCTTGGTTTACTCCACGGCTGGGATGAGGACATTTAGGACTATAGTAACTTTAGAAGTATAGGGCCTCATCTACAATAAAATGATGCAGCACAGCACCGCAAGTCCTTTAGCTGCGCCCACTGCGCCATTTTCAAAGCACAGGGATGCATCGTATTAACAACAATACAACGCATCCTTGTGCCTTCTCCTGCACTGGCGCACAATTGGCTGCCATGAGCCAGTGCAGGCACCCTTGAGTCATATTGCAAGGATGCCTGCGCTGGGGGATGATTGTTTTTGTGCAGGAAGGGGGACCTTCCTGCACAAAAACAAACATAATGGCATTTTCCTCTTTCTATGCGGGCTGCAAAATGCAGCACGCATGGAAAGAAGAAAAAACAAGGAGAAATAAAAGTATTTCTCCTCATTGCGCGATTCCTATGCCTCCCCTGGGGAGGCGTAGGATTCAGACACATTCCCAGTTTAACAAAATGTTGTTAATCTGGGAATGCGTCAAGTTCCATGGATGTTGCGTGGGAACACCCAAAGCAACACCCACTGAATGCCCCTTTCACTCAGAGTAATGTGTGAAAGGGGCTTATATTTACAAGGGCATGAAAAGTCACGCAGGATGACTTTATGTGGCCTTGTAAATATTGGCAAGGCCATCTCGCCGCCGGTGCATCAATAAAAGTTACGCACTAACGGTGCAATGGGCATGAAAATAGGCCTCAAAGTTTCTAAATTGTAATGGTCTTACTCTTTTGTGGGTATGTATTTGTATTAGCTAGCTCCTCCCTAATCCCCACGTTATATTTCCCTATTCCCCCCTATTTGGTATTACGTATTCCTCATTTTCCAGCCACTCCCCGGGTCCCTCCCAAACTTACTACAAAAAGATATACTTACATGTGCAGTGATCTCTGCACAGAAAAGACAGGAGAGGTGGAGGTCACACATAGGTTTTTAATAGCATTTTGTAGTACGTAAGTGGTATTATGTAATACTGTAACATTACTGTAAATTCTACAAAATGAGGTTTATGATTCAAGCCCATAGCCTCAGATCTGAAACTAATTCCAATATTTGTATTATTTAGCAGTATTACATTGGAAATAATAAATCGCAGTGTAACTGGGAAGGCATTAAGGAGCTAATGGCACAGTACATTCTCTTTTCCTCAAATAGCTATGTTCTCCCTGCACTTGTGGCATGCTGCTACCAGGATTGTCACATGGTTTGCCCTGTTATTTTGTGTATCTGAACTGGTTGTTCTGATTTATTTGCTACTCACTCTTCTAAAGATAGATGTTTTGTTAAAAAAAAGCATTGTAAAGGATTCATCCACAATATACTCAATTCCTGGTGTTTTATATGTAAATGTCATAGTAAGCACTTCCAAGGCAGTTGGTGAAATTTGAGGATTAACTAGTTATATCAATATAGAGATAAAACACACACAGAGGCCCTGAGCTCGTTTAGGCATTAAGGGAGAAAAGATGGTGATGTAAGGGGAAAGACGACTTGGATAAAGTTCTGTGTCATGGAATTGATATCTACAAACAACAAAGAAACTCCTGAAGGAATTATTTAACACAGGTAAATTATTTGGATGATTGGTCAGTAGATCAAATCAATGAATGAATTACAGTTGTTCTTTGTGAAACATTAAATAGATAAACTCAGTAGTAAATAGAAAATAACACAGAAAAAAATTACTCATCAAAAGTCCTTAGAAAAAATGTTTCAATATCTAACATTTACATATGTTTTTGCAATACAAAATTCATAGTGTGTTTATACAATGAAATGTCATTCAATAACACCCAGAGGAGTTCAAAAGAAGTACCTGATTGTGCATATATAATCCTTCCACATTTTTTGATTGACATGAATAATGTAACCTAAGAATCTTAAAAGCATTGGTTATATAAATGAACAGTTCATATATCAGGAAATACTTACCAAACAAATAGAGGATAAATCACACGCAGGAGATAAAACCTGTGCTCGAAGAAAACAGAACACACAGGGGCTGATTACGATGTTGGTCAGAAAGGCTCCAAATGGCATTCGGTTCGTCAGAATCTGATTCGGAACCCGCCTCTCCAACCGACTTGGAAACCCTTCTGACTGACCGATTACGATTTTCGGAAGGTGTTTGGATTTCCCTACTCCGTTCCGAACGGCATCGGGGGGAACCGACTCGGCTGGAGCCGACTCGTACAGGTCTACGGACCGCGTTTCCGAACGCCGTATTTTGATGTCGGATTTGGACAGCCTTTCTGAATCGGTTGTTCTGACACGGATCGGCTGTCGGAATCTGACTTCGGGGGCCCGTAGCAGGCCCCCCTTCACCCGGGACCCTCCAGTTGTGTCCTGTGGGGGTACCCAAGGGACCCCCCGAACACCCATGCACAGTGTGGCAGGCACCATGTGGTGCCCGCCATAGGGTGCACAATTTTCCCCACCCAACCCTTTCTTCAATGGGAGCCTGTGTAGTCAGTCGTAACACAGGCTCCCATTGAAGTCAATTGGAGTCCGACCGAACGGTGTTCGGAAACATTGTAATCGGTCGGTCAGACTCCCCGAATCTGATTCGGTCAGAAACCATTCCGAGACCGAGTCGGTCGAAATGCTTTCCGACCAACATCGTATTGAGGCCCACAGTCTGTAGCCTAAACGGCTTACCATTGTACAAATAAGAACAATTGGCAAATCAGTCATCTAGGAAATTAAAACAGTAAAGTCATTATATGAGACAATATTTAGATAATAGAAATGAAAAGAGCGAGAAATCTAGTAAGTGTATTGTGCTTACCAATTACTTGGAGCTGCATGCAAAACACCTGATTGGGATGCAGTAGTCGTTTGCTAAGGATGATGAGGGCCTAGATGCAGCGTTTCCAAAACATGGATCTGAAAGTGCATTCAGCACAAGAGAGCATAATTGCATTGGAAAATAGCTCTGCCATGTGCATGAAAATGTGCTCTAATTGGTGTCAAAGTGGAATCTGGGAGATCATGGAATAGAACATAATTTATACTGTTCAAATTGTTGAACAATTACTGATTAAGGAGTTTGGTCGTTTCTGTAAATATAGATGAAGTCAGTTTTGATGGATTTCTGATATGGTGCAAATGTCCATGTTTGATTGAGGGTTCATGCAGGATTTAAGTTCATATCATATAATTTATAACAAAGTAAATATTGAACTTAATATTGAAAACTCGTAATTTAGAATTTAATTAACTCCCCATCCTATTCCTCTACATACCCAACAACCCACTACTAAAATATAAATTACTAATAACTCTATAGAAAATAAAATATATATTAAAAATCACGAAATAAACTTACATAAATAAAATAACATTTGATAGATTAAACAATTTACATACTTAATAACGAATTAAATATTTCATTCATGTTAAAAAATTAAGATAAAAACAATAAAATATAATTTCATTAACCTAATTAACTTCCTATCCTATTCCATACAAGCCCAACAACCTGCTTCTGCATTATAAATTACTAATGAAATAAAAGAATGAATTATACATTCAAAATTACAAACTTTAGTAAGAAAATAACGATTAAATTATTATTACTAACACCTATATTTAATATAAAAACGAATATATATTAACTTATTGAAAACAGGATAATATTTACTAGTATATCAATGTTACCAATAAGAATACAGGAATGTTCTCAAAAATATTGTGTACATAAAAATTATATACTTACTTATGCTATTGTGTTACACGTTATTTTTGGAGTGACAATATTTTTGACATGATATTCATGTCATACAATATTTTTGAATTGACATTTATGTCATTCACTGCCTCTGCTTGACTGGAGAGTCTCAAGTGAGACATGATGATTGACGAGATCAATGGCTTCTGACAGATACAGCAACATGAAGAAACATGAATCACCATTATCATTTATTGATAGAATGAAATCTACTACCTGCTTGATGGCAGTTTCTATACTACAGTGTGGGCAAAACCCTGTCTGTTAGCTTTGGAGGTTGTTGTGTTCCTGAGCTGGTTACCTTCTGTGCTTTCAAGATTTTTTTTTCTAGGAAAAGGAAGCAGTGCGAAGAATCTAGTTTCAGAGCTCATTTAGGTCAATGCTTGAGTTTTGAGCAATTTACCTAAGAACTGCTGGTAATCTCCCATTAAATAATAGAAGCCTAACAAAACATACTTGTAGTATTCTCTTAATGTAAAGCAGCGCTATTGCAGAGTGCTGATTCTGGGCTAATAAATCATATACGCCTGATAAGAAATGCTGCTACTCTCCAAATGCATACAGCCTAGTTGACAGATGCCAAAACCTCACTTGAAAATAAAAAAATACCAGTATTGAGACCCTGACAGCACCTGCCAAATAAACACCCTGCTGTCAGAGGCTGCTTTTCAGCTGTGACTCCAGAAGCTGGTGTGTAATTTAACAAATAAGGAGTGTGAGGCACAAACTTGTCCCTTAAATGGAGAGTCCAAATTATAACGTGACTGAGATTCTACTTGGATTAAGCTTGATATAAGAATGATGTTAAGAAACATGTATAGCAAAATTCCTAATATATAGCCTTTATCCAGACCTTAGTGGTCATTCTGTTGAACGTCCCACTGTTGTTTCCAATGCATTCTTAGGTACAGTGAGCCTTAGGATCTAGTGAAAGTGTAGAACATCATAATTTTTACCTACTGTATGTGAACATTGTTTGACAAAATGCACCATTTTTCCATAACTTTGCATGTGTAGAAGAACCACTCTTCTGGGGGTCACACTTCCTCAGAATAAATTAAGGTGTTCATACCCATCCACTTTCAAAGTTCACAAGCTGCCACTGAGTATAGATAGTAGTTATTATTTTCTTTCTTCTTCATCATCATCTTATTACTTTTCTTAATAGTAGTAATCATTGTCCTAGTATTATACTAGGTATGGGCTAAGGGGAAGGATCATCATTAAGATTACTCAGGATTGGGCGTTAAATGTAGATTCAGTGGCTGAAGATGGATTTAACCAAATGGGCTGGGATTAGTGCAAGATGTGAGTTTGGTTTTATGTTTGAGTTAACTTTAAATGTAACACAAATAAAGCTAGTCTAAATAAAATGTTTAAAAATGCATGTACTCTAAGTAGCCCTCTTTTAGAATGCCCTTATAATTGTTCACTAGTTTAAAAATCTTCTTCATCATATATTTAATAAAGACATTTATTTATTCAGATTTACACAGATTTCACAAACAGAGGTGTGACTGTACTACTTGTAGGCTGTAAAGGTAAGTACATTTCAGATGGAAAATGTTTCTAATTGGTCTAATAATTTCAAAGTTGAGTGCTTTGATCATATCTTATTTGTGTTTTATAGCATCCCAAATTAAAGCAATACATTACAGTGGCTTAGAATCGGAACACAATATTTTCTTCAACTCAGTATCCACTGCTGTTGCTGCAGTACACTTATACAAAGTAAGTTGCTTTTGAAGGTAAAGAGAATATTTTAATTAAATATGTGGAACCCAATTCACAGTGTTATCCTTTAATTTAAAATATTTTGGAATTATGTAAACATTCTCAGACATAGCTCTAGAAATTTATAACAATTGTTGATTTTCAAAAGTATCTTTGGCCTCTCAGTGTAAAGGTAGCATGCATCCCAGTTTGGGCACGAAGAGGGGTGTGCACCCGTGTTTGGATTCCTAGATGCATGAAAAGCACTGCACACAGATGTTTATCCCACAAATGGTTTGCCAGATACAACCTGGTAAATCTTGGCACAATGAGGAAAATCACTTTAATCCCTGCTCTAATAAGTTATCCAATCACTAATGAATTATACAAAATAACTTTCTAAGATGGGTGAACGACACTATTGCTTTTGCCAGTTATTGCACCCTAATTGTATGAGCATCAGCAACACCAAGTGACAAATAGCATGAAGCCAACTTTGTGGTTGCAATTCAAGAAACATCGGTGCAATGAGACAGATTGGCTTTGCCTAAGCTTGTTCTATGTTTCTTTCAGATCTTGGTAAATCATACATAATTAAAAAAGGAATGTTGCTGTGAAGAGGTACACCAAGGTTTCCCCTTTATATAAAAACATAGGCTACTCATCAACTTTAAATCACTGGAAAGTGTTAGCTGACAATGACGAATGTCAAGAACAATTCTTTCAAGAACACATGAATTAATCAATTTGTCAAACAATACACATCTTCTCATTAATGGCTTCATAACATTAGCCTGTGTAACCTATTGCTGTGCATGGAAATGTATTTCCATAAATGTCATATTTCTAGAGGATGCTTGAAAATCAAATTTATCTCAGTTACTCTTGGATAATGGGAAGTAATTCGACCCTGTGACCATGGACAATGAATCAACTTATCTTCCAAGTCGTTTGAAGAGCAGACTTTCTTCCAGTAGTTTCTGCTGCAAATGATAGCAGGAGAACCTTTGTCCTAGAAAGGGTGATATTGTTCCTAAATGCCCAAAGAACTGTGTACACTGACTTTAATTTAATACAGCTACGTAGAGGAATACAATAGTCGTGAGCCAAAAAAGAAACAATGTGATCTTGTGTCCAGCCTCCAGTTATAAGGTTAGCTTCTGCAGTTACGATTTTCTGGCTTTGGGTCGAATGCTTTTAAGTTCCTTCCTCATGGAGATTCCTTATGTTTCCTCTGGTTATAGCAGATGATTGCAGCGAAACGGCTTTCATTTATATCAAAAAAGCCCTAGAAATTGCCATGACCCGTTGTTTCTATAGATAATTGCCAGGATCCAGAGCAAAAAAAGGACTTTATCGCTGCAGCGCCAGAGAGCGAGAAACATGTAACAAGCAGGAAATAAGTACGCAGCGGGTTGCGCATTACAGTGCTTACCCTCAGAAGTGCGGGAACAGTGGACAACTTGCATCACACTTAGTTTCATCTGCATTTTTAGGACACAGGTGTCTTGTGTTTTTGAAAGGACGTTCTGATGTGACGTGAACTTCACTCAATGGAAGTGTATGAGGGGTAAGGTGCACACTTGCTCACAATAAGGAAAAGGGAAAAGTTAATAGGATAACACAGCCAGTCACAATATGTTCTCAGTACTGACCAGTGGGATAAAGAGTTTTGAGTGGAAGGTTAATTAATTATTTAAGTTTCTTGTGTTGCCTTCTTGTGTTGACTTATTATTTTAAGTTCTTATATTAGTTTGTTAATTTAGCTTCAGTGACAGGAATGGCAGCCAGCATGAGTCAACCTCTGCAGTTTTTGTCAGAACGTGGTGAACAGTTGTTGCCCTGTAAAAAATGGAAACGTCTCTTTGACTCTTATCTGATGGCGATGGGGGTGGGGGGAGTTCTCTACGGCCAGGAAACAGGGAGTCCTACTTCACAATCTGGGCGTTGAGGGTCGCAATATCTACGAGAGCCTTGATCCTTTAGCAGTGTTTAACAGTGAAGGAAAACCTGGAAATGTCTATGAAGTGTCAGTGCTTATGTTGCAAACACACTTCCGGCCACATATAAATTTGGTTATGGAACAACACAAGTTCTTCATGAGGGTGCAGTCCAAAGAAAAAAGAGTAGTAGGGAACTGTGGCAGCATTGAAGACCCTGGCCCAAACTTGTGACTTTGCTGATCTGACAGATTCCTTCATTCGAGACCAACTTGTGCAGTGCACTAATGATTCCAAGGTTCAGGAGACTTTGCTAGCAAAAAATCCTTCCTTAAAGGAGGCAATTAACATTGTTGAAAGTGTGGAGCATACTTCCTGTTGGGTTAAAGAAATACACAACACACCAAATGCTACAAATGTTACAACTCCCAGTGCTTCAGTGGTGATCGAGTACGATCATCAGTGTAGTGAGTTTGATATTTATGCTGGAGCAGTAGAAAAAATAACAGCTAAAACTGAAAGCCTAAACCTAACTCTGGGATAACTAAGGACTCGAAATTTAAATGTTACAAGTGTGGTAGCCCAAACCACTTGTCAAATTATCCGAATTGATATGCCCGAAATGCCAACTTCAGGAATTGCGGTAAGAAGAGGTGTTTCGCTCATGTTTGCAAAGGTGTTTGTAAAGTGAACAGTATTGCGTTTGACCCTGAGATGCATCATCATACAATTCTACATGTAGCAGGTTCTGTTTGTGTAACACGGTGTGCAGAAAATGTTCATAATGATACTGTTGTCATGCCTAAATGTGATATAATTATTAGTGACAAGATCGTGCCAGTCTTAGCAGACTCTGGGTCACCTTTCACATTAGTAGGGGATAATAATTGGGAAAGGATTTTTGGGAAAGAGGCCATCATCTTGAACTCACCAGACATAAATCCCATATGCTATGAGGGGCAGAAAACCAGTTTCATGGGTTACACTGTCATGACCATAAAATGTAAAGACAGAGAAACGATTGGCAAGGTGTACACGGCAAAATGGGGGGACAAACTGCTGGGTTGGCACCATCAGAGAGACCTGGGAATCACTTAAAACCCAAATTCACCTGAGCAGGTTATGCAACTGTCACATGTCAATGAGGATGGAAACATTGTACAGGAGTTCCATGATGTTTTTAAAGACAAATTAGTTCAAGCATAAAAATCATCCTTAAAACAAAGGTCAAACCAGTAGTACACAAGGTCAGAAGGGTACCAAATCTCATGTTAAAACCCTTACAAGATGAATTAGATAAACTACAGTGTCTAGGAGTAATAGAGGGAATTGAATCCTCAGAATGGTTGGCCCCCATCATTTTGGCTTGGTGGAAACAAGATAAGGATGTGTGTTGATCTAAGAGACCTCAACCAGTGTACCCCTGCTGAATATTAATGAGGGACTAGCAATGCTGGGAGGAGCGTGATGTACCTATCAACCGCCTACTATCATGTGATGCTACACGAGAAGTCCAGGGCATTAACCTCTTTCATCACTCCTCTGGGAGCTTTTAGATTCCTTAGACTGCCTTTTGGATCGGCCTCAACACCTGCCTGCTTCCAAAGGTTAATGAAAGAGGTTTTGTCTGGGATTAAATCGGTCATGTACTTCAAGGATGATATTTTAGTACACGCCAAGGATAGGCTAAGTCATGACACTGTTCTCAAGGAAGTAATTTCCAGGTTGAGGGAAAAGGGGCTTACTCTGAAGATGGACACATGCAGATTCAGAGTTGCCACAGTCTCTTATTTAGGACACACCATCTCGGGAGATGGTATTAGCCCCAAATTGGAAATGGTGGATGCCATATCTCAAGCGCCTGCACCATACGACAGAGACCAAGTTAGAATGTTCTTAGGTCTCTCAGAAAATTATTCAAAATTCATTTGTAACTTTTCCAGCATGGTGCAGCTGTTAAGGCTATTGCTCAAGAAGAGTGCTTAATTTATTTGGTCCCCTGAATGTGTTGAGGCTGTTAATAAAGTAAAGTATGAAATAGCCCGCATGCCAACATTAGGACATTTTGATGTTACCAGAAAGGTTTTTTCAGTATGGATGCCAGCTTGAAGGGATTGAGCGCAGTCCTCTCCCACGTGGTTGAGGAAGAAGAAAAAGTGATAGCTTTTGCCTCATATTCGCTCAAAGGGGGCTGAAGAGCATTACTCTGTGATAGAGCAGGAGGCATTAGCCTGCATATGGGCTATAAGCCATTTTAAATTCTTTCTGTGGGGATTACCATTCACAGTAAAGACAGACAACAGGCCTTTAGGCCAGATGTTTGCATGCAAACATACAGAGTACTCCACCCCCAGAATAAAAAGGTGGGTGGAAGGACTAGTGGAGTACAACTTTAAAGTGGACTACTTGCCAGGTAAAAGAAATATACTGGATGGTTATCTGTCCAGGATGCCATTAGACAAGGAGTTAGTCTCCACAGCGGAACCACCAGTTTTATGGGTTAAAGAACCAGCTCTCAACAAACCTGAATTGGAAGCTGGAGTATCCAGTGATGCAACAAGGGAACAGGTTTTGGCTTTGATTTTGGATTTTGTGGTGGGAGGATGGCCAATCTTATGCAGTTTGCCTGAGGACGTAAAAGCATTTTGGAATGTACGGGAGGAGTTGAATATTGTCAATGATGCACTTCTCAGTGGTGAGAGGATGGTTTCACCGGAGTATTTGCGTGGCAAAATCTTTACCCTGGCCCATGAAGGTCATCTGGGCCGGAATTTAACCAAAGCCAGGGTAAGGGAGATGAACTGGTGGCCAGGTGTGGACAAGCAAGTAAAGGAGGTGCTTAGGGATTTTATACTGTGTGCTGGTACTGACAAATCCAGATCAGTCAGAGCAACTTTCTTATCTCCTGTAGAGATCCCTGAGGAACCATGGTGCAAGCTGGCACTAGATATTGTGGGTCATTTTATGGTGTTATCAACGAATGAAAGATTTGTACTGGTAGATTATACTTCCAAATGGGCATCAGCATGTTGCGTTAGCTCTATTGTGACAAGGAATGTACTGGAATTTTTTAGGGGTGTCTTTGCTTCTGAAGGGATGCCTAAAACCATTGTAACGAACAATGGGGTCCAGTTTATTTCACAAGAAATGAAAGAGTTTTTGGAGGATTCGTCAATTAAACAACATCACACTGTGCTTTATGCACCTCAAGCTAATGGTCTGGTAGAAAGCATGAACCATCTTGTGAGGGCATGTGTGCAGACAGCTCTCGAGAGTAGGTTGCCCTTGAAGAGTATCCTACGTGAAAAAATTTGGGAACATCACAACACATCTAACAGTGTAACAGGGATGTCTCCCTTTCAGAGACTCATAGGGAGAATGGCAAGATCTAAATTAAACCCAGTTTGGTTAAGTGGTACCAAGGACATGATGAGTCTGTATTCACGTACTATCAAGGAATATCAGGAAAAGTACATGAAACATTTTGATAAGAAGCATGATGTTGAGCAAAATATGTGGGTGGTAGGTGAGATGGTGTACATGAAGAAACCTGTTTGGTCCCCAAAAGGTGAGACAAAGTTCATGGGTCCCAAACATATTATAGAAGACAAAAAGATTGTGGTGGTATTGAGAGGGGGAGAGGTGTGGAGCATGTTGAGGTTATCGAAACCAATCGCAGCGGTAACTTGCACAGAACCAGTGAAGAAGGAAGTCATGAACCTGGTGATAGTCATGAGTCTGGTAGTGAGGATGCAAACTCGTTGCAAGTTAGCACAGGCTGGTAGCGAGGCACTCAGCCTCAGGAAGCCACCTATTTATTTCAAAGATTAGATTGTGGAATAGTGCCTTTTGTTTCAGGAAGTTACTCGTAAGCCTTGGGACAACACTGTATGAGTTGGAAATGCAATGTATTTTTTTGATCTTATGTAGCTTTCACTTCATGTTGGTTGGTTTTTCCCTTAATGCATTTCCCCTTGAGCCGTTACTCCTTTGGATATATTTAGTAATTTCCCTGTGCCCTATGAGTTTGGAAATGTTATAATGCATTTTTTCATCATTGTTCCTTTTCCCTTATTTACAGTTGTCTGTTACTGCATGTTTTGAGGGGGAAGATGTGTTGTAACTTACTCCCGTCCCTTTAAATCTGGGGGAATCTGTAATGTTATGGGGGCATCATATGGAACTGTGGATGTGCTAGGCACCCACTGAGCGGATGGATTGTGGCTGTGTACCTGTGGTGGATGCAATAAAGAGAGTTTCTGAAAACATATGTGGAGTGTACTCTCTTAACAAAACATCTTGATGTGTGGCATCACTCTCCTTGAAAATTCCCTGCTGAGGATAATAAATGGCTAGATGCATCAAAAAAGCTAAAGGGCTTCATCAACCTGCTTAAATCCACCAAATTAGCAATAAACATACCTGCATATAACAAACTACTCCTGGTCATATGTGGAGATTTCAACTGTAGAATAGGAGAGTGGGTAAAAATCCAAAGTAAAAAAACTGTGAACTAAAACTAGCACTGGACATTGCCACCATCCAGCATAACATCTCATACACGGACTCACAAAGTGCTCATTTGAAATTGACTGATCTCAGCCCTCAACCCATTTGAAAATGACTTTGCAAATACTCCAACTTCCAGCATCTGTGAGCCCAGCCTATAATAGTCTGCATCCTCCTTAGACTTGAGGACTGTTTCCATTTCAAAAACCTCACGATACGCCGAAAACAAAAGTGCCTAGAATGCCATCCTGATGGATATGTCAGGAAATATATTAAGTGAGCCAAGAATCATGCAAGAACTAGACAGATCCTGGAACTGGATAGCAAGGTCAGAGTGAGATGGAGCCATACACTTGAAACAAAAGTAAATGAATTGCTAATTTGACAATGAAGTTAAAAAATTCTCTGAAGCCATCACAGGAAACCCCAACCCCCTTCTAAGCTGGCTGTCCAACTACCAAAACCTTCAGACATCTGTGCTATCAAGTCCAGGCAGCAAAACAAAAAAAACAAGTTCAGAACCTTCCAGATAAGTATAGGTGGTTTGATGATGATTGTAAATCCTGCAAAGAAGGTCTGAAAACCTTGATACACTCCAAAGCAGACCCTGGAGAAATACAGAAACTAAGAACCCTTGGGGCAGAAAGGAACACCATAGAAGCAAATATCTCAGACAAAGCCTCTGTTATCCACTTCTCCTTCATAATTGTATCAACATTATCCCAAAGTATCTTTGAGATTTCACCAGAAACCACTGAGACAGAACCAGACCTAAACAGCAGTAGAGACATCATGGAAGCAATTTTTAGCAAGGACACGATATGGACAGCAATAAAGAACTTTAGTTAGAGAAAAGTTCTGGCCCAAATGTGATTCTAGCAAACATCTTCAAACAATGTCAGAAATGGTGGAAAGAATTCTAATTATGTTTTTTACAGCTAATAGCTATTTCTGTGACAGCTACATGCCCACATGTAATAAAGATGCCAAACCTAACAGAGAGGCAGACACTACTATGCAAGTTAGACGAAATCAGAAAGGCCTCGTAAGCGTGAAATTTGCAATGGTAGACGGAGTAATGAAATGAAAAAGATTTGATGGAGTGCACAAATGCCCAAAGGCGTCAAGGCACTAAAGATTCTTTAGTTCTGATGAGAAGTAAAATCAGCAAGGATAACAGGCTCTATGCTCATGGAGTTGTTGCGCCATCATAATAGGGTGAAGAGCCAGGTTTTCAAGGCTTTCCTGAAAGGGTCAAGAGCCTTTTGGCAGGTGATGTAACGGGGGAGGAAGTTCCAAAGCTTGGCCGCGGCCACCAAAAAGGGTCTGCCTCCCCATTTTGCCTACCGGAACTTGGGGATAAGTACCCGGTTGTGTTTCGCAGAGCGGAGTTGTCTGGAAGGAACATACCATTGGAACATTGTTTTAATTCGTCCAGGCCCTGAGTTCTGAAGAGCCCTGTGCACAATACATAGGGCATTAAACGTAATGCGCTTCTTCACAGGTAACCAATGGAGTATGGTGAATCCTGCTGAGACCGATTGGTATTTTGGAATATCAAGAATCAGTCTTGCCACTGCAACCAAACCAACCAAAGCAATGCTGTTTACACAAACAGCCTATACAGGGAAATTTTGAAAGCTTCACTGGACATTCCGGCAATTGAAAACTTCCTTGTACACGCACTGGTATAAGCAGATGACTCCATCCTGATTGCACAAAAAGGCCTCCAAGCCCAATTTAGAGCAATTACGGAGTACTGTCAGCAGAATGGTCTGCATATAAACACCCAAGAAAACCAAGATCAGGATCTTCAGGAAACACAAGAATGCAAGCAAGACCTTCCACATCAACAGCATAAAATTGGAAGAGGTAAACACGTTTATGTACCTGCGACTAACTATTACAAACAACCTCCAATGGCACAAAACATCAAGAGGGTAATCGAGAAGCCAGAAACAATCCTCAAAATGGCAAGGGTGCTTGTTCATTGCTTCTCAACAAACATAGGCAGAGTAGTCAAGACAAAAGCTAGGAGCCAGATTGCCTCCTGGAGCCTGAAAAGAAGTGCGTCAGGGAAAAAGTCACACAAGAAGTAGACATGAGTGACACTGCCATTCAAAGTAGATGCCAAATGGCTTCCACAAAACATGGGCTTACGAGACTGAATTGCCATGAAATGAACCTGATTGACAAAGCCTCTGGAGAAAACTTCAGCCACAGCCAAAAATATGCAATCGCAGCCAGCTTGGAAAAAGAGATAAGCCTTCTTGGAAATGCCCTGACACCTGGCAACCTCGCTGTTAAGCTTACTTCAATCCAAAGAATCAAACTACAGTAAGAAAAAATGTACCACCCAGAGACTGAATGAAAGATGTAAAATGCTAGAAAACTTTCCCCCAGCTGGCCTCCAAAGACTGTTCAAGGTTTGCTACTAAGACAAACCTTGTTTGACCAAGCTTACCATCCACAGGGAGAGGAGACTCTTCTCATGTTTCAGGAGTAGAATTCTTACCGTAAACCCCACGCTGCAAAAAAGGTAGGCGTCGATCTCTCTAACTTGTCTCTGTGGCAAATTTGAAGACTAAATCCACTTTTTGCTGAAATGTCCTAAGCATAACGAAATCAGAAGCTACACCAAGAGACAGATCCTTGAAACAAAACATCTCGAATCAGGCATCAGGTTTATTCTTTCTACTAAGTGACATCTCCAAGGAGGCAACGAAACAAACGGGAAGATATGTGGTGAAAAGTTGGGACCTACAGGAAATGCATTCGGTCTCGCCTTTGGGACCTTATGTGTATTTAGCTTTGCAGCACATTAGCCTGGGTGCTGAAACATCTACTGTTCTTTAACATGGAGGGAAAGTAAGCACCAAACTGCGTGACACGCCAGGTATGGGAACACATGGAGAGAAATATTGCCTTTCAGCGGGAAATGGTTTAGTCCAAAGCTCTGTTTTTAATATAAAATCAGGGCCTTCGGTGGTCATATCACTGACAATACAAGATTTGAATTTTTTTATTGTCTACGGGTGCTCGTGGAAGACAATTTCTATGGACTGGAATCTAGTGAATGCTAAAGTGATTCTGGTATTTTACTGACCTCTGCTGGTCGTTTTTTATCAAGAAAGTTAAATAGAGGCAGTTGCCAGAAAACAAAGTCCCTAAGCGGAAGCAGACAAGTCCTAGGTCTGATCTCCAGAGCCCACAAAGTACATACACATATAAGTATATAGTAAGTATATACTAAAGTATATACAAGAGATCTCGAATGCTCGACCTAAAAATGAGATTAAACAACTAAACTGAATTAACAATGGTCCCTCCCGAACACCAACATTAATCCCAGAAACACCCTACCTAAAGCCTGTCTAGGAAGCAGAGTCATAGACAGATATGTTTTTTTTTGCTAACTTCTGTTTCAACTTTATTTTTGGCAATACACAATACTTCTTCTATTTTCTTTGTTTATTTATTTGTTTGTTTCTTTCTTTTTTAAAGTGGTTTTACCTCATGAAATTGATTTATGTCGTTATTGTGCGAAAGCCAGTTCTTCGCTGGGAGCCCCAATAAAAAGTATAAAATTAAAATTAATTCAAATTCTACTAAAGACTACCAGTACAGCAGAAGAACTATCATGCTTACATATCCAGATAGCATTCTACAGGGCGCATGTGCTACAGACAATAACCACTGCCAACCACACCCCCCCAACAATGACTACACACAAGTGAGGTCACGAAATAAATGTTGCCAGAGGTGCCCTAAAAAGCACATGCCAAGTTCCATATTTGGAGGTAAGATAGGAGGGCAAAATGCCATCTATAGGCTGTGGATGGAGTCCCTTAGGACTGCTGTTAGGTGTTCCTCGCTGGTCCTACATCTTCCTCTGTCTGGGACCTTCGTGAAAACAGGAAATAAAACAGATCTCCCCAAACAGAGCCTCTTCTCCTTCAATGCAAGTAGATTGTTAGCCAGAATAGCATCTGACAGAAATAGTGTGCCGTAAATATAATTTACAAAAATATTGTTCCATTTAGAGTAGACTTTGTAATGTCAACTAGAATGGGGCGATATTTTTGTAAACGATTTTAGGACCCAATATTTCTGTCAGATGACATTTTCGTTATAATATTTCGGTATCATACCCCCGGCACACCTCTTCGCTCTAGCCTGGTAGACTCTCAGGAGGAGAGGTTAGGGCATGAGCGTTTTCTTGTATAAATAGCTCCAAAGGTAGGTTCTCTGTCTTATTACACTGGGGCGTTCAAGAACTTTGGACCTCTTGGACGGCTAGTAAATTTGCAGGTGTAACCATCCGAAGAGCCCGGTGGCCTTGCATGTTTTGTCTATTTGTGCTCTGAACTTTTCAATATTCTCTGTTGGGTGTGCTTTATGCTTTCTGGCAGCCATGTTCTGGAACTCTCCCTCAGAGCACCTGAAAATTACTCCTTGTTATATTATTTTCAGGAAAAGGACGAAATGTGGCTTTTTACCGCCACCTAACTTTCTGGTCTTCTACTTTGTGTTCTCAGCGTCAGGACCCGCTGTATAAGTTTTGCTTTATACATTTCTATTGATTCATTCATGCATTCATTCATTCAGTCACTGTAGATTTAAATGTATCTAATTGATGTTCGCTAACTTGGATTCAACAATAGCGTCTACTGTCACAAATATAACTTGCACTGGGCAAATTGCCATTGCTCGTAGATACCTTTGTGGAGAACAGTGTGCCCTTTTCATTAAGTACAAAAGCAACATGACACCATGACACGCTTATCTCAATGGGCAGCGATGTTCACTGATGCTGTGTGTGGTGTGTGCACCCATGCTGAGACCCTTTCACTTCTGCTCACACTCACGTAGGTGCCTTTTAATGGTGCAATCTTCTGTGAGCCTTATGGCTGTCTGGAAGGTGATGTCCCTTACTCAACGGTCAACTGGCAGATGTGTGTTGTTTTATATATTTTGCATACGTTTTCCTAGGGCTTTAAAAGTGCAGGTTGTTTTAACTTTAGACTATACATTTTGCTAGACATGCCTCCATACTTGATATTCTGCATGGATGTGGCCAATCAGTCAAACAGTAAGATCAGGATGCTGGCATTCGCACAACACATGTGGCACAATGAACTGCCCTGTGTTGCCTGATTGGATTGTGCTTGTTGCCCACTTTTATTGACTGAAAAACACTATGCAAAAAATATTAAGTGGTCCAGGTTAACAACGCACAAACCTTTTGAAAACTACGAGCTTAATTTTATACTATGTATTGATCAAAATAGCCTCATAAAAATGAAAACATACGAACTTTGTGTGGTGAATAGTGTGCTACATTCTTAAGTTTTCTCTCTTATTCCCTTTTCAGTGTTACACCCACAAACCCAGCGATGACAGTGTTGTGTGATGTTGGCAGACGCGAGCCTGTGGACAGCTCATTTTGAGGAAGGAGGATAGCCTTTATGATGCCATTTTTATGCCCTACCTTTGTCACCCATGGCTCATTTGTACCCTTTAAATAATTGAACTGCCTGAAGAAGGGATCTTGTGTCTTTAAAACTAGTAACCCAGTCATGAGTAAGCCAGACAAGGTATTGCTGCCAGAGTGTATGTTTTAATTTTTTAGTAACTTTTTGAATAAAATCTGTATTCTGTCAAAGAAAGTGTAAGTCTCATGCCTGCTTTATGATACAGTTTGATTAAGCATGGTCATTTTAAAATAAATGCAAGTTCTGGTGCCGGGGAATGATGCATCCGCTTTGTGCATCACACATTTCTGCTGGAAAGACACAGTTCTGCGGGGAGGGATCAAATCCTTATTTTTTCAAGTCTCACGATATGTAGTACACAATTTGCAATGCCCTACAGACCTTATGGATTTGGGGAGAGACCTAGCTACGATTTATGTAAACGATCATGATTCTTCACGATTTCCTTGACTGCTAAGAACAATATTTGTTTGCTATATAGCAATCACCACTGGAACAGTAATTTATATATTAGCATTTCCCAGCACGCGCCATTATATTTCTACCAAATAATAAATCGCACTAAAAAGAAAAAAGTGAAACAAAATGTTTAAAAAATCTGTTGATAGGCTGTGTTTGAGCATTCATACTTTTTATAGATTTACGTATTTGTTGGAACACAAATGTTTATGTACAATGATTAATTTAAAAAAAGAACTATGGAGGTGTTGTGTAACATGATTAGAGAAGCATTTGTGATGCAACTTGTTTCGTTTTACCCATCCCCTTTCTTCCATTCTATCTGCCTCACTCTCAATAAAATGCAATAAAAAAATCCTTTATGGTCAAGTTAGTCTAAGGGGCATATTTACAATGCTTTTGCAGCACTTCGTTGGTGCCAGAGCGCCACTTTTGTGATGCTTCAGAGGAGCAATGTGCCGGCCACATTTACAAAGCCACACAAAGCCACCCTGCGTGACTTTTCATGGCCTTGTAGATATGGAGTAAGGCAGTGCCTTACCCTGTGTGGAAGGGTTGTTCCATGGGTGTTGCTGTAGGTGCTCCCATGCAACAGGCATGGTTTTTTACTGTGCCCCAGCTTTAAAACATAGCATTAATCTTGGGCAGTGCCAAAACTAACGCCTTCTCAAAGCAGGCGTAATGAGAGGAGAAATGTTTACATTTCTCTTCGTTTTTTCCTCTTTTCTCATATAGAACGAGGAAAACGCCTCCTTTGAAGGTATCCCTTCCTGCACAATAACAATCATGCCAACGATGGTACAAAGGTGCCTGCGTTAGCGCTCGGCTGCAGATTGTGCGCCGGGGCTGGCAGGAATGAGACAGGAATGCACCGTAGCTTGTAGATACAGTGCATTCCTACCCATTTCTTTTGATGTACAGCAGCGCAGCTAGAAGCCTTGCGGCGCTGCCCTATGCCAAAATATTGTAAATATTTCCCTATGTTTTTTAAAACCAAGGCCCTGATTTACAATCACTTTGCGTATGGTTTGGAGTACCGTTTTAACGCAAACCCGACGCAAAGTATTGTGGTGGGATTTACAATCCAAGGCGATTTGCGTTGGATTGTAAACCAAAGTAACTCAAAGCTGCACAATGCACTGTCTTGTGTGACTTTGCATCAAGGGGCCATTCTATGAGTGGTGCATGGGTGTTTCATGCAAAAACCCATGCCTTTTTGATACAAATTCCAATCTACAAAGAATTGTAGATAGGGATTTGTACCAAAATCCTGCACTTCTTTGTAGTAGGTGTAACAAAGACAATTTTTTTATTTCTCCTCCTTTTTCCCACTTTGCATGTGTGCTGCATTGTAAGGAACACAAAAAGTGGGAAAAGCCTCAAAACATAGGTTTTGTACTGGAAGCGCCCTTTCCAGTACAAAAGCTATGCTTCAGACAATGCAGAAACCATTGCACAATGGTGCATTGGTGTCTGTGTTGGCGCATGCCTAAAGTGTGCCAATGCAGTAAGAGAGCAGAACAGTATCACTTCCTAGTAGATATGACACTTTTGGGCTCTCTCCCTTTCATGTAATGCAGCATGTTGGACTTGGCCCTTTTTGCAGGGTCATCCCAGGACTTTTTGCCTTCCTCCTGTATTTTGTCTGACCTGTTGTTGGTGGTTTTATGACTCTGGGCACGTTACCACTGCTGATCAGTGCTAAAGTGCATGTGCTCTCCCTTTGTAAATTGTTGTTATGGATTAGTGATTCCATGATTGGCATATTTGATTTACTTGTCAGACCCTAGTACAGTGCACTGTTTGTGTCCAGGGCCTGTAAATCAAATGCTGCTAGTGGGCTGCAGCACTGATTGTGCCACCCACAGAATGCAGCCTGAAAAATGTAACTCTGGCCTGCCATTGCAGAGCCTGTGGGCAGTCTAGTATTGCCCTGTCAACTTGGCAAGTGTACCCACTTGCCAGTCCCTAAACCTTCCCGTTTCTACATATTAGCCACCCCTGAGGTAGGCCCAAGGTACCCCTGTGGGCAGGGTGCAGTGTATGTGAAAGGTAGGTAATGCCCTAGTGTGTGTGGCATGTCCTGTCGTTTTTCACTATTGCAAGGCTACCTGTTCCCATAGGACAGAATGGGGAGTTTGTTTATAACATCTTATAGACATAACTGCCCCTGGGAACAAGGTAGGAAAATAAAGTTTAGTATGCCTGAACTCAGAATGTTAAAATGCATCTTTTAGTGAGGGTGATTTTTACATTCTGTGTTTGAAAATACCACTTTTAGAAAGTAGGTATTTTCTTGCCTAACCACCCAGTGTGCCTCTGCTAGGTTTGTGTATTGCATGTCTGGCTTTTGGATGACAGGGGCTGGAGAGGGGCAGTGGCTCCAGAGAGCCTGATGAGTCAGGGCTGGGATGAATAGGCCTGGTCTGCATTTGGAGTGTTGGGAGGAGTAGCACCTGCACCTGAATAGGGCTGTGCCTGCCTTCCACAATGATGGCTCCACCCCCCTGTGGTGTGTCTGGAGCCAGGGCTCACACTGACAATGGAGGTTGTTGTGCACTTGCAAAGTGCCCCACAGAACTGGTTTTGGCTGGGTACAGACACTCTCTGCCTTCAGAGAACAGAGGATTTTTGTGTATAAAAAGAGGGGCCCAGACCTTTAGATCACTTCTGGGAAATCAAGAGGAACCTTTGCCAAGGAGAAGAGCCGGAGAAGCTGAGGAGGAATACTGCCCCAGTGCTGTTTGCTGTCTGGGGTTGGCCTGCAGTGGCTGCTTGCTGCCAAGGAAAGAAGAAAAAGGACTTTGCTGTTTGCTTTGTCACCTGCTTGAAGAAAAGATCTTCAAGGGCTTGAAACTGAGCTTGTCTCCTCTTCTGAAGTCTCAGGGACACAAAGACTTCACCACCAGCTCCCCTGAATTTCCTTGCTGGGAACTCCAACCTGCAAAGAGGTGCCTGCTGCTGTTTAGGACCTCTAGAGACTATTTGTTGTTGGGAGCTGGAAAATCGACGCAACCTCGAAGAAGCATGTCGCGTATTGCACCTGTTTCCGATGCATTACCGAAGAAACCGTCGCACTACTGGCCGCTGCTGGAGAAATCGCAGCACGACGCATCGGGTGCAACGATTTCCGAAGTCCGAGATCACCGCACTGATCCCGACGCAAGCCTGCTGTGCCGCTGAACGAAACCACGCATCATATCGGATCGACTCATTGCATCGAGGCGCCAAGACTGTCGCATCGTTGGGGGACGCAGTAAGAAACCGACGCATCACCTCCCCACACAGTAAGAAATCGACGCATCACCTCCTCTCCGGTAAGGAACCGACGCATCACCTCCCCTGCGCTGCAGTAAGGAACCGATGCATCACCTCTCCCGAAGAAAGGAACCGACGCATCACCTTCCCTGCGGCCATTTTGTTTGCTTTGCGTGACACATCCAAGGTACTTTGTGAGAAAAGTGTCGCATTTACAACTTGCATTGAACTGAACTATTTCTATCATTTGAAAGCCTTATTTTTATTACTGTATTGTGGATTTTTGTCGTTTGGTCTTGTTTTGGTTTAGATAAAGATTACTTATTTTTCTTAACTGGTGTGGTGTCCATTTGTAGTGTTTTCACTGTGTTACTGTTTGTGTTCACAAATGCTTTACACACTGCCTCTGAGATAAGCCTGTCTGCTCGTGCCAAGCTACCAAGGGGGTGAGCAGGGGTTATTTTAGAAGTGTATCCCCCTTACCCTGACTAGAAGCAAGGGTCCCTATTTGGACAAAGGTACCTACCTCTGCCAACTAGAGACCCCCATTTCTAACACAGCACAACAACTTTACTTGCTGCCCTGGGTTGCATGACGTCTACGTAGGTCTGGACATCAGGATATGAAATGTTATGCGGATTACATTTGTGTTTTTGCTGTACTTGATGCCTGTTTTTAAAATTCTCTTTAAACTGTTGATTTAGTAAACCTTGTTGGAAGACAGGAACTAGGTTAAATTGTTTGTGTAAATATTTGCACACTGCTTGTTACTCAATGTGCGATCAGTGCCAGGCTAGGGACCAAAAGCAACCCAGGCACAAATGTTCAAACCTTCCCCATGCTCCACCTTAAGAGTGAGTGAAACTGGCCTTCGGTAGGTGATTTGGGACTATGGATCCCCTAAAGAAATATGAAGAAAATTTTTATTTGAATGGTGTATATTATAGCACAATTGCATTACTTTAAAGTCCTTGGTACTTAAAGGCAGCTCTGGGGGGTAATAATGAAACATTGACATACATTGAGGTCTACCATAACACCCAACAGCAATTATTTTGAAATGCTGAAAAATATGCATGTGACTATGACAAAAATAGATACTGGATACACACAAGCATTGGCAAAGCCAACAGGTCTGGCACTGGCAGCCTGACTTTTGACTTTGTCAATTCTTATTTTGTTCTGTCATGATTTATTCAAAACTTTGTTGTTGGGGAAGCTGCTGAGCCCTCATCAATTACAATAAAAATGGCTAAAGGCCCAAATATTTTTTGGTCTAAAAAAATCCACACATTATCATAGTAATTTCTGGCACTGAACAGAACTAGTTTGTGGAGCCAATCACAAAAGGTCAGGGGAAGCGCACTACCTGGCATACCAGCCCACAATTTGCGCTGTTGCATTGTGGTATATGCAGAGCATAATAACACTCACTTTAGTTGAAAGTCTTTAGTATTCACCATTGTTGGTGCTGCCACTGCTGGGTATTTCTAGCCACGTGTTTCTGGATATTTGTCCTTCTTCAATAAAAAGTAACACCTTAAATTTGGGAGTGCTGGCACTGCTGCTTACAGTCTTTTGGGTTTCTGTATCACTCTGAGAGCAGGTGCATCCCAATGACCTCAGCAGCCCAATAACCCAAAGGAGGCAATCACAAAAGGGGGGAGGGAGCACACTGCCTGGCATACAAGCACACAATTTGTTCAGATGCATTTTGGTAAATGCAGTGCATAATAACAATGAATGAAGTGAGACTTGTAAAGCGCAGCGGGCAGCTTCAAAGACTAACTCAGCGCTAAAGACAAATGAGGAATACACAGAAATTAAACCAAAGCCAAGTCTTGAGCTTCTTCCTAAACAAAGGTTCTAAGGCTACAGAGCGAAAGTCATAAGGGAACTTGTTCCAGGCTAAGGCTGCCAAAAAAGAAAATGAGTGACCACCCTTTCTGGCTAGGGAGTATTCTGGCAGCGTGATGAGGTCCTGAGAGGAAAAAAGCTCTATGAGTCAAAACCATAGCTTTGAAAAGAATCCGCTTCTTGATGAGGAGCCAATGGTGAGACCTCAGATGGGGTAATAGAATAAGCCATGGAGCTGCATTCTGCACAACTTGAAGTCTCTTAACCAAGTGATCCAGGATGCCCAAATAAAGAACATTGACATAGTCCAATCTGGGGGTGATCAAGGCATGGACAACTTTCTTCTTGTCAGAAAGTGGAAGGAAGTGCAGAAATGTCTTGAGTGCCCGAAGCAGGCCCAAACAAGTTGCTACCACAGCCAACACTTGTGGCTAAAATGAAAGCTGGTTGTCATATTTGACCCCCAGATTTTTCACCACTTCTGCTGGAAGAGACAGAAAAGGGGCTCTGTCAGACCAACAAGCAGCCTACTTGGCCCAAATAGAACAATTTCTGTCCTTATCATATTATACATCAAGTGATTATGACACATTCATTCAAATACAACTATCAGACAAGACTTGAGTAGACCAGAACCAACATCTTCCCTCTTATGAAAGGAGAATAAAAGCTGAATGTAGTTCGCATATTAAATTACCTTGGCTCCAAAGGACTCAACCAACTTCGCTAAAGGTGACAGATAACCATTAAAGAGAGTGGGGCTCAATGCAGACCCCTGAGGCAAACTCACCAACTGAGTCTTTGAGCCCAAAGAGAGTGGTACCAATCAAACTGCTTCACCTCTGTTCCCTGAAAAGGATTTGATCTAATCCAGCACAAGACCCCCAGTCCAATAGGCTGGCTGCATTGAAGGAGAAGAATGTGAGACACTGTCGAATGCAGCAGAAAGATCCAATAGTATCAATGCCAGCTCGCCCCCCCGCCCCCACTTCCGATCCGATGAGCATTTCATATATTCCGACACCTCCAGCAGAATGGTTTCCATCAAACTTAGGGAGAAAACCGTATTGACTCGGGTGCAAATGCTAATTAGTCTCCAAATAATTGGAAAGCTGTTGATTAATGGCTTTCTCCAGCATTTTGAAGAATGCTGGCAATCAAGAGATAGGTCTAAAGTGAGCCAAAACTTCAGGATCAGCCAATGGCTTTTTCAAAAGGGAGAGTAGTTTAGCTTGCTTCCAATTTAAGGGCACTGAAGCGGAAAGTGAAGTGTTGAGCAAATTAGTCACAACAGGATTAATCACTTCCACTGCCTTAATAAACACGTAAATGGGACAGGGGTCAGCCAGTGAGCCCAACTTTAAATCACAGACGGCCAACTTGGAATCGTCCAAGGAGATCTGATTAAATTGAAGCAAAGAGCATTTTCCTCTGGCTATGGTTGCATCATCGAAGGCCCTTATGTTAATGCCGGGGCTAAGGACAAATTTGATTAACTTTTCAAGAATTTATACTGAAAAGAGCCAGAAAACGTATCACAAAATTCCTGAGAAGGAGGAACAGCTCTCTCACAGGCTGTCGATGCTAAAACATTTTTGGCAATTTAAAAAATTTACCTGAGGTTTATTATCCACAGTCTTAATTTGCACGGAAAACAAATCATTTTAGTGGACTTAATTGCCGCATGGTATTTTCTTAAGGCTACCCTTTAAGTCACTCTATCTTCCACCTTATAATGGGCCCGCCAATGTCTTTCTGCCCTTTTACAATTTCTCTTTTCAGCTTCCAGGGCCTGAGTGAACCAAGGAACCTAGGGGCCTCTCCTGTGTGGCTTACATACAGTACAAAGAATTAAATTATAAATAGCTGAAGAAAACCAGCTATTCACAGCAATAACATCTGGTTCAAGGCCACCGGAAAGCTTCGGCATAGAGCAAGTCAGAGCATTGACAAACTCATCAGGTTTGATCTCACTACCGGCCCGATGTGGCTTAGGGGAATCCCTAAAAGCAGTACTAGTTAAACTACACTTAGATCAGTTGAATTTAATTAACAAATGGTCTGATCAAAGCACCTGAAGTAGATCCGACATTTCCATCTGGCATTAGAAAAAACTAGATAGATCATGTGACCCGCCTGGTGGGTAGGCCTGTCTACTAATGTAGATAAATTGCAGAATAACATTTTATCCAACAAAGTGAATGCCTCTTCTTCTGTAGCACAGTCCACATGTATATTGAAATCCCTTAAGGGCCTCATTACGATGCCAGTTGGACCGGCTTCCGCAGTCCTGTCAGAGGCGGTCAGACCGATGCGGTCTCGTCGGAAGCAGTCCTCCGACTGCCAGATTACAATGCTTGCGAATACACAGAAATCCGACTGCCCCTGTCCTTCCGACTCCACCAGGAAATTTCGACTGCAGTGGAGTCAGAAAGGACCAACGGAGCCAGTCGAAGAAAGGACCACTGTGACGTCTTAAGGATTCATTGTATGCCTATGTAGTGTTCCAATAAAGAATGTTGGGGGGTTTTGAGCTGTGGGGATTCTATTGTAAAACAGTTGTTGATGGCTGAGGTGATTAAACGGACCTTTCAGCAATTCGTCCGTCTATTTGTCTTGATATTTGGTGTGGAGAACACCACATTAATTTGGCGACGAGAGTGGCGGTGTGTCTCTCACCTCAACATCCTGTGGGGTACAGATTCAGCGGATTCAGCGTCTCTTGAAGTCCCATATCGCAAACTCCTCCAGCGGCTGAGTGGCATGTTCAGAGAAGTTCAACCCACTTCTCCAGCGGCTGATGCGGCGATCGATGGTGTGTCCGGAGGAAAAGAAATCCGGTGAGGAGTTGTGTGCGTTGGGGCGGGAGCTGAAACGCATATGCGTTCCACGAAGGAGTGGAAGACGGCTGCGATAGAGAGCGTGCAGTGTGAAAGAGCGGTTGGTTGCTAGGAGGCAACACGCGAAGAGGAGCAGTGAAACAAAGAAGGGCACCACTCACTGTGGAGCGTCATCACGTCGGAGCACGTTTCGGCGGCCATCTTGGACAGTTGGGAAGATCTTCACCAGCCTGTGTGCCTTGTCCGGTGTTGGTGAATGAGAAAGGAGGTTTGGAGTGAAAAATATAGTACAGCAGGTCAACAAAAGAAGACATGGTGACAATCGACCAGGAATAGCTGTGTGACGCTGAGGGCACCCTGGTCACAAGACATTAGCAACTGTGACTGATTTGATTTTTGTTGTTTGGAAGTTAAAAAAAAAAAGATTTTTTTTTCTTTTTTTTTATTATTATTACTAATTTTGGCTTGGTATTATAAAACTTGGGGTTGGTTGTAAGGATTGAAGTGTGGGCTTTTGGAAAGACATAACCAAGCGAAAGGGTAAAGACAAAGGAACCATTAGGGACAATATATAAAGGTGATAGTGATAGCAGGTGAAGTGCACATTATCTAGGAGGTAGAATTAGAGTATAGCGTATAGACTTTAAGTGGGAACAAGGGGCTAAGTGAGAAGCATGCAGAATGTAACTCAGCCACCGTTTTTCTTAACAGTCCAGGGAGCCCACGATAAAGTGGCAAAAGTGGAAAATTTTTTTGCAACTATGCACGTGTATGTGGAACAAACTTGAGTGCGGAGAGGAAGCATTCGTTACTTTTGCACTGTTTAGGGGGTGAAGGACAGGATGTATTGGAACATTTGCCAGATCTCAGTCAAAATGACCAAAGATCACTGAATGAATATGAAATATGCATCCTACAATTAGATAGGCACTATCTGCCTCGTTTGAGTACTATAATGGAACGGTACCACTTTGGGTTACGGGAGCAGAAAAAGGATGAGACGATAGAAGAATTCGTCACAGCGTTGAGGAAACTGGCAGCGTCATGTAAATTTGGAGGGGCAGTAGAAGAAAGGATCAGAGATCAGTTCGTGCTGAGATGCGCACACGACAAAATAAGAGAAGAACTGTGGCTCAAAGACGAGCCACCCCTAGATGAGGTACTCGCAATAGCTAAGCGAGTTGAACATATGATGAAGTGTGTTCGCGAATTGAGTATTACAAGAGAAAAGTCAGGTGTTACGAATTCAAGTGTAGAGGAAGTTGTATGTCTTGTAAAAAACAGAGCACCTGTTGTCAGTGAGAGCGAGAAACATCCTTGTGCTGGTGAGGGTACTTCGTATACTAGTTCTTATTTGCCTTCTTTTGCTTCCTCAAATGACAACAGATTAATCTGTTTTAGGTGTGGCAGGACTGGTCATAGAGCAAATGCTCCGTTCTGTCCTGCTCTTAACATTACTTGTAGTGCGTGCGGGAGAAAAGGTCATTATGCAAAATGGTGTAGGACCAAGAGTAAAAGAAGAGAACAACCTCAAGCCCAAATTAGAGATCTCCCGCAGGTAAAAGAGATTATGTATCAAGTAGATGCGGAAAAAGCAAATCATCCCTCACATATGGTCAAGATTCATGGGGTTGGGCTTGAGATGAAGTTCGATTCGTGCTCACATCTTACGGTGATAGATAAAGACACCTTTGATCACTATTTTAAGGGCAAATGCGCACTGTTGAAAGGAGACGTTTCGCCAGTGGGTTATGGTGGTGTTCCAATAGACCTGTTGGGGTACTTCACATCCTACATTGAGCTAGGGGGACGTAATATCTCTGGGAAAGTTTATGTAGCTAAGTGTGGGGATGCACTGTTGGGGTGGACTCATCAACGTTCGCTTGGTGTAATTCTCAATCCCAACACAGAACCTCAAGTCGTCGTTCAGTCTGTAGGAGATTCCTGGTCTACCTTAGCCGAGCGATTTGGAGATGTTTTTGGGGACAAATTAGGTTGCCTAAAAGGTTACAAACATCACATAAGACTGAAGGAGGGTGCCATACCTGTGGTAGCTAGAGTCAGAAGGATTCCTTTGAATGAACAGTCTGGTGTCCAAAAGGAGATCGAGCGGTTGGTTGATCTAGGGATCATTGTGCCTGTGGAGGCGACGGAGTGGTTGGCTCCCATTGTTGTCGCAAAGAAGGCCAGTGGGGAGCTGCGCCTTTGCATTGACTTGCGCTCGCTAAACAAAGAAGTCATTGTTGATAGGTTCCCTTTGCCCAATATAGATGAGTTGGTCAGCACTCTAGGAGGGGCTAAGTTTTTCACAACCCTAGATCTAGCATCCGCATACCATCAGGTGGAGTTGGATGAGGGTTCGCAGGATTTGACAGCATTCGTCACTCCTATGGGAACCTATAAATTTAGAAGGATGCCTTTTGGATTAGTTTCCGCAGCTTCCGTTTTTCAGCGGATCATGTCAAATGTCCTCAAAGGGGTCTCTGGGGTAAAGTGCTATCAGGATGACCTACTGATCTATGGTAGCACTGAAACGGAGCATTATTCTAGAGTGTGTACCGTCTTAGAATGTCTGAGGAAGGCGGGCTTAACTATAAAAAGGAGAAGTGTAGGTTTGCTGTGGAGGAAGTTAACTACCTAGGGCACTGCATAACAGGTCGAGGTGTTTTTCCAAAGAAGGACTTGGTCAAGTCTATTGAGAACGTCAGTGAACCTTCCAACAAGGAGGAGTTGCTCTCCTTCTTAGGAATGGTTGAGTATTATAGTAAGTTCATTCCTGGATATGCTGATAAGACTCATGCCCTTAGGAGTCTAACTGTTAAAAGTGCAGTGTTTGATTGGAGTGCAGAGTGTGCCAACGAGTTTGTTGCTATCAAGCAGGACCTCAAAGAAGCACCTTCTCTTCACTCTTTCGTGCCAGGAGATGAGACTCTGATTTTCACTGATGCAAGTGCCAAGGGTTTGGGTGCGGTGCTTATCCAGAGGAGTGAGGGTGTTGAGAGACTTATCGCATGTGCGTCTAGATGTTTGAGAGGATCAGAGCTAAACTATTCGGTAATAGAAAAGGAGTCACTTGCCATTTTTTGGGCTTTGAGGAAGTTTAGGAATTTGATTTGGGGAACAAAGGTAAGGGTTTTATCTGATCATAAACCGCTCAAAGAGGTGTTTTCTAAGAAGGGTTTGGACTCAATCTCTTCCAGAATCAGGAAGTGGATCATTTCTCTACAAGAGTTTGATTTCTGTGTAGACTATATTCCAGGAGTTATCAACAAGTCGGCTGATTGTCTCTCTAGATTGGTGGATGTTACTCACTCTGATGATAAGGAGGAGGTTATACCGGATGATGTAGTAAATGTGTGTGAAATTACTGTCGGTGCGGTAGATGAGTTAGAGTGGAAAAATGAAGTAGTGAAAGATGAGGAAATATCTAAAGTAATGGAGTTAATAAAGTCAGGCAAAAACAAACATTTGGTAAAGCCGTGGTCCCTGATCTCTGATGAGTTGGCTGTTGTAGATGGATTACTGGTGAGAGGCACCAAGCTGGTTCCCCGGTGGGGGTGCGAGGCAAACTCTTAACTCTGGCTCACTCTGGTCACTTAGGGATTGTAAAGACCAAGGGTTATCTGAGGATGCTCTACTGGTGGCCCGCCATGGATAGAGAGATTGAGAAAATGGTTCGAGACTGTTTGGAGTGTTGCTCCAGTGATAAGATTCTCAAGACCAGACAAATGCCCATGGTGTGCAGGAAACTACCTAAATATCCCTGGGATGAGCTAGCAATAGACATAGTTGGCCCTTTACAAGGGGTATCGGATACTCCTTATTTAGTAGTTCTTCTGGATCTCTACTCAAGATGGATTGAGGTACGCTCAGTTAGAGATATTTCATCTTTGAGTGTAATAAAATTCTTAGAAGAAGTTTTCAAGAAGGAGAGTTATCCCAATTCCTTGCTTTCTGATAATGGGACTCAGTTCTGCTCTTCAGAGTTTCAGGCGTATCTGAGAGGTTGTGGGATTATTCACAAACGCAGTGCTGTGTATCACCCTGAAACCAACGGAGCTATTGAGAGGGTTAACAAAACTCTTAAAGAGAGTATCCAGTTGGCAAGGGCGAGCAATTTAAATTGGAAAGAGGCGTTGCAAGATAGGATCTCTGCCTATCGCATGTCTCCCCACTCCACCACTGGCAGGTCCCCCTTTGAGTTGTTTAGAGGTAGAGCTCCCAATTCCAAATTATGCCCTGGGTGGATCAAGTTAAATAAGGGTCTGAAGGACAATTGCATTGGAGGTTGGAGGGATAGAGAGCTACAGAAGCAAGTAGAAAGGAAACGCTACTTTGATGACAAGAAATGTGTACAATACAATAGTTTGTGTGTGGGTGATTTTGTAAAGATAAGGGCGCCAGTGGGATGTCAACCTTGGTCAAAGTTTTCAAAAATAAGAAAAATTGTGAAGATCTTCAGGAATGCTGTGAAGACTGAAGATGGTAGGATTTGGAATAAGAGTCGTGTGGTCTCTGTTAATTCTCAACCTACTTTGGGTGGGGTACCTACCTGTTCAGTGAACTCTCGTAACAATTCTTCTTCATCTAACTCGCACCCTTTACCTGATAGCAATAGAGAGAAGAGTGCGAGAATGTGCAGTCTACCATTTCATATGAAAGACTTTGTCATGTGAGCTTCTCACTGCTCAGTGCATCTTTTCTTCCAGGAATATGTCATGTGATATTCTGCTTCCATCTTTGACTTCTATATTCTGTTTTGTTGTTTGTTTATAAGGAGAGAAGATGTGTGACGTCTTAAGGATTCATTGTATGCCTATGTAGTGTTCCAATAAAGAATGTTGGGGGGTTTTGAGCTGTGGGGATTCTATTGTAAAACAGTTGTTGATGGCTGAGGTGATTAAACGGACCTTTCAGCAATTCGTCCGTCTATTTGTCTTGATATTTGGTGTGGAGAACACCACAACCACCTTACGAACTCCCCGCCCAATTACGATGTGCCTTTCCGACAAGCCAACCATGGCGGTCCAACCACCTCATCTGAGCTGGAAGAGAGGGAGGTATATAAGGCCGGCACTCGCCTTCACATAGCTTCTCACATCCTGTGCCGACATGGAGCCTATCCTACACATCCTGCTGCTGTACCTGGTCGATAATGCCCAAAACCAACACCGTTGTGGACGCAACTGCCGGAAAGTCTCACACCTACTCATGTACATGGAGTCCTCAGCAAATCGATGCACCGCCATGGGACGTAGCTTGCTCAAAATGAGTGTGGGGGGGTGTGTGAGGAACATGTATCTAAGTCATCACGCTGGGACATCTTGGCAATACATATTTCATGAGAAGTAAGCCTGGGTGTAGCTCGCGGAGTTTCACTTCACGGAATTCCGCTGAGTTATCGAAAAACTCTGCGAGATTCTGCGTAGTTCCACAACCTGGCGGAGTAACTTGACAATTGCAGACCTTCCTTGAATTAATGCAGTCTTGCTCGTGAAATATTGGCTACGTAAAATAGCTATTCTACTACATTACCTGTTGCCAGTAGATGGTACAATTGAGCTAAAAATGAATTGAGTAATTACTTCTTAAAAGCGATCTGCATTTTTTTTAATTTTCACCGATCATCTAAACTCATAATGAACTCATATTATTATTTAGCCTAATTACATTTTTTTCTATATATTTGCCTAAATGTCATTTGATTTTAAGAAAATGAAGAGGCATACTTTAGTAAATTAAAAAATACATCAGCGATGAGGACCTGTATTTCAAAGCATGGCGCAGAGCTATATTATTTGCTTTTTTAATAATGCCTCATCCAATACACAATACATTGAGGCCCTCATTTACGGCTGTGATATCCAGTGCTTAATTTGTAAAATATGAAGTGCAGGTGCTCAAATGTTTGTCGGAAGCCACACCCACTTTCCCCCGGCTCCACCCACTTCCTCCACTGGCTCCACCCACTTACTCTATTGGCACCACCCTCATCCTCAACTGGCACTGCTAAAAGTTAGATGTAATACTCGATCTGAGCCATCCTCATGCCTGTCAGATTTCACCTGGGATTTTTGCATGCATACACTGACAAAACCATACACACTCTCTCTCATCTGTTTTGAAAGTCGTAAAAATTTTAATTTACAAAATATTGTGTTTCTCTCTTAGTACTCCTACCAATCCGCATTCCTCTCCCTTTTCACTGCCTGTTAATCCTCTCCCATGCGACCTGCTGCCTTGTCCGTATTATGTAGTTTAACAAGTTATGCCAGCGTGATGGTCAGGAAATTTGAAGCTCACCCCCTCAATCTTACTGACCAAGCTACGCCCCTGCCTGGCATCTACACTAATGCTCATGCACACACTTGCAAGTCCAATGACATTCTCAGCTACTGTCTGATAATTACAAATTAATCTCTTTCATACTTATGTCCTCTTTCTGTCCCACATTGTAATACAGGGCACATTTTGTGTTGCAGTTGCCCACCTACAGTTTTTAATAGTACTGGATGTGTTATTAATTACTGTTTGCACAATCAACCCACTCTTTGAGGTTCAAACCTCGGACTGGTGAATAATACACAAACTGTGCATGTTTTTTCCCCCTTTCTGGGGTGTTCGAAACCAACCACAATGTTTGTGGTAGCTTTTACCTCGTGAAAGTCTTGCCAGCAAACAACTGCATGTATTGTATTGTAATTGCACTTATATAGCGCTTACTACCCCTGACGAGGCGTCAAAGCGATTTTTCGGCAAGTAGCACGCTACTCCGGAACCCATAAAGGATTAGTGTTGAATTAGTATAGTGAAATATGAAAGTAATTTGAGTGGCGGATAGGTTAGTCCGTTATTTGGATTGAAAAGGGTAGCGGAGGGATAGAAGAGGGAAAAAGGTTTACATTTATATAGCGCTTGTTACCCCTGATGGGGTGTTGAAGTGCCAGTAGATGCAGTAACACCTAGGCCCAGAGGTATGAAAGGCCCACTTCATTCCAATGGCTGTATTTTACTACAAAACCAGGACATGAGGGCCCAATTTATTTCCTTGCATTAGGACTATTGACACCCTTGCTATGCCAACTAATCAAAGAACCAATGTCACGTTAGAATTAAGGGCTGCTTCGGTCTGACCACGTAAACTAGACATTGATGTTCAAGGCAGCTGCACACTAGTCCCTGTCTTGAAATTACTTTGGGACATCGATATTCTAGGTTCTGATACCTTTTTGGGGTCAAATAGGGCAAAATCACAGAGCAAAAACAGCTATTGTAACAACTTTACTTGACGGTATTGCACTCAGATTTAGAGTTTCAGTACAAAAATGAGGAACAATTTGCAGTATGTTTTCTGCATTCATTTACATGTTAGCAACACGCTTTTGCTGATGGTCTCTACTTGCGCAATGTCTATGAACTGATGCATTCCACCCAGCATTCAAAAGCTTGGAAAATTGCATGAATGAGTAGTAATACTTCTAAATGAGGGCCAAGGAACCCAATGACCAATGTAAAGGCCATCAGTAGTGGAATTCCAGCTGCACCTTTGGAATTTGCATCACATGATTTTTTAAGTGAGCTATAAGCGACCGCTAGTATCAGCTGGTGTACAACAATAGAATGCTTACTTTTCCGCTGGTCACATGCATGGAAAGAAATCTAAAAACCCATAGGCCGAATGGGCTCAGAAAGAACCATTTTATAGCTGCAAAAACAGGTAATTTTATTAGTGAAACAAAGCAGGAGTGACGTCTATTCTGTCTCGACAGTCATTGAGAGAAGGACATGTGAAGCACAGAAAACACATGGTTGCCAGATGACAACGTCACCAAAGACAGTGCACTAGTCCTGGATTTTTGTTTTTTTGCATTCTCAGAATTATAGTCATAGTTTAATTCGGTTGAGTAAACTGGACTAATAAAAAGGAAAACAATGTTTTAAAAAGAAAATCCCAGGAGTAAAGACCTGCGTCCTTGATGACGGAGAATCATCTGACAACCTTACCTGAAAGCCCATGCCATCCCCAACACATGATAAAATAATTCTACCTAGCAGCAATCAAATGGATGCAGATACAACTGAACGGGTCTATCATTTGATTAGCCTGTCGCAATGGGCAGGTTTTGTTTTTGCCAGCGAAACATACACCTTTAAGCTCTTCTCTGTCATTCTGGAAATTCCATCTAACCTGCAAAACAGCGTGTTTTTATAATTCATCCATTTGCGACAACTCTGCGTATGAACTAGCCTCCAGGCAAGCACTGGATCTGACAATGGAAGTTCTATCATACCATTTAACAATAGCACGTCCAATTAAACGTTACACCAATAGGCATTATCAAACAGTCCTGAAAGCATTCTGTAATTTCAATATGGGTGGGCATGTGTGTGGGCAATTTGCACCTGCATAAGAATACCAACCCAGGTGGAAAGAAGAGTTTGCACCAGTATCAGAATTAAGACATTGAGTAGAATGAGATCCTAAAAGGAATATTTCAACGTAAAACTTGCTCGAAATGGCAAGTTAACTTGGTTAGCATATTTAAAATACAATAAAATTAGCTCTCTACATTAAAAAAGCAGTGCATTTTATTTACAAAGTGAAAGAACGCTGAAGCAAGGGCGACCGAAGATAAGGGGGGACCAATTCTAGCGCCTCCTGCCTAGTCAATACCTGGCACTGCACTCACTGCAGATATCCGCTGGTCAAATACCAATTCCATAATCCACCATAACAGTAAATTAAATGAAGCCTGCAAAAGATCTGATAAATAAAACCCTCTTGTCTTAATTACAAAAATGATTGGAGGAGCCGAGTGTCGGGCAATGCATACCCTGAACGCTGCCAGGTGCCAGCTGCAGGGTCCAAGGTCTCTTTTTAAGGGTTTCCCCTGGGAGCTGGGGCTACAGTCATTTGAAAAGGGAAATACCCAACTGGAGGCATTAGCTGAAGAATGCATGCTATGCTACATATATGCGTTTTAGTGTGCTGGTTGTTTTGTGTGTTCTATGATAAATCTCAGTTGAAAGGATTTATTAAGTACTTACTACTAGGGTTATTCGTGGTGGTGGGCCAGGGCGGGGGCAGTGCTTAATTTGTGCCGGTGCTTTCCGGTGCTAAGCACCGGCACTTACTTATCAGGGCCGGGTCTACACACGGCGGTGTCTGCACGTCACATATAGCATTGATGAGAAGTCTCGGCATGACTGCTTTATTGCGCAGAGTGTTGTTCTTGTCTCCTGACTGAGTCCCAGTGAAAAATGTTGTGGCTCTGAGAGCTGCGTAAGCCAAGATTTATATTATATGATGGCGGCCGCGGCCCTCGGTCCAGTGTTGCCGGTGGGCGGGAGTCGGGACACTGATTGGGCTGGAATCTGGATGGATTTGGTTCTGTGGGGCTGTGTGCAGCAGGCAGCGCGCGCAGATTTTTTCAGATTGCCACGTGACGCCACGGCACACTCGCGCGGCCGCACCCCACCCACGAGTCATCAGCGTTCAAGTTAGTCAGGATGACGACGTTGAGGAGCAGTAGCACCAGCCCTGCTATACCATATCCAGTTAATAAGGCAGTGCCCAGGCCCACCAACACGAGTAAACTGCAAGTATTCCATTGCCATACCAACACTGCTTTTTTTTTTTTTTGAGCTTGGTGGCATGACGCAGGTCACCGTGGTGGTAGGTCGGGCGGCGGCTCCACAAGATTCCATAGTGCACTGCCTGCCCTGGCCTAGTTACGGCCCGCTGCCACCGGCCATACACATTATAATTTATATCAGGATAGGGCCGAGATTAATTTAAAGGCCCTGCCAGGCCCCTGCCCTGAAGTATCCTCCCTAAACAGTTTACTGCTTAAGAGTGGCTAAATGCCGTGTTGAAAAGCAGGATGTTGTGTAGGGGCTGTGGCGGGCGGCAGGCAACGTGTGCAGATTTTTTTCAGATTGCCATGCGGCCACGCCCGACACACCCGCACCCCACGAGTTTTCTCATCAGCGTTCAAGTCAGTCCGACAGCGACGGGCAGGCAGCAGCAGCAGGCCTGCTATATCTGACCTCCAGTTAATAAAGGCAGTGCCCCCGCCCTGGCCCACCACCACGAATAACCCTAGTAGTAAGTACTTAATAAATCCTTTCAACTGAGATTTATCATAGAACACACAAAACAACCAGCACACTAAAACGCATATATGTAGCATAGCATGCATTCTTCAGCTAATGCCTCCAGTTGGGTATTTCCTTTTCAAATGACTGTAGCCCCAGCTCCCAGGGAAACCCTTAAAAAGAGACCTTGGACCCTGCAGCTGGCACCTGGCAGCGTTCAGGGTATGCATTGCCCGACACTCGGCTCCTCCAATCATTTTTGTAATTAAGACAAGAGGGTTTTATTTATCAGATCTTTTGCAGGCTTCATTTAATTTACTGTTATGGTGGATTATGGAATTGGTATTTGACCAGCGCATATCTGCAGTGAGTGCAGTGCCAGGTATTGACTAGGCAGGAGGCGCTAGAATTGGTCCCCCTTATCTTCGGTCGCCCTTGCTTCAGCGTTCTTTCACTTTGTAAATAAAATGCACTGCTTTTTTAATGTAGAGAGCTAATTTTATTGTATTTTAAATATGCTAACCAAGTTAACTTGCCATTTCGAGCAAGTTTTACGTTGAAATATTCCTTTTAGGATCTCATTCTACTCAATGTCTTAATTCTGATACTGGTGCAAACTCTTCTTTCCACCTGGGTTGGTATTCTTATGCAGGTGCAAATTGCCCACACACATGCCCACCCATATTGAAATTACAGAATGCTTTCAGGACTGTTTGATAATGCCTATTGGTGTAACGTTTAATTGGACGTGCTATTGTTAAATGGTATGATAGAACTTCCATTGTCAGATCCAGTGCTTGCCTGGAGGCTAGTTCATACGCAGAGTTGTCGCAAATGGATGAATTATAAAAACACGCTGTTTTGCAGGTTAGATGGAATTTCCAGAATGACAGAGAAGAGCTT
Organism: Calotriton arnoldi; assembly: GCA_963921515.1. Lineage (NCBI taxonomy): Eukaryota > Metazoa > Chordata > Amphibia > Caudata > Salamandridae > Calotriton > Calotriton arnoldi. The sequence goes on from CAWUFW010000311.1 coordinate 2,979,067, forward strand.
AAAGGTGTATGTTTCGCTGGCAAAAAAACAAAACCTGCCCATTGCGACAGGCTAATCAAATGATAGACCCGTTCAGTTGTATCTGCATCCATTTGATTGCTGCTAGGTAGAATTATTTTATCATGTGTTGGGGATGGCATGGGCTTTCAGGTAAGGTTGTCAGATGATTCTCCGTCATCAAGGACGCAGGTCTTTACTCCTGGGATTTTCTTTTAAAACATTGTTTTCCTTTTTATTAGTCCAGTTTACTCAACCGAATTAAACTATGACTATAATTCTGAGAATGCAAAAAAACAAAAATCCAGGACTAGTGCACTGTCTTTGGTGACGTTGTCATCTGGCAACCATGTGTTTTCTGTGCTTCACATGTCCTTCTCTCAATGACTGTCGAGACAGAATAGACGTCACTCCTGCTTTGTTTCACTAATAAAATTACCTGTTTTTGCAGCTATAAAATGGTTCTTTCTGAGCCCATTCGGCCTATGGGTTTTTAGATTTCTTTCCATGCATGTGACCAGCGGAAAAGTAAGCATTCTATTGTTGTACACCAGCTGATACTAGCGGTCGCTTATAGCTCACTTAAAAAATCATGTGATGCAAATTCCAAAGGTGCAGCTGGAATTCCACTACTGATGGCCTTTACATTGGTCATTGGGTTCCTTGGCCCTCATTTAGAAGTATTACTACTCATTCATGCAATTTTCCAAGCTTTTGAATGCTGGGTGGAATGCATCAGTTCATAGACATTGCGCAAGTAGAGACCATCAGCAAAAGCGTGTTGCTAACATGTAAATGAATGCAGAAAACATACTGCAAATTGTTCCTCATTTTTGTACTGAAACTCTAAATCTGAGTGCAATACCGTCAAGTAAAGTTGTTACAATAGCTGTTTTTGCTCTGTGATTTTGCCCTATTTGACCCCAAAAAGGTATCAGAACCTAGAATATCGATGTCCCAAAGTAATTTCAAGACAGGGACTAGTGTGCAGCTGCCTTGAACATCTATGTCTAGTTTACTTGGTCAGACCGAAGCAGCCCTTAATTCTAACGTGACATTGGTTCTTTGATTAGTTGGCATAGCAAGGGTGTCAATAGTCCTAATGCAAGGAAATAAATTGGGCCCTCATGTCCTGGTTTTGTAGTAAAATACAGCCATTGGAATGAAGTGGGCCTTTCATACCTCTGGGCCTAGGTGTTATTGCATCTACTGGCACTTCAACACCCCATCAGGGGTAACAAGCGCTATATAAATGTAAACCTTTTCCCTCTTCTATCCCTCCGCTACCCTTTTCAATCCAAATAACGGACTAACCTATCCGCCACTCAAATTACTTTCATATTTCACTATACTAATTCAACACTAATCCTTTATGGGTTCCGGAGTAGCGTGCTACTTGCCGAAAAATCGCTTTGACGCCTCGTCAGAGGTAGTAAGCGCTATATAAGTGCAATTACAATACAATACATGCAGTTGTTTGCTGGCAAGACTTTCACGAGGTAAAAGCTACCACAAACATTGTGGTTGGTTTCGAACACCCCAGAAAGGGGGAAAAAACATGCACAGTTTGTGTATTATTCACCAGTCCGAGGTTTGAACCTCAAAGAGTGGGTTGATTGTGCAAACAGTAATTAATAACACATCCAGTACTATTAAAAACTGTAGGTGGGCAACTGCAACACAAAATGTGCCCTGTATTACAATGTGGGACAGAAAGAGGACATAAGTATGAAAGAGATTAATTTGTAATTATCAGACAGTAGCTGAGAATGTCATTGGACTTGCAAGTGTGTGCATGAGCATTAGTGTAGATGCCAGGCAGGGCGTAGCTTGGTCAGTAAGATTGAGGGGTGAGCTTCAAATTTCTGACCATCACGCTGGCATAACTTGTTAAACTACATAATACGGACAAGGCAGCAGGTCGCATGGGAGAGGATTAACAGGCAGTGAAAAGGGAGAGGAATGCGGATTGGTAGGAGTACTAAGAGAGAAACACAATATTTTGTAAATTAAAATTTTTACGACTTTCAAAACAGATGAGAGAGAGTGTGTATGGTTTTGTCAGTGTATGCATGCAAAAATCCCAGGTGAAATCTGACAGGCATGAGGATGGCTCAGATCGAGTATTACATCTAACTTTTAGCAGTGCCAGTTGAGGATGAGGGTGGTGCCAATAGAGTAAGTGGGTGGAGCCAGTGGAGGAAGTGGGTGGAGCCGGGGGAAAGTGGGTGTGGCTTCCGACAAACATTTGAGCACCTGCACTTCATATTTTACAAATTAAGCACTGGCGGGGGCACTGCCTTTATTAACTGGAGGTCAGATATAGCAGGCCTGCTGCTGCTGCCTGCCCGTCGCTGTCGGACTGACTTGAACGCTGATGAGAAAACTCGTGGGGTGCGGGTGTGTCGGGCGTGGCCGCATGGCAATCTGAAAAAAATCTGCACACGTTGCCTGCCGCCCGCCACAGCCCCTACACAACATCCTGCTTTTCAACACGGCATTTAGCCACTCTTAAGCAGTAAACTGTTTAGGGGAGGATACTTCAGGGCAGGGGCCTGGCAGGGCCTTTAAATTAATCTCGGCCCTATCCTGATATAAATTATAATGTGTATGGCCGGTGGCAGCGGGCCGTAACTAGGCCAGGGCAGGCAGTGCACTATGGAATCTTGTGGAGCCGCCGCCCGACCTACCACCACGGTGACCTGCGTCATGCCACCACGCTCAAAAAAAAAAAAAGCAGTGTTGGTATGGCAATGGAATACTTGCAGTTTACTCGTGTTGGTGGGCCTGGGCACTGCCTTATTAACTGGATATGGTATAGCAGGGCTGGTGCTACTGCTGCTCAACGTCGTCATCCTGACTAACTTGAACGCTGATGACTCGTGGGTGGGGTGCGGCCGCACGGGTGTGCCGTGGCGTCACGTGGCAATCTGAAAAAAATCTGCGCGCGCTGCCTGCTGCACACAGCCCCACAGAACCAAATCCATCCAGATTCCAGCCCAATCAGTGTCCCGACTCCCGCCCACCGGCAACACTGGACCGAGGGCCGCGGCCGCCATCATATAATATAAATCTTGGCTTACGCAGCTCTCAGAGCCACAACATTTTTCACCGGGACTCAGTCAGGAGACAAGAACAACACTCTGCGCAATAAAGCAGTCATGCCGAGACTTCTCATCAATGCTATATGTGACGTGCAGACACCGCCGTGTGTAGACCCGGCCCTGATAAGTAAGTGCCGGTGCTTAGCACCGGAAAGCACCGGCACAAATTAAGCACTGGTGATATCCCGTGTGAAGAGTGGACACAGTTCCGGCCATTACAAGTAGTCCCATGGCTTCAGAACTAATATTTATGTGCCTGGAGTGGACTCGGTCGAAGACATTGGTCCAAGTTCACTACAGGGAAGGGACAGTGGCTGCAAGTGAGAGCACAAACCAGGCACACACAATTAATCTGCACAAGAAGACTAGAGAATTGAGATACATGAGATACCAGCACAGCATGCACCAGCTGCTCGCGTGCAAGTAGTGTGCTCACAACAGTGCAACCCCCCGCGTGTGTTATAAAGGTTAGATTACTTTCATGTGGTACTGGTTAACCATGGCGGAGCAGCCCGCCAGACTCCTCCTCGCCTCCTCTGCCATCTTCCTCCTGCTGTGCTGCACACTGTGCTGACTCCATTGAGAAGCCTCTGGCTAGTGCTACACTAACTGGGGGCCATTCATTGTCTTGCTCAGCTCAATTAATCTACTTCCACCCTGTATTTATGATATCCTCGGGTGCTCCACAGGCACTGCGCAGACCGAAGCATGGGGAAGGGGGACAGCACAGCCAGCGTGGCACATGCGTACTCTCTCACTTGCCCACAAAGTTCTCAAGCACAGAGCTCTTGCCGGTGCTCTGGCTGCCCACCACACAATCTGTGGCAGGAACTAAAAGCATTGTGCAGCCTGTTCATTAATGAGATCAGCTGGCTGCTCCATCCCGCGGTTCCCCATGGCGGCAGCTGAGGCTGCAGGTCCCGTGTGACATCACACATGCCCTGCAACCTCTGTGACGTCACCGGAGCGGACTAGGCTGTGCCAGTGTCCCTTCTAATGTGTTGTTGTGTCTCTTATTTTAATTCCAGACCGTCAACTGTTTTGTTGTGTCCCTTCCCACTAAAACAACTCCCGGAAAAATAAATTTAAAAAACAGCCGCTCCCTAGGTTAGTCCTACCTCTCCAACCCCTAGCACCATCTCTGCTTCCCTATTCATTGACTGCTCCGTCCACAAGTGCTACTTGCCCTTCAAATTGGACAGCAATCGCCACTGTCAATCATATTCTATGTCAATCAAAACAATGTGATTTAATTTAACCGGCGAGCGAATGGGTCACTCACCTGTGAAAGGCAGAGGCGTGTTCATTATTGGTCGGCGTCCTTCCTGTGTCAGTCATTGTGAACATTCAGGGCTAGAGAGTTGGAAGTGCGGCTGATGGCAAGAACGACACATGTCAAAGTGCGCAAAGACCGAGGCTGTCCAGAGGGGATGCCATGATCTGGTCAGGCAAAATGCATTTTTTTTTAATGAGGAAGGCGTCAGGCGACTGTATACTCTGCTCCGCTGCACGCGCGAAGTGCTTGGCAAACTGTGCACTCCATGCGGAGTTGTAAGGAGCGGAGTTTTATACCCACACTTAATGAAAAGCAGTACATGAGGGGGCCTGAAGGGACAGTGGAGAGAGCGAGTAGTGAGAGATGTGTAGCGGCTTGAAGTGGTTTGGGGTCTGCCGGGTGTTAGCACCAGCAGGTCGATAAAGCACATGCAGACACGGGGTCCATCTGACTCTCCATATTTGCACTCACCCTCAGTGTGTGAATTAAATTTAGCTCTGCAGCAGTACCACCTTCCACTGCCGCAGATGTAACTGCAAAGAGACTCTTAATACTCCATTCCCAGTGTTGCCAGGTCAGAACTAAAGCATAATCATAATATTATGTAATGAAGTCACAGTTGTTGCTACAATTACTAATGTAACTAACCACCATTGGCAAATCCTATAGTGCAGGCTTCTTGTAAGTGCAATGTATCTTGTTGTATCAGATAACTTTGATAATGTACAATGATGGAAGTAGGAATGTATTATTTGTGTGGGATATTATGTCAATCGCAGATGTACTGCTTAAATGCTTGTAAGCCACTCCCTCATGTACAACAGCCACGCCCATGTGAGAGACCCCCCCCCCAGTACAGTCATCCCACTCAAAGTCCTCTTGTGGAGAAGATGAAAAACACAATGAAACACAAAATTCACAAAACTGTACAAGTCCACCACAACATAGAAGACAGAGAGCAAGTGTATATGTCTGTGTGGGCAGGCCAAACATCGCTAGTGAAAATTGAATATACACTGCACATCACCTAACTGAAAGCACTCCTAGTTAACTTTGTCCCACAAGATACATCAATCATGGGGTTGTGACACTACACACAACCCCCACTAGAGCCACAACACAGTGGATAAGGCTAGTGGCATTGTGTCCCTGGCCCAAACATATTTTGTGGGTCCTTGTATGTAAAATCACAGAATGTATGTTCCCATCCCATCTGAATGATTCCCTCTTATTCCAAGTCAGTGACAATGTACAGGCACACCGTCACAAACTCTACATGTGTGGATGTCTCGGAAGCTGGTGTAATGATGTGTGCAATAAACAGTGTCACTAAACAGCGCCTCCTAATGAATAACATAGCTAGCATCTTCTGTTACACTCTCACATTGATCATAAGCTAGGTCCTGTTGTGACATCAAATATACATCAGTATGGATGTCTTAGGAAAATAAAACACAGCTCCACTGCTAAAGCACTGTAATAGGCCTTCACACATTCGCTACATGAAAAAGGAAAGTGAGGTAAATGGGATTCCACCAAACCACAGACTCATACATTTAAAGGCCACAATGTAAAGGCTCTCTGCAGATTTGGCCCACCCAAACCAGGTAGACTCCTGGAAGGCAACTGACCAAGGCCACAGTCCATATTGCACCTTCTTCAATGTCTCCATGTGCACAGGACCTGTGGCATGAGGCATATCAGGGACAACCAATATTGTCACAAAGTGGCATGCACATGTAGCTAATGTGTAAGTGCAAGTCCTGAAAAACAAACACGGAAGCAACTGCAGTTGTCAGACATCTATTCAAAGTATGTGGGAAGGCCACACATGAAAAAGGGTACATGTGCATCCAAAGTACTAATTAGGTATGACAATACAACACCTCACGTTTGGAGAAACAAATACCTATTTTGTACACATTAAACACATATCCACCCTACATCTCAGGTACCACAGCAAGCCGAAAGACGTGGACATTGGCTGCAATACTTACCATAGCAGATCCCACCCATTGCAATGTCAGCCCTAATTGGAATTCATCCCACATATACATCCATTGAACATTGACCCTTGTCCTCTGTAACACCATAACTTGTTCCAAGGTATGACCATACTTACCACTACAAATGGATCAGATATCATGGTAAAACAAACACAACTCATCCCAAATTAGCCAATAACAACAAGTAGTGTCAGTAGCAATGCCTGGACAAAGGTGTTCTAAACAAAGCAAGTTGTTTATTATGGAGTAAAATTTTGCAACCAAAAACAAAGGCCAATGGCCTGTCCAAAATCCAGGATGTGGTCCAGCACACTCCTGTGCCAACTAACTTGCCAACCAGAACACTGCCAGGGAAACCTCCCAGGAAGGGGCATATAGTAGGCAGTCCAGGGACCTCAATTAAGTTATTTGGGTGGGCTGGGGTTGGGATCGGGAGGACTGGGTTGGTCCTTGAGAGAGCTGGGCTCGGATTGGGAGGGTTGGGATGGTCTATGGGAGTGCTGGGCTTTGGTTTGAAAGGGCTGGGTTTGACCATACCGGGTATACTGTAAGCATGAAGGGTAGTCACGGGTATAGGGAGGGTGGGAACAGATTTTTTAGTTTTTTCTTTGGCCTTAGAAGATCAGCGGTGGGGTGGGGAAGAGGTCCTTTGGGTTTTGGGAGGGGGTGGGTCAGTTTCTAAACGTGTGGGTTTCCTCTTCTTATGGCCTTGTGTGGTAGGGAGGGGTCTAGTAGCAGGGCAGGTGTTTTTGGGGTAGAGTTGGAAGTGGAAGGGTAGGGGTGGGAAAGAAAACCTTTTGGGTTCGGGAGGGGGGCAGCTGTGGCAGGGAAAAGGCCAAGAGCAAACATAGTGAGTTCTTTGGGAGACTGGGGAGGAGGTAAGGCAAGGTGTTGGGTGTTAGAGGTAGAGGGATGTGAGGTGTGGATGTGGGCGCTGTTTGTGAATGTCTCTGTGTGTGTTTAGTTGATGAATGCTTGTGCCCCTTGCTAATTTGGGATTTGTCTGTGGCTGGTGGTGTGGGTGTGGTGTCTGGGTGTTTGATGTTGGTAGTAGCTGTGGCTAGTAGTGTGGTGTCTGGCTGTATGTGTGTAGTGGCTGTGTCTGGTGGTGTGGTGTCTGGCTGTATGTGTGTAGTGGCTGTGTCTGGTGGTGTGGTGTCTGGCTGTATGCCACTGCATGTGGTGGTGAGGGTGGTGAGTGCCTGGTGAGTGGTTGTGCTGTCTTTTTTCTTCTTATGTTTGTCTTTGTGTGTGCTGCATGGGGCTGTTGAGGTGGATGCGTGCTGATGTGCACTTTATCAGGTATGGGAATAGGCATTGTGAATGAGGAAGAGGCAGGAGGTGGGGTGGAAAGGAGGAATTGGTGGAAGGCTGCCATGAGTGGGGAAGCCTGAGCCTGAAAAGATCTCTTTAGGCCACACATGTCAGCATTAATGCCTTTGAGGTATGACATCATCTGAGTTAGCTGGAGGCTTTGCACCTGGATGGCATTCAGCATTCAGTCTGACCCACTGAAAACTGTCTCAGGAGGTAAATAGCCTCCACACTCAGGGCAGCAGGGGAGACAGGGGCAGGGGGTGAGGTGCCTGGTGGAAAGGAGACTCTCCTTTCTTAGGGGAGCGGGCCCGGACAGCTGGTTGGGGAGCAGCAGGGAGGGTGGAGATGGAACGGGGTTGGCGGACATAGTTGTTGTGGACGCAGGTCCAGGGGAGTCCACCACCACCAGGGAGTGGCCACTGGAGCTCAGTGATGATGACGATTATGATGAGTCATCGTGCTGCTCCTCCATGGCACTCCCACCTCCCTCTGGCCCACTGCGGCGACGGGAACCACTGTGGCCAGCTGCTTCCCCAACAGACTTGGCCCTGTCTCCTTTGCTGCCCTGAATTGATGCTGAAATAAGAGTAAAAATAGGTTAATTGCAATTGCGTGAACACACTGTGCAGACATATCATAACACTGTACAATAGCACAGATCACAACATTTACAAGGATTACTACATTGGCTCAAACATTGGCATGAGCACATGCGTGAATGCTACATGAACTGTGCACAGTCGCATATAATGGTGTCATGACCACAGTCTGCTCCAACTGCATGTGTGACCTTAGCCTAAATCCACCCTCATGTGTGTAGCAGGAAATATCATCACCCTGTCAACCTAGGCCCTTGTTGCATACCGTAGTTACCTGATGTCATCAAATGGGATTTCCGCATATAATGCATAACTACCTATCCACACAAGGCTGTGCAATCAACAAATGGTCAGGTGTCCCTAGCCCCCAACATGTAGAACTGTTGGGGACCTGCTACAGATGAGTAGCAGCAATATGTGACTACCAAGAATAAGGTGCCATGGAAGTGCCCATTCCACACTGTTCACAATTCCTAAGTGACACTTTCACACCTGTCCACTGCCAGATGATGCAGTTGATGGCTGCACATGAGTAGCTTAGCTAGGTGTCACATGTAGTACAGAAGAGTAGAATGGAGACAATCTGGCTCCAAGTAGTGTGAGATTGCAGCACAAAGACCCAATGTACATGAATCTGCCTAGTAACATCCCCAGTCAAGATTGGTTCATGTGAGCACAGTTTTTTCACATTGCAAATTTCAATGCCATTGGTACACTCAAAGTACATGAGGCTTAGGAAATATCCAGACCATAAAGAGGTCTTACTTGTGTCCAAAAGGAAAGAGTAATTACAGTACCTTCCTTGTCTCTCAAACACTTATACCAATGTGGTACTGAGTGCTATCACACAGATGTGACCCCAACATGTTAGCATGTCACACCCTGATGCATTGCACCAGCCAGTGAATGTCCCTCCACAAATGCACATGTGCATCACACCTAACTGAATACACCCTTCTCAATGGAATGCTAACTCAAATTGCCAGTAAGTACTGGAAGTCTTCCAGCCATTTGTGTCATTGCCTCAAAATTATTGACCTGACAGATAACATCCATCAAAGTCATTGGGTATGTGTGACTCACCCACCAATGTCTACACACCCCTGTATGTGGTTACACCTACTCTGTAAACCCATCACGGAAAACTATTGTCATGTACACATTGGCCAACACATACAAATGTGATAAAATCTGAATGAAAATCTTTTAGACCATGTACGGAACAGTTGCACATGTGACAGTATAACACATAAAGGTACACATGCCAGCATGTAGGCATCAAAATAGATGGCACCAGTGGTGTTAGCCACCTCGTGATACTGTACATTCCCCACTTACCAAGGGGAAGTAGTGCACTGTGTCTGCTTCCAGAGTGCATTGTATGCCATGCCATAAGCAAGTAGTCCACCATCAAATGAGACACAGTAGTGAGGGTGCATCACTCCAGGCACAAGGATGACAAGTGGCCTGTTTGGGGCCACTGTCACACGACATCAAACGATTATGTAGGTTATCTGAGACATTAGGCAGTTATGTGGCTGTTCAACTATGGCAACTCAAATTTGAGTGGACCCTGCTTAGTTCCTGGTCACATGGACAATAGTGTACGGTTGACACCAGGCACCTGCTACCAAACCTACACATGCAACAACTCTCCAATTGTATGGGACATGGGTCACCTTCAAGTTTGAAGGGGAAATAGCTGCCTATAACAAAAGATAGATGGTCATGCATTATATTTCACTCAGGCCAAAACTCATCCTGTCCTAGCTGCTGTTGGGCTCTCAACTGCCCATCAATGTCCGGGTATGCCACTGCCAGTATGGGTTCCATTAGGGGGGTCAGGGTCCGGCACATGGCCCTTCTGCCTTGGGAAGTGAGCCCCAGCTGGACCTCCACGATCTTCCGGGTCCAGCGTCTTGAGTCCTCCCACCTTTTCCTGCAGTGGACACTGCGCAGATGAGTGACCCCGGGGGTCCGCACCTTTCAGGCGATGGCTTTCCACATAGACACCTGATGGGCGTTGACCTGTATGGATGCAATAGATGAGGAGACTGAGTGAACATGCAAGATATAGGTTATTTGCTAGGTTGACACTGAGGTAGCAAACAGCTAGCATAGCCATCTAACAACATTGCACACATTACATGTTTGAAGCGCACATGATGAGCACTAGAAAAACCATTTCTGCACACTATTGAAGTCCTCTGAGTGCTTCCCTCCATCCCAATCATGCCTATACTGACTACGCCAGACCACTGACATCACGTAGCCCTGGCCCACACCAAATGTGCTCTGAAGGGTGTTACCATGTAAAGGTACACCATTGTATCCTCCTGAATGCTACAGTAGTAGTGCAGCACTGGACAGACACCTGAACAGTCTGGACAAATGACTTGATTCAAACTGTCCAAGACATCACTGCTACCATTGCATTGACTACATTCAAAGTTTGGGGTCACAACCAAAGGGCTGCCATGTGTGTAACTGGGAACTTCCACTCTAAGGATCAGTGGACATGTGATGTACTAATTTGGACATCATACTACGTCTGCAAGTGTTTGTGTGGGAAGTCCTGGCATCATTGGACACACCGTATGCCATATGTGGCAGTGTGTATGGGACGACATCAACATACCATTGTACATACTGCATGATTGTGCATTATTACACAGCAGGTGATGCACTACGGGACTGCACTGCAGATGTAACCAACTATCTGCAGTGAACATGTTTCACATGAGTAAGGTTCCTGTACAATGGCAGCATCACTCATATGACAGTATAATCCCAGACATGTGGGAGTAAGGGGCCTGTCCTAAGGCAATGACACACAGTGACAATATTGCTACATGGACAGTAGTCTTGGGTCTGAGCCTCTCATCATGCACCATTCCAGATGTAGTAATACTAGGTGCATTTAGTCATGCATCCACATAGGCGGTCTCCTCTGTAGGCGGACACATCCCTTGAACCGCAACTGTCACAATAACCGCTGTCAGCTTATAGGTGTGACCGCCATGGATGAAGCCGCCTACCGTGTGGTTTTAATTCACCTGCATTCAGTGATACTGCATGTCCCATTGGTGAGGTTAGGCATTCACCATGTCAGTGTTGAATACCACATTGTAAAACGATCTTCAAGGTGCGTCTTCGCCACTACACATATGTTGGAACATATCACCTGATCTATGACACCATTCCTCTGCCTATACCATTACTCACACGTCAGTGTTGTACATGACTGTGCATTAACACACGATTACCGCGGTGCAGTGTACACCGGCGGTGACGACAGTAATGTGTGCAATGCAGACTTCACATGACAGTGTCCACCATACAAATGAAGTTTGTATAATATGCACAGTGCTATTACAGATACATGTGGAGTTCAGTTTGGGGATGATTGGTGGAACTTGTAATGATGGAAATAGATCTGATTTATCCGGGTGACTCCCATATATATCTGGAAAGTCAATGTTATTCTTTAGGCTGTCTTCTGCCAGGAATGGGCTCTCCCACAATAGCGGTCAATGGGAGATATGTATCATCCAGATAATTTTCAGGCATCTCTTCCACTTTCCTCATACAAGAAGTTGCTTTGTATGCTTTTGTCTTTCATACAATTATGATGTGAAATGCTGTGTACTACTCACTTACACAGTACTGTTTGTTCACATAGCTTTTGGCTGTGTCTTGGTATATGTTAGTGTGGACATTGTGGCCAATATCTATATGTGTATACACTCCACACATAGGTACCATGGGAGAGGGGGGAGACGACAGCCTCCAGTATTCCAGCCATTTCCAGACCGACAAACTATGGAGGCCAGAGATGTCATCAGGAGGTTTAGTCTCCATAGGCAGACAATACAAGATCTATGTGACCAGTTGGGGCCTCATTTACGTCCTTGAAGGACCTATCCCACATCTCAGACACCAATGGTGAAACTCATGGCAGCACTGCATTTCCTGGCCACATGTTTATTTCAGTACACAGTGGCTATATCTGGTGGAATGTCACAACCTATGTTCAGTGGGGTGCTATGTGATGTGCTTTCAGCACTGATGAGAGACATGGACAGCTACATTCAGTTCCCCAGACGTGAAGATTTGGCCAATGTGAAGGGTGACTTTTATAGTTTAGATCGCATCCCACATAGATGGCACACAATCAATTAATCAATCAGGGGAATTGTAAGCGCGCTACTCACCCGTGAGGGTCTCAAGGCGCTGGGGGTGGGGTGGGTGTGGGGGGGTCAGCAGAACTGTTCAGCCGAAGAGCCAGGTCTTCATGAAGGTGTCCAGGGAGGGGGCGCATCTGATGTCTGTCGGGAGCTCGTTCCAGGTCTTGGCCACGATGTAGGAGAAGGATCTTCCGCCTGCTTTGGCTCTGGATGCGTGGGGTTTTGGCGAGGACGAGGTTAGCTGATCGCAGGTTTCTTTTGGGTACGTGGAGGGTGACTCTGTCGTTGAGGTATTTGGGTCCGATGTTGTGAAGGCATTTGTAGGCGTGGGTGAGGATCTTTACAGTGACTCTCTTCTCCACGGGGAGCCAGTGGAGCTTCCGTAGGTGTTGGCTGATGTGTTCGTGTCGAGGGATGCCGAGGATGAGTCTGGCGGCGGTGTTCTGTATCGTCTGGAGTTTGCGGAGTAGGGACTTGTTTATGCCAGCATAGAGTGCGTTTCCATAGTCCAGCCTGCTGGTGATGAGTGCGTGGGTGACTGTCTTCCTTGACTCGGGGGGGTCGATTTGAACGTCTTACAGAGGATGCGGAGCATGTTGAAGCAGCTGGAGGCGACGGCGTTGACCTGTCGGTTCATGTAGAGGGATGAGTCAAGTACGATGCCGAGGTTTCTGGCATGGTCCGTGGGGGTCGGTCGGCTGCCAAGGGCGGTGGGCCACCAGGTGTTGTCCCATGCTGAAGGGGGGGTGACGAGGACTTCTGTCTTCTCGGAGTTGAGCTTTAGGCAGCTGTTGCTCATCCAGGCTGCGACGTCTTGCATTCCTTTCTGGAAATTGAGTCTGGCGGTGGTGGGGTCCTTGGTGAGGGAGAGGATGAGCTGGGTGTCATCGGCGTAGGATACGATGTTGAGGCCGTGTTGTCGGACTATGGCGGCGAGGGGGGCCATGTAGATGTTGAAGAGGGTCGGGCTGAGTGATGACCCCTGTGGGACTTCGCAGGTGATTTCCGTGGGATTGGAGAGGAAGGGCGGCAGTCTAATCCTTTGGCTTCTGCCAGTGAGGAATGATCGAATCCAGTCGAGGGCGGTTCCTTGTATGCCAACGTCGTGTAGTCTGGCTACGAGTGTGCAATGGGAGACGGTGTCCAAAGCTGCTGATAGGTCGAGTAGAATCAGGGCTGTGGTGTGGCATTGGTCGAGAAGTGTGCGGATGTCGTCTGTGGTGGTGAGTAGGGTGGTCTCGGTGCTGTGGTTGCTTCGGAATCTGGATTGAGATGGGTCGAGGACGGCGTTGTCTTCGATGAATCTTGTCAGTTCCGCGTTGACTGTTTTCTCAGCAACTTTAGCAGCGAAGGGGAGAAGCGAGATGGGCCGGTAGTTCTTGACACATATTGCCTTAATACCACCGCAAGCCAGAGAACAGGTCTATAGGAACAGGAAGCACTTCCATTCTATCAACATGCAAGTAGGATGTTTAGCGGATTTATATAATCTCACACGTCTGTGCCAGATTCCCAAGATCTACCAATGACTCCTTCATACTGCGGAACAGCACCATACCTCAGTTCATGTCACATCTACTACCGGAGAGGGCCTGGCTCGTTGGTGAGTATGATGTGTCCAACTTTTGTATGTGTGATGTCTCATTGCATCTTCTGCAAATGTGTGAGTCATTATTGCACATATGTGTGTCTTCCATCTAGGAAACTTGGCGTATCCCAACCGTATGGTTGTTGACACTGCTGAGAAATCCAACATTGCCAGGGGGAGTCTGCTTCAATGAGGCTTGTGGTAGAACAAGGTGGCCAGTGGAGCAGGCTTTTGGGCTCCTGAAGGCCAGATTCAGATGTCTGGACAAGACTGGGGGAGCCCTCCTCTACTCACCCGGGAAGGTATGTCAGATCACCATAGCCTGATGCATGCTCCACAACCTTGCACTGCGATGGAACACCCCTCTCATTGCAGAGGATGGAGACCAGCAGGAGCCACCGGGTGAGGATCCTGAAATGCCAAATGATGATGATAGTGGTGAAGAGGAAGGAGTTGACATGCGTCAAGAACTCATCAACAACTACTTCTCATCATTGTAAGGATGCTGTGAGATGTAATGACTTTGACTGTTACAGTGACTGTAGTTGTGAAGCTATGAGGAGGACATTCATGGATACTTGTTAGGTATGTACAGCTGTGGGAAACTGTGCACGGCTATTTGTGGAGGAAGGTCTTGACACATGCACACGTTATTGATGTTGCTTTGTGTAGGTGACATTTACCCATGTACTGTGTACTCCAGAAATGAACTGTGATTTGTGTCATATATATGGTTACCCAGCTAATCTTTTTGTATTGGTCTGTAGTAAGTACCTTCACCATGTCATCTTCATTTGAACATTTCAGAGTTGTGACATCAGCAGGTATATGACGCTGTTTTGAAGTACGAAGTGGACATGGATTGTTCTCTGGAATGTCAAGCTCAGACTTTGGATGTACTAGTCCGGTACCAAGCCAGCTTGCACAGCGATAGCGTGGAAGATGCTGATACTCCATTGGACTTGTTCCCTGTCGTGTGATGGTCCTTTAGCAATATGTGTGCTATCATGTTTTCCAACACAATGCTGTTGTTGGGCCAGATCATGCTAGTCTCCCTTCACATTGCCTAAGCCCGCAATGTGTATGAACTGGATGTAGCTGTTGATGTATGTCATCATTGTATGCCACAGAGGTTGTGGCACATCACTGACAAATGTTTGTGACATTCCACCAGAAGCAGCTGGATTGGAATACACCTGTGCTCAGAAACATTTGTACTGCCATGTTATGGTTCCTTGTTTTCAATGAAGTAGGTTTCCTTTTGTGAGGTTGTCGATATGGCACCAGCTGATTCCATGAACCAATTGTCATTTGCCTATTCAATTTGGCATTGTCAGAAGTATCCCCTACGACCACATTGTTGAGGTCTGCACATGACATTTGTGGTCACTGACACAGATCATTTCAGTGATGTATTATTTAACTGTGTTGGAACTATGGAATAAAGATGTCATGAGACTGTACACGTGTATGTCTGTGTTGGGTGACATGGTTGTGATACTCAGTTGCACATTGTTGACATACCACATGTCCATGCTTACACAGTCAGCTTCTCCTTACATTTAGTAATGCACAAACGTTATTATTTCCTAGATGTGAATGATACTATATGAGCTAATGATTTTGTGACAAGTGATTTTTTTGCAGTGCACAATGTGAAAACATAAAACTAAATATACAGTGACCTAGTGACAACACAGGAGTGTAGGTGTCAGTAATGCAGACAAAGGAAGACATCAGGGGCGACATTTGCTGCTCTGAGTTGCTGTGCTGCTGCATAGAGGCAAAGGATCATGGTCTGGGATGGGGTGTGTTTTATAGTGTGATTTGTAGGTGTGTCCACATTGGCAATGGCCATCAGCTGTGTTGTTGTTTTCTGCATCCAATGTGCACTGTTGTGGTGCTTCGCAGTAGCAGTAGCGCGCCGGTCTAGCGCTGTCGTGAAACCACCGACAAGGGACCACCAGTGCAGTGGCTTCATCATAATCTGCTCGGTGGTGGTAGCACAGCCCTGACAGAGTTGGAGTCCCTATTATCAACATTTCAGACTGTTGCAGCCCATGTGAAGGCTACTTTGAATTCCACGGCCCATACGGAGAACACTCCAACCGCTGCGGTCTGCCTGCATGCATTGTAATACAGCAGGGGTTACTTCACGGCCTCGGCAGTCGAAATTGGCCCGCGGCCATGGCGGTTGGATAGTCGGTCTAACCGGCATTGTAATCAGTCCCTAGGAAAGATGAACAAGCGCAACATCAACTGACTTAGTAAAGTCACCAGAGTAGCCAGGAGGGCGATAAATCAACACACCAGCTAAGAATTTTGGGGTTGCCAAAGACAAAGAAACCCAAGGTCTCAGCCACCTGAAGCTCATTCACCTTTAAGACTGAGCACTGATACGACTGCTTGAATTCAATGGCCAGACCACCCCTGTAGGAGGCTGACTTAGTAAATGGTGCACACTTATTTAAGTGATGCACCTTGTACTATCCAGCCAACCCTTATGGTGATTTTAGCGGTCTTTGATGTCCATAGAAAGCTCTCAAAGTGGTAGCTGTGGAGAGCCACCTGCAGGCTTATCTTGAAGGAGTGTTAAGCAGCTTCTTTTACTAGTTTAATCATGTAGTGTAGGTTAAACGAAAAATATCGACACAGTGTATATATAAAAATACTTCCATTTGTTACACAACACTCACTAACACATTGGTATATCTCCTACCCAGAGATATCAACACAATATACAACAATACTTCAATTGCAATAAGGTAAGTAGAACAAAATACAGTAGTCTCCCGGGGGAGACCAAACCATATATTAAGAAAGTGGAATGCGAACTACAAAGGAGGACAGGACTTTGACCAGAAGACCCAGAGGAGCCGGGGACACAAGGAACCACCCAAGGTAAGTACACAAGAACACCACGGAGGCTGTGTGCAGAGTGGAAACACAGCCTCGTGCCCACTAAAAGTCAATGGAGAAGTTGTGGTTGCAGTTTTGCAGAAGAAGAACCCTTCCCAGAGGACCCCAAAGAATCCCCCTGGAGGACAGAAGGTTGGAGAGCCACCCCCCGATGGATACCCGGGAGACCAGGTTACCTACACCAGGGAAGCCAGGTGCATAGGGGTGAAGAGACGTTGAAAACCTCTGTAGATGACAATGGAAGACTTGGAAAGAAGTGCCTCTGGAGAAGAAGGTGAAAAGTCCGATGGTATTCAAGAGTGGATTTTGGAAGTGAAGAACCTGCAAGCAGAGGGGACAGAGCCTATGCCGCTCAGGAGTGACCAGGAGGCATGGAAGAGCAATGCACAATGTTGTTGGACAGTTCAGTCATGTTGACGGTAACCTTCTCATTGCAGCTGTGGGGACCAGGTGATGCAGAAGAAGACCAGGAGCCATGCATGAGCTGTCTTATGTCGGATGTCGGTGACTAGGTGGTCGGTGTCCGGCAGGAGCACCAACATGCTTTGGTAGTCACAACTGGCGTGGAGAAAGAAGGAGCAATGTTGAGACCAGCAAGGTCCAAGGGACTCACCACAAACAAGAGAGTCAGAGCAGACTCGAGCAGGAGCAGACCCTCAGGAGGACTCACAGGCCGAAGGCACAGGAGTCACAAGAGGACCTCGAGCACCTCAACAAGAAGGAAGTCCCATGGTGCAGAGGATGTGGTGAGATGCTGTGCTTGGCAGGAAGAGATGCTGGAGGCTGGAGCTTCTTGTAGCCCGAAGATCTCTGGAGTGCAGAGCCAACAAGCCTTGGCAATGGCAAGTCTACATGGTGAACAGGGGTTCAGTTCCAGCGATTCTGACAAGGGATACTGGCCTCAAAATTGCAGAGAGGACAGGACAGGCCTTGTGGGAGTTGCAGAACTACCAACTGTGTTGCTGAGCCTTGGGAAGTCCATGGGATGTCAGGAGGAGCAGACTGGTCAGCTTTGTTGCAGTACCTGCAGCTGCAGGGGAGTGATTACTTCACTCTAAGGGAGATTACTTCGAGTGTCCTTGATGCCCACAGGTCTGTTGAAAATTCTGGCAGAAGCACAGATGCAGATGACGAAGAAGACTTGCAGAACAGCGAGACCATTAGCAGCAGGAGTCTTCCTTGGTGCAGTCTTGGTTCCAGGAGAAGTCCAGCGAAGTCCATGTGTCCAGACAGTCAAAGAGTGACGTGGTTTCAGGCTTGAGTCTTGACAAAGCTGAAGAGCCACCCACAGGTAAGCCCTTAAGTACCCTAGAGAGAGGGTTGGACAAACTCAGAGGTCCCTCCCAGAGGAGGGACTGGACAGAGGGGAAGATACTCCCATGTCGTTTGTCCAGTTTCACGCCCGAGCGGGAGCCAAGGGCTACCTGAACTGGCTCAAACTGGAGTATGCAAGGAGGGCACCAAATGTGCCCTTCAAAGCAGTCTGGTGGCGCCCCCACCCCAGCCCAATACACTAAGTCCTGTCTGGCAGGTGAAACCTATTGTTCTACCTTACCCTGCTCGAGTGTTGCTCATTAACAGGAGGGCCGAATCATTTCTGTGGTCGGCAGCAGCACTAGCTTGCTATCAGACACTGAAAGGCTGTTACCGGGAGTACAGAGGGGGTACCCCAAGGTAGCCCCCCAGTACATGGGATCATACTGCCAACACTGGAATCAGTGTTGGGGTATAATTCCAACATGTTTGATACCAAACATGACCGGTTTCGGTGCAGTCACTATATAGTTAGACATCTCGTATTGACTGATGTCCACTCTATGTTTTAAAATGGCTGACTGCACTTACAAAGCCTGGAGAACTGACTCTGGGGTTTGTAGGGGTGTCCTGCTCATGCAGGGGCACCCTCACACTTATAACCAAGCATCCTGCCCTCAGGACCGAAGAGCCTGCCATGGGGTGACTTATAAGTTTTAAGTGCAGTGACCTCAGATATAAGGAAAATTATATCTGCCGTGAGAGGTGCAAGCACCAACTCACTCAGGCTGAAATGGCAGGCCTGTAGTCACAGTGTAAGTGGAGACCCATGGGTGGCATAATACATGCTGCAGCCCATTGGAGACCCCTGGTGTACCTATGCTCTGGGTACCTTAGTACCATATACTAGGGACTTACAAGGGTACACCAGCAGCCAATTGTGGATGTACAGCGCTACTTACCATGGTCAATTTAAGGAGAAAGCACAGCGACTGGGGTCCTGATTAGCAGGATCCCAGTCAGACTAGTCAAAAACATACTGACACCAAGCAAAAACGCAGGGGTAATCATGAAAGCAGATATTACTTTCCTGTAACCCCCTCTCTTGTTAGGTCTAACAAGGTCATAAAAGCTGTAGCCTTGGGAAATGGCCACTTCAACATCAGGGAGTGAGGAATCCATGGGCTCCATCATAAACACAAAATCTGGCTACTCATCATATAAAAGATTACAAATATTATTAGCATGCTTATACAAGGATCGAACGTTGAGTAGTAAAGCGGAAAAGGACCGGGACATTGCACATTTCCCCTTTCCATTAGAGGAGAAAAGGTGTAGATGGTCATACAAAAAAGCAAACTAAATCCCCCAAGCAGTCTTCAACAGGATATACTTAGCAGGACACAGTATGCTAGGGCATAGGGCATGCAACTCCTGTGCAGAATAGCATCATTGAGACTTAGGAGTTAGAGTCTCCTGGGCAGAGTGGCTGGCGCTCGCCATAGTTGGGTTGCAGACAGGCACATGCATTGATACTACCAGGGCCAACACTCCTCATGTGACTAGAGCACAATTGCACCAGAAATGGCACCTCTGAATGTCCACGAGGAGAAAAAAATGGCCGCTGGACACTTGCTAAAAACACTGTAACGCAACGTGCCCAAACAGAGAGGTAAATAAAGTAAACTCACTCCACCCACCAAAGCCCCTTCCAAACAAATGTGGATGTAACAAGAAAACCCCCCAAAAATCTTCAATCAATTAAGACAGAGAGCATCTGAACAAGATTAAAACTTCATGTGCAGCATAAAATTAAACCAGGTAAAATGTCTAACATAACATGTCAATAGATTTCATAAAAGTTCATAAACCTCACCTCTCATAGTCAGCGTGTCCGCACATGCTCTCCCAGAGTGCAGGTACGTCCCAATGAGCTCATCAGCCCAATAATTCAAATGAGCCAATCAAAAAAGAGATGAGGGAGCACACTGCAGAGCATACGAGCAAACAATTCGCCCAGATGCATTGAAGTAAACGCAGTGCATAAAAACACTCTTTTAAGTTTAGAGCCTTTAGTATTCACCAGTGTTAGTGCAGCCACTGCTGCATATCTTTAGACAGGATATTTGTCCTTTTGCAGTAAAGAGTAACACCTTAACTTTAGGGGCGCTGGCAATGCTGCTTACAATCTTCTCAGGTTTCTGTACCGCTTTCAGCGTGCAGGTGCATCCCAATGACCTCCTCTGCCCAATGATGCATGTTGGAGTGCGTGGAAGAAAAATGTGAATAAAACACCAACAGACTAATGGATGAAGTCTGGCTGAAAACCCCTATATTTAACTTTGTGAAATATATACTTTTAGTACAATCAAAAGGCCTTCGCTAACACCAAACCTAAAAAGGCCAGTCAGTCTGGCACTGGCTGCCAGCCTCTTCCCTTTTCTAATGATTTTTGCAATGTTTTTGTAAATCTTTATTACAAATCGATAGAGAGGTTTGAAACAATAGATAGAGAGGCTTGCAAAAATAGATAGAGAGGGTTGTATAGCTAGTGCTGCATAGCTATTTAGACAAGTAGACAATTGCATAAATAGAGATATTTGCATAGTTAGATAGATAGATAGATAGATAGAGTTGGCAAATGGCCCTATCTGAAGGGTCACACCAAACTTTTTGCCTTCCGCCCCCTCTTGTTGCTGAATTCTTTTTGTGGGTCTTAGGACTCTAAACACTTTACTACTGCTGACCAGTGCTAAAGTTGATGTGCTTCTCCCCAAACATGGTAGCATTGGTGTATACAGTTGGCATATTTAATTTACTTGTAAGTCCCTTGTAAAGTGGTATACCATAAGCATACCATATACCCATGGCCTGTAAATTAAATTAATTAGTTGGCCTGCAGCACTGATTGTGCCACCCACACAAGTAGCATTTCAAACCTGTCTCAGGCTTGCTACTGCATGGCCTGTGTGTGCAGTTAATTGCTACTTCAACTTGGCATTTAAACCCTTTGCCAAGCCCCTTTTATTACACATAAGTCACCCCTAAGTTAGGCCCTAGGTAGCCCATAGAGCAGGGTGCTGTTTAAGTAAAAAATAGGACATGTACTTTTAATTTTTGCATGCCCTAGTAGTGACAAACACCCAAATTCATTTTTCATTACAGTGAGGCCTACTCCTCTCATAGATTAACATTGGGAATTCCTTTTACACTTTTAAGTTGTAGTTCCTGATTAGCTTAGAAAACGGGCATTTCTCTGCTCTTACAGCTCTATATGCCTGCATCCTGTCTCCAATACAAGTCTGGGGTGGGTGACATCTTCACTTTGTGCATTCCCTCTACACAGCCACAAACACAGGAAGGTTAGGTGTGTCTGAGCACTCATCTACATTCTCATGGCTTTTCCTGGGCAAGAAGGAAGGGAGGAGCTGACACTTGCACCTTAATAGGTAGTGTCCTGTCCCACACAAAGGGCTGATTACCCCCTCCTGGAGCCAGGACTGGGAAGAAAGGACCTCTGTGTACTTCAAAGACCCTTCTTTGAAGTCACCCCCACTTCAAAGGCAAAACTGGGTTTAAGTAAAGGGTCTCTGACCACACCAAAGTAGTACACTACTGGACCTGTGAAGAACTCTGCCAGGGAGAATGACTGCTGTGCTGCTACAGCGACTGCCACTCTGCTGGACTGCTGCTCTGGAAAAACTGCTTTTCTGTGCTGTTGTGCTATCTTTTGCCTGCTGCTGCTGTCCTCTGCCCTGCTGAGGAAAAGGAATGGACCCATCTCACTTGAACCCAGGCTGACTCCATGGGCTTGCCCCGTGTTCTGAAGTCTCAGGGCCCTCAAAGACTTCAGTGAACCCTACAACAGCACCTGGGCACTGCCATCTGTGAGTCCTACCTTGCCAAGTGGTACCAACCCGTTCCTGGGCCCTTTGTAGTGACTTTTCTGTGTTGATCTAGCAGAACTCAAGCATTGACGACTTTGCGCCGATTGGAACCGACACATCTCCCGTCGACACAGCTGCTGCTCGTTGACATCGCTTCGACGGATTGCGCGGCTCGACGACGACGTATTGCCTGCATTGTAAAGAGGTTTGTCGACTAAGCCTTCATCAACTGTGCTGATCAGAATCGACACATCGCCTCTATCCATGGGATCAACGACGATGCATCGCCTCCTCTGCTCCTTGCATTGAGTCTTCGATGTTGACGCTTCCTCCAACCAAGGCACTTTAACAGCGGGACCTTCGTGAGTCCTGTAGTCGGCCTGCCCTCTTTCGCGGTTGGCCTGAACTTTGGATTTACCCCCGTCTAGCACAACCAGATGTCCCCGGTTGGCACTTTATGACTCTAAGTACTATATTTTGATCTCATCTTTAAAAATTCATAACTCCGGTTCTACTAATTCGATTTTTCTTGTTTTGATCTTATCTACTCACAAAATTCTAATCTATTTTTCTAACTCTGTGTGGAGTATTTCTGTGGTATTTTCATTGTGTTACTGTGTGTGTCTGTTGCACAAATAGTGAACACATTTCCTCTTTAGATAAGCCTGAGTGCTCTGTGCCCAGCTACTAGAGGGTGAGCACAGGTTATCTTTTAGTGTGTATCTACCCTGACTATAGTGTGGTTCATGCTTGCACAGGGTGCGTACCTCTGCCAACCAGAGACTCCATTTCAAACAGATAGATTGGGAGGTAGACACACAGATAGGTAGGCAGACAGGTAAATGGGTGTACAGACAGAAAGATAGATAGGGCAGGAAATTGGAAATTGGAATAAACAGCATAGTTTAAATTATAAAGTAATATATTAGACATGCAAGAGCACGGAAATCACACTAGAAAACCTTACAAGCAAGACATAGATACTAAATTGGTTTATAAGTATAACAGTACTTCTCAATTAAAATACATACCAGCATGACATACTGAAATGCAGTTATAATTGCACTTTGTTGCATGCATAATAAAAAGAGAATAACTTTATAAAGAAAAGTTTCAAATGGACACAATCTGGTAAGCTGAGAAATAGCAGCAGCCACATAAACAAACAAGCATTTGCAATGCAATTGGTCTCGATTTGCGTGACTTTGAGTTATTGGCATTGTAAATGGCAATGTCTTTTATTTATCTATTTAGAAAACTAAAACATAAATAAAAGGCATTGTTATTTACAATGCCAATAGCTTAAACTCTAGACCTTGATGGGGTGGTGGGGCAGGCAAGTGGGAGGGGTTAGATGTTGTTGGGCAAGGAATGGGACATCCGGGAGATAAGGGAGTACGGAGTACTAGCCAATGGCGGCTGTATGCCTTTATGTACAAAATGCGCATCTACCCACTCCAGGCGAGCGGCCGCCACTGGCTAGTACTCCGATAAAAAGAAAAGATGGGAGCCGATATAGTTAAAGCGGACCGCCATGGCAAAATAAGGTAAGAAAGGAGCACGGCCGCTATAGTCAAAGCGGACCGAGCTGCCAACGTAAATAAAGAAAGGAGCACGTCCACTATAGTCAATGCGGACTGCGCTGCCAACGTAAATAAAGAAAGGAGCGTGGCTGCTATAGTAAGCGGACTGCGCTGCCCAAAAATTTTAATATTGATTAAAAGGTTCAAGCTGGTTTTGTTCATATGACGCAGCCGCCATTAGTTCATATGACGCAGCCGCCATTACAAAACAAGCTGGTTTTGTACATATGATGCGTCTGCCATTACTAAAAAAAAGTGGGCGCTGTGCTGCATTACAGGAAAGTATGTCGTGGGTGGAATAGGAGAAATCATTCAAGAAAATAGTGCTCACAGACTAAATAAAACATACAGAGTAACAGCACAAGTTAAAGGTCCAGCCTCATGGGAGGTTACAAATGCAGACAAGGCGGTTCTAAGGAGGGACTACTAAGCCTATTCATGAATAAAAAGCAACCATTTAGAAAGGACAGTAACAGGAGCCAATTGAATAGATGGGCGGAAAATGGGCAGAGCTTCAAGTCCATACCTGAATACAGCATGCCTTGCAGAGCAGCGCAAGGGCTGCCCAAGCTCAACCTAAAAAGGGGCTCAAATTGTTTATATATAAAATAAAAAGTAGTGCTGCAAGGACCCCACTCTGCCTCATGCCACGTGCAAGCTCAAAAATGCTTGGTAAGCTCACCATTTGGCCCAAACAGGAGCCTGACTGTCACGTTTTCATGCAGGTTCTAAAAGAAACGTACGAGACTTGCATCCAGTCTTACTTCTAACAGCAGCTTCCACAGCTTGCAGCAGTTCACATTGTCATAGACCAGAGGTCTTCAAACTTTTGGATGCCGAGACCCCCCTGTCAACATTTTGAGGCGTAAGGACCCCCTCCTGACAAAAATTTCTAAACCTGTAGGCAGGGCTACTGGAATTATGAGGCAGGTGAGGACCAAATTATGTGACAGGCTTGACTAAATTGTGTGGGAAGAAAAGGTAAATGATGTTATGTGATGCCGCGTACACAGTAACACTGAGGAAAGATTGTACCCCATCAGTACCAGTGTATAACCAAAATACAGCAATTAACATCAGAAAGATTTCTAGTCAACCTTTGTGAAGGGCCTTCCACTCCGCAGGAATACATGCTGCCACATTAGAAGCTCACTTGGCCCTGGCCGGGAGAAGCAGGGGTCCCTTAAAACCCTGGCGGTTTTGTGCAGAGTTAAGCAGTTTACCCATGCAGCTTTCCTCTCACCCCCTCCCTTCCATCCCTCTGTCCTCTCCTAACCCCGGATCCCTCTCTCACTTTGCAGGCCATTTTATTTCACCCCTTTTTACAACTTCTGAACTCTCCCCATTCAACCTCTCACTTCACCTTTAACACTCCCAGCCAGGGCTGGTCCTAACACTGGTCGCACACGGTGCAACAGTCTTTTTGGTGCCCCACCCCCGTTTCCTCCTTCTCCATGAATTCCTTCACTGCCACTCACCAACAATTCACCTCATCTCTCTATAGCACCTTTCTGACAAACATTTCATTTTTTTATAGCGCTACTCATAGTTTACTCACACTCATTTCTGTGATCTGCATGGTACATATTCTTTGTAGCAGGAACGTTAACCCTCTGCACTGTGTGGGTGACAAGAGTGCCCATGTGAGTGCACGGTGAGCGATGCAACAGTGTGAGAGTAGGGTAAGAGGAGTGACTGCAGGGTGAGTGAGGTGGCTTATGAATTTAGGTGCGGATGCAAGTTCAGAATGGGACGAATGAGTGTATGATTACTGATGGGCTTGTTTGAGTGAGTTGCATATTGAGCAGTGAGGGGGACAGGTGAGTGAAGTGTCACATGAGTGCAGGATGAGTAGTGTACTCGTGTGGCTGCAGGGTGAGGTATAGGATGAACAGCGCAAGTGCATTGTGAGTGCAGAGTGATCACTGTGAGTGCAGGGTGAGCGGGTGAATGGTGTGAGTGCATTGTGATCGCTGTGAATGCAGGGTGAGCGTGAAAGTGAAGGGCGAGAATGACGAGTGAGTTGTCTGAATGCAGAGTGCATTCCCAGACACTTGAAGTAACTCAGCATGTTATGGACGGCGGCGTAGGGTTTAAGATCTAAGTTAAACTATTGCTATTATGGCATTAATCGGGGATCGAGGAAATAAATAATGTGCTGATCCTGCAACAAACTTCCAGTCCTATGGTTAGGGTTGCCAGCAGATTATTTTGATGGCCCAGTCGGTACAAAAATAAGCAGTCACCTAAAGCTGTATTTTAAGCACTTATCTGTGCATACTTCGAACAGCAAATATAAATAGAAAGCACTTTTAATTGTGTTCTAGGGCTGCCTCAATGATCCATGACTGATAATTAAAGAGAACAAAGACAGAAAAGTCACATAACGAATGCATACATACTTTTTTATTTATAAGTCTATTTAGTGTCAAGAGGAGGTCTTTGCAGGCTCTTTAAACAAAACACGGCAGGCATTTTTCTTTTGGCAACCCTACTTTATATTCCTTTTCATGAAATGCATTCTCACACTGCAGCAGTAAAGGTAAAATACAAATGTAAGGAATAGGCAGAGTGGGGGCCCAGGGGGTACTGGAACCAGTAAAAAAACTAAGCCTCTGTAACCAGTTTACAAAGGCATGTAAACATGCAAATGGTCTTTAAAGACCTGTGAAAAACTCGGGCATGCCGGAGATAAGACTCCAGACACTGCCCAGCTGAGCCCCCGGAGCAGCTCGAGTTGCACTGCAGCAGCCCGGGCTGAGACGCAGGACGGGGGAAGAGGGGGGGCTGAAGCCCTTGGGCCTAGGCAGAAGTGTGACTGGGAAGGCGCGACCCCCTTTGCATCGCTCCACGGCCCCCCTGGGGGTCGCGCCCCACAGTTTGAAGACCCCTGTCATAGACAGTGGAGAGATCCATGAAAGCTAGGTCTTGAGGGCAGCGCCTGGCAATGCTATATTTCCCCACAATAAGATGCAGATTCAGAGACAAAGTCAAAGAGCCACATACTGCTGCAGCAGACACCTTAACCAACAAAGCTGTACTTGTCTATTTATTACTCTGAAGACTGAAAAGTTGAAATCAGTTTCAGTGATTTTAGAAGAGACCAACTTTAAAGTTTTTATTCCTAAAGCAGACATTGCACGCAGGGCAAATGATACTATATCTATGTATTCCATTCATTGGACAACAATGGGGTCCCTCTGCTGGCCCCAGAAGCTGCAGGCTAAAAATTCTTCCCTCGTTTTATTGAGCATCAAGTGGGCAGTAACACCTTGCTGCACCATGAGTCTTCTGGACCATTATTGGCACTGCTCAGTACTGTTTAGGAGTCTTAACAAGTATGCGTGTAATAACAAAGAGTGAGGATAACGGTAAAGGAAGGATTGAAATGGAAAAGATATTACACCAATCCCAGATTGAAATCCTCAGAGTACATGTGGGTGACTTCCTCAACTCCAATGGATTAGGCGCTCTGTGAATGGTACGAAATGTCCAGACACAGACTCTTTGTACAATGGGCTCATTCGAGAATGCATTGCCATGGGCCATGAGTCAACGGATACTATAAATAGAATAAGGGCCATGACCTCAATCCACATACCTCAGCCTTCACTCCTCTCTGCTTCAGCACAAACCTACTGTGTCCATGAGGCGCAGGGGATGTAAGAGCAAATACCACCTTCCTGGCCTCCTCCAATCACGGAGCAGGTAAGGGCAATATCCGGTTTGTATGCTTCACCACTCTCCTATCAAATAATGGATTACATAAACAACGAGGCAAGAGTTTACTGCCCTAGAATGTGCTACATGCTGGCATGCTTGTTTTTTAGGTCGAGCCTAGGCAGCTCATGCGCTGTCTCTCGGCATTCTGTAGCTCCTCTGTGGGCTTTTGGCACGCCCATCGATTTCCATGAATTACTTTGTCTGCCGTTCTGAAATGCATTTGTTGTATTTGTCCCTCCTTGGTGTGCCTGGTTCCCTCCCATGGCGACTGCCCCTCTTACAGATAGTCCTCCACTCCTGTCTATATGTGTTAGTTATGGCACACTATTTGGTTCTTCTTCTCGTTTTCTTTTGTTTGCACAGTGGCATGGGAAGGTCTCCTCACGCACAGCTGCTCCCGCTGCCTTTCCATTTCGAGGGCAAGTGAAAACAGCAATTTAGAGGTCAGACGCCGTTGTCCACACCCCGTGCGGGTTATGTTAATCGTGAGCAGGTTAATTTCTGTGGAAATTTAGATGCAATTGCTTTCTCTAAATTATGTCAGCCACTGTATTGCACTCCCACGCGGTTGTGCACATATATGGCTCTAAGGGCGGGGCGGGTGCTTTCTGGAGGCATTAGCAGAACATTTTAGGCCTCTTCCTAGAAGGAAAGCACTCCTGCAGGTTAACCCCTTGTTCGTTGTTGCTAAGGAGTGACCCTTCGAGAGAATCTAGCTTCTACCACGAAGGCCTGTTATGGCCGAAGCTGGGGCACAGGAGCAGCAGCAGACGGCACAGATTTCCAAACCTATAGGGACTTTGGCAACATTCCAAGTAGGAGAGAAGCTTATAAATGTTTAAAGTAGCGGATCCACGCACTAGCAAACACGCAGCTTTTCTTAGATGAGCACGTTACTTTAATTAACTTGTTTTGCATATGTTACTGGTTTCCCCTCCCACCCACTGTTTCTCCGTGTGCTGTCCCCCTTCACCCCACTTTCTACCCTGTCCTTGTTCTTCTGTATGTTTCAGTGGTGAATATTCTGTGTGTTGACCGGACCCTAGAACCCATGGCTGGTCCGAGCATAGCTTCTGCTGCTGTGCATCCATTCCCATATGTGGCAGAGCAGGATGTTTTCCAGAGTGGAATTATCCCTTCTAATCCAGATTTCCGAATCTACTGGGATTTAAGCAACATTCCACATAGGTGACAAGCTTATAAACAATTTAAGTAGCCTACCCGGGCACTAGCAAACAATTGTAATTTCAAATATTGTGGTGCACACTGTGCTGTGAGGAGCGATAAGGCACGCTTTAGCTTTCACCGGATGCTTTGATTTTATACTTGAACAACAGCCTGGCGAATGATCCTTTGAAGTGGTGTCTAGTTTCAATGATTAATTTTCTCTTTTCGTTACATGCTTTCTTTGTGTTCAGGTTTACAATGCAACCCTGTAATTTTTTTTGATGTTTGGGGAATAATCTTTAAAGCTATTGAATGACTAGAAGTAATGGATCATAAAATATTCTACTTTACCATTGCTCACAGCTCTTATGTGAAGACGGCGGGCTTTGAAAGCTGCATTGTGTGCCACAAGACTGTAGGTTTGTTCCTGCCGGTAACTCTCTGTGCTTTCTGTCCTGGCAGATACACAGGGGCATATTAGCAAGACCCACGTTAAAATTATCGCCGTTTTAGCGGCAGGAAACTGCCGCTAAAACGGCGATAATGGGCTTGCTAATATGCGTTATAGAATTCGAATAGAAGCCCAGGTTAGATGTGCAGGACATCTAACCTGGGCTTCTATTGGAAACCTGGGCTTCTATTGGAATTCTATAACGCATATTAGCAAGCCCATTATCGCCGTTTTAGCGGCAGTTTCCTGCCGCTAAAACGGCGATAATTTTAACGTGGGTCTTGCTAATATGCCCCTCAATCTTTTATCAGCCCACCATCTGCTGCAGGCCCCAGGCATTGTAAAGCACGTAATCAGAACACTTCGTTTTACTTTTACATAGTTCCACCTCTGTTTAAAGCAATTTTCACCAGTTCCTGTACTTGTCCTACCTTCACCAGACTCACCTCCCCCTCAAGCGCTGCAATATTCACACAAGCTTTTCACATCTCCATCAGCCACCGCTGCTGTCTTAAGGATTTCCACTTAAAAGGCTTTGGAGGCAAAGAATTTTTTTTATTTTTTATTTGCTCTAATCTGAGCAGTTGATCATAACTTGTTTTTTCCTAGCACTTCCTGCCACAGAATGAAATTTCTCAGCGCTACAAGTAACCAGATTTTTGTACTACCTAATTTAAAGGCACTAAGGACCTTATTTATGAGGCCCTTATGCTGCAAATAAGTCCCTTTTTGGGTCACTGTGGCAGCTTACAAAACGCGCCACACTATGCCATATTTACAAAGTGATGCATCTAGGCAGAAGCGTCACTTTGTAAACCGCTGCGCTACATTATACCTGCGTCAGGTATAATGTATGCAGGGTGGGCGTTCCGTTGCAGCAAAGCCACGTAGAAGTGACGCAGCGAAATGTATGAGATTTCACTGCGCCACTTCTAGGGCATCACTACGTCAAATCCTTACGCCTGCTTGAAGCAGGCATAAGGAGTGACGCAGGGCTTTTCACATGGGGCTTGCCACATGTGAAAAGACACATTGCTGGAGCTGCGTCTGTTTTCAGACACACTCCAGCAATTAGCCAATTTTGCACTTACAGATACATCAGGAATACTGACATATATGTAAATCCTTACGACATAGAGTGCCGTACAGTAAATACGGTGCATCCATGGTGTCTCAAGGATGGCACTATGAAAAGTGTTGCATCGCTGTTTTACCACAGCGATGCAACACTTTTCATAAATGAGGTCCTGAGTTTTTGCACTAATAATTAGAAGGGCCTTGCACCAATCATCTGAAGCAATAACACTGAGAGATGCTGCTTCACAAATAGGTTTAGGGACAGCGAGGGGAGAAAAAATGCGCCATGCTTTCATGATTGTGTTTATTCTAAGCATGCATATGTAAAACACACGGGAACTGTACATGAGTCCGTCCACGCCTGTGCGTTGTGAGTGTGACATTTTACATCTGTATGTTGTGAGCGAGCATTTAAAAAACTAATAGACTATTAGAATTATACCTAAATCTGATCTTTGTGAGTGTGCATTTCAAACAAAGAAACATTTACCTTGAAGCAGAAAATTGATGAACAGATGTTCCCCTGCTGATTTATAAAGATAGGTATATGTGCTCCATCTTTTAATTAATTTGGAATGGAAAGTATAATTTCGTAAAACCTCATGCCAGTTTCTTTTATTGACATCTTGAAACAGATGAAACATCAAACAGGTAGTCAAAACATTTTTAGTTTAATATTCTTGTCATTCTCGAAGATCATTAAAAGTGTGTGTGTGTTTCTCGCTGTCTGAGTGTCTGCAACTGTGTGTGTGTATTTGATTCCACAAAGCTAAAGCAGAATTTTAAAAACTGCACAGGTCAAAAATGTATCAGGATATTAGTGTCATATTTTTTAAATAGCTTGCAGCATATTTGCAAGCATTTATCTGGGTAGTATTTGTGCACTATATGCCACTGGTCAAAACATTTCATTAGCGCTATAGACCTGCTGTAGACTTTGCTGTGGACGCTACACATATCTAGATGCAAATTATTTGTCAACATTTTTTAACACTACTCATCATTTATCATGTCTCTTTGTATGTGAACAAAACATTTTTGATGTTTGTACACATTTCAATTTTTTTTATTAATGAACTCACCGTTCATCCTTGAATCTACCTCGAGCTCTACAGCACTGCTTTAAATATCTCTGTGACCCTTTGGTAGAGGGTGACACCAGTGCTAACTTCCCCTCACAACTAATGCTAAAATGGCCATTCCTCCTCAGCCCTACCGTTACACTGATTCTCTTTCTAATGCTATTTCCTTGCACATATGGTATTATTCTCACAGTGGCACTGCATGAGTACATGAAGTAGCTGCTTCAGCTCCATCTGAATGACCCTGATTGTTTTCTTTTCATCTATTTTCTGGTTTTCTTTTCATCTCTTTGCTGGTTTGGTTTTTCTCCATTTTATTTTCATCACATAATTTGTCCATTAACATATTTTCTTAGGAAAGCACTTTGTAGGTTTAAGCATAGTTTTCTATCCCTTCTGGCTCACCCCACATCTCATTTTACTACTATGATCTCCCAAACAACCCTTTCCAAATTCTTCCCTCATGTATCCCTCCTTTAGCTCATCCCAAACCTCATTTTGCTACTATGATCTACCTAATCCCTTTCCAGAGACTCTTCCCTCTTCCATCTCACCTTTTTACTCATACCAAACCTTATCTTACTACTATGATCTCCCAAATAACACTTTCTAGACCCTTCCCTCATCTATCCCTCCATTATCCTATTCAATCCAACTAACAGACTCACATGTCCAGTGCTCATATTTCCTGCTACTAATCCACTACAAATCCTTTTGGGATCTGGAGTAGCGTGCTACTTGCTGAAAAGCTCTTCAATGCCTCGTCAGGGGTAGGAAGCGCTATATAAATACAATTACATTTACTATATCAGCTTTTGATATCTGTGTGTATCTTGGAACTGACGGGTGTCACCATTCTTTATTCCTTTGTGTGTATGCGTGTGATCCAGCGCTCAGGGATCAATAAATTTGCAAAGAACAAGGCCCAATTACATTACCCAACAAAGTCCCTTCACGCTGGGTTCAGTGTAATGCAAAGTACGTACCTAATTTACCAATCTCCAACCGATCCTGCATTTCTCATAGAAAATAATGTGGCGATGACATCTATTTATAGTTGAATAGTTATAGACAATAATCTATAAACACACCCTAAATAAAGACGAACACAGTGTGTATATTTATAATGTTTTAGCTAAATAATGTGAAATAAATGCTCATCAAGTACCAATACACAGTACAAATCATGAAATATCACTGAGTAAATATTTAGCAAGGAAAATGACAAATTCACATCACACTGACAGTGCATTGAAGGAGTGGAAAGGCGAAGAGAGAAAAGTTTCAGGAACAAAATACATTTGCAAATGATTATGCAAATTCAGTTTTCTATCTATACTAACCCAGAAGGAACAGGAAAACTACTCCCTGGCCACGAGAGCAGCAAAGCCCTTCAAGAAGATTTGTAAGGGCAAAGTCTAAGTCAGGAATCAGGAACAGGAAGAAAACAGGTAGGCCTCTACAGCAAACCGACGACAGCGACGATCACACCTAACGTCTCCAACTGCATCGGCATCAGCATCGCCAACCTTACCCCCTCCCACCAAGGCACCTCAATTATACCCTAAAACCCAAATGTCCAACCCACATTTGTTTCGAATGAAAGAAAATTTTACATTTAATTGGTTAAGGAAGGGGGTGTACTGTCACACCACACTCGACATGTCCATCTCTCTCAATGTTCTAATGTTTTGTTTTTTCAACATCACGACTACATCATCCCAGGAAATACAAGTATACAAATATCAGACTTCAGCTTCCTTCTCTCCGCTAATGTTTCCAGTTCTGTTACTTCTTGCGCCACTCGTGCGCTTCCAGAGGAAACGTTCATCACTTGCTGATTGTTTTTCGTCTCCACGTTTAACTTTTGGCAGGCACACATAAATTCGAAGGTCGCTCGCCTTTGCCTTCCCTCCACATTTTCTTTTGCTTTTTCAGTTAATAAATCATTTTTCCTTAACCCATGCTTCTACGGAAAATAAAACAAACATTATTACTCATTTTGAAATGCTTTTTCTTTACGCACCTTCCCAATGCTGCATCTAACCATGCGCAACCCATGTTAATATTTTTCCTAACAAACGTTACTAACATGCACAAAAGCAGCTTTAGTCTCTTTATTTTCATTAGACAAGCATTTGCGGCCTAGTTCAGTGCTTTAGTACGCGCTTGCGCAGTGTTATTTTCCCTCATGTTAGTTATTAAAACCACACGTTTTTCGCTGCACACTATTAGGAAAATTAGAAATTGTTACTAGGGGTCTCAATCCGAGCAGGTTTAATTTTTACGAAAATCCTGCTCCATCAATCCACCCTTTGATGGCGTCTTTGAGCCATCACCAAATACCCACCAATACAATTTGTCACTTACAATGCTGTTGTTCTCTCTCGTTTTATCATTATTCCATCTAAATCCCTCATCATTTCATAATAGTTTCCTCTTCTATCCTCTAATTCTATTTCTTCTCTCTTTCTTTTTCTTGCTCTTCGTTTGTTATCAGATGTCTCTTTCTTGTATTTGCAACATTTATAAATCAAGGAAATCATTAATATCACTGTAGCCACTGCAATCATAGGTGTTAATATTCTCCCAAATAAACTATTCCCAAATGTAGAAAACCAATTTCCCACATAGGAAAAACTCTTACCAAGTTTCTCCCAAGCACCATCAACCTTCAGTTAGGATAAATCTTGATGAAGATTTGTAATATTCTTAATATACCCCTCAAGATTCTTACTCTTGTCAGGGATATAAGTACAACATTGTTGTATTTTCAGCATATTGCAGACTCCACCCTCTTTTGCCAATAATACATCAAGGGCAAGTCGATTTTGCAAAACCATAGATCTAATTGCAACCATCTCAGTATCAACCATTAAAAACCCACCAGCAGTATCTGTTGATAAACGATCAACCACTGTAGACAATTTTCTAATTTTGTGCGAATTTAGAATAACTCCAACTGAAGGTATCAATGCTCCAAAAACATCCCCTATAATTTCTGAAAAGCTCGCTCTCTTATTACGTATTAGCCCATTCTTTACTTCATTGATTCTATGATTCTTATCCATGTGATAGATTTTAGGAAATACTATCGCTAAATAACAACACCCATACTAATGTGCAGGCAACCTATAGTAGGCACTCTTATCACACACATAATAGATTCCCGGAAAGATAGGATCAGTTCCTCCTTTTAATCCCCATCCTCCTGTAACTAGGAAGGTATGATCACATTCACTAGAACCAATGAAATAATTATTATAGTCAGTCTTTTGTCTAAGTAAACAAAGCTTCCCTCTATGATACCAGTCTAGGGTCATGGCAGCGTAAGGCTCGCCCTTCTTGTAATCTCCTTCTCTGAAAGCCCATGGAGGTACATGAGACTTTTGCTCAGCAGCCTTTCTTTGAAACTCCTGTCTTCTATGTTCAACCATGCTAATGAATTCTATTTCTTCAAATCGTAATCTACAAGTTAGATTATTGTCTATGTGCATATACTGTATCTATTGTTTGTGTTGAATGAAAAAATTCTCCCATATATTCCGCATTTCTAGCACTATTTATTTGATTCATATTCCTTCTAATAGGAATTTCTGAGAATACTAAATCTATGTTAGAATAGAAATATTGGAGACTTCCCCTCTTGTAAAACAAACTGGTTAAGACACTACAAGACACACCATATGTTAAAGGTAGGTGATGATATGTCATCCCCTCTGAGACAGATGACGGTAATTTCATGCAGACATAACAATCTCTCGCATCCATTACATCAGCATACTCATACAATAGCTTGGTAAAGACATTTAATGAAAAATCATTAATTGATTTATTATGATGATAGATACTGTCATCTTTCATCTTTTCTATTTCAGTATGTGAGTATTCCTCTAAACCTTTAGTATCTACTTTTTCACTCATCACACCATTAGTATTTGTGTTATTCTTTTAATTAGTTACCATTAAGACAGGCACAGTGACAATTAACCATACTATCATTAGTAGAAATATACTAAATAGGCAAGCATTAATACATTTACGTTTAAAACTACGATTTTGATGTCCAGTCTCTGCTGTATTTGCCATTTCGAATTAAATTTGTTCCAGTTCTAAAAAACTAAAAACGAAGAAAAAACTCAAAAATCTAACTTAGAATCAAAAAATATCTAAAAAATCTAATCTATAAAAATATCTATCCAAAAAATAATATCTATCCTAAAAATAATATCCAACCAAAGTAGTGTATCCTCACACTTAATGGCTTTCTTCTTTACCCCCTCTTTGTCTTTCTTTTTTTTTTTTATATCTTCTTCTTCTTCTTTTTCAAATCTTTTGAATGATTCAGAATAATTTTCTCAAAAATTGTTGCAGCTTAATTTTCACAGTTCTTTTAAGGTGGTTCAAAATTGTCTCCTTCACTTTGCTCTGTACCAGTGTTTTCTTTGATTTGATCTGTGTTTTCAATTTCTTCCAACACCACATATGTCCATTCTGGTGCTATGTATTTCTTATTAGGAACTCTCACTCTTTTTGTTTTACGAACTGGTTCTTCTTCAGACTCACTTTGCTCAGTCTGATCTGAAACTTCAATTATCGTGTAAGGTGATCTTTGTTTCAGAGTGTATTTCAGTCTTTTCACTCCTTCTGGCCACACATCACCTTTTTTCGCTTTCTTAGCTTGCACAGCTTCCATTGCTTCATTGTCAAGTTGTCAAGTTCTTTAATTCAGTCCTGTTCTGTGTTGTACTTGCTCTTGATTCTCAATATTCACTTTCTCTTTTTCTTTCTCAACAGCAGTCTTTTGAGACCGAGTAGCTGGTACCCACTCTATTCGACTTACTTGTTCCTTGTTCGACTTCAGAATCTGTAACTTCAGACTCTATAACTTCATTTTCTCCACTATTTACTTCTTCTTATCTTTCAAGTGGACTTGGGACTCTTCTTGTATGACTTGCATGTATCCAATTTGGTAAGCCACCACACTTTACTGCTGTCGTTGTCACCTGTATCACCTGATAAGGGCCATGCCATATAGGCTCCAAACACGATTTTCTCACGTGTTTCTTCACCAGGACCCACTCTCCTGGATTTAGATCATGTGCTTGTTCTTGCCGAGTTGTCGTTGCAATTTCTCCAACCTGATGAGACACAGAACACACTACATCAGCCAATCCTTTGCAATAATCAAGCACCAGATCATCAGTAATATTCATCAGTTGATTTGCTGGTACAATCGGCTGTCTCATTGCTCTCCCCATAATAATTTTGTGTGGTGATAATCCAGTCTTTTTATCAGGAATACTTCTCAGACTCATTAATACCGAGGGTAAAGCATCTGGCCATTTCAGTGCTGTGGATGCACAGACTTTTGATAGTCTTGATTTGATAGTGCCATTAATTTGCTCGACCACTTCTGTTGCTTCTGGTCGACAGGCACAATGCAGCTTTTGTTCAATTTGTAACGCTGCACAAATCATCTGAATTATTTCATTATTAAAATGAGTTCCTCTATCTGTTTCTAAAGAGACTGGAAATCCAAACCTAGGAATTATCTCTCTTAAAAGCAATTTAGCAACTGTCAAGCTATCGTTTCTTCTTGTTGGATATGCTTCCACCCAACGAGAAAACAGACAAACAAAAACCAACACATATTTTAGTCCATTACAAGGAGGGAATTCTATGAAGTCTGCCTGCAACCTAGTAAAAGGTCCTGCAGCTTTCCCAATTCTGCCCCAACTAACAACTCTCTTTCTACCTGGATTTTGCTGCTGGCACACTGTACATCTTTGGCATAGACTCTCTGCAATGACCCTGAATTTTGGATTGTACCATGACTGTTTGAAGAGTCTAATCATAGCATCTCTCCCAACATGTGCTATTCCATGGTACATCCTTGCCATCTGTGAAAGTAAACAGTCTGGCATTACTGGCCTCTCATTTACATACACCCATACTTCATCATCAGATCTCTTCTTATAGCCTGATTTGATCCAAATTTCTTTTTCCTCATCACTAGCTTCTTCCTGCAACTGTTTAATTTCATCCCATGTTTCTATTGCAGAGAACATCAAGTGACAATTTGTATTATTTCTCTCTTTTCCTGTTTATTGAAATTGAATTTTATGCACAGAAACAAGCCACTTGGTCTGCGTATCTGTTCCCACTAGTCACATAATCATTTCCTGACTTGTGTGCTGAACATTTAACCACTGCAATATTTTTAGGCAATTGTAGTGCATTCAGTAAATCCTTCACATTTTTACTGTTTCGGATTGGGGATCCTGAAGAAGTCAAAAATCCACGTTGCATCCACAATTGACCAAAGTCGTGCACCACCCCGAAACCATATTGACTATCAGTGAATATGGTTACTCTCAAATTTTTGCCAGTTAAGCACGCCCTAGTCAATTCAATTAATTCAGAAATTTGTGCTGAATTTATCCCTCTTAAACAAGATGTTTCAAGAACCATAGCCACTGTACACACAGCATACGAAGCACTCAATATGCCTTTCTCATCTCTCAGACAAGATCCATCCACAAACATCACACAATTTGATTCTTCCAGTGGTGTATCTTTTATGTCAGGTCTTGGTTTTGTACACAACTCTGTCACATCCAGACAATCATGATCTGCTTTGTCTCTCACTTCTTCACAACTTGAACTCGGCAACAAAGTCGCTGGATTCAATGTTGTACATCTTGTTACTGTCACATTTTCAGCACCCAGAATCACTCTCTCGTATTTAGTCAAGCGACTATACGTCATATACTTCGTCCTTGTACGAGTTAATAGGATCTCAACAGAATGTTGCACATATTATTTTACTGGGTGTCCCATAACAATTGACTCACTCTGCTCAAGACTCACACAAGTAGCAGCCACTGCTTTTAAACAACCTGGTAATGCTGCAGCCACTGAGTCCAAAGTAGCAGAAAAATATGCTACTGGTCGACGTGCCATTCCGTGTGTTTGTGTCAGGACTGAAAGCGCACACCCATCTCTCTCACAACAGAACAATGCAAAATCTTTCGTATAGTCTGGCATTCCCAATGCAGGTGCTCGACAAAGACTATCTTGCAGCTCAATAAAAGCTTTCATGCTCTCTTCATCCAATTCAATTGGATCAGTCACATCTTTGTGAGTCAACCTTTGTAGAGGCTTGGCAATCAGTGAGAATCCACTGATCCATTGCCTGCAATATCCTACCATGCCCAAAAACATTTGAACTTCTTTCTGTGTTTTGGGCGGTTCCATTTGCAAAATCACATTGATTCGATCCTGTAATATTTAACTCCTTTCTCAATTTTATGTCCCAAATATTGAACTTCTTTCTGACAAAATTGTAATTTTGCTGATGACACTTTATGCCCACCTTCCGCCAAATGGTGCAGTAGAGCAATTGTATCTGTCACACATGCCTCTCGTGTTTTTGATGCCACCAGTAGGTCATCAATATACTGCACTAACACTGAATTCTCTGGCATAACCAATGACTCTAATCATTTTTAAAAAATCTGATTAAAAATTGAAGGGCTCTCTGTATACCCTTGAGGAACTCGGCACCATGCCAAGACACGGTCTCCGAACCGGAAAGCAAATAAATATTGGCTATCCGGATGTAAAGGTATTGAGAAAAATGCTTGACACAAATCAATCACTGTATACCATTCCGCATTACAAGGAATTTGGTAGAGAATCACTGCTGGGTTTGGCACTATTGGACAACAAGGTGTCAGGTCCTTGAATCCTCGGAGTCGTACGATGCTCAATGGGGTCCACCTCCCGATAGCCCCAAGGTCTGAGTGACACAACAGACTCAATGGGGTGATCAGGCGAGGGAAGGGAAGGATGGGGTCAGCGGGGAGGGAGACCTGTAACGAGAACAAATGACTTATGAAATCAAGCCCCCAGACCTCAAAGCATAACAACTGACCATACGCTATCTTTTGCGGGTGGCCCTTATACCTGTAAAGGAAAATAACAGTTCTTCGTCCTGTAAGGGATGTTCCTCTTGTAGAGAAGCCACCACCAAATCTATAAATGGATAACACGTTAATGCACAACACTACTTTGCCTGTACTATACAATGGAGAAGGGAGCATACGCTACATACCAAAGGTAATTTCAAAATGATGCTGTATAGGGGAGGGAGCGGAGCTTCAATCTGGATAAGCTCAACAAGCCCCTGTTGGTGGATACATAATAAACATGGCAAGAAATAATAGTCTCGTTATTTGAGCAACCCAGATTCTGTTGCCCCCTCTATGAGTATTCAAAGTATAATAACACGAGTTGCTTGGGCAAAGATTCCAATCCTTCTTGGAACCCTTTCCTTGCGACTTAACGAAGACCAACCGCAATGTCAAGTGGTCACGTTAATCACCCACTCATACTCTATATGATTCCAAGATAGCATCGTACAGAGATTAGCCCTGTAGTGCCATTGCCCAAGTTAATGCCGTGATCAGGATCAAGATCAGCGTAAGAAGCCAAACGACCAGCCCCGCAAGAGCCTTCAAAGCGGCTCGTCTAACGGAGCCAGTCAGCAGTAACAGACGTGCTTCCCCTCGGAAGTATTAACAAAGATGCCTTTAAGGCCCAACATAGAAAGACAGCTGCTGAAGTAGAAACTGGTGCTAACCGCACCCCTACCGCTACGATGTTTGTTCGTGTCGCCTTCTGCCTCCGGCTCCAGAATCAACGGCACCCGACCTCTGTTCCGGAAGCCTTCATATCCCCGGCTGCAGCCACGTCGTGACGTCACGTGCGTAACGCTCTCAATGCCTCATGGGAAGTGTAGTTCTTCCGAGGCGTCTGGTCTCTTCCGAGTTGCTTTGCCCTGGCAGTGTTCTTCGGCGGCCAGCACGGTGCGCCGCAACAGTACATCCCTCTCCCGAAGAACACTGACAGAGACAGGGCTTCCTAGGGAAGCGTCTATGGAAGAGCGCAGTGCAACGAGGGGCATGCACTCCTGTGGCGGGCTCCCATGAGTTCTCCTCGTTGCCATAGCCCTTCCAGGCTACCAAATACCAAAGTCTAGTGCGGTATATTTTGGAGTCCATAATACCCCGCACTTCATGTTCTACCTCGTTATTCACCATGATAGGAGCAGGGGTGTGCTTGTTCCCTGTATGTGACGGTTTAACCAGGGACACATGGAAAGCAGGGTGTATCCTCAAAGAGGAAGGCAATGCTAACTTCACTACCACTGGATTGATAAGCTTGGTTACTCGGTAAGGGCCTATGTACTTGGGGTTAAATATGCTGTATTTCCTGAACCTGATGTTCTTGGTGGATAACCATACATAGTCTCCTTTCTTGTACACTGGCCCTGGACGCCGATGTTTATTAGCATATGCTTTGTACCGTGTTTTAGCCGTCTTCAAGCCCTTCTGCGCTGCCCTCCAGCTCTGTTGTATGTGTGCTACTCTTTCCTGAACATCCGGTACAGTGGTAGTATGCGCAGGGCGCAGAAAAGGAGTGAACCGAGGGTGGAATCCATATGTACAATAAAAGGGAGTGAAGTTAGTAGAACTGTGCGCAGCGCTGTTATATGCCACTTCGGCTAGCCATAGCTTATCCACCCATGCCTCTGTTGTAGCGTCCACGTAGCACCTAAGGTACTGCTTTAACGTTTGATTCGCCCTCTCTGTCTGGCCATCGGTTTGCGGATGGAAGCTGGTGGAGATATTAGATGCAATGCCTAATGCCGCACACCACACCCTCCAGAACTTAGCGGTGAACTGTCCCCTCGGTCCGAAACTATACTTCTGGGCAACCCATGCAATCGGACTACGTGTACCAGTAATAACAGAGCTAACGTACCCGCCGTGGGGAGCTGTCTACAAGCGATGAAATGTGCCATCTTAGTTAAGTAGTCTACCACAACTAATATGACTGTGTGCCCCTTATCCACTGGCATCCCTACCACGAAGTCCACTGAGATGTTCTCCCACAGATATTCCGGAGTTGGAAGAGGCTGCAGGAGACCCGCGGGTCGAGCATGCGTAGCTTTCATTTGGGTACACGTCATGCATTCCTTTACCCATGTTGAAATGTCTTTCTTAATGGTGGGCCACCAGAACTGCCTTAACACCCTTTCCATAGTCTTTTCCTGACCATTGTGTCCTGCACTGGGCAGGATGTGGCACCACTTGAAGGCTTGTTTGCGCAAGGAATTGATAGGCAGCAACAGCTGGTGTCCTCGCACTGGTAGTCCCTTTGTCACCTTCCAGTCCTTGTTCCTTTCCAACCAGTCTTTCCACTTCTCATTGTGGATGTTGTGTGCCACACTCCGAAGGAAGATGTCGGTGCAGGTAGCACCTATCAGGTTTTGCGGGTTTATAATGGCGTTTTTGGGACCATTTTCATGGCATACAGGAGCCATTTGCCGGGTTAAGGCATCTGCCTTCTTGTTTTCGCTTCCCGGTCTATAAGTCACCAGGAAGTTATACTCTGCAAAGAATAGCATCCACCTTAGTTGCCTGGGTGTCAGGTGTTGGGCTGCTGTCATGAATTGAAGATTGCGGTGGTCGGTGAATACGGTCACCACATGCCTGGCTCCCATCAAAAAGTTGCCTCCAGTCTACAAACGCCTCCTTTATAGCCAGTAATTCCTTTTCCGCTACGGTATAGTTGTTTTCCGCAGGATTGAGCTTCCTTGACATGTACGCCACAGGGTGGAGTTGGCCGGTCTGTGTATGTCGCTGGGAGAGCACCGCCCCAACCGCTGAATCCGAGGCATCAGCCTCCACTATGTATGGACGATCCGGATCTGCATGCACTAAAACAGGGGCAGATGCAAAAGCTGTTTTCAAGGCATCAAACCCCTTTTGGGCCTCCTTTGTCCACTGGAAGATGGCCTTTTTCTCAACATCCGTGTGAGGGGCGGCCAACTCAGAGAAGTGCTCGATAAATCGACGATAAAAGTTGGCGAACCCCAGGAAGCATTGAATATCCCGAACATTCACGGGTGTGGGCCAGTTCTTAACCGCAACGACCTTCCTTTCGGACATTTCCTGTCCCCAAGGGGTTAGCATAACTCCAAGGAACTCGACTGATGGCACACTAAACTCACACTTGCTGATTTTGCAGTACAAATGGTGGTTTCGTAGGGTTTGCAATACGGTACGCACGTGTTGTGTGTGATTTTCTTCCTTGGACGAATAGATCAATATGTCGTCGATATATAACACTACGAACTTGTCCAGGTATTCTCGCAGGACATCATTCAAAAAGAATTGAAAGGCCGCGGGGGCGTTGCATAGGCCAAATGGCATCACCAGGTATTCATACAACCCAAAGCGCGTCTTGAATGCCGTTTTCCATTCGTCTCCGCTGCGCATGCGCACTAAATGATATGCGCCCTTGAGATCCAGACGGGTGTAGATCGCAGCCTTCTTCACTTGCTCCAGCAATACACTGATCAAAGGTAGCGGATACCTATTTTTAACCGTGATGGCATTCAATGCTCTGAAGTCTACACAAGCGCGCAGCTCCCCATTAGCCTTGGGTATGAAAAACAACGGAGACGCAGCAGGGGACTTAGACTCCCGTATGAACCCCAGCGCCAAGTATTTATCAAGGTAAGCGCGGAGATGATCATTTTCGGGTTCCGTGAGAGCATATACTCTCCCCGCTGGTATAACGGCACCAGGCACTAGGTCTATCTGGCAATCGTAGGGCCGGTGTGGTGGCAGCACTTCCGCCTTTAAGTCATCGAACACTTCGGCATATCCTTGATATTCCT
The DNA here is from genome assembly GCA_963921515.1 of Calotriton arnoldi. Classification (NCBI taxonomy): domain Eukaryota; kingdom Metazoa; phylum Chordata; class Amphibia; order Caudata; family Salamandridae; genus Calotriton; species Calotriton arnoldi. Next base: position 3,022,039 of record CAWUFW010000311.1, read on the forward strand.
CTGGTAGACTTACATCCTGTTCCACTGCAGTAGCAACGTGATGACAGGAAGCCAGGGCCAAGGCTGGGGTGACACAGGTTTGCTTACAGTGAGAGATGCAATACTCTGAAGTAAACAGAAGAGTATTTTCCTCCCAGTCCACCAGGGGGTTGTGTGTTCTCAGCCAAGGCAATCCAAGAATCAACCCGTATTGTGGCGCCTGGATGATGTTAAAGGTCAGGCTTTCCCGGTGGTCAGTTCCCTGTAGAACCTCCAAGGCTTTGGTTTGGAAACGAATGGGCCCAGAATCCAGGCGTCGTCCATCTACTGCAAACACCGCTTCCGGTGTCTCCTTTTCTTGTAAGTCAATGCCCAAGGAGAGAGCTTGTTCCTGGTCCATGAAACAACCGGTGGCACCAGAGTCCAGCATGGCCCGAACCGATCGCCATTCTTCCTGTATTAGTAACTGCAAATCCACGTAGAAATGAATATATTCATTCACGGTGTCATTTCCTAGTGAAGGGATGTGCTTCAGGCTTGAAGGGGTCCCCTCCTCCTTCTTCAAGCACGCTGGTTTTCCGTCGGTGGTTGAGCCCCAACTGTAGACACCTTCTTAAAATCAGATCGGGAAAATTTAGGTCTCAGCGTGCATTCCCTGATGAAATGGCCCCATCTACCGCAGTAGAGGCACAACCCTTTCTTACAACGGTAATCCCTTTCCTCGGTAGTAAGAGGGGAGCGCACTGCCCCAATTTCCATAGGTTCCGATTTAGCGCTTTGACTACTTTCGGGGGTTCTTGATGGTTCAAGACGAGGTGCGTATCTGTCCTTCTTCTTATATTCTCCTTTTCGCTCGCTAAGACGGTGATCCAATCGTAAGACCAGGCTGATGAGATCTGCACAAGACTCCGGTTGTGGATCAATCTGGGCCAATACGTCTTTCATCTCTTCCTGCAGTCCTTGATAAAAGATAGCCGCTTGCTTGGCTTCAGGCCAATCGGTTTCCGTTACCAATCGCCTGAAATCGTTTAAATAGGAGATGAGATCCTGGTTACCCTGTTTCAGCTCCAGCAACTCCCTATCTGCGGAGAGGGTGGCTGCTCTACGGTTGAACGTTTTCTCGAATTCAATGAGAAAGGAGTCCCAGTCATGCAGGAGGGGGTCATCTCTTTTGACTAGCGGTACGGCCCACTGAGCTGCATCCCCTGCCAGATAAGATATCAGGAACGCTACTCTGGCATGAATTGTGCTGAACGCCTTAGCCTTACATGTAAAGTGCAGTAAGACCTGTGTAGTGAACACCTGTACCTTGCTGCTATCCCCATAGAATCTTTCTGGTGAGGCTAGAGGAATAGGTGTAGGGATTTCCACCACCACCGGAGCAGCCCGTGAAAGGTGCGCTGTTCCTACATCAAAAGGGTTTCTTTGTATCCTGTCCACTTGCGCCTGCAACGCAGCCGTTTCAGCCCTAGAAGCAGCCAATTCGGCCTGTATCAAGGCCAAGGCGCCTATGATGTCCTCTAAGGTGGCCATGCCAGCATACGACCGGGAGGATAACAATTCGTGGGCCGTTGATTCTGTCAGGTCCTTGAATCCTCTGAGTCGTACGATGCTCAATGGGGTCCACCTCCCGATAGCCCCAAGGTCTGAGTGACAAAACAGACTCAATGGGGTGATCAGGCGAGGGAAGGGAAGGATGGGGTCAGCGGGGAGGGAGACCTGTAACGAGAACAAATGACTTATGAAATCAAGCCCCCAGACCTCAAAGCATAACAACTGACCATACACTATCTTTTGCGGGTGGCCCTTATACCTGTAAAGGAAAATAACAGTTCTTCGTCCTGTAAGGGATGTTCCTCTTGTAGAGAAGCCACCACCAAATCTATAAATAGATAACACGTTAATGCACAACACTACTTTGCCTGTACTATACAATGGAGAAGGGAGCATACGCTACATACCAAAGGTAATTTCAAAATGATGCTGTACAGGGGAGGGAGCGGAGCTTCAATCTGGATAAGCTCAACAAGCCCCTGTTGGTGGATACATAATAAACATGGCAAGAAATAATAGTCTCGTTATTTGAGCAACCCAGATTCTGTTGCCCCCTCTATGAGTATTCAAAGTATAATAACACGAGTTGCTTGGGCAAAGATTCCAATCCTTCTTGGAACCCTTTCCTTGCGACTTAACGAAGACCAACCGCAATGTCAAGTGGTCACGTTAATCACCCACTCATACTCTACATGATTCCAAGATAGCACCGTACAGAGATTAGCCCTGTAGTGCCATTGCCCAAGTTAATGCCGTGATCGGGATCAAGATCAGCGTAAGAAGCCAAATGACCAGCCCCGCAAGAGCCTTCAAAGCGGCTGTCTAACAGAGCCAGTCAGCAGTAACAGACGTGCTTCCCCTCGGAAGTATTAACAAAGATGCCTTTAAGGCCCAACATAGAAAGACAGCTGCTGAAGTAGAAACTGGTGCTAACCGCACCCCTACCGCTACGATGTTTGTTCGTGTCACCTTCTGCCTCCGGCTCCAGAATCAACGGCACCCGACCTCTGTTCCGGAAGCCTTCATATCCCCGGCTGCAGCCACGTCGTGACGTCACGTGCGTAACGCTCTCAATGCCTCATGGGAAGTGTAGTTCTTCCGAGGCGTCTGGTCTCTTCCGAGTTGCTTTGCCCTGGCAGTGTTCTTCGGCGGCCAGCACGGTGCGCCGCAACACAAGGTAGCACAATTTTATTGATTTTTTGCAAATCTTGCACTATTCTGTATTTCCCACTTGGTTTCTTAATTCCCATAATTGGTGAATTGCAAGGACTTCCCAATATTTCTTTTAGAATGCCTTGTTCAATCATTTGTTCTATTACAGGAATAACTCCTGCTATGGTCTCAGGACTCATCTTATAACTCTGCACCTTGTTTGACCATAATTTGAATAGGGTCAACACCCTTCATCAATCCAATTTCTTTTCCTGTAAAATCCCACACATCAGTTCTTACTGTGTCTCTTAACTCACCAGGCAAATCCTCAAATGTGAGTAATGAATATAGATCATTCACTTCTGTCCCTTGCTTTGCTAACATCATTTTAAAAGCAACATCTTCATCTGGTGTCTGAAAAGCAATACCATCCGGTGTACAATAGATGGTACAATTCATCTTGCAAAGTAAGTCCCTACCTAAAAGATTCACTGGACTCGTGTTACATACCACAAAACGATGCATATCTCTGAATATATGAACCTCCATTGGTTTTGTTATTGGAGTCTTAATATATTTATTTGAGGCTTCCACAACTTGGATAGTTTCTCCCAAGAGGGGTAGATTTGGAATTTCTGCTGCTCTCACAGTAGAACGGGTAGCACCAGTGTGCACAAGGAATGTAATATTATTACCTTCCACTTTCCCATCAACAAAAGGACTTGATTGATCTACCACTAGAGATGCGCCAAGCACGCACTCTTCCTCCCCCCTCAGGCACCGTCATTGAGATGAATCTGAATCACTCTCAGGACACTGCAACCAATATTGTTGTACATTCTGATTCTTACCAACTTTCTCACCCGTGTGAAATCCAGCATTCGCACTGTATCTCTGTACCTGAGCATTCACATTATTTGGCATAGGAGCTTGAGGTACTTGTATTTGTTGAACCTGTGTTGTAACTACCTGTTGCAGCTGTTGTTGATTCATAACCACTTCATTCTGCATCTGCGGATTGAAATTTTGAATCATTCCATTATTTCCTAGCGAGGATTTACACTCGTTCTTCCAATGTCCTAACTTTCCGCACGCATGACAAGAATATTTATTTTTCATTTCTTCTGTATTATTCTTACCTCTACCTTTTCCGCCATTTAATACACCATTCATTTTAGGTACCTGACCATTTTGAAAATTCTGATTCTGTCCTTTCATTTGAAAATCTGTTTGAGAACTATTGACATAATTCCCATCTTTCTGTTGCGCCACTTTCACTTGTGCCTATATCATCTTCTCTTTTAATTTCTTATGCCTCGACTCAATATCATCACTACAATACTTAGCATATCTCAAAATTTCATCCACTGTCTTACTCTGCCAACAAATCAAATGTTGCTGAATCAAATTACTAATCTCAGGTTTTAATCCAAATACAAACCTATACACAAAATGTCCCATATCTTTGTCAGTTATACTTTCAAAGCCACTATACTGTTTAAACACCTGTAAAAGCCTTTCATAATATGCATGCACTGATTCTTTTGACTCCTGTGTTGTCCTATCAATTTTAACCCAATCTGTTTCTTTTGGAGAAATGTTACCCTTCAAGTAAGAAATTACCTGATTATATTTTTTCATCACTTCTTCTGAAGGTGCTCCTGTTTTAACATCTCTAGGATATTCCTCTTTTGGCCAATCAACTGCAATTTTACACTCAGTCCATAAATCAGCTGGAACTACAATGTCAAATAAACCATCCAAGTCTTTCAACAAAACCTTTGAAACTTTTACAAACCTCTCTACCTGTTTGTACCACTTACAGGCTTTTCTCTCAATCTGGGGAAATCATTATCCTGTCTTGACCAAGGAATGTGAACATATCCACCACCTGGAACTTCTCTCATCGGATATATCATTTCAACTTGCTCTGCTTCTCTTAACGGAAGTAAAGAAGATGCATTCACGTTTTTACTAGCAATCATTTCTTCCTTCTTTTTCGCCCATCTACCTTTCCATCGTTCCACATCACCCCATCTCTTCAAGGTATTAATCAACTCTTTTATTTGCAATCGTTTACCAGATGTATTCAAACTCTCTAAATCATTTTCAGTAAAGTCCAATCTATATGTTTTCTGCAAAGCTTTAGATTTCCCAATATCCACTCCATATTCCTGAGCAACGTCTACCAATTTCTCATATAAATTCTTCACTCTCCATGTAATATTTTTACACAAAAATAGCAACTCTTCATCCTGATATTTACTCAATCTCTCTGGGCTTATTGTGCCATTAATCATTTCTTCCAGATCTACTCTCAATTTACCTATATCTATCCTCAATTTAGACTTATTAGTTTCTGTTCCTCTTATCCAATCATCTAACTCCTCTGGCGAAGGTCCCACTGAACCCCCTGATACTGGAGTCATTTCTCTCACATTCTGCACTAGTTTCCTAGGATCTATCTGCACACTTCTTTTTGGTGTTTCAGTCACTTTTTCATTTACTGGAAAATCAATTAATGAGGCACTCCTCTCAATTTGTTCCAATCCACTAGCATTCCTGACATTATTCATAGGAATTGTCAAGGTATGCACTCTCGAAATATTTTGACCCTCACTGTACAATGGAACTATGGGACCAATTGTTACTAGTACTGACAATGCTTCTGCATTTAAACTCAACTGGCTAATTTTCTGAGTCAACTCCTCTCTTGTTCTATTTGACATGTCAAACTCTTTTTCCTGTAACTCTCGAATACCTAATGAAGACTGTGAAGCGGCCGGAACATGTGTAACTTGTGAAACTTGTGGAACTTCTATTTAATTAATGGTGCACTCAGAGAAATCCCATCCGGACTCTCCTGACATGGTGAAGGTCTCTTTAATAGCATCTCATCTAATAATTCATCATCGATTTCATTTGGATCCATATCTAATTCTGAAATCTCTACATTATTCTTTTTCTCTTTACATTTTCCTCCAGCCTGATCCTCAGCAACTATTACTGGATATAACCCATCCGCGATCACTTCTCTTCTCCATCTTTTCATCTGATCATCCCACCTAGCTTCTGAATACCTCCTCAATGTATTCCTATATCTTATCCCATTCCTGTCTCTCTCCCTTTTATACGCCTCATGTTCCCATTCTTCAAGTGCCTCATACTGCATAGGTCTGGGATTTGGTTTTAATGAATTTATTTGTCTTCTCAAATTCTCTAATATTCTCACGTTAAAAGTACCAAGCTTTGGAAAAGCTAAAACTCCATCATCTTCCATTTAACCCATCCAATTCTCTAGCCATGTACACGTATGATATCCACGCTCTAACATCATGAAAGAAGCAGGTGATCTTGGAGGAGGTACAAGAAGTCCCTCTCTAGTAACTAGCGGTTTGTCCTTTTTAAAGAAATCTTGTATTCTTTTTACCATCTTCATTTTAAACTCTCTTTTTCTTGCTAAATAAACCAAAAACAAACAAGGAAAACCTTCCGTAAATCTTCTCACTCTATTCGCTGAATCTCAACCAATACCAGTGCAACTCACACCAACCAACCAATCACGGCTCACTACACACCCACTATCTCGACCAATGCCAGCGCGGCTCACACCAACCAACCAATCATGGCTAACTACGCGCTCACTGTCTCGACCAATGCCAGCGCAGCTTTTTGTGACGTCAGTATAACTCCTGCTACTGACCCTCCCTTTACAAAATAATACGGCAATGTGCTACAAGGTTTTTCTTAACTCAATTCTTGTTAGAAACAACACAAAACAATGCTTCTTTGTCTGCTCTACTAATAAAAGAGATAGTTTGAACATTCAAAGAGATTTCTTTTACTTCTCGTAAAATAACGACCAGTGCTACTCTACGCCCAATCAAGTGAAAAGAGGTCTTGGTACTCTTTTGGGGATACTAGCCAAAGATTCGGAAGAGAATTTTCGAGTGAAAATGTCTTGGTACTCCTTTGGGGATGTAAAGCCAAAATTTCGGAAGCAGACTTTTCACTATTCCACACAATCTTTTCTCAACAGAATAAATCCCTAAATAACATCAACAGCATCTCACTGTTTGATATTACGACAACAGACAAAGTACTTCTGCAGTGTGATACTTTCCCACACTATTCCTCTGTCCCTTGAGGCTAAAATAACATCATACCGGGATCTTAGGCAACTCCGTACCCGTATTTCCAGACTACATGAAACAAGACAAACACTAACTTTTCATATTAATAACCAAAAATCATTAATCAATAATTATTGCCAAACTAATCAATAGTAAGCATCCTCTGCTACCAAAACTGATCCAGCGCTCAGGGATCAATAAATTTGCCACAAACAAGGCCCAATTACATTATCTAACAAAGTCCCTTCACGCTGGGTTCAGTGTAATGCAAAGTTCTTACCTAACTTACCAATCTCCAACCGAACCTGCATTTCTCATAGAAAATAATGTGGCGATGACATCTTTTTATAGTTGAATAGTTATAGGCAATAATCTATAAACACACCCTAAATAAAGACGAACACAGTGTGTATATTTATAATGTTTTATCTAAATAATGTGAAATAAATGCTCATCAGGTACCAATACACAGTACAAATCATGAAATATCACTGAGTAAATATTTAGCAAGGAAAATGACAAATTCACATCACATTGACAGTGCATTGAAGGAGTGGAAAGGCGAAGAGAGAAAAGTTTCAGAAACAAAATACATTTGCAAATAATAATGCAAATTCAGGTTTCTATCTATACTAACCCAGAAGGAACAGGAAAACTACTCCCTGGCCACGAGAGCAGCAAAGCCCCTCAAGAAGTTTTGAAAGGGCAAAGTCTAAGTCAGGAATCAGGAACAGGAAGAAAACAGGTAGGCCTCTACAGCAAACCGACGGCAGCGACGATCATACCTAACGTCTCCAACTGCATCCGCATCAGCATCGCCAACCTTACCCCTCCCACCAAGGCACCTCAATTATACACTAAAACCCAAATGTCCAACCCACATTTGTTTCGAATGAAAGAAAATTTTACATTTAATTGGTTAAGGAAGGGGGTGTACTGTCACACCACACTCGACATGTCCATCTCTCTCAATGTTCTATTGGTTTGTTTTTTCAACATCACAACTACATCATCCCAGGAAATACAAGTATACAAATATCAGACTTCAGCTTCCTTCTCTCCGCTAATGTTTCCAGTTCTGTTACTTCTTGTGCCACTCGTGCGCTTCCAGAGGAAACGTTCATCACTTGCTGATTGTTTTCCGTCTCCACGTTTAACTTTTGGCAGGCACACGTAAATTCGAAGGTCACTTGCCTTTGCCTTCCCTCCACATTCTCTTTTGCTTTTTCAGTTAATAAATCATTTTTCCTTAACCCATGCTTCTACAGAAAATAAAACAAACATTATTACTCATTTTTAAATGCTTTTTCTATACGCATCCTCCCAATGCTGCATCTAACCATGCGCAACCCATGTTAATATTTTTCATAACAAACGTTAATAACGTGCAGAAAAGCAGCTTTAGTCTCTTTATTTTCATTAGTCAAGCATTTGCGGCCTAGTTCAGTGCTTTAGTGCGCGCTTGCGCAGTGTTATTTTCCCTCATGTTAGTTATTAAAACCAAGCGTTTTTCACTGCACACTATTAGGAAAATTAGAAATTGTTACCAGGGGTCTCAATCCGAGCAGGTTTCATTTTTACGAAAATCCTGCTCCATCACTTGTGAACGTGCGTAGCAAAAACTTAACTTAACATATCTCAGAATGGTACTTGTATACACTGTGTGTTATCATTGTGTGCTCGTGTCTCTTGAGTATGCTTGGCTCTGAACAGACACCTATGTGCATCTCAAAGGTGCCTGTGACCTCTGAAAAGCCACTGCAGATGCATTTCGAAGGTTCTTGTGACCTTTGAAAAGCCACTGCAGACGAATTGAAGAGACGGTGCTGCAAGCACCTTCCCAAAACTCCAGTCGGCTCCATGACCCCGAGCCCAAACCCTGCACAATTAACTGCCCCACCCTTCCTTCCATCTCTGGAGCAAGCCCAGAAGCAGCAACTGCACCCCATAATGCCCAAAAAAGCCACAAACGCAAATCCTGCTTTATCAATATTACCACCTACATCACCTTCAAGTATTCAAGTATTACCATTCATGCTCAGCTCCTCCAATGCATCTCAACTCCACCAGCAGTGCCCGCTGGTATTCAAGTAGAGGGCTCATGTACAGATCCTGCTATGGATCTCAATTCTGGCATGCAGCTGTCATTGTTTCTCTGCCAGCACTGGCGCTCACAAACAGCCCTGAAAATATATCTCAATCCTGACCTACAGCACGATATTCTTTTCTAGTCTGAGTAACACCAAAGCGCACTCCCAATGCACCTCAGCCTCTGTTTTAAGGCTGTTGCTCCGACTCAAGATTTCAACTGTTATTACAACTGAGATGGACAGGGCCTATCCCATGAAGGGTGTACACACCATGGACAATTTATGCAGCCCATGTGCATTCTCCCTCCACAAGGATATTAAAAACTACCCAAATAACATTTCACAATTGCATGCCAGACCACATTCTCTCCATATCTGATGCAACCCAACATCCAGCCCTAAACAGACTCACATTGTTTATTTTGGGAAGTGTGAGGAGCGCCATGTCTAGTGCGGGCACAATAAAGGTGCTGATGCGGACTTTCCCAGATAATCTCTTCTCTCTCATTCCTCCTGCCTTTCCCACCTCTGCCCCACACCCCATTGTCTTTAATGGTTAATGTATTCTAATGGATAATGTGCTGCATGGCTAAGCACTTATAAGGTCCCAAAGGCGGCACATATTGGCCCTGCCAATGAATGTATTTACTTAGTTGTGTAAAGTAGATGCTTTAGCCTTAGAACGTTTGTGACATTTTGTATTCATGCCTCAGTACCTTTCTTTGCACTTTGTCGGCATTATCGGATTGATTTTTTTCAACTTAATCTATTTGGTCATTATGATCAAATTCTAAATGTGTAATAAACATTGCACATTAAAAATAAAGGTAATATACAAGAGCTAAGCTATATTTTAAAACTAAACAGGCAGCCACAAGTGCATTTACCTTGCAAACAACAGGTCATGATTTGAATACTGCAGCAGGTGCCGTAGCACCGGGCCCAAAAGTTGTCAGAACTCCTCTAAACACATAATGTTGCTATATTTGATTACTAAACAGGCAGTCACAATTGAAGTTACCTTGCAGTTAAAAGGGACTTAACTTGAATGGTGCAGCAGGTGCAGTGGCACTGGGGCTAAAAGCTCTAGAGACCCCACTAAACCCAGATTATTGCTAAAATCTAAAACTAAACAGGTAGTCACATGTGTAGTTACCTTGCAGACAACAGAGTAATGATTTCAATGGTGGAGCAGGTGCAGTGACACCAGGACCAAATGCTTTAGGCACCCCACTAAACACCTAAAATTGCTATATTTTTCTACTAAACAGGCAATCACAAGTGCAGTTACCTTGCAGACAAGAGGGTCATGATTTGAATGGTGCAGCAGGTGCAGTGGCATCGGGCCCAAAAGTTGTCAGAACTCTTCTAAACACCAAATATTGCTATATTTTACTACTAAATAGGCAGTCACAAGTGCAGTTATTTTGCAGGCAACAGGGTCATTATTTGATTGGTGCAGCAGGTGCAGTGGCACCAGGCCCAAAAGTTGTCAGAACTCCTCTAAACACCTAGTAATGCTATATTTGAAAGCTACACAGGCAGTAATAAGTGCAGTTATCTAGCAAGCACTAAGATCATGATTTCAATAGTGCAGCAGGTGCAGTGGCACTGGGACTAAGAGCTCCAGGCACCCCACTAAACACCTAATATTGCTACTAAACAGGCAACCACAAGTGCAGTTACCTTGCAGATAACAGGTCATGATTTGAATGGTGCAGCAGGTGCAGTAGCACCAGGCCCAAAAGTCATCAAAACTCCTCTAAACACATAATATTGCAATATTTGAGTAATAAACAGGCAGTCATAATTGCAGTTACCTTGCAGTTAAAAGGGACTTGATTTGAATGGTGCGCAGGTGCAGTGGCACTGGGGCCAAAAACTCTAGGGGCCCCACTAAACCCAGATTATTGCTACATTTTACTACTAAACAAGACAGTCGCGCATGCAATTATCTAGCAGGCAATAGGGTCATGATTTGAACGGTGCAGTAGCACCAATACCAAAAGCTCCATGCACCCCACTAAACACCTAATATTTCTATATTTTATTACGAAACAGACAGTCACAAGTGCAGTTACCTTGCAGACAACAGGCGCATGATTTGAATGGTGCAGCAGGTGCAGTGGCACCAGGCCCAAAGGTTGTCAGAACTCCTCTAAGCACATATTATTGCTATTACATCAATTAATTCTATTATTTCCCTATTTCATTTTTCAACATGCTGCTATTACTTACCTGCACTATACCACTAGTAACGGCACAATATATTGCCTTTTTGTACATAAACAAGTAATATCACTTTAACAGACTTTCTGTAACTTATATTGTACAACTACTCAGCAAGCTACAACTTACAACAAAAAACTGCTTATTATTAATCACATAGGAGAAATCTAATGCATTTACCAATGCTTCTCAAAACATGGCATATTCTGTTAATGGCCGCCGCTTTGCGTTAAGTGCTGGTCAGAAAAGCAATTATCCCTTCTTTTACCTCCCGTTTATCTTCTGAGTAGCTTTTGAAGTATCAGATCTGTCGATTGGGAAAATGAGAAAAGAAGGACTGAACACTAATGCACGCTATTACTGCAAAAAGTCTCATGAGTCGACTCGCCAGTCATTTAATAGTAATGTGAAAAACTCGAAATCCTCTTATTTTAGAGAGACTTCCGTTGTAATATACAAAAATAGAAACGAGTTGATAAATTTGCCGTTTGTGCTAGAAAAATCTGATTCTGTCGTGATTATTTGCTTGGACTAGGTATCAAATTTTAATAATGATGATGGCGTGCCATCTAGTGGTTTTTTGAGACTACCGCAGTCATATTTTCGTAGCTAAAGGGGGCCATTCTGTGTACAGAAAAAAGACAGTTCTTTATATTCGGCCCTGCATCTTCAACAATCATCAACATTAGGCATGCTGATTTTTTTTTTTTAAGATGTCAGCTAGAAACGCAAACCGAAGGTCGACAATTTCGTGGCACTATTAATTCACCAAACAGTGAAAGATGTGTAAGCAGGGTCGGGCTGGCCTCAAAGGCTATTTGTCATTGCCAGAAAAGCTGGTCTGACAGGAGTGTGGGGCAGTTTTTTGGCTGTTTCTGGGCCTTTCTTATGATGTCGTTGCCCGGTTTTTACGGATGATTTCTCTGATATTATCACAAATATTACCTGCAGCATGCACAAATGCATGCAGTCCCCCATAGCTTGCTAAACACCTATAGAGCGTATTCAAAACTGCCTGAATTTGGAAATGTGGGACACTTTTTAAGCTATTTGATCCACTAATGGAAGCCACTTTTATTTTAGTGTCTGGGCCTATTTTCTGTCCAAATCCGACATTAGGTGTAAGGATTAATTAATTTATGTATTGGAATGATTAAAGACATTCTGTTCGTAGGTGACCACTGCCTCATGTATACAATTATATGTTCATTCTCCGACTGTAATAAAAAGTTATTTTGTATGATTTAAAATCACAGTATGATAAATGCAATTAAAAGCCATCAAGGTTATATTAGCATCTTTATACAATATCAACTAAAATAGTGTGGGTGCGCTGGACCCCTAAACGCTGAACCATTGGGAATGAATGCAATACCACATGCAGGTGGAAGAACCATGGAGTAGAGCTACAATACTGAGCTCATGCCAGTTAAAAATAAACAAACATGACTCTACATGCAGCAGAAATAAACAGAGGATGAATGTGATGAGACATCTATTTTGAACAAGTTAGCATGGCCAGAAAAAATGCACTTTAACAGGTCATATAAAATTGTTCCAGAAGCAATAGCATGATATCAGTATACATATGTAAATTTGAGTGTAGATTGATATTCTGCACATTATTAATATATGTACAGTCCTGATTAGTGCACAAAAGCTCCCGCACCCCCCTAATTATTCTATAATCACTAAAAGCGTCAAAACTATAATAACGACTGAATCACTTTCTGTTTCTTGCATTTCGATTCTTTCCACACTTTCAGTTGATTATGTGCTCGATTTCTGGCTTCTTCCATCTCTAGTTTATACCTCTTCTTTTTGGGCAATATCTTTTTCTCTTTACATCCACATTTTGAGAAAATATTAACATAACCGAAAGTTGTAAGGGATCTAGGAGGGCCAAAGGCATGTGTTAGAACCAAAGTCTGCGGTTAAGTATGGTAACTGAGACTTGCAAACAGATTCAGTAGAAGCTGTGGCTGTAAGGGTTCATGGTCACAGCTGCAAATGAAGACAGGAATGTAGACCAAAGAACTAGCTTACCAGCCAATCTCATGGGCAGGTCTAGGTCACACTACTTAGAGCATTGTTAATTCTTGGTCATTGTCAGTAGTCTTATTGACTATATAGAAATTGTACCTGCACGGTTCTTGGTGCAAAACCCAATCCTGTGCACCCCTGTCCTTGACATCTTTGCTGGGATATTGCATAGGGCCCGAATGGCCATGCATTTATCTGAGTAGCTGAATGACCAGAGGCAGGAACTCTTAACAATTATTCTGCTAGGAGCAGTCAACAGAAAAGGTGCAAAAAGTTTCCTAATCATGCTTTCTGCCAGTGTCGTTCTTCAAGGAGTAGAACTTTGATAGTTGTATGCATAACTGTTGTATATTTGGCTACGATCACGTGTGTTTGTTTTGTGCCCGACTTGAACACGTGCAAGCCCCATGGCCACATTAGGGCTAAATAAAAACGCAAAAATGAATACAATGTGTGTGGTCACATTCTACTGTGACCACTTCTATGTGATACTGGACAAGGTACATCCCTTCCCCACTCTTCTATGTATAGCCCACAGGTCACTTTCAGGTAAGGGACCGGTGGTCATCCAGTCCCTTACCCACCGATACCGTCCTAACAGAGCCCTCAGGTCAGAAACTAAACATCTACTGGCAACTCCAAGAATAACGAGAGCACGAAGTGGCGGCCGCCTTTACTCGTATAATGTGGCTAAGATCTGGAATGGCTTACCTCCGCAGATCCGTGCCCAACCGAACTACCTCATCTTTCGGAAGCAGATTAAAACATTACTCTTCCCTAAATGAATAGCTTTCAGATTAGTGTGTTAGCAGGCATTAGCGCGGGGATGCCCATGGGTAACCAGGCGCTTTATAAATCTTGTTTTCATTTCATTTCATTCATTCATTTCTTCTGCCAAAATTAGGGGTGCTGACAAAGGTAACACTTAGGGAAGGTTTTGCCTATTAGCAACACTACATCTATTCACTGGCTCGCCAGTATTAAGCGCCATAGTGGCAAAAATAGCTGCATCGTTACCAGCGGTATCAAGGACTGAGACTTTGACGTGAAACGCTACATGACAGCCAATACGCGCTTCCTGTTGAGATCTATGCGGAACCCGACAGACCTGTCGGTATGAAACTAGACAGGGCCCACTCTGTCTTTTATCCTTGCGAGGTTTATGAAGAGAGTACTACCAAGTAACAGGAATACAACACCACGAAAGGGTAACATCTGTGGTAATAACTCCCAGTTTTCTTGCAGAGTTAAATAAAACCTTAGTTTCAAAATTTCATGACCAACAGCATTCTTCTAGTCCATCTTTAAGGCTAAATTGACAGTTTGTTGGATCATACACTTCAACATTTACCCTTCTTCTTTCTCTTCTTCAGACAGAGATGCCGGATATGTCCACTCAGGCAAAATGTACTTTCCATTCGAGATTCTCTTTCTCATTGGTCTCTTAGCAACAGGTGATTCCCTGTTACTATTTTTAGACTCTTTCAAATATTTGTGTTTCTTCTCTGATTGACTCTGATCTTTCATTTTCCCAATGTCTTCTTTTACTAGTTCTCTTTGCTACCTTATGCCACTTAACCCCTTGATGCACTCGCTCGACTCCTGTTTCTTCACTTGTGACTACTGCTGATTTTTTTCACTCACAGTTGCACTTTGATCAGCGTCTCGACTCACTGTGTATTGCCTCTTTCCCGTAGGGGTTATTGAGACTCAAATTCTCAGATAAAATTTTTCATGTATTCGATCTAAAGCTGTTTCTTACTGCTGCTTGTGACTTCGCAACAGTTCATCATTGCAGTTTTCAAACTGAAAATGTCTACTTGAACATACACCAAGATCTTAACCAGGACCTTCACTCTCGTGAAGTACTTTGCACACGTTACAAAAGAACATGCTTGTTTTTGTGCTACACATTTATTTTACAAATAGGCCACACATGTTTTGTTATTCAGTTCTTATGCTGGGATTCATAAGGAACATTTCGTACAAGGTCCAAAAACACTGTTCTCTGTTTTCGCCGTGGTCGGACATTAACACCTAGACATAATAGAGAAGTTCAGCTGCTGTTTTGAAACAGGCAATTCTTATCATATAAATTGAGACTTGTCATTTTGAGGGACAGGCTAGACTCATTCTCGCAGAGCAAAGGTCCTACGACAAGAGAGCTCCTTGGCCTAAGATGTAAAGCAACTATCTATGCGTGCCAGGTATGGGGTCCCCTGATAATCGCAGAGATCTCTAACATCTTACTTTGTTTCTACAGTGAGGGTAGGTTTAGGCAGATCTGTCTTTCAAAATGTTAGGGCTTTTCATTGTGTGCAGTTTGTTGATTGTCCTAATCACATTTTTGACCTGCATATGTCTTCTAATTGCTGCGCAGTTGCTACAAAATTGAGCACGTTAGTTTCAATAAATATTGTAATCTTACCTCGTGTCTCATTATTGTTTATTGTGGACATGTATGAGTGAGAGAATGAAAGGTGATGGCCTGCTACTGCGATCCCTGTGAGGGTCTGGAGTATCGGGTGCTAATTTACTTGTTTCTCTAGAAAGGTTAGGAAAGCAAGTAAGGCACTATGAGCACGTCTGGGTTCGGGCCCATAGGTACTGATGTGGTATGGTAACTCAGTTCCTGCATACTGATGTTCCGTGGTCCCAGGAATTGTCCTGTTTCTAAGCAGAATCTCTGCAACATGGGGCAAGCAATGTTTGGTCTGGTATTTATTCATGGGTCTCCTGAGTAGTACTTGTGCTTGTCCACAATATCCTTATATCTCCCACCGGAGCCGTCCATGGTGTTTGGGATTAATCCTCCACAGTCTTTAGGAAGTAGCCTTTTACTGTTAGTTTTTCAAGCTTGAAAGTTTCAAAGGATTATACCCATTTATTGTGTTGCTCCTTGTTTCCCATTCTGTTTTCATTATGGCTGCACCACAGCCCATTGTTATTCTTATAAATAGCAGACCTGCTGTCCTTGTACACATAACGCAACATGAACTCACTAATCAGGGTGGTGCTTTTATCTTTGTGGTAAAAGCGGACCCCGCTTACTGCTTTGACGTTTTTATTCTTGGGTCGATTTTCCAGATGTGGATGGGAATACTAACACATTCCATACATACACCACACCTCCCACACCAAATATATATAGACCTTCTGCGCTTATGACAATACCACTGTCTTACTGGGAACACCATACTTGGTTCCTTGGAACTCTCCCACATGTAGCTTCACCTATAGGCATGGGTCTCTTCAGTAATGATGGGGCAACCTGGCTGGCTTTAGCTGGATATACTCCATTTCCTAATATGGCAGCTTCTACAAACACAGGCTTTTCACCAGGCTCTAGTTGTATTATATAGACATTTAACTCAATTTGTTTTGCACACCTTGTTGGCACAACCAGCAGGGGTTGGCTTGCCTGGGCAAACCCAGCTGCATGCAGTGCCTACAATAAGTATTTACAAACACAAGGAGATGATGGATGGAGAGCTGAAGCTTTTCAGACACCCACCCCCAGTCACAGATCTGGGTTGAAACCATCATCGTTCTTTAGCTCACTTCGCCACCCCAGTTCAAACCCAGCTATATGCAAATCAGTCTTGACCCTGTGCCTCATGGGAACAGTCCAGCCCGAACAGCCAAGCCAGGTCTTCCCTGGACAGGAAACAAGCATCCTGGGACCGGTTTCAAGGTAACACCCCTCATCAGCCAGGCTAGCTTGAATCCAGTGGCAAAGTGAGCAAGGGACCCACGCCTGGGCATACCCTGCCAACTTAGGGCGAACAAAGCAAACACATGAGATGACGGATGGAGCGCTGAAACTTTTCAGACACCCACCCCCAGTCACAGATCTGGGTTGAATCCATCATCGTTCTTTAGCTCACTTCGCCACCCCAGTTCAAACCCAGCTATAGGCAAATCAGTCTTGACCCTGTGCCTCATGGGAACAGTCCTGCCCGAAATGCCAAGCCAGGTCTTCCCTGGACCGGAAACAAGCATCCTGGGACCAGTTTTGGGGTAACACCCCTCATCAGCCAGGCTAGCTTGAATCCAGTGGCAAAGAGAGCGAGGGACCCACATCTGGGCATACCCTGCCAACCTAGGGTGAACAAAGTAAACACAAGGAGATGATGGACGGAGCACTGAAACTTTTCCGACACCCACCCCCAGTCACAGAACTGGGTTGAATCCATCATCGTTCTTTAGCTCACTTCGCCACCCCAGTTCAAACCCAGCTATATGCTAATCAGTCTTGACCCTGTGCCTCATGGGAACAGTCCAACCCGAACTGGCAAGCCAGGTCTTACCTGGACCGGAAACAAGCATCCTGGGACCGTTTTCGGGGTAACACCCCTCATCAGCCAGGCTAGCTTGAATCCAGTGGCAAAGTGAGCAATAAGTAATTGTTCATTCATCTATGGGCAAAATACCCACTAATCGTGAAGAAATTCCATTTTGTATTGCCAAAAAAGTAGACCAACTTGAAGCTGTGTTTCTCCTTATAGGACCACAACACAAAAACATAATATTCACTATGTGCTTACCCTACAGAATGGTTCCCACTATTGGAGACTGTAACACCGGGGGACGGTGTTCGCAGCTTCTATGCTATCAGTCACAGCACTGCCTCAAAGTCCATCTTAGCAGACGTTTTAAAACAAATACAGACCGAACACCAGGCAGCAGCTGCCCTGGATTTGGGGATGAAACTATTAGGAATGATTCTGTCAAACATTAAAGGTGAAGACCTTCTCTGGCTATATGCCAGCGGCTCGCAGCAGTGCCACTTGCCAACAGTGAACGCGAGTTCCCTATAATTGTTGCTGATATGTATACATCCTTAGGACGCAATAATTTGGGAACCAGACCTGCGAAGCACCTTTTGGCAAGCCTAGCACTGAAAAGGAAGCCAAGCAAGCCTGTGAGTCTGTTAAAAAAAACATGGGATAAATCTAAACAACAAAAGAAAGGTAAACCTCGTCGAGGTTCTCCACCCCTGGAGTCCTCTGAGAGGCGGTATGTTTTTGTGATCACACTCAAATCAAGACTCCAGACAGGTATCAGGTTCCAGAGACATGTTCTCCTAGTTCCTTTCAGAAATCATCTGACAAGCAGTATGACAGAGGAGGGCGATCTGAACGCAGACAAAAAGAGTGTGTGAAACCGAAAAAGGAGACACATCGCTCGTCTGACGTGAGGATAAAAAAGGAGGAAAACCCTCTTCAATATAAAGCACCTTTTCAGAAAAAAAAGGTAGCATTTATAACTGTTAAATATGTGTCAGACACTGAGAACCCTCCTCCTGAACAGGAGTTGGACGGTGACTCTCCTCGACAGTGCTGCAGAAGTCACCATAGTGTGCTGGAATATCCAGGAGTTTCTGGTAGCAAAAGCAACTGATACTTTTATTACAGTTGAGACCCCAGACAGGCGCGTAGCCCCTCCAGATAGATTACATGATCTGACCATTCAAATTGAGGGCGACATACAGTGCACCATTAAAGCAATATTGTGGGCATATTTAACTTTGTCTTATGACATTCTTTTGGCAGAGGTCGATTAGCCCCCACAATTCGTACAAACATCCCCACAGGTTGAGGATGTAATCCTTCCTTCCTTTTCTGTCCTTGTTCCTCACCAAGTTAAACAAGCTTATGCAGCAGAATGGGCTCTTGCACTAGCCCCTGCGCTATATCTTAATCATGTCGCCTGGGATAGCCTTATCATGCTATAACTATAAGGTCCAGCCCGCAAGTAAAACCACAATACCCTATCAAATGTGATGCTAAAGGGCCTGTTAAAAAAAATATTCTCTCAATTTGAATACCAGGGAGTAATTGATCCCTGTGTCTCTCAGATGAATAATCAAATTTTCCCTGTGTTGAAACCAGATCGTTCATATTGTATAGTCTTAGACTATAGACATTTAAATAGTCATAAACACACTTTTGCAATACAAAATACACATAGTGCGGCAATTATAGACAATATAGTCCGTAAAAAAAAAAACGACCTTGGGTATTTCCAATAGCTTTTTCTGCCACAATCTAGCACTTGAAAGCAGAGATTGGACTTTGTTTTCCGGGCTTGGTTTTCAAATGAAATACAGAAGACTCCCAATGGGCTACAAGAACAGCCTGGGGCAATTTGCTGAATACATAATGCCAATTCTACATGATATCGACCCAGATGCTTTGTCCTTCGTAGATGACATCTACCTTATGGATGATGAACTAAACCCACGTTTAGCCAGAGTAGATCGCATAATATTGGGATTTGCTGAACTTGGCTATAAGTTCAACTTTAAGAAAAATCTAATATAGCTTTTCTGAAGTGTGCACAATTGCAACCTCCATATCAATTGAAGAAATTACAGTCCCTGCTAGTATTTCTTGATTTTGGCAGAACATATACACCTGATTATGCAGAATGCATTAAACCTCTTTACAAATTAATACACCCCGATTTTTCCACTACATGTTGGACATAAGAACACACAAATACACTTGCACAAAGGAAACACATTATTGTCGTCACTCCTGTGCCAGCCTTAGAGGCTGTCACAAAGGCTAGCATTCCAAATGCTAAAGCCTTCCATCCTAGATGGATACAGTGGGCAACATCCTTATTAGCTTTTGATGAAGACTTTGTGTTTGACCCGTCTTTGCAGACACAAGAATTCTTACAGTGTGAGCATGTATATCCCATGCCATCTTCTCTTTCACCTCTTGATAAGTATAAATATATTGTTTACACTGATGGTTCACCCTGACCTGCTATAGGTTCTAAACAGCATTATTCCGCGGTGTTCACCACTGTTGTTGGTGTGATGTTGGATGGAAAATTCCAACCATAAAAATCTTGCATGCAGTACCTAGGAGACTGCACTGAGCAGTTGGCTGAACTGAAGGCTTCATTTCTTGCACTCAAACATATGGTTCCTGAACTCCCCACACAAGTGTGTGATTCTTATTACTGTGTACAGTCCTTTAATGATAATTTACATTATTGCAGACAGAATGGATTTAAAGACTCTAAAGGCAACACAATCAAGCATAAAATGCTTTGGGTTAAGGTGGCAGACTTCAAAGATAAGTTGCCACTGGCTCATGTTACACACACATTGAGTCATCAAGGTGTGGGACCACATGTTGTTGGGATTCTTTGGTTGATAAAGCAGCCAAATCTGTAGTTGTGACTGCTACTGTTGTTGTGATTACTCATTCTAAAATGATAATAGATTCTGATATCTTTGGTGCCGTTAATGGTTAATGTATTGGTAATAAAGACAGCTCCCCTTTACCGAAGGGTTATCTATCTAAATATATGTACCACTTAAGTGAAGAAAAGATTCCTTTTGCAACTATTTCAGAAGCTGGCGTTTGTTTGATTCCCAAATAAGATTGCAGACTTGCTTTAGTCATAGCTGGGCACAAAGTTGTTGCTTTGGCACATGCAGGTGTGGTGGCCACAATGTTGCTGCTACAGCAACGTTATTGGTGGCAGGGCTTATACCAACATGCCAAAACATAGGTTCTGTGTTGTGACATTTGTCAACAAATTAAAGCTTCCACAGTGGCTCATCCCTCGCAGACACACCTGTTAATTTCAAACACGCCTTTTGGCTGTATTTATCTGGACCACTGTGGTCCTTTAATTTCAGATACTGCATTCAAATTTATTTTAGTTGCATTTGATTCTTGCTCCAGGTTCCTCAGGGTGTGGCCATAGCGTTTGGCTGACGCTCAAACTGTTATTAAAGGCCTGCAAGTCTTTATCGGGACAAATGCATGCAGTGCTCTCCACTTGGACCTGGGCCTGGCTTTTGCTTCAAAAGCTTACTGAGATACTATGCCATCCCTGGGTGTACAGGTGCATTATTCTTCTCCTTACTGGCCTGAGGGCAATTCTGTTGTGGAAAGGATGAACTGTGACTTAAAGCAGTCCTTAACAGCTTGAGTATTAGACACTGGACATAGTTGGATCCATCACTTATACGGGGTTCAGCAGGGTCTTAATAACCTCCTTAAGAGATATCTGGGTGAGCGGACCCCATACGAAGTACTATTTGCCATCAAGATGTACGTGCCAGAACGTGACGGTCCTGATATTGTGGCGGCAGACAATCCTAGATAATTGTTGTGCTGTCTTACAGGACCTATGAAAGTTCTATGATACCCAATCCAATGAGCATTTGAAAACATCAAACTCTGTGAGAATTGAGGAGAAACCAGAAGCTTCTGGCTAGATTCCAAAGAATGGGGATTTTGTTTGTGAAAAAGTTGCAGTGAAAAAAGAGTTTAGCCCGTCATACCGAGCACCGATGCCAGTCCTTGGCATCCAAGGCTCCAGAACTGTGATCTTGCCACCGCTTCCTGGTTCCAAAAGACAAGCGTTTTGTCTCCATTGAATATGTCAAACTACCCCATGTGGCTGATTTTTAACAGTAGGCCACGAGGAGTCCTTGGTAGTTCCCTAAGTCCTCTCTAGCATACAGAAAATTCCTCTGCAGCTAGTGAGCACCACCGAAGCATAGCTGTTCCTTCCTCTTCAGCTGGGGGGTGACAAAGAATGTAATACAATAAGCCCTGCATCCGCAAACAGCAACACAATTGAAGTGAGTACTGCTGTTGCTACTGCATTTTCTGCAGCTGATTTCATTTATACAGACCCACCTTCTGTTGATCCACCTCTTTTGGATTTTTTGAGTCCTGTTGTAGTACCAGAGCCACCAGTTCTCCAACTAACTGCCTCTGGGTATTATATGGATCAAGATGATTTTTCCTCTGACACTTCTCCATTAAGGATCTGTGTTTTCATTTCATGGCTGAAACACACTTATCTGGTCCAACATTGGATATATGTTTGGATTACACTTTCCTTGGGTTTTTTATTTCTGTGTATTGGTTTTGTGACAGTTTTTTTCTTGCTTATTAATGGCCACTATCTTCCAGAATGCCTTGCTACAGAACTGGTCAATGGGGTGTTGGCCCCCCCATTCTTCTTCACATAAGCTGAAAAGAGACTTGTTCCTCGTGAACATTTCTGCATTTCCAGTACCTGATGGAATTGTTTGGGATAAAGTACCTTTCGATATATTCAGTCCTATGGACATCAGATATCATATGTATTTCGGGTGTCTATGGGTGATGTAATTGTACCTGGGTTATATACAGATGATTGAGATGTTGAAACTGTAAATCCCATTTCTGACATAATTTTTTACATCGAGCCACTGTTCAATGCACAATTTTTAATTATACACAATGGGAACATTGACCGATTTCCCCGCAAGGGAGTTCTAAAACATATAAAGAAAAATTCAGGTATTTTTCCGGAAATGATATGTTAGATACAGCCTCATACTATTTCAAATTAGTCCCTACACCACCAAAGAAATATATGCTTACACAAACTAAGCTTATATATACAGCTTTGTTTGTTACCCAATTGGCCATTAAAGGCTATGATTATTGGAATGAAATTGATATGAGGTACCAAACCCTGGCAAGTTCAGGGAACAGAAACCTTGTTTCGAGCATGTTTAATCCCAACACAAATGATCTTGTTAAATGACACCGTCCAACAGACTACTTGTCTGGGACTGGCTAAAATAAAAGAAATGAATGTCCAAATTATTCCCTCAATTGCCTGCTTTGAAAATTGGCAAAATATGGCAAATTATACTGAAGAACAACTCAATAGTATGTTGCAGAATAGCCCAATTTATTCCACATTTTCAGGTCCTCACAGGTGGTTACTGTGGCCAGTGGACACATATGGTTGCCATGCTCACTTTCTGAATTTCACAGACCCGCTTTCTGTCTGCCGTTTGTTTGCCCTCATTACCGCTGCTGATCCGGAGACCGGGGGACATCAGGCACCAGCTTCCTTTGCGGTGTGCAGCCGCCAGCGTCATTGTTCTGCGCCAGGAGGCGCTTCAATAGTAGCCAATTATCCCCAAAAATATCCTTGTTTCCCTCTGGGTAGTTGGAGGATTCATCTTCTGAACTCCGTTCTTTTTTACAGTACTGAATCTTTGTAGGGGAGAAACTTGTGACCATTGTCAGCAAGACGATTCAAGAGTGCGATTGTATCTAGTTTATAGTTTTCTTTTGTCTTTGATTCACAGGGATTTCTATTCTATTCACAGGTATTTCTAAAGCGCATAGCTACCACAAAAGGCTCCCCAACGCTATGGATTTGATGCCACCAAAAGATCATCAATGTATTGGACTACGACTGAGTTACAGGGTAATTGCAAATTTAGCAAATCTTTCTTTTGAATCTGATTAAAAATAGAGGGACTTCAGTATACCCTTGTAGAATTTAACACCAAATGAGGACTTTATTTTTGGAATTGGAATGTGAAAAGATATTGACTATTCTCATGCAGAGGAATGGAAAAGAACACATGGCATATGTCAATAACTGTATACCATTCTGCATGTGCAGGAATTTGGAACAGTATAACAGCAGGATGTGTTACCACTTGACAACATGGAATTGGGATTTGATTGACCATTTTAAGATCATGCACTATCTTCCACTTACCACTCTGTTTATTAATACTCATCACAGAAGAATTTGTCATGGCTGCCACTCCTTGCCAGATTTGGGGTTGACGCATCCGTGACTCAGGTGGTGTTCCGGTGCACGGGAGGCAGTTTAGTCTTTTTTCTCCATCCTGTGTGTTGGTACGCCACACCCAGAAGCCATGCATGAATGCAGTGGTGTTCACAGATGCTGCTGCTTACAAAAGCCACGTTCAAAGGAATAAACATTCCTGGTATTGTTTTTACAAATACCCAGGCTTAATACTTACCTGCTACTCGATTTCCTGACTAGACTTATTCTTTCTGCTTCGTCCAGGAGGTTGGTGTCCACTTTCTGGGGCTACCTGGTTTTAGTGCTTTGCCTGCACTGGAAACTCCAAGGAACCTGCAAGATATACTTTGAGAGAGCCCTTACCAACAGATGACTGCAATTTATAGGTGGTAATGCATGCATGGAATTTGTTGTGTGGATTTGCACTTACTGAACTGGATATCCTGCTTGTGCCCATCTGTATCTAGATTTCCTTTTGAAAGTTTCTGAATCACAAAAAGACAGTACTTGATTGGATTGGGAAAAGTGCACTTCCTTTTGCAAGAGAAAACATTGACTTGATTCACTATAAGGATGTTAAAGACTTCATTTTGGTTATCCTCAGTACAGTTCTGCAACTATTATCTGCCTCAAGGATAGGGTTGAGGGACTTGTTGGGAATGATGAGATAATTCCCATAAAAAGTTCCTTCTTGATAGAAATATCAGGTAACCCAAGGGACTCCATAGAAGAACATTTTTAATCAAAGGTTGGGTGAACTCGGATTCATTTAATGTTCACTAATGTACTTTTTGTTCTCAAGGCCCATTTTATCCATCAGTAGAACCACAAGTGGGAAAGAGGGAAGTTTTGGATAAGCAGGGAATGTATGGAAGAATTCTGTCTCTGTATAAAACGTACTCACCTATGCTGAGAGGGAGCGGACAGAACAGAGGACAGTATTTTTTTATTCCAATCCATTTCCCCTTTCCCCCAGAAACTACTGGGCCTGGATCCTAATGAAGTACAGGGCATGTTCGTTTTTGGGTGGTGTTGGGAGTTTGCTTCTTAGATGGTGTCTCGCTCCTACAAGATTGCACAGCAAGAGAACAGGTTAGTTCTCACATACTACAGAACTGCAAAAATCCCAAGCACCTTCTGTAAAATACCTTGTTCACTCATCTTTTCAATGATGGGTTTCATTCCTTCTTCTGCCTCTCTTGAAAGTTTATGTTGATGAATTCTAGGATAAATAGCATTAGGTTTGACTTGATAGTGGTGTTGTACTTTTTGTATGTCATGTTTCCTTTCCTGTGAAACCCCATACCTCTTCTTTGACAGTGTGTCTTAAATCCAGGGGTAGGTCATCTTTTGAAGAACCGGGATCAGTTGAACTCTTGAGTCTTTTGATTTTATTTTAAAAACTGAATCTTCATATTGGGTTTCAATTGCAACATCAGTGTGCAGTACATCACACGGTTCATCTTGCAAAGACTCTACCAAATAAATTAACAGGGCTCGAATCACACAATATGAACTGGTGGCTGTTTTCCAATGACCCTATTTTATCTGGGAAATCTGCTTATTGCTAATGCCACCAACTTGGACTTCCTTTCCCAAAAGGAGTAGGTTTGGTACCTCCATAGAAAAAAACTATAGAGTGGGCGACACCAGTAATGATAAAAAAAATAACACAGGGTTGTCATCCACCCCACTATCTACATTTGGGCACTCTGGTCTGCCTTTAAGACTGCACCAAGCATGTAATCCTCCTCTCCCCTCATTCACCGTCATTGTGAATTTGTCTCTGGTGAAAACAGAGGAAAAAATTGCTCGGAACTAATGGATTCTGTTGGTACCTTGTTTCTCATGTTTTGCTGCACCACTGTAGCTATGGTCACATTTGTATGGAATTGCCCTTGATTTTGCACATTCTGCATAGGAGTCTGTTTGACTGGGGCAGCAAACTGCATCTGGATTTGATTTACGTTTCACTGCATTTGGCTAACAAAATCTCTGTGGATTTCATCTGGATTCTTTCTACACTCACACTTCCAGCGTCCAATTTTTCCACAGATGTGACAAGCAGCACTCTTCTTCAGAATACTAATATTTGCATTCACTCTGGAATTATTTACATCTGCTCTATCATGAACATGAGTCTGCAGCATCTCATTTTTCCTCTCCACTCTTGGCATCCCTTGCGTCCCATTCAATTCAGAATTGCCAGGATACACAAAATTTGAATCAGAGCCCACCATCTGATTTCTATTGTTTCTCTGAATTTGCTTCAACTGTGCAATCATCGGCATCTCCTTAATCTTCTTCTGCTTTGTGTCGAAAAAAGCACTGTAGTTATCTAACATACTTCAGAATCTAAACAATACAAATTAGAATGCCAACACATCACACTTTGCTGATTATGAGAACAAAACTCTGGATGCAAACCCAGAAATAAAGCCAATACAAATCCACTAACACCTTTTTTCTCGTGCTCTTCAACAGTGCTATACTTGCTATAAATCTGCATAAACCTTCCATAATAAGTGTGCACTGACTATTCTGGCTCTTCTGTAGCTTTCATTATTTTCACCCAGTTTACTTCTTTCTCTGGCACTTTCTTTTTCAAGTGTGCTATCACCACTTTCTATTTTTCCATGACCATCTCAGCTGGAGCATTGTTAGGTGGAGCTCTTGTTGGTTCTTCAGTTGGCCAAGCAACAGTAGCCTTCCCTCTGTCCATAAATCACTAGGACCAACCACTTTAAATGATGTATCTAAATCAATCAAAAGTATCTTCAATATTGTCACGATTCTATGAACTACTTGTCAGTTTTCTCCCTCAATTCTGTAAAATTTGTAAAGGCTTGAGATAACTCCTAGTCCAAGGCACACACATAATTACCTCCATAAAATTCCCCTAAAGGAAATTCTGACACTGTTTCTGGTTCCAAATCACTAATAACCTGCTTTGTTTTCTTAAATTGTCTCAGTATTTTTCTTTTTAGTACTAGGTTTCTTTTTCTAATGTTTCTTTGTATTTCTTCAAGTCTCTTCAATCTCTAGTGTTAGACCCATCTCCATTATTTCCTCTTCACTTAAGACCATTCTGTAATTCCTCTGTAAACCCTTTGTCTTACTTATATCAACTTCATGTTATTCAGCTAATTCGTCAGTTTTATTATGTGCTTCATTCGCACACCTCGCCGCTACTCTAATCAGGTATCTTGTTTCATGCAGCTTATATGGCATTAATCTGTTTAAGTCTATCGTTCACTACGAAAAGTTCTCCAAATTCAGTCTTTAAAAGTGCAGTGTTAGTCTCTCTCTTTTTAGAAGGTACAGTAAGCACATTAGAAACAATAGAAGACCCAGCGGCGGAAAAAATAGTATCTCTACAAGTACTAGGTAAAGCTGTCAATGTATTCTCAGGTGGAGCACTTGCACTCACAGTTGTACTTGCACCTGCTACTGCAAGCCACAACAGTCCCTGTGCATTTGTGCCCGGTTCACCAGCTGCACCCATGTCATGTACCATTGGTCTCTGTGCTTGCATCTGCATACCATACGTATATGGAGGATGTCTAAAATTCAAAAGATCATTTAAAAAGTTATCTTCCTCATCTGAATCTTTTTCTGTGTCTTGGTTCTCTCTGTCACCCAGTTTTCATTTTATCCATTGCCTGGTTAACTATTGCAGGAAATCCTTCCACAATATCCTCCCTCCAAAATCTTTACTGAAAACCTGACTTGGTTTCTAACCACTGTCTTAGTGAACCTCCAAACTGTTTCACAATGTTTTTCTCTCTTTCTCTGAGGCCATTGGATCCCATTTATTCAGTGCTTCAAATTGTGTTGGTCTCGGTATTGACTTCCCCCTATTCATTGTCTGCCTCATGAAATCTAGCCTTCTAATATTAAAAGTACCCTCTCAAGGAAATTGGAAGTTCTTGTCACCAGTAGTATGCTCATGCCAGTCTTGTATCGATGTACAAGTAAAGAACCTAATTTTCATCAACATCTTGTACACAGGTGAGCCCTTTGGAGGAATCTTCTCTCCCTCCATAGCTGGTACACTAGAAACTTTAGGCTTTTTCAATATAGCACCCATTATTCTCACTCAAATTATTTATAAAAATGTACAAAACAAGTAACGGAACAACAACCAATCTCATTGCGGCTATGCAAAATGTCACCCAATCACAATGTGATGCTAGTGGCAAACCAACCAATGACAGTGTGAAACTGTGGTGATGTCTCACTAATCTCAGCGCGACTCCTCGGCTGACTAAACAATTGCAGAGCTACGTTTCTGTGAATGTGAAAACAATACACACACCGGAAGAAAGGGCTTTACCACAAATACATAGGGCCCGATTCACAAAAGTGATCTGAGACAAAATCCTAACTTTACGACTTTCGGTATTCACAAAAGGCATTTAGAAGTAGTAAAGTTAGGATTTTGTCTTAAGTTTGTCTTAAGTTTTGGTCTTAAGACAAAATCCTAACTTAAGTTAAACTTAAGTTAAACTTAAATTAGGATTTTGTCTTAAGTTTTGGTTTTAAGACAAAATCCTAACTTAAGTTTAACTTAACTAAAGTTTAACTTAAGTTAGGATTTTGTCTTAACTTTGTCTTAAGTTTTGGTCTTAAGACAAAATCCTAATTTAAGTTTAACTTAAGTTTAACTTAAGTTAGGATTTTGTCTTAAGACCAAAACTTGAGACAAACTTAAGACAAAATCCTAACTTTACTACTCCTAAATGCCTTTTGTGAATACCGAAAGTCGTAAAGTTAGGATTTTGTCTCAGATTACTTTTGTGAATCGGGCCCCTTATCAATAAGCAAACAGAAACTTGGCTGCTCAATCTAAGCAGGAGAAAATCAATAAGTTAAATGAAAAGAATCTAGCAAACAATAAGCACAAGATTCCTACCTTCATGTCTCTAGTCAAACACAATTCAACGAAAGCAGAGTCCCATCCAACAGCAATCCACCTCTGGCTAGTGTACTTACTCCTGTGCACTGAAGAGCAAATAACAGAAACCAAATTTAAACACGCGCAACCTGGAACAAAACTTGTTAATTCAGCAAAATCCTTACGTGTGAAAGTGGCATCTTGTAAATCACACTTCCAATTTGCAAACAACTAGGAGAAGGGGGGAGTGAGGATCTCAACTTGTTAGACTATTGGGCTTATGAAACGAATATAGCGCTTTACTCCCCAAGCCCTAATCACAATAAACTAAAAATAGACAGATTGTTTCGAGGCCACAAAATTAAGTCTTAATAAGAAAGAATTCTTTTCAAATATTCATAGTTATTTAATGATATCTTTTTTATTTATCCATCAGAAAGAGAATGGGCAACATGTGTTTCGCAAAGAATAATATGATACAATCATCACTTCTTCAGGACCAACAAAGTAAATCTATTGAAATGCTAACCATACTAGTAGCATAGGAAAGTCTTCTAAGATTTCTGGCTCACCCCTAAAAATGGAGGGTTTACATAGGAACTTTCCCATAGACAAGTATGGAAAGTGCAGATTCATCATAGGGAGCAAAAAATATATATTTTCAGCAAAACAGCAAATCAGAAATATGACTTTTGAATCGCCATACAGCCTTACCATCTAAGTAAAAACCCACTACATAAATATTGATTCAGCCCTCTCTGACCTACTATCATCCGTGTAAGAACAAACTAGTTACATAATGAATAATGAACCATTGCAAAGGAATGCAATACTGCTTGCAGGCAGAAGAACCTTGAAGAATAGATACAATACTGAGCTCATGCTAGAGAGTCCTCTTTGAGAACAGTGTCAGTTGGAAATAAACAAACAAGATTCGATTGACTACATGCAGTAGAAACAATAAACAGAGCACGAGCATGATGAGATATCCATTTTAAACAAGATGACATCGCGGCTTAGCTGAGGCCTAGTTAGCATAGACAGAAATGCACTTTAACAGATCAAATCATTTCAAAAGTGCGCAAGCTTGGGCCCACTTAGCCATTTATCTTCAATTCGATGACCTTTGTAGCAGCTAGAGAGGTAAGAGGGAGAAAACAATCACATTGAATCTCAATACAGAGAAATCAATTTGGTCACACAATAGTCCACGCGACAACTACATCTGAGATTAGTCAAATTTAATTATAAACTTGAATTATGTAGCTATTTTACATGCTGACCACAAATCACTGGGGAATAGGATATCAAACAACTTATTCAGATCGATCCACAACACCTTCGAGATTTTCACAAATTGATCAACCTGTTTGTATCACTTTACAGGTTTCTTTCTCAGCCTCAGGAAATCATTGGTAAATGCTGCAAGGTCACCTCTACTTCAAGGTACATGCACATGACGTCCACTCGGTACTTCCCTCAAAGGGAAAGCCTTGACACCCATTCCCATTTCCCCCAAAGGAGGAGGTTCTCCCATTATTTTTTTGGAACCCTTACCTTTTGCCCATATTTCTTCCTATTTGTCCGATGTACTCCAAATCCGAATATTTAGAATTAATTCTCAGATTTGGGTATTCAATCCTGGTAATCTCAGATTCTCTATGTCCTGATCGCTAAATGTAAGTCTATGATTTTTTTCTGTAAATCCTTTGTTCGTTCTATATCAACATCATATCTCTGAGCCAATTCAGATAATTTCTCATGAGCTAGTCTCGCTCTCCTAGTGACATCAGCAGCACAAGGGGCTTGTAAATAAGCCCCTTAGTTTTTAATTTACCCACATCTATCAAATCGACTTTTACAGCGAATATTATAGTTCCAAGGCTCACCTCTGCACTCTGAATTTCATTAGAATTATTATTATTTTGCTCCTTCAACCATTGGTCTAAATCTTAGACATCAAATAGATGTTGGCTTTCAGAAATCCTTTTTCGTGTAGTGCTGTCTTAGGGTGTACTATTACGTATAATCGGGAGAGTTTCCCATACAGGTGAATCCATACCAATCCAGGACAAGACCTTGTAGGTCTGAATCCATTCTGTACCACAGAAGGATCTGCACTCACTGCACACAGTGAGCTCGCATTCATGGCAACTAACAGGACAAATGACATTCTCTGGCTATCTGTTCCTCTTTCTAATATCTTTGCTTCTGTAGAAGCAGGCACTCTCTGCCTTCCGTTCCCAGCAGGACTAGGATCGTACATAGGGACTATGAGACCAATAGTAAGCGGTACTGTAAAAGCATCCGGAAGTTTAGAAGCCAAATTGGGGTTGCAATTTCCTGAAGAGCCTGGGACACAGGCTCCCATATTTCCTCCTGCTATAGTCTGTGTTGTGCCAGTTGATATAACCAGGACTAGAAGCAACTGGTGCTGAAGTACTTCCAGAATTACCAGTAACACTCATATTTTTCCCACCTCCAAAGTGCATTTGATTATATGGGCTGGACATTTGGCTAACAGTCTGTCTAAAAGGCGGTCGCTTGCATCACTGTCACCGTCCTCGTGCCCCTCTCCCTCCTTTTTCTTTTCCTTTATCTTTCTCTCAGTATCATTTCCATTGCTTGTTATGGCATGGTATAATTTCGCTCCCTCAAACAAGTTTAGTCTCCATCTCTTTTGTTGTTCATCGCACCTCACATCTGCATAAGCACACAAACAATATTCCTCTCAAATGGTCAATTATTCTCAAAACAAAGGTACCATAGTGTTGTGCAGTTCCCAGGAATCCCCAGTACCTGTGCATTTTGGATGACCTAAACTGAGGGCTTGGTGTCCCAACCGCTTCCGGACACCCCCACAGGATATGTCAACCGTTAGACCAACTAGCTCTACAGTGCCACTACCACCCCTCTGTATCTTACAGTGGTGAAGGTAGTTTCTGGCAACCACTGAACATGACAACCCTGACTCCTCGGGGATCGTGGAAAACAGTACAGTATTTTTTGCTCAGTCACTCGTGCTTGCTTATTCTCAGAAAATACACAGGATGGCGATAAGGACGTTTCAATAAGTAGTTATTGGTCTAGCGTCAGTCTTGTGTAAAACATATTTGCTGTGATAATCAGGAGACAGAAGCATACAAAAGAAATCGCAAGTACTAATATATTAACAGTAGATACATTTCTACCATAGTGCTAAAAAGATGAACATATACAGTTCAGATAAAATAGTAGCATTTGCATATTCCTAAAATGGGCGCCCCAAGTAATTTGCCTAAATGTACCTAGCCTGGATCTGTATTCGTAGCATGTATATGCGTGTATGTACCCAAGAATACCCTAGGGTAGAACCATCCCCCTCACCTGATGGTAAAGAACGAAGGACCCCATCTCTGCTCCGAGGATGACACCACACAAGGGATGTCAGACCGCTGCGTGTCGAAGATTCAGCATGCAGGACCCAGTGTCCGAATCGATATGTTTTGAAAACAGTCACAACTGTTTTGAAAACAATCATAAATGTTTTTCCAAACAAATGCAATCATGCACAGCTGGCTGTTGGCCAAGGATGAAAAAAGTGGTGACCCTTATACAGAATAATTATGAGTTGCCTGAGGGCATGTTTATGTACGTCAGGTACAGGGATTATGATAGAATACTAAGAGCCTGGTGTTGAATAGACAGGAGCAAGCTACTAGGTAAAAGGTCACCTGTTTCAGAACCGTTATAGTTGTGTGGATGGGACAATGTATGTAAAAAGGGGTATACATGACAGGACTAACCTAAAGGACATGACAATAGCGTGGAATCATTAATGCACCATCTTTCTCTGTGACCTGGTGCCAATTCTTAAGCCTGATAATAGTACCAAGCCCTACATTCGTCGCCATTATAATGAGCTGGTGTATCCTCTGGTGGTGCTTCCTCACCAACTCAAGTAGGTTCATCTACATCTCCTCGTATCATATCCCTAATTGCTTTAAAAAATCTAATTTTTGAAATTGTATACCTGATCAAATGCAATCAATTCCAGAGTCAATAAATTTCAAATTCTGTAATAATGCACCCGACAATAACAATGCAACACCAGATGACGAATACAACCAATCCCAGTGCTGCATTACACCAACCGGCTTATGGCACACACTCACATCACTCTTACTCCTTGCAGCAGTTTACCCTCCTTCACAATTTTCCCCACACTCTCTCTCGCTCACTTTTGATTATACTAAAACAACAACAAATAGCAACTGTCTAATCTGCTAAAAAAATCGATAGAATTCAATCACCCAAAGAAAACACATTCACGAATGAAACCTCGACCAGCAGGGAATCACTTAAATCAGTATTGTTTCCCTTCTGAGCAAAAAGGTCCACCACACTAATTACAACACTACCTTGCACACAAAAGTTCCCTATCTCAATTGGGCCGTCGTCAACTTGTCATGATAAACCCCAGAAAACATTAGAAGACAATTACAACACTGCGTCTTCTGCACCTTTATTATATATACCGGGATTTTAGGTAATGTCGGACCAGATAACAACTTCAATAACAACTTCAACAACTTAACACCATATTCATACGACTCTCACAACATCTCCGCCAGACATCACACAATCAATATTGCATCACAAGCTAAGCATAATCCTCTTAAACGCAACGCTGCTAATACTCACTCCTCCGCCGTCACTGTTTCAATGCACGCCACTGGAACTCCATCTATTCTCCACGTTTCAATCCTGGATTGTAGACTAGGGCCACTGGGTTTGGGGTCTAGACTGTTCTAGGTTAGATTCTATCTCCCTCTAATTCAAGAGCTAACCATCCTCTGTTACCAACTGAGAGAGCTTGGGCCCACTTAAACATTTATCTTCAATCCGATGATCTTTGTCACAACCTGAGAGGTAAGAGGGAGAAAACAATCACAACTGGATCTCAATACAGTGTAACCAATTTGGTTACACAATAACCCACTCAACAACTAAATCTGAGATTAGTATGATTTAATTAAAAATTTAGAAACAAATTGATATAGACCAGCCTCAACATTAGTATATAGAAATACAAAAAGAACAAAATGAGTTAAAAGCTCCTAAAGAGATTCACCCTATGTAACACAAAGCAGACAAGTAACTCTATAATGACAATGCAAATAATCAGGGAAAAAATGAGTATTAAACTGCAGCACATTATTCTCAAAGGTAAGCATGAGCAAGCTATCTCTCCCTACACTGTCTTAGAGGGACAACCTTAAACTTAGAAGCATTGAATAAAGATGAAATTTAAAAGGTGTCAGCTGTCAGAGTCTTCAGTAGAAGACACTACAACCATGGGTCACGTAGCATAAAACCACACAAGCAGACACATAGATCTGCTCCCCATGAAGTCCTAAGATGTCTCTCCTGTCCCTCACTAAGTTACAACACAAGATATCAGTTGTATTCAAGGTTGACAGTCTCACATGACTTTCTCTAGTACTTTTCCATGGTGGCGACACAACTGGATACTTGCACCACTGATTCTACATCGTTAAGTTGCAACTTAATTTGTCCTCGGTCATTCTTCTCCTCCTTCATGAGAACTCGCCTCCTTGCTCGTTACCGTGTTTCTCCTTGACAAACTTTGTCTTCTCATACCTTGCTATATAATAAAAACAAAACTCTTCTATGCTAACTAATGAGGCTTTGTCCACACCTACAGTGGAAACAAAAATACAAGCAAATACATTCTACATTGAAGGTTTAAATATGAATTACATGTTAGACTTTAAACGTGAGCTTGAACTGAACGGTTTCTTGAGGCCCACTCTCATGTCAATTTAGTAGTGCACAGGATTACAGAATGCGTGCAATGTGTTAATTTCTAAACAAATAATAAATGCAGCTTCTTAATATATGAATAAATTATAAAGAATTACGAAGATTTCATTCCAAATGCACCATCATAGAAATCATTCTTGTTACACGTATAAATGTTTAAACATTAGTCTATATATACACATTCTATTTGATTAATCTCACAATGAGACATATTTTAAATGTTAACTTCTCCTGTCACATTAATATGTAAATATTACACATACCTTTATTAGTCTCGTTCTATGCACACAATTATAAGTCTCATTAATCTTCACATCGAGTACTTTAAATGTAAATATGCAATGCTCCATTTTCCTTAGCAATATTAATTACAAAGAATATATTCAAGTGCTTACTATGCATAATTATGATGCACTCCTACACTCCCTCAGAATGGGATCAAAATTACACTGCTCCAATAGCAGTAGCATCATATCAGTAACTACATGTGAACTTGAGTGTAGATTGCTATTCTGCATGTTATTATTAATGCATAATTCTGATTAATGCAGAAAAACATCCATAAGAGGAGAGTTTAAAAAAACATTAAAAGTCGTAAGAGAGCCGTAAAGAGGAAAAGTAAAATGTTGTTGTTCACCTCTTGATATATGTTTTGAAGACAAAAGACTAACTTCATGAGATCTTTTAATTAACTTACTAACTGGTGAAAATCTATATAAAGTTACTGCATGTTAGCAAGCCTTTTCATGGTGATCCTTCCAAACCTCACTACTAGATTGATGATTTGCTTGTGTTTGCTGGAGAAGGTTAGTGTGGCAGCTGAATCCATCAGGGTGCAAGTGCAACAGTGCTGGACAAAAAAAACTAGATGATCAATACTCTCTAGGTCACAGGCGCAGATGCAGCAGGCATGGAGCTATCCATTGATGTCTGTTGAAGGTGGAGGGAATCCCTTTTTTACTAACAGAAAATAATGGGTTTACTCAATGAATACTGAAATCCTCGATTTGTTAATTTTTTCAAATGTTCACTCATATGATCTTTGTTTGGTGGATTTCCAGAGCACTGACTTTCATTTGAAGTTAGACATTTTCACAAGTGAGTCCCAGTCTCTTAGTTTATGTTTCTCCAACAGTTCTGCTGTCTTTGCGCAATGCCGTAATAGAAATAAATTATTCCCGGGCCAATTCCAACCCCTGAATAGCCACAATTTGAGGGCATCTGGAGAAGATATGGGGCATGCTTTGTTGTAGAACAGATAACTTTTCCAAGTTGTTACAGATATTGTTTTAAAGCTTAGTTCTATACCTAGACTATGTCGTGAAGTTGCATGTTCAGATTGTATCTAAATTCTTGTCTACTCATTCCACAAATACAGACCTGCCGTATGACATGATTGGATCGACTTTACTTTAAAATAATGTTATAGCTTCAGAGGTAACGTGACAACCATATGAGTAAACAAAACATGTCAGACTTCTGGTTACACTGTGACATCTAGAAAACATGGATTCACGTTAGGTTGCCGTCCTAGTTTATTATATATTGTCACTTCTAGATAATGATAATAATTTAGCTGGTCCATATTAGATCCACTTATTTTCCATGTAAAATCCACTTTTAATATACCATTATGTTTGATTTTGAAAGATTTATTTGAAGGTAATTCTGGTTGTGGTAATCAGCAAAACTGGTGAATAATTTCCTTAGTCCTGTAGGTGTGGTGGGTAGCAGAACCAAGCCGTCTGTATAAGTCAGACTGGAGATGTGGTCAATGCCTAGTTTTGATGGATCTCTATTTGTTATAGTCAGAGATCTTGGTAAGTCTGACATGTAAAGGCAGAACGACAAGAATTACCAAGATGCAAACCTTGGTTAAGACCATTCTATGTAGACATATTAGGTTTCCATCTTCTATTTGATGTTAAAATGCTCTGCTCATTCTTAACACCTCCACCTCTTTGGCAAACCCAGATGCTGGGAAACACACAGCTGTCATCCCACTGTTGAAGAAACCCTCCACTGACCCTTCAACTACATGCCAAACATTTTGCTACCATTCTTATCCAAGGTCTTAGAGAAAATCATCAACAGACACCTCACAGAATACCTCAATGACCACCAACTCCTCAACATCACTCAGTCTGGAATCAGACCCAACCATAGCATGGAAACTGCCCTCATCGTTGCCATGGATGCCATCCGCATGACTCTGGATAGAGGAGACACAGTGGTCTCTCATCCTCCTGGACCTCCATACAACATCTGACACGGTGTTCCAACCCATCCTCATTCAACACCTCACAACATCAGAATCCAAGGGCATGCACTCCAATGGATCTGTTCTTCCCTGACCGGAAGGACCCAATCAGTCAGCCTGGAACCATAAACGTCAGACACCCACAACTTTTTCTGCAGAGTTCATCAAGGATCCTTTCTGAGCGTCACCCTCTTCAATGCATTCTTTTCGCCAGCATCACTGCTCTCCAGACGCCAATGTCCTCTGCTCTCCTATGGTGATGTCATGTAACTCATTCTCTCCCTCACAGACAAGATGCCGAGTACCTGTACCAAGGTCAATGCCTGCATGATTGAAATTGCCCACTGGTTGCAGAACAACAGTAGGAAGCTGAAGACCAACAAGACGAATATCATGCTCTGAAGAATACTAAAACTTGGGACTCCACATGGGGGCCAATAGAGCTAGGGCCGACACCCACGCCAAGAACCTCGGGATTGTCATCAACAGCTAACTCAACATGGCTGTGCAATTCAATGCCGTCTCAGCCTTACGCTTCCATACCCTGAAGATGCTGATGAAGACTTTCAAATGGCTCCCAATCAGCACCTGGAAAACTGTCATGCATGCCCGCCCACCTCACAAGCAACCTGGACTAAGGGAATACCCTCTATCCTGGTATCAACACAAATCTCACCAGAAGGCTGCAGAATAGGTAGGAACAGAACCACTTTCAACTTCCCACACTGCACTCTCATCACACCGAATATGGTACATTGCAACGCCATGTATTACATTGCGTGCTTTTACAACGCGGTCGTTACAATGATCGCGTTGTTAGTATGCGATGCATTTACATCGCAAGTAATTACAACGACTTGCACAAGGGGGCGCACAGGACTTAGGAATAGTATCAATTACTATGCCTACTCCAGGTTGCGCAACAGTAGGGAAGGTGTTGGAATTCATTTCCAATACCTCAGCGCCCCCTAGTGCAAGTCGTTGTAATGACTTGCGATGTAAATGCATCGCATACTAACAATGCGGTCGTTGTAACGATGTAATGACAGCGTAGTAAGTGCTGTTTCCCATCACACCACACCTGAAGGAGCTCCACGGGCTCCTCATACACAAGCGTGCACAATTCAAATCCTCATCCACACTTTTAAGGCTCTACATAACACTGGGCCCGCATACCTCAACAATTGCATCTGCTTTCACAAAGATTCCACACATCTCTGCTCATCCGGACTGCTACTTGCACCCATCCCATGAATATGAAAAAAGAGATCCGGTGTTCGAGCCTTCTCCTACATTGCTCCTACTTAGAGCCTCCCCCTCACTTCTTGAATTCTGAAAGAAGTTGAAGACCTGGCTTTTTGAGTAGTTCCAATAGGCCTTGGGTTTGGATAGACTCCTTCCCTTGGACCCATCCATCTGCAACTTGATTATTTAACTGGATAATCAGCTGTTGATCCTACTAGCCAACAATTTGAATGCGTCACTGTAATCCAAAAAGCATGCGAAGATTTTGTTCATGGTGTTGAGTGTTTCTTTACTGGCTAGTGAAGTCAGAGTGAAGATGTTATCATTTTCCTTTGTTCAACTCTATCTTTCCTTCTGAGCCTAGTAATGATATTAATTCATAATTATCCGGAATGATGGAAGGCTGGCTTGTGTTAACATTTTACTGAAGGGGGAAAGTCATAACCCATTTAGTTGGTGTCTGTTTAGTTTATCTAATGGCATCCCCTTGAAACCTGGTGCTCTAGATTGCTTGCTTGATGTGATTAGAGTCAAGATGTTATGAGTTGAAGGAGTACTTGGCATTGGTTCCCAATGTGGGGTGCGAATACCTTATCATTGTTACTTATGTACAAGGACAATATGTAGGTTTCCCACTGTGCTCCAGATTTTTCGAAGTCTTACAATGATTTACTTTGTTTGCTGTTTTTACATTCCATAATGTCCTGCTCTTTCATCAGTTATTTTAATGTGCAAATCAATCCATCGATTCTCCATGTTCTCTTCATTTAATCAAGACCATCTCTGTATTATAGTGACCATTAAATTGCAGGTAGGGTTCTCTACCTTGAGGTTTTCCCGGTATCTAAAGGTAAATACGACTAGTTAGGGGAGACAATCACGTTCCATTCTCAGAATGACTTTGTATCTCCTCCCATGGTGGAGATTGGTTAAGTAAATTAAAGTATATTCTGTGGTTTGCTCCTTCTATCTGCTTTGTATGTGATAAGTACTGGTAGATTTTCTTCAAAACTTCCACTCAGGGCATTAAGCCCTAATCTATTGAGGAATTCAGAAAATGAGTTTGTCTTGCTTAGTGCGCCATTGTGATACCAAAGATTAGAGTTGGATTTGAAAATGGTTGTCTTGGTCTTCTAATGTTTCGCATGCTAAACCCTATAGGAAAAAATTGAAGTTGAAGTTTCCAGTTGTCATTGTAACAGCGGGTTCACAACAGTTAATATTTAAATTTTTCAGAGTAAAGAATCTATTTTGTGTTTAACATCTTTGAGAGCGGGTTGTAAGTAGATAGAGATGATCCGTAGCTGCTGTGATATGAATTGCCTTTGACTTAATGTGATGGACGCTGCCAAAATAAGATCTGAGATCTGATTAACTTTATTCTGCTACCCAAGCAACAGCTGATCAGTATGGCAAGATGGCCTCTGGGTCCACCCTTTGTTTTGACTCAAGCTAGTTTCCCTAGTGCCTCGAAATTATTTATTTCTAAATTACCGGTGTTGCAAGTCTCTTGTAAACGTTATTTCAAACTTCAAAAAAAGTTTAGTCAATTGTCACCAGAGTAGTGTCTTGCGAGTTAGAAATGATGGAACCCTTTTGGGTCCGGATGGACTCAGTAGAACTGTGGTGTAAGTGTTGGAGAGGAATGCAATGAAGGATGGTTTTGAAAGGCGAGTTCGCAGTTACATGCACATGAATAAACATGTGTAATACTAAGCTCCGTGTGTGGCGTAGTCATTGGCGGGTACCTAGGCTGGGAAGGACGCTACAACTGGTGGCGAGTTAGGGGATAAGTAACACGAAGATCGGCCATGCTCTGCCGGAGAGTTTGCCATGGTCCAAGCAAACTGCTTGTATGTGTCACATGTGTTGCAGTCAAAGCATGGATTCAACGCTTAATGCATGTGGAGTCAAAGCCCAACTCCAAATGCCAGAACGGAGCTGAAAACAACAAAAGCACTGTAAAGAAATCTACATAGCGGTGACAGAGAACCTGCTGGTCAGACGGTAGATAAAGGTACGCTGTACGGAATATACAGTCACACGTAGTACAGAGTGATAATGCTAAAGGCAGATGCAACCAGGTTTTGAAAGAACAGCAAACAGCGACAGCAAATTGCAAGATAATGCTGCAATCAGAAATGCTGCAAGGCCGAGATAACCAGGGGTCAGACAGTACACAGAGACGACAAAGAATAAAACAGTTATTTACTCACCAGAACCTGAGTAAAGTGAGCCGGTATAACATCAGCACCAGGCGCCGTAATCAAGGCAAAGCACATGGATTGTGCTTACGATGCTGGTGAGTCTTGTCAAGCCGACTAAAGGGGCGTGAAGGTGGTGGGAACTGGAACATAGCTGTGTGTGACAATCAGAATGGACGCAGATATTTTGGAATAGTGAAACGTTGCTTTTCCAATGAAGGCAGAGACAGAGACCTTCTTTCCAAAAGTTATCAAGGATGATCTAAAAGCCAGCACGTCCCAAGGCCTCAGAGATGGTTCACATTAAGAGGTTCAAGATGAACAGCTGAGGAAGCTGGAGAGAGCTCCACCCTCAACGTCAGTCACTTCCATAAATGGCTACAGTGCTGCCGCTTTCTAGAAACCACCACCACCGTTCAATACTGCTAAAAAGCAAAATATTGACAAAAGATGGACAGCTTGGATAGAGACCTTTGATGATTTCACTGATGCACTTGAAGAGCCTGAGAACAAAAAGATTATCAAGTATCTCAAAAATCTTGCTGGTGATGGTGTAGAAGAAGTCATTAAGAAAATGCAGTGAACTGACAAAGAAGGCACATATCATCAGATTAAAGAAGATTTGCATCTCAAGTTTAATCCAATGCCAAATGTTGATTACAAATGATACAT
The DNA here is from genome assembly GCA_963921515.1 of Calotriton arnoldi. Lineage (NCBI taxonomy): Eukaryota > Metazoa > Chordata > Amphibia > Caudata > Salamandridae > Calotriton > Calotriton arnoldi. Next base: position 3,062,934 of record CAWUFW010000311.1, read on the forward strand.
CTTCAACCACGAATGCCAGAAGGTTGGTGAAACGATTGAGGAATTTGTGGAAAGACTCAACACACTCATCAGACATTCTAAGTTCAATGAATTAAATGATGAAGAAGCTATGCCTCTATTGAGGTTGCTTGTCAGATTCATTCAGAAGACGAATTCTAAGAGAAACTCTTAGTCTGGAGTGAGGGTTAACTCTTAGGGGCCGATTCCGATCTCGGCCGGTAGGGCTCCGAATCGGATTCGGCTTAACCGGATCCGATTCGGAGCCCTATTTCCCGACCGATTCGTACGCGCGTCCGGGCGAGCGAGTACGATGCGAATTCGCCGACCGACTCGTCCGGGCGTCCCGACTGCTCCGACCGACTCGTTCCCGGGTCGAACCGCACCGACCGACTCGCTCGGACTCGACTCGCACTGCGCAATGGAGACGTTCCCCGGCCGGGTAAGTACGATGCGCGCCACGAGCAGTCCGACCGAGCCGCGCACTCCGGCTCAAAAGAGCAGTCGGAGCCGTACTTTGGGGGTCCGTGTCGGACCCCCCTGTATGCATAGCCACGCGAGTCGCACACAGGGGGGACCCATGGGTCCCCCCTACCTGTGCGTGTACGGCGCGAGTCGCTTCGCCGCGTACACGCTGTAGGGGGCGCCCTTGTCCGCCTCGCACCCATTGAGTCAATGGGAGCCCACGTACGCGTTGTACGACAGGCTCCCATTGACTTCAATGGGAGTCCGACCGACTCGAGTCCGATGGCATACGTGCGCAACGTACTCGTTCGGTCGGGCTGCACGGGTCCGATTCGGTCGGAAATCTCTCCGGGTCCGGCTCGGTCGGAGAGATTTCCGGCCCGAATCGGAATCGGCCCCTTAGTCTGGAGCGAGTGTTAATGGCTGCCAGAGCCGAAGAGCATGCTGATAAACAAGCTGCTGACATGGAGGCTTGAGGTGCTCAGAGTGAATCCGTCACGAGTGTAAAAATTAAGCCAAAACAAAAGACTGGAGGACACAAAGTTATGGCTACATCTAAAACAAAAGTTGTGCTTTAGATGTGAATTTTCGTTTCCACACGAAGGTAAATGTCCTGCTCTTGGAAAGATATGTAAAGGCTGTGAGAAGGAGAGCCATTTTGTGATGGTTTGCAAAGTGATGGAAATCATTGTCAAACAGTTCTTCTGTGTCAGTATGAAGTAAAAGTGAAGAAAATGATTGTGCCATGATGATGTTTACCTCAGAATAGTGTGCACATGTTGGTTTTTTGTCAGCTTGTGAAGAAAAATGTCAGTCAAAGAAAGATCGACATGCCAAAGCACCAAAGTCATTCAAACTTTGTCCGAAGACTACACTGAGAATAAATGGCTGTTCGATACCTTTGATTATCGACAGTGGTGCATTGATAAACATTATTCCTGAGGAGAAATATAATGAATTAATTCCATTGCCGCAACTAACGCCATCAAAAAACAAAGTGTATACATGGGCTGCATCAATGCCCTTAAAAAGTCAAGGTTCAATTATATCGACAATGAAACACAAGCCGCTGATATGGGACTGATTTCCATGAATTACGGCATGAATGCTCACCACAAAATAGTAAGTCAGTTCTCTTCGGTATTTTATGGTTTGGGAAAGCTTAAGACTATGAAAGTAAAGTTACATATTAATTAGGGTGGCATTCCTGCTGCTCAGTGACATAGACAAATTGATTTCCATCTGCAAGTAGTAGTTGACAAAAAAGAACTTAAATCGTGACTTAAGCATGATATTATTGAGCATTCCAGTAGTCCAACTCCATGGGTTCCTCCCAAGTGGTGCCCAAAAAGGATAGTGAATGAGCTGTATGCAAGTGTTGATATGCTTCAGGCAAACAAGGCAATTGAACGAGAATGACATCAAGGTCCACACATTGTTGACATGATAACACAATCAAATGGTGCAAAGGTCTTCTCTCGTCTTGATTTAAATAAATGGTATTATCAGTTGGAACTTGAAGAAGATTGCAAGAACATTACAACCATTTCTACACATGTTGGCCTGTTTTGGTACAAAATACTAAGTTTTGGTGTGTCATCCGGTGGAAGCTGATTGCGAGTCACTCCTACTGACGTCAGATGCCAGGAGTTCAATGGGAGCTGCAGGGAATGAGGCGGGGCTGGTGTAGGACCGGCGGAGTGGTTTTGAAGGCTTCGATGTGGGCCTCCGGCATATGGAGCGGTGGAGCGAGTGAGTCACGCCCCGTGGTGACTCCTTAGCCCTGATGGTGGCGGGGGGCCTTTTTCTTCATTGCTGTAACTGCGTCCCACTAGATTCGGACTGTAAAACGGGGATTGTAGGAGCTCCAAACACACACCCTGCCTGGACCCCTGGTTGGCCCTAAAAAAGTCTCCTGCCTCTGCCTCTCGCATTTGTCAGCCCGTTGCTTACTTTGCCCCTCTTTAGGGGGAAAGAGGAGGAAAGAGGTTCGAGGTAGGAGGGTGACTGCCTTCTTGTTTCTTTGACAGATTGCAGAGTTGGAATTTATTAGCTGGGCCTCGTTACCTAATGATCTGATGATTTGAGGTCTCCAGCAGTAGTAATGTGCAAGAAAAGCCTAGGCCACAGGCCCCCTCGGTTTTGCAGAGGCGGCCGGCATAAGGCCGCTGCAGCTTGTGCCTCAGGGTAGGCTTTGCTCCCTGCACACCCAGCCATCACACACTTTATTTTTTGTTGTCTGCTGTTTGTGTGTTGTTTGCCTGCGAACACAAATTGTTAATTGGTCCCTGTTTAACAAGTGCAACATCAGAGGAGCTACAGTACTTGCTGGTGCAGTTTTCCTTTTTTTAAAGTGGAGGCAGCAGCACTTATGCACATACTGTGGGAGAAGCTAAACTCCCACTATTGGGTAACATTTTAAGGCACTTTAAGGCATATTGGTACATTTGGGTATTGCCAGAATAGGTAGACCACTAGAAAGGAGCTGACGTCAGATGCGAAGGTGCTGGGAAAAAGAAAGGGAAGGAGTGGAAGAGCAGGCATCTGGGGCATCAAGGCATCTGAGGTTGAGGCATTTTTCTTAAGATGCCTTCTAGGTGTCTGCGCTCTAGTCGCCTAATCCCTACTTCTGGTCCAACTGCAACTTCCATTAGTTCTTTCCAACTTTTAAAAACTAAAAACTATTCGTAAAAAGAAACCCCAGTCCCATTTGTCTCTCCTGAAGTATCACTTCCCTATTCTATCCCTATTCTTAAAGAAGGGGAGCAGGTCAGGAAATAAGGAACTGAAGATGACTTTAAGTGCAAATAAAGAAGATGATGTAAGTCTAGTTATGGCTTTGTCCCAGGGCACTGTCTTATGTCAGGGCAGCCGATTTGCCCTTAGCCCAGTTCTGGCTGTTCCTCTAAGTCAGACCAACAAATCATGATGCCCAGTGGAAGTAGTGGAAGAAATGGACATAGAGACTGTTCCTAAGAAGAGCACTGCTGGTATTAAGTTGGAGTCTGAGTCCAGTCCTGAAAGTTCCGTGGCTCCATATCGTGGCCAAGATGCTGCCTTTGTGTCGGAGATGTTGCTCTCTAAGGAGACTTCCCGAATGCCTCATGGTGGACTCTGTGTTGATTTGTGTAACGGTGACCCTGGTGTACTGGAGAACTATTCCCTGCCAGACATCGCCGCTCTTATAGAGAAGAATCAGATTAGGAGGTCAACTTAAAATCTCCTATTGTTTCAGATTTGGTCTTGAGCCCCCCTCTGGATTGTCTACCTAGCCTTCCATCATTACCAGTTTTGTATAGTAGTACGCCATCTTCAAGGGTTTCTCAAATGGGTTCAATGAATTCTCTTATATGTGATTTACTTGTCTCCTCTGGGGCTCAAGTACCTGTGCAGTAATTTAATCCGGATGGGGAGGGAGCAGGCGGGTGAAGGGCCAACTCCGATATTCTATTATGTGTGGAGAGGGTCCTATCCTCAATTTTGGCTTTGCTGGGTAGATCATTTGTTAACTCTGATCATGTGCTGGAGGTGTTGTCCCCAATTCTAATGGGGATGCAGCACCTCACTACTGCTGGCTTTTGTTCAAGGAAGGAAGAAACGGGTACTGAAATGAAATCTCAGGCCTCTCAGACTAATATACTGACATAACTGGGGTGGCAGAAATTGGAATTCAGGCGGGCGAGCTTGGAGAGCTTGGGGCCACTCCCTTTGGGCAGTCCAAAGGTAATCACGAGGTCACTAAGGAGATTAATAACATGTCCTGTTCCTACTTTTTAAATCATTCCCCTGAAGGACAATGTCATGTAGCCCAGAGTGTAAATGTAATTGTAACTGAGAATCCCCCCCCACTTTTTCAGATATTTAAAAAAGGGGCTCCCCTTACCTTTGGGATTGTAGTCTTGCAAGATGATCCTTCCAGCGTTAACCCACAAAGGGCTCACCAAGATGGTGTTTCTCCTGTGAAGGGGGTTTCCCAGAGTTGTAATAGGGCAAAATGCAAGAAGGGGAAAAAGAAAAGAACTCAGTGCATCATGAAATGCAAATTTAAAATTTTTGTTTCTTTGTTTGGCACCGAATTGGGCCCTATGAATAGAAGTTATATCTTGCAGCTCTTATTAGAAATTGATGTCCTGTGCCTGGTGTCAAGTAGAGATATTGATCGGGTGTATTTGGATCCCCTTGCTCCACTTCGGATTTCTAGGGTCACATTTAGCTCCATGATTGCGGTATTGCTAATCCTGGCCAATGTAGACCATTTCTGGAAAAAAGGTATTTGATGTGTTTCCGTTTGAAGAGACCATAGTCAAGACTGATAGCCTTATATTGGGCACCCAGGAGTCCCCTCAGGTTTTGTCTAGTAGTAGGGGGGGTTGCAAATCTGAAGGGCATTACAATATCAATCGGTAGATATACGGTGAGGAGAGTGATCAATATTTTAGGATTTGGGGGTCAGTTGGCCAGTAAATCAAGGAAGGGAGATGAGTTAGCCCCCTGGACTTGGGTAGCAGGTGCATTGAATGCTTCAAAAAACATAAAACTTCCAATGCTGCAGAGGAAGCCCCTTGGGTAAAATTCTGTCTTGGAATATGGCGGGTATGGTCCAATCTAATTCTAAGTTAAATCCTTTAGTGCGTTTTTGTCCATTGATAATTTGCTTACAGGAGACCTGGTTATGTTCTGATTTTAATTATGAGATTTATTTTCTATTCTTTTGCACAACAAAATCCACGGTAAAAGGTCACACACATTGTAGGTATAGCTATCTTACCCAGCAACAGTATTAACTGGAATCCTAAAGTGTTAGTCCATTCCTCAAAACTTAGTGTCTGTTTTAAGTAAGCCCAGTTCAGTGTAATAAGAGAACCGTATACATCCTTTCTTTTGGTAAATGTTTATATCCCTCCTGGGAGGTCTTTTGACTCTTTAGTTGAGTCTATGTTCTCTTTTGTTTACAATATTAGTCTTTTGAAAGAATGCACACTGATGATCATTGTGGGTGATTTTAATGCCAAAATTTCTAACTCTTCTGGGGTATTCCAGAGGCTATTTTGCCTGGTAATATTAGATCAGATAGGCGGGGTCTATGCTTTCTGTATTGTCTCAGAACCAATGACCTCATTGCTTTAAATGGCAGCTTCTCTGAGGATTCTCCAGCATCTTTCAGTTTTCATTCTTCTAGAGGGCAATAATGAATTGATTATATGGTGGCATCTTACCAAATGTTTGGTGCTTGTTCTCAACTTGAGGTACTGAGGACGGATTTAAGTGATCACAGAATTCTCTCGGTGGCTACTGATTTAGAGCATAAGGCTCTCGGGTCTTGGAATTCCAGAAATGAGTCCATTGCTTATAATAAAATAAACAGGCATAACTTTTGGTCAAATAATAATATGATGAATTTTGCTGCTTATGTCAAAACAGCGAGTTTAGTTGCCACTTCACTAGAGAACCCAATTGCCTGGTATGAAAAGCAATCTTCCTTGTTTTGATCATTTGAGAGTAGAAATAGAATTACTAGTGTTAATCCCTCGATGGTTATCCCTTGGGAGGAAAGCAAGCTAAATCGTGATTTAAATTCCGAGTAAGGAAACAGTTTAAGCAGCTGTCGTTATTGAGGCAAAGGGAAATCAATCGGTTAAAGCGGGTGAATACTAGATTGAAGGTGTCTGAATGACCAAGGGAGGAGGACCAGAAATGGATTAAGTTGCAAGAAGTCACTTTTTCTGGTGACTCGCATAAATATTGGTCTTTAATAGCTGAATACTGTGATTTCAGAATTAAGGCCGAGGCTATTCCTATATCTGACATAGAGTGGACCCAATATATTTCACAGTTATATGCCACCAATTCCAGTTGTAGGATTTTGTTGGAGTTGAATGATGAGCCTCTCTTATTAAACATATATGGTCCACTTTCTTATAAGGAAATAGAGAGTTTTATTGAGGGTACAAGGTACTCCGGGGCGATGGGTTCAACGTGGGCTCTTTTTCTGTATCTGGTGTTTAAATACTGTTATGGGGTTATACCATCATTCCGGAAAGAAAGTGTTGTTGTGCCTTTATATAAAAATGAAATGAAAATTTATACCGCGCACTACTACCCGAAGGTGTCTAGGTGCCTTAAGAATCGGGACTAAGAAGGAGAAGCAGTAACTGAATTTAGTTGTTAAACAGCCAAGTTTTCAACGCTTTCCGAAATGACAAAAGGTCAGTCAGTTTTGGTTTTAAGAGAAATGGGAAGAGTATTCCAGATCCTGGCAGTACCCACTATAAAACTTCTTCCGCTCCTATTGGCCATTTTAGATTTTGGAATATCAAGGCCGAAGAAGATCTAAGTTGCTGAGAAGGGGCATACCTACGAAATTGTTTCTTGAAAAAGTCAGGGCCCTGGCCTTGTTGAGCTTTAAAAGCAATACAGAGAGAATTAAAGAGAATTCGTTTTTTCATGGGGAGCCAATGCAGTCGTGGTAGGAGATGAGAGACAGAGTGAAACTTTGGAATGGACAGAAGCAGGTGAGCGGCCGCATTCTGCAGAATCTGGAGCTTATTGAGGCTTTTAATCCTGATGTTTAAAAAGAGGGCATTACAATAATCTAATTTTGATAGAACTAAAGCAGAGAGGACGGCTATCCGATGCTCTAGGGGAATGAAAGTTAGAACTTTCCGGAGAATCTTTAAGGCTAAAAGACAGGAGGAGGTAATAGAGTTGATATGTCCTTCAAAAGTAAGTTTATTATCAAAGAAAACTCCCAGACATTTTTACCTTTGTAACTGAAGCAGGGGCATCCGCCATTTCTACCGGCCATCAAGCGAGTGTCCAGAAGGAACTGTCCTTCCCAAACAGGAGAACCTCTGTTTTCCGTGTGTTTAGTTTAAGACAGTTTCCTGTCATCCAGTTTCCTACCTCACGCATGCAATCCCGAAAACTATGAGCCGTAGAATCCGGATCACCAGACAGTGATACCACGATCTGTGTGTCATCGGCATAGGAGACCACAGAAAAGCTGAAATTTTTTATGAGCCTAGCTAGAGGAGCCACGTAAAAATTAAATATTGTGGGGCTCAGGGACCTAAACCCATTAATTTCAACGAACTGCTCTCTATCAGACAAAAAGGATGACAAAAGTTTTAGGGCGATACCTCCTATCCCAGTAGCTGCTAGACGGTTGATGAGGATATTATGGTTCACCGTGTCAAAGGCTGCGGACAGATCTAATAAGATAGGAGAAGCCCTCCCTCCCTTATCCAAGGTTAACCTTATTTCCTCCGCCGCTGTGAGCAGGGCAGATTCCGTACTATGTTGACTCCTAAAGTCGTATTGGGATGAGTCTAATAGATTGTTATTTAAGAAGAAGGTAGATAACTCTGAGTTTATGACCTGTTTTGCTTTTTTGCTGGGAGGGGAAGGCGAAAGATTGGTCTGTAGTTATTAGGGTCTTTAACATCAAGGTTCGCTTTCTTTATAAGCGGGAGGATGGAGGCCCTTTTCCATTCCTTCAGAAAGTAACCTTAGCTAAACATTATATTAAAGATGTCCGTAAGATAGATGGCAACCGTCCCTGATACTGGATGAAGAATCTTCGGTGGACAGGGCTCAAAAGGTGAACCGGACTTAGTCTGTGTAAGAAGGGCCTGTACTGAGTCTGCCTCCAGCGGGCTAAACTTGTTAAGATATGGCGGATGATTGGGGAGAAAGGTAGCTGTTCTAACTTCTGAATAAATAAGCGGGCCATCACAACCACGCAAGTTCCTGAAATGAGGAGGTGAAGAACGAATTGCCTCCTCTGAGGTTGAAATGTTTAGCCCTGTCTTTTGGCTCACTCCCGGGTGACCGGTAATCAGAGAATTAAAGACCGACTCTACCATTTTCAGAAAGAAAACTGCCAAAGAATCACAAACATTTTGGTTTATGTCCGTATTAACACATTCAGGCTGTCTACTTAGCTTTTTTACTATTTTGAAAAGTTCTTTAGGAGCGTTTACGGAAGCCTGAATTACCGCTGAAAAGTGGTTAACTTTAGCTTTAAAGATTGCAGTTTTGTAAATCTGAAGGGCCTTTCTGTACGCTACCTTATCATCAAGATCAAAAGGAGAACGTCATTTTCTTTCCCGCTTCCGACATTCTTGTTTCAGACTTCTAAGAGTATCGTCGAACCACGGCTCCATCCTTGGTGAAAGAATCCAGTTATGGTAATCTAAAGTGGCCGACTCCAAGTCCTTAGAGGAGTCTGGCTTGGATGCGACCAAATGTTGCCTGAAAGCATCTGATGTGATTTTATGCCATGATCTGCTAACGGTGTTCCTGACTTTAGGTATATGAGAAGTTGCCGAACCAGCTGTACATTTAATATTTAAAGCAAACATAATTGCATAATGGTCAGACCAAACCAAAGGAAAAATAGAAGTTACCAAAAGGTGCTGATTATCAGAGAAAATTGCCTCTAAAGTATGGCCTGCCTTGTGAGTAGGGCCGTTCACATGTTGAGCAAGCCCATCACATTCCATAAAGTCCAAAAGAAGAGCTGAGTCCATATCTGCGGGGTTATCGAGATGAAAGTTAAAATCCCCCATGATAGTGAAATCCGGGGAATTAATCTTAGCATCAAGGAGTTGACTGTTCTCGTCCAGTAAGCTGGTCCTACAACCTCTCCCGCAAGTTACAGGCAGATGGCATTAAAGATGCGATTGGGAAATTGTTTGTCAAGAGTAATTCTCTTCACCTGCAGGATTGGGCATTTGGTAACAATTGTGTTCCTGTTGAGCAGGCTGGCTGTCGTAAGAACTGTGGAACCTTACATAATATCATGGCCCTCCAAACACTGATTGAAAGTATCCTGTGGGTAAGGGTATGGCTTTATATTCTGCCTTTCTCGATTTCTCCACAGCATTCCAAAGGGTTGACCGTGGGACGCTGTGGAGAAACCTGGTTGCACTGGGGATTCCTGCACACCTGCTAAGGTTGATCGTCGCTCTGCACTCTTTCACTTGGACTCAGGTTCTGATGGGAGGGAACCAGGATTTGTCCAGCAAAGTGGAGACATGTCATGGTCTGAAGCAGGGGTGCTTACTTGTGCCCCCCCTTTTCTCCCTTTACACCTATGGCTTACCACGCAGAGTTGGACAGCCTAGAGGGAACATACCTAAACTAGGACCAATTTTGGATTTTTACTCTACGCAGATGATGTTGTTCTGCAGAGGCGTCTTTCCGAGCTTGGAAACTATGCTGATAAACACTTTTTAAAAACAAACATCTCTAAGAGTAAAGTTATTGTTTTTCATTTTCAGGGTTGCAGAGTTAGGAAGAATTTGCATTGGTTCCTGGGGAAGAATACGTTGGAAGTGGTGAAGTTGTACCCATATCTTTGTAGAATCTTTTCCAGCAATTGCTCAAATAAGGATCATATTAGTCAGTATAAAAATAAGGCATTATCTCAAGCTTCAGCCATTCACAGATTATATAATTAATGCAGGCAAAGGCATTCTGCCCATGTTTTGGCAGTTTATAAGATTAAAATTCCACCTTCACTGAGCTATGCCTGTGAACTAATGAAGAGGTGGTATTGGTCCTTTTTTTAGAAGGTTGAAGGGTGTATTTTGGTGCCAAATCTGTAATTTGAATTCTTCAGCTGCACCTTCAGCCCTTTGGCTTGAAATTGGACTCCTCTCTACAAATGTGTTTGCCACGGCAGGTGTTCTAAGGTGGGGGATTAACATACTGAATAGTGAATTGGGTTCTAGCCGGGCTGCATTAAAGTATGAAATCATTTATAGTTTGAAGGTAAGAAGTGCTGTCTGCTCAAATTATATGAAAGCACTGGATATGTTTGAAATTGGTCATAGTGAGGTGGCTTATTTTGAAAAATCTGATTAAAAAAACAATCTATGAAGTAAGCCAGAAAAGGGACATTGCACTTTGTGCTCAGCATGCCTAGAATGAAATAGTAGTGGAGAGCAGCATTTCTAAAAAACTACAACCATATGTTCTGTGGAACCTTCCCCATGGAGTACGTAGAACTATTTTGTTATTAAGGTTGAACATGCTTCCATTACAAATTATCACTGGATCCTGGGAAGGATTATCTAGGGAGGAGAGTCTTTGTGATCTTTGTTGGAAATATGTCCAAGATTTAAATCATGTGATATTTATTTGTCTTCTCCAACACTCTTTGTGACGGCAATTGCTAAGACCACTGTTCATAAAGTATAACATAACTTTGGTAGTGGTGGCTCGGAAATGACTCTTTGCTCCTCCATCAGAAATAGTTTGTTAAAAACAAAGTACATTTTTTAAATATTTCTTAAATAATTTTTACATATGCTTGTGCGTTTGCAATTCTATACTAACGGTACTCTGCTTTGTACTTGTGGCATAGGGCATTTTAGGCCTTAAAGATTTTGTACAGTATAAATAGAAGTACCGTATTAGTATTGTTCTATAGGGCTGAATGTATTGTATAAGTAGAAGTACTGAATTATGAATTAAGTGTTGAACTGTAAAGCATTTTGCACCACATATTTGCTGCATTGCATTAAGAGTTGTATTATAACGTCTAATTGATTCAATTGTGCATTTGCACTTTTTCTGACCGTGGGACCTTTTATCTAAAGTAGAGCATGGTTGTACGCCGAATGGCTTTCCTTTGTATTTTATGATTCTCTATATTTTACACTGTTTGAATTGTCTATTATAAAACCTACATTTTTATTTATGTGGACCTCTGTGAGTTCCAAATTATAATAAAAATATTGGTATCGTTGGTGTGTCATCCACTGCAGAACTGTTTCAAGACGTCATTCGATGCATCATACATTATGTCATGAATGCATTCAACTACAGTGATAACATATTGATTTTCGGAGCTACGCAAAAGGAGCATGATAAAGCTCTTACACAAGTATGTTGTTTACTTGCGGATGCAGGGTTGAATTTGAATGCAGACAAGTGGGAGTTCCATAAAACAAAGCAAACATTCTTTGGCCATATCTTTTCTGATGGGGGTACGACACCAGATCCTGCTAAAGTACAAGCGCTGTCAAATGCTGATCCCACACAACATGTTTATATGGTGCATTCATTTCTTGGCATGGCCAGTTACTATTTCAGATACATACAAGACTTTACCACTGTAAGTGCTCATTTGAAAGCCTTGGTGAAAAAGAATGTTTCATTTCATTGGTCACATGAATGTGAGAAAAGTTTAAAAAAAAATGAAACAATCCATTGAGAATGTTACTGAATGGCATATATCAATGCGAAGCTTCATACAGAGATTGTTGTTGATGCTAGCCCAGTCGGGTTAGGCGCTATCTTTGTACAACACAGCAGACACCCGAATGCTAGAAGGCATTTTGTGGCATATGCAAGTAGAATTTTGTCCCAAAAGAATGTGCTTACTCACTGCCAGAAAAAGAAAGTTTACCTGTAGTATGGGCTTGTGAACTTTTCCATGTATTCCTGTATGGAAAACCTTTTACGCTGGTAACTGATCATCAAGCGTTACTGAATACATTTGGCCATCCAAAGGCCAAAATGCCTCCCCGCATTGAACAACAGGGACTACGGTTACAAGAGTATATTAATACCATTGTGCATCATCCAGGAAAGGATCAGAACCCCTCTGATTACTTTTCTAGAGTGCCTATACAAAGTCGCAGTACTCCATCCAAGACGGCTGAGGCCTATATTAACTTAACTGTAAAATCAAACACACCAGCTGCCATTTTGTTAGCCCAGATTGTCACTGCCATGAGCCATAATAGTGACATGTTAAAGTTGAAGGATATAATTACGCATCAGTCATAGAATCAGCACCCTCGAGCACTCACCAGTGATGGTGAAAGAATATCAAAAATACAAAAATGTCAAGGATGAACTGTCTATAACTCAGGAAGGAGTTATACTACGAGGGTCGAGAATTCTGATTTCGGAGAGTCTGCAACAGAAAAGAATTGAAATGGCCCATGTAGTACATCGAGGAATTGTTGCCACAAAATGAGCTCTTCAAGATGGACTCTGTTTTCCTTATCGTGTTGATAGGGTTGAAAAGGAATTAAAGGCCTGTCATCAATGCACTGCCTTGCCACAAAAACTACTCACCACACCTTGAACATGTCAGAACTCCTAAAGCATGCTTGGGAGAAATTAGCCATTGACATTTTTGGTCCTCTCGATAATGGACAACACGTGTTGGTGGTTATGGACGGATACCCACAATTTCCATGAATTGAAGATCTTTCATCTTCTCAAGAAAAAGTCATTGAAAAACTAGATGGCATTATTGTGACATGGTGTGTTCCAGCCATAGTGAAGTCTGACAAAGGCCACCAATTTAACAGTCTACAGTTTAAAGATTTCTTAGAGCTTTTGAATATAAAGCAGCCACGAAGAGCACATCTTTGTGGCTGCAGGTCAACAAACTTGTTGAGTGCTTTATCAGTATGCTAAAGAAAGCAGTGCAGCGTGCTACTCTTGAGAAGCTTGATTTGAAAACAGTATGGAATTCTTCCTTGAGAGCTTATCGCTCACACCCCACTCGAACAAAGGTGAAAGTCCTGCAACACTGATGTTCAGGACAGCAATGAACACCAAGTAACCTCAATGGACCAATCAGAGAAAGAAAGATGAGACAGAACCTCATGAGAAGGACTTGGTTGACAAACAAAAGATGAAAGTGTATGCTGAAAAAAGAAGACATGTGAAAACATTGTCTTTAATAAAGGAGATCCAGTGCTCACACGACAATTGCGGAGAAGAAAATCTGATGCTCCATTTGATGCAGAACCTTTTCAAGTGGTGTCTACTAAGGGACACATGGTGACTGCCCAGCGCCCTGGGAAGTCTATTACCAGAGACTCTTCTCATTTTAGTCACTTAACTAATCATTCATCAGATGTAACTATTGAAAGAGAGACTGGGTCTGAAACATCAGTGACTGCTGTTGCCTCTACACTGTTGACGCAGATCCTGGACCTTGGTGATGACACTTCCCAGTTCCCCAGAACAAGATCAGGTTGAACAATTAAAGTGCAGAAAAGATTCATTGAAGAGCTTTAATTGTATATGTCTATATATATTATGTAAAAAAAAATGTAATTTTTTATTTAGCTGTGGGTGGGAGATATGGTGTATTGTGAGTTAAAAGTTATGGAACACTTTTGGCTCCTGATGGACTCTGTCGAACTGTGGTGTAAGTGTTGGAGTGCAATGCAATTGAGGCTAGTTTAGAATGTTGAGTTCGCAGTTACACGCACATGAATAAAGATGTAATTACTAAGCTCCGTGTATGACGCAGTCATTGGCGGGTGCCCAGGTTGGGGAGGACGCTGAAATCAGTAACTTCTATATGTTTACGCGGCACAGCTATGTTACATGAGAGCAGGTTAAAAATATGTTGCTTTGCCTGGGTTGTTCTGTATGTAGTTTAAAGGTATTCAGACAAAATATTGAAACCAAAATATTGTGTCTAAAATATCATGATATAGAAATATTGTCTGCAGCAATATTGTTGTGAAGAATATAGATTTTAAGGTAGGAAATATCAATTTTAAAAATATCAGAATCATTAATATTGTTTACAAAAATATAGGTATGTATGTATTTTAGTTTATATTTTAAATGTATATTTAATAAATGTTTTGAATAATTATTGTTTATGTTTTTTATTATAGTTGTTAAATTTTTTGCAGTTATTAAATTTAGTTTAATAAATGTTTGTGATATTTAGTAGTTTATAGGGGTATAGGGTGAGAAGTAATTTAATTATAATTAATTATAAAATAATTTTTAATTAATATTAATTATTGAATTGATTAATTAATTATGTTAATTGTGTAATACATTTTTGTAATGTTACATTTTAGGTGCAGGTTGTGGGTTTTGTAGGGTACAGTGTGGGAAGTAAATTAATTATTATTAATTAATAATTAATTTTTATTCAATATTGATAATGTAATTGATATTTAATTGTGTTGATTGTGTAATTCAATTTCCTTACGTTCATTTTTAGGTGCAGGTTGTGGGGTTTGTAGGGGTATAGGATGGGAAGTAAATCCATTGTAATTAATTAATAGTTATTTTTTAATTCATATTAATTACTTAATTTATAAATATTTATGTTAATTGTGTAATTTTTTTAAAAGTTACTTTCAGGTGTGGGTATTGTAGGGGTGTAGGATGGAAAGTACATTAATTTTAATTAATTAATATTTATGTTTAAATTAATATTAACTAAGTAATTGATAATTAATTATGCTACTTGTGTTATTAATTTTTGGGAATATTAAGTTTTAGGTGCTTGTTGTAGGAATTCCTGACTGGAGTGGGAATAGTAAATTTGACCCCTCCGCAATCCAACACTTTCCCTACTGTTGCATACACTGGAGTGGGAATAATACATTTTACCTCTACGCAATCCAGCACTTTCCCTACTGTTGCACTGACTGGATGTGGGAATAGTACATTTTACCCCTCCGCAATCCAACACTTTCCCTACTGTTGAACTGACTGGAGTGGGAATAGTAAATGTATCCCCTCCACAATCCAACACATTCCCTACTGTTGCATAGACTGGAGTGGGAATAGTACATTTTACCCCTCCGCAATCCCACACTTTCCCTACTGTTGCACTGACTGGAGCAGGAATAGTAAATTATACCCCTCTGCAATCCAACACTTTCCCTACTGTTGCATAGACTGGAGTAGGAATAATACATTTTACCCCTTCACAATCCAACACTTTCCCTACTGTTTCACTGACTAGAGCGGGAATTGAAACTTCTCCCCATTTGCAATCCAACACTTTCCTTACTGTTGCACTGACTGGAGTGGGAAAAATAAATTTTATCTCTCCAGAATCCAACACTTTCCCTTCTGTTGCACTGAGTGGAGAGGGAATAGTAAATGTTACCCCACCGCAAAACAACACTTTCCCTACTGTTGCATACACTGGAGTGGGAATAATATATGCTACCCCTTTGCAATCCAACACTTTCCCTACTGTTGCCCTAGTCAATGGGATCTGGTGCATTACTATCCCCTGTTGTTCTTAAATTGATTTGCATTTTTTAACCTTTGTGATGGTCAGAACTCTATACCTGCAATTTCACTTGAGCTTTTTTTTTAAATGGATCGGAATTTCTTAGCAGTCTTATTATAGTTCCCCTTTTGAGCATGTTGTGCAACTCTTCAAATTGGTATGTAGGCTGCAAATTAAGCATCAACACCTCAAATGGATCTGAGACTTCTTTTAGTTGGTCTTGAATATTAATGCCTTTATCTGATAATTTCCAGAAAAATAAGGTTGGGTAAAAAGGTGAAGATTGCCATTAGGCAGCTGGTTGGTTTCGCATGTGGTGTTTATCAGTTAAAGAGGGCTGCAGAATTAGTTGGACTTTGAATGATTATAGCTTTTAGATGGTTCGTGCTTCTGCTTGATATATTTGAGATTGTTATTTCCTCCGTTTCGAGCACATGTGATGGGGACTGCCCTTTAGTGTTTATGTTTGGACTCTGGTTTGTAGGACTTTAAGGCTAGTGGTTATGGTATACCTGTGCTATGTTTAGCCTTAAGGCTTGTTGGCATTGTCACTTCCTTTCTAGATGTTCCTGGATTTCTTTTTGGAACGGAAATTGAAACCGCTGAGTTTTGTATATTTATGATTATTGAGTGGTGAGCACATTGTTAATTGCCTTCTATTGTACAGATTGAAGCGGATGGAGTTTTCTGTATTCACTTTCTCTAACTGCTTCAGAGGTGACCGGCATTGTTCGCAGGTGACAGGGCGGGTGCATGCTGGGGGGGGGCACAAGGTGGGGTGGGGGGCAATCGGTGCGCAATGTTATAAAAATCAATATTAAGTAAACACTTACCTTGCCAGTCCCGGGTCTCTGCTCCTGCTCTCCTCATCGGACTGAGGCACAGGAAGTGTTGTGATTGGTTTTGAGCGTCCTGGTTGACTCTCAACCATGGAATGGGGGCCTGGGCTTGTTCTCCACGCAGGCTGTAATGCAGCCTGCATGGAGAACAGGGAAAGTGCGCATGACTGGTTTGGGCGTCCCGAGAGGGCCGACCAAACAGTCATTGCACACTTAGGAGTGGGCAAACCAGTCCTGCCCTGCTCTGAGAGCAGAGCAGCCCCCTCCCACCCCCCACCCGCAAAGCAGCAGGAAACATAAAATGATAATAACTCAAAGTTAATATCATTTTATGTTTCCTTTACTTTGCAGTGAACTGCTCAAAAGCAGTGGGGCAACGCTCCTCCGCCATAGCGGAGAAGCCATCCCTGAACTTCTTCTGTGCTTCTGTTATCGTATTTATTGCTGAAAATAACATGGTTTCCATTTTTTTTCTTGGTTACCGACTTGGTTTGGTTCAAGCATTCCGTGTTTGCTCCTTCTGGTTTTAGCTAAGTTGTTTAACTTCCCAAGTATTTGCATTTGATTTTAACTAAGTTGCTTAACTTACCAAGGTTGTGCACTTTCTTCTTACCATGGTAGGGCGCTAATTCTTCCAGATTTTTTGTTGAGAGCTCCTCTGCTGAACCGCTTGATCTACAGATGGGCTTGCTTCCTTAGGATATGTGGGATCTGTATTTACCTAGTTATATGGATATGTCGATAACCTCCTGCTTTCTTGCCTTGCTATGCCTGTTGTTACATGTACAATGTTTTAATTATCGGATTCCTGGCCTAAAACTGCAGTTGTGGTTTTTCCCATTTTGACTGGTTGGTCAATAAATTGATTATGTTTGTGGGATCGATATTGGGATGATTGGAACCTGGGGCCTGCCTGGCACTTTCTTAGCATTTACTAATCTAGTTGGCTCATCTAGTTGGAAGTCTTATTTCTTGTCCAAAATTCTTATAAGAGTAGTTTGTGTTTTTATTGACTGTTTATAGGCTATGGACACATTGAGGAATAATTCCATGTCTCAGTAAAGTTTCTATAATTGCTGGAGTTTGAAATTGCTTGTCTTTTATCTCTGTTTGGACTAATCAGTATATTTGTTACAGTTTTAAGTGTGGCAGAAATTGTACTCTTCGTGCCATATTTACAAAGGATTGGCATAGGGCAGCGCCGCAAGTCATTTTGCTGCATTGCCCTCTGCCAATTCGAAAGGGCAGGAATGCACCGTATTCACAAGATAGGGTTTATTCCTGTCCTTTCAGCCTGCTCCGGTGCACAATTAGCAGCCGTGCGCCAATGGAGGCACCCTTGCACCATGATGCAAGGGTGTCTGTGTTGTTGGCATGATTGTTTTTGTGCAGGAAAGGATACCTTTCTGCACAAAAACAACAATTGGAGGCGTTTTCCTCTTCTATGTGTTTTGCAGCATGCAGCACACATGGAAAGAGAAAAAAACGAGGAGAAATAATGTTATTTCTCTTTGTTATGCCACCCCTGTGGAGGCGCATGGTTTTAATGCATTCCCAGATTTACACCATGTTGTAAATCTGGGAATGTGTCAAAACCTATGGGTGTTACGTGGGAACACCCACTGTAACGCCCATGGCACACCTCCCCGACGCAGTATGAGGCAATGCAGCGACTTGCGCTGTGTTGCCTCACTCCATTTCTACAAGGCAATGAAAAGCCACACAGGGTGGCTTTACGTAGCCTTATAAATATGGCTAAGCCCTGTGCGCCACTGAAATGTCAAAAAAGTGACGTTCTGGCAGCACACATGGCTTGTAAATAAGCCCCCTAGTGTGTAAAATTGGATATGTTGGAGGAAGGTTGGCCCAGAGTGAGACCATGCTTATTTGTGGAGCTGACTAGGCCAATAGTTTTTGTAAGACATTGTCTGGTCGGCAATGGGAGTTCCCTTTTTGACGTGATTGCAGGGTTCTTAGAGTTTCATCTAAAGTGGATGACTTGCCTCAATTTTGGATGAACATGACATACCGTATATTGTGTCAGAAGTAGTTTTCATTGCCAATTGAGTCCTATTCCTGTCAAACTGGTGGTCGAGTTTAATTTCTCCATATTTCCCAGGTGAGCAATGCGTCAGAGGCGCAGTAGCTTTGGCATAGTGACTGGAGTGCCAAATAATGCCTGTATCCCTTGTTGTACAGAAGAGCATTTTGTTTCAAAGGGCTTAAGTTTTTCTCCAGCCTGAGAGTGAGGGCCCGATTCACAAACCACATTTTGTAGTACTACAGTAGTACTACAAAGCGTGCTGCAAAGTGCTATTCATCAACTGCACTTTTGTGGTAACTTACACTTTTGTAATAACATACACATGTAAGTTACACTTTGTAGCAACATACACACGTAACTTACACTTTTCTAGTAACTTACATGTGTAACTTATACTTTTGTAGTAGCTTACACTTTTGTAGTAAGACCAGCAATATACATGGCTAACCACTGGTACTGCAACACCCACACTTGGAAAAAAATGGAGGTATGGGCTTAAAATAAACTAATATTAAATAAATTAGCTTATTTAAAATAGTTAAAAATATAAATACAAATAAATGATAGTTAAACAATTAAAAGTAGTACATATTATTTACTTAATTATAACATATTTGATAACATATTTTTAATTTAAAAAATACTGTAACATTCAATTTTATTAAACATAATCATATTACTTTTAATTAATTATATACATTTTTCAGGTAGGAATTTATCTTTTAATTTAAACTTCAGAAAAATAATTGTAATTTAATTTATTTCTGTAATTAAAGTTTTAATTCAAAATAGTTTAATAGTGATGTAGCATTTTCTTTCTACTTTGTTCTACATTTAAAGGAAATATATAACTTTTTACATTGACATATAAGATGAAATATTTGTAAAATTTAATTTCGACTTAAATATTTTTTTTTTATTTACTCATTATTTATTGATGTTAGCTCTATGTTCCAACTGACTGCACCCTCCACTCTGGGGTCTGCAGAGACCTGAGAAAGGCAACAGAAACTACAGTTAACTGACATTCTACCATTTCTCTCAGGTCTCCTGAAAAGTGCCTGGGTAGGTGATGAAGCAGTCCATCATTGCACTGGCTCGGAGTCTGGTTTTTCATTGCTCTAACTTCTAAGTAAAGAATAATTCGGTTTAAATAGTGCCTTCCATTGTGAACGAAAGGAAAATAATGCTTAGGTTTTTGATTGAAAGATTTGGAGACATTTTTAATTTAAATGAAGTCATGAAACGATTCTAGAAGTCAGAGTGAAACATAGAGCTGTTATGATTGGAAGATTTTTGGAACCTAGGATGGTTGGCTACATCACTTTGAAGTTTAGTAATTTTGTCCCAACAGATATGAATGTAGGTTGGCACAAGACAATGGCATTTACATAAATTGTAATTTAAGGGTTGTGTAAAAATTAATAAGTGTTTTGTACATCTGGTCCAAAGGGGTTTTATTTCTTGCGCTGGGTGAATTAGCATGATTTTGCAAGAATTTCTGAAATGATTATTTACAAGAGGAAAACAGCACTTGAAATAACTCATGTGGGACAGAGACAGCATGGCCACGAAGACAGTGATTTGGCAAAAACGTGTTGTGAGGCCCTTTTCTTGAACAGCTGGTTCCGCAAATGCTTGCCATCTATCGGGTATAAACAAACAAATTCCTTTTCTTACTCACGGTTATGAAGAACATGTTTTGTGGCAGTAAACACCACGAGTCACAAAATCACACGGTTTGTGATCGCAAAAGATTTTTGTACAATACTCAACAGGCCTTTCCCAATTGCAACTAGGAGACGGCTTTAAAGGGACTCCCACCTCCTACTTGTGTTTTGGAAAGAGATGAATAAATGGGTTGTGGCCATTGTTGCAGCTGAAACACTGATCAGTTAGTGACACCAGACTTTGGGTGTTAACTGAGTTATAAATGGGAAGCTGTCCTCTAATATTTTTTGATTCATGACACATGGAGAAATCATAAATACATTTACTAAAACCGTTTATAATCTAGAAGTTAGTGACACTCTAAAGTACAACAGATTTTATCCTGTTGTACCATTTTGATCTTTTCCTTATCAATTTCCTAAAGCATGAGGGCACCCCACACATGGAGACAGACATTGTACTACAATAAAAATACAAACACATTTAAATTAGCATTTTCCTTCCCTTTTCCAATTCCCCCTTGAAGAAATAATATAAGTAGGACGCAGTCTTCCTCACTTCCTGTTTCTTTCTGTTGCACAGTGACAGCAGATGCCTCAGTTGACCCCTGCCGACATTGGGAATTGTGTCTTAAGGGATGTTCTGGAGGAGGTTATAGCACATTTGTTTGCTAACTTGAGCAGGAATTGGTGGTCACATCTACTGATGTTAACTACAATTTGGCACATTTATAGGAAATTGCAGTTTTCACATAGCCTCCCTGATTTTCCCATTTTATGGACTTTATTTTCACAGGGTTATGTCCGTACACTGTTACACTGCCATTAAGGGCCATAGAGTATCTTTAAATTAGTTTTAACCAAATGGCTTATTTAACTTTCTAGGAGGGCCATTGTATGTTGGTTTAGAAAATGCTTCAGTGAAATAAGAATTACATTTAATTTCTGAGCTGTGCTGTGTATTTATGCAATCCACATATATGACCAAAATGTATGGTCCTAGGAAACACCATTGCTTTCTGGCTGGGTTGCAATTTATAACCACTGCATTAACACATGGCTCTGCTATGTAGGAACACATACCTTGAAATATTTTCCAATTCACCCTGAGAGTGTCTTGTAAGCCTACAGGATGGGGTGCTCACTCTACAAGAGTGGGGCATGCTAGATATGCAGAAGATTGTATGCCCTTGCAGTGGAGAGTTTCAAAAGATTGTTTATCACTGTGTAGGCAAGGCTATAGCTTCCATGAGCAGGCCTAGTAAAAATTAAAACCTATTTTTAGTAACTTCAATTGAGAAAATGATAGGAATTTCGTTCAAGGTTACTTTGCACTTGCTATTAAAAATCTATTTCAATGGTGATGGTAGATTTGTGTTCATTTTAGTGGAAAAAACCTTTTGAAAACTGTACTTAGAGCTGCATGGGAACAAAGTGCTTTTCAGGAACAAGAGGTCCAAAAATAGTTGAAACAAGAAAAGAATCACTAATAAAATGGCACTAACACACACAAGCAACACTGAATGGGGTGAGTCTCTAGGAGGAGGAGGCTGGCCCTGAGGAAGCTGGGGCTGATTTGGAGGGACTGGCAGGTTAACCTGAAATTGAACCAATCGGGGTTGCTCGCTCAGGTCACATAATAGGGCATGTGGTTGCAGGTGACTTTAAGCAGCGGCAGCAGGAACCAGTCAGTGCCTCATAACTTGCTTTTTTGTAAAGTTCTCGCTCTGCTCAGTTTAATCACAATTAGCATTCCCACACCCTTGTTGTTTTTGCCATTCATCCGAAAGATTCCTGTTGATAGGTTCTGTGGCTTATCAGATGTCCAATTTCACCTCTCACTGTCTACCCTGCTGCCTCCTGTGCTCCCAAACCTGGAGTATGTCTCCTGGTGCTCTCCAGGTTTGACATCGGCCCATTACTCCATTTCTTGGACTATGGGCTAAGCTTGTTCCTACTTCAGATTGTTTTGAGAATATTATCATTCGCTGGCAAGAAATACTGTCTAAAAACCAGTAGAGGCTGGTCTGCAGCAGTGAGGTTCTTTCTTTCTTCTCTTGTTCCTTATCCCTGTCTCCGCTGGTGAGGACCTGGTAGTGCCTCTTCCCATTTTGAAGTGGAGATCCCAAATGGGAGACTCATGAATAGAATCCATTAATGCCCAGAGAGACCCTAGACTTTTGTTCTGCAGTCCCAGCAGTAGGGAAAACCTTTTCCAGCACTGTGACAGAGGAGGATAACCTATCTTCATATTAGAGTAGCTCGAAGGGAGGACAACACTCCTGCAGGTGTTCAGACTCTGGAAAGGTTAACAGTAAGTTGGGAAAGGAAGTGCTGAAAAATGAGGTGGGTTTTCCATGTCAAAGTTGCTAGGAACTAGGCCTGGGCGGTAAATTCCGTTCCGCTCACGGAATTTGCGAAATTTGGGTAATTTCGCGTTCCGCAGAGAACGCGAAATTGCCATAAATTCCGCGATTCGCGGCTTCGCGGAATTTTTTGCTTGTTCGTGCTTTAAAAATGCGTGTTCGCAAGATATTTCTCCCCGAGCATGCAAACAGCGTTCGCGAACAGGAAAAAAGCATCGCGAACGGGCGAAACAAGCAATTCCGCATGTTCGCGGAACTTTTGCGTGCTCGCGGAGATTTTTTACCGTTTCGCGGAGCTTTGCGTAGCGCGACTACGCAAATTCCGCCCACCCCTACTAGGAACCAGCCTTGGGACTTGTGCAATGACTGACTAGTTTGCAGGATACCACCGTTACCTCACCACCACTTCTTCTGGAACATTGTTAGAATTAAATTAAAAGTCTGATCTGTGCTACCATATGTAATGATTGTTAAGTTAGCCTTTGCGGCACCATTTTATACTTAGCCGCTAATTCTAGGCCATGTTTGCAACTAATTGTTCCCTCGCTCTGCAAGTAGCAGCTGTGTAGAATTCCCTGTGTATCTGTAAGTTGTGCCTTGCCTTATAAATTAATACACTGTTTGTACTTCTGCATACCTTTCTCATGAGATGGAGCCTGCCCCCGCTGGCTCAGCTGCAGGCACGGACAGAATGACCTTGCCAGAGAGATAGTGTGTGCCCGGTCTCAGACTCTCAGCTCATCTTTGTGTGCCCCCCTGTTTCTGCTGCCATCTGTGGAAAGTTACTGGGTGGGTGTGTCTTGTGCTCAGGCTGAAATGTATAATCATCACCTTTATGCTTGTGAAAGTCAGTCCCTCGGCAGACATCTTAGGGTGCAGGTCAGATTGGACTCCTCTGCAGAGTATTGCTAATAAACAACTGTTTGTATTCTCTACTGTCTGATCGACTCTTCATTTTGTGGAAGGCGATTAGGAGGTTGTAAATAACCCGGGTGACCCTTTTCGGGCCACTTCCTTCAGTTGGCGCCCGAACAGGGACTCCGCAAGGTGACCCAACTCGCCAGTAATTGAGTTGTAGGGTCGGGGTGGTGTCCGGTCAGTCGGGCGGATCGGGGATCCCCACACGATAAGAGCCCGGTTCTCTTGGCTGCTCCGCCCGTCTGATCGGGCGACTCCTCGTCTAGTGGTCACCGGCTGGGGTCCTGAGAAGGCGAAACCTTGGATTTGACCGTTTGGTCTGAAGAGTCGGCAGTAGAGAATAATCTTGCTCGACCTGAGTGCACCAGGTGAGTGATTTGAATTTTTGGAAAAATGTGGGGCCATGGTTGAACTGCACGAGCCTACGGGCTGTGTCTGGTACAGTCTCCTGACTGTCTTGTCTTGATCTTGGGGGGTTTGCGGACCCTTAAAAGACACAGAGTGTTTGTGAACAGTCTACTAGGCCAACTGGAAATTCAGCCTAGTCTTGAAAAGGTCTGGGACTGTTTGTAAGCAATCTGCCAGGCCAACTGGAAATTCGGCCTATTTTTGAAAAGGCCTGGGGCTAGAGCCTGTCTTCTTGCCTTGGTACAGTCTTTGGACTGTCTTGTCTTGGTACAGTCTTTGGACTGTCTTGTCTTGGTGCAGTCTGAGGACTGACTTGTTTTGGTTCAGGCTAGAGCCTGACTTGTTTTGGTTCAGTCTGAGGACTGCCTGACTTGTTTTGGTTCAGTCTGAGGACTGACTTGTCATGGCGAAGTCTGAGGACTGCTCTTGAGAGCTCTTTTTGTCTGTAAGTGTGTTTTGTGAATATGGTGCACCATCAGTTTGTTTTTGGTATGGTCTGAGGACTGTCTTTTGAAAAAAAGTACTTGTAATTCCTTTGCCAGGCAAAATAATGTATTTGGGCCCTTTCTTGAAAATACCTGGAATGAGCTTAATTTGTCCTCAGCAGGTGCCTCCTTTTGAATAAAATAAAAAACAAAAACTATGGTGATAATGTATATATATATATGTTTGTTTTCTTTTTTTTTTTACATAGGATGAGTGGTGTGAGAAAGGACGAAGGAATGTGTAATGGGAGAGAATGGGAAGTGAGACAGTTAGAGGGCATGATGTAATAAAATAAAAAAAAAGAGAAAAAAAGAGAAAAGAAGGGGTGCGCTGATGGCGCCTAGATCTCACATTTAGCTTTGGACATTGTAAAATGATAAAAGCTGTTTTGAGCTACAGGCATGATGTTGTATTTTTAAAGTTTGGTACATGAAAGGAAAAATTGAATGAAAGGGCCTTGCGCAGATGCTGATGTGTTTAGTTTGGAATTGACCTTGCAATATAACGTGTATTTAATTTGGAAAAGGTGTTTTAAGCATTTCAGACAACACGTATTTATGCTGAATAAAAGGGATTTTCAAAGTTGAAATACACAGCTTGTGTTCAGCTTGGTTTGGCAGACTTACTGCAGCCTTTTTGGCCTTGAAATAGGAGTGGAATTTCTCTCGCTGGTACTGTTTGTTTGTTGTTGTTTTTTTTCCCCCTTCATGAAAAGGACTCATGCAGACATACACGGCCTTATCTGTAGCAGGAAAAAAAGGAGGCAGTCTATGTTAGATTTCTTTTGAGCATGGCTGAAGGAGGTTAATAGAGGCGAAAAAGGATGGAAAGGAGAGTGGGGCTTGCTTGGATGTTTCAGCCTGATGATGCTCAATTAATTAATTAATTCATGATCGATTTCAGTGTCTTGCATTTAGATTTGACCTCATTATAGAATGTGCATTTAATTTGAAAAATGTGTTTTCAACATTCATGGGAGCTTGTATTGTGCTGAATAAAAAGGCATTTTGAAAGCGTAGTGGGAAGTCTGAAAAAATAGCTCGTGAATTCAGTTCGTTCTGGCCTTGAGATATGAAAGGAATTCCCAAGGAGGGGGCTCATGGGCAGGGAGACGTGAGAAGCAGGACGGATTTAGGAGAAAAAAATATGATGGTACAGAGAGGGTTTGCTCATGAAAGTTGTTTGCAGGGAAGTTTTAAAGAAAGTTCTAGCAACAATAGGTTCATTTGAGAAAAGGTTACCAATTAGTTGGTTGTGACTTAGGCCTGACAGGAAAAGATTCGTTTTTGGCGGAAAAAAAAAAGGGCACAGATTACTGTGCACCAGATAATATTAAACATCAGATTCCTGATGAGTATGTACAGTTTAAAAGGGCCCAGCAGGACGCAGCCATAGCATTGTTTTCAAAAATGACAGTTTGCAAATATACCTCTGATTTTATTGCTTTCAATATTCTGCTGTTCTTCAATTTTTGCTGTTTCTACCCCTGCTATGACGTTCAGGCTGTGTCGGCTATGGCACATGTGTCTTCCCCTATTATAACGGTTGGTACACTGGCATGCATATTTCCCCAGTGTCCTTTTCTGCTAATGCTCATGCTTGCGCCACAACAAACTGCGATGATAATGTCTGTTACTTCTGTTGCTACTTCCAGAGACTGGATGAAATTGGAGGAACGTGTGGGTTTGTACATGTGATCTGAGGTGGGAAAGGAAGGAAAGAGGGTAATAGCGAATTCGTAAGGAAGGTGTGTGGAATGTGATAAAATAATGAGCCTTTTTGGACAACACATGGTTTCTAGGAGCAGGGTTTCCAAACTGCTGTGCTACAGATTTTGTGTGATCCCTTGGGTAATGTAAGTTGATGGCTTGCCGCCAGGGGAAAGATGAGAGAGTGAAGGTGTTTCCAGATTTTAGTGGGCAGGATTAGTGTTTTCAAATAAAATAAAATAAAAAAAAGGGGGGTTTGATTGTTTGTTTGCAGATTTGTTTTCCATTTTAGTTAATGTCTAATGGTGGTGAGCATGTGATGGGTTTGGCATCCTACTATTACTGCTCTCAGGCAGGTGAATGTCTGATGACGGGCCTTAATGTAAGTAGTGAATAGTGTTTGTCCCCCCCCCCGAGTTTTGCGGATGTGCCATCCACTTTGTGGGCAACAGGCGATGTAGAGCTGGGATTCCTATAGATTTCACGAGCCTTGTTGTGTATGATACAGGATTTAGTTGAGAAAGGTGTTGGTGAGGAGACGACTGGTACACGGTAATAGTCCCATTATTTTGATTGTGTTTACAATTTTGTGGCTGATTGGTGTAAAGTTCATGAAAATGTGGTTTTCCAACATCCTGCTGTTCTAGCCATTACTATGCTTCTGCTCATGGTTCTTTCTGCTGCTCAATATCTTTTCTATCACTGATGTAAAATACATTTTTTGGCAGTATTATTTATTTCAATGATAGGTTTTTGTTCGGATTCACATAGACTGGTAGGAGTCATAGGTTCTGCTGCGCTTCTTAGGACTATGAAGAAGGACAGAGCATCCATAAACAGGTTTAAAAAGGAGGCAATTACTTGTTCATCGTTTCAGACACACAGCAGAGTTGTAGGGGCAGTGCAGTTAAATAGTGTGCAACATGGCATCCTTGGTGTGGTTTTCCTTGACTTTTTGCCTCTAACCCCTATGTTTTCAATGCTGTAATGGATTTCGTTTTTGTTGCCTTAGATGCTTTGGGCACTTTGCCATTGCTGATCAGTGTCACAGTGCAAGTGCTTTCTGTGTAAATAGATATTGTGCTTTGTTCTCCCTGATTGGTATATTTGTTTTACTAAGTAGATCCCTGGTGAAGTGCACTGATTGTGCCAGGGCTAGTAAATAAATTGCTACCAATAGGCGTGCAGCGCTGATTGTGCCACCCACATGAGTAGCCTGGAAAAGATGCCTCAGGCCTGCCACTGGAGTGCCTCCGCGCAGTTTGTACATAGGACACACCGATGGTAGGCCCACGGTACCACCCTAGGCGAGGTGCAGTGTATGTGAAAGGTAGGATATGTACTGGTGTTTTTAACATGCCCTGATAGTGACATACTGCCCATTTCGTTTTTCACTATTGAAAGGCTATCTTGCCCATAAGACAGAATGGGGAATGCGTTGTAAAATTTTACAAGCATATCCTCCCATGGGGATAAGGTAGAAAATTGGAGTCTGGTATCCCTGGACTCAGAATTTGATAACACACCTTTTTAGTAAGGATGGGTTTTAAAGTCTGTGTTTGCAACTGGCACTTTTAGAAAGTGGCTATTTTCTTGTCCAACTTTTCTGGGTGTTTCTGCCTGATTGTGGATTGCCTGTTTGGTTTCAGTGTGACAGAGACTGAGGATGTGCATTTGGTGTGGTTTCTTCTTGTGGTGTTTTCACTGTGTTACTGTGAGTGTTGATACAAATATTTTACACATTGCCTTTGGGATAAGACTGTCTGCTTGTGCCAAGCTCCCAAGGGGGTGAGCAGGGGTTATCTAAAGAGTGTATTCCCCTTCCGCTGACTTGAGGGAAGGGTCCCTATTTGAACAAAGGTACGTACCTCTGCCAACTAGAGACACTAATTTCTAACAAATTGTTCTTATCTTTAGTTTTGACTGACCAGGAGTTTGTTTTTAAAAGGGTAAGTATTTTCGACAGGAGGTTTCCTTCTCAGGTCACCTACTGTCGAAGGGGGGTAGGAGATTAGCTCCTTGGGTAACTAACACATTAAATGAGGTGCATGGGGTGCATGAGCCTTAACTCTGAATGCCTAACGCTTGAAACTGCGATTTTTTTCTTTGGCTTCTGTGCTTGGTACATATATTGTTGTATGCTGTTTTGTGTTGTAAGTACACAACGATTGTTGTGCGCTTTCTGTCTTTTGAGCCCGCCCGAGCTGTCTAGGAACGGTCATGACGGTGACCATTTCCATAAGACAATCGCGTTGGACTCGCTTTAGCCACTCATTTCACAGGATGCTGTGAACATGCCCTTGAATAAACAGAGACACAGCACCTCACCAGTGCACGTCTAATTGGCTATAAAATAACACTGTTCGCAAAAATTGTCATGATTAGAAAAATGTGTCACCTTGAAGTCAGCCATGTTACTGCCCCTCCCTTCTGTAAAATTGATGGAATTGGAATTAAAATGGATATGAAAGGACGGGTAGACTAGACTGATGTTCCCTTATCTGATCCTTAAGGGGAACTATATGTCGGTGGCTTTCATTTGAATGCCCAGGTGGCACCACCATTATTGCTCATGTTACCGCAACATTACGTACAGTTGTGGAGACATCACAAGTCCTTTATTAGTTAGCCTGAGTAACTGGGTTGTAACAGATGATGTGGGAAGGAACAATGCGTTTGCAGGAAATGATTAAAATGAAATGAAAGAATGTTTGTAGCAGGCCCTGCTGGGTGGGTACTGGAAGTCACGATGTCTAAGTTGAAAGTAAGGCACATTGTCAGGATGAGGCATTGCTCAGCCTGTGTACTGTATGGTGCACATGATGCACATTACTAGGAAGGGTACCTGTATGCCCCCCAATAATTTCGCACAACACATTTTCTTTTTTGAGGTTCTTCAGATGAATAATATAGGAATGGACAGATGCAATGATCCAAAGTATGTTCGAATTGTTTTTTTTTCCCCGAGCTTAGTAAATGAATTAAAGGCTTACCCCACTACTTGGTGTTGGGAGAGAAAAAATAAATTATATAAAGTTTTATCCTTGCCAGTTAACTAAAAGTTCGTATTATATCCACTAATAGGTCCGGGACGTTCTGCAGTAACATTAAGGAGGGGCCCGGACGTGATGCACAGCCTGGCTGCTTGTTATGGAACATCCAAGGATACGACTGAGGCGAAGATGCAGAGCAAAGAAGGTGCTGGACGAGGCAGTACCACCGAACAAGAAAAGAAAAGAGGGACTATCCAGGAGCCCCAGCCTGCTGGTCCACCTTTGCTTGAGTCCCAGCCCATTGAGCCTAGCCTGTGGGCTCGCCTGTGTTTGAGTCTCTGCCCCTTGGTCCCCCTTGAGTTTGACCCCCTTTTTCCCTTGACCCCTCTGAGTCTGGAGTGACAAGGTACAATATACGCCCGATGGAGGAACAGTGCACCAAGGGAGAGTTGGATTAGTAGGGATGGACTTCATGGATGAAGAATAGGGTGCAGGTACCCTGTCTAAGGTGCCAGCGGCAGAGCAGGGTAAGGAATATTGGTGCACTGGCCTGGGCACTGGAAAGGATTAGTTGAGGGTGTCCTCCCAGGAGGGAGAGTGCCCTATCCTGAGTGAAGAGGATTTCTCCAGCAAGAGCTAGACGAGTAGCTCCACCGCCGGTACTCAATAGCGCCTACGCCAGATGAACAATAGGAGCCTACCAGTGATGGGTCTCTGAAAGACACTGGAAAGAAGAGTTTTGCCCATCCTCCTGTTCCCTGGTCACCAATTCCATTGTGTTACATTTCTCTCCCAATCACCATGTATCTATTTGGTCACCCAATTTATGAGGAAAACAGCCCTTTGCACCTCCCTGTCCAGAGCGGGTCGGTACATAGAAAGTACAAGTTGCATCCATAGTTGTTATTGTGCTAATAATAGTGTTAGGGACATCCTACTCCCTGAATGATAAGTATCCTGTACACTCGCAAGTTCATACAGCACCTGTTTCTCTTGTGAACATGTTTGTTACTTTGGATCCTCGCATAGGGGAGCACCAGAGGACATAAACTGATAATACAAGTGTTCAGATTGGTGTACCTTCAATTCTTTTCTCCAGTCCTAGATAATGCATATATTGATTTCCGCACTACAAATGAATGTGTACATTGGGCAGATGCCTGTCATGATAGTTAATATGACAGTTCGTTTTTGTATCCAGGGGCGGGGGAGATTAAGGTGGGTGAGAACATATGACTTCATTTACAGACTGAACATGACAATAGGCCTGTCTTAGATCCTGCATCATAATCTTCACTTTGCCCGTGGATCACAAGTTCATACTTAGCATCTGAGGGGATGGTTTGCAAATGTTGCCTTTCTTTTCTTTTTCCCCACTGTATTTGTTGCCCCATCTACGTATTGCACATTTCATCGGGTACAATGTAAAAGTATGTTACACGAAACATAGGCCCTTGTATGCACTGTCTCTCAGTTTGTTGCGTCTGCTGCGTAAGTACATTAACTGCTAAGGAAAGGACATCTATGCAACACAAATGCTAAGATCATGCTTCAGAAGGAGATAGAAGGGTTGATGAGCGTTGATGTAGATACTTTTTAGGTCAACATGTCTCTTATAGTTTCCCTGCTTAATAACGAACATTTGAACAGTTCTGAGTATTAATATTGTTCATGTGAATAGAGATGCTTCACTCCATAGTATAAAATGACTTAGCTAAGGCTAAAACGGGGGTCTGTTAGAATTAAATTAAAAGTCTGATCTGTGCTACCATATGTAATGATTGTTAAGTTAGCCTTTGCGGCGCCATTTTATACTTAGCCGCTAATTCTAGCCCATGATTGCAACTAATTGTTCCCTGGCTCTGCAAGTAGCAGCTGTGTAGAATTCCCTGTGTCTCTGTAAGTTGGGCCTCGCTGTATAAATTAATACACTGTTTGTACTTCTGCATACCTTTCTCATGAGATGGAGCCTGCCCCCACTGGCTCAGCTGCAGGCACAGACAGAATGACCTTGCCAGAGAGATAGTGTGTGCCCGGTCTCAGACTCTCAGCTCATCTTTGTGTGCCCCCTCTGTTTCTGCTGCCTTCTGTGGAAACATGACAACATCGATACATTTTATGAATGTACTAGTAGAGTGCTCAATGAGGCACGACATAGAAACAAAAGCAAGTACAAAAATTCTTATACCCATAGGGAGTCCAATCTCACTTACAAACAGAGACAGTCATTAAAATCCCTTATGGATGACGATACTATCGTCATCCGTCCGGCGGACAAATGGGGAAATATTGTCATCCTGTCCCGTGAACAATACATTAGGGAAGGGGACAGACAATTGTCAGAC
Organism: Calotriton arnoldi; assembly: GCA_963921515.1. NCBI lineage: Eukaryota > Metazoa > Chordata > Amphibia > Caudata > Salamandridae > Calotriton > Calotriton arnoldi. The sequence continues at coordinate 3,094,208 of CAWUFW010000311.1, forward strand.
AGGAACTACTATGAACCCATTGATTTTGACGCATACTATACCAGTATTACCACCATCTGGGACCAACTCACGGAGTGGAAAGATAAGGGTATACTCACTTGGGAGGAGTTTGGTTATCTCAAACGTGATTACCCGATCCTCCCGGTGTTATACCTTCTCCCTAAAGTACACAAAGACTCCGAGAAACCTCCTGGCAGGCCCATAGTGTCCTCCAGAGGCAGTGTGGCTGAGCACATTTCAAAATACATTGATTTTTTTCTGAGAGAATATGTGACCAACCTAGCAAGTTACATCAGAGACACCAAGGATTTTCTCAGCAAAATCGAGAACCTTGCATGGGATACTGATTCCCTGCTCATCACTTTGGATGTACATAGCCTCTATACCATCATTAATCATCAACATGGATTAGAGGCATGTAAGCACTTTCTAGCTAAAAGACCGATAAGGCTGCGTGAACACACGCAGATGCTTCTCGATATGATAAGATACTGTCTGAACAATAACATTTTTTTGTTTAACGGCACCTTGTTCAGACAGGTGACTGGTACTGCGATGGGTTCGTGCTTTGCTCCCAGCTTCGCGAACCTCTTCATGGGAAGCTGGGAGCAGAGCATGTGGACCGATCCAGTTTTCCAGCAGGATTTAAAACACGTGTCGATGTGGCTACGCTACATCGACGATCTTTTTATTGTCTGGAAAGGATCAGAAGAGCTGGCATTAGAGTTTATTAACAAACTCAATGCCAACAAATACAATATCATTCTCAGTGGCAATGTCAGTAGGACTGAAGCAGTATATCTTGATGTCAGACTTGAGGTAAAAGATAACAAAATACATACCACCCTTCACAGGAAATTGACCGCAGGTAACAGTGTTCTTCATGCCCTAAGCAGTCACCCCGAGACTTTGAAATGGTCCATTCCATACGGGGAACTGTTGAGGGCAAAAAGAAACTGTAACACAGAAGAAAGTTATCTTGCAGAATGCAAAAGCATAACAGAACGTTTCAAAGAGAGGGATACCCCAATTGGGTGCTCAAAAAGCCATCGTAAGGGCTAGGCAGATAGATCGGACATCCACTCTCACAGACAAACCTGTGTCTGAAAGCACCAATGATGACACCTCCAGATTGATTTTAACCTACTCCTCGGATGCCAATGATATCAAACGCATTGTCACCAAGAACTGGAACATCCTCAAAACCGACAGCATTATAGGCAGGGGTATCCCGGAAAGACCCAGTATCACTTACCGCAGGGGTAGGAACATCAGAGATATGCTCATACATAGTGACATCACCAATTACCCGAGTAATAACCTACAAGGCCTCACAGGTTTTTACCCCTGTGGTCATTGTAAGGCCTGTAACAACAGCAGATTTCACAGCAAGGTGAGGTACAATGGAGTTAGTAGGGAATTGAGCCAGTTCCTTACTTGCAGTTCCACATGTGTGATATATGTCATAGAATGCACCTGCAAACTCTGGTATATAGGTAGTACGACATGCATGGCGAAGAAACGCATTCTCGAACATAGTAGAGCAATTACCAATTTTGATCCTAAGTATCCAGTGGCACGTCACTTTAGAGAGAAGCACTTTTCCAACACAAGAGATCTGAGTTACATCATTCTAGAAAGAGTTGAGAGAAATCCCAGGGGTGGCAATAGAGTCTTACATCTGAGACAAAGGGAATCTAGGTACATTATAGATTTCCAAACCAAGTTCCCGGGTGGGTTGAACCAGGAAGAAGAAATGGCAGTACATTTGAAAGAATGACATCATTATCTTATGTACATGTCATCATGTAGTCTTCTCCTGTTTCTCCTAGTTGTATTCCTGTTCTTCTTTCATGATATTCAGTTATGAAGGTTTTTATCTTTCACTGTCTTTAATATCAGCACAAGCTGACAGTTACATGTTATAATGGTTCTTATTTCTCTTCATGATATCCCATGATATTGAGTTCTTTGGGCCATCAGTATTTGTTATGATGTGTACTATATTTTAACCATTTGTTTTCTTTTTGTATTTTTCAGGAGGAAAGGAAGGGGCTCATTCACCAACACTCACTTTCACGGGCCACCTACCCTTTCTCCCTTCTGTTGGGCACTGGAGCACTTTGACTCATGTCGGCAACGGTGGTGAGAGTATTTATGTCATATTCCATCTTGACTTTGAGTAATTGGCAGTTTTCTTTCCTTCTTCTTTCTTCTTTTTCTTTTTTCTTCCCTTTTTCTTTCCTCACCTTGTTACCCACATGGGTTTATATTGGACAATTTGGCACTTGCCAGTACTGGCCTTTTGGCCACATGTCGTGTTGTTGCCAATCAACAGTAGTATCAATAAGAAAATCAGTGGATGGACATCTGTACCTTTACTGCCTGCAATGTGCAATGTAGATTTTTTATGCAGTTTTTTGTGCAGTTTTACTCAAATGGGAACGGACACATACAGGGCAAAACATTAATTACCATGTTTATTTGACAACGTGTTTTGCTGTTTGGTTTACATGTTGTGGGGATTTGATTAGTACATTGGTCACACATGACAGCCATGCATTTGTAATGTCTATCAATAGCTGAACTATTTAGAACGTTGTTGGAAGGACACATGTATATTTACACCTGATGATGTGCAATGCCGATATTTGTGCTGTTTTATTTAACGTGCACACACACACTTGTGGCATCTACAAACATGTTTATTTAACAACAGGGCAGCTATATATTTGAAATGCTGATGCGCTTGTATGTAGTTACTTTACTATGAGGCATCTTTTAACTTGCACAAGATGTCTGCCAAACTGGGACAGCATTGAGCCTCTTCTATGTTTATTACTTTCACCATTTAGTGTGCCGACATTGGTCTTTTCATTTCACGTGATCAAGCCTGTTGTCAGGCGAAACGCGTTGTGAATAAACAGCGGTGATTTATCGACACAGCGTCCTTCCTTTCTGAGAGCGCGTTTAAACAAATTTTCTTTGAATAGTTACGTCGGTGTGCTCCGCCGGCACACGCGCCACTCTCCACGGGTCCCCGATGTCTCAGAAGGAGCGTCAAATTTGGTTGGTAACGTAGCGAGAGTCACGTCTTGGACCGGCCACGACTCCTTGCCCAGAGAGATATTGCAGAGGGTGCCACGGATCCCAATGGTAGCACCGAGTGTCAAGTAAGCAGTAGTCTGCTTTCTTCCGTCCTTAGGGGGTGGGGGAGAGGTGCCCGACGGCGGCCGGGGGCCGTATTTTCCCACCTCCGGGGAAACGGGGAACGCACTGATTTACTGCGGTGCCTAACGTGCTCCTGAACATTTACATCGGGGTCATCACATGCAGCAGCCAGGAGCAGTCATCATTCAATCTCCTCCCTCGTATCTCGAGCAGCTGGATCTTTTCCTGCAATACGGGTATCATCAGTGAGACACAGAAAACGCATTTGCTCAAACTGAGGCAAGGGAAGTGTCGTAAGGCAGAGAGAACCTACTATTTAGTAGGGGAGGGACTGACACTGTGTCGCATGACATTGACTTCAACGCTGGGGATAAGATGAATGAGGAAGAGGAAAGGAAGTCAGCAGCACGGGTCCTGTTTGCAAGGAGGACAGGTCCCAGTACCAATACGTGTGCAAATATTAAACAGGTGCAACCCAACGAGGAGAAACTACGAAGATATGAAAAACTCAAAAAAACTGAAATCACAAAGTGGTGGGAGGCAACTTCTTTACAGAACTATGTAGATCAAGAAATGGTCCCCAGAGGGCTAAGAATATTCACTACTCCCACGTACGAGAAACCAAACCCACTGATGTTAAAAGAATGGTCAACTAACTCAGCTCGAAGCTCGAGGAGGATGCTAGAAATTCTCATAAAGTACGCCTGGCTGGACAGAGAGGCCATTCTGGAGGAAATTAAAGAGTTGATGGATGAACTCAAGAAGAACATGGAGACGGAAGCACTGGATAAATCCCTGACCAGTATCAAAGAGAGGATCAACAAACACGAGGAAGAGATTAAAATGCGCAAACAGAGGAAATTAAATCGTGATTATATGGATTACGAAAGTGGAAGAATCCTGACATTCAGCCACAAATATGACCATCTGTACAAGGTAGGACCTTTAGAATGCGAAGAATCTAACATCATCAAGGAAACAACAAGAATAGAAACATCCATCACAAACGGTAGTGGAAGTGAATCTGATATTTCAGTACAGAGTGAAACACCTGTGGTTACAATGAGGAAACAGGTCACTTTTTTAGACGAATATCGGACACTCAGGAGAGGACGCTTGACTACGAGGGAAACACCGACACCGAAGACAAGAGGACAAAGGGGACGAGGACGGGGCAGAGGAAGAGGACACAGAGAAATCGTCGAGCAAGAATCAGACAACGGTGGCAAAAGAGGCAGGGGACGAAGCGCAATGGGAAACAAGACACGCGCCAGAAGAGCCTATTAATGGATGATGCAACGGTGAATAAAACTATTATTAACTTATCAGGGAGAGACATCAGTGCCACGGAGAAGAGAACTCTATGTCTTGGTCTTTCCTTCTGTCCCTCTCACCCCTGTAACTATGCAGAAGTTAGGATTGATTTATTCAAATATGTACGAAAATTAAAACTCAAAAAATGGCATCAACTTAAAGGTACCAACTTGTGTGATACCGTCACACCAGGGTTGACCAATGGCAACAATGAGAGTGATCTCAACATTGGGGACATTGAGTTACTTAATGCATTGCATGGCTTGGGTCAAGACAATGATGGGACAGAACAGGGGCTGACACAAACCCTCGTGGAACTTGAAATTGCCACTGATGCATCTGCCAATATCAATTTCAAAGCAAAGTCCACCTTTATGCCATTATTACCACATGACAACATCGATACATTTTATGAATGTACTAGCAGAGCGCTCAATGAGGCACGACATAGAAACAAAAGCAAGTATAAAAATTCTTATACCCATAGGGAGTCCAATCTCACTTACAAACAGAGACAGTCATTAAAATCCCTTATCGATGACGATACTATCGTCATCCGTCCGGCGGACAAAGGGGGAAATATTGTCATCCTGTCCCGTGAACAATACATTAGGGAAGGGGAGAGACAATTGTCAGACAGGAACTACTATGAACCCATTGATTTTGACGCATACTATACCAGTATTACCACCATCTGGGACCAACTCACGGAGTGGAAAGATAAGGGTATACTCACTTGGGAGGAGTTTGGTTATCTCAAACGTGATTACCCGATCCTCCCGGTGTTATACCTTCTCCCTAAAGTACACAAAGACTCAGAGAAACCTCCTGGCAGGCCCATAGTGTCCTCCAGAGGCAGTGTGGATGAGCACATTTCAAAATACATTGATTTTTTTCTGAGAGAATATGTGACCAACCTAGCAAGTTACATCAGAGACACCAAGGATTTTCTCAGCAAAATCGAGAACCTTGCATGGGATACTGATTCCCTGCTCATCACTTTGGATGTACATAGCCTCTATACCATCATTAATCATCAACATGGATTAGAGGCATGTAAGCACTTTCTAGCTAAAAGACCGATAAGGCTGCGTGAACACACGCAGATGCTTCTCGATATGATAAGATACTGTCTGAACAATAACATTTTTTTGTTTAACGGCACCTTGTTCAGACAGGTGACTGGTACTGCGATGGGTTCGTGCTTTGATCCCAGCTTCGCGAGCCTCTTCATGGGAAGCTGGGAGCAGAGCATGTGGACCGATCCAGTTTTCCAGCAGGATTTAAAACACGTGTCGATGTGGCAACGCTACATCGACGATCTTTTTATTGTCTGGACAGGATCAGAAGAGCTGGCATTAGAGTTTATTAACAAACTCAATGCCAACAAATACAATATCATTCTCAGTGGCAATGTCAGTAGGACTGAAGCAGTATATCTTGATGTCAGACTTGAGGTAAAAGATAACAAAATACATACCACCCTTCACAGGAAATTGACCGCAGGTAACAGTGTTCTTCATGCCCTAAGCAGTCACCCCGAGACTTTGAAATGGTCCATTCCATACGGAGAACTGTTGAGGGCAAAAAGAAACTGTAACACAGAAGAAAGTTATCTTGCAGAATGCAAAAGCATAACAGAACATTTCAAAGAGAGGGGATACCCCAATTGGGTGCTCAAAAAAGCCATCGTAAGGGCTAGGCAGATAGATCGGACATCCACTCTCACAGACAAACCTGTGTCTGAAAGCACCAATGATGACACCTCCAGATTGATTTTAACATACTCCTCGGATGCCAATGATATCAAACGCATTGTCACCAAGAACTGGAACATCCTCAAAACCGACAGCATTATAGGCAGGGGTATCCCGGAAAGACCCAGTATCACTTACCGCAGGGGTAGGAACATCAGAGATATGCTCATACATAGTGACATCACCAATTACCCGAGTAATAACCTACAAGGCCTCAAGGGTTTTAACCCCTGTGGTCATTGTAAGGCCTGTAACAACAACAGATTTTACAGCAAGGTGAGGTACAATGGAGTTAGTAGGGAATTGAGCCAGTTCCTTACTTGCAGTTCCACATGTGTGATATATGTCATAGAATGCACCTGCAAACTCTGGTATATAGGTAGTACGACATGCATGGCGAAGAAACGCATTCTCGAACATAGTAGAGCAATTACCAATTTTGATCCTAAGTATCCAGTGGCACGTCACTTTAGAGAGAAGCACTTTTCCAACACAAGAGATCTGAGTTACATCATTCTAGAAAGAGTTGAGAGAAATCCCAGGGGTGCCAATAGAGTCTTACATCTGAGACAAAGGGAATCTAGGTACATTATAGATTTCCAAACCAAGTTCCCGGGTGGGTTGAACCAGGAAGAAGAAATGGCAGTACATTTGAAAGAATGACATCATTATCTTATGTACATGTCATCATGTAGTCTTCTCCTGTTTCTCCTAGTTGTATTCCTGTTCTTCTTTCATGATATTCAGTTATGAAGGTTTTTATCTTTCACTGTCTTTAATATCAGCACAAGCTGACAGTTACATGTTATAATGGTTCTTATTTCTCTTCATGATATCCCATGATATTGAGTTCTTTGTGCCATCAGTATTTGTTATGATGTGTACTATATTTTAACCATTTGTTTTCTTTTTGTATTTTTCAGGAGGAAAGGAAGGGGCTCATTCACCAACACTCACTTTCACGGGCCACCTACCCTTTCTCCCTTCTGTTGGGCACTGGAGCACTTTGACTCATGTCGGCAACGGTGGTGAGAGTATTTATGTCATATTCCATCTTGACTTTGAGTAATTGGCAGTTTTCTTTCCTTCTTCTTTCTTCTTTTTTCTTATTTCTTCCCTTTTTCTTTCCTCACCTTGTTACCCACATGGGTTTATATTGGACAATTTGGCACTTGCCAGTACTGGCCTTTTGGCCACATGTCGTGTTGTTGCCAATCAACAGTAGTATCAATAAGAACATCAGTGGATGGACATCTGTACCTTTACTGCCTGCAATGTGCAATGTAGATTTTTTATGCAGTTTTTTGTGCAGTTTTACTCAAATGGGAACGGACACATACAGGGCAAAACATTAATTACCATGTTTATTTGACAACGTGTTTTGCTGTTTGGTTTACATGTTGTGGGGATTTGATTAGTACATTGGTCATACATGACAGCCATGCATTTGTAATGTCTATCAATAGCTGAACTATTTAGAACGTTGTTGGAAGGACACATGTATATTTACACCTGATGATGTGCAATGCCGATATTTGTGCTGTTTTATTTAACGTGCACACACACACTTGTGGCATCTACAAACATGTTTATTTAACAACAGGGCAGCTATATATTTGAAATGCCGATGCGCTTGTATGTAGTTACTTTACTATGAGGCATCTTTTAACTTGCACAAGATGTCTGCCAAACTGGGACCGCATTGAGCCTCTTCTATGTTTATTACTTTCACCATTTAGTGTGCCGACATTGGTCTTTTCATTTCACGTGATCAAGCCTGTTGTCAGGCGAAACGCGTTGTGAATAAACAGCGGTGATTTATCGACACAGCGTCCTTCCTTTCTGAGAGCGCGTTTAAACGAATTTTCTTTGAATATATATATATATATATATATATATATATATATATATATATGTACGGCAAATAAACAATTATTTACAAACTGTAATTCTTAAAAATACATAAAACTTTATAAAAATTAACAAGTAAGAAAAACATTCTAACACTAAATTCTAAATTAAAATGTATTTTACAAACGAATACAATTTTTAAATAAACAAAATAATATATTAATTTATATTGCAGCATATAAGTCAATATAAGCATGTATAATTCAAAATGTTTACAAATTAACACCATATGTTATATTTAATAAACTATCAAAATAATTGTTGTAAATTCTAACTATTTTAAGACTAAAACAGATGCAAAAAAATTGGGAATATTGTAAATAAAGCACAATAAAACAAATTAAAAGAAATACTGGGCAACCATTTATCGTCCACTTCCACATCATAACCAACCCATCACCCCCACCACCCCACCCAGCAGCCCTTACAGGAGCTTAACAAAAGTAACCAAAAACTTCTGGATCAATACCCTCAGCTCCTCACCTCCTGACACCACCACTGACCTCGAGGTGGCAGTCAAAAACATCAACACATGGATCACCAAGTGCACCAACAAAGTTGCACTCCTCAATCCCACCAAAGTCAGCAGATCCTTAAAACACTACAGCTGATTCACGACAGAACTCAAATCCTACAAGCACCTTGAAAGGATCTGACGCACCAGAAAAACGCTCAAAGACCAATCCAAATTCAAACTACCCCTCAACGAATACCACCAGCACTTCCAAAGGGCCAAGAAAAATGCCCTGGCCACGTGCCTCAACGCCAGCTCCAACCACAGCAAGGAACTATTCTGCATCATCAAGAAATTCTCCAACCCCATAGCCACTGAGAACACCGCCACCTCCTCCCAGAATCTCTGAAACACCCTCGCAGACTTCTTCTACAGCAAAATCGCCATCATCTATGAAAACTTTGCCCCCCAGCTGCCTGTAACTGAACTCACTGACTCCTCAACCCCACTGACTCCAACAAAAACTCATTAACCACATAGGGTCCACTCTCAGATCAGACAACCGCCACCGTCATGAACACCACCCACTCAGGAGCACCCAGAGATCCCTACCCCCACCACATTTTCAACCTGTGGAACAGCACCATTAGCAAGGAACTCACCACCATCATCAATGCATCCATCACTTCGGCCTCCTTCCCAGAGGGGTTGAAACATGCAAAAGTCAAACCGCTCCTCAAAAAACCTACTTCAGACACTAAAGACCTCAAAAACTACTGCCCCATCTCCCTTCTTCTATTTCCAGCTAAAGTTCTGGAAAAAGCAATAAACCTCCAACTCACCACCCACCTGGAAACCAACAACCTATTGGACTCCTCCCAATCTGGTTTTCACTCAAATCACAGTACTGAAACTGCCCTGATTGAGGCAACAGATGACATCAGGACTCTCCTAGACAGGGGAGATTCTCCTCGATCTATCCGCAGCTTTTGACACCATGTCCCACTACACCCTTCTGCATGGACTCCACCAAATGAGGATCCAAGGGAAAGAACTTAAATGGGTCACATCTTTCCTCTCCGGAAAAACCTAAAGTGTCCATGTCCCACCGTTCACCTCTGGCTTAAAAAACATCATGTGTGGCATTCCACAAGGATCCTCACTAAGCTCATCCCTTTTCAACACATACATGGCACCTCTGGCCACCTTGGGCAGATCCAACGGTATGAATATCATCTCCTATGTGGACAACACTCAGCTCATCCTCTCCCTATCCTCAGACCCCACTAACACCAAATTTAACTTCCACAGGTGCATGACCAGTGTTGCAAGCTGGATACAGAACAGATGCCTCAAACTCAACATTGACAAGACAGAGATACTCATATTCAGGAGCAGACCTCCCTATGGGACGATTCATCCCTCACCTGCACCCACAGAGCATGCAAGGAACTTCTGCATCATACTTGACAGCAGGCTCATTATGAGGAAGCAGATAAATGCTCAGGAAAATCTTCAGGCCATTATCACCAGCTGTTTGGACTACGGCAACTCCCTTTACGTGGGAATTACCTCACAACTACTAAAGAGACTCCAGACTTTCAGAACGCTGCAGCCAGGCTCGTCATCAACCTCCTGAGGCAGACCCATATCACCCCGCACATCAAATCTCCGCATTGACTCTCCATCAGAAAGTGCCAGTTCAACCTGCTAACCCACTCCTACAAAGGCCTACACAACAAGGGACCAGCATACCTCAACCACAGGGTGAACTTCCACCACCCTGCCTGACAACTACGTTCCTCATCCCTCTCCTTGGCCCTCTAAATCCTGGAACGGCCTTCCCCCCACTTCCGAACAGCCCCCCCTACAAAAATCCAGGAAAGGCCTAAAAAGCTGGCTTTTTGACCAAACGCCTCAGCAGCAGCACCCCCCACCCCCCCATCCCCCTGTTCCTGGATACGCTCACAGGTGATAAGCAGCGCTTTACAAATCCTGTTTGATTAATTGGTGAAGTTAAGAATAGTAACCTAACTCCAATCCAAAAACATAAAAAACTGAACAAATTAAAAAATTAAAATGCACTGCTCTAATTACAGTCCTGTAAGCATTGGGGAAAATACACATATGGTGTGGGGAAGAGGTTAAATTTACTTTTCTAACTTCAATCTAATACATTTTGGGGAGAATGCATACATTGGGAGGATCGTATATATGTGTCCAACTCCTGTGCATCAAATGTTTGCAAAATTGCATACATTAGAGGGGGATAAAAGTTACTATTCTAATTCCAATCGAACAAATGTTGGGGAAATGTAAACATCAGGAGATGTCAGATTAAGGGCCTAATTTGCTGTCTCGGGACCGACCGACCTCCAGTCGGCGGTCCCAACACCGCGATTTCAATGCAACTGCACATGGTGTGGTCGCATACTCCCATATGTCTATGGGAGCTTGTGCTGCGACCATAAATCAGCCGTAGCACAAGCTCCCATGGACAAATGGGAGAATCTGTTCATCCCTGCACCGTGTGGCAGGCACCTCAGGGTGCCTGCCACATGGTGCAGGAACTAAGGGGGGGAACCATAGGTGCCCCCTCAGGCCCCTAACCGGAGGTTGAAGGGGGCCCTGCTAGGGGCTCCCGATGTCGCTTTCCGACAGGCTTTCCATGACAGAGAGCCCGACATGGAAAGCCTGTCGGAAACTGACATCGTGAGTCAAATTTACGGTCCTAACACCAGTCCAGTAAATATTGGGGAATGTACATCAAATAAGTAACAGGATATTGCTGAAATTACTCTGATTACTCTGGAATTATTCAAATTTTGTCCAGGCCTAATCGGGGTAGAGGGGTCACATTTTACATTGAGGGGAGGACACATATAGTACTCTCACTCCATATATATGCAAAAAAAGAAGGCAGGGAACGCTGGGTAGTTCTCAAGTTTAGGCAGAAAGTAGCTCCTTTATATGGAGTACACCACAACACCACCGACACTCTGAATCTGCTCACCTCAAATGTCTCTTTTCTAGCAGAGTTTGTAGGCAAAGGATTAGCACAGTGTCATCCATGCTGAGCTAGAAAGGACAAACCTATACCTCTCTGATGAGCTCTAACTAGAGCAAAACATGTCTCAAGGGTTGCTTTTATTCCTTCCAGGTTGAGCTGGATGGTATTTTACTAATCCAAAGCTAATACTGTGTCTGGAGTGGTAAAAGGCTATTGTCCTTTTTTAGCTCAGTAGGGATGGAGCTAGAATGAGCTAACATAACATGGTCAAATGTCAATAAAAAGCAAAAAAATAATAATTTGAGATGAGGAGCGCCACAAATGTGGTACATGACCAGATCAGAGCATACATTGCTATTGATCCAATGGCTGATGGCTCCCACATTGACTGAAGTTCTGAAAGAAAGGAGTCCTGTGAGAAAGGACAGCGGTTTGAAGCACAAATGGTTTAGTTAGGGAGATGTTTGCAGGTGGTTGGAGGAGGGAAGCCGGGGTCCTAACAGAACCTCAATCAGGATGACATCGAAAGTCTGACTGGAATAGGGTGGGTGGCAAGAGGAAGAGGTTAAGTGTGGGCACTAAATTGAGGATATGCTGATGGTAAATGCAACTATTCTATCTCACAGGGCTGATTTCATCATATATTCAGGACACACATACTGTCCACTTTGCACCCTTCTAATCGTTATTAGTACTGAGGGCCTTATTACGAGTTTGGCAGTCCTCCAGAGGTGGTGGCACTACGGCGTCCGCTGGAGGACTGCTACAGCTGTGGTGTGCCCGCATGCCAGTTTATGAGTGTAATCCTGGTCGGGTGGGCGGTTCAGGGGTGGTCTGGTGGTGACGGTCTGTTAGGCTCATAGGAGAGCCAAAAATGCAGACTGCTGCCGTGAGAGCGAAGACTGCACGTTCCGCATCGTGTGGCATGCATGCCACGCCATGCAGAAACTGGGGGTGCAATACCAGGGGGGCATAGCATGTGTCCCACTGAGTGCACCCCCAGGAGTGGCAGGCCCTTAGTTGCCTCTTCGCCACCCTTTTCATGGCAGACCCACTACCATGAAAGGGGCTGTGGAAAGCCAACTCAGAACATGCTCTGTGGTTCTGCAGCGGCACCGCAAACATATTGAGGCTCCTGATCGCTGCACAACCGCCACGGGATTCTGGATCCCCGGCAATTGCTGCGGTCCTGTTGCGGTCCGACTGCCACACTTGTAATACTGTGGGCGGGCCCACAGTGTGGGACTGTGGTACTCGTAATAAGCCGCTGAGTCTCCATCCCACCACAGTGTAGCAATCTGCTGTTTTAGCTGAATTGAAGCAGTGCCTGTAACCCAAAATAGTCAGTCCGAAGTAAACCATTAACGTGTCCATTAATATGTCCTGGGCCCCAGTTACCAGCCCAAAAAGTGATTTCTGCAGAAAATTATAAAACCTGCCCAGGAGTATCATCTATGAAAGTTACTAGATTTTTTCTGTTTTTTATGTCTGCTTTCTGAATATTTATGTTATTTCTTTTAACACTGGTTGTAAAGTCCCTGGAAAAAGCAGCTGGTAAAAGGATTTTGTACATACTAAAGTGTAGTGTTAGTTAAGTAAAACAATATTATAGTTACTTTATACACTAATAGCATGTGAGCTGGAATGTCCAGACAGAATGTAGAGTGTCCTGTTCAAGATATTCTATGTGAGAGTCATTACTGTTTGTCAGCGCTGAGAGCAGGACTGCTGTGCTGAAGGTATCCATGTATCCAGAATAAACAACTTTAAATCATCCTTCTGGAAGTGTAATTACTACATAAAGGTTATGAGCTAAACTAATCTGTCAAGTGGGGAGGGCCCTCAATTGTGAAGTGCAGTACCCAACCACCCAAAATGTGCTCTATACACTCGTCAGGTATGTGGAGGAAAAGGAGGCTGCAAGTGGAGAAAGAAACAGATTTGGATCTAAGAGCCTCAAATTAACTCTTGGGCTAGATAGGTGATATCACACTGAACCAGGACACTCATATTCAGGCGTGAGCGAAATACCTGGCTTTCAAAAATGTACAAACAATTCCGACTTCTAAGTGAACAAGTGGTCAGGTGACAAAATCGGTCTAAACATCAGGAGTGAAATAGAAAGGCTACAGATGAGTACTCATGGCACACAGCAGGAGGAGGCATGTTACTGTTAAAAAGAGAATGGAGACATGTTATCCCTGTTTGCAAATACTAAATATTTTTATCTATCAGATCACTATAAACAAATTGTTGAGAAAAAAGGAAGGAGCACAACCGAAAACATAGGGAGTTATAAAAAATGACAAATGCCACAAGAAATCACTCAGGCCCTCCTTATGAATGTCCTGGTAAATGTTATGTTATGTTATGGGAATTTTTAGAGCGCACGATTACCCGGAGGTGTCCTGGCGCTAGTTACTACTCCCTAAGGCTGAGCTGAAAAATGAGGATTATTTATCAAAAAGCCAGGTCTTTAACCCCTTCCTGAATGCTAGAAGACTAGTAGCATTTCTCAAATAGAATGGCAATTCATTCCAAGCCTTTGCTGCACACAAAGAGAAACTTCCACCTCCCCATTGAGCTTTTTTTGTTAGTGGGACTACCACCAACTTAGCTCCTAAGGATCTAAGAGTTCTTGCTGGTATGTACCATTGGAACTGGCGCCTCAAATGCTCTGGTCCTAAGCCCTGAAGTGCTTTAAAGACCATACACAAAGATTTAAACTGTACCCGGTTCCTCACCGGGAGCCAGTGTAGACTTTTAATCTCCTTGGAGATGGGAGAAAACTTGGAGGTGCCCGTGAGTAATCTGGCCGCAGCATTTTGTAGCAGCTGAAGCCTATACAGAAATCTTTGTTGTATATTTAAGTATAGGCTATTGCAGTAGTCTAGTCTTGACATAACCAATGCTGTGACTACCGTTTGCCGGGTCTCTGAAGGTAAAAACCTCAATACCTTCTTAACAGTTCTGAGAACATATACTGTTGTTGAGGTTACTGCATTTACTTGGGCCCCAAAGGAGAGTTTCTCATCCAGGATTATACCCAAATTTTTCACCTTTTTTGAGGGTGTAGGGAGTGACCCCATGGATGCAGGCCACCAGTTAGGCGTCCAAAAATTAAGATCGTTCCCAAACAGCATTACCTCCGTTTTTCCTGAATTCAATTTCAGGCAGTTCTCTGCTATCCATCTCCCTACCGATTCCATACAGTCCTGAAACCGATTCTCTAATCCCAGTTCTTGGCCAGGTAATAGAGACACCACAATTTGTGTGTCATCGGCATAAGAAGTGAGACCAAACCCATATGCACTGATGACGGGGGCCAATGATGAGACATACACATTAAAGAGTGTGGGGCTCAAAGATGACCCCTGCGGTACACCCGAAGGCAGTGCAAAGGGCTTGGACTGGAATTTACCTAGGGATACAATCTGTCCCCTGTCTGATAAAAAGGATTTAAGAAGATCCCACGCTTTTCCTTGGACCCCACAAGCCCTGAGTCGGTCCATCAGAATCTTATGATGGACCCTATCAAAGGCCGCGGACAGATCCAATAAAATCAAGGCTGCCCTGCCTCCTCGATCCACGGCTTCCCTAATCTCCTCGGTGGCTTTAATGAGCGCAGACTCAGTGCTATGTCCCTCTCTAAAACCATATTGAGAGGGGTCCAGTGCTTGAACCTCTGCCAGAAAGGCACTGAGTTGACGATTCATAAATTTTTCAACCATTTTTGCGGGAAGAGGGAGCCGAGAAATCGGGCGGAAGTTGTTGGGATCCTTGGTGTCCAGGTTTGGCTTTTTCAGTAGTGGCAGTATTGAAGCCACCTTCCAGAGCTTGGGAAACTGTCCTGTTTCAAACATCCCATTAAAAATGGATGTGAGCAAGCGCGCAATCGGACCGGGGGCCAGTTTTACCACCCTCACAGGGCATGGATCAAAAGGCGAGCCAGATTTGGCTCCCATTAAAAGCTCAAGAGTATCATTTTCAGTCAATGGTGCAAATTTGTCCAGGGCCCGAGGGCCAGTTCTTATGGACTTAGATACCTCCCTTGCCATGTTTATCTCAGCATTGTTAGGTCCACTAAAAGCAGAAAATATGCTCTCCACTTTATTAAGGAAAAATTTGGCAATCTCCTCGCACAATTCCTGACTGGACTGAACTGTAGCTGGGCTCGGGAGGCCAAACTAGAAACAGTCCTAAATAACTCTTTAGCAGAGTTCTTTGCCAGGTCAATTTGGGCTGAAATAAATTGTTGTTTTGCAACAAAAATAACTTGTTTATACTCCTGAAGGCTAGATTTGTACAATTTCTTTTCTGCTTCCTTATAGCCCTTTCTCCAATTGCGTTCCAGATGTTTACAGCTACGTTTTAGATTTCTCACCTCCTCTGTAAACCAGGGAGCAGAAGGATGTGCTCTTTTAGGGAAAACATTTTTTAGTGGCGCTAATTTATCACATGCTTGCGCAAGCCAATTAGTATAGGTGGTAGTTGCCTCCTCTGCCTCTAGTGATAACTGGCCTGCCGTAGTAGAAAGAAGGGCCTGTAGAGCAGTACCCTCAACTCTATTCCAGGCTCTAGTCTCTATTTGTCCTTTAAGACAGCCACTTTTCACGTGCTGGACCATAGTAGTTAGTTCAAACTGAACCGCAGCATGGTCAGACCACACAAGTGGTAATATGCCTGTAAATGGGTTACTATATCATTGTGCCCCCAGAGTTACAGTCAGCAGGGGTACTGGTAGCTCTAGGGCAAAGATGGTGAAATCCAGTCAATTATAAGCTTGACCCTCAGGGCTGCTACAAAATGAGGAACTACCTTAAAAGGTGTACCTCCAGGAGTGATCCTTGGTAATTCCTCCTTTTGCCCTGGACTTTCACCTACGAGAAAGTTAACAGATCTACAGTGTTTATACGCATCCCATAATTCCAGTGGGGACAGCAACTACAGTTACCAGCCCCATCAGATAATGTTTAGCCGCAGAGTTTCCCGCCTGTCAAAAATGGTTTTTCTTTACAGGTTTGACAGTAGGTATTTAGGCTGCTGCAGTCAGGCTTCATGTGGTAGACCAGGTTTCACAGGTCAACCCTACGAATTCACAATAGGTGCTGCAGTGCATGGGTGGCATTTACCACCCAGGATCTGAGTGGATTTTCTACACTATATACCTTGGACTTATAGGCAAGTTAAATAGCTCAATCAGGCATAGGCCAATTTAACCATGTTTAAAGGGGGAGCACAGACACTTTACTTCTGTTTAACAGGCGTACAGTGTACAGAGTTCTAAGTCTAGCCAAAATAGGGTCCAGAAAAAGGTGAATAATATGGGTCTGACCATGCAAAAAAGGTGGATGTGCTAAAATGATCAATAAAGAAATATAATACAAAAAGAAAGAAAATGGAGTTAAATATAATTTCTTCTTTTGTTCACTTTTTCTGCAATTGAATTGTATGGTTAGATATTTCCGTGTTCATTACTCATCCACTTCTTAGTTTAATAGGTCATTACCTTATAGTACAACATATCCTATATGTCAGAACTATGCGAATGTTGAAACGTTTCAACCCATTCACATATAAATATAAGGGCCTATTCACAAAATTCACTTTGCAGTATAATAGTACTACAAACAGACAACAAAATGCTATACACAAACTATGTGCGGAGGCCTACGCCTCTGCTTGTCATATCCTTTTCTGTGCTGAGATCTCTGCCCCAAATGATGAGTCACCGCACATGTAGCTGTCCATTTTAGTAGTAAATGTGAGATAGACATGCGGTATTGGCTGGAAAATGGGGAATATTTATGACTAAAGGTAGGTGGTTTGGGGGGTAAGGAGGTCTTAAGGGAAGGTTAGGGAGTGGTGTATGGAAGGACATGCACCCACCCACAAAAGAGTAAGCCCACTCCTATTTACAAAATATCAGTACAAACAATTACATATTTTTATTATGTATTGATAATAATTAATAAGTGATGTATAGAGCTAATTAAAACCAATTCAATCATGTGTTGATATAAAATGATTTTACAATATGTTAAAGTAAAATTAAAAATGTTTGATTTGATATCACGTTACCATTACATTATATTTATTTATATTTTTAACTAATTTAAATAATTTAAATTAAGTTAATATTATTTCCTATCAGGTTTTATGTTAAGTCCTTACCTCCATTATTATCTATGGGAGAGTGTTGCAATATCAGTAGTTGACCATGTATGCTGCTGGACTTATTACTGCTCCTTGTTGACAGTAGTAACTTTACACTTGTAAACTTGGCTCCTAATCCTTTTTCACTGGGTAGGGACGTGTAATTCTAGACTTTGTAGTAACTTTACACCTAGAGTTTGTGAATAGTCCAAAGTAGTAAAGTTACGGCAAAATGTAATAGTAAACTTACATGTGTAAATTACTCACAATTGGAAGTTACCTTTGTGAATAGCTCCCATAGTCTTTGTAAGGACTGTGCAAGGACCAGAACCGTTAAGAGAGATGGGGAAGAACCTCATCAAATCTGCCTAAGAAATAATAATTGATATTTTATTTTTATTGGGGGTATTATGAATTAATAGTATAGTCATATTTAATCAAAATGTGTTATGCGTAATGGCAAGGACAGTCTCCCTATCAGAAAGGTGGACTATGTTTTACTTTAGATACTGCTGGAATTTATTTTGTCATGCTGTACATCTTAACGTTGTATTGTAGTTTCTTTAAAATCAGGGAATTCATTTGAACCAAGGGAATCTAAAGAAGAATAGAGAAGAAAGAAAAAGTAAAAAACAAAATAACACCAGTTTGTTTACATGCCCGTCTTCAGGTCCAACAAGCTCCCTATCTCCCTATAAGCTGCAGAGTCCTTCAGTGTTCTATTTCGCCGCCCATCATCTTTAGACTCTGCCTGGGGACTCTTGGGGCGTCACTCACTGATCACAACATGAAAATTCACCAATGCTCTGATAACACACAGCTCTACTTGAAAACATGTCCTACACTCAAAACGTCAAGCTCTACCTTGTACTTCATCCAGACCTGGAGGCCAAGCACCTACCTGAAGTCTAACTCTATCAAAAAGACTTCCTGCTATTTACCAAGAACAACAAGCATGAGCTAGCACAAACCTAGTTCAATGACATGAACCTGAACAGATAAGAACCCTAACATTCACTCAATGTCAAGTCACTTAGATTAACACTGACATCATCCTTACGGAATAAATCACTAAGAAAATAAGACAGGAAGAGAATGAAACTGTTCCTCGTAGGCATCAAATTCAGAACTGCTGTACAGGCTTTCATGCTCTTTCATCTGGATTATGACAGTGCCCTCCTCTACAGCCTCCAAGACTCTACACTGACTCCCTAGAAGGGCATCTTACATAACACCGCACATCTTGTCCAGGGCCTAAAGAAATCTGACAACTTCATCCCTATGCTGATGGAACTCCACTGGCTCCCATTGCCGGCCTACACTATCTTTAAAAATAGCTGTGTCATCTACAAACCCATCACAA
Source organism: Calotriton arnoldi (assembly GCA_963921515.1). Taxonomy (NCBI): domain Eukaryota; kingdom Metazoa; phylum Chordata; class Amphibia; order Caudata; family Salamandridae; genus Calotriton; species Calotriton arnoldi. The sequence goes on from CAWUFW010000311.1 coordinate 3,113,344, forward strand.
CTGTCACTCCACCTATCTGGCTGACATGCTCACCATGGGGCAGATTTACAAGAAGGTGCCGCAGCGTGGCACCGCAAGCCCTTTGGCTGAGCCACGCTGTGGCACCTTCAGAGCACAGGAATGCGATGTATTTACAAGGATATGTCCCATTCCTGTGCTCTCCCCTGCGCTGGCGCACAAACAGCTGCCATGCGCCGGCACAGGCACCCTTGCACCATGGTGCAAGGATGCCTGCGTCATGGGGAGATTGTTTTTGTGCAGGAAGGGGCTCCTTCCTGCACGAAAACAATCACTACAGGCATTTTCCTCTTTCAATGCGTGCTGTAGAATGCAGCACGCATTGAAAGAGGAAAAAAACGAGGAGAAATTAAAACATTTCTCCTCATTGCGCCTCGCTACGCCACCCCTAGGGTGGCGTAGCATACTGACGCATTTCCAGGTTTACGAATCCTCGTAAATCTGGAAATGTGTCTGGTTCCATGGAACGCCCCTTTCACAAAGTGCTGCGTGTAAAGGGGCCGTATTTACAAGGACAGGAAAAGCCACGCAGGGTGGCTTTTCCTGTCCTTGTAAATATGGGGCAGTGTAATGCGCTGCCAGTGCGTCACAAAAAGTGACGTGCTGGCAGCGCAAAGGGCTTGTAAATCTGCCCCCATGTCTTGAGACTTCAGGCACACCCATAGCCAGCGCACCATCAGACTAAATACGACATAGTGCAAAAAAGAACTAGGTGATAGGCCGCCTTTTTTTATCTCTGCACCAAGGGTCTAGAAAAACATCCTTGTATCCATCATAAACTACCCGGTCCTTCTCCAATTTAGGGAATAGGTGAAGAGACATATCTTTAAAGTAAATTACATCATTGCACAGTAACAATCCTTTCAACACGCAGAAACCAGCTCCCTTTCCAATAATTTCTTAGCTATACCTTTGCTTTTAAACCCTATGCAGTGGTCTACTGCTTGCCGCTAGGTTTGTTCCATAGCGATACCCTATCCATACATAGAGACCTGTTGTTGTGCATTTAGCTTGATATGCAGAAACATGCTTAGGATATTTCAACTTCCCTACATTTTATAAAAAATAATGGTTCATTTCTTTTTTGTGATACACAAGGAAGGAAAACTGTGTAGAGGAATTGAAAAATAAACAATATTTATTTGTCATTTGGTCATTGTTTGAAAACCAGAACAGACAAAAGATTCAAGCAAAACAAATAAAGATCAGAGATCCTATTGCATTCACGCTTCCAGGAATTTAAAAAATGGCGACAATTTCTTACCATACTGAATGTTGCTTCCAGCAACGTTTGAACAAATATATACAAAAATAAAGAAAGTATTCACCTCTTGCTACTATTAGTCAACTGTGGATGGTACTCAATCACGACTGTCCAACACTATCAATCAATCAGGGAAATGTGAAGCACACTACTTACCCGTGAGGGTCTCAAGGCTTGGGGGGGGAGCAGCCCCAGTCAGTCAAACAGCCAGGTTTGAGGGTCTTCCTGAAGATGTGCAGAGTGCGTGCATGTCTGATGTTGATCTGGAGCTTGTTCCAGGTCTTTGCTGCGATGTAGGAGAAGGCTCTTCCACCTGTTCTGGCTCTGCGGATGCGCGGGTTTTCGGCGAGGGCGAGGTTGGTGGATCGGAGGTTTCTCTTGGGCCCGTGGAAGGCGATTCTTTCATTGAGATATTGGGGTCCGATGTTGTGCAGGCATTTGTATGCGTGGGTGAGTATCTTGAAAGTTACTCTCTTCTCGACGGGGAGCCAGTGGAGGTCTCGCAGGTGTTGTGTGATGTGTTCGTGTCGGGGGACGCCGAGGACGAGTCTGGCTGCGGTGTTCTGTATGGTCTGGAGCTTGCAGAGCAGAGATTTGCTGATCCCGGCGTTGAGGGCGTTTCCGTAGTCTAATCTGCTGGTTATGAGTGCGTGGGTGACGGCCTTTCTTGATTCGGGGGGATCCATTTGAAGGTCTTGCGAAGGATGCAGAGGGTGTTGCAGCAGGTGGAGGCGACGGCGTTGATCTGTCGGGTCATGGAGAGGGAGGAGTCGAGTATGATGCGGAGGTTCTGGGCATGGGTGTGGGAAGTCTGCCGAGGGCGGTTGGCCACCAGGTGTTGTCCTGTTATGTTATGTTAATTTGGTATTTATAAAGTGCACGGCTACTCCCAGGAGTGTCCCGGCGCTAAGCAAAAAACCACATAAACAGCCGCAGAGAAGAGGACCTAAAGCGAAACCTGCAAAACAGGTTAAAGTTGGAAAAGCCACGTCTTTAGTTTTTTTCTGAAGGTGAATAGGTCCTGAACCTGTCTGAGGGCCAAAGGAAGGCTGTTCCATAGGTGGGAGGCGACCACTTGAAAGGATCGACCTCCGACCCGAGCAAGTGAAACTTTAGGACCAGGAATCAATAGTTGAGTTGAGGACCTCAGAGTACGTTGGGGAGTATACTGGGGAAATTTTTGTCTGAGATAAGGAGCTCCAATCTGATTAAAAGCTTTAACGCCTTCGCTGCGAGCGGAATTCCAGCCAGGTGCTGGACATTCCAATCGCGGGCGTGGTCGTGACGAGCTCAGCTCGTCATGCGCACAGCCCGACCGCGCAGCATGACGAGCTGAGCTCGTCATGAGCAAGGAAGGGGTTAAAAACCAAAATCAGCGCCTTAAAATGAATTCTTTTCTGAACAGGGAGCCTATGCAGAGGAGAGGGTCCGAGGACGAGGTGATACTAGCTTTGATACTCTAGCTAATTGGGTTTCATTTAAATGATTCATTTAATTGATTAAAGGACAACTGGCGGCTCTATTTAGTCCCAGAAGAAATCATGACAAATAATCTCCCCAGCAGCCAGAACAAATACAAGTCTTTCTCTTTTTTATTGAAGATTCCAGATACGAAATGATCAATTATAGGACAGTTCACAAACAAGTTTACTGGGTCAGTAAACTCTTTCCCAAACCACAAGATTATATCAAATCATATCAGATCATAAAATGAATTTCTCATGTAATATGTATACTTTTTCAATCGAATGCAGTACTGGTAATATGTCTAGTTCAACTGTAGCCCAAAAAAGTAGGTTTTAAAAAATATATCATGAACTGTATGGGTGGCTAGCCATAAAGGCAACATAAAGTAGGGCTCCAGCAGTACTCTTTTACCTGCTCTTACAATCCTTTATTGATTGGTCAGAAAACATCTAAAGCAGAAATATTCACAGAATATTCAAGTAAAATTCGTCTTAATTGACAGGATGCACTCTTCGCACTTTTACTAAAACGGAGTTTGAAGCTTTAGGGCCGATTCACACAGACGACGTGTTAGAATACGTAAAAAAAGTACTGCTGCAGTACTACTCACTATACTCAGAAACGTTTCTGCAAAGCGTCCCCAAGGAGTTCATTACGTTTTATTATGGTGTGTTTTCTGTGGCCTGGAGTCTATTTCTCAGCTATATTGGTCACGTTTCTAGAGACTAATTAACGCAATCGAGCGTTTAAAAACACCTCCTTCCCACAGAGTGTGATTGGAAATAAGATGTAATATGCAAGAGGTGCGTGTTTGAAATAAAGCACTGTAAACTCAAGTCTTCAGATGTTGTCACATGATTTCATTGAATTATTTGCCCTGCACAATGACCACCATGCATTTACTAAATTCTTGTTAATTTGTCATTAATCAATTATAAAAACGAGAGGATTGACTCAGTTTTTGATGAGTTTATTAATGAGTGAACTAGATATCCACCTAAATTTAGATATGTTTTAAATCAGTTTGGTTTATTTAGAAATAACTTCCTGTTGGTACTATCCTTAAGTAACAGAGAAGTTTTGGTATGCACTATTATTTCCAGTAGTAAACCTGGAGCGCTGTGCCAGATTTCCAGGCCCACTACTGGGAACGCTAGCAGACTCTTCTCAAGGAGTACTGTTTCCCCTGTGTGGAATCCGCACAATGAGAATGGAGATTTCTTTGGAAACACACTTTTTTCAAGTATTTGTTTGTCTTCACATTTTGCACAACAGAGCCACAGAATTGATTACACTAATCCAATTAGTATGAGGATGTATATTCAGCCTAGGGTATTCTACAGCTTGACATGGGTTCAGTCAGTATGACATTCCATCAGGTTGAGTAACATAATCTGAATGTTATAGAGTTAAAGGTGCAGCAAAAGAATTTACCAAAACCCCCTAAACATGATGAACCGCTGGAAGGGTGGATGCAGTGGCGGCCACGAAAATGGCTTTATGATTGGCATAAACTAGGATGTGGACAGTTTTCTCACTCCTCCACAAAAGGGCCATTTTCAGAGTTGATATTTTAAAGAAAACAAAGGGCCTGATTACGATGGTAGGGAGACTGCCATCGACAGGCTGAGTGGGTTATCGTCTGAGTCTAGGGCCTTGATCTCCCACGTGGGAATGGTGCATTCCTGAAACTATGCTCAAACCTTTCAGGATGTCAGTATTAATAAACCTCCAAAAATGTAATCCAAATACCTAGAGATAACTATAAATTGATTGACTGCTGGTCTTACATTGATATCCAAGCTTTAGGAAGTGGCTGGACATTGACTTCCTGTGCAATGGTTTTATAATTTTTAATGGTTTTTACATGCAGTGTTCAGAAGGCATCAAAAACCAAGAACTATCAGTCTCAGCCGACCCTCTCTCAAAATTGGAAGCTGACGTCGGCAGAGGCAATCTCACATCTTCTATTCTCCAAACTGGCCACAATTTCTGATGATCTGCAATGTAAGCTAGGTAATTACTATGCAAAAAGAACAATTGATGGACAGAATGCAGAACAATGTCATACATTCACCCCAGTACAGAGATCTGAGCCTAAATCCATCGTTTTTTTGCTCACCATGCCATACCAGTTTGGACCCAGCCATATGCAAATCAGTCTTGACCCTGCGCCCAATGGGAACAGTCCAGCCCGAAATGCCAGGCCAGGTCCTCCCTGGACTGGAAACAAGCATCCTAGGACCGGTTTCGGGGTTTCACCCCTCATCAGCCAGGATAGCTTGACTCAAGTGGCATGGAGAGCACAGAACCCACGTCTGGGCATACCTGTCCCACTCGGGGTGTCAAATGAAAAAGAACAATTGATGGACAGAATGCAGAACAATGTCATACTTTCACCCCAGTACAGAGATCTGGGCCTAAATCCATCGTTTTTTTGCTCACCATGCCATTCCAGTTTGCACCCAGCCATATGCAAATCAGTCTTGACCCTGCGCCCAATGGGAACGGTCCAGCCTGAATTGCCAGGCCAGGTCCTCCCTGGACTGGAAACAAGCATCCTAGGACCGGTTTTGGGGTTTCACCCCTCATCAGTCAGGATAGCTTGACTCCAGTGGCATGGAGAGCACGGGACCCACGTCTGGGCATACCCGTCCCACTCGGAGTGACAAATGCAAAAAGAATAATTGATGGACAGAATGCAGAACAATGTCATACATTCACCCCAGTACAGAGATCTGGGCCTAAATCCATCGTTTTTTTGCTCACCATGCCATTCCAGTTTGGACCCAGTTGCTCACCATGCCATTCCAGTTTGGACCCAGTCAGGCTGGACTGTTCCCACAAGGAACAGGGTCAAGACTGATTTGTATATGGCTGGGTCGAAACTGGGGTGGTGTGGTGAGCAAAAGAATGATGGATTTAACCCAGATCCTTGTGACTGGGCGTGAATGCTTGCATTGTCCAGCATTCTGTCCATCAATTTGTTTCCTTTGCATATGTCACCCTAAGTGGGAAGGGTATGCCCAGACGTGGGTCCCGTGCTCACTACACCACTTGATTCAAGCTAGCCAGGCTAATGAAGGGTGATGCCCTGAAACCGGTTCCAGGATGCTTGTTTCCGGTCCAAGGAGGACCTTGCTTGGCAGTTCGGGCTGGACTGTTCCCACAAGGAACAGGGTCAAGACTGATTTGCATATGGCTGGGTCCAAACTGGGGTGGGGTGGTGAGCAAAAGAATGATGGCTTTAACCCAGATCCTTGTGACTGGGGGAGAATGCTTGCATTGTCCAGCACTCCATCAATTTGCTTCATTTGCAGGTAATTACTATGAGCAGCTGGAGGATGTATTGGAGTATATACCTACTTTCTCCTGTCTGTCAAATAAATGGTATACTCACAACTTAGCTGCCCATCATCACAAGCTGTTAGCGTTGAAGCACCATTGGCACCGTAACTATGACCCATGTGCAAAACTTGTTGGGAAATGTTGAATCATATCTATAAGTGTATGATCTGCAAAGTCAAACCTGTTTTTTTCACTTCATATTTTCTCATAAAAAAAGTATTTTGCTGCCATTTTCTCAGACTCCAGAGATTTGAAAGATCTACTACCATCATCCCTAACAAAGACATCTTTCACTAAGGGCCTGATTACGAGTTTGACGGTGCGGCGGTGGGACCGCCCTGCCACCGCACCACCAAACCCGTGTGCGAACTGCCCACCAGATTACATGTTTTCTCATGTCTGGTGGGCGGTTCTTCTCATTCCCAGGGCGGTGCCTATGAAATAGGCACTGCAATGGGAATATCAAAGTCAGAACCTGCACATCATGGACTGCTGCAGTTCATGCTGTGCAGGTACTGGGGTGCATGAACACTGGGGGGCATACCATGTGCACCCCTGCATGCCACCCATGGCTCAGAGCCAACAGGGGGCCCTGTAGGGCCCCTTTTGTTTCCTCTCTGCCACGGTTTTCATGGAGGAGGAATCGCCATAAAAACCGTGGCGGAAAGAATGCTCATAATATGCTTGGCAGACCTGCGGTGGTCCTGCCAAGCATATTGCGGCCTCAAGACCGCCCGCCATCACCAGGGATCTCTGATCCCTGGCAGTTGCAGTGGTCCCATGGCGGTCCGCCCACCCACAGGGCCGAGTCATAATAGGGCGGTGAGAAGACCGCCACTGCTGCGCCCCCGCGAGTCTGCCGGTCCGCTGACTGCTAGACTCGTAATCAGCCCCTAAGTGTAATTCAATAGCAGACTATTACATCAATAAAATTGAAAGCATCAATGATAACATGCCTCATTACCCCCTGGTCCCACCACTGGCAGTTCTCAAGCACAGCTTGGGCTTCACAGTGCTCCCTGACTGGATTCAGTCAACAAACCAAAGTAAAATTTCTCAAGCTGGTGACCAAGAGCAAATCCGTCCACCTCACCTAACGATCCACTGCCTACCCGAATATTTAAACAGTTTCTAAATACCAAGATTTTCTGTCAAAATATTGAGTAAAAAATATAGAGATGCAGAAATACTGAGTTTTTAATATCGTTATCCACAAATATCGTACTGCAGGAATATCGGTGACAAAAATATAAAATTTTCTAAGTTAAGAAATATTGATGTAAAAAATATCTATGTTGTAAATATTGCTTCAAAAATATCTATGTTGTTAATATCGATGTTAAAAAAATTATTTTGTTAATATTGTTTTAAAAACATTGTTGTTAATGATATCGTCTTTTAGTATAAGTTTTAATTATATAAATTGTTTGTATAATTATTGTTAATGTTTTTTAATATAGTTTGTACATTTTTAGTTGTTTATAAATTTAATTTAATTGTTTATTGTAAGGTTTTGTGTTGTAGTGGGTTGTGGGGTTAATTAATTTATAGTTATTTTTTTAATTATTATTAATTATTTAATTGATAATTAATTATGTATGTTGTGCAATTAATTTTTTTAAGTGCGGGTATGGGGTTTGTAGGGTGGAAAGTAATTTAATTATAACTAATTAAACATTACTTTTTATTTATTAATAATTACTCAATTGACAATTGGTGCGCCAAAGGCGCGCTTAAGGCAAGCCCGTCTGCGCCCGTCCGTGCCTGGACGTCGCCAGATGCCAGACATGCTGCAGGTTCGGCTGCCCAACAGCGGCTGTATTCACGGAGCACACTCATTGACATCGGGAAGGGTCTCTATCACTGTACACATCAGTTTGACGCCATTCTGGTAGGTCCTTTTGTATGTAAAACCTGTGGGTTTAATTCTTCGGTTACCACCAGTCCTATGTGTACTCCCTCGCCTGCTATTAAAATCCTGAGCCTGATTTGCCGTTCATTGGTCAAGCACTCTGCGGAAGTGTTTAACCTAATTCAGGATGAGGCTCCTGATATGCTTTTTTCAACCGAGACTTGGCTCTCTGCTAATACCGAGGCAGAGCCCAACCTAGCACTTCCCCAGGGATATGCCATCAGAACTCTCAACAGAGAAGGTAGGGGTGGAGGTATTGTGGTGGTCTTTAAAAATGTATTTACCTGTACTCTGACCAAAGAAAGTATTACAGATTCTGAATGTGCTCTGTTCAAAATTGGTGTCAATGCCAATTTTACCCTTTCGGGCCTTCTGATCTATCGCCCCCCAGGGCCATCAAAAGGTTTTATGGAAGCCCTGGTTATTAAATTGGGGCTGCTGGCTACCAGGTCGGCCAACTTCAATATTGTAGGGGACCTTAATCTCCATTTGGAAGCTAATCAGGATAGGGAGATTAGTAATTTTTTAGCGGACCTTGCTGCATTCCAATTGAGACAATACGTCCCCAACAGCACGCATTCTGCCGGTCACTTGTTAGACCCTTTTTTCTCGAACATACCGACTCTCATAGCTAGCCATCCCCTCCCTATGAGCTGGACTGACCACTATCTGGTGTCATTGACACTACAGGGAAAAGGCCCTCCTTTTGAAGCTCCTCAGAGACTTATTTTAAAATGCCCTTGGCATAAGTTGGATGCGGATCGCTTCCGCGGCCTCCTCCTTACCCAACGGCCTAGTCTCCCTAATAACCCAGATAGGGCTAACAGTATCCTGTTAGACTGGCTCTCGCACACACTTGACACTCTGATCCCTGCTAAGCTGACTAACAGCCGCAGAACACGATCTTGCTCGTGGTTCAATGACAAACTAGCCCAGGCTAGAAGGGCGTGTAAAGCCTTGGAAAGGGCTTGGAGAAGACAGTACGACCCTATCCTGAAACTCCAATATCGAGCATGCATCAAACAATATCATAAGTCCATCTTGAAGGTTAGACCTGACTTTTTTTCGGAGGAAATTAAAACCAGCAGAAATCCCACTAAATGTATATTCTCCCTTCTCAAGGATCTTAAAACTTCTGGGCAACCAACTTCATCCCCTCTCACTTCCAACGAGCAATGTGAGACCCTCGCTGCGTTTTTTATTAAAAAGGTGGACGATATCTATAAAACTTTCCCCACATAGCGACCCCTATAGGTCGGCCTTATCCTTTGGTAGTCACCGGTCCATCACTTTCTGTTTTTCCGGTACTTTCCCAGGAAGCCATGCGGTCTATCTGCAACAAACTCAAATCTGGATCTCTGGCTGTTCCCCTTAAACCCGACCAATTTAAGGCTTTTTTACCGCAGTTATTGCCTGTTTCTGTGACCTTATAAATCTGTCCTTAACCTCTGCTGTGGTCCCCACGGCCTGGAAACATGCCAAAGTGATCCCTCTCCTCAAGAAACCCACACTGGATGACTCCAAGCCTGCAAATTTCCGTCCTATCGCCCTCCTCTCTTTGACGGCCAAAATCACCGAAGCTTATATCAATTCCATCCTATCTACCTATATTGACACCAACAACATGTTGGACCCCTCTCAGAATGGTTTCCGTCCGCGTCATAGTACGGAATCCGCTCTCCTGGCGGTCACGGAACATCTGCGTCACTCTCTTGACTCTGGAGGCACTTCTGCTCTGATTTTATTTGACTTAAGTGCTACATTTGACACTGTGTCCCACCAGATTCTTTTGCAGCGCCTATAGGACATTGGCATCAGTGGCACTGCCCTGGGGTGGCTTTCCTCGTTTTTTTCGGAAAGATCCCTTCAAGTGATCGCCCCCCTTTCTGCTCTCAGACGCACAGTGTACGCCAGGGCGTTCCACAGGGCTCTGCCCTGAGTCCGACCCTTTTTAATATTTACATCCGACCCCTGGCAGCGTTGGCAAAAGATAGGGGTCTGACTGTGGTGTCCTACGCAGACGATACACAGTTAGTGATCGCTCTATCCGACAACCCCGCTCGGGATGCTGCTAAGCTCAGAGAGGATTTAACAGAGGTCACGAACTGGATGACATCAAATTGCCTCCAACTTAACGCCACCAAATCAGAAATCTTGCTGGTGGGGAAAAACACTCATTTGTGGAGTGAGCAATGGTGGCCTTCTGTCCTTGGTTCTCCACCCTCACCTAAGCAAACAGTCAAAAACTTGGGCGTTTGGTTAGATTCGGCTCTCTCCTTCCAGCCCCAAACCAAGGCGGTGGCCGGAGTCTGCTTCGGACTCCTTCGAAGTCTCAAACCTCTGCTGGGCTTCTTTGAGGCTGATATCCGGCAGGTCATCATCCAGGCCACCATATTGTCTAGGCTGGATTATGCCAGTGCTCTATATTTGGGAGTTAATAGAGCAGAGATACAGTGCCTCCAAAGTATACAGAATGCGGCAGCCCGACTGCTGTTTGGGCTCCCCAGGACTTGTCATACCTCAGAGTTCATCAATAGACTCCATTGGCTCCCTGTGGAAAAGCGTGTTCTTTTTAAAACTTTGTGCATTTCTCACCGGATTCTCAATGCCCAATCCCCTGAAATTCTTGCAGACCTCCTCATACCGTACACGCCCACTTGCCTCCTGCGCTCCATTAATCAGCACCTGGCAGTCATTCCGCGGGTTAAGAGAGCCAGAGCCGGAGGACGCTCGTTTCGTGTTTTAGCTCCTAAACTTTGGAACTCCCTTCCAGTGAACATCAGAAGCATTCACGATCATGCAGCTTTCCGTAAGGCTATTAATACTTATCTGTTCTCTAATTAATTGGTTGTGGCGTTTTTCTCGCCCCTGTCTTCCTCTTGCTGTCTGTGTTTAGCACTGGGACGCCCCTTGGCTGGGGCAGCCATGCGCTTTACAAATTATTTAACATAACATAACATTAACATAACATATAGGGTGGGAAGTAAATTAATTATAATTAATCAATAATTAATTTTTAATAATTAATTATTTAATTGATAATTAATTATGTAAATTGTGTAATTCAATTATTTTTTCAGTTATGTTTTAGCTGTGGGTTGTGGGGTTTATAGAGGTACTGGGTGGGAAGGTAATTAATTATAATTCATTATAATTAATTTAAATTATTATTAATTAATTATGTAAATTGTGTAATTAAGATATGTTTTTAAATTACATGTCAGTTGTGGGTTGCTGTGTTTTTAGGGGTACAGAGTGAAAAGCTAATTAAGAAATAATTTATTGATAGTTAATTATTACTTTATTATTAATTATTTAATTGATAATTATGTTAATTGTGAAATGATCATATTTAAGTTATATTTTGGTGTGTGTTGTTTAGAAGGTAGAGGAAGGGGGAAGTTAAGTAATGAAAAATAAAAATGAAATCATTTTATTTTAATGTTTTTATAATTTAATATATTATTTATGTTATACTTTGTTTATTTGTATTATATTTTAATTGCTGGCTGTTATGTTTGTGGGAATATGGGACCTTATTACGACGTCGGGCGGTCGGACCTCCGACCGCTATCGCAGCGGTTAGGGGACTGCCCAACAAGCAATAGGCGGGCTAACCGCTGTATTACTATGCGACCATTGGGCTGCGGGGGGTCAGAAAGTGCTCCTTTACATGGCGGATTGTTCTGTGGCCCAGGAAAAGGGCCGCGGCACAAGTCGCCTTTTAAAGGAGCACTTCCTGCACCTCCATGTATGGCACACGGTGCATGGAGGTGCGTGGGGTCACTACATGTGGCCCACAATGGAAGAGGGCCCTGTTTGGGGCCCCTAAAATCCATTTCCGACAGCCTTTTCATGGCGGTCTTTCTGACATGAAAAGGCTGTCGAAACAGGATGTCGTAATCCCGACGGTGTGCCTGCCTCGGCATGATCACTGATCCTATCGGAGGTGGCGGTCTTCTCCCCGACCGTTTAGGATCCAACAGCCTGGATTATAATCTGGGAATCGGACCGAAGGGCTGTCGGTCGGTCAGACTGCCACCAACGGCCCGTCGGTGGAGGTCCGACCGACATTGTAATCAGGCCCATAGTTTGGTATTTTAATAATATTAATAATATTTTTTTAATCGCTAAAAATTATTTTAAATTATAATATTTATGTTCTTTTTTAACTTTTTGTTAAAATTAAGACATTTAAGGCCGCTGGTCAGAGGCTTTCCGGGCCTCATCGCGGATTTCACTTTTGACCGCCGCATTATGATGCAGGTGGTCGAAACTGAAAGCGGCCGGTCATTCCGGTTGGATTCCAATGGGCTCAAGGGGACCGGCAAGTAATCCCAATGGACGGCGTTTCAGCCGTTGGGATTACGATGCTCGGTTTCCGACAGGCTTTCCATGCCAGGCTTTCTGACATGGAAAGCCTCTCGGAAAGCGAGTTTGGGGGCCTCTAGCAGGGCCCCCATTCCTCCACGGCCTCCGGTTGGGGGCCTAGGGGGCACCTATTGTGCCCTCCTCTTAATCCCTGCACCTTGTGGCAGGCACCTTGAGGTTCCTGTCACGCGGTGTTGGGATTAAGAGAATCTCCCATTTCTCTATGGGAGTTTGTGCTACTGCCGGTTTACGGCCGCAGCACAAGCTCCTGTAGAGAAATGGGAGTATGCGACCTCACCTTGTGCGGTTGCATTGTAATTGCGATGCCAGGACTGCTGACCGGACGTCCGTCGGTCCAGAGACCGTGACGGTGTCGGTCGGGGGCAACTCTGACCGTCATTGCAATCTAGCCCTAAATTTTTAATTTGCATTTTATATTTTGGTGTATTTAATACAGTTGTTAAAATATGTTGTTTGTTTTAAGTGAATTATTCTCTCTGTACTGTACCAGTAAATGGAGGGGTAATATTACATTTTTTTCCCTTGTGTGTCTAACGCTTTCTCTACTGTTGCACCGACTGGAGTGGGAATAGTAATTGTAATCCCTCATGAATCCAACACTTTCCCTACTGTTGCACACACTGGAGTAGAAATAGTAGATGCAACCCCTCCCGTGTCAAACACTTTCTCTACTGTTGCACATACTGGAGTGGGAATAGTATATTTATTATTCTTGGAGTTTAATAGTTTTTTAGCATTGCTTAAATATTTAGTATTATGTGTTTACGTATTTAATTATTATATATTATATAATTCATATATATAAATGTATGTTATTTTCAACATATTTTTAGTAAAACATATTTTTATATTTTGTTTATTGCTTTATGTATAATTAAATTACAAATATTTTTCATTTTTTGTAGCTTATTTGTTATATGTATAAATTCTTTTTAAATATGTATGTGTGTGTGTTTGTTTAAATATGTTTGTATTTATATATGTTTAAATATTACTTTTAACTTTTTAATTTACATTATTTTAATTTTATATGTTAAAATATTTAATATTTACTGATTTTAACTATATAAATATATATATATATTAAAAAATGATTATTATTGTCTATAATTTTGAATATTAGTGTAAAACAATATTTATTTAGATATTTTTGTACTTACCATTATATATATAAGAAAACTATATTTTTGTTAATTATATTTTTGACACAATATTTCTGTAGCATGATATTTTTGGTTTCGATATTGTGTCAGTGATTCAAATGCTAACCCCCGGTTTCCAATGACTCTCATCAATGACACTGTGTCCTCTTGTTGGATTCTATATGGTTTCAAAACTGCTGTTGTAACACCTCTATTGAAGAAACTCACCATGGACCATGAGGAGTTATTGCACTATCGCTCAATCTAACAGGCTGGCTAAGCTGTTGTAGTGGGCAGTTTTCCCATCCACTTACTGACTTTGTCAAGAATAACAACCTTCTACATTTCTCCCAGGCGGGGTTCAGCATGGGTGGGCTGTGTCTCTGGGACCGAAACCCAAACCAGGCCCATTTGTGATTAGTGGTTAGAAATGATTTTGCTTTAACCTCATGTAATCAGGTTAATGTTGTGCCTTATTTTAGCTAGGATTGACTAATGCACTACCAGAATACTTGATTAAAAAGTGTCAGACAGTCCAAAATTGTGTAGCCAGGCTGGTGTTCAGCCTTCACAAACAGGGCCCACATCCCAGGAGCCTTGTTCTCCCATCAATGGCTCCCCGTTAAAGAACACATCATTTTAAAATACCTGTGCCTCATTTGCATGGTATGAATTTGAAGAATAGTGCTGCTCTAAGGGCTTGATTACGAGTCTGGCGGTCCATGGCACTTCGGTGGTAGTCTCCTGAGAGCCCTATTAAAATTGGGGCGGTCGGACCGCCATTGCCCCTCCGCAGCCACCGGTGCAGCGGTGTAGAGGCAGTAATATGATTGGCGTGACTGCAGTGGTCCCGCCAAACATATTACAAGTTTCCTCTCCACCACCGTGTTGGAGAGGAAACAAAGGGCCTCCCTCAATGTGGTGGCACACAGGGTTCCTGCATGGCATAGACTTTATAGTCCATGTCATGCAGGAACTGTTTTTGGCGTTCCCCTTACTATGCCTGTATTCAGGGCACCGCTGTGGGAATGTAAACAAAAACCCGCCAGACACTAGAAATACTCGTAACCTGGTGGGCGGCCTGACCACGAGTTTGGCGGTGTGGCGGCGGGGCAGACCCAGCGCCGCACCGCCAAACTCGTAATCAGGACGTAAGTATTTTGCACGGACCCATTGGCCCCGTTATCGACCAAACTTTCCTTACTATTCCCTGGTTCCGGCGTTCCTCTTTAGATGGTTGTGTTTTTTCTGTTGCGACTGCCTAGTATTAGAACACTTTTCTGTCTCATGTTTGGAAAGAGCCAAATCTTTTAAGGTTTTCTAAATTATTGAAATCCTGGTTATTCCCAAATGTTTCCTGCTTTGGGGCTTGTGGACAGCCATTTTGCTCTAGGCTTTAGTTACGTTTTCTGGTATATGGGTTTAGCGCCAAGACACCCCAGTAGGGGTGATAGCTCACGCTCTACAAATTCTTTAAAATTAATAAATAGACAAACAAATAAATAAATATAGAAGCATTAATTAATAATATCCAGTGCCTGGATGCCCTCATGGCTGACAAACAGCGCTCTACAAATCCACCTTACATTACATTACAATAATTTTAGCAATTTCCGCTCACTGCCAAATGGGCTTCAGTTTGTGTATCCATTCACATCATAGCTTAGTATAGTATCCATAGCTAGGCTGACAACAATTACATGAACTTATTCATTCTCTTTGACCTCTATGACACCCTTGATGCTCTTTCCTAGAGCGTACTCACTGTTCAAGATTTAACTACATTTATTTAAAATATGTTGTCCAGCCACCTTAGGCTGTAATTCAGATTTCACATAACAGTTTTTAAAACAACTCATACACAGTATTAAAGTGCCAGCCAATAATGCAAATGTGTTACACGTTGAATGAATATTCATAGTATGTGCTCTCTACAGCAACATCTAGAAGTTTTATAATTGTTCACATTGTATCTTTTGGAAGCAATATATGAAGAACTCTCCAATGAAATTCAGTTACCCTGGGACATAGCAAAACAATCTGCACCCTATTTTGCATATGAGTGCAATTGAAATTGAAAATGCTATTTTCTTAGTAAAGTCTAAACCACTGCTGAAATTTTATTGCAAGATCGGAGGCTCCTACTATGCTTCTCTGATCGTACTTTATTTTGAACAGCAGCAGTCAAGATTCAGAAAACTACAAATCCCATAAGGCCTGGAACCACCAGCCAATGGAAAAAGACAGAGCAGTACCTATAACATCCAATAGGAACCCAGTAACACCTATAATACTAAGCTTGACTGCAAACATCCCTCTTTTCTTGGTGCTCACAGTCAAGATAAGTATTATCCATATTCCTTACTACTTTACTCTTTGGTATACTTATATTGTTATCATGGTTTTGATAACTTATTTGTATTGATTTTCCTTATTCTGATCTGGCACGTTGCCACACTGTCTGCACGTGCTGCCCCCTCGTGCTCCGATGGGTTTTCTGGCTGCATCTGCCATTAGCCCAATGTTCTGGGATGCACTTCCTCTCTCGGACAGTGCCTTGCCTTCTCCACTTTAAGCAGTGCTGTGGTGTATTTTCTGGAGCTTTTTTCTGTCGGTTTGCCGTCTGATGTCTTCCGCTTCCCTCCGCTCAGCGTCTTCGTCTGATCCTTCATGTTTCTCTCATCCCAGGGGTGCGGCCTATGTTACCGCCCCCTTGCTCTCTCTGCTTCATCTCCTCAGCAGTGTACAGGCGTCGGTTCACGCCGAGACGTGGTGCTTGATTTTTTCTTCCGTTCAGGCTTGCCTTTACCCCTTCTAGTCCAGTTTTGTTGGAGGCTCATTTTTTCTTTGTTTTCCCTATGGAAATAGATAGTTGTCCCCTGGTTGAGGATAAGGGAGAGGAGGATGATATTTTAAGGATAATTTGAATGAGTTCATTCAGAATTCAGTTAAACGGGCTGTGGCATCCTCTAAGGTCATACAAAATATAGAAAATTCTGTCATTAATGTAATGTCAAAGATGATTTTGGCCCATTCTGTGGGGGAAAACAGAAATCGCGAAGCAATGGGGTTCCCTTTACCCGCTAATGTTAAACCCAAAGTAAAAGATAATGCTGTGCTGCTGGTTAGTGGGGTTTCCTCACACATGACAGAGGACGTGGTTCCTCCCAGGCCTCCTTCTAAGGAGGGTAATAAGAATAATAAAAATGATAATATAAAATCATCTTCTTCTAAGTGCAAAACGAACTCTAAGCTTTCTCCCACATTCGTATCTCATATCCCTGACACTGATGATGACATGGGTGATTTAGATTCTGATCATGATAAAAATGGGGCTGGTGATGTTGACCCCTTTCCGCATCTCCTCCTAAAAAACCCAAACTGATTTCACCCTCTCATGACCCGTTCAAAGTCAAGTTGGTTCTGGACTTGGAGGGTGTCCCTATGTTTGACCCCAACCTTATTTATCACCCTAATTCAACCAAGTGGTTTCCATCCGATCATGTGGGAGAGTATGTTGCATCCAGATTGTGCTTACCACTTGATAAGCAAACAAGAGCCAAACTGAAGTCAGAATGCCCCTGCCCCTCCCTTCCTTCCAAAATTACTGTCACTCCAGCCATAGATCCTTCACTACTATCTTTCTTTTCCAAATTTGGGAAGGACCCTTGGAAGGGTGTGGACAAAGCTTGGTCCACGTGTCAGGACAAGTTATTAGACATTGTTGGTCCGCTGGCCAGTATTTTCGATCTGTGGGAATCAGCTTGTCTGGATAGCTCTACCATTGATCCTGAAGTTCTATCACTATGGGTGCAAAGAACCTTTTGCTTACTTGGCAATGCCAACGCTGCCATGACCCATGAACGTTGTAAAAGACTGATAATAAAATTGGACCCTAAACTGGTAAACCTGGCATCCATGGACCCTGATAATAAAGCTGAAGGGCTTTTGTTTGAAGGAATTTAGTAAATACGATTCTACCTTTGCATCGCATGACAAGGCACAACAGTAATTGATGAAAGTTTTCTCCCAGCGTGTTTTCATCAGGGCTGGTAGAGGCAGGGGCCTCTTTACCGGCCGCAACTTCCACAACCATGGCTCCAGAGGGTCCTACAATTCCTTCCACCAGGATTACCAGCCCCAGTTCTATCACTAGTGCGGGAGAGGCTTCTGAGGTCATGGAAACAAGCGTTGCCGATATAACTCCCAATCAGGTAAGTCTCTTTTCTGGCCTTCCTTCTGTAGGGGGTCGACTTTGCTTGTTTCTACCAAAATGGAATTCTATAACGTCAGATCCATGGTTGCTAAACATGGTTCAAGGTTATCTTTTAGTACTTTACTAAAAGCCTTTGCAGACTGTGTTTCCTTCCCCTCCAATGTTCTCCTCCAAAATGGCCAACCTCATATCCCTAGAAATTCATTCTTTGCTGCAGAAATGTGCAATCCAGTTATCCCCTCCCGGCCCCTCAGGTTTCTTCAGTTTGCTCTTCTTGGTCCAAAAGAAAAACAAGAAAATTAGACCAGTAATAAATCTGAGACAGTTCAACCAGTTTGTCATTAACGCCACTTCAAAATAGAAACGATCATTCATCTCAGCGACTCCTTACTCCAGCATGACACGATGGATCGATTGGATCTACAAGATGCCTACCTAACGGTCCCCATCCATCCCAATCACAGGAAATTTCTCCAATTCCAATGGCTTGGTCAAACATATCACTTTTCAGCTCTTCCTTTTGAACTGTCTTTAGCACCATGGTGCTTTACCAAACTCTTGAAACCGGTTGTGGGCTTCCTCAGGGCTTAGGGTGTCAGGCTTATCATTTACATTGACAATATCCTTTTAATGAGCCAAAGCTTATCTTCTCTGCAGGTTCAAATTCACATGACATGTTCTCTGCTGGCAGTCCTGGGTTTTCTCTTCAACACAGATAAATCTATGCTCTCCCCAACAAAAAATATAGAGATTCTATGTTTTCTGATAAACTCTTCCACCGCCACTCTCCACTTTCCCTCGGCATAAAATCAGAAATTCTTCAGACACTTCGATGTGCAGTTATTTCCCTTAGAACACTCGCAAGAATTGTGGCCCTTCTTTCTTCCTCCATTCAGGCCATCTTTCCAGGCCCTCTACATTATCGGGCCCTTAAAAGACTAAAAATGTGCCACTTACAAAAAGGCCTCACTGTAGGAAGCTGGCTCTGTATATAATATACCAAAGTAAGGTATAGTGAGCACAGAGTCCAGGAAATTCCCAGAGGTATAGTAGAGGCTAAGTTAGATAATCGCTAACAGCTCTCTTTGTGTTAGTGTTTTCGAGCAGTTATGCTTATCAGGAGGGTGTGTTAAGCATTTATTGTATTCACTCAATCAAGGACTGATTTCACCACACACTCAGAGACAGAATCCAGACTAATTGGGCAAGTATAAAAAAGGTATACTTATGTTTTATTTCTAGAACCAAGCAGGACCTGGTACAGGTAGGTAAAATATACTTGCAATTGTAAAACGTTACCAGGTAAAGCAATTGGGAATGGATTTCCAACCGTTACAGGTTTGCATATGCTTTTTTAAAAACAGTTCAAATTACATAGAAATTACTTTTGATTACTTTTGCGTTACTTTTGGATGACATGGACTACTTGGGGTGGTATGCCTAGATACCACACCGTGGATCATACAATACAAGGTAAGTAAGACTTTTTCAGGTTTTCAATATATTTACAAGGATGAGAGGTCACAATTAACAGAGTTTTAATTGGGATACTGAACTACCATCTGTAACCTTTGGGTATATGTCGGGACAAAAAGAGCATCAGTATAGTCCTATGGCAAACTAAGAAAGGTATGGAGGTTTCTCTTAGACCCCCAGTAATGAGAAGGTTTTTTAAATAAGGATAATAATAAAAATAAATACCAAATGGTAACCCGAGTAATTATAAAAGATGGGTCCCGGTTCCAACATTGAAAAGGTTGGAATTATGTATTAGGTGTTTTTAACAAAAGGAGGTGCACCGAACATAAATCAGGTAGTCCATTGATTATTTCTTAAGATTCTTCTTTTATTTCAATTTAGTTAATAAAAACAGCCAACGCGTTTCGTTCCCCAAAGATACAACCTTTGGAACTTCATCAGGGCTGTAAACAAATAACATAAAAATATATGTACATAGATAAAAAAACACAAACACAGGACTCAATACATACAATACAATCAATCGATGGGTGTGTATATAAAACATATCTATAAAAAATAAACACAAGACTCACTAAACTCATAATGTGACTTTAAAAAACATCTTGACACCATCAACTATAAGGATATAAACATCACAAACTATAACTCCAACATATAAGACTCCGACCAAATAATAATAAAACATTTATAGCCATATTACCACATTGAGACACCACCTAAGTTACCCATTATACCCATACATACAATAAATAAATACCTTCATGGTGACACCTCATTAATATAAAAAACAACTAATCAAAATCATTTATCATATACCTATCTACACAAAGAAAGAGGAAAGAATTGATAAAAAAAATTAAGGAAAGATGTGGGTATAAATCCCAAGATACGAATAAACATAAAGGTCATTTCCAAAGCATGAATTTTTTTTTATAAAAATGTCATGCAGGAGAGTCAACCAAAATAGATTGTAAGCTTATATTTAAAGCAGTTCGGTTGAATTAGACTCAAATCTAAACAAGAAATAGTAAAGCGCAGAAACTTTTAACATACTTAAAAAAAAATCGTTTTCACAAGCATAGTTCTGTGGTTAAGATGCCTCACCTTATGCCTGCAAATTGATATTTCCAAATGATTTAAAAGATTGTTCTGTTGATGATTCACACAGAGACGTAAGTTTCTAAGAGTTTCACCTAGCACTCCCGAAAATTGGACAAAATAATCCTTCTGTTGAAATATCAGTTTCTTCGGGTATTGGTTATGGATATAATTATCTAAAAATAGGCGTCAAGATTAATAACATTTATTACAATGAGAAGGAGTGGACGCATCGTTAAGGATGTATTGTTTATACAATTTTGTTGCAACAAATGAACTAAAGAAGCAAGAGGATGGACAGCAGCAGATGAGAGAATCTTAATATATTATTTTGCAAAATAAGCTCTTTACTACCAATTTGGAAAGCTTATACTATATGCAGAGCTAGAAAACCAATAGGCCAGAAACGCATCACATATCGTAACACGCCCCACCAATATAGATTTTATTTATGAATGTAACATTGGTTTGACTCCTAACGTGTCATATAAAAGATATTATTTTAAAATAATATAATTCCTAATGAGAGATTTATTCACACCAATACTAACAAACGGTGGTTATGTGCCTGGGTGTTCCATCCCACACGCCTTTATATCAGAATTCTAAGGCAAGTAATACTTCACGAAATAACTCAAAGGTCAGTAAACATTCAAAATCCCCCTTACCGTTACGTCGTACATAGTTTGGAATCCGGCGAGGATGACTCGGCCATGTGATATTCGCAATAACAAATTAAGATAGGAGGCCACCTAAAACAAAGTAGGTGATATGCGATTTTGTACGTAGGCAGTCTCAAAATTGCGAAAAAAGCAAATGTTCGATACAAGCCAGAATTTAAATTTAAAAACGATTGGGTGGGGAAAGATGGGGTGAAAAAAGAAGAGAAAAAGAAAAGAAAGAAAGAAAGAAAGGGAGAGGAGGGGGGCAAGGGCAACATCGCACCCTAATGTTTTTATATATATTAGGCCAATATTAGACACATACCTCAGTGAGTCTTAGCACAATGGGTTTCTTCTACCCTAGTTCAAGTGTACCGCTAGATCTATCAACCCGAATCCGAGTACGGTCAAACATGCCATACGTTAAAAATTTAAGACATATGGCATTTAATGTAAAAATATAGAGTACTCAATCCTTCCGGTTTAGTAATTTCAAATAACCAAAGTTTAAGGCCGCCATGGCGATTACAGCTACCTCGCTTTACGTAATTTTAAAAAGTGGAGTTGCGCAAGTTGCCCAAAACCCATACTACCCAAATACCACATACCTTGATAAGCAGCCACGTCACAGTCCTAGTCGCCAAGAATGAACAAACTCTCACTCGCCGGTTATATACTGACTGCCGGTGACTTGATGCACAGCACCTGTGCTAGCTAGATTACCTTAAGATCGAATAAAAGGCGGCGGCCATCTTTGAACGGTGTCCATCGCGAATGGTCTGCAATTCAAAGCAACCTAGTCCCGGATATACAAAGACAATCCCCTTTCAGAGCTGGCCAATATAATTACCTACAAACATGGTTTCTAATAGACATGATCAAAATGGTTAATCCGAAATGACAGATTCAATACAAAATAATGATAATACCTTTGTTAGAGATTTCAAGTAACCACAGCGGCCATCTTAAAAGTGGCATTTCACGAAAGAGGCACCCTCAACGAATACTAAAAAGTCCTATACACCAATTGGCGATAGATTTCATGTGTTGTAATTACTGAGCAGTAGAACTTGCTTGATGTTAATTCAAATCCCCCCAGAATAAGGATATAATAGATTATCTGTGGTACGATGAAAATTACACATTCCGTGTATTGAGGAAAAAAATGTTTGTTTACAATTACCTGCTGTAAATAATCGGGGACAGAAATGTAACAGAGAGGGAATGTAGCAAAAAGCCCTTTGATTCTGCAAACATCATATTTGGATACGTTTAACCCATACCAGGGTATATGATTTACAATACCCGATCTCTGAGCACTATACACAGAGGTAGATCTCCAAGGACATATCTAAATATCAAAAGATATCCGGGCAGTCACTAAAAAAAAAAAAAAAAAAAAATTCATATTGACACCCCGAAATATGTCCATAACCTCGCTTCCAATCAAACAGTGCTGTGACACGGGCTAAATAGCCCAGAGTGTCGATAGATATCGAGGTACTCACTGAAAAGACCAATATATATTAACACCCCGAAGTGTATCCATGGCCTCGCTTCAAATCAAACAATGTCATAGCACAGGCTGGATGGCCAGGAATCTAAATAGCTAAAAACTAGGGCCCCGGTATTCATATATAGAAAGAGAAATTAAATTGGAAATAAAAATAAAAATAAAAAATATGCGTAAATTTGAATATGGCACAGATTTTAAGCCTCTAGCCTCACCATACATTAACACTGCTGTTATTAATCGACATGCTATAATTTTCAGCATGTAACTTAGTTTCCTGAGCTGGTAAAATATAAAAATAAGAGATATGCATAAATTCGTATATGACACAGATTTTAAGCCTCAAGTTCCATCAGACATTAACAATGCAGTTGTTCCTATTGGTTATGGACAATGACACTACACAACCTTAGAGGTTTTATATATACACCAGATTTCAATTTTCTTGCCTCGCCAAACAATAACGATGTGGTTGTTCCCATTAGTTATAGTCAATGACACTGCACAACCTTAGCGGTTTTAACTAAGATGAAGCACAACCCCATTGATCAACATGGTATAATTTTCAACTTAGGACTTAGTTAAAAAAATAGTGAAATTCATTGTCGGTATTATGACCACAGTTTATAGCCTGAAGCCTGCAAATCCATTTTGCCTCTTTTTGCCTTAAGTTCAGCTCTCTATCGCCACCTCTTCGGTTTATCATTATATGTTCTAGTCCATGAAACCAGAATGATGGATCAGTTGGATGGATTTGTTTATAATGTTCTGCCATTGGATATTTTATGTCACTTCCCAAGATCGCTCTGCGGTGCTCTTGAATTCTAAGTTTAAGACTTCTAACTGTGCTGCCAACATAAATTAACCCACAAGAACAGCCTAGTACATAGATTACATAAGCTGTATTACAATTTATGAATTCATCTATTGTGTACTGCTTTGGATTGTTATAAGAGAAAACTTTTGTTTTATTTTTTCCAAATTTACATATGTTGCAGGAGTCACAAGTAAAAAAACCCTTAGGTTTTTCAGGTAACCACATAGTAGTGGTTCTAGTTGTCGTCACATAGCTTGGGCACAGTTTGTCTTTCAAAGTTTGTCCTTTTCTGTATGTAACTGAAGGATTCTTAGTTATAACGTTGGAAAGGGTTGGGATTTCCAACAAAATGTGCCATTTTTTCTTAAGAATTCTAAATATTCTGTCACTGTAGGTTGTGTATTTGGTAATAAACCTGGGTCTATCATCAAATTCAGTTCTTCTCTCACTTGATTCTAGTGTCGCACTCCTATTCAGATTCTGTGTGCGTGCTTCTGCCTGATCCACATCTTGTTTTTTATAGCCTCTATTCAAGAATCTAAGCTTTGTATCTGCAATATTTGTTCTGAAAGTTGTCTCTTCAGAACAATTTCTCCTAACTCTTACCATTTCACCGTAAGGGATGTTTTTATCACAGATCGTGCATGTGCACTCGTGGCGTGTAAAACTCCATTACACGCTGTTTCTTTTCTGTATAGCGTACTTTGGACTATTCCATTACTTACATAGAAGTGGAGATCCAAAAAGTCGATCTCTTCCTTATGGTAATTCATGGTCAATTTCACATTATAAGGGTTATCATTAAGATAACCATGGTACTCCTGAAGACTCTCAATGGAACCAGACCACAGGCAGATGACATCATCGATGTACCTCCCCCAGAAAACAATATACTGCGTCCAGGGGGAGGCACACCTCCCCCAGGCATGCTCCCTCTCATACCATCCCATAAAGAGGCAGGCATAAGAGGGAGCAAACCTGGTACCCATGGCAGTCCCACGGACCAGATGGTACCATTGTCCGTCATACAGAAAGAAATTCTTTGTCAAGATTAGTTCCATCATCTCCATTATCATGAGATTGTGTTCATACAAATCCGCACTTTCTTTGTCAAGATATGACCTAGTTGCCATCAATCCAAATCTGTTCTCAATACACGTATAAAGACTAACCACATCCCAGGTGACAAACCACAGATCGTCCGACCATACAAGGTCCTTAAACTTAACCAAAACATCTTTGGTGTCTTTTATAAAGGATGGCAAGTTTACCATGTGTCTCTGCAATTTCTTATCCACAAATTCAGACATTTTTTCGGTGGGTGAACCCACCCCTGAAATGATTGGACGACCCGGGGAAATGGTGCTTTCTTATGCACCTTGGGTAATACGTATATACACGGATACCTTGGTTGATCGACTCTAAGAAATCTGTATTCTGATTCACTTAGAAGACATATATCTTTCCATTCTGTGAGCTTCAGATTGATTAAGGCTGTTAGCTCATGAATAGGATTACCAGTCACAACCTCATAGCAACTTGTGTCACACAGTTGTCGCTCTATTTCTCCCATATAGTCAGATTTATTCATTACGACTATATTACTGCCTTTATCTGCCATTCTTATAACAATATTCTCATCTTTCTCCAATCTACACAGTGCCTTTCTTTCACCATGTGATAGATTCATGTTTACTTTCTTAGAAAATTTGTTATCTGAACATTCCAATTTATACAGATCTTCTGTGACAATATCATAGAACTTATCAATACTAGGATGGTAACAATTGTTCGGCGTGAATTTCGATTTAGGACGCAACCCACTATTAACATGGAGTTTTTCTGTGATGCTAAGGTCTTTTAACACCGTTCCCATCTCAATTCCCACATCTTCCTCAATTGATAATAAGAATTGAATGTTACGAATATCCGCAATACTGTGTGTTACGGTTGAATTACTCTCCATTGATGAAGAGGCAACAGACTGTTTATCATGAAAGTAATCCTTTAATTTCAAGGTTCTCGTAAATTTAAACAAATCGACATGTACATCAGCAAAATCGCCACACTGTGTTGGACAAAATCCCAAACCTTTTTTTAACAAACAAATCTCATCTTTATCTAGTAGTCTATTTGATAGATTAACAATCTCCAAATCATTACATTGTGATTGATTTGTAATCTCTAGGTCATTACTCTGTACCCCCGTGTTTAACAAATCTTCAATAACCCCTTCTAGCTTATCTTTAGGATCTAAGTTTTCTTGGATCTTGTGGTCATCCTTTCTGAATCTGTCTGACCCTTTACATCTCTTCTTACGTCCTGCCCCGCCCCTCCTTGTTTTCGATTTTGCCTTTTCTGTTGATCGTTGCTGATCCTCAGCCTTTCTAGTTCCTTTTGAAAAGATGAGGCCCTTTCCCCTAAAGGGATCTCAGTCTGATTAATGTTAGATGTCATGCTGCTCTGTGAGGAGACTGACACACTGCTACTCGAGCGGGTGTCATCCACTTCTTCTCTCCCCCTCTTTCTCTCTTCTGTAGCCTGCACTGAGTCATACTTTTTAGCAAATGTGTATATGCGTCCATCTTTGTAATCCCTATCGTCACGTCTAATCTTTCTCATTTTTTTGTCTTTTAAATATTGTTGATGGCTAATAATAACTTTTTTTAGAATTTCATAATTCTTCTCAACTAAATCTTTAGCCTCTAAAGCCTCTATTTCACTTTCCACTGCTTGAATCTCTATCAATAACTTCGCCCCTTTTTCAGTTGCATGTCTAATTAAAATCCGCATCATCACTAATGATGCTCCTTCTAAATTCGCTTCCCATTCTTTTAACAGGTCTGGGCTAAGGTCCTCAAACGTGGGAAATATTAAGATACGTAGCCCCCTAGGTGTTTTTTTATTGTCTATATACTGCTGGAGTGTAACTCCATCCCACCATCGGGCAAGTTCTTGTTTCTTTAGCCGCTCTAGTTTTAAAAAAAGGGCCCATAGGCTCAGAGTTCCCGGGGCATTTTGAATCGATGGTGGGGCAGTAAAATTTCGACCAAAGAGATCCTGTGCTAGCTCTTCACGTCCGTCATTGAAACGGGACATATTTACTTTTGTACAAAGCAGAAGTGAGTGCCGTCCAGTCCACAATAAATTCAACAAGAGAAAAAGAACAAGGTGACGGACATAACGGATTGCACTATCACTATATCCCTGCTTACATATCAGGTGATTCGTGCACAACTCTCCAGCACCTGTCACCTTTTAGTGCCACTGACAACAGATTTTCCAAATACTTTTAACAAAAGGAGGTGCAACAAACAAAAATCAGGTAGTCCATTGATTATTTCTTAAGATTCTTCTTTTATTTCAATTTAGTTCATAAAAACAGCCAACGCGTTTCGTTCCCCAAAGATACAACCTTTTGGAACTTTATCAGGGCTGTAAACAAATAACATAAAAAATATATGTACATAGATAAAAAAAACACAAACACAGGACTCAATACATACAATACAATCAATCGATGGGTGTGTATATAAAACATATCTATAAAAAATAAACACAAGACTCACTAAACTCATAATGTGACTTTAAAAAAACATCTTGACACCATCAACTATAAGGATATAAACATCACAAACTATAACTCCAACATATAAGACTCCGACCAAATAATAATAAAACATTTATAGCCATATTACCACATTGAGACACCACCTAAGTTACCCATTATACCCATACATACAATAAATAAATACCTTCAAGGTGACACCTCATTAATATAAAAAGCAACTAATCAAAATCATATACCATATACCTATCTACACAAAGAAGAGGAAAGAATTGATAAAAAAATTAAGGAAAGATGTGGGTATAAATCCCAAGATACGAATAAACATAAAGGTCATTTCCAAAGCATGACATTTTTTTTAATAAAAATGTCATGCAGGAGAGTCAACCAAAATAGATTGTAAGCTTATATTTAAAGCAGTTCGGTTGAATTAGACTCAAATCTAAACAAGAAATAGTAAAGCGCAGAAACTTTTAACAAACTTAAAAAAAAATTCGTTTTCACAAGCATAGTTCTGTGGTTAAGATGCCTCACCTTATGCCTGCAAATTGATATTTCCAAATGATTTAAAAGATTGTTCTGTTGATGATTCACACAGAGACGTAAGTTTCTAAGAGTTTCACCTAGCACTCCCGAAAATTGGACAAAATAATCCTTCTGTTGAAATATCAGTTT
This sequence comes from Calotriton arnoldi, assembly GCA_963921515.1. Taxonomy (NCBI): domain Eukaryota; kingdom Metazoa; phylum Chordata; class Amphibia; order Caudata; family Salamandridae; genus Calotriton; species Calotriton arnoldi. The sequence goes on from CAWUFW010000311.1 coordinate 3,140,918, forward strand.
CTTCGGGTATTGGTTATGGATATAATTATCTAAAAATAGGCGTCAAGATTAATAACATTTATTACAATGAGAAGGAGTGGACGCATCGTTAAGGATGTATTGTTTATACAATTTTGTTGCAACAAATGAACTAATGAAGCAAGAGGATGGACAGCAGCAGATGAGAGAATCTTAATATATTATTTTGCAAAATAAGCTCTTTACTACCAATTTGGAAAGCTTATACTATATGCAGAGCTAGAAAACCAATAGGCCAGAAACGCATCACATATCGTAACACGCCCCACCAATATAGATTTTATTTATGAATGTAACATTGGTTTGACTCCTAACGTGTCATATAAAAGATATTATTTTAAAATAATATAATTCCTAATGAGAGATTTATTCACACCAATACTAACAAACGGTGGTTATGTGCCTGGGTGTTCCATCCCACACGCCTTTATATCAGAATTATAAAGCAAGTAATACTTCACGAAATAACTCAAAGGTCAGTAAACATTCAAAATCCCCCTTACCGTTACGTCGTACATAGTTTGGAATCCGGCGAGGATGACTCGGCCATGTGATATTCGCAATAACATTGGAGAAAGATGAGAATATTGTTATAAGAATGGCAGATAAAGGCAGTAATATAGTCGTAATGAATAAATCTGACTATATGGGAGAAATAGAGCGACAACTGTGTGACACAAGTTGCTATGAGGTTGTGACTGGTAATCCTATTCATGAGCTAACAGCCTTAATCAATCTGAAGCTCACAGAATGGAAAGATATATGTCTTCTAAGTGAATAAGAATACAGATTTCTTAGAGTCGATCAACCAAGGTATCCGTGTATATACGTTTTCCCAAGGTGCATAAGAAAGCACCATTTCCCCCGGGTCGTCCAATCATTTCAGGGGTGGGTTCATTAGGAATTATATTATTTTAAAATAATATCTTTTATATGACACGTTAGGAGTCAAACCAATGTTACATTCATAAATAAAATCTATATTGGTGGAGCGTGTTACGATATGTGATGCGTTTCTGGCCTATTGGTTTTCTAGCTCTGCATATAGTATAAGCTTTCCAAATTGGTAGTAAAGAGCTTATTTTGCAAAATAATATATTAAGATTCTCTCATCTGCTGCTGTCCATCCTCTTGCTTCTTTAGTTCATTTGTTGCAACAAAATTGTATAAACAATACATCCTTAACGATGCGTCCACTCCTTCTCATTGTAATAAATGTTATTAATCTTGACGCCTATTTTTAGATAATTATATCCATAACCAATACCCGAAGAAACTGATATTTCAACAGAAGGATTATTTTGTCCAATTTTCGGGAGTGCTAGGTGAAACTCTTAGAAACTTACGTATCTGTGTGAATCATCAACAGAACAATCTTTTAAATCATTTGGAAATATCAATTTGTGAGGCATCTTAACCACAGAACTATGCTTGTGAAAACGATTTTTTTTTTAAGTATGTTAAAAGTTTCTGCGCTTTACTATTTCTTGTTTAGATTTGAGTCTAATTCAACCGAACTGCTTTAAATATAAGCTTACAATCTATTTTGGTTGACTCTCCTGCATGACATTTTTATAAAAAAAAATGTCATGCTTTGGAAATGACCTTTATGTTTATTCGTATCTTGGGATTTATACCCACATCTTTCCTTAATTTTTTTTATCAATTCTTTCCTCTTTCTTTGTGTAGATAGGTATATGGTATATGATTTTGATTAGTTGTTTTTTATATTAATGAGGTGTCACCATGAAGGTATTTATTTATTGTATGTATGGGTATAATGGGTAACTTAGGTGGTGTCTCAATGTGGTAATATGGCTATAAATGTTTTATTATTATTTGGTCGGAGTCTTATATGTTGGAGTTATAGTTTGTGATGTTTATATCCTTATAGTTGATGGTGTCAAGATGTTTTTTTAAAGTCACATTATGAGTTTAGTGTTTATTTTTTATAGATATGTTTTATATACACACCCATCGATTGATTGTATTGTATGTATTGAGTCCTGTGTTTGTGTTTTTTTATCTATGTACATATATTTTTTATGTTATTTGTTTACAGCCCTGATGAAGTTCCAAAAGGTTGTATCTTTGGGGAACGAAACGCGTTGGCTGTTTTTATGAACTAAATTGAAATAAAAGAAGAATCTTAAGAAATAATCAATGGACTACCTGATTTATGTTCGGTGCACCTCCTTTTGTTAAAAGTATTTGGAAAATCTGTTGTCAGTGGCACTAAAAGGTGACAGGTGCTGGAGAGTTGTGCACGAATCACCTGATATGTAAGCAGGGATATAGTGATAGTGCAATCCGTTATGTCCGTCACCTTGTTCTTTTTCTCTTGTTGAAATTATGTATTAGGTGTCTTTAAACATACGTAATGTCTTTGATAGTTGTAGGAGCATGAACGGAGATGGAAAATAATATGAACTTTAAGGAAATAAGGGAAAAAAAACATATAAAGTGGGCTATATAAGGATGTGAATTATGAGGCCAAAGAAAGTGAATCTGTTTTTTTTGTCGTTTAGATATCTTACAATTTGTATTAATATGTCCTGAAGAAGGTGGAGTGAACCACTGTATGTACCACTGAAACATTGTGTCGACAGAAAATAAAAAAAATTAAAATAGTTTTTATGTGATTATGACAAAACAATGTATAGCAATGTATTATTGTTTTGATATTAGGGTGTGAGATTTTAACACGAACAGTGTGCGGTAAAAAGTCGGTTATAACAACAGGATCCTTGAATGAATTAAAAAGTGATGTGGATTGTGTTTTTAAATTTGAATTTAAATTATGTACATGAACAATTCTTTTACATGAAAAATGGATATGTTTTATTGATATTAGGAAATGAAATTGGATGTATTTCATACATACAGCGAGAACTGGTGTAATTGTTGAGAACTGGGATTAATTGTTGGGATTTAGGCCATTTGCATGTTTTGGATAATTGATGAGTGCATCTTCTGATCCCTGATTATTAGTAGTTTCATGCTTCGGTAAAATCATAGCACAATAGGGAAACATTTCTTAATTTTTAGTACTATACTTACCCTATCCCTTTTGGCACAGAAGGGTGTCTCTCCTTGGTTTTGCAGACTCAAATTGCACCACCAGCGGCACTGGGGAGGCCGGGTGCAGAGTGGAGGGTCCCAATGTTAGCCAATGGGGCTAAGAGGGCCTTCGGTCAGGGACTGCCTACGAGTAGGCCACTTGGACGGGGGAGCAAAGCTCTTGGTGTTAAGATCAGCACTACTGTGGCCAACAATCAGCACAGGGCACAGGGGCGGCCGGGTGCAGAGTGCCAAAGCACGTTGGGGACCCTATGGATTCCAATGGAGATCTCCGGTTCGGCAAAGATGCTGCAGTCTCGGACAGGGAGGCTTCCTGAAGGTGACCACTGGTTGAAGAGGTAAGTTGGTATCTTGGGGGATGCCTGAATACCATTGGTTGGGCCACCCAGGCCCGCGGAGTGTCGGGTGCAGGGATGTTTTATGGCGTTGGGTTCTTCTTACCAGCTCCGGTCGCGGCCGAGGGGACCCTTCAGGTTGCAGCTGCAGCCGTCGACTTGAAGCTGGAGGGAGGTCGGGGATCACCAGATACCAGGCCAGGATTGCTGGGGAGGCCTCGTGGTGCTGGGCCACTCGGGCCGTGGGCGCCAGGTGCAATCATAAAGCTGCCTGATCCGGATTCTGTGAATGAGTCATTGTTGAGCAAATCCGGTGCTCATGGGAGACAGAGTCTGTAAGACGGGTGCAGGGCAGGTCCTCTGGCCTCTGGGGGGCTGCTGGGTATGCTGGGGTTTCTGCTACAGGCAGGTCGGAGTCGGGACAGGCCGTTGGGGCTGGGGCCAAAGCAGTTGGTGTCCTCTTCTTCATGAGTCAACACAGCTCTTCAGTCCTTCTTCTTTCATCCTCGAATCTGAGGAGGCAAAGTTCAGGGTTGCCCCTAAATAGTAAATATAGGGTCGTTGAAGGGGTGTGCAGGTCGGGACTAATGTGTCCCTTCCTTGGGGTGTATACACCCCCAAGATTTAGGGGACTGAGATGTGTGCTTCACCTCGCCTCCCCCACCTGAGGGGTGGGGTTGGCAAAGGTGGGCACACCTTTCCTCCTAACTTGGTTTTCCCACCAATTCTCCTGCCCAAAGTGGGGGGAAGGACCAGTGGAAGCCAGTTGTTGTGGGAAGCAAAAGGCAGGGTCAGCTTGCAAAGGAGGTGGGCCTTTGAAGCTTCCTGGGGAGGAGGTGTGACACCTCTGCTCAGGATGGGCTTTGTTTCTGGACCCAGAGAGCGGAGGCCTTCTACCCAGAGGTCCAGAAACCTGTCTGGTGGTGGAATATGGCGGGCAGCCATTCAGGAACCACACCAGGGCTGCCCGTTTTTCAATGGGCATCTCTAAAATGCCCTCTGAGTGCATCTTACATTACATCCCACATTGGCATCAGTGTGAGTTTAATGTGCTGAGATGTTTGCTACCAAACTTCCCAGGTTTTAGTAAAGCCATTATGGACTTGTGGAGTTCATAATGACAAACTCCGAGTCCATATACTCTTTATGGCTTTATTACACTTACAATGTCTAAGAATGGACTTAGAACCTGTAGGGGTACAGGGCCCATGCACTGTACCCTCACCTGGGGGCTAGTGCACCCTGCTAGTGGGGTGACTCACCTAGGCCCCAGACAGTGGGCTGCAGGCATGGCACACAGGGATGTGTGCCATGTTGACTTTTCACTGTTCTCTGCATCAAAACATGCAGCCTGCAATGGCAGTGTGTGGGTGTTAAGGTACAGGGCCTCTAAGGGTTGCACAACAGGTGCTGCAGCCCTTAGGGGCCTTCCCTGGTCACAGTGCCCTTGGTACCCATGGTAAATTTTACAAGGGGCCTATCTGTGGCCAGAGATGTGCCAATCGTGGATACAAAGGTACAGCTTTGGGAAAGAACACAGGCCCTGAGAACCTGATTAGCAGGGACCCAGGGCACACCAAGTCAAAGTACATCTTGTGTTAGGCAAAAAGTGGAGGGTAACCATCTCTCTAAACCAAGAGTCCAGACTGGAGCTTCAATGGTGGATAGACCATTTAGATGCCTGGAATGGCAAGACTGTCTTTGCCTCAGCACCCGATCTTATGGTAGAATCAGATGCAAACAGATCAGGATGGGGTGCATGTTATGGACCAATCTCGACTTGGAGTACATGGTCTCTAGAGGAGTCCAAATTGCATATCAATTGTTTAGAGATGCTTTCAGGCTCATTTGCAACCAGAAGTCTAGCAAAAAACAGATTGCAGTGCTCCATTCTTCTTCGAATGGACAACTTTTCTGCAGTTCGGTACAACAATCGCCTAGGTGGCACCAGGTCAAAGCCTTTAGCAGAACTGGCGAAAAGTTTTTGTGAATTCTGCCTTCTAAACAAAATTTCTGTACATGCAGTATACTTGCCAGGAGATTTCAGCTCTGTAGCAGACTGGCATTCTCAACATTTTCGAGACGCCAGCAATTGGAAACTTCACCTTTCAGTTTTCAAGTCTTTACTCCTCAAATGGGGTCCTTTTCAGATAGACCTGTTCGCCTCCAGACTGAATTGTCAGCTTCCTCATTTTTTCAGGTGGCGCCCAGACCCATTGGCCTTGGCTTCAGATGCTTTTCTTCAGGACCGATCCAACTCAATTAACTATGCTTTGCCTCCCTTTATTATGATAAGCAGGGTTTTAGCACAGGTCAGACATCAACAAGCAACTATTGTATTGGTAGCTCCCTTCTGGCAATCACAGGTGTGGTTCACCCCCTCCTGAAATTTGCAATGGATTTTCCGATTCTTCATCCTTCCTTTCCTGACCTCCTCTTAGATCCTTAGGGTCTTCCTCTAGTTCTTGACAACTCCCTCGTTCTTTCAGCCTGGAAGATAACAGGGTCTCCCAATCTTCCCCGCTTATTTCGCCAGAAGTTCAGACTACATTAACAAATCCTGGGCCCCAGGAACTATGAAGGCTTACAAGTCAGCTTGGTCTTTATAGACAAGCTGGTGTGTGGGAAAACGTGTCGATCCCTTTTCAGCGGATAACACCTACATAGTGAATTTCTTGGCTGCTGAAGCTAGCGGTGGCAAAACATATCATATTATCAACCTTTAAAGATTGGCCATCTCTACCAACCATCCATACATCAATGGAAACCTGTGGGAGAACATCTCCTCATTTGTCGACTGTTAAAGGGAGTAACATTTTGTAATCCTCCTATTCCTAAGTACAGTACATTGTGGTATGTAAATGTGGTTTTGAAATTGTTTCTTCTTGGACTGATAATGCTAACCTTTCTTTAAAAATGTTATAAGCAAAACTTACCATGCTTTTGTGCTTGATTTGCATTAACCTCTTCCGTGCTCATGACGGCCCCCGGCCGTCATGAGTCACGGTGGGCGTGTGCTCACGACGCGCGGGGGCCGTCCGAGCCACGCCCGCGATCGGAATGTCCAGCACCTGGGCGGAATTCCGGCCGCAGCGAAGCGGTTAAACCTTTGTCTGATGTTAAAGTCTTAGATATTTCTTCTCGACAATTTACTCCACCAGGTGTACTCTTTACTGTTCGCAGATGTACTAAGACAAATTTATCATCTGTTTTTTATCCCTACTTTCCAGATCAACCCAAGCTCAGTGTTGGCCAATGTCTCAAAGTGTATGAGCAGAAGACAATTAATCTCAGAACATCCTCAGACTCACAACTCCTTATATCCGTTAGGAAACCCCACAAACCTGTGTCCTACCCTACACTCGCTCGCTAGGTTAAGTGGGTCATGTCCCTAGGGGGTGTTGATACTTCCATTTTTGGTGCCCATTCTTCCAGGGGAGCCATGGCCTCCAACGCTTTTTGTGCCGGCTCTCATCTCGAAGACATTCTGAGACCAGCTGATTGGTTCAATGATACTGTTTTCTGAACTTTTTACTGTAAACCTGTACATACACCATCTTCTGTAGTAGTTAACATGCTTCAAAAAAAGCATAATCAGAGCTTCCAGTCTTGCAATAAAATGTAGAATTTCCTAGTAATTTATGAAGGAAAGTCTTAATTTATTTAAAGACACGGAGGCAAGTATTATGCCATGTCAACATTGATTTATTTCATGTTTTCTTTCCCTCCCTGACAGTGGCTCCAGCACCGCCATTTTCCTCAAGGATTTTTCGTCTTCTCCTGGTGCTTCCCATCAGCCTCCGAATCTGTATCTTCATGGCGCTGCTGAGTCTACTGCATCCTCCCATATTTCTTTGGGTCCTGGAGTTATGAACTTCTGCCAAGAACTTTTCTCTTTGACTTTAGCATGTGCAGTTGTGTTTTCTCTTGTTCCTTTATTCAATGTTCATTAACTTCTCGCACAAGAAAAGAGGGCTGTTCCCAGTCAAGTTTAGTGTTATAGGTGTTACGGGGTTCCTGTTGGACATTATAGGTATTGCATTGTCTTTTCCCAATGGCTGGTGGTTCCGAGCCTTATGGGATTTGTAGTTTTCTGAATCTTGACTGCTGCTGTTCAGAACAAAGCAAGATCAGAGAAGCATAATACTCGCCTCCGTGTCTATAAAAAAGTTAAGAATTTCCTTCATAAATTACTGGGAAAATCTACATTACCCAGCATTCATATATCCATAATTTTAAAAAGAGAAACACTGGTCTTCAGCATCTGTTTAATACCTAAGATAAAATTCCACAGATTAGGTGTGTTGGTCTAACATTTTGATGGAATGTGACGTGTCCCTCAGAAAACCTATCTGGTCCCAAGATCACAAGATCTGCACATTACTGTCCTTTGCTACATCATACATTTTTGTTGTTCGGTTACTTGTTTGGGATTCAGCAATGATGAGAAATCAGGGTAATTGGTCATACTGTACAGTAGTGCCATTGATTCTCCAGTGAGGTCTTCCCTACTTTTCTAAAAAAAATACTTATTGTTACTGTAAGTGATGTGCAAAGACCATTTTTGGGAATTCTTCGTCCACTTTGTAACTTAGTAGGGGTGAATTTGCTAATGATTAGAGGGTGACGTGATATCATGTGGTCTACTTTGGTTTAGGTTTCAGATCTTGGATTATAACAAGGATATACTGACAATGGTTTTACATGTGGCAGTTCAGCCAGGAGGAGAGCCTCATCTCTTTCGCTGGTGCGGCTGTATTTTTTTCTGGCAACGTCATTCCTTCCGAGGCAGATATTCCAAAAGATAAATGCTAGCTTCCTCGTCTAAACGGAAGCACAGCTGAGTTCCTGGTCTTAGGTGGAATAGAAATTAAAGCTCAGGCTTCGAGTGGCCCCCATCTTAGGACAACGCCTCACTCCATTGAAATTAAGGGACGTAAAAGTTATTTTTGATGCAGTTTTCTTTCCTTGACCACGTGAATGTGGTGTTCATGGGAATTATCCTGCTACTCTCCTCCTTCAAATAACCCTCCCACTCCCACGGGACCATCAGAACGGCACAACTAGACTATTGTAACCTGGATTACAAATGGACTCCCAAAAATACGACAGAATCCTCTGCGTGAACCCGAAGAGGCGTAAACCTGAAGAGGTGTGAACAATTACAATCAGACTTGAAAGTTATACATTTGTAGCCAGTAGATGCAAACATCAAGCTAAAAGTACTCTGCACGCCCACATGAGCGCTGGGGAATGCTCTGGAGAGCACAACCACATGTGCTCCAGGGGCCCTATTAAGTATAGGGCGCACATTCCCTGTTTGCACCTGCTGCACCTTAAAACAGGTGCATCGGGCACAAACAGGGAAAGTGCACCCTATTACATAGAATGCACAGCCCTCAGGGCAGCCGCGAACTCAGGCTGCCCTAGGGGCAGTGCATTCAGGTGAAAAATGGAGCGGCTTAGAAGCAGCCACTTCCAGTCGCGGCTCCTGCAGGTAAGCACAGTGGGATGGGGCGGGGGCAGGGCGGGGCACGGAGGGGAGTCAACAGGCGAAGGAATAGGGAAAATAAAATAAATAAATAAATCCTATTCCATCGTCTGTCGACTCCCGCCCTGCCCCATCGTCCCACTGCTCTTACCTGCAGGAGCCGCGACTTGCCACTCCTTGTTTCACTGTGCAGGCGGCGACCTGCCTGCACTTTTAAAAGGGATTAGAGATCCCCTTGCAGGCGGGAGCAGTGAGTGACTGCACCCACCTGCAAGGGGATGTCTGGGGGGTCCATTGGAACCCCTTTCCCCCCTCAAGAGGGCTGCTATCAGGGGATGCACTGACAGTGCGCCACCGTTTAGGTGGTGCACTGTGGGTGCGCCCACTGACAGATTCTTTGCCTATGCACCCGCATCAATAATACTGTGCGTTGCAGAGGCAAAGGGATTCCCTCATTTGCATGGGGCCACGCCCCCATGCAAAGGAGGGAATGTCCTCTTTAGAAAGCGCTGGTGCTGTACGAGCTCCAGCGCTTTCGGTATTACAGAAGGGGCCCCATAAGAGTCTGTGGCCCCTTCCGTAATACCAAAGTGCCCCGGGGCGCACAAAGCAGGCGCAAATGCCCTTTGCCCCTCTGGGGCACTTTTTGTAATATGACCCCAGGAAGAGACTGAAACATGAAGTGTTCTGGCTTGGTTTCAAGCAAACCTGCGGCCCTATTATGTAAAGGGCTCACGTTCCCTGTTTGCTTCCGGCGCACCTTAAAACAGGTGCACCGGAAGCAAACAGGGAAAGTGCGCCCTATTACATAGAATGCGCTGCCCCCAGGGCAGCTGTAAACTCGTGCTGCCCTGGGGGCAGTGCATTCATGTGAAAAAGGGAGCGGCTGGTTTTAAGCAGTTCCATGTTTCACTGCACAGGCATCAACCCGCCTGCACTTTGAATGGGGATTAGTTATCCCCTTGCAGGCAGGTGCAGTGAGTGACTGCACCCACCTGAAAGGGAGTGTCTGGAAGGTCCATGGGTCCCCCTTCACCCCTCCAGAGGGCTACCACCAGGGGGAGCACTGACAGTGTGCCTCCTGACAGCTTCTTTGCCTCTGTGCCTACGTCTGTAATACGGCGCGGACACAGAGGCAAAGGGAGTCCCTCATTTGCATGGGGCCACGCCCCCATGCAAATGAGGGAATGCCCTCTGAAGATTGCGCTGGTGCTTTATGTGCGCCAGCGCTATCTGTATTACAGAAGGGGATGCACAAGTGTCTGTGGCACCTTCTATAATACCAAAGTGTCCCAGGGGCGTGCAAAGCAGGCGCAAACGCCTGTTGCGCCCCCAGGGCACTTCCATAATATGGCCCCAGCTTTACATGAGAACTGCCCCCCCATAATTACACACACACATCACCCATTGGCATTAAGCTGCCCACATTCAGACTGTGTGATTCCTATTGTTGTTATGAAGTATCTACAAGTGGACATGCAGACATACAAAACTCTTCGATAAATAAGAACATGAATAAATATAATTATATCACAGGCAGTAGAAACAGATGCACCACTATACAAGCTCCAGACAGGACCAGTCTGCTCTCCCGGCCAAATCCGCTTCAGCGAACTCTCAAAACATTTCTTATCACCAACTCTGATGGCAAGAATGTGTTTTCCCCTCCTCATCTTTCAAGCGCTGGTAATATCCTGTGAATCATGGTTGACTGTGGCGAAACGGGTAACTTAATATGGTGTGCGCCAACTAAAATAAATCAAGAAACAAATTCAGAATTTAAAGGTACGCCAGTCCATCATATGGGCCTCAATCTAAAATAGAGTACAATACATTCTGCGTTGGATTTTTTTTAAAACTGCAACACGAATATGCCGGAAAACTTTGCTTTCACTGAAATGCTATTCTGGTGGGATTTAACACACATTTTCATTTTGCACTAAGCTTTCCCTGACACCAAATAAACGCATCCTTCTTGGAGCAAAGGTATCGTCCATAATATATGAGCTCGTTTCAGGCACGGCCCGTGGTAGAGTGTCGGTCGGGCGGTGACGTGGGCGGGGAGGGGCAGGTGGGGTAAACTACGGATTAAGGCCGAATACAGGTAAGTGAACATTTAAATAAATAAAACGAATTTTGTTGCGCGCACTGCATCGCATTTGGCGATGCAGCACTCACAACGAAATTCGTTTTATTTATTTAAATGTTCACTTACCTGTATTCAGCCTTAATCCGTAGTTTACTACCCCCACCCTGCCCCTCCCCCGCCCCACGTCACCGCCCGACCGGCACTCCTACCACGGGCCGTGCCTGCTCGTTTTTAGGTCTCGCCTACGCAGCAAGACCTTTAGCCATCAAGTCGGTTTTGAGGCCAAAAACGTGCACGCGTTGCATTGCTTCCAATGGCAACGCGTGCACGTTTGGCGATTCCCTTGCGGGAGCGAGCAGCTGGCGCCATATGTTATCAATTATCGCGCCTTGCTGCTCGCTCCCGCAAGGGAATCGTGCAGGACCCCTCCTCTCTCCCCTCCCCCTGCTGCCGCGCGAGGCGCGCGCTTGTGCTTGTTTTAAACTAGTGGCTGGTATCCCACTGTGTCCTCTCGCGCTCTCATCCAGTATGACAATTTCTTGAAAAGTGCCTGTCAAAGTGTTTCTGCTAAAATATGCTGTTATGAGAGGATGCGCCCCTTGTGAGATCAGGGTGCTTATTCAAGTGGACTCTAAATAGTCTTTTCATAACAGTCCTCCAACAGAGCAGTACAATACAACATCTCTTGTATTAAAATAGCGTCAATGCCCGGGGTATCCAATTGCTGTCGTTACCTTTGACCAGTGCTTTAAATGGGCCGGTACTCACCGGTACTGAGTACCGGCACTTCTTGAATTTATCACTCCGAGTACCGGCACTTCTCTACTGCCGAGGAGAGTACCGGTACTCATGAAAAGGTAGGCTGTGAGTGCTGGTGAGCAGGAGTGGAACGTGTTTCTGGCAGCCAAGGCGCCGCTTCTTCCCCGATCTGAGCCCCAGCTGAGCTATTCAGCAGGGGTCATTTGAATAATGTCCGGTGCTCACCATCACGCTGTGCTTGACAGAGCAGGGTCCATTCAGGCCCTGTGCTGTCAATCACAGTCACATTATCGTGTGGCAATTAAAAAACCATGGTAGGTGAAAGGTATAACATGGCTTTTATCATACCCAAGTCTTTTGTGTGTCTGCTATGTTTGTGTGTATGCCTGTTTTTTGTAAGAAAAAAGTGAGAGAACGAGAGAGAGAATCAAGACACTCTCAGGAGGTTTTTAAAGAAAATGGGTGGCACTTTGTACATGTCTGCTCTGCGACAAAGATTCATACCTAACGTAGTAGGGAAGGTTGGTGGGTGGGTGAGTGGATGGATGAGTGAGCAAGGGTGGATGTATAGATGGATGGATGAATAGATGGATGGATGAGTGAAAGCATGGATGGGTGGGTGAAAGAGGGTGGATGATTGGATAAAAGGGCGGATGATGGGTGGATAAGTGAAAGGTTGGATGGATGAATGAAAGGGAGGGAGGATGGATGAAAGGGTGATGATGGATGAGTGAAAGGAGGTATTGAGTGAAAGGGTGGATGGAATGAAAGGGTGGATGTAATAAAGGAGTGAAAAGGTTGATGGATAGATGAGCAAAAGGATTGATGGATGAGTGAAAGGATGAATGGATAGGTTTGGAGATGGTTGGATATGAAGGGTGGACAGAGAGAATGGTGAAAGGCAGAATGATGGATGAAAGACTGAATAGACGACAGAATATAAAGGTTAAATGGTGGACATCAGCAGGCAAATGGTAGGATGAATGGATAGATCGATGGAAGAGACGAGAGATATCTTCTGGGGAGGGTCATGATGATTTGCTTCATTTGCTTGGTGCCATAAGACCTTTGGATCGAAGTGGGGTATTTTCAATTTCTTCCTACTCACATGCTCAAAAATATGTACAATTGTGCCAAACAGCAATTAACAGTATGGCATTAAGAAGGTGCAATTATTGCAAAAATAGGAAATGTTAACATATTATTGCACTTCTCTTTCGTTTTGTGTAATTAGTTAACCTGCGTTGTTTATAAAAACACATTTCTCATGTGTTTTGGTATGTGCTGCAACTAATTAGAAGTCGTTAAGTATCATCATGTCTTGCCCTTAGCCCCGCCCCTTGCCCCGCCCCCTCACTACACCTGTAGCTCATTTTAATGAGTACCTGCACTTATTTTTTTCCATTTAAAGCACTGCCTTTGACCCTGTAATGTGTTGGGCTGTTTTTCGGCTTGGTTTGCGCTGTATACACATGCGCGCGTAAAACGTATGCGAGGTAACTATACAGATATAAGGTTAACATGTAGTAGTAGTATTATTTCCTGGGCACAAGAAAAGAAAGTAGAAGGTTAGTATTCTTTCATCTAGGCAGCATATTAACATCTCATTACGCTGTATTGTAGCGCTTGTAGAGTGGTTTCCTACCCCTAACGGGGCTGAATACGTAGCTACTCCATTTCTTTGGCAGTGCTGGTTAAGGTTTGACCTCCGAGTAGTGTCTTTTGGTGTGGTGTGAGGTTCGGAGGTGTGCTGTAATCACTGCACGGCAGGCACGTGGCAGCGTGTTATGGTGTGAGGATGAGAGAGAGAGAGAGTTGTGTATACAGACCCATACGTCTTGTAGCCATAATCCTCTGTGGTTTGGTGTAATATTCTTACGGTGTAAGAAAGCGTTCTTCGTAGTCTGGTTAACCCGAGTTGGGCGTGAGACTGAGCTGGTCGTAGCCAGCGTTCTCAGAGGAATTTGCCTAATTGTTGATGCATTTCCAGATCACTGCTGCCACGCCTAGTCATACTCTGCTGTGAGAGGAGTAGTTATGTTTGGAAATAGCGGCTTGAGTTTAGGCACAGTGGTTGCGTTTCCCCCTGTGTTTACATCAGTTATTTCGTTGGCTTCCCACACTCCCCTTGAGAGCCAGCACCCTCTTTGTGTTCACACGACAGGAACACATTGGGGCTTATTTACAAGGCCCTTGCGCCACTTTTGCGTCATTTTTAACATGGGAAAAGTGACGCAAAAGTGGCACAAGGGGCTTGTAAATCTGCCCCATTGTGCTTCCAATAATGCGCAGCATTGTCTTACAAACCGGAGTGCCCTAAACCGCTGCAGGTAAACGGATCAGCTGCGCATTATGGCCTAAGTTTAGCCGCTAGTGGGCGGCCTCTTCTCATACGGTCACGGGGGTTCGAGCCCAAACAATGCGCCCTTATCTGAAGCTCGGAGAGTTTCAAAGGAGGGCCCTGTCGGGTCACTTGTACATGTACTATCAGTGGGTGGGTAAGTGAAACGTGCTGGCCTCGGGAGTGCCCACCGCATTCCTGCGGGTGCACTCCGAGCCAAGCCGCTGTCTCCGGAACACGGACTTGGAGAGCATGTGTACGTACCTCAGGTGCTGTGCTGTGTGGGAGGAAGTACTTCTGTTACCCGCCTCGGTTGTAAGAATGCAATTTATGGCACTCGCTGTGCTGTCTCCCTGAACAAAGATAATTACTTTAAATGTAGTGTTTTACCACCATCAGCCCGCCGTCCTGAGCACTGTAATGGTAAATCTGATGGTTTTCGATATCCCGACCTCTGGAGGATGGAAGGCCAAGTTGGCCTTCCCAGCAGTCAAAGTCCTTGCCTTCCTGTTAAAGCAGATGACAGGAACGAGTATTTAACTCGTTGAGTAGTCTTGCTAGTTAGAAATGTAGATTTTTCACATTTCAAGCAATATCATACTATTCACGTTTCCACAAAAGCGGTCTATACAGAAAGGTCGGGGAAGGCCTTACACAGATTTTACCAAGAATTGCCTGTACACTAGGGAATTAACGCCCAGCCCCGCATGCCCTCTACCACCTTCAGCGCTCGGTACGGTAGATGACAGGGGCTTACTTTACTGAAAACTCCAATGTGTGTGTTCTGTCTGTGTGTGCTGTATGTATGTATGTGTGTGTGTGTGTGTGTATATGTATTGTATTGTAATTGCATTTATATAGCGCTTACTACCCCATACGAGGCGTCGAAGCGCTTTTTCGGCATATATATCTATTTTTATACACAGTGGCGGTGGCGTTTACTTAGGAAGAGTCATTTTTTTTTGCTAATAACTAACTTTGGCACAATTTTGGTAAATCTGGACGAAACATTAAAACAAGCATTGGCATAGCCAATAGGTCTCGCTTTTGGGACCTTATAAGTATTTAGTTATGCAGCACAATATCCTTGGTGCAACAACATCAACTGTTGCATGGCTAAACACTTATAAGGTCCCAAAGGCGAGACCTATTGGCTATGCCAATGCTTGTTTATTGTAGTTATTACATGCTTCTACATATATAAATACTACTCTTACGAAATAATATATCTCGTATATTTAAACTCATTTGCAGTAGATGAACTCATTAAAGAAGAGTGCAGTCTTGAAAGCTAATGCACAATTTCAACAGCATGCACGTTGAGTTGGTCCACAAGGGAGGACATCGGCTACTGTGTTGACAAGCTACCTCTTTTGCCAAATTGGATTTCTAACTTCACCGATAACACGAATCCTACAAAAACTAGCCACACAGTGTCGCTGTTACTCTTTTGTACGTATAAATATGTATGAATAAAACACTGACACTTAAAAAACATCATTCTTTCTTTAAGCCAGCGGATTCCTTTTCTGTTTGGTAACAGAGCCTTAAGCGGTGCTGCTCCATCAGATTACACGATTTAGCCGCCGATGGAGGAATTCTACTTATGTATGAAATCAAAAGTAAATAAATAAGCCACTAGTCATCCAAAATTCGTGCATTCCCATACTTCTATTATTTTAGGCGGTTTTATTGTATTTGGCAAGAAATGCACGATTATCCGATGTACCCTTTTAAATAAATAGTTTTCTTTATATGAATGTGCTACCCCTAATAATAATAGTGTCGAATTTGGCATAGCTCATTCAGGTGTACAGAGTTGTATGCGCTCGTTTCAGCATTGGGCTATACTGAATGTGTGAGATGTGTTAAGCATCACAGTAACCCAAGTGGGCAGGCAGCATTTTCATTTGCCTCTTGTTGGATGGATTTTTAGATAAGATGCTCGCTTTAAGATGCGAGTCCAGACAAATTAATTCCACCCTACTAGAAAAAATACAGAACTAAAATGAGTATTGTACTGGCGGGTAGTAACCCGGAAACATATTTCTGGCATGCCTATACATCATATAACGGTAAAAGTAGCCTCTACGTGGCTTCTGCTACAATCCGTATATATAATTCCTAGGATGGTTGCAAATGGTGCCTTTGAGCCAGCATATAGGTGC
The DNA here is from genome assembly GCA_963921515.1 of Calotriton arnoldi. Lineage (NCBI taxonomy): Eukaryota > Metazoa > Chordata > Amphibia > Caudata > Salamandridae > Calotriton > Calotriton arnoldi. The sequence continues at coordinate 3,157,200 of CAWUFW010000311.1, forward strand.
AAATATTGTTTTTTTGCTGATCGTTTACTGGAAATCAGGGCGCAGCTTTGTACTACGTATCCTTGTCCCACTCATTTGTTGTGAATATTTTTAGAAAAGACATCTGGGGCTATGAAAACATTTTGTGAAGGATGAGATGAACACCTTTCTGGCATTTAAATAGAATATTTTATTTACAGAATCAGGCGTTCGTCATACTACCCCAATACCACTGCTTCCCTTGAAATTGGAGAGATATCAAATCGGGCATGTCTTTCTTCAGTCATTCCAAAGGATATTCTATTATCATACTGGTAGGTTAATAGGAGAGCTTTACTCCTAAGGCTTTGAAATCTATAACTAAGTTTGGAAAAAAACGATGATACAGAAAAGACGACCACCTGACATGTATTTCTCCAAATTTGCATATATTCCTGGCAATATCGAGGGCTAGCAGTAGTAACCAAAACATAGAATCCTAATTAGCAGTTCTCTATCAGTGTGGCCAGGCTCAAAACGTGACCCCGACGCTTTGATAATGTAACATAAAGAAGAAAAAAAAGACAAGCATCAAAAAACAAAAAAAGCAAGAGTAGATTCTGAGAATGAAATTATCCAGTAAAAGAGAACAAACAATCTGTTGAAACAATTAATGGCAAAAACAGAGCACAACACGTAAAACATTTCAAGGGTACTGTCGTCTTTTGCGAGGATCAAGAGAAAATATAATCACAGCCCAAACACCTTTGCAGTTGAGGTGCAGGTGCGATGCATGCAGGCACATCACGGGCAGAGTCAACGGCAAGAAACACCAAACTACGGGGCAGATTTACAAGCCCCTTGCGCCACTTTTGCGTCATTTTTAACATGGGAAAAATGACGCAAAAGTGGCGCAAGGGGCTTGTAAATCTGCCCCTACGAATTCAATAGACATCATAAACATCCTCATTGGCCTCTCATGTTTTTTTTTTTTAACAAGCAAGAAATTGTCTGATTACTTATTCACATGCCTTAGGAGATGTGATGAATTCTTACTTCATATACAATCAATTCACTAGCCCACTAAAATATTTTTTTCACAAGTCTGTTTATCATTTTTTCCTATATCTCCGCCCCTCATGTTAGTCCAGCTGTTAACAGACAGCATGTTGTACGAAGCAATAGCGTGATTACTTACTGGCAATCTTCATTACTCCTAGTCTGATGCTTGCCCCAGTCGTAAATATTTGAGAGTAAACTCCACTTTGGAGACAGGATACAAGATTTCCCCATGATATGTAGATAACTATTAACCCCAACAAGCATTTCTTTTTAGTCCCTTTACTGTTTCGACTAAAAATATACCACCTGATTTGGGGTCATTGGAAAGGCTACTGGGGCAATATTTGTACCTATCTCGCCCCCACAGAGCTCAAGGAGGAATCAACCTGCCACTCTGCACCGATAAATAATGTTAACTGTGACTGGGGAGGGGAGATGTAGAATGTTGACATTTTGGATGTTAAAATGCCAATGAAACAGATAGGGCTGCCAGTGCATGATTGTGTTTTGCATATGTTCTTTATTGAAATGGCAATAAAATATTTATATATATATATATATCTATCTATATATATATATTATCTACTGGCGGTCGCCAGTAGATAGTTATAGTTAGGACCTATTATCCATAGGAAATTTATAACATTCTATTCCCAATAAGTTTGGCGTCGTTTGACGAATCATCGCGAAATTTTCAAAACTAGTGGAGCGCTTTGGTCCGCTCCTGTCTTGAAAATTTCGGGGTGATTCATAAAGCGGGGGCCGAGAAAAAAGGGGGGTCCCAAAACGTGTTTTCTCCATGTTAATTCCCATAGGAAATTTTAGCCACGGCTACAGCCCGAACTGCTGAACGGAATTACACCAAATTTTGCAAAAAGGTAGCGCTTGGTTCAGAAAGCGACCTTTTTATTAAATGGTGTAAATCCGTTCAGTAGTTGCGGAGAAATTCAAAATATAAGAGTGAAAAAATCAATTTCCTATAGGAAACTTTATGCAAGGCTACAGCCAAAACTGTTGAACGGAATTACACAAAATTTGGCAAAAAGGTAGTGCTTGGTTCAGAAAGCACCCTTTTTAAAAATGGTGTAAATCCGTTCAGTAGTTGCTGAGAAAATCCAAAATAAAAGTTTCGATATCTATGGCCGCGGTGGATCCGCGCACCCTTCCGATCACGAGCTGCATGCTAATTGGCTGTCAACACTCCAAACCAGGAAGTGTTGGCAGCCAGATTGGTCTTGATCACGGTTAGCGGTGATCCACCTTTAGTGTCTATTTATACACAATTGCCCAATCAGCCTATAATGGTGCATTATGGGAGGTTTCGTTTACAATTTTATGTGAAGAAATAAAATATGCAAAAATAAGCAGATTGTCCCTTGTGAGTCACTCATCAGTCTTGTTCTCTTTACAGCTATTGCTGTATGTTTCAGAGCGCACTGTTCAGCTCTGTGAATTGAGTTATGGATATGTCGGGCTAAGTGCCCTGGGATAACTTGAATTCTCTTTGTCTTTGGGCAATTGTGTATAAATAGACACTAAAGGTGGATCACCGCTAACCGTGATCAAGACCAATCTCGTCGAAACGCGTTGGTTTGTGAGCTGTTGTTGGTGATGGCTGTTACATACTGGATTAAATAAGCCTTGAAAGTAAATCTCCTGGAGTGCGAGTGATCTTCTTTGGTGGTGATATTATGTGTGGATCTCGATTCCTTTACCGCACCACTCGCACCGACCGTGAGCGCGCTGACAAAAGGAATCAATTGGTGGAGAATATATATATATATATATATATATATATTATCTACTGGCGGTCGCCAGTAGATAGTTATAGTTAGGACCTATTTTCCATAGGAAATCCGCAACATTCTATTTGAAATAACTTTGGCGCCGGTTGACGAATCTTCGCGAAATTTTCAAACTTATTGGGGCGCTCCGGTCCGCTCCTATCCTGAAAGTCTCGGGGTGATTCGGCAAGCGAGGGCCAAGAAAAAATGGGGGTCCTAAAACGTGTTTTCCCCATGCAATTTTCCATAGGAACCTTTAGTCGCAGCTACAGCCCGAACTGCTGAACGGAATTACACCAGATTTGCCAAAAGGTAGCCCTTGGTTCAGAGTCGTGCCTTTTGCTTAAATGGTGTAAATCCGTTCAGTAGTTCCTGAGAAATTTGAAAAAGAAAACACATATATATCTGGGCGGAGCCTAACCACACATGTCATCGTGAGATCTGATTGGCTGTCAGCACTTCATCCTGGAATTGCTGGCAGCCATCTTGGGACCAATATAAATGATAGTACCCCATTGAAATGCATTGTAGTGAATCGAAGATTTTGAGGGTTACCAAAAGGAGAACTATAAAGGGTGATAACAGACTTTAGTTACATTAGAATTCATTTGTTGATGGTACCATACTAATTTCAGGAATTGTGGTGTGTTCTAAGGTGATTTTACCCTGTGAAAAACCTTCTGCTGGGATATCATGAATCATGTTTGAGAGAACTATTTTCACATGCTTGTCCCATACAGTTTTGGAAGGTGCTCCAAAAGCTAAAATGAGAGCATATTTTCTGTAAATTCACATTATCTTTCTAAGTCATGTGAGAATGAAGTCTGACATTCTCAGTAAAACATGTACATCCAACAAGGGCAGAGACTGTCAGTTGATTCCTTTGTGTTCTACTGCAGCTTCCCAGAGTGTTCTAAAGAACAACTAGAGTGCTAACAGCCTTACTTATGACAAAAGCATGGCACACCTGAAGCCATCTTGATTGGAATAAACTGGTAACACTTAAAACATTTAATTTAAAAAGGAACAAAATGAGGGGGTTCATTTTGCCATAGAAATTATGGTTAGTGCTGTAGAAAGAAAATTAGGACATGTTTTAAGTGAGATCTCAAATATCTTCCTGTTATATTTCAACAGGAGCAGCCTGTCAGTTGATGCCTTTGTGTTCTACTGCAGCTTCCCAGAGTGTTCTAAAGAACAACTAGAGCGCTAACAGTCTTACTTATGACAAAATTATGGCACACCTGAAGCCATCTTGATTGGAATAAACTGGTAACACTTAAAACATTTAATTTAAAAAGGAACAAAATGAGGGGGTTCATTTTGCCATAGAAATTATGGCTAGTGCTGTAGAAAGAAAAATTAGGACATGTTTTAAGTGAGATCTCAAATATCTTCCTGTTATATTTCAACAGGAGCAGCCTGTCAGTTGATGCCTTTGTGTTCTACTGCAGCTTCCCAGAGTGTTCTAAAGAACAACTAGAGTGCTAACAGCCTTATTTATGACAAAATTATGGCACACCTGAAGCCATCTTGATTGGAATAAACTGGTAACACTTAAAACATTTAATTTAAAAAGGAACAAAATGATGGGGTTCATTTTGTCATAGAAATTATGGTTAGTGCTGTAGAAAGAAAAATTAGGACTTGTTTCAAGTGTGATCTCAAATATCTTCCTGTTATATTTCAACAGGAGCAGCCTGTCAGTTGATGCCTTTGTGTTCTACTGCAGCTTCCCAGAATGTTCTAAAGAACAACTAGAGCGCTAACAGTCTTACTTATGACAAAAGTATGGCACACCTGAATGGCTTCAGGTGTGCCATTGGAATAAACTGGTAACACTTAAAACATTTAATTTAAAAAGGAACAAAATGAGGGGGTTCATTTTGCCATAGAAATTATGGTTAGTGATGTAGAAAGAAAAATTAGGACATGTTTCAAGTGTGATCTCAAATATCTTCCTGTTATATTTCAACAGGAGCAGCCTGTCAGTTGATGCCTTTGTGTTCTACTGCAGCTTCCCAGAGTGTTCTAAAGAACAACTAGAGCGCTAACAGTCTTACTTATGACAAAATTATGGCACACCTGAAGCCATCTTGATTGGAATAAACTGGTAACTCTTAAAACATTTAATTTAAAAAGGAACAAAATGAGGGGGTTCATTTTGTCATAGAAATTATGGTTAGTGCTGTAGAAAGAAAAATTAGTGCTAAAACACTACCTCCAGCACGACACCCTACACTACGCAAACATAACTGCACTACACTAAACCCTAAAACACTACCACCAGCACGACTCCCTACACTACCCAAACACCACTGCACTACCCTAAACCCAAAAACACTACCCCCAGCACGACTCCCTACACTACCCAAACACCACTGCACTACACTAAACCCTAAATATACCCCCAGCATGACCTCCCACACTACACAAACACCACTGCACTACCCTAAACCCTAAAACACTACCCCCAGCACGACCCCCTACACTACCCAAACACCACTGCACTACCCTAAACCTTAAAACACTAACCCCAGCATGACCCCCTACACTACCCAAACACCACTGCACTACCCTATACCCTAAAACACGACCCCCTACACTACACAAACACGACTGCACTACCCTAAACCCTAAAACACTACCCACAGCATGACTCCCTTCACTACACAAACACCACTGCACTGCCCTAAACCCTAAAACACTACCCCAGCACTACCCCCTACACTACCCAAACACCACTGCACTAACATAAACCCTAAAACACTACCCCCAGCACAACCCCCTACACTACACAAACACCACTGCACTACCCTAAACCCTAAAACTACCCCCAGCACGACCCCTACACTACCCAAACACCACTGCACTACCCTAAACCATAAAACACTACCCCCAGCACTACCCCCTGCACTACCCAAACACCACTGCACTAACATAAATCCTAAAACACTACCCCCAGCACGACTCCCTACACTACCCAAACACCACTGCACTACCCTAAACCCTAAATCTACCCCCAGCACGACCCCTACACTACCCAAACACCACTGCACTAACATAAACCATAAAACACTACCCCCAGCATGACCCCCTACACTACACAAACACCACTGCTCTACCCTAAACCCTAAAACACTACCACCAGCATGACCCCCTACACTACTCAAACACCACTGCACTACCCTAAAACACTATCCCAGCACGACCCCCTACACTACCCATACACCACTGCACTACCCTAAACCCTAAAACACTACCACCAGCACGACCCCTACACTACTGCACTACCCTAAACCCTAAAACACTACCCCCAGCACGACCCCCTACACTACCCAAACACCACTGCACTACCCTAAACCCTAAAAAGAAACCCCCACCCTATGCCCAATCCCCCTTACCTCTCACTCCTCATGGTTCCTCTCTCCTCGTGGTTCCTGCTTCACGTCATCTCTGAGGGGCGGAGCACGTCGTTGTGAGGAAACGGAACAGCCTCTGCTTCCTTACAACGACATGGATCGTCTACATGTTTTAGAACGCATGGTCATTTACCATACATACCTTTACAACAAAATTCGTTGTAAAGGCATGCGTGGTAAATGACCATGCGTTCTAAAAAATGCGTAGTAATGACTTCGTGATGTACAACGCATGCGTGGTAATGCATGCATTGTAATGGTATCACAAAGTAAAAAGTCGTTGTAACGGCTGTTTACCGATCGAAGCTGGCCCCTGTTCTTCAGTGAGACGTTTATTTGATTAATTAGGAGGAAGGAATGTGGTTTTTTACCGAAAAGTGCATTCCCGGCTGTTGTATTGTGAAAGTGTCCGCGTGGCCTGGTTTCACTTCCGGTGAGAGAGTGGAAGAGTCTGTTTGGATCTAAAAGAGTTCTGTTGTTGGACGGGGCCGGCGCGACATGTCATCAGAAAACATAGCTAATGGAAAGCGTCCTCCCTGAAGTGTGGAGCAGTGCCATGAGAGGTCAACGAGTGTGCGTCCCACCGCAGTATGACCGTACCGCATGACCCATGTGCCGCCTCCAGGGTACGGGAGGCAGAAGCGGCATCACAGGTCCTCTTGAAGACCGTTGTAGCACTAATTCTACATTTTGGTACTAGGGCATTTTAACTTCGTTGTTCCTGCCAGATACAAAGAGAAGATCCTGTGTTATTCAGTGCCCTCGTTACCTTTTTTGTGGGTTGTGGTGCTTGTCACTTCACTGCCCCGCCGGTGCACACGACTGGGCACCCCACCTCATGTGCCATCTGCAGGGCCTCTGCCCTCGGATCACTGGTTTCAGTTTCTGGAGTGGCAACATAAACAGTTGCTCCCAAAGGACTAGCCTGAACACTTAGGTGAATATCCCCTGCACCAGCATTCCACGGAAATTCTTTCCTAGCCCTCCCACGTCAACGAGCACGGCTCTGCTCGAGACACCGTATGACGTCATCGGAGCCATAAGAGGACCTCGTCGGCGTGCTGACGTCAGTTCCACCCATTTTTTCTGTGCCACCGAGGCAAACAGGGGACCGAGACATTTTCACATGTATACATAGTATAATAAATATATATATATTCACTGAAAAAACCATAGGTTTCAGGCACGTTATAGTTAGAAATTAGCATTTAAAAAACCTTAGAAATTCACTGAAAAAACCATAGGTTTCAGGCACATTATAGTTAGAAATTAGCATTTAAAAAACCTTAGAAATTCACTGAAAAAACCATAGGTTTCAGGGGCGTTATAGTTAGTTAGACATTTCACTCGTACAAAACCATAGAAATTCCCCCGTTATAGTTAGTTCAGCTAACTATAACTCGCGCACTCCGCAATGCACTGCTGATGACGTCACATATTACATCACTCATGACATGGTCAGTGACATCACTCATGACATCACTGATGACATCTCAAATGACATCACTGATGACATCACTGATGACATCATCCAGTGAATGTGTGTTTTTCTGAAAATTAAATATGTTTTATATATGTATATCTCAAGGTCGATGGAAGAATAAATGGGTATATAATTGTCTAAATGGATGATTTTTTTTGTAAAATTGATTGTATAACTGACTAAGTGTATCTTAGTGAATACATGGGTTAGTGAGTAATGTTTAAATATGAAAATATCTGTATCAGTCTCTCACTTTGTGTATAAGTGGCTGCATGGGTTGGTGAGTAGCTACATGAGTGTATATATGGGTTATTAGTTGGTTTTTGAGTATCAGTATGAGTGTCTGAGTGTCTGTTTGGTTCGGTGGGGGTATTACTTAGTGCATAGATGCATGAATGAGTGACTCACTGTTTGTATGTGTTGAAGACAGCATGTGTGCAGGACTGTATAGGTGTATGTGTATGGGTGTGTTAGTGAGTGAATGCCTGTCTCAATAGTGTCTTTATGAGTAACTACATATGTTTTAAACTAGTATATGTGAGTATTGGTGTATATAAGTGAGTATATGTGAGAGTGAGATATTGGAAGAGTTCCTGTACAAATAAGTAGATGTTTCTATAAGTGATTGTTTAAGAGAGTAAGTATGTGTAAGTTTCTGTAGAAGTAAGTGTGGTAGTGTGTGTATAACTGTATATGCAAGTAAATGGATGTTTGATACTTTGTTTGCATGTGTGACTATGTGTGTGAGTAACTCTATGGATGAGTGGCGGTGTGTAACAGGATGTATAGGTGTATGAGTACATATGATGAGTGAGTACATGTATGAGTGACTGTATAGGGACTGTTGGTGAATGAGTGGATGTGTGTGTAGATCTTGGAATTACTGAATAGGTGTGTTGTAATTGGTATCGGTATGTCCATTGTTTTGAAAATGGTAGTTTGTATTTTTGAGTGTGTGTATCAAAGGTTATATTAGGGTGAGAGGAGGTCTGCCACTCTATCACAAGGATGATGTCATCAGTGATGTCATTTGAGATGTCATCAGTGATGTCATGAGTGATGTCATGAGTGATGTCACTGACCATGTCATGAGTGATGTAATATGTGACGTCATCAGCAGTGCATTACGGGCGCGCGAGTTATAGTTAGCTGAACTAACTATAACGGGGGAATTTCTATGGTTTTGTACGAGTGAAATGTCCAACTAACTATAACGCCCCTGAAACCTATGGTTTTTTCAGTGAATATATATATATATATATTTTGTCACCAACCAAGTAACACGCTGCACTCTCCCAGATTTGATAAAGATTTATTGAAGCCAGTTACACTCCTTCTCCACATACGCGTTTCGACCAGCAGGTCTTGGTCACGGTGTATAGCGTTAGTCCTCCACGCTTTCCACTATTTATACCAAAAACCCAGTGAACAATTAATGATGCATACTGGGAATGGTAGTTCACTTTAAAAAAATAGCATATATATACATGCCAACATTAAAAACGAATGTTAGATCATTATGTGATATCTGACAATTACATTAATCTTGTAAAATAATTAGGACGATTATACCAAATTATACAAATATATAGGGCAGTATTGGTTTTCTGAAAAGATACATGTGGCATGGATTCACATTATTATGATCATAAATATGATCAAATAGGATTAGTCTTAGTGACTAAAACGCGCTTTCGCGCTAACGTTACATGATTGGCTCAGTGTCCACAAATAAAACATTTTAACTAATTATGCATATCTGCATCTCTTTCCATTCATGTATCCCTCACGATCTTTCATTTTTTGTGGGCTCAGTGCCCCAATAACTGCAAGACATTTCATATTTTATATTGGTGTCTAAAAGTCTTTTACAGATTTGATATTTTTGTTCCTTTTTGTAATATTTCACTCCTTACTAAGTAATGTTTCATTTCTTCTGATTACAGTACAGGTGCCACAGTATCCTTACAGATGTATGTGTAATTCTTCATCCCCGTTAAGTCCCATCGGGAATTTGGTCTTAAATCTTATTATTAACCTAGATTCCAGGCGTCTTAGTTTTAGAGTTCTATTCCCACCTCTCTCATGGATGGGTACCGTTGCCAAACCACTGTATGTCATATCCTGCCATGTTTTCCTCTCATGCGTTGTCATGTGTTTTGCCATGGCATATGTCAAGTCTCTGTTCTGTATAGCCCGTATGTGTTCTAGGATGCGTTTGTTTAAGGGACATATCGTGCTCCCAATGTAGCGTTTCCCGCAATGGCATTCCAACATATACACCACATGAGTTGTTTTACACGTTATGGTATCGTTGATGTTGAAGGTTTTGCCTTGTGGATCCTTAATTGTTTTCATACTTCTCCTGATTTTACAGGCCTTACATTGGCTGCATTTCTTAAATCCCCTTTGCATTCCTTGTAACCACATACTTGGCTGATTAATTTCAAAGTGGCTTCTGACCAATTTATCAGACAACGATGGTGCCTTTCTGTAGGTTATTTGCGGTTGGTCACCCAACTCTTTGCCGATGTCTGGATCTTTACTTAGGATGTTCCAGTATTTTTAAGGGATTTGCGAATTTTAAAACTCTCTTTACTGTATGTCATCACCATTCTTATAGGTTCTTTTTGTTGCGTCTCCGTATTCACATCATTTTTATTAATCAATGTTTCAGCTCTTGTAAGGCACCTAGCTTTCATTTCTCCCCGTTTGATATCATTATATCGATAGCCTCTTTGTAAAAACCGTTTTTAGTGTCTTTGAATTTGAGATTCATCTCCTTCGTATTTGAGCAGTTCCTCTTCATCCTGATAAATTCACCGTATGGTATATTTCTTTTTAATGTCTCTGGATGGAAGCTCTTACCGTGTAGCACACTGTTTGTTGCCGTGCTTTTCCGGTAGACAGTTGTTTCTATTTGATCTGCTTTTACATATACTTTAGTATCCAAGAATACAATTTCACTTGAACTGATATTATAAGTGAATTTCAGGCCAACATCGTTGTTGTTCAATATGTTGAAGAACTCTATAAACTCATTCTCGGTTCCATTCCAAAGGAGGAAGAGGTCATCTATAAACGCAGCCACAATGCCACTTTGGCTATGTGATGGTCATTTTCCTCTCTCCAAGCTATGGTCTTCTCCCACCAGCCCATTACTAGGTTGGCGTAGCTTGGAGAGAAGGAAACTCCCATGGCAGTTCCGCAGCATTGGGAGTACATGTTCTTATTAAAAGGAATACATTGTTCCTTAAACAAAGTTCTATCATTTCAATGACCATCTGGCAGTGTTGAAGTTGTTCTATAGGCTTTTGTTTCAAGAAATATTTTATCGCTTTTATGCCTATGTTATGATCAATAGACGTATAAAGAGACACTACGTCAATGGTTACCAGCATGTAATCCTTACACCATCCGGTGTTCATAAGCATTCTTAAGAAATCCCCAGTATCCTTAATGTATGATGTTAGGGTTGGGACCATTGGGGCCAGAAAGTAATCCACATATGTGGAGATATTTTCATATAGGGACCCACAGCTGGAAATAATGGGTCTCCCTGGTGGCTTTGTTAGCGTTTTATGTACCTTCGGGAGGAAATAAATGGTTGGTATTATCGGGTCATTATTACTCAAATATTGTACCTCCTGATCATTTAGTAAACCCTTCTCCTGCCAGTTCTTAAGCTTAGTATTCAAGTCTTTAACCATGTCATTTATAGGATTTCTCTTGAGCTTTTCATAGTTATTGATGTCATTTAGTTGTCGCATTGCTTCCATAATGTAATCATCCTTATTTAAAATAACTATGTTCCCTCCTTTATCGGCGGGTTTAATCTCTATTAGAGTATTATTCATAAGTGACTCCAATGCTGAGCGTTCCTGCTTACTGAGATTCTCTTTGTTATCTCCATGTTTAACATTGCTCATTTTTTCCAATTCCATGGTTACTTACTCATAAAAGGTGTCTATCTTATTCCCGGGATGTAATGCTGGGCAGAATTTAGATTTATTCTTAAACTTTGTGATCAGGTGTTTATCCGTTCTTATACCCATCTCCTGTAACAGTTGTGTGTCAGGGATGTTCTCCTCATTTATTTCATTTGCTAGGCTATACGCTGTTCTTAAATTCGAAATTTCTCCGATTGTAAACTCTTATATTGGTTCTTCTATTGAATTGTTGCTCATTTCCACATTTACTGCACTTTGTCTCTCTTGTCTATTGAAGAACTTGGCCAACTTTAATTTCCGTACATATTTGTAAAGATCTATTTTAGTTTCTACAATGTCAAAATGCTTTTCCGGACAGAATGTAAGTCCTTTATTTAAAAGGCTTTCTTCAGCTCTTGTTAAGACATGTTTGGAGAGATTGATGATTAAATATGGTTCCTTTGACTTCTCATCCTCTACGTCTTGGTCACCCGATTGCGAAGATGGTATCCTTTTGTTTTTCCTGAGCTTCTTCTGGTTTTGCGTCGTTTGATTTTGTTGTTGACTGGCCTCTCCCCTTCCTCTTCCTCGTTTGGTACCCGTCCTCCTCCCCTTCCTCTTGGCATTTGTTGATCCAGATACACTAATTTCATTTAAAAAAGTGGTACGTTTTCCTGGTAGAATTCGGTCCTCCCCTTCACTGAAGTCTGTGTCTGACTCGCTTCCTGTGGTATTAGGGGATTCTTGTGGTTGCTTTTTATTAACACTCAGATGTTGCTTTAATGTTTCAAATCTTTTTGCAAATGTTAATATTGTACCACAATCATAATCATGTTCATCCCTTCTGAACTTACGTTCTTTGCGTTCTTCAACATCACTTTCGTGTTTGTCAAGGTTACGTTCCATTTCCTTCCTTAATTTCTTGTGAACAAGAGGACGAATCCAAGAAATGAAGGAAAGAAATGGAACGTAACCTTGACAAACACGAAAGTGATGTTGAAGAACGCAAAGAACGTAAGTTCAGAAGGGATGAACATGATTATGATTGTGGTACAATATTAACAGTTGCAAAAAGATTTGAAACATTAAAGCAACATCTGAGTGTTAATAAAAAGCAACCACAAGAATCCCCTAATACCACAGGAAGCGAGTCAGACACAGACTTCAGTGAAGGGGAGGGCCTAATTCTACCAGGAAAACGTACCACTTTTTTAGACGAAATGAAATTAGTGTATCTGGATCAACAAATGCCAAGAGGAAGGGGAGGAGGACGGGGTACCAAATGAGGAAGAGGAAGGGAGAGGCCAGTCAACAACAAAATCAAACGACGCAAAACCAGAAGAAGCTCAGGAAAAAACAAAGGATACCATCTTCGCAATCGGGTGACCAAGACGTAGAGGATGAGAAGTCAAAGGAACCATATTTAATCATCAATCTCTCCAAACATGTCTTAACAAGAGCTGAAGAAAGCCTTTTAAATAAAGGACTTACATTCTGTCCGGAAAAGCATTTTGACATTGTAGAAACTAAAATAGATCTTTACAAATATGTACGGAAATTAAAGTTGGCCAAGTTCTTCAATAGACAAGAGAGACAAAGTGCAGTAAATGTGGAAATGAGCAACAATTCAATAGAAGAACCAATACAAGAGTTTACAATCGGAGAAATTTCGAATTTAAGAACAGCGTATAGCCTAGCAAATGAAATAAATGAGGAGAACATCCCTGACACACAACTGTTACAGGAGATGGGTATAAGAACGGATAAACACCTGATCACAAAGTTTAAGAATAAATCTAAATTCTGCCCAGCATTACATCCCGGGAATAAGATAGACACCTTTATGAGTTAGTAACCATGGAATTGGAAAAATGAGCAATGTTAAACATGGAGATAACAAAGAGAATCTCAGTAAGCAGGAACGCTCAGCATTGGAGTCACTTATGAATAATACTCTAATAGAGATTAAACCCGCCGATAAAGGAGGGAACATAGTTATTTTAAATAAGGATGATTACATTATGGAAGCAATGCGACAACTAAATGACATCAATAACTATGAAAAGCTCAAGAGAAATCCTATAAATGACATGGTTAAAGACTTGAATACTAAGCTTAAGAACTGGCAGGAGAAGGGTTTACTAAATGATCAGGAGGTACAATATTTGAGTAATAATGACCCGATAATACCAACCATTTATTTCCTCCCGAAGGTACATAAAACGCTAACAAAGCCACCAGGGAGACCCATTATTTCCAGCTGTGGGTCCCTATATGAAAATATCTCCACATATGTGGATTACTTTCTGGCCCCAATGGTCCCAACCCTAACATCATACATTAAGGATACTGGGGATTTCTTAAGAATGCTTATGAACACCGGATGGTGTAAGGATTACATGCTGGTAACCATTGACGTAGTGTCTCTTTATACGTCTATTGATCATAACATAGGCATAAAAGCGATAAAATATTTCTTGAAACAAAAGCCTATAGAACAACTTCAACACTGCCTGATGGTCATTGAAATGATAGAACTTTGTTTAAGGAACAATGTATTCCTTTTTAATAAGAACATGTACTCCCAATGCTGCGGAACTGCCATGGGAGTTTCCTTCTCTCCAAGCTACGCCAACCTAGTAATGGGCTGGTGGGAGAAGACCATAGCTTGGAGAGAAGAAAATGACCATCACGTAGCCAAAGTGGCATTGTGGCTGCATTTTATAGATGACCTCTTCCTCCTTTGGAATGGAACCGAGAATGAGTTTATAGAGTTCTTCAACATATTGAACAACAACGATGTTGGCCTGAAATTCACTTATAATATCAGTTCAAGTGAAATTGTATTCTTGGATACTAAAGTATATGTAAAAGCAGATCAAATAGAAACAACTGTCTACCGGAAAAGCACGGCAACAAACAGTGTGCTACATGGTAAGAGCTTCCATCCAGAGACATTAAAAAGAAATATACCATACGGTGAATTTATCAGGATGAAGAGGAACTGCTCAAATACGAAGGAGATGAATCTCAAATTCAAAGACACTAAAAAACGGTTTTTACAAAGAGGCTATCGATATAATGATATCAAACGGGAGAAATGAAAGCTAGGTGCCTTACAAGAGCTGAAACATTGATTAATAAAAATGATGTGAATACGGAGACGCAACAAAAAGAACCTATAAGAATGGTGATGACATACAGTAAAGAGAGTTTTAAAATTCGCAAATCCTCAAAAAATACTGGAACATCCTAAGTAAAGATCCAGACATCGGCAAAGAGTTGGGTGACCAACCGCAAATAACCTACAGAAAGGCACCATCGTTGTCTGATAAATTGGTCAGAAGCCACTTTGAAATTAATCAGCCAAGTATGTGGTTACAAGGAATGCAAAGGGATTTAAGAAATGCAGCCAATGTAAGGCCTGTAAAATCGGGAGAAGTATGAAAACAATTAAGGATCCACAAGGCAAAACCTTCAACATCAACGATACCATAACGTGTAAAACAACTCATGTGGTGTATATGTTGGAATGCCATTGCGGGAAACGCTACATTGGGAGCACGATATGTCCCTTAAACAAACGCATCCTAGAACACATACGGGCTATACAGAACAGAGACTTGACATATGCCATGGCAAAACACATGACAACGCATGAGAGGAAAACATGGCAGGATATGACATACAGTGGTTTGGCAACGGTACCCATCCATGAGAGAGGTGGGAATAGAACTCTAAAACTAAGACGCCTGGAATCTAGGTTAATAATAAGATTTAAGACCAAATCCCCGATGGGACTTAACGGGGATGAAGAATTACACATACATCTGTAAGGATACTGTGGCACCTGTACTGTAATCAGAAGAAATGAAACATTACTTAGTAAGGAGTGAAATATTACAAAAAGGAACAAAATATCAAATCTGTAAAAGACTTTAGACCTTTGACCAATATAAAATATGAAATGTCTTGCAGTTATTGGGGCACTGAGCCCACAAATAAATGAAAGATCATGAGGGATACATGAATGGAAAGAGATGCAGATATGCATAATTAGTTAAAATGTTTTATTTGTGGACACTGTGCCAATCATGTAACGTTAGCGCGAAAGCGCGTTTTAGTCACTAAGACTAATCCTATTTGATCATATTTATGATCATACTAATGTGAATCCATGCCACATGTATCTTTTCAGAAAACCAATACTGCCCTATATATTTGTATAATTTGGTATAATCGTCCTAATTATTTTACAAGATTAATGTAATTGTCAGATATCACATAATGATCTAACATTCGTTTTTAATGTTGGCATGCATATATATGCTATTTTTTTAAAGTGAACTACCATTCCCAGTATGCATCATTAATTGTTCACTGGGTTTTTGGTATAAATAGTGGAAAGCGTGGAGGGACTAACGCTATACACCGTGACCAAGACCTGCTGGTCGAAACGCGTAGGTGGAGAAGGAGTGTAACTGGCTTCAATAAATCTTTATCAAATCTGGGAGAGTGCAGCGTGTTACTTGGTTGGTGACAAATTGTTTTTCGGGGCAAGTCCGGCCCCGCCACGCGCACCAGCTGTGAAAAGTGCGCCCTTCGTTCTTGGACTGCTTTGTTGAAGAATATATATATATATATATATATATATATATATATTCACTGAAAAAACCATAGGTTTCAGACACGTTATAGTTACAAATTAGCATTTAAAAAACCTTTGAAATTCACTGAAAAAACCATAGGTTTCAGACACGTTATAATTACAAATTAGCATTTAAAAAACCTTTGAAATTCACTGAAAAAACCATAGGTTTTAGGGACAGTTATAGTTACTTGGACATTGCACTCGTACAAAACCCGTGAAATTCCCCGTTATAGTTAGTTCAGCTAACTATAACTCGCGCCCCGCAATGCACTGCTGATGACGTCACATATTACATCACTCATGACATGGTCAGTGACATCACTGATGACATCACTGATGACATCTCAAATGACATCACTGATGACATCACTGATGACATCACTGATGACATCATCCAGTGACTGTGTGTTTCTGTAAAGTTTAAATATTTTTAATATATATAGGAAAAGACGTATTGAAGAATGAGTGGGTGTGTAAGTGTCTGTATGGATGATTTAGTAGGTGCGTGACTGACTCTATAAGTGAGTGATTTAACGTATCTTACTGAATGCATGGGTTAGTGACTAAACTGGATGAATGTCTGTATCCGTCTGTCTGTTGCTGTGTAAGTGGCTGCATGTGTTTGTGAATAGCTACATGAGTGTCTATATGAGTTATTGAATGCTTGTCTGAGTATCTGTATGGGTGCCTGAGTGTTTGTGTGGGAGGGGTGTGTGCAACTCTGTGCATAGATGTGTGAGTGGGTGATTCACTGGGTGGATGGTTTCAAGAGTGCATCTGTGATAGACTGTATGGGTGGGTAAGTGTGTGTAAGAGTGTGTTAGTGAGTGAATGTATGTCCCAGTGGTACATGTGTGAGTAACTACATATGTGAAAGGCAGTATATATGTGTGTTGGAGTATATAAATAGCTATAAGCAAGAGTGAGTGATTGTGATAGTGGCTGTATGGATGAGTGTGTGCTTGTATCAGTGATTGTATAAGAGTGTAACAATGTGCTACCATTTGTATGAGTAAGTGAGCTGGTGTGTGTATAACTGTATAGGTGAGTAAATGGCAGTGTGTTTAATTATTTGCATGACTGACTAGGTGTGTGAGTATCTCTATGGATGAGTGGCGTTGTTTGAGTGTCTATACAGGAGTAAGAGTGCATATGATAGTCCTGGACTGAGTGACCGTAAGTATGAGTGACTGTACGGGTGAGTGAGTGGATGTGTGTGTGTAGACCTAAGAATCAGTGAGTGGGTATGTAGTTATTGGTGTTGGAGTGTCTATGGTTTTGCGAATGGCAGTCTGTAATTTAGAGTGGGTGTATCAAAGGTTATATTAGGGTGTGAGGAGGTGCATCAGATTATCACGTGGATGATGTCATCAGTGATGTCATTTGAGATGTCATCAGTGATGTCATCAGTGATGTCACTGACCATGTCATGAGTGATGTAATATGTGACATCATCAGCAGTGCATTGTGAGGCGCGAGTTATAGTTAGCTGAACTAACTATAACGGGGGAATTTCACGGGTTTTGTACGAGTGCAATGTCCAAGTAACTATAACTGTCCCTAAAACCTATGGTTTTTTCAGTGAATTTCAAAGGTTTTTTAAATGCTAATTTGTAACTATAACGTGTCTGAAACCTATGGTTTTTTCAGTGAATTTCAAAGGTTTTTTAAATGCTAATTTGTAACTATAACGTGTCTGAAACCTATGGTTTTTTCAGTGAATTTCAAAGGTTTTTTAAATGCTAATTTCTAACTATAACGTGCCTGAAACCTACGGTTTTTTCAGTAAATTTCAAAGGTTTTGTAAATGACAATTTTTAAATGTATTAATTGTTATATTAATTTTTTTCATACTGATTTACTACATTTTTAGAAACAATTTCTTTTTACATATTTTATTTTTTAAATTACATTGTAATTACATTATACATTACATTACAAAAAATACTTTCTCAGAATGAATTACTTTAGTTTAAATACTTTGCAGATAGGCAATAGACTTTTAAGTACAGTAGTTACAGTTGTTGCAATGGGCAACACATTTTCAAACACAATGCAACATTCAGCTCAATGTGAATTTCTAGTTAAATACAATTAGTTACTTTATGGATTACTTTTGTAACCACAGGACTGGATCCTAGATTCAGTCCTGGTACATCTCCTGTAAACAGTTGAGTAAAAGCGTTTTGGTTACAGTCGTGATTTTTAAGGAATATTATTGTATTTTAAAAGTTGACACTTAGAAACTTTTTCTCATAGAATCACCAATGTTATCCTATGGAAGGAAATTCACTTAGCAGGTAAAAACTGTTATCGTTACTTTTTCTTACTCAGTGTTGGATCCTGGATCCAGCACTGGTGCATCTCCTGTAAACAGTTGAAAGAATGCGTTTAAGTCATACAGGCGATTTTTAAGGAATATTTGTAGTTTGTGAAAATCAACACTTTGAAACTTTTTGCTGAAAACCAGTCAATCTTAGCCTATGAAGGAAATTCAAGTTACCGGTAAGTACGGTTAAAATTACTTTTGAGGATCAGTACTGGGCTGAAAGATGCAGCACTGAGGTCTCTCCTGATAACAGGTGAGTAAATCGGAATTCGTATTTCGGCTGATTTTAGAGGAATATTTTAAAGTTCCAAAACTACACACTTAGAAGAATTTCCAAGTGAAACCAGTCAATGTTAGCCTATGGAAGGAAATTCAAGTTACTGGTAAGTACGGTTAAAATTACTTTTCAGGACCAGTACTGGGCTGAAAGATACAGCACTGAGGTCTCTCCTTATAACAGGTGAGTAAATCGGAATTCGTATTTCGGCTGATTTTACAGGAATATTTGTATGTTTCAAAAATCAACACTTAGAAACTTTTTCAGCAAAAAGCAGGCAATGATATCCTATGGAAGGAAATTCAAGTTACTGGTAAGTACGGTTAAAATTACTTTTGAGGATCAGTACTGGGCTGAAAGATGCAGCACTGAGGTCTCTCCTGATAACAGGTGAGTAAATCGGAATTCGTATTTCGGCTGATTTTAGAGGAATATTTTAAAGTTCCAAAACTCCACACTTAGAAGAATTTCCAAGTGAAACCAGTCAATGTTAGCCTATGAAGGAAATTCAAGTTACCGGTAAGTACGGTTAAAATTACTTTTCAGGATCAGTACTGGGCTGAAAGATGCAGCACTGAGGTCTCTCCTGATAACAGGTGAGTAAATCGGAATTCGTATTTCGGCTGATTTTAGAGGAATATTTTAAAGTTCCAAAACTACACACTTAGAAGAATTTCCAAGTGAAACCAGTCAATGTTAGCCTATGAAGGAAATTCAAGTTACCGGTAAGTACGGTTAAAATTACTTTTCAGGATCAGTACTGGGCTGAAAGATGCAGCACTGAGGTCTCTCCTGATAACAGGTGAGTAAATCGGAATTCGTATTTCGGCTGATTTTAGAGGAATATTTTAATGTTCCAAAACTCCACACTGAGAAGAATTTCCAAGTGAAACCAGTCAATGTTAGCCTATGAAGGAAATTCAAGTTATCGGTAAGTACGGTTAAAATTACTTTTCAGGACCAGTACTGGGCTGAAAGATGCAGCACTGAGGTCTCTCCTGATAACAGGTGAGTAAATCGGAATTCGTATTTCGGCTGATTTTAGAGGAATATTTTAAAGTTCCAAAACTCCACACTTAGAAGAATTTCCAAGTGAAACCAGTCAATGTTAGCCTATGGAAGGAAATTCAAGTTACTGGTAAGTACGGTTAAAATTACTTTTCAGGACCAGTACTGGGCTGAAAGATACAGCACTGAGGTCTCTCCTTATAACAGGTGAGTAAATCGGAATTCGTATTTCGGCTGATTTTACAGGAATATTTGTATGTTTCAAAAATCAACACTTAGAAACTTTTTCAGCAAAAAGCAGGCAATGATATCCTATGGAAGGAAATTCAAGTTACTGGTAAGTACGGTTAAAATTACTTTTGAGGATCAGTACTGGGCTGAAAGATGCAGCACTGAGGTCTCTCCTGATAACAGGTGAGTAAATCGGAATTCGTATTTCGGCTGATTTTAGAGGAATATTTTAAAGTTCCAAAACTCCACACTTAGAAGAATTTCCAAGTGAAACCAGTCAATGTTAGCCTATGAAGGAAATTCAAGTTACCGGTAAGTACGGTTAAAATTACTTTTGAGGATCAGTACTGGGCTGAAAGATGCAGCACTGAGGTCTCTCCTGATAACAGGTGAGTAAATCGGAATTCGTATTTCGGCTGATTTTAGAGGAATATTTTAAAGTTCCAAAACTACACACTTAGAAGAATTTCCAAGTGAAACCAGTCAATGTTAGCCTATGGAAGGAAATTCAAGTTACTGGTAAGTATGGTTAGAATTACTTTTCAGGACCAGTACTGGGCTGAAAGATACAGCACTGAGGTCTCTCCTGATAACAGGTGAGTAAATCGGAATTCGTATTTCGGCTGATTTTAGAGGAATATTTGCACAATGGTGAAGGGAGGGGGCGGGCCTGAGGTGACATCTGTGCAAACGCGCCCCGTTGCGCGTTTTAAGTTGGGGGATTAAGTCCCCTTGAATTCTGAGGGTCCCTAGGGGCCAACTAGCCCACCCGGAACCTCCAATATGCGCCAGGGGGCTGCGTTGCAGAGACGTGTAGAGAGGCCACACCCCTTTTTACACCTCTCTGCAACGCAGCTCTGTGGCGCTTTCTGGATGTACCTGTTGGGCTAGTTGGCCCCCAGGGACCCTCAGGATTGAAGGGGATTTAATTCCCCATCTTAAAACGCGCCACGGGGCCTGTTTGCACACATGTCACCTGAAGCCCCGCCCCTCCCTTCACCACTGTGCAAACGCGCCCCGTGGCGCGTTTTAAGTTGGGGATTAAGTCCCCTTGAATCATGAGGGTCCCCGGAGTCCAACTAGCCCACCATATACCTCCAAAAGCGCCACAGAGCTGCGTTGCAGAGAGGTGTAAAAGGGGTGTGGCCTCTCTACACGTCTCTGCAACGCAGCCCCCTGGCGCATATTGGAGGTTCCTGGTGGGCTAGTTGGCCCCCAGGGACCCCCAGTATTCAAGGGAATTCGTTCCCCTCTGCAAATGCGCCAGGGGCGCGTTTGCAGAGTGGTGAAGGAAGGGGGCGGGGCCTGCGGGCCCGATCGTTTAAAAAAAAAAAAAAATGTTTGTCCCCTGAAGGGGGCTGTGTGGTCCCCCTTCCTTTTTCCTGTTTTTATGCCCTGGGGACCCCATCCCCCAGGGCCTTACCCCTTTTTTTTAATTTTTAATAAAAATAAAAAAAACGGGAAGGGGGCCGCGTGGCCCCCCTTCCCTGGGCCTGTATTGGCCCCGGGGACCCCATCCTCCGGGGCATGGCCTTTTTATTTTTATTCTTTGGAGGGGGGCTGCGTGGCCCCCCTCCTCTGGCCATTTAAGGCCCCGGGGACCCCATCCCCCGGGGCCGGCCTTTCCATTTTTTAAAATTTTTTTAATTTTTCTTTTTGGGGAGGGGGCCGCGTGGCCCCCTCCTGGGCCACTACTTGCCCCGGGGACCCCATCCCCCGGGGCTGGTCCTCTCCATTGGGGACTGTGGGGGGCCCCAATCCCCCACAGTCCCGCCGGCTCCCCATGTCCCTTGGGAGCCGGCATTGCTTTCCACATGGGGAGCAGCTGACATGCTGCTCCCCATGTGGAAAGCAATGTGCTTTGGATATTGGAAGAGAGAGCAGGTTTCCCTGCTCTCTCTTCCAATATCCAAAGCAGTTTGCTATGGCAGGACGGGAGCCGCGAGGCTCCCGTCCTGCCATAGCAAACTACAGTGTCCCGGGGGTAGGCACCCTGGGACACTGCAGGAGCCGGCCCTGGGGGGTGGCGGTCCCCAGGGCCATCAAGGGCTCCAGGAGGGGGGCCGCGCGGCCCCCCTCCCTACATCAGCACAGCCCCGGGAAGTGGTGGTCCCCGGGCTTCGGGGGTCCAAAACGGACCCCCATTTTAATTTGTTAGTGCCCCGGGGAGGTGGCGGTCCCGGGGCGTGTGGGGGCTGGAGCCCCCCACACAGGTTGTTAAATTAATTAAAAAAAGCCCCGGGGAGGTGGTGGTCCTCGGGGCTGCGGGAGGGCTCAGAGCCCTCCCGCACCAGTTTTTAAAAAGCCCCGGGGGTGGCGGTCCCCGGGGCTTGGGGGCCCTTTGAGGCCCCCACACATTAAATTATCCCCCACCATGCCCCCGGGACTTGGGCCACCCGGGGGCCAATTAACATCGAAGCGCGGGAGACCGCGCTTCGATTTTTTCGGCAGGATTCGCGCACCCTGAGCACATCCTGCCGATTTAAAAAAAAATGCTTTTTGCCCAGGGGGTCCTTGTGGGACCCCTGAGCAGGCCTAGGGGTTAGGGTGTTTCTACCCTGCCCCTTTGTGCGTTTTGCGCACTTGTTTCTTTTTTTTCTCGGCGGGATACGCGCACCCTAAGCGCATCCCGCCGATTTAAAAAAAAAAATATCTTTTTCTGCCCAGGGGTCTTTGTGGGACCCCTGAGCAGACCTAGGGGTCAGGGTGTTTCTACCCTGCCCCCTTTTGCGCTTTGCGCACTTGTTTCTGTCCCTCGGTTCTACCGAGGGACAAAATGGCTGCCAACACGTCTTGATTTGGAGTGTTGACAGCCAATTAGCATGCAGCTCGTGATCGGGAGGGTACGCGGATCCGACGCGCCCATAGATATATATGTGATTTTAATTGTGAATTTCTCAGGAACTACTGAACGGATTTACACCATTTTAGCAAAAGGCACCAGTCTGAACCAAGGGCTACCTCTTTGCCAAATTTGGGGTAATTCCGTTCAGCAGTTCGGGCTGTAGCTGCGACTAAAGGTTCCTATGGAAAAATGAATGGGGAAAACGCGTTTTGGGACCCCCCTTTTTTCTCGGCCCCCGCTTCACGTATCACCCCGAGACTTTCAGGGTAGGAGCGGAGCGCCCCAACAAGTTGGAAACTTTCACGAAGATTCGTCAACCGGCGCCAACGTTATTGCAAATAGAATGTCGCGGATTTCCTATGGATAATAGGTTGTAACTATAACTATCTACTGGCGACCGCCAGTAGATAATATATATATATTATATAACAATTTCAATTATGCCAAAACACGGCTGGACATTTACCGTTGCATACGTAAATTGAAATTAATGAAATATCATATGATGCTCACTAAGGAAACACCAGCAGCACAAATATCTCAGAACAACTATGAAGGGCCAATGTACCCTGCTGATGTAGGGATAGGTGATATTCCCTTGACGACAGAACTGCTGGAACTATGGAACGAAGGATCGGTGTCCAGTACACAGGAGGATATATCTGGACAATCCATGATGGTCACCCCCAGTACACCAATGCAATGGGAACCTAAGATGCCAACTCCTTTCAGAAAAAAATCTACATTTGTCCCGATTAGTCCACGAGATGCTATTGATGTCTTCAATGAGCAGGTGACTACACAAATAAAACAATTGAATTTCAAAATCATGAATAACAAAAACAAAAGGAACAGAGTCAACACCCAGTATCATACATTGATGAACAAACTTGGAAAAGATCCCACTATTGTCATTAGAAATTCGGACAAAGGTGGTAACATTGTTATCTGGGGAAAGGAAGACTACACAAAGGAGGCCCTATTACAACTGAACGACCAAACCTGTTACACTAAGAGCAGAGGGACCGACCTCAAAGCAATGTATAAATGTTATTATTCTCAACTATCAGCATGGAGAGCTCAGGGCCTAATAACAATGGATGAACTTAAATTTCTAAAAAATGATTACCCGATTACACCATCTATTTACTTTATTCCCAAAATCCACAAGGACCGATGCAATCCACCGGGCAGACCGATTATATCGGCACGTGATGGACTTCTGGAACATACGTCACAATACATTGACTACTTTCTACAAGGGTATGTTCAATCCTTGGACTCCTATGTAAGGGATACAAGTGACTTTTTGAACAAATTGCAGGATTTCATTTGGCAGGATGGTTACTTAATGATAGCGCTTGATGTTACATCTTTGTATACAAGCATTAGACACAGTGATGGTTTGACAGCACTAAGATACTATATGTCTAAGAGATCAGATCAATTTAAGCAACACAGTGCAATGTTAATTGAGATGGTTGACTTCTGCTTGAATCACAATGTATTTATGTTTAACAACATGCTCTTCCAACAAATCAGGGGAGTAGCTATGGGTGCCAGCTTCTCCCCCAGCTATGCATGTTTACACATGGGCTGGTGGGAGGAGTTGGTACTAGCTACCGAACATAGCAGTTACAAAACTAAGAACATTAGACTATGGTTACGGTATATTGATGATTTGTTTGTCATTTGGAGAGGCACACACCAAGAAGCAGAAGGATTCATTAACTCTATCAATGACAATGCACTGAATTTACACTTTACTGCCACTATAAGTGAAACAACTGTTAATTTCTTAGATACAAAGGTGTACATTAAAAATCAACAGATTGAGACACAACTATACAGGAAGGAAACAGCTGGCAACTCCACGTTGCATGCCAGCAGTGCTCACCCAAGACACCTGATCAATAGCATTCCCTACGGGGAAATGCTTAGACTCAGGAGGGTAAATAGCACTGAGGACACTCTCAAGAAAGCCCAAAATGAAAGCAAAGCAAGGTTCCGTGAGAGGGGTTATTCACTAAAAACCATTGAGGGGGCCATAACAAAGTCTATGACACATAGTAGAACAGAACTGATTAAAGATAAACTGGAGATAGCAACAGACCAGTTAGTTCCACCTCCCATTAACTCGTCTACCAACGAATTTAGAGTTATTATGGAATTCAGCAGTCAAGACAAGGAACTACGGGGTATTATTACCCATAACTGGCCACTACTTTTGAGTGATCCAATAATTGGGAAAACATTACCTTCCAAAGTCTCTATCACTCATAGCAGGGCTCCCTGCATGAGGGATAAATTGGTTAAAACTAGTCCTGAAATCATTGAGAGTTGTAATTGGCTTCAGACTCATAAAGGCTTTTTTAAATGTAAAACGTGTAAGGCATGCCAACAGGGGATCAACAAAACCAAATATACTACCCCCTTTAGCCCAAAACAACATGATATTAACAAATTGTTGACATGTAAAACTGAATACGTGGTCTATGTGTTGTTATGCCCATGTGGCCTACAATACATAGGCAGCACAAAGCTGCAGGCACACAAACGGGTTCTTCAACATTTGAGGGCTATTACCAATCAAGACAACACGTATCCAGTGGCGAGACATTTCAAGGAGTATCATGGATCTAGGAGTCATGAACTAAGATACTTTCTCATTGACTCAGTACCCCTAAGTAGAAGAGGTGGTAACAGGGAAGCCAAACTACGTAAACTAGAAACCAGATACATCCTTGAGATGAACTCCAAACATCCAGGAGGGTTAAATGTAACGGAGGACTTACACACTTGCCTTTGAATTGATGAGATAGAACTATGATTATATCAAACAAATAATATACAAAATATACACCGAGTAACAGGAATCAATTGAATCACTCAATGAGCCGCAAGGATACTCTATATTTTATATTATATTTCATATTGTGTGTTTCACGTTTTATATTGCATATTTAATATCTATTTATGCATATAGAGATCAATATTTAATATTTAATATTTAATATTTAATATTTTATGAGATGTATATTTATGATATGTTATATTTGATATTTGATATTTTATGTTCTGTACTTCATGAGTAATATTTAGTGTTCAATGTTCAAATTCCATTAATCAATGCCTATCATTGTATTACCCTTTGACTATTCCGGCGAACAAAAACATGAGTGATTTCTGACTTACATCACCTTTACTAACTGGGTGGTTATGGACATAGCCACCCCCATGCAAACTATTAACCTCAGGATAAAGGGGTAACACAAGGTATTCATACCAAGATGTACGGCAGACACATAAGATAGATGACATAAATTAGTGTGATATATAATTGAAACATCAGGCAGCTAATAATGTTATTTTAATTAGATTTAAGTAAAATATATTATCCTGATTATAGACACGCAAGGTAGCACATACAGCACTTTTAGCACTTTAGGCACTTTTTAAACTTCCCTGGACATCCACATATATCAATGATATATATACCAATCATGAGACACAATGACAAATTCAATATGACCGCAAACATGTTTACAGGGACAATGTATTTACAAGGATTTATCCAATGCATTTTAAAATAATCTTAAAAATTTGTAAATTCATCAATGTAAACAGAACACGTGGGCGCGCTATACATTTTTAGTATGAAATCATATTTTATGTATATAATGTAATTTTACATAACATCAATTTTTTACATGTGGTTTTATATTTGTAAATCTTAGCTAGGACTTTTTTCTATGCTTTTATCCTGATATATATATCTATAGGTTTTAATGACAAATATATATGTGGATATACATTATATCCGGATGGTAATTGGCATGTGATAATTATAAACCAAGCGTAGCTAATGATACTTATTTAACCATTATTGAAAATAATCATTGTAAGTCTAAATAATATTCCAAGTCATGATACATTGTATATATTTTGTTTATGTCCATGATTTACGTTGAACTTTGCACTTTCCACTATGCACTATGTCACTTTAAAAGGCGAAAAAAACTTACCGCTAAATCATGTCATGTGATCAAGGCTCTTGAGGAGTCGAAACGCGTAATGGCGGCAGAATAAAGCAGTAAACCTCACATACAAGTGGTCCGTGTCCGTGTGTTTTGGAGAGGATTGAGAGCAACGACGGCGATCGTGATATATATATATATATATATATATATATATATATCAGCATGTGAATCCCAAAGTATCCAGCCACAGCGGCGCAACACGAGGGCACAGACTCCAAGGCAGTGATGATGTCAAAGTGTCTTTATTTAAGTATCAATGTCCAAAATGACGCGTTTCGGCCGCCAGACATGCAGCCTTGTTCACATAGTGCACTGCATGTGAAAGGGTGCTTTATATACATAGGTGGTGAGTAGTAGTCTTTTTACAGTGTTTAACATTTTACCACATGAGTTGGCACTTTTACTACAGTAAGCTACTTTACTGTAGTGATAGTTTACTGCTACAGTGTTTAACATTTTACCACATGAGTTGGCACTTTTACTACAGTAAGCTACTTTACTGTAGTGATAGTTTACTGCTGCAGGTGAGTCAGCAGTTAACCAGGCACTGTGCAGTATATCTACATGGAGATAGAAGACATCTGTAACGCTTGTGTGTGTGGGAAGGTATGAGCGTTAAAACGGCTGTGCATGTTGCAGAAGTTGCCTGTCTATGTGTTTTGTGGCGCCACTGCGTTCGCGATAAGGTTTCATGAGTCCTAAAACCGTGGAAATACGAGGCAAATGCGAAGATCACGGTAAGTGACCCGTGTGTGAATGGAGTGTCACAATGGTCTGGCGTGATCTAACTCAAAGAGGCTGAGTATAATTGGGCGGGTTAACTATTGCCAAGTGTACACTCATGTATTAGAGTATATATGTTGCCGGGTGATCTGTCATACCTCAGTGATTTATGCAGTTTGCGCTATATTTAATTAATATAAATTAAATTTAAGTTTAAAAAGCGCTGCGAGAAAATATATATATATATGCCAGCCATAATATGTTTCTTACCGCTTGGTGCCAGGTGTGGGAAAAAAATGTTAAAAAGTCAACTGGTACTATTCATACGTGGGTGCTAATAGTGTGTAATGTGAAAGGGAGGGGAGTGTTGGGTTAAAAGAGTGAGACTATGTGTGAATACTAATTGGCAAAATTGGGCGGAGCAGTATGGTCCAATGTGTTAACTGGATATTCACACACAGGGTATATGTGTAATCAAGAAACTAAAATTATTTCAATTATTAACAAAGTCCACTTAACACAATCACGCGTGGCTTTTCATAGTAGTAGATTACAAATGACATGCTCAAATTAAAGTATATTAAGTCATATGCATACAAAACATAAGTTAATCAGTGTACTGAAAAAGAAGTTAGGTTATACAAAATTCATGGCACAAATGCACAAATAGTACAGGGTATCAGAGATGGGAGCCAAGGTTACAGACAGATGTGGTTCTGATTTATCTGAGATGTTTTAAATGGGTTCATGAATTTAGTTTGTTAGAATGGACACCATAGGCCTAAATGCTATTAGATGATATGGGATGTTTTAGTTTAAACATCATATGTGACTCCGTTTTATAGGAAGTTGTGCATATCCTCACTGATGTTCAGTCCTGCGGGGCACTTAGTATTAAATTCAATGATGTATTTGCTCTCTAGTTGTCGCAGGAGCTTCTCCCGGTTGCCACCCCATCATAAGTGCTGGTATGCAATCAATCACTGAGTAATGTAGATGGTTAAGGTTGTTACTATGCTTTTCCTTGAAATGTCTCGCTACAGGGTATGCTGAGTCATTATTGACTATGGCACTGAGATGTTGTAGGATGCGTTGGTGTACTGGTAGCTTAGTGCTGCCAATGTACCAAAGGTTGCATGAACAGACAAGCAGATAGATAGCAAACTCAGTCTTACATGTGAGGCAATGTTTAATGATGAGGGGATTCTGTCTGAAAGCTGAATCAACTTGGGTAATGTTTTTACCAAATTTGCAAGCCCGGCAGCTATTGCATTTAACAAATCCTTTGGTATCTGTAAGCCAGTTACCTTTCGATATGACCTCTGGACTATTTCTCACCAGGGCATCGTGCATTGAGAATGCACGCTTGTAAGTAATATCAGGCTGGTTTGTCACTATTGGGCCTAGGATGGGATCTGATCTAATGATGCCCCAGTGTTTATTAATGACTGATCTGATGTTACGGGCTTCTGTGTTGAATGTTGTGATGAGCCTGGTAGTGATGCTTTGTTTCTGCTCTAGAATGGGGATGTTAGTGTCAACTTCGCGACCTACTGTAAGGAGGTCTTCCCTAGGAATTAAGTTGGCTCTATTCATGGCTTTTCTGATGTTGGCTCTGGAGTAACCTCTAGCTCTAAAGCGTTGGAATGCATCTTCCTGACAATGTGTTAGATCAGTGGGTGAGCTACAGATCCTACGCAGGCGTAGCATTTCTCCGTAGGGGATGCTCGCAATCAGGTGTTTAGGGTGAAAACTGGCGGCATGAAGTGTTGAGTTTCCTGCCGTTGGCTTCCTATGTAGTTTAGAGTTCAGTTTGCCACCTCCCACAAATAACTCTACATCAAGGAATTCAATAGATGTTTTACTGATGTTGGCATTGAATTCAAGGTTGAGGGTGTTTGAATTGATTGTTTCAATAAACGCTTTTGCACTGATGGTGTCCCCCTTCCAGATGACGAAGACATCATCTATAAACCTTAACCAGGTGATTACATTGTTATTCCAGGTTTCATGCAGGTGTCCCCTCAGAGTCTGCTCCTCCCAAGCTCCTACATGTAGACAAGCGTAGCTCGGCGAAAAGCATGCTCCCATGGCCACTCCCCTTAATTGATGGTACACTTTTTTGTTGAATAGGAAGTAGTTGTGGAACAAACACCATTCAATGAAGAAGAGCAAGAATTCATTGTGTTTATAGCAGTTTATCGGTTTTTTATCCAGAAAGTGCTTGCATGCTGCGATACCATCACTGTGGCTGATGCTTGTATAAAGCGAGGTGATGTCGAGCGACATGAGCAGATAGTCATTGCACCATGGGATATCTTTGATTTTCAATAAAAAGTCACTTGTGTCTCTAAGGTACGTTGGTAGGCTTGAGACCATATCTTGTAGGAAGTAGTCAATATATCTGGAGATGTTTTCGCACATATTCTTTTTTGCCGAGATGATGGGACGCCCAGGTATGGGATCTGAGTTCTTGTGTACTTTGGGTAAGAAGTACAGGATCGGGAGCACCGGGGAATCTGTGTTTAGGAAAGAAAATTCATCTTTACTGATAATCCCTTGCACTCTGTAGGAGTTGAGATGCTTTCTTAGATCTTTATTGCTTGTGGCTATTTCTTTATGGCTTGAAGTTTTGTAACACTGTTGGTTTGTAAGATGCCTGTCAGCTTCTGCGAGGTACAAATGTTGTGGCCACAGGACAATATTACCTCCCTTGTCCGCTTTATTGATGATCACTTCATTCTCTTTTTGCAGTTTTCTCATAAGGTTGTGATAACCTTGATTAATCTCTGGGCGGGTGTTTCTGTGTCGCTTGCGTTTCTTCCTGAGATGCAGGGATTTTAATTCATCAGTGATGACGTCGCTGAAAATGTCAATCGCATCTCTTGGCATCATTGGTGTAAAGGTAGAGTGAGGTTTGAAAGGACTTGGTACTCTCACGGTATCTGTAATGCTTACATCGCTGGAGCTTTGTTGCGTGGCAGTTGTTCCTTCAGCGGACTCTAGCTCAATTAGAGTACGTATGATTGGAATATCAGAGACTGTGAGGATTGTATCAGAGGGTAACGGGTTACTGGGTGTATTCTGGACGTTGCCGCTACTTTTTTGTTTGAAGAATTTTATGAGCTTGAGTTTTCTTATGAATTTATATACATCAATGCGGGTGCTGCAATAATCAAAGCTACTTTCCGGACAAAAAGTGAGACCAAGTGAGAGAAGTTGTTTTTCCGCCTCCGTGAGATTGATGTTGCTCAGGTTGATAATAGTCTTGGTGTCTGTGCCGCTTAACGCCTCCAGTTTCCTCTCCTCTTGTTTCCTTGCTTGGGTTTTTCTGATTTTTCTCCTTTCGCGCCTCCTGCGGTTGCGTCTGCGCTTTGATTCTTTGGTGCCCTTGGTCTGAGTGTTTGCCTTCGGTCCAGGACTAAAAAATCATGTTCTTGAGCCAAGCTGGCACCCGCTCCATCAGTTGTGGTGCCCCTAAATCCTCCGTCCTCTGATTCTGAGCCACTTCCCAATGCTGAGCTCAGATCTGACATCGATGCGGAGTCTGTGCCTTCAACGATAGAAAGAGTTGTTGTTAGCGCATTTTGCTGAGGCAATTTGTTGAGTCTTTGTTTCCTGATGTTGTCGTAGCGTTTGGCAAAGGTGAATATTTGCCCGCATTCATATTCCGCTTTATCGCGGGCAAATTTAAATACCTTTCGCGTTTTAATGGTTTCCTCGTGTTTTTTGAGGCGGGAAGCAATCTCCTCTCTGCCTTTTGTTATTGCTTCCTGTTGTTCACAGCTGCTGAGCTCAGCGTTGATGCGCTCAATCTCTATAAGTGTTTTTGAGCGATCTGGGAGTTGAAGGATGTCATGACTGCGTGATACTTAGCAGTCGGGACAAGGGCGTATAAAGGCACGTTGTACGCCACAAATTCAGTAGATGGCTCACCTGTGATCAAGGCTACCACAGTAGCTGAAACGTGTTAGGTTTGTAAGCAAGCTTTCACCTTGCAAAAATAAAGTGCCTGATTTTTCCAGCAGTCTGGTGTGCGGCGCCCTTCTTTTCCGGTGGAGTAGAAGGTTTTTGATGGATATATATATATATATATTCACTGAAAAAACCATAGGTTTCAGACACGTTATAGTTACAAATTAGCATTTAAAAAACCTTTGAAATTCACTGAAAAAACCATAGGTTTTAGGGACAGTTATAGTTACTTGGACATTGCACTCGTACAAAACCCGTGAAATTCCCCCGTTATAGTTAGTTCAGCTAACTATAACTCGCGCCCCGCAATGCACTGCTGATGACGTCACATATTACATCACTCATGACATGGTCAGTGACATCACTGATGACATCACTGATGACATCTCAAATGACATCACTGATGACATCATCCAGTGACTGTGTGTTTCTGTAAAGTTTAAATATTTTTAAAATATATAGGAAAAGACGTATTGAAGAATGAGTGGGTGTGTAAGTGTCTGTATGGATGATTTAGTAGGTGCGTGACTGACTCTATAAGTGAGTGATTTAACGTATCTTACTGAATGCATGGGTTAGTGACTAAACTGGGTGTATGTCTGTATCTGTCTGTCTGTTGCTGTGTAAGTGGCTGCATGTGTTTGTGAATAGCTAAATGAGTGTCTATATGAGTTATTGAATGCTTGTCTGAGTATCTGTATGGGTGCCTGAGTGTTTGTGTGGGAGGGGTGTGTGCAACTCTGTGCATAGATGTGTGAGTGGGTGATTCACTGGGTGGATGGTTTCAAGAGTGCATCTGTGATAGACTGTATGGGTGGGTAAGTGTGTGTAAGAGTGTGTTAGTGAGTGAATGTATGTCCCAGTGGTACATGTGTGAGTAACTACATATGTGAAAGGCAGTATATATGTGTGTTGGAGTATATAAATAGCTATAAGCAAGAGTGAGTGATTGTGATAGTGGCTGTATGGATGATTGTGTGCTTGTATCAGTGATTGTATAAGAGCGTAACAATGTGCTACTATTTGTATGAGTAAGTGAGCTGGTGTGTGTATAACTGTATAGGTGAGTAAATGGCAGTGTGTTTAATTATTTGCATGACTGACTAGGTGTGTGAGTATCTCTATGGATGAGTGGCGTTGTTTGAGTGTCTATATAGGAGTAAGAGTGCATATGATAGTCCTGTACTGAGTGACCGTAAGTATGAGTGACTGTACGGGTGAGTGAGTGGATGTGTGTGTGTAGACCTAAGAATCAGTGAGTGGGTATGTAGTTATTGGTGTTGGAGTGTCTATGGTTTTGCGAATGGCAGTCTGTAATTTAGAGTGGGTGTATCAAAGGTTATATTAGGGTGTGAGGAGGTGCATCAGATTATCACGTGGATGATGTCATCAGTGATGTCATTTGAG
Source organism: Calotriton arnoldi (assembly GCA_963921515.1). NCBI lineage: Eukaryota > Metazoa > Chordata > Amphibia > Caudata > Salamandridae > Calotriton > Calotriton arnoldi. Next base: position 3,190,324 of record CAWUFW010000311.1, read on the forward strand.
ATGTCATCAGTGATGTCATCAGTGATGTCACTGACCATGTCATGAGTGATGTAATATGTGACGTCATCAGCAGTGCATTGCGGGGCGCGAGTTATAGTTAGCTGAACTAACTATAACGGGGGAATTTCACGGGTTTTGTACGAGTGCAATGTCCAAGTAACTATAACTGTCCCTAAAACCTATGGTTTTTTCAGTGAATTTCAAAGGTTTTTTAAATGCTAATTTGTAACTATAACGTGTCTGAAACCTATGGTTTTTTCAGTGAATTTCAAAGGTTTTTTAAATGCTAATTTGTAACTATAACGTGTCTGAAACCTATGGTTTTTTCAGTGAATTTCAAAGGTTTTTTAAATGCTAATTTCTAACTATAACGTGCCTGAATCCTACGTTTTTTTTAGTGAATTTCAAAGGTTTTGTAAATGACAATTTTTAAATGTATTAATTGTTATATTAATTTTTTTCATACTGATTTAGTACATTTTTAGAAACAATTTTTTTTTACATATTTTATTTTTTAAATTACATTGTAATTACATTATACATTACATTACAAAAAATACTTTCTCTTAATGAATTACTTTAGTTTAAATACTTTGCAGATAGGCAATAGACTTTTAAGTACAGTAGTTACAGTTGTTGCAATGGGCAACACATTTTCAAACACAATGCAACATTCAGCTCAATGTGAATTTCTAGTTAAATGCAATTAGTTACTTTATGGATTACTTTTCTAACCACAGGACTGGATCCTAGATTCAGTCCTGGTACATCTCCTGTAAACAGTTGAGTAAAAGCGTTTTGGTTACAGTCCTGATTTTTAAGGAATATTATTGTATTTTAAAAGTTGACACTTGGAAACTTTTTCTCATAGAATCACCAATGTTATCCTATGGAAGGAAATCCACTTAGCAGGTAAAAACTGTTATCGTTACTTTTTCTTACTCAGTGTTGGATCCTGGATCCAGCACTGGTGCATCTCCTGTAAACAGTTGAATGAATGCGTTTAAGTCATACAGGCGATTTTTAAGGAATATTTGTAGTTTGTGAAAATCGACACTTTGAAAGTTTTCTGCTGAAAACCAGACAATGGATTCCTATGGAAGAAAATATAAGTTACTGGTAAGTACGGTTAAAATTACTTTTCAGGACCAGTACTGGGCTGAAAGATGCAGCACTGAGGTCTCTCCTGATAACAGGTGAGTAAATCAGAATTCGGATTTCGGCTGATTTTAGAGGAATATTTGTATGTTTCAAAAATCAACACTTAGAAGAATTTCCAAGTGAAACCAGTCAATGTTAGCCTATGAAGGAAATTCAAGTTACCGGTAAGTACGGTTAAAATTACTTTTCAGGATCAGTACTGGGCTGAAAGATGCAGCACTGAGGTCTCTCCTGATAACAGGTGAGTAAATCGGAATTCCTATTTCGGCTGTTTTTAGAGTAATATTTGCACACTGGTGATGGGTGGGGGCGGGGCCTGAGGTGACATCTTTGCAAACGCGCCCCGTGGCGCGTTTTAAGTTGGGGGATTAAGTCCCCTTGAATCCTGAGGGTCCCTAGGGGCCAACTAGACCACCAGGAACCTCCAATATGCGCCAGGGGCTGCGTTGCAAAGACGTGTAGAGAGGCCACACCCCTTTTACACCTCTCTGCAACGCAGCTCTGTGGCGCATTCTGGATGTACCTGTTGGGCTAGTTGGCCCCCAGGACCCTCAGGATTGAAGGGGATTTAATTCCCCATCTTAAAACGCGCCACGGGGCCTGTTTGCACACATGTCACCTGAAGCCCCGCCCTCCCTTCACCACTGTGCAAACGCGCCCGTGGCGCATTTTAAGTTGGGGATTAAGTCCCCTTGAATCCTGAGGGTCCCCGGAGTCCAACTAGCCCACCATATACCTCCAAAAGCGCCACAGAGCTGCGTTGCAGAGAGGTGTAAAAGGGGTGTGGCCTCTCTACACGTCTCTGCAACGCAGCCCCCTGGCGCATACTGGAGGTACCTGGTGGGCTAGTTGGCCCCAGGGACCCCCAGTATTCAAGGGGAGTCGTTCCCCTCTGCAAACGCGCCAGGGGCGCGTTTGCAGAGTGGTGAAGGAAGGGGCGGGGCCTGCGGGCCCGATCGTTTTTTTTTTTTTTCTCCCCTGAAGGGGGCTGTGTGGCCCCCTTCCTTTTTCTTTTTTGGGCCCTGGGGACCCCATCCCCCAGGGCCTTACACCTTTTTTTAAATTACCTTTAAAAAAAAACGGGAAGGGGGCCGCGTGGCCCCCTTCCCTGGGCCTGTATTGGCCCCGGGGACCCCATCCCCCGGGGCATGGCCTCTATATTTATTTTTTTGAGGGGGGCAGCGTGGCCCCCCTCCTCTGGGCATTTTAAGGCCCCGGGGACCCCATCTCCCGGGGACGGCCTTTCCATTTTTTTTTTGGTGTAAATTTTGCTCTTTTTTGGGGAGGGGGGCCGCGTGGCCCCCCTCCCGGGCCACTACTTGCCCCGGGGACCCCATCCCTCGGGGCTGGCCCTCTCCGTTGGGGACTGTGGGGGGGTCCCCAATCCCCCCACAGTCCCGCCGGCTCCCCACGTCCCTTGGGAGCCGGCATTGCTGTTCCACATGGGGAGCAGCTGACATGCTGCTCCCCATGTGGAAAAGCAATCGCTTTGGATATTGGAAGAGAGAGCAGGTTTCCCTGCTCTCTCTTCCAATATCCAAAGCAGTTTGCTATGGCAGGACGGGAGCCGCGAGGCTCCCGTCCTGCCATAGCAAACTACAGTGTCCCGGGGTAGGCACCCGGGACACTGCAGGAGCCGGCCCTGGGGGGTGGTGGTCCCCAGGGCCATCAAGGGCTCCAGGAGGGGGCCGCGTGGCCCCCCTCCCATTCAGTACACAGCCCCGGGGAGGTGGTGGTCCCCGGGCTCTGGGGTCCGTAACGGACCCCCATATTAAAATGTTTAGTGCCCCGGGGAGGTGGTGGTCCCGGGCGTGTGGGGGCTGGAGCCCCCCACACAGGTTTAATAATGTATCTAAAAAAGCCCCGGGGAGGTGGTGGTCCCCGGGGCTGCGGGAGGGCTCAGAGCCCTCCCGCACCATTTTTAAAAAAGCCCCGGGGGTGGTGGTCCCCGGGGCTTGGGGGCCTTTGAGGCCCCCCACACATTAAATTATCCCCCACCATGCCCCCGGGACTTGGGCCACCCGGGGCCAATTAACATCGAAGCGCGGGAGACCGCGCTTCGATTTTTCCGGCAGGATTCGCGCACCCTGAGCGCATCCTGCCGATTTTTTAAAAAAAACATTTTTTTTTTTTTGCCTAGGGGGTCCTTGTGGGACCCCCTGAGCAAACCTAGGGGGTCAGGGTGTTTCTACCCTGCCCCCTTTGTGCGCTTTGCGCACTTGTTTCTGTCCCTCGGTTCTACCGAGGGACAAAATGGCTGCCAACATTTCCTGAATCGGAATGTTGACAGCCAGCTGACAGCCAATTAACATGCAGCTCGTGATCGGGAGGGTACGCGGACCCTACTCGTCCCTAGATATCACTAACTTTTTACTTTTCATTTTCTCAGCAACTACTGAACGGATTTACACCATTTAACAAAAGGGTTCTTTCTGAACCAAGAACTACCTCTTTGCCAAATTTGGTGTAATTCCGTTCAGCAGTTCGGGCTGTAGCCGTGTCTAAAGTTTCCTATGGGAAAATGCATGGGGAAAACGTGTTTTGGGACCCCCCTTTTTCTCGGCCCCCGCTTGACGTATCACCCCGAGACTTTCAGGGTAGGAGCGGACCGGAGCGCCCCACGAAGTTTGAAAATTTCGCGAAGATACGTCAACCGGCAAGAGAGTTATTTCAAATAGAATGTCGCGGATTTCCTATGGATAATAGGTTGTAACTATAACTATCTACTGGCGACTGCCAGTAGATAATATATATATATATATATATATATATATATATATATATATATATATATATATATATATATATATATATTCACTGAAAAAACCATAGGTTTAAGGGACGTTATAGTTAGAAATTAGCATCTAAAAAACCTTAGAAATTCACTGAAAAAACCACAGGTTTCAGGGACGTTATAGTTAGTTGGAAATTTCACTCGTACAAAACCAGAGAAATTCGGCCGTTATAGTTAGTTGAGCTAACTATAACCTGCGCCCCCGCAATGCACTGCTGATGATGTCACATATTACATCACTCATGACATGGTCAGTGACATCACTGATGACATCTCAAATGACATCACTGATGACATCATCCAGTGACTGTGTGTTTCTGTAAAGTTTAAATATGTTTTATATATATATATATATATATATATATATATATATGCCAAGGTGTATTGAAGAATAAGTGGGTGTATGAGTGTCTGAATGGATGATTTAGTAGGTGCGTGACTGACTGTATAAGTGAGTGATTAAACGTGTCTTACTGAATGCATGGGTTAGTGACTAAACTGTGTGAATGTCTGTGTCAGTCTGTCAGTTGGTGTGTAAGCAGCTGCATGGGTTGGTGAGTACCTACATGAGTGTCTATATGGGTTAATGATTTATTGTCTGATTATCTGTATGGGTGCCTGAGTGTCTGTGTGGGTGGGTGGGGGGTATGTGACTGTGCATAGATGTGTGAGTGGGTGATTCAGTGGGTGTATGGGTTCAAGAGTGCATCTGTGAAGAGCTGTATGGGTGGGTGTGTGTGTATGGGTGTGTTGGTGTATGAATGGATGTCTCAGTGGTACATGTGTGAGTAACTACATATGTGAAAGGCAGTATATGTGAGTGTTGGACTATATAAATGACTATATGTGAGAGTGAGTGATTGTGAGAGTGGCTGTATGGATGAGTGTGTGTTTGTGTCAGTGATTGTATAAGAGAGTAAGTATGTGTTAGTATCTGTATGAATAAGTGAGGCGGTGTGTGTATAACTGTATAGGTGAGTAAATGGGAGTGTGATTCATTCTTTGCATGACTGACTAGGTGTGTGAGTAACTCTATGGGCGAGTGGCGGTGTGAGTGTCTGTATAGGTGTATGATTGCATATGATAGTGGCTGTATTGATGAGTGACTGCATGTATGAGTGACTGTATGGGTGAGTGAATGGATGTGTGTTTAGACCTAGGAATCAGTCAATGGGTATGTACTAACTGGTATTGGTGTGTATATGGTTTTGAGAATGTTAGTCTGTATTTTAGAGGGGGTGTATCAAAGGTTTTATTAGGGTGTGAGGAGGTGCATCAGATGATCACGTGGATGATGCCATCAGTGATGCCATCAGTGATGCCATTTGAGATGTCATCAGTGATGTCATCAGTGATGTCACTGACCATGCCATGAGTGATGTAATATGTGACGTCATCAGCAGTGCATTGCGGGGGCGCGAGTTATGGTTAGTCCAACTAACTATAACGGCCGAATTTCTCTGGTTTTGTATGAGTGAAATGTCCAGCTAACTATAACGTCCCTGAAACCTGTGGTTTTTTCAGTGAATTTCTAAGGGTTTTTAAATGCTAATTTCTAACTATAACTTCCCTGAAATCTATGGTTTTTTCAGTGAATTTCAAAGGTTTTTTAAATACAATTTTCTAACTATAACGTCCCTGAAACCGATGTTTTTTTCAGTGAATTTCAAAGTTGTTTTGAATGCTAAATTCTAAATATGCCTACATAGGTAGGACATGTGCAGAAAGTGGATGAAAAAAGGCAGAAAAAGCAAGAGAAGTGCAGAAAAAGGCAACAGAAGTCCAGAAAGAGGAAGAAAGGTGCAGAAAGAAGCAAGAGATGTGCAGAAAGATCCAACAGAGGTGCAGAAAGAGGCCTACTTCGACTGTACTTTAAAACAGACTCATACAAAGTAGCCTAATCACTAATCCATATCCCAAGATGTCTTAAACCTCACTTTTCTCTTGAAGGTTCAATATTCATCGACTGCTCAGAATGTTAGGCCTGCCAAATATAAAACAGCAATCCTAAGCATATAACTGTTGTAAGTCTGACCAAGTATGTGAAGGTATGTATGCGTGTGTCTCTGCTTTTACCTAGTGACACGTTCATAAAAATAAACATACAAATACTTGAATACCTGTGTTTCAAACAGCATACTCTGTAAATTTGTGTACAAAAAGGTAGAAGCAAGAGAAGTGCAGAAAGAAGCAACAGATGTGCAGAAAGAGGCAAGAGGGGTGCAGAAAAAATTAAGAGAGATGCAGAAAAAAGCAAGAGAAGTACACAAAGAAGCAACGGAGGTGCAGAAAAAGGCAGAAGGGGTGCAGAAAGAGGAAAGAGAAGTGCAGAAAGAAGCAAGAGAGATGCACAAAGAGGGAAGAAGGGTGCAGAAAGAAGCAAAAGAGGTGCAGAAAGAGGTGAGAGAACTGCAGAAAAAGGCAAGAGAGGTGCAGAAATAGGCAGGAGAGGTGCACAAAGAGGCAAAAGGGGTACAGATAGAGGCAAGAGGGGTGCAGTAAGAAGCAAGAGAAGTGCAGAAAGAAGCAACAGAGGTGCCGAAAGAGGCAAGAGAGGTGCAGAAACAGGCAAGAAAGTTGCAGAAAGAGGGAACAGGGGTATAGAAAGAGGTAAGAGGGATACAGGAATTTACAAGAGAGGTTCAGAAAGAAGGAAGAGCAGTGCAGAAAGAAACAACAGAGGTGCAAAAAGAAGCAAGAGGGGTGCAGAAAGAGGTAGGAGAGGTGCACAAAGAGGCAAGAGAGGTGCAGAAACAGGCAAGAAAGTTGCAGAAAGAGGGAACAGGGGTATAGAAAGAGGTAAGAGGGATACAGGAATTTACAAGAGAGGTTCAGAAAGAAGGAAGAGAAGTGCAGAAAGAAGCAACAGAGGTGCTGAAAGAGGCGTGAACCGTGCAGAAAGAGGCAAGAGAAGTGTAGAAAGAAGCAACAGAGGTGCCGAAAGAGGCAAGAGGGGTGCAGAAAGAAGAGAGGGAAGTGCAGAAAGAACCATCAGAGGTGCAGAAAGAGGCAAGAGGGGTGCAGAAACAGGCAAGAGCAGTGCAGGAAGAACCAAGAGATGTGCAGAAAGAGGCAAGAGAGGTACAAAAAGAGGCAAGAGATGTGCAGAAATAGGGAAGAAGGGTGCAGAAAGAAGCAAGAGAAGTGCAGAAAGAGACAAGTGAGGTACAGAAGGAGGCAAGAGAACTGCAGAAACAGGCAAAAGGGGTGCAGAAAGAAGGAACAGGTGTGCAGACAGAGGCAAGAGAGGTGCAGAAAGAGGGAAGAGGGATACAGAAGGAGGCATGAGGGATGCAGAAATGTGCAACAGAGGTGCAGAAAGAAGCAAGAGCAGTGCAGAAAGAACCAACAGAGGTGCAGAAAGAAGCAAAAGAGGTACAGAAAGAGGCAAGAGAACTGCAGAAAAAGGCAAGAGAGGTGCAGGAAGAGGCAGGAGAGGTGCACAAAGAGGAAAAAGGGGGACAGAAAGAGGCAAGAGCGGTGCAGAAAGAAGCAAGAGAAGTGTAGAAAGAAGCAACAGAGGTGCTAAAAGAGGTGCAAAGTGTGCAGAAAGAGGCAAGAGATGTGCAGAAAGAAGCAACAGAGGTACAGAAAGAGGCAAGAGAGGTGCAGAAACAGGCAGGAAAGGTGCAGAAAGAGGGAACAGGAGTGCAGAAAGAGGCAAGAGAGGTGCAGAAAGAGGGAAGAGGGGTGCAGAAAGAGGCAAGAGGGGTGCAGAAAGAAGCAAGTGAGATGTAGAAAGAGGCAAGAGAAGTGCAGAAAGATGCAAGAGAGGTGTAGACACAAGGAAGAGAAGTGAAGAAAGAGGCAAGAAAATTGCTGAAAGAAGCAACAGAGGTGTAGAAAGAAGTAAGAGAAGTTCAGAAAGAGGCAAGTGAGGTGCAGAAAGAAGCAAGAGCTGTGCAGAAAGAACCAACAGAGGTGAAAAAAGAGGCAAGAGGGGTGCACAAAGAGGTGGGAGAGGTGCACAAAGAGGCAAGAGAGGTACAGAAAGAGGCAAGAGGGGTGCAGAAAGAAGGAATAGAAGTGCAAAAAGAAGCAACAGAGGTGCTGAAAGAGGCGCAAAGGGTGCAGAAAGAGCAAGAGAAGTGCAGAAAGAGGCAACAGAGGTGTAGAAAGAAGCAAGAGAAGTGCAGAAAGTGGCAAGAGGGATGCAAAAAAGGGAAGAAGGGCACAGAAAGAAGCAAGACAGGTGCAGAAAGAGGCAAAAGAAGTGCAGAAAGAAGCAACAGAGGTGCAGAAAGAGGCAAGAGGGGTGCAGAAAGAGGAGGGAGAAGTGCAGAAAGAAGCAAAAGAGGTGCAGAAAGAGGCAAGAGGGGTGCAGAAACAGGCAAGAGCAGTGCAGGAAGAACCAAGAGATGTGCAGAAAGAGGCAAGAGAGGTACAAAAAGAGGCAAGAGATGTGCAGAAATAGGGAAGAAGGGTGCAGAAAGAAGCAAGAGAAGTGCAGAAAGAGGCAAGTGAGGTACAGAAGGAGGCAAGAGAACTGCAGAAACAGGCAAAGGGGTGCAGAAAGAAGGAACAGGTGTGCAGACAGAGGCAAGAGAAGTGCAGAAAGAGGGAAGAGGGGTACAGAAGGAGGCATGAGGGATGCAGAAATGTGCAACAGAGGTGCAGAAAGAAGCAAGAGCAGTGCAGAAAGAACCAACAGAGGTGCAGAAAGAAGCAAAAGAGGTACAGAAAGAGGCAAGAGAACTGCAGAAAAAGGCAAGAGAGGTGCAGGAAGAGGCAGGAGAGGTGCACAAAGAGGAAAAAGGGGGACAGAAAAAGGCAAGAGCGGTGCAGAAAGAAGCAAGAGAAGTGTAGAAAGAAGCAACAGAGGTGCTAAAAGAGGTGCAAAGTGTGCAGAAAGAGGCAAGAGATGTGCAGAAAGAAGCAACAGAGGTACAGAAAGAGGCAAGAGAGGTGCAGAAACAGGCAGGAAAGGTGCAGAAAGAGGGAACAGGAGTGCAGAAAGAGGCAAGAGAGGTGCAGAAAGAGGGAAGAGGGGTGCGGAAAGATCCAAGAGGGGTGCAGAAAGAAGCAAGTGAGATGCAGAAAGAGGCAAGAGAAGTGCAGAAAGATGCAAGAGAGGTGTAGACACAAGGAAGAGAAGTGAAGAAAGAGGCAAGAAAATTGCTGAAAGAAGCAACAGAGGTGTAGAAAGAAGTAAGAGAAGTTCAGAAAGAGGCAAGTGAGGTGCAGAAAGAAGCAAGAGCTGTGCAGAAAGAACCAACAGAGGTGAAAAAAGAGGCAAGAGGGGTGCACAAAGAGGTGGGAGAGGTGCACAAAGAGGCAAGAGAGGTACAGAAAGAGGCAAGAGGGGTGCAGAAAGAAGGAATAGAAGTGCAAAAAGAAGCAACAGAGGTGCTGAAAGAGGCGCAAAGGGTGCAGAAAGAGCAAGAGAAGTGCAGAAAGAGGCAACAGAGGTGTAGAAAGAAGCAAGAGAAGTGCAGAAAGTGGCAAGAGGGATGCAAAAAAGGGAAGAAGGGCACAGAAAGAAGCAAGACAGGTGCAGAAAGAGGCAAAAGAAGTGCAGAAAGAAGCAACAGAGGTGCAGAAAGAGGCAAGAGGGGTGCAGAAAGAGGAGCGAGAAGTGCAGAAAGAAGCAAAAGAGGTGCAGAAAGAGGCAAGAGGGGTGCAGAAACAGGCAAGAGCAGTGCAGGAAGAACCAAGAGATGTGCAGAAAGAGGCAAGAGAGGTACAAAAAGAGGCAAGAGATGTGCAGAAATAGGGAAGAAGGGTGCAGAAAGAAGCAAGAGAAGTGCAGAAAGAGGCAAGTGAGGTACAGAAGGAGGCAAGAGAACTGCAGAAACAGGCAAAAGGGGTGCAGAAAGAAGGAACAGGTGTGCAGACAGAGGCAAGAGAGGTGCAGAAAGAGGGAAGAGGGGTACAGAAGGAGGCATGAGGGATGCAGAAATGTGCAACAGAGGTGCAGAAAGAAGCAAGAGCAGTGCAGAAAGAACCAACAGAGGTGCAGAAAGAAGCAAAAGAGGTACAGAAAGAGGCAAGAGAACTGCAGAAAAAGGCAAGAGAGGTGCAGGAAGAGGCAGGAGAGGTGCACAAAGAGGAAAAAGGGGGACAGAAAAAGGCAAGAGCGGTGCAGAAAGAAGCAAGAGAAGTGTAGAAAGAAGCAACAGAGGTGCTAAAAGAGGTGCAAAGTGTGCAGAAAGAGGCAAGAGATGTGCAGAAAGAAGCAACAGAGGTACAGAAAGAGGCAAGAGAGGTGCAGAAACAGGCAGGAAAGGTGCAGAAAGAGGGAACAGGAGTGCAGAAAGAGGCAAGAGAGGTGCAGAAAGAGGGAAGAGGGGTGCGGAAAGATCCAAGAGGGGTGCAGAAAGAAGCAAGTGAGATGCAGAAAGAGGCAAGAGAAGTGCAGAAAGATGCAAGAGAGGTGTAGACACAAGGAAGAGAAGTGAAGAAAGAGGCAAGAAAATTGCTGAAAGAAGCAACAGAGGTGAAGAAAGAAGTAAGAGAAGTTCAGAAAGAGGCAAGTGAGGTGCAGAAAGAAGCAAGAGCTGTGCAGAAAGAACCAACAGAGGTGAAAAAAGAGGCAAGAGGGGTGCACAAAGAGGTGGGAGAGGTGCACAAAGAGGCAAGAGAGGTACAGAAAGAGGCAAGAGGGGTGCAGAAAGAAGGAATAGAAGTGCAAAAAGAAGCAACAGAGGTGCTGAAAGAGGCGCAAAGGGTGCAGAAAGAGCAAGAGAAGTGCAGAAAGAGGCAACAGAGGTGTAGAAAGAAGCAAGAGAAGTGCAGAAAGTGGCAAGAGGGATGCAAAAAAAGGGAAGAAGGGCACAGAAAGAAGCAAGACAGGTGCAGAAAGAGGCAAAAGAAGTGCAGAAAGAAGCAACAGAGGTGCAGAAAGAGGCAAGAGGGGTGCAGAAAGAGGAGCGAGAAGTGCAGAAAGAAGCAAAAGAGGTGCAGAAATAGGCAAGAGGGGTGCAGAAACAGGAAAGAGCAGTGCAGAAAGAACCAAGAGATGTGCAGAAAGAGGCAAGAGAGGTGCAAAAAGAGGCAAGAGATGTGTAGAAAAAGGGAAGAAGGGTTCAGAAAGAAGCAAGAGAAGTGCAGAAAGAGGCAAGTGAGGTGCAGAAGGAGGTAAGAGAACTGCAGAAAGAGGCAAGAGAGGTGCAGAAACAGGCAAAATAGGTGCAGAAAGTAGGAACAGGTATGCAGACAGAGGAAAGAGAGGTGCAGAAGTAGGGAAGAGGGATACAGAAGGAAGCAAGAGGGATGCAGAAATTTGCAACAGAGGTGCAGAAAGAAGCAAGAGCAGTGCAGAAAAAACCAACAGAGGTGCAGAAAGAGGCAAGAGGGGTACAGAAAGAGGCAAGAACAGTGCAGAAAGAAGCAAAAGAGGTGCAGAAAGAGGCAAGAGAGGTGCAAAAAGAGGCAAGAGATGTGCAGAAAAGGGGAAGAAGGGTACAGAAAGAAGCAAGAGAAGTGCAGAAAGAGGCAAGTGAGGTGCAGAAGGAGGCAAGAGAACTGCAGAAAGAGGCAAGAGAGTTGCAGAAACAGGAAAAAGGGGTGCAGAAAGAAGGAACAGGTGTGCAGACAGAGGCAAGGGAGGTGCAGAAAGAGGGAAGAGGGGTACAGAAAGAGGCAAGAGGGATGCAGAAATGTGCAACAGAGGTGCAGAAAGAAGCAAGAGCAGTGCAGAAAGAACCAACAGAGGTGCTGAAAGAGGCGCAAAGGGTGCAGAAAGAGCAAGAGAAGCACAGGAAGAAGCAACAGAGGCACAGAAAGAGGCAATAGAGGTGCAAAAACAGGCAGGAAAGGTGCAAAAAGAGGGAACAGGGATGCAGAAAGAGGCAAGAGAGGTGCAGAAAGAGGGAAGAGGGGTGCAGAAAGAGGCAAGAGGGGTGCAGAAAGAAGCAAGTGAGGTGCAGAAAGTGGCAACAGAGGTGCAGAAAGACGCAAGAGAGGAGCAGAAACAAGCAAGAGAAGTGCAGAAAGAGGCAAGAGAATTGCTGAAAGAAGCAACAGAGGTGTAGAAAGAAGCAAGAGAAGTGCAGAAAGAGGCAAGTGAGGTGCAGAAAATGGCAAGAGAACTGCAGAAAGAGGCAAGAGGGATGCAAAAAAAGGGAAGAACGGCGCAGAAAGAAGCAAGACAGGTGCAGAAAGAGGCAAAAGAAGTGCAGAAAGAAGCAACAGAGGTGCAGAAAGAGGCAAGAGGGGTGCAGAAAGAGGAGAGAGAAGTGCAGAAAGAAGCAGAAGAGGTGCAGAAAGAGGCAAGGGGGTGCAGAAACATCCAAGAGCAGTGCGGAAAGAACCAAGAGATGTGCAGAAAGAGGCAAGAGAGGTGCAAAAAGAGGCAAGAGATGTGTAGAAAAAGGGAATAAGGGTGCAGAATGAAACAAGAGAAGTGCAGAAAGAGGCAAGTGAGGTGCAGAAGGAGGCAAGAGAACTGCAGAAAGAGGCAAGAGAGGTGCAGAAACAGGCAAAAGAGGTGCAGAAAGAAGGAACAGGTGTGCAGACAGAGGCAAGAGAGGTGCAGAAGTAGGGAAGAGGGATACAGAAGGAAGCAAGAGGGATGCAGAAATTTGCAACAGAGGTGCAGAAAGAGGCAAGAGGGATACAGAAAGAGGCAAGAAAAGTGCAGAAAGAAGCAAAAGAGGTGCAGAAAGAGGCAAGAGAGGTGCAAAAAGAGGCAAGAGATGTGCAGAAAAGGGAAAGAAGGGTGCAGAAAGAAGCAAGAGAAGTGCAGAAAGAGGCAATTGAGGTGCAGAAGCAGGCAAGTGAGGTGCAGAAGGAGGCAAGAGAACTGCAGAAAGAGGCAAGAGAGTTACAGAAACAGGCAAAAGGGGTGCAGAAAGAAGGAACAGGTGTGCAGACAGAGGCAAGAGAGGTACAGAAAGAGGGAAGAGGGGTACAGAAGGAGGCAAGAGGGATGCAGAAATTTGCAATAGAGGTGCAGAAAGTAGCAAGAGCAGTGTAGAAAGAACCAACAGAGGTGCAGAAAGAGGCAAGAGGGGTACAGACAGAGGCAAGAAAAGTGCAGAAAGAAGCAAAAGAGGTGCAGAAAGAGGCAAGAGAACTGCAGAAAAAGGCAAGAGAATTGCAGCAAGAGGCAGGAGAGGTGCACAAAGAGGCAAAAGGGGTACAGAAAGAGGCAAGAGCGGTGCAGAAAGAAGCAAGAGAAGTGTAGAAAGAAGCAACAGAGGTGCTGAAAGAGGTGCAAAGTGTGCAGAAAGAGGCAAGAGAAGTGCAGAAAGAAGCCACAGAGGTACAGAAAGAGGCAAGAGAGGTACAGAAACAGGCAGGAAAGGTGCAGAAAGAGGGAACAGGGGTGCAGAAAGTGGCAAGAGGGGTGCAGAAACAGGAAAGAGCAGTGCAGAAAGAACCAAGAGATGTGCAGAAAGAGGCAAGAGAGGTGCAAAAAGAGGCAAGAGATGTGTAGAAAAAGGGAATAAGGGTGCAGAATGAAACAAGAGAAGTGCAGAAAGAGGCAAGTGAGGTGCAGAAGGAGGCAAGAGAACTGCAGAAAGAGGCAAGAGAGGTGCAGAAACAGGCAATAGAGGTGCAGAAAGAAAGAACAGGTGTGCAGACAGAGGCAAGAGAGGTGCAGAAGTAGGGAAGAGGGATACAGAAGGAAGCAAGAGGGATGCAGAAATTTGCAACAGAGGTGCAGAAAGAAGCAAGAGCAGTGCAGAAAGAACCAACAGAGGTGCAGAAAGAGGCAAGAGGGATACAGAAAGAGGCAAGAAAAGTGCAGAAAGAAGCAAAAGAGGTGCAGAAAGAGGCAAGAGAGGTGCAAAAAGAGGCAAGAGATGTGCAGAAAAGGGAAAGAAGGGTGCAGAAAGAAGCAAGAGAAGTGCAGAAAGAGGCAATTGAGGTGCAGAAGCAGGCAAGTGAGGTGCAGAAGGAGGCAAGAGAACCTCAGAAAGAGGCAAGAGAGTTACAGAAACAGGCAAAAGGGGTGCAGAAAGGAGGAACAGGTGTGCAGACAGAGGCAAGAGAGGTACAGAAAGAGGGAAGAGGGGTATAGAAGGAGGCAAGAGGGATGCAGAAATTTGCAATAGAGGTGCAGAAAGTAGCAAGAGCAGTGTAGAAAGAACCAACAGAGGTGCAGAAAGAGGCAAGAGGGGTACAGACAGAGGCAAGAAAAGTGCAGAAAGAAGCAAAAGAGGTGCAGAAAGAGGCAAGAGAACTGCAGAAAAAGGCAAGAGAGGTGCAGCAAGAGGCAGGAGAGGTGCACAAAGAGGCAAAAGGGGTACAGAAAGAGGCAAGAGCGGTGCAGAAAGAAGCAAGAGAAGTGTAGAAAGAAGCAACAGAGGTGCTGAAAGAGGTGCAAAGTGTGCAGAAAGAGGCAAGAGAAGTGCAGAAAGAAGCCACAGAGGTACAGAAAGAGGCAAGAGAGGTACAGAAACAGGCAGGAAAGGTGCAGAAATAGGGAACAGGGGTGCAGAAAGTGGCAAGAGAGGTGCATAAAGAGTGAAGAGGGATGCAGAAAGAGGCAAGAGGGGTGCAGAAAGAAGCAAGTGAGATGCAGAAAGAGGCAAAAGAGGTGCAGAAAGACGTAAGAGAGGTGCAGAAACAAGGAAGAGAAGTGCAGAAAGAGGCAAGAGAGGTGCAGAAAGAAGCAGGAGCAGTGCAGAAAGAACCAACAGAGGTGAAAAAAGAGGCAAGAGGGGTGCAGAAAGAGGTAGGAGAGGTGCACAATGAGGCAAGAGAGGTACAGAAATAGGCAAGAGGGGTGCAGAAAGAAGGAAGAGAAGTGCAGAAAGAAGCAACAGAGGGGCTGAAAGAGGCACATAGGGTGCAGAAAGAGCAAGAGAAGTGCATAAAGAAGCAACAGAGGTACAGAAAGAGGCAATAGAGGTGCAGAAACAGGCAGGAAAGGTGCAAAAAGAGGTAACAGTGATGCAGAAAGAGGCAAGAGAGGTGCAGAAAGAGGGAAGAGGGGTGCAGAAAGAGGCAGGAGGGGTGCAGAAAGAAGCAAGTGAGGTGCAGAAAGCGGCAACAAAGGTGCAGAAAGATGCAAGAGAGGTACAGAAACAAGCAAGAGAAGTGCAGAAAGAGGCAAGTGCGGTGCAGAAAGAGGCAAGAGAGGTACAGAAAATGGCAAGAGAACTGCAGAAAAAGGTAAGTGAGGTGCAGAAAGCGGCAAGAGCAGTGCAGAAAGAACCAAGAGATGTGCAGAAAGAAGCAAGAGAGGTGCAGAAAGAGGCAAGAGATGTGCAGAAAAAGGGAAGAAGGGTGCAGAAAGAAGCACAAGAAGTGCAGAAAGAGGCAAGGGAGGTGCAGAAGGAGGCAAGAGAACTGCAGAAAGAGGCAAGAGAGTTGCAGAAAGGGGGTGTAGAAAGAGGTTACATGTTTGCAGACAGAGGCAAGAGAGGTGCAGAAAGAGGGAAGAGGGGTACAGAAAGAGGCAAGAGGGATGCAGAAATTTGCAACAGATGTGCAGAAAGAAGCAAGAGCAGTGCAGAAAGAACAAACAGAGGTGCAGAAAGAGGCAAGAGGGGTACAGAAAGAGGCTAGAAAAGTTAAGAAAGAAGCAAAAGAGGTGCAGAAAGATGCAAGAGAACTGCAGAAAAAGGCAAGGCAGGTGCAGAAAGAAGCAGAAGAGGTGTACAAAGAGGCAAAAGGGGTACAGAAAGAAGAAAGAGAGGTGCAGAAAGAGGGAAGACAAGTGTAGAAAGAGACAACAGGGGTGCTTAAAAAAGCAAGAGAGGTGCAGAAAGAGGCAAAACTTGTGCAGAAAGAAGCAACAGAGGTGCCGAAAGAGGCAAGAGAGGTGCAGAAAAGGGTAAGAAAGGTGCAGAAAGAGGGAACAGGGGTGCAGAAAGAGGTAAGAGGGATACATATATTTGCAAGAGAGGTGCAGAAAGAAACAAGAGCAGTGCAGAAAGAAGCAAGACAAATACAGAAAGAAGCAAGAGAGGTGGAGAAATAGGGATGAGGGGTGCAGAAAGAGGCAAGAGGGATGCAGAAATATGCAAAAGAGGTGCAGAAAGAATTATGAGCAGTGAAGAAAGAACCAACAGAGGTGCATAAAGAGGCAAGAGAGGTGCAGAAAGAGGTAGGAGAGGTGCACAAAGAGGCAAGAGGGGTACAGAAAGAGGCAGGAGAGGTGCAGAAAGAAGGAAGAGAAGTGCAGAAAGAAGCAACAGAGGTGCTAAAAGAGGCACAAAGGGTGCAGAAAGAGGCAAGAGAAGTGCATAAAGAAGCAACAGAGGTACAGAAAGAGGTAAGAGAGGTGCAGAAACAGGCAGGAAAGGTGCAGAAAGAGGGAACAGGGGTGCAGAAAGAGGCAAGAGAGGTGCAGAAAGAGGAAGAAGGGCTGTAGAAAGAGGCAAGAGGGGTGCAGAAAGAAGCAAGTGAGGTGCAGAAAGGGGCAACAGAGGTGCAGAAAGATGCAAGAGACGTGCTGAAACAAGCAAGAGAAGTGCAGAAAGAGGCAAGAGAATGGCTGAAAGAAGCAACAGAGATGTCAAAAGAAGTAAGAGAAGTGCAGAAAGAGACAAGTGAGGTGCAGAAAGAGGCAAGAGGGGTGCAGAAAATGGCAAGAGAACTACAAAAAAGGCAAGAGGGATGCAAAAAAGGAAAAAAGGTTCAGAAAGAAGCAAGAGAGGTGCAAAAAGAGGGAAGACGAGTGCACAAAGAGACAACAGGGGTGCTGAAAGAAGCAAGAGAGGTGCAGAAAGAGGCAAAACTAGTGCAAAAAGAAGCAACAGAGGTGCCGAAAGAGGCAAGGGAGGTGCAGAAGCAGGCAAGAAAGGTGCAGAAAGAGGAAACAGGGGTGCAGAAAGAGGTAAGAGGGATACATAAATTAGCAAGAGAGGTGCAGAAAGAAACAAGAGCAGTGCAGAAAGAAGCAAGGCAAATGCAGAAAGAAGCAAGAGAGGTGGAGAAATAGGGACAAGGGGTGCAGAAAGAGGCAAGAGGGATGCAGAAATATGCAAAAGAGGTGCAGAATGAAGCAAGAGCAGTGAAGAAAGAACCAACAGAGGTGCAAAAAGAGGCAAGAGAGTTGAAGAAAGAGGTAGGAGAGGTGCACAAAGAGGCAAGAGGGGTACAGAAAGAGGCAGGAGAGGTGCAGAAAGAAGGAAGAGAAGTGCAGAAAGAAGCAACAGAGGTGCTAAAAGAGGCGCAAAGGGTGCAGAAAGAGGCAAGAGAAGTGCAGAAAGGAGCAACAGAGGTACAGAAAGAGGCAAGAGAGGTGCAGAAACAGGCAGGAAAGGTGCAGAAAGAGGAAACAGGGGTGCAGAAAGAGGTAAGAGAGGTGTAGAAAGAGGAAAGAGGGCTGCAGAAAGAGGCAAGAGGGGTGCAGAAAGAAGCAAGTGAGGTGCAGAAAGGGGCAACAGAGGTGCAGAAAGATGCAAGAGACGTGCTGAAACAAGCAAGAGAAGTGCAGAAAGAGGCAAGAGAATGGCTGAAAGAAGCAACAGAGATGTCGAAAGAAGTGAGAGAAGTGCAGAAAGAGGCAAGTGAGGTGCAGAAAGAGGCAAGAGGGGTGCAGAAAATGGCAAGAGAACTACAAAAAAAGGCAAGAGGGATGCAAAAAAGGGAAAAAAGGTTCAGAAAGTAGCAAGAGAGGTGCAAAAAGAGGAAAGACGAGTGCACAAAGAGACAACAGGGGTGCTGAAAGAAGCAAGAGAGGTGCAGAAAGAGGCAAAACTAGTGCAAAAAGAAGCAACAGAGGTGCCGAAAGAGGCAAGGGAGGTACAGAAGCAGGCAAGAAAGGTGCAGAAAGAGGAAACAGGGATGCAGAAAGAGGTAAGAGGGATACATAAATTAGCAAGAGAGGTGCAGAAAGAAACAAGAGCAGTGCAGAAAGAAGCAAGAGAGGTGGAGAAATAGGGATGAGGGGTGCAGAAAGAGGCAAGAGGGATGCAGAAATATGCAAAAGAGGTGCAGAAAGAAGCAAGAGCAGTGAAGAAAGAACAAACAGAGGTGCAAAAAGAGGCAAGAGGGGTACAGAAAGAGGTAGGAGAGGTGCACAAAGAGGCAAGAGGGGTACAGAAAGAGGCAGGAGAGGTGCAGAAAGAAGGAAGGGAAGTGCAGAAAGAAGCAACAGAGGTGCTAAAAGAGGCGCAAAGGGTGCAGAAAGAGGCAAGAGAAGTGCAGAAAGGAGCAACAGAGGTACAGAAAGAGGCAAGAGAGGTGCAGAAACAGGCAGGAAATGTGCAGAAACAGGAAACAGGGGTGCAGAAAGAGGCAAGAGAGGTGCAGAAAGAGGAAAGAGGGCTGCAGAAAGAGGCAAGAGGCGTTCTGAAACAAGCAAGAGGAGTGCAGAAAGAGGCAAGAGAATGGCTGAAAGAAGCAACAGAGGTGTCAAAAGAAGTAAGAGAAGTGCAGAAAGAGGCAAGTGAGGTGCAGAAAGAGGCAAGAGAGGTGCAGAAAATGGCAAGAGAACTACAAAAAAGGCAAGAGGGATGCAAAAAAGGGAAGAAGGGTGCAGAAAGAAGCCAGAGAGGTGCAGAAAGAGGGAAGACGAGTGCACAAAGAGACAACAGGGGTGCTGAAAGAAGCAAGAGAGGTGCAGAAAGAGGCAAAACTAGTGCGGAAAGAAGCAACAGAGGTACAGAAGGAAGCAAGAGAACTGCAGAAAGAGGTAAGAAAGTTGCAGAAACAGGCAAAAGAGGCGCAGAAAGAGGTGACAGGGGTGCAGACAGAGGCAAGAGACATGCAGAAAGTGGGAAGAGAGGTGCAGAAAGAGGAAAGACGAGTGCACAAAGAGACAACAGGGGTGCTGAAAGAAGCAAGAGGGGTGCAGAAATTTGCAGGAAAGGTGCAGAAAGAAGCAAGAGCAGTGCAAAAAGCAGCAAGAAAAGTGCAGAAAGAAGCAAGAGAGGTGGAGAAATAGTGAAGAGGGGCGCAGAAAGAGGCAAGAGGGATGTAGAAATTTGCAAAAGAGGTGCAGAAAGAAGCAAGAGCAGTGCAGAAAGAACAAACAGAGGTGCAAAAAGAGGCAAGAGGGTGCAGAAAGGGGTAGGAGAGGTACAGAAAGAGGCAACAGAGGTGCAGAAGGAGGTAAGAGAACTGCACAAAGAGGCAAGAGAGTTGTAGAAACAGACACAAGATTCGCAGAGAGAGGGAACAGGGGTGCAGACAGAGGCAAGAGAATTGCAGAAAGAGGGAAGAGGGGTGCAGAAAGAGGCAAGAGAGATACAGAAAGAAGCAAGAACAGTGCAGAAAGAAGCAGCAGAGGTGCAGAAAGAGGCAAGAGGGGTGCAGAAAGAGGAGAGAGAAGTGTAGAAAGAAGCAAAAGAGGTGCAGAAAGAGGCAAGAGAGGTGCAGAAAGTGGCAAGATCAGTGCAGAAAGAACCAAGAGATATGCAGAAAGAGGCAAGAGAGGCGCAGAAAGAGGCAAGAGATGTGCAGAAAAATGGAAGAAGGGTGCAGAAAGAAGAAAGAGATGTGCAGAAAGTGGGAAGTGAGGTGCAGAAGGAGGCAAGAGAACTGCAGAAAGAGGCAAGAGATTTTCAGAAACACGCAAAAGGGGTGCAGAGAGAGGGAACAGGTGGGCAGACAGAGGCAAGAGAGGTGCAGAAAGAGGGAACAGGGGTACAGAAAGAGGCAAGAGGGATGCAGAAATATGCAACAGAGGTGCAGAAAGAGGCAAGAGAACTGTAGAAAAAGGCAAGAGATGTGCAGAAAGAGGCAGGATAGGTGCAGAAAGAGGTAAAAGGGGTACAGAAAGAGGCAAGAGGGGTGTAGAAAGAAGCAAGAGAAGTGCAGAAAAAAGCAACAGAGGTGCTGAAAGAGGCAAAAGTGGTGCAGAAAGAGGCAAGAGAAAGGCAGAAAGAAGCAACAGTGGTGCCGAAAGAGGAAAGAGAGTTGCAGAAACATGCAAGAAAGGTACAGAAAAAGGGAACGGGGTGCAGAAAGAGGTAAGAGGGATACATGCATTTGCGAAAGAGGTGCAGAAAGAAGCAAGAGCACTGCAGAAAGAAGCAAGACAAATGTAGAAAGAAGCAAGAGAGGTGGAGAAATAGAGAAGTGGGGTGCAGAAAGAGGCAAGAGGGATGCAGAAAGAGGCAAGAGGGGTGCAGAAAGAAGCAAGTGAGGTGCAGAAAGAGGAAAGAGGGCTGCAGAAAGAGGCAAGAGGCGTTCTGAAACAAGCAAGAGGAGTGCAGAAAGAGGCAAGAGAATGGCTGAAAGAAGCAACAGAGGTGTCGAAAGAAGTGAGAGAAGTGCAGAAAGAGGCAAGTGAGGTGCAGAAAGAGGCAAGAGGGGTGCAGAAAATGGCAAGAGAACTACAAAAAAGGCAAGAGGGATGCAAAAAAGGGAAGAAGGGTGCAGAAAGAAGCCAGAGAGGTGCAGAAAGAGGGAAGACGAGTGCACAAAGAGACAACAGGGGTGCTGAAAGAAGCAAGAGAGGTGCAGAAAGAGGCAAAACTAGTGCGGAAAGAAGCAACAGAGGTACAGAAGGAAGCAACAGAACTGCAGAAAGCGGCAAGAAAGTTGCAGAAACAGGCAAAAGAGGTGCAGAAAGAGAGTGACAGGGGTGCAGACAGAGGCAAGAGACATGCAGAAAGTGGGAAGAGAGGTGCAGAAAGAGACAAAAGGGTTGCAGAAATTTGCAGGAAAGGTGCAGAAAGAAGCAAGAGCAGTGCTAAAAGAAGCAAGAAAAGTGCAGAAAGAAGCAAGAGAGGTGGAGAAATAGTGAAGAGGGGCGCAGCAAGAGGCAAGAGGGATGTAGAAATTTGCAAAAGAGGTGCAGAAAGAAGCAAGAGCAGTGCAGAAAGAACCAACAGAGGTGCAAAAAGAGGCAAGAGGGGTGCAGAAAGGGGTAGGAGAGGTACAGAAAGAGGCAACAGAGGTGCAGAAGGAGGTAAGAGAACTGCACAAAGAGGCAAGAGATTTTCAGAAACACGCAAAAGGGGTGCAGAGAGAGGGAACAGGTGGGCAGACAGAGGCAAGAGAGGTGCAGAAAGAGGGAACAGGGGTACAGAAAGAGGCAAGAGGGATGCAGAAATATGCAACAGAGGTGCAGAAAGAGGCAAGAGAACTGTAGAAAAAGGCAAGAGATGTGCAGAAAGAGGCAGGATAGGTGCAGAAAGAGGTAAAAGGGGTACAGAAAGAGGCAAGAGGGGTGTAGAAAGAAGCAAGAGAAGTGCAGAAAAAAGCAACAGAGGTGCTGAAAGAGGCAAAAGTGGTGCAGAAAGAGGCAAGAGAAAGGCAGAAAGAAGCAACAGTGGTGCCGAAAGAGGAAAGAGAGTTGCAGAAACATGCAAGAAAGGTACAGAAAAAGGGAACAGGGTGCAGAAAGAGGTAAGAGGGATACATGCATTTGCGAAAGAGGTGCAGAAAGAAGCAAGAGCACTGCAGAAAGAAGCAAGACAAATGTAGAAAGAAGCAAGAGAGGTGGAGAAATAGAGAAGTGGGGTGCAGAAAGAGGCAAGAGGGATGCAGAAAGAGGCAAGAGGGGTGCAGAAAGAAGCAAGTGAGGTGCAGAAAGAGGAAAGAGGGCTGCAGAAAGAGGCAAGAGGCGTTCTGAAACAAGCAAGAGGAGTGCAGAAAGAGGCAAGAGAATGGCTGAAAGAAGCAACAGAGGTGTCGAAAGAAGTGAGAGAAGTGCAGAAAGAGGCAAGTGAGGTGCAGAAAGAGGCAAGAGGGGTGCAGAAAATGGCAAGAGAACTACAAAAAAGGCAAGAGGGATGCAAAAAAGGGAAGAAGGGTGCAGAAAGAAGCCAGAGAGGTGCAGAAAGAGGGAAGACGAGGTGCACAAAGAGACAACAGGGGTGCTGAAAGAAGCAAGAGAGGTGCAGAAAGAGGCAAAACTAGTGCGGAAAGAAGCAACAGAGGTACAGAAGGAAGCAACAGAACTGCAGAAAGCGGCAAGAAAGTTGCAGAAACAGGCAAAAGAGGTGCAGAAAGAGGTGACAGGGGTGCAGACAGAGGCAAGAGACATGCAGAAAGTGGGAAGAGAGGTGCAGAAAGAGACAAAAGGGTTGCAGAAATTTGCAGGAAAGGTGCAGAAAGAAGCAAGAGCAGTGCTAAAAGAAGCAAGAAAAGTGCAGAAAGAAGCAAGAGAGGTGGAGAAATAGTGAAGAGGGGCGCAGCAAGAGGCAAGAGGGATGTAGAAATTTGCAAAAGAGGTGCAGAAAGAAGCAAGAGCAGTGCAGAAAGAACCAACAGAGGTGCAAAAAGAGGCAAGAGGGGTGCAGAAAGGGGTAGGAGAGGTACAGAAAGAGGCAACAGAGGTGCAGAAGGAGGTAAGAGAACTGCACAAAGAGGCAAGAGAGTTGTAGAAACAGACACAAGATTCGCAGAGAGAGGGAACAGGGGTGCAGACAGAGGCAAGAGAATTGCAGAAAGAGGGAAGAGGGGTGCAGAAAGAGGCAAGAGAGATACAGAAAGAAGCAAGAACAGTGCAGAAAGAAGCAGCAGAGGTGCAGAAAGAGGCAAGAGGGGTGCAGAAAGAGGAGAGAGAAGTGTAGAAAGAAGCAAAAGAGGTGCAGAAAGAGGCAAGAGAGGTGCAGAAAGTGGCAAGATCAGTGCAGAAAGAACCAAGAGATGTGCAGAAAGAGGCAAGAGAGGCACAGTAAGAGGCAAGAGATGTGCAGAAAAATGGAAGAAGGGTGCAGAAAGAAGAAAGAGAAGTGCAGAAAGTGGGAAGTGAGGTGCAGAAGGAGGCAAGAGAACTGCAGAAAGAGGCAAGAGATTTTCAGAAACACGCAAAAGGGGTGCAGAGAGAGGGAACAGGTGGGCAGACAGAGGCAAGAGAGGTGCAGAAAGAGGGAACAGGGGTACAGAAAGAGGCAAGAGGGATGCAGAAATTTGCAACAGAGGTGCAGAAAGAGGCAAGAGAACTGCAGAAAAAGGCAAGAGATGTGCAGAAAGAGGCAGGATAGGTGCAGAAAGAGGTAAAAGGGGTACAGAAAGAGGCAAGAGGGGTGTAGAAAGAAGCAAGAGAAGTGCAGAAAAAAGCAACAGAGGTGCTGAAAGAGGCAAAAGTGGTGCAGAAAGAGGCAAGAGAAAGGCAGAAAGAAGCAACAGTGGTGCCGAAAGAGGAAAGAGAGTTGCAGAAACAGGCAAGAAAGGTACAGAAAAAGGGAACAGGGTGCAGAAAGAGGTAAGAGGGATACATGCATTTGCGAAAGAGGTGCAGAAAGAAGCAAGAGCACTGCAGAAAGAAGCAAGACAAATGTAGAAAGAAGCAAGAGAGGTGGAGAAATAGAGAAGTGGGGTGCAGAAAGAGGCAAGAGGGATGCAGAAATTTGCAAAAGAGGTGCAGAAAGAAGCAAGAGCAGTGAAGAAAGAATGAACAGAGGTGCAAAAAGAGGCAAGAGAGGTGCAGAAAGAGACAAGAGGGGTGCAAAAATGTGCAGGAGAGGTGCAGAAAGAAGCAAGAGCAATGCAGAAAAAAGCAAGAAAAGTACAGAAAGAAGCAAGAGAGGTGGAGAAATAGGGAAGAGGGGCGCAGAAAGAGGCAAGAGGGATGTAGAAATTTGCAAAAGAGGTGCAGAAATAAGCATGAGCAGTGCAGAAAGAACCAACAGAGGTGCAAAAAGAGGCAAGAGGGGTGCAGAAAGGGGTAGGAGAGGTACAGATAGAGGCAACAGAGGTGCAGAAGGAGGTAAGAGTACTGCACAAAGAGGCAGGAGAGTTGCAGAAACAGACAAAAGAGGTGCAGAGAGGGGGAACAGGGGTGCAGACAGAGGCAAGAGAATTGCAGAAAGAGGGAAGAGGGGTGCAGAAAGAGGCAAGAGAGATGCAGAAAGAAGCAAGAACAGTGCAGAAAGAAGCAACAGAGGTGCAGAAAGAGGCAGGAGGGGTGCAGAAAGAGGAGAGAGAAGTGTAGAAAGAAGCAAAAGAGGTGCAGAAAGAGGTAAGAGAGGTGCAGAAAGCGGCAAGAGCAGTACAGAAAGAACCAAGAGATGGGCAGAAAGAGGCAAGAGAGGCGCAGAAAGAGGCAAGAGATGTGCAGAAAAAGGGAATAAGGGTGCAGAAAGAGGCAAGTGAGGTGCAGAAAGAGGAAAGAGGGCTGCAGAAAGAGGCAAGAGGGGTGCAGAAAGAAGCAAGTGAGGTGCAGAAAGGGGCAACAGAGGTGCAGAAAGATGCAAGAGACGTGCTGAAACAAGCAAGAGAAGTGCAGAAAGAGGCAAGAGAATGGCTGAAAGAAGCAACAGAGATGTCGAAAGAAGTAAGAGAAGTGCAGAAAAAGGCAAGTGAGGTGCAGAAAGAAGCAAGAGGGGTGCAGAAAATGGCAAGAAAACTGCAAAAACAGGCAAGAGAGTTGCAGAAACAGGCAGAAGGGGTGCAGAAAGAGGGAACAGGGATACAGAAAGAGGCAAGAGGGATGCAGAAATTTGCAACAGAGGTGCAGAAAGAAGCATGAGCAGTGCAGAAAGAACAAACAGAGGTGCAGAAAGAGGCAAGAGGGGTACAGAAAGAGGCAAGAAAAGTGGAGAAAGAAGAAAAAGAGGTGCAGAAAGAGGCAAGAGAACTGCAGAAAAAGGCAAGAGAGGTACAGAAAGAGGCAATAGAGATGCCAAAAGAGGCAAGAGAGGTGCAGAAAAAGGCAAGAAAGGTGCAGAAAGAGGGAACAGGTGTGCAGAAAGAGGTAAGAGTGATACATAAATTTACAAGAGAGGTGCAGAAAGAAGCAAGAGCAGTGCAGAAAGAAGCAAGACAAATGCAGAAAGAAGCAAGAGAGGTGGAGAAATGGAGAAGAGGGGTGCAGAAAGAGTCAAGAGAGATGCAGAAAGAAGCAAGAACAGTGCAGAAAGAAGCAACAGAGGTGCAGAAAGAGGCAGGAGGGGTGCAGAAAGAGGAGAGAGAAGTGTAGAAAGAAGCAAAAGAGGTGCAGAAAGAGGCAAGAGAGGTGCGGAAAGCAGCAAGAGCAGTGTAGAAAGAACCAAGAGATGGGCAGAAAGAGGCAAGAGAGGCGCAGAAAGAGGCAAGAGATGTGCAGAAAAAGGGAATAAGGGTGCAGAAAGAGGCAAGTGAGGTGTAGGAGGAGGCAAGAAAACTGCAAAAACAGGCAAGAGAGTTGCAGAAACAGGCAGAAGGGGTGCAGAAAGAGGGAACAGGGGTACAGAAAGAGGAAGAGGGATGCAGAAATTTGCAACAGAGGTGCAGAAAGAAGCAAGAGCAGTGCAGAAAGAACAAACAGAGGTGCAGAAAGAGGCAAGAGGGGTAGAGAAAGAGGCAAGAAAAGTGGAGAAAGAAGCAAAAGAGGTGCAGAAAGAGGCAAGAGAACTGCTGAAGAAGGGAAGAGAGGTACAGAAAGAGGCAGGAGAGGTGCACAAAGAGGCAATAGGGGTACAGAAAGAGGCAAGAGGGGTGCAGAAAGAAGCAAGAGAAGTGCAGAAAAAAGCAACAGAGGTGCTGAAAGAGGCAAGACGGGTGCAGAAAGAGGCAAGAGAAGTGCAGAAATAAGCAAAAGAGGTGCCAAAAGAGGCAAGAGAGGTGCAGAAACAGGCAAGAAAGGTGCAGAAAGAGGGAACAGGTGTGCAGAAAGAGGTAAGAGTGATACATAAATTTACAAGAGAGGTGCAGAAAGAAGCAAGAGCAGTGCAGAAAGAAGCAAGACAAATGCAGAAAGAAGCAAGAGAGGTGGAGAAATGGAGAAGAGGGGTGCAGAAAGAGGCAAGAGGGATGCAGAAAGAGGCAAGTGAGGTGCAGAAAGAGGCAAGAGAGGTGCAGAAAATGGCAAGAGGGATGCAAAAAATGAAAGAAGGGTGCAGAAAGAAGCAAGAGAGGTGCAGAAAGAGGGAAAACGAGTGCAAACAGAGACAACAGGGGTGCAGAAAGAAGCAAGAGCAGTGCAGAAAGAAGCAAGAGAAGTGCAGAAAGAAGCAAGAGAGGTGGAGAAATAGGGAAGAGGGGCTCAGAAAGAGGCAAGAGGGATGCAGACATTTGCAAAAGAGGTGCAGAAAGAAGCAAGCACAGTGCAGAAAGAACCAACAGAGGTGCAAAAAGAGGCAAGAGGGGTGCTGAAAGGGGTAGGAGAGGTACAGAAAGAGGCAACAGAGGTGCAGCAGGAGGCAAGAGAACTACAAAAAGAGGCAAGAGTGTTGCAGAAACAGACAAAAGAGGTGCAGAGAGAGGGAACAGGGGTGCAGACAGAGGCAAGAGAATTGCAGAAAGAGGGAAGAGGGGTGCAGAAAGAGGCAAGAGAGATGCAGAAAGAAGCAAGAACAGTTCAGAAAGAAGCAACAGAGGTGCAGAAAGAGGCAAGAGGGGTGCAGAAAGAGGAGAGAGAAGTGTAGAAAGAAGCAAAAGAGGTGCAGAAAGAGGCAGGAGAGGTGCAGAAAGTGGCAAGAGCAGTGCAGAAAGAACCAAGAGATGTGCAGAAAGAGGCACAAGAGGTGCAGAAAGAGGCAAGAGATATGCAGAAAAGGGACGAAGGGTGCAGAAAGAAGCAAGAGAAGTGCAGAAAGAGGCAAGTGAGGTGTAGAAGGAGGCAAGAGACCTGCAGAAAGAGGCAAAAGGGGTGCAGAAAGAGGGAACAGGTGTGCAGACAGAGGCAAGAGTGGTGCAGAAAGAGGGAACAGGGGTACAGAAAGAGGCAAGAGGGATGCAGAAATTTGCAACAGAGGTGCAGAAAGAAGCAAGAGCAGTGCAGAAAGAACAAACAGAGGTGCAGAAAGAGGCAAGAGGGGTACAGAAAGAGGCAAGAAAAGTGCAGAAAGAAGCAAAAGAGGTGCAGAAAGAGGCAAGAGAACTGCAGAAAAAGGCAAGAGAGGTGCACAAAGAGGCAGGAGAGGTGCACAAAGAGGCAAAAGGGGTACAGAAAGAGGCAAGAGGGGTGCAGAAAGATGCAAGAGAAGTGCAGAATAAAGCAGCAGAGGTGCTGAAAGAGGCAAGAGGGATGCAGAAAGAGGCAAGAGAAGTGCAGAAAGAAGCAACAGAGGTGCCGAAAGAGGCAAGAGAGGTGCAGAAACAGGCAAGAAAGGTGCAGAAAGAGGGAACAGGGGTGCAGAAAGAGGTAAGAGGGATACATAAATTTGCAAAAGAGGTGCAGAAAGTAGCAAGAGGAGTGCAGAAAGAAGGAAGACAAATGCAGAAAGAAGCAAGAGAGGTGGAGAAATAGAGAAGAGGGGTGCAGAAAGAGGCAAGAGGGATACCGACATTTGCAAAAGAGGCACAGAAAGAAGCAAGAGCAGTGAAGAAAGAACCAACAGAGGTGCACAAAGAGGCAAGAGAGCGGCAGAAAGAGGTAGGAGAGGTGCACAAAGAGGCAGGAAGGGTATAGAAAGAGGCAGGAGAGTTGCAGAAAGAAGGAAGAGAAGTGCTGAAAGAAGCAACAGAGGTACTGAAAGTGGCGCAAAGGGTGCAGAATGAGGCAAGAGAAGTGCAGAAAGAATCAACAGAGGTACAGAAAGAGGCAAGAGAGGTGCAGAAACAGGCAGGAAAGGTGCAGAAAGAGGGAACAGGGGTGTAGAAAGAGGCAAGAGAGGTGCAGAAAGAGGAAAGAGGGGTGCAGAAAGAGGCAAGAGGGGTGCAGAAAGAAGCAAGTGAGGTACAGTAAGAGGCAACAGAGGTGCAGAAAATGGCAAGAGAACTGCAGAAAGAGGCAAGGAAGTTGCAGAAACAGGCAAAAGAGGTGCAGAAAGAGGGAATAGGGGTGCAGACAGAGGCAAGAGAGGTGCAGAAAGTGGGAAGAGGCGTGCAGAAAGAGACAAGAGGGGTGCAGAAATTTGTAGGAGAGTTGCAGAAAGAAGCAAGAGCAGTGCAGAAAGAAGCAACAAAGGTGCAGCAAGAGGGGTGCAGAAAGAGGAGAGAAGTGTAGAAGCAAAAGAGATGCAGAAAGAGGCAGCAGAGGTGCAGAAAGAGGCAAGAGAGGTGCAGAAAGTGCAAGATATGAGCAGAACGAGGCAAAAGAAGTGCAGAAAAAGAAAGAAAAGTGCAGAAAGAAGCAACAGAAATGCAGAAAGAGGCAAGAGAGGCACAGAAAGAAGCAAGAGTGGTTTACATACCATTAGTACCAATTTAATACCCACATTTAGCAATAAGTAACAGGTGACCATTCTAGGTTTGCAAAGGGCCTTCCACCACACTGTAACACTTGTCGCTGCATTTTTGGAAACGTTTGAGCTGTTTGAGCTAGAAACAAGGTTTTTTTTGTTCAAATCTGCAGATTATGCAGCAGATGATGGATTATGTGGCAAATACGGAAAATGTATAATTGTGCAAAAGTCGGTGCAGCCAAACAGTCGCATAATTCCAGTGGCCCTGCTCATACCTCTGACTAGGTCCAGAAGTGCTCCTCAGTGGTTTCTTCTTTTTTTGTCTCATTGAGTTTATAGTTTAGCTTCTATGGAAATGAGGAAGACTAAACCTGAGGTTACCACTCCACAACACAGACTATCATACCACACAATTACTCGCCATAACACATAATCCCACTCTACATAATTCCTAAACACTAAATACCACATACTTTCTATCCACATAATTTCACTGCACAACATACCACATAATTCCACTACACACAACCTACATCCACTCCACTCCAAGAAACATTAATAAAACACTTTTACATTTACAACGTCAATAGGTCTAACTCTCGCAAATGCAAAACCTATTATATTGCAAATGCTTCTTTAACTGGTAGTCACGTTTGCAGAGTGGTGGAGAAAGGGGGCTAGGCCTCTAACCAGCGCTCAGGAATTCCGCTGCGTAGGACTTACAGGAGGTACCAGAAGGGCTTCTTGGCCCCCAAAGTCCCTCAGGAGTAAAGTGGACTTCATCTCTCAACCCGTAGTGTGCCAGGAGGCGTGTTTGCAGAGTGGTGGAGAAAGGGAGGCCGTGGCCTCCGAAGACCTCTTAGCAATCCCACTGTGTGGGACTTGCTGGAGGTAACAGGAGGTGGAGTTGGCCCCCAAGGACAACCTTGGGAGCCAACTACCCCTCCTATTACCTCCAGTAAGTCCCACACAGCACCATTGGTAAGTACTCATAGCAGGCCACGCCCCCTTTGACCACCTGTCTGCAAACGTGCTCCTGGCACGCTCTTCGATTGGGATTAAAGTCCCCTTCGCTGCTGGGTGTCCTTAGGGGCCAACTAGCCTACCTGATACCTCCAGTAAGCCCCAGATAGTGGGATTGCTGAGAAGTGGACACAGGCCACGCCCCCCTTTCTCCACCACTCTGCAAACGGGCCTCCTGGCGCGCTCTTGGTTAGGGGATGAAGTCTCCTTGCCTCCTGAGGATCCCTGGGGGCCAACTAGCCCTCCTGTTATCTCTAGTAAGCCCCACACAGCTGGATTGCTGAGAGTGGTCTGAGGCCACACCCCCTTTTTACACCACTCTGCAAATGCGCCACCTGGCGCACTGCTGCTCGGGGGATGAAGTCCACTTTAGTCCTGAGGTCCTCAGGACACAAGAGGACCTCATCGCCCCACCAGGAGTGCTCCAAGAGGCGCGTTTGCAGAGTGGTGTAATCCCATCCCCCGGGGCATGGCCTCGTTTTTTATTTATTTTTTAGTATTAAATCGGGAGGGGGGCCACGTGGCTCCCCTTCCCTATGCCACTTTTAGCTCCGGGGATCCCATCCCCTGGGGCCTGGCCTCGTTTAAAAAAAAAAAATGATGTATAAGGGAGGGGGGCCACGTGGCCCCCCTTCCCTGGGCCACTATTGGCCATGTGGCCCCCATCCTGAGGCCAATTGTGGCCCCGGGGACCCCATCCCCTGGGGCCTGGCCTTACGTTGAGGACCACGGGGGGAGCCCCAATGCCCCCGCAGTCCCAGCCGGCTCCCCGCCTCCTGCGGGAGCCGGTATTGCTTTTGGACAAGGGGAGATGCTGACAGGCAGCTCCCCTTGTCCAAAAGCAATTCTGCTTCACTTCATGGAAGCGAGAGCAGGTTTTCTGCTCTCGCTTCCATGAAGCAAAGCAGAGTTTGCTATGACAGGGCGGGAGCAGTGTTCCCGCCCTGCCATAGCAAACTGCAATGTCCTGGGGTGGGCACCCCGGGACATTGCTGGAGCTGGCCCTGGGGGGTGGCGGTCCCCAGGGCCATAGAGGGCTCCAGGAGGGGGGCCGGGCGGCCCCCCTCCCTTCGAGTACAAAGCCCCAGGGAGGTGGTGGTCCCCGGGGCTTGGGGGGGCCCACGAGGCCCCCCCTTCGATAATGAAGAAAGCCCCGGGGAGGTGGTGGTACCCGGGGCTGGGGGGGCCTGTGAGGACCCACGTCAATAATTAATGAAAGCCCCGGGGAGGTGGCGGTCCCCGGGGCTTGGGGGGGACCACGAGGCCCCCCCATTAATGAAGAAAGCCTCGGAGAAGTGGCGGTCCTCGGGTTTGGGGGGGCCCACGAGGCCCCCCATAATTAATAAAGCCCCGGGGAGGGGGCGGTCCCCAATCACCTTGAAACATTCAAGACAGAAGCTGACCTGAGTGAACCATTAGTTTTGAAAATTTCGCGATGATTCGTCAAATGTCGCCAAAGATATGGTCAAAAGAAAAAACGCTTTTTGAATAGAAACAAAGTCCTAACTATAACTACCTACTGGCGACCGCCAGTAGGTAATATATATATATTTATATATATATAGTCCACCAAACAGTCCTTGGCGGAGGGCGCACTGTCCAGCTGGTGCTCACGGCGAGAAAGGGACTAATTCTCGCGAAGATATGTTTCAACAATTTTAAACAAACAAACGTGGCACTCTCCTTGGATAAATTTGTTGTTTTATTAAACCATCAAGTTTCTCCTCCTACGCGTTTCGACCACCAAGGTCCTGATCACGGTAGTAAACACAGTCCTACTTTGCTTTTCATTATTTATACATAGTCTCCACTCTGCCCATAATGAGGCATTGTGGGACTTGTAGTTAATAAAACCACTTTCAATTATAAGTTCATTGAAAAAATATCTAAAATAATTTGTTAACAAATTGATGGGATAAGGTAGCTCAATGCACCGCCTTTGACAATCTGCAGTTAGAGTACGGGGTTGCAATGCTCGGATTACTTACTCATTATGACAAGAAACATTGCAATATATAACGCATCTAGTATGTTAATATTGATTAATCTTGCAACTCCTTTTTAAGCATTCTCTCATTCGGAACACTTCATGAGTATAAAATAGTCGTTACTGACTAAATAATTTAGACTTAGTGTCTCATCCAGATATTTAGGCTAAGTGCCATTATTGTTCTCTCTGCCTCATGATACATCAACACTCCAATGTCGGGCAGACGCTATGAACCCACCCTCCACATCAAATAAAAGATTACCACCGTTACCTATGACACTCGTGAAAGCTTACTGTTCAATGCAATAATATGGAATTAATGTCTCATTTGTCACATTTGGTTCAATGTCTCAGTATTTAGTATCAATCTGTCTCGTCCAAACTGCCCAAAATCATTACAACTAAAGGTGAATGTACATTTCTTCATCCCCATTTAGTCCCTGTGGGACCTTGGTCTTGAATCTTATTATGAGTTTGGACTCAAGGCATCTCAGCTTCAAGATTCTATTTCCTCCTCTGTCACGTGGTGGTACTGTAACCAGACCTGAATATTTCATGTCCATCCAGGTCTTATTATGATGTGTGTCCATGTGTTTAGCAATCGCATAAGTGGGGTCATGGTTCTGTGTCGCCCTGATGTGCTCTAATATTCGCTTTTTAAGTGGGCAAATGGTGCTTCCAATATATATATACCTCCCCTCTTCCCATATAACCCATTCCCTCTAACAGGAAGTACCATGAGGAGAACAGGATTTCATGCGATTGAGGTATGTGCTTACCATGTACACAAGATCTCTGAGCTTGCTTTTGTGATTCTAACTTCCTGTTCCTACTCCCTGCTCCATGCTCGGTGGCTGGTTTAGCATGGGGGGGGGGTGTCTCCATAGAGGTCCTCACTCTAGAAGGAACTATTGTTCCTCCAGAGACTCCTTGTTTTGTTGAGCGAAATGACTGACGAAATGGCGAAATGACTGGCTGCCTTAAGGAGGGAAGTTGTTGGCTCCAAGCGGTTTGAAGTAATTTTATATATTCTGAGCAGGGTCTCATTCTGTGAGCATCCATGGAGGGGGGCAAATGTTTTAAAAGATATTATGTGGTGGAGGAGGAACCTGATCCCTCCAGAATGGCCCTATATTCAGCAGAGCTGCAGCAGATTGTGGATAAGCCTTTGAGTGTGCCTTCCAGGCTCAATCAATGCCATCTTGTTTGGATCTAGATATTCAGGATGATCCAGAGGAGACAGATTCAGAGCCCCACAGGAGAATGTTGGTCCAGGTTTCTCAGCTATCTGATGTCATAACCCGTATAAGAGAACATTTGGGCTTTTAAGCTCCAGATATGGCTGCAGGTCCGTGGTTTTTTTTCAGTACAAATGGCCCATGCTGCAAGCTCCTTAACACTTCATGTACCTGTTAAGAATGTTTTGGAGAGAGATAAATGACTGGATTTTCAAGGTTTTTGAGCATGCGATATCCTTTGGAAGGGCTTGACGTTGGATTTCCTCAAGTTGGGAAGGTGAACTCTCTATTTGAAGCCTGTTTTCTTCATCGAAAGAAGAAACAAAGGGCCGCCAAACGAATTACCCAGATGACAAAAAGGTGAAGGGAGCGTTAAAAAGCATATACTGTATCAAATTACTTGTTTTGCATTCTGCCTATGCAGCCTGTGCCTCTCAGCCACTGAAGGACTTGCAGGCACTTTATGAGGGCATACAGAAAGAGGTGGACCGCATGCATTTATTTACTTGTCACCATGGAGTTAATGGATGTAGGGAGGTGCGGAGCAATGAAAAAATAACCGAGCAAGTGTAGAGCTGTAGGACAGCCCAGAGGCAAATAAGGAAGCCTTGGACCTAGCACAATCACAATTTCTAGTAATCAAGGTATTATGGCTTCTCTGACTTCCTCATCACAGTCCTTAAAAGATGAGGATATGTCAAGTGGTAGTACTCCATCATTTAGCCAAAAGTGGAGCATTGTCACTGAAGAGTTGTACCACCAAAGAATGCAATCGGCAATGACAATCACCATCACAAAGGCATTGCACGGATGACTTATAGTGAAGAGGCTTCCAGGAAACAATCTCATCACAGCATAAGGCCTGCAGCAACCAAAAGCTTCACATAGTTTAAATGTAAGACTGCTCTACTGATAAGGACATAAATCCAGCCTGAGAATAACTTAACTCAGTCGAGTTAATGCAAACAACATCGTGAGAATATGACTTCCTTAGTGAGGGTAACATATGAAATCCTTCGCTGAACAATGTGCTGAGTATGAATGACATGAGTCGCAGTTATAATGTTATCTCCAAATGTGACATGCACTAGACTCACATCAGGCAGACCTTCTTGCCCTCACCCCACCTTCCTGAGCTCAAGCTCCGGGGACTATGGTGGACCATTTTCACATTACTAAGTGATGCTTGTGTTGTGTACTGCCATTTGTTAATCATTGTCTTAAGTTCAATGAGCTATGTTGGCTGCTAAAGGGTTTGTTGATTTCTGATACTGATGCCAGCATTACATTTTCTTTTGTCTGTGGGTTCTGATGTTTGCTGTACTAACAACGTTTAAACAATAAACTATGTGGCTTGCATATAAGGACATATATATAAACCAAAAAACAACTGAAAGCGCACCGGAAGCACATGGAAGAGGATGGCACTTACAAGGGAGCTACCTACAGACCTGACTATAGATTCCTAATATTACAGATGCATAAATTGCATAGCATATCTAAGAGCCTGATATACTAATCGACACTCTGAGTCAACAACCACAGTAAATAGGCCCCCTTTGATAGAATGGATTGTGCCAGAAAAAAACAGGAATTTCAGGGAAGAACCTTCTGAACTTTAGAAGCTGGAAGGGGGAACCAGGGGGAAAAGGAATCCAAAAACAATGGGGCATATTATCAAGGGCTCATCGCCACTTTAGCGGCACTTTTTTGACGCTAAAGTGGCGATATTTTTATCGCCCTATTAGCAAGCTGTTGCTAACTGGCGTTAGCGACAGCTTTCCGGCGTTAGCATCCGGTTTTTCTATCGCCTTGCATGCCAGCGATATTTATCGCTAATGACATGCAAGGTAGGCGTTCCTTCTCTAAATTCAGCAAAAACTCCAGCTAACCGCACTTTGCCCTATTAGCAAGGATAGGCCGGACCCGCGAAGCGATAAAAAAAGTCGCGCTAAGGCCCGTTAGCTGCAGGAACTTAA
This sequence comes from Calotriton arnoldi, assembly GCA_963921515.1. Lineage (NCBI taxonomy): Eukaryota > Metazoa > Chordata > Amphibia > Caudata > Salamandridae > Calotriton > Calotriton arnoldi. The sequence continues at coordinate 3,224,355 of CAWUFW010000311.1, forward strand.
GACCAGAAAATAGCTGGTCTTAAAAATGGGGACAAGTCTTGGGCCCACATCTATGCATGTTTTTGGTGCTGGACAGCACTGCAAGCAATGTTGCAGCGCTGCCCTGCGACAAAAATACAGTGCAGGAATGTGCACCATCAATAAGATAGTGCGCATTCCTGGGCCCAGTCATGAAAAGTGTTGCTGCGCTGCGACAAGACAGCGTTGCAACACTTCTCATTACTCCCTCCTTGCAACAGCATGGATGCGCTGTACTCACTGGACAGCGCTCCATGACGCAAGTAATGACAGATACGTCAGGAATCCTGACGTATCTGTCTGCGCTAAAGTCACGCATTGCTGCAGTCGTGTCACAACCATGACGCAACTCCAGCAATGCATGGGGCCAGCCTCACCCTCACTCCTGCCATCAGGCAGGCGGAAGGTACTGACGCAGTGCCGTTCATGAGGGGTGCCCGAATGTGGGCGATGTTGGAGATCCATCCGTGTTGGTAGCGCGCTGCGGTGTCATCGTTTGGAAGCATTGGTGGAGTGTTGGTACGGAGGGAGTTAACGAGACGTCCTTCGGTGGCCTTGATCCAGCTGCGAGGGGGTGCGATGATGGCGGTGGCATCCGGTGGGCAAGGGGAAGACGTGATGTTAACAATCATGGTCGTTCCAGGAGAGTCCGGTGTTGTGGCTGTAGCTGAAGTCCCCGCTGGCGGAGGTGACGTGCTCGACCATGTGTCCTGCTATGTGGCTTGTTGCAGTGACTTGCTGCTTGCGTCTGATGTATGGGACCTTTCCCAGGAGTGGTTGGTGTCCTGGTCACTTGGGTAGTCCAGGTGGAACTTGAGTTCACTGAGTAGGATGTCGTCGGTGGATGGGAGACCCTGGGGTGCAATGAGGTCTACAATGGTATTGGACAATGGGGGGCCATGGCCCGGGGGGCCTGCACACGAGGGTGCCGCAGAGGATGTTCTTGGTCTTGGTCCGGATCTGGGAGTTAACGTGGTCCATGGTCACCCTTGGGTCATTAGAGTGCGTGGTCAGTTGGAGTGTGCTTCTGTAGGTGATGGCAATTCCTCCTCCTTGACGGTCGGGTTGCTCCTTGCGGTTGATACTGCAGCTGTCAGTGAGGCGAAGGCGATGTCCGGTACGGAGCAGAGGTTGGTCCTGGCAGGCGAGGTGGCGTCCAGGGTTGATGGCGAGGAGGGTGCTAGCGTCGTAGTGGTGGAGTGTCCAAGAGGAATGCTCCTTGGTGCTGAGAGCGGTCCTGGGGCAGACGGACGCAAAAGGCGTAGCCCCTGGGTTGCCTTTGGCACGGGAGACGACCATTACAACGCAGGCAGTACATCGTTAACAACGCAACTCCGACAACGCGGGTGCCTTAACATCGCATTTGATTACAACGCATTGTGAGGTCAGTAATGGGGTAATTTAAACTTTTTCGGGTGGCTATGGGTTTTGTATGTAAAATATGAAAATTGGTGTGTGTTTTGGGTTAAAATATGAAAATTGGGGTGTGCATTTGGGGTAAAATATGACAATTGGGGTGTGTTTTGGGGTAAAATTTGAAAGTTGGGGTGTGCATTTGGGGTAAAATATGAAAGTTGGGGTTTGTTTTGGGGTAAAATATGAAAATTGGGGTGTGCATTTGGGGTAAAATATGAAAATTGGGGTGTGTTTTGGGGTAAAATATGAAAATTGGGTTGTGCATTTGGGTCAACTTGTATTTTTGGGCGAGTTTTGGGGGCACAAAAATGGATTTCAGGGTTCACGTTTGGGTTTGGGGTGCTAAGGTTAGTTTAGGGTTGCACTCCCTGAAGTGGGAATAGTGACATCTATGTATCCGCTATGCAACACCTACCCCAGTAATGTGCCTAGTATTAGTATGCATTGGACTGTAATGCGCTGTTATGGCATGCATTGTAACTACGTAAGTACCTTTGGCATATGAGTGGTACGCCCGCTGGACATGGGCGCACAGCTGACGCTATTGAGAAGTGCTGGGGGGGCTGGACAGCTGTGAGGTGGTAAACACAGGAAAGAATACGAGATGGGGCGTTGACGCGGGGATGTGTGTGTGAGCGGGTGTTGTAAATATTTCAATGAGGGAAGTCTTACCTCGAAGCCGGGCCCAGTGTCTTTGTAGCTCCTGCTCTCCTGCGTCTGCTTCCAGGAACAGGAAGTCGGCAGCCAGGCTCCCTCCCCTGAGTTAATCACAACGCTGCGATGCAGCAGTGGGATTGGTAATTGGAAACAGGAAAAGGCATGCAGCCAGGGGCTGGAGGGGTGGGCATGTTCGCAATGCAGGCTGTGATGCAGCCTGCATTGCGAACAGGGAAGTGCGCATGACTGCTTTGGGCGGCCTGAGTGGGCCGATCAAACAGTCATTGCGCACTTGAGTGGGCATGCCACTCCGCCCATGGCCTGCTCCATGCTTGGAGCAGTTCTACCCACCCTCCCACCCCCTAAGGATACATAGCATGATAACATCAATAAGTTATCATCATGTGATGATTGTCCCTCTTCTGCACTGCTTGAAGGCAGTGGGGCAACGCTCATCCGCCATAGTGGATGAGCCGACACTGGGGGTGCGTCATCTACGTGTGATAGGCCTGAGCGACTCGCCCCCTGGCAGTCCTGCGCTACGCGGGACCTTCTCCTTACCTGGACAGGACCTCTGACCACGGCCAGGGACGTGCTCTCTCCCTCCATAGCTCTGGCTGCTGTGCTGTGCATCTGCCCTAGGCAGGACTCAGTGCAGGTAGGGGTTCGAGCCTCGGCTCCTGGCTAGGTTGCGCCCTTCTTGTGTTTGCCCCGTTGTCTCTCTGACTGCCTTTCATCATTGTGCTTCTATACTTTTATGCTATTTCTTCTCATTTCACTTATTGTGCCTTAGTTTGTTATTGTGCCGTTCCACCCTCTCTGCCCGTTTGTTCCCGCTTCCCCACCCGCCGCTGCTGCCCCCGCTGCCCTTCCCCCGCCAATTCACACTCCCACCTCACAGCTGTGCCTCCCTCCCCTAATTAATGCTGTCTGCTGCGCAGCGACCTCAAGGGAACTGGAGCAAGATCACAGAGAAACACCTTAACACCACCCTCCTCCACGACCCCCTCTCTGCTACGACCGACGCCAAATCCGCAGCCAAAGAACTACACCGCTGGATCTACAGCTGCGCTGACGAGCTCGCACCCCTCCGCCACCCCGTCAAACAACGCCCCCTGAAGCCCGCATGGTTCACCACCATACTCCAAGAAGCCAGGCACTCCTGCAGACGCCTCGAGGAACTATGGCGGAACGGGAAAACCACCAAAGACCAGAACAACTACAGGCACGCCATGAATGAATACCACCAGCGCATTAGAGCCACCAAGCAGACATTCATCAAGAACAGAATCGACACCAACGCTAATGACACCAAGGAACTCTTCAACATCATACAGCAGGTCACCAAACCACCCAGCAAAGCAACAGACGTCACACCTTCCCAGGACCTCTGCAACAAGCTCAGCTCCTACTTCCACATAAAAATCAGGGCCCTCTACGACAACTGCAGCGAACAGACTCCGGTCTACACCCCCGTCCCCACCACCGACAACCAACCGACCATCACCAGTTGGAAAACCGCAACTACCGGAGACACCTTCACGACCATGAAAAACACCCACTCAGGAGCCCCCACGGACCCCTGCCCGCCGCACATCTATCACAGAGCCGCCACCGCCTTAGCACCCGAACTAGGCCGGACCATCAACGACTCCCTCCAATCCGGCATCTTCACCGACGTCTGGAAGCAGGCAGAGGTCAAGCCCCTCCTCAAGAAACACTTGTCCGACCCGACGGCCCTGAAACACTGCCGGCCCATCTCTCTCCTTCCCTTCGCAGTCAAAGTCAGCGAGAGATTCCTCAATGCCCAGCTGACCACCTTCATCGAAGAGAACGCCATCCTCGACTCCTCCCAGTCTGGATTTCGCAGCAACCACAGCACCGAGACCGCCCTCCTCGCTGCCACCTATTACATCTGCATGCCACTCGACCAGGGCCACACTGCAGCCCTCATCCTACTAGACCTCTCCGCAGCCTTCGACACGTCTCACACCGCACTCTCGCAGCCAGACTCCACATCGCCGGTATACGAGGAACCGGCCTCGACTGGATCCACTCCTTTCTCTCTGGCAGAACCCAAAGGATCAGACTCCCACCCTTCCTCTCCGAACATACAGAGATCAACTGTGGAGTACCCCAAGGATCCTCGCTCAGCCCCACGCTCTTCAACATCTACATGGCCCCCCTCGCCACCATCGTCAGACAGCATGGGCTCAGCATAGTATCTTATGCCAACGACACCCAGCTCATCCTCTCTTTCACAAAGAACCCAAAATACACCAGACTCAGCTTCCAAGAAGGAATGAAAGACGTCGCAGCATGGATGAATGACAGCCGCCTAAAACTGAACTCGGAGAAGACTGAGGTCCTCGTCCTCGGACCCTCCCCCACTGCATGGGACAGCTCCTGGTGGCTCCCTGCACTCGGAGACCCACCCACCCCGACAGACCATGCCCGGAACCTCGGCATCATTCTAGACTCCTCCCTCACCATGACCTGCCAGACCAACGCCATCGCATCCACCTGCTTCAACTCCCTTTGCATCCTCCGCAAGACCTTCAAATGGATCCCCCCAGAATGAGGAAAGACCATCACCCACGCACTCATTACCAGCAGACTGGACTACGGTAATGCCCTCTACACAGGAATCAACAAAACCCTGCTACACAAGCTCCAAACCATCCAGAACACCGCAGCCAGACTCGTCCTCAGAACACCACGACACAAGCATATGACCCAGCACCTACGAGACCTACACTGGCTCCCCATCGAGCAGGGAGTAACACTAAAGCTACTCACCCACGCCTCCAAATCCCTTCACAACATCGGACCCAAATACCTCAACGAAACAGTCTCCTTCCACGTCCCCAAAAGGAGCCTCCGCTCTGCCGACCTGGCCCTGGCAGACACTCCATGCATCGGCAGTACCAGAGCAGGCGTAAGGGCATTCTCCTACCTTGCAGCTAAGACCTCGAACGCGCTCCCAGTCAACATCATACGCTCCCCCACCCTGCACACCTTCAGGATTAGCCTCAAGGCCTGGCTCTTCGGTTGATCCAGAGCTGCACCCACGCCCTCCCCAGCGCCTTGTGACCCTCACGGCTGAATTGCGCGCTCTATAAACCCCTGATTGATTGATGGACATTGACACCGTGGCGCAATCCACTGCACTCTCTCCAAATCTGTGACTCAGCCAGCAGGAGCCTGAGCCAGGTGTGATTTCACTAGGCTGGGTACACCAGTCGCCGCCTAGTCCGCTGGTGGACCTCCCAATGCAGTTGATGCAGCAGGGCTCCCTTAGGCGTGTAGTTGCAGCGCTCACACCACACAAGTTTGGCATAGCACAGGGGCCTCACCCTCCACAGAGTACGGCCAGCCAAACATCATCCGGCCTGTGATGCAGGGAGACGGCACCCACCGTTGGTAATCCCCTCCGTGCACCCCCGTGTAGTGGTGGATTGTAGTATTCGATGCGGACCTCACTACGTTGGTGCGCAGGAGCGCCTCTACCATTAACTGCTCCAAGGGGCGCAAGGCGGTCTTCTCACACAGGTCAGCTACGTGGCTCCATGCGACCTGCCAGACTTCACCACCAGGTACGGGCGATGATCGCTCATCAATGTCTCCCGCCACGGCTCATCGACTCCACAGCTCCTCCACATCCCACTCCAGGCTCCAGACGCAGGTAAAGCGAGGCATCCAGGCTCAAGACGCAGGTCCAGCGAGGCATCCAGGCTCCAGACGCAGGTCCAGGGAGGCATCCAGGCTCAAGACGCTGGTCCAGCGGGGCATCCAGGCTCTCATCCTGGTCATCCTGGATGTTGGGTGGCTTGAGGGGGTTTTGATGTGTGCTGCACTTGGCCCTGGCTGCTCCAATCTGCATTTAACTTTTTTTTGGGGCATCTTTTCTATAGGATGTGGACTGTTGGGCTATTTTTTAAGTTAGAGGGAAAAATCACTCATGTTGGGCTGCTTAACGTGCGTTTTCTTATCGCTAATGGGCTTATCGCAACTTTTTTAACGTTAGCGCGAGGATTTTTATCGCCGTCCCGCTAATTTTATCGCCGGACATTTCAGCCGGTAAGAGAAGCTATTGCCTGTTAGCGGCGTGTTGTTAATACGCCGCTAACACGGCGATAATTTCCCGCGGTAGACAGCGATAAAAAAAGTCACGCTAACGGCGGTTAGCGATAATTATCGCCACTTCTTGATAATATCCCCCAATGTTTTCACTTGACATTGAGGCTTCATGGAAACCGTGACCAGACACAGAACCAGTTCCTTAACCCAAGAAAAATATTAATCTTTCACAGTAAACCTACAAAAGCTAGCAGGCTTAAACAGGCCCTGCATAATGTAGCAATACCAGACAAACTGAGTTAGATTATGCCTTCATACTAGTGGCAACCTCTTGCAATCATACCATTAACACAAGAACCATCAGTGTAACACAGCATTTGTAGAAATCTGACACCGAAATCAGTGATGATTCCACGTGTCTTGCAATTCACTTCATATTACACATTTTTATATTTTTGTATGTCATTCAGCCATAATACATAGATGTTGATGGTTGGTTCAGAGTTATCACACTACATGACAAATATCTGCTGCTAGAGTAAGAATTTCTTTTAATTAATTCGCTGCATCACTTAGTATAGCCTCAAGCCTGACATAGCGGGCTCTACCGGCCATTAAGGGCCCGCTCCAGCGTCGGCCTTTAACAAGGGAACAAGCCTTTAATGGCCGGTAGAGCCCACTACAGAGGGCTCTAAGGCTATTAGACCATTCTGCCCCTAGAGGGCAGAATGTTCTTATTTGTAAAACAAAGGCCTCACAGAGCACAAGGGGGTTGAAATCCTCTTGAGCTCTGTGAGGCCTTTCTTAAGCATCGGAATGTTGATGCTCCGGGCTTCTACCGGCCATTAGAAGCCTGGAGCACTCCATTGTTTTCAATGGAGCGCCTAACATTCACATGTTTTAATAATACATCATACAAAATATAATTTGTTTACTTTAGGTGGGATTTTTGTTAATTTGAAACTTCTGAAAAATAATTTTTATTTCATTTAATGTATTAAAAATAGTTGCATTTAAAATTAAAAGTAAGCTAATAGCATGTTTTTTCTACACTCTATATTTAAAATATATATATAACCCTAATTTACATTAATATTAATATTTAATATATATATAATATGTATGTAATGTATAATGTATATATAATGTGTATATATATATATATATATATATATATATAATTTTTTGTTAACTTTTTTACTTTTCCCTATTTACCATAGGGAGATCACCTCCACCTACACTTTTCAGTAACTTTACACTCATAAATGGTAAATTGCCAAAAGAAGTAAAGTACTCAAATGCATAAGAGTAAACTTACTCATGTAATTTACTCATATGTGTAAGTTACCTTTGTGAATAACCTGAATAATGATTTTAGCAGACTACATGGGCTCATTTCATGGTACAGAGATTACTCTACCAAACCAGAGGTGTGCCGAAATCAACACTTGAATTCCTATTAGCCTCCAATCCTTACCTAGTGCTCTTTTCCTGGCTTTTACCTGTCAAAACAAAGAAGGAGCAACCCAGAGAAACTGATCCTCACTTTGTGCCATTAGTTTGCTAGTACCATGCTGAAATTGCATGGGTTAGTACAGGTCTCGGAAGGTATTGGCAGCTCCAAGGACTGTTTAAAGGGGAAGCAACCAGACCAACGGGGCGAACGGCAAAGCATTTGAGAAATTAATGGAGAGACAACCATTGGCACAATAAGAGGAATTCACCCATCCATGACATTATGAACACTGATAACCACAATGAATTTGCCCTGAAGAAGTTCTTGAGAAGGAAACCCATTGGCTACAAGTGGCTTCAACCAATCATATGAACACAATCATGGAAACAATAAAGGAAGTACACTAATCACAAATAGACTGAATGGATTTACTGCAACCATGAAAAAAATCTGCTCCCCTGAAGTTGTTTGATGATGGTACCTACCGCCTATTAGTGGATGTGGTAGCTGCCCTCCACAATGGATGTGCATATACTTTGGGGGGGATACTTCTCCCCAGAAGAGCCTATCATTCTGCCAGAAATTATGCTAAAAAGTGAAAATGTGGAGGACATCTCAAGGGACTCGCTAAAACTAAGTTATCACAGCTAGGTCTGTCAGAGTACTACTTACAATCACAGGGTCTCACACTTTTGAGGTCTGTGGCATCCTCAGACCTAACAACCTACCCTCCCCTTAGCAGTTCTTTCATTATTTATTGGGTGAATTTTTGAGACAACCCATCAGTATGCTCAAGTGAGAGACCCACCTTATGTTACACATTAAAGCCCATAACTTGAAAGGAAATTAACCTCTTTAGGTTATTACTTTTCTTGACTATGACCCATCTAAACTCAGATTCAGATTTTATCGGAATCGAGGTTCTTTGTATCATACAAAATAAATACCAATACCCTTGTTTACATTATCTATAAGGTGCAATAAATAGCACCTATTACAAGTTTCTGGGGAATAACATATGGATTTTGGTGCTTATTGCATCCAAAATTTGCATGGTCGAGTAAATACTGTACACTTTGCTCTTGTTCAATTCTGGCAGATTTGACCTGTCGAAATTTAACAAAGGGTGAGATATTTAACACGCCTGTTAATTACCAAATGCGGCAAATACCACCCAACTCGTAATTCTGACCCCTGACCAAACAGAGCTCATGCAGGGGTGAGTAAACACTAACCCACTCGTAATTGAGCCCTAACAGGTTTGTTGTTCATTGGGACTGAGAATGCAATCCAAAAGAAATAGGAACTGAACTAGTTTAATGCCCAGACAATGGCATAGGTCTGTTTTCCAGTTGTGGCCAAATACATTTGTTGAGAAAGAGACAGCAACTGATGGAATGACCTTGATGCTCTTATTTGGTTGTGAAAGAATGGTACCAATTCCCTTATCAGGTGAATCCTTGTGCACAATTTTGGGCATGTGAGCTGTTTCTTGCATCCCAGAGCAGTTAGGAGAGCAACTGTGTTCCTATATTTGTAGTCCAGAATATGGAATAGGAAATATCAGTCTACAATTATACCGTAGGCAAAATATTGAGGAGGTAAGTCCATATGGGTAAGGATAGATTTTCAATTCTTAACTTCACATCTGCATGCATTAAAGACATATGTATTGTCAAGATATATGTATGTGGAGTTAAGTGTAGTGAACGTATATTTGCCTATCCTATGCATACCTACCTCGTCAATATTTGTGTCCACAATATTTTGGCAAGGATTTTACAGTAAGACAATATTTCCTACTCGATATTCTGAACCTCCACTTGTTCATACAGTTCTCAACAAAAATCCTATAATATTGTGTAAGTCCCAGAAATAATCTCATCTGAGATTGAGTCCTGGAAAGATAGCTGTCCTTCAAAGCATTAACCTTTGCTTCGAGAAGCTGCATTTCTCAATTACGTCCCAAGTGGCCCATTTTTCCCACACTCATACCTGCTTGTCAATGTTTTACATGTTCATCTCTGCAGTGGCTGCAGAAATCTTTTTTGGACGCTATGGTGGATATTCCAGCTGAAGTTGAACACCATTATTTATAGAGGAGAGTGGCACAGAAAGCTTCCAGTTCAGGTGCACCCCAGTCAGGCCCTCTGAAAAGTAGCTATGGCAATCCACACCCAAAGTCCATGATTCAGACGAGATATGGTTATTGAAAAGGACACTTTCACATTGTTAGCGATGAGAGGGGCAATCTGTCAGTATCAATTGTTGGGTGAAATGTGCCTGGAATTCTGTTGCTCCTATCCAACTCGCAAATGCCTCTGTCCTAAAAACAGAACATATATTTGTCTTGTTTTGTCAATGAGGCTATAGTGATGACCACAACATTTCAGGTCTATTATCCCTTCTTTGGAACACGAACGACATGATATGTCCATTAGTTTTGGTGTCTCTCTCACCTTCGAATCCAGCAATACGGTCCTTATCTGAAAACCTGTGGGCTCTGCTTTCAGTATGAGGACTAGTTTCTTTGTTAATGTCATATCTGCATAAAGATGTCATACCTGCGGTCAGGTCTGAGAACTGTCTGAAGTCTTCTCTGGAGTTGTCAGACCTGGACAGTGTTACAGCCCCTCCACTGTGTCATCTTTGGGGTCTCCTGAGAGCAGGTCAAAAAGGTTCTCCGGCCAGACAGACAGCAGTCATCTCGACCATGCATTAGTATGACTTAAGCCTCTCTACATGCAAAACATAGAGAAACTGAATTGGTGTACATGATATTTTTCTCTTGCCACAATTTATTTATTTAATTAGTGCGTGTGTGGAGCGCATGGCTGCCCAAAGGACTCCCCAGTGCTAAGAATAGAAGCACCCATGAAATATTTAAAAAAATCCAGGTCTTTCGTTTCTTATGAAAAACCTCAAGGGACGTGGCAGTTCAGCTCCAGAGGGAAGCAAGTTTCAGAGCTTAGGGCCAAGGTATCTAAAGGACCTGCTTCCTTGTCTTACCAACTTCACCCAAGGATGGACAGCGAGGCCCTGGCTGCGTGAGCGTAGAGCATGCTTAGGGACGTAAGGAGTGGCCAACTTATTACTACAATTAGGGGCCCTCTGGGCCATTACCTTATACATAATACAGAATGCCTTACACTGGATCAGTTTTTTCATTGGGCAACCAGTGAAGCTCGTGCAAGTGGGTAGAGACTGAAACATAACGAGGGACATGGCAGAGAATTCTTACAGCCGCGCTCTGCACTATCTGCAGTCTGTTCAAAAGGGACTTCGGAATTCCCAGATACAACACGTTGCCATAATCTAGAGGTGAAGTTATTAGGGCCTGAACAACGGTTCTCTGAAGCTCCATAATTCTTCACAGGCTTTTAAGTAGCCCAAAACACGTGGCAGGCACCTTGTTAATCTGAAAGTTCATCCTAAGATTGCAATCTAGGTAAAAACCAAACAGGCCCCAAAGCTGAGGTCTATTACTCACCACCAAGAGCTATTTTTTTTTTTATTCAACTTTAGGCAATTGTCCTTGATCCAGAGGGCCACTGCCACAAGGCAGGACCTCAACTCAGGGTCACCTTTATCCTTAGTAGAGTATAAAGCAAAAGTATTTGGGTATCTTTGGCATTAGAAGCCAAGGTGATGCCAAAAGCTTCTACAATGTCCACCAGGGGTTGAACTTAAACATTGAAGAGCGTGGGACACAGGGAAGTACCCGACGAACACCATAAGGCAGCTTGCAAACTGAGGAGGAGGAGGTACTTGAGATCACTTGAAAAGTTTGATCCTGCAAAGAGGAGTGAAACCAAAGAAGGGAGTGGCCCCTGAAGCCCCAATCGGCCAACCTCTGGAGAACAAGAACATGGGACATGGTATCGAACGCTGTGCTGAAATTAATAAGAATCAGCTTAGCTGTGCCTCCTGAGTCAAGTGTTGCTCTTAGATGTTCAGTGACCCCTAATAAAGCCAACTTCATACTACGGCACAGGTGAAAACCAAATTGCGAGCCATGAAAAAGAATGTTGGATAAGATGACACCTGACGATTGACATGTGTTTCTAATATCAGTAGGAGTGAGATGGGGTGGAAATTTTCTGGCTTGGCTGCATCAAGGAGCATGGATTTTAAAATCTTAAACATCGGGTATAATCATCAAACAAGCCTGGCCACCAGTCGTACTGACCTTTTTTTATTGACAAGGAGAGGGTTCTAGGAGAAATCATTTAAGCATTCATTTCCATACACAGTGAACTCCAACGGGTCTCCAAAGGTAATGACAAAGAGAATTGAAGTTAGTTTAAAGAGTTTCATTAACAATTTTAGTCTAGTTAAAGTCATTGTTAATCAGATAATTAAACTTAAAGCATTATTATTACAAATATTTTAGCATGAGATAGAACATGCTAAGAACAAAAATGACATATATAATGCAAAATATCCCAAAAATGTGTTCCCTAAAGTAAAACCTCCAATCTAAATTAAAGAAAGATAGGCTGGAAAGGATATTTGATTTAGGCAAATAAGGTAAGGTGTCAGTTTCCGAAAACCAAATGAAGGTTTCTGACGAGAGAATAGGAATGCTTTGGCATGAAGCCTTTGTACTCAGTCTGTGAAGCTCAACAGAGGTGATAAGGGTCTTCTCAGCTCGAATCCAGCAAGCTTCTCTCTCACACACAAGAGTGTGAATGAGAGAGTCAGGGGGTAGGGAGAGAGTAGTGCTAGTCTAAGGAACACACACTATTATGTTTTGACAAAACACTATTTGCAAACGTTCAGCCTCGTTCCCACGCTCAGGGACCAATCAGTCTTCTTCAGACTCTGCAAGCAGGTAAATTACCCTGATTCTTATGTTATTACAATGGTCCATGCATGGCTGTGTCCTTGAATTATTACATTGGACAGACTATTGGGTACAGACAGCTCTTCCCACGAATCTTTCATCCTGGCATCTTTTCCTCCTCCTGATGGAAACCTCACTATCACTGGTGAAATACATACCAAAACAATTATTCCATTATTTAGCACATGGCTTCTGGGAAACAGCATCTGCAGTGGGAAGAAAGCATAATATGCAGAACAACAGACAGAGAATTGTGCAGGCCTCTTGTCAACAAGTCGATATTTAAATTGGCTCAAATATTAGGCTAACTTAACCCATAACAATATGTTAACTCAGATGTTGCTTATAAAAACTAAACGTCACCTACTACAATTTATACGATTAATATGCACACAGTATTTATCATTATCATTTACACATTGTTAATGAATGCATCTAATTATGCAAATGCAAATTATGCTCACTCACTGGGACGAGAAATTTCCAAAAGCAAGGGAGTTAGTGGATACTATTGTGAGATTCTTCTTGCCCTCCCCACTGAAGAACAGTTAGATAGGTAACTCTTAGATTCCTCCTTTTCCTTTTTCACTTCTACCCTACCTCCCTCAACTGAATGAGCTAAAGCCTAAAGCTGACAGACCCCTTTACATGTTCCTAATAGCGAGTGGAAGATAGGGACTAGAAAATCTAAAGTACAAAGAGTCCCTATCAAAAACAACTCCTGCTCCTGCTATGTACCACCAATATGAAAATGCATGTGCAGGATTTTTTTAAATAGTGGATGGGACTCACAAATGAAGATGGATAGCAGCCCGGTCCAGACTATGATACTTTAAGCTAAAAGTCCTAAACAATGAACATGGATGGATACGAGAAGCCAGATAGATAACGCAAAATTTCTAAATTGGTTTGAGGAAGCAAATAAGGGCAAACATGAGCTGCAAACGTGTGGGATGAAGCAGACCCTCAAGAAACTCCAATTTCAAATTGCCACTTTAGGGACAGAGTTAGGACTTGTGCCATACTATTCTGCATTCCCCTTACCTATTCCCCTAAATTACTGCATAGAAATCTGAACCTGAGTGTGTGAAAGAGGAGGATATAATGGATGTTTTAGGTTTCCCATGTCAGTAGGTGATGCTGGAGATACAGCTCTCACCTGCTGGTCTTGATTTGCTTTTAAATGATGATGTGGTTTTAAAATTGTATAGACGGTTAATTTGCTGTCTCTGCAATGTCTGTTCCTGATGAAACTTTCAATTAGAGTTGCATATCTTTAGCATATAGGCGCTTTTTAACGTTATCCATAAGTAGAGCCCCAAGGGGCTCCATGTCAAGGTTGAAGGTGGCGGGGGACGGGATAGAACCCTGGGTGACTCCGCAGGTGATAGGAAACTTTTTGGACCTGGTATGCACATGTGAATAAATTGATGTGGGTTGGAACAGTAAGAGTTGAACCAGTGAAGGACATTTGATGGCGTTAGCTTATGGTCCTTAAAAGGCACAATGTTTTAGTTTTACTAAAATTGTGGGTGGGGCCAACATAGATTTCAAAGTAACAACCACTGTGTGTCAGCTTGCAACCACTGCTGTTTGTCATCTTAATAAAAGTATCATATCTGTAAAACCTATATTGTTTTTATAAAAAGAAACAGCACATGTTATTGTGGAGAAGATAAGTGGGTTTGGCAAGCATGAGACAGACTCATTTGAGTGAGATTCTACATTTGAACAGCAGGTTGTATGGCACTAATAGAGGGCTGTAAAAGGCAATGATAATGACGAGGTGGTTGAGTCAATGGTCGGGGATCAATAAACCAAGGAGAAAAGGAAGTTGTTGACGAGGTTTGCACAAGGGAACGTAAGTGGTGGGAGTTAGCTCTGTTATGATCTACGCATACGAAGGAGGGACTTCGAGCACATGGGAAGAGCTGCCCTCGTTGTAGCTAGCAAGGAGAATGGCAGGGAGGTAATAAAGAGAGTGTTTGTGACAAAGAATACAACAACTGGACTAAAGGGTAGAGGCAGAATAACACAACGATCAGCGTTGTGTAAGACTGATGGCAGACATGCTGCGGAGTAAAATATTACATCAAAGAAAAAAATCATAAAGGAGGCAGTTGACGCACGAATACTTGTAGTTTAACTGCACGTTAATGAGCACAAAATAAAGTATTCTGATTTTGAAAAGCGTCAAGATTTGTAAAGCAGCAAGTTGTCATTGTCTGTCTGGTCCCTCGTGAAGGGTCCAGGCTTTTTAATTTCCCCCTTTGCTGATGAGTAGGCAAGTACAAGTGCAGAATTGTATAATTCTTTCCTAGCTAGTACTGAAGAAAACCCTCAGAGACCAACATGTTTAAAATGCAAAAGCGAGGAAAACATTGCTAATTATGGTACTATAGACTGCACGGATGAGAGTAATTTAATTGAAAACATCAGTAGTCCATGAGCCTAATTACACTCTGTTCTCTCCAAATGCTTCAGTGGTAGTCAGGTTGAGGGGATATGCAATTTGTTCCAATTTGGTATTCAGCTCAGCGCGCATCCCCCGTCAAAACATTGCAGAGAAAAAGACAAGTACAGTATGTCCACATAAGCCCTTGAAGGACATTTTGTTTCATGGTGCGACATTCCACGCTCTCTTAAGAGAGAAATAGACTGAAAGACAGAGTGTATCTTTAATTATTTGAAAAAATACAAAAGAATCCTAAACTTAAATTATAGCTAAGGCACTGTTTACAAACATGTCTAGACTTTTCTGTCTCAGTGATTTATTTATTAAATGTAATAACACAAGTCATTGCTAACTTTACAAGTCAGAGCTGCACACAGGCACTGTTATAATCTTGTTCTGGAAAGGTATATGTTAAACCGGCACCATTGGTGTGGTTTACCCAGGCTTTTTGCTTCTGCCTCCAGTATTTTTAACTGTATGCTAGACTTCGTCTTTGCAGGTTTTTGAACTATGGGCACTTTACCACTGCTGATCAGTGCTAAAGTGCAAGTGCCCCCTGTGTAAATTATGATTATGATTGGTTATCCATGAATGGCATATTTGATTTACTGTTAAGACCCTAGTAAAGTACACTGTGTGTGCCCAGGGCCTGTTATTCAAATGCTACTAGTGGGCCTGCAGCACTGATTGTGCCACCCACATGAGTAGCCCTGCAAACCTGTCTCAGGCCTGCCACTGCAGTGTCTGTGAGTGCAGTTTTAAACTGCCTGTCGACCTGGCAAGTGGACCCACTCGCCAGGCCCAAACCTTCCCTTTTATTACATGTAAGGCACCCCTAAGGTAGGCCCAAGGTAGCCCCATGGGCAGGGTGCAGTGTATGTGAAAGGTAAGACATGTACTGGTGTGTTTTACATGTCCTGTTATTGAAATACTGCTAATTTCACTATTGCAAAGACTATCTCTCCCATAGGTTATCATTGGAGCTGCCTTGTAACACCTTGCAAGTGTAACTTTCGATTGGGAAGGGATAGAGATTTGGAGTTTGGGTTTCCTGAAATCAGGATTTAAAAGCACATCTTTCTGTGAAGGTCGTTTTCAAATTGTGTGCTTGAAAATGCCACTTTTAGAAAGTGGACATTTGTTTTGCTTTACCATCCTGTGCCTCTGCCTGCCTGTAGAATCTATGTCTGGTTTAGACTGACAGTTGGGCCGTTTGTGCACTCATTCTAGACAGTCACACAAAGGGAGCTGAGGTGTGCCCTGCATAGCCTGATTGCCCATCAACAGGCTGATGGGCTTTCCTCAGCTAGAGTGGTGGGAGGAGTTAACACTGACACCTGAATAGGGCTGTGCCTGTCCTCACACAAAGCTGTTTCCACGCCCCTGTAGTGTGTTTGGAGCCAGGTCAGGGCAAGGCAGAATCTGTGCACTACAAAGACTACCATTTGAAGTATACTTACTTCAAAGGCGGAAAGGGGTATAAGTATTGGACCAGTAACCCCACATTTTTAAAACACTTCTGGATCAAGAGGCGATTCTGCCAAGAAGAAGAGAAGAGAAGCTGTGGGAGAGTAACTGCCACTCTGCTTGTTGCTGTGTTATGCTTGCTTGCTGCCTGCTGCTTGCTGCTTCTGTTTTGGGCAGTAGGACTGGACTTTACTTTCTAATCCTGCTTGTCAAGGTTCTCCCAGGGCTTGTGTGTGCTTGCCTCCTGTTGAAAGCCTCAGGGCCATCAAAGACTTCATCTGCAGCTCTCCTGAATTCCTAGGCTAGGAGTTCTAACCTGCCAAGTTGTGCCAATCCCAGTTCTGGGTCCTTGGAGGTGGTTTTGCTGCTTCAAGTACTGAAAATCTTCGCATCACCCTTCAGCGCATGTTTTTCGCAATGCATCGTCGCTGTACGGGCGAAGAATCGATGAAGTGGCTATTGTGCGGGTTAGAGATCATTGCAGCCTGAGTCCTGAGCACCATGTCTCTGACGTCACAGACCCCCCACTCTGACTCCAACGCAGGCCCTGCTGTGCGGCTGAAGGAATCAATGCATCACCTGCCCGTGGCTGGGAGAATTGACGCAGCGCCTATTTTGCTGCCGCCACATCAACTCAGAGGGTCTGGATTTTCCACTCATCACATCTGTGCACCAAGTCTCCAGCGACGTCACCCCACAGTAAGAAGCTGAGGCTGCGTGTCCAGAATTTGACGCATCACTTCCCCTCGCAGTAAGGAATCGATGCAACACTTCTACTGCCATGCAGCAGAACTGAGGCCTCTATTCTCCTGCAACTCAGGAATCGATGCATCACTTGTGTTTTCTGATGCTTCCCTCCTCTGCGGCTGTTTTTCTTCTCGGATTTTGCAGCATCAAAGGAACCTTGTGCTAAAATCAATGCATTTATAGGATTCTATGGACTAAACTTGCTAAACCTTTAGAAAGTGATATCTCTGCTTATGTATGTTGGATTTTTGTCTTTTTGATCTTGATTGGTTTAAGATAACAATTGGTTGTTTTTCTAAACTGGTGTGGTGTCAATTTCTAGTGCTTTCACTGTGTTACTGTGTGTTTTATGTACAAATACTGTACACATTGCCTCTGAGATAAGCCTGACTGCTCGTGCCAAGCTAGCAAGGGGGTGAGCAGGGGTTATCTTGGGTGTGTAACTCCCTTACCCTGACTAGGAGAAGGGTCCCTACAAGGACAGGGTGTAAACCACTGCCAACTAGAGCCCCCCATTTCTAACAGTATACTTTGACGTTTACGTCTTTTATCTTTTATTGGAAAAATCCTTTGGGCTTCCCACGGCTGGACTGGTGGAATACTAAATAGTGACATATGGGCTGGAGAATGGTGAACCTGGCATCATTTGAGGAAATGACAGTTGGCACAGCTGTTATACTTGGCCTTAGTGCCCCCCCATAGCCCTTCCTCTCTGTTAACCTTATTTTGATGACCTTGTTTAAAGTATCATCTGATGCCAGATATAACTGGGATATCTTAGATGAGAGCACCCCGCACTGAAAGTTGATTGGTGAAGAAGACTGGTGTTGGATCCCAGGGGCTGATCCCATGCAAAACCTACTTGTGTTGGGAGCATTGGGAACAAGGATCTTGTGACACTAACTGTGGCCTTGTGACACTAATTGTGGCCTGATGCAATCTTGTGTATCCATCTAAAGCGAGTGAGCCATATGCTCTGATTTACCATAAAAACAATTCTATTTGTTTAGTTAAATAATAATTTTTCCTTTTCCCTATACTTTACCATAAGGAGACCCCACAGTCAGGGTGGTGATCTCCCTATAGTAAATTATTGGGATGGTTTAAAAAGTTTATAAACATTTATAGTAAATTAGCAAAAACATTTTTGTGCTAAGTATTATTGTAAAATATTCTTATTTATTTATGTTAAATGTACATTTCAAGATTTTTTTTTACTGCATAAAACAAATAAAAAATGATATGCATTAATAATTATTAAAAGTGGTGCATAGAATTAATAAATGTAGTTTGACATATTTTAATAAACATTATTCTTACTTTAATTTATACATTCTATAAAAGGTTAACATATTTCATAATTAAATTTTTTACATTAAATTATATTTATTAAAATTTTTAACTATTTTAAATAATTTAATTTAATTTAACATGATTTCCTATGAGTTTTATTTTAATTCCCTATCTCCCTTATTTTCTATAATAGAGTGCTGCAGTATCAGGGGTTGGCAATGTGTTATGCTCTACTTGCTACTATTTCATGTTGACAGTAGTAATTTACACTCAGAAATGTTGCTCCACCCCGTTTTTCAGGGGGTGGAGACGTGTAAGTGTACAGTTTTGTGTAACTTTACTCTTGAATTTTGTGAATAGGCAAATGTAATAGAGGCCCCCATTAAGATGTCGGGCGGAAAGCCATCCGACAGCTTGTCAGACACTTTCTGCCCAACATCATAGGTTTCCGTCCAACCACCGTTTTATGATACTGGCGGTTGGAGGGAAACCCATAGGGGAATTCCACTCTGCTTCCGAGGGGCTCACAGAGCCCGTCGGGGCAGTGGGCAAAATTGTAATCCCAAAATGGCAGCGTAGCCAGCCCCAACTCCGCCGTCGGTATTACAATGTGACTTTCCACCTGCCCTTTCATGGCGGTCTGCCAGCCATGAAAAGTCAGGCGGAAAGTGACTTTGGGTGCCCCTAGCAGGTCCCCATCCCCCCCGCCCCTCCGCTATGGGGCCTGGGGGGCACCTGTGTTGCCCCCATAAATATCCCTGCACCGTGGGGCAGGCACCGCATGGTGCCTGCCACACAGTGCAGGGATGTTTGAAAACATACATTTTTTTATTGCAGCTTGTGCTGCAATAGAAAAATGGATGCTTCTGACCGCTCTTAGGCCAGTTGCATTCTAATACTGTGGGTGGAACCGCCAATTAATACTCAGGCGGATTCCATACCACTATGGTGTCGGTCGGACGCTCGTTCGACTGACATCGTAATAGGGCTCAAAGTTACTCAAAAGTGTAGGAGTAAACTATGAGGTTGCTGCCTTCAGAGGATTAGAACCCAATCCTATACACCTGACCTAACGTTCCTTGGAGTATTTAACTTGGGACACTGAGGGTAAGTTAGGAATATTTTATTTATATGGTATTATATTTGAGGGGGGTACCCCAAACTTTCAGGAATAAGGCAGCATGTGTGGGCTCTTCGAAAGGCAATCCCTGACACATATATCAATGCGTGTTCTTATACACAAGATTTGGGGAACCAAGAATTATGAATCATCTGTGGACAAAGAGTTGCAATAATTATGCCCCATAACTGACAAATGTAAGGAGGTGTTAGAAATGGGGTCTCTAGCTGGCAGAGGTTTGCACCCAGTCCAAGTAGGGACCACCAACGTAGTCAGGGTAAGTCAGATACACACTTTAAATTAAACTATGTTCACCCTCTGGTAGCTCGTCACAGAGCAGTCAGCCTTAACTTAAGAGTCAATGTGTAAACTATTTGTGTAACACTTAAATTACAGTAACTCAATAAAAATACCACAAAAAACTCAACACAAGTTGATAAAAATCGAGAATATTTGTTTGATTAAAACAAGCCCAAAATGCCAAAAATCCAATCAGCAGAAGTCGAGATATGAATTTTTAAAGAATAAATGAAAAATAGGGCTTAGAAGTCACTAGTGGTCAAAAGGTAACTTGAGGTCCAAGGGACCGATGCAAAGTTCAGGCCAACCACGATCAACAGCAGGCCAGCTAGAGGTCCCAGACAGGTCCCGCTGAAGAAAAACCTTCGATGGAGCTTTTGTGGATATCGAAAGTCTACTGCGTCATCGTCGATTCGCACAGAGAGGGTCCAGTGTAATTTTCAATCTTTGTTGAAGTGAATGCAATGCATTGTCGTTGAGCCAGGCAGAGCTTCATCATCGAACTGTGCAGGCTGTGGATTCTTCATCAGCAAGCAGCCTCTGCATCAAAGGGCGATACAGTGGAAATTCTCACACTGTCGAGGCAATGCATTGATTTGTGCAGAATTCAGCTGCAGAACCCACATCTGAGGCCCAGGACTGGAGGGGCACCTCAGGCAAGTGTGGGACTCACAGATGACAGAAGCTCAGCCGCACCAGCAGGATTGCAGAAAGTCCTTTATGTCCCTGAGACTTCAAAAAACAGGAGGCAAGCCAGAAAGCCCTTGGGGTCACTCTGTGTTCAAGTGAGAGGGTCCAGTCCTTGTCCTCGGCAGGGCAAAGATCAGCAGACAGCAGGGCAAATCAGCAAAGCAGAGAAGCAGTTCCTCAGAACAGTCAGTCACAGCAAAGTAGCAATCCTTTCAGCAGAGCACTCCTTACTCCAGCAGAGGTCTTCCCAGGCCCTGTAGTGTACTGACTTGATAGGGTGAGAGCCCTGGTACTTATGCCCAACAGTGCCTTTGATGTAGGGGGTGACTTCAAAGGAGTTTTCTGAAGTGCACAAGGATCCCATTCAACCCAGACAGCCAGGCTATCTCTGGGGGATGGTCACTCCTTATTGTGAGGATAGGACACAGCCTACTCAGATGTAAGTGTGAGCTATGTCTCTCCCTTCCTGCCCAGGAAGGCTATCAGAATGCAGATATGTCCTATGTCACACCCATCCCCTCCTGTGTTTGTGGCTGCCTGGAGGGAATGCATAAAGTGTAGCTGTCACCCATCCCAGACATGTATTGGAGACAGACTGTCAGGCACAAAGAGTTATAAGCACAGAGAAAAATCCACTTTCTAAAAGTGGCATTTCTAAAATAGTAATGTGAAATCCAACTTCACCAGTAAGAATGATTTATCATTACCATTATAGGCATACCAAACATGACAAAGCTACTCCTTTCTGATTAGGAATTACCACTTAAAGTATATAAGGGAATTCCCAATGCTAGCCTATGAGAGGAGTAGGCCTCACAGTAGTGAAAAATGAAATAGGCTGTTTGTCACAACCAGTACATGGGAAACATAAAATAACATGTCCTACCTTTTACTTACACAGCACCCCGTCCATAGGGCTACCTTGGGCCTATGTTAGGGGTGACTTATGTGTAATAAAAGGAAAGTTTAAGGCTCGGAAAGTAGTTTTAAATGCCAAGTCAAAGTGGCAGTAAACTGCACACACAGGCCCTACAATGGGAGGCCTGAGACAGGTTTGAAAGGCTACTTGTGTGAGTGGCACAATCAGTGCTGCAAGCCTACCTTAGGGATGACCTATGTGTGATGAAGGAGGAGTTTAAGGCTTGGAAAGTAGTTTTAAATGGCAAGTTGAAGTGGCAGTAAACTGCACACAGGCCCTGCAATGAGAGCCCTGAGACATGTCAAACATAAAACTACATGTCCTACTTTTTACTTACACAGCACCCTGCCCATAGGGCTACTCAGGGCCAACCTTAGGGATGACCTATGTGTAATTAAAGAGGGGTTTAATCCTTGGCAGGTAGTTTTAAATACCAAGTCGAAGGGGCAGTAAACTTCACACACAGGCCCTGCAATGGCAGGCCTGAGACAGGTTTGAAATGCTACTTGTGTGGGTGGCACAAGCAGTGCTGCAGGTCCACTAGTAGCATTTAATTTTCAGACCTTGGGTATTTGGTATACCACTTCACAAGTGACGGAGCGCGTTTACGAGCCGCTGTGAGGCTCGAGACTGTTTGGTTCCTTCCCTGCCGTATTTGAACATTGCCAATGCGCCGGAGCGCATTTACGAGCCGCTGTGAGGCTCAAGGCCATTTGGTTCCTTCCCTGCCGTATTTGAACATTGCCAACGCGCTGGAGTGAGGCATGAGCCTTTGAGAGGCTCGACCAGTTCTTTTCTTTTTCCTATGTCCTCAGCTGCTCCTCGCGATCGTGCAGGAGCGCGTTTACAAGCTATTTTTGAGGCTCAGGGCAGTTAACCATTTGCCTCCCTTGAGACATAAGGATATCTCATAAAGCACGACTATGAGCCCGTTCTAGCCTTGGAATACCCTGCAGTGGAGGAGACATTTTCTGGACGGTTGGACTGCTTACCAGGCTAAGTACATTTCATTTCAATTTCATGGGAACATTCTCTCTGCTATATAGAGTACAGGCATATTGGGCTCATATCTGTGCACGACGTGTGTGAATTGTGTGGTTTGATTTTCACGGAGAGGTGGAGTCATTTGAGCGGCGGTTGGAGCAGCGAACGGCGGGTGCGGAGCACCGAAGAGCTCTGAGTGCGGAAGGGCTGGTTGAGGACTGAATCGGCCCCTAGCTGGGCAAGCAGAAAGTGGGAGCGGCGGCTGCGGGGGCTCAGAGTGGCGCCGGGGAGGGAGTGGCCGCCAGAATTACCGAACATTGCTGGCCGAGTTCTGCTTGCGGCAGGAGCCGCACAACACCGCCAAAATATCGACACAACATCGCCACATCGCCATCAATCAGCGCCCGGAGGCGCCTTTAAATCAAGCGTGGGTTCCCGCAGCACGGGTCCCGCTTCACTACCGAACATTGGGTGTTTGATTACTTGTCCCGCTTCACTACCGTTGCTGGCCGAGTTCTGCTTGTGGCAGGAGCCACACAACACCGCCACAACATCGCCACCAACCCGGAGGCGCATTCGATAAGCGCTGGCTCGTGAGGCCCGGCCAGGGCCCGTCGGAGCCCGGAGGAGGCTGGGCTGGGCAAGTCCTCTAACATCTTGTCCTTGAGAGCTACTGACTGAAAACTTGCTGGCTATTAAAGGTATTGCCCTTTGTGGTACCCTTAATATTCTATTGCTCTGCTGCTCTGCTTTGCTTATTGTACTAATAACTGAGAGTTAGTATAGAATGGAAAAATTAAAGGGAGTGGCAGGTACGCTCGATGCTTTTTGGTAAGGGCAGAAACATTACTGATCCATGAGATAGAACTAACTGAGCGACGCCTTTCTCTGGATCCATCAACCCATCGGGACAATCACCTAGTGGATACTCCGACAGTTGGGACAGGAGACTGTGCTCATGGCGGCCCGTCTATTATCTCTCCTATTAATGCTTCATCTATGTCTTGTCCTCTACCTATCGTGCCAGGCCCAGAAATAGTCCCAAAAGCGGGTGTGGGCAGAGTTACTAGGACCAGGGCCTTGAAGAATGCGGCAGCACGAAAAGCGGAAGTTTTGCCAGTAAAAAGAAAACGGGGGGCACCTGTAAAGAAACCTAGGTCTATGAAGAGCTCCCAAATAATGGACTCCCCAAGTATAGATTACAACACAACTATGTATCAACCTAAAAGTAGCTCCGTTGGCACGCAGACAGACATGGTTCAGGTGTTCCATGATCTTAGCCACACTCACACTAAGGAGGCTACTAAGGAGGCTACCACCGGAACTGATGCTGCCATTAATGATGTAACCACAGGTGCAATGGTTAATGATGTCCAAGAATTGCTTGAGAAGAACTTTACACAGCTTTGGGACAAATTGAATTATCTTGAAAATGTAATAAAAAACTTAGGTAATAACATGGTGGGAAGAAAGGTAGTCGAGTCAAATAGGGGAAATCATGAGAGAATGGTTGGAACCGTACACCATGATGGGGAAGTACAGGGGGGCAATATTACCAAATCCACTCATGTTAGTACGGGAGACAGGCCTCAGGAGGTATTGACGGGTCCAAAACCCCTAGGTACCCAGAATAATGGTGTAGGTCGACCCAATACAAGTAGGAGACATGTCCCAACCCCGATCTTGAATTCCAGTAAAACCTCGACTACAGAACTATTGAAGCCCAACTTGGATATATTAAGTCTGCCCCCAGTTTCATGTCCATATACACTAATATTAGCTGGTGTACCCGCTCTTAGAACGAGCGAGAGAGAAACTTGGGACGGTCTACGGAATAAAACAGTGGATTGGCTAGCAAAGCATAGAGGTTTTCATCGTTCAGACATCAAGGAGATATTGATGGTCCGTAGGGTAGGCTGGATTGGCCAAACCAGCAAAAACATAAATGGTGATTGTATAGTGGTTAACTTTCGAAGGCCTCAGATGGTTCGCTATTTACTGAATAAACATGAGACACTACATTTTAATAATACTATCTGTACACTCCCATTGTTTTTTTTTTATAAACCGCAGTCAGGGCATTCAAACGACAGGGTAATTCCTGTGTTATCAACTAATAGATACCAGGCACTCTCAGATTTGGATGCCCAAGATTGACAACTATCAGTACCCCAGCCACAAGTCCCTACATCTAAGGATTTTGAAAATGACAATGAATTAGAAATGAGTAGGGCTCAAGTAGATGGAGAGATAGCGACAGCACAGGCTAATAATGATTTGCAGAAGCCACTTTTGGTGGAGGAGAAGAAGCAATTCTTGATTGAGGGTATTAAGTTGAATAATGAGTCACTTAACCCACCTAAGAACTATAGAAGGGATATGGGAAATCACCACCCTACTCACAACTCCAGAACACAAGATGTGCAAATTGAACAAAGTGAGGCGGGTTGTCATGGAGAGATAAAATTGATCTCCTGGAACATTGCAGGACTTAAAAGGAACATGGAAGATGTTGTTTGGCATGAGTACATTGGGCAGAGTGATGTAATTTTGTTCCAAGAAACATGGGCCCTAGAACCTCTCTATAAGGTAGGTTTTAAAACTTTTAGCAAAGGTGCCATTCCCTCAGTTAGAGGGAGGCCCTCGGGAGGCCTCTCCATTTGGGTAAAGGTGACTTTAGATATTGATGTTAAATTAGTTGAGATCCCATCGCAGGATATTCTTGGAGTAAAATTTATCACACCTGATAAAAAAGAAGCCTATATATTAAACATCTATTCTAGGCCATATTCGACAAGCAAGGAATCGGAGGTCATTGAGTATTTAGATAACTTCCTAAGCTCTATTGATTCAAGGGCTTTGATAATTTTGGGGGCGATTTCAACCGCAAATTTGAACCTGTGGTTGGATTAGAAAACATCTTTGAAGAAGAAGAAGATCTGGCTAATAATATCTCGCCATTGGAAAGCACTCCGGTAGTACCCTGTACAACTGCCGTCGCGCAGTTATTAAGACTTGTTTCGGGGCACTGCTTACGAGCTTGCAATGGTCGACTGTTGTCTGATAGTCCAAACGCCGCACATTTAGCAGAGGTAATCTAAAAGCTATATAGACTATATACTAGTCTCGATTGAATTGTGGCCTATGGTTCATGATTTAGTAGTTGATGCTAGAACTGAGAGCGACCACTACCCACTATGCTTGACATTGGCGGTATATTTTTTCCAGTTGGTTGCTCCGAGGGTTGGAGAACCTGATAGTGGCAATATTGAACCACTACTAAGTAATAATCGTAGAGCTCTAAAATGGCCCTCGATAGGGGGAAACGCAGTGGCAATTAAGCAGATTTACAATACTTTTGCAAATACAGTTTCCCCGTATGTAGACTCGCCCGCCTCAGAGATCCCAATTGTGGAAATCCACTGTAGATTAGTCAAAGATTTGACACCTATATTAAGTAAAATCCCGAAGAAATCCAATAATGGGATCTTAGAGGCTAGTGAGTTGAGTAGTCCATGGTACAATAAAGAATGCCGTATTGTAAAAAAGGAGCTTATCCTGGCATCTAAAACCAAAAATACAGTGGCCTTAAGGGAAAAAAGGACTCAATACAAGAGTTTATTAGCCCATACCAGGAAAGAATGGGAGGAAAATATCTGGACCGAATTAATTGCTGCTGCCAAAGCAAAAGATCAAATTGGTTTTGGCGGTTAGTATCAAAGGGCAACAAGAATGGGAGATGTAGTAAAGACCTTTTCCTAGATGCAAATATCTGGGTAAAACACTTTTCTAGTCTCTACTCCTCTTCCCTGAATGACATTGATTATTGTCCGGTAGACTATGAAATATCCCCAAGCATGGCTCGACTATCTTTTAGTTTGAAAGAAACAATGGCAGCAATAGACGCAGTAAAATCAGGTAAGGCTCCTGGCCCTGATAAAATACCCGGGGATCTATGGAAGCATGACAAAGAGGTTTGGGGCCCCTATATTAATTTGCTGTGTAAATCTGTCGCCTCAGGCGCACCAATACCAGAAACCTGGAAAGGGGCAGAGATCACAACTATTTTTAAAAAGGGGGATCGCCAAAACCCTTCACACTACCAACCAATTAGTCTTATAGACGTTTTACAAAAGATATACGCGAGGCAAATTTTAAACAAATTGACTGACTGGATTGAGGATCATAATATCTTATCACAATATCAGACAGGTTTTAGATCAAAGACTAGCACGACAGACCAGGTTTTTAGATTTCTTTGTATAGCCTGGAAATATACAATATTCAGGAAGGGCCACCTATATATTGCCTTTGTGGACCTAAAGGCAGCGTTCGACCTCATCCCCAGAAATCTCCTCTGGAAATCTTTAAAAAACCAAGGGGTACCGGGAGAAATTCTCCTGCAGAGAATTAGATTACATGAAGATAACTGGGCAAGGGTCAGATGGGGTCCACTGGGTGAACTTACTGAGCCTATTGAGGTTAAAAGGGGCATAAGGCAGGTATGCGTTTTAGCCCCCACCTTATTTTCGCTATATGTCAATGACATCCCGAAATACCTTCTGGATTGTGAACACGACTCCCCTAAGCAAGGGGGGGTGCCTGTACCGGC
Organism: Calotriton arnoldi; assembly: GCA_963921515.1. NCBI lineage: Eukaryota > Metazoa > Chordata > Amphibia > Caudata > Salamandridae > Calotriton > Calotriton arnoldi. The sequence goes on from CAWUFW010000311.1 coordinate 3,251,415, forward strand.
ACTCCTCTTTGCTGATGACACGATTTTAATCTCCCAAACTCCTAAAGGCCTGCAAAGTCTAATAAACATTTTTGGGACATACTGTGAAGCTAAGGGTCTAGAAATAAACCCTAGCAAAACCAAATATATGGCAGTTAACCCACATAAAACCTTTAGGAAAAATCTAACCATTAATAATCAGATGATTGAGTATGTGCATGATTTTAATTATTTAGGTATCACTTTGGACTCAAAAATGACTTGGAGACCACAGTTAGAAAAAAGTAAAACTATATTACTCCAAAATACTTTCCCAATAATAAGAAAAATTGAAAGTAGTTTGTCTAAAGCAGTCTCACCCGCTCTTGAAGTATACAAATATAAGGCGCAATCGGCATCACTATATGGGGCGGAGCTGTGGGACCCCATGACGAAGGACACATTCAAGGTGGGTGAAAATAAGTTTCTTAGGAAAGTTTTAAGTCTTCCAATACGTACACCACTAGCCCCCGTCTTGATGGATCTAAACTTTCACCGCATGGACGATCATGCAAACCTAAGGCCATTGTTATTTTGGGTTCGTCTGTGGTCTACCGAGGAACTTATTCATTATAGAGAGGGGCTTGAGGAAATCCTAAGATTCAAAGGAGGTACTGGTTTGATTTGGTTGAAGCACATACATGATTGGTTTTTTAAACTGGGACTTAAGCATTTTTGGGAGGAGCCCTTTGGCTTGACCCTGGCCTCTAAAAAGCTTTTAAAGCAAACCTACTGGTCTTTTATACACAACCTACCGTCTCACTCTTCTACCGTAGGCTCATTGACAACACGGTTTCTTTTAATAAAATCAGTTTGGAAGTTTGAGCCTTTTTCTAGACGAAATACAGCCACAGTTAGCTAAATCTTTATATTTAAAATATCGTTATGGTGTCCTGCAGATAAAAGCAAATACTGCGAAATGGATGTTAGGCGAAGCAGAGGAGGGTAAATGTGTTTCGTGTGATTTAGGTTCAATAGAAAATGAAATACATCTACTGTTCTTCTGCCCAGCCTACTTACGATGTAGGAGGAAATAGATAAAACCCATTTGTCGACTCCTTGGTACTAGATCTTGCCAAGAGGCAGAAAGATTATTTTGATCGGACACCACGCAAACAGTGGTTTTTAGTGTCAGTAGGTATTTGTTTGGTGTAAGCTTAGTAAGGAAAAGGGAAGGCCTAAAACTCTAGGTTGACTTACTGAAAATATAATGGACTCGGCACATGCACTTTACGATTTTAAAATGAATTGCATAATAATCTACAGACTAGTCTTTTATTCATTATCGAAATAAGTGTTCTTCTATACACTATTTTAGATGTATTTATTGAATTGTATAGTTGGATTTCGCTTGTAGCCTGATATGAACAATCCTCGTACCCGTTTTTTATCAACTTTTAAACTGAAATGTCATATCGTGAAATTTTAGATATATTATCTTATTGTTAAAACATGGTCGACTATTCTATAGAGTCGTCTAGTGTGTTTGTAGTACTGTATCTTAAGTCTGTCATGATATGTGTTGATCCCATGAATTGTATTTTTTACTGCCAAACCTTTTATGGTTTTTTATACCGAAATAAAGATTGAATTGAATTGAATTGAAGTGACTTACAAGTAAATCAAATATGCCAAACAAGTGTAAACCAATTATACAAAGTTTAGAGGAGAGAGACCACATGCACTTTAGCACTGGTCAGCAGTGGTAAAGTGCTCAGCATCCTAAAGCCAACAAAAAGAGGATCATAAAAATAGTAGGAGGAAGGCAAAAGGTTTTGGGTAACCCTACAAAAAGAGACATTTCCAAAAGGAGGTTATGGGGGTACCATAACATAATTATGCAGCAGACAAAAGAGTCCTTTGGGTAGCTTAAAACTAGATAGGAAGAAGACAGTGGTAGAGAGATAGATGACACAGCATGGGAACATATACTCATAAAGGCTTCCGAAGTCTCACTTTAATGCCGGGCTCAAATTCAGCCACTTTAATCAACAGCAGGCTCATCCTCAACCTCACACAGAACTCATGTCACACCATACCTTAGGGTACTACACTCTATCCTGATACACAAATATGATCAATTCAAGCTCCTCACACACATTCAAGGCACTACAAAGCTCAGGTCCCACCTACCTGAAAAGTTGCATGTACTTCCATCAACCACCTAGACACCTCTGCTCTACAGCACCACTACTTGCACACATCCCACGCATACACAGAACCAGATCAGGAGGAGAGGCATGTGTGGAACAGCCTACTCACTTCGCAACAGAGCCTCCTCCTCTCTTCTTAAATTCTGTAAAACGCTGAAGCCCTGGCTTTTTAGTTAACCGTCCTACCATAGGCAGGACTAGTCATACAGACCTACTCAGCACTAAAATACCCTTCGGAGGGATAGTACACTTTACAAATACACATATTATAACATATCAGCATAGCAGCTACATTGACACCAGATAGAGTCAACAAATATTACCCTAATGAACGTGCTAAGTGCTCTCATTGTCAGGTAGTAGATGCAAACTTCATACATTTGATCTGGGAGTGCCCTAGGCTTAGAGACTACTAGCAACATATTACCTGCTGGCTCAATAGGGCAACAGCTGTTGTGATCACTGCGACAAGTCTCATAGAGACCTTTTCTATTCTTATCATGTGCTTTTGTGCAGATTATTTTATTTATTTCTATTAGAAAGTCTGTTTTAGACATGTGCAGAAGTGTTAGCATCATATCCTCCTCCTATCTAGGCTGACATGTTACTGTTGTTTATATTATGGTCAATGCCATACAATGATGGACGCTTACAGTGAAAGCTGACATGTTTCTATTATTTTAGTGATAAATTATCTAGATGTAAACTTATCTAGATGTAAAGTGAGATGACGCATTAACTCTGTGTTCAGGGATGGTATGTCTGCTCTAGGAGTATGTCTGCAGTAATCACATCTGTTTCACACAGAGATAAATGGATTATTAGAGTGACAAAAATATGCTTAAGCAAGCCTTGACCACTAGGGTATTAAGTACAGGATTGAGTTGGCTACATAATATGTACAGAGTTCAGAGAGCATTAAATAATATGCCCAAAGGAGTCTTATGTGGTTGCACTCCATATGAGATGCTCTTTGCAGTATCTTTGCTGTATCTATATTTGTGCCAATCTGGCTAGTTCTGGAAAGGTGGTGGAAGAAAAACAATTTCACCTGGACCAACGTTTGAATGTCTTGAAGATTGTTTAAGAAGTCAACGTATCTAATTTGAGGAATTCATATTCTACCACCAGTGAAAATTAAGTTCCTAAAGCTGCTGACGACGGGTGGCTCCCTTAAATTGGTGAGCTAGTTCAAGAAAATATTCCTGATAAACAAGTGTTTAGGCAATCTTACAGACCACCTCTTCCAGATCTTGTGATAGAATGCACACAAACTTTAATCCTGCCTCCATTGCCTGGTTCAAAACAAAACAGGAAGGACAGGGAAGTTTTCATTGATGATTTCAAAAAGTATTATGTAACCTATTCTGTTCAGCAGACCCCCTTTGTCACCAAAAAGTCTTCACAATAGAGCCTTACAACCACTGGCTATTCTGAAGTAACTACCCCAAAAAGAGAGCAGTCATGTGGAAATCTTCAGTCCTAATCCAGGGACTATAAACTCTACTGTGTCTCCAGCTTTACACCAAGAAGAGGCTGATGCGGTAATTTCAACAATTCCAACAGTGTCCACTACTATTATTGTTAGACCTGGCATCTTTTGGCATGTTTTTTCTGCTTTCTGACCTTCTGTTTTGACTGTGTGCTGAACTTCATTTTTGCCGGCTTTAGGGCTCTGTGCCCCTTTTCACTGCTGACCAGTGCTAAAATGCATGTGCTGTGTGTCTAAAATGTAATGGCACTTGGTTTCTCCATTGGTATATTTGATTTATTGATAAGTCCCTGGTACAATGAACTACATGTGCCCAGGCCTGTAAATCAAATGCTACTAGTGTGCATGCAGCCCTGATTGTGCCACCTACATGAATAGCCCTTCAAACATGTCTCAGGCCTGCCACTGCAGAGCCTGTGTGTGCAGTTTTAAAATTTCCATTTCATCCTGAGAAGATAGCCTACTTGTCAGGCCCAAACCTTCCTTATTAGGTCATATAAGTCATCCCTACGGTAGGCCTTAGGCAGCCCTAATGGCAGGAAGCAGTGTATTTCAAAAATAGGACATATACTTTTACATTTTACATGTCCCGGTAGTGAAAACACTATTACATTCATTTTTCACTACTGCAAGGCCTATCTCTCCCATTAGTTAGCATTGGAGCTGTCTTGTAACATTTTACAAGTGTAACTTCCAACTGGCAAAGATAGGAAAAGTAGGTTTGGTGTCTTTGCAGGTCTGAAAATGCCTCTTTTAGAAAACTGGCATTTTCTTACTTTAACCATTCTGTGCCTTCTGCCTGGCTCTGGAATACATGTCTGGGTTGGGTGAGAGCTAGGCTTTGTGCATCCCCTCTAGACAGTGACACCCAAAGGGAGCTGAGGTGTGCCACTCACATCATGATGACCCATCACCAGGCTGATGGGTCCTCCTGAGCTAGAGTAAAAGGGAGGAGCTAATACTTGCACCTGAATAGGGCTGTGCCTGTCCCCACACAAAGGGTTGCATATCCCCCTGTAGTGAGTCTGGAGACAGGGCAGGAAAGGGCAGGGTCATACGCACTAGAAAGACCTTTCTTTGAAGTCTCCCTACTTTAAAGGCTAAAATAGTTATAAGTACTGAACCTCTGACACCATATACTCAGAACACTTCTGGAACTGAGGACATTCTACAAGGAAGAAAAGTTATTGTGTTGCCTTGAGGAACTACTACTTTACTTCATGCTTTGCTACGTTGGCTTGCTGCTTCTTGCCTGGGAGTGAGAGGACTAGACTTGACTTTCTACATCCTGTATCTCTAAAGGCTCTCCAAAGGCTTGTTGGGCTTGCCTCCTGTTTCTGAAGTCTCACAGATATCAAAGACTTCACCTGCATCTTGCTACCAGCAGCTGGGCTCCTCTGCTGAGAGTCCTGCTCTGCCAAGTGATGCCAACTTCAATCCTGGGCCCTTGGAAGTGAGTGTTTGGTGCTGCAACCCAAGAAACCAATGCATCGACACCGACACGTTGATCTGAACCGGCGCATTTCGCTGCGATTTTGGCGCATCGATGCTGCTTGCACTGAAGCTGCGGACACCATTTGCCGACTGTACAATGCAACGACCATGACTTACAACCTAGTCTGACTTTGCTGACGCAGAACCTCTACATCACTGCTGCACAAGTCTCAGACACCGTGTTGCAGACACATCCCTGGTCCTGTGTGGCTTTGCAATAACACATAGCTTCTCCTACAGTCCAGCAGTGTGACATCGATGCATCGGCCCGACACACATCACTTCATGACATCAACGCATGTATGATGCTGCCCAACTTCCGAAAAGGCGCATCACCTTCAACAGCGACACATTCCCTTCTTTGCTCAATGCGTCGTCACCAAGCTTCGATGCAACAAAGGTATTTTCAGCAGGTCTGCATGACTTGTTTATACGGCTCACACTCCAATGTGGTCGGACTCAACTTTTGGATTTGTCCCAGTCAAGAGCGACCACATGACCTCAGTTGGAGCTATTGATTTCTAAGTACTGCATTTTTTGTTTAATCTTGCAAAATTCATAACTTGACTTGTGTATGTTGGATTTTTATCAATTTGGCCTTGTTCTATTCAGATAAATATTGGCTATTTTCCTAAACTGGTGAGGAGTACTTTTGTGGTGTTTTCACTGTGTTCCTGTTCATGTGTGCACAACTACTTTACACATTGCCTCTTTAGTTTAGCCTGACTGCTCTGTGCCAAGCTACCAGAGGGTGAGCACAGGTAAACATTTAGAGCCTTATTAAGATGGCGGTCGGACAAACATTTGACCGCCATCATTATGGGCACTGGACCATCCGACAAGGAGGTGGCGGTCCCAACAGCTCAATTACGATGAGACCGCTGTGGAGGCAGCCATCAAATGCTGTTTATCATTGTGGCTTGAGCAGCGGTCCAGGAAAAGGGCCGCTGCACAAGTTGCAACGGTAAAGAGCATTTTTCAAACAGTGGTGGTCCCACCAACATCATAATCAGGCCCTTAGTGTGTACTACACTTACCCTGACTAGGATTGTGGTTCCTGCTTGGACAGGGTGCATTATGCTGTGAACATCACTGCATATCTTGTGCTAAAGGGTCGAGTTTGGGATAAGATTTCTTAAAATCATGGAGCCTACAAAACTCCTTCTGATTCCATGTGTTTTAAAAATTGCTCTTGATGATATAATAACTGTTCTCTTTTCAGGTAATTGGGACATAAAAATTGTTAAAAGAATGCTGAAGGATTCACAGGCATAAACTACTTTAGGCAATGATGACCCTTATTTAAATGGTGACAATCATAAAGAAATGTTCTGTTTTTACCACATTGGTTATCATTACATACACAGAACCAGCATGCCCTCCTCCCTTTACAATTCTGCCCTGGGGGATGGGGTATTTGGGGCCTATTAATGCTTGGGGAGGGGGACCTTGGAACACCCCTCCCCTTTTTTGTGGAATTTGGCCCTGGGGGATGGGATCCTCGGGCCTAATAAGGCTTGCAGAGGGGGGGCTGCATGACTCCTCCCCTTAATATATTTGTTTTGGCCCCAGGGGATGGGGTCGCTGGGGCCCAAAGGCCAACCTCACGCAAAGGGTGTGTGGTTGGCAGGCTTGGGTGAGGGTTGTTTGCCTTCGAGTGAGTTGCCTGAGGCCAGGCCCTGTGGCCACCCCCACTGCTCACGGCCTTTGGCCATGTGCAGTGTGGGGTTGGCTGCCTGTGGGGGGGATGGGATGCAGGCCCTGCGGCCAACACCCACTGCGCACAGCTGAAGGCCCTGCACAGCTTGGGGTTTAAGTGCCTTCAACCTGGTGGTTGGCTCCAGGTCCTCTGGCCAACCCCCTGAAATGCGAGGCCAAACGTGAGCAGCGGGGGCTGGCTGCATGCGGGGATTTGGCTGCAGCCAACCCCACACTGTGCGTGGCCAAAACTACAGAAATTCACCAGTTATAGTTATCTCAAGTAACTATAGCTTATGTCCTAAGCAAACTATAACTTGCATCCATCGCATGCACTGCTAATTACCCCACATATTTTTCGCTCATGACATCTTCTATGACATCACTGCAACATTTGGAATTACATTATTGATGAGAAAACTGTGCATAGCGGGGGCGCGGTTATAGTTACCTTACAGCACAAGTGCTCAGCCACTGAGCACACAATCTTGCCCTACCTGAGGAAGGCAGAAACTGAAGCGTTGTGGTAGAAATATATATTTTTGTGAGTCTTTGGTGAGTCCATCTGTTCGACCCTTTAAAAAACATAAGGCCCTGTGGTCAACCCCCCGCCACGCACGGCTGAAGGTCGTGCGCAGCAGTGGGCTGGCCTCATGTAAGGTAATAAAATATTACTTTACGTTAATACCCTAGAAATTCACTGAAAAAACAAAGGTTAAAGTAGCTTTACAGTTAGGTGTGATGAAAAGATCAGTTTTCGTTTTTAAAAAAAACCCATAGAAATTCACTAAAAAAACAAAGGTTAACTTAACGTTATTGTTAGATGAATATGTCAGTGACAACATTGACGTTTTGAACTATAAAAACCACAGAAATTCGCTGAGCTAATTATAATGTGCGCCCCCACCATGCACTGCGTATGATCTCACATATTACATCACTCATGACATGTTCTATGACATAATTTATGACATCACTGATGACATCTCAAATGACATCATTGATTACATCACTAATGACATCATTCAAGCTTCTTTTGTACACATTGCTCTATGAACGGGTATAGCATTAGAGCTATGAATGTAAATGGAAAATAGCTCAGATAATATGAAGCAACTTTATTGGTATCATACATACAACCCCCATAGGAAAAGCAAGCTTGTGCTATTTGCAGCATTGACCCTACACCGTACACTTCATGGGTAACAGAGTTCATCTTGAGTATGAACAACAGATGAAAGGGCAACCTATCCGTCACACTATGGGGCTGAATACGATGGTGGTTGTAGGCCCCTTCGCTGTGCTGGCGGTGGCGGAAAACGTCCATTTAGTTACTCCTGCGGCGGTCCTCGCGACCGCCATATTACAATGGGTAAAGATAGCCCATTTCCCGGCCGTCGCGGAGTTTCCGGATCCGCCAGATTTTTTGTCCCGCAACGGTGCCGGAGGGAGCCAATAGAGAAAGACCGCCGTGCGGAATGACGTTCCGACCGCCGGACAAATCACGATGCGTCAACCAGCACATCAGAACGCAGCGGAGAAACCAGCCATTCAGAGATGGCGGAAGCACAACTGCGGAGATAGAAACTCGAGTCCGAGACACCTCTACACGTTCTTGGCTGCCATGGATCCTGCTCTACAAGCCCTTACGTTGCTATACCTGATCCACTACCAGCAGATAAGACGCTGTCGCGGTCAACACCGCAGGTATGTCAAAAACATATCCCAGCATACAACCCTTGCACAACAACAACACCACACAAATCTTGCTGTAGAATACATGTCATGTCTACAACAAACACCCTGGTGGAGACAGGAACATATCCCATAGTCCAATTACACATGTCTTGCACGTCACAAATTGTCACCTCTGCATCGGGGTCACTCATCCCCATAGAAATGATTGCAACTAGCCCAGTTGTGCCGGTCATGTCACCGCAGTGGTGAACATAGCAAAACCAAAAGGGATGATGGATGGAGTGTTGAACATTGCAAGCACTCACCCCCAGTCAACTGATCTGGGTTTAATCCATCATCATTCTTTAGCTCACTCCGCCACCCCAGTTCAGACATGGCCATATGCAAATCAGTCTGACCCTGTGCCTCATGGAAACAGTCCAACCCGAACTGCCAAGCCATGTCTTCCCTGGACCGGAAACAAGCATCCTGGGACAGGTTTCTGGCTTACAGCCATCATCAGCCAGGCTATCTTGAATTCAGTGGCAAAGTGAGCAAGGGACCCACGTCTGGGCATACCCTGCCAACTTAGGGCGAACATAGCAAAACCAAAGGGGATGATGGATGGAGTGTTGAACATTGCAAGCACTCATCCCCAGTCAACTGATCTGGGTTTAATCCATCATCATTCTTTAGCTCACTCCGCCACCCCAGTTCAGACATGGCCATATGCAAATCAGTCTGACCCTGTGCCTCATGGGAACAGTCCAGCCCGAACTGCCAAGCCATGTCTTCCCTGGACCAGAAACAAGCATCCTGGGACCGGTTTCTGGCTTACAGCCGTCATCAGCCAGGCTATCTTGAATCCAGTGGCAAAGTGAGCAAGGGACCCACGTCTGGGCATACCCTGCCAACTTAGGGCGAACATAGCAAAACCAAAGGGGATGATGGACGGAGTGTTGAACATTGCAAGCCCTCACCCCCAGGCAACTGATCTGGGTTTAATTCATCATCATTCTTTAGCTCACTCCGCCACCACCGTGCAGACATGGCCATATGCAAATCAGTCTGACCCTGTGCCTCATGGGAACAGTCCAGCCCGAACTGCCAAGCCATGTCTTCCCTGGACCGTAAACAAGCATCCTGGGACCGGTTTCTGGCTTACAGCCATCATCAGCCAGGCTATCTTGAATCCAGTGGCAAAGTGAGCAAGGGACCCACGTCTGGGCATACCCTGCCAACTTAGGGCGAACATAGCAAAACCAAAGGGGATGATGGACGGAGTGTTGAACATTGCAAGCACTCACCCCCAGTCAACTGATCTGGGTTTAATCCATCATCATTCTTTAGCTCACTCCACCACCCCAGTTCAGACATGGCCATATGCAAATCAGTCTGACCCTGTGCCTCATGGGAACAGTCCAGCCCGAACTGCCAAGCCATGTCTTCCCTGGACCGGAAACAAGCATCCTGGGACCGGTTTCTGGCTTACAGCCGTCATCAGCCAGGCTATCTTGAATCCAGTGACAAAGTGAGCAAGGGACCCACGTCTCGGCATACCCTGCCAACTTAGGACGAACATAGCAAAACCAAAGGGGATGATGGACGGAGTGTTGAACATTGCAAGCACTCACCCCAGTCAGCTGATCTGGGTTTAATCCATCATCATTCTTTAGCTCACTCCGCCACCCCAGTTCAGACATGGCCATATGCAAATCAGTCTGACCCTGTGCCTCATGGGAACAGTCCAGCCCGAACTGCCAAGCCATGTCTTCCTGGACCGGAAACAAGCATCCTGGGACCGGTTTCTGGCTTACAGCCGTCATCAGCCAGGATATCTTGAATACAGTGGCAAAGTGAGCAAGGGACCCACGTCTGGGCATACCCTGCCAACTTAGGGCGAACATAGCAAAACCAAAGGGGATGATGGACGGAGTGTTGAACATTGCAAGCACTCACCCCCAGTCAACTGATCTGGGTTTAATCCATCATCATTCTTTAGCTCACTCCACCACCCCAGTTCAGACATGGCCATATGCAAATCAGTCTGACCCTGTGCCTCATGGGAACAGTCCAGCCCGAACTGCCAAGCCAGGTCTTCCCTGGACCGGAAACAAGCATCCTGGGACCGGTTTCTGGCTTACAGCCATCATCAGCCAGGCTATCTTGAATCCAGTGGCAAAGTGAGCAAGGGACCCTCGTCTGGGCATACCCTGCCAACTTAGGGCGAACATAGCAAAACCAAAGGGGATGATGGACGGAGTGTTGAACATTGCAAGCACTCACCCCCAGTCAACTGATCTGGGTTTAATCCATCATCATTCTTTAGCTCACTCCGCCACCCCAGTTCAGACATGGCCATATGCAAATCAGTCTGACCCTGTGCCTCATGGGAACAGTCCAGCCTGAACTGCCAAGCCATGTCTTCCCTGGACCGGAAACAAGCATCCTGGGACCGGTTTCTGGCTTACAGCCGTCATCAGCCAGGCTATCTTGAATCCACCGCAGTGGTGAAGCCACGGCAAAACCTGCCCACAATGTAGTAGGAGTCCAGGACATTGTCCCAGACAAGCAAGACCAACATCACAACATCCACACCACATGTATCATAAAAGAAGCACCACTCAGCACAACATATCTGCAGCTAGAAGTCATGTGCAGGGACACTCTCTATAGTGACATCTCATTAGGATCATCACCAATTGTATAGTAACATGATTGTGGGGTGAGGCAAGAGTCCCCCCAAAATGACAATAGTCATCATTGCACCCAAATAAGGGTCAGTTCAAATACAATGTGGAACAGAGGAGGGCAGAGCAAGCACGGTGTGTATGTGTATTTCACAGTAGTCCAACAAGGTGTTGGATGAGTCAGTGAGCCAAGGTAGATGACACATAACATTAGACATCACTGCCACATAATCACAGATCACCACAGCCCCCAAGCAGACATTGATAGGCTCATCACATACAATGGCAAACCACATCACACAATGACAGCCCATACCATGCAACACAGTAATAAATTACTGACTCAAACAGCAAACTCAAAGTAAGCACCACTGTGCATTTGACTCACAAGTGTACTGCTGCAATAATTGACACCATGTGAGTATGTCCAGTACATCAACAACACTGACTACACTGCCAACTCACAGAACACCTACACACCATTACTTCACCTTAACAAAGGTAGCACCAACTACAAAGTAGTGAATGAATGCCAAAGTGTCAGGAGCAGTCCATCTTGACAGCAGGAAACTCTGACCTGAGACTCATGACAACCCTCCTCCTCCTCACACCTGCCTTCCACTCATGTGACTCAAAGTGAGTAATTGAAGAAATGAAGAGTCACTGTGCAGATCAACAACCTTGGAAATGTTCAGACTGCATGTCAAGTCCTTCAGACAGCTCACACACTTAAACTTAGCCTCATACACATACCATAAGTCAGCAGGATTGTATCATAATAACTAAACTAGCCTAAAGTGGAGTGCACAGTGCAGGAAAAACATGGAGAAATTACTGTTACCATTTGTACATGACATGCAAGAGGTACCACATATCACACTACACTTAGGCCATCAAATCATACATGGGTGGCACAGTGATTGAAATTGAACGAAAGTAACATCTGTGCAATATCCCTGTGATACAGCAATGCAAGCAATGCATTGGCCCAGAATGATATGAACTGTCATAAGCCATACAGTGACCAGCCCCTCATCTGTGTCAACTATATTGACATGTGTATGCCGCCAGCACAACACTCATGGCTCACGGTGACACTCCCTGACTGTCAAACCCAAGTATGACCTTCACACATACCCCTCATCTACCCATCTCCCAACTTCACTACTCAACACCTGCGAGAAGCACAGATAAAGTTGAAAATAAGGTCCTGTGAGTTTCCTGATAACCAATGCCACACCCTGGTGTGTATCTACAAATGTCAGAATCCCACTCAGGGATGTCTGAACCAATGCTGATCGCAAACCAATTGCCAAAAACATGTATCACAAACCACATCAAAAGAAGTCCAACAAGCTTAGCCATGTGCAGCCAAACAGTGGATAGGCAATGTGATCCTAGACAGCACCGGAATAGATAACATTTCTACTCTGGCCAACTGCACAGACACCATCATCCAAACCAATCAAAAAATACATGAACAAATGTCAATCATAAACACAAACTGTGTGCAACCAGACAAATCTGCAAACACAGACCTAGACACTCCACCAGTTACAAAGTGAGCATGGTGTCAATGTGTAGCACAAGCATTCACATGCACAATCCTGACAAGTGACTGTTCAAATATAGGAGGCCATAGCACAATTGTGCACTCAAAACAAGCTAATGAACAAGACTCCACATTGCTGCATGTGACATTCACACAAGAAATGCACAGTACAGATCCAAAACACATCTGAATGCATTCAAATACACAAACTCCTCACACACAATGTCATGCTAAAAAAACATTACACACACATGGACCTGTCAGTAGAAAGAGCCAACACAGGATAAAGACTGCATCCCTCAACAACAAATACATAACATATGCACATACAAAAACATTACATAGCAGACTCAGCTGGACATCAGGGGGACTCACACCTGGCAAGGACAATGCAACATCCACTGATAGCAGTGCATGCACAGTAAGCAGTGTGTGAACACCACCAAAACCAGTATCACACATATCTGAGTGCTCCACCATGAACTTCAACATCACAAATCATCACAGCACACAGATCACATCACACTCAGGATGGGTAGCAGTACCTCAGCAAACAGATATACACTTTAGCTATCACCTACTGCTGCACAACTCAGGAAAACACAGATGCATGGAACCTGACTAGAGGACTGTGCTGGAAAATCATCTGCACTGTACATGAGCAACCATGACTGCAATCAAGTAGAAGAAAATAGCACATGAACAAATTGTGAAACAGTCCTGAGGGGCACATTGGTCCTGGACACAGATCATCCTCCCACAGTATAGTGTCACACTATGAAGTGGTGTGGAGGGTCAAACACTGGCAAGGCATGGGGTGGAAGATATCAGACTGAAGTGGTGTGTACATTAGTATTGGACAGGTGAGTAGTGTACAGAGCAAAAACACATAGAGGAGTAACTCACAATGTGTAGGCATCAAAAGCTCCTCTTGAGGCTGGTATGACTCTTAATACCACATAGTGGTCAAAATAAAGTGTTAAATGACATCAATGTATGTGAAAAGTCACTCATAATGTTTGTTTGCCTGAGCCAGTCAGCACAGTGAGCACAAACGTAAGCAAGAGCCATGGCTGATCATAAAACCACAACACAGACATTGCAGTGACACACTCTGCATACTCACAAATGACGTTGACAACAAGTAGGTGTACCCCAGGACTGCAAGGTCATACCGACACACTGCACATTGCTCAACAAACAACTCCTACATGTGCCCACAATCTACAGCAGGTGTCTGATCATGTAAACAAACAGGCACTCATCAACTGGATCATACATGTGTGTAAGGGTCATGTTCAAGGGCACATACACATCAACACTTCAGCTAATGACAGGACAATCACACTGTATGACTACTCAAGTGCACACATTCTAATGTACCCATGTGACTATGAAGCCAGGCCTACACAAGATGACTACACATCTACACTGCTGTGTACACATCAAGATAGATTCCACAGATATGACGGACCCTGTCCACCCCGCAAGTTATCATGTGAATAGAATTCTCTGCTGTTGTGGTACAGCATCCAAATATGACATGTGTACAAAACTAGAGACCCAACAATAGAATGATTATGACAAGAGTAGACCATCACAGACAAGCATCATTGCACCCTCAAGCCTCTGAGTCAAGAAGCACAAAAGTGGCTGGAACCTCTGGCAACCTCTGCAAAAGAAAATCAAGCCGATGCCAATGTGAATGTGGCATACAGAGCATGTAACAGATGAACATATACACATACATTGCACTGCATCATTAGCAAGGGCAGCAACAAAGCTCAGAACATGAGTAACAGTCTTTATTACATAAACTCTGTATAGGCATCAAAAGTGCAAAACATCAAGGCCATTGCCCAGTCCAAATTTCAAGTCCGCACATGTGTGCATGAAAACTTGCACAACAAATATGTAACACAGTCCACTGCCATGGGAATCACCACAGGATAGGGGCCTCGAATGGGCAGTCCAGGCACCACTCAGAGAGAATGGGTGAGAAGGGGACTTGGCTTCAAATTTGGGTGGAAGTTGAACTGGGAGGGGCTGATTGTCTGGGCCAGTCGGAGGACTGGACCTGGGAGGGAGAGAACTGGCTGAGGTAGAGTGATCCGTGGATGTGGGAGCCTGAGGGCTGCTTGGACCGGGTGGAGTGGTGGCACGGGGAGGTGGAGACATGCTGTGTGGCGGCTCAGTGGCTGATGGTGAATGTGGAGGGCTGGGTCTCAATTGTTTTGGGATCCGATATCCCACAAGTGTCTTGCCAGAAGTGAGAAGTGAGGTGGCCCCAACAGCCTCCCTCTTCCCCGAAAGAGTAGCAGGTGGTGGTGGCTCTTCCCGTGGGGATCTGTTGCACCTGGTGGTACGCTGGGGGCAGGGTTGCCTTTTTCCCTGCATCCCCTGTTGTGGAGGTACACTCCCCACTTTGCTCTCTTGTCCATGCTTCACAGGGGTGTGGGTGGGAGTCGAAGATTTGGGTGAAACTGCCTTCTGAATGCGTTTGGGCTTAGTTGTGGCAGGCACCAGGTTCACTGTAGACAGGGCAAGTGTTTGTGTGTCTTTGGAATCAGGTGTGGGGATAGGAGTGCCCTTGGATGGTGATGATTCAGAGGAATGTAATGTGGATGCATGCTTTTTTGCCTTATGTCCCTGAGTGTCCTGTGATGGGCTTTTTGTCTTGCGGTCATGTGTGCCCTCTGTGTGCTGTGGTGATGGTGTATGGTGTCTTGTTCACTTAGAGTGCTGGTGTTGTGTGCTGCGTGTGGATGACTGAGTACCTGAGGGCTCTGGTGTGTGTGTACTATGGTCAGCTGGGGGCACTGGGAGTGTGGTTGCGGAAGGGACAGAAGCTGGACTGGGAGCTTGGGACTGCTGAATGGCTGCCGTCACTGTGGAGGACAAAGACTGGACAGTTCAGTGTAGGCCACCCACGTCCGAATGAATGCCCTCCATGAACGCAACAACCTGTGACAACTTGTTGCCATGATCCTGGAAGGCATTCAGGAGAGCAGTCTGACCCACACACAGCTGCCGCAAAATGTCTATGGCCTCCACACTGAGGGCAGCAGGGGAGACAGGGACAGGGGCAGCGGTGCCTGGGGGGAAGGAGACTCTACCCTTCTTAGGGCTGCGGGCTCAGACAGCTCTTGGGGGAGCATCCGGGAGGGTGGACACAGGACGAGGTGTGGCAGAAGAAGATGCAGATCTTGAACTTCCTGTACCCGCCAACATCGAGGAGTCACCGCTGGACTGGGAAGATGTGGAGGTTGGTGCTTCCGGGCGGGAATCCTCCAGGGCACTCCTGTCCCCCTCCGACGCGCTGGTCCTCTCAGTGCCACTGAACTCCTGTGTAGCCATCGTGCCAGTAGCTTCCCCAACGGTGTCGGTCCCCTGTCCTTCCCTGCACTCAGTAGATGCTGCAAGAGACAGAGACATAGGTGCAATATAGTGCCATACTCACAAACATTATATTTAATACAAACTCAAATACTTTGACTGAAACTCCAACGTTTAACTACTCCATGTACTTTCAGCAGATGCCAAATTTATGCAATCATCAGCTGATGCATGGAAACATGCTTAGTTGATATTCATGCTCCATGTTGCGTTGACACAGCCAAATAGCTGTGCATGTACCTACATTTAAACATCACATACAATTGTCTGTAGGCACACCTACGTGCCTGTAGGTAAGATAGCTACACATCCAAACATGTTGTCTCAGTCCCATTTGAAGTATATTTCACTGAACACCACAGATACAAAGTAAAATATATCCATTTGCAAGTGATGTTACCTCCTTAAATCCACTATGTTGGGCACTGAAGCACAACTACAGTTGTACATTGGTGTCAGCTGTGTAGATGTACCAATATCTTTGATGTGCACAGCACACATCTCTAAATGCACACTAACATGATGCTCACTGCTGTTCACTGCCAGTTGATGTCTCTGACACTCACACTGCAGCATATGTCACATGGACACATCTTTTTGGGTAATGAAGTGCAAATAAGCCCCATGTAACAAATTAGTCACATAGACAATGCACAATAGCATGAGAATGGGAATGTAATGTGTTGGACTTGGCCCTTTGTGCAGGGTCATCCCAGAACATTTTGCCTTCCTCCTGTATTTTTTCTGACTTGTTGTTGGTGGTTTTCTGACTCTGGGTACTTTGCTCTCTGTTGCGGGTAGGGTCGCCTTGGTGAAGATGATCACCTTGCCACGATTCCTCTATTACTTTGGGACACTCCCCGTTTGGATCCCAAATAGGTTCTTTGCGCAGCCCAATTCTTTAATAACGGGGTTCCTGTGGGGGGCTGGGAGACGGAGAGTCGCGCTGCTTACTATGAAACGGCCTAGGGCGGAGGGGGGCCTTGCGCTGCCGGACCTGGAGGCCTATTATCACGCTGCGCAATTCCAATGGTTTACGCAGTGGGTGGCGGGCCACATTCGACATCCGGAGACTGTGGGGGGATCGGATCCTAGCTGGCGCCTGTTGTCCTGTGTTCTGTGTTCTGCTGCGGGTGAGCCCGGGAGGCGACACGATACCGCCGGACTTGGCCGTGGTGCAGCGGTGCTGGATGCGTATGGCCAGGAAGCTGCGTGTCAGGACCCTGTATGCGCCCGAAATTCCGCTGACAATGTGCGAGGTGCTACCTCATGGGGGTGACTGGAGCAAGCTGCAGTCCTGGGCGGAGATGGGCATACTCACCTTAGGGGATCTGTACGAGGAGGGCAACCTCTTACCGTTTAATGATCTCATGGAGCGCCATGTTCTCCCACGAGGGGATTTCCTTTTTCATGCAGCCCTGTCTGCGGCAATTAGGAAGCATTGGCGAGGGGGGTTAGTGGAAACCGGACACGTGCTTGCGTGTCAGTACGTGGTGATGGCTGCGGGTACTTTTAAAGCGATGACTTCTCTTTATCGCCGGATTACTCAGGACCTGCATCAGCCCCTGACAGCGTTGTGACTTAAATGGGAGACGGACCTAGGGGAACCCATCACAGACAAGGCATGGGGGGAGGTAGTTGAGAGGCCTTGGAAGAGTTCCCAAAATGCGCGCTTTCAGCTCATTCAATTTTATGTTTTACATAGGGCTTACTTAACACCAAGCAAACTGAACGACTATTTTGGGGGGTCATCTGCCTGCCCTCATTGTAATCTAGAGGGGGCGGGTTTCCTGCATATGCTTTGGGGCTGCCCGCAATTGGAGGACTACTGGCAGGAGGTAAAGTCTGTCTTAACGACTGTGACAGTGAGGGAGATAGCACTGACTCCAGGGGTTTGTTTGCTACATGAGTTTCCCCACACCGCGAAGACCAAGGTCACCAGCAAGTTCATTGACCTGGGGTTAGTACTGGCAAAAAGAGAGCTTACTAGTCGGTGGAAGGCGAGACAGGGACCTTCCCTCGAGCGGTGGAAGCGGGAGCTTGTAAAATGGGCGGAGAGTGAAGGCAACTGCAGGATGGGCATGGCTAGACGTACGGAGAATGAGAAATCAATGGAGCTGGCCAGGGCATGGGTGGCGCTTGTGGAACTGACTAAGCATCCACCTGGTGATGAAGAGAATGTGTTGGTTGGGACGGGGGGCGCTCAAGACAACTGATATGGTGGGCCCTAGCTGACGGGGTGGTGTATTGCAGCCGATGGCAGGGTTGCGGGGGGTCGCCCCCAGTGTTTCTGCCCTACCACGAATGCGGATTTGAGCGGTGGGGAGTCAGGCGGTCCATGGAGACGAGTTGGGAATATCTGGAACCTTTTATTTAGGAGCCAGTGGCATGCTTGGGGGGGTGGCTGGGGCGGGGGGATCTATAGGGGACTTGAAGGTTAGCAGGTGGGATGGGTGTGGGGGCTGTTTGTTTATTGTTTTTATTTTTCTCTCACTCCTAAGATGAACCTGCACTCTGAACGATAACCTACATGGAGATGCTTGGGACTGTATAATTGCTTAAAGCGGGGGCTGAGGGGGGTTCAGTATTGGGTCATGAGGGCCCTGGGGATACATTGAGCGGAGCCCTATGGGGGACCGCAGTCATGACACTAATTGCACTCGTAATGTATATTGCTTCCCAAATCATTAATGTATGCTGTCTATGAAGCTGTTTGTTTGGCTTTTTCAGAAAATCAATAAAAATCTGTTAAAAAAAAAAATAACTCTGGGTACTTCACCACTGCTGATCAGTGCTAAAGTGCATATGCTCTCCCTGTAAATTGTTGTTATGACTTCCTGTTTGCATGATTGGCATAGTTGATTTACTAGTCAGACCCTAGTGTGTGCCCATGGCCTGTAAATCAAATGCTGCTAGTGGGCTGCAGCGCTGATTGTGCCACCCACAGAAGCAGCCTGTAAAATGTAACTCGGGCCTGCCATTGCAGAGCCTGTGTGCAGTCTAGTACTGCCATGTCGACTTGGCAAGTGCACACACTTGCCAGTTCCTAAACCTTCCCTTTTCTACATATTAGGTACCCCTAAGGTAGGCCCAAGGTACCCCTGTGGGCAGGGTGCATTGTATGTGAAAGGTAGGACATACCCTGATGTGTGTGTCATGTCCTGATAGTGAAATACTGCCAATTTCGTTTTTTACCATTGCAAGGCTACCTGTTCCCATAGGACAGAATGGAAGTTTGTTTATAACATCTTATAAACATAACTGGCCCTGGGAACAAGGTAGAAAAATAAAGTTTAGTATGCCTGAACTCAGAATGTTAAAATGCATCTTTTAGTGAGGGTGATTTTTACATTCTGTGTTTGAAAATACCACTTTTAGAAAGTAGGTATTTTCTTGCCTAACCATCCAGTGTGCCTCTGCTAGGTTTGTGTATGGCATGTCTGGCTTTTGGATGACAGGGGCTGGAGAGGGGCAGCGGCTCCAGAAGTCTGATTAGTCAGGGCTGGGCTGAATAGGCTTGGTCTGCATTTGGAGTGGTGGGAGGAGTAGCACCTTCACCTGAATAGGTCTGTGCCTGCCTTCCACAATGACGTCTTCGCCCCCCTGTGGTGTGTCTGGAGCCAGGGCTCACACTGACAATGGAGGTTGTTGTGCACTTGCAAAGTGCCCCACAGAACTGGTTCTGCTGGGTACAGACACTCTCTGCCTTCAGAGAACAAAGGATTTTGGTGTATAAAAAGAGGGGCCCAGACCCCAGACTTTTAGATTACTTTTAGATTACTTCTGGGAAATCAAGAGGAACCTTTGCCAAGGAGAAGAGCCGGATAAGCTGAGGAGGAATACTGCCCCTGTGCTGTTTGCTGTCTGGGGTTGGCCTGCGGTGGCTGCTTGCTACCAAGGAAAGGAGAAAAGGACTTTGCTGTTTGCTTTGTCATCTTGAGGAAGATCTCCAAGGGCTTGAAACTGAGCTTGCCTCCTGTTCTGAAGTCTCAGGGACACAAAGACTTCGCCACCAGCTCCCCTGAATTTCCTTGCTGGGAATTCCAACCTGCAAAGAGGTGCCTGCTGCTGTTTAGGACCTCTGGAGATTGTTTGTCGCTGGGAGCTGGAAAATCAACGCAACATCGAAGAAGCATGACGCATCCGTACCTGTTTCCGACGCATCGCCGAAGAAACCGTCGCAGCGCCTGCCACGGCTCGAGAAATCACCGCGCGACGCATCGGTTGTAGCGGTCTCCGAAGTCCGAGATCGCCGCACTGATACCGACGCAAGCCTGCTGTGCGGCTGCACGAAATCATGCATCGTACCGGATCGACACATCGCATCGAGGCGCCAAGACTGTCGCATCGTTGGGGCAGCAGTAAGAAACAGACGCATCAACTCCCCACGCAGTAAGGAATCGACGCATCACCTCCCCTGCAGCCATTTGGTTTGTTTTGCGTGACACGTCCCAGGTACTTTGTGAGAAAAGTGTCGCATTTACAACTTGCATTGAACTGAACTATTTCTACCATTTAAAAGCCTTATTTTTAATACTATATTGTGGATTTTTGTCGTTTGGTCTTGTTTTGGTTTAGATAAAGATTACTTATTTTTCTAAACTGGTGTTATGTCCATTTGTAGTGTTTTCACTGTGTTACTGTATGTGTTCACAAATGCTTTAGACACTGCCTCTGAGATAAGCCTGTCTGCTCGTCCCAAGCTACCAAGGGGGTGAGCAGGGGTTATTTTAGGAGTGTATCCCCCTTACCCTGACTAGAAGCAAGGTTCCCTATTTGGACAAAGGTACCTACCCCTGCCAACTAGAGACCCCCATTTCTAACATAATGCAAGGCCTTCATGCGTTGTGACATGTCACATACCAACATCTTTACAATTGCCTGACAGGCCTTCATTGATCCAAGGCATGATAGTGCTTTCTGTACATGAAGTTGTGAGTGGCCTCCATTAGGACAGCTAATGTGTGACAATGCCTAGGGTCTGGCATGTGACATCCCTACGTTGTGCTGACTGATGACATTGATGACACATCTATGTGCCAAAAAAACAATCACTGGTCAAAAGCAGTAGCCACAACTTCACCATGCACTGATGCACATGGACACCTCTCCACAATGCACACATACTGAGGACTGACACTCTGGGTAACAGTTGCTTCTGTTCAACTATCAAATTTCAGTAGAACACCTCAGTCACATCACAATTTTGCTTACCCACTGATCACATCCAACCATGTTAAGCCCTAGTGCCCAAACAATCTCACAATAGCCTGGTTCTGCAACATTGCATTTAAATTCCAAAGTCTAACCATCCCAGTCATGTTGCCATGTGCACAATTGGCAAATGCAAATCAGCCAATGCGTCACTGCAATCATCACCACCTACCCCTTCAGCACCTGTGTTCACTTGCTGTCAATGTGGCAGGAAATCACACCGCGTGATGCCATG
The DNA here is from genome assembly GCA_963921515.1 of Calotriton arnoldi. Lineage (NCBI taxonomy): Eukaryota > Metazoa > Chordata > Amphibia > Caudata > Salamandridae > Calotriton > Calotriton arnoldi. The sequence continues at coordinate 3,273,034 of CAWUFW010000311.1, forward strand.
CTGCTGATATTTGGCTAATCATTTTTGCAATGATTCTGTCATCTCAATCATTGTGAAAAACACAACCCATGGGACAGGTGTGACCTCTACCAACTCACTGCTCCCTGAGTCCACATTTGTGAATTGATTTAGCCATTTACACATCATCACATGAGCACACTATTGTGGTAGACACACAGCACACACAAGCCTGACAAGTGTACTGGGCTACACACTTCACACACAGATTTTTCATGTGTAGGAAGGTATCATTGCAGACAACATTCACAAAATGTGAGATGAAAACATGTCAAGCTGACTTGCTATGACAAAGTTCATGGATTTACCACATGAGCAACTAAATGTTGGACACATACAGACCCTCTGCACTCAACACAGAGGATACTTAGGAGCCATTGCATCACACCAGAGACATCACAGAGCTACGCACTTCTTCTGGGCTGGGATTCAGGCAGTCACTCATGCACAAAGTCACACTTAGCACAATACTCCCCCCCAACTTGCTGCTGGTGGGCCCTTAAACGTCCATCCAGCTCTGGCTGTGTTACTGCCAGGATGCGGGCCATTAGTGGTGTCAAGCTCCTGCGCGCCAACCTGCCACTTCGAGGGACCAGCCCCAGCGTAATTTCTGCAATGTTTTTGCTGAGCCGGCAGATATCATCCCACCTCTTGTGGCAGTGTGTATGGAGTCAGTTTGAGACACCCAGGGAGCGCACCTTGCGGGCAATGGCCCTCCATATGGCCTTACTCTGATGGACCTTGAGCTGTTCGCATGGGAGACAAGAAGAGGAATATTTGTAACACTGTGTTGTGTACCACTGTGTGACAGAACAGGAGCATGTAAACACATAACTAACCCTGGGCGTAGTTCGCGTAGTAGCGCTACGTGTAGCTACGCAAAGTGCACTTCGCACTACGCACGCTAGGCGTAGCTACGCGAACTGCGTAGTGCGGTAGGGAAATGCTGTTCGCACTGATTGCACAGTGCCGGATGCTTGTCCGCACTGTGCAATCATTGCAAACGGCATCTTGCACAGTGCAAGCAGTCATTTTCTGCCGCTCGAGTAGATTTGTACTCAAGCGGCAGCTTTCTCAACACGGACTGGTAGTTTCTCATCGCGAGCGGTCGCGAGCATACGCGACCACTCGCAATGAGCAACCTGACCTCCCCGCGTTGAGAATCTCGCCGGGAAGTTTATTTTCCTCGCTCGCGATCGGCAACTTGATGTTGCTGATCGCGAAGAAGGAAAAAGTCTCGCCGGGATGTTGATTTTGATCGCTCGCGGTCGCCAACTTGACGTTGAGGACCGCGAGCAAGCAAAAAATGCCCGCTACGCGTTTTTGCACTGTGCTACGTGCAATTCGCGTAGCGCGTAGTAGCGCAAACTCCGCAAACTCCGCGAGCGTAGCGTAGTTTTCCGCCCAGGCCTACACATAACACACAGATACACCAATGGACAGCAGAGCCCATACACCATGTCACATAGTACACTTTGAGCAAGCCATATCATTGCAATGTAAACATATATGATGATGATGGACACACTACATGCCCATCTCATACACATGCAGAGTGCCAGCACAGAGAGCAATTGGAAAATGTGCCTCATCTGTGATGCACTATGCAACTGAGCATGACATACGATACACTGTGAATGATGGGTAGTGGTCAGACTCACTGTGTCTTACACTACACACCCCTTAATGTCCTTGACCATTGCAAATCTACACGTGTCATGGAGGTCACAATTAGGTAACTGCTCTTACATTCACACACTCTTGTCACAAGGTGTAGGCCTGTCTTGTGTACTCCTCAGGCCTATGATATCTCCTTCAAAAATAGGATGGTGGCCAACACATATGTTTATCAAAGTCATTTTAGTGATGGGGCCTTGAAACATTGTGCATTAACTGGGCAGGCCTGAGGGCTTATCACTGCGGAAACACGTGGACCATCACAGAAATCACATGCATGTACAATCATAATGGTGGAACAGTGCATAGACATGCAAGACTCTACACATTATGGAATCAAAAGAAGGATGACATGTACATCGTACATTTGGAAGATGTGTCCGAGGTGATTTAGCACAAATAGTGACAGATCCAGGCCTTGTACTGCTGTGCAGGATATCCACATCTCCATAGGGTGAATTTGAAAGCAGTACACACATTATTCACTACCCTCTGGCCAATCTACATTTGACATGTCAGAAATGAGCATATGAATACTTAATGAACTATGACATTACATGGCACAGGGAATGTGTGTTCAGAGTTCGAGTGTCTCAAATAAGCAGTGTAACTGTATAACTGCTAAACCACAGTGGGCCTGATTCACAGAACTAACTTACGTCAAAAACGTAAAGTTAGTACTTTTTGGTATTCACAGAATACACTTACTCATTTTGGTATTCACAGAATGAACTTACTCATTTCGGTATTCACAGAAGTTAGTAGTTCATTCTGTGAATACCAAAATGAGTAAGTGTATTCTGTGAATACTAAAAAGTACTAACTTTACGTTTTGAACGAAGTTAGTTCTGTGAATCAGGCCCAGTATGTCCTTCACATCATTGCATGCAGTCAGGGATCTGTGGAAATAAGGCTATACACCCTATTGACGTAAAGTCATCATGCTAGGCAGTGTCTCACACATTTACACTACCCAGTCTCAGAACAACATGAATGAGCTGCAATTAAAACTTTTCTTTTTCCCTCTGCTTAGTCCTGTTGTCCCCTGTATACTTCTTACGCCTACTTGTTGTGTTCTTAGCCCTGTTCCTTTCTGACGCTGGCAGCGCCGGGACGCCTCTTTGCTGGGGCAGCTGTGCGCTATATAAACTCAGGTAACATAACATAACATAACAGTGTCTATGTTGCCATCCTCCCCACATACTCAAGTGCAATATGTTCTAGGTCATGTATGGACCATGCTGTTGGCAAAATATTAATACATGAACATTGGCTTGCACTCACAGGCACATACTACTGTACAGTAACATCATGTGAGCATTCAGAGCATTCTCAAACCTTTACTAATTCACTTACCAGTACCCCTGGAGCACCATATAGCCGCCCATACTGGGCAAGGACCTCGTCCACCAGGACCTCCAGCTCCTCTGTGGTGAAGGGACGGGCCCTGATGTTCTCTGTTCGAGCCATGACTGGGGCCAGAGTAGAGGTACAGCAGCAGTTGGTGTAGATGAATTGCAGGAAGCAGTGTCTGAATGCAAGTGAGTGGTGCGGCTATCTCACAGACATTTATAGGCCCCTAGGGTTGTTTCAGTGATACTCTGCTGATGCAATTTGTCTGCCTGGTTTGCATCTTTCAATTGTGGCCAATGCCTGTGACCGCAGTGGCGGAGCACGCCTACAGCGAGTTAAAAAAATGTATTGCACTACCGCAATGGCACCTCTCATTGGCTGCAATGACATTCGCATATGCGGTGTCACACCGCGGGGGCCAGGTGGTCTCTACCGCAAACCTGCATCTTTCAATTGTGGCCAATGCCTGTGACAGCAGTGGCGGAGCACGCCTACAGCGATGTCCAAAACTGAAAGGCACTACCGCGATGGCGGCTCCCATTGGCTGCAATGACATTCGCATAGGCGGTGTCTCACCGCGGGGGACAGGTGGTCTCTACCGCAATCCTGCATCTTTCAATTGTGGCCAATGCCTGTGACCGCAGTGGCGGAGCATGCCTACTGCGATTTTCAAAACTGAAAGGCACTACCGCGATGGCGGCCCCATTTGCTACAATGACATTCGAATAGGTGGTGTTACACGGCGGGGGCCAGGTGGTCTCTACCGCAATCCTGCATCTTTCAATTGTGGCCAATGCACATGACCGCAGTGGCGGAGCACGCCTACCGCGATGTTCAAAACTGAAAGACACTACCGCGATGGCGGCTCCCATTGGCTGCAATGAAATTTGCATAGGCGTTGTCACACCACAGGGGCCAGGTGGTCTCTACCGCAATCCTGCATCTTTCGATTGTGGCCAATGCCTGTGACTGCAGTGGCGGAGCACGCCTACCGCGATGTTCAAAACTGAAGGGCACTACCGCGATGGCGGCTCCCATTTGCTGCAATGACATTCGCATAGGCGGTGTCACAACGTGGGGGCCAGGTGGTCTCTACCGCAATCCTGCATCTTTCAATTGTGGCAAATGCACGTGACCGCAGTGGCGGAGCACGGCTACCGCACCCATGGACACATTGTGCTGTTGCATTGTAACTTTGCAAATTGCATCACTGATCACTATACATTTACACTTTATTCTTGCACCTGGTTGTAAAGTGAAATGAGAGTGTGACATTTAACTCTAAGATGCCCACACGTCATGTCAGTATACATGATTAAATGCATTGGTATGTACTTACTCACATGTCAAATCTAATCTTTGTGGGCATGTATACAGATTTGAGGTGTAATTGATTCTCACTATTTGTAAACATGCCAATGTGTGAAATGGCAACTCATCCCACAGTCATGATGGACTGACCACGTAATGTGCCTATATCACTGTATACAGTGCTGTGTTTATATTGATAGTTGTTCAGCTTACACTCACTGTGCTCGTTTTGTAATGATGTTGTGCTTAGTGAGACTTAAGCAAGAAGGTTGTGCAGTGACTGCAGCTACGTACAACTCAGCATTGTTGCTGCTTGCCACATGTGCTGTGTCAGCTTCACACAAGGCTGGTGACACAAGATGTAGGAGTGTACCTTATACCATTCACATAGTCTGATTCTGATTTGACAGTAGTTAGTATGTGCATCCTGCCCACATGAATGACTACAGTAGATCAAGGTGTCTGTGCATGTGACTTGTGCATTAAACTGATTTCACGTTCTTGTGAATGTTGGGGCTGTGTTAGTCATTATGTAAGATGTTTGCCAAATCTCATCTGTGACTCATATTTACATGTGTCCTCTTTCTGAATACGTTGGAGACGACCAAATGTGCATCAGCCTTTCCCAGTGCTGGGGAACATGGAGGATGAGGACATCATAAGGAAATTCCATTTCAATCGCCTTACCCTTCAAGAGCTATGTGCTCAGTTGGAGCCACATTCGAGGCCTCACAGAACATATCCCACAGCTTTGACACCAACAGTAAAGGTGATGGCCGCACTGCATTTCTTTGCCACTGGTTCATTTCAGTACACGGTGGCCTTCACCGGTGGGATGTCTCAACCTATGTTCAGCATGGTGCTGCGTGATGTCCTCTCCGCATTGTTGACCTACAAGGACCGCTACATCCACTTTCCAAGGAGACATGAGTTGGCAGATGTGAAGGGTGAATTTTATGACCTTGGTCACATACCTAATGTTGTTGGAGCCATTGACTGCACACACGTTGGCCTAGTTCCATCACAGGCACGTGAGCACTCCTATCGAAACAGGAAGCATTACCATTCTATTAATGTGCAAGTGGTATGCCAAGCAGATATGATTATCTCCCATGTATGTGCCAAATATCTGCATTCTGCACATTTCTCCTACATACTACGTAACAGCATCATACCACAATTGATGGAAAATCTGCTTCCGGAGCGTGCGTGGCTTGTTGGTGAGTAAGCTGTGTCAAATAGTGTGCTGTATGGGTGACATGCTGTTCTCCTCAACTCTTTGTATAACAAACTTGATCTGTGTTTCTCACAACTAGGTGACTCTGCATATCCCAAGCGGCCTTGGTTGCTGAGCCCACTGAGGAATCCAAGGACCCCAGGGGAAGTCTGCTTCAATGATGCCCATGGGAGGAAACGTCGTGTAGTGGAGCGTGCTTTTGGGCTTCTGAAGGCTAGATTTCGGTGTCTGGACAAGAGTGGTGGTGCACTACTCTACTCTCCCCAAAAGGTGTGTCAGATCATAATTTAATGCTGCATGCTCCACAACCTGGCCTTGCGGAAAGAGATCCCCCTGATTCTGGACGATGATGAGCAGCAGATGCCCCCCGCTGCAAATCCACACATGCCCAGTGACAATGATAGTGGAGAAGAGGAAGGTGTTGACCTGCGTCAACAGCTCGCCGACAACTACTTCCCTTGAGTGTAAGTTACCATTGAACAACTATGACATTGTCTGTTGGCTTTGCTGTTAGTGGCGAAGCATAGATGAGGTGTTTGGATGCTGGCTGTCGTTGGCTCACTGCTAATGGCTGATGTGTGTGGCACAGTGTATTGGTTTCCACTTACCTCCTAACTATGGTGATGGTATTGGTCATTGTTATGTGTGATTAATCTTGTACAGTGTTGACTAGTGGTGTGTTCTTGCTGTGATGGCATCACCTGACAACTCAATGTCATCCTCTTGTGTCTTTCTAGGTTCCTTCGCCCCACCAACGTCTCGTCACAATCAGAGATGTGGTACATTGGAATCAGAGTTGACATTGTACATACTGTGATAAACATGGAACTGACACAAAGGCTTAGGTGTGTAAATAGTGTTTATTTTCTATTAGATTGTGTTATAATTAAAGAGGATGTAAGGTAATTTGTGCATAGTGAGTGTATGAGTTGTCAGTGATGGTAAAGGAGACAAATAGAGTAGTCCCCACATTAATGGAATTACACAGTCCAACAAACTCCTGCCATCAACATGGCAATGTGGGATTGGATAACCAACAAAGTCAATGTTCAGTGCAACACATGTGCCATCATGGCTGGCTCAGCGACTTGGCTTTGGTTGGTGCTTTGCCACGTGATCCTCCTGTGGTGTTCTTCGGATGGCCCCTCTTGCGTTTGGCGGGGGGGCCTCTGCTGCAGGCTCAGAGGTGTCCGAGGAGTCATTGTTTTGCAACTCACCCATCTCTGTGGCCGCAGCTGAGGTGGTGGGTGTTTCAGCAGGCTGGCCACTGGAGGGGGTTTGAGCCGTCATTTGAGCAGCATGTATGTCCCTCAGAACACCCGCAAGCTGGCCCATGAGATCCACAAGTTGTCCCATTCATGTGTCCATGGACCTCTGCAGCAGGCGGAGCTCACGCAGTTCTTCTACAATCTGGCCCATCTGTCCCTGGTTCTGTTGATATGCACCAAAGTCTCTTTCGACGGTGACCAGGGCTTCTGTCTCATTGTCCTCATGTGATTGTCCCCCAGTTGCCCTCCCACCTGCCCTGTTGACACGGACCTGTGGCGTTGGCTGTCGATGCACCCGCACACTATCTCCGGCATCCTCGGCTTGTGTGGTGGTGTTGGTAGCCACTGAGCCAGGGACAGTGTTGCAGGCAGCAGTGGTGATGGTGGAGGTGGCTGCACCACAGGTCGTTGTAGCAGGGGTCAGCGTAGTGGTTGTCGCTGGTGTGTTGATAGTTGTGGTGGTGGTGAGGACAATGAGGCCCTGAGACGGAGTGCGCCCTGGCCTTCCTGAGGGGCCAGGTTGTTGCTCCTCATCCGAGAAACGTAAAGAATCAGCATCAGAGAGTTCACGTTCCGGGGGAGGAGACTGGCTCTGCTGGTTGGTGGTGTTTTCACCAGCTGTTGCTTGGGGATCTCCTGTTGAACAGAGGTTACATTGTCAGTTAAGCGCACTCCACAACCTTGGTGTCACACGTTTGGATGTTACATTTGATACGCCAAATATTTTACATTACAATCACTTGGTATTGGTAAAAGATTATCAGCATCATGACATGATGTTGAGGTACATACATTACTTGTCATTAGTGTGACATGTAAATAGCAACCATGTGACATGTACAGATAGTGTGTTTACAAGGACATGTCATCATCTACCAACTTGGTGCACATCAACTTTGGTTTATGAGTGGATTTAGTTGACTTTTCAGAGAATCGGTTTCAGCTATGCCGAAACTTATCAATTTAATTATTTATATGTTCTTTCAAATCATTTGGTTTTGGTTGTTTGACAGATTGACCGTGCATATGTTGTGTTCATATGAGCCTTCATGCTTTGAAACCATGGCACTTACACATTGCATTCTGTGCTGTGCATGATTGGGCCCTGAATTTATTTCACATGTGACTTGGTGAGTCAAAGTGTAATTTCTGTGACAGTTACATGTGCTTAGCTGTCTGCACACTGGATGTAACATTTGGATCTATACAGAGTTGGCTGACATGTGAGGGATGTGGTGGTCATATGGCTCCATGCATTTTGAGAAGGATGACAGGGTGCATGCACTGTCTACCTACCTGTTAGGTAGCGCAGTAGAGGGAAATGGCTGCCACATGGTTCTGGGGGGGACTGTTCCATCCTGCTCAGGGGTGAGACAAGAGTGCCTGATGGGAGTTGTAGTGCTGGCTGCCTATCCACAAACCGCCTCCCTGTTTAGATCGCTACCTACCTGTAAGGTTGAGGAGAGCAATGAAATGGCTGCCACATGGTTCTGGGTGGGGGGAGTGTTCCATCCTGCTCAGGGGTGAGACAAGAGTGCCTGATGGGAGTTGTAGTGCTGGCTGCCTATCCACAAACCCCCCTCCCTGTTGAGATGGCTACCTACCTGTAAGGTTGAGGAGAGCAATGAAATGACTGCCACGTGGTTCTGGGTGCGGGGAGTGTTCCATCCTGCTCAGCTGTGAGTCATGGGTGCCTGGTGGGAGTTGTAGTGCTGGCTACCTGTCCTACACACACCCCCCTCCCTGTTGAGAAGGCTACCTCCCTGTGAAGTGTAGCAGAGGAAGGGAATAGGTTACACATGTCTCTTGGGTATGGTGAGTGTTCCATCCTGCTCAGCTGTGAGTCAAGGGTGCCTGGTGGGAGTTGTAGTGCTGGCTGCCTGTATACACACCCCCTCCCTGTTGAGAAGGCTACCTCCCTGTGAAGTGGAGCAGAGGAAGGGAATAGGTTACACATGGCTCTTGGCTGTGGTGAGTGTTCCATCCTGCTCAGGGGTGAGACAAGAGTGCCTTATGGGAGTTGTAGTGCTGGCTGCCTATTCACAAACCCCCCTCCCTGTTGAGATGGCTACCTACCTGTAAGGTTGAGGAGAGCAATGAAATGGCTGCCACATGGTTCTGGGTGGGGCGAGTGTTCCATCCTGCTCAGCTGTGGGACAAGGGTGCCTGGTGGGAGTTGTAGTGCTGGCTGCCTGTACACATACCCCCATGGAAATATTGCGGTGGCCCTCCCATTCCACCACTAACATTCACTGAATGGGAGGAGAAGGTGCTTGCCATACTGCATCCAGAGAGTCTCACAGGAATAGCTGAGGAGTGGGGGCTGGTAAGTACCAACAAATGTATCCCATCACACTGCCATGTACTGTCTTGCACAACTATAAAGCTCCACTTTCTAGACCTAAATGCACTTATGTACAACACACTCTTCCCAACACATGCGTCACATATCTATCATTTCCTTCCTCCGATTCACTCCAAATGTAGGTAGCAATATTTCCATGGGGGTATGTGTACAGGCAGCCAGCACTACAACTCCCACCAGGCACCCTTGTCCCACAGCTGAGCAGGATGGAACACTTCCCCCACCCAGAACCATGTGGCAGCCATTTCATTGCTCTCCTCAACCTTACAGGTAGGTAGCCATCTTAACAGGGAGGGGGTTTGTGGATAGGCAGTCAGCACTACAACTCCCATCAGGCATTCTTGTCTCAACCCTGAGCAGGATGGAATACCCCCCCACCCAGAACCATGTGGCAGCCATTTCCCTCTACTGTGCTACCTAACAGGTAGGTAGATAGTGCATGCACCCTGTCATCCTTCTCAAAAGGCATGGAACCATATGACCATCACATCCCTCACATGTCAGCCAACTCTGTATAGATACAAATGTTACATCCAGTGTGTAGACAGCTAAACACATGTAACTGTCACAGAAATTACACTTTGACTCACCAAGTCACATGTGAAATAAATTCAGGGCCCAATCATGCACAGCACAGAATGCAATGTGTAAGTGCCATGGTTTCAAAGCATGAAGGCTCATTTGAACACAACATATGCATGGTCAATCTGTCAAACAAACAAAACCACATGATTTGAAAGAACATATAAATAATTAAATTGTTAAGTTTTGGCATAGCTGAAACAGATTCTCTGAAAAGTCAACTAAATCCACGCATAAACCAAAGTTGATGTGCACCAAGTTGGTAGATGATGACATGTCCTTGTAAACACACTATCTGTACATGTCACATGGTTGTTATTTACATGTCACACTAATGACAAGTAATGTATGTACCTCAACATCATGTCATGATGCTGATAATCGTTTACCAATACCAAGTGATTGCAATGTAAAATATTTGGCATATCAAATGTAACATCCAAAGTGTGACACCAAGGTTGTGGAGTGCACTTAACTGACAATGTAACCTCTGTTCAACAGGAGATCCCCAAGCAACAGCTGGTGAAAACACCACCAACCGGCAGAGCCAGTCTCCCCCGGAACATGAACTCTCTGATGCTGACTCTCTAAATTTCTCAGATGAGGAGCAACAACCTGGCCCCTCAGGACTGCCAGGGCGCACTCCGTCTCAGGGCCTCGTTGTCCCCACCACCACCACCACCACAACTATCAACACACCAGCGACAACCAATACGCTGACCCCTGCTACAACGACCTGTGCTGCAGCCACCCCCACCATCACCACTGCTGCCTGCAACACTGTCCCTGGCTCAGTGGTTACCAACACCACCACACAAGCCGAGGATGCCGGAGATAGTGTGTGGGTGCATCGACAGCCAATGCCACAGGTCCGTGTCAGCAGGGCAGGTGGGAGGGCAACTGGGGGACAATCACATGAGGACACTGAGACAGAAGCCCTGGCCACCGTCGAAAGAGTCCTTGGTGCATATCAACAGAACCAGGGACAGATGGGCCAGATTGTAGAAGAACTGCATGAGCTCCGCCTGCTGCAGAGGTCCATGGACACATGAATGGGACAACTTGTGGATCTCATGGGCCAGCTTGTGGGTGCTCTGAGGGACGTACATGCTGCTCAAATGACGACTCAACCCCCCTCCAGTGGCCAGCCTGCTGAAACACCCACCACCTCAGCTGTGGCCACAGAGAAGGGACAATGACTCCTCAGACACCTCTGAGCCTGCAGCAGAGGCCCCCCCTGCCAAACGCAAGAGGGGCCGTCTGAGAAACACCACGGGAGGATCACGTGGTAAAGCACCAACCAAAGTCAAGTCGCTGAGCCAGCCATGATGGCACATGTGTTGCACTGAACATTGACTTTGTTGATTATCCAATCCCACATTGCCATGTTGATGGCAGGAATTTGTTGGACTGTGTAATTCCATTAATGTGGGGACTACTCTATTTGTCTCCTTTACCATCACTGGCAACTCATACACTCACTATGCACAAATTACCTTACATCCTCTTTAATTATAACACAATCTAATAGAAAATAAACACTATTTACACACCTATGCCTTTGTGTCAGTTCCATGTTTATCACAGTATGTACAATGTCAACTCTGATTCCAATGTACCACAAGCTCTGATTGTGACGAGACATTGATGGGACGAAGGAACCTAGAAAGACACAAGAGGATGACATTGAGTTGTCAGGTGATGCCATTACAGCAAGAACACACCACTAGTCAACACTGTACAAGATTCATCATACATAACAATGACCAACACCATCACCATAGACATGAGGTAAGTGGAAACCAATACACTGAGCCACACACATCAGCCATTAGCAATGAGCCAACGACAGCCAGCATCCAAACACCTCCTCTATGCTTCGCCACTAACAGCAAAGCCAACAGACAATGTCATAGTTGTTCAATGGTAACTTACATTCAAGGGAAGTAGTTGTCGATGAGCTGTTAACGCAGGTCAACACCTTCCTCTTCTCCACTATCATAGTCACTGGGCATGTGTGGATTTGCAGCGGGGGGCATCTGCTGCTCATCATCATCCAGAATCAGGGGGATCTCTTTGCGGAAGGCCAGGTTGTGGAGCATGCAGCATGCAACCATGATCTGACACACCTTTTGGGGAGAGTAGAGTAGTGCAACACCACTCTTGTCCAGATACCAAAATCTAGCTTTCAGAAGCCCAAAAGCACGCTCCACTACACAACGTGTCCTCCCATGGGCATCATTGAAGCGGACTTCCCCTGGGGTCCTTGGATTCCTCAGTGGGCTCAGCAACCAAGGCCGGTTGGGATACGCAGAGTCACCTAGTTGTGAGAAACACAGATCAAGTTTGTAATACAAATAGTTGAGGAGAACAGCATGTCACCCATACAGCACACTACTTGACACAGCTTACTTACCAACAAGCCATGCACGCTCCGGATGCAGATTTTCCATCAATTGCGGGATGATGCTGTTACTCAGTATGTAGGAGTCATATGCAGAACCCGGATATTTGGCACATACATGGGAGATAATCATATCCGCTTGGCATACCACTTGCACATTAATGGAATGGTAATGCTTCCTGTAACGATAGATGTGCTCACCTGCCTGTGGTGGAACTAGGCCAACGTGTGTGCAGTCAATGGCTCCAACAACATTAGGTATGTGACCAAGGTCATAAAATTCACCCTTCACATCTGCCAATTTACGTCTCCTTGGAAAGTGGATGTAGCGGTCCTTGTAGGTCAACAATGCGGACAGGACATCACGCAGCACCATGCTGAACATAGGTTGAGACATCTCACCGGTGATGGCCACCGTGTACTGAAACGAACCAGTGGCAAAGAAATGCAGTGCAGCCGTCACCTTTACTGTTGGTGTCAAAGCTGTGGGATATGTTCTGTGAGGCCTCAAATGTGGCTCCAACTGAGCACATAGCTCTTAAAGGGTAAGGCGATTGAAACTGAATTTCCTTATGATGTCCTCATCCTCCATCTTCCCCAGCACTGGGAAAGGCCGATGCACATTTGGTCGTCTCCTACGTATTCAGAAAGAGGACAAATGTAAATATGAGTCACAGATGAGATGTGGCAAACCTCTTACATAATGACTAACACAGCCCCAACATTAACAGGAACGTGAAATCAGCTTAATGCACAAGTCACATGCACAGACACCTTGATCTACTGTAGTCATTCATGTGGGCAGGATGAACATACTAACTACTGTCAAATCAGAATCAGACTATGTGAATGGTATGTGGCACACTCCTACATCTTGTGTCACCAGCCCTGTGTGTAGCTGACACAGCATATGTGGCAAACAGCAACAATGCTGAGTTATACGTAGCTGCAGTCACTGCACAACCTTCTTGCTTAAGTCTCACTAAGCACAACATCATTACAAAACGAGCAGAGTGAGTGTAAGCTGGACAACTATCAATATAAACACAGCACTGTATACAGTGATATAGGGACATTATGTGGTCAGTCCATCATGACTGTGGGATCAGTTGCCATTTCACACATTGGCATGTTTACACATAGTGAGACTCAATTACACCTCAAATCTGTATACATGCCCACAAAGATTAGATTTGACATGTGAGTAAGTACATACCAATGCATTTAATCATGTGTACTGACATGACATGTGTGGGCATCATAGACTTAAATGTCACACTCTCATTTCACTTTACAACCAGCTGTGAGAATATTGTGTAAATGTATAGTAATCAGTGATGCAATTTGCAAAGTGACAATGCAACAGCACAATGTGTCCATGGGTGCGGTAGCCGTGCTCCGCCACTGCGGTCACGGGCATTGGCCACAACTGAAAGATGCAGGATTGCGGTAGAGACCACCTGGCCCCCGCGGTGTGACACCGCCTATGGGAATGTCAATGCAGCTGATGGGAGCCGCCATCGCGGTAGTGCCTTTCAGTTTTGAACATCGCGGTAGGAGTTCTCTGCCACTGCGGTCACGGGCATTGGCCACAATTGAAAAATGCAGGATTGCGGTAGAGACCACCTGGCCCCCGTGGTGTGACACCGCCTATGTGAATGTCATTGCAGCCAATGGGAGCCGCCTTTGCGGTAGTGCCTTTCAGTTTTGAACATTGCAGTAGGCGTGCTCCGCCACTGCGGTCACGGGTATTGGCTACAATTGAAAGATGCAGGATTGCGGTAGAGACCACCTGGCCCCTGCGGTGTGACACCGCCTATGCGAATGTCATTGCAGCCAATGGGAGCCGCCATCGTGGTAGTGCCTTTCCGTTTTGAACATCGCGGTAGGCGTGCACCGCCACTACGGTCACGGGTATTGACCCTAATTGAAAGATGCAGGATTGTGGTAGAGACTACCTGGCCCCTGCGGTGTGATACCGCCTATGTGAATGTCATTGTAGCCAATGGGAGCCGCAATCGCGGTAGTGCCTTTCAGTTTTGAATATCGCGGTAGGCATGCTCCGCCATTGCGGTCACGGGCATTGGCCACAATTGAAAGATGCAGGATGGCGGTAGAGACCACCTGGCTCCCGCGGTGTGACACCGCCTATGCGAATGTCATTGCAACCAATGTGAGGCGCCATCGCGGTAGTGCAATACATTTTTGAAACTCGCAGTAGGCGTGCTCCGCCACTGCGGGCCCGGGCATTGGCCACAACTGAAACATGCAATCCAGGCAGACCAATTGCATCAGCAGAGTACCACTGAAACAACCCTAGGGGCCTATAAATGTCTGTGAGATAGTCGCACCAATCACTTGCATTTAGACACTGCTGCCTGCAATTCATCTACACCAACTGCTGCTGTACCTCCCCTCTGGACCCAGTCATGGCTCTAACAGAGAACATCAGGGCCCGTCCCTTCACCACAGAGGAGCTGGAGGTAATGGTGGACGAGATCCTTGCCCAGTATGGGCGGCTATATGGTGCTCCAGAGACACAGGTGTCTGCCTCTGTGTCAGTGTGCTGTGGCTTCGTTGTCAGGACTGCTGGGGTGTTTCTCGGTTGGGGCTCAGCATGCCACCGGAGATGTGACCATAGGAGACGATACTTGTGTGACACATAGGTGTTTGATCACCTGACCGTGCAGACTGGGGTATGCAAATGTGAAGTTCAGGCAGCTGTTTCCCATTCACAGCAGATTGTGAGGTGCTCAGGTTCAGAGGGTTGTGTTACAGGTCTCCCATATGTCCAATAGGTATGACCTGGACAGATAAGGGTTCAGATGATGTGGTGTGTGGGGGATGTACATGTACACTTGTTCGGCTCCAGGACTTGCATTCCCCATGACCTACTATTGTGACACAGTGCAGAGTGTTGTTGTCTGGCTGCCCTGCCCATGTGACTGGAGAGAGTGATGTATGACTTAGCAGGCATGCCTGCGCCATGGCATGTGACTTCCTATGAGTGATCCTGCAGGGGAGTGACATGTGCTACATGCACACCATTGTGGCAATGGCTATCAGGACATGGGTGCATCATGGTGTCTGTCGCTGGTATGCATCACATGCATTTCCTATTTGACTCTGGGCATCCCTTTCATCCGGACACCTGTACTGACTCAGTGGCAAGAGTCGTGATGTGTGCATGTTCACATGCTTCGCCGTGTTCTCTGCACTGTCCAACTACTGTGTAGGTGGTGCATGTGTCCACACTGGGGTATTGCCATCCAAAAGACACCAGACAGATGGGTGCAAGGCCAGGTGGGATGTGAGTGCCATGGTTGACCATCAGACTGACAATTGGCTTCTCCTGTTCTGTTTGGGCACTTTTAGCAATGTCCAACTAAGGATGCCAGGGCTTGCTCTGTGATGTGCTGTACTTACTGTGGTGTGTGCGTTCGGTGCAGGTGACTGATGTCTGTCTGTTTCCTATTGATTGGAGATACATCCACGGCCACAGGAGGGGACAGCTCCACGGACCAGGAGGAGCCGCAGAGCCAGACTGGGTCAGCAGCCGAGGAGTGGTCGGAGGGACCCAGTGGCACGGAGGGCGAGGGGAGCCACACCGAGGAGTCCTCAGCACCATCCACCTCAGCTGAGGACCACAGCAGCTCGGAGGATGACTCCCTTATGGAGGCGGGTGTCAGCAGCCACCACACCTCAGCTAGTGTTGCTGTCCCCGCCACCACCACCACCGCCCTCCCATCGGCTCCCATTCCCGAGGTCCGTGGAGGCTCCCATGTTCGGGAGCGTGTCTCCTTCGGGCCAGGCACCGCACCCCTGCCCCTGTGTCCCCTGCTGCCCTGAGTGAGGAGTCTGTGTACCTCCTTCACCAGCTCCATGTAGGGCAGACAGCGATGCTGAGTGTCCTCCATGCACACACCACTCTGTTGACTCAGCTGGTGTCGTTCATGGAGGGCATCTCATTGGGAATGTCTGCCCTACAGAGGGGCAATAGGTCCATGGACTCCTCCCTGACGGCAGCAGTGTCTCTCCTCCGACAGTCCCTCACCCCTCCTGCCTCTGCCCCATCCATACTCCCCAGCACCTTACCTGTCCCAAGCACACACACACCGGCACAGGCACACACCAGCACAGACACGAGCAGCACACAGACACACACGCCACAAACAAGACGCACACGCACACACAGTCAGGAGACTGAAACCACACTCACAGGGGATGGGGCCCAGGCACACACACACGCATCCACGAGCACTGCTCAGTCCTCAGTTGCCTCTCCCTCCAAAGCCCCCTCCCTTGCCTCACCTGCAACCCCAAAGACACAGCGGCTCTTCCTCACTGACCTCGGCCTCTTCCCCTCCGATCCAGCTGATACAGCATTCAGGGGGAAGAGGAAGCCCACCCACACTGAGCAGAGTGCCCCTCGCCCCCGGACACCCTCCCCCAGGCGCAGACCGACTGACGCCCCCACCCACAAGTTCCCCCGGACCTGGAAGAGCAAGACCCCGCCACTGCCCTGCAGCTCAGGCACCAAGTCTCCTTCCTCCATCCCTCAGGCCCCCACTCCACAGGTGCCCCCACCACACCCTGCCCCAGGTTCCCCCACCCACAGATACACCATCCCCAAAAGGATCAGGCCTTCTCCCCCTGCCACTTGCTCTTCCTCGGCCCCACCCCCCCGCTGCGCTTGTCTGTGCCACTGGTGTGGTGAGGGTGTCCTCCCCCTCTGTCCTGCCCACCTTGCCTGTTCCCCATTCTCCTCCCCTGGTGGTAGGCACTGCAGTGGAGTCCACTACCACCCTGTCTGACTTGGGCACTGCAGTGGCGAACCTGTCCACTCCATCTGCACGGTCCACTGCAGTCGTGCCGGCACCCACACCATCTGAGTCATGCCCCCCAGTTGTGCCGGCACACACCATGTCAGACACCTCCACTGCAGTTGTCAGTGGCTCTCCAGCACCCACCACCCCTTCCCTGCCTCCTTCTGGTGAGCCCTGATCCTGTCCCTGCGTTGCCTGGCCTGCCCCCCGTATGCCCCACCGAGGGGATTGTCCCTGGTTTTTATCAGTGCAGGCATGCGTAGGGTGACATCTGCCACTGTCACCCTGTTTTGACTTTCATGAAGGACTGGCCATTGGCCTTTGTTTATTTTTTACATGACTTCAAGTTTTGAACCCACATATGCTGAATAAAGCAACTTTCTGTTCTCTAGTGCTTTTGCTTCTGATGTACATGATGTTGATGATGCTAACCATGCCCTTGCTGCAGTGATGGTGATATTTGGTCTCATGAAAATGAAGTGTTACTGTGCAGGAACCCATGTGGTCCAGGGGACTGTGTCCTATCCTGTGGTGTATCCATGTCATCCTTAGCAGCATCTGAGGGTGTCATGTTTTCAATATTTGGCAATGGGATTTCCTACTTACATTAGCAATGTCACATCTGTGGCTTCCACCCCTGCACATCTGTTGTGCTTGCCATTGTTCAATTAGTCTACTTCCCTGATCGTGTGGCCATCTCCACTGGACATGCAGGTATGGGCATCAATGGGGAAGGACTAATCTGTGTTGTCAGTGCAACTTGCTATACATGTGTGTTGGATCTGTGCTGATGATTTCGTTGACACTCCCATGACCAGGCTGATGTGACGGGAGCCTTCATTTGGTGCTAATTGTTGACTGTGTGACCAAGTGTTCTGCTGACATGATGGAGCCCTACTGAGGCAACATATGGCACAGCTTTCCTCACACAGGAGTGGAGTCCCCTCATGGCAGTGTGTACTCCTGTGACATTGCCTGCGCCCAAGGTGTGTGTTGTATGAGCATGTCTGTGTGTTCACTTCCATTTTGCTGTCCATGCTGGGATCCCTAGTGATGTTTCTGTTTGTGATGCTTGCTGAGTTGACCTATGTTCCCCCAAAGTCTTCTCCCTGGGTTCTCTGTGATGTGGGTGCATGGCACATTACTGGTCATCAGGGTGTCACCCATAGGTGTGTTTGCTGTCAGGGCTGAGTTTGTGGGCATGCGCTGATGGGTCACAGTCAGGATTCCCCTTGGCACTTGTTGTTTACACCTGTCATGTGATTTCCGGTTTGTGTTAGCTTTCATTGGTTGTGACACGTTGTGTGTGTGACTGCTGGCACTCCTCAGGGTCAGGGCTGCAATGTTGGTAGTTGTCTATGTGTGTTCTTTGTGGGTGACCTTGGCTTCTTCATTGGTGTGTGACTGTGGCTGGGATCCCATTGGTTGGTGTGGTATTGCCGTCAGGTCCATGTACAGCGTAGTGTGCAGTGTGTCAGACATTCAGGAGTCTTGTTGAGTGGCCATGTGTGATGTGTTTCTGCACCTTGCTTCCCACCACCCCCTGGGATTGTCATGGGTGCATGTGCAATGTCACCAGTGCATGTGAGCTTCACTGCTGCACATTGTTGGAGGTCGAGGTGTGTGGTGTTGAGTGTGTGCAGATGAGAGTTGTTGCCCCGCTAGACCCCTGCCTCCATGTTGGCCTTGGCTTACTGGCCGTGCTGATTGATTTGTGCTTGTGTAGGTGTGATGGTAGTTTGTTGCTCAGGACACATGACTGTGGTTCACAGTGTGAACGACATCTAGCTTTGTCATCACAGTGGTATTGTAATGCAGACCAGGGTCACCACATTGTGGGGGCCCTGGGGGTAGTGCTGTGGTGTCTCTGTGTCTTGCTGTGTCAGTTGCTGTTCCTACATGCTTGTGTGACATGTGTGATTTGTGCTCCCTCTCATCTGACAATGCCTGATTGCCCACATAGGGGATTTGGATCCATGAGTTACCTTTGTGTGGCACTGTATGCACATCTGTGTAATTGGTATTCAGGCCTCCTCATGTGTTGTGTGGTTGCCTGGGGACACTGGCACCCCCCTCACCTGTTGTGTTTGATGTGCAGTGTGGGTCTGCCTGTTTGTGTTTGTGCATCTGCACCACTGCATTGGCATATCTTTAGTGTGCCATTGGCTGTATGTTGTTTGGTGTGTTTCCCCTGCTGTCCCTGGGACTCCTAGGTCATCAGTCAGCACAATGATCATTGTTTGTGTGTCCCATTGCTGCCATGGTATGGTATCTGTTCACCTCACATCTACAGTCTCCACAGGGTATCTGCATTTGTGTGCCCATTGGTGCAAATATGTGGGTCTGCATTCTGATGGTCACTTCTGTCATTGTGTCATTGATGACTGTTGACAGTGTCAGCCCCCATGGGTGATGTTTGTCTGCACATGGCCAAAGGTATGTCTTATTTGCACTGCACTGTTTGCCTCCCCCCATCTATGTTGCTATGGGACACAAGCACTACTTTGCCACTGATGTGTTTGTTGTTCTGTGACCAGGAATCATCCATGAAGTTTGGCAGTTGCAGCTTTTTCTTTGTCAACACTTACATTTTGGTCACTGTGATGATGGGGGTTTGGACCCCATTGCCACAATGTTCAAAATGTGCTTCAGCTATGGACCCCACACTTACATTTTGGTCACTGTGATGATGGGGGTTTAGACCCCATTGCCACAATGTTCAAGATGTGCTTCAGCTATGGGCCCCACACTTACATTTTGGTCACTGTGATGATGGGGGTTTAGACCCCATTGCCACAATGTTCAAGATGTGCTTCAGCTATGGGCCCCACACTTACATTTTGGTCACTGTGATGATGGGGGTTTAGACCCCATTGCCACAATGTTCAAAATGTGCTTCAGCTTTGGACCCCACACTTACATTTTGGTCACTGTGATGATGGGGGTTTAGACCCCATTGCCACAATGTTCAGAATGTGCTTCAGCTATGGACCCCACACTTACATTTTGGTCACTGTGATGATGGGGGTTTGGACCCCATTGCCACAATGTTCAAGATGTGCTTCAGCTAGGGGCCCCACACTTACATTTTGGTCACTGTGATGATGGGGGTTTAGACCCCATTGCCACAATGTTCAAAATGTGCTTCAGCTTTGGACCCCACACTTACCTTTTGGTCACTGTGATGATGGGGGTTGGACCCCATTGCCACAGTGGTCATGGTCTGCTTGCATTGTGGGGGCCACACACATTTATGTGTGACACATGTGATAGGGGGTCACATTGTATGTTCAAAGTCATGTTGAGTGTTGTAGGCATTTGACACAGTCTACACACGCTTGTCATGGTGTTGGGGGGGATGTCTTTTTGTTGCATTCTTTATGTTGGTGTGTGCTTGTTGTGTCATGCATTAGCCATCCTATGAGTGGGGGTGTTGGTGGTGGTAGGCATCCAGCCCCCATGGGTAGAGGTGGTAGTAGTGGTAGGCATCTGGCACCCCTGGGTAGAGGTGGTAGTAGTGGTAGGCATCTGGCACCCCTGGGTAAGGGTGGTAGTAGTGGTAGGCATCTGGCACCCCCTGGGTAGAGGTGGTAGTAGTGGTAGGCATCTGGCACCCCTGGGTAGAGGTGGTAGTAGTGGTAGGCATCTGGCACCCCTGGGTAAGGGTGGTAGTAGTGGTAGGCATCTGGCACCCCTGGGTAAGGGTGGTAGTAGTGACAGGCATCCAGCCCCCCATGGGTAGAGGTGGTAGTAGTGGTAGGCATCTGGCACCCCTGGGTAGAGGTGGTAGTAGTGGTAGGCATCTGGCACCCTCTGGGTAAGGGTGGTAGTAGTGACAGGCATCCAGCCCCCCATGGGTAGAGGTGGTAGTAGTGACAGGCATCCAGCCCCCCATGGGGAGAGGTGGTAGTAGTGGTAGGCATCTGGCACCCCCTGGGTAGGGGTGGTAGTAGTGACAGGCATCCAGCCCCCCATGGGTAGGGGTGGTAGTAGTGACAGGCATCCAGCCCCCCATGGGTGGAGGTGGTATTAGTGGTAGGCATCTGGCACCCCCTGGGTAGTGGTGGTAGTAGTGGTGGGCATCTGGCACCCCCTGGGTAAGGGTGGTAGTAGTGGTAGGCATCTGGCACCCCTGGGTAGAGGTGGTAGTAGTGACAGGCATCCAGCTCCCCATGGGTAGAGGTGGTAGTAGTGGTAGGCATCTGGCACCCCTGGGTAGAGGTGGTAGTAGTGTTAGGCATCTGGCACCCCTGGGTAAGGGTGGTAGTAGTGGTAGGCATCTGGCACCCCTGGGTAGAGGTGGTAGTAGTGACAGGCATCCAGCCCCCATGGGTAGAGGTGGTAGTAGTGGTAGGCATCTGGCACCCCCTGGGTAGTGGTGGTAGTAGTGGTGGGCTTCTGGCACCCCTGGGTAAGGGTGGTAGTAGTGGTAGGCATCTGGCACCCCCTGGGTAGAGGTGGTAGTAGTGGTAGGCATCTGGCACCCCTGGGTAGTGGTGGTAGTAGTGGTGGGCATCTGGCACCCCTGAGTAAGGGTGGTAGTAGTGGTAGGCATCTGGCACCCCTGGGTAGAGGTGGTAGTAGTGGTAGGCATCTGGCACCCCTGGGTAAGGGTGGTAGTAGTGACAGGCATCCAGCCCCCCATGGGTAGAGGTGGTAGTAGTGGTAGGTATCTGGCACCCCCTGGGTAGAGGTGGTAGTAGTGGTAGGCATCTGGCACCCCGTGGGTAGAGGTGGTAGTAGTGACAGGCATCCAGCCCCCCATGGGTAGAGGTGGTAGTAGTGGTAGGCATCTGGCACCCCTGGGTAGAGGTGGTAGTAGTGGTAGGCATCTGGCACCCCTGGGTAGAGGTGGTAGTAGTGGTAGGCATCTGGCACCCCTGGGTAGGGGTGGTAGTGGTGGTGGGCATCCGGGCCCCTATGTGTATATGTGGCATTGGTGATGGCCATCCCGCCCGTGATGGTGCTGCTGTTGCTGGTGTAAGTAATTTCTGCATCCCTCTGTGTGTGTGTGTGATATGTCGGGTACGTGTAGTTTGTTTTTGTGGTTGGTGTCTGACTTACCTTCTGCACCGTACGCGTCCGTGCCTGTTCCGGTAGTAGATGTAGAATATTGGTAGGATCGGCACGATGGGATTCATGGTTGGTTCGTCTCGTTCGTCTTTCTAGTTACTTCGCCTCGTTCTCGCCGCTGGCGTGTTCGCCTCGTAGCCGTGGATCGTGTTGTGGCGCGAATCGGAGCTTATGTGCGCCTCTCCCGGATGCTTTGACGTGCCGTGCGTAGCGACGGGTTCGGCGCGTACGGGAAGCGCATCGTACTTGTCCGGCCGGACGGAGCTGCATTTTGGCTTCCGTGCGACTCGATTCTGCGTTTACGGATCCGGCTCGGTCGGGGAACAGGACCTGGATTGGGTGAGTACGACTGGGTCGGAATCTATGCTGTTGTGCGCATCGTACTTGCTCGTTCGGAATAATGTGCGGATCGGTCGGGAAACAGGCATTCGCATGGTTTTTTTCCCGACCGAATGGTGTTAGGTGCGCCTCCGACCGAGATCGGAATCGGCCCCTTAGTGTCCAGCACCTTCCCAGAGTTAATATAAGTTGGAGTGGGAATAGTAAATTATATATGTTTAGTGTCCAGCCCCTTCCCAGAGTTAATATAGTTTGGAGTGGGAATAGTAAATTATATATGTTTAGTGTCTAGCACCTTCCCTGAGTTATTATACTTTGGAGTGCGAATAGTAAAATATATATGTTTAGTGTCTAGCACCTTTTCTGAATTAATGTAGTGTATAGTGAGAGTAGTTAAAAATTAAAAATATATTTTGGAGTAAGCATAATGATATATTTATAAATGTTTATTAAAATAACATAGGGGCTCATTATGATGGCGGGCGGACATTAGTCCGCCTGCCATCATAGCGGTGCTGGGACCGCCCGCCAGACGTGCGGCGGTCCCACCAGTATAATTAGGATGCGTCCGCCATACTGGCGGGCGCATCCTGGCCTTTTAACATTGCGGACGGTGCTGCTGGCTGCAGCACCGTTCGCAATGTTAAAAGGCCAGGATATGCATTTCCGTGCACAACATGGCAGGCACCACGCGGTGCCTGCCACCTTGTGCATGGAAATGTAGGGGGTACCATGGTACCCCCCAGTGCACCTACACCCTCCCCCCACCCAGAGGGGGCCTGCAAGGGGCCCCCAAACCCAATCCCCGCCAGCCTTTCTATGGCGGCAGCGCCGCCATGGAAAGGCCTATTCCAGGACACATCATAATATGGCGTACGGTGCCTGCTAGGCACCGCCACCATATTAGTGGCCCTTTTCCATCCGCCAGGCAATCAGTGCGATTGCCTCCGGCAGAAAAGCGGCGGACGGACTTTGAGACCGCCGCGATACTCACCGCCATCCTTTTTGGCAGTGGGTAAAATGCTCAGTGATGGCGGAAGGGCCGCCACCGCCGGCCCGGCAGTGGCGGTCCTTCCGCCATCATAATGAGCCCCATAGTTTTTAAAGTACATTGATGTAACATAAACATTTAATTACATACACAAGAATTAAAATAATGTTAAATAAATACAGAAACATGTTCATATTTTATTTATGTTTTTATTTAGATTCAAACATTGAAGAAGACAAAGAAAAAGCATTTTAGTTTATTAACTATATTTAATATATGTTGTTCAACACAGGAAAAAAATACATTTTTTATTTTTGACATCTATATTTTGTAGGTATTTATACATTTATATATAATATTTTTGTAAACTCAGGATTAAACATTTTTGTGCTTTATATTATAGTTATGTACATTTTTTTTAAAAAACAGATGTAGTTGTACATTCATTTTTATACAATTTTTTAAACAAAGTATGTTTTTGGTAACAGTGATACATAATTTATTTATATTGTAAATATTCAGTACATTATCATATATAGTGTACATTAATAATAACATATAGGTTTTAACAATTTTTTTTGTAATAGTTTTTACACTTATTTTTTATTAAAGAACAAATAATGTTATATTTTAGGTAATATTATTTATATTTCAAATATAAATAATATTAACTGGTACATAAGTCATTTTGCAAACACAAATGTTTTTCATAACATTAATAAATTTTTCCACATTATATAAAATTGTACAGATTTTTTATATACATTGGCCATTAAATGTATATTTTAGAATTATAATAATAAATATTAAGTGTTTAATAATATTTATTATTATAATTTAACATTTGAAAAAATATGTCAAACAATTTTTTATACATGAGTATTATTTTGCAGTATTTTTTCAAAAATATATTGTAATGTATTTATAATGTACAATCATTTTAATAAAGAGAAATATACATCTTTATTGTTTAAGGCAGCCATTTTTATTCTTAAGCTATATTTTGAAAGCTATCGGTTTTGTTTTTGGTCATTTCTGAGGGGAGAAGCTCGCGGTTGGAAGCTGCGTTGCATCGGGTAAGGTAAGTTTAATTTTCTTTATTTAAACTTTTATTTTGGGTTAATTTGAAGGGAGTTAGTTAATATGTAGTGTATGTAGTGTTAGGTTTTTCTATTTTTGGTAAGTCGTATGTTTTACTCATGCATTTGGTTGGTGTTAGAGTTTGATAGATGTGTGTAATTATGTTTATAGTATGGTGTTAGTGTTATATTTATTTGTATTATGGTATTATGTATATGTATATTTGTGCGGGAGGGATTGTTTTTTTTCCTAACAGGTTTTTGTCGATTGGAAGTTGCCGTTGGGAAAAGAATGCATTTTTTTTTTGAAGGATGTGTGTATTAGTTTTAGTAAACTAATAATTATTTTACACTTCCTTAATTTTTTGAGATTTCCTGGAGCGTTTCTTTTTCTAAATATGTTTTTCGGGATTTTTATGGTTTATCGTTCGTGGAACTATTGCCGGTGGATTGCTCTTCGTACAGTTGGATTTTTCCATTTTTGGGGGGATTATTCTTTACTTATTGGGATTATCATACATGTGGATTTATTCATGGCAGTTTGGATTACATTTCTTCAGCTACGAAAATAGTAAGTAATTTTAAATTATTTATACTGGGAGGGAAATGTTAATACTGTAATTGTTATTGTTATTTATGTTATATCAAATATAATTATTATGTCAATTTATTTTTTATATGCTAATTAAATTAATTGACAAAATAATTATATTTTTTGGGGTTAAAAAAAAATTCTTTATTTGACTGCTTGTTTTTATATTACGAGTTTTTGGGATTTTGATGAAATATTTATTTAAAGTAGGCTTTTAGCTATTGTTTCAAGATATTCTAGTCCTTTAGTTGTTGGGTAGAGTCTTACTATGTATTGTTAGTACTCAAACATTTGTTTAATTTGCTTGGTTAGTTTTGGGCCTAGTTGTGTTATAGACTGTTCCATTCTTAGGGGCCGATTCCGATTCGGGCCGGAAAACGTACCGACCGACTCGGTACGGGAATGTAGTCCGACCGACACGTACCGGCGCTGCCCGACCCGCATAGTACGATGAAATGCATGTGAATCACGACCGACTCGTACGGAACACAAGCCGAACGACCGAACCACACGGAAACAAGCTATCCGGCTGGGAAACTACGCGAATCGAGCAGACCGACACGCACCAAGAATGAACCCGAACGAAACGTACCCACGAACTCCGACCCGTGCAGTACGATGCAATGCGTGGAAAACCAGACCGAGTCGCACAGAGCCCAAGCCGTACGACCGACACGCATACAAAACCCAACCGAAGCAACCCAATACTCCGCGACCGACGCGTACGCCACACATGAAACCCAGCAGGAACACAGCTTGAAAGACTCGGAGAAGCCCGCACGAGCCAACTGCAGCGTCCTACTCGGTCAGTAGAACGTCTCCTACATGCCTAAAAAAATCAAAGGAAAAAATACAAAAAAAGGGCCAAACAAGCAATGACAAAGCCAATAAATACAGGGGGGAAAAAACATGGAACGAGGACACACCCACAAATCCACTCATATAAAGGCCACAAATCCCTACCATGATCCTTTGCAAATTCAACTGACCAGCCAGCACAGAACACCATCAGACAGCAACCACAGACACACTCACAACTCATCCATCACACAAGCCACACACCATTAGCACCTCACAAATAGCACCCTCACATACACCCAGCAAAAGCTACACTCACCCACCCTCACTTGCACACTCACACACACATCAATCCCCACCACCACCCATCACCATGCCCCCAAAGAAGAATCCAAAGTTCCTAGACAGTGAATTGGAAGTCCTGGTAGATGAGATCCTCAGGGTAGAGCCACAGTTGTTTGGTACATTGGTCCAACAGACCCCCATGTCGCAGAAAACCAAGATGTGGAAGAGGATCGTCGACAGGGTGAACGCACAATCACCATGTTTGCGCACAAAGGAAGACATCCAGAACAGGTGGTATGATGTGCGCAGGAGGGTCAAGGACCTACTCAAGAAGGATTACGCCGTGAGTCAGCGCACCAGCAGTGGCCCTCCTGCCAAACCACTATACCTCAGGCCCTGGGAGGAGAAGGTGCGGGCCATCCTACCACCAGTGGGGGTATATGGACTGTCAAACATCCCAGAGCCTGGTGAGTACACAACCAATATACACAATATTGTGTGACAATACACACACATCACTGTCAAGGGGATAGTCAAACCATGCACCCTTAGCAAATCCACAGCAACCAAAAGATAATCATCCCAAGATGTGTATGTTAGTCGGATAAACACAATACATGCCATCTCATAGTGACATGTAACTGTGTCATGACATGTACAAACCTAACAACAAATAGAGCAAGGCTGTGGCACAAATATAACCAACAAACACAGTCAGATATTTTGCCACCACTAGAACACCACCTCACAGGAAGCTCACTGAAAGGAAGGAATTCTGTGTATGCTGGTGAAGTGAGTGTAGGCAATAGCATGATGGGAGTTGTAGTCACAGATATTGGTCACCCTCACAATTTGCACATCAACACCACTCTGAACCATGCTCACATCACAGGGAGTGGAAAAGAACTGACAAGATGGCTGACACTGGGTACTGCTGTGGGGAGCACAAGGCCCTGCTGGGAACTGTGCACCAACCAACAGCAGGACACCACTGCCTGACATCCTGAAAGCCAACTTGCACTCCCTGCAATGGAAGCACGTTCCATGGTGGGATATCTGGCTGGGTGGGAAGGAGGACTGACAGCTCTGACCATAGTTACCAGCAGCTTTTCTCACACACCCCCTTAACACAAACTCTACACAACTCACCTGGGAGATTGCATTGCCTCACACTCTAATTAAATATCCCACAAAGACCTACCACACTGGGTTCTGCTATGTGAAGCATAGGGACACTCTTGGGACGTGTAGCCAAACAAACGCAAGGACAACACTGTCAGCCATCCTGTCAGCACAGGCACACCACCCCACATGGAAGCAGAGTCAAAAGGAAGAAAGTATGGGCATGCTGGGAAGGGGGCTGTAGGCAATAGCATGATGGGAGTGGTAGTCACAGCTCAACATCCCCCACCCACATGGCCCAGCAAGCTCACACTGAAGCATGCACACCTCACAGGCAGTGAAAAGCCACTTCAAAGATGTCTGACACTGCCCTCAGCTGTGGGGAGTACAAGGCCCTGCTGGGAACTGGGCACCAACAAACAACAGGACCACACTGTCAGCCATCTTGCCATTGCTGTCACACTCACACACAGTGAAGTCCACTCAAAAGGAAGGAAGTATGTGCATGCTGGGAAGGGGGGTGTAGGCAATAGCATGATGGGAGTGGTAGTCACAGCTCAACATCCCCCACCCACATGGCCCAGCAAGCTCACACTGAAGCATGCACACCTCACAGGCAGTGAAAAGCCACTTCAAAGATGTCTGACACTGCCCTCAGCTGTGGGGTGCACAAGGCCCTGCTGGGAACTGGGCACCAACAAACAACAGGACCACACTGTCAGCCATCTTGCCATTGCTGTCACACTCACACACAGTGAAGTCCACTCAAAAGGAAGGAAGTATGTGCATGCTGGGAAGAGGGGTGTAGGCAATAGCATGATGGGAGTGGTAGTCACAGATATTGGTCACCCTCACAATTGGCCCATCAACACCACTCTGAACCATGCACACCTCACAGGGAGTGAAAAGCCACTTCAAAGATGTCTGACAATGGTGCTCTGTTGTGGGGAGTACCAGGCCCTGCTGGGAACTGGGCACCAACTAACAGCAGGACACCACTGACTGACATCCTGAGAGTCAACCTGCACCACTGCAAGGGTGGCATGCTTCATGGTGGGATAACTGGGCTGGGGGAGAAGGAGGTCCGGATGTCAACCAAATACCACCAATTCTGGTCATGCACACACCTCAACATCCACATTGAAATGCATCAGGTTGGCAGGACAATGAGCCACACCAATATCAACCTCTGACTGTGACAACTTAGGACAATGCAATGTACAGGGCCGCATCCAGAGGTACAGTCACAACTGTCATGTGTTTGAACCATTGATGCCTGCAGAAACATAACATACATTGTGTGTCTCTTCCAAAAACAGGTGATAATGGGGAAACAGCAGCAGATGAGGAGGAGTCCCTGTCCCAGGCTCCGGGGGACCCTGAGCACTGTGGTGTGGAACAGCCTCTGCCCTCATCGGATGGCGAAGACCAACCTGGTACCTCCGGTGTGAGTCATCATGCAGCACCAGAAGGACCACCATCTGCACCCCCTGCACCCATTCCGCCAACATCTGCCAACACACAGACCACCCCCGCCGACACGGACAGACCAAGGACACTGAATGACAACAGTACAGGGACCACAGCCCACCGTGAAGCATCGGACAACAACCCCAGAACCAACCCCCAAGGGGGCCGAGGGTCACCTGTGCGTGCCACGGCAGCTCCCGCACGTGTGGCCAGGGGTGGTGGGAGGGGTGGTAGGCAGAGGTCGCTGTTTGCAGAGGGGTCTGGATTGCATGATGACCCACAACTGGCACTCATCGCGGATGCGTACCAGACTAGCACCGGAGAGGTCAGCCAGGTAGTGGGGATCCTCAAGAGACATACAACAGCAGCAGGCTGCCCATCATGCCCGCTTGGACTCCACATGTCCCGTGTCGACACACACATGTCACATGTCGAGACACACATGTCACGTGTCGAGACACACATGTCTGGCATGGTGTCCAAGTGGGACACATTGGAACAACTGACAGCGGTGCATAGGGACATACTCACATGCCTCCGCCAGATCAGCACCAACATGGCCTCACCTCCCTGTGTGCCCACAACAACTGCTGCTGAAACCACTGCAAATGCCACAGGGAGGGAGGAGGACTCTGGCAGAGAGTCCCCTGCACCGCCGCAGCCTGCACCTGAGGGTCCCCCCCCAAGAAGAGGGGCCGTCCGAAGAGGCCAAACTGAGAGGCCGATGGCCATCTACATCCCCCAGGAAGCCAACACCTGTTCTGGAACTTTTCCTCTGTGTGCTGATGCGTACCAGAATAAAATACAACTAGGGGGGTATGCCCAAATGACCCTCCTATACCTGGGCATAAAACATCAGCAAGATGTACAAAGAAAAAGAGTATGGAGGGATCAATCGCTCATTTATTTTCGTCACAGGCACCGTCAATTACCCGGACGTTAACATTATTTTGTAAATATAAATATAAATAATTTCACTAGCTACACATATCATTCAGCGGGACTCTGATACCTAAAATGAATACACATGAATTAAACATCAAATGAACTATACATAAGACATGAGACAAATATACAATAATCAAACATAAATCATGATCAAAACAACAAAACATACACACAGTTCAATACAACATAAAGAACCCTAATTATTACATATATTAATGTACACTCCTCAGTCCGAGTGATACATTCCGAGGTAATCCTCTACGCACAAGAGGTATCACACCTCTCTCTCATTCACTAATGTGCGCCTATAATCAAAAAGCCAGATGAAAAATAAATGATGGGACTCCTCATATATCTGTCGACGCGGTCGCGTTTCAGCCCACAATTGCTTTCGGCTTCCTCAGGACAAGGGTACATAAATCTACAATAGTAATCAAAGTTTTAAATTACATAAATATACATATATTCTACCGATCTAGTTCTATCCCTTATTTGCCCATACAGTGCTCAGTAAAAGTAGTCTTACGACTAACACGTGAAAATGTACTCTCCCGTAGCTGATCTAATGGGGAGGAATTAGTGTGTAAATTCCCAAGAATTCCTCTAATAACACCCTTTCTCAGTGTATATTAAATACATGTCACTGTGCCTGTGCTCACCCCCAAACAAACACCAATTAAACACCTGCTCTCAAGAAAATACCTGGAGTCTATTCCAAGCTATCAGGATCGAAACAAATCCTTTTCATCGGGGGAACAAGCTTCCCGCAAAGCATGGTTCCAAACTTCATATGGAAACCTATTCGAGTAGCAAGGAGGCCAATCTAGGTTAAATAGGCATACTACTACTACAACACATTCTTCTCTCCTAATACAGGCAAGCATACCAAAAGTTAAAAATTACCTTCAATATTTTGCTGCTTTCAAAACAGAAGTAACCCTCCGGTCACTGGCCATTCCTTCGCCTCACTCCCTAGATCAAACATATACCAAAATTATACTCGCGTCATACACAATGACGATACTCCTACTCACAAAGTTTCTAAAGCACCGGTTCCCAACTATATTTACTTACCGCCCGGATCTCCCGTCCCAAAGTACGGTCCTCACTGTTCGCGCCACACCAGTACGGAACAAACGCTCTACCAGCTGTGAGTGATTTTGTACGCGCGTAATCACGTCATACGCCGCCGGCCGGCAACATAGAGAAAGACTATCGGGAGACTTATGTATAGTTTCCAATGAATCTAAATAACTCTCTCAAGAATAAGCCTACTCTAAAATTCTGTCATAGTTCCCCAACACTTACATTCGCATAAGATTCTATTATATACCCAATGGTATAACTACGAGTGTGCACGCCCCTAGATCATATAATACGGGGCTACCATCATATAATCCAAGACACAAATTGCATCGGTGCCCTTCCTACGCTATCTGTATTTAATGCAGGAAATTCACTCTCCAAACGGGGTTCTACTGCACTGTATGTTCAAAAAAAGGGCTTACAATCTAACCAGCAGTCTACATACACAATGTCTCTCATTTATACACCCTACCTATATCCAAAGAACATCATTTCCTTGTTCCACAACTCCATCATAGTAAATCTCTGGGCATACATAATTATTACATATAGTATCAGATAAATACACGTGACACACATCAC
The DNA here is from genome assembly GCA_963921515.1 of Calotriton arnoldi. Lineage (NCBI taxonomy): Eukaryota > Metazoa > Chordata > Amphibia > Caudata > Salamandridae > Calotriton > Calotriton arnoldi. Next base: position 3,304,440 of record CAWUFW010000311.1, read on the forward strand.
TGTTGAAATACATTTTCTTTTAAATCAATGCCCATAATTCATCACGGTCATTGAGGCCCTCTGTGGCTGTATGATATCTTTCTATGAGATGTGCTTCTGTACGGTTCAGCCTCATTTCTAATTCTCCTCTGTTGCATGCCTTTATTACCACCAGTACAGACCATACAAGATCATCCTCAGTGTGCCCACACTCAATATAGTGCTGCACCAATGGTGCTCCTTGAATTCTGCATCTTATGCGTGATTTATGTTGCAGAACTCGCATTTTAACTGCCTGAGTTGTTTGTCCAATATATGACTTACCACAGGGGCAAGTAATTACATACACCACATTTTTGGTGTTACAATTCGAAAAAGTCTGCATCGTATGCCTTTTATTATTAATCAAGATAAATTTAGAGTCATTCGTGCATCTGCACGCGACACAGTTATTACAACGGTAGTGTCCTACCAGTGCAGGTAAGCCTAATAAACCTCTTGTGTCTTTTTTAATCACAGGTTCCCTTATTGCTCTTACCAAGTGTTGTCTCAGATTTTTACCTTTTCTAAACGAAAAGAGCGGTTTAGGCATATTCAGATGTTCAATCAGTCTCCAATTTCTCGTAATAATCTGTTTAACTTTATTGGCTTTAGGGTTAAACGTGAGGACGCATGTCATTTGTTCTACTTCCTCTTTTATTTTAGGAGTTAACAGACTTTCCCTTGGTGTATACCAAGCCCTTTTAAGAGCTGATCTAACCAATTTCTTCGGTACCCCCTCGCACAGAGTTTATTTTGTAGGCTTTCCGCATTTTCAAAATAATCCTCCTTGTTAGAACAATTGCGACGTATCCTTAAAAATTGCCCATAAGGCAGATTTTCCTTAAGACTTCTAGGGTGCCCAGACGTAAATTGTAAAAGCGTGTTCCTATCTGTGGGTTTATTATATAGACTCACTTCCAACTTACCCTCTTTGTCAAAAATCCATACGTCCAGGAAATTAATCCGGACATTACTTACAGACTGTGGGCCCGATTCACAGAACTAACTTACGACAAAATCCTAAACTTACTACCATTTTGGTATTCACAGAATGAACTTACTCATTTTGGTATTCACAGAATAAACTTACTCATTTTGGTATTCACAGAAGACACTTACACATTTTGTGTAACTTACACATTTTGTGTAACTTACTCATTTTGTGTAACTTACTCATTTTGTGTAACTTACACATTTTGTGTAACTTACACATTTTAGTATTCACAGAAGGCACTTACTCATTGATGAGTAAGTGCCTTCTGTGAATACCAAAATAGTAAGTTAATTCTGTGAATACCAAAATTGTTGTAAGTTCATTCTGTGAATACCCAAATGTGTAAGTTCATTCTGTGAGTACCAAAATGTGTAAGTTCATTCTGTGAATACCAAAATTGTTGTAAGTTCATTCTGTGAATACCCAAATGTGTAAGTTCATTCTGTGAATACCCAAATGTGTAAGTTCATTCTGTGAATACCAAAATTGTTGTAAGTTTAGGATTTTGACGTAAGTTAGTTCTGTGAATCAGGCCCATAGTGAACTTCAAATCTGGAGTACGTGAGTTCAACCACAAGTGGAACCTTTCTAGCTCTTCTTTATTTCCATTCCATATAAGGAATATGTCGTCAATGAAGCGCAACCATTTATTCGTGTTGTTTCGAAATGGTGCCGCCTCACCGAAGACATATTGTCTTTCAAAGTTATCCATCACCAGGTTCGCTATCTCTGGGGCGGAGCAACAACCCATTGCCACGCCCTTTATTTGTAAAAACAACTCACTTTTAAAAGAAAAAAAGTTATTTTTCAAACAAATTTTTGCCAACTCTAATATAAACTCTGTAGGAACCTGGTGTGGTCTTACTCTTTGCTCCAGGACCAATTCCATAACCAATAAAGCCTCATCTTGAGGAATGTTAGTATATAAACTCTCGATGTCGAAGGAGACCAACAATTGTCGGTCTCCATCGAACACCGAGTGTTCTACTTTAAAAATAAGGTCCATGGTATCTCTCACATATGCCTGAGTGGCACTCACAAATGGTTTCAGAATAGCACAGGAGAGGTCAGCCAGGTAGTGGGGATCCTCAAGGACATTCAACAGCAGCAGGCTGCCCATCATGCCCGCTTGGACTCCCACATGTCCCGTGTGGAGACACACATGTCCTGTGTGGAGACACACATGTCTGGCATGGAGTCCAAGTGGGACACATTGGCAGAACTGACAGCGGTGCAGAGGGACATATTGACATGCCTCCGCCAGATTAGCACCAACATGTCCACACCTCCCTGTGTGCCCACAACATCTGGTGCCGCAACAACTGCCACAGGGAGGGAGGATGACTCTGGTGGAGAGTCCTCTGCACCGCAGCGGCCTGCACATGAGGGTCCCCTCAGAAAGAAGAGGGGTCGTCCGAGGAAGGACAACTGAGAGGCCGATGGCCATGTACATCCCCAGGAACCCAACACCTGTTCTGGAAATTCTCCTTTGTGTGCAAACTGTTCACCCTGTCGAATGCAACACAACTCTCCCACATGACATGGGGAGTTTAAGTTGGACTAATGTATCAGATGACTGTGGACTTTACTCAGGACATGTCTGCTACCAACACTTCCAACTCATCTGGGAACTTTGGATTCCAATACCAATGTACAGCACCCACCATCCTGTGCACTATCCTCACACATGTATGTAAATAAACTCACTAATACACCATACTTGCCTCTGTTGTGATTCCAACGTTGTTTTTGTCATGGAGATGATGATCTGCTAAATGACACTGTGCATGCTAACTGCCACAGCAAGTTCAACACCGTCATGTGAGTCATGGCGACGTGACACATATGAGGGAGACACACCACTAGGGCTACACAACACATAGACACCAGGGCCATCTGACTCATCGCCTACACTGATGTTGCCAGGAAATACAGTGGAATGCACAGACACCACACCTATTCAGAGTCTGTGTTAACTAGCCCACAGGTGCAGTAAGCAAATGTCAGTCAGATGTGTGACCACAGACAACGCACATCCCAAAGTGAAGCACAGGTTTATTACACATTTGTAACATGTTGTTTCCACTACAAATGCAAGGTAATCCCACATGGCAGTGGCCACACACTCAAAAAATGTAGAAGAAATAAAGTCCAGGGCTGTGTGGCACATCACCTGTAGGGAAACGACTGCTGCCACCCTGAAAGCTGAATCATGGTGTCGGGGGATCCAAGTTGACCAAACAACTCTGAAAGCACCCTGTGAAGGACAGACATGACACACAGTCAAAAGCACTGAAGAACAGGACAGAACTGCAATACTCATGCCCAATACATGTCACAAGATACCTACACAAAACCAAGTTAGCATGTCAACACTGTTGAGGAGTACAGACTACCTGTAAGGACACATCGCTGCACGCATCCAGTCAAGTAGCACATGGCCACACTCAAACAGCACCAGAGCACCACCCACACATATCATGCAAACTCACATCATTGACATGACATCTCTGGATACTCACATTCAGCTGAAGAAGTTGGTGATGAGCTGTGTGCGGACATCACCCTCATCATCATCACCATCACTGGCATCGTGGCCCAGGCCAGGATCCTCCACAGGTGGCGGATGTTGGTCATCGTCATCCAGGATGAGAGGCAACTCCTTCCGCACTGCCAGGTTGTGTAGCATGCAGCAGACAATGACAATCTTGCACACCTTTGCTGGGGCATATGGGAGGGCCCCTCCTGTCTTGTCTAGGCAGCGGAAGCGGCTCTTCAGGAGACCAAATGTCCGCTCGATCACTCTCCTGGTCCGACCATGTGCCTCATTGTAGCGCATCTGGGCTGGTGTCACAGGGTTCCTGAGGGGTGTCAGCAACCACGGCATGTTGGGGTATCCGGAGTCACCTACAGACAGACAATTGCACATTAGCTGAGTTGGAAAAGAGGGCGGAATACAACATAGCAGAACACACACAATGGTACAAAGTCAGTACACACCGACAAGCCAGGCACGCTGGTTCTGCATCTGTGACATCATCCTCGGGATGCGACTACTCCTCATCACGTAGGCATCGTGTGCCGAACCGGGGAAACGGGCACACACATGTGAGATGCTCATATCTGCAAGACATACCACCAGAGCATTGATCGAATGATAATGTTTCCTGTTCCTGTATGCCTGCTCATGTGCCTGTGGTGGTACCAAAGCCACATGTGTCCCATCAATGGAGCCGATGACATGTGGCATCCTCCCCAGGGCATAGAAGTCACTCTTGACGTCAGTGAGTTGTTGACGTTTAGGGAAATAGATGTACTGGTTCAGGTATCTCAACATTGCCTCCAAAACATCGCGTAGCACACGGCTGAACATGGTCTGTGACATCCCACCAGCAGACGCCACAGTGTGTTGAAAGGTACCGGTGGCAAAGAAGTGTAGGGCTGCCATCACCTTCACCTTGGGGGTCAGCGCTGTAGGGTATGGCCGGCCAGGTTGCAAATGTGGGGCCAACCGCCCTGCCAAATCCTCAATCAGCGGCCTGGTGAAGCGGTACCGTCGGATGCAGTCACGTTCCACCATCGTTGCAAGGTCAGGGAATGGTCTATGGACAGCTGGTGCCCTGCAGTGCATAGGTGAAGAAAGAAAGATTGTCAGTCACCCCACATATGTGCCATTCACCATACTCAATATCACATGATACATCATTACAAGACACAAGTACCTGATGTGTGTGCCGTTCTGTATGGACATATATGGCACCTACATGGCCAACATCTAACATCACAGTTCAACATGTGTTGACAACAAGTTCCAGGTTGTGCTATGGGAAATCATTAGGCTGTGTCACAGTACCCATTTACTGCTGTCACGTTCCAAACACACACCACAGTGACATGTCAGGACAGATGTGCCACAGGCATCACAGCTCATTGACAGGTAGATTCCCAGGGACCCTGTATTGCCACATGGACACTGGCATGACATGGCGTATCATGTACACGTCAGCAAAACAACCATGACTCCCACAGGTAGTGACCCCTGTTGCCTCTGCAGGACAGACATGGACGTCTGGGACACACACACGCACAACATCAAAGTCCATGCACAAACAACGTGGATGTGGAGACTGTCTCCCATTGTGCACATGGAATCAGAGACATCGGAAACACAACATGCACACAGACTGTGGAGGGCCATCACTATTGTGGCAATGGGTCACCCTGTGACGTACATACCTTCCCACATGGGACTCAGGGGGTATGTGACATGACATACACATACACAACCTGGAAATGTGACCATGCCACATGCTCTGAAATGAACAGTTGCACATCACAGTGGTCATGTGCACAACACACAAAGGATTCTGTCCCCATGAACACGTGCACAGCCTGGGAGTGGCTGCCCCCAAGTGCCACCCAAAAAACCACATGTTGACCCCCATACACAGAAAAGGTAATGCAGCCTTACATGCCTTAGGATACAGTGTGGACAGGCTGTGGTGTTGTAGGTGTGCCCCTGAGTCCCAGGCAAGTAAATGTGGCTGGCATACGTTCACCAGTGACAAGCATGGTGACATATGCGAGTGACTTGTACAGGGACGCGTCGTACAGCAATGGACCGATCGGTGCGCACGCATTGGCCATTGCATATGATGTGAGCGGAGACGCGTTGTACAGCAATGGACCGATCGGTGCGCACGCATTGGCCATTGCATATGATGTGAACGGATACGCGCTGTACAGCAATGGACCGATCGGTGCGCACGCATTGGCCATTGCATATGATGTGAACCGGTACGCGTTGTACAGCAATGGACCGATCGGTGCGCATGCATTGGCCATTGCATATGATGTGAACGGATACGCGTTGTACAGCAATGGACCGATCGGTGCGCACGCATTGGCCATTGCATATGATGTGAACGGATACGTGTTGTACAGCAATGGACCGATCGGTGCGCACGCATTGGCCATTGCATATGATGTGAGCGGATACGTGTTGTTTTTCGAAATACGCGTTGTACAGCAATGGACCGATCGGTGCGCACGCATTGGCCATTGCATATGATGTGAACGGATACGCGTTCTACAGCAATGGACCGATCGGTGCGCACGCATTGGCCATTGCATATGATGTGAGCGGATACGTGTTGTTTTTCGAAATACGCGTTGTACAGCAATGGACCGATCGGTGCGCACGCATTGGCCATTGCATATGATGTGAACGGATACGCGTTGTACAGCAATGGACCGATCGGTGCGCACGCATTGGCCAATGCATATGATGTGAGCGGATACGTGTTGTTTTTCGAAATACGCGTTGTACAGCAATGGACCGATTGGTGCGCACGCATTGGCTATGGCCTGACATGGTAACGGACGCGTTTTCGAAGCTTTAACGAGTCTGATGCAGTGAATTCAGTTGGCCACCCACAACAATGTTGCAAATTCATGGGTGTCATGAAGTTGAACATTTGAAGGATGCTGTGGGCGTGTATAAGTGGTGCAATTCCATGGATTGGCCAGTTTCAGAAGATGCAAACGACTTGGACCTATCACTTTGGACACATGGGACAGTATCTGCCTCTGCAGCACACATATAATGCTGGCTGTTCCCCTGAGAGCTCACTTGCCTGCACTACATGCTCCAGGACGACATCTGCCACTACCACTGCTGCTGTCTCTGCATCCTCTGGCTACTGCAATGGCACGTACTGTGGAGAGAGCCCCAGCCTTCAGCACTGAGGAGAACCAGGCCCTGCTGGACAGCCTCCTTCCACAGTACAGCAAGCTGTATGGGAAACCAGGGGAGCAGGTGAGTGTGCTGTCCACTGCCTCACTAATTGTGCATGTTGTCTGACTAGCAAGACGTACAGTGTGTACACCAGTGGCTAGCATGCTCACTGAGTAGTTGTCACCCCCAAAGTGTGTAGTCACATGCACTGAACAGGTATAGTGCAGTAACAGTGCATTCCAACAAGGTTTTACTTCCCAGGCAATGATACCATTTAGTAACTGCTGGCAAACTGTTCATAGCCATAGTTGCACTACCTGTGTAGATCATATGCCCCTGTGATTGAGACATGTATATCCAACTGTGTGATGCACGGATATGTTGCATGTGTAGTAATGGCCTTTTCACTTTGTCATCCTCACAGGTTGATGCCCACCAGAAGCAGGAGATCTGGCTGACCATCGTCCGGGCAGTACGATCCGTGGGGGTCTACAGGCGCAGGATCCGCAACTGCCAGAAGAGGTGGCAGGACCTTCGGGGCTGGACCCGGAGGATCGCAAGGGTCCAGCTGAAGCTGTCGCCTCCTCGCAGGAGGGGCGGACACCGGACCCTGACCCCCACATGCTCCGGATCCTGGCGGTGGTCTTCCCTGACCTGGATGGGCAGCTGAAGGCCAGACAGCAGCAAGGAGGGGGTAAGTGCTAGCCTCAACTGTGTACTATGACTGACATGCTCTATGCACTCCTTTAGCCTGGTTCCACTTCCACAGTACAACTGTCATGTCGTCCTGGACTCATGTCCCTCACTTGTGTCATGCCCCCTCCTCATCTGATACACAGGTGTGGCCCTTACAGTCTGTGACTTAGGTCACTTGGGTACTGTGTACTTGCAGTTACCTGTGGTTCAAGTTGGGGACAGCATCAGTTACAGGAACTTTGTGGTGGGCTGCATGGGTGGTACAATTGCTCACATTGCCTGTGATCTGACATGTACTCTGGGTATGGCTTTAATATGTGTTCCAATTGCTGCTCTGACTCACCACATGTCTGGGGTATGTGCCACACACCCATGCTGCTGCAGAGACCAAGGTAGGGGCCTCAGAACTATGTACATCATGTGTGTGACACATGCATAGCCACCTGCCTAGTGTTCTGGGTAATACCATGTTGCACATGGACCAGGACTGTAATGCCTACTCCGTACATCGAAGGCACTCTGTTCTCCCACTCCCGTATGTCAGCATACATATTGGGCATTGTGAGGAGTGCACTCAGATGTGTGCCTCTGTGTCACCGTGGTGTGGCCTTGCTATTTGGACTCCTGGAGTGTTTAACAATTTGGGGTGGCCAGCCATCTGAGTTGTGAATATGGGATCTGCACATAGGTCAATGCATAGGTCTCTGATCCCTTGACTGTGCACAATGTTGTATGAAACATTGAGGTGCCGGCAGCTTTGGTTCATTCTCATCAGACGGTGAAGTGCTCATGTGTATGGATTTGTGTTTGCAGTCACTCAAATGTCTCATTTGATTGACGTGGGATCATCTCAGTCCTCATGATGTGGGTGGCCAGGGGTGCACATGTGCACCTGTCAGCTACAGGGCTTACATTTCTAAAACTCCCTGATTGTGCCACAGTGCAGACTGGTGTTGTGTGTATGCACTGCCCCTGTGACAGGAGACAGTTATGACTGACTTGCCAGACAGGCCTGTGCCATGACATTCCAATCGCAAATGGTGATCCAGCAGTGGTGTGATATGTCCTGCATGCACACCATTGTTGCATTGACTATCAGGACATGAGGACATCATTGTGTCTGGTGATGGAAGCAAAACCCGCATATCAACTGAGACTTTGCCCATCACTTTTCCTGACACGTGTACAGAGTCAGTGGCAGGAGATGGCATGTGTTTGGAGTGACACATTTCCATGTATACTCTTGGATGTCCAACAACTGTGTATGTGGTGCATGTGTGCACATATGATTAGTCGCATACAACAGGCAGCAGACAGATGGGTGCATGGACAGGTAGGATATGTGTGGCATGACTGACTGTGAGGCAGACAATGGGCTTCTTGAAATCAGTGTCAGCACGAATTGCAATGTCTAGCAAATGATGGCAGGGCTTGCTCTGTGATGTGCTGTACTTACTGTGGTGTGTGTGGTCAGTACAGGTGACTAATGTTCCTCTGTTTATCCTGATTGTTTGCAGATACATCCACAGCCACAGGAGGAGACAGCTCCATGGACCAAGAGGAGCGGCAGAGCCAGACTGGGTCCACTGCAGGGGAGACCGAGGGACCCAGTGGCACGGAGGGTGAGGGGAGCCACACTGAGGATACCTCAGCTATGACCACCTCGGCTGGGGAAGACAGCATCTCCAGTGAGGACTCCCTTGTGGAGGCGGGTGTCAGCAGACCAGAGGCAACCTCAAGCAAGTCTGTCCCCGCCACCACCACCATCTCCACCCTCCCATCTGCTCCCATCCCACATGTCCGTGGACGCTCCTGTGTAGGGGAGCGTGTCTCCTTCATGCCAGGCACCGCACCCCCTGCCTCTGTCCCCCTGCTGCCCTGAGTGTGGAGTCTGTGGACTTGCTGAAACAGATCCATGTAGGGCAGACATCAATTCTGAGTGTCCTCCATGCACACACGGGTCTTTTGACACAACTGGTGTCATTCATGGAGGGCATGTCATCTGGCATGTCTGCCCTACATCGGACCAATCAGTCCATGGCCTCCTCACTGACGGCAGCAGTGTCCCTCCTGCAACAGTCCCTCGCCCCTCCTACCTCTGCCCCATCCACAATACCCAGCACCCTACCTGTCCCAAGCACACACACACCGGCACCGGCATGCACCAGCACTGACACAAGCAGCACACAGACACACACACCAAAATCCAGACGCACACGCACGCACAGTCAGGGAGTGATACCTCACTCACAGGGGCTGGGGCCCAGACACACACACACGCATCCACGAGCACTGCGCAGTCCTCAGATGCCTCTCCCTCCAAAAGCCCTTCCCTTACCTCACCTGCAACCCCCCCCTCCCAGAAGCTCTTCCTCTGTGAGCTTGGCCTCTTCCCCACAGATACACCTGACACGAAGTCCAGGCGGAAGAGGTGACCACCACACACAGAGGGGAGTGCCCCTCACACCCAGACACCCTCCCCCAGGCACAGGCAGACAGAGGACCCCATTCGTAAGTCCCCCCGGACCAGGAAGGGCAAGACCCCACCACCACCACCACGCAGCTCCACCACACAGTCTCTCTCCTCCATCCCCCAGGCCACCACTGCACAGGTTCCACCACCACACCCTGCCCCAGGTTCCCCCACACACCGATACCGCATCCCCAAACTGCTTAGGCCCTCCCCCTACCATTTGCTCTTTCACCCCAAAACAGATGCTCTGCCTGTTTGTGCCACTGGTGTGGAGACCGGGTCCCCCCTCTGTCCTGCCCACCTCATCTGCCCCCCTTCCACTCCCTTGGAGTTGTGCACTGCAGTGGAGTCCACAACCACCCCGTCTGACTCGGGCACTGCAGTGGGGACCCAGTCCACTCCATCTGACCGGCCCACTGCAGTGGTTGCAGCACCCACAACATCTGAGTTGTGCCCTACAGTGGTGCCGGCCCCCACTGAGTCAGACACCTCCACTGCAGTTGCCGGTGACACTCCTGCATCCACCACCCCTTCACTGCCTCCTTCTGGCATCCCCTGATCCTGTCCCTGCGGTGCCTGGCCTGCCCCTTGTATGCCCCTCCGAGGGGATGTCCCCTGTCCGTAGCAGTGCAGGCAAGCAATGGGTGACAAGTTGTCACGTATCACCCTGTTGGGACTGTGTATTTGGACTGGCCATTGGCCTTAGTTTCTTTTGGACTTCAAATTTCTATTTAACATTTGCTGAATAAAGCCTCTTTTTGTTTAATTGTGGTTTTTCTTTGGATGTACATGATGTAGATGAGTATCATCATGCATTAGCAGTTGTAATAGTGTTCAGATCAGGGAAATGAGGTGTTGCTGTGATGGACTCCATGTGGTCCATGGGATATGTGTCCTAATGTAGTCTGGATCTATAGCATCCTTTGCTGCAGTCTGAGGGTGTAATGTTCAGCATTTGACACATGGATGTACGTTTTGCATTTGTAAATTAACATCTTTGGCTTACACTGATGCACATCTGGTGTGCTTCCCACTGTTCAATGTTTCTATTTCCCTGACTGTGTGCCCATCTCCACTGGACATGCAGTTTAGCACATCAATGTTGAAGGACTCATCTGTGTATACAGTGCAACTTGCTTGACACGTGTTTAGGGTGTATGCAGATGACTGACGTGACACTCCCGTACCCAGGCTGATGTGAGCAGAGCCTTCAGTGTGTTGTAGTTGTTGACTCACTGACCGAGTGTTCTGCTGACATGTTTGAGTCGTGCACAGACAAGGTTTGGCACAGCGGACCTTCCACAGGAGTGGAGTGCCCTCATGGCAGTGTGTAATCCCGTGACATTGGCTGGGCACGTGTTGTGTGTTGTGTGAGCATGTCTGTGTGTGTTCCCTTCCCTTTTCCTACACAGGCTGTGTCCCTAGGGATGTTCCTGTTTGTGATGCTTGCTGAGTTGTCCTGTGTTCATCCAGCATCTTGGACCTGGTTTCTCCGGGATGTGGGTGCATGGCAAACTAATGTTCATGAGGTTGTCATCCCTAGTTGTCTTTGTTGTCAGGGCTGGGGATGTGGGCAAACGCAGATGGGACACAGTCAGGATTCCCCTTGGCACTTGTGGGTTACACAAGTCATGTGATTTACAGTTTGTGGTAGCTTTCAGTGATTGTGACACGTTGTGTGTGTGACTGCTGCCACTCCTCAGGGTCAGAGCTGCAATGTTGGAAGTTGTCTATGTGTGTTCTTTGTGTGTCACCTTGGCTTCTTCATTGGTGTGTGACTGTGGCCGGGATCCCATTGATTGGGGTGGATTTCACGTCATGCCCATGTACGGCGTACTGTGCAGTGTGTCAGACATTCACGAGTCTTGTTGACTGGCCATGTGTGATGGGTTTCACACCTTAGTTCCCACCACCCCCCTGGGATTGTCATGGGTGCATGTGCAATGTCACCAGTCCATGTGAGCTTCACAGCTGCACATTGGTGGAGATCAAGGTGTGTGGTGTTGAGTGTGTGCAAATGTGAGTTGTTGCACGGCTAGACCCCTACCTCCATATTGGCCTTGGCTGACAGGCCGTGCTGATTGATTTGTGCTTGTGTAGGTGTGATGGTAGTTAGTTGCTCAGGACACATGGCTGTGGTTCACAGTGTGAACGACATCTACCTTTGTCATCACAGTGGGATTATCATGCAGGCTAGTGTCACCACAATGTGGGGTCCCTGGGGGTAGTGCTGTGGTGGGTCTGTCTCTTGCTGTGTTAGTTGCTGTTCCTACAAGCTTGTGTGACATGTGTAATTTGGGCTCCCTCTCATCTAACAATGCCTGATTGCCCACATAGCGGAATCCGATCCATGAGTTACTTTTGTGTGGCACTGTATACACATCTGTGTAATTGGGATTCAGGCCTCCTCATGTGTTGTGTGGTTGCCTGGGGACACTGGCACACCCCCCATCACCTGTTGTGTTTGATATGCAGTGTGAGGCTGCCTGTTTGTGTTTGTGCATCTGCACCACTGCATTGGCTTATCTTTAGTGTTGCATTGGCTGTATGTTGTTTGGTGGATTACCCCTGCTGTCCCTGGGACTCCTAGGTCATCAGTCAGCACAATAATCATGGTTTGTATGTCCCATTGCTGCCATGGTATGGTATTTGTTCACCTCACATCTACAGTCTCCACAGGATATCTACATTTGTGTGTCCGTTGGTGCAGATATGTGGGTCTGCATTATGATGGTCATTTCTGTCATTGTGTAATTGATAAATGTTGACAATGTCAGCCCCCATGGGTGATGTTTGTCTGCACATGGCCAAAGGTATGTCTTATTTGCACTGCACTGTTTGCCTCACCCAATCTATGTTGCTATGGGACACATGCACTACTTTGCCACTGATGTGTTTGTTGTTGTGTGACCAGGAATCATCCATGCTGTTTCGCAGTTGCAGCTTTTTTCCATGGCAACACTTACCTTTTGGTCACTGTGATGATGGGGCTTTAGACCCCATTGCCACAATGTTCTAAATGTGCTTCAGCTATGGACCCCACACTTACAATGTTCTAAATGTGCTTCAGCTATGGACCCCACACTTACATTTTGGACACTGTGATGATGGGGGTTTAGACCCCATTGCCACAATGTTCTAAATGTGCTTCAGCTATGGACCCCACAATTACATTTTGGACACTGTGATGATGGGGCTTTAGACCCCATTGCCACAATGTTCTAAATGTGCTTCAGCTATGGACCCCACACTTACATTTTAGACACTGTGATGATGGGGGTTTAGACCCCATTGCCACAATGTTCTAAATGTGCTTCAGCTATGGACCCCACACTTACATTTTGGACACTGTGATGATGGGGCTTTAGACCCCATTGCCACAATGTTCTAAATGTGCTTCAGCTATGGACCCCACACTTACATTTTGGACACTGTGATGATGGAGGTTTAGACCCCATTGCCACAATGTTCTAAATGTGCTTCAGCTATGGACCCCACACTTACATTTTGGACACTGTGATGATGGGGGTTTAGACCCCATTGCCACAATGTTCTAAATGTAGCTTCAGCTATGGACCCCACACTTACATTTTGGACACTGTGATGATGGGGCTTTAGACCCCATTGCCACAATGTTCTAAATGTGCTTCAACTATGGACCCCACACTTACATTTTGGACACTGTGATGATGGGTTTTAGACCCCATTGCCACAATGTTCTATATGTGCTTCAGGTATGGACCCCACACTTACATTTTGGACACTGTGATGATGGGGGTTTAGACCCCATTGCCACAATGTTCTAAATGTGCTTCAGCTATGGACCCCACACTTACCTTTTGGTCACTGTGATGATGGGGGTTTAGACCCCATTGCCACAGTGGTCATGGTCTGCTTGCATTGTGGAGGCCACACACATTTATGTGTGATACATGTGATAGGGGGTCACATTGTATGTTCATTGTCATGTTCAGTGTTGTAGGCATTTGACACTGACTACACACACTTGTCATGATGTTGGGGTGATGTCTTTTCTGACATTCCTTATGTTGGAGTATGCTGGTTGTGTCATGCATTACCCATCCTATGAGTGGGGATGGTAGTGGTGGTAGGCATCCAGACCCCCATGAGTGGGGGTGGTGGTAGTGGTAGCCATCCATCCCCCTATGAGTGGGGATGGTAGTAGTGACAGGCATCCAGGCCCCCATTAGTAGGGGTGGTGGTAGTGGTAGGCATCCATCCCCCTATGGGTGGGGATGGTGTTAGTGGTAGGCATCCAGGCCCCCATGAGTAGGGGTGGTGGTAGTGGTAGGCATCCATCCCCCTACGGGTGGGGATGGTGTTAGTGGTAGGCATCCAGGCCCCCATGAGTAGGGGTGGTGTTAGTGGTAGGCATCCATCCCCCTAAGGGTGGGGATGGTAGTAGTGACAGGCATCCAGGCCCCCATGAGTAGGGGTGGTGGTAGTGGTAGGCATCCATCCCCCTAAGGGTGGGGATGGTAGTAGTGACAGGCATCCAGGCCCCCCTGAGTAGGGGTGGTGGTAGTGGTAGGCATCCATCCCCCTATGGGTGGGGATGGTAGTAGTTACAGGCATCCAGGCCCCCATGAGTAGGGGTGGTGGTAGTGGTAGGCATCCAGGCCCCCATGAGTAGGGGTGGTGGTAGTGGTAGGCATCCATCCCCCTATGGGTGGGGATGGTGTTAGTGGTAGGCATCCAGGCCCCCATGAGTAGGGGTGGTGGTAGTGGTAGGCATCCAGGCCCCCATGTGTAGGGGTGGTGGTAGTGGTAGGCATCCAGGCCCCCATGAGTAGGGGTGGTGGTAGTGGTAGGCCTCCATCCCCCTATGGGTGGGGATAGTAGTAGTGACAGGCATCCAGGCCCCCATGAGTAGGGGTGGTGTTAGTGGTAGGCATCCATCCCCCTAAGGGTGGGGATGGTAGTAGTGACAGGCATCCAGGCCCCCCTGAGTAGGGGTGGTGGTAGTGGTAGCCATCCATCCCCCTATGGGTGTGTATGGCATTGGTGATAGCCATCCCGCCCCTATGGTTCTGCTGTTGCTAGTGTACGTCATTTCTGCATCCCTATGTGTGTGTGACATATGTCGGGTACGTGTCGTTTGTTTGTGTTGTGGGTGTTTGACTTACCGTCTGCGCCGTACGCGTCCGTACCGGTCCCGGTAATAGATGTAGAGTATTGGTAGGACCTGCGCGATGGGATTCGTGGTTGGGTCGTCTCTTTCGGGTTTCTCGTGGCTTCGACTCATACTCGTCGCTGGCTTGTTCGTCTCGTCGCCGTGGATCGTCTTGTGGCGCGAATCGGAGCTTATGTACAGCTCTCCCGGATGCTCTGACGTGCCGGACGTAGCGACGGGTTCGGCACGTACGGAAGGCGCATCGTACTAGTCTGGCCGGAAGGTGCTGTGTATTTGCTTCCGTGCGACTCGATTCGGCGTTTACGGATCCGGCTCGGGCGGGGAACAGGAGCTGAAATGGGTGAGTACGGCTTGCTCGGAATCTGTGCTGTTATGCGCATCGTACTTGCTCGTTCGGACGACTGTTCGAATCGGTCGGGAAACACGCGTTCGGCTTGGTTTTTTTCCGGACGAATACTGTTAGGTGCACTTCCGGCCGAGATCGGAATCGACCCCTGAGTTGTTGGTAGCTTTGTTCTTTTTGGATAGATTGTAATAGTTTATGTAGAGTAGTTTGGGTTCTGCCTGTTGTGGCTTGGAAAGCGTTGTGCCATCCTTCCACAGCATTATTTTTTTTAGCTTCTTTGTTTAGGGTACTGTTATATACATTCCACCATGGAATATGGCATTTAGGCTGTCTCTGTGTCCAAATCTGTGTAGCCTTCCCACCCAGGTATCCTCAAAATAGTCAAGTAGGGTAGTTAGTTATTGCTCATTTTGCTAATTTTGTTGGTAGTAGGCACTTTCAATTAATAAATTGTAGTGTTCGGCTACGTCAGTAATTGGGACGTATGCTAGTGCTATGAGTTTTTTAATTTGATATGCAAAGGTGCTATTTGTTGCATATTCTACACTTAGGGCCCGATTCCGATCTCACTAGGAAAGCCCTCCGTACGACCCAGATCCGGAGGGTTTTCCAAGCGAGACGGGCTCCTGGAGTCCGAACGAGTGAGCACGATGCTGCCGTATGCTTACGGACTCGGTTCCCTCGGACTCCCATTGAACTTTATGGGAGCCTGTGTACAGACATGTACACAGGCTCCCATAGCAGAAAAGGGGTGGGTGGGGAAAAGCGTACACCCTGTGGTGGGCACCCCATGTTGCCCATCACACTGTGCATGCCTGGATCGGGGGACCCATGGGCACACTCCCGTAACAGATTTGGAGGGCCCCGGGTGCAAAGCTGCCTGCTACGGCCCCCGAAGTACGCTTCCGACAGCCGTTTCGTCTCGCTGACACCGAGGCGAAGCGGCTGTCCGAATCGTGCATCGTACTCGCTCGGTTGGAATTCGGCTCCATTGCGCGGTACGATCCGGCTGCGAATGAGTCGTACGGAGCAGTTCGGGTCCGGAAACGATTCGGTCAGCGCTTATGCTATCTTCGCATCGTACTTGCTCGTTCGGACCCGTGTACGATTCGGTCGTAAACAAGGGCTACGATCTGGATCCGGCAAAGCCAAATACGATTTGGAGGCCTTCCGAGCGACATCGGAATCAGGCCCTTAGTGTAGATTTTTGGAGGTGTCTCCAAATGCATTGGTTAAAGTGATAATAGCAACCTTGAATTGCTGTGTGAGGGTAGTTTTTTAGTATGGCTTGCATCATTGACTGTTCAAAGTCAATGATCATTTTTTGGGGGAAAGTAATTATTGGTTTCTTGTTTTACTTTGGTTAAAAGTTCAATGTAGGTGGTTGTTTGCTTGTTTGCTTGTTTGGTAATAGAGCATATATAAAGGGGAAGTTTGTATTTTGATAAAGTCCATGTATTGTATATAACCGGTAAAATGGTTTGGGACATATTTTAAAAGTCCCATCCATCATCCAAGTTTCACAGTTTTGCAGTTTCAGTAGATTTGTGGAGTTCCAAATATTATTATTCTTTTGTCAGCTGCTTTATTGTCATAAAGAAGAAATTGTTCTTCATTATGAGTAACTGTGAGTTCAGGTGGTATTTCTACTTCAGCAAAAGTTTTGGGGATAGGTGTGGTGGTAGCAGTAGCTTTTTTAGTTCTAGCAATTGTTCTTTTTAGTGATGCTATTGAGGGCATTTGGGCAGTTGCATGTTGTGGGACTGTGGGGAGCATGTCTTTAAGTTTTTCAGATCTTGTGCGAGCTTCTTTAATATTTTCTAAAGCATTTCGAACTTCAATTTCAGCTACGTTAGGGGGGTGGTTATGCTCTCTAACATATAGTACAGTTGTTTCCTTTGTTGCAGCCCTTCCATGACATTTGTTAGAATAATATTTACTACATTTCCAGTTAACTTTGTCGCCTGTTTGCTTGGGTGTACACATAACCCATATAACATAATAAGAATTTGCCCTTCTGGGAAGTAATGAATTGGGCCCCTTCAGTCATGGTGATGCTTCAAATGCTAAGAGAAATGTCTATAAAAATTATTCAAAATATCACTGTGCTGTGTTATCATCTAAAACATGTACATTGTCAATTTAATACTTACAATGTTGTACTTGAAGATTTTTTTCAATGCTGATGCTTTTTCTTTGCTGTTTGCCTTTAGTATTTCTTTAGAAATTTCTGTTGAAAAAAAGAGTAATTTTAATACATTTGTTTAACTGTGTTTTTAGTGAGGGGGGGAGTTGTGCTTAGCTTGCACTACTGTTTGGCATTTTAGAAAACTTGTCTTAATTTATATGCGTTTAATACTAACTTTATTTGCAAGTTGATATTTCACACTGTTCTGTGGTTTTTTCAGTGTCTTCAGAATTATCTGTAGAGGAGATATAATTTTAGAAATATATATTAATTATTTTGTTCCTATAAAAAGTGCTTTGAGAACATTTTCAGTAGCAGTACTTTTAAAATCCTAATTTACTTACTTTGTGGAGCTGGAATAACATTTTTCTATGGTGCATTCCAATGTTGTGGCAGCAATCCGGTAGAGTTTCTCCTTATTCTTGCTTTTTTGGTTGCAGTGTAAAATAATGTTTAATTTTCGTGTGTTTATATAGTGTTTCATTGATTGTTGTTTTAATCTTATTTGGTTATTTCAATTGTATGTTTATTTCATTGGTTGTTATTTCTTGTTTTAATTAATTTTGCAGTTGTTTTCCATATATGGAAAACGCTAATTAAGTTTCAATTACTCTGTTTTTTTTTTAAAGTGGTATGGTATATTATATGTCATTTATATTCTTTTAAATCTTAAATAATATTTGTTTAGTTTAGATATAATGTCTGAAGTTGTAAATAATGTTGTGTATGTAATAATTTTCATGATATTATTTTTAAATGTTATTAAAATATGTGTTAATCGATTAATTTTGTGTGCTGTGTGTGTTAATTAATATTTTTATATTTTTGGGGTAAGTATTGTGTTATTATAAATAATTTTAACATGTTGATATATTTTTTTAAACCATAATATTGTTGTCTATTTTTTGTCATCGATATTATTGTAACTTTGTATGTTTTCTTAATATGTTCGATATTAGTTATCACGATATTTTTGGTTCAATAATACTGATATCGATGTAAATGTTTAACGATATTTTGGTGTCGATATTTGTGTATTTTTTTAAAATAAGTATAGTATGTTGATATTAGTGTAATCAATATTTTTGTCCCGATATTTTGGTAGGTCGATATTATATCTGTCGATATTATGTCAGTGATTCGCTCTGTTCATGACCTCACATATTACATCACTTATGGCATGTTCTATGACATCATTTATGGCATCACTGATGACATCTCAAATTATATTATTTTTCTTTTATATACATACTATTTGTTGTAAAGGCATTGCATCTTACTGGATGTGTGGTAAAGGCATTGCTTTTTAATGCCTGCGTGGTAAAGGCTGTTTTCCATGCTGTACGATCCATCATTTTAAACTTGATTTATAGGCTTGCTATTTTCTGTTTCTGCTAAATATTACTGTAGTGCTTAGAAGCAGAGATAGGGTGTTAGGATGCTAGGAACTTTCTAACCATGTTAGGAATGTTCACATTGTTTCAGCTTGCCATGTCATGCATTGCTGCATTTATATTTTGATTCTATTTCATTACTGTTCACATTTTATTCAGTAGACTTGATTTTAGTAATAAACATTTAAAAGTTATACCACATGTTTCTTAGTGCTATTTTGAGTATGTTATTCATTTATGAAAGAGAATTTGGCGTTCCATTATGTCTCCTCAAGTAGGACTAATAATCATGACAAGGAACAGCCATCTACTCAGTATTGCTCAGTGGTTTATGTATGGGTCACAGTCCAATTGAATTTCTAATTCATGTTGGTGCCTAGAACTAAGGGGCTCATTATGATGGCGGGCGGACATCAGTCCACCCGCCATCATAACGGTGATGGGACCGACCGCCAGACGTGCGGCGGTCCCACCAGTGCCATTAGGATGCACCCGCCATACTGGCGGGCGCATCCTGGCCTTTTACCATTGCTGACGGTGCTGCTGGCTGCAGCACCGTCCGCAATGGTAAAAGAGCATGCACAACATTTCCCTGCACCACGTGGCAGGCACCACGCGGTGCCTGCCACTTGGTGCATGGAACTGCAGGGGGGTACCATGGGTACCCCACAGAGCACCCACCCCGCAGGGGGGGCCCGCAACAGGCCCCCAAAGCCAATCCCCACCAGCCTTTCAATGGCGGCATCGCCGCCATGGAAAGGCCTCTCCAACACCCACATCCTAATATGGCGGATGGTGCCTGCTAGGCACCGCCACCATATTAGTGGCCCAGCTCCGCCCGGCAGGCAATCGTAACGATTGCCACCGGCGGAAAAGCGGCGGACGGACTTTGCGTCCGCTGCGATACCCACCGCCATCCTAATATGGCGGTGGGTAAATCTCCTTACGATGGCTGAACGATCGCCACCGCTGGCCCGGCGGTGACGATCGTTCCGCCATCATAATGAGCCCCTAAATCCTTGAACAAGTGGGTTAGAAATTCAACTCCTGGTGGTCTGAGGGGGACTCGCTGATCATGACAGGGTAGAAATGTTGACTGGTCGATCAGAGAATGCATAATGGATGCTTTCCTTTGCCCCAGGGGCAATAAGGAATTTAACAGTTTCAGTTAACTGGCACCAGTGGTGGCAAAGAGACACGTAGCAATGAACTGGAAAGGTAAATCTTTTCCCTCAAGCACCAAATGGCAACAGGAGGTGCTAAGTTGAGTGGGCTGAGAAAGCATTCTTCTACATAAAGAAGTGTGGTGGGGGTTGAAAAAAGTGGTCTTTGCCCTGGACTAAGAGGCGATTCTCTCTGACTTTGGAAAGGAGAATGGAGAGTAAACATAATTAATCTGGGGAAGTTCTCAACAGAGGGACATTTTCCTTCAGGCCTAATGTGGGTGTAGGGAGGTTTGCGGCAGTCCACCTAGTCATGTACATTTCAACAAGTAAACCCCCTCTCTTGACTATATATATAGCTATCAACCTCTTTCAACTTGTAACATAAGAGGTTGGATGCACGCACACAATAGAGGTAGGTGGACCATACAAAATACATGAGTTGGCACCGGAATAAATAGTTTATTGAGGTTGGTGATGACAAATTGTTAACTATATGTTGTTAAGTTATTGGTTTCTTTAGTTTTTTTCTTTTTTCCTTATAGTTTTCCAACTTACTTGATATCTATTTACTGCTGGTTTATCTCTTTTGTCAGGAAATAAAGAGGGATAAGCGTTATATCTCTGTGATGATGAATAATATACCCATCCCCCAACTGGCATAACACTTCAACAGAGTTTCCAGTTCAAGCAATGTATGTCAGGCTGTTATACTAGGCAGGGGTGGATGTGCTGTGTTAATGGAAATCAATAAAATAGCATTTTCAAAAATAGTGTAAGAGTAAATTAAATGTGTAAATTACTCAGAACTGTATGCTACCCACAATATTCTGTTATCATCTTATATATGTATTGAAGAAGAGAGTTTGAAACTTTGATGGGAGCATATTGAAGATGTAATCAAATTGTGGGACTATTTTAATTTTTGTTGTCCCCATAAGGAGAGCTGAAGTTTTGTCTATTTTAAGAAATCATTGGTGTTTTTTTATTAGATAAGTGTTATTTTTTGCAAACAGTAGTGTTGAGGTCATTGCCGATATGAATTCCCAGATATTTGATTGTACTTGAAGTCCATTGGAATGGATGACCAACTATGGAAAACACCAGAGTATATGTGTTCAGAGGCAATACTTCACTTTTTGACCAGTTTATTTTCTAACCAGAAAATCTTCCAGATTTGGAAATGAGATTGCGAACATTGGGGATTGAGACCTCTGTTTTGACAGCAACAGAAGAATGTCATAGTCACAGAGTGACAATCTGTGCTCAGCTACTGTCAAATACCATTTCTAATTGACGGGTTTTAGCTGCCAACAGTTGTAAGGCAAATAAAAACAAACACACCAATAGAAGGCACCAATGATGGGTGCCCCCTGTGGATTTGAAAATGGGCAGACCTTAAACCACTGCTATTGACTGCTGTCATGGGTGTCCAATAGAGCCACTGTTTTCTTTGTACACATGTCTGTTTAAATCCTGCCCTCTCTAATGTTTGAAACAAGTAAAGCCATTCCACTCTATCAAGAGACTTCTAGACATCCAGAGAGAGGGACAGCTTATTATCTTGGTCTTGCTTCACATGCCAATCAGATAGAAGAAGATCCTCATATGATGATTGGAGGTTCTCACTGTCACAAACCCTACCTGATTCTGATGTATAGTTAAGGGGATGCATTGCAGCAATTTTGTTTGCCAGTATAGATTCAAGAATTTGTATATCCGTGTTTATCAAAGATATAGGTCTGCAGCTGCCACATTGGTAGAAAGCTTTCTCAGGTTTCAGGAGGAAGAAAATGGTAACTCAATTAAAATCTTGCATGAGTCCTCGCTTGCTGGCCACTTCCTTAAAGCTATTGCACAGTACTGGGATGAGTACTTTCATGTTAATTTGATAGAATTCGGGGGGAAAGTGTCTTCTCTTGGGGACTTCCTCACTGGAATGTTTTTAATAGCTTCAGCAATTTACTCTTCTATTATATCCTCTTCCAATTCTATAGCTGCTTCAATAGTCAGTCGGGGGAGGGATACATTGTGGAAGAATTATTCTTCTTCAACTTTGCTGGTGCTGTTTGATTCCAATGTGTATAGCAGTTTATAGAAGTTAGGCAAATTCTGTGGAGATCTGTACTGGATTCCAAAGTAAAGATCCCATTTTAGAGTTGATAGCCAGCATTGAATGGGCAGAGTTTTGCTGTTTCATTTGCATGGATAACAACCTGTCTGCTTTTTTTCGCTTGTTCGTTTGAATTTGAGTCTGGATAATACCCACTCAGGCTTTGAGGTAAATAGTCACTGAAGATCAAATTTACCTTTAGTTAAAGACTTTGGGGTATATTCACAAGAACGTGTGCTAAACATCTCCAAAAAATGTTAACGCAACTTTACACTTCGCAGGAAAATAATCCCGTGTTAACGTGGAATTCACAACACGGCGGTACCATGCGATAGTCTCCTGAAACCGCGGACAATGTCCGCGATACAGCCACCGCGACGGCGATAAAAACACAAACCCCAACACCAAAAAACGTGCGATGAGCCCATTCGCGATGAGGAAATCAGCGATAAGCAGCGCCAGGCCTGCCATACACACACGCAGGTGGGAAAATCACTACAAAAAGAGAAAAAACACACAAACACAAAATGACCAACACCGAAGCACCATGGAGGCGCAGAGGACGAGCGCAACCCCACAAGTACCCCGGACAACCAGCCCGGGACCCCGGTGACAGGGAAAAGCAAAGACAAGAAGAAGAGGAAGATAAAGTACAGTCCGCAGGAGAATCGGATCCTGGTCACGGAGGTGATAGAACACCATCAACAACTGTTCGTCGCCTCCAATGTGTCATTGGGCACCAGAAATGGATTATGGCGGGCCATCGTGGACAAGGTGAACGCCGTCGGAGAGCACAAGAGGTCAATGGACGAGGTCAAGAGGCGATGGAATGACATCAAGCGCAAGACCAAGGAGAAACTCGCAGGCAACCAGAAGGCAGCAATGCAGACTGGAGGTGGGAGCCCAGCGCCACAGCTGGAGCTGGATGACATGGAGGAGCTGGTGTCGACAGTCATCAGTGTGGAGACCGTGGCAGGAGTCGGGGGACCGGACACTGCTCGACATGACACAACACCACAGCAACAGGGTGAGTAACCACCAGGTACTGGGGGGACAGGGGGAGATGGCCACAATGGCACACATGCATAATCAAGCAGAGCACAGTGCACACCCACAATGACTCTGGATCATGGCCCTGATCTACACACTGTCACAGTGTACATTGCCATGCTGTCTGAATGTCAACATGTACCATGCGGCCACATACAGGAGGACACATTGTAACACAGCATCTCCCCTTCACATTGCAGGGGCACCATCAATGCCACCTGCAGAGCAGTCCCAGCCACTCTTCACTGATGACGAGGAGGACACCACCAGCATCAACACCCAAGCCCTCCAAGACATCATGGAACTCATCCGCCACTCACCTCCAGGACCAGGCCACCCCAGCTGCATCGAGGAGACCCCACCCACTCCACAAACCACCCAGCAGGAGGCACCCACAACCCCGACTGTCACCTAAGACCCCCCAAACAACACATGGCCTTCCAACGCCGTGTGTTGGAGGTCCAGAGGGAGATGGCTGAGCAGGTGCGGGTGGGGTTTGACCTCAGGGCTACCAAACTCGATGCCATCCATGGGTGTCTGAGTCCCATCAGGGACCACCTCCAGTCCTAACGGACACCCACACGCCGCTCCATGGTCTCCAACGAGCCCTGGCTGACATTGCTGGAGTCATGACTCGGAGACAAGAGCACCTGTCCGCTCAGAGTGGCTCCAGCGATCTCAGCCAGGAGATGGCACGCATGCGGCGGCTCATGGAGGACATGGTGCGGATGGAGGCGGAAAGGATGGCAGCCACCGCTGCACATCAGCGAAATGTAGCTGGGATCTAACATGCCCTGCATGTCCTCATCATGGCATTGCTGCCACAAGGCATGGCGATGATGAATGCTGCTGCCCCCACACCATCCACATCTCCGCCCCCTGGTGTGTCAGTGCCTCCCAGTGCGGCAGGCGTATCCACTCCGGCACCTGACGTGTCACTGCCACACAGTGCGGCCAACAAACCTCCTCCGGCCCCTGATGTGTCAGTGGCACACAGTGCCGCAGCCGGTACTGCAACACCCACAGGTGGGGCAGAGCACACATCCGAGGACGAGGATGTGGATGGGATTGAGATCAGAAGGAGGCACTAGCATTCATTTCCGCCACCTTGCCTGTTTCTGCTTGGTGCCGCACATGGCCCCATGACCTTCCACTGATCCCCGATACACTCCGCTGCATTCACCTTGGACCGCGACATGGACTGCCATATTCTGTTTGATGACCAATGACACAGTGACCACACTGCGGACTGTACCCTTCCTCTTCCGCAGTACTTGTCATCCCCGGATGGACTCTGGCTGGCCCTCCACGGGCCCATATTGTGAAGTGGGGTTGGCATGGACCTGTACTGCTCCAGCTGCAAAACTCCACCGGATGTGCAATAAACATCCAGAAACGCACTGCTGTGTCATATCTTTCATCATTCATGTATGAATGTGTGGATGAATGTAGGGACAGTGATTTTCCTTACATCAATGATGCTCATCTAGTGGGATGCCAGTCACAGTGTGCTACATTGCCGATTGTGTTCCGGGTGCCGTAGACACTACAACAGGGACACACGCATTAGTCACTTCCTTGTCCGGACATGGACTGAACCATGCCCAGAGCCCCCGAGTCATTGTTGCAAGCCCTACGCTGGTCCGGCGTACGGCAGGCCAGACCACTCCGCTTACGCTCAGAGGGGGGCCACATAGCTACATGTCACAGGCGTACACGCTGGTGGTATGCAGGTCACTGGTCTAGTTGTCAGCATGTCACGGCCACTCCCTGAGGGCAGGTTTGCACACACACCACACCCATCCGGCACAGGCGTCACAGACCATGTGACCCCGCCAATATAAGGGGCCGACAACGTCACATTCCCCACTGTCGGTGGTGATTGGATGTCGGACGCTCCACGGTTCTCAATCATAAAGGGCCCATGAGTTGCTGCGCACAGGTTGGTCGTACCCGAAACCTTGCACCTGTCACGGGCCTACCACCACGTGGCGCTGACTGGGGTTGCACATGGTTAGTGGCACCCAAAGCCTTGCACCCATCACGGGTCTACCACCACGTGGCGCTGACTGGGGTTGCACAGGGTTAGTGGCACCCGAAGCCTTGCGTCCGTCACGGGCCTACCACCACGTGGCGCTGACTGGGGTTGCACAGGGTTAGTGGAGCCGAAATAGCTGAGCTGGTGTGCAGCCTGCGATGATGACGTGTGCACTGATGTGGTCTCTGCCATTGATGCCTCAGGACTCAGCGTCATGTGTGGGACCTGCTGGGCCACGGGGCGGCTCCGCATGATGTGGACCATGGCATGGTGGCGGGACCGGGGCCTGGAGCTTGCACGGGCACGTGGTGTGCCCACTGGTGGACACACACTGGCGGCAGGTGAGCAGTGGGCCCGGGGTGCGCAAGTGCGGACAGCCAGCACTGGCCGGCGGGAGGGGGTGGGGTGTGGCTGCATGCGTGCGCAGGGACGGACAGGCGTTGTTGCCGTGTGCTGTGTGATGGACTCTGCCATGATTGACTCTGGCCTCAATTACAGATTGCAGACCTGGTGGCTTGCAGTGTATCCCGGCACGTGGTTGGAGACACACCGGTGGCAGCAGGTGTACAGTGGGGCCTGGGTGCGCAGGGGCGGCGGTGTCTCTCTCTCTCCCTTCCTTTCCTTCTCTCTCTCTCACTCTCACTCTCTCTCCTTTCCTTCCCTCTCTCTCTCACTCTCTCTCTCTCTCCCTTTCCTTCTCTCTCTCTCTCTCTCTCACTCTCCCTCACATCTTTTCCTTCTCTCTCTCTCACTCTCTCTCCTTTCCTTCCCTCTCTCTCTCTCACTCTCTCTCTCCCTTCTTTTCCTTCTCTCTCTTTATCTCTCTGCCTTTCTTTCATTCTCTATTTCTCTGTGTCTCGCTCCTTTGATGTGCACATGGCACACGTTCTGATTTTGTGCTTTATTTTCCAGGCTGTGACATCGAGATTGTCCCGGACGGACACGACAGGTGTCTTCCGCATTGGTGTTTTGTGTTGTATTTCAATAAAGTTTTTGGTTGTTACTTCAGTGCTGTGTGACTGTTTCTCGTTCTTCTGGCCACACATGTGTGTTATTTTTTGTCAATATGCGTCATCATGCGCTTTTTGTGGCTCTTGTGTCGTGCATGGTATGTGTATGTCCGGGGGGGGCGGGAGGGGGGTGCTGGGGGTGGTGGCGGTTGATGTTGTGGCCCTCATGGGTATCGGAGCTGCATGATCATTGTCTCCATGGCATCTGTAAGTCTTCAGGTGTGGCTCTTGGCTGGGCTCCCTTTCATGCTGCAGGTAGTCGTCCTGCTTAACACCAGCAAAAGGCAGGTGTTAAATCCCTGGTGCTACCGCGGCTTATCGCCTGTTTTTGGTTCGCATCGCAGATCTGGCAGTTCGTTGTGAAAGTGGTGTTGTGGTGTTTTCGTGTGTTTTTGCACGGGAACGCCTACTCAGCATCTCATTAGGGTTAGTTGGTGGTGTCACCCGTGGAGGTAAATGTTGAGGCGGTTATCGCGGGAATACTTGCGTTGTCTGCAGTTTGCAACCCCTTGTGAATGGGGTGTTAAATCTGTCACCACTTTTGTTGCGTTAAGTTGGTGATAACTCGGAGATACGTCCTTGTGAATATCCCCCTTTAATGTGTCAGATGTGGGCGAGGTCCTATATTTACAAACAAGCTACTTAACTTGATTTTCTAAAGGTTATTGAGCATGGACCAATTGATGTTTGCTTATTGCTAGTTCCCTCATCAGTAGATGTCTCATTAGATGCAGCCCAAAGGGTTGTGCTGAAGATACCGAGTGTTCATTAAGATGCATGAAATCTTTGGGGATCTGTGGAATTTTTTTCTTCCCTTTAGGTTCCTTAAATTTTAAACTAGGCATCCTCCAATTTTTTGGGGATGGAATGAGAGGTGTTTATCCACAATATCGAGTTGCAAATATCGTCTTACAATAATATTGTTGCCTTTATATTGTGAAAGTGAAACAAAAATATTGTTGTCAGGAACATCGCAGTTGAGGCTATAGTTTTTTGCGTTGTTTTTAACATTGTAGTTCAAAATATTATTGTATATAATATAGATGTGTATAATATGTTTTTTCTATATTATTGTAGAGTTATAAATATCATAGGTTTTGAATATTTTTATTAGCATTTTTAAATATTTTAAGGAAGGAATGTTGAATTCTTTTGTTTGAAAGTATTTTTTAGTAATTAAGGGGCCTATTAAAGTCCGCCCGCCACCGTAACGGTAAACGGGACCGACCGCCAGAGGTGCGGCGGTCCCGCTAGGCCAATTAGGATGCACCCGCCACCCTGGTGGGCGCATTCTTTCCATTAACATTGCGGCGGGCGGTGCTGTAAACAGCACCCGCCGCAATGTTAAAGGTGCATGTAGTGCATTGCAATGCACAACGTGACAGGCACCGCGCGGTGCCTGCCACCTTGTGTATGGCAATGAAGGGGGGTAACACAGGTACCCCCCAGTGCAGCCACCCACCCCCCCGGACCCCAACCGGCCCCCGAAGCCAATCTCCGCATGCCTTTCCATTGCGGAGTCTCCGCCATGGAAATGCATGCACACCGCACGCATCATAATATGGATGGCGGTGCCTGCAAGGCACCGCCACCATATTGTGTGCCTTTTCATCCCGGCCGGCAATCAGACCAGCGGAAAAGCGGCGGACGGTCTTTCCGTCCTCCGCGGTGCCCCTCGCCATACTAATATGGCGGGGGTGACACAGGGACATTTGGCGGGCGGATCGCCACCGCCGGCCGGCGGTGACCCCCGCCGACCCGGCGGTGGCGATCCCCTCCGTTATCCTAATGGGCCCCTATGTTATTTTAACTAGATTTTTTTCATGTATCATTTTACTGGATGGAAGAACATTTTTTTTGTTTTTGTTTTTATAGAGGGGAAGAGTGGAGAGTAATTCAGAGAGTAATTTTATTTTTATTTCTTTAATAAAAACATTTTTTATATGTAATTTCATATTTTTTCGAACATTTTGCTCTTACATTTTACATAATTGTTTTTATGTAAAGCCATTTAATAATTGCTTTCTTTTTTATTATTAAATATTTATATACTCTTATTAAAAATGTAATTCAATATTTGGTATGGTTTTACTTTTATTTTTATGTTTTGTAAAAATAAATGTCCAATATATAATAATTATTTGTAATTTTAGTGTACTGTAATTTTGGTTCTGTGCAATGTTTATGTTTATGTATTAAAAAATTACATTTAAGTTAGTGGCTAGATTTAATTTAAAAAAATTAAATTAGTGATATTATAATAGTTACAAATATCCTTGCATTAAGAAAATCTGAAATACGTAAAATTAAATTATTTTATAATTAATTTATGAATGTATTTATATATTTATATATACATTTGACTTAATTAGTGGTATAATATATATGTATTATAAATATAGTTAAAAAATACTTATTCAAAATAATAATATATTTACATTATGGTTTGGTTAAAGTAGGAATCATTATTATACACCCATAAAAGACCAGCACTTTCCCCAATGTAACTGAGATTGGAGTGGGAATAGTAAATATAACCCTTTCTGTGTCTAATGATTTCCCTGCTGTAGCTTAGAATGGAGTATCAATAGTAAATCTACCCCCTTTAATGTCCAACTCCTTCCGCAATGCTGCTTAGATTGGAGTGGGAATGGCAAATCTCTGTACCTTCAATGTCCAATGTTTTTGCCCAATGTAGCTTGGATTGGAGTGGGAACAGTAAACATAACCCTTTTAAAATCGGACACCTTCCCCAACGTAGCTTATATTGGAGTGGAAATGTATCCCTCTTTTTTCCAACACCTTCCCCAATGTAGGTGATATTGGAGTGGAAATAGTAATGTATCCCTCTTACAGACTAATGCCTT
Source organism: Calotriton arnoldi (assembly GCA_963921515.1). Lineage (NCBI taxonomy): Eukaryota > Metazoa > Chordata > Amphibia > Caudata > Salamandridae > Calotriton > Calotriton arnoldi. The sequence goes on from CAWUFW010000311.1 coordinate 3,333,685, forward strand.
CCCCAACGTACCTTAGATTGTAGGGGTAATAGTACATTTGACCCCTTCAATGTTTATATTGAAGTACGAATAGTAAATCTACCCATTTTAAAGTTAACACCTTTCCCAATGTAGCTTAGATTGGAGTAGGAAAACTTCATCCAACCCCTTCACTGTCCTTCACAGTCCAACATTTTCCTAATGTAGCTTAGATTGAGGGTGAATAGCGAATCTGCCCCTGTTAAAGTCCAGCACCTTCCCCAAAGTAGCTTAGACTAGAGTGATAATTGTAAATCTAACCCCCTTCAGTGCCTAACCCTTTCCCCAATGTAGCTTAGATTAAAGTGGGAAAAGTAAGTTTATCCCTGTTGAAGTTCAACACATTTCCCAATGTAGCTTAGGGGCCAATTACGAGTTTGGCAGTCTTTCTGCCATACCGCCGCCATGGCGGTCCCAGGAAGACCACTGAGTCAGCAGTCTTCCGTCTGCCCTATTACGATGCATGTAGCCTGAACCGCCGACTGCGTTGATGGAGTATGTCCCCACCTGCGCCACTGCAGACTGCAATGTTGGCCATGAGTACTCCGCCCCCGTCATGGCAGCTGGTCCCTGCAGAGCCGATTATAAAAACACAGATGTACTGGCGGTCCCCTGCGGTGTTTCCCTGACGGCAGTAGTCAACCGCGGTATACTCTCAGCAAAGCACCACAACAGTGGCCATTGTATCGATACGAATACAGCACACCTGATGTCCATTGGCCAAGTGGTTACACCTGCAAATCACACTATAAAACACACCCCATTTCAGACCATGATCCTTTGGAACTCCACTGCAGCACAGCAATGCAGAGCAGCAATTTTGGTTAGATAAGGCAGCCCTTTTTTCCCCTATCCCTTTCACCACTCTCCACACTTTTTTGATGCACATTTTTCTTACATCCCTTGGTGCATTTCTTTATTTTTTCATTGTCACTTACTTTCATTTCTAGTTATGCAACGTTAAACAAGGTCAGAGGCTGACTTGTCCGTCATGGTGGATGAAGTCATAAGAGCAGAGCTACAAATGTTTGGTACCCAAGTCTAGCATGCTGCCCTCTGTAAGAAGAGGGAAATGTGGTCCAGAATAGTCGACAGAGTGAATGTTGTAGGTACTACCCTGCACACACAGGAGGAAATTAGGAAGAGGTGGAACGACCTTAGGGGGTGTGTTCCCTGACCACCAAGCAACACCTGGAGGCCCAGAGGACTAGTCCTCCCAGCAACCCAATACAACTATTTCCCTGGGAGAAGAATATCTTGGCCATCCTACATTTTGAGGGCTTGACAAGAATATCTGGGGGAGTGGAGTCTGGTAAGTTACACCTCACTAACTGTCACAACACCTCAAAGTCCTGTTTTGTCTCAACTCAGCTTTTGCCATGGAGTTGTGTAAGTAGTTTCCTAACATGCAATACCTAAAGTATCAGAGATGTTGGTTTGTCTCTGTTAATGTGTATTTTTGCATACAAGATCATATGTATCAATCTCCATTAAATGACACATGTTGGAACAGTGTCTGTAAGTGTTTTACTATATAAATATCATTCCAGGACCCATGATATATGTCAAAATATAAATGTATGGTCCATCCCAACTGCATTTTGGCAACAGGTAACCATTTTAAAAGTGTTGACAAGTACAGATGACAGGATGACATTGTGATTGTGCCCATTTTCACTTGTCTGACATACTACAACTGATGTTCATGTCTCATGGAGTTAACCATTTTGCAAGTGTTGGTAAGTAGAGATTGAAATGACTACAAGTACCATGAGGCCCTGTTTCTGTGACTCAAAACTTCATGAAACTGTGATTGTGCCCAGTCTCACTGGTTTGACATGTTACAACTGATGTAACATGCTCATGGCCTGAGCAATCTACATATAGTGTTCAACCCAGAGATATTTCTGCCTACTTAGCTCTATGTTGTCCTGGTCACCTCAACTCAAACTATTGATGGCCTGAGTGGCACCATACCAAGTGTGTAGGCCAAATATTTGTAAGGCATGAAGGTAACTCAGCTGATTGGAAGTGGCAGGTGACCCATTGAATCTGCACTGCCCACATGATGACTAATGCTAAATATACAACCAAGTTGTTTTATCGCCTGTTGTGTACTCGACTAGGCCTTGGAATGGTCAGATACACATGTTACCTCTCCAATGTGCCGGCTTAAATGTTTTGGAGATTTCATGCTTATTCCTTAATCCAAAATGCAACATCTCACAAGATCTAATGAGCTGCTTAATTCAAGTACATGTATTTATTGTCTCCAAATGCCTTGTTAACAAGTTCAATACCACTGGAATATATATCACTATAGTAATCGTTACCTATTTTGTTATTCCTAGGTTTCTACTTACTGTGTCACAAAACATTTGGATGTAGATACCACACTCCACTGATAACAATATTCTCTACTTCACAACATGTCGATCTGGCAGAACACCTGGCCAGAGCTTGGCCACCAAAGAGACTCCCACTCCACCCCAGGATCAAGCCCTCAGTGATGACAACACTCCTGGAGATCTGGACATTCAATATGTTGCTGGTCCTTCTAGTCAGCCTGGCAGACAGCAACAGTGAGTCTCACTGTGCCCACACCTACACCTTCCATCCCAGCTGCAACACCTCAACCAAACTCAGTCCCCCCTAACCTGTGTACCTAGCACAGTTACATCCATTGTGTGCCCCCAGTGCTGGATCCAGAGTTGACAGTCATCGCCCATCTAGAGAGGAGCCAGGACCCAATGAGAGAGGGCACCCTGGGCCACGGGCACTGGCTCTTGGGGGTAGGGGTCATGGGGGGGTACTGTGGGCCAGCTGAGTGAGGCCACTGGGGCCACACATACCTAAGCCACCATCAACCAAGTCTTGGGAGACTATCAGGACTCCCAAGGTGTGATAGACCAGGTATTAATGGAAATCGAGGAGATGAATCAGCTGCAGAGGGACAGACACCATGAGATGCAGGCCCATAACACCAACTTGGGCTCTCTCATAGGGTTCTCCGAGGACATCCACACACACCTGTGTAGGGATTTTCCAGCACCATCTACCTCTTCCTGTGGTCCAACAACATTGGGCTCTCTACATCTGTGGCAGCCACAGGAAGGGAGGCCCTGCCAGAGGAAGACATACCTGCAGACACCCCTGTCCTACAGCCAAGCGGGGACGTCCACACAAATTTCCAGGAGGTGCAGACATCACCACAGTGAGCAAGAAACCTTGCACCTAAATTCCTCCACTGTGTGTAACACATTCACTCTGTGGACTTTTTCTGGACACATTTACATTTCTGATGGGAGTAGTATTTTGGACATTGGACTTCAAACAATTTGGCATCTACAACTATGATTTCATTCACCATAACTGACTTTTTACACTTTTCTGTTTTCATGTTTGTTTTTGCACAATGTTTTATTTTCTCCATGTTCACTTCAATAAATATACATAGTCTGAAACTCTTTTCCTGCTGTAGTATATCTCACATCTAGCAATGTATACATGTACTCCCCTCTGAACTTTGCATTGCCAAAATTATCAACTTGTGTAAGCATGGATATGTTGCATGTAGATAATGTTTAGCTCAGGATCACAACCATGTCTCACCAACACATACATATTCTCATATAACATCTTTATTGTAGTGTACCAACAATAGGCTGGCATTATGTCAAAAACATAGCAAATCAGACATGACTCAAATATTCTGTGTCAGTGATCACATTTTCAGGTGCAGACCTTAACAACATGGAAGGAGAGGATATATCAGACAATTTCCTATTGAATAGACAAAATGAAATTGTTCAATGTCATCAGCTGGAGCCCCTGAGTTCCAGAGTCACATCTATTTAGTGTAGTAACATTTGTTGGTCCCTACATAGGACAACCATGTTAGGGATTATTGAGCACTATACAATATGTATTTTACATCACCATTGTGATGTGTAATGTGTGTAAACCCCTAGATTTTAGTTGGGGTGTATGCAACCATCTATGCATTGATACATTTCATGGTACCTATGATATTGTCATTTCAGACCTGGTTACATATTACACATACAAAATCCAATTTTCTTTTTTTTAAAGTTGTAAATCATATAAATAAAATTCAAAAAGTAATTCAGAACTAAGTTAGTTATGTTGTTCTGTGAGCCATCAAAAGTTATGATATTTATAACCATTGTCTACCATGTTTATAGCCTGTTGTATGTCCTAGATTGTGTCCATATATAAACTTTATAATATTCTTTACATATTTGTGCAATGAATGATAATAAGTTTTTTTGACCCAAGAACTCATGTTCTTCCTTAATGGAAAACTGATTAGACTTTGCCTGCTCCCAGGTTCCTTTTAACTCCTTGCACACCCCTTAGTACCTAAAATGGCCGACGGAGTAGGAGTGATATCCGGAGGCTCCCTGGGTTTGGGATCGCGATCCGCTTAGATCTGCTTAAATCCCTGTATTACCCAGCCCACCGCATCGAATTGAACCCCTCTCACTCCTGACATCGCTTTATAGAATATTGTAAAGCCGTAAACTGCAAGATCTTCGACAATCAGCATACTTCAGCTGCAACTACGTGAAGCCAATACCACATCGAATTTAACCCCTCTCACTCAGGTACTCAGCCAACTCGCCTGCCTTTAGTTAATTCCTCCTTTACTCACAGTTTTCTTGCTGCCTGCTCCCCCATCATTTTTTTTCTTTTTTCTTTTTTTCTTTCTGTCACCCCCCAGTCCCCCTAGACCCCTTTTACAGTCTCCCTCCGCCAACTTCTCCGAAGTCCATAATAATGGCACCTTAATTATCCGTTCCCAACTTATTCTCCCTACCCACTAGGTCTCCTATCTGCCATTTTAAACTTTATCTGATAAATAAAATTACCCTCACCTCCATAAACTCATCTTTGGGGCCCCTTCCTCGCTCGGACACACTTTCAGAATGGAGATAAGTCCCGACCCCTCAGATCTAATGCCTTCATCATCAATTAACCGCCTAACCTCTCCAGACATGCAGCCAAAAAACACAAACATCGCATACTCAAAGCCAGACCCGATACATTAATCTCAGACATCTACTTCTGTGCAAACAAGGGTAGTATAGTTAATGACCTCATCTTCTATACCAGAAAACGAGCATGCTGGAGGAATGTTATCTACTCCATGCTTCGAATATCAGGCACTAGGAAAACACCTCATGGTCTCAAATTAACAACGTCCCCCTCTCTCACCTTCAACGCTAATGCCACTATCACCCTCTATAATAATGGTATCATCCTTATCCAAGCTTCTAATGTCCACCTAGCCATGATGGTCAACATCTTCCCTACACTCAAAAAGGCGGTCTCGGCTAAATCCATTGACCCCTACCCACACCCTACCACTACTTTGGACTTAACCAGTCCTCCCCCCACCACAGCCGGGAGGTCCACACTCTCCCTAAACCATCCTCCCCCCTTAGTTGATCTTAGAGCCTCTCAGTCCCCTGTCAGACTGACCCATTACACTAGACCACTGACTCAGAAGGCGGGCAGGCCTACTGGTTCGCTCTTCTCGCCATTCTCCAGTCCGATACAGGCTGATTCTCGAGCTGATAGGTTCCCTCTCACCCTACCGCCATTGCACTCAACGAAAGATCCCCCTTCCTGCATCTCTCTTTCTATGCCACCTGCTAGGCCAGAGACCTGGTAGCTGCCCTTAACGGACCATGGTCAGCCAAACCCACTCAACCCTTACTTGACCGTCCCTGACTCACAGGTCAATGGCCTCCCCACCCTCTCACTTTTACCAACCTCTCTATCCATGCATCTTGGATCACCGAAAGTCCCCAATGACCAATTCCCCCCTCTGGAACCTCACAATACTGCCTTAGACCTCTCTGGCACACATCGAGACCACTCCTCTCCACCAGATCTCCCCACACAACCTCTACCCCTCACCCAGCACTCAGACCTGGTGGCGTGCATAGACGATATATCCCTCCAGTTGCACCTTCTCACCGTCGAACTTCATGATTTGAAAGCCCTTTCAATTGAACATCTCCCCTTGTTCAGCTCCCTCCTCTCTCTTGTGAATCTGCCCAGAACCCCTGCTAGCGTTAGAGCTTGCCTTGGCCAGCTTTCCCCCCTCTCTATCTCTAAAACTGTACCCCTTCCTAATGCACCCTCCTGCCCCAGAAGATCGAAGGCCTATCTCGCGTCTAACGATATCGATGACTTACTCAACTCTTACTTGCTTATTCTAGACTCCAACAAGATTCCTCTGGGGCTAATTCAAGCCATTCACGCTAACCCGAACAGAGAACCCCCCACAACCTCAGAGTCATGAATAATGACAACCTCATGAGAGTGAACATCATACAGACCCCTCCCCCCCATACACCGGTACAACTTAAATGTGTACTACTCAATTGCAGGTCAGCCAGCAAACACGCCTCTGATATTTTCGACCTCAACCAACACAATGAGATAGACATCATCATCCTCACTGAAACTTGGCTCAATCCCTCTTCCACTCCTATCCTAGACCTCCTAGTGCCTCCTACCCATGACATAATTCGTCTAGACAGAGCTATGAAGTTGGGGGGTGGACTAGCTTGTATACATCAGAGCACACTCTCGGTCTCCCACTCTGAGTCCTCAACCCCATCCTCCTGCGAATACCTTTGTCTCAACATCTCGAATAACAACCTTCCGGTGTGCAAACTGCACACATTTTATCACCCCCCTGTGGACAACCTCCCCTTCATCGAACAATTAATGGAAATCATCTCTGTCAATGTCGATTCAGTTATGTCCCAAATCTTCCTCGATGATTTCAACCTTCACTGGTCTAACCCCAATGACCAAGCTGTAACATGCCTCAAATCCTTCTTAAATGATCACGAGTTGATTCAACATTGTGACCGGCCAACTCATAATGAAGGAGAAATTCTGGACCTCATCATCACCAAAGGACACACCATCACACTGGATACCATTACCCCTTGCGATTGGTCCGACCATCACAGCATCTTCTTTTATATTAACATGGAGGTGTCTCTGAGGAAGGCTCAACCAACGAAATCGAAGATCTGGAAAAGGGACCTCAGAGACATCAATACAGCCAAACTAGCAACCCACTGTAAAGTTGCCCCCTCCTCCCAAGTTGACATGTCTGAGGTTCTGTACTCACTGACTTCTACAACTCTACTATCTCTAGCATCATGGATTCCATTGCTCCACTCCAACAAAAAAATACCTCAACAAAAATATCCAAACCGTGGTTCAACGGCAACTTAAACTCCGAACGCTGCAACCTTAGGGTGATCGAACGATCCTGGAGATCCAAACCATCCTCGGACCAGCTAAAAATCCTTAGATCGGCAAGAAGCTCCTATAACAAACAAATCAAGAGCGCAAAGGCCGACTACTTCAGATCCCAACTTAATCAAGCCGCTAATCGCCCCAAGAAACTTTTTGAGCTGGTTAAACAACAAGCGGTGGAAGCACCAAACCGCTCTGACTCTGGAGTCAGCCCACCTTCATGCGATGATCTGGCTGCCTTCTTTACTGAGAAATCAAGGCTCATCAATATTGATCTTGATGCCAGGAAGGCTCTATTGCTATCCCATGGGTCTGCGCCCCCGGCCCTATTAGAGAAGATCGAACCAATTAGCATGAGCACTAAGAACAATGCCTCATGGGGCACCTTTACTCCCATCAGTGAAAGAGACATTAACAAGACTCTTCAGAGTATCAACCCATCTAATCACTTCAGCGACCCGCTGCCACCTTCCATCTTCAAAGAAATCAAGGATGTCGTCACCCCCATCTGGACAAAGATTGTCAACGCGTCTCTGTCACAAGGCACGATACCGGAGTGCCTAAAAGCAGCTCAGGTAACACCTATATTAAAAAAAACCACAGCAGATAGTGCTGACCTTCACAACTTCCGCCCTATCTCTAACATCCCCACTCTAGCCAAACTCCTAGAAAAATGTGTCCAATCTCAACTCTGTGCTCACATCGAGAATTTCCAGCTCCTGGACCAACATCAATCTGGCTTTCGGAGTGGGCACAGCACCGAATCGGCTCTCACTCACGTTATGGATGACATTTTAAAAATGCTTAATCTAAATGAATCTTGCCTCCTTATCCTCCTTGACCTTTCCTCTGCATTTGAAACTGTTAATCACGACAATCTCCTATTCATTTTGGAGCACAGGATGGGCCTTTCTGGTCTGGTGTTGCAATGGTTCTCATCCTTCATCCACCACAGATCCCAAAGAGTTAAGGCGAACCACTCTCTCTCCCAGCCATCACCAGTATCCATGGGGGTCCCCCAAGGGTCCGCCCTATCTCCCATACTCTTCAACTTGTTCTTGGAACCACTAGCCAATGCACTAAATTCCATGGACATTCTCTTCCATATGTATGCGGATGACACACAACTTTATCTGAAAATCTCTTCCCCGGATAACCTCATATCACTCAACACTACCCTAACGATTACTCAAAACTGGTTAACCGAGAACCACCTCCTGCTCAAAACCTCCAAAACAAAGGGGCATATTAGCAAGAAGAGGCAATAATCATCGCTAATCCTGCTTAGCGTGATTTTTTTTATCGCCGGCTATCGCTGGAATATATCGCCACGCTAACGCTGTATTAGCAACGATTAGCGCTATGGCGATGAATATTCCAGCGATAGCGGAGAAATGGGCCAACATCGCTGAAAAACCAGCGATGTTGCATGGAGAAAGGAGAACACCTTGCTGATACGACCCTGTGGTCGTATCAGCATAATCCACCCCCCATGTTAGGTATGGCTAACACCTGCTAATTGCAGGTGTTAAATAAATGGCGATGACCCCGGTTAGCGCGACTTTTCACGTCGCTAACTGGGGCCATGGCCACCTTGCTAATAGGCGATAGGCCTGTTAGCGAGTGTTTAACAGGTTTGTTCGTCGGGAACGCCCACTTTGCATGTCATTAGCGATAAATATCGCTGACATGCAAAGCGGTAAAAAAACGGGCGCTAATGCCCGCAAACTGTCGCTAACTGCTGTTAGAGACAGTTTGCTGATAGGGCGATATAAATATCGCCGCTTTAGCGGCAAAAAGTGCCGCTAAAGCGGCGATAGTACCCTTGCTAATATGCCCCAGAATTCCTTCTCATCTCTCCTCCGAATCACATCCCCAAGTCAGACCTTTGGATGAACCACCTCACAGCCTTCAATTGCCCTCCCCTCATTATTGACTCAGCCAAATCTCTCGGAATCACCCTGGACAAGCATCTGAACATGAAGAATCATATTAGCAACATGTGCAAGGGAGCTAATCACCTGATGAGGATACTCAGGAATCTCAAACCTTTCCTCCCACAAGCTGACTTCAAGCAAGTGGTCCAAGTGCTTGTTTTGCCGAGGCTAGACTATGGCAGTGCTACGCTCTATGGCCTCCCCAAATATACCTTGGCCCCACTAAGGGCTTCATTGAATGCTGCTGCCAGATTGGTTACGGGTACCAAAAGAAATGCGCACATTTCCCCAGTCTTAAAATCCCTAAATTGGTTGCCTTATGAAGCAAGAATACAGCTAAAGATTGCCTGCCTGGCTCACAAAGCCCTCCATTTCAAAACCCCCAGTTATCTAGCGCAAAAGCTAGATTTATCCGGAGGGGGTAGACTTTCAAGGAGTGCTAACTCTCTCCTCCTAAAACCACAGATCTTTCGCAAAAAGAGAACATGTCACCGTGCTTTCTCCGGCTTTGCGCCGAAGATCTGGAACTCTCTCCCACCGGAAATATGTAGAATCTGCTCCAAGGTTGCTTTCAAATTGGAAGTAAAAAGATTCCTTATGAACAAGTTCTTACCTTAAAAGGGTTTTGGATCGTCTGCTCTAATGCATTAGACTTACACCTTTAAGCCCTGCACTGGGTGCTATTCTTTTTTTACTAATCATTTGCTCCCCTCCTAGCACACTATGTACCAGTTATTGTCTTATTTTTTGTTTACCCCTTTTGTTTTTAACTGTTTTGTTAGGTATTCATATTTGATATATGCTTTGTTTGATATTCCTGCTCGATGCCTGTACTGCAATTATTACCTTCCTTTCCCTCCAATTGTGAAGCGCTCTGATATCCTTCGGGATCATGTTCGCGCTACATAAAAATTTACAAATAAATAAAAATAAATAAGTATTCTTCAACCAAAGAATATTAAGTACATTAGAAATATTTACACTTGCAGGTTTAAGTCATTAATGGACAACTTTCAGTGTGAATTCCCATTATAATTTGGCAGATAAATACCCAGCTTTTACTTTTAGGGATAACACCAAATTTGATTAACAAATATGAACTGGACATGTGTGTGAATTTTCTGAGTTTACTTAGGGCCTGATTACCATCAGGCCATAACCCATGGTGGAGGTGGGGTGGTGGTCGGGGACCGTCGCACCAGTGGTCCAACCTCTGTATTAAAAGTACGCCGGTCGGACCATTTTGGGACCACTGCAACCACCAGGGAACCGCGTTTGGGGCAGCAATATGCCTGGCGGTGCTGCTGCGGCACCGCCAAGCACATTTTGAGTTCCCCCACCACCATCCATGGCGGTGAGCCTGCCATGAAAAGGCTGGTGGTGGGGAAAACATGGTTTGCCTCCATGTGTGCATGCATGCCCAGTTCCTGCACGGCATGGACTAAACAGTCCATGCCGTGCAGGAACCTGCTTTGGCGTTCCCATTGCGGCCATGGGAAAGCCAAAGGACCGCCAGACCAGGAGAAAACTCCTAATCTGGTGGGCGGCCAGTGGTCGACCTTGGTAGTGTGAGAGCGGGCAGTGGCCTGTCACCCCGCTCCTGCACCGCCAAAGTCGGAATCAGCCCCTTAGTGTCCTTTTAGTTAATGATACATACTCATCATGCATTATTATTCACTAACAAAATATTTTAAGAATTAAAAATATTAGAAAATTCATATTTGGAGACAAAATAGGACTTATAGATGATATTGATTGTGGACAGTTGTTACGTATTATATTATATTTTTTATGTATTTCAGAACTAAATACATCTTTGTTATAATTCCTTTTTGAATTTTTATGAAATACAATTTATGGTTCTTTATATGTTTTTCCCCCAGTATAGCCTGTCAGAGTTGTTTTTTTTTTATTTTTATTTTTTTTAAATTTTTGCATGGGAGGCAAAACCAAAAACCATATACATCAACATATTGTATTTTCAATACAAATACAGTCTTGTCACCAGGGAAGTAGAGCGAAAAGAATACATAGTAAAAAAACCCACAAAATCTAACATTCAATCTTAGCTCATTCCATGCCACACGACATTAAATCTCTGCATCGAATTTAGGCCTCTGACTTTAGCCAGGGCTTTCTCCCTCTCAAAGACCTCAATAACAATAGCCCACCATTCTGCTGCACTACAGGGTTTTGGAGAGATCCAGGCTCTAGAAATAGCTAATCTAGCAGAAACTATAATTATAGATAATAATGCGCGACGTGCCTGATTAGCATCCTCCTTATAACCCAGCATAATCTCCTCGTTAGAGAAAGTCAGATCTAATCTAAGGTGATTTTTACAGACTAATATAACCTCCTGCCAAAAGCCCTTAACTGTGGACAAGTAACAAACATATGGAGAATACTAGCCCCATATTCTCCACACTTAGGACAATTCGTCCTATTACTTGAATAGTGAGTTCTTGATTGCCCTCACCTAGCTATTTTATTGGGAGTATAATACAGCATACACACTGTTTTAAATTGTTGTAATCTCAAGTTAGTAGACCAAACAGCATCTTTTAGCATACAAAGTGCCTCATCCAATTTTGTAGGAGTTATTTCAGTCGCAAGGGTTAAGCTCCATTTTGAAGCTAGCTGCAGACAAGGATCAGATCTATCCTGGCAAAGGAGCTTATATGCCGCACATATTGTCTTTTTCCGAGGTGGTTCATGTAAAAACGTCAATAAATCCTGAGTCTCTATTGATTTAAGACCGTGTGAGTTCCCCAAAAAATCTCTAAATTGTAAATATTTATAATAGTGTTGCCGTGGTATCAGAAAAGTATCCTGCAAATTTTGAAAAGTTCGAAAGCCATCACAATCATAAAAATCTTCCAACTTATCCACACCAAGTCTAGCCCACTGCTTCGCAATCCCATCATGACAAATGTCTGGGAGAAGTGGATTATCCCACAAAAGGAATTTCTTAAAGTATATCGGTAAAAAATACCTAACAGCAATTTCTCGCCAGATAGAAACTAGTCCCCTGACGGTCTTGAAGCGTACCCTATTAGAGTAATTCGGATCATGGATCCGGTAGAGAAACCTACAGCTGTCCTGGTCTAATAAAAGTTTATGATTGAAATCCTGGCCCCTGTTAGTGAAAAGGCTACGTAACCTATTCATGAAAGAGGCCCAGTAATATAATTTGAAATCAGGAAGTAAGAGACCGCCTTGATTGAATGGGTACTTTAAAAGTTTAATTGCACGGCGAGTACGCTTATAGCCCCATATAAAGCTGCTCACGACCCCATCTAGTTTTTTGAAAAATAAATTGGAAACTCTCAATGGAATTGAACAAAATAGGTACAAACATTTCGGGAGAATCGTCATTTTTATAATATTACATCTACCTATCATACTTATGGGTAGTTTATGCCACTTCTTAAGTTTTTTAATGACATTGCTCAGTAAAGCGTCATAGCTTAGTTTAATTATTCTCTCAATCTGGGACGTAATACGAATGCCAAGATGAGTAGCTTCAGGGCATGTTCCCATAACAGGGTTATCCGGTTTAAAATTCAGTGAGACCTGAGTTTTGTTAGCATTCAATTTATATCCAGAAAAAGACCCGAATTTTCCTGCTTCTTGTATGATTAATTTTAAAGATTGGCCCGGATCCGTCGTAAAGATAGCAACGCCATCTGCGTAAGCATTGACTTTTAATTCGTTGGGTCTTGGAGATAATGGTAAAATATTTTTATTGGCAAGTAAAACCCGGATGAAAGGTTCAAGATATAAAGCAAACAGTAATGGGGAGAGAGGGCATCCCTGGCGCGTACCCCTACTTATACAAAAAAGTCTAGACTGTGAGCCAGCATAACTTAATTTAGCCTGTGGCTTACGATAAAGCGCCTTTACCCACTCCAAAAATCGGCCTGATATTCCAAATGCAGTAAGAGTAGACCAGAGATAGCCCCATGCCACTCGGTCGAAAGCTTTCTCTGCATCCAATAATATCATACCCAAATTAACACCGGATTGTTTAGCTAAATCAAATGCCATTATAGCAGTGTTAATATGTGCCGAAGTATCTCGACCTGCTATAAAGCCATGCTGTTGGCTAGAAACCAATTTGGACATCAACGGAGCAAGGCGATTAGCCAAAATTTTTGCATTTATTTTAGCATCTGCATTAATAAGTGAGATCGGGTGATAGGATCTGCAGTCTTCAGGTGGCTTTCTCTTCTTCAGAAAAAAAACTATTTTAGTAGTATCCCAAGTTGGAGGAATAATGCCCGACTCACCTATTTCTATAATGACCTTAATAAAGAGTGGAGTTATTATATCCTTAAAGATTTTTTAAAATTCAACAGGTATCTGATCTTCACCTGAAGCTTTACCCGAAGGGAGTGAAGACAAAGCCGTCCAGATGTCTTCTGACAATATCTCTGAGCAGAGTTGTGTAACATCCTCATCTAATATTAAAGGAAGTTCGGCCCTAGCAAAAATAACTAGAAACCTCCTCCATTATTATTGAATCTGATGGGGCATAAAGATACTCATAAAAAGATACAAAATGTGCCAGTATCATATGAGTTTCTGTAGGGAGGACATTATCTGCACCTTTAATTGTGATAATTAAACTCTTAGCCTTATTGTCAGCTATTTTAAAAGCTAATATCCTGCCCACCTGTTCACTGTACTCGTATTGAGTTGATCGATATTTATTATAAGCAACAGCCACTCTTTCCTTAAGTATCCCTGCTGCTAGCTCTCTTGCTTCTATCAATTTAGTATAAGCCTGAGACTGACCACCGTCCTGTTGACTAATAGCCATCGCATGGGACTGTTCTAGATTAATTAGCGCAGTACAAGCCACTGCTAACCGGCAGCATGCCGCTTGAGGAGAAGACGCTGCTTTACTAATTGATACAGCTTGACTTTTTATTTATAAAGTCTCTTGACGAATAAGTGTTGTTTGGACCTTTTCTTCACTTTGATTTCACCACATAGGATAATTTTAAGCCCAATATTCTGAGGCGTGAGAATTTACCAACCATTCTGTTATCGTGGCTAACTTATGCCCGATGAGGTCCAATTCTGCCACTGTTAAACTGACTATATAGGAGCCCTGACGAAGTTCCCTCTGGCAAAAATTGGGAATGAAACGCGTTGGCTGTGTGCCAGTTTTAAAAAGATTGATTGAATAAAAAGAAGCAATTCTGGAACAGATTTCGACGTGCGTGTATTGACTTCACAATGAGTGCACCTTCCATTTCCTTTTTAGAATTTGGCTACTACTGACACCTCCGGACGGCGGGTGTGGGAAGTGTTTGCACCTTCTTTTGAATCTATTGTACATGTGGACTGGATGTGCTTGACCTAGGTCTGCCGTTTGCCCTTTCTCTGTTATGGTATTAATATTAAAATGTATAAATTCCGCCAACAATTACCCCATATGTAGAATATAATCATCATCCGCCAACAAGTGGCATGGAAAAGAGAAAGAGCGCTTTGTATTAGTAACTGGTAACAATTGAATAGTTAACAGAATGGGATTATGATCTGACGTGATCTTAGGACATACCTCCATCTTAGCTGTATGCAAAACGACATCACTGACCCAGGCCATATCTATCCTTGAATACTGTCTATGAGGGTATGAATAATATGTAAACCCCAGGAGATTTGGAAAACCCTCCATGCGTCCCGAATATTATATAGACGTGCTAACTCCAAAATTGATGCCCGTACTTTCGGCATTCTTAAAGATTGGCCGCCGGGTAGTAGAATCAATGGTTTGATTCATAACACAATTAAAATTCCCCATGACTATCAAAAACCCTTGTGCGTCCAGTAGGGTTAGCATGAGTGATTTATAAACCTCGGAGTCATCCACATTAGGCCCATAAACAGCAACTAGAACGTATTTAATTCCAAAAATCTCAAGTTGAGCAATAGCCCATCTCCCCCTGGGGTCTGCTAAGACTTGATCAATTTTATATACAAATGTCTTGCTAGCTAAAAAGGCAACTCCCCTAATCGAGACTACCTGAGATGAACACACAACTATATTGTAACCAAGCTGTTTAAGCAATGCCCGATCTTTATATGCTAAATGAGTTTCCGTTAGAAATATCACATGAGGTCGATACATTTTTAGCTCCTCACGTACAAGTTGGCGCTTACGTCCAGCATTTAACCCAGATACGTTCCAACATAAACATTTAATTATCCCCATAGTATAACTGAAGATACCTCACAATCACTATATTCTCCTATAGTACCACCAATTAACAGCTCTCTCCCAAACCTTAAAAATATCAGTTCAATGCCCCTCTTGCTTTTACCCTGCACCAACACCCCCACCTCCACCCCCCCTCCCAACACCCACCCCGTATCTACAGAAAGGAATCACCCCCCTCATTGCTGTCACAAATAGACAGCATTGGAGGAAGGTCGCACACAGAGTGCCATCGAGCCGTTCGTCTAACCAAATTAGCAAAAAGCAAGAAAGTATATATCAACTAGAAATTTACTACAAGTGAGGAGACCACCAATAAAGAAAAAGTCTACACATAGGGAAGGGAAAAAAACCCCCAAAAGAAATAAAAAAGAAAAGAGGAAGTAGTATCAATTATCAATTCAAATTATTTAGAAGTCCCCTGTCACCATCTATTCAGAACTTCTCGAGCCTCCTGTTCCATGTACACTAGTTGTGTTTGGCAGTCTTTAATCATTTTTAAACGTCCAGGTTCCTGCAGGAAAGCCTGTGCTCCTTCGCCTTTTAAAGGATCAATGAGCTGACGTAATTTCCATTGTCTGTCCATTGTGGCCTTACAGAAATCCGATCTGACAAACACTGAAAAGGAATCCAGCCGAATAGGAGAGGTAGGCTGAGCCTTAATGGATACCGCTTGCTTTAATAAAAAAATTCCAAAATGAATAAGAAAAGGCCTAGGAAAGCGTCCTGCAGGTTTATTTGAGACCAGTGGCAGTCTATGTGCACGTTGAATTTGGCTATCCCAATCAGCCAAGTCTGGGAAGATTTTTTGAAAAAGATGGACAATATAGATTCGAGAGTCCGCACCCTCTGCTCCTTCCCGGACCCCAAAAAGTCGAAGATTATTTCGCTGTTGGCGATTCTCCACGTCCTCAATGTTTGCTTGCATAGCCCTGAGCTGAATATCGTGTGCCTCTGAAACTTTGGCTGCATTGATCACATGATCTTCTGTGTCAGCTACCCGCTGCTGCAGCTCTTTAATATCAGATGTAAGAGAGGCCACTTGGCTTTTTACCTCAGAAAGAGAGCACGACCTGCTGGCTCCGGGAAAAGGAAGATGGCTGACTGAAGCCGCCGCTGTGAAGCTCGTGCACAGAGCTGCATCACGTGCCGAGGCGCTATGCGGGCAGTAGATTTTGAATAGTGGCGTTGCGGGGGGAAAAAAAATGATCTGAGGACAAAGGAGGAGACCAAGGAGTACTGGGGAAAAAAAAGGAAAAGAATGTTTTTTTTCAAAAGGAAAGAAGAAGCACTGGGAGCCTACCTCTACGATTTTGACGATTTTCTGGACGTCGCAGTGGGTTTGGCTCTCTGCACGTCAAGGCTGTACGGACTCACGGCGTTCACCGCTTCTTTGGTTCTCTTGGAGCCATCTGTTCTCTGAAGCACTTAACTCGGCGCAGGTGTGCGCGATGGGGCCGCCAAAAGCATACATCCAGAGAAGCGGACGCGCTGGATCACACTCTGCTGCAGTGATTACTGAAACGGATGCCATAACCGGAGCGGAGGGAGATTTACACTCCTCTTCAAATAAAGGTAATCAGTTGCCATCTACCTCTAGAGTTTGCCATCCTATAATGAAGATACTACAGTCAGCAAAAGCCTCTGAAGTTATTAATCCGGGGGGACTGCCGCCTTCCCTCCTGAGACTGTAATGGTTGACACACTGATGGGGGCAGTATTACCAGTATTACCAGGTACTGGGGATAATGAACTGGTGAGGGCTGAAATTAAAACTGCTATGGGATTACCAATACTACACTCCAAGGTTGATAATGGACAAGATATGCCATAATTTGATGTAGCAATATCCCCTGGGGGCATGGTTGTTGGGTGTTACGAATCGACTGGAGACCACTCAAAAATGCAACCTATCAGCCAGATAGTAGCACAGTTGAATATTAGCCAAACCTTGCAGGACCAACAGGAGGAGGCACTGCCTCAAGGGGATACTACTTTGGTGAGCCCAGAAGTTTTTTTTTTTTTTTTTTTCTCATTTTTTTTATATTTTGTTTATTTGATTTTTATACAAAATACAAATACAAACAAAAGGAACCATAGTTCCAACCAAAAAGGCCAGCCAGCACATTGTTACAAAGGTACAAAAAGAAGATCATTGTACAATATTTCGGAATAGCACATGTAAAGGAGTACATCAGACTAGTGGCATGCGCATTCTGGGGGCATTACAACCATATATAGCAACACAATCTTTAATGCAGCCCATCACAAAAAAAGGAAAAAGAAACATCATGTATATTGTTGTTGGTGAACAAACAGCAGGAACTAGCCGAACCAGCAGTACCAGGAATACACACATGTGGGGAGTCTACAAGTACAATCCCCCTTAAACCAATGTTGAGTATCCATACGCCAATTATGCAGTCGCACTTGGGCTGGGAATGTAGGGGTCAGATCTGCCTCGCGCCCAATTTAGGAATGGTTCCCATATGTCCCGGGGCCTCGAGGTCACAGGCATTAGTTCCCAGAACACACCAAGTTGCGTGTGCCCATAGGTCACATCAGACAGCCAATCCCCAAAACTCGGAACCTTCTTCCTCCCCCATCTGATAGCGACCTGCCTTCTTGCGTACAGTAAGAGAAGTGTATGCAACTTGCGCTGCTTTGGCGGTGTATCCTTCACATACCCTAGAATACCCAGCATCGGTGTGGGGGCATCTTTCCTGCCCACAATCTAGTTAATCACGTTAAAAATCTCCTGCCAGAATTCGAACAACCGTGGGCAATTCCAAGCCATTTGGAGAAAAGAAGCCGAGGCATATCCACACCTCCAGCATCTGTCATCCTCCCTTAACTTCATGCGATACAGGCAAACCGGTGTTCTATAGTAACTGTGCAGAAATTTAAAATGTATCAGGCGATGCCTGTAGTTTGGGGGGAGTTCGTTCAGCTGTCTACAGCAAAAATCCCATTGCTCTTCTGTCAATTGAGGGTCAAGTTCACCGTTCCACTGAAACAGGGACTTCGGCTGCACAACTGGAGCTGTATTCTGCATACTTGTATAGAGACGTGTAACTAATTTGTGCGGTGAGGGCCACTTCAGTATCTGCTCTAGAGCTGGCAATGTTGGGGAGCTTCGGAAAGCCCGCCCATAATGCACGGCATGCAGCTTTCAGTTTATGATATACAAACAATTCTGCAAAGGGCACAGCATGTCCTTCAGCTCCAACAGGTGGGGGCCGAAACTCATCATTTGGATATAAGTCAGCAAACGTGTATAAATGCATTTTCTCGGTTAAAGTTTTACTAACCCCATCTTCAATGCAGGGCACCATGGGGTTCCGCGCCAACGGCACAGACGGCGCATACAATAAGGGGACCTTAGCTCTCCTCCGAAGCATATTCCACGCCCATCTCAGGGTGCCCGCCGTGTCTACATCTGTCCTGGGGCGTGGTGACCTCCGATACAATGCCACCCCAAGTGGCACAGGGGCCACCGCATCCAGCTCAGCCGCCACGTGAGGCTGATATGGCGTTCGATGCACCCAGAAGTGAAGAAACTGTGCCTGGGCACACAGAGCATACAATTGCATATCTGGCGCGCCCAGACCTCCCTGTCGCAGCGGAAGTGTCAGCAGGTCCCAGGACACCCGGGCTTGCCCTCCAGCCCACACCAGAGATAGCAGCTGTGACCGCAAACATGCGAAAAAATGTTGTGTAAGGGGAATTGGCACGTTAACAAACAAATATAAAAATTTTGGTAATATTACCATTTTGGTCAGCGCTATCTTTCCAGCTATGGAGAGAGGCAGTCTGGACCAGATTGCCACATTTCCTTCCAGCCACGTGTACGCCTTGCCAAAATTTAAAGTCCAAATTTCCTGCAGGCCTCTACTGATCCACACCCCTAGGTACTTGACGGCTGCAGCCTCCCACCTCAGGGGAAATTCAGATGTCACCATGGGAGTACCATCCGTCAGTGGGAAAATCACTGATTTCTTCCAATTAATGGAGATGCCAGCCAGCCAGCCCTCCAAATCTAATAAATTCCCTGAGAACCGGGTCTAAGTATTCCTGAGGTTGAAGAATGTACAGGGTCACATCATCCGCGTACAATGAAATAAGTAGGCTACGCGTACTGAAACCGATGCCCCGTGCTGTGTGGTGTTGTCTAATTCTGGCAGCCAGGGGTTCCATTGCAATAGCAAAGAGCAGGGGTGAGAGTGGGCACCCCTGACGCGTGCCACGCGTGATGGGGAATTTATCGGACAGCAAGCCGTTCACCCTGATTCGCGCTGTCGGCATGGTATATAACAGTTTAATATGACTAATAAACACGGGGCTTAATCCCATGCGTGATAGGATTGTAAATAGATATGGCCACTCCAGCGTATCAAACGCTTTGGTAGCGCCTAAAAAAAATTGCAGCAGCTCGCACATCTGGGTGGAGGTAGTGCAGTACCGAAAATAATGTACGCAGGTTATGTGACGTCGCTCGTCCAGGAATAAATCCGAATTGGTCCGGGAGTGCAATCATTTGGAGGAGCGGCTGCAACCTGTTTGCCAATAGCTTAGCATACATTTTTATGTCCACATTTATCAATGACAATGGCCTGTAGGAGTCCACCTCTGTTTCCGCCTTCTCGGCTTCAGCAGTGTTATAATGATTGCTTCTCTCATTGAAGCCGGCAGGACACCCGCCTCCAGTGCTTCCTCATATACTGCAAGCAGCCTAGGGGCCAGCTCATCAACATAGGTCTTGTAAAAAGCTGTGGTCAGGCCATCCGGTCCAGGGGCTTTATCGAGCGGCAAACTTTTGATGACTTGAGCCACATCCACCACCGTAATGGGGAGGTCCATATACTCTCTATGCGTGTTATTAAACCATACCAAGGCAATGGAGTCCAGAAACTCTTGCAGACCCTCTGGGCTAGAGGCCTGGGCGGTCGTGTATAAGGAAGAGTAAAAATTGGCGAACTCAGTCAGGATCTCAGCCTGGCCCCTTACAGTACCCCATCAGCTGTGTTGAGTTCATGTATGAATGTTGTGGACCTAGTGGGACGGATCATGGCCGCCAGTGTGCGGCCCGGCCTCTCTCCCTCGCCATAGCGCCTCGCCTCAGCATATTTGCTCAAAAATGTTACCTCTCGCTGCCATTCCTCAGCGAACTCTAGTAATTTCGCCTTTAGGAGTGCAGCTGTTTTTGGGTCATTTACTGAATAAAATTTGCCCTCCAGGTCTCTTATCTGTCTCTCTAAGCCAGCGATGGTCCCCCTAATGGCCTTCAGCACCCCGGCCTGTCTTGCAATGCATTGGCCCCTTATGACCACTTTGAACGCCTCCCAGAGCGATGCTTCGGTGTCCACCGACCCCGCATTCAGGGTGAAGTACTCTACAATGTCGGATCGGATCTCCTCCTTAAATGCCTCATCTAAGAGCGCGTGGGGGTGCAAGCGCCAGGTGAAAGCGCGCGGCGGCGCACCCGGCAGACTCAGTTTGAGCAAACAGGGGGCATGATCCGATAGCGAGCGCACCAGGTGGGTCACCTCTAACGTCCAGGTAGCAACCTCCCTCGACAACAACCAGTAGTCCAAGCGGGACCAAGCATTATGGTGGCTAGATATGCATGTCCCTTCCCTGACCTCCGGGTGTCTGGCCCTCCAAACATCCAACAAATCGCCATCTGAGATGATATCCTGCAGCGCGGCGCTAGCCTGCGGATGCAAGGTGCGGGCCGAGCCCTGTCTATCTGTAAGATCATTCAGCACTGCATTGAAGTCACCACCCCAGATCACCGCGCAACATCCAGTTGCCCTGATGTGTGCCCAAATCTCACGGAAAAATTCTGGAGAGTCCAAGTTGGGACCATATATGGCTGCCAGTACCACCAGAGTGCCACCCAGCCGCCCCCGCAATATTATGCACCTCCCCTCCGGATCCACATATGCTTCCTCTTCTTGCCAATCCACCCCTTTGCGAATTAGCACCGCAACTCCCCTTGCATAGCTAGAGTAAATTGCTGAGTATGTAGTCCCCCATCTGCTGTGGCGCAGCCTTTGTGAGGGCTTTACATTTAAATGTGTTTCCTGCAGATAGCATATGTCTATGTTGTGTCTGACCAAATAGGCATGTACAAGTCTGGCCTTCCTACCATCGTTCAGCCCTCTGATGTTCCATGTGAGGACGTTTAGTGTATTAACGTGTGGCTAATCTTAAAGGACGAACACGTAAGCCTTGCTTCCCAGCCGCGCAGCCAACTACCAACCCATTGTGTCATTCCAGGTATATTTTTTGCTGTGTGCTGGCAAACCCTCAAACAACTCAACCCCAACTCCCACCCTCCACCCACACCAACCCCCCAATCAGGTTGTAGCATTCTCATCCCAATTCTAACCTTGTAGAACACCAAATGTAGAGCAAAAAATTAAAGGGAGATCTCCCATGAGGGCGAGGTACAGCCGGCGTACTTCCCTGCCTGCACAGGGTGGCCGAGAGTAATGCGGGAAGGCCTACTACGACTTTTAGCAAATATAAAAGGTAAACCAAAAAGAAGTGAATATTCACATGCCCTGGGGAAACCACGCCCCGACCTCTAGGTCAGCAGAGTCAACAAGGCCCACACCACAACCAAGGACATCTCCCATCCAACATGCCTATTGATTTCGAACCACCCCACCCCCTGCCACAGGTGACATATTGCAGGATATACACACTAGTTCAGTCATTGTCACTGAGCCTGCTACCCGCATGTTCCCTAGTAGCACCAACGGATTTGGAGCTCTTCCCACCAACATGTTTGACGAACTTAAGGGCAGATTTCGCATCTGTAAAAAAATGCGCTGTGCCATCATGCGACACCTTGAGTTTAGCAGGGTATAGCAGGGAGTAGGGGATCTGCGCCTGCATGAGAATGCGCTTGGCCGGGAGGAATTCCCTACGTGCCGCCTGCACCGCTGGAGTAAAATCCGGAAAGAATGAGATAGTATTTCCCTTGTGCGTGATTTGGCCCCTTTCCCTTGCCAGTCGCAAGATAAGGTCTCTGTCTTGGTAGTTTAATATTTTAGCCAGGATCGGCCTCGGAGTCCCCCCTACAGGTGGCTTCGGCCCTAGAGACCTGTGTGCTCTCTCAATCACGAAGACTGATGACAGGTGGGGATCAAACAGTTCATGTAGCAGATCCGACACGAAGACGTCCATTTTGGAAATAGCAGTGGTCTCTGGAATACCAGTAATGCGGAGATTGTTCCTTCTAGACCTGGCCTCCAAATCGTCATTCTTGGCCCTAATAATACCCAGCAGCCTATCCATATTTAACAGTTGTTCTTTAGTTTCCATCTGGAAGTCGTGGTATTCTGTGTGTCTATTTTCCAGGCTATCTAATCTGGTCTCGTGAGTGTTCACCTGTTTCTTCACGGAATCCAATTGTTCAGTCAGGGTATCTAGCTTTGTGTCTATGTTCCGCAAGCTGGTGCGCATTTCCAGCATCAGAGTTCGTAGATCTTCACCACGATCCTCATCCTGGGAGCCATGCTGCGAATCCCCTTGGGCTTCTTGGTCTGGTTCCGTGTGCCTTGTTGACCGTTTGTTCTCAAAATTCAACTTGGGTTGCTTAGCGTCAGGCTTACCCATGTTGGTGACAATCGGTAGGCGACTCAGGGCGCACAGGTCAGCTCGCGCAGGCCTCCCCAATCCGCAGATCACCGAGGAACCACCGGTATAGCCTATCGTCGGGATGCCGATCACATCCGTATCAGCAGCGGTCTGCGCCAAGTCTAATCGTGCACCATTAGCAGATAAAGTGCAGCCGGTACAGTGTCATGGGCTCCACCAGCACCGTCCTCGCCTCAGCAGCTTCAGCACAGCACTCTCCACACCTTTGCCCCAACGTGGGCAGCAGGGCCTGTCAAGCGCGGAGTGGATTCAGGTCTCCTTTCGACACTCACCCCGCACTGCCCAGATCTTATCGCAGTGGGGGGGCAGGAGCGCAGTGTGGCTCAGCCCGCTATCCTTCTTGCGCCTCTCGCGTGCCCGGCCTGGGCAGAGACACCAACGGTCCCCCCCCGGTCACCAGCAATCGTGTGCGCCACACAGCCCACCTCCACGTATCAGCGCTGCTGTCTCGGCCCAGGTTGTTTAGATGGAGCTAGGAGTCATGCACCGACCCCGGCTCGCCCTCCACACTTTTGGGCTGTTTGGTGTCCACCACAGATCGGCTAGAGAAAATGGCGGCCGGAAGAGCCCTATGAGACCCGCCTCGTTTTTCCTCCAGCTTAGGCCTTCACTTTGCAGTGCTGACACAGTGTCCCCCGTACCTGCGGGTCCTCCAGCATCGACCGCCTCCGCCTCCTCACACTTGCGTCGCCGATGGTGTAGGAGTCTTCGGGCACCCCCAGCTGCCGCCGTTCACCTCACGGCCCAATTGAAGCTCTATCGCGCAAAATGGCGGCCGCGGCCCGGTGCGGCCCGGCCTCACCAGCTCGCATCTGCGGATAGCTTCCTCAAATAAGCGCTTCAGTGTCCCCCGTGTCTGCAGGGATAAATACGCAGCCTTCCGCTGCCTCCGCCTTGCCACCTCGCCCTCTGCTGACCGTCAGGGCGTCCCCGGCGTCTTGGGCCTTCGCAGCCGCGGGTTCAATTTGTAGGGTGGCCCAGCTGCCGCCGCTGCCAGGCTCCAAAGGTCCTCCCGCCCAAGATGTCAGCGACCAGCAGCGTGGTCCGAGCCAATGCCTCGCGGACTAAAGAGGAGTTGTTTCCACGCCGGGGCCTTCACCTCCCCAGGGGGCAAGTATCGTGTCGTTTCAGCCCTCCGGTGCCAGGATTATCGAAAGGATTTATTCCCGACCGGCGGAGCTCGCTTACAAAGCGGCCATTCCGCGGCTCGGCTAGCCACGCCCCCCGAGCCCAGAAGGTTTAAGCACGGATTCAGATATTTTGCTTGCACAGGTTGATATGGATGGGGAAGTAGCTTTTACACTACAGCATTCAGAGCCTTCAATCAGTACCTCTCCTCCTATTGATGTTGGCTTACCAGAGAGTAGCTCTGGGGTGAAGGGGGCCCACACACTGCTAACATTACTAACGGCAGCTGGGTTACTTCATCTACCAGTAAAAAGGGGGGACAGGCCGAGTCTACAGAACTTGCTGATCTATCATCTAGATAATAAAAGCGGTGCTAGGCCTAAGGCTCAGAGATTACATAAAAAGGGAGCTGATTAACAATTTGACATCAGCTCTGGCAAACTAGCTTCAGCAAGCAGACCTCTTCGGAAGTGGGTTAAGAAGAAGGTAGGAGTTAAGAATTTGATTTCACGGCTTTCGGGCTCTGGCTTAGCAACGGGATTTCAATCCAAGCAAGTACTTCAAGGATCTCCGGCTACCGGACAAGGAAAGGCAATTTCAGGACAGGCGGATTTTGATACTAGTGGTAGTGGCAGTGGCAGTCTGGCACATGCTATACATCCTTCTCCCTTGGCCTCTTCAGCTACCTCTATGGCTACAGAGGGACATGATCTAACTGGTTTATGGGCAATATCTGACGAGGCTTCGCTCATGGTGATTCTCCAGGCACTGCAAGCTCAGGGAGCAGAGGCTCAAGATTAATATACAAAATCCAATTTTCAAGGGAACATTGCACCATTCTTTCTTGGTGGGACAGGGCTCACTATCTAGTCATACCCACCCATATGTGTCATTTTAATCTGTAAAATCAAACAAACTAGAACAGGCAGGTGAGCACACAGCACTTAAATAACTATTTGGGTCTACAAAAGTGTAAGGTGTGTCAGAAAGTGCCTCACGTAAGCAAAACCAAGGGAGCTACTAGTAGGTCCTCACCAGTTGGCTGACTATGTCACCATTGGCACTAACCTGACATGAAAGAAACTTGATCAACCTCTCAATTTAAGGGTGATTAGAGAAGATGTGTATCAAAATAAAGTGATATCAATCTAAAAAACTTGAGAGACCCGTTGTACAAAGGAGGTCACATATACTCTCCTACAAGGTTAAAACTGAGTTACGGACAAATATCACAACTATCTTTAACTTTTATATAGTGTCCGTACTCATTTAAAACAATGGTCACATGTTTTAAACCATCTTAACCTGAACGGTCGACATGTTTCATTGCCGATTGCTTTGTGGCAATTTCATCAGGGCACGAGGACTCTCATCCACCTGAAGGATGCACCGGACTTGTAGAGTTTGTTTTAAAAAAAAGACAAGATAAAAGATGACCAGCCAAATAACATAGATAATATACATACAAAAATATATCCAGTCAACAAACATTGCGGTTTCCAGTGTTTTATGAAGTATATTTACCAGGTAGTTGCCAGGTGGAGTCCTACCAGCAAACCACCAGAAAAGATTCAAAGAGGGTCGCAAAACCCCGCAAGAGAGAAAGGACGCCTGGAAATAAATATGTGCATATTACAACTGTTGTCAAGTTGCGTCCTCGCCCACACTATTTTCAAATCTGCTTTTTCAACCACACCAAATACGTGTTTTACTGGCTCTCATAACACGTTCCAAAAGCCCTTAAGTCCAGAAGCGAGACAAGCTAGCACACTCCAATCCTGCGGTAAACACAACCCCTTTCCGTCAGATCACCCGTACTAATCAGAAAGACACATTCCAGCTCAATCAACCAGCCACTGATCGCACCCACATGAAGTTTGACTCACCGCCGGGCGGGGCGTCCACGTTTAACTAACAACCCGTCATTTTCGGTGGCCATCACTACTAATGACCCCGAAGCTGTCTTGGAACAGAGTGGATGAGCGTAAAGAGTAAATGTCTAAAAGTTATGAAAATTATTCCCAAGTAGCAGATGACTCATTAAAGGTAATTCGTTCTTAACATTTCAATATCCAAGAGTGCCAACATAGAACAAGAATGCATTGGGAACTTTAATGGAATGATCTATCAGAGGTGTAATCTATTGTACACACAGAGTGCAACACACCTGTGATTCACTATTATTGTAATGATATATATGCAGCAATATTCGAAATTGGAACCACATTACTCATGTCTAGTGCATTTACACTATCTCTGTGCCACCCATGCCACCTCATGTTATGTATCCTGCAAAAGTGAGGCAGGTGTTGGAATAATCCTGTGGGTCTTTTCTTATTTATTTATTTATAAAGTTTTATATAGCGCAACATGACCCTAGAGGGTATCAGAGCGCTTTACATTACACCATTCGGAAACAATAAACGGTTGAGGGGGTAATATACATACATTCAATTTAAGAGGTAGACAGTGGTTGATAAGATAACATATGTTGAAAACAGTAGCAGATGATTTAAAGTCTTAGGATGTGAATGTGTTCATTAGAAGCATTTTCACTTCTTTTTTGAAGGAGGAGAAGGAAGGGATCCTGCGTACATCTGGTAGTAAGGAGCTCGAAATCTTTGGTGCGATACCTGAGAAGGCTCTGCAACACGTTCTCTTTTTGTGAAAGGACTGAGGTTTCAGTAGTAGTGAGCTTGCGCTTCGCGAATGTCTGCAACCTCCCAACAGCTCTAGCTTTTGTGCTAAGTAACTGGGGGTTTTGATATGAAGGGCTTTATGGGTCATGCAGGCGATCTTTAGTTGTATTCTTGCCTCGTATGGTAGCCAGTTCAGTTCTTTTAAGGTCGGAGGGATGTGGTTATTTCTTTTTGTTCCAGAGACCAGCCTGGCCATAGCGTTAAGAGATGCCCTCAGCGGGGCCAGCTTGTATTTGGGAAGTCCGCATAGAGTGGTGCTTCCGTAGCCCAATCTTGGCAGCACTAGGGCTTGTACTGCCATTTTTAAGTCGGCCTGTGGGAGGAAGGGTTTAAGTTTCCTTAGGATACTCATGTGATGATTAGCTCATTTGGTGGAATCACTGATATGCTCCTGCATATTCAAGTGTTTGTCTAAGGTGATTCCCAAGAATTTAGCCAATGATGTGGGGAGAGCAGTCAAAGGTTGTTAGATGCTTCAGCCAGAGGTCTATCTTGGGTGTATGGTTGGGGGGGAGATGAGGAGGAATTCCGTTGTTTTGGTGTTGAGCATGAGGTGGTTGCCAGTGAGCCAGCTTTGAGTATTATGCAGAATAGCGTTGAGGGAGATGAAGTCTTCTGGGTAGGAGACTTCATACAAGTGATATAGAATGTTCGCAGAGTTCAACGCGTTTGCCAAGGGTTCCATGAGTAGATTGAAAAGAATGGGTGATAGTGCTGAGCCCTGCGGAACCCCTAGGATGACCATGGAGGGCTGAGAGAGTGATTGCTTAAACTTGATTCTTTGGGTTCTGTTGTTTAGAAAAGAGGTAAACCATTGTAGCACGGGACCAGATAGACCCATCCTTCGTTCCAGTAGGGACAGTAGGTTATCATGTTTAACTGTGTTGAATGCGGAGGATAGGTCAAGAAGTATCAAAAGACATGATTCATTATGGTCTAGCATTTTTAATATGTCGTCCATAATGTGGGTGAGTGCTGATTCAGTGCTGTGTCTTTGACGGAAGCCAGATTGGTGTTGGTCTAGAAGGTTGAAATTCTCAATGTGGTTGCATAATTGAATTTGTACACATTTTTCTAGTAGTTTCGCCAGAGTGGAGATGTTGGATATAGGGCGGTAGTTGTTGAGATCTGAGGAGAGGGAGTTGGCTTTCTTTAGTATGGGTGTTACCTGCCCTACTTTAAGGCAGTCAGGTATAGTGCCTTGCCTAAGAGAGGCATTTACAATCTTTGGCCATAAGGGTAGAATAGAAGTTTTTTTATCATTTTGAATATGGAAGGAGGTAGTGGATCAGTGAAGTGATTGGAGGGATTAATCGCTGGAAGAGTGTTATAGATGTCATTTTCAGTGTAGGGGGTGAATGTGTGCCAAGAGGCATTGCTTCTGGAGTTCCCACCGGTGTACTAAATTGGTCCTTGACCTGGGAGTCAAATGTAGACTCATGATCAGTAGCTGGTGGAAGGGCATTCTTAGATTGTATGTCATATTCAATGGTTTTTGGCTTTTCTAGGAAGAAATCGGCAAGCTCCTCGCAGCTAGGGGTAGCCAACTCTCTTTGTTCCCTAGTGTTTGGTGTGTTGAGCGATTGTTGTTTGACTATTTCAAATAAATTTTGGGGACGATTAATGGCTTGGTTCAGCTGAGTTCTAAAGAAGTCCGCCTTTGCCTTTAAGATTTTCCTGTTGTATGTATTCCTCAGCGCTCTAAGGTGATTTTGGTGTTCAATAGAGGGTACCGATCTCCATATTCGTTCAGCTGATCTTAGCTTGCGCCGGTCAGAGTTCAGATTCTCGTTAAACCATGGTTTGGAGATTTTGGTGGAAAGGTTTTTTTGTTGAAGAGGGGCTGTTGAGTCAAGTATTTCAAGGATAGTGGAATTATAAAAGTCTGTGAGGTCATGAACATCTACCACGCCTGTATGGGGTATCAAGTGGGTTTTGCATCGGTTTGCTAGGTCGATAGGGTTGATATTTTGGATATTCCTTTTCCATTGTTTTGTTTTCGTAAATTGGCATCTTTTCGGACTCACCTCAATATTAATAGAGAAGAAGATGCTGTAATAGTCAGACCAATCACAGTGGATAATGGAGTCTAATGTGACATTGTTCGTTTTAGCTATGATGAGGTCTAATGTCTCTCCCTTGTTGTGGGTTGGACTGTTACAGAATTAGGTCAGATCCTGATCTGACAGGAAGGATTTAAGACAGCTTACAGCATGATTTGTCGTATTATTCCAGTGGAGATTGAAATCTCCTAGAAAAATCTGCGACACTTGTGAGTTGTCATTGGAAGTGATGACTTCCATTAACTGTTCAGTGAACGGCAGATTATCACTAGGGGGCTATTATGTGAAGGGGGTATATTATGTGAAGGGGGTATATTATGTGAAGTTTGCTAATGAGGCAGTTGTTGCTTGTGATGTTGATGGAAACATATTCACAGGTGGATAAAGAGACAGTGGGGGATATTCACAAGAACGTGCGCTAAACATCTCCAGAAAATGTTAACGCAACTTTACACATCGCGGTCTATCGCGGGAAAATAACCCCGTGTTAACCTGGAATTCACTACAAGGCGGTACCATGCGACAGTCCTCCGAAAACGCGACCAATGTCCGCGATACAACCACCGCGATGGAGTCAAAAACACAAACCCCAACACCAAAAAACGTGCGATGAGCCCATTCGCGATGAGGAAATCAGCGATAAGCAGCGCCAGGCCTGCCATACACACACGGCAGGCGGGAAAATCACTACAAAAGTAGAAAAAACACACAAACACAAAATGACCAACACCCAAGCACCATGGAGGCAGCCGGAGCAAGCGCAGAGGACGAGCGGAACCCCACAAGCACCCCGGACGACCAGCCTGGGACCTCGGTGACAGGGAAGGGCAAGGACAAGAAGAAGAGGAAGACGAAGTTCAGTCCGCAGGAGACTAGGATCCTGGTCACGGAGGTGATAGAACACCATCAACAACTGTTCGTCGCCTCCAATGTGTCATTGGGCACCAAAAATGGATTATGGCGGTCCATCGTGGACAAGGTGAATGCTGTCGGAGAGCACAAGAGGTCAATGGATGAGGTCAAGAGGCGATGGATTGACATCAAGCGCAAGACCAAGGAGAGACTCGCAGGCAACAAGAAGGCAGCAATGCAGACTGGAGGTGGGAGCCCAGCGCCACAGCTGGAGCTGGATGACATGGAGGAGCTGGTGTCGACAGTCATCAGTGTGGAGACCGTGGCAGGAGTCGGGGCACCAGACACTGCTCGACAAGACACAACACAACGGCAACAGGGTGAGTAACCACCAGGTACTGGGGGGACGGGGGGAAATTGCCACAATGGCACACATGCACAATCAAGCAGAGCACAGTGCACACCTACAATGACTCTGGATCATGGCCCTGATCAACAGCCTGTCACAATGTACATTGCCATGCTGTCTGAATGTGAACATGTACCATGCGCCTACATACATGTGGACACATTGTAACACAGCATCTCCCCTTCACATTGCAGGGGCACCGTCAACGCCACCTGCAGAGCAGTCCCAGCCACTCTTCACTGATGACGAGGAGGACACCACCTGCATCAACACCCAAGCCCTCCAAGACATCATTGAGCTCATCCGCCAATCACCTCCAGGACCAGGGCAGCCCAGCTGCATCGAGGAGACCCCACCCACTCCACAAACCACCCAGGAGGAGGCACCCACAACCCCGGCTGTCTCCCAAGACCCCCCCGAACAACCCATGGCCTTCCAACGCCGTGTGTTGGAGGTACAGAGGGAGATGGCTGAGCAGGTGGGGGTGGGGTTCGACCTCATGGCTACCAAACTTGATGCCATCCATGGGTGTCTGAGTCCCATCAGGGACCACCTCCAGTCCCTGAC
The DNA here is from genome assembly GCA_963921515.1 of Calotriton arnoldi. Lineage (NCBI taxonomy): Eukaryota > Metazoa > Chordata > Amphibia > Caudata > Salamandridae > Calotriton > Calotriton arnoldi. The sequence continues at coordinate 3,364,572 of CAWUFW010000311.1, forward strand.
AGACACCCACATGCCGCACCATGGTCTCCAACGAGCCCTGGCTGACATCGCTGGAGTCATGAGTCGGAGACAAGAACACCTGTCCGCTCAGAGTGGCTCCAGCGATCTCAGCCGTGAGATGGCACACATGCGGAGGCTCATGGAGGACATGGTGCAGATGGAGGCGGAAAGGATGGCAGCCACCGCTGCACATCAGCGAAATGTAGCTGGGATCTACCATGCCCTGCATGTCCTCATCATGGCATTGCTGCCACAAGGCGTGGCACAGATGAATGCTGCTGCCCCTACACCATCCACATCTCCACCCCCTGGTGTGTCAGTGCCTCACAGTGCGGCAGGCATTTCCACTCCAGCACCTGATGGGTCACTGCCACACAGTGTGGCCGACAATCCACCTCCGGCCCCTGATGTGTCAGTGGCACACAGTGCCACAGCCGGAACTGCACCACCCACAGGTGGGGCAGAGCACACATCCGAGGACGAGGACATGGATGGGCTTGAGTTCAGAAGGAGGCACTAGCATTCATGTACGCCACCTGGCCTGTTTCTGCTTGGTGCCGCACATCGCCCCATGACCTTCCACTGACCCCCGATACACTCTGCTGCACTCACCTTGGACCGCGACATGGACTGCCATATCCTGTTTGGTGACCAATGACACAGCGACCACACTGCGGACTGTACCCTTCCTCTTCCGCTGTACTTGTCATTCCCTGATGGACTCTGGCTGGCCCTCCACAGGCCCATATTGTGAAGTGGGGTTGGCATGGCCCTGTACTGCTCCAGCTGCAAAACTCCACTGGATGTGCATTAAACATTCAGAAACGCACTGCTGTGTCATGTCTTTCATCATTCATGTATGAATGTGTGGATGAATGTAGGCTCAGTGATTCCCCCCAACGTCAATGATGCTCATCTAGTGGGAATCCAGTCACAGTGTGCTACATTGCCGATTGCGTTCCGGGTGCCGCAGACACCACAACAGGGACACACGCATTAGTCACTTCCTTGTCCGGACATGGACTGAACCATGCCCAGTACCCCCGAGTCATTGTTGCAAGCCCTGCGCTAGTCCGGCATACGCCAGGCCAGAACACTCCGCTTACGCTCCGAGGGGGGGCCCACATAGCTACATGTCGCAGGCGTACACGCTAGTGGTTTGCAGGTCGCTGGTCAAGTTGTCAGCATGTCACAGCCACTCCCTGAGGGCAGGTTTGCACGCACACCACACCCATCCGGCACAGGCGTCACAGGCCATGTGACCCCACCAATATAAGGGGCCGACAACGTCACATTCCCCACTGCCGGTGGTGACTGGATGACGGACGTTCCACGATACTCAATCATAAAGGGCCCATGACTTGTTGCGCACAGTGTTAGTGGCACCCGGAGCCATGCGGCCGTCACGGGCCTACCACCACATAGCGCTGACTGGGGTTGCACAGGGTTAGTGGCACCCGGAGCCATGTGGCCATCACGGGCCTACCACCACGTGGCGCTGACTGGGGTTGCACAGGGTTAGTGGCACCGAAATTGCTGAGTGGGTGTGCAGCCTACGATGATGACGTGTGCACTGATGTGGTCTCTGCCATTGATGCCTCAGGACTCAGCGTCATGTGTGGGACCTGCTGGGCCGCGGCGCGGGTCTGCATGATGTGGAGCATGCCATGGTGGCCGGACCTGGGCCTGGAGCTTGCACGGGCACGTAGTGTGCCCACCTGTGGACACACCGTTGGAGGCAGGTGAGCAGTGGGGCCTGGGTGTGCAAGTGCGGACAGCCAGCGCTGGCCGGCGGGAGGGGTAGGGTGCGGCTGCATGTGTGCGCAGGACAGGCAGGTGTTGTTGCCGTGTGCAGTGTGATGGACTCTGCCATGATTGACTCTGGCCTCGATTACAGATTGCAGACCTGGTGGCTTGCAGTGTATACCGGCACGTGGTTGGAGACACACCGGTGGCAGCAGGTGAGCAGTGGTGCCTGGGTGCGTGGGGGCGGCAGTGTCCCTCCTTCTCCCTCTCTCGCCCTTCTTTTCCTTCTCTCTCTCTCTCTCCCTTCCTTTCCTTCTCTCGCTCTCTCCCGTCCTTTCCTTCTCTCTCTTTCTCTCTCTGCCTTTCTATCCTTCTCTGTTTCTCTGTGTCTCGCTCCTTTGATGTGCGCATGACACACGTTCTGATTTTCTGCTTTATTTTCCAGGCTGTGACATCAGGATTGTCCCGGACGGACCCACATTGGTGTTTTGTGTTGTATTCAATAAAGTTTTTGGTTGTTACTTCAATGATGAGTGACTGTTTCTCGTTCTTCTGCCCACACGTGTTTCTTGTTGTCATTGTGCGACATCATGCGCTTTTTGTGGCTCTTGTGTCGTGCAAGGTATGTGTTTGTCCTGGGGAGGATCCGGGGGGGGGGCCCGGGTGTGGTGGGGGTGGGTGTTGTGGCCCTCATGGGTCTCGGAGTTGCATGATCATTGTCTCCATGGCATCTGTGGGTCTTCAGATGTGGCTCTGGGCTGGGCTCCCTTTCATACTGCGGGTAGTCATCCTGCTTTACACCAGCAAAAGGCAGGTGTTAATTCCCTGCTGCTTCCGCAGCTTATCGTCTGTTTTGGGTTCACATCGCAGATCTGGCAGTTCGTTGTGAATGTGGTGTAGTGGTGTTTTCGTGTGTTTTTGCACGAGAACGCCTACTCTGCATCTCATTAGGGTTAGTTGGTGGTGTCATCTGTGGAGGTAAATTTTGAGGCAGTTATCGCGGGAATACTTGCGTTGTCTGCAGTTTGCAACCGCTTGTGAACGGGGCGTTAAATCTATCTCCACTTTTGTTGTGTTAAGGTGGCGATAACTCGGAGATAAGTCCTTGTGAATATCCCCCAGTGCCTGTTTGATTAACTGAGATAGTATTTCGATAAATGCAGGCTAATTTACCACCGGGTTTTACGGTTCTGTCTAGGGGGATTATGTCATGACTAGGAAGGACCAGTAGGTCTAGGATAGGTGAGGAGGAGCTATTTAGCCAAGTTTCAGTAAGGGTAATGATCTCAGGCTCATTTGAGAGGATGAGATCGTAGATGTCGGATTGATGTTTGCTAGCTGATCTGCAGTTGAGGAGTATGCACTTCAGTTTGCTAGTAGAGTGGGTGAGGGCTGTCCGCACTATGTTGATGTTTTTGAGGTTTTCGCTATTTATAGATCTGTTGTTGTGAGTGGGTTCTCTGTAAGGGTTAGCATGAATGGTTTGAATACTACCATGTAGAGTCTTGCTGTTGTCTATAGGACTGGCATAAGATAGGATGAGAACACGTATGTCATTGTCAGATAACTCAGCAATTAGTCTCTTGGGACGAGAAGGATCGTTGAGGGAAGGTATAGTATTCTGAGTAGTATACTCGGAGTGTGGATTTTTGGTGATATATCTGCTAGTTTTGTTGCTGACTCAGTTCACGGTGGCACTAGTGGCTCTGCACGAGTTTAGGAGTTCTTTGTTGATGGTTGATAGATTTTGTATTTCGTCCTTGAGGTGGGATAGGCCGAGGGATATCTCGTTGAAGAGTGCGATCCAGTCAGAGTTAGGGCAGCTAGTTATGTGTTGAGGTGTGCGTTCTATTAGAGGGGGCAATCCACATGCGAGGTCTGGTTGAATGTGGATAGTATTTTTAGGTTCCAATGGGGTTAGTTGAACAGGGCGGATTGGGGGAGGGTCCGTATGAGTATGAGTGATGGCCTGGATAGGTGATAGCATGGTAGGGCCTGTAGCATGTGAAAGAGATCTGATCGAAGAGTGGTGACTCAGGCTAGGGGGTAGAGGTTTTGAGGGGGAGAGGAGCCGATCATAGATCAGAGGTGTTGGCAAGTCATAGGGGGCCTTGTGGGTCGATTCAGCTGTAGGTGAATTGAGTGGGTTAGTGGGAGTGGAATTGAAGTTGGTGGATTCTCCATTGGTCATCAAGGATGTCGGGGGTGTGTATGCATTGGGTTGGCCGGTAGCTAAGAGGATCCTTGTCCATTCTGGGCCTGAGGGTCCTGGAGTGGTTGGGTCCGTTGTGGCGGATGGGTAGCAGTCATTGGGGGTATGGTGAGATTTAAATACAATTGATGTAGTCATGGACTTTTGTGGTAGAGTTGCAGTACCGTCAGGGTAATCGGGGTGATTAGTGATGGGGAGTGGGGTTTTCTTGTTCAATGCTTTCTTGAGAATAGGGAAGATCTTGTCTATAGTAGCGAGATTGACATTTGAGGCTTGTATAAGGATATTACCATTGTTGTACAGGGATATAGTAGCATTCGCATTGCAGACGTCTGATGCGGCTACCGACAATTTGAGGGCATGCAGGGTTTTCCTGGAATCGGAGATTTGAAGCATGGAGTAGAAGATATTCCTCCATTGTACACATTTTTTGGTGTTGAAGATGAGGTCATTAGTTAGTATGCCTTTGTTTGTGCAGAAATAAGGATCTGAAATAAGTGTTTCTGGGTGAGTGACATTTTTGGATAGATTGGGTGGGTATTTAATGTTCAAGGCATGTAGACCTGAGGGTTCTAGGTTTTGATCCATTTTTTTTCTTTTTCTTTTTCCTTACTTCTCTAAGTCTCCCTTTCTACTTCATTTCTGCCTTACCTAAAAACTACCTTCTTCTGTTCGCTAATATCTTCTCTTTTATTCTTTTTTTTTCTTTTTAGTCTGGTGAAGGCACTGGTGGAGGTTGAGACCAATCAAAGATGCCCGCCGCTTTTTCAGGCTTTGTTTGTTGGTCCTATTTTGATATCCATTTTGAGTAGGGAGGGGGGCGCCATCTTCGGAGAGAGAGCTGGTAAAGGGGAATTTTCTCTACAAAATGGAGGTCTGGGCCTCCAAGCACTGGGGACAACTTCTATGCAAACAAGAGATGATGAAACTGAGCAAAGGCTCCCAAGAAGGTAGTCAATCTGTAAGTTGGAAGGAGAGATCAACCCGTGACAACATGACTCTATGGATCTCTTCGTGGGGCCATTCCTCTCAACCAGTCAAGGACGGCAGGGGCAGGCCGCTGCACTCCCTTCCTGGTCCTATGTCTTTGGTTATTGGTGTCGGATGAGAGCGCCGCGGATCCCTTGTGGTTGCATCACTCGTGTTGAGTCCGCATTATAGAGAGTGGTTGTCGCCCTCCACCACGACTCAGTCTACCCCGAGTGAGAGGCTACTCATGAGGCATAAGTAGGTGTCCTCATGGGGACAAAGATTCAGTCAGAGTCCCACCAGGCATCCTCATGGGGACAAGGAATCCAACAAGGACCCCCGGTCGGCACTCGTGTTGCTGCTCGACCTCAGCGGGGGCCAGAAGTCTGAGACGGGACGCCGACGACTGGGTGACCGAATGCCGGGCACTCACCAGGATGTCTTGCTCAGCATCCTCTCGTCACCAGGTCCGCAAGGAGCCAGACGCTCTCCAGTCCCTCCTGCCCGGTGCTGGCTCATCACCAGGTCCTCTCCACAACCCGTCCGCAGCGGTCCCCATGGGGCATCGGCTTGACACCACTCCAATTCGCGATGTCGGCTCCTTCCCAGGTGACAGAGGCTCTGGTAAGTGAAAATGCGGGTACTCTAAAGGATGGGGGGCCAGGGCTAAGCTAGGGATTATCACCAAAAGGTAATCCCAAACCCCAGGAGCTCCCGTGCAGAGCTCCTACACAGCGGCCATTCTTGTTTACATTCATGCCCCAAACACAAGAGTAAGTAAAGAACATCATTACAGAGATCACCTCATAATAAGCATTGCTTTGTCCACTAAATTGAACGTTTCAAGGATGGCACAGAGGAGTATAATATTAAATTTTCATCTTCCTATCTTATGTCATTCGATTAGATCGTTCAAGCCCTCCTGAACCGACTTCTCAGCAAAAATCCAACGGGCTTCCCTGCTAATTAGCATGTCCTCAATTTGATTTACTGCGCCTGTCACTCTTTCCAGAACTGTCCACCTAAAATCCCTACAGCCAAGCCCCATCTCCTGGAAATGGCGAACAAGGCGTGTGGTTAGTTTACCAGATTTTAGCGTGCTGATGTGCTCCTGGACCCTAATCTTGATTTTTCTTGAGGTCAGGCCAATGTAGTGGAGACCACAACTGCAGGTCAAGCAGTAGTTGAAATTATTAGTATTACAATTGCTGAATTTATTCTGAAACCAAGTTCTCCAATCTGTGAGGATAACATTTTTGGATGCCTGAGTCAAACTGCAGACTGTGCAGCTTCCACATGGAAAATGTCCAGACGGTACAGTGGTTTCTCGTTTCTGATGATCATTCTGTTGAGAATGAACCAGCTGGCCTCTTAAGTTACTTGCCCTTTTGAAGGCAAATCTTGGCTGTTGCATTTTATTTGGCCCCACATCCAGTAGATGCCAATTCTTTCAGATGATTTGTCCAATCTTTGTAGACAAGGGGTCAAAAGTAGTCACCACCGGTATACATGGGCTATTAGTTCTCATATTCCTCTCCAGTAAGGCTGCACGGGAAGTACACATTGCTCTCTTGCGTGCCCTCTTGATAATTTTGGGCAGATAGGCCCTTTCCGTTAGACGTTGTACCAAAGTGTCTGACTGGGTAACACATGTTTCAGTCTCGGTGCAATTTCTTCTGTATCTGAAGAATTGGACCCACTGGGAGATTGTCCGGTAGGGCCCTTGGATGAAAGGATCTGTAATGTAACAGTGAGTTTCTATCCGTTGATTTATGATGGACTATTGAGTGTAGTTTCTGATCTCTAGCTGTGATATCCAAAGCAAGTTATACTGCTGTATGTCTATTAATAGTCCATGTCAAATGCAAGCATCCATCAGCGGTATTTATCCAATGGAGAAATTCAAGGAGTTCGTCTTCGACCCTGACCAGATACATAGAGCATCGTCTATGTATCTCTTCCACAAATGTGCTGTGAAAAAGGATTCGAAGAATGGTAAATGGAGTTTACTTCAAATTGCCCCACATAAATAGAGGCCAAACTAGGGGCAAAGGTTGCCCCCATAGAAGTCCCGGAGACCTGTAAAAACAGCTGACCTCAGTAGCTGAAAAAATTCCAAATAAGGGCTAACTCAATACACTTGAGAACAAACAAAGGTGGAGTATCATAAAACCACTCATGCTCCTCCAGAGCCTCTTTGGCTCCCCCTTTGTAACACCTATGATGTTGTTTCAACTCTGATAATGCCAAATGTGAATACAATTGTATTTCCTTGGCAGCTTGAGGAGTGCATGTACCCTGTCAAGAGCAGATGATGATGATGTGAGCTATGTGTAGTAATTTATACTATTCCAACATCCAGCGCCCCCTAACGCAAGTCGTTGTTACGACTTGCGTTGTAACTGTATGCGAAATAACAACGGGGTCGTTGTAACGACCGCGTTGTTATGGCATGCGTGGTAAACGCATGCGAAAAAAGATCACATATTCCCCTAAACAGTTGTCTGGCAGCTATCAATTCCTCATAGGCCCCTTCAGAGTCCCACACAGCCTTGAGGTCACTTATTGGATGGGCACAAGCTGGCCTTTGTTTTTGGGATATGTAAGAAATCTGCTGGTCATGTGACATCTGTATGCTCAGCCTATAGGTAGCAAGGCCTGAAAATGTGCCCAGTCGGAACAATGTGCCAGGCTGGGGCAGAGTCTCAGTGGCAATACAACTGATGCATAGAGTTATATACATGTTGACCTGTAAATCCTTGGATGATCACAAATTTAGTTGTCAGAAACTGTACTACCCCATATTGGTTTGACATGGACTACATGTGGATTGGTGAGTGAGATAACCCTTTGACCTGATACTTCCGTCCATTGGCATACATTTCCGAGGTGTCTGATTCCTAATGACTTGCACCTTACCCCCACAGGTCTGTTTTCACTGGTCCATTAGTCATGTTAGCACTGCACAGGCTTTTTCATAATCGACCAGTACAACAGGACATACAATGGTATGTTGATGTAATTCCTGTAACAGTGCCACATATGGCAAAAGGTGTGTCCTGTGATGCTAGTACATACCACACATACTCCATCAGCGTTAGTATGCTAACCCAACTATAAGTACAGATATCCATGCCCAGATATCAAGTTCTGACTTACACACATACCAGCACTTAGATAGTGACCTAAGTCATAGGACGTAGCCTATACTATGTTACCAGGCTCCATGGACCATAGGCATCTAGTAAATGGCCCTGGCTGTAAAGGTGTCTGTACACTAATGCTAAAGTAGTTTAGCCATCATTAGATCACAATGTTTTCTCCTGTGTCATATTAGCTCACATCACTGTACATGTAAGATGGTCCTGGCCAACATTATGTTAGTGCGCTAGCTTAGTCAGTTTAGAACATGACCAGGGATGAGGATAGTCAGCAGATTGATACAAATGTGTGTATTGAGGTATTTGTAGTGCTCATCATGTGAATTTTACATATGTTGTGTGTTTACTATTGATTTCAGCTTGTGGTAGATGTAGTTAAATTGCCTGCTATCAAAACGGATATACATAAACTTCCGGTTACAATCTGTTTTGTTAATCTCTTGTATCGATACAGGTTGACACCCATCAAAAGCGTGACATATGGAATGCCATCGATAAGAAGGTGCAGACCCTGGGGGTCTACAGGCAGTGCAGTGTCCAATGCCTTAAGAGGTGGGAGGACTTGAGAAGCTGGACGCGGAAGATCGCAGAGGTCCAGCTGGGGAAGTCCTCCCAACGCGGGTGGGGTGCATGCCGCACCCTGGCCCCCCCTAATGGCCCGCATACTTGCGGTGGCCTATCCAGAGCTTGATGGGCAGTTGAGGGCCCAACAGCAGCAACAAGAGGGTAAGTCATAGCCAGAGTTGTAAATGCTACATTGCCATCATTTTTTATCACAGGCAGCCATTTCCCCATCTACATTTAGGGTGACCTAAGTCTGACGCACAAGAAGAGTTCTCAAATGTGTAGGTCTGGTGGTAGGTGCATGATGATGTGCTTTGCCTATTGTCTTTATCAACCTGGAACACAGCATTAACCAGTGAACTACCAATATCCTGTCTTGAGCTGTCACCTGTGTGTCTAAAGTTATGATTCACCTCATGTTGTTTGATGTTCTAGGTGGCTGTTGCCTCACACAGGCCACTTGTATTCATTGTGTAATGAGTGATGCTCCCTGAGTACTGTGTCTCATGTGATGGTAGGCCTATCACATGTGACATAGTATACAATGCACCTTTGATGCAGTGACCGGACAACACTTCCTATTGGTAAGTTGGGAATCTACAATGACATGAGTGTGCTAACATCACTGGGTCCATCTGCATTAGAGTCTACATGCTGGCCTGTGAACCTGTCCGGGTTATTGTTTCATCTGCAATACTGTTTCATACATGAATTTACTGGCTTCTTATGTTGATGACTGACTCCATCACAAATATGTGTCTAGACCATTGTGATTTATTAAGAGTTAATTGTGTTAGTTAGACAGTTAATATGTCACCACAGACAGGACTCTGTACACATTGGTGAGTGTGTGACACATACCCTGATCTATTACTCAATGTCCTAGGGGATGTCCAAAGGACATGAGAGGTAGTTTATAGTAATGTGTCAATATATGGATTCCTATGCTATCTCTGTGGGAGTCATCAGTAATGTGCCCTGCGCATGTTTATTTTTAAAGGTTCATTCACTGACTGGTGACATGCATCCGGGAGTGACATGCAGATTTGCAAGGATCATATGTAAGTATGTTTACTCAGTATTCCAAGGCAATTGGTGTCTACAATACAAATAGGTACTGTGATTTGACTTCACATTGGTGCCAAAGTTACACCACTTCTTTATATCACAGGTAGTCACTGAAAGACAAGAGCCTTTAATGGTCTATTGTCTTATGGTAATGGTATGTAAGAATGGGGTTGCCAGCCAGTGCCAAGATGGAATGGGGATGTTCTTAGGGCTATGTGAATTCCTATGCTGTGAGCATTGGTTGACAAATGACAAAAGTCTGTGCCCATGAATGTCTCCACTCAACTTTTCTGTGCTACATGTGATATGTAACAAAGCTACTTCAGTTCAGCTTTCATTGGAAAATTTCTACAGTGGACAATGAGTAATTTTTAAGTTGAATCTTCCAACTTTGTGGAATTATCATTTTCATGTGATGCGATTTCTGCTACTGCACATATTGCAGCAATATACCTATCTAGCTTGACAAGCAATACATGGGGATGTGTCATTAGATATGTGACCATTTGCTGACATCAGGACCTTGAGTGGAGACTGGGGAAAATTAAATTTTCTACCCAAACTATTTTTGGAGATCAGTCAACTTTTGTATCCTACAAGGGCCAAAGTGTGCCAAGTGGTCAACAATCCCAGTAGATACATTAGGATGGAGTGGAGTCAACCTCACTCATGGTTTTATAGCTTTGTGGGGTTCTAACATCATTGTGAGCAACTGTTTACAGGCTATGTACCATGCATACATGTGTTCGGGCTAATGTTGAAGCCAATATTGTGGAACTTGGAGCTGGTGTCATCTGTGCACCTTTGAAATGTTTTGTGTTACCAGCTCAAGGTCATGTGTGTTGATGCAGATGCAGTAAACCGACTGTTCATGTCATTTCATATTCATCCAGGGCAAGTGAAGGAGAAGGGGCCAACATCGTTGGGGAAGCAGTTGGCCACAGTGGTTCCAGTCAAGAAACAATTGACACCGAGCGACCCAGTGGCCGAGAGAGTGCGGGGAGTGCCGTGGAGGACGGCAGCTTTATGTCATCTTCTTCTAAGTTATCCCCCACTGGACACTCCTGAGGGGTGGCAGACCCAGCAGGAAATCTACCGACATCGTCTTTGTCCGCCACCACACGTTCCATCTCCAACCTCTTTGTTGCACCCCAACCAGTTGTCCAGGCCCGGTTCCCTAAGAAGGGACCCATCTCCTTTGCTCCATGCACCTCAGACCCTACCCCTGTCACCCTTGCTGTGCTGAGTGAGGAGGCTATTGACCTCCTGAGGTACATTTCTGTGGGTCACACTGCACTCCTGAATGCCATCCAGGGGCAAGGCAGCCATCAACAGCAGATGGTGGCCTACCTGGAAGGAATTCACAGGGCCATGTCTGACCTGCAGAGATCTTTACATGGTCGGGCTTCCTCACTCACCGCAGCCTCCTATCCACCCCAACCTTGTTATACTCCCCTTGGCCCTTACCCATCCAAATACCCTATTTCCAAACCTGTCCAAAGCACACGTTCCCACACACCCACCCATACAGACCCAAGCAGCACATCCACACACAAGCACACATCACAGAAAAAAGAAATTCCATGCATCCAAACGTACAGACACCACACCCACCACTGACAACACCACAGCCACATACTCACACCACTTCCCATCACATCTCATCACAGCACAGGAGACACCATACATGCATGCACACATCACACCCCCACCACCACATCCCCCCCAGCACAGACACCTTCACACCCACATGCACCCCCATAACACCCATCACATCCATAGAGACACCACAGATATCCACACCCACAGTCACCAGCACATCCTGCACTTCCACTGCACCAACATCCACAGACACACCAATCACACTCTGCAAACCTAAGAAACTCAGACAGAAACAATCATGCACCCAGCATACACCAGAGACACAAGACACACCCATACTTTCAGCACATACACCTGACACACATGCACCTGCACCTGCAACAGTCAAAACCACAACAGACACTGACACTCCCTTTACCTCCAAGACCCAGCTCCTTCCCAAAGACCCTCCCACATTCTCCACTGAGGAGCCAACCACCTGGCCCTCTGGCCACCAAACCCTCCTACCCCCATTTCAGCAGAAGTTCCAAACCCCGCCACACCCAAGACTATCCCTTCTCTATCCCTTCCACCTCCAAATTCACCCCTAGTCCACACCCATCCACCCCTTCCACTTCCCAGGGTCCCCTGTCAAAACATCGGCTCACCCCTTCCAACTCCCAACCCCCCAAATGTCAGTCCACCCCTTCCTCTTAAAACACCCCAACTTCCAAACCCCAGGACCCCACTCCCAAAACAAAATGTCCCCCTCCCAAGTAACATTTTCAAGGTGCCTGCCATGCCCAATAGATGCCTCTTTGTGAGGAGGTTCCCTGGCAGTGTCATGAAGGGCGAGTTTAGTGGCACAGCAGTGTGATGGACCACACAATGTGTACATGGACTGGCCATTGGCCTTTGGATTATTACATCTTGTTGTTTTGGACAAATAAAAACTTTGCTTGGTTTAGAACATATTGGTCCTGCTATTACTTTTCTGACTATTTGATGTTATTGGATACTTTGGGATGTGTGACTACAGTTGTGTTTGTTCACCCTGATTGCTGATACATTTGAAGTGGTTAGTATGATCTGACCTTGGAACCAGTGCTGGAGTTACACAGGACAAGGGGAAATGTTCAATGGATGGACCTGTGGGATGAATTCTAATTGGGGCTTACATTGCATTGGGTGTTATTTCATATGGTAAATATTTCAGTTTGGCTTGGCCAATGTCAACATCGGTGTGGCGGTCCTGGGGGGGGTGTCTGACTGTAGCACATGTAATGCCAGCCCACAGTGTGACAGTGGTCGGATCGCCACCATGAGTTTAGCGGTCCTATGGACTGCCGAACTCGTAATAAGGCCCTACGTGTTATAGTTAAGTTATCGAGATATTTATGTTTTAAACATTTTCAGGAGCAGCACATGTTTTAGTTGTATATTTTCTGGTTCATGCCCTGTAGTGTAGTCAGGAACTTTTGGTATATTTTTTTAAATAGTTTCTGTAGGTTCTTGGGAACTAGTGTTTTCTTTCCTAAGGTCTTGCAACACATTTCCAACTTCTATTTCTGTTGCATTTAGCATGTGATTATGTTCTCTAACGTCCAGTACTATATTGTTTCTATGTCATAGCCCTTCCATAATATGTGTTTGAATAACACTTTCTGCATTTCCAGTACGGATTTTCTGTGTTTGTGCTCTCTTTACTGGAAGAATATCCCATGTGAGACAATTGCAGTTTTTCTTTTTGAGATGTGATGAAAGTGGCTGTATTCAGCATTATATCTCTGAATTTTAAAGTTATATATTAATTAAATGTTTGCATTTAGTATATTTCTAATTAACCTGAATATTTAAGCAAGTATTACACTTTTTTACATTTCATATTTGGAGGTTAGATATTGTTTTATTTTGACTAGACGTTTGTTGAGGTCTTCTTTTAGTTTTGCCAGTTTTGGGACAGGTGTTTGATTTTTGCCTGTTTTAAAAAGAAGGCTTGTTGGAATTATATGTTTGAAAAATAGTTTTGTCTGTTTCTAGGGTTCATTTATACTAGTTTTATTTTTAAATTATAAAGGGGTTAGAGTTTCATTTCATTGGCTGTTTTGATTCATGTTAAAAAACAAATTCTCAGTTTCGTCCTTATTTGATGGATGCTAATTATTGTTTATATCTTAAAGTTGTATATATATATATATATATCAATATATATCAATATATATATATATATATATATATATATATATATATATACACATATATATATATGTACATATATATTCCAAAACCAAGAAGAAGGGTCATTTCGGGAACGAGCCCGTAGTCAGGTGGTGCGTGATGCCGGTAAGCCCAAAACCAGCTGTAATACTCCAACAGTTCCACAAATAAACGCACTCTCAAACTTTTAAGTGCAAAGCAGGATGCTCTTTATTGCTTGTTACGCGTTTCGACAACTGAATGTCTTGATCACACGAAAAGTGTGGCAACTCGAGCGTGCATAAATTAACATAACAATGGACAAAGGACTACAAGTGCAACTCTCACTTCGAATCCAATGTGTCGGACATTTTGTAACATGCAGATTATTCGTACAAATTCACCACCATTACTAAATGCATGGCAATTCATTCTTAAAGTGCATCAAATTTACATATATTTAAGATGATAGAATATCAAGCTTTGATATCGCACTAGTGGCGTAAAGTACTACGATGGCTATTGAAATTGTGTACTAAGGCTTGGTAACAGCACTTCATCACATACATTGATTGCTGTAGTGCATATGGACTAGTGCCTAAGAACCACATCTCTCAATTGTAACATTGTTAGACAATATAAGAAAGTGCTTAATGTCACACAAGTGGCATAAATTACTATACTAGCTCGTGGTGCTATGAACTATAAATCTTCGTATCGCCATAGGGCATCATCACGTGCTTATATTTATTACTGTCATGTACACGGACTAGTGCCTGTAAATTACATCCCTCCATTCTCTAATTATAATACATGTGTACAAATTGAATTCGCACAAGTGGCTTAACAGAGTTGAGGTATCTGAATGCCGTAGTGGCAATGTTACATGACATCATCTTTGGAAGCCGCTATCTTGTATTGAGATTAATGTCTATGGGACATATGAAGGTAGGTTCTTATTAGGGTAAGTGAACTATGCTGTAACTACTGAGTATAGTAGATTCAATAAGAGTTGTATTGACTCGCCAAGTGACCACTAATTATTGTCTCTGTCCAATATATACCACAAGTGAAAAAGTGCAAAGGAAAACTAATAAGGAATGTAGCAATAATATCAAATTTTAAAAGTCTCTTATCTTGATTCAGTGTTCATCCGAGCCCGGGGAAGAAAAGGGTAGGGAACCCGTGAAGGGACCATGCAATGTGGTGGGTCCTTTCCTTTCCTCCTGTGAAGAAGGAGAAAAAAGATAGAAAACATGATAAGTACAGTTTCATACAAATTATACAATTAAAACCAAAGTTTCTTTTCAATGAAACGTGTATCATAGAAAGCAGTACTGTGAGAAACCGAATTCTCAAATTAATCAACATGAAGGTGTGTGGCTAACTCATCATCCAGATTATGGCCCTCAGGAATTTAGTTTCTAATTCTAATATCCATTTGGATTCTTTCTTCCTAAGAGCCAATTCCCTGTTGCCCCCTCTATTGCCCAGAATTATCTGTTCAATTGCAAAGAATCTGAGAAGCGAACTGTTAGACTGATGGCACTCCTGGAAATGTCTGGCGATTGGGTAGTGTACATCAATGTTTGTGATGGCTCTAAGGTGTTCCATGATTCTTTTCTTCACCATAAAGGTGGTACTCCTACATACCTCCGTTTGCAGGGGCATTCTAGAACGTAGATGGTAAAATTACTACTGCAGGTAAGCAATTGGTTTATTTTCCATTTTTTATCACGTCCAGGAATAGTGAACTCCTTCACTGAATGACTGAATTTGCACGCTCTACAATGTCCACATGGGAAGAAACCTTTGAGATTATGAAAATTGCTTTTCTTTATTCCCGTGATATCCCCTTTAACAAGAATATCTCTCAGGCTTCTGCCTTTTCTATAAGTGATCAAAGGTCTGTCACCTATATTGGGACCTATAATAGTGTCCGTTTGAAGAATATTCCAATTATCTGCAAGAATTTTCCGTATTTTCTTGGACTGACTATTGTAAGTGGTAATAACTCTGGTGTTTGTTTCAGTTATGCTGTTTCTCTCTGTATGTTCAAGCGATTTTTCTCTGCTAACATTACTTATTTTTTCAAGTGATTTATTCAGGACCCATTGGGGGTAACCCCGTTCTCTGAACCTCCCGAGCATGATATTTTGTTCCTGCATGTATTTTTCCTCAGTACTGCAGTTCCTTTTTGCCCTCAGTAGCTCCCCATATGGAATGCTCCATTTCAGGGACTCTGGGTGGCTACTGAGGGCATGGAGGAGGCTGTTACCGGCAGTTTCTTTTCGGTACAAGCTGGTGACAAGATTACCTTCTATGACTTCAATCTTCGTATCTAAGAATTCTACACAGTTCTTACTAATATTGTGTGTCAGAACGATGTTATACTTGTTGTTATTCAATCTGTCAATAAAGGCTGTGGCTTCAGTTTCACTGCCTCTCCATACTATAAACAAATCATCAATGTATCTGAGCCACACAGCTACTGACTTGAAATCACTTGCAAGCGAGATATCAGAGTGAATTTCTTCTTCCCATTTGCCCAGGAATAGGCTCGCAAAGCTCGGTGCGAAGCACGTACCCATCGCCGTGCCTCACACCTGCTTATACAACACCCCATCAAACATGAAAATATTATTAGTGAGGCATAACATCATCATGTCAACTAACATACATGTATGTTCCAAGTACGTGATGTTTTTTGTACTTAAAAAGTGCATGCATGCTTCAATACCCTGGACGTGATCAATGATGGTATACAATGAGTTCACGTCCAGGGTAATGAGGGAGTAGTTCTCTTCCCACACAAGACCCTCAATTTTGTTAAGGAAGTCTTTCGTATCTTTTACATAAGATGGTAATTCGATAACATGTTCTTTTAAGAAGTGGTCAACATATTTTGAGATATTTTCAAATACATTGCCTACAGAGGATGCTATGGGCCTCCCTGGGGGGATGGTGGGGTGTTTATGAATCTTCGGGAGAAGATATAGTATTAGCAACTTTGGATAGTCCCTTTTCAAAAAACAGTATTCATGCCATGTAATAATGCCCGACTCCTGCCATCCAGAGAGTTTTCCCATGTGGTAGTTATACTTGCATTATAAGTGGCTGTATTACATGTACAATAAAACCTTTCATCATTATGCTGTTTTTGCCTCATTAATATACAATTGTTTGTCCCACAAAACTATATTTCCACCTTTATCGGAAAGACGTATTACCATACTCGTATCTTTCGACAGTGACACAATAATATTCTGTTGTTTACGTGACAGATTGTAACTTATAGCATTATTGTTGCCCAAACTATGTTTCTGTTTGATCAAATCCTTGGTAACGACGTCATGAAAGGTATCAATGGAATCATGGGGCAAATTCGGATAAAATACAGACCGTGGTTTGAATGTCGTACATGCTGCTTTGTCTGTAACAATATCCGACAAATCATGCACCAATGGTTCCTCAGTATTTGCCCATGATGACTGTTCTAGGTCTAGTAAGGTTTGTAATATACTAGCATCGCCCACTGTAAGAGAAGGTTGTGTTGAATTGTCAGAAGTTGGTAAAATCTCCGACTGTGGTCTGCTGTTCTTTAAAATATGCCACTTTTTCAACTTAATTTTTCTTATAAATTTAAAAATGTCTATGCGAGTGTTAGCATAGTTAAACATTTCTGTGGGACAAAATGTTAAACCCAGACATAGGGTTGTTTTTTCAAATTGGGATAATGTGCGCGATGAGAGGTTTACAATAGTTTTGTTTACCATTTTTGTGTCCAATTTGAAAAAACAACCCTATGTCTGGGTTTAACATTTTGTCCCACAGAATTGTTTAACTATGCTAACACTCGCATAGACATTTTTAAATTTATAAGAAAAATTAAGTTGAAAAAGTGGCATATTTTAAAGAACAGCAGACCACAGTCGGAGATTTTACCAACTTCTGACAATTCAACACAACCTTCTCTTACAGTGGGCGATGCTAGTATATTACAAACCTTACTAGACCTAGAACAGTCATCATGGGCAAATACTGAGTAACCATTGGTGCATGATTTGTCGGATATTGTTACAGACAAAGCAGCATGTACGACATTCAAACCACGGTCTGTATTTTATCCGAATTTGCCCCATGATTCCATTGATACCTTTCATGACGTCGTTACCAAGGATTTGATCAAACAGGAACATAGTTTGGGTAACAATAATGCTATAAGTTACAATCTGTCACATAAACAACAGAATATTATTGTATCACTGTCGAAAGATACGAGTATGGTAATACGTCCTTCCGATAAAGGTGGAAATATAGTTTTGTGGGACAAACAATTGTATATTAATGAGGCAAAAAACAGCTTAATGATGAAAGGTTTTATTGTACATGTAATACAGCCACTTATAATGCAAGTATAACTACCACATGGGAAAAACTCTCTGGATGGCAGGAGTCGGGCATTATTACATGGCATGAATACTGTTTTTTGAAAAGGGACTATCCAAAGTTGCCAATACTATATCTTCTCCCGAAGATTCATAAACACCCCACCATCCCCCCAGGGAAGCCCATAGTATCCTCTGTAGGCAATGTATTTGAAAATATCTCAAAATATGTTGACCACTTCATAAAAGAACATGTTATCGAATTACCATCTTATGTAAAAGATACGAAAGACTTCCTTAACAAAATTGAGGGTCTTGTGTGGGAAGAGAACTACTCCCTCATTACCCTGGACGTGAACTCATTGTATACCATCATTGATCACGTCCAGGGTATTGAAGCAGGCATGCACTTTTTAAGTACAAAAAACATCATGTACTTGGAACATACATGCATGTTAGTTGACATGATGATGTTATGCCTCACTAATAATATTTTCATGTTTGATGGGGTGTTGTATAAGCAGGTGCGAGGCACGGCGATGGGTACGTGCTTCGCACCGAGCTTTGCGAACCTATTCCTGGGCAAATGGGAAGAAGAAATTCACTCTGATATCTCGCTACAAGTGATTTCAAGTCAGTAGCTGTGTGGCTCAGATACATTGATGATTTGTTTATAGTATGGAGAGGCAGTGAAACTGAAGCCATAGCCTTTATTGACAGATTGAATAACAACAAGTATAACATCGTTCTGACACACAATATTAGTAAGAACTGTGTAGAATTCTTAGATACCAAGATTGAAGTCATAGAAGGTAATCTTGTCACCAGCTTGTACCGAAAAGAAACTGCCGGTAACAGCCTCCTCCATGCCCTCAGTAGCCACCCAGAGGCCCTGAAATGGAGCATTCCATATGGGGAGCTACTGAGGGCAAAAAGGAACTGCAGTACTGAGGAAAAATACATGCAGGAACAAAATATCATGCTCGGGAGGTTCAGAAAACGGGGTTACCCCCAATGGGTCCTGAATAAAGCACTTGAAAAAATAAGTAATGTTAGCAGAGAAAAATCGCTTGAACATACAGAGAGAAACAGCATAACTGAAACAAACACCAGAGTTATTACCACTTACAATAGTCAGTCCAAGAAAATACAGAAAATTCTTGCAGATAATTGGAATATTCTTCAAACGGACACTATTATAGGTCCCAATATAGGTGACAGACATTTGATCACTTATAGAAAAGGCAGAAGCCTGAGAGATATCCTTGTTAAAGGGGATATCATGGAAATAAAGAAAAGCAATTTTCATAATCTCAAAGGTTTCCTCCCATGTGGACATTGTAGAGCATGCAAATTCAGTCATTCAGTGAAGGAGTTCACTATTCCTGGACGTGATAAAAAATGGAAAATAAACCAATTCCTTACCTGCAGTAGTAATTTTACCATCTACGTTCTAGAATGCCCCTGAAAACGGAGGTATGTAGGGAGTACCACCTTTATGGTGAAGAAAAGAATCATGGAACACCTTAGAGCCATCACAAACATTGATGTACACTACCCAATCGCCAGACATTTCCAGGAGTGTCATCAGTCTAACAGTTCGCTTCTCAGATTCTTTGCAATTGAACAGATAATTCTGGGCAATAGAGGGGGCAACAGGGAATTGGCTCTTAGGAAGAAAGAATCCAAATGGATATTAGAATTAGAAACTAAATTCTCTGGGGGCCATAATCTGGATGATGAGTTAGCCACACACCTTCATGTTGATTAATTTGAGAATTCGGTTTCTCACAGTACTGCTTTCTATGATACACGTTTCATTGAAAAGAAACTTTGGTTTTAATTGTATAATTTGTATGAAACTGTACTTATCATGTTTTCTATCTTTTTTCTCCTTCTTCACAGGAGGAAAGGGAGGGACCCACCACATTGCATGGTCACTTCACGGGTTCCCTACCCTTTTCTTCCCCGGGCTCGGGTGAACACTGAATCAAGATAAGAGACTTTTAAAATTTGATATTATTGCTACATTCCTTATTAGTTTTCCTTTGCACTTTTTCACTTGTGGTATATATTGGACAGAGACAATAATTAGTGGTCACTTGGCGAGTCAATAGAACTCTTATTGAATCTACTATACTCAGTAGTTACAGCATAGTTAACTTACCCTAATAAGAACCTACCTTCATATGTCCCATAGACATTAATCTCAATACAAGATAGCGGCTTCCAAAGATGATGTCATGTAACATTGCCACTACGGCATTCAGATACCTCAACTCTGTTAAGCCACTTGTGCGAATTCAATTTGTACACATGTATTATAATTAGAGAATGGAGGGATGCAATTTACAGGCACTAGTCCGTATACATGACAGTAATAAATATAAGCACGTGATGAAGCCCTATGGCGATACGAAGATTTATAGTTCATAGCACCACGAGCTAGTATAGTAATTTATGCCACTTGTGTGACATTAAGCACTTTCTTATATTGTCTAACAATGTTACAATTGAGGGATGTGGTTCCTAGGCACTAGTCCATATGCACTACAGCAATCAATGTATGTGATGAAGTGCTGTTACCAAGCCTTAGTACACAATTTCAATAGCCAACGTAGTACTTTAGCCACTAGTGCGATATCAAAGCTTGATATTCTATCATCTTAAATATATGTAAATTTGATGCACTTTAAGAATGAATTGCCATGCATTTAGTAAGGGTGGTGAATTTGTACGAATAATCTGCATGTTACAAAATGGCCGACACATTGGATTCGAAGTGAGAGTTGCACTTGTAGTCCTTTGTCCATTGTTATGTTAATTTATGCACGCTCGAGTTGCCACACTTTTCGTGTGAATAAGACATTCAGTTGTCGAAACGCGTAACGAGCAATAAAGAGCATCCTGCTTTCCACTTAAAACTTTGAGAGTGTGTTTATTTGTGGAACTGTTGGAATATACATATTATCTACTGGCGGTCGCCAGTAGATAGTTATAGTTACAACCTATTATCCATAGGAAATCCGCGACATTCTATTTGAAATAACTCTCTTGCCGGTTGACGTATCTTCGCGAAATTTTCAAACTTCGTGGGGCGCTCCGGTCCGCTCCTACCCTGAAAGTCTCGGGGGATACGTCAAGCGGGGGCCGAGAAAAAGGGGGTCCCAAAACGCGTTTTCCCCATGCATTTTCCCATAGGAAACTTTAGACACGGCTACAGCCCGAACTGCTGAACGGAATTACACCAAATTTGGCAAAGAGGTAGTTCTTGGTTCAGAAAGAACCCTTTTTGTTAAATGGTGTAAATCCGTTCAGTAGTTGCTGAGAAAATGAAAAGTAAAAAGTTAGTGATATCTAGGGACGAGTAGGGTCCGCGTACCCTCCCGATCACGAGCTGCATGTTAATTGGCTGTCAGCTGGCTGTCAACATTCCGATTCAGGAAATGTTGGCAGCCATTTTGTCCCTCGGTAGAACCGAGGGACAGAAACAAGTGCGCAAAGCGCACAAAGGGAGCAGGGTAGAAACACCCTGACCCCCTAGGTTTGCTCAGGGGGTCCCACAAGGACCCCCTGGGCAAAAAAATACAAAAATTTTTTAAAAAATCGGCAGGATGCGCTCAGGGTGCGCGAATCCTGCCGAAAATCGAAGCGCGGTCTCCCGCGCTCGATAGTTAATTGGCCCTCGGGTGGCCCAAGTCCCGGGGGCATGGTGGGGGATAATTTAATGTGTGGGGGCCTCAAAGGGCTCCCCAAGCCCCGGGGACCGCCACCCCCGGGGCTTTTTAAAAAATGGTGCGGGAGGGCTCTGAGCCCTCCCGCAGCCCCGGGACCACCACCTCCCCGGGGCTTTTTTTAAATAATTATTAAACCTGTGTGGGGGGGCTCCAGCCCCCACACGCCCGGGACCACCACCTCCCGGGGCACTAAACATTTTAATATGGGGGTCCGTTACGGACTCCAGAGCCCCGGGGACCACCACCTCCCCGGGGCTGTGCACTGAATGGGAGGGGGCCGCGCGGCCCCCTCCTGGAGCCCTTGATGGCCCTGGGGACCACCACCCCCAGGGCCGGCTCCTGCAGTGTCACGGGGTGCCTACCCCCGGGACACTGCTGTTTGCAATGACACGGGAGCCTCGCGGCTCCCGTCCTGTCATTGCAAACTTGCTTTGGATATTGGAAGAGAGAGCAGGGAAACCTGCTCTCTCTTCCAATATCCAAAGCGATTGCTTTTCCACATGGGGAGCAGCATGTCAGCTGCTCCCCATGTGGAACAGCAATGCCGGCTCCCACGGGACGTGGGGAGCCGGCGGGACTGTGGGGGGATTGGGGACCCCCCACAGTCCCCAACGGAGAGGGCCAGCCCCGGGGGATGGGGTCCCCGGGGCAAGTAGTGGCTCGGGAGGGGGCCACGCGGCCCCCTCCCCAAAAAAGAGAAAAATAAAAAAATAAAAAAATGGAAAGGCCGGCCCCGGGAGATGGGGTCCCCGGGGCCTTAAAATGGCCAGAGGAGGGGGCCACGCTGCCCCCTCAAAAAAATAAATATAGAGGCCATGCCCCGGGGATGGGGTCCCCGGGGCCAATACAGGCCCAGGGAAGGGGGCCACGCGGCCCCTTCCCGTTTTTTTTTTAAGGTAATTTAAAAAAGGGGTAAGGCCCTGGGGGATGGGGTCCCCAGGGCCCAAAAAAGAAAAAAGGAAGGGGGCCACACAGCCCCCCTTCAGGGAGAAAAAAAAAAAAACGATCGGGCCCGCAGGCCCCGCCCCTTCCTTCACCACTCTGCAAACGCGCCCCTGGCGCGTTTGCAGAGGGGAACGAATCCCCTTGAATACTGGGGGTCCCTGGGGCCAACTAGCCCACCAGGTACCTCCAGTATGCGCCAGGGGCTGCCTTGCAGAGAGGTGTACAGAGGCCACGCCCCTTTTACACCTCTCTGCAACGCAGCTCTGTGGCGCTTTTGGAGGTATATGGTGGGCTAGTTGGACTCCGGGGACCCTCAGGATTCAAGGGGACTTAATCCCCCAACTTAAAACGCGCCACGGGCGCGTTTGCACAGTGGTGAAGGGAGGGGGCGGGGCTTCAGGTGACATGTGTGCAAACAGGCCCCGTGGCGCGTTTTAAGATGGGGAATTAAATCCCCTTCAATCCTGAGGGTCCCTGGGGGCCAACTAGCCCAACAGGTACATCCAGAATGCGCCACAGAGCTGCGTTGCAGAGAGGTGTAAAAAGGGGTGTGGCCTCTCTACACGTCTCTGCAACGCAGCCCCTGGCGCATATTGGAGGTTCCTGGTGGTCTAGTTGGCCCCTAGGGACCCTCAGGATTCAAGGGGACTTAATCCCCCAACTTAAAACGCGCCACGGGCGCGTTTGCAAAGATGTCACCTCAGGCCCCGCCCCTCCCTTCACCATTGTGCAAATATTCCTCTAAAATCAGCCGAAATACGAATTCCGATTTACTCACCTGTTATCAGGAGAGACCTCAGTGCTGCATCTTTCAGCCCAGTACTGATCCTGAAAAGTAATTTTAACCGTACTTACCGGTAACTTGAATTTCCTTCATAGGCTAACATTGACTGGTTTCACTTGGAAATTCTTCTAAGTGTGGAGTTTTGGAACTTTAAAATATTCCTCTAAAATCAGCCGAAATACGAATTCCGATTTACTCACCTGTTATCAGGAGAGACCTCAGTGCTGCATCTTTAAGCCCAGTACTGATCCTGAAAAGTAATTTTAACCATACTTACCGGTAACTTGAATTTCCTTCATAGGCTAACATTGACTGGTTTCACTTGGAAATTCTTCTAAGTGTGGAGTTTTGGAACTTTAAAATATTCCTCTAAAATCAGCCGAAATACGAATTCCGATTTACTCACCTGTTATCAGGAGAGACCTCAGTGCTGCATCTTTCAGCCCAGTACTGATCCTGAAAAGTAATTTTAACCGTACTTACCGGTAACTTGAATTTCCTTCATAGGCTAACATTGACTGGTTTCACTTGGAAATTCTTCTAAGTGTGGAGTTTTGGAACTTTAAAATATTCCTCTAAAATCAGCCGAAATACGAATTCCGATTTACTCACCTGTTATCAGGAGAGACCTCAGTGCTGCATCTTTAAGCCCAGTACTGATCCTGAAAAGTAATTTTAACCATACTTACCGGTAACTTGAATTTCCTTCATAGGCTAACATTGACTGGTTTCACTTGGAAATTCTTCTAAGTGTGGAGTTTTGGAACTTTAAAATATTCCTCTAAAATCAGCCGAAATACGAATTCCGATTTACTCACCTGTTATCAGGAGAGACCTCAGTGCTGCATCTTTCAGCCCAGTACTGGTCCTGAAAAGTAATTTTAACCGTACTTACCAGTAACTTGAATTTCCTTCCATAGGCTAACATTGACTGGTTTCACTTGGAAATTCTTCTAAGTGTGGAGTTTTGGAACTTTAAAATATTCCTCTAAAATCAGCCGAAATACGAATTCCGATTTACTCACCTGTTATCAGGAGAGACCTCAGTGCTGCATGTTTCAGCCCAGTACTGATCCTCAAAAGTAATTTTAACCGTACTTACCGGTAACTTGAATTTCCTTCATAGGCTAACATTGACTAGTTTTCAGCAAAAAAGTTTCAAAGTGTTGATTTTCACAAACTACAAATATTCCTTAAAAATCGACAGTATGACTTAAACGCATTCTTTCAACTGTTTACAGGAGATGCACCAGTGCTGGATCCAGGATCCAACACTGAGTAAGAAAAAGTAACGATAACAGTTTTTACCTGCTAAGTGAATTTCCTTCCATAGGATAACATTGGTGATTCTATGAGAAAAAGTTTCAAAGTGTCAACTTTTAAAATACAATAATATTCCTTAAAAATTACGACTGTAACCAAAACGCTTTTACTCAACTGTTTACAGGAGATGTCCCAGGACTGAATCTAGGATCCAGTCCTGTGGTTAGAAAAAGTAATCCATAAAGTAACTAATTGCATTTAACTAGAAATTCACATTGAGCTGAATGTTGCATTGTGTTTGAAAATGTGTTGCCCATTGCAACAACTGTAACTACTGTACTTAAAAGTCTATTGCCTATCTGCAAAGTATTTAAACTAAAGTAATTCATTAAGAGAAAGTATTTTTTGTAATGTAATGTATAATGTAATTACAATGTAATTTAAAAATAAAATATGTAAAAAAAAATTGTTTCTAAAAATGTACTAAATCAGTATGAAAAAAATTAATATAACAATTAATACATTTAAAAATTGTCATTTACAAAACCTTTGAAATTCACTAAAAAACCTAGGTTTCAGGCACGTTATAGTTAGAAATTAGCATTTAAAAACCTTTGAAATTCACTGAAAAAACCATAGGTTTCAGACACGTTATAGTTACAAATTAGCATTTAAAAAACCTTTGAAATTCACTGAAAAAACCATAGGTTTCAGACACGTTATAGTTACAAATTAGCATTTAAAAACCTTTGAAATTCACTGAAAAAACCATAGGTTTTAGGGACAGTTATAGTTACTTGGACATTGCACTCGTACAAAACCCGTGAAATTCCCCCGTTATAGTTAGTTCAGCTAACTATAACTCGCGCCCCGCCATGCACTGCTGATGACGTCACATATTACATCACTCATGACATGGTCAGTGACATCACTGATGACATCACTGATGACATCTCAAATGACATCACTGATGACATCATCCACGTGATAATCTGATGCACCTCCTCACACCCTAATATAATCTTTGATACACCCACTCTAAATTACAGACTGCCATTCGCAAAACCATAGACACTCCAACACCAATAACCACATACCCACTCACTGATTCTTAGGTCTACACACACACATCCACTCACTCACCCGTACAGTCACTCATACTTACGGTCACTCAGTACAGGACTATCATATGCACTCTTACTCCTATATAGACACTCAAACAACGCCACTCATCCATAGAGGTACTCACACACCTAGTCAGTCATGCAAATAATTAAACACACTGCCATTTACTCACCTATACAGTTATACACACACCAGCTCACTTACTCATACAAATAGTAGCACATTGTTACGCTCTTATACAATCACTGATACAAGCACACACTCATCCATACAGCCACTATCACAATCACTCACTCTTGCTTATAGCTATTTATATACTCCAACACACATATATACTGCCTTTCACATATGTAGTTACTCACACATGTACCACTGGGACATACATTCACTCACTAACACACTCTTACACACACTTACCCACCCATACAGTCTATCACAGATGCACTCTTGAAACCATCCACCCAGTGAATCACCCACTCACACATCTATGCACAGAGTCGCACACACCCCTCCCACACAAACACTCAGGCACCCATACAGATACTCACACAAGCATTCAATAACTCAAATAGACACTCATGTAGCTATTCACAAACACATGCAGCCACTTACACAGCAACAGACAGACGGATACAGACATTCACCCAGTTTAGTCACTAACCCATGCATTCAGTACGATACGTTAAATCACTCACTTATACAGTCAGTCACGCACCTACTAAATCATCCATACAGACACTTACACACCCACTCATTCTTCAATACGTCTTTTCCTATATATATTAAAAATATTTAAACTTTAGAGAAACACACAGTCACTGGATGATGTCATCAGTGATGTCATTTGAGATGTCATCAGTGATGTCATCAGTGATGTCACTGACCATGTCATGAGTGATGTAATATGTGACGTCATCAGCAGTGCATTGCGGGGCGCGAGTTATAGTTAGCTGAACTAACTATAACGGGGAATTTCACGGGTTTTGTACGAGTGCAATGTCCAACTAACTATAACTGTCCCTAAAACCTATGGTTTTTTCAGTGAATATATATATATATACATACATACATACATACATACATACATACATATATATATATATATATATATATATATTGCACTTGCCGCCAGTACTTCGAAATTATCCAAAACCATGGACACGGACCACAGATTTGGTGTTCTTTAGTATTTTATTCGGATGCCGCCATGACGCGTATATATATATATAACAGCAACTCCTCTCGTGTTGCAGTTTTGACGGCGAAAGACAGGAGCCCGGACCACAATTTCGTGTGATGCAGTGAGTAGTTTATTGCAGCTCAGAAAACCTCAGCCATGATGTGTTTCGGGCCCGTAGGCCCTTGATCACATGATGCGTTTTCAAAGTAATTGGCCAGCTTTTAAACCATTTTTTGCATTTTACTTAAAGTGACAGGTGCGGGATAAACGCAAGGTATTTAGACATAGACAAGTTATCTGATGTAGACACGTCTATCATTCAAGGATAATGGTGTAAATACCTTAATTAAAACCATAGTTGTTAAAAATACCATTTATAAAACAATTTGTTATGTTTTTTAAGTTTCTGAACTTGACAGTCGCTATTACAAAATTCTTGAATAGGTTGGTATAAAATTTGTCATATTTTGCTTTTTTTTTTAAATAATAAGATAAAAAGCAAAGCTAATTTATAAAAACATCATGGTTAAATACCTAAAATCACCACTAAGGGTATGTTTTGAAGTTTCATAAATTTATTTAAAAAACCAAAATGGTATCGAGTTTCAATAAGACATTCCAAATCATTGAATGACATTATAATAATTGAATATACATTGCCCATAGAAATATCATCATTAGTCTAATCCTAATACTGCAGTTTTTGCCAAACCATTGCGTTTTTTTGTGAAAAGTGCTAGTGCAAATCGATAAAATATATATAGTGATATATGCGATACACCTCTGTGTAAAAAAAGCTAAAACCTTAAAATTAACTGTGATGGTTTAAAGGGCGGCTGCGTGTTATTTTGATAGTTCCTTTCTTATCGACTCATTTTTGATTTTCAACACTTTTTCTCTAATAGGAGTTTTAGAGGCAGGTGTAAAGATCCTCTGTCCCATTGAGACCCCCTGGGTGCTTACTGTCCAATTCCAGAATATATTTTGTTTCCAAATTCCTAAGGGCCTTTTCCCTATTGCCCCGACGTGTGTTAAGTGGCACAGAGTCAATTAAAAAGTAAGTCAGATCTTTGGGATCTCCTTTATGGAAATCCTCAAAGTGCCGTGCCACTGGGTAGGCCTGGTCTTTATTTTTGATGGCTCTAATGTGCTGGAGTATCCTCTTGTGGCCCTGAAGAATAGTACTTCCCACATATCTTAGGCCACACGGACACTCCAGCACATAGACCACAAATTCTGTCTTGCATGTCAAGTTTCTATATATGGGTTTCTCCTGGTCACTGAAAGGTGTTCTATAGGAGGATCTGTTGACCCCATATTGACATGCCTTGCATACTCTGCATTTAAAAAAGCCCTTTCGTTGGGATAGCCATGTGGTTTTGGTACAGTTCCAAGGATCATTGTGGACTAGCTCGTCTCTCATTGAAGGTGCTTTGCTATAGGTAATTCCTGCCCTATTAGGTAGCAAATGGCCTATAGTTGGATCACTTAAAATAATGGGCCAGTTTTTCTTTATGATGTTATTGATGGCCCTCGCCTGTTTGCTGTAGCCTATGATAAATCGGAAGGTTTCAGGGTTTTCTAAATTTTCTTGCTGTTTCTGTAGTCTAATAGGTCTAAATTCATTTGACTTTGATCGAGATGTCAATAGGGCTTCTCTGTTCATGGTATTACTTTTGGCTATAGCAGTAGAGATTGTTTTTTTAGAGTAGCCCCTTTCAAGAAACCTACTTTGACTAGCTAGTTGAGCCAACTGCAAATCGTCATCATTGCTGCAAATGCGTTTAAGGCGGAGCATCTCACCATACGGTATACTTTGTATTAGATGTTGCTGGTGAGAGCTCCTGGCATGTAAAACAGCATTACCAGACGTTTTTTTACGATGTAGTCTAGTTGCAATTCTTCCTTCCCAGATGTATATCTGTACATCGAGAAAGTTGACCACTTGGTCACTTATAGTGGCCGTGAACTCTAAGTTGAGGTTATTGATGTTAAGGTTATCGATGAATCTTTCCACCTCTGGCCGGGTCCCCTGCCAGATGATGAAAAGATCATCTATATACCTTAGCCACACCTTGATATTTTGGGTGACTACTCTCTCATGTTCTTTAAGGAGGACCAACTTCTCCCACCATCCCATATGGAGACAAGCGTAACTGGGGGAGAAGCTGGCCCCCATAGCTACACCTCGTAATTGCTGAAATAGGACATTCTGGAATATAAAGATGTTGTTATTCAAGCAGAAATCGACCATATCTCTCAGCATTTTGCTATGATTTACCAACTCAGGTGATCTCTGATCTAGATAGTCAGTCAGAGCCCTCATACCATCCTGATGGTTTATAGATGTATAAAGTGAGGAGACATCTAGTGTAATTAAAAGATAATCATTATTCCACTCGCAATTCTGGATTTTTGATAGAAAGTCTCCAGTGTCCCGGATGTATGCGGGTAGATGTTGTACATAGTCTTGAAGGAAATAATCTACATATACAGAAGTTCGTTCCAAGAGGCTGTTTCTTGCCGAAATAATCAGTCTCCCTGGCGGTTTAGCGGGGTTTTTGTGAATCTTAGGGATAAAGTACATTATAGGTGTTACTGGATGATCGTTTCGTAAATATGAATATTCCTGTTGAGAAAGTAGTCCTGCATTCTTCCAGGCTATCAATTTCATCCTATATGTACTGAATGTAGCCCTTAAAGTTGCCATGTCACATTTACGGTAACATTGCCTATCCTGGAGCTGGTTTCATTGCTTCTGCAATGTAGTCCGTTTTGTTCCACAAGACCAAATTTCTTCCCTTGTCAGAATTCCTAACAACCAATTCCGTGTTAGATTTGAGTTTCGTCATCAGTGAGTGATATTGTATGTCCATTTTGTTTTTCTTTGTTCTTGATAACCTCTGGACTTTGTGGTTTTAATTGACCGGACAATAAACTATTACTTACTATAACTGGAATATCATAGGATAGGACTCTCTTACTTCCTTTACAGGCTTTACATTTCCCGCACGGGAAAAACCCATTCAATGATCCAAAGTCAGGATTCTAGGACATATGAGGGCAATTGCTAATGGGGATGAAACTTACCCAGTTGCACGTCATTTTAATATGAAACATCAGCTCAACAGGGATCTGTTAAGTTATTTTTGTCTTGATCATGTGCCAATAAACCCACGAGGTGGGGATAGAATCATGAGGTTACGACGGTTAGAATCCCGCTTCATAATTGATCTCCAGACGAAATCACCCCAGGGTCTCAATAGTAGTGAGGAACTGGCTGTACATTTGGGAGATTGAGGGCTTTGTTCCTTGTTTGATTATCTCTGAACCATGAATGTAGTAAATATTAGTTTAGTGATCTTCTTCACAGTATGTCGTTTTTTTGATCTAGGAATGATTAACTTATATAATGCTCAGCTAATCAATGCAACATGTAGTATGAATTATGTATATTGCTGTTTCAATTTATTACCTGCAGTTATTCATCATGAGTTTCTGTGATTGTCAACTTTACAAATGAAATGAGGGAGAGTGTCTCTATGATATGGGCCCATGCAGGGCGGAAATGAGGATGGGAGGCCAGCTATAATTATGCCCATTCATGGCGTTATTGATGTAACACTTCTGCTGCCTCCCCTTTTTTGACGTGTGGCCATGTTTGATGTTTTATATTTCGACATTTGCTACCTATGAATATAGACATAATAGTAGCTATGGAGTATTTGCTTCTGCTCTAGATTAGATATTTATCGAGATGCTAATATGCTATTGTGTTGCACGCAGCCACGGGTTGGGACACTCCAAGATGGCGCCCTTTTCGACACTTCTGTGATTGCACATTATTGTCTGTTGTTTATGTTTATGTTGCTAACGGAAACATGCTAGTGATGACGTTTATAAGCAGGATGACCCGGCGTTTCGGTAAACATCGAAGAAGGCCGTTGCCGAAACGCGTCTGTTTAGAGTGCCTGGGGTCCGTGTAAATAAATTAACGGAACCTGCCCTTGCGAGTGCTGTCTTCCTTTGGGAATTTTCCTATGGTTTGGAGGAAAATTGGAGCGTTTATTGTCATGCGGATGCACCTCCGCATTTTGCAAGCACCCGTCCGTGAGTGCACCAAGCGGGTGTACCTGGAGCGATAATATATATATATATATATATATATATATATATATATATATATATATATATATATTATCTTGGAAGTTGCATTTTTTTAAATTTTTTAAGTTTATTTAGGTTACTGTAATGTTTTAACATAATTATTGCTTGTAGGTGTTGTATTGCTGGGTTAATTTTATTTTTAAATTATGGGTTTATAGTTCTATTTTGTTTTTACTTTAATTTTAGCCTGATTTATTTTATAACATATTTAGAAATGTTATATTTTGTGTTTATATAATAAATAACTTCATAATTGTGGTGAAGTACCCATGCAGACACAGTCATTGCAAAAAATTGTTTCGACTGTATCACAAACGTGCAAAAAAAACAAAATCAAAGGTTGATGTGTTTGTCACTGAATGGCCTACGTTTTAAGCTTTTATGATAAGTGCGCTGTTTTTTGTGTAAACTTTAAACATATAACTCTGAAATTAATGCATGAACTTTAGACAGACAAGTGTAAAACAGAGAGGCAATCTTTGCTCACTGCTTCTATATTAAATTGGAGAAATTCCCTTTTATATATTTAAAACTGTGAACACTTCAAGCGCAAAATCACATAAGCGCTCGCCTCTGCGCAAAGCCATCATGATATGGCCGCAGCTGTGACTAGAAAGGAAATAGTGCAATCCATGGAATAAAGCCATACAACAAGCAGATCAAACAGGGCCCACTCCCACCAACCGAGAGCAAAGCAGGGGCAGCCAAGAGCTCGCCACGTCTGCTCAGTGAAACCCGGTGATCGATAATGACACGGGATCAGGCGCGGCGCGCGCCGAAGTGCTTTCCGTAATACGTGCTGCACTTAAATCAGGCCGAAACTTCCGAAGACAGGTTTTAATCAACGTAAAAATGGAGATGGAACGTTATGTTCAGGATCTAGAAATTAAACAGGAAATTGGTCTATAATTGGGAACCAGATCAGTTGGCGGCGTTCCGTTCTTCACTTATGGAAAATAAAAGGAACGAGGCTGCTTCTTCTCAGCCTTGCTTTTATTCCAGGGCGCACCGACTTACATCTGCAGTCAATGTTTACACATGAGGCAGAACTTTCTTTTTTGAGATAAACTCTACTTAAATAGAGTTTTCCATGTGGGACGCGACTTTACTTTTGAAGTTCTGCCATTACAAATTCGGGGAAATGTCAGTATATTGCCTAACATGGTAGCACATTTAAGTGTTCATGTTTTTGATGCTGCACAATGCCATCTTTACACGTTTTCATTCAGTGTTTTTCAGAATGATCTAGGAAATTGATAATTCACATCCTTCTCTCTCTCTTTATATCTCTCTCTGTCACTGACATGAGTGCACAATCACTCATTAACGCGTGCGTACACTTCCAATCACAACACTTTGATAAAATAGATTTAAAGTTCATGATACAAAACCGCAAACCTCACCAAAGGGACAGTTTAAGGTTGCTGAATAGTTTCTGCTCCACCAGTGCCCTGCTCCTGACTCTGTTTATGCCACTGGAGATGGCATTGTCACATGACATCTGCAAAATCATTAATAGTGTCATCAGTGATAACAGCGTATCACACAAGTGGCGGCTGGTGGAATTTGAAAGGGGTGAGGTGTAAGACCAATTAATGAAATTTAGTGAGCGAGCTTAGCGGGCAAGCTGGGCTTTTCCACTGGGGCTTTAGGGGATTCTCGTCCTGTGAATATTTTGATACCTCTGTGAGAAATGGGGCATCTTCCAGCACAATTTCTTTAAAAAATCGACCAAAAAAATCAGTTCTTACATAATTTTCAAAGGAAAACTGAGAAAATATTTTGTACACATTTGTGGTTTCCCAGTCGAATCTAACCTCACCAAGGATGTGGACACCTTACTGGAGAGCTTGGGATCATCACCTTTAGTGTAAAATGGGAGGGAGACAGAGAAAGCCATCCAATGGCTAAATTGCTCTATGTGAAACCAGAAAACCAGGAATAAATTCCAGCTTCCCCACTTGATCAAATTGTGTGGTCCCAGAGAATTTCCTCATTTCACTGTGCCCCCTTGTCCTTTACCATAACATTTGAAAGCACCTTGAAATACTTCAGAACAAGATATGCACTGTACTAAAACCTTTCTTGTAGATATTTTCTGTTGCCCATCTAGGATTTATTTATTTATTTAAACAACTGCTAAAGCGCACAAATACCCTTTGGTGTCTTGGCTCTAAGGACTAAAAGGAAAGGAGTGGAGCGGGCTGCTTATTGATCGAAATGCCAGGTTTTTGCTTGTTTCCTGAAAGCTAGCAGGGTGGGACTGGTCTTGATCTGCAGAGGAAGTGAGTTCCAGAGCCTGGCGGTGGCCACTATAAATCTTCTGTCGCCCCACGCAGCTTTCTTAGTTCTTGGGACAAACAATAGATTGGCTTCTGAGGAGCGCAGAGTTCTGCTGGGGGTGTATGCGCAAAGAGCTTTCTTCAGGAACTCAGGTCCCATGTTGTGGGAAGCCTTATAGGCAATGCATAGCACCTTAAATTTGGTTCTGCTTCTTATGGGCAGCCAATGTAACTGTCGGACCACCTTAGATATGGACATAAACTTAGGGGTACATGAGAGTATCCTCGCGGCTGCATTCTGCACCAGTTGCAGCTTGCTTAGAACCCTTTCCTGAGCATTAATGAAAAGACTGTTGCAGTAGTCGACTTTTGTCATAACCAGTGTGCTTATAAGAGTTTTGCATGCACCAACTGGAAGAAAAGGTAGAAGTTTTTTTATCATCCTTAGTACATAAAAGATGAGGAGACTACTGCGTTGGCGTGGTGTATGAAAGACAGCTTGTCGTCGAACATGACACCCAAATTTCTAACCTTTTTGACAGGGTACGGAGGTAAACCCAACGCAGCTGGCCACCAAGTTGGGGACCAGCAGGGGGAAAGGTTGCCAAAAATCATCACCTCAGTCTTATCTGAGTTTAATTTAAGGCAATTATTTGCCATCCAGGCACTGATGGCCATCATGCCATCTTGAAATCCTAAAGCGACTGCCCCTCCATCATTGTGCACCACTAGCACCAGTTGCGTATCATCTGCGTAAGATGTTAGACCCATCCCGTATGATTTGATTACTCGCGCCAGGTCCGACACATATATGTTAAATAGGGTCGGACTCAATGATGATCCTTGCGGCACGCCATACGCCACACTGGTTCACATACAAGGTGCACTATAACTGACTTGCTCTAAGTTTTTTACTATCAATGTCTTCAGGGCATGATTATTTTATGTTTAAAAATATCTATCTAGTGGCTAAACTGCACAATTCCGGCCTGCCCGCTCCACCAAATTGTGTGATTCTAGGTAATTTCCTTATTTCACTATCCTTGTTTGTCCTTTATCACCACATTGTGTGATCCTAGGCCATTATCTTATGTAGCCAAATGTGATGATAAAGGACAAAGAGGCATAGTGAAAAAGGCAATTGCCTAGGATCACACAATGTGGTCAATCGGGAAGCCGGGATTGATAGAGCGTCCTGAAATACTTCAGGATGCGTGCTGTGCTAAAACCTCTTGCGGTTTTTAATAGACTACAATTTTTCTCCATCTAGCATTGCAACCTAGGCCACATGCAAGGTGCTCATGATAAATCACTTGTCTTTTCTTGTTTACTGACATAATCGTCCGGTTGGTGGGGTGAGGGGCAAAAACGGCTCTTGTTTAGAGACTATCACTGCTAATAAAAGCCACTCATTGCAGCATACAGTCTAATGCACTAAACTGAAGCACTTCATTATGTTAACGAAATACAGTATTTTTTTAACATGCCTAAGTGTTTCACTTTAGTGCATTAAATTGTAATGCTGCCAGGGGCAGCAGTATCATAGTTAAGTGTACAAACTTAAATGCTTCAGCATGTTCAAGAAATACAGTATTTCTTTAACATGCAGAAGTGTGTCAGTTTAGTGCAATAAAGTGTTAAGCTGCCGATGGAGGCAGTATTAGAATTGAATGAACTAAACTTAAATGCTTTGGCATGTGAAATTAAGAAGGTCATACCTGTGGGCAGGATGCATGACTGAGGGCTGAGTGCTGAGGTCGTGTGCTGGATCATGTGCAGTGAGGCAGAGTTAACTGCATGTGAACCTGACGTCAGGCAACAATGATTGGCATGCTGCCCCAAGCAAGCAAAGCGCCCGGAGCTGCCTTTGAAAATTACACTGCTGCACATCATCAAGGGGTGGCTCTGAAGACCCACAAAAACTGCAGGCCTGGGCTGAAAATAGGTAAGCCCTTACCCTGCTGAAAATACAGAACTCAAAGTCAAGCACATGCACACGTGAGCATGTGCATGTTAAACAGTGCCTTACCCAAAGCAAGGGTCAGAGAACGATAGCCAGTCGATAGCGCATTAAGGCATTGAATTGTCAGCTTTAACACATGATACTTATTAAAATTAGTGTTAAAGATGGCAACACAATATAGGGTGCAATAATTTGGAAAATACGAAGGGCGAAGCCCCCACGCCCTAAAGAAGCAGCCACCCCTGCATCACGGTATTAAAACATGGTGTGAGGAGGTTATCAAAGTACTACTTCACTAGTTTTATATTGTACTCTTTAAGATCGAGTACTTAATTTGAGCCAGTGGTTTCCGAGTAGGGTCACCAGCACTTATTTTTGAGGACCAGCACTTATTTTTGAGGACCAGCACTTATTTTTCCACCTCCGATTTTTACCGAGAGCAAACGAGGGAAAACACACACAAAGCAGAGAGATGAAGGAAGAGAAAGATGGAAAACCATCACAAAGGGAGAAAGCAGAAACCTGCAAGAGTGAGCTACAGGGTCAGGGAGTTTCTGGTAGTGGATTAAAGGAGCATGAGGTGGATTTAAGAATAGCAACCTTGGTATTCAACATACGGATGTTTAATTGCACTGGCCACGGGCTTCCGAGCAGAGCTTTGGGCATTGGCATTCTTTCTTTTACAAATTAAGCACTGCTAAGATCTTACCATTCTGTGGTGGCCTGCAAAATATTTCAGGGTAATGTGTACCTCGCAATTGTCCACGTAAACCTTATTAATTTCCATTTTTCCTGTTGTGGAAATCAGCTGTTCACTTGCTCCCTCTCTCTGCTGCTTTTTAAGTTATGTTTGTAGGTTTTTTTGTAGTAGTCGCTACCCAAGAGGTGAGGATGTGCTTGTCAAAGCCTTGCATTAGCAGCAGGTGTTAGGTAATCAACGTTTCCTTGATTTCCCTACTAGTGTGTATAGCTGTCTAGCAACATGCCACTGGTTTTTGCAAATGCCATTTACTTCATACAAAAGGGCAGATTTACTAACATTTTGCACCGAGATTCTTTCACAAAAGTAGCCCAATCTGGGGCAAAATGTTTATTTGGAATTTACTTTCCAGGGCCAAACTTGTTTGATGCTGGAAAGCTGCCTGAAAATAACACAAAGCAGAATTTGTACTGCTTTGCATTACTTTGCGTCAAGGGAGCGTTCTATGGGCGGGGGGTTTATGAGAGATCCATGCAACCACCTATGGTTTTTGATGCAAAAACCATTGGTTGTTGTCTACTGACAATAGCACAGAGTGATATGCACCACAAAAAAATCCTCTTTGAAGCAGATGTAAAAAGGAGAAATATTTGTATTTCTCTTAACTTTTCCGAGTTTCCATGTGTGCTGCACTATACATCACATATCCAACGTGGGAAACATTTTAAAGTTAATCTAGGCATAGTATTGTGTACTACAAGGGCAACGTTCCAGTACAAAACCTATGCTAGGCATGATGCACGCACCTTTGCACTCTAGTGCAAAGGTGTGCGTGTGCTGCTAGACAGTCTGATTGTGTGCCAGCACTAGGGAAAGAGCAGGACAGTGCCATATCTTAGTTGATATGGTGCTAGCACTCTTACCTTCTCATACAGTGCAGCACGGTGTAGAGACTAAGGGGCACATGCATCAAGGTAGGCTTTGCGATTCCTTAATTGCGATTATTAAGGAATCGCAATTAAGGAATCGCAAAAGCCTATGCATGTAGGAATCGCTATAAAAATAGCGATTCCTAAACATTCCTTAATTGCGACTCGCTAATTGCGAGTCGCAATTAAGGAATACCTCCCCATTAATTCCTATGGGCCTAGAGGCCCATAGGAATGAATGGGAAGACATTCTCAATTAGCGATTCGCAATTAGAGAATCGCAAATTGAGAATGCATTTCAAGGGTGCCAGGGTGTCAAAATGACACCCTGTTGCACCCCTGAAATTGTGATGTGCACCCATGTTGCACACACACATGCCCCAAGGGCATGTGTGTGTGTAACCTAAAACTTAAAAAATGCATTTTAGAGCATTTTTCGAAGGTTTTGCAAATTACAGACAAGTTTGATTTGTCTGTAATTTATGGTCCCAAATAGCGAAATCGCTATTTGAAAGTGCTTCTAGCATTGCATTTAAGGAATCGCAAATTGCGATTCCTTAAATGCAATCGCAATTTAGGAATTCGCAATTAATTGCGAATTCTTATATTGCGCATAGGAAACACTTTCATGCATCTCCAAAGGCCAATTTGCGATCGCAAACGGCCGATTTTTGCGATTCGCACCGTTTGCGATCGCAAAAACCTTTGATGCATGTGCCCCTAAGGGTCCGATTCCGATTCGGGCCGGAAATCACTCCGACCGAGCCGGACCCGGAGAGATTTCCGACCGAATCGGACCCTGGCAGTCCGACCGAACGAGTACGATGCGCACGCATGCAATCGGACTCGAGTCGGTCGGACTCCCATTGAAGTCAATGGGAGCCGGACGTACAAGGCGTACGCGGGCTCCCATTGACTCAATGGGTGCGAGGTGAACAAGGGTAACCCCTACAGCGGGTACGCCTTGAAGCGACTCGCGGCGTACATGCACAGGTAGGGGGGACCCATGGGTCCCCCCTGTGTGCGACTCGCGCGGCTAGGCGTACAGTAAAGTGCGGCTCCGACTGCTCTTTCGAGCCGGACGGCGCGAGTCGGTCGGACTGCTCGCGGCGCGCATCGTACTTGCCCGGCCGGGGAACGTGTCCATCGCGCGGTGCGAGTCGTGTCCGTGCGAGTCGGTCAGAGCGCGTCGGACCCGCGAACAAGTCGGTTGGCGATTTCACGTGCGCTCGCATCGTACTCGCTCGGCCGGACGCACGTACGAATCGGTCGGGAAAGAGGGCTCCGAATCGGATCCGGTTCAGCCGAATCCGATTCGGTGCCCTACCGGCCGAGATCGGAATCGGCCCCATAATATCGAAGTTTTAATATCTAAAGGACAAAATATCGAGTACAAAATATCGAGAGGACAGAATATAGAAAAGACATAATATAGTTGGAAAAAATATCGACATATAGGTAAGTAATATCGAATGTCATTATATCGAATTTTATTATATCGAATTTTTTTTAATTGTTTTATATGTTACTATATGTGTTAAAAATATATAATATTTTTTTAATGTATGTTACAATTTTTTTAAGGTAATGGATTTTATGTGAATTAATTTTTGCGTATATTAGTTCCGTAGCGGGTTGTGGGTTTATAGGGGAATAGGGTGGGAAGTAATTTAATTTACATTATAAAAATTAATAATTTATTAATTAATAATATAGGGGCCCATTAGGATGTCGGGCGGAAGCACTACCGCCGTGCTGGCGGATGCAAAAACCACCAGTTACCGCCTGCATGCAGCAGTCCACACGCCCGCCCGATTACGATGCGAAAAGTCAGCCAAACACCGCCGGCAAGCCAGCGACACCGTCCGCCATCAAAGTGCGCCCGTACACGTAGCGGCGCAGCCCA
This sequence comes from Calotriton arnoldi, assembly GCA_963921515.1. NCBI lineage: Eukaryota > Metazoa > Chordata > Amphibia > Caudata > Salamandridae > Calotriton > Calotriton arnoldi. The sequence continues at coordinate 3,403,438 of CAWUFW010000311.1, forward strand.
ATTGACACACACCGTCCGACGAAACACGTACCGCCCGGCGTACAAATTACGATGCCGCACACAAACTGAACCCACGGCTAAGAGACACCGTACGTCAAACCAAAGCGGTAACACGAACGCCGAGCACGGACACCGAAGAAGCGGCACCCCCGATCATGAATCCAGCACTGCAGGCCCTCCCTATGCTCTATCTGATGCACCACCAAGGACGCAACGTACCGCGAAGACGCAGGTAGGCACACATACAACAAGTGCACGCAAACAGCGCACACAGTGCAAGGGCGGAAAAAGCGGACAACCCCCCACCCCGCGTGTACACGACACATCTACCATAGCATCCACATATGACACACAGGCCAAATTGTAACATCTCGTAACACATGTGTACACACCACCTGGGACTAGGAACCAACCACCCCGTCACGGCCCCAAAGCGGCGATGACGCTGCCACACATGCGCACAACGCAGAGGCCAACCGCAGCGCCATGCATGCGTCGCACACAGACACAGGGACACAACCAAGCAGCACACACACCAGCCCCACCCCGAACGCACATGACACGTGACAGGCCTGCCACAGACATGTCCCCAACGCCCAATTCACGGACAACACCCAACGTCACACAACCGACGCACACATGTCAGTGAAGTCACGCAACAGCAGGACACACCCCAGTGCAACAAACATGGCGAAGCACACAGCGGCGGCAACACCAACTAGGAGAAGCAGGGTCCCTTCGGGAAGAGGAACGCCAGTACCACACTGAAACACCCATACCACCCTGCACATATGAACAAGACATACAAAACGGAACACCAAAGAGCCCGGGGACCGACAACAGGTGGCCCAAGAATAACACTCACACACAAGGCCCAACGCAGAGCGGAAAGGCAGCCTGCCGCCCCCACAAGGGAGAGCAGACAGCACTGAATGACCTTCCATTCCAACTCCGAAACCACAGCCCTACGAAAGAAGCCGGTGAATACAGCCATTGTCCAATAAAAGACCAACACAGGCATGCAGAGAAGACCGACCACAGGGCAGATAGCGCATATCACAGAAGAACACAATGGACGGGAAAGAATAAAGAAAACACTCCCCCATGTCGGCCCCATGCAAGTTAATTGGAAGGAGTCACACATCACTGACCTTGAACTGTCTGAGAAGCATGTGGGATGAGGGCCCGTGTCCTCCGCACAAGCCAACAGAACACAAGTCCTGTCTCCCTACGACTACACAGAGCTCACAGCAACCTCGGAGCGTGCACATTGCAGACTGCACACACAGCCGGAGCACGCCACCACAACGCACCGCTGCAAAATGGCAACTGCAACACACCTACCCAACTACGCCGGACAGGTCAAGCTGTACAAAACCAACCTGATACATATATTGGGATGCGAACTCCTGTCCCTGCTGAACGTAAGTTACCGACTGACTTACCGCATCACATTGTTCAGCTGCGTCATACCCGTCTTCTACTGTCGGAGGTGTCCCTACCAGCATCCCGTGGAAATGTGTCTCTCCAACCCGGCATGTCTAAAGGCGGACCTGCTAGCACTACTCCTCCCTCTGGACGCACACGACAGGGCCTGCTCTGCCTATGGGGGCATGGCGTATGTGGCCAACATCGCACCCGCACTGAAATGGGACCACTGTGCCTCCACACGACGGATCATCGAGCACAGCTACATCGAATGTCACCCAGCATGCCCCATCATGGTCCTCCAAGGGACAACTTACGAACAACACCTTGACAGCCACCATCCGCTACATTGGCTGGCAAACATAAACACCACCAATGACATGGAAGCCCTGCTGGACGGCATCGCATACCTGACAACCTGTAAATTCGTCGGACCCCAACGCAGGTTCCCCGATTGACCTATGATGTCCAACCCCGCACCCATGCTTAGCTTCCGCACGGACTGGCCAGTCACCACCACAACAGCCATACCAAACGACCGGCAACAATTACCACACCATCAACGACATCGCCATGACATCGGATATGACCGGGACATGCACACTGTTCCCCATCACATCCAGGAACACCGCATGCATCATGGGAGGCAGTGGCATGGGGTCTGTGTATCGCACCCACATGGACGGAACTGCACGAACAACCAGGACACGACATGGATCCAGCGCCCATGGACACACACACCGCTCAGTGGACATGAATAGGTCGCCTGGAGTCTGTGGGTGCTGCACCCCTCCCACCCCCGCCCCGGGAATCCCATACCAGGACCTTTGCACGGACGACAAGTGCAAACAACAACAACACGACCCCAGTGACTGTGACATGTCCAGTAACCACCACATTGCAACAACAAGTGGCACGCCGCTGCATGCACGCAAGCACATGCCCTGATGTCATCTCACATGCACGCGTGCATGAGGAACAACCGCAGCAAACCTGTCACATGGAACTGAGATGGACTGTGCCCATGATGCCAAGCGGTCTGGTAGGCTACTTGTATACCGTCTGTGTCAAAGTCCGCAGCTCCGCAGCTATACGTAAATGTACATTAGCACAGCCTTGGCCAAGCAGATGTAACTCTGAAGCCCACATCCCACATGCAACAGCCAATCACATGTAACCCCACACCCTATCTCATTTGTAATCATGCTCAGTATATCCTCAACATGTATTCCGCTGCCAGTAGTGTCCACTATACTGCATCACAGAGGACAGAAGACTCAATATAATGTTTGAAACCAAAACTGTCTCCGCTGACTCATTTCACAAGTACGAATGAGAGAGGATGAGAGTATGTGAAGTACACGGCAGTCGTGACATGACCATGTAGTCCACTGGTATTGGATGTCAACGCAAATGAGTAGCACAACTGTGGAAGACACACATGTGTCGTGTGAAGTCGTATGGACGCAGTGCTCAGGTGGGTGGGTGCGACGGGTAGATGCGCACATGCCAAGTTGGAGCACGCCGTGTTGGGAGGGGTCATGAACAGTACACCACCGCTTCCCTGGGCATTGTGAGAGGACACCTGTCGGGGGGAAGTGAACACGTGTGTGCACAGCAGCTGGGCACACGAACAATGCGGAACCAGGCGCACATGTCAGCCCACCCTCCGTGGACTAGCTGGATCCTGTTGTGCGCCCGCCATGCCCCTTGACAAGGCACACACAGCCCCAGTCGACCAGGTGTAACCCCAACATAGTCAATCCACACAGGCGATACAGGGCACGGGATGGCAGTGGAGCATGGTGTGTGAGAGGTCTCCTCGCGCTCCTCCTGGTCATATCACGCAGGCAATAGAACCTCAACGTGTAGCATGGCACAAGTCAAATGGAAGTGTAGGGGGACGCACCTCAGCACGAGCAGCACTGACGTCACGGGAGGTGGCTCTCACCATCCCATCCATTGCCCATTATACCAACCACGCCACATGCGATTGCGACTAAGTGCAAGCGCGTGCGCCACCACCCCCGAGCCCTCCCCAGAGAGGCCAAAGAGTGAATGTGTGGGCCATCAGTCACAGACGGACGCGGCCTGGCCGCAAGGGCAGCCACAGCCACTGGGTGTCGCAGGTGTCGGATCCGGAAGGCGAAGACTGTGATGCATAGTCCATGCAGGCCGGGTCTCCATTTGGGGCACCACGCAGGTGGACGGCGTCCCGCCACACATCATACCCTGAGACAGCCCACTCGTGCAACTGGACCCACACATACACTCCTTGCCCTCTCTGGTGCGAGCTTGGGGCTGCCTGTGCAAGCGCTAGCCTCGCAGGTGCACATGCATATTGGGGGAGCGAGGGGAGGACATGAGGGCTGGGGCGAAGATGACTGTATCACTGTCAGTGAGTACAAGGGATGACCCAGATGTGGAAAGGAAGAGACGTGTCCCGTGTGTACTGCAACTAGTCGCCAATCCAACTACCCCCCATGTCCGGAATGTAAGCCCGCACCTAGGCCCGCCCATCCGCCACATCGAATATACCACCAGCACAACAAGCTTCCCATTCGAAACACTGACTGGGGGTGGCGACCAGTGAACAAACATGTGTAGCCTACCCACGCGTACATGTGGGCCCTCCATGATCCATGTCACCTGCGGCAAAGTCATGACATGCGCAATGAGGGAAGTGAGGTGAGCTGTCTGCCCCACGCACAGAAGGTGCATCAGCTCCACAGACCCAGCAGCGAGTCCAGCAGGGGTCACATGTGCAGGGGCAGCTGTGCCTGGTGTGAAGGCACATGCACATAGACAGCACATCGACCAATGTGTAGTCTGCCCACATCTACAGTCCATCATCATGCGGACATAGGAATTGAACACAGGGCAACACATCTGAGTGGGTGCACCCACCGTGACCAACAATGCGCAATTATCGATGTACCCGCCCTGTGCATGGCCCCCCACCCAACGGAGGCACATCCAGTGCCACCATCCCACACACACAAGCCTTCCACGAAACATGCTGTGTCCAATGGTCAGTACAGAGTCAGCGCCCATCTGGTGGATCCTGAACAGGAGACACATGCACACACATGCCAGCTCCCACTATGTACGTCTGCCACCTGGCACGTGCAATGTAACCTCTCACCTGTGACGTGTGTCTGCAAGCACACAGCCGTTTTGGCATGGGGCTGTCAATGTGGACACCTGTCAATGTTTCGGGAGGTGTGATCCGTACAGTGCTGTACATAAGGTGCAGTGCTGACACCTACTACTGTCTCATATCCCCTCTTGCCACAGGTCCCACTTGTTTTGGCCGCTCAGCCTGTGCCCACATCGTCGTCGTTGTGTGCCATACTCATCCAGCCTCGGAAGCAGTGCCATGCTCAGCAGACATTCATGTTGCCGTGGCGTTGCCACTTGACGAATATGCAGTCAGTCCCCATCAGCACGCCCCGCAAGTCATTGGGGCCTAGATCCCCATGTGCATGCTCATGGCAGTGGTTTGTATCACTAGCCATTGCCATTGGTGGGAGACCTGTGTAAGTGTATTGTGGCCGTGCCGTCCCTGCTTGACAGCTGGGCTGTGACTCATGTGCTTGCTCAGTCATGTCAGTGATGTGTATGCGAAATTGCTATGTGTTGTGTTGCTTTGACATGTGTCCACTGCCATCTTCCCTAGGCGGAGACCGAACATTGACCGCCCATACCAATTGCTGGCGGACATGGAGGATACTGAGGTCATAAGGAAGTTTCGGCTGGACAGGCCAACCCTGCATCGACTGTGTGCCATGTTGGAACCCCATCTCCGTCCCCGCAGGGTGTATCCGACAGCATTCACCCCCACGGCTAAGGTGATGGCCGCCATGCATTTCTTCGCCACTGGGTCATTCCAGCACACAGTGGGCAGTGGAGGAGGGATGTCCCAGCCCATGTTCAGCAAGGTGCTGAGGGATGTACTGGCAGCCATGATGCTGTACCGAAACAGGTACATCAGATTCCCCAGGGCTCGTGAATTGGCGGCAGTGAAGGGTGCATTCTATGCCCTTGGCAGGATCCCACACGTCGTTGGTGCCATTGATTGCACACATGTTGGCCTTGTTCCACCACAGGCCACTGAGCACCTGTACCGCAACAGGAAGCACACGCACTCCCTGAATGTGCAAGTGGTGTGCCTTGCGGACATGGTGATAACTCACGTGTGTGCAAAGTTCCCAGGCTCGGCCCATGACGCACACGTAATGCGCAACAGCATCTTGCCACGACTGATGTCCAATCTGCAACAGGATCGTGGCTGTATTGTCGGTGAGTATGTGGAGTGGTGTAGCGTGCTGGTTGTGCGATGCTGTCCCCTGTCCAGTTGGAATAGCAACGGTTCTCTGTGTCCCTCACACCCAGGTGACTCATCGTACCCGAATGGGGCATGGCTGCTCAGTCCATTGAGGAATCCTCGCACCCCAGCAGACGATCGCTACAATGAGGCACATGGGAGGACCAGACGTGTGGTCGAGCGTACCTTTGGCCTCCTCAAGTCCAGGTTCAGGTGCCTGGACCGCACCGGGAGTGCGCTGGCGTACTCCCCACAGAAGGTGTGCCAGATAGTGGTGGCGTGCTGCATGCTGCACAATCTGGCCATTCGGAAGCAGATCCCCCTCATTGTGGATGACGGAGATCAACCAGGGCCCCAGCCCGCAGACCAGGACAGCTCGAGTGAGGAGGACAGCGGAGAGGAGGAAGCTGGGAATGTGCGCCAGCAGCTCATCGCCCGCTACTTCACTTGACGGTGAGTGTCCATGTACGACGGCTGATGTGTCTGTATTTGTGCAGGTGTGTGTGTGCTGTGTCAGGGTGGCCTTTTGTTCACTGCGTGCTGTGTGTCAACGCTCCATGCCCAGGTTAGTATGCCACTGATGGTGGCTGTGGCATTGTGCCCTATTGCTCTGTGCGATGTGTGTACATTGCTTGTAGTTGTTGACATGTACTGTGTGATGGGTGTGTGACACACTCATTGAATGTGCTCCTGTTCTGTCTCCCACCCCTAGGTCCCTGCAGGCCCTCCGGTTCCATTGCCATGCCACGCATCAGGTGCCGTTCCGCTCAAGGTGGCCGTTGTATTCCGTACAATTAAAACACAGGGCACAGACAGCAGTTTGTGGAAGAGGTGCATTTATTTCAAACTGTGACATGTGATTGTGTGTAAGGTGATGACAGAAGTGGTGCGTGCAGTGACAATGAGCTGTCGGTCATGGCTGCGTGATGCTCAGGGTGTACCCACTGGTTCTATGTCCATAGTCCAACACACACATGCCATCCAGATGGCTGTGTGGAGTGGGATCGTAGTCCAAGTCAATGCAGTGGGTGGTCAAGGAAGGCTGGCTGGCTGCCTCACTTGCGTCTGGAGCGTGCGAAGTCCTCCCGGGAGATCTGTTTCCGCTTCGGACGGCCCCTTCCACGTTTGCGAGGGGGTGCCTGCTTGCGACCTGCTGGTGGTTGAGGTGTGCTCACTGGCTGTGGACGCAGGGGAACTGGACACTGCTGCTCGAGCCTGCGCCCCGGCAGGTGGTGGCGGAGGGGGAGCTGCTGTCCCTGGCTGTGACCTCACCGCCACCACCAGCTGGCCCATGAGGTCCACGAGTTGGCCCATACGGGCGTCCATGGACCTCAGCACCCCCAGCACCTCACGCGTGTCTGTAGCTGACCTGGCCCATTGTCCTTGGGCCTCTTCATAGGCCCCAAGGACTCTGGCCATTTGAGGCAGGGCATGGCTCCCAGGGGAGGCTGGCGTTTCCCTGACCCTGCTCCTCCTACCAGTCCTGCTGCCACCGGCCTGCCCACTAGCCACATTGCTCACCACGGTCCTCGCCCTGGCTCCCAGGGTGGATCCAGTCGTCCGGGCCACCACCTGCGCTGGGGCTGGGGCCAGCGAAGACGTGGTGGCGGTTGTGGCAGTGGTAGTGGCCGCAATGTCCGTGGGTGTGGCCGCAATGCCCGTGGGTGTGGGCGCAATGCCCGTGGGTGTGGCCGCAATGACCGTGGGTGTGGCCGCAACGACAGTGGCAGCAGGGGGCTGGGAATGTTCAGCAGCCATGGATGATGGGTTGGTGGGTAGGAGGGGTCCTGGGGAGCGGCTGGGCCCTGCCACACTAGATGGGCCTGCTTGGTGGTCCGTGTCCGAAGAGGAGGACAGATCCTCCACATCCGTGTGTCCTCGTTGGGGGCTTGTAGGCTGGCTGTGCTGGCTGCTGTCTCCATCCCCAGCATCCAGCAGTTCGTCACCTGTGGAGAGAATGAGATTTGTTATTGTGTTGCACCTGGCGAAGTCTGTATTGGTTGTCTGACATTCTCCGTTCGTGCACTCTCGTGCACGTGTGTCCCGGAGGCGGGTGTGTGGCTGTACAATCTGTTGTTGTGTGTGCTTGGCAATGGGACTGTGTGCTGTGCACATGTGGCATGGGACGGATTGGCTATGCCGATGGGTGTGTTGCTGTGCTCCTACTTATTGGGACTCTGGTGTATGCGGGCTCCAGGCCCATCCTGGGTCTGGTTTGTACTTTGCTTTTGGGGTGCATATGGAACGCTTAGGAACGCATTTGGCAACATGGGGGTCATGCCCCAGGAACGCATTTGGGATGGAATATGCTTTTGGTGTTCAAATGGGACTCTTAGGAACGCATATGGCAACATGGGGGCATGCCCCGGAAACGCATTTGGGATGGAATATGCTTTTGGGGTACATGCTGTGAGCCATGGGTGCCGAACGTGACATGTGTTGTGGCAGCATGACAGTGCATGGTCTGAGGTGTGTGCATGCCTGACATGCCCTGCATATTTGCTGTCTGTTGTGATTACTGGACATGGCATTGGACGCGTCGTTATGAGTGAGTGATGGTTGTGTGCCACCCGACGTATTGCAGTTGTCCCATCTCCTTGGTGTGCGTGCTGCCCTGTGCCATGTGCATCACTGCAGTGCTCGGGGGTGTGGCCCATGTTGTGTGTTGTTGCTCACAGTGTGGCGTGCGCTTCATTGACTTCTGGCACATGGTTGGTCATGGGCATGTATCTTAGCGTGACTGCTGTATGTGTGGCAGCTGTGCGGATGACATGCCTTTCATGAGACTGGGGCTGACGGATGGGATGGATGGTATGTTGTATGTGCATGGTGTGTCTGTGTGTTTGATGGGTTCAGTGGTGTTCGTGTGCATTTATGTTGTTCCGCTCTGTTGCGTCTAGTGTTGTTTGTCTTACATAGGCGTAGTTGTGGGGTGTGTGGTTGACAGGCAGTAGGGGCTACATGGACAGGACTTCAATGGTGTTTCGGTTGTGTGTGATGAGTTGCACAGTGGCTGCCGTGTGGTACTATATTCAGTGTGGCTTGTGCATGCAGACGTGGCTCCTTGGGTGTTGCTGTGTCTGTGATGGGTCATGTGGGGTGTGAGTCTGTGGTTCATGTCCGTGTGCACATTGTTCACTTGTTCGTGACAGTGGGCGGTGCTGCGTGTTCGTCTGCTACGTAACATGTCCCATGTGTTGGTCGTGTTACGGTCCTCATGCCTCCAGTAATCCAGCCCTGTCCAGTTTCCCACCTGCAGGTTGTTCGTGCGTGCACTGTACTGGATGCCACATGGTTCTAAGCGGGGGTGCTCCATGTTGCAGGTCTGTGGGGGTGGGGGCGGTGTTGTGGGTCGTGGTGATGGCTGGACACCCACTGACACCGATTGTTGTGGACCGTGATGTCTACCTTTGGGCTGTCGGTGTGCACTGCGGTGGCTGACACGTGGGTGTGGGGTGTGGGGGATGCTCCTCCTTGCTGTGCTGTGGGACTAGGGGCCTGGTGTGTGTTGTACTTCAGCTGTCCACCCTCCCACCCACTGCACTTTGTGTTCCTGCCACTTACCTGTTACTTGTCGGTTAGTGCAGCTATGGCGGACACATGGGTGTGGTGGGTGCTCGTTGTGGCGCTTCTGGCATACTTGGGGACCTGTTGGTGGTTATGTGGCTGGCTGAGTGTACACATGCCCCCATGTATCTTACAGTTGTTAGGTTTGGGCTGTGTGTGGTGGTGTCTGTTGCATGTGTGTGTGATGTGTTGTGTATTGTGTGCTGGACATGGGGGTGTTTGTCCCTGGGAGCTGTGGCATGGTGGTAGTGCATGTGAGTACATAGCGGTGTGCTGGTATACATTAGTTTGTACTTACCAGCCTCCACTCCCCTGCTAATCCGGCGAGGATCTCCGGATGTATAATGACTCGCACCTTCTCCTCCCACGCTTTGAAGGTCTTGAAGAGCGCGGGATTCCCTCCGCCAGTGACGGCAGCCAGCTCTCTGTTCTTGCTCTCCTTCTTCTTGACCAGGCTCTTGACGTCATTCCACCGTTTGTTGATTTCAACTCTGTTCCTGGGCAGGGTCCCGACTGCATTGACCTGGTCTACGATCCGGTTCCACATTCTGTTTCTGGTGCCTAGTGGTGTGTGCTGGACCAGGTTTCCATAGATTTGTGGGTGCACCTTCATGATCTCGTCGACCATGACCGTCAGCTCAATGGGCGTGAACTTGGGCATTCTTTGTGGTGCCATGGTGTTTGTGGTGCTGGTGCGGTGTGTGTTGTGTAATGTGCAGGGGGTTTGTGGTGCCGGTGTTTGGTGGTGGTGGTGGTGGTGGTTGTGATGTGTGCGTTTCTGTGGTGTGCTGCTGTCCTTGCTGTGTCACTGTGTCCTCTCCTCTCCTCTCTAGTTTGCAATGTTGCAAGGGGTTGTGGTCTGTGGGAGTGCTGCTTTTGTACTTACCTATGTGGGTGTGTCCTCATGGTCTGTTGTTTTCAGGTGTGTTGTGTCTGGTGTTCTGGCCTTTGTATTTTTTGTTTGTCCAGGGGGTGTTTTCGGGATGTGTACTGTGCTTGTGTATTTGTGCGTGCCTTGCTGTGTGGACTTGTTGGCCATGTTGTGTGCGATTGTTTTTGTCAGCGGATTGTTTCTGTGCAGGGACGTGGGCGCCATGGCTTCTGCCGTGTCAATTCTCATCGGCGTTGTTTGCGCTGGCGGGCGGTATATTTGTGGTTTACCCGCGCTCATGGCGGTGCGATCGTAATTTCACGTGCGGTGTGTCGGCCGTGAGGGCGGGCGGTTTTGTGTTGTCGTGCGTGTTTCCGTCCGTGGCGGGCGGTTTGACTCCGACTCGGACGAGGGCGGGCGGTATCTTGTGTGGTTTTTCCGCCGATGGCGGTTTTCTGTTTGTGTAATCGTAATGGCGTGGTCGGTGTTCAGACGGTGTGTGCGGGCGGATTTTTGCCGCTTTCATGCCTGGCGGATTTTTTTACGCCGGGTATCGTAATGGGCCTTTTAGTGTTTAATAATTACTATTGTTTAATAATTTTTGCGTATATTAGTTCCGTAGCGGGTTGTGGGTTTATAGGGGAATAGGGTGGGAAGTAATTTAATTCAAATTATAAAAATTAATAATTTATTAATTAATAATTTATTGTTTAATAATTACTATTGTTAATTAAGTTAATTAATTTATTATTAAATATATAAAAAGTGAATAATAATCTTTTTTAATTAATTGATAATTATGTAAATTGTTTAATTTTTTTATTAATTAGTAATTAATTACATATTAACTATTAAAAATGTATTTATTAATATGTTAATTATGTACTTTTTTTGTAGTGTGTTGAGTGTTGATAGGGGAGTAGGGTGGGAATTAAGTTAAATTTAATTCAAATTTTAATAATTTTTAAATATTATTTATTCAAAGTTATTTTATAGTGTTAATTGTGTTAATTAAGTTAGATATGATTGTTATTAATTTGATTGTTAATTGTAATTAGCTAATTAATTAAATGTTAATTAATTATGTTGATTCATTAATATTTTACACTATTGGAGGTGACGTTTATAGGGGAAAATGTTGGAAGGTAAATATATTTTTATTAATTAATTATTTGTTAATTAATTTTAATTATATTGTAGGAGTGGGTCTACTCAATTATTCCCCTACGTTACCCAACACTTTCCCTACTGTTGCACTCACTGGAGTGGGAATAGTTATTTTTACACTCCCGCTATCCAACACTTTCCCTACTGTTCCACTCACTGGAGTGGGAATAGTAATTTTTACCCTCCCGCTATCCAACACTTTCCCTACTGTTCCACTCACTGGAGTGGGAATAGTAATTTTTACCCTCCCACTATCCAACACTTTTCCTACTGTTCCACTCACTGGAGTGGGAATAGTAATTTTTACCCTCCCGCTATCCAACACTTTCCCTACTGTTCCACTCTCTGGAGTAGGAATAGTAATTTTTACCCACCCGCTATCCAACACTTTCCCTACTGTTCCACTCACTTGAGTGGGAATAGTAATTTGTACCCACCCGCTATCCAACAAATTCCCTACTTTTGCAGATGTTGGAGTGTGAATACTAATTTTATTCCCTTAGCTATGCAACGTTTTTAAATTTGTTATATTTAATGTAGTGTAAAATATTAATTAACATAAACATTTTTACTTTATTTAAATTATTATATCTTATTTATTTTTATATTTATATAATATGTTTATTTATATATATATGTAAATATATTTTTAATAATGTTTTAAATATTTTATAATTAAGATTAATAATTATTTTATAATATTATTAAGTAAATATATATATGTTAAAAAATAATTAATATGTTGTTTTTTTACATTACATTTATTATTTTTACATTTTAAGCTTTTTTACATTATTTTAACTATGTTTTATTTAATTGTGTTTATTATTTAATTACTTTTATATTATTTTTAATACATTTAAAAAATTCGATATTTTAGTTAACTATATTTTAAACATCAATATTTTGTACTCAATATTTTAGTACTTACCTGTTTGTAGATAGGGACTCGATATTCTGTCCCTCGATATTTTGGCATCGATATTCTGGACAGTCGATATTCTGTCCCTCGATATTTAGTCACTGATCCGTGCAGCACAGCAACTTTGGTTATTGCAATGCATTACGTGACAGCTTTGTATATTTGGGCCACCGTTCTTAAGAGCTAGCACTTATCTGCAAGATAAGTAGGGATGCTGGTCATTATAGCTTTGTAAATAATGCAGCTAGTTTTGAAGATGGTGTGGTCCAGCAAAGGGAGCCAATGGAGTTCCATCAGAATCGGGTGATGTGATCATATTTCTTCAGGCCCTTGGTGAGATGTCTTGCAGCACCTAGGATGCCCCTAGGGGTTGCCAGTGGGAGTCTGGGAGGGCATGGAGTAGGGCATTGCCACCATTCAGATGGAAGAGTACAAGAGCTTGAACCGCAATTCTAAGGTTGCTTTCTGGAAGAAATCGTTTGACTTTCTTTAGAAAAGAGAGCCAGTTACGTACCAGACAGTCTTTGTTTTTTTTGGCAATGTGTATCTTGAGAGTGAGGTTAATGTCCAGAGTGAATCCAAGTGACTTGGCATTGGGTTGCAGTTGGGATTCAAAGTCGCCAAGGTTCACGTCATTGAGCCAGGTTTGTACTGTATCTTGTTTATTATTCCTGGCAATTAACAGGAATTCTGATTCTGTCTTGGGTGGGTTGAGCTTCAGATAGGCACTAGGCATACAGGTCTGGAGGATGTATAAGCAATGTTTGAGGTGTTGGATGGCTGAAGCAGAGGAGACTTTCAAATAGAGTTGTGTATCAACTGCTTATTGGTGATTATTGATGCCTTTGGCTGTGAGTAGAGCACCAAATGACTCCATGTATAGATTAAAGATGACAGGAGACATTATATAGCCCTGGAGGACTCCACAGGTGACAGGGATCTTTTTTGACCTGGACATGTCCATGAGAACAAACTGTTGTCACTTGGAAAGGAAGTAAGAGACTCAGTCAAGGATAGTTCAAGTGAATCCCTTTCAAGACACAAAGTGGCTTATGAGGGTGGGATGGTTGACTGTGATGAAAGCAGCTATGAGATCCAGCAATATCAGGAAGCAGGGCTCATCCTTATCTGGGGTCAGCAGGGCTCTGTCTACAATGTGTAAGGTTTCATTCTCTGTTCTGCAATGTGATGTGAGGCTAGACTGGTATTCATGCAGGAGTTGGTTGGTGTCGATCAGGTCTTGAAGTTGAACATACACTGCTTTTTCAATGACCTTCCCGATAAATGGTAGGTGAGTGATGGGCTGGTAGTTTGCGGGGTCATCAGCGACCAGTGTTGATGAAGAGTGGGAGGATCTGGTCTGTCTTGAGAGCTTCTGGGAAGATTCCTTGAGTGAGGGAGGCATTGACAATGATACGTAGGGATAAGAAAGCATTTCTAAAGAGAGCTTTGATGAAGGACGATGATAAGCCATCATCTTCACGAGAAGTGGCTTTGAGGGAATTGAGTATGTCAATGAGATCTGGGAAAGATAGGGCCTAGAAGGGTGACCAATGGGGGATTTTATGGGAAAGGGTGGGTATAACAATTGAAGCAAGCTTGGTGACGTTGATATAATAAAGAAAGTGTTTTATTATATGGTGTGGTTAATAAAGTCACAATTATGTATCGGGTCCAGTCAGGTGTATTCGTAAAAGCCTAGCTCAGTCCTAGTTAGCTATGGCTCAGAGCATGCAGGCTTTCTCAATAGAACAAGTGTAAAGCATTTAGAAGTATGAAAAGCAGTTAAATAAGAAGAAAACACAGAACAATAAAAACCTAATAACTATTTAGAAAAATAGGTTGTATTTTTATCTCTAAATAGACACCTCAACAAAAAGAATCCACTGGAGCGCTTCGGAAGTATGAATTTTTGAATAAACAATAAATCACAGTTTTTCACTCTATGTAATAAATCATTGAAATCTACCGCGAGTCGCGGTTTAGGGTTAGCCAAAACAAGTAACTTGAAAATGGCTATAAGGCCAGTTTTGTGGAGACCAACTCCAATAGGGAGACAGTCACAGTGACCAGTCAGATCCAGTTGAACAGTTACCTTGAAGTTTAGGAAGTCTCGAGTCTATTTCCAGGTCCTATGGCAAACTGCTATAATAATCAATAGAGTGGTCCTGATGTAAGATGCTGTGGATGCTCAAGGATGCTGAGCCAGTGTTGGGTTTCTTTCTTTGATCCCCCCTTGGTCCACATACTCGAAGGGGTGACTTTGGCCTCAGGGGTCGATGTCCTATGAAGTCTAGGTGAAGTCCAACACAAAACCAGTTGCCACTGGCGTACTGGGCTCCGGTGACAGCAAACCAGCGGTCTCCTTTAACTTGCAGTAACTTCCATGCTGGGTTACTAAACTGCACTCAGATGACTCTCCTGAGTTGAGCAGTCTTAGGTGCAACTGTTGAGGGTCTGCCTTAATCTCTCAAACTGCACCTCAGCACCCAGCGGAGATCAGAGTTTTTGGTGCTGGACTCTCAAAGGAGCAAACTTCTCAGCTTTTATGGCCCTGTGGCTGTAACAGGGAGTCTTGGAGTCAGCTTCTTGGTCTGAGGCTAGAGGATGACTATTCCTCAAGCCGGCCACTACAAGCACAGTCCTTTCTTTATTAGCCCAGGATGCAGCAGGTGCAGTCCAGACTTTGGTGCAGCCTCTCTTTGCTGGGTCCAGGGAACAGCAAAGCAGTCCTTCAGTCCTCTCTTTATTCCAGATGTGAAATGAGGCCGGGTGCCAGAGCTTTCACTTTTGTGCCTCTCTGTCTGAGATGCCAGCCTGTCTGCTCAAACAAAAGAGCAGCCCCTCTCGTGTGTGACTACCATTCGGCCTTCAAAGGCAGCTTCCCCTTTGAAGCTTGCATTTTGGGCTCACACCCAATCTGGCCACCTTGCCAGGAGGAGGTCACACCTATCTCCAACAGGGCAGAAGGCTGTCTTGAGGACAGCAACTTGGTTGCAACCGTAAATAGCTACTTGAAACTGTAGGGCAACTAAGAGGAAACTTTCTAAAGTTGCCATTGTGAAAAAGTTACATTAAATTCAACTTGAGCAACAAGTCAGGTTTAATGCAATAATTCTTCTGATACCTTGAAGTACAATATTTAGTATTTCCATTTGGAAGTTAGCACTGCTGAGTTGTCAGCGTGTAATTCCATACTCATCAATGGGTCTACTAGTCTTTCTACAGTAAATATGACAATACAGGGTTTTGATTATCAGGACAGGTAAAATTAATTAAACACATGTTCATTTTTAATATAATGGACTATGTCTTTAGGTTTGGATAGGCCTACCTTAGGGATGACTTACAATATAAAAAAGTAAGGCTCGGGCTTTCCTAATGGTTAAAATGCCAAAGTCAAGGTAGCAATTGGTCTGACAGTCTTCAAGGGTGGCCTGGGAGTCATGCCTTGCCACTCTCATGGTGGCATAGTAAGTGCTTTAGACCACAAGGGACACTTAACATACAGGCCCTAGATACCCCTGATACCATATACTAGGGATTTATAAGTAAGTTAACTTATGCAAATTGTGGGTTAACCAATTAGGCATACAGATTTTAAGGGTCAAAGCACTGGCACTGAGGCCTGTTTGCCAAGACTCAGTGCACCTTCAGAGTTGCAAAACCAGCAGCATCAGTCCAAAAACTTGGGAGTGATCTTGCAAAAAGAGGAATTTCTTTACAGATGTGCTGTCAGATCTTCTGCACTTTATTATGGAAAAATTGTTTGATGGCATTGCACTTTTCTCTGGAGTGAGGATGAAAAACCAGCAGCATCAGTCTGAAAACTCGGGAGTGATCATTCAAAAAGAGGAATTTCTTTACAGATGTGCTGTCAGATCTTTGGCATTTCATTACGGAAGAACTGTTTGATGGCATTGCACGTTTCTGTGGAGTGAGGAATAGGTTGGTCAGGCATGGGGTTTATGCAGCGCTTGACTACCTTGAACAGCATTCTGCTTCTATTGGTGGATTTAGTTATGGTGTTGGTGTAGTACTTTGCTTTGGCTGATGTGATGAGCTGTCTGTATGTTGAGTGGAGGGACTTAAGTATCAAGAGATCCTCTGGAGTTCTGTTTTTCTTCCATTTTCTTTCTTGTCTGCGTATGGATCGTTTATTGTCAGGAAGGTCTATAAAGTACCAAGATGTTGAAGGCATTGGCTTGCACTTGTGTGTTATAATTGGGATGTGGATGTTTACCTATCTTTCCAAAAAACTGTTGAAGTTGAATAGAAGGTTGTTAGTTTTGGACGTGGAGTTGATAAGGTGAGAGATGTGATCACACATTAGGTTGTCTACAGAGAAGTCCTTGAAGTATCTGAAGGTTTGTTTTTCTCTTTTGCGTTGACATTGGTTTGTTGGTAGGATGCTAAGCATGGAGATAGGGATAGAAATGTGGTGGGTCCAGCCCAGGGGTATGGGTGATTTCCACTGGAATGTTTATGATGCTCAGAAGACAAGGTCAAGGATGTGGCATTTGCAGTGTGTTGGTTGTGGATCATGTGGTACCAGTAAGACTGTACCAGAGAGATTAAAGAGGTTGTCTCCTGTTGTTTTTGAGTTTCTGTTTTCTTGGAGGTTGAAGTCACCCAAGCGGGTGGTGTGGGTATGTTGAAGGGATGAGGTGGTGATGAGATCTGAGAATTAATCAATGAAGTTCTTGTTCTGCCTGAGAGGTCTGTAGATGTAGAAGATTATGGTCTGAGTTGAGGGAAGTGGGAAACGGCATGTTACGAGCCCCATGGAGTTGAGTGTTATTTGCTTTCCCTGGGTGCAGGGCTAGGATAACCTATGGATGACAGTGAGGCCTCCTCTCTTCTTATGTGCACAGTCCTCATGATTGATACTGTAGCCTGTGGGAAGAAGTCTGTTTAGGATGTGCGAAGATGTGGGCATGAAACGTGTTTCTATGATGAAGAGGATGTCAAGCTTGTGATAGGTGATGAGGTCTGCGATATCTGGTGTGTGAAGTACTGCAGAGCAAGCGTTGATGAGCATGAGTTCGAATGTGTGTTCTGTAGTTTGAACTATAGAAAAAGGGGGAGGGGGACAAGGAGCTGGATATAGGTCAAGTGGCTCATGCTCCTGAATGCTAAAGTCATCACTGAAGAGAGTCACAGTTCCTTAGATGGGAGTAAGAAGAGAGAGAAGAGAAGGAGTCGTTCCTATAGAAAGGTCGGAGGGACCTTTACTTGATACCCTCACACACCCCGAAGGATGTCATGCTTCATCAGGGGGCGGTGCTCCTCATAGGGCCGGTGCTGCAATGCCCTACGGGTCCCCCGAAGGGTCACTTTATCGGAGACCTTTTAGGAATCTAGCCGCAAGGTGTGTGAGGGTCTGAGTGCAGAGGTACGTGAAGTGTAAATGTTAAAAGGTGACTAGAGGGGAAGTGAGGTAGATAAATTTAAAGAAAAAATCCCTCTGTCATCATTAAAAAACCAAAAGGTTATGTGCTGCTCGAGAGTGATAATGGCCCTCAGTAGCTAGGCAAGTGCAAAGTCTTTTAAAGACGGGAATAGGATCGACATGATTCGCACTGTAGTGTGGTCTCAGGAGGAGATCCTTCATGCTTCTTCAGGACCTAGGGGAAGAGAACTAAATAAACCTATGCTTGGCCCTCTGATAGCTTGGCACAAAAACAATCAGGTTTATATTAGCGGCAACGTGTAAGGTATTGAGGCAGCACTCATACAGTAACGAAGTGAAAACACAACACAAGAAAAATCCCATCCAATTTAGAAAAAAGAGTAAAATATAATGAATAAAATGACATCAAATCTTAAACATAGAATCAGTAGAATCCGAGCTATGAATTTTAGAGGTTTTTAGTCAAAAACAGGGCCAAAAAGCACAAATCACTATTCGCAGGAATCATGTCACGCTGGACCCGGTCAAAGTTCAGGCCGACCACTATGGTGTTTGGTTCGGATACAAGAGCCAGGATCGTCCCGGCAAAGAGTTTACCTTGTCAATGTCCAAGTCCAAGCGAGGAGCCTTAGCTGGAGCTTTGCGTTGGCGGGAGCCGCGAGGAGACTATTGCCGGCTTGAAGAGTAGTCGTCCCTGGAGCTTTACATTGGTGGGAGACATGGGTGTTCGCTGTTTGGTGCGAGGAGCAGGTTGCCGTTGGAACTTTGTGTTGCTAATGCAAGGAGCCTAAACTCTTGGTCATAAAGATCCCCAAACCTCTGGATTTTCACCTGGAGCTTGGTTTTCAGGCAGGAGGAGTGCACACTGATGCCAGCCAATGGACCGTGACGTGAGGGCACCTCTTGGGGATCAGGACTCACTCCAGCAGAGGCCATCAGCAGGAGGACTCAGGCAGGTCCAGTTGGTACTGATCAGTTGGCAGTTGCAGGAAAGGCCTCTGGAAGCTTGTTCTGTCCCTGTGGCTGAAACAGGAGTTCAGCAATTGACTCTTGGAGTCACTTTTGGGGATCCTGCGTTCAAGGCAAGCAGGCTAATATTCAGTCTGTATACAGCAGGGCAGTCTTTCTTCTGATTCTTCCATAGGTACAGGAATGTTCTGTTGAGAGGTTCTCAAGGTGCCACTTTTATACCTAGTGCCAGCCTGTGTGTGGTGTTTCACTCCCTGGCCAACTCCCAAACTAGTTCTGGCCAGTTCTGCCCTCTTCGCTAGGTCTGGAACTAACTTTGGATTACACCCAAGACCATTTTGTCCCCATGTTTGAAAGGCATAAACATCACACCACCAGAGAGCCATTACAGTGATGTGACCCTGGACACTGGCAGAACAGCACATTTGGTTTAGGTAGAAAAATGCCAACTTTCTAAAAGTAGCACATTCAGAACAGTAACTTCAAATCTGACTTTACCATTAAAGAGGATTTTAAATTACTATTCCAATGAGCAGAAAAAATAGTTCTCTATCTGCTTCCAAACTGAAGTTATCAATTATTAAGTGTAATAAGATTACCCAGTGTCTATGGGAGAGATAGCCTTTCCACAGTTAAAAATGATTTAATCACGTATTTTACTGCTGAAATCCATCTTTAATGAATAGGGGATCTGAACTTGTTGGTTGGCCATAATAAAAAGCCTTGATCCCTCGGACCCCCAGATCAATAGCAAACTGCTGACATTTCTGACTCTTCATGGTAATCTACTTAAATGAAGCTTGATCTCTCTGGGAATAGCATAAATTATGGATGTTTGGATGATTTTAGTGACACAGCGGCACCTTAATGACCAATAATGTAGATGATTAATATACCTTGGCACTTTAAATATTTCTTAGTAGTTTAAGAGCTGAAATTTTAATGTACATAGTTTTCCACACTACTAGAAGCAAGGATTATGTATTTATCCATATGTATTTATGTACTATGGCACTTTAAATACTCTTCAGTGGCTCAAAAGCTGATATTTTAATGTTCAGCGCTTTTATACCAACTGAAGCAAGGAATAACTATTTATTTTTGTATCTCACATTGTTAAATGGCTTAGGTCGATTGCAGTGTTAGAACTTAGTACCAAACACTTAGGGGCCGATTCCGATCTCGGCTGGTAGGGCTCCGAATCGGATTTGGCTTAACCGGATCCGATTCGGAGCCCTATTTCCCGACCGATTCGTACGCGCGTCCGGGCGAGCGAGTACGATGCGAAATCACCGACTGACTCGTCCGGGCGTCCCAACCGCTCCGACCGACTCGTTCCTGGGTCTAACCGCACCGACCGACTCGCTCGGACTCGACTCGCACCGCGCAATGGAGACGTTCCCCGGCCGGGTAAGTACGATGCGCGCCGCGAGCAGTCCGTCCGACATGCGCCGTCCGGCTCGAAAGAGCAGTCGGAGATGTACTTCGGGGGTCCGTGTCGGACCCCACTGTACGCGTAGCCGCGCGAGTCGCACACAGGGGGGACACATGGGTCCCCCCTACACGTGCATGTACGGCGCGACCCGCATCGACGCGCACACGCTGTAGGGGGCGCCCTTGTTCGCGTCGTGCCCATTGAGTCAATGGGAGCCCGTGTACGCGTCGTACGACTGGCTCCCATTGACTTCAATGGGAGTCCGACCGAATCGAGTCCGATAGCATGCGTGCGCATCGTACTCGTTTGGTCGGACTGCTAGAGTCCGATTCGGTCGGAAATCTCTCCGGGTCCGGCTCGGTCGGAGAGATTTCCGGCCCGAATCGGAATCGGCCCCTTAATATTAACAGGTATTTTATGAACATTGGTGAAAATTGTAATTTTTTAGGAAAACCAACAATTATGTATTATCAGCTAAAATTGTATATGTTTATGAAATCTTATGTGTACGGTAATATTGGTATGGCTTTTATTAGATTAAAACGATTGATGATGATGATGACTTTATCACTACAAGGACATGTAAAAAGTAAGCACACATATCCTACATCTTAAGTACCAAGCACCCTGTCCTATGAGCCTTTAAGGCCTACTTTAGGGGTGACTTATAAATATTAAAAAGGAAGGTTTAGGCATGGCAAAAGATTTATTTTGTTAGGACAAAACTGCAGTTTTAAAACTGCACATATGTTGCAGTGGAAGGCCTGGGATATGTTTTACATGGCTACTTTAGTGGGTGGCACAATGAGTACTGCAGTCGGCTAGTAACATTTAATTTACAGGCCCTGGGTACACATAGGGGCATATTCTCAAGAACGTGTGATAACCACCGCAAGTTTAGCTTAACGCAACTTCTCACATCGCTGTCCATCGCGGGAAAACAATGCTGTGTTAACGTAGCATTCTCAACCTGGTGGCACCATGCGATAGTCCCACGATAACGCACTAAATGACAGCGTAAAAAACAACGCAACGCCCAAAAAATGCGAAACACCAACGCGAATAAAGTTGCGATGAGGCCAACCTCGAAAAAAAAAACTGTGATAACCAGCGACAGGCCTGCAATTCCCACGCGCCTGGCGGGAAAATGCACCATAAAAGCCGAACAAGAAAAACACACCATAAACAAAATAAAATGCGTAGCAACATGGACGCACCCGGAACGAGTGCCCAGGTCAACGCGAACCCCACAAGCCCCACAGACCACCAGCAAGGAACCTCGGGGTCGGGGAAGGCCAAGGAGAAGAGGAAGACGGGGTACAGTCCGCATGACAACCGGATCGTCGTCACGGAGGTGACAGAGCACTAACAACAACTGTCCGTCTCCACCACTGTGTCATTGACAACACAGACAGAAAAATGGCATTCCACCGTGAATGCAGTCGGACTGCCGAGGAGGCCAAGATGCTCTGGCACGAAGTCAGAAGCCAAACCAAGCAGAAACCCGCTGCCACCTGGAAGGCAGCAACGGCGAATGGAGGCGGGAGTCCTACACCACAGGAGGAGCTGGAGCAAATGGCAGACACAGTCATGAGTGTGGAGACGGTGCAAGGAGTCGGGAGTCCGGACACTGCTCGACATGACTTGACAAAACATCAACAGGGTGAGTAACTAACAGGGACTGGGGGGACGGGCACAATGGCACACATGCACAACGACGTGTAGCACACCGCACACCCACAACGACCCTGGGTCATGTCCCTGATCCCAGTGGCACACTGCAGCACACATACAAACACCAAGTAGGCCGCCGTCCACCATGTGCCCGAAGGGGTCCCACCCCACACAACACCAATTCCACTACACACACATGTACCAGTGCGAAACACAGCAAAGATGCGAATGCGAGAGCCACACTGACAATGCATGACGAGCAGCATGGCCGGAGTACAATCACCATGACACTGTGCATGCCTTGAGACTGAGGTGGCTGAGTGTGGACTACATCCGGAAGGAGTAGGTCACACCCTGACACACGTGCAGAAACAACCACTGACGTCAACAATACATCTGCAGACAAACAATGCACAAGAGAACAAAATCCGTCCAGGAGCACAAATGACCCTAGTCACCAACATCACAGCACCTCAAAAGCACAAAAGCCAAAGGCACACCGCCTCCAAGGGATAAGGGGCAGCAAAATCACAGCAGCAGGTGTGACTCTCACACAATGCAGCACACACACATAGCAATCACAGCACATCCACATGGACGGCAATATGGGACACAGTGCAACACTTACACCGCAGAACAGAGGACACAACTGGCTCCGCCTGTGCGTAGAAAATGGCCAATCACATCTGACATAGCTGGAAACTGTGAGATGAAAATGTACGTGTACAACATCACCTACGTCATGTAGTCCAATTGTCCACTATCCCGCATCAAATAGTCCGCCAATCCAAAACAGTCACAATGTTCAATGGCATGCAGTCTGTATGTAAACCCGAACAATGCGTCAACATACATGCCAACACAATGTCAACAAGCATCTCCCCTTCACATTGCAGAGGGACAAACAACACCTCCAGCAGAGCAGACCAGACAACCCATCAGTGATGCTGAAGAGGACCTCCACACTTCCGACACCGAAGCCCTACAACAGTCCATGGACATCTCAGGCAATAGAGCACCAGGAGCAGGGCAGCCCCGCTGTACCGAGGACACACCACCCCCTCCACGGACAACACAGTTGGACACACCCACCACCCCGGCTGGCTCACAGCAGCCCACCTAAGCACACATTCCCATTACAAGGCCAGCTGTCAGACTGCCAGAAGGGGCTGGCCGAACATGTGCGGGTGGGGTACTACCTCATGGAAGACGAACTAGATCCCATACGTGGGTGTCAAAGTCCCATCATGGACCACCTACACACTCCAACGGAGACCCACACTGCGACAGGGACACATGCCTTTGCACATTTCCAGTACTGAACCACACCCAGAGCCACGTGATAATCACCCACACCCCCACGCCGGACTGGCGTATGCCGGCCAAGTTCACTCCTACGTATTGGGTGGGGGACGACAAAGCTACATGTGCAATGTCCCACCCTCTGCCTGCGGTGACATGGCTGCATCCTCTGCACACGGCACAATGTAAGGTTGTGGGGCTGGGGCCCTAATGCATACATCATGAGCACACGGACACACTCAGATAGTTCGTTGAACTGGCCACGAGCACGTGCGCTCGACACCTTTATTGGCATGGTCACATGTACAGTGACGCATGTGCTGGATGTTATGTTATGTTATGTTAGGGCGCATGGCTGCCCCAGCAACAGGGCGTCCCAGCGCTAGCGGACAAGTGACCAGAGGAGATGAGACTAGATGGAGGAAAAAAGCCAAGTTTTAATCAGTTTCCCGAATGCCCAGTGATCGTGGGTGCTGCGGGCAGCCAGTGGGATGGAATTCCATAGTGCGGGGGCCTGAGCTATGAAGGAGCGACCCCCGGCTCTGCACCGGCAGGCCCGTGGGATGCACAGCAGATGGTGATCAGTGGAGCGCAATGTACGCAAAGGAACATAAGGGGTGCAAAGTCCCTGCAGGATTTGGGGGTCCTGGCCATGTACAATCTTATGTGTGGTGCAGAGGGTTTTAAACTGGACTCTCTGTTTGATTGGCAGCCAGTGGAGACGGCGAAGGAGATTGGAGGTGTGGCATTTTCTAGGTAGGTCAAACAGAGTACGTGCTGCTGCATTCTGTACCCGTTGGAGTCTTGCAGTAACTGTTTTATTTACGCCGAGCAGAAGACCATTGCAGTAATCCAGGCGCGATTGGACAGTTGATTGAACTATCAGTTGGCGGGTAGCAGCGTCAAAGAATCCTAAAATGGTTTTTAAGCCACGCAGAAGGCTGAAACAGGTACCCACCACTTTTTTTGCATGAGGCTCAAATGAGAGGGCGGTATCAATCAGGACCCCTAAATCTTTGACTGCGTTTTTCGGTATGGGAGGAGTGCCCAAGCTCGCAGGCCACCATTGGTAGTCCCATTTGTGGGTATCACGGCCAACCACAAGCACCTCTGTCTTGGCCGAATTAAGCTGTAGATAGTTGTTTGCCATCCAATCTGCAATGGCCAGAACATCAGCATGAAATTTCAGTTGGTCCTGAGCAGGGTTGTTGGAAAAGGTGAATACCAACTGGGTATCGTTCGCGTAAGATACCATTTTGATGTTACGCTCTTTTGCCAAGAGGGCGGACATACACGTTGAACAACGTGGGGCTCAAGGCGGAGCCCTGCGGAACACCACAGCTAAGAGGGTAGTTACTAGACTGGTAGGGGGGCATGTATCTGAAAAGAGCGTTCTGATAAAAAAGAGGCAAACCAAGCCGAAGCCCTGCCTTTGACCCCGATCTCCTCAAGACGTTGAAGAAGAATCCTGTGGGAGACCGTGTCAAAGGCCGCACTAAGATCAAGTAAAAATAGTGCCGAAGTATTGCCCTCGTCTAGCGTGGCCCACAGCTGCTCAGTGACCGCCAAAAGGGCTGATTCTGTGCTGTGCCTGGGTCGAAATCCATTCTGAGATCTATCTAAGATCTGGTTGGCCTCCAGATATTTGGTCAGCGTGATGTTGACATGGGACGCCATCATTTTGGCCAGGTAGGGAAGTAGAGAGATTGGTCGAAAATTCTCCGGCAAAGATGCGTCTAGTGTGGGTTTTTTCAGCTGTGGGACGACTTTGGCATGCTTCCACGACTTAGGAATCACTGCCGACAGAAGTGAGCCATTGATGAATTCCCGGCCCTCAGTCATTAGGCAGTTATACAATTTCCTGAAGATGTCCGGTTTTATGGGATCATCAAGAGAACCTGATTTGACTTTAGCAGCCAGGGTGGCTAGGTCTTCGGGAGACATGGGTGGCAGAGTTTGTAAGGAATATGGAGTGTTCTAGAGGTGGGGGGCACCATGGATTCAGTGGTACTCTGCCTCGTGTCTAGCGTGTTGTATATACATTCTACCTTATTAATGAAGTACCTTGCCAGTGAGACACATTGAGTGTTTGAAGATATGGTGTAATTGGTTCCTGTGGGAGATTTTAACATATCTTTCATGAGGGAAAAGATAGTTTTGGAGGGGTTGGAGCTTGATGAGATCGAGGAGGCATAGAACGAGGCTTTGGCCTTTTGAACTGATTTCTGGAAGGTTTTTATAGCCTTCCTATAGGTATTTTTTGCAACAGCGTCATAGGTATGTCTCCAAGCCCGTTCCAAAATTTTAAATTTTTTCTTTTCCGCCCATAGGGTCTCATTATACCAAGCGTGCGTATGTGTGCGCTTAGCCCCTGTCAGTTTCATCGGGATGCAATGATCAAGCGTATTATTAATCCAGCCCCTAAAGGCTCTATCAGCTGCCTCCAAGTCCGCAGGCCAGTCTGGGCGGGACGTATTTAAGGCAGATAGAAAAGTGGTTTCATCCAATTTGTGTCACGGGCGCTTCATTAGGGGTTGGCAAGGGGACCTCAGAATGGGGCCTGCCATCTCAAGACGTAAGGAGATTAGAAAATGGTCAGTCCAAATCATACGAAGAGGAGTATTAGCTGCTAAATTTAAGAGATTCGAAAAGATTGGATCCTGCCTGGTGTGAAGGTCCTTCCTCCAGCTGAATTAGTTGGCAGGCCTCCAAATCACCCAGGAAGTTGGAAATCTCCTGGGAGTCCTGGCATTCCAGGTGTAAGTTAAGATCGCCTGTAATGTTGAAATTTGCTGGTTCTAAGGCGAGAGTGGAGACCGTGTGAACCAGAGCCTCTTGAAAAGCTCTGGCTGGGCCTGGTGGGCGATAAATAAGAAGCCCGGTAAAGGTGAAATTATGTGATAAGGAGATTTTAAACAGGGCACTTTCGCAGTCAAGAATAGTTTGTGGGGACAGTGAGCAGTGGAAAGCACCTTTGAATATAACTGCAAGACCGCCCCCTCTACCGCTGGGCCTGTTCTGAGTAAGCAGCCTATAACCTGCGGGTAAGGCTAGTGCGGGTATAGCCGTGGAGTCCATGGTTAGCCAGGTTTCCGTCAAAAATAGTATATCTGGGGCCGAGTCCAGAAGGAGATCGAAGATGTCCGCATGGTGTTTTACCAGTGACCTACAATTAAGGCTGCATATATTGATATGGGTGGGACCTGGGGCCATATGGGAGCATTTAGAGCCTGTTGTAACTTTCAACCCACAATTATTACACTGTTTCTGAGGGGTGTCATGATGCCACTTGTAGTTTTTACAGGGCTCTTTGGGTTGCAAGGCGAGCAGCAACTCCTGAGTATAGGATAGGCCTTGAGGGAGTCCAAGCCTGGCGACGTACAGGCGCGGACGGGCGCAGACGGGCTTGCCTTAGGCGCGCCTTGGGTGCGCCTTGGGCGCGCCTGCTGTGCGCGTCGTCTGCGCGTCCGTGGCAGCATTTGGTTGTGTGTGGGGGGAGTGTAAGCCAGCCCGCAGGGAGTCGTTGGTGCTGGCAACAACTTGAACAGTGATCACAATTGAAGCAGAAACATAAAACATCAGCATAACAGAAAGAACTGTGAAGCATCATGGTGGTTGCCAGAGAGAGTACAGTGTTCACCCTACATGCAAGCAGAATGGTCCTTGATTTGTGGTGCACTGAGTTAGTGGCACCTGAAGAGCTGAGCAGGGTATCAAGCTGATGATGGCCCCCACGACAGGTGTGAGCAACTCTGACAGTCTGGCAGTAAGACACCTCCGACTCTGGCACCTGTCGTTTGGAGTCGGTCCTGGTGGTGGTGGCGTGTGCATCCTGCGGTGATGTGACGTCCGGGCAGGTCAGGACTCGATGTGATGTGTGAGCCAAGGTGAACCGCAGTTGAGGCCGGAGGCAGCGGACAGCACAGGGCCACAGACACATGGCGTTGATGACCCCCAGACCATCGACCCAGAGGCCATCCAACATGCCATCAGACTGGGGCCATGGTTTGAGCTGCACAGAGTTAGTGGCCCCGGATGCACTGCAGCCGGCCCAGGCACACCGCCACGGGACGGTGACTTGCGGTGCAGTGAGATAGGGCCACGCGAGGTGAGCGGGTCCTCGTCGATGTCGAAGGTGAATGTAGTGGAGGTTTGCGGGGGACAGTGGAAGGTGTCCTCCAGGGCATGATGCAGAGGGCAGGAGCTGGCCGGAAGCGGCAAATGGAGGAGTGGAATGCTACAGCCTCATTTTGGCCACATAGTCAGTATCACCGACATGATGATGAAGACAACCCCCAGTCCATGGACTCAGTCGCCAACAAATCTCAAGAAGAAAGTGTCCATGGTTGTCGGGGAACAGACTTAGTGGCACTGGAGCTGACAAGGGATGCAGCGGGCGACGAGGCCAGTACAATGATATCAGGTCTGCAATAAATGAATCATGACTGAGTTCCCAATGTGTGCCCTACTCAACCGATGTGTAGTCCGGAGGCAGCGGCCAGCGCGGGCCAACCGCTGTTCAGCAAGCTCCTCCTGGAACACTGACACATGGCTTTGAAATGGCATGTGGGGATGACTCGTGGTTGACCGAGGCAGTAGCGACAGAGCTGAGCGGGTGTTTGGCCAGCGACGATGCCGTGTCCTGCCTGGTACGGACTGACATGAATTTGTGTGGGGCCTGCAGGACCGCAGTGTAGTCCGAAGATGTAGTCAGCATGGGCCCACAGACACGTGTGGTTGGGATGCCATGCACATACTTTGTGTCACTACATCGAAGGGAGTATAGTGATATAAACTCCGCCATAAAGTGTGTACTCGGTCATTGTGTAATCAAGACTCAGTTCCAAATGTGTGACCTACTTGAGCATAGTGTAGGCCGGAGGCAGCGGTGGAGTACGTCAATGAAAAAGGAATAAAGCGGGCCTGTGTCGCGAAGGCCGTGATGGTCTGAGGAGGCTGTGAAGGTCACGAGCCTCGGGCTTGGAGCTTGCGCCGGCACATGGTGGGCTCTCTTTGACACACGCCGGTGTCAGCAGGTGAGCAATGAGGCCTGGCTGCGCAGGGGCGGGCATGACGGCTCCGGGGACCAGCGGTCCGGGGTGCAGCAGGCGCACAGGATCGCAGGCCACACCGCTCACGGCGACGGCGTCGGCCTCGTGGCGAGGTGGGAGGCGCCGCCCTGGCAGACGTGTTGGGCATTCCGGAAGAAAAGCACGCCCAGTGCTACGTGCTTTTTATTCACACCCCTGCTCTGGCCTGGCGTACGCCGGGCCAGCCCACTCCGCACACGCTTACGGGGGGGACGTCACAAGCTCCATTTCCGCGATCTTCCCCACTGGCTGGGGTGACATGGTTGCGTCTACTGTCCACGACACTCCAAACACCAGCATTGCATGTAGACATGGCTATGTCTGTGGTCTGCATACTGCAGTCTGTCCAGCACATCTCCGCCACACTTGGCATTGTGTACATACTCATTCATGGGTCACTTGCCTCCTTCGCACATGCCTGGTTCCCACCTCTCCCCACATTCCGGTATTGTGTGGCTGAGGTGCCATGCTGTTGATGGCTCATGTACATGGCTAACCAAGGTTGCCACAGTAAGTTGTGCTGTCGTGTCTGGTGGGGGGCATGTTGTTTGGCATGTTGTATGTGATTTTGTGACGTGGGCAATGCCAGAGTTGTGAGTTGCATGATTGTGGAGTTGAGGTGTGTGGTGTGTTCATTTGGTACTTGCCAACGTGCAGTGCATTTCCATAGGTGCCATCCTGGAAGCGCTGGTTGATGTTGGACTGTCGGAAGATGAAGGGATCATGCGCACTGCCTGGGTAGTTGGCTATGACATTGGTGAGGAGTCCCCTATGGTCCACTATTGCCTGCACGTTGATGGGATGCGTGTGCTTTCTGTTGAGGTATTATGTGCGGTGTTGGCAGGGGGCACAAGTGGGACAAGTGTGCAGTCGATTGCCCCCGACACGTGCGGGGATCCAGCTATGGCGTATAGTCCTTGCTTGGTCTCCAACTGTTCCTGCGCATTGTGGGGGACATATGGGTGCTGGGGTCCCTAGCTGGTGAGGGCATCCAGGCCAGGTGTGAGGAACTTGGATGGGGCTGGCTGTGAGACTCCTCCGACTCGGGCGGTTGTTGTTTGGGAGGATACCAGAGGCCAACAGGTGCAGCACAGCCAGCAGGTTTGTATGCGGAGGGATGTTGGTTGTCCGCTGTGTTGGTACCGTCAGCCTGTGGGCAATGATGTTCAGGATGCAGAGGATGGTGTTCCTTTTGGGCCTGTAGTGGGCATTGGCATTGTCTGGTGTTCGGTCTGTAGGGCTGGTGCATTTCCTGTATGTCTGCTGTCTTTGTCTGCGCTGCTTCTGTGGTGGTCCGGGGGCGGGGTGGGACCGTTGGGGGGGTGGCGGTCCTGGGGGTGGTGGCGGTGGGTGTTGTTGCCCCCTTGGGGCTCCGGGGTGCATGGTGAGTGGCTCCATGGCATCTGTTGTTCTTCCTGTGTGGCTCTGGGCTGGGATCCCTTTGATGGTGCAGCTTGTCGTCCGACTTTACACCAGGTCAGAACAGGTGTTAGTTTCCTGCTGCTGACGCGCCTTAGCGCCTCTTTTGTGGTCTTATCGCCGATGTGGCTGGTCGTTGAGAATGTTGAGGTGTGGTGTTGTCGCGGGTTTTTGCTCGGGAACGCCTACTCTGCATCTCATTAGCGTTAGTTGCCGGGGTCATCTGTGGCGATGTTTTATGCGAGTGCTTTCGCAGGCAAACTGGTGTTATGGGCTGTTAGCACCAGCTTGTGAATGGGGCGGTAAATTTAGCGCGATTTTGGCTGCTGATTTTAGCTCCTTAAGAATATGCCCCTCAGTATTCTATATTGGAGACTTATAAGTAAATTAAACATACCAATCTGGTGTATACTAATTTTGTCATGTTTAGGAGGGAGAGCACAAGCACTTTTTACCACTGGTTAGCTGTAGTAAAGTTCACAGAGTTCTAAAAGCCAACAAAAATAAGTTCAGCAAAAGAAGGCAAAAATCTGGGATGACCTTCCAGAAAGAACCAGGTCCAACGCATGCCTACAAATCTTTGTAGAGATGGTTTTGTGTCACAGTGCAGGAATTGTGGAAATGCCCATTACCCACCCATGGAACGCCACCCTAGTGCACAGTAACAACGTTGCCTTGCATAAAGTTTTGTTACAAACAAACACAAATTGCTATTTGAGTTGGTTTGTAAATCCCAAACCCGATTCTCCATCTGCTGTGTGTTAAAAAAATAACACAAACTTAATGCAAAACCTTTGTAAATCTGGGCCTCAATTTAAAAGTAATTTCTAAATGTGTTTCTGTTTGTATCGTGCAGAAGATATAATCGGAATGCCCACTGTTGAGGAAAATGCAAGTTTTATGTATAACAAACCTGAATTGGCACTCAAAATTGCTGCTTTTTGCCCAACTACATCTCACTTAGTAGCATAATTAGCTATGCTATTTGGACCTTATTTAATGTAGTGCAGTGTTGCATCTTTTCAACTGGAAATTAAACATTGTAATTTATATGTGCAAGAAATAAAAACCTTTTGCTAGTAATGCTTTGTAGGATATTATTGTTGGGCCTGGCTCTCTCTACAGGGTTACTCCCAAACTTTTTGCCTTCACCCCTCCTGTTATCTGAACCCGTTTTGTTGCATTTTAGGATTCTGTACACTTTACCACTGCTAACCAGCGCTAAAGTGCTTGTGTGCTAACCAGTGCTAAAGTGCTTGTGCTCTCTCCTTTAAACATGGGGAATTTGGCTTGCCACCAATTGGCATATTTAATTTACTAATAGGTCTCCAGTAAAGTAGCACTACAGATAACGAGGGTTGGTAAATTAAATGATACTACTGGGCCTGTAGTACTTATTGTGCCACCCACTTATATAACCCTTAAAACCTGTCTCATGTCTGCCAATGCAGCCTGTGGATGCAGTTATAGACTGCAATTTCATCCTAGAAAAATAAACCTTTTGCCAGGTTTAAACCTGCCTTTTTAATAAATATAAGTAACCCCTAGTGTAGGCCCTAAACAGCCCGCATGGCAGGGTGCAATATATTTAAAAAGTTGGACTTGTACCTTTAAGAATTACATATCCTGGTAGTGAAAAACTCTAAAATGTATTTTGCACTATTGGAATTTCTCCCATAGGATAACATTGGGTTACCTTATTACATATATTAAGTGATAACCTTTGATTGGGAGCAGGTAGTAAATTCATGGTTGGTGTCGGAGAAATTGTAATTTAAACCATCTTTAATGGTAAAGTTGGATTTTAAGTCACTATTCTGACAATGACACTATTAGAAAGCTGGCATTTTCTTGTCCTGACCATTTGGAGCCTGTAGCCTTTTCCTTAGTCAGATGACTAGGTGTAGTTGGCAGTTAGCCTTTGTGTATTCCTCCCAGACAGTATATGAGGACTAGATTTTGGCAGGATGGGTCACCTCTGGCTTGATAGGGGTGGAGCCATCACTTATAATGCTTGCACTTCAAGGGCACTGGCCCAGGTCACACACAATGGACTTCACACTAGCCCATTCTGCCCCCAGACAGACTGGGACCAGGGCAGGGAGGCAGGAAAGTCCAGACATTTCTGTAGGGGGAAAACTGTAGGAGCTTCTCCCTCTTCTAAGTGGGCATCAGGTATAAAAAGGGGACCCTCAGATCCACTGTTCAGTACACTCATGGACCTGTGCTTGCTATAGAAGAAGGACCCTCTGCTGCCCTGCTGTTTGAGACCTGCCCTGCATGCTGAGAAGGAAGACTGGACCTCCACCCACAATCCCATGCTGAAGTGACTCCAGCTGACCTCCTGTTCTGAGCTACAGGTACACAACACGTTCCAGAGGCCTCTCTGCAACTGCCCAGCTGACCTGCTGCAACTAGACCTGCCCAAGTCCTGATGACCTCTGCTTGAGTGAGTTTCTAATCCCAAGAGGTGCCTCTCAGGTCCTGGACCCTTGGTATAGAATCGGTTGAGCTCCTCCTTGAAGAAAAGGAGAAATCCTAAAGTTTTCGGCTCATCGTGACCTCGAACTGGCCCATTTGCACCAAGATCTTGCCGCCCGCCAACGCAAAGCCCTGGTGAACCCGACTTTTCATGCTACAGCGACCACCAGTGATGAACGGCAACGTGAGATCTGCACTTTGTGCAACAGCGA
Organism: Calotriton arnoldi; assembly: GCA_963921515.1. Taxonomy (NCBI): domain Eukaryota; kingdom Metazoa; phylum Chordata; class Amphibia; order Caudata; family Salamandridae; genus Calotriton; species Calotriton arnoldi. The sequence continues at coordinate 3,435,715 of CAWUFW010000311.1, forward strand.
CGACCAGCAATGCAAGATCTGTACTTTACACTACATCATCAAATAGCCCCGCAGTGACCGGCACGGTGAATGTACAGCAATGACCATCTACGACACCTGAGAGGATCTTCGTGCTGCAGTGACGACCGTCTATGACACCCAGCCTGCTCTTCGCAATATAGTGACGACCATCCGTGACGCTCTCCATGCTCCTCGTGGCCTCTTTCCCTGCTAACGGAAGTCTTCTCACTGGATGTTTGAAGGTCACTTTTTCAGAGGAACTAACCTGATCCCTGTATCCGACCCATGATCCATTGCATGCAGCCTGAATTTGTGACTTTCACCCGGTCTCACAAGACAGATAGCTGTGAGTGGCACTTTATGCTTTTAGGTACTTTATTTAGCGTAAATGTTTGAAATTGCATATCTCTGGTTCTACTGCCAGAATTTTTGTTGGTTTGGTGCCAGATAATCTTTTACATTTTATTCTATATTTCTAAATTGGTGTGGGATTTTTCTTTTGTTGTGTTTTCACTTTATTACTATTTATGTGCTGCACAAATTCTTTACACATTGCCTTTAAGTCAAGCCTGACTGCTTTTGTGCCAAGCTACCAGAGAGTTAAGCACATGGTAATTTAGGGACTTTTTGTGGTTCACCCTGACAAACAACCTAATTTCTCATAATTGTCCAAATGGGCTCTGCATCAAATACATAAATCAAATATTGTTTTTCACCACCTTTGCACCACCTTTGCAAAAACCACATGTTTATTTTAAAGTATTTCTTCTGATGCACCATTTATATTCCATATGAACTTGTTCCTTGAAAACACAGATTTTTCGAATTTGTCAATTACAAACTTGCCATATTTTTCACAGTTTCATGAAAACTGCATAAGCACTTGTCATAGGTATTGTGACACATCCATTCCTTGTCTGAAAATGGCCATGTCTGCAATGCATAGCACCAAAATGTCATGCCTTTAATCATCCTAGTAGACTCCAGCTAAAGTAGTGTGAGATGCACTGAAGGTGATTCCTCCTTTCAATGAATTTACATTGGTGGCCCTTTTCTTAGGCGCCATGTCTCTTTTCGGCAGTCGGTTTGCTATTGCAGACATTTTACAGAGGGCCAGGCATGAGCGCAGATGCTCTAGACTTCTCTTACAGTTATGCTTCCATTCAGCTCGTGTTGTGAGACATTAGATTTCTGTCCACCTAGACTGCTTAGGCAAATTGCTATGCAACTATGAGTCTATGCGCTCTTTCCTCTGCATGCTTTAATACACGTGTTGTCCCAGCTGTGTGCTCTACTCACATTCCATGTTTGGGTACTTGCAGTTTAAGTCTGTTATAATAACTTTTACATTTCTGACTGCTGCATTTGCAAAAATAACCATGAATTTGGCCATCGAATATTCATATACTTAAATGTTTATACAGCTTTCACGGCCTTCTTCATGCCCTTGAAAATCATACTGAAACCTACTATTCTTCTGAATTTCGTCTTTATTCATTTTTAGGTCGCGCCTGGGCAGCGCATGCGCTGCTCTGCGAGGCATGCTGTATTCAGGTATGGACTTGAAGCTCTGCCCATTTTCCACCCATCTATTTAATTGACTCCTGTTACTGTCCTTTCAAAATCCTTGCTTTTGATTCATGAATAGGCTTAGTAGTCCCTCCTTAGTACCGCCTTGTCTGCATTTGTAACCTCCCATGAGGACCGGTCTGTTTTATCTACAGTCTATGAGCACTATTTTCTTTAATGAGTTTCTCTTACTGCAGACACAACATGCTTTCCTGCAACGGCGCCCGCTTTGCTTGCACCACTCGTTTTTCTTGCTTTTGTGTACTTTTGTTATTTGTAGTGCGGCCATGTGTGCTTTCAGTTTCATTTTTTAGCGCGCCATGCGTGCTATCACTTTTACAAGTGCCATATCTTCTTGTTGTAAATTGAAAACAGCTCTTCACACACTTGCCTGTGTTTTCAGTGGCTCCATGTGTGCATTGTTTCTTTTTTTAGCACTCAATGGAAATGCATTGTTTTCCTGCTCTCTCCCTCTCTGTCCTGTGTGCTGCTTCTCCCTTCGCTCCCTTGTTCTCTCCCACCCAGCAGCATGTATATTTCTTTCTTTATCTCTCCCCATTCTGCTCAGCTTTTTTAAACTAAAACTTCCCCCAATTCGTTGCCCCCATCCCTCCATGCTGCCACCTCTAGTCAGTACTTAGTTGCTCCCTGCACTCCACAACTTCTCCAGTGCTGCCACTTCTCATTTTTAAAACGTTTCTTTCAACTTTTAGCACTGCCTCGCCATTGCAGTTTGCTTATGGCCCACTCCATTTTGTAAATGCGCTTTGGTACACATTTATATCTTTTCATTTAACGTTCACAATGGCCGTTCAGCCAACTTGGAATGGTAAAAAACACACAGAAGGGCTGCTGCATCTTGAAGAATGTCATGTGTGGTGATGCATTTTCAGGTATATTTCATCACGCTCGACCGCCTTATCGTCATACTACATGATGGAGATACCATCACCCTTGAGCGTTTATTTGAAGAATACTGAACAGCATCAGCACTATGCATTTTTTTGATGATGTTGAACAGCATTAGCGAAATGTATATGCAAAGCCAATAGGTCTGCAGTGAAAAAGACAAAAGACGAGATCCGGTCTAAAACTCCTACTCTCTACTCATAACCGTAGAGTTTTGATCTGCCTCTGTTGTTTGACTTGTATGCATTTTCAAGATGAAAATGCAATTTTTCTGGTATAACTTAGTCGCCTTGCAGCATTATTTTGTCTAACACACAAAAGGCCACAAAGTTGGATGCTTTTAAACCCATAGACTATCAAGCACTGAAGACTGGGCGTGCATCAGTAATCCCCTGCTCTACACAACCCTTTAATAAATAAATTGTGCACAACAAAGTTGGTGAGGGTAAGGACAGTCCTGTGACGTGAAAGAGACATCTGACGTCCCACCCTCCCAAGACCTCTGCAACAGACTCAGCTCATTTTTTCACCTCAAGATTAATATGATCTATGACACCTTCAACAACCAAGACCTCTGCACCGCTCCAGCTCCCCCCCAGTGACGCCACACAACAGACCCTGCTCAATTGGACCCCACTCATGAAAGAAGACACCTTAAAAACCATGAAGAGCATCCACTCCGGAGCACCCTTAGACCACTGCCCACCCCACATCTTACACAGAGCTGCCATGGCCATCGCACCCGAACTACGCCGGACGATCAACTGTTCCCTTGAGACACACATTCCCCAATGACAGGAAACATGCCAAAATCAACCCCCTCCTGAAGAAAGCCTCTGCAGACCCGACGGACCTCAAAAACTTAAGGCCCATCTCCCTGCTACATTCGCAGCCAAGGTCATCAAAAAGGCCGTCAACACCCAGCTAGCAACTTCATTGAAGCTAACAACATACTGGCCATCTCCCAATCAGGATTCCACAGCAACCACAGCACGGAGACCGCCCTACTTGCCGCCACCAATGACATCTGCTCCCTAGTTGACCAGGACCAAATGGCAGCACTCATCCTCCTAGACCTTTCGGCTGCCTTCGACACCATCTCCCACCACACCCTAGCCACCAGGCTCCACGACACCAGCATCCGTGGAAAGGCCCTTGACTGGATGTGGTCCGCAATGCGCCTAGACACCTATGGGTAGTAGTGCGCTATACAAATTGTTATAACATAACATAACATAACATATTTTAATTCAATTTCAGGCAATTTGAGTACATCCAAGAGCTGACTGCCAGCAAGCAGTCCTGGAAATTAAATGCAGTCCCTGACTCATCAGAGTCAAATGCGATGACGATTTGGGTGTCATCCGCATAGGATGTCAGAGCAAAGCCAAAAGATTTTATAAGCTTTGCCAGAGGAATGACATAAATGTTAAATATCGTAGGACTAAGCAAGGACCCCTGAGGGACCCCACATGGTAAAGAGTAGGTGTCAGAAATAAATTCACAAAATAGAACCGATTGTTCGTATCCATTGAGAAAGGAATTCAGAAGCTTCCAAGCTGAGCCCGTCACTCACAACCTGCCTAGTTGATGCATCAGCAGCCCATGATCCACTGTTTCGAAGACCCGATCCAGTGGGAGTCTAATCTCTTCTGTGACTTTATTGAGCGAGGTCTCGGTGCAATGATATAAATGAAAGCCAAATTGGGTGTCATCTAAAAGATTATGAGCCTGCACACGATTAATACACTGTTTATTCATAACTTTCTCGATCATTTTAGTCGGCAAAGGTAAACATGAGATCACCCGATAGTTATTAGTATCTTGGGGATCAAGAGAAGGTTTTTTCAAAAGAGATGATACAGAGGCACTCTTCTAAACTGAAGGGATAGAGCCTGAACAGCATATGAGATGAAAGATATGAGTCAGTATGGGAGCAATAGTCTAAGCTATCAGAGAAGCAAACCTAGGAGGACACGGGTCCCAGGCAGATCCCGATTTGGAGGCCTTGATCAGTGTAGTAACCTCATCGTTGGAGGGCCGATTAAAGTTATCGAAAGTGCATGGTGCCAGGAACGCCATGCTTGCATCAGGCTCCATAGGTGAAGCTAACAATTTAGCAGAGAAGTTGTTAAAGACATCTTCTACTTTCCGCTGAAAAGTGTCTGCCACTGTATTGCAGAAGTATTACAAGAAACAACGGTTCCTGTGGGATAATATATATCTGTATATAATATATTGGTGCACAATCGCGATGACACTTTTGATGAAAAACGAACCACTGACATAGCACTTATTATTGTATAAAGTTGCTGTATATGATGTAAAAAAAATTCAGATATGGTCGTTTGATAAATAGTGAAACCTTGTAAATATTGTCACATTGTGTCACTCAACTGTTAGGTTCTATGCTACACTTGGGACACTTCTTCACAAATGCTTTCTTTCCTTTTTGTATAAATTCTGTATATGGTGTGAATAATACAAATATATGTGTATAACAAAAATCCTTGGTGTTTTGGTTTTTCTCTCTATGACATCAGTATAACCCTTTTTATTGCGATTGTGCACCAATATATTATATACAGATATATATTATCCCACAGGAACCGTTGTTTCTTGTAATACTCAGTTACCCTGGTTCCGTAGTGAGTAGGGTTCCCTTGTTCTCCCTTTTCGACTGTATTGCAGAAGGACAGGTTGAAAGTGTTAGAAATATTAGTTGTCATAGTTGTAAGTTTTTTAACAGTGGAGAAAAGTTCTTTGGGAGAATCAGTTGCTGCTTCAATCTTACTTGTAAAATAAGCAGTTTTCTGCATAGATATCAAGGCTTTGTAATCCGATAGTTCATAGTCTAGAAATGTTGTGCTGCATATAGCCTGGTTTGCATGGACTTAGACATGATAATGGATTGTTGCTCTCAGTTGTTGTCACCTTAGCAGCAGCTATAGGCTAACAGAGTAGCTAGTCAGTGAGATTCCGCCTGACATCTCACCAGTCCTCTGAAAGAAGGTAGAAGCCTGGAAGAGCAGTGCAGTGCAACAAGCACTTGACATAAACTTGAAAGGCCTTGTGTGCATAATTTATGAGCCCAACCTGGAAATCTCAAGTCATGTCCATGATCACATGTCGTGCAGTGCATTATTTCTGTCACCCCTTTTTCTCTGCCTCAAGGTGATCACAATGTTGTGGTCTTTTGCAAAACTCCAACATGATTCGTGCTACTTTTATACATTTCACCTGTGCTGGATCCTTGCATGGTCAAATGGTGGTACTGCATTTACAGCAATGAGGCGTAATTTTCACAGTAATGAAGTGATCATATTATTTCATAGAAATGTTCACTTTAAATTATTAGTGTGTCACAATACACATTGACAATGATATCTGAACCATCCCTGCCTCACACCTTCAGGCATTCTGTGTTGGGTGTTATGTGTGATGTACTGTTTGTGCCAAAGACACACAATTGATGGACGGAATGCAGAACAAATCAAAACATTCACCCCCAGTCAAGAGATCTGGGTTAAATCCGTCATTCTTTTGCTCACCATGCCAACCCAGTTTAGACCTGGCCATATGCAAATCAGTCTTGACCCTGTGCCTCATGGGAACAGTCCAGTCGGAACTGCCAAAGCAGGTCCTACCTGGACCAGAAATAAGCATCCTTGGACCGGTTTCTGAGTTTCACCCCTCATCAGCCAGGATAGCTTGAATCCAGTGGCACAGTGAGCCTGGGATCCACGTCTGGGCATACCCGGCGCACTTAGGACGAGAAAGCAAAAGACACACAATTGATGGATGGAATGCAGAACATATCAAAACATTCACCCCCAGTCAAGAGATCTGGGTTAAATCCATCATTCTTTTGCTCACCATGCCAACCCAGTTTAGACCTGGCCATATGCAAATCAGTCTTGACCCTGTGCCTCATGGGAACAGTCCAGCCCGAACTGCCAAGCCAGGTCCTCCCTGGACCGGAAACAAGCATCTTCACCCCTCATCCGCCAGGATAGCTATCCGAAACCGATCTTAGGATGCTTGTTTCCAGTCTGAAGGAAGTGGCCCGAATAGGGTCACCGGGGTCACTCACGACCACCTCTCAGCCTTCAATACCAAATAATGAGTCGGTCAGGCAGTAGAGAATACAAACCAGTAATTGTTTATTCAAAGTACAAAGTACACTCGGAGCGGAGCCCTGTCTGCCCAATCGCTAGGAGTGCTGCAGAGGGACTAAAGTCCACAAGCATAGAAATACATTTAGTACATATTTGGAACTGGGCTAGAACACGCCCATAGTGGAATTTTCCAGGCAGGTGCTGTGAAGCAATACAAATGAGAGAGAAAAGAAAAAAAAATCTCAGTACTCTTATCTTAAAAGTTACAGAGTCCAAGGCCATTGCAGGCGGGCCCGTCTTCAGACTAGTGGGAGAAGGCCCATATCTAATGAGAAAGGTATGTGCTAATAAGAACAGTACGTTCATTAGTGTAGCAAAACTCAGCTCTGAAGAAACATAACTCAGAGATGGTCATCTCTCGGAAGTGGCAAAGGATAGGTTTCGATCATAATACAAAATGGCGCCCATACACAAAATGGCGCCGTGAATGCTAACTTACACGAAGCAATGCGAAAACATTTTTATTTATTTACTTGAGTTTTATATAGCGCTGGCTAGACCCGGAGGCATCAGAGCGCTTTACATGAGGAGAGTTACATAGCTTACAAATTATACATTGTTACATAAGGTACAACAGTTACAAGTTACATTTTTAGGTTAATGGCATGTAGAGGGGTAAGGGGGTAATGTAAAAGGGTGAGGGGAGGGAGAATTTAGCGGAGCATAGGCATAAGGATAAACAAAGCAAGCAGGTGGAGAGGAATTCAGGGGAGAGAGGAAGGGAAAGGGGAGGTAGCCAAAGAATGAAGGAGGGAAGCGGAGGTGGAGGGGGTAGGGGACACAGCATGGAGACGGGGAAAGTAACTGTGTCTGACGTCTAGTTGGGTGGTTGGGTGGGACAGGGATCATTCTCAGTCCTCAGTTATGTGTGGTTCCCATTTCACGGTGGACTCTCTCAGCGGGGTCGCTGAGACTCCAGGGCATAAGATGCAGGATCCCTCCCCAACAAGGGGAAAGGAGTGCTTTGGTCACAGGCACACTCTGAGGAATGAAGGAGGGAAGAGGTGGGGGAGGGGATGGGAAACCCAGCAGGAACACAGTGTCTGACATCCGGCAGGGTAGGAGACGGCTCTCAGTGGTAAGGGGATCAGTCCCAGTCCTCCACTAAGTGTGTCACCCTTGTCACTGTGGACTCTCTCAGAGGGGTCTCTGAGACTCCAGGGCGAAGAAGCTGGATCCATCCCCAACAAGGGGAGTAGGAGTGCTTTGGACAAGGGCATAGTTGTGGGGGCCATTTAAGGGAGTCAAGCTGGTAGAGAAAGGCTCTCCCTGTAAAAGGGTCTAATGGTATTGCCTCTTCCCACTTGGCCAGCGCCACGTTGACAAAGCACCAAATGGCCAGGCTGGAAGGAGGAGCTCCGTGTTGCTCGTACAGTCGCCATTTTAAGGCCAGGCAACCCGCTTTCAACGAACAGCCGCAGAGCCCCTAATGAAGTCAAAAAAATGCGGCAAATACCTCATCGGGTGTGCGTCCGGTTGGATTAAGGTTAGTTCCTTGTGTGGTTCCAGTGTTATACTTTGATGGCGCCGCCTTCGACCGCAGCCGCCATCTTAGGGTCAGGCATTGAGCTTTTGTTGCCTCTCTCCGCTCTGGAGCGTGCTGCCAGCCGCAGGCCCGGTATCAACACACTTGCAGTCATCAGGGGGCCCGCCACTCCGGCACGCATCAGTCAAAATGTTCTCGGCCAGGCTACATCACTCCCAGGCAGTAACTATCGTTCGGGTCCTCCCTCGCCGGTTCACGTCACGGGGTGAGTGCATTATTCCCCCTTACTTGGTTCCCGGTGGATTCCGCTACATTCTCGCTTCTCTGGGTCCCCAAGTCGCCGCCACACACTACCATCTCCAGTAGTGCGCTGCGTGTCCCGGCACTCGAAACCTCCATCTGTTGCGCCGCTCCTCCCGTGTCTCTACTCATCTCCTCCGCTCAGTGCCAGCAGAGAGCTCAAACCTTGCATCGAGAAGCGGGCGGTAGGGGGGGTGGATGAGGCCGCTATCGGATGATTAAAGTGGCAACCGGCGATATCGCAGTCAACTTCTCTCGGCTCCCGGGTGTTTTTTCGCAATTCCCCAGGTGCCATCTTGGTTCGTTTCCGTGCGGGGAAGACGCGGATCATATCTCAGCGAGGCAGGATCGTAGGGAGGCGGTTTAGCGTTCAGAATGCTCCGCCAGTGCTCCGATTGCAGAAATTGACTAAATTGGCAGGATTAGGACGCAGCGAAATGCCGCTCTGGATGCCGGTGTGCAGGTTCATCACGGAGCTTCAACTCCGGGTGGCCATCATGGCCGAGGCTCCTCCTCCTGATTTTTAATTCAACAGACCCTCCTTTTAGCATGAGCTAAGTAATTTTGTGTAATAAGGAAAAAGGTACATAAATCAACAAATCATGAATACATATCCAAGAGCACTCCATGTTTTTATCTTCGGGAAGAGAAATAGTAAGGGGGGAAGAAGTCTCGAAGATACCCTCATCAATCTGCATGAGGTCCACGATTTCCTTTTGAATCATAATTGTTGCATTGGTATCATGAATTGACATTCACTTAGGAGCAAAAAGAGTGGTGCAATAAGAGCAACATAAGGGGAGACACTGGACTAAAATACAACAGACTATCAGAATCACAATGAAATAAATCACCTTTTCAAGAATCCATCCCCACCCACCAAAGAGTGACCAACTCCAATTCCCGCTCTCCATTCCTTTAACATTTTCCACGATATCTGAAATGTGCTGGATAATGTTCTTTTTCCATATTAGTGATCCCGACTACACACTGGTCTCCTACTACAGCTCACACACCACCACTCTTAGCTAAAATGAAATCAACAGCATATCTAGTCTGTTCGGAATATATCTGCATACTTTCCAATTGGGTGGTGATATCATGCAAGGCTGCTACTGTGGAGTTAGACAATATCTGCAGCTTACATCCAAAATATTCTCTGGCTCTTTCACCTCGGGCCATTGCAGTACCACCAAAGGTAATAATGGAAGAAAGAATATACCCAAAAGTGATACCATTGCTATAATTATTGACTTCTAAATCTGTCACTTCAATCGCAAAATTCTTCTGTCAATGTTCTTTTCACCCATCTTATACTAGGCTTATTGTACTTACAGGGTACACCTAGGGGAATCACCATTCCTAAGGCAACATCATCTGTACCATTATGAACATTCGAGTACGTACCATTAGACAAAAAATAAAATCCTAGATGTGCATATATTGGGCCTTGATAATCCACAGGAGCATATCTAGTATTCATTCCAGAGGTATTCGGATCCTCCTTTCTCGCTAAAGACATTGTATTCTTAAACAGTATTACTCCAGAACAGTTAATATACAAAAATGTGTCAGTACTATTAATTATCGGGCAACATGCAGGGTAATATCCAGCCTTTTGAGTAACCGTCAAATCTTGGTAATGCCAGCCCACCAGAGTGATATTCTGCTCTTCCATATACATGTTATCACAATACGTGGTGTTATCACACCCCGGGTACCCTTCCTCTCATGGCTTTCGGTAATACAGACAAGGGCCAGGATATCCCATATCAAACTCACCCCTTACCTCTATGAAGTGGGCTGGGCGAGTATACGTGTAATTAACAAGTGACAATGGGTATGCAGTTCATAAACTTGTAACGGATTCAGTAGGATAACAAGCTATACCTATCCCAAAAAATCTTTTGTGCATGTCCAAAAATACATTACTCGGGTTGTCCTTTTTGTGCGAATTGGAGAAATGACCTTATTCTCATTATTTGATGGGGCAATCTGATCTCGTTCAAGAACTCAGGACACCCCACTTAAAATCAATAGCAGTAAAATCACAAAAATAGTACACAGCATTTTTCTTTTAGTTGACCAAAATACCTGTGTATGAACAGGGGAAATCACTGGCTGCTCTTCATCAGCAACCATTCTGCCAAAAGGATGCATAACGAATGATAAAACAAAGGGGCAGAATACCAGCAAAAGGAATGCACAAGTTCCCAGTGTCTGTCAGAGCCTCACTGGTACAGGCTCCTATTGTTCATCAAAACGTTGGCGCTCTTGAGCACCGGTGGTGGAGCTTGCTCTGTCCTAAGCTCGGGTTCCCACGTCGATCAGGATAAAGCACCCCCAAAGAGATACCATTAATATATCCTGTCCAATGTTCAAACAGTGCACAAGTCTCACTTCACCCTAAACTAGCTCCGTTGGTACTTTAGCAAAGTACATCCTAACTTACACAGACCATCCCTACCTAATCTGACTTCTCCTTTGGTGCATTGTTTCTCTGCCGAGGCCGCAAGTTCTATATAGTGACTCCAGGCACAGATGGATCAACAAAAAGAGGCTCCTGGATCGCCTATATTTCCGGAGGAACTGCTGCATTCAGCACTTCATCATTTTCCTAATCCGTTTTGGCCCAGGTTAGCCTCGCATCACTGAAGGGGACAAATCGAGGCACCGTCTCACATTCGGAGTCCGCTACTCCATCCTTCGCCCATTGGTCGTACGGTAGAGGCAGTGGGACCCTGCGACAATGAGTCGCGTGGATCCAGTTCTTATGGCCAGCAACCTTGACTGCAGTACATGTTGATAAGAGGACCTGTTCCGGTCCCTTCCATCACAGCTTCAAACTCTTCTTTCGCTGAAAATTCCTCACCAACACAAAATCGTCAGGCTGAATATCGTGTCCGGGCCCCTCTGGTGTAGGGGGTAGGGACTCTCAGACCTGTTGGTGAATAGAACACAAATTTTCAGTTAACTGGCAAAGGTAATCTATCAACAATGGAAACACAATATCAGAGAACTGGCGAGGGCGCGGGACGCCCCAGACATTTGCCGGGCATCCAAACATGACCTTGTACGGTGACAATCCTGTCCTAGAAGGTGCTGTTGTTCTTGTTGACAAAAGAGCTAATGGTAAAGCTTCTGGCCACTGCAACCCTGTAGTCTCCTGAATTTTTGCCATTTTCAGTTTGAGAGTACCATTGTACTTCTCAACCAAACCTGCTGACCGTGTATGATTGGCAGCATAAAACTTTTGCTTAATACTCAAGCCATCACAAATTAACTGGATTACCTTGGCATTGAAATGACTTCTGTTATCACTCCAGATCAAACGGGGCAAGCCGAAACGAGGAAAGAACTCCTTCAGGAGTACCTTTGCAGTCGTTGCGACTGTATTGTCTTTAGTGGGATAAGTCTCAACCCATTTACTAAAGGCACAAATAACCACCAAGATATACTTCAAATTATTACACCTATCTAACTCGATGTAGCCCATCTGGAGGACCTCAAAAGGGAAAGTGGCTGGTGCAAAATTACCGGGCAGTGTAGGGGTACCCTTTCCAGGATTGTGCATCATGCACACCATGCAATACTTCACTAAATGTGCAGCTGTCTTCGATATTTTATCATTCTGCCATACAGGGTCTAACAACTTGCAAATACCCTTAGCACTGATGTGAGCTGGACCATGGGCCATCGTGACTACAGGAAGAACATATGCATCTGGCAACATCCTTCTCTGCTTCCCTGACTTATCAATCCAGCACCCCTCATCATTCAATTGTGTTGTACTCTCTTGCCAAATTGCTAATTCCTCTATTGTGGCGGGACTTTGTATTTCTTTCACATTTTCAAGTGTATCCTCAAACATGGTAACTTCAGGCACCCACCTAGCGGGACCTGCTACAAACATTCTTTTCATTTTAGTTCGGGCTGTTTCCTTAGCTGTCTGATCGGCAAAAGCATTTTCCCTACCTACATCGTCAGTGACTTTCCGATGGGCACTACACTTTACCATAGCCAATCTCTTAGGGAGCGTCAAAGCAGACAAAAGCCTCAATATGAGGTGCCCATGTTGTATCTTGGTGCCATGTGAAGTAAGGAACCCTCTCTCTGCCCAGAGTCGCCCAAAAATATGTGCGACTCCGAAGGCATACTGGCTGTCAGTATAGATATTGACAACCAGTCCCTCACTCAATTCGCAAGCTTGTATTAAGGCAACAAGTTCAGCAGCTTGAGCCGATTGATAGGGAGCTCATGATGTCTCAACTACTGTACGCAGCGTGGTGATAGAATACGCAGCAGTTGTAGTGCCATCTGGTAATTTAAAGCAAGAGCCATCGACATATAGTTCCCCTTGTGGGTCAAATAAGGGACCATCAATCAAGTCTACCCGTCCTTTCGTCTCTTCTTCCGTTCGGAATATACAATCATGTTTATCAATTTCATCATTCTTGGAAGGGAGGAGCAGTAACGTGGCTGGATTCAGAGCGGAACATCTTTTAATAGTGATGTGTTTTGCAAACAATGTTAATTCATAGCCAGTCAGACGTGCACTGGTGAGGTGCTGTGTCTTTGTTTTGTTCAAAAGTGTGTCCACAGCATGGGGTACCATGACTGTGAGATCAGTATCAAGTACTAGTCCAGCTGATTGTCTTATTGAGACGGCCACAGCCGCGACCACTCTTAGACAACTCGGGAGGGCTCGTGCGACAGGGACAAGAACAGCAGAGAAATAAGCACACGGCCGTTGTTTATCCCCAAATGTTTGTGTTAAAACAGAAAGCACGCAACCAGCCATCTCATGGACGTGCAGCACAAACAGTTTACTGTAATCTGGGGTGCTGAGTACTGGAGCCAAACAAAGCGCAGTTTTCAATTGCTCAAAAGACTGCTGACATTCAGGCGTCCAAGGCAGGGGCACATGCACGTCTTTAGTAGTTAGTGCAAGCAAGGGTTTAATTAGTAAGGATAAATTAGGTATCCACTGTCGACAGTAGGAAGTGATACCTATGAAAGCGCGCACATCTTTCTGAGTCTGTGGGATGGGCATTTTAACAATGGTACTGATACGCTCAGGGGTCAATCTCCCACCCTCCTTTGACAGTAGGTGACCTAAGTAGGTGACCTCCTGTCGACAGTACTGGAATTTAGAAAGGGACACCTTATGTCCATTTTGAGCCAAATGCAATAACAATCTAACGGTACTATCTCTACAAGCCTGCTCAGTATCAGAAGCAATAAGGAGGTCATCAACATACTGCACCAATATATTACCTGCGGGAAGCGAAAGGGAATCCAATTGACCTTTCAGGGCCTGACTATAAATGCTCGGACTCTCTGTATAGCCCTGAGGAGCTCGACAGAACCTAAAGCTCGTACCAGCTGGGTGAACCCAAACAGATATCTGCTATCCGGATGAATAGGAATACTGAAGAACGCATTTTTCAAATCAATAACAGAAAAGAAGGTAGCAGAAGAAGGATCATAGTCAAAAGAGTGGTAATGTCAGGGACCACTGGAAACTGGGGAACCACTATTTTATTAACGTCGCGCAAATCAATCACAAAATGATAAACATCTTCATGCTCATCAAGAGAACCTGAGGGCATCCGTTTAAGAATTGGAAGAATGGGGCTATTACAAGTATTAGCTGTTGTCTCCTCAACCACTCCTTTATTAATCAAATCCCGTATAATTTGCAATAAGGCTCGCTCACCTGCCTGCGGTATTTTATACTGGGGAACATGAGGCAAAATAGCACCGTCCTTAACCTGTATTGAAACTGGTGGTATCTGCAACAGTCCCACATCTGTATCACCTGTCGCCCACAAAGTGGGTGGTACATCTTTAAATTCAACAGGAAGGGGCGCATCTTTGGACAAACACTGTTTAGCACGTGCTACATCTGGACCCATGGTCATATAGACACCTGCCGGGGTACAATAAATCGTAGAATACAATTTCTTCAATAAATCCAAACCCATCAAATTTTCACCACAATTAGATGTCAACAGAAATGGCGAATCCACAGTAAATGGACCAATAGTCAACGCAAGGGGCCTTGAAATGGAGCTTACAACTGGTATACCAGAAAAACCTACCGAAGCATTATTATGGCCAGACAGAGCCGCCCCAGGGACCATATTTCGAGAAACAGAACTTTTCGTCGCACCTGTGTCCACCAAAAGTTCCTTAGCCGAACCTTGCACTTCCGCTGTTACATAAGGACCACGCTGGTCTACAGTTATCGGAACTGGTCCCTCACCCTGTCCCTGGCTATCCTAGCTGTAAGACATTCCTGTCGCTTCATCCATATCATAGTCATCATGGTAGTACTGTCCATCCCGAGGGTCGGTAAAATAATTATTATCAGAACGACCCTGTGAGACTGCAGCGTTCTGAGCTCTATCAGTCCCACCAGCTCCATGACCTCGTCCACGAGAACCCCGCACTCTGGGGACCGCCACCTTTTGCAAAAGCACAGGACATTCACAACACCAATGTCCCTCCTCCTTACAGTACGCACACTGATTCGGCCCTAAAGGCGTAGTATTCGGCTGCCTACTAGTGCGTGGAAGCTGTCGGGCAGAACCACCAGGTCCTCTACCATTTCCCCTAAAAGCCTGCTGTAAAAAACACCTTCGTCTTTAAATCCTTGTGCCTTTTCTCCGTCCTCTCTTTTTCCTTGTTATCCCTATGTTCATAATACTGCGCCATATTCAAAATAACAGAAGGGGAAGAAGTGGACCAAGTACTTTTAGAAGCCTGTAATCAAGTCGCAATTTCAGGAAGAAAATTAGAAACAAATCTAATAACAAACAATCGAACACCTCCCTCAATAGACAAATCCTGCCCACTGTAATCCAAAAACGTACCTTCAAACCGAGTGAAAAAATTAAATACACTCTCATCTTTCTTTTGTCGACAAGTCGATAATTTATCCCAATCCACCTTTCTCGGCGGAATAAGAGAATGCATATAGGTAATAATGCGGCCTGGCAACGCCAAAATTTCCGCCTGAGGCTTCTCACCTGGCTTTCTCTCCCGGTCCCATGCTTTAATTTGATCACATGTACCTCCCAATTCCACAACATGATCTTGTTTGTGTACTTGCCTCCAAATACCAACCGGAACTAGTAAACCAAAGAACATTTCAATATCAGCAAGAGTCATTACAGTGTAAGAAGCAGCTTCGGTCAATTCTTTATAATATGCAGTAGGATTTTTCCTAGGGTCAGGTAATTGAGTCTTAAAAGACAATACTTCACTTCTTTTCCACGGTGTATAAACCCATTGCTCCTGAAACCTGGCCGCCACTGCCGCTCGAGTAACATTGCTGCGACCATCTGTTAATTCTGGTATCTCAGGGTTGTATATGGGATGAACCTCTCTCATTGGAAACTGAGACACTGACCTGGGGCTTTTCTCATGTAATCTTCCCCTATAAGCTATTATTGTCACAACATTAGAAAAAAACCTGTCCTGGCCCCAATTCACTAATATACACCCGATCTCTAATATCATATACAATTTGAGGTGCTTCTGCTTCAAAACACTGCTGCCAAAGACCAATTAAAGTTGCACACATATGTTTAAGGGCATGCTGTTGTATGAAGGGCTCAAAATCTCTCATAGTCGCCCAGACGACCTCTACACTATAAATGGGATTACGGGTCCATTGGGCAGCCTGATTGACTATTACCTTTTTCTCATCATCTCCCACATCAGATCGCGCTAACGGTCCCATGCGCTCCTTAAATTTCATCCAATCCTTATCCTCAAATCCGCGTACCGGTGTCCCGCTACTTACTAATGGCGGATGATGAAAAACCACAGTAGGAGAAGCAATAGCGGTAACAGGCACTAATGTCGCTGATGATTGTATCACAGGAGAAAGAGCTGGCGAAAGGGACGCTGAGGTAATAGGTGTGGCAGGGGTACTAACAGTCACAGTTGCCACAGATGGCAAAGAAACAGCAGGAAGAGGAGGAGGAGGAGCCGAAGCCACAGCCTTTGAAATAACAGCAGTAGATACAGGGACAGAGACAGTAGATGCAACTGTAATGGGCGGCTGTGTGAGCACCGGAACAGAAGGGTATATTCATTGCGGAGCATATGGAGGCGGGGGTCGGGTGTCTAACAATTCTTCCACAAAAGTGTCATCTTCTTCCTGAACTACATACGATTTATCAATGTGTAATAGAAACCTCCTATCTTCACATTCAATACCCTTTTCCTGTTTTTCCCTGTCATATGCCACAGCCTTCTGAGTCAAAGTCTGCATTCTACCTTTCCGGGCTTCTTTTTCTGCCTTTAATCGCCTCTGCCTAGCTGCATTTTGCCATGTTCTGAGGGAATCAAACACAGACTGCCTACTTTGTTTCTTAAACAACTGTTCTTGTAAATACTCAATGTTTTGTTCATCAAAAGTACCTGTCAATGGCCACTGTAACCCAGCATTGTCCCTCGTATATTTGTGCCATAATGTACTAAACATAATAGGGCCAAGACCATGCTTCACATACATATCAAAATTCGGAGTGCCTTCTGGAGGCGCCAGCTGACTTTCTACCAATCGAGCATCAGTAAAACAACAACGACAACACAAAGACAACAGCCTACTTATACTAGGCATTTTGAAAGAAAACAAGTTCACTATTTTATGCCTAGCAAAACATTTGCAACTGTTTTTGTCCCAAAGACGGTCCTTAGACCATACCAAATACAAAGCAAAATGGTACCATATCCACAAAGAACCAAAACAAACTCACCTGATATATGCAGGTCAAACGAAGGTATTCTCCACTGCCGACTCTTCAGACCAAACGGTCAGATCCAAGGGTTTCGCCGTTCAGGACTCTAGTCGGGATGACCACTGGGCGAGGCACCGTCCGGCAAGACAGAAGGGGCAGCTACGAGTACCAGAAGCGCTTCGTGCAGGGATCCCTGATCCATCCGTCTGACCCGACAATAGCCTCGACCTCCCCCCCATCTGCGGAAGGGGATGGGTCACTCACCCGAAGGAGTCCCTGTTCGGGCGCCAACTGAAGGAAGTGCCCCGATTAGGGTCACCCGGGTCACTCACGACCACCTCTCAGCCTTCCATACCAAATGAAGAGTTGGTCAGGCAGTAGAGAATACAAACCAGTAATTGTTTATCCAAAGTGCAAAGTACACTCAGAGCGGAGCCCTGTCTGCCCAATCACTAGGAGTGCCGCAGAGGGACTAAAGTCCACAAGCATAGAGATACATTTAGTACATTTCGTAACTGGGCTAGAACACGCCCATAGTGAAATTTTCCAGGCAGGTGCTGCGAAGCAATACAAACGAGAGAGAAAAAAAAAAATCTCAGTACTCATATCTTACAAAGTTACAGAGTCCAAGGCCACTGCAGGCAGGTCCGTCTTTAGACTAGTGGAAGAAGGCCCATATCTAATGAGAAAAGTATGTGCTAATAAAAAGAGTACATTCAATAGTGTAGCAAAACTCAGCTCCGAAGAAACATAACTCAGAGCAGATTGTTTCTCGGAAGTGGCAAAAGATAGGTTTCGATCATAATACAAAATGGCGCCCATACACAAAATGGCGCCGCGAATGCTAACTTACACAAAGCAATGCGAACACATGATTTTTAATTCAACAAGTCCAGGGAGGACCTGGCGTGGCAGTTAGGGCTGGACTGTTCCCATTGGGCGCAGGGTCAAGACTGATTTGCATATGGCTGGGTTCAAACTGGAATGGCATGGGGAGCAAAAAAACGATGGATTTAGGCCCAGATCTCTGTACTGGGGTGAATGTATGACATTGTTCTGCATTCTGTCCATCAATTGTTCTTTTTGAACTTGTCACCCCGAGTGGGACGGGTATGCCCAGACGTGGGACGTCCCGTGCTCTCCATGCCACTGGAGTCAAGTTATCCTGGCTGATGAGGAGTGAAACTCCGAAACTGGTCCTAGGATGCTTGTTTCCAGTCCAGGGAGGACCTGGCTTGGCAGTTCGGGCTGGACTGTTCCCATTGGCTGCAGGGTCAAGACTGATTTGCATATGGCTGGGTTCGAACTGGAATGGCATGGGGAGCAAAAAAAACGATGGATTTAGGCCCAGATCTCTGTACTGGGGTGAATGTATGACATTGTTCTGCATTTTGTCCATCAAGTATTCTTTTTGCATTTGTCACCCTGAGTGGGACGGGTATGCCCAGACGTGGGTCCTGTGCTCTCCATGCCACTGTAGTCAAGCTATCCTGGCTGATGAGGGGTGAAACCCCGAAACCGGTCCTAGGATGCTTGTTTCCAGTGCAGGGAAGACCTGGCTTGGCAGTTCGGGCTGGACTGTTCCCATTGGGCGCAGGGTCAAGACTGATTTGCATATGGCTGGGTTCAAACTGGAATGGCATGGGGAGCAAAAAAACAATAGATTTAGGCCCAGATCTCTGTACTGGGGTGAATGTATGACATTGTTCTGCATTCTGTCCATCAATTGTTCTTTTTGCATTTGTCACCCCGAGTGGGACGGGTATGCCCAGACGTGGGTCCTGTGCTCTCCATGACACTGGAATCAACCTATCCTGGCTGATGAGGGGTGAAACCCCGAAACTGGTCCTAGGATGCTTGTTTCCAGTCCAGGGAGGACCTGGCTTGGCAGTTCGGGCTGAACTGTTTCCATTGGGCGCAGGGTCAAGACTGATTTGTATATGGCTGGGTTCAAACTGGAATGGCACGGGGAGCAAAAAAACGATGGATTTAGGCCCAGATCTCTGTACTGGGGTGAATGTATGACATTGTTCTGCATTCTGTCCATCAATTTTTTTTTGTACTGTTTGTGCCAGCACCCACCTCTTGCCTAGCATCTAACTTTTCTTAGACATGGCGGGGAGGTGCATATTAGCGCAGGCTGGGATTAGACAGCATTGTGAATTAAGACGTTGTGGATACACTTAGTTAGTGTGCACTGCCTTCCCATGTCTAATCATTTGATACTTTCTTCAAACAGACATTTGTTTACATTGATGCTGCATTTTATATGGCAACACATTTAGAATGACGAGTTTGCAGTCCAAGTCTGTATTCAAGATTGCAGAGGTTCCACTGTTGTAGATGAACATCAATGCCAGCGGTAGTGGAAGTGATATCACATGCCATTTGACCTTTAGTTTCACTCACACTCACATGCTTACACATGCACATACACACACAGTCACACATACACACACATTCTCTCTCACATAAACACACTTTCAGCCGCAAGCACAGACAGATCATACATTTAAAAGCATTTGTTACTTACTTTAGCTGGCAGGGAGGGTCACATTCCATCTAATTCTATTCCATTCTTTATTAAACTAATAGTGAATAAGGCTGTAGTATTAACTATTAGTGTGATAAAATTTTTACAGAAAACAAGGAAAGTGGAGCCCCAACTGATGTCCATGAGAACAAGCTACCTGTGTGTTCCTGGCATTGATTTTGCAATCTCTGAAGCCGAGGGTCGCAGAGGCGGCACCAAGACTGGCATGGTCCAAGCCAGGGGTAGCAGCCGCCAGCCCTAGAGACTCCTAAATGAGTCCATGCTTTGTGGAAGCACAAATCGACACACCTGTGCATGTACACATGGATATTCCCATCATGCTAAAGTAATCCAATACCCTCCCTATTTTTCGAGAATCTGTGGCGTATTATAGAAAGTGCTCGGGGAGCAATGGGTGTTTGCTCATGCTTTGCGTGCCTCCGAGGCATTTTGGTATTACAGAAGGGGCCGCTTGTGCGACCCCTTATGTAATACAGATAACGCGGGCGCACATATAGCGCTATTATCAGAGGGTGTTCCCTCATTTACATGGGGGCGTAGCCCCATGCAAATAAGGGAATCTCTTTGCCTCTGCACCCGTGCTACATTATAGACACTGGTGCAAAGGTAAAGAAGCTGTCAGGAGGTACACTGTCAGTGTGCCCCCTGATGCCAGCCTGCAGGTGGGTGCAGTCACTCACTGCACCCTCCTGCAAGGGGATCTCTCACCCTTCTTAAACGTTCAGGCTGCTTCAAAGCCGTTCTGTATTTCACTTGAATGTGCTGACCCCTCCAGGGAAGCACGTATTCGCAGCTGCCCTGGGGGCAGCGCATTCAATCTAATATGCTGTACTCTCCTTCTTAGCGGGGCGCCCGGCGCTAACAAGCAAAATGTGACACATTGTATAATATGGCCCCTGAGGGCTAATGACATTTTTTGTACAATGTAATAATGTTGCTATCAGGGTACAGCCCAGACTCGGATTACAAAGAGTCACAGTTAGTGATACTTGCAGGTTTTCACTGTTTTTCTTCTGGTGGCCTCCCATGCAGCAAAAGCACAAGAGTGATTCAGCAATGACCATAGCGCTGAAAGACTCGAGAGGAAATGACCAAAAAGACGGTGTTTTCCCACTGTTCGTATTGCATAGCTCATTCCCAATCGTTCCTAATTACATGTAATGCTTGTGAATCTGGGGTGCAAGTGTGGTTGTGTTTTTACCAATGCTAAATATAAAATTCTGTTATTTCAATAAGTACTCCCGAAGCAACTGAGGCAGCAAGCATTGGCGTGTTTGTCTTCTTTACAAAGCAGACCTTGGCCGAAGTTTTAACTGCTGTTTGAATGGTGTCATTTGGGCTTTCTTAACATCTTGAGTGCTCATGACGGCTCCCGGCCGTCATGAGTCACAGTAGACGTGTGCTCATGACGGCCGGGAGCCGTCTGAACGTTGCCGCTCCGCCCACGCGGTATTAATTCCCCGCCTGTGCGGGGAAATTAATCAGTGGGCGGAGTTCGGACGGCTCACGGCCGTCATGAGCACATGCCCACTGTGATTTATGACGGCCGGGAGCCGTCATGAGTACCCGAGCGCCACGCCCAACCACGCCCCCTCTCGCACTGCGGGGGAATTTGCCCCGCGGCAAAGGGGTTAAGGTTTTTTTTTTTTTTTTTTTTTTACTTTATTGCCCTTGATTTCTTGTTTATCCTGAACTTGCTTCTTTCCCTTACATGTTGCCTAGTCATGCCACTGCATGAATGATGCTGAGCTCTGCTCTTCATCTGAATAAGAAATGATCCCTGCTCAACAGCCAGCCTCCGTGATCGATGCCATATATTTTCCATTCTGCTTGAAAACGAATTTCGAAAAACCACTGGGGGAACTGGAACTTTTACAAAGCACATTAAAGTGTATCATATGCAGCGATATCAACTAATTGCAGAGCGCCAGCCAGATGTGTGTACGGTTCACCTGGCAGACACTCCGCAGTGCAGGGCATATGCCTCATCCTTGGCATAGGTTTGGGGTAACGCTGTGACATATGATGCAGGTGAGCATCAAGAAAGAATGCACTTTGTAGATAAAAAGCAGAGCGAGTAAAGTTGTTTGCATTAACAAAATAAGCTTTTGAGCGTGCTCAAATAAGCAAAATGTTTTCTTAAACTTTGCCAATATGACTGCTAAAAATCATCATTTTCAATGTAACATTAAATGCAAATCTAAGGGCACTGGAAACCAACTGGAGGAGCGATTGAATTTACGTCAGTAAGGCAAAACTACTCTTTGTTCAACATTATGTTCTGCATAAAATGCCACTGTGCCAGTGACTGCTGCAATGATCGTTTGGAGATCTCTGTGTAGAATCAACAATTAAAAATTATTCAGTGAAGATTGCACTAGGGTGTCAAAAAGGCACTTTCTTTTAACAAAGTTATCATTCTGGGCCCTATTCACAAATGTAAATTCAGTCATAAATGTACGTTTATGGCCAATCTTACCTTTTTACGACTTCACAAAGGAATTACTGGCAGGCATAAGCCAATATACCTGTGTTGAGATCTCTGCCTGGAGTGCAGAGTTTGCCACACCCGTAAATGTCACTAAAGGCGTGGAAATATTGGTGTTCCAAGGCATGGCTAGCCTTGGAAGTTTGTTAACAACCACAAGCAAGTCAAATTGTGACTCCTCTCATTGCAGTTTCTGCCCTTGAATTGGTAGGATTTTTATTCCAGCGAAGGGCTGCTGTAAATCCCTTTCCAGCGAAGAGAAAAAAATGTGCATTTGCACAGGGATCCTATTCCCCCTGTGTGGAGTACTCCGCTACTGAGAATTCTACACAGGGAGAATAGAACCCAACAGGGAAAGTCACATGACATTCATAAGAGTAAGCCTGGGTGTTAGAAGGTGGTTCTGACCATCTGAGCCGCCCGGATTTTTCGCTTTTTGAACACCTATTTGTTGAGCTTTTACTGTGGGAGAGCCTCATAAGTTGGGACTCACCCACAGTGCACTCATGATGAAAGAGACTGCATGTGTATTTTACCGGTGTCCCCCTGGCGCGAGTAGGTCACTGCGCTGCAGCCAGAGTAAGGGGCACTGGGCTGGTTACATGCAGACACGTGTGTACATGCGTGTGCACAAGTGTAAGGGCTGCGCAGGGGAGATTCCTAGCGTGCCCAGCCCAGGATCAGCTACAAGTTGAATGGTGTGGCCGGACTTATGCAGAACTGGGTGGTGACATGGAATAGGCTTTCTACAATGGGAAGAAACATTTGAGGGAAAGTCAGTGGGCTTTACTGTTTTTATTCCATTATTCTCCTATGAGGATGGGGAGCACATGGGCTAGTTTTACTTTCCTAGGGCCTACAAATTCCAGACACGCACTAAAGTCCACTGTAACTTATGTGAGAAGAAGGATTCTGCAGAGTCCAAAGTCATATTTGTACTGCTTTTAGGTCATCCAGAAATGCCACATTTCTCTGCGTCAGCTCATAACCAGGGCCTGGCTGTGGCTGAGCCTGCCAGGCTGAATTAATTACCTTCCTCCCCAAGCTGTGGCATCAGAGTCCCAGCCCTGCATGACCAGCATTCCAAGGGCGAAGGCCTCCACTCCAAGAAGAGAAGAATGGTTCATCCATCAGCAGCTGTCACCTGGTGCCAGGCACCAAGCTGCTCGGGAGAGAAGGCAGCAAGGGGGGAAGGGGCTCTCAGAGACCATGTGGCATGAGACCCCTGGACGATGCCATTTTGAACAAACCCAGAGGCCTGGGCAGGAAGGAGGGGGCAGGGGCAGAGAAGTGATGTGTCGCTGTGTGATAGGGTAAACAGAGACATCCTGCCAGCCCCCTCCCCAATTCTTAAAAAGAGTTTGCACAGGAAGAGGAGCTCTCTCTGGGGTGTGGCCTGCTGAGGCAGAGGGTGCTGGAGCCTGGTGCCATGGGCAGTTGAAAGGAGGAACCCCCTGACTGTCCCAGGATCCTGAATAGCACCAGGAGAGGAGTCCAGGACTAGTGAGCAGGAGCCGGGGCCTCTGCGCAAGGAGAAGAGAGGCCCAGGAGGAGAGCCAGGTGAAAGGCTGGCGCAGGGAGCCAGTGAAAACAGCTCCCTGCTAAAGTTCACCCTCTTGGAGGTAAGGAGGGCGGCGAAAAGTGCTCCAGATGGGTAGAGCTGGCCATCAGGAGCGAGAGGAGGCCAGAATGGTGCAGATCGGACCCCTGGGGGCTGGAATATGCCCCCCAGAAGGTAGGCGACCTTTGACCTCTGGCTGGACCGACGGCGCAGTGCGTGGGGCTCCGCCGCCGGTCTCCAAGATGCCCCCGGGGTGGGTCGGTTCCCGGGGGCTGCCCCCATGCGAAGCAAAGTCGGGGAGCACCATCGTGCTCCCCGTGAAGTGTCCCCAAAGGGGTGCCAGGAGCCCACCCTGGCCCCCGGCGAAAGCGGAAGCCGGGGAGCGCTGTTGCGCTCCCTGTGAAGAGGCTCCATGGGGGGGCCCGGGATCCCCAACTCCGGGCCCCCGTGTGGTGGAGAGGAGGTGGGGAGCGCCGTCACTCCCCCGCAAAGAAGACTCGGGGGCCCGGGATCCCAACTCCGGGCCCCGCCGAAAGGTGAATCCAGGGAGCACCGTCGTGCTCCCCATGAAGATTGCCCAAGCGGGGGGGCCAGGAGCCCACCCTGACCCCCGGAGGAGCACCTAAGCCGGGGAGCGCCGCCGCGCTCCTCGTGAAGATGGCCCAGGTGCCCAGGAGCCCATCCCTGGGCCCCAAAGAGTAGAAGAGGAGGGGGGAGTGCCGCCGCACTCCCCTGCAGTAGCGGGAAGGCGGGGGGAGTGCCGTCGCTCTCCCCCGAAGACCCGCTGCTGAGGAGACCGCCTCACGTCTGCCCATAGGAGCGGGCAGACCTGCCTTGGAGTGCCGGCTCCCGCGGCAGCACACCAGGGTGCTGGCAAGGCAGGGAGCCGGTGGGGGCAACAGGGGGTGGGGTCCCTGGGCTGCCCTCCATCGAATTGGCAATGCGGGGGCCCGGGTGGGACTGGGCCCCGCGAGAAGAAGAGGGGCCGGGGGTGGGCTGCCCGAGCCGCAGGAAACACTCACCGCGGCAGGAGCAGCCGGGGGTGGGCTCCCCGAGCTGCGATACATCACCTGGGGGTCCGGGTGGGACCGGGCCCCCCACCGATGAGCGGGACGTGGCGAAGCCACCAGCGGTGCGATCGCGGCTCTCCCCGAAGCAGCGGGGGAGCCGCTACTATAATATGCACTGAAGACAAGGAAGCGCCCCATAATGCCTTGCAGGCCCGGACCGGCCTGCAAGGGCAAACAGCTTTTTCTTAGTCTGTGGTGGCCCCAGGAGGACGGGGTCACCACCAAGTGAGTGCAGAGGTGCAGGGGGAGCTGCAGGAGAAACGCAGCCTCCCCCAGCACGAAGAAGAAAAGTCCCTCCCTAAGTCTCTGGGTACTCTGAAGAAATAACCCCTCAAGGGCTCAGCTAGCATTTAATCACCTCCTGGGCTGGAACTTTTGTTCTACAGCTGGCGGTGTATTGAGAAGCGCATCAACGGGTGAAGGGCTGAGTTGGGGATGTCTGGAGAAGGGCATCCCCTGGAGAAGGGCATCCCCTGGAGGTGAAGAGGTGTAATTGCACTACAAATGCATTTACCTATGTTATTCCTTTTTAGAGAGACTGAAAGTCACATGTGTTATGTGAAGTACCTGTGTAAGGCGATGTCATAAGCCAAATGGGGTTATGTTGCTGGACATTCCTGCTAGGGTGTCTGGCTGTATTGGCGTAATCCTGTGATTTTGCCAGTGATGCCTTTTAGAGGCTGTGATTGCAATGCATTATAATTGTTATCCTCTATGATAAGTACCTCATTTAAAGTGATGCCCAAACATGTATTCTTGCTGCTGCGTTAGGTGAAGAACAACCCAGACTGTTAGTCCCTAAAATGTAGAGGTGTATACTATATGGTCAGTATGACATGTTCAGTCAGGGTTATGTGTCACCAGGGCAGGTGTGCCTAGTCTAAATGCTTGTTGAGATAATGTGGTGGGTCGTCACTGGGATGGTGCCAGTACGCAGGGCCCTCGCTCCAGGTTATGTTCGACTAACTGCATTAGGGGGCAAGATGATGTGCATACATGGGAGTGGTGGTACTAGACCCCGCCCCCCCTTTTGGGAGGGGTGGAAATGTTATGCAATGTCACGAAGTAATTCCAACAGCTTATGTATATTTGTAAATTGATGCATAGTATTAAGTAGTGTGTGTGTTTAATAAATGTACTCTTACTTTTATAAAGCAAAGTATAGACTGGACAATCAATTATTGAGTGTTATTTCTGCGCACCTGTAATGGCGATTACTACCCCACACCACCATCCCTTGAATAAGCCTTACACTGCTCTGCAATGCAACCCTCTGAAAGTCAGGCGCTGCACTAGGGTGTTTGGTTCCCAGTGAAGGACAAATGTGACATGTTATTTGTGCAGGCCTCACAGATACTGCCTCATTTTCCAACACTGGGAATCTGTACCCAGTGCAGCTTTCCAGGGTTACTCTGTCGAATATCTGTGAATTGCAGAATGTCATAAAATTACTTCCACACGGAGGCAGAGGACTCTGCCTGTAATTTTCGGACTTTCTTTGTGAATCGGGCCCAGAACATCTGCAAGGGCATTTACTCACTCACTAACTCTGAATGAGATCATGTGCTGCAGGCACAGCAACATGCATCAGTGCAATTCACCCATAGAGACAGTGTGCAACTTCATTTGGGTCTTAAGGCCCCTCCTCAAGGATTGAAGGCACAGTCAAATGAACACAGAGTGGAGGATGTGCTACCACACTGGGCATATACTGTTGTGCCTGCAGCACTAATGACTTCACCACTTTGTTGCAAATTCACCACATTGAAATCACTATAAGACTTGCCTTGATCTCCAACAAAACGAGAAAGTGCAACTGTCATGTAGACAGGGGACCTCACAAGTTTCCTGCACCTCTTACAGAACTTTCTAGAGCCCGGAATTTTTCCTGCTTCTTCAAATAGTTTTACAGGAAGTAGTTGCTAGATGCAACTAGGGATTTGTAATACTAGGCGATTGTTTGTATGGATTAATTAACATAATTTACAAATATAACACAATATTAAAACACAGCGATAATTAATTACATATTTACAGGGCGAGGCCCTTGTTTAAAATAAATTAGTTGCAATCATCCTCTACTTTAAAAAATATCCATTCTAACAAAACACAGAATTGTGTACAATGCTAGGGGCAGATTAACAAGAACTGGCGCATCTCTGCATATTAGCAGGGATGCGCCAGTAAAGATGCGACACGCAAAAATACCCTTGTGCCACCACGGATGCGTCGCATTTACGATGCAGCGTACCGTGGCGCAATGATAGACAGATGCGTGTCGCATCTTTTGTCGTAAGGGCAGCGCATTGCTGGAGACGTGTCGCAAGCGCGACGCAACTCCAGCAATGCTCAGGGGCGGCCTATTCCTATCATGCTGCATCACTCCTTACGCCTGCTTTGAACAGGCGTAAGGTTTTGACGCAGCGGCGTCGTAAAAGTGACTCAGTGAAATCTTGTAGATTTCACTGCGTCACTTTTACGAGGCTTTCTTGCGACGGAACACCCACCCTGCATACATTATACCTGACGCAGGTATAATGTAGCGCAGGGCTTTACAACGTGACGCATCTCCCTAGATGCGTCACGTTGTAAATATGTCGCAACGTGGTGCATTGTTTACGACGCCGCTGCGTCACAGAAGTGACGCAACGGCGGCGCAAATGTGTCGCAAGGGGCTTGTAAATCTGCCCCCTATTGCTTTCCAGTGCTCTCTCTGCGCATGTAACTAAAAACTAAATTGCACTGTTGCAAAGTTCAAAATCTCATCCTCAGATCCTCTGTGGAGCCATTTCAATTGATCGTGTCTGTTTAGAATGTCATTTCTAATAATTAATCCACCTTTCACATAAGTCCACATATTTGTGACAATAAAACAACATATAGACTTAATCAAATTTCATATTAATTCCATAGTCACATCTCTGCCAATCTGCTTATAAACCTCCACTTGGTCCATTCGCATGGGTATCATCTTAGTTCTGATCAACAGCATTGGATTGGATTTCAGCTTTGTCCCACTCACAGATCCCAGTAGCTCCCAAAAAAAGGCTAAGTCTCATTTTGCGTTGGGACTTAAAAATTTTCAGAGAGAAATTTTCAAAGGTCCAGAGCGCCAGCAGGACTAGCCTGCTTCAGATATCTGGCCTTCGGTTCCATGACAGCAGCTAAGTTTCAGTGGTGACCCACAGAGAAGGATTTTTCTACTCAAAAAGTGACAAAGCACCTTTCTGCTTTGAGATTTACAAAAAATGTCAACATTTTTCTTCAAGAAAGTAAAAATCTCAGGGGCAGATTTACAAGCCCCTTGCGCTGCCAGTACGTCACTTTTTGTGACGCACTTGCAGCGCAATACACTGCCCCATATTTACAAGGACAGGAAAAGCCAACCTGCGTGGCTTTTCCTGTCCTTGTAAATATGGCCTCTCAACACGCAGCACTTTGCGTGAAAGGGGCGTTCCATGGGTGTTGCTGTGGGTGTTCCCACGCAACACCCATGGAACCGGCACATTTCCAGATTTACGAGGAATCGTTAATCTGGAAATGCGGGTGAATGCTACGCCTCCTCAGGGGAGGCGTAGTGAGGCGCAACAAAGAGAAATTTATTCATTTCTCCTCGTTTTTGTTTCCTGTTTCTATGCGTGCTGCATTCTGCAGCACACATTGAAAGAGGAAATCACCTCTAATTATTGTTTTTGTTCAGGAAGGGTTCCCTTCCTGAACAAAAACAATCATTGAAAGAATGCTGTTTTTCAACTTCTGTGTGTGCTAATGCAGCACACATAGAAGTTGAAAAACGGCATTTCAGATTGTTTTTGTTCAGGAAGGGAACCCTTCCTGAACAAAAACAATCTCCCCACGGCGCAGGCATCCTTGCACCATGGTGCAAGGGTGCCTGCGTCGGCGCATGGCAGCAGTTTGTGCGTCAGCGCAGGGGGAAGCACAGAGGTGCGACATATTGTTGTAAATATGTCGCATCGCTGTGCTTTCCAAACTAACGCAGCACGACGCAGCAAAATGACTTGCTGCACCGTGCTGCGTTAGTTTCTTGTAAATCTTCCCCTCAGTTTCTGAAGTGGGACTTGGAGACTTATTTGAACTTTTTGACTTCCAGACTTTCACTGGGATCTGGTGTATCCAAGTCAGACTCCATCGCGGTTGGACTGAAATTGTATCTTAGTCCAGGTCTACCACGATCGTTGACTTACCTTTGCGTTTTGCTTTTTCTTAGTGTTTTTCCACTTAAATGTTTAGAAATTCATATCTCTGGTTCCCATTGTTGCATTTTTTGCTGTTTTGGTATCATTTTGCTTATTATATTTTCCTTTTTTATAAACTGGGGTGAGATTTTTAATATGTTGTATCTTTGGCACTTTTGTTGTGGTACTTCAAAATACTTTACACATTTTCTTTAAGTTAAACCTTTCTGCTCAGTGCCATTACAAGGGTGCGCTCCTATTTAAGTTACTGTAAGTTTTGACTGGACCTAACAGGTAGGTGACTTAATTGCTTGTGTGGACCTTCATTCACCCACTTATTAATTCACTTTCCTGCTCGCAGGAACTGTTCAAACCTAGGGGCGTAAGACAAACAGCCTGAGCACTTCACTAACAACCTATTAGACAGGAACTACCCTGAAGAAATAGTGCGGAGATCCAGGAAAAGTGTTAAATAAAATAACAGTAATCCCCTTCTCGAGACCCATGTTAAAGAAAAATAAGCAGAATAACTCTTGTAACCACATATTCCCCTATTTGAAACCACTTCAAAAGAATCGACAAGCACAGGAATATTCTTAATGTGAGTGTAAAATGCCACTAAATCATCTGTTTCCTTACAAAAGTCTACAAACACCAATTGCAGCACACAACACTGAATCAGTTGTGTACATGATTGCATGCCCATGTAACTTGCGGAATATTGGAATGAATTCTAACCCCGGGCGGGTAACTCAGCTCCGCCAGCAGAGTTTCCGGAGTTTTGCCTACTCCGTGTTCTGGTGCGAACGCGGAGCTTAGGCAAACCTCCGACTCCGTGGCGGACTGGAGTTAGCCGGCCCCTCCACCCTCCCAAAATAATTATAATGATTAAAAAAGGCACTTACCTGCCGTGGTTGCCTCCTCCTCGCCATGGCCGCTCTCCTTCCTCGTCCTCGCTGTCCTTCTTCTTAAATAACCCCTACTTTGTACGTCTCACATGTGCGCATGAAAATAAAACAAGCACCACTTGCTTCCTTCACCTCAATTATGAATATGATAAAAGAGGCAGCTATACAGGCGCAGCCCGTGGTAGGAGTGCCGGTCGGGCGGTGACGTGGGGCGGGGGAGGGGCAGGGTGGGGGGTAGTAAACTACGGATTAAGGCCGAATACAGGTAAGTGAACATTTAAATAAATAAAACGAATTTCGTTGCGCGCACTGCATCGAATGCGATGCAGTGCGCGCAACGAAATTCGTTTTATTTATTTAAATGTTCACTTACCTGTATTCGGCCTTAATCCGTAGTTTACTACCCCCCACCCTGCCCCTCCCCCGCCCCACGTCACCGCCCGACCGGCACTCCTACCACGGGCCGTGCCTGCAGCTATAACCTGCCCCATGGAGCACGATGACTCCCAAAGGTCTATTCAGGATGCCGCCATCTCCCCTTACTTTAAAAATATTATTCTAATGCACAGTGGAAGAAATACATGCATTTATATCCTTTGTCCATAAGAAAACATGTTCGCTCACCATCTACATCGCCTGTTACACTTGAATACGCGAAGGTGAAGTCGAAAAGTTCAGTAAACACAGTTTCTGCGCCTTTCTATTGTGTTGTTGCATACATGAAAGAATTTTCAAGAATGCATTGGTACTGATTTAAAAACAGCCACAAATGCCAGTGTTCATGTGAGTATTTGGTGTGGGTAATATCCCTAATTAAAATCTCCCTAGAAAGCCAAAAACAAAATAACAAAAAACAGAATACCCACTCCCAATATCTCATTTACCATTCATGTTCCCTCTTAGGTATAGGAACCACTGAGGTATGCAAATATCAGCTCGGTCACTTAATGAGATTAATATCATTGACCCTGTTTTTTGCACATTTTACATCTACGTGAGCTATGCAACTCTGCCATGTGTTCTTATTCCTATATACAGAAACCAGAAAAGCAATTACTACAGTCAAACAACTCTATTCATGGAAATGTAATGCAAGCAGCAACTAGCGAATTCCAATACCGTGAAAGTACTACATAAACTATTGGAGGATGAGCAGTGCAACTCGAGCATCTTGGAGGTCATCTTTCTGACTCGGAGATGAAGATGCAATGAAGCTTGTGGGTCAAATCTTGTCATAATGACTGTGGTGCAGAACTTGCCTGCAAGCCTATAATCAGGAACCAGTTGTTGGAATGCTGTGAATACAGATTGGAAACTGCTCCCAAGAAGGCATTCATCTGTGAATGGCTATTTACAAGAATGCACAATAACAGGTGGAGAGGCCTGCGCCAATATTCACCCCAACACCAAGAGCTGTAGCTACTTATTCGACTCCGCTGTCAAACACATCAGCCCCGTGTCAGAAAACCAAAATGAATGTGCAACATAAATCACACATCAACGGATAGAAAAATACACAAGCATTCAACATACACATCGGATTGAGAGTTGTTTAGAAATCCCTTAAAACAGCTTATATTTGGCTAGGGAATTTACAAAATATTTCATCATCTCAGATTTTTTTCCCATGCTGGAGGAGTCCAATGCAAGCCTGAGAACAGTCAGATCCATACCATATTCGGATATTCCTAGCAATAATAGTTAAAGACTATAACCGCATATAGATCATTTACTTTATCAGTGGTAAATGCGAAACTCTGGCATGGAACAGATCTGACTCTTCTGGAGCTATGTTGTGTTGTCTTGGTAAGCTCTGACATGACTAGGCTGCGCAGGTTTCAGAAAGATCATCAAAACTCTCAGCTCTGTTGAACCTGGGGGATTTGAAAACTATCTCAAATATATTTTGCATTTTTTCCCCAAAAAAGAATTAGCAAAGCATGTTTATACAGGTTAATCCAATGTATTCACATTTAAATGTGGTCTTTACAAATATTGATAAATGGCCTTTGACCTTTATTATTATACACATTTGGGCAAATCAAAGCGGGAAACTTATGTTCATGTAGAATGTTTCCGAATTAGTTACTAACGCATGTGAAAGGAAGAATACGTTCATATATGTACACATACAGTAATTATGTCACATATCTTAACTACTTTGTGATCTGCATAGGAACCAGATGATGAGATAGGTATCCTAACTAAAGTCTGACAGGGAACGTTGAGCCCCTGTCAGAGACAAAATGTTATTCCTGACTATGTGCAATAAGCAAAGGACACAACGTTACAGTGCATCCTACCAGAACATGAGTTGTACTTTCATCACTATGCCAACTACACCGAAATGCCCATGGTTCACTCATCACAGATACCATCTGTATCTCTATCACAATCTGAGAGACAGGAAAATTGAAAGACTCAAGCAATTCCAAAATACATCTATTATTATCATCTCCAACCAATAGCAGAAAGTAACTCTTTATGTGCATACCTATTAATATCCAAGGCTACTAAATTGCCATATTTAACAAAGAGAAAGTCTGGTAATAATATGCACTCCAGCCTTGATGTGGAACCTGAGATCATAAGCCTTAGAATCAACTTAAAATGCATTCTTCCTTTTTCTTCTTAACCTGAACTCCCAGCCACGTCTTCCCCCTGAAACCACCTCATCATCCTTAGATCTTCCTGAATTTAACTTGGCTACTTCCTTGCAGTTAGCACTGTCACCTGTGGACTCTTACTCTGCTCTCACTCTGATCCTAGATGGAATAATCCCCACTGCTATGCGACCTACTTTACACCACCTCTTCTTCTCAAATTCCATCTCTCTTCCTGCACCCTAAAGCCTTTCCTTCTACGCCCTTCACTAATCTCTCCAAGTCCTCAGTAGTTGGAAGCTGAATCAGACATTGCAGTATAATGTTCTGTTGTAACAAGAATGGTTCTCTCTCTCCACCCATCTCTCTCAAGTCTCATATGAAACGTGAAATGACAAGTGCTCTTCTTCTTGATCAAAGCCTGAATTTATACTCAAGAGAAAGTCCATGACTTCCCAAATTGAGCCCTTGTTCGAATCCTGGTAACCCTTATTCACAGCTGCACATAAAATGCCTTTCCAAGATTATTAATCTGCTATCTAATACAATAAAATGGCCAACCTCAACATCTGCACTCAGCCAGTTCACTACCTAAATCTTCCAGACATTTGCAATGGTGAGTCATGAGCTACAAGATCTAGAAATACTTGTCACCTTAGTTCTGTAAGAACTATGTTCTCTTGTATTGAGGCTGATATTCAGGAACTCCTTCAAAGCTATAACCACAAACTGCTCATCCCAACATATGCTGAGATCAGGCCATTGCTACCTTACTCATTCCCTTCATCAAAGACTAATGAACTTGTCACATGGCCGAACTGGCTAAGTAAGCCGACCATAACAACCTTATCACAATTTCTCGTCAACCTTTATTCTCCCCTTTCTCCAAAACTGTTGACTCACTTTTGCAATATAGGCTATTTACTGAGCAATTCATACTCATCTCTAACCCTCATTCCAGTTCTGCCCCTGGAAATCTCTCCAGCCAAAAGATCCCAAATCAAACAAAATGTTAAATATCACCCATGGGTGATAACAATATCTTCATGGATGAGTGGAATATTTGACAAACCTGCTCATCGTTTCAAACTGTAGCATTTTTCTTGGGGATTTCAGTCTCCAGAGATTGCTGTAAATAATTTGGTCTCATCACTCTTGCAGGAAATCTCTAACTTTTCCCAATATGGTGTTAGTTTTATATTAGTGCCAGTCTCTTCCTCCATTGATTTCTATGAGACAGCCATGAAGCACCTGAGTGGCAATAATGTGGTGACCTAATTCGAGGCTTGACTGGAGCAGGTTTGATTCCATTCAATCGGTAGTACTATTGGAATTGATTTGAGTGCAGCTTTGGTGAAACACAACTGGCTTACTCTTTTGTAAGAGTGGTTTTGTGTTTGCCTCATGAGCCCCTCCTTATTTGGCACTTTGGTCCTACCATTTTGTAGTGACTGATCCCCAATTTCTTACTACACTCCTCCCACATTTACACCAAAAGCGTATACTCTTGCATGTGCAGTTCTCCTCACTCATGCTTGAAGAGTCCTCACACTAGAGATAGAGTTGGAGTAGGGGAGATAACTGGCCACATATTACTGAATAGCTTTCATGAGTACATAAAGTAGAACATGTGGAGCATTGCTTTAGCTGCTGAAAATGCTTTGGGGGAATAGACTCCAATGTTTCTACTGACCCGCTGGCTTCTTGGGATTTAGTAAGCTTTTGATGTGAGTCATAGGCTGGGCTGCTGATAAGTGGTGTCTTGATATGAGGCTGGAACAGCCTGGAATGGGCCTGACCATGAATGGGAGATTTCCTGAGGTCTAGGCCTGTGCCTTTGTTGAGCTAGACAACTAGGCACACACTATTATTTCACGCAATACGGCGCAGCGAGGGAACTTAATGTGCTGCATTACGTGAAAGGGGGAGAGCAGAAATGCTCCATATTTGCAAAGATATGGAGCATTTCCACCCACTCCATGAGCTGGTGCACTTTGTGCTGCTAGTGCCCCGCAGACACCCTTGCACCATAGTGCAAGGGTGTCTGCATTGTGGGCAGGGTTGTTTTTGTGCGGGAAGGGTTACCCTCCTTGACGAAAACAATCCTTTGAGGTGTTTGCCTGTTTCTATGGATGGTGCATAATGCAGCACACATGGAAAGAGGAATTAAAGAAAAGAAATAAAGAGGTTTTTACTCGTTATGCCTCTGTTGGGTAGGCGCACCATTTTTATGCAAACCCAGGTACACAAGTCTTTATAAATCGGGGTGCTCGTCCGCATACATGGATGGATGCATGGGAACACCCATGCTCAGCCCATGTTACACTTACCCAACACAAAGTAACCTTGGTTAACTTTGCATTTGCTAAACCACGTGAAACCACACAAAATGTGTTTGTGTGGATTAGTAAATGCCAAAAATGAGTTTGCATCAGCGGTGGGCCACAAAAGTGATGTAACCCAGACACAAAATCATAGTAAATCTGGGCCCTCGTTCCTATCACCAAGGAGGGACCATAAGGTAATGAAATGTGAATAGTAGCACTAGAGTTGAACTGTGGACCTGAAAGCTAAAAAGAATGTTAACAAAGGATTGTGGGGAGTTTACGAATTGCAGAAAGTAGTTGTAAAGTGATGCACAATGAGAATTACGTGTTAAGACTTATGTCAATTGCCATATTTTCTATAAAAGAAAAATCTCATGGCACCATTTTGGAGATCAATTTTACTGATTCTTTTTCCACACTGTGTTGTTCTGATGAAGAGTATGGAAAGGTGAGGATTATGGGAACTGACTTGACCGAAAGGGTTCTATCCCAAACCTCTGATCACCATTTCACACACAAAATGGAACTGCAGTACTGATGTGGACTTGGCTGTGGGCTCAGTGGTGATGATGTCTTCTCAGTAAAAGCAAATTGTTAGAAATGGGGGTCTCTAGTTGGCATTGGTATGCACTCTGTCCAAGTAGGGACCCTTGCTTCTAGTCAGGGTAAGGGAGTTACACACCCAAGATAACCTCTGCTCACCCCCTGGGGAGCTTGGCATTTGCAGTCAGGTTTATATCAGAGGCAATGTGTAAAGTATTTGTATATAACATACACAGTAACACTAAAAATGGACGCCGAACCAGATTAGAAAAATAAACAATCTTTATCTAAACTAAACAAGTCCCAAATGACAAAAATCCAACATACATAACTCAAAATATCACTTTTAAAAGTTTACGCAATTCTGCCCATAGAACTCTATGGATGCGTTGATTTTAGCACACGGTACCTTTGATGCATCAAATTCCAAGTAAAAAAACAGCAGCAAAGGAGAAAAGCATCAGAAAACACAGTGATGTGTCAGTTCTTGAGTCCCAAGGGAATGAATGCATCAGTCTGCTGCACGCAGGAGAAGTGTTGCGTCGATATCATACTGCGAGGCTAAGCGATGCATTGATTTTGAGATGCGGCTCCTTTCGGCGGGGCGATGCGTTGGAAACTAGGCACACAATTACGATGCGTGAGAAAATTCAGGTTCTGCTGGTTGATGCGGCGGCGAAACAGGCACTGTGTCGATTTCCACTCACGCAGACAGGTGATGTGTCGATTCCTTCAGCCGCACAGCAGGGTCTGTGTCAAAGTCGGAGCGGGGTCTCGGACATCGGAGATTCAGTACTCTAGATTTGGGCTGCGGCGGTTCTTCGGGCTGCGAGCAGGTGCTGTGTTAACTTTTCAGCTGCACAACAGCGATGCGCTGTTTTTTCAACCGCACGGAACTGCAAAAGCGATGTGTGGATTTTCTAGTCCTCAAGCGGCAGAACCACCTTTAAGGGTCCAGAACTGGAATTGACACCACTTGTCAGGTCAGAACTCCCAGCGATAGAGTTCAGAGATGCTGCAGATGAAGTCTTTGATGACCCTGAGACTTCCAAAAGGAGGCAAGCACACACAAGCCCTTGGAGAACCTTGGAAAAGCAGGATACAAGAAAGCAAAGTCCAGTTCTTTCAGTCCCCATAGACAGAAGCAGCAACTGCAGGTCAACCCAGCAAGGCAACACACAGCAAAGGGGCAGTATTCCTCCTGACAGCTCTTCAGCTCTTCTTCTTGGTACAGTCCTCAGTCCAGAAGTGTTCTAAAGATGTGGGATTATAGGGCCAATACTTATACCCTTTTTGGTATTTGAAGTAGGCATACTTCGAAGGAAGGTCTTTGTTGTCCACAAGATCCTGCATTGCCCTGCCTTGGCTTCAGACACACTAAAGGGGAGTGGAGACAGCATTGTGAGAGGCCAGGCACAACCCTATTCCGGTGTCAGTGACAACGTCTCCCACCAATCTATCTCAGGAAGGCCCATCAGCCTGGTGATGGGCCATCAGGATATGCAGGGCACACCTCAGATCCATTGTGTGACTGTCTAGAGTGAATGCACAAACAACCCAGCTGTCAGTCTAAACCAGATGTTGATTCCACAGGCAGGCAGAGGCACAGGATGGTAAAGAAAGAAAATGCCCACTTTCTAAAAGTGGCATTTTCAAAACAATTTAAAAACCAACTTCACTAAAAGATACATTTTAAATCCTGTGTTCAGGGAGCCCAAACTCCAAATCTCTATGTTTTACCAACTGCAAGTTACA
This sequence comes from Calotriton arnoldi, assembly GCA_963921515.1. Taxonomy (NCBI): domain Eukaryota; kingdom Metazoa; phylum Chordata; class Amphibia; order Caudata; family Salamandridae; genus Calotriton; species Calotriton arnoldi. The sequence goes on from CAWUFW010000311.1 coordinate 3,472,918, forward strand.
CTTGAAAGATGTTACAAAGCAGCTGCAATGATAACCTATGGGAGAGCTAGTCCTTACAATAGTGAAAAACGAAATTGGTGGTATTTCACTATCAGGGCATGTAAAACACACCAGTATCTGTCATACCTTTCACATACACTGCACCCTGACAATGAGGCTACCTTGGTCATACCTTAGAGGTGCCTTACATGTAAGAAAAGGGAAGGTTTGGGCCTGGCTAATGGGTTCACTTGCCTGGTCACCTTGACAGTCTAAAACTACATTCACAGACACTGCAATGGCAGGTCAGAAACAGGTTTACAGGGCTACTCATGTAGGTGGCACAACCAGTGCTGCAGGACCACTAGTAGCATTTAATTTACAGGCCCTGGGCAAACACAGTGCACTTTTCATGGGATTTACCAGTAACTCTAATATATGCCAATCATGGATCACCAATCATAATCACAATTTACACAGGGAGCACTTGCACTTTAGCACTGATCAGCAGTCGTAAAGTGCCCAGAGTACACAAACCAGCAAAAACGAAGTCCAGCATACACTCAAAAATACAGGGTGGTGAGGCAAAAAGACAGGGGAAACCATGCCGAGGATGCCAGGTCAATTCAGGACAATTTTCAACAATCCCACTATATTACTCACTTCTAAAAAGAATCTCTGTTCTCCCTTTAAAAAAATCTGTTTTACTGCAGAGCTGACTTTTTGTTCCATCTTTGAAATTTCCTTTGATTAACAGGTTTTTCATGAATTGCCTATAGGCCTGTCGGTTCCTTAAAGTTCATGTTCAATATGTCTTCATTTTTTAATAACTTACTACGCTCAGCATGTTTTCTGAATTAGTTAATTTCATTATTCACATCTGCTTAATCTTTTTTTCATTGCTCACATCCTACTGAAATAAAATGAACCCGAATTCCTCCCCTTGCATGTTTTGAATCTTTGAAAAAAAATGTATGGGGGCATAGCCACAGGGCTACCAGGAGCGAAGAACAATTTCAGTTCATGGAGGAGAATCCCTCTCTATCTCTACTGGCTACTGTTTATGCTGTAGCACCTCAAAAGTTGCTTATAGCCAACCACTTCGAATCAAATCGGTTGTATGTCAGAATATTAAACACAGAACCATCGTCTGTCATAAATATTGTGGCCCTGATTCATAAAGGTAAACTTACACTATTGTGTAAGTTTATGATTTCTTGCAATTCACATGGGAATTTTAAGAGTAGTATCTTTACGACTGCTTATCTTTTTATGTGCGGAGTCTCCTCCACAAGTGTGAAGACTCCGCAGAAGATACTACTATTGGTCAAATTCTTTGTGAATTGTAAAACATGGTAACCTTAAACAAAAGTGTAAGTTTGCCTTTGTGAATCAGGCCCTGTGTCACAAATATTGATTAGATAAATATTTTTGTAGATTTTCTATTATTAACTTTAATGGGACAATATTTTTGTAGAACATATAAGGACATGGGGGCAGATTTACAAGCCCCTTGCGCCACTTTTGCGACACTTTTAACATGGAAAAAGTGACGCAAAAGTGGCGCAAGGGGCTTGTAAATCTGCCCCATGATATTTATGTCATACAATATCCTGTGAACAATATTTTGGTACCGCACAAATCAGGGTGTAGCAGCATTCTGCATATCCCAAGCCCAATGTCAGGAACTGATGAAGAGCGACGGGTTGGAGGAGTTACCTGAACAGTTTCATCTCTCTCATGCCTTCTATGGCCAGGTCACGGACAGTGTACAGGCACGCCACTCCAAATTCTAAGGGGCAGATTTACAAGCCCCCTGCGCCACCAGTACGTCACTTTTTGTGACGTACTGGAGGCGCATTCCACTTCTCCATATTTACAAGGAGAGGAAAAGTCACCCTGCGTGACTTTTCCTCTCCTTGTAAATATGGCCCCTTCACACGCAGTACTTTGCGTGGAAGGGGCGTTCCATGGGTGTTGCTGTGGGTGTTCCCACGCAACACCCATGGAACGAGACACATTTCCAGATTTACGAGGAATCGTAAATCTGGAAATGCGTGTCAATGCTACGCCTCCCCAGGGGAGGAGTAGGGAGGCCTAACGAGGAGAAATGTTTTAATTTCTCCTAGTTTTTTTCCTCTTTCAATGCGTGCTGCATTCTACAGCACGCATTGAACGAGAAAAATGCCTGTAGTGATTTTTTTTGCAGGAAGGTGCCCCTCCCTGCACAACAACAATCTCCCCATGCCTGCGCCGGCGCATGGCAGCTGTTTGTGCGCCAGCGCAGGGGAGAGCACAGGAATGCGACATATTATTGTAAATATGTCGCATTCCTGTGCTTCGGAAGTGCCGCAGCGTGGCGCAGCCAAAGGGCTTGCGTTGCCGCGCTGCGGCACTTCCTTGTAGATCTGCCCCTTAATGTTTTTACATCTAATATTCAAGGATAGTGAGTCGTTTTCTCAATATTGTAACACAGCAGGTGCTCACTATTATTACTGCAAATAAATTCTGAGACACCCTCCCATTTCTCATTTGATGTCCTGTTTTGATAAAAAATAAACTTTTTTATGGATGCCGCAAAAACATAAACATAACGTTTATCTGCAAAAAGTCTGTCATAGACTCTCACACATCACTCAAATTAAAATAAATTAAAGGAAAACGGTATTTAAAGCAATCAGTTTAAGAATTATTCTAGGTCGTCTGGGCAAGTTTCTCTGCAGAACAGAGCTGGCTCTATCAGGGGCCCCCCTGAAAAGTATGGGCACTGGGCCAGAGCCCACTTTGCCCAAGCCTTAAAAACGTCTCTGTATCAGAGAATAGTCATGGGAAAAGCTGTACATGAAGGCCAGAAGGAGGGAGCCTTGATAGAAACGAAAAGACAGGAAAGGACAGAAAACGTTGTCTGCGAGCCAAGAAGGCAAAATAAAAAAAGAGACGCGAAAAGAAAGATAAGGAAACCAAAGGACATTTTTTCTTGAAACACTTACCCGTGGTTTTTTTGTCGATGGTTTCGGGACGGGCGAACACCTAAAACAGAGAAAGAAGGAGGATAGACGAAAGAAAGAAAGATATAAGAAAGAAAGACTGGAACGAGTATTATCGAACTTTATTTTAAGTTGCAAGATTTCTGTTTATTCTAAATAAAAGGTCCAATATAAGGCTTCCAAATCGGTGTGCGTCTTGACTCGTAAGGGATTATCTAACACCCAGTCAGGGAGTAAAGTGCATAGGCAGGTCTCTACACAACTTGTTTAGGGTAAAAATGCACCAAAGTGGTAGTGTCAACTGAACTGACAGCATTCACACCATCTCTCTTATTCCTTAAGCGTCTTTATCCTGGTCTTAAAACGGGATCTGTTTTACTGCAGAGCTGACTTTTTGTTCCACATTTGAAATTTCCTTTGATTAACAGGTCTTTCCTGAATTGCCTGTAGGCCTGTCGGCTCCTTAAAGTTCATGTTCAACATGTCTTCATTTTTGAATAACTTACATTGCTGAGCATGTTTTCTGAATTAGTTGAGTTTATTATTCACATCTGCTTAATCTTTTTTTCATTACTCACATCCTACTGAATTAAAATGAACTGAATTCCTCCAGTTGCTCGTTTTGTATCTGTGCAAAATCAGTTTTTTCAGATGTTGAAACCATGATGTGCGAGCTTAAAAGTATAGAAACATGAGCTTAAAAAAATTCGGAAAGGGTTTCTTGCAGCTCTTTCTGCCCTCTGGGGTTCCTGAAACACACATGGATAACTGTGAATGCTGTTAAATTGTGCATGCAAAGCCCCTCTCCCCACCCAGAGTCCTGCAACTCCACCAGGTTCAGCCACCACCATGCTATTCTTGAGGAACTCAAGCTCTAGGGAGCAGCTCAACCAAGCTTCTGGAAAGCAAGTAAGCAATTCCCATGTGTTAAAAGTTTGAAGTCATTCGACTTTTAGGAAGCCTCAAACATCTGAAGTCATGACCTGAAGGGCCAGCTGGCACGCTGCCAGGCGGGATCCTTCTGTTTTACACATTGAGCACATACATGCTCAAGCTAATGCAGCTTGGTTTGGGAGTACTAGCGCCCTGATCCATTATTTCCCAGCTGTCCATCTGATATAGATAAAGAGTCTAAAAATAAGTTACCTATATCAAATTAGAGATGTTCAAGGTGAACAACTGTGTCTGACAGTCCAAGAATATGTGTGAAGCTAGCTCCACAGTCTGGTGGAATCTATGCAAGACTTTCACTTTTTGGCTCATCATTGCAGAAGTTATTTTTGGCTTTTTCTGAACTTGGATCATGCTCACAAGTGCTTAATTGAAGCATAGCATATGCATATTACAGCCAACTATGGCAAAGTGGGATGAAGTAAATTGTGTCTGGTTTTCTGAGGTGCACATGTCAACTATACCGAATCACTGACAAAATATCGAAGGTCAGAATATCGACCTACAGAAATATCGACGCAAAAATATCAAAGTCAAGAATATCGACATCCTATCTACATTATGGTAAGTACAAAAATATCGGAAAAAAAATATCGATGTCAAAAATATAGTTGTTAAAAATATCGTTTTTTCTTTAAGTTAAAAAAATAATGTAAAATAAAGTAAATAATACATATAATTAAAATAAACATAGTTAAAAATATTTTAAAATGTTTAAAAATTATAAGTAATATATATGTAATGTAAAAATAAATTAAACATATACATATAATATATAATATATAGACTTACTAATAATTTTTAATAATTATTTTAATAACATACATTTTTTTAAATATCATATAATATTAATAATACATCTATACACATAAAACAATAATATAAATAAAAATTAAATACATATATATAACAAATTAAAAAAATAAAAATTATTTTTAATCTTTTAAAAATTAATTATATACTACATTAACTAAAATAATACAAAAAATATTAGATAGCGGAGGTAATAAAATTACTATTCCAACTCCAAACAGTGCAACAGTAGGGAAAATGTTGGATAGCGTAGGGAGTAAAAATTACGATTCCCATCCCAGTGAGTGCAACAGTAGGGAAAGTGTTGGATAGCGTAGGGGTAAAAATTACTATTCCCACTCCAGTGAGTGCAACAGTAGGGAAAGTGTTGGATAGCGTAGGGGTTAAAATTACTATCCCTCTCCAGGGAGTGCAACAGTAGGGAAAGAGTTGGATAGCGTAGGGCTAAAAATTACTATTCCCACTCCAGTGAGTGCAACAGTAGGGAAAGTGTTGGATAGCGTAGGGCTAAAAATTACTATTCCCACTCCAGTGAGTGCAACAGTAGGGAAAGTGTTGGATAGCGTAGGGGTTAAAATTACTATTCCCACTCCAGGGAGTGCAACAGTAGGGAAAGTGTTGGATAGCGTAGGGGTTCAAATTACTATTCCCACTCCAGGGAGTGCAACAGTAGGGAAAGTGTTGGATAGCGTAGGGGTAAAAATTACTATTCCCACTCCAGTGAGTGCAACAGTAGGGAAAGTGTTGGATAGCGTAGGGGTTAAAATTGCTATTCCCACTCCAGTGAGTGCAACAGTAGGGAAAGTGTTGGGTAGCGTAGGGGTAAAAATTACTATTCCCACTCCAGTGAGTGCAACAGTAGGGAAAGTGTTGGATAGCGTAGGGGTAAAAATTACTATTCCCACTCCAGTGAGTGCAACAGTAGGGAAAGTGTTGGATAGCTTAGGGGTTAAATTAACATACTTATTAATTAAATAATGTTTGTAAAATAAATAACATATTAATAATTAATTAACTAAAAAATTAATAATAAATACCAATAACATTAAATTAATATTTACTTAAATAACATTAAATTACTTCCCACCCTATTCCCCCATAAACACACAACCCGCTACACATAAAAAAGAACACAATTAATTTAATTATCAATTAATAAAAATTAATGACCAATTAATAATAAATCAACAATACATTAATTAACAATAACAATAAATAAATAATAATAATAAATTAATTATAATTAATATAATTATAAATTAATCAATTAATACAAATTAATTACCAATTAATAATTAATTAACAATACATTAATTATCAATAACAACAAATAAAAAATATTAATTAATTAATTATAATCAAATTACTTCCCACACTATTCTCCTATAGACCCACAACCCACTACACATAAAAATTAACATAATTAATTTAATTATCAATTAATGAATTATTAAAAATTAATTACCAATTAATAATTAATTAACAATAAATTAATTAACAATAACAATAAATAAAATAAACAATTATAATTAATATAATGATAAATTAATCAGTTAAAAAAATGAATTACCAATTAATAATTAATTAACAATAAATTAATAGTCAATAACAATAAATAAAAACATATTAGTTATTTAATTATATTTAAATTATTTCGCACCCTATTCCCCTATAAACCCACAACCCGCTCTGATACTAAAACGCAAAATTTACTTAAAAATATTACTAATTTCTAAACATTTAATACATATATTTAAAAATAATAAAAATACATTACAAAAAATGTTAAACATACATATAAAATACATAACACTAATATAAATATCGATATTATTAACAACGATATTTTTGCTAACGATATTACTTACTTCGATATTACTTACTTCGATATAAAAAAAACGATATTACTTACCTTAAGGTCGATATTCTGGTCACCGATATTCTTGACATCGATATTCTGTCCCTACGATATTAAAAACTTGATATTAGTGTAGGTCGATATAAAAAATCAATATTTTGACTGCGTACCAACTATACCATAGACCGAAATAAAATTATCATTGGTTAATTTTTTTAACTTGACGGAAAATTGCTATATTTGAGGTTAAGTGCAGCCCATTGAGTTCACGCAATATTGGGACGCAAAAGAGTCCTTAGAGAATTCAAGCTCAGACAAAATGGAAGAGTCCTTGGTGAAAGTAAGCTCAATCTAGCGACATACCTACAGAGATATATATTCCCTGACCAAATATTAAATGTGGAGGCCAGACTTTATTCTTCCTTCCAGACAAGTTGATATCTCCGCTCCCTTTACCAGCCGTCATGAATGGGGAGTAACATGCTAGACAAAGAATTACCAAGTCCAGACCGACATGTGGATCCCAGTTCTGGGTCGCTCCGAAAAATATTTTCCTTCTGCTAAAGCGCTGAAACGTATTTGATTTTGCCAGGCGCGTTCCCTCACCCACTAACTCTTGGAATGTGGCATTGCAGTATCTCCCATTAACATTTTGCTGTGACTGGCCCAAAGTTTGTTATAAAGAGGAAAGAGCCATGTCTGACGTGCCTTACTAAAGGATAGTCATTTCTCTATGAATTCTTTGTTTAACGTTTATTTATTTTTGTCATTGTATATTGTTCAGCCATGGCCCGGAGGCTAGGGTGACCAACTGGCATGGGTGCAAATTCAGGACAGTAAGTTTAAAAATTCAGGACAGAGGGTCAAAATTCAGGACAAAAATTCAGGACAGAAGGTCAAAATTTAGGACAAAACTTTGTGAAAAAAGGTACGTTTTACAGACACATCAGAGGAAGTTGTGCGATAGTATAAAAGTAAGTAAATAGACAACCACTTAAGTACAAGTCAAAATAAGTTTATATTAGGTTGAGACAATCGTGCACTTCACATTTATTTGGTATGTGTGCAGCTTTGAGCAACTGTGCAGGTCTTTTTGTGGTATTTCATATGATAATTTACATTCTGTCATCCATTAATTATTTCATCCATCATTCAGTCTTTCACCATTCATTCTGTCCTTCCATCTGTGTGCCCATCCATATCCAAACCTTTTCAATCATTTGCAAACCTTTCCATCATCTATCCTTCCATCCATCATTTCACTCATCCATCCCTTCATCCACCCTTTCACTCATCCATCCTCTCTTTCTCTCTCCATTCCCCTTTCACTTAGCCACCCATCCTTCCAGCCACACTTTACCCATACACCCACCCACCCATCCAGTTGCAGACAGAAGAGGCCCATCAAGAACTTCACCCTCGCTGTAGTTCCTGGAGCAAGGGGAGGAGTGGGGTGGGGGAGTGTTCACTATGCACCTGCACATAGGCAATCTGAAAACTTGGAAGTCATGAGTCATGCATGATGCACAGTGCCAGGACGTGAGGTGACTGTGACATGGTGTTGTTGCCAGGGCTTTACGTGGGATGAAAAAACTGGGGGTCTCTCCAAGGGGTGTGTCTGATGTAATTAAGGGCTTGGCTTAAAACACCTAAGCTAAAAATATGTGCTGAGCATAGTGTGCCGCCCGACTGGTATTTTGCTGTTTCTATCATTGCATCCAGTAACATTAGACCTACAACAAGCCTTGACTATTGGCTTTGTCAATGGATGTTAGTTGCATAAAATAAATAAAAAGCAGCAACTATGGCTTCGTTGTATATAATATTAACAATGCTTCAGCTCTGAAATGATGAGACTGTGAAAGAACTATAAGATCTTCTTTTTAACTTTTTTGCTTTGTACACTGTAATTGTGGTACTTCTCTTCTACATATTCTTTTTGTTTGCCTGCTTGGTGTATCTTTTCCTTCTGTTGCAATAGTGTTTTGGAAGAATGCCTGGTAAAGAAAAGGGTCTGGGTCATGGTAAGTAATGGGAATCCTACAGTGTGTGTGCTATGGTCCCCTTAAGTGCACCAGGGACCCATTTGAAACAAGAGCTAATCCCAATTCGTCCGCCAACTCCCACCTGCAGCAGATTTGGAAATTTGAGTAAGGCATTGATTGTGCACCCCACAGGTATTTATTTGCCTCCCTGATTTTCGCCAGGCAAATCCTGGCTCACATCATACAGGGAATTGTGCGAAATCTGAGTTTCTGCACCTTGTCATCGGAAAAAACATGCACAGGTAAACAGTTATTCCTCATTCTGGGGGTCAAAACGTCAACACTGAATGAAGTGCAACATGTCACCCGACAAATGCTGTACCCCGTGTCACTGGTGTTTACTAAATGCTCAGCTCACAACACCTAGAGTTGTGTGAGAATCAAAATGGGGTTCCAAGTTATGAAATTTCAAGTCAGCCTTGTACTGCTGTAGGCTATCTAGACTAGTGTTCAGTGTCACGCTCCATACCACCGCCTAAGAGGAGTCTTAAGTTCAAATGTCATCCATCTAACCCTAAGAGAATGCCCTGCCCTAGACCGAGACTGGAGGAGGCCCACCACATGCTTTCACAGCCCAGACTGGCCCATTGTCATTCTGTATGTTGCAATCAGCCTGCATACAGAATGACAATGGGCGGGGTGGGGCTGCTCTTGTGCTTCGCAGATGAGTGCAAGGCAGCCCCATCAGGGAGCTGAGGCCTCTCGCAGGGGAACACCTCTGTTCCCTGAATGGGCCAAAATTACGGACAAAAGTCGTCCATAAAAGGGATCCTCACGGACAACGGACGTGAGGTCCAATTTACGGACGGTCCGTGAAATTTACGGACGGTTGGTCACCCTACCGGAGGCATCAGAGCACTTCACAATAAAGCAGAACATGTCAATGACATACAGAAAATAAACATGTACATTAAAGGTGGAGTGATCACCAGGTTATCCTCCCCTGTCAGGTAGAGCGCTTCACACATATTTAGTGTAAAACATAGCAATGAGGATCATCAATCATTCATGCCGGTTGAGGTTGGTGTGCAATTGGTGGGAGCATGAGGAGGTAGGTGTGCTTTAAGCCAGGTGTCCTTTAAAGAGAAGAGCTTTTAGACCTTTATTGAAGGTGACATGACATGTGGTCATGCGGAGGCTCAGTGGGAGGGAGTTCAAGGTTCATGTGGCACTTCCAGGAAAGGATTGGTTCATGTACCACTCATGCTTGAAGGTGGGGTGTTCTAGGAGGAGCAATTGTCATGTCTGTTGGCTGAAAACCTGCCACCAGACTTGTCAGTCCAGCTCCATACTATAGGAGCATGAGAAGGATGCATGAATCATTTTGTTTACATGGGGATTGAAGAACTTTTGAAATTAAAATATGATTAAGTACAAATAAAAGCTCTAAAGATGTTCCAAAGCAATGAAATGCATCAGCTTTTGCTAAGGATATCTGTTTCAGGGAGAACCGAGTTTGATTAAAAGTGGGTTGATAAATAAAGGATTTACCACAAGGGCAGGACTTGGAACCCAAACAGCCCTGGCAATTTTGACAGACCAAATACACCAGGGTGGTGGTGGGGCAGGAGGGGAGTTGCAAGTATAAAGCACTGCTGCTTTTGTTACTGGGGGCCGATATTGCAGCAACGCTGCAAAACTGGCCCCCAGTAACAAAAATGGCCCCCACCCTTCCAGCCTCCCGAGAAAATGCCTGATGCCGTCTACGGCCAGTTCGGCCCTGTTTACTACACACTGAACTGTGAACCATCTCCTATTCTGTTACAACAGCAGTCAAGAAAAGCTTGTCAACCCTGGGACAAAAACGCCATCTGGACTCACTTAGGGGCATATTATCAACGGCCAGCGATAATTATCGCTGGCCGTGCTTAGCGACAGATTCCCTATCGCAGGCTATCTCTGGAATTTATCGCCCTGGTAGCGCGTTATTAACAACGTGCTTCTCCAGGGCGATAAAAATTCCAGAGATAGCGAGGTTATCGCCGTTTTGCAGGGAACATCGCTGGTTTTCCAGCGATGTTCCCTGCAAACGGCGATACTTCTGCTGATACGACCCTGTGGTCGTATCAGCAGAATCCACCCCTATGTTAGGGATGGCTAAGTCAGGATTTTAGCAGACGTTAGATTTTGGCGAAAACGGCCGTTTTCGCCGAAATCTAACCTCTGCTAAAATCATGTGGGCTGCCTTGTAAATATCGCGATGTGAACATCAGCGATATTTGCAACGTAGTCCATCCGGGTACGCCTAGTAACGCCCACTTTGCATCTCATTAGAGATGCAAAGATGGGCGTTGGAGGAAAGGGCGATAATGCAAGGATTCACGCGATAGCGTGACCTTGCTGATTAGGCGATAAAATTATCGCCGCTTTTCGTCCGAAAACGGACGCAAAAGCGGCGATAATTGTTTATCGCCTCGTTGCTAATATGCCCCTTATTTTGTTCTGAGCTATATTGTACAATTGGATGACTTTAAGGCCAGTTCTCTGAACAAGGGATTATGGGGGCTGTCCCCTTTAAATCATTCACCTGTATTAGGACACATTATAGTTTTGATTTCTATTGGTGACAGTATATGTGTTGTTTTTTCTAGTGTCTCTTCCATAACATGCAAATCATTTGTTATAATCACATTTGCGTATGTCTGTGGCATGGGTTTTTAATGCTGTGGTTTGTCTAATATGTTTTATTTTACGGAGTTTTATATAGCGCGAACTTGACCCGAAGGTATCGGGTATCAGAGCGCTTTACATAGCACCACTTGCGTTACATGAGGACACATTCATTTTTTTTTTGTTAGGCACGGGGAGATTAAGGGGCATATTATCAAGAAACGGCGTTAAAATTATCGCTGCTTTAGCGGCAGAAAACTGCCGCTAAAGCGGCGATAATGGGCTTGATAATATGCCCTTGAGAATTCCAATAGAAGCCCATGGGCCCATTATCGCCGCTTTTTCTGCCGCTAAAGCGGCGATAATTTTAACGTCGTTCTTGATAATATGCCCCTAAGTGATTTGCCCACAATCACAGGATGTTCAGCGTCATTGCCGAGACTCGAACACAGTTCCCCAGATTCGAGGTCGAGCGCCCGAGCCGTTAGGCCAACTCCTCTCCCGTATATGTTGTGTCACATAGTCTGGATAGTATGTTACCAAACAGTGATGAGCTGCCTGTGGGAGAGTGTTGCCTTAAGGTTCTGAAGGGAATGCTGATTTGGTTTGCGGTTGGTGTTGGTGTTGTGGATATGAATGACTTTTTTGCGATTGTTGGCAGTTTGTAAATGTTTACCGTATCTCATTAAGACCAAACACTTTTAGTATAGAATTTTATTTTGGATGCACAGTGGTCATGTCGCTGAAGGACATTTTTATAGATGTGGGCTACTACATAGCTGCAGACAACTTGGATGTAAGATTATCTAGAAGACCTCCTGGATTCTCATTGCCCTAGTCTGCATTGTTCGGCTTTTCAGTTTCTAAAGGAACACCTGTGTATCTGCTCTTCAGAACATTTCCCAAAACATTATATTTTTCATGAGGCCACGTGGTGAATATTTCTCCCAGTAGAACCACAAAAATTAAATAATCATCAGTTGTAATTGGCAATGCCCATCCTGTCGGGATGAAAGTCCATGACAGTACTTTTGAAGGTTTAATATAGTTGACACGTACATATGAATGTGTAACTGCGACTTATTATGTTTAGTAATATCGAAATAATGTGCCGTGGTTTAAAAACCCCAACCAGCAAGTTCTGAATTGTTAGTAGATAATGTATTTTGACTCACATGTATTGCTTTTACACATATTGAAATAAATTGAATCGGTTTCCGAGTTGATGGATCTATTTCATTGAGGAGTGGCGCTCCTTTATTATCAATGGATTCATTTTGTGAAGTAGGAGTCAATTTATGGATGGGATGGGCAACACTGTAAGCTGATTGTGCATCTAAATTGACGTGGCTGAGAAGATCCAGGTGTTTATCATTATGAGCAAAGAAAGTTGTATTTGGATGGAGAGGGATATGTTTTGGGATTCTCCCCACTCAGACCAACTTGAAAATGTTATATGATGATCTCATCTTGCAACAGGCAATTAAATGTGGGCGCATTTTCCAATTTCACCCTTCAACAAAAAGAGAGTGCTTACAGAGAAGTACTATGCCTTTCTCTGTAACTTTTTACTCCCAACAATATTTCACTAAATTCCATGTCACTGCTGTAATACTCTTTTTAGTGGAACACTACAATCCACACAGCACTCAATTCCATCCTTTGTAAGATTTGTATGTATTTAACATGCTACTCAATTGCACCCCCAACAGCATGTAGTATCCAGCTGCTACTGCATGCAGCATTCCATTCTGTGTAACATGCCATTCCTTGTACATGCCTGTCCATGCACTAGTCAGCCACATAAAAAAAAATCCCATGCTATTTTCTATTCCGTGAAACATTACCATCCATCCAACCTCCAGCCTGTGGTCTCATACAATAATCCCCTCCATAGCATTTTATGTAACAATCCACTCCATATTGCGTTTGCCCTTATGAAACACACTCTTCCTAGCATTTGCTTACATGTAGCAGTCCTCACTATGCATGATTCTACTCAGTACAATACTCTACTCCATGTGATCTTCAATTCCATTCCCATTCCTGTAACATTATGCTCCAGACAAAATAAAAATAAAAGAACTTCCATTCCATGGAGATTCTCACTGCTCTCCACCCCACTCCATGTAACATCTTTCCCATGTAGCATTTATTCATCTAGCAATCCTCTTCATGCAGCCTTCACAAAATGTAACAATCATCCGTTTTCGCCTTATTTCACCATACGATACTCCATTCCCTGCAGCATTCTCGAGTTGATGGTGATTCCAGTGGCGGCTGCCGCAAAACTCAAGTGGGGGGTTGGGGGGTATGGGGGATTTGGGAAATAATGATTAAAAAAACATACCTGTCCCGCCGCCAACGCTACCGATCACCTCGGTGCTCCTCTTCTCTCCTGCTCCAATGGTGTCCCAGCAGTCCCTGGGACACCAGCACAGGCTCCCCACCCAATCTAAGCGCTGCTCTCAATAGCATGAGAGCAGCACCTAGGTTGGTCTGAGTGGCCTGGTTTGCTGCTCAGACAGTGCCTGGGAGTCTGTGCTGTTTCTCCAACCTCGCTGTCCTACACAGCTGGGTTGGGGAGCCCTCTACTGCACTCAGCACTTTTCTGCCGCATCCCGGGGACTCCAACCCCCATCAGTCTTCGCGGCAGGGGCCGCCAACACGCCGGACTCGTGCCTGGAGGCGCATAAAGGCTGCTAAGGGCTCCCGCAGCGCGGGAGCCCTCTACTGCACTCAGCACTTTTCCGCCGCATCCCGGGGACTCCAACCCCCATCAGTCTTCGCGGCAGGGGACGCCAATGCGCCGTACTCGCACCTGGAGGCGCATAAAGGCTGCTAAGGGCTACCGCAGCGCGGGAGCCCTCTACTGCACTCAGCCCTTTTCCCCCGCATCCCGGGGACTCCATCCCCCATCAGTCTTCGCGGCAGGGGCCGCCAATGCATCGGACTCACACCTGGAGACGCATAAAGGCTGCTAAGGGCTCCCGCAGGGCCAAGGGCGGGCCTGTCTGCGCCCGTCAGCGACAGGAAGAGGCGGGGCGGGGCCACCCCCCTTGGCAGTTCAGGCGCTGTTGCTAAAACTGTAAGTGACTACCACGAACTTCTTCTGGCATTCCCCTTATATTGATCGTAACAGTGGCCGCGTGTCTTTAAAATCCTTTTTGTGCCTTTTGCAAATCTACAACAGTTACCCGACAGTATCTCTTTGGAACCTTTGCGGTGGGGGGTGCTCCATTTGGACTCTGACTTAGCGTCTCTGGTGCCCCTGGTGACACTGAAAGCTACAACACATAATACAAGTGATGGGTAAAAGAAAAGCCCAGGGCCCGGTATCGCACAACAAGAGGCCCTCTAGCGTGGTCTGCCATGAGACAATGGAAAGGATTGAGTCTATTCTAACCGAATGCCACGACATAGCCTTCTCTGGTTCACCATGCCCCACTGCTCCGCTTGGCAGTCCTACTAGTCCGCCGAATGCCCCTGGTTCTATGATAGGCACCTCGCCCAAACCACCCCCAGCAAAAAAATCGACCAAGCAGATACCTCTAATGTTTAAAAAGCATAACAAAAAACTCAGCAAGGCCCCAGTTAAGGCCCCAGTCATTGGGCCCCATGAAGCGGAGTCCAGTGTAGCTCCTATTCCACCTTGTAATGTTCCGAAAAGAGCTTCTAGCATAACACCGTCTGCACACATTGAGTGCCATAACAGATTTGATGTACTTACAACTGAGGAAACTGGGGTGGGGGCGGTTGGTAGTGAGCATGAAGAGCTATGTACAATCCCTGCTGGTGTAATCCGGTTACTAAAAAATCAAATTGAGTCACTGACAGATGTAGTAATTATTCTAAGAGTGAAGGTTGCTAGCCTGTTAGAGATGGTAAATGGTGAGAACCCGGCCCTGTTAGAAACCACGATACTACCTACCAGTTTGACCACTAGGGGGGTTGAAGTACATAGACTGGCCAATGCAAATCCAATCCAAGATTCCACGCAAACTAGGTGTACTCATCTGTTGACACACACTACTGAGTACGGTAGCCCTAAAGATGCCCCTAGTTTAATTCCTAGGATCACACCAAGCCTTGTCCAAGGCAGTGGGATAGACAGAGGCAAGGTAGTCATAGATGATGGGAAGTTATCCAAGCAAGACTATGAAAGGGCAATAGATAAGGGGATAGTAAGGGATGGTGTTTATATGAGATCCCGGGCATGGGACAATCAAGCGGTGATCTACCTCACAGAAGTCCCAAAACTCCCCTTGGGAAGGCGCGAAGATCAGGACTCGCTTAAGAACAAAGTCATCTACTGGTTTAGGTCTACTCGACATTGTTACTCAATCATTAGAGACAACATACAATCAGTAAAAAGAGTCCCCATGCAGAAATCAACTTGGGACATGATTGAGGTTAACTTCTATGATGATGGTATAATCTCTGGATTGTTGTCAATTGATTCACGTGTAATTTCCCAAGCACTTACCTGCATCTCCATTAAATACAGATCCCCAGATGGTACCCCCATTAGGCCTCTGCTATCATCCTGTTCTGGAACCCTCATTAGGCCACCATTGACATCTTGTGGGTCTGTCCCTTTAGGAATGTCCACATTTTATAGGGGCGATTGGAGAGGGCAGAGTTGACCACTCTCAGAGGAGCAGATAAAACCAGTAAATAGGGAAGAGCTTTTAAGCGCCTCAGTGACTCTACCCCGTAGCTCCTCATTAACAAATACCCCTGCACCGCTTGATCTGGTCAATGATCCAGAGGTAAATTGTGACACTGCACCACTTGATCTGGTCATTGATCAGAGATAACTTGTGAGATTGTCTCGGTGGATGAAAGAAGGGGTGCGATCGCCCCAATTCCTGGGGGTGTGGAAGGGGTTGATTCTCCCAACTACCCCTTTAGGGTCCTTGTGTGGAATGTGGCTGGGATTTCAAAGCTATTGGTTGATCCGGAATGGTGCTTATTTGTAGATTCATTTGATGTAATTTTATACCAGGAAACTTGGAGTCTGCACTGTCTGCATAGAAGTGGCTTCTCTGCTTATGCTATTAATGCCACGAGAAAAGAGCTGGGCAGACCCTCGGGAGGGCTAGCGGTATTGGTAAAAAACGAACTAGGGGTTAGAGTTAAACCCTTAAATGTTGTTTCCCAAGATTTTTTAGCGCGGAGCTCACCTTTCATAGTGGACAGAAGATAAGGATATTTAATGTATATAATAGAGTGCTGCGGGGCCAGGAGGAAACTAATACATTGTGTACCATTGATCTCGCTTTGTCTCACTATCCAGATAACATCCCTTCACTAGTTATGTTATGTTATATATATTTATAACGCGCACAGATACTCGGCAGAGTGTCCCGGCGCGTACTTGAAAAAAGAAACATAGGTCAGAGCATCAGCTAGAAGAGAAGGGTTTTTAACTTTTTCTTAAAGATCACCGGGTCCTGGATGCCGCGCAGCTCCAGGGGCAGAGCATTCCATGCCAAAGCAGCTTTCCGCACAAAGGAGCTCCCACCAAGCCTTTGGCGGTTGAACCTAGGGGTCTGCACCAGAAGTTGAGAGGAGGAACGCAACTGTCTTACTGGGTTGTAAAAAGCGAATCTCTTCTGTAGATAAATAGGTCCCAGGCCATAGAGAGCCCGATGGGCAATGGCCAAAGTTTTAAATTTTATTCGGGACTCCACTGGGAGCCAGTGCAAGGAGCGCAAATGAGCGCGCACACTACACCTGCTAGACAAACCCAGCAGTAGTCTGGCAGCAGAGTTTTGAACTACCTGCATTTTATTCAAGAGGTAGCCAGGGATGCCCACATACAGTGCGTTGGCATAGTCCAGGCGGGACAAAATCAAGGCGCGAACAACAGTTTCTTTAGCGGGTCTTGGGAGGAGAGGAAGAAACTTCCTCAAAGCTTTCAGAGTGCCAAAACAGGTCCCAGCCAGCTTTTTAACCTGGGTTGAAAAGGTCAGGTTCTCATTGAACCAGACCCCAGATTTTTGCAGCGTTTCCCATTGCACTAGGCAGGGGGAAACCCGGGGGCCATAGCCTCTCTCTGAAATTGGCAGGAAATACGCCATACAAGAGAACCTCTGACTTCTCTTCATTACACTTCAGCTGTGCCTGAGCAAGCCAGTGAAAAACAGAGGACAGACAGTGTTGAGCAAAGAGGACTTAATCATCGTCCCTTCCCCAAGAAAACAGGAGCTGGGTGTCATCATCATAGGCCAACACCTTAGCCCCTAATGTCTCCACTAAATAGACCAGCGGGGTGACATAGATGTTAAAAAGAAGGGGACTAAGGGATGACCCCTGCGGGACACCTGTAACCACCCGCTGGGGCACAGAGGCACACGGTGGGAGCCAGACCTGCTGTGTGCGGCCTTCCAAAAAAGACCTAATCCAGCCCCAAACAGACCCGGATATGCCAATCTCCAAGAGGCGATCAAGAAGCAGGGAGTGAGGCACTAAATCGAATGACGCCGAGAGATCCAGCATAACCAGTGCGGCTCTCCCGCTGGCATCCAGACACTCACGAATCGCCTCAGACACCTCTAGCAATGCTGATTCCGTGCTATACGAGGCCAGGAAACCAGATTGAGCCGGGTGTAATAAACCCGATGCCTCGACGAAATTGGTAAGTTGATTTGTAACCACCTTCTCACAAACCTTAGCCAAACTTGGCAAAAGCGAGATTGGGCGGTAATTTCCAGGGATCAACGGGTCAAGGGACGGCTTCTTGAGGAGAGGGAGAATTTGTGCCTGCTTCCAGGACGCCGGGACAAGAGCCTCCCGCAAAGACATGTTAACAATTTGATTAACTTCGGGATTGATGGTATCAGCCGCAGCGGCCAGAAGTCTCGCCGCACAGGGATCAGTTGGAGAGCCCGACTTCAAAGCCTTAAGAATTTTGAGAGAGCAGGACAGATCCATAGGCTCAAAGGTTGACAACATATTAGCAGGGCCAGCTGCAAGCTGGCCAAACGGGGAAGCCGTAAGCACCGTGGAACAAGAGGAGAAAGTAGCTTGTATAATGCAAATTTTGTCCCAAAAAAACTTTGCAAGAGTATTACACCAGGATTCCGAGGCTGGCGCAGCGCGAGCCTGAGCACTGGGAGACATAAAACTTTCCACAATAGAGAACATTTCCTTTGAATTATTGTTGGCCTGGTCGATACGTGAAGTAAAGTATTTGCTTTTAGCGACCGCTATAGTGGCGTAATAGCTTTTTTGTTTGGATCTAAGTGAGTGTTTCGCCATAGGACAATAGCCACTGAAACGCCATGCTTGCTCCAATCTTTTACATTCATGTTTCAGGGCTTTCAACTCTGAAGAAAACCAAGGTTTGGAGGGGGAATCTCTTGCCAGCTTAGGCCGGCACGGTGCAAATAGAGCGGACACCGAGTCAGAGATCCAGTCAGTAAACTTAGACACGTTCCCCTCCAAGTCTTGCTGAAAGGAAGGCCGAGATACAGCCAAAGTGCTGATGAACTGGAGAGGGTCAATTTTGCGGGTGATTTTAACTGTACGTTTGAACCGCTTGCCCGGATCCCCTCAGACCTGACTGATGATTGGGATAGAGAGTGGCAAATACCACAGTTAGATCTCCCCACAGTTAGGTGGTCCAAGAGAGGTGCCCAGTTGTTGGCTCTTACTATGCAGCATGATTTGAGAGCCACAAATGGGAGGACTACCTCTGATCGCAATGGGGACCCTACTTTCAATAGACCGGGCTACGAAAGTAGAATAGATTATTGCTTGGTATCTCTCAACCTTTGGCACTTAGTCCAAGACATGACAGTGGCTAAAAGGGTTGACAGTGACCACTACGCATTAGTACTTACACTCATGAAGCATGGTGCACCCGAGCCAGATATAAGGGGTAGTCCGGATCTAGGCGTTCTGTCTCTCACAAACAACCAGAGAGCAATTAGATGGGATTGGGTGCAGGGACACCCGGGGGCATTAGACGCAGCCAAGAGCCAAGTTCATCTTTTACTGGAGGAGCTAGCAAATCGCAATATTAACAATATTGTGGAGACACTGGGCCCTAGCCACGAGGCACTATACTCTGAGATAAGGGAACTTTTGACCCAACCGTGTAAACCACAGAAAAAGGAAGGGAACTGTTTACCCCAGAGGTCATCTCGCCAGGGCACTTGGTATCACAAAGATAGTAGGCTTTCAAAGGAGGCGCTTATACGCATTTTTTTTATACATTGTATTTTTAATAATGTGCTGTGTACTTTTATGATCTTTTTATGGTCAAAATAAAGTTGATGAATGAATGAAACCAAAATGCGCATGTATGTTTGGCCGGCCGTCTTAGGCCGGCCAAACTGACATGCGCACTTTACAGTGCACCTACCACTCCTCCCCCTGCCATGGCCCGGCCCTGCTCAAGACTCCCTGGCTCAGTCAGTCAGCGGAAAATAAAATGATAATATTGTTTTATTATCATTTTATTTTTCGCTGACTGATTCAGTGGGGCGACACTCCTCTGCCATTATGGAGGAGCTGCCCCAGAGTGATCCTTTTCTGGTTGATAATTTGTAGAAATATTGTACGTGTCAATGGATACCACTGTCGGAATGCTGAGAGGGTGGTCAAAGTGGCACCTCAGCTTCTGTTTACCCAGGGTGCAATGTCGAGAATATTATTGATCAATTTGTATTTAGGAGAACAGGTACTCCAAATGACCTACAGTACTTTCATGTAAATGTCACCTTTTTTTATTTTTTAACTGTGAATATTAATAGGCCTAATGTTCATACAGTGCATTCGGTTAAAGTGGTTGAAATTTGCGCACCGACTTTTACCAAATGCATAGTTTTTTTGGCAAATCAACATATGTTGGAACATGTTGGTTCACAAAATTCTGAGTTGTAGGGGGGTCGCAATTTGGCCTTATGCATGAGGTAGTTCGTAAATTGCGACCCACTATGAATCGCTGCCATTGCAGAGATGGCGGCCTGCTGGGATCAGTAGACCACCATGTCTGTGATTGCATTTAAAGGAAAACAGGAATCATTTAAAACAAAAAAAAAAGAAAATTTCAAAACCTTTTATTACAAGTAAACAGTGGTCCCAAGGAACATTGTTTACTGCTAAATTCTTTTTTTTTAACAACATTGACAAAGGTGCAGGCTTCCCTAATAGATCCCTCCCCGTTTACGAGTGGGCTCCCAACTCCTTTGAGGTGTTGGTATCCCATCAATGATTTGCAGCCGCAATTGCAGTCACAAACCTTTTTATATATATACTATGAGAAATGGCAAATGGGAAGGGACGCCCTAAACATGCCCTTTTCAATTTGTGATTTAGTATGTAGTCACAAAGCTGTTTTGCGATTTGGTAACAAGCTACTGAATTGTAATTTGGATTGTGATTCTACCCAAAAGATATTTTGTGGTTGCAAAGGCTCCGATTTTGCACATCAAAGATTTTGTGACCGCAAAATTGCTTTAAACATAAGGCCCAATGTTGCGTGCTCAGTTATGCTGGTCAACGGAGTTTTAGTTGCCCCGTGTTTGTGCCTGGTGCTCAGTAGAATTTGAAATCCTGTGGGATGGTTGTTGGGGTTTGAATAGGAATGGTGTTAGGAGGAAGAAGCTGGGAATGTGGGTGTTTGCCGATCTTCAAAGTATTTTGAGTAGTCTCCTACCTGGATCATAATAGTTTTTTCAGTATTTTCGCCTGGACCCAGTACTCATGCCTGCGAACCCACTGCACTTAGCCTTTATCCCTGAGCTTTGCTCATAGGGTGTGGATGAGGACAGTCGTGTGGTCAGCACTCGGTTCCCCAAACCGCTGTGTGTGACTTATGGCCATGAGCAGCAGACCCTAAGGAAAAGGCACAGCCACTGGTAACACTCAGGGGCTTATTTACAAGCTCCTGTGCACTGCCGGAGCGTCACAGTGCAGTGCCATATCTACAAGGCCACGTGAGCCAACCTGTGTGGCTTTTCATGGCCTTGTAGATATGGTGTGAGACAACGCAGCCCAAGTCGCTGTGTTTCCTCACACTGCGTTGGGGAGGCTTGCCATGTTCCCACATAAAGCCCATGGCATTTGACGCATTCCCAGATTTACAACATTCTGTAAACCTGGGAATGCGTCAAAAGCCTAAGTCTCCCCAGGGGTGGCTTAGGGGAGGCTCAATGAGGAGAAATTAATTTATTTTTCCTTTGTTTTTTTCTATATATGTGCATCACACATAGATGGAGGAATTCACCTCCATTGATTGTTTCTGTGCAGGAAGGTGTCCCTTCCTGCACAAAAACAATTATTCCCACAATGTAAACACCCTTGCACCATGGTGCAAGAGTGCTTGCGCTGGCGCATGGCAGCCAATTGTGCACCAGCACTGGGGAAGAGAACACAGATGTGTTGTATCTCATAGATACGGTCCATTCCTGCCCTTTTCTTTTGACGTAGGGCAGGGCAGCAAGAAGGCTTGCTGCGCTGCCCTACTCCAAAAGTTTGTAAATGAGGCCCATGGAGCCCAATTTTCATGCCTAGTCCATACTGTCCTAGTGAAATATATAGATTTTAAACAACATTGCTATATATGATGGCACTGGCCATTCATATATGTCAAATACAAGAAATAAATGGTCTTCTGACACTAGGGCCTAATTACAAGTCTGCCGGTCTGTGGACCGTCGACTCATGGAAGCGTGGTGGTGCTGGTCCAGCCACCGCCACACCAGCGGTCCGACTGCATATCACAGCTTTGGCGGTCGGACCGCCATTGCACTGCCGCAGCCACCAGGGAAATGCCGTTCCCTGGTGGTGGCACGGCAGTCAGAGCCTCAGTAATATGCTTGTGGTGCCACTGTGGCACCGCCATGCATATTACGAGTTTCAGGACCGCCAGTGGTGTCATGGAGGTCTTTAATCTATTAAAAGGCTAGCAGTTCTAAAACTAAAGGGGCCTTACCGGGCCCCCTGTTGCCCATTTGCATGAGGGTGCATGCAGGGGGGCACAACATGTGCCCCTCATGGGCATGCACTCCAGTTCCTCAATGGCATGTACTTTACAGTCTATGTCGTGCAGGAACTTTTTTTGGTGTCCAATTCCGGTGCTCATTTTCAAAGGCATAGCCATGGGACCGGCAAAAAAAGCCCACCAGACATGAGAAAACTTGTGATCTTGCGGGCGGTGGGCACACAGGTTTGGTAATGCAGTAGACAGCCGCACCGCCAAACTCGTAATCAGGCCCTTAGTATGAGTTATCCTTATATGCATGTCAACATGTTCATAGTTTCAATCTGAAAAGGATGAAGTAGCTCTGAACTTGTGGCACACATGTTATGAACAGATCTTTGAAACGTGCATTATTCCCTGAATCTATATTAATGTAATATGTGCTAGAAGCAGATTTCTGTGAGAATTGCCACATCAAACTGGAATCCCCATTAGGGCTTGTACACTCTGCTCTGTCGTTTACAAGCAACACAAATAATATTTAGATATGTACAAATCATCACAGTGCTCAATGAATCTGTAACAGCTTGCAAATTAAAATTGTAATTATGCAGTTTCTGCTGGTGTTGAAAATGTGGTAGTCAGTAAGTTTATACATTTGAATGCACTGCTTTCACTAGTGCCAAGTCCGAATAAAACAAGTACATGTAAATGGTCTGGTTGAAGTGTAAAATCTGGTTTAAAGCTCTTTTTTAATCATTGCAGCTGCAAAACTGCTATGCTTGGCAAATGGAGGTTACGTTTAAGAAAGCTTTTCCACATTTTCTGTGATTTATATTGTTGCTCTTTTATAGTTTAACAATATTAATAAAATTTGTCATTGAATACAAGTTGGGAATGAAGTCTTACTCTGTGTTTTTGTACTGATGACGATGCTTGGAGCAGCACGTTTTTGAAATTATAGCTCAGCACGTTGCTATGACTTAAATCATAATGTGAATTATTGTTCCATTCCAGACAGTCTAGTAAAAGATATGGCCATCTTGTGTACATATATTTACCCAACCACATTTTACTGCACTTTCAGGCACGGACTACCGAGTGTAAAGTTTTCTACGATGCCACAGTTGCAACTGTACTTTAGCAGCCAACGAGCGCTTCAAAAAGGCAAAATTCGTGGCATGCAAACATATATAAATGCACATTTTTCCATTTTTTTTGCGTGCGGAGAAAAAGTACTGGAATATATATATGTGTGTGTAATATATATTTCACTAAAAACAAAGGTTAAAGTGACATTATAGTTAAGTGAAGATGTCAGTTTAAATGCCACATTTTAAACTAAAAAAAACACTGAAATTCACCAGTTATCAGTGCTTAATTTGAGCTGGTGGTTGCCAGTGGGGGCCACCGGCAATCATTTTGGGGCCCGCCACTTATTTTTTCTCAACAAACATTTCCCGAGCACAAGAAAGGGAAAAGCATACAAATGAGAAAGAAGGACGCAGAGAAAGACGGAGAACCTGTATCAAAAGAAGAAAATAGTAACCTGCAAGAGTGAACTAACGGGACAGGGAGTGTCTGCTAGTGGATTAGAGAGGCTTGAGCTGGACTGAAGACTGCTCAGCCTTGGTAATCGGCGCGCTGACATTTAAAAGCTCCAGCCGCGGGCTTCTGAGCACATCTTTGGGCATCAGCACTCATTCTATTACAAACGAAGCATTTCCAGTTATAGTAAACTGAGGTAACATTAACTCACGCCTCCACCATGTACATTGTTGTCATCAATGATGTCATTTCAGATATCATCAGTGATGTTATAAACGATGTTATGGAACATATCATGAGTGATGTTATATGTGTGCATGGCAAGGGAGGGAGTGCAGCCAGGCGCTGCACTCAACCCCTTGGACAGCGTCTCCCCTCTGCCGTGCATAGCCTTTGGCGCTGGGCAGTGTTTGGTTAGCCGCAGAGCTAACCACTCCTATGAGGCCAGCCCACCAAAGATACTCATAACCCCATTTTTTTCTTGTTTTGTTGATCCCGCAGCACTCTCGTGGGGGCCAGAGCTTCCACAAGGTCCAGGGGTCAGGGTACCTGTACCCTGCCCCCTTATACCTTATGCTTATTCATTTTCAGGACACTGGGCCAAGTCTCTGTGTCCTGTGATTGTGGCCGCAACATTTATCTACATGTTGCAGCCAGTCAATCAGCGCGCGAGCTCCCGGAAAGCCCCCTCAGCCCATAAGATCACTCTATTATTTGAAGCTGCATGCTTGTGGGACTCCTGTGGGTCCAACTGTCCAGATATTTATGAACTGTGAACCTTAATTTCTCAAAAACTACAGAGCAGATTTACACCAAATGAGAGAAAGTATGCTTTTTGGGTAAAGGTATAGGTTATGCCAAATTTGGTGTGATTTCGTCCAGCCATTTGGGATTTGGCGCTGTTCAAAAATCCCTATGGAAATTGCATGGGGAAATTGGGTTTTGGGAACACACTTTTCTCCCCCTATACTTACCACTATATAATTAGCTCCTCAACATTTTGGTTCTTGTTATTTGAGTAGTACAATGTTTCTGTAGTCAATATTGTGACACACAGTCACATGGGAAAGACTGTTAACTAATGCTGTGTGGGCATCCATGATAGTCTCATGCGTGAGAGAGGCATCAACCCTGTGGCCTACCACAGTGCCAAACAACATTCCATTTAACCACCAGAGAAGAGTCGCCCTCAATTGCTGCCACAATACCTTCACTAAAGGGTAGTACTAGTGTGTATAGACTTCCTGGAGACAGGAACGGAATAGGCTGCCACTGATGCCAACACTACTACTGCTTGGCCCAGATACCATGGGCTTAAGGGCCACCCTCACTGCATTATCACTAACAAATTCAAATTTCTGATGAAGGTGATGAGAATAATAGTGGCTGTGAGGCACAGATTAATTCCATAACCTTCTCCTTTATTTTATGAACATGTCTGTAGTGATTACCAGACAGAAATGCAAGATGTCCAGTCAGTGCTGTGACTCATTCAGAAACAATACAGATAAGTCTTTTGAGCGAACAACACAACCTACAAGCAAACAGCTAGCTAAAAGAATACCACCAATGCATCACTACTATTTATTACATATGCATATACATATAAAAGAGATGGCATGATAGTGCCTTTGTCATATAGGTATCCCACACTTTGTCCCCATCTGTAAAATGTCCACTAGACTTTCACAAATGCTACATTAAGCTGAATCATTCAAACTGCATTTTCTCATTATAAATCCCATCAGGAAGCTGGTATTTGGGGCTATTGAATAACAAAAGGGAGAGGCAGCAGCCATAGTGTATGTCCAAATACCATGCACTGTGCTCATTATAAACAGCTGTAGGCCATGCTCCGGGAGCTGTAGGAGGAGTGGTAGGTGCAGGATGTGACTCAAAGAAACACCCCTTGCCCATTAACTATGGCTTGTGAATGTACTCATGTGGCATTGATGGCATGGGTAGCAAGTGCTTGCTAGAGGTAGGGGTTTCAGAGCCAATGGCCAGGCCTTGTGCCCAATGGCACAATCTTTGGCCATAGCCAATAAGTGGGTGCAGAGTCGGTCCAAAGGGCATGCTCAAAGCTTATTAGATATGGAAAAATGGCTTCTGAAAACCTTTCCTCTGTGTGGAGCAAGCAACAGGCGATAGTGTAACAGGGAAAGGGTGTGGAGAACAGCCATGCACTGTTCCCACTGGTACATACTATACACAATGTCAAATGGGTACTGGATGTGGGGTAGCTAGCACATAGCTGGTCCGAAGACTCTTTTTCAAAAGTCCCACATAGATGAGGAAAAGACCAACTATTTACAATTTAGGTGGCGTCATTAATGATTTCAATCGTGATGTGAATTGTGATGTCACACTGTGGGGGATATTCACAAGAATGTGCGATAAACATCGCCAAAATAGGCTAACACAATTTTTCATATCGCGGGAAAATAACTCTGTGTCAACGTCGTATTCCCAACACGGCGGTAACATGCGATAGGTTCCCGAGAACGCCACAAATGTCCGCGATACAACTACCGCGACGGCGATAAAAAAGGAAACCCGAACGTGAAAAAAGCTGCGATGGGCCCAACTGCGATAAAAATCCAGCGAAAAGCAGCGCCAGGCCCGCAAGTCCCACAAGCAAGGCGGGATCAAACACTACAAAAGTTGCAAAACAAACACCTACAAAACACAAACAACTGCGAAGCACCATGGAGGGAGCCAGAGCAAGTACAGAGGACAACCAGAACCCCACAAGCCACACGGAGGACCAGCCTGGGACCTCGGGGACCGGGAAGAGCAAGGAGAAGAAGAAGAGGAAGACGCGTCTCAGTCCGCATGGAAACAGGATCCTCATTACGGAGGTGACAGAACACCACCACCAACTGTTCATCACCTCCACTGTGACATTGGCAACTAAAAATACAATATAGCAGTCCATCTTGGCCAAGGTGAATGCAGTCGGAGTGAAGAGAAGGGAAGTGGACGACTGCAAGAAGCGCTGGACTGATGTGAAGCGCAAAACCAAGCTGAAAACCGCTGCCAACCTGAGAGCAGCAATACAGACTGGAGGTGGGAGTCCAACGACACACCAGGAGCTGGATGAGATGGAGGAAATGGTGACCCGAGTCATCATTGGGGATATGGTGGCAGGAGTTGATGGACCGGACCCTGCACAACATGACCTGAGCCAACAGCAACAGGGTGAGTAACGACCAGGAACTTGGGGGACGGGGGGAGATGGGCACAATGGCACACATTATCGGCATGCAAGACTCTGCTTCAAGCCTTGGTGGTCAGTATATTGGACTATTGTAATGCTCTACTGGGTGCTGCGAACGAGGGAACACTAAATAGGCTCCAGGTGGTTCAGAATACGGCAGCACGTTTGGCCTTGAATCAACCACCGAGAACTCCCTCTTTGCCACTACTAAAAAGCTTACATTGGCTTCCTATTCGTAGCCGAATAAAGTTTAAAATATGCTGTTTGACTCACAAAACCCTCAATGCAAGCGGCCTTAGCTACATGACCGACTGTCTTGTCCCTTACCACCCAAACAGACAGCTAAGCTCCAGCAGAAAGGCGCTGCTTGTGGAACCCCGGGTTAACAAGATACGTACGGGTGGCAGAACCTTTGCCTATGTAGCACCTCGTCTGTGGAATAAACTTCCCATGGCATTAAGGGTGTGTCAAATTCAAAAAATTACTGAAAACTGAATTTTTTCAGTTAGACTAGCTCTCCACCCTCGTATGTTATGCTTTGCAGATAGCGCGGAGATACCCCTGTAGGGGTGAATTCCTGCGCTCTATAAATACCTTATTCATTCATTCATTCACATGCACAAGTAAGCAGAGCACATCTGCGGACAAACCATGCCCAAGAGTCACAACACCGACCAAGAGCCCAATTTACCCAAGTCTGCAACATCTCAGCACTGTATAAGCACAGAAGTGAAAGGCACACTGCCTGAAAGGGAGAAGGGCCAGCCAAATCAGAGCTGAAGGGGCAACACACCCACAATGCAGCACACACACATAAGAATCAGAGCACCTCAACATTGACAACAATGTGGTACAAACTGCAACACTCTCACAACAGAACAGAGGACACAACTGCTGCCGCTTGTGTGTAGTAAATGGCCATTCGCATTTGGCATAGCAGGAAACTGTGAGATGACAATGGACAAGTACAACCACACATCCCTGATGGTGTAGAAATGTCAACTGTCCCGCATCAAATAGGCATCTCATCACAAACATTCACAATGTACATTGGCATGCAGTCCGTTAGTACACTTGTACAATGCGTGGACATACATGTGAACACAGTGTCAATATGCATCTCCCCTTCACATTGCAGAGGGAGAATCAACACCTCCTGCAGAGCAGACACAACAACTCAGCACTGATGATGAAGAAGACCTCCCCAACATCGACACCGACGCCCTCCAGCAGCACATGGACAGCTTCGGCACCCCACCTCCAGGAGCAGGGCAGCCCAGCTGCATCGAGGAGACCCCACCCCCTGCACAGACCACACAGCAGGAAGCACCCACCACCACGGCTGGCACCCAGGACCCCCACGACCAACACATGGCATTCCAACGCCGTGTGTCAGGGTGCCAGGAGAAGATGGCTGACCAGCTGTGGGTGGGGTTCAACCTCATGGCAGCCAAACTAGATGCTATACGTGGGTGTCTAAGTCCCATCAGGGTCCACTTACAGTCCCTAACGGACACCCACTGTCCGCTCCATGCTCTCCAACAATACATGGCTGACATCGCTGGAGTCATGGCAAGAACAACTGTCTAGTCAGAGTGGCTCCAGCGATGTCAGCAGGGAGTTGGGGCACATGCGGAGGATCATGAAGAACATGGAGCGGATGCATGCGGAACGATTGGCTGCCACGGCTGCACACCAGCAGGAACTTCCATGCCCTGCAGATCCTCATCATGGCATTGCCGCCACACGGCCTGGCGCGGATGACTGCTGCTGCTACTACTCCATCCACATGTCCGCCCCCTGAAGTGTCCGTGCCACACAGTGAGGCAGACCAAACACCACCACCCACATGTGAGGCACCTGACACATCAGAGGACAAAGATGACGATGAATCTGGCTTGGTGGCAAGATTGAAGTGGTAGCATACATCACCGCCATATGGCCTGTTTCAGCTTGTTACTGCCCTCTGCATCATGCCCTGGAATAACATCTTTCACTGTCCCCCGTTACACTCAGCGACACTCACCTTGGACCTCAACATGGACTGCCATATTTGGATTGGTTACCAATGACACAGCAATCACACTGCGGACTGAAGTCTACCTCTCCCGATGAACCTGTCCATCCCTAAAGTACTCTGGCTGGCCCTCCACGGGGCGACAATGGAAAGTGGGGTTTGCATGGCCCTGTACTGGTCCAGCTGAAACACCCCACTGAATGCTAATAAAACATTCAAATTCACACTGATGTGTCATGGCCCTGATCAATTAAGCATGAAAGTATTGATGAATGTAGGGACAGTGATTCCACATAAATGGTACTCCCTGGGTAATGCTATCAATGCGCATGTTTGGCCGTGACCCAGATAGGCAGTGAGACACACATCGTCATTCAAAACAACTCACATCACAGTTGAAAACAAGTGAATGTGCGTAGACTTTATTAGCATATGCGTGCCAGTAAGGGCAAGAGAAGTGCCACAACATGCGGACCAATGCAGCAGTATGTCAGAATGAGGAACTTTGCCAAGCGCCGCTGTCCACTCCGGGGGAGTGCCTCACCTTTCACAGATGTGTGTTACCCCGCGTGGTTGTCCGCCCACGTATTCGGGGTCCAGGCGAATGCAGCCATGTCTCTGTTGTCATGGGATATGTGACCAGAACCCCAAGATGCAACAAGGTGTCGGGACATGTGCAATGGGTTCCAAACTGTTGTGGCTGCAGGTACATAGTTACACGTCCATGAAAGCGAGTGCAGCTTCGTAGGAAATCATTTCCAACATGAGGTTGTTGTCGACTCCATCGAACAGGATGGCGAGGCTAGCCATTATCAGGTCCGGACAGATGTGCTGCGTCCACCCCCTGTCACCAATTAGCACTACAGCCCAATAGGGGAGCGGCTCAATGTGGTCACTGCACACGAGGAGTTCTGCAATTTCCCAGGTCCAGCTGCCAGCATCCCCTGTCACCAATTAGCACTACAGCCCAATAGGGGAGTGGCTCAATGTGGTCACTGCACACGAGGAGTTCTGCAATTTCCCAGGTCCAGCTGCCAGCATGTATGCCAAGTATCCAGGCATCCCATAGACGGGAATCACGGTGACACTCCTGGTCGTGGGCCAACAGGGGGCGCACACACATGTCGAAATCCAGTTCGGCTACCGTCCTGTTGGATAGGCAGATATCCATGGACCACTCGAATATGCACGATCGACAATGCAACACAGGCTGAATGCAGGTGACGTTGGCAAGGCGGAAGCTCAGCCGGTAACTGACCCGCAGCACTGCCAATGGCAGTGCCCCCAGTAAATGCAGCATACGTGCACGGTACAGTTCCACGCGACGGGGGTTGTGCATGTGTCCGGGATGTTCTGCCATTGCGTTAGTGGCCCTGGTTGAAGCGGCACTGTTCTGACCTGCACCAGTTCTGTGGATGAAATGCCACAGCTCGGATCAATGAGTTGTTTAAGTGTGCGACGGTTGTACGCCTGGGATGTAGTGGGAGTAAGTGTGAAGGCCATTCCATGCAAGATAACTCAGAGAAAGGACTTCTGTGTGTGGGGTGTGTATGCGTTGGTCATTCGTCGGGCTGTGCGTAGTGTGGGAGTCATCCTCAACTGCTATCGTATCTGTCAGGGGGTGCCGGGCACATGCAATTCCGAGGTCGGAGGTGCAGATGTGCTTCAGCCTGATAGTTCAGACAAAGTAGCTTTCATCCCTAATGTCAGTTTGTCATCTGCTTGCATTCAGGAATTGTGATGTGGCTTGTTGGGTGTGGGGTGGGATGTGTGCGACTTTGGGATTCATGTTTGACATGACTTGCATGTGGCAAATGAGCGGCATCACTGTATGTTACGTTGCCTCACAGCTGCTCCTCCCTCCCCCGAGCCTATTCACTTGTGTACCCTGCGCGGTTGCATCACTTGCACTCCAAAGGCAAACCATTGTCATGCCTGTCTGCGCATGTCCACAAGCCTGACAACGACACTGTGATGTTGGCCATTGAAGGTGGGCGGCCACGTGAGTGTAGGCCTATGGTAAGGATAGTGCGGACACAGATGTAGAGTTCAAGCCTGGCTGAACTCACGCTGCGATTAAGGCTAGGCATTTGGGTCATGCTGCGGCAATACAGATACACACAACAATTGGCATGTATGAGCCAAGACACCGAGCGGTCTTGCGCTCCTTCATTTCTCCGTTCGTGCGAGACCCCCTTCTGGGTGCATGCTACATTGCAACATTGTCAATTGCGGGCCGGGTGGCGCCGACACTACAACAGAGACACACGCATTAGTTACTTCCTTGTCCAGGCCAGAACTGAACCACGCCCTGAGCCCCGGGCTAATTCTACACACCCCTGCGCTGGACTGATGTACGCCGGCCCAGCCCACTCCGCTTACGCTTACGGGGGGGAGGAGAAAGCTACATGTCCAAGGTCTTACCCACTGCCTGAGGTGACATGCTTGCGTCCGCTGTCCACAGCACGATGTGATGTGGTAGGGCCAGGGGCCATCACGCATACATAATGACCACATGGACACACTTAGATGTATGGTGGAACTGGCTATGGGCACGTGCGCCTGGCCCCTTATTATTACCAGGGTCACATGTCCAGTGACACCTGTGCTGGATGGGTGTGGGGTGAGTGTAAGCCAGCCCTCAGGGAGTGGTTGGTGCTGGCAACAACTAGAACAGTGATCATCGGATCACACACACAGATTCAATCCTAAAGGGTCCATGACTTGCAGTGCACTGAGGTAGGGGCACCAGCTCTGACATCACACACACGAGACTCAATCATAAAGGGTCCATGACTTGTGGTGCACTGAGGCAGGGGCACCAGCTCTGACATCACACACAGAAAATTCAATCATGAAGGGTCCATGACTTGCAGTGCACTGAGGTAGGGGCAAAAGCTCTGACATCACACACAGAAGATTCAATCATGAAGGGTCCATGACTTGCAGTGCACTGAGGTAGGGGCACCAGAACTGGTCTCACACACAGAAGATTACATCATGAAGGGTCCATAACTTGAGCTGCACTGAGTTCGTGGCACCGGAAGCGCTCGGCGGATCCTCGGCCTGCGATGATGCGTCGTCCGGGTGGGCCGCCCTGGAAGCAATGTCTGTTGCCTACTGGACTGCGCCATAAATGAATATAGACTCAATTTCAATTGTGAGCCCTGCTGACCGCAGTGTATGCCGGAAGCAGCGGTCAGAAAGGGCCCACAGCCACGTGGCGATGACTTGAGCTGCACAGAGTTAGTGGCACCTGGAGCGCTCAGCGGGTGCGCGGCCTGCGATGATGCGTCGTTTGACTTGGGGGACCTGCTGACCGCAGTGTAGGCCGGAGGCAGCAGTCAGAAAGGGCCCACAGCCACGTGACGATGACTTGTGGTGCACTGAGTTAGTGGCACCTGGAGCGCTCAGCGGGTGTGCAGCCAGCGATGATGGTGTGTCCTCGGAGGTCAGGATTGGATTTGACTTGAGCACCCTGCTGACCGCAGTGTAGGCCAGAGGCAGCGGTCAGAAAGGGCCCACAGCCACGTGACGATGACTTGTGGTGCACTGAGTTAGTGGCACCTGGAGCGCTCGGCGGGTGCGCGGCCTGCGATGATGCGTCGTCCGGGCGGGCCGCCCTGGAAGCAATGTCTGTTGCCTACTGGACTCTGCTATGAATAAATCAAGACTCAATTTGAATTGTGAGCCCTGCTGACTGCAGTGTAGGCAGAAGGCAGTAGTCAGCGCACACATTACTCTGCGGTGCTGTGCCGCTGGGTGTGCTGGGGGCCTGTGTCACGGAAGGCAGCGATCGGCTGAGGAGGCTGGCGGTCACAGCGGCGGACTCGTGGCAGAGTGAGGGCTACCGCCCTGGCAGATGCGTTGGCCTTCCTGGAAGTGAACCACGCCCAGAGCCCTGGTCTATTTATTCACACTCCTATGCTGGTGTGGCGTACGCCGGACCAGCCACTCCGCTTCCGCATACAGGGGGGGACGACACAGCTACATGAGCGAGGTCTTCCCCACTGCCTGAGGTAAGATGGTTGCGTCCACTGTCCACAACACTGCACACACCAGCAGTATGTGTCCACAGGGACATGTCTGTGCTCTGCATACTGGAGTCTGTCCAGCACATCACCGTCACACTTGGCATTGTGTACATTCTTATTCATGGGTGACTTGCCTCCTTCACACATACTTGGTTCCCACCTCTCCCCACATTCTGCAATTGTGTGGATGAGGGGCCATGCCATTTTTGGAAGGTCAGCTGTCTTGTTCTGCGCTGCCTTGGTGGTAGTCCAGGGGGTGGGGGGGCCTGGTGGTGGTGGCGGTGGGTGTTGTGGACCTCTCTGGTCTCCGAGCTGCATGATCATTAGATCCATGACATGTGTTGGTCTTCAGATGTGGCTCTGGCCTGGGCTCCCTCTGTACTGCAGGTTTTCGTCCTACTTACAACCAGTAATGAGCAAGTGTTAAGTCCCTGCTACTAACGCGCCTTATCGCCTGTTTTTGTCTGGCATCGCAGATCTGGCTGGTTGTTGAGAATATCGCAAAGTGGTGTTTTCGTGTGTTTTTGCACGGGAACGCCTACTCTGCATGACATTAGCGTTGTTTGTCGCTCTCATCCGTGGTGATGTGTTTTGCGGCAGCTATCGCAGGAAAACTGGCGATGTCGACAGTTTGCACCAGCTTGTGATTGGGGCGATAAGTCTATCGCTACTTTTGCGGCGCTAAAGTGCAGATAAATCGGCGATGGCTCCTTGAGAATATGCCCCTTAATGTCATCAATGAAGATATTTGTGAGACCTTCTGTGACATCATGTGTAAGCCAGAAATAGACCTTTTGGCTGGAGTTTTGTTTGTTATGTTTGCCTAGCTCATGGTGACTTGTGAATTTAAGTTGTCTTTAGGATTTTAAACCATAGGAATGACAACCCTTTAACTGAGATTTTTTTGCAACGGAAATTGGCGATGCTTTTATAATAATGTTACTCCTTTAATGAAAGAAATATACATACATGTATATGTATGCATATATGTATGTATATATGTGTGTATATATGTATATGTGTATATATATATATATATATACATATATATATATTCACTGAAAAAACCACAGGTTTCAGGTACGTTATAGTTAGAAATTAACATTTAAAAAACCTTTGAAATTCACTGAAAAAACCATAGGTTTCAGACACGTTATAGTTAGAAATTAGCATTTAAAAAACCTTTGAAATTCACTGAAAAAACCATAGGTTTTAGGGACAGTTATAGTTAGTTGGACATTTCACTCGTACAAAACCCGTGAAATTCCCCGTTATAGTTAGTTCAGCTAACTATAACTCGCGCCCGCAATGCACTGCTGATGACGTCACATATTACATCACTCATGACATGGTCAGTGACATCACTGATGACATCACTGATGACATCTCAAATGACATCACTGATGACATCACTGATGACATCATCCAGTGACTGTGTGTTTCTATAAAGTTTAAATATGTTTAATATATATAGGGAAAGGCGTATTGAAGAATGAGTGGGTGTATAAGTGTCTGTATGGATGATTTAGTAGGTGCGTGACTGACTCTATAAGTGAGTGATTTAACGTATCTTACTGAATGCATGGGTTAGTGACTAAACTGGGTGAATGTCTGTATCCGTCTGTCTGTTGCTGTGTAAGTGGCTGCATGTGTTTGTGAATAGCTACATGAGTGTCTATATGAGTTATTGAATGGTTGTCTGAGTATCTGTATGGGTGCCTGAGTGTTTGTGTGGGAGGGGTGTGTGCGACTCTGTGCATAGATGTGTGAGTGGGTGATTCACTGGGTGGATGGTTTCAAGAGTGCATCTGTGATAGACTGTATGGGTGGGTAAGTGTGTGTAAGAGTGTGTTAGTGAGTGAATGTATGTCCCAGTGGTACATGTGTGAGTAACTACATATGTGAAAGGCAGTATATATGTGTGTTGGAGTATATAAATAGCTATAAGCGAGAGTGTGTGATTGTGAGAGTGACTGTATGGATGAGTGTGTGCTTGTATCAGAAATTGTATAAGAGCGTAAGAATGTGCTAGTATTTGTATGAGTAAGTGAGCTGGTGTGTGTATAACTGTATAGGTGAGTAAATGGGTGTGTGCTTAATTTTTTGCATGACTGACTAGGTGTGTGAGTACCTCTATGGATGAGTGGCGGTGTGTGAGTGTTTATATAGGTGTATGAGTGCATATAATAGTCCTGTACTGAGTGACTATAAGTATGAGTGACTGTACGGGTGAGTGAGTAGATGTGTGTGTGTAGACCTAAGAATCAGTGAGTGTGTATATAGTAATTGGTGTTGGAGTGTCTATGGTTTTGACAATGGCAGTCTGTAATTTACAGTGGGTGTATCAAAAGTTATATTAGGGTGTGAGAAGATGCATCAAATTATCACATGGATGATGTCATCAGTGATGTCATCAGTGATGTCATTTGAGATGTCATCAGTGATGTCATCAGTGATGTCACTGACCATGTCATGAGTGATGTAATATGTGACGTCATCAGCAGTGCATTGCGGGGCGCGAGTTATAGTTAGCTGAACTAACTATAACGGGGAATTTCACGGGTTTTGTACGAGTGAAATGTCCAACTAACTATAACTGTCCCTAAAACCTATGGTTTTTCAGTGAATTTCAAAGGTTTTTTAAATGCTAATTTCTAACTATAACGTGTCTGAAACCTATGGTTTTTTCAGTGAATTTCAAAGGTTTTTTAAATGCTAATTTCTAACTATAACGTACCTGAAACCTATGATTTTTTTCAGTGAATTTCAAAGGTTTTGTAAATGACAATTTTTAAATGTATTAATTGTTATATTTAATTTTTGATACTGATTTACTACATTTTTTAAACTATTTATTTTTAGATATTTTATTTTTTAAAATACATTGTAATTACATTATACATTACATTACAAAATATACTTTCTCAGAATGAATTACTTTAGTTTAAATACTTTGCAAATAGGCAAAAAACTTTTAAGTACAGTAGTTACAGTTGTTGCAATGGGCAACACAATTTCAAACACAATGAAACATTGAGCTCAATGTGAATTTCAAGTTAAATGCAATTAGTTACTTTATGGATTACTTTTCTAACCACAGGACTGGATCCTAGATTCAGTCCTGGGACATCTCCTGTAAACAGTTGAGTAAAAGCGTTTTGGTTACAGTAGTGATTTTTAAGGAATATTATTGTATTTTAAAAGTTGACACTTAGAAACGTTTTCACATAGAATCACCAATGTTATCCTATGGGAGGAAATTCACTTAGCAGGTAAGAGGTGTTATCGTTACTTTTTCTTACTCAGTGGTGGATCCTGGATCCAGCACTGGTGCATCTCCTGTAAACAGTTGAAAGAATGCGTTTAAGTCATACAGGCGATTTTTAAGGAATATTTGTAGTTTGTGAAAATCGACACTTTGAAACTTTTCTGCTGAAAACCAGACAATGGATTCCTATGGAAGGAAATACAAGTTACTGGTAAGTATGGTTAGAATTACTTTTCAGGATCTGTACTGGGCTCAAAGATGCAGCACTGAGGTCTCTCCTGATAACAGGTGAGTAAATTGGAATTCGTAGTTCAGCTGATTTTAGAGGAATATTATAAAGTTCCAAAACTCCACACTTAGAAGAATTTCCAAGTGAAACCAGTCAATGTTAGCCTATGGAAGGAAATTCAAGTTACTGGAAAGTACGGTTAGAATTACTTTTCAGGATCTGTACTGGGCTCAAAGATGCAGCACTGAGGTCTCTCCTGATAACAGGTGAGTAAATTGGAATTCGTAGTTCAGCTGATTTTAGAGGAATATTATAAAGTTCCAAAACTCCACACTTAGAAGAATTTCCAAGTGAAACCAGTCAATGTTAGCCTATGGAAGGAAATTCAAGTTACTGGTAAGTACGGTTAAAATTACTTTTCAGGATCAGTACTGGGCTCAAAGATGCAGCACTGAGGTCTCTCCTGATAACCGGTGAGTACATCGGAATTAGTAGTTCGGCTGATTTTAGAGGAATATTATAAAGTTCCAAAACTCCACACTTAGAAGAATTTCCAAGTGAAACCAGTCAATGTTAGCCTATGGAAGGAAATTCAAGTTACTGGAAAGTACGGTTAGAATTACTTTTCAGGATCTGTACTGGGCTCAAAGATGCAGCACTGAGGTCTCTCCTGATAACAGGTGAGTAAATTGGAATTCGTCGTTCAGCTGATTTTAGAGGAATATTATAAAGTTCCAAAACTCCACACTTAGAAGAATTTCCAAGTGAAACCAGTCAATGTTAGCCTATTGAAGGAAATTCAAGTTACTGGTAAGTACGGTTAAAATTACTTTTCAGGATCAGTACTGGGCTCAAAGATGCAGCACTGAGGTCTCTCCTGATAACCGGTGAGTAAATCGGAATTCGTAGTTCGGCTGATTTTAGAGGAATATTTGTATGTTTCAAAAATCGACACTTAGAAACTTTTTCAGCAAAAAGCAGGCAATGATATCCTGTGGAAGGAAATTCAAGTTACTGGTAAGTACGGTTAAAATTACTTTTCAGGATCAGTACTGGGCTCAAAGATGCAGCACTGAGGTCTCTCCTGATAACAGGTGAGTAAATCGGAATTCGTAGTTCGGCTGATTTTAGAGGAATATTTGCACAATGGTGAAGGAAGGGGGTGGGGCCTGAAGTGACATGTCTGCAAACACACCCTGTGGCGCATTTTAAGTTGGAGAATTAATTCCTCCTCAATCCCGAGGGTCCCTAGGGGTCAACTGTCCCACCAGATACCTCCAGTATGCGCCAGAGAGCTGTTCAGAGGCCACGCCCCTTTTTACAACACTCTGCAACGCAGCTCCGTGGCGCTTACTGGAGGTACCTGGTGGGCTAGTTGGCCGCCAGGGACCCTCAGGATTGAAGAGGATTTAATTCCCCATCTTAAAACGCGCCACGGGACCTGTTTGTACACATGTCACCTGAAGCCACGCCCCCTCCCTTCACCACTGTGCAAACGCGCCCGTGGCGCGTTTTAAGTTGAGGGATTAAGTCCTCTTGAATACTGAGGATCCCTGGAGTCCAACTAGCCCACCATGTACCTCCAAAAGCGCCACAGAGCTGCGTTGCAGAGAGGTGTAAAAGGGGCGTGGCCTCTGTACACCTCTCTGCAACGCAGCCCCTGACGCATACCGGAGGTTCCTGGTGGGCTAGTTGGCCCCAGGGACCCCCAGTATTCAAGGGAATTACTTCCCCTTCTTAAAACGCGCCAGGGGCGCGTTTGCAGACTGCTGCAGGGAGGGGCGGGGCCTCCGGCACGATGCCGTCTTTTTTTTTTTTTGCTTTTTCTGCCCAGGGGGTCCTTGTGGGACCCCGTGAGCAGACCTAGGGGTCAGGGTGTTTCTACCCTGCCCCTTTGTGCGTTTTGCGCACTTGTTTCTTGTGCTTTTTTTTTTTAATCGGCGGGATCCGTGCACCCTAAGCGCATTCCGCCGTTTAAAAATAAATAAATGCTTTCTTCTGCCCAGGGGTCCTTGTGGGACCCCTGAGCAGGCCTAGGAGTCAGGGTGTTTCTACCCTGCCCCCTTTTGCGCTTGCACACTTGTTTCTGTCCCTCGGTTCTACCGAGGACAAAATGGCTGCCAACACTTCCTGATTTGGAGTGTTGACAGCCACTTGACAACCAATTAGCATGCAGCTCGTGATCGGGAGGGTACGCGGACCCTACTCGGCCATAGATATATATGTGACTTTACTTTTGATTTTCTCAGGAACTACTGAGCAGTTTACACCATTTAAGCAAAAGGCACGACACTGAACCAAGGGCTACGTCTTTGCCAAATTTGGTGTAATTCCGTTCAGCAGTTCGGGCTGTAGCTGCGACTAAAGGTTCCTATGGAAAAATTAATGGGAAAACGCGTTTTGGGACCCCCTTTTTCTCGGCCCCGGCTTGACGAATCACCCGAGACTTTCAGTCCAGGAAGCGGACCGGAGCGCCCCAACAAGTTGGAAGCTTTGCGAAGATTCGTCAACCGGCGCCAACGTTATTTCAAATAGAATG
Organism: Calotriton arnoldi; assembly: GCA_963921515.1. Lineage (NCBI taxonomy): Eukaryota > Metazoa > Chordata > Amphibia > Caudata > Salamandridae > Calotriton > Calotriton arnoldi. The sequence continues at coordinate 3,511,952 of CAWUFW010000311.1, forward strand.
TTGCGGATTTCCTATGGAAAATAGGTCCTAACTATAACTATCTACTGGCGACCGCCAGTAGATAATAAATATATATATATATATATATATATATATATATATATATATATATATATATATATATATATATATATATATATATATATATATATATATATATATATATATATATTCTACTGGCGGTCGCCAGTAGATAGTTATAGTTACAACCTATTATCCATAGGAAATCCATGACATTCTATTTGAAATAACTCTCTTGCCGGTTGACGTATCTTCGCAAAATTTTCAAACTTTGTGGGGCGCTCCGGTCCGCTCCTACCTGAAAGTCTCGGGGATTCAGTCAGGGCCGAAGAAAGGGGTCCCAAAGCGTGTTTTCCCATGCAATTTTCCATAGGAAACTTTAGACTACGGCTACAGCCCGAACTGCTGAACGGAATTACACCAAATTTAGCAAAGAGGTAGTTCTTGGTTCAGAAAGAACCCTTTTGTTAAATGGTATAAATCCGTTCAGTAGTTGCTGAAAAATCAAAAGTAAAAGATAGATATATCTATGGCCGAGTAGAGTCCGCGTATCCTCAGCGCACCCTGCGCGCACCGTCCCGATCACGAGCTGCATGTTAATTGGCTGTCAGCTGGCTGTCAACATTCCGATTCAGGAAATGTTGGCAGCCATTTTATCCTCGGTAGAACCGAGGGACAGAAACTAAGTGCGCAAAGCGCAAAGAGGGCAGGGTAGAAACACCCTGACCCCTAGGTTTGCTCAGGGGGTCCCACAAGGACCCCCTGGGCAAAAAACAAACAAACATTTTTTTTAAAAAATCGGCAGGATGCGCTCAGGGTGGCCCAAGTCCCGGGGGCATGGTGGGGGGGGGTTAATTTTATGTGTGGGGGCCTCAAGGGCCCCCAAGCCCGAGGACCACCACCCCGGGGCTTTATTGAAAAATAGTGCGGGAGGGCTCTTGTGCCCTCCCGCAGCCCGAGGACCGCCACCCCCGGGGCTTCTTTTTTATATGAATAAGGTGTGGGGGGGCTCCAGCCCCCACACGCCCGGGACCACCACCTCCCGGGGCACTTATAAAATAAATGTGGGGGCCCATTACGGACCCCCAAGCCCCGAGGACCACCACCCCCGGGGCTTTATGTATAATGGTGCGGGAGGGCTCTGAGCCCTCCCGCAGCCCCGAGACCGCCACCTCCCGGGGCTTCTTTTTATTTTTGAAAAACCTGTGTGGGGGCTCCAGCCCCACACGCCCGAGACCACCACCTCCCGGGGCACTAAGAAAAATTACAATGGTGGTCCGTTTTGGACCCCCAAGCCCCGGGGACCACCACCTCCCAAGGCTTTCAAAATGTAAGGAGGGGGCCGCGGCCCCCTCCTGGAAGCCTGTGGTGGCCCTGGGGACCGCCACCCCCAGGGCCGGCTCCTGCAGTGTCCCGGGGTGCCTACCCCGGGACACTGCTGTTTGCAATGACAGGGCGGGAGCCTCGCGGCTCCCGTCCTGTCATTACAAACTGCTTGGATATTGGAAGAGAGGCAGGAAACCTGCTCTCTCTTCCAATATCCAAAGCTGATTGCTTTCCACATGAGGAGCAGCATGTTAGCTGCTCCCCATGTGTAAAGCAATGCCGGCTCCCGTAGGACACGGGGAGCCGGCGGGACTGTGGGGGTTTGGGGACCCCCACAGTCCCCAACGAGAGGCCAGGCCCCGGGGATGGGGTCCCGGGGCCATAAGTGGCCACGGAGGGGGCCACGCAGCCCCCTCCCCAAAGGTAAAAAAGGAAAAAAAAAAAAAAGTGCAAGGCCGGCCCCGGGGTTGGGGTCCCGGGGCCTTAAATGGCCTGAGGAGGGGGCCACGCAGCCCCCTCCAAATAAAAAAAAGAGGCCATGCCCGGGGGATGGGGTCCCGGGGCCAATACAGGCCCAGGGAAGGGGGCCACGCGGCCCCCTTCCCGTTTTTTTAAAAATTTTAATTAACAAAAAGGGGTAAGGCCCTGGGGATGGGGTCCCCAGGGCCTAAAAATAGGAAAAAGGAAGGGGGCCACACAGCCCCCTTCAGAGAGAAAAAAAACCAAAAAAAAAAACGATTGGGCCCGCAGGCCCGCCCCTTCCTTCACCACTCTGCAAACGCGCCCCTGGCGCGTTTGCAGAAGGAAGCAATTCCCCTTGAATACTGGGGGTCCCTGGGGGCCAACTAGCCCACCAGGAACCTCCAGTATGCGCCAGGGGCTGCCTTGCAGAGAGGTGTACAGAGGCCATGCCCTTTTTACACCTCTCTGCAACGCAGCTCTGTGGCGCTTTTGGAGTATATGGTGGGCTAGTTGCACCCCAGGGACCCTCAGGATTCAAGGGAGTTAATCCCCCGACTTAAAACGCGCCACGGGCGCGTTTGCACAGTGGTGAAGGGAGGGGCGGGGCTTCAGGTGACATGTGTGCAAACAGGCCCCGTGGCGCGTTTTAAGATGGGAAATTAAATCCCCTTCAATCCTGAGGGTCCCTGGGGCCAACTAGCCCAACAGGTACGTCCAGAAAGCGCCACAGAGCTGCGTTGCAGAGAGGTGTAAAAGGGTGTGGCCTCTGTACATGTCTCTGCAACGCAGCCCCTAGCGCATACTGGAGGTTCCTGGTGGGCTAGTTGGCCCGTAGGGACCCTCATGATTCAAGGGGACTTAATCCCCCAACTTAAAACGCGCCACGGGCGCGTTTGCACAGATGTCACCTCAGGCCCCGCCCCTCCCTTCACCATTGTGCAAATATTCCTCTAAAATCAGCCGAAATACGAATTCTGATTTACTCACCTGTTATCAGGAGAGACCTCAGTGCTGCATCTTTCAGCCCAGTACTAATCCTGAAAAGTAATTTTAACCGTACTTACCAGTAACTTGAATTTCCTTCCATAGGCTAACATTGACTGGTTTCACTTGGAAATTCTTCTAAGTGTGGAGTTTTGGAACTTTAAAATATTCCTCTAAAATCAGCCGAAATACGAATTCCGATTTACTCACCTGTTATCAGGAGAGACCTCAGTGCTGTATCTTTCAGCCCAGTACTGGTCCTGAAAAGTAATTTTAACCGTACTTACCAGTAACTTGAATTTCCTTCCATAGGCTAACATTGACTGGTTTCACTTGGAAATTCTTCTAAGTGTGGAGTTTGGAACTTTAAAATATTCCTCTAAAATCAGCCGAAATACGAATTCCGATTTACTCACCTGTTATCAGGAGAGACGTCAGTGCTGCATCTTTCAGCCCAGTACTGATCCTCAAAAGTAATTTTAACGCTACTTACCAGTAACTTGAATTTCCTTCCATAGGATATAATTGCCTGCTTTTTGCTGAAAAAGTTTCTAAGTGTTGATTTTTGAAACATACAAATATTCCTCTAAAATCAGCCGAAATACAAATTCCGATTTACTCACCTGTTATAAGGAGAGACCTCAGTGCTGTATCTTTCAGCCCAGTACTGGTCCTGAAAAGTAATTTTAACCGTACTTACCAGTAACTTGAATTTCCTTCCATAGGCTAACATTGACTGGTTTCACTTGGAAATTCTTCTAAGTGTGGAGTTTTGGAACTTTAAAATATTCCTCTAAAATCAGCCGAAATACGAATTCCGATTTACTCACCTGTTATCAGGAGAGACCTCAGTGCTGCATCTTTCAGCCCAGTACTGATCCTCAAAAGTAATTTTAACCGTACTTACCAGTAACTTGAATTTCCTTCCATAGGATATCATTGCCTGCTTTTTGCTGAAAAAGTTTCTAAGTTTAATTTTTGAAACATACAAATATTCCTCTAAAATCAGCCGAAATACGAATTTCGATTTACTCACCTGTTATCAGGAGAGAACTCAGTGCTGCATCTTTCAGCCCAGTACTGGTCCTGAAAAGTAATTTTAACCGTACTTACCAGTAACTTATATTTTCTTCCATAGGAATCCATTGTCTGGTTTTCAGCAGAAAAGTTTCAAAGTGTCGATTTTCACAAACTACAAATATTCCTTAAAAATCGCCTGTATGACTTAAACGCATTCTTTCAACTGTTTACAGGAGATGCACCAGTGCTGGATCCAGGATCCAACACTGAGTAAGAAAAAGTAATGATAACAGTTTTTACCTGCTAAGTGAATTTCCTTCCATAGGATAACATTGGTGATTCTATGAGAAAAAGTTTCTAAGTGTCAACTTTTAAAATACAATAATATTCCTTAAAAATCACGACTGTAACCAAAACGCTTTTACTCAACTGTTTACAGGAGATGTACCAGGACTGAATCTAGGATCCAGTCCTGTGGTTAGAAAAGTAATCCATAAAGTAACTAATTGCATTTAACTAGAAATTCACATTGAGCTGAATGTTGCATTGTGTTTGAAAATGTGGTGCCCATTGCAACAACTGTAACTACTGTACTTAAAAGTCTATTGCCTATGTGCAAAGTATTTAAACTAAAGTAATTCATTCTGAGAAAGTATTTTTGTAATGTAATGTATAATGTAATTACAATGTAATTTAAAAAATAAAATATGTAAAAAAAAAATCTAAAAATGTAATAAATCAGTATGAAAAAAATTAATATAACAATTAATACATTTAAAAATTGTCATTTACAAAACCTTTGAAATTCACTGAAAAAACCGTAGGTTTCAGACATGTTATAGTTAGGAATTAGCATTTAAAAACCTTTGAAATTCACTGAAAAAACCATAGGTTTCAGATAAGTTATAGTTAGAAATTAGCATTTAAAAAACCTTTGAAATTCACTGAAAAAACCATAGGTTTTAGGGACAGTTATAGTTAGTTGGACATTGCACTCGTACAAAACCCGTGAAATTCCCCGTTATAGTTAGTTCAGCTAACTATAACTCGCGCCCCGCAATGCACTGCTGATGACGTCACATATTACATCACTCATGACATGGTCAGTGACATCACTGATGACATCACTGATGACATCTCAAATGACATCACTGATGACATCATCCACGTGATAATCTGATGCACCTCCTCACACCCTAATATAACCTTTGATACACCCAATCTAAATTACAGACTGCCATTCGCAAAACCATAGACACTCCAACACCAATAACTACATACCCACTCACTGATTCTTAGGTCTACACACACACATCCACTCACTCACCCGTACAGTCACTCATACTTATGGTCACTCAGTACAGGACAATCATATGCACTCTTACTCCTATATAGACACTCAAACACCGCTACTCATCCATAGAGGTACTCACACACCTAGTCAGTCATGCAAATAATTAAACACACTGCCATTTACTCACCTATACAGTTATACACACACCAGCTCACTTAATCATACAAATACTAGCACATTGTTACGCTCTTATACAATCACTGATACAAGCACACACTCATCCATACAGCCACTATCACAATCACTCACTCTAAGCTTATAGCTATTTATATACTCCAATACACATATATACTGCCTTTCACATATGTAGTTACTCACACATGTACCACTGGGACATACATTCACTCACTAACACACTCTTACACACACTTACCCACCCATACAGTCTATCACAGATGCACTCTTGAAACCATCCACCCAGTGAATCACCCACTCACACATCTATGCACAGTCGCACACACCCCATCCACACAAACACTCAGGCACCCATACAGATACTCAGACAACAAATCAATAACTCTTATAGACACTCATGTAGCTATTCACAAACCCATGCAGCCACTTACACAGCAACAGACAGATACAGACATTAACCCAGTTTAGTCACTAACCCATGCATTCAGTAAGATACGTTTAATCACTCACTTATAGAATTAGTCACGCACCTACTAAATCATCCATACACACACTTATACACCCACTCATTCTTCAATATGCCTTTCCCTATATATATTAAAAATATTTAAACTTTACAGAAACACACAGTCACTGGATGATGTCATCAGTGATGTCATTTGAGATGTCATCAGTGATGTCATCAGTGATGTCATTGACCATGTCATGAGTGATGTAATATGTGACATCATCAGCAGTGCATTGCGGGCGCGAGTTATAGTTAGCTGAACTAACTATAACGAGGGAATTTCACGGGTTTTGTACGAGTGCAATGTCCAACTAACTATAACTGTCCCTAAAACCTATGGTTTTTCAGTGAATATATATATATATATATATATATAATGCAAATCCAATCTGCTTAAAAAAGCCAATGCAAGGACTGGCTGCAGACACCATCTGAAGGCTTGTATTCATTAATTAAATAAATGTTTTCACTCATAACGCATTTCAGCTGACACATGCGGTGGCCTTGATCACACACAGTTGCAGCACCATTTTCTTCCCCATAAATACAGTGCACGAAATAAACAGTGAAAAAAATACTATTCTTGCGGCAGGTCAGAAAGCAGACTTTTAACTGAAAATATACAATTTCTATATACAAGTCATAAACAATAAATAAACTTATTCTGCAGTTCATTGTTGGGACAAAAATTACCCCACAGTATCGCCTACTTGTGTCCATTAATTCTGCTCAAGGGGCTTTTACACTTTTTCATTCATTAAATCAAAACTACATTTCAATGTAAATTTATTATTTTCAGCAATTTGGATCAGGTAGGCTTTTTAGTGTTTGCCTCACATGCTTTGAGTAAATACAATAAGTATATGAATTAGTTCCAGTAATGTTGCATCCTCTGCTTATATTCTGGGGGAGACGGCAGCAGTAGGAGGAACAGACAGGCCCTTATGTGCTGTAAGATTCTTTTACGTACCTGAAGCATTGTTCTATCCACATATTTAAGGTTTCAACTGCAGGTTAAGGTGTACACTGCATGATCTGTTTTGCAGTTATAGGCTCCACCAATCGTACGGGGTCTAATATGGAATGGAGTCACTTATTCAGTAGTGTTGACTCTTTCTGGCAAGCCTTGCACTTGCTGTACTTGCAAAACCCTTTGGTTGGTTGTAACCACGTATCGTGTGATGTCACCTCAGGGCCTCTTTACTAAGGCATCTCCCATAAAGAATGCTTTCCGAACGTTATGGATGGATTTCTTGGGATCAAAGATTATATCACTGAATCCCATTTTATTAGATGCCAGTGCTTACAAAATATTCTTCTAAGGGCTTTCCCTTAATTGCTGTAAGTTGTAATCAGTCTGATAACTGCACAGGTCCTGTTACCCCATTTCTTGGTATTCTTGCCAAACATATGGGATTCTCTCTTCCTTTGACTAACCATCACCTTAGTTTCTAGCAGATCTCCTGTATACCACAGTTCTCTGACTTTAGTTATCATTTCTTGTTGGCACTTTAATACATCTACTTCACCACTATAAATCCACCTGATTCCTAGCATCTCCCCAAAGGGGATGCTAGCTTTCTAATGCTTTGGATGTAAGCTAGTCGCATGCAATGTTGTGTTACCAGCAGCCTCTTTTCTAAATAATTTAGTTTCAGTGCCACTGCCTTCAACAAAAACTTCTACATCTAAGAAACTGAATTTGGTGTGACTAATTTGACTCCTGAAATGTAGGTTCAAGGAGTTGTTATTGATATCCTTCACAAATAAATTGGCACTCTCTTTGGAGCCCCTCCAAACGACTAACAGGTTATCAATAAATCATGTCCACAGTGTCACATGTTCATTCCATGCAGATTTGTAGTCATTGAGGAGCACCTGTTCCTCCCACCAGCCCATATGCAAACAAGAATAGATGGGGGCAAAACAGGTGTCCATCACTGTGCCCATCAATTGATAGAATACTTCATTGTTAAACATAAGGAATTATTTTCCAGGCACCACTTAATCATTGACAGCAACATTTGGTTATGCTTGTATAAACTCAAAGGCCGACCCTTAAGAAAGTGCTGTACTGCATGCAACCGATCTTGATGACATATGCTACTATGTAATGTGGTATGCCTAATGTCATTAACAAGTAATCATCTTGCGAGGAGATGTCACATATTCTTTTGAGGAAATCCCCTGTGTCTTTAATGTATGACGGAAAGTTCCTAACATGATCTTGCAACAAAAAAAAGGTCAATGTACAATCTCTGCACTCCATCTATGATCAAGTCATTGAACACATCAATTAAATTTCTTGGAGTCACTGGGAGAAATGATGATTTTGGTTTAAAGGGCATATTGACTTCTCCATATACATCTAATTGCATTGTTTCAAATATGTTAGGGATTCAGGGGTGTGGCTTAAGCGCCGACCGCAATGGGCACACATTAGGGAAGCTCCATGAATCACTAACCCTAACCTCCATTAATCCGGCACACACATCCGTCTACGATCTCAGCCGTATGATTGAGTACCCCAGAGGCACCGGCGACATGAAATCCGTGCTGAAAGGATTGAAAGTGGTGGAGCGCAGGGAAGACGAGAGTCGTGGCCTGGGGGATTTGAGGAGCTGCAGGCTCGAGTGTGGGCTGCGCCATGTGTGACGGCAGACTGGAGCTGGCCTCAGAAAGCGTGCAAGGTCAGGCGGCACGACTGCAGCTGCAGCGCAACTTGGGGAGGTGAGCGGGTGCCTCTCGCGGGATTGGCGGTGCCTGTGCCGGAGGGGCAGTCTGCTGCAGGAGCCGGTGCAGTGCACGTGGGCCTGGTCCTCGGCCTGGACTGGCGGAGCTGGTGGCATGAGCGGAGATGGCTGCAGATGATTGTGGCAGGAATGTGCGGCAGAACGGGACACCCGGCGAGGTGAATTAAGCCGAGGTGTGGTGCGCGCATTGGAGCTCGGAGGCAGGGGGCCTGCCATTTTGATCGGGTGAGTCACCAGCAGCAGAGGAAGATTACTCCACTGTCCAAAAACACAGCAAGTGTAGTGGAAGCAATCTAGGACCCCAATGACCTCCTGGTAAATGAGTGAAGTTGGTCTGGGCTCATTCTGGCACAGTGGCAGTGCTAAATAAGTGCAGATTTGTGTGAGAGGCGACAAGGAAGGAAATAGACATTTTGGTATCGGTGGATGTGAGACAGTGGTTGCAGAGGGTCCGTGGGCCGGAATTGAAGCCACAGAGTGGAACACATTGGTGCTCCAGAGAGGGACATACAGAGTACCATTAACATTGGGGCTGGGCCGCGAGAACTTGGGGGTCAGTTCCCTCGCTGAACAGTCTGTGGCTGGCTCGACTTCACAGGGATTAGCCGGTGAATGCGGCAAAGGCTGCTTGCCCAAAGGTACGGACGACGAAGCCTGAGTAAAGGTCCTCATTAACAAACCAGCGGGCAGGAATTGGCGTGACGGCTGGGGAGCGAGCAGAAAGGTCAGGCAAGAGGCCCTATCAGCTGCCACACGTCATACAAAAGGACTCTCGGGGGGACTCCTAGTGGGCCGGGTGGAGCACCACACCCCAGGATCAGACCAAAATAAGAGGGCTCTCACACATTACCAGGATATCGGTGACAATGGCTGACACCAAGGGCCAAAAAGGTACCCTCCAGAGCAAACTGGATAAATTCGCAACCCAGAAATCAGCAACCAAAGGAAATATGACGAATAGGCTGGGATCAGACAATAGAGATCCGACCTTGGAAGATATCATGGACGCCATCTCGGGCGCACGCACGTCATTGGAACATAGAATGGACTCAATCACGACCAAGGTCACATTGATAAGAGCAGACCTACATAAAATGAGCGTAAAAGTCAAGGCCATGGAAGCGGTCACAACGGAATTAAACCGGGACACTAAACAAATGCAGCAGGAAATCAAAGATCTTCAAGCCTCCAGAAAACTGACAGAAAGTAAGCTGGATAACTACGAAGGTCGATCACGTAGAAACAATGTTACAATCATCGGAGTACCCGAAAAATCGGAAGGTCCTACGGCGGACCTCTTTCTTGAAGATCTAATTACTAACCACCTGCAACTCAAGGGCCTGTCAAAATGTTTACAGTGGAAAGAGTGCATAGGATTCCAGGAGGAAGAACAAAACTGGGAGTACCCCCACGGCCACTGTTGGCGAGGCTCCTAAATTTTAGAGACCGAGACATTATACTGCAGAACGCCCGTTCATCCTCCCGGTCAAGTATGAAAATAGCGAAATAACCTTCTTGCCGGACTTTACGACAAATGTTCAGCGGCAAAGACGTTCCTTTCTGGGTATCAAGAAGCAAATCAGAGATAGGGACCTCCAGTATTCAATGCTGTTTCCTGCAAAACTCTGAATTGAGCAGAAGGAAGGACTTGGTTCTTCGACACTACAGAATCAGCAGCAGACTGGCTGGAAGCATGGAGATCAGCAAAAGAGAACAACGACCGACAAGGAAGGGAACTACCTCCGGCAAAGTATTCAGCCTTGTCTGAGAGACCGGCGCGACCGGCTACTGAAGAAAGACCAGTGGAATAACACAGACATCCAGGAGTCATCTGGGCACTGTATCGCCGTCAGACAGAGATGCCCGGAAAACGCTAAGTGACTAAATCGATACTTTCAAATCACTTAGGCTGATTAGTATGTACAATATGCATTGAGGGGAGGCATTGGAGATGCTAATCCACCCCCTCATAATCTACAATTAGTCTAGTGTTGGGGCGACAGGCACTCTGCATAGTTGGGGTCATGGGCAGATCTGCGCCCAGTGTGCAGGGGAGCAGGGAGGGGGATTGTTGGGTTGGGTTTGTTTTAATTTGTAAGTTAGATGACAGAACAACATCGGACAACACGGGGAGTGTGTGGAGAGCGGAAACCAGTGACCACAAACATGGGTTCACCAACAGAGAAAAGTATTAGACTCCTGTCTTGGAACGTTAATGGTCTGGGGGATAAACTTAAGAGAAGTATAGTATTGCAGTTTATCAAAAGGCATTCCCCCGAGGTAGTCCTGCTTCAGGAGACACACTTAATTGGCAACACTTGTAAGGCCCTGACCAGGTGGGCGTACCATTTAGTAGCACACTCAGGTTTCACCACAGGATCCAGGACAGTGGGCATCATGACAAGGCGGTCCTTCCCAATGGCGATCGAACATACCTGGACTGATGCAAAGGGCAGATACGGAGCTGTGTCGGGGAGATGGGAAGGAGCAGCACTCACCATAGTGGCAGTGTACGTTCCCCAGGGACTACATGTTTCGACATTTAAAGACCTGGGAAACATTATGCTAACTTTCCCTGAGGGGTGGCTGCTAGTGGGGGGTGACTTCAATTCTGTCATATTCGGGAGACTTGATCGGCATCCCCCCGAGACATAGGGCCCTCGCAACTGTGGCTCCCCAACTTCCTGGAAGCAATGGGGCTGGTGGACTCGTGGAGCGTCCACCATTCCAGTGAGAGACAATTCACATTCCATTTGGGGGCACACAACAGTCTTTCTCAGATCGACTATATTCTCACTCCAGCGGCCCAAACGGGGAGCATTAAAGAGATCCGACACTTGGCACAGGGCATTTCGGACCATTCGCCCAAATGGTCCCGCGCTGTGATAGGAGAAAGGCAAGTGGGAAGAATAGCACCAATCAATCCCTGGCACCTCTGCATCCCGGCAGTAGAAGAAAGAATCTCAAAAGAAATAGACAAATACTTCCAAGAGAATGAAGGATTGGTGGCGTCTGCCCAGACACTCTGGGAGGCCTTCAAAACAGTTGTGCGTGGACAGGCGATCTCTCAAATTGCGGGGGCACGCAAGGAAAAGGATATGGAGCTGGTCAGACTGGAGGAAGATATTCTGCAACTAGAGGGGGAAACTATGAAAAATGAGGACGATGAGTTGATGTACACATTAAACCTAAAGGGAGAAGAATATAGGAACATGGCCACTGACATGGCCAAAACATTAAGTAGGGATAAATCAGGCAGGTTATGCGAATTGGGAGATAAAGCCGGGAAGCTGTTGGCCTGGCTCGATAAACGGGAATATGCAAACCGCCTTGTCACAGAACTAATAGTAGAGACAGGGGAGGCAATCACAGACACACAGGAAATAGCGGATGAGTTCGCTAACCACAATCGATCAATATTTAAATCCTCCACCTCCCTCCCTGAGGAAGACTCGAGGGTTCTGTTGTCAGACATGACACTCCCGACACTATCAACAGACGATGCTAAGCTACTAGAAAGTGACATCACAGATGATGAGGTTGCGTAGGCAATCAGGGGCCTCCAATCCAGGAAGGCTATGGGCCCAAATGATCTCCCAATTGAACTATACAAACTGAAGCCAAACAGAATCGCCCCCTATCTCAAAGCCATGTTTGAGGAGAGCTGTGAGGTGGGTAGGCTCCCCCAAGACCAGAGAATCGCCATACTGGTATTCATACACAAGGAAGGTAAACCCAAAAATAAATGTTCCTCATATAGACATATCTTGTTATTAAACGCTGAGGCTAAAATACTAGCAAAGTTGCTGGCCACTCGCTTAATCCATCCTGACCAATCAGGTTTTATGCCGCCCAGAAACACATCACTTAACCTAAAGCGATTACATGGGATTATGGGGTGAATAAACACGCTGAGAGAAGATGCAGTGGTGGTATCCTTGGATGCCACTATGGCATTCGACATAATTGAATGGCCCTACCTTTTTGCTGTCCTGGGAAGGTTGGGTTTCGGCTTTAATTTTACTAGTTGGATAAAGCTCCTATATACGGACCCCTGGCACAGGTAGTTGTAAACAATAAAAAATCTGCAGTTTTTGCCCTTAAAAGAGGGACCAGACAGGGCTGTCCTCTGTCCCCACTGCTTTTCGTGTTGACACTGGAGTCCCTCGCTACATGGATTCGGAAAGACCCCATCATACGAGGCTTGAGATGGTCGGAAGACTGGGAGGACCACATCTCCCTTTACGCCGATGATATTTTGCTGTACCTGGCATCGCCTAGGGCCTCACCACACAGGGTCCTAAACATATTTACAAACTTCTGCAAATACTCGGGATGCACTATTAATTGGACTAAGTCGCTGATCTATGTATTGAGGGGGAGGTTCCCTCCCCTGTCTAAGGGATGCACAGTGGCAGAAGCCAAAGACGGCTTCAAACACCTAGGCATATACATTACCACCGATTTCAAGCTGAGCTATGACCGCAATCTCCAGCCCCCGCTGCAGCGGTTAAAAACGATATAGAGCATTGGAGGGCCCTTCCTCTGTCACTGTTGGGTAGAGCCGCACTATTTAAAATGATGTTTTTGCCATGTTTCTTATACGTTTTGCACAATTCCCCCAATCCTGTACCTGCAACATACTTTAAGGCTATAGAAAGTGTGTAGAGAGAGCTACTCTGGGTGGGAGGGAAACCCCGAATATTGTTCCCGAAATTGGTGAGGGGGTGGTATGACGGGGGAGTGGGATTCCCGGACATCAAAAAGTACTACTGGACTGCACACTTAACCGCCATTAATCACTGCACATATCGGCCTTTTGATGACCCAGGGCTCTTACCCGGAGGAAGTTATGTTGGGGCGCTCTACTCCAAGCCCACAAAGCTTCAGCTTACTGGACCCACGGGACACTCTGTCCAGGTGTGGCACACCGCCAATAAGAGTCTGGGCTGGGTGAAGAGAATTACTCAGGCCACACCATTGTGGGATTCGGAACAATTGGGCACGCTATGAAAGACAAGGGGCTTCGATCACCGGGATACTATTGGAATAGCCAGGGTGGGAGAGCAATGGAAGAAAGGAGAGGTGGTATCCTTCTCGTTCCTCCAACAAGACTATGAAATGGCAGATACAGAAAGATTTAGATACTTGCAGGTGAGACATGCCCTACAGGCGCAAATCCCGAGGGGGGAGACTCCCCCAGAGGTCTCGCCGCTGGAGGATAGGCTCCTAGATAGATATATGCCCAAAAAAGTGATATCCCTGACCTACCAGAAGCCAATTAACCACACTCCTGACCCCCTTGCACAACTCCGTGGGAAATGGGAAACAGATATATCGGAACTGGACGAGGATGGATGGCAGGAAGCACTGGCCTCTCCTAAAGATGTTGCAAACTTTTCCAGACTTAAGCTGGTACAATTAAAAATACTCCACAGAATATATTTCACCGGGCCAGCACTGGTCAAGATGGGCTACAGGGAAGATCCTGGGTGTGGGAGGAAATGTCGTTCCTGCATATAATATGGGAGTGCGCCCACATCTGCTGGTAATGGAGGGAGGAGGCTTTGGGGTTGAGGCTGGAACTTGAAGCTAAAAGATGCTTGTTGAATATTTGGGAATCCACACACCTAAATAGCAAAGAAAAAGCATGGGTAACACTGGGTCTGATGGTCGCCAAACGCAATATCGCTAGAATGTGGGGGGTATCTGCGGTGCCAACGGTGAGCGCATGGAAGAAAGACGTGAACTGGTGCATGATAAGGGAAAAAACCATATAGGTAGCCAGGGGATGTCCGAGGAAGTGGTCACAAATATGGGGCAAATGGAATGTATATAGAGGGAACATCTGTGTTCCACCCTTGCTCCCTTCCCCCCACCTCACCTGTTGTACAGGGACTTTAGGACTGAACTAACAAACTCTAGTATGTATAATCAAATGGTGAACAAATATATAATCAAAGTTGAAAAGTCAATCACTCGCATGAATAACCACTGTGATGTTTGAACTCAATAAAACGTTTTACCCAAAAAAATGTAGGGGTTCCATGATGCCTGAAGATTCATTGTCCAGCTTCTTCAATTCTTACATCAGTTGTAGATCTGAAATTTTCAAGTGTTGCTGATCACTATTACTTATAAAAACGTGTAGTTCTTTTTTGCCTTTTATCAAATGAAATTTCATCAATTTTAATTTCTGAATAAATTTGAAAATGTTAATACATGTTTGACTGTAATTTAAAGAGCTTTCAGGGCAATACAAGACAGTGTTTGAAAGATTGATGATCGCTTTTCTATTTGACTCTATTTTCTTTCTCTTCAACGTCTGTGTTTGCTTTGGTTTTGTTGTTGTTGATGAAGTTTCACCGCTTAAGCTTTCTCCGCTTCCTCCTCTGTTGTTTTTGTGTTTTTGACTGTGGTCTCAGTGTTTGCCGCCGATCTACACTTAAAAAGTGCAATCCAGCGATCACCGACAAACTTCCAGCAACAGGGATAGCATCTCCTGCAGAAATAGAACCCTCTTCTGGGTCCATTTCAATTTCCGAACTTAATTCAGGTCCTGTCTCTGTGAATCTACTTTCTTGAAACAACCTATACCCTTCAACTAGCATCTGTCGCTTTAGATTATCAAACTGGTGTGCGAAGGTAAAAATTCGAACTTTTTTGTAGTCCAACTTATCTTGGATGAACTTTTGCACCTTACGTGTGGTCCTCCTCCCAGTTTCTATAATTGTATTTGCTCCAAGGAGGTGGTGGTCCCCAGTGCGTGGGGGTTCTGTGCAGCCCCGGGATATCATTCATTGTTGCCCCGGGGAGGTGGTGTTCCCCGGGGCATATCAAAGCCCCATGAGGAGGGCCCATGTGGCCCCCCTCCATTGCTAGAAAGATGAGGTTGAAGAACCGGGCCTTTGGGCCTGGCGGCGCAGGGCACGCCTGAAATCTTCGGGTTCACCTGCCTTGTTGCACAGAGACACGGAATACCCTGTTGGCGTAGAAAACCAAGTTTATTAGCTGCAGCTAAGCACAGTTGTCCAAGAAGTACATCAAGTAGGTTCTCAGGAGACTGCCACTTGACTCCGTGGCTCACAAGCTTTTATCGTCGAAATACATCTGTACAAACATACACCCATCGCACAAATTTTTAGCCAATCAGGAGAGTTTGAAAACAAGATATTGTGTCACCAGAATGCTCTCTGCTTACATGTTGTGTGTTATCCAGCCCCCAAAGTTAATCAATACTGGTACCCATAGTTCGGTGTTTGCAATGGCAGGACATATCTGTATGCTTCAAGAGGAAGGTTACAAAGTAGGAAAACACAGGGAGAGAATAGCGAAGGCCAGAAGATAAGATATGGCGAGAGGAGAATACTAAAGGCTAACAGATAGTTGATACGGGGATTAGGTAGTCCAGACAAGGATTAGTTAGGCCGGCTGGTGTCTGAGATTGGTTTAAGGACAAGGACGGAGGGGTTTTGACACGTTGCAGTCCAAAAGGGCAGAGACACTTCGCTCATCGAGCAGCCTGTGTAAAGGCAACACAAAAATGGCGGTGACTGTAAGATGGGGTCAAAATTAAAGAACCTCAGACCCTCCTTTTGCCATTACGCAGGCAATACACAAAGACTCACGCTAATCTGAATCAATGTCGATGGTCATGAAGTCGTCAAGCTGTTGCTGCAACATCATCTTCATCTTCATATTATCCGTTTTCTGTGGCATGGGTCTTGGGACACACATAATAGCACAAAGACCACATATTGCGGGGCCACATTGTAAACAAAGGCAACACGAGAAGATGATGACCAAAACTACTCCAACAAAGGTCAATACCTTCCATCCCCATGTGGACAGTAGTTCCCAAAACCATCCCATCAGAGACCAATTTCCTTCGTCCTGGTGGATGGACTCAGCAATGTGGTGCAATTTAGAGATGGCCTGGTGTACTGTAGGGGCGTTATCAGGTATATAAATGCAACAACTCGATCCAATCAATGTACAAACTCCACCACGATCTGCGAGAATGATGTCTAACACCATTCTGTTCTGTAATGTCATAAGGCGATCCGCCTGAAGCTCAGCAGTGATATTACTCAGTGCTCCGACAGTTTCATTTATTGTTGCCTCAACTACCCGAATGAGATGTCTGATATTTCTACTATTGGCCATAGGGCCCCAAAATGGGAGGAATCCTTTAAGGAAGTCACCTCCTTCCTGTCCTGCTGTGTCCTCCAAAGCAATAGCTCCTCTGCCGTACCTTGTCTTGTGATGTCCCGAACGAGCTGAATAAGTTGGAGGGAGGAGAAAAGCCATATAACAAGTCCCTGAGAAATCGGCTGGTAACCATGTATAGGCTCTGTCATGGCAGACGAAATATGTTCCTTGAGATGCTACCAATGGTGGAGACGTTCGGGATGTATAGATATATGTAATATTACAAGTGCTCTTTCCCAATTGAGCCTTAGGATTTTGACCATTGGCTTGGAGACATAGGTGACCTTGGTGGGGTACAGTATATATAGGTCGGGATCCTTTCCTTTTGGCTCTGTCTGTAAGGCTAGTGACATAATGTGTCACATTCCAGTCAATGTATGCTTGTCGCTCGTCGGTGGGGAATTCACTAAATGTTTTATAATGTTTTGACATAGCCACTATTCCCTTTATTAGTGAATTATGACTAACGTCAATTCCATCCCTATACGGACCAACAGGATGTCGATGTTGGTTCTCATAGGCATTGGCAAACATAGAGGTGTAAGCCCAAGCAGATCCTTTTAGGGAGAAGGGTAGAACTAAATATGGCATTCCTTTATCTGTATTATGGGGTAAAAGTCCACAAACCCAACAATCGGTGGTATTGATTACTAATTGATGCTGGTGTAATAGCTGGATGAATGAATTGTTGAGATATTCCATTCTCCTAATTTGTTCATGCCCTGGTAGCGTATAGAATTGGTGTGGGGAAATAGTAGTGCGAAAAGGTATGGGCTGAGAGGTAGATATAGGTACAGATGCTGGCTGCAAAGTGTGCATAACCCAACCCACACAAGCTAATAAAACACATAACAGAGTTAAAACACATAATACTGCGCCACATCTATTAAATAGTAATTTACAATATTTTTCCTTCATTTTGCTTTTTTTATCAATTTCTGATTCACCGGAAGTCATCCCCTAAAGTGTTGCTCGTGGCAATCTTCCTATCTCGCTTAGTTGTGGTTATTGGCCGTCCTATGACACTGCAAGTCCTGCAGACCTAGTGCCACTACTCAGGTCACAAACCAAGTCTCCTACCACGACCCTGCAAAAATGGGATGAGTCCAGTATCACATAAGGAAGAAAATATATACAATTCAAAAATTCAAAAATGCAATCTAAGAAATAAAAAAAATGCAGTTTAGGAATGAAGGGGAGAAAAAATAAAAATAAATTTCAAATGTCTTTGGCCACTCTAGGCCTCAGATTGTATCTATCCTTGTTTGGCACAGTCTGGTCTTGAAAAAGTGTCTCTGGATCAGTTGTATCTATTCTGAGATGCGATGGTACAGCTTCTTGCAAAACATCATCGTCCTCTTTCTCAGTCCGAGTCCATTCTAGGTGTGCATCGCCAAAAGGTACAAACCGGGGAACTCTCTCTCCTTCACAATCACCTATACCTTTGCGGACCCACTGATCAAAAGGCAAAGGCAAGGGTACCCTTTTGCAGTGCACACCATGGATCCAGTTCTTCTTCCCAACGACTTTTACGGCTGTACGTGTTGTCAGCAGGACCTGTCTTGGCTCCCGCCAGCGAGGCTCCAAATTCCTCTTCCTCTGAAAATTCTTAAGGCACACCCAGTCGCCAGGTTGGAGGGTGTGCCCAGGATCCGAGGAAGCCTGTGGCAAGGTGTCTTGTACCTGCTGATGGAGAACACGCAATTTAGTGGTGAGGTCATGCAAATAGTCAATTAACATTGGGTATTCTATGTCAGAGTACTTCTTGGGTCTAGGGACACCCCAGACATTAGCCGGGCGTCCGAACACAATCTCATATGGGCTAAGTCCCACACGAGAATGAACAGTTGTTCGAGTTGACAAGAGGGCTAGAGGTAAGGCGTCGGGCCAGGCAAGACCTGTGCTGGCTTGTATCTTTGCAAGTTTAAGCTTGAGAGTGCCATTATAGCACTCTACCAAACCCGCTGACTGAGGGTGGTTTGCCGCGTGGAATTTTTGCTTAATCCCAAGACCTGCACATACTTTCTGCATGATTTGACCCACAAATTCACTTCCATTGTCACTCCAGACAATTCGAGGTAAACCAAACCTCGGGAAGAATTCTTTCAGAAGGACCTTAGCTGTAGACAAGGCAGTATTATCCTTTAGGGGGTAGGCCTCTATCCATCTGGAAAAGGCACATACCACCACAAGGACATACTTTAGGTTTCTGCATCTCTCCATATGAATGTAGTCTATCTGCACTACCTCAAAAGGATACGTTGGGGGAGCAAAATGGCCTGCTGGGGTTGGTGTCCCTCTTCCTGGGTTGTGCATCAAACAAACAATGCAATGTTTAACAAGATTGTCTGCACATTTAGGAATCCCTGCATTCTGCCATACCGGAGCCAAAAGCTTGCATATTCCTTTCGCACTGATGTGGGCTGGACCATGGGCCATAGTCACTACTGGAAGTACATAGGCGTCTGGTAACAGCCAACGTTGGTGTTCTGACAATTCTATCCAACATCCTGTCGCATCCAACATTCCCGTACTATCTCTCCACTTACTCAATTCTTTCTCTGTAGCCTCTTCCTGAATCATTTTCACACTTTCTATTGTGTCCTCACACATTCCTCCTTGACTGACCCATCTAGCAGGTCCAGCAACATACATATGACTCGTCACATCTCTCGCCGTCTCTTTCGCTATCTGATCCGCAAAAGCGTTTCCTTCACCCACATCATCAGTGACCCTTTTATGCGCACTACACTTCACAATTGCTATCTGAGTGGGTAAAGCAAGTGATTCCAAAAGGTCATTCACTAACTGACCATGCTGTATTTTAGTACCATGTGAGGTAAAGAATCCTCTTTCCCTCCAAAGGCGGCCAAAACTGTGGGCCACCCCAAATGCATATTGGCTGTCGGTGAACACATTCACTCTCTTCCCTTCGGCCAATACACAAGCTCTAGTCAGAGCTATCAATTCAGCTGCTTGGGCTGAATTCTGCCTAATGCGTGCTGTCTCCACAATCGTATGCAAAGTGGTAACAGCATAGGCTGCAGTCGTTTCACCATTGGGGAGCTTAAAACACGAACCATCCACCCATAGGATCCCATCCGGGTCCAGGAGCGGCGTATCTTTTAAATCAATCCTACCCTTTGTCTCCTCCTCTGTACGGAGAAAACAATCATGTTGCTCTTGAATGTCTTTCTCTACTGGGATTGGTAACAATGTAGCTGGATTTAGGGTATTACATCGCTTGATGTGCACGTGACTAGCCAAGAGCGTCAGCTCATACCCCGATAAACGGGCGCTCGTAAGATGCTGGGTTTTTGTCCTGTTTAAAAGTGTATCCACTGCATGTGGCACCATGACAATAAGCGTATTGTCTAGCACCAATCCAGCAGATTGGCGAATAGAAACTGCTGCTGCTGCTGTAGCTTTCAGACAACTAGGTAATGCTTTAGCTACAGGGTCTAACGTAGCCGAAAAATAAGCACACGGGCGTTGTTTGTCACCAAATTGTTGTGTCAAAACTGACAACGCGCAACCTTCTCTCTCGTGCACATAAAGTGTGAAAGGTTTGCTGTAATCCGGAGTACCCAAAACAGGAGCAGAACACAAGGAAGTACGCAAATCAGTAAAACTTTTCTGGCATTCCTCTGTCCAAGGAAGAGGTTGGGGGGTATCTTTAAGGGTAAGTGCTAACAAAGGTTTTGCTAACAAAGAAAAATTCGGAATCCATTGTCTGCAGTAAGAGGTAATACCTAAAAGGCACGCACCTCTCTCTGTGTGCATGGTACAGACATTTGTGCAATTGATTGGATTCTTTCTGGAGTCAACCGCCGTCCCTCCTTCGACAAGAGATGACCTAAGTAGGTAACCTCTTGGCGACAATATTGTAATTTAGAGGGTGAAACCTTATGATGAAGGTCAGACAAGTGATGCAACAGTGAAACAGTAACTCGTTTACAAATTTCCTCAGAATCAGCAGCAACTAGCAGATCATCTACGTACTGAATAAGGGTGGCACCTGGAGGCAAAGTGAAAGCATCGAGCTGAGTTTTCAAAGCCTGACTATAAATGGAGGGACTTTCACAATAGCCTTGAGGTGCGCGCTTGAACCGGAAGCTTCGGCCTCCCAAAGAGAAGCCAAAATATCCCTACTTTCCTCAGCAATGGGAATGCTAAAGAAAGCATTCTTAAGGTCAATGACCGAAAACCAGGCAGCTGAGGCAGGTATCATTGTCAATAAAGCAGTGATATCTGGGACGACAGGAAACTGGGGTACAACGATCTTGTTGACCTCCCGGAGATCGATTACAAAACGATAAACCGGTGGCTGGGAAGAGTCAGTACGTTTAAGGACAGGCAGAACAGGACTATTGCACACATTTCCTCTAGTCTCTTCAACCACACCTTTCTCAACCAAATCATAAATGATAGCCATCAGCGCTCTCTCACCATCACTCGAAATTCTATACTGAGGAATGCGAGGTAACCTAACATTGGACTTGAGGGTGACAACATAGGGTGGAATCTGCAAGAGACCAACATCATTGGGGCCTGTAGCCCAAAGAGTATTAGGCAGGGAACGTAATTCAGAAGGGAGTTGGTCTCTAGACAAATATGTCGGGAAATTAATCTCTTGCCCAAAGTAAGATGTACACCAGAAGGAGAACAATGCAGTGTCGCATACAATCTCTTTAACAAGTCCAACCCCAACAAATTCTCACCACAACCAGTTGTCAAAATAAGAGGAGCCTCCAAATCATAAGGGCCAATGGAGATAGGTAAAAGACAAGAAACTGGGTTACGAACCGGGCGCCAGAAAATCCTACAGAAACATTTGTTAAGCCAGACAAAGGTGCCCCAGGGAGTTTAGAGTGGATGATAGAACTCTTCGTTGCACCAGTATCCAAGAGAAATGGTTCTGATACACCAAGCGCAACGACATCAACATAAGGCCCATTTTGGTCCACTGGAACTGAAATGACTCCCTCACTTTGTCCACGGCTGTCCTAGCTAGAGAAACCCTGATTCTCATCTTCCATATAATAATCGTCATTATAATAATGGGCAGACTGAGTATTTTGCTGATCAAAATAATTCATGGAATTTTGCGGCGGAAAGGAACGTTGATCCTGGGACATGGTACTTCGCCCCCTCCCCTAGGTGTTGACTGGAAGCCACCTCGGCCTCGCGGCCCAGGCGTACCACCAGCACGCTGCAATAATATCGGGCAATTATTCTTGAAGTGACCTTCTTCCTTACAATAGGCACATTGATTAGGACCCAGTGGAGGCCGTGGAACAAAAGGCTCAGGTTTCTGAAACACCTTCTGAAACTGGGGAGTCGGCTGAAACTGGCGCTGAGCAGGACGAGGAGGATAAGCCTGTTGTAAAAGAGCCTTCGTCTTTAAATCTTTAGTCTTTTTATCCAATTTGTCCTTCTCCTCCTTATCCCTATTTTCGTAATATTGGGCAGTAGCCAATATCTGGGCTGAAGAAGAAACAGCCCATGAACTTTCGGAATCCTTTAATTTATTAGAGAGCTCGGGAAGCAAATTAAATACAAATTTATCTACGAACAATCGCTGTCCCCCTCTGTGCTCATATCCTGACCACTGTGATCAAGAAACGTTCCTTCAAAACGAGTGAAGAAGTCAGAGACACTCTCATCCTTCTTCTGCTTACAGGCAGCTAACTTATCCCAATTAACTCGCAGAGCGGGCATCATAGTTTTCATTAAGGTAATTATTCTACCAGGAAGTTCTGCAATTAAATTATCGGGTTTAGCACCACCCACTTGGAGCCCATCAGCAGCCAGTATAGCATTCCAATCACCTCCTAATTCTTGGGCGTGGTCCTCTTTCCGAATCCTAGCCCACAATGGTTGTGGGACAACATTTCCCATTAACATATCTATGTCAGCCAAATTCATAATACAAGCGTCAACAGTCTGAGATAATTCCTTGTAGTAACCAGCAGGGTTTTTACGGGGGTCAGGTAAAGACTGTTTAAGGGCCAGCACCTCAGATCTCTTCCAAGGTACATGTACCCATATACGTTGGAAGTGAGCCGGTATAAGTGGATTATTACCCTGGGCTGCAACCTCTTCTCTCCATACTGGGGGAACCTCTCGCATAGGATAGTGTTTCAGTTTGCGCCTAACAGAAGGATCAGGTTCAGACAAAGACCGGGAAAAGAACATTGATCTAAAAGTAATAAGTGTCCGTATAGCATTCTCAACCTCAGGACCCACAATAATTCCTTTATCAAAATCAGTCCTAATATCCAGCAAACCCTTGGGAGCTAAACCCAATCCCGTGGCCTCCCATTCCTGACCTAGGATTTCACACATGGCATTGAAAACGAATCTTTGTACAGGGGCATCCCACTGTTCAAAAGTATCCATGATATCTCGAACAGTATATTCGAGATCACTCAGGATCCACCTGCGAGCAAGACCCATGAACGTATCTCGTTCTTGGGAGTCAGAAAGTAAACTACGGGTCTGCCTACGGGGAAGAACAGGAGTCAGACTTACTGACCCAAAGAGAGGAGAAAAGAGACCAGAAACAGTCTCAACCATCCGCTGACGGATAGAAGGGGAAGTTGACAGAAAAACAGGAGATAATGTATGAGACGGAGTAGGAGAAGAGGCAACAGGTAGAGCGGAGGTCGAAGGCAAAGAAGACTGAGGCAAAGAAGTCGGAGGCAGAGGAGCTGGAAACAAGGGAGCTGAAGGCAAAGGAAATGGCGGGAGTGGCAGTGCCACAAAGGGCTGTGTTGGAGGTGCAGGAGCTGGAGCTGGTGGGAGAATAACAGGTTGTTGGACGGGTAACAAAAGCGGGGGTGCATTAGCGCCTTGTACATAGGGCGGGGGCGATCGTAATAAGTGAGACATTAAAGGATCCTTCTCAGGATCAGCATCGCGATTTGGGGAAGAAGTTGGCAGCACTGGGTAACATTTGTCAATCGCCATGTGATGTTGCCTATCTAAGATCTCTATCGCATGATCTATTTCATTATTTTTAAACTGTTGGGCAGCCTGTATGACAGTGATATCTTTTTCTTTCCTATCTCTTTTTGCCTGTTTAATTTCTTTCTGTTTGGCTTCCTTGCGCCAAAGGCGAAAAGAGTCAAACATAGCCGGCCGGGCTTTTCTTTTAAACAAAGTAGCTTCTAAATTGTCTAAAATATCAGGCTCAAAACTACCATTATGTGGCCACTGTAAAACACCATCTTTCTTCGTATAGCGGACCCATATTTCATTAAAGGTGATGGGGCCTATACCATGTTTAGAGTAAAGCTCATAAGTAGGAGTTCCAGCCGGAGGAATTGGACAAGAGTCCTCCAGTCGGGAGTCCATATCGCAACAAAAACAACACCATTTTTTAAACTTACTGAAACCAGGCATCGTTACTTTCACTGGCTTCCTACAAACAACAAGGGGCTAATCAAAACAGCACAAACGTACTCACCCCTTGGCTTCGACAATTGCAATTTTCGAATCTAAGAACCCAAAAACAAACAAAAAGGAGTGGGAGCTACCCACCAGTACTTAACAAATGTCTTCTTCACGCCAACAGAGGTCCGTCTAACGTCTCGCAATACCAGTCATCACCAAAAGAGGGACCAAGGCAGGGCAGCAGTCAGGGCAGCAGGCACCAGCAGCCGTGGGAAAGGAGAAGCCACACTTCAAAAGACCATCGGCCCACTCTTCGACATACAGGGGTCGCTGGTGTGGGGGCGCCTCCTCTGGAATTTTCCTGCGGGGCTCCTCACGATCCTTGGGCTCAACCGCTACCTCTGAAGCCGCCCCACGTTGGGCGCCAATTGAAGAACCGGGCCTTTGGGCCTGGCGGCGCAGGGCACGCCTGAAATCTTCGGGTTCACCTGCCTTGTTGCACAGAGACACGCAATACCCTGTTGGCGTAGAAAACCAAGTTTATTAGCTGCAGCTAAGCACAGTTGTCCAAGAAGTACATCAAGAAGGTTCTCAGGAGACTGCCACTTGACTCCGTGGCTCACAAGCTTTTATCGTCGAAATACATCTGTACAAACATACACCCATCGCACAAATTTTTAGCCAATCAGGAGAGTTTGAAAACAAGATATTGTGTCACCAGAATGCTCTCTGCTTACATGTTGTGTGTTATCCAGCCCCCAAAGTTAATCAATACTGGTACCCATAGTTCGGTGTTTGCAATGGCAGGACATATCTGTATGCTTCAAGAGGAAGGTTACAAAGTAGGAAAACACAGGGAGAGAATAGCGAAGGCCAGAAGATAAGATATGGCGAGAGGAGAATACTAAAGGCTAACAGATAGTTGATACGGGGATTAGGTAGTCCAGACAAGGATTAGTTAGGCCGGCTGGTGTCTGAGATTGGTTTAAGGACAAGGACGGAGGGGGTTTTTGACACGTTGCAGTCCAAAAGGGCAGAGACACTTCGCTCATCGAGCAGCCTGTGTAAAGGCAACACAAAAATGGCGGTGACTGTAAGATGGGGTCAAAATTAAAGAACCTCAAGGTGGTGATCCCTGGGACACTTAGGAGCAGGGAGAGGGGGTCCGTGCGCCCCCATCTAATATTGAAATAAAGTCCCGGGTAGGTGGTGATCCCTGAGGCTAAAAACAGCCCTAGGATGGGGCTGAAAGGCAGCACCCTGTCTGTCAAAGCAATGCTTTCATCTGTTTACAGAGAAACAGATGAAAACTCTGCATGCTGGAGCTGTTTCATCGGAGTTATATCTGCTTTTTCTCGGTGGGAGCTGTCAGCTTCCCCCAAGCAAAAGCAAACAGTTATGTCCTGGGGGTAGGCATTCCTGGACATAGAAGGAGTCTGTCCTGGGTGGTAGCGGTCCCCAGGGCCATCCATGGCTCCACGAGGGGGCCACTCAGTCCTCCTCAACATACAACATAGCCCCACGGAGGTGGTGGACCCCCTACATTAATGTATCTCAGCCCTGGGGAGGTGGCAGTCCCCGGCACTTCAGGGGGGCCATGTGGCCCCCCTTATTTTTGATAAATTGCCCTGGGAAGGTGGTGTTGGTCCCCGGGGCTAGGGTGGGCCACAGGGACCCCCATGCATTCATTTGTTATTTAGCTGCAAGAGGTGGTGGTCCCAAGGGCTGCCGGGGAGGCCGGACAGCCCCCTGCTTTAATTTAAATTCAGCCCCGTAGAGGTGGCGGTCCCCGGGAATGCAGGGGAGCCACGCAGGTCCCCCGCAATATTCTACATATGCCCGGGGAGGTCGCAGTCCCCAGGGCTGCAGACGGGCCAATTAGACTCGCTCACACACATATTACAAAGTGCCCCTGGGAGGTGGCGGGCCACAGGGCAGCAGGGTGGGGCGCGCAAGCCCCATCACATTTTTTTACATATGCCCGGGGAGGTGGCGGTCACCAGGGCTGTGGGCGGGCCCAGTGGGCTCGCCCACACACATATTACCAAGTGTTATGGGGAGGTGGTGGTACCCAGGGCTGCGGGGGGCTGTGCGGTCCCCTCACATTCATTTAATTATGCCCTGGGGAGATGGCGGTCCCCGGGACTGCGGGCGAGCCCAATGGGCCCACCTGCATACATAATAAGAAGTGCCCTGGGGAGGTGGTGGTCCTCTGGCAGCAAGAATAACAACTGCAAGCTCTCCTCACCTCTCGACACCCATGGTCCTTTCACCTGCCGACACTGTTGCCACTCCTTCCACATCGTCAAAACCCAGGACCCACCCGAGCCAACCAACAACATCCCCACCCCAGCACAAAGCCTGCATTGCATCCTCCTCAACGTCCGCTCCCTCCACAGAGACGCCACGGAAATCTGGGACCTCCTCAACAGCACAGCTCCCGACGTCACCTTTCTCACCAAAACCTGGACAAGCGCCACCTCAGGACCTGACATTGCTATTGCCATCCCCGAAGGATACAAAATCACCTGGCAGGAATGCCCAAACCGCCTGGGAGGCGGCATCACCATCGCCCACAAGGCCACCCTCCGCCTAAGCACCAACACCGACGGACCTACGGATATCATGGAACACCTCCACTTCAAGATACAGGTCAACCTGACCACCACCCTACGTCAAAGGATTCAATCAGATCATACCAGCAGGACTAACGCACACAGCAGGACACACCCTCGACTGTATCTTCACAGCAGGAAACTCCATCTCCTTCAGCCTCACCTCCAAACTCCCATGGGCAGACCACAGCTGCGTCCACTTCACCTACAGAGTGAACATCCCCCGCATATGCCCACCCCAGCTCCAACGCCGGAACTGGAACAAGATCTCCGACGAGCAGCTCACTGCCACCCTCAGCGGCTCCACTCCCACCACTTCAGACAACGACCCCACCACCACCACCTGTACCCTACACAAGTGGATCACCGCCTGCGCCAACACATTCGCCCCCTCAAGAAATCCTCCAACCCTCACGCCAAGAAGGCCAGCTGGTTCTCCACCGAACTCTGAGAATCCAGACAAACCTGCAGACATCTCAAAAAACTATGGAGGAACTCCAAAACCCCAGCGAACCTTGACAACTACAAAACAGCCACCACTGCCCACCACAAACTCATCAGACACTCAAGGAAGAAAGCAATCCAGGACAGAATCTCCACCAACGCACACAACAGTAAGGAACTCTTCTGGATCATCAAAGAATTTGCACAACCCAACAGCCAGTCCACCGACATCCCACCCTCCCAGGACCTCTGCAACAAACTCAGCGCCTTTTTCCATCACAAAATCAAGACGATATACGACAACTCCGACAACAACCTCCACAAGGAACCCACACTCACCGCCTCCTGCACCACACAGCCAACACTAGACATCTGGACTGCCCTCAGCATTGAAGACACCCTGAAGACCATGAGGACCACCCACTCCGGGTCCCCCACGGACCCCTGTCCCCCCCACATCTACCACAGAGCCGCCGACACCCTCGCCCCAAAGCTACAAAGTATCATCAACCCATCCTTTGAGACCGCCTCCTTGCCTGATGACTGGAAACACGACGAGATCAACCCTCTCCTAAAGAAACGCTCGGCGGACCCCTCCAACCTTAAGAACTTCAGACCAATCTCCCTACTTCCCTATCTGGTGAAAGTCATTGAAAAAGCTGTTAACAGCCAACTCACTCCTTCATCGATGAGAACAACATTCTCGACATCTCCCAATCAGGCTTCAGGAAGAACCACAGCAGAGAGCCCACCCTCATCGCCACGACAGATGACATCCGCTCCCTCCTCGACAGAGGAGAGACTGTGGCCCTCATCCTCCTGGACCTCTCTGTGGCCTTCGACACAGTCTCACACCGCACCCTAGCCTACAGACTCCACAATGCAGGAATCCAGAACAAAGCCCTCAACTGGATCCACTCATTCCTCTCCGGCAGAACGCAGCGGGTCAGACTCCCTCCCTTCATCTCGGAGCCCACGCCAACCTCCTGCGGAGTCCCCCAAGGATCCTCCATCAGCCCCACCCTGTTCAACGTCTACATGGCCCCTCTCGCTTCCATCGTCAGAGCACACAGACTCAACATCGTATCGTACTCAGACGACACACAAATCATCCTCTCACTATCCAACGAACCCAACATCTCGAAACACAACTTTCAAGAAGGAATGGAAGCAGTCGCAAGGTGGATGAAGAACAGCTGACTACAACTGAACACAGGCAAACCGAAGTACTCATCATAGGCCCTCATCCCGATGCCTGGAACAACACCAGTTGGCCCTCCGCCCTCGGATCCACCCCCACTCACGGACAACGCACGCAACCTCGGAATCATCCTGGACTCCGAAATCAAAATTGGACCGCCAGATCAATGCCGTCACCACTTCCTGTTTTCACACCCTCCGTCTCCTACGTAAGACTTTCAACTGGATCCCCCTCGAATACAGGAAAACCGTCACCCACACCCTCATCAGCAGCAGACTGGACTACGGCAACGCACTCTATGCCGGGATCAACAAGAACCTCACCCGCCGGCTCCAGAACATCCAGAACGCCGCCTCCAGACTAGTCCTTAACCTACCGCGCCCCTGCCTCATCACCCAACACCTACATGCACTAAACTGGCTCCCCATCGAGAAGAGAATCACCTTCAAGCTTCTCACCCACGCCCACAAACCGCTCCACAACACTGGCCCTGCCTACATCAACCAACGCCTCTCGTTCCACGTACCCCAAAGATCCCTCCGCTCAGCCCAGCTTTCCCTTGCAACGGTACCACGCATCAAGAAGACCAGAACGGGAGGTCGTTCCTTGTCCTTCCTCGCATCCAAGGCATGGAACACCCTCCCTCTCCACCTCCGCCAGACACCAACTCTCTCCAAGTTCCTGAAAGACCTCAAGACCTGGCTCTTCGACGAATCACCATAATGGTCCGGCACCACACGTACCCTGATGGGCCATGGTAAGCCTCTGAACCCCTTGGCCCTCGCATGATACTCCACGAGTGCTTAGGAGCCACGCCCTCCCCTTCCCCGAGCGGCTTGAGACCCTTCCGGGTGAGTAGCTGCGCTTAACAAAAACATTGATTTTGATTGATTGATTATAGGAGGGGCCTGTGTTCCCCCCTCCTATTTTTATGATATGCCCCCCGGACCTGGCCTAACTGGGGGTTATTTAAAAGCAAGTGCGGAGTACGCACTTTAAAAAAAAAAATGGTCACAAATAATTGTTTTTAAGAAAAATACTTTTTGGGCTTGTTGGGGTCTCTCTGGGACCTATGAACTAACTTTATGGGGTCATGGTATTCCTACTCTACAAGCTCGTCTTTTTTCATGAATAGTTGTGATGTCACCGTGAAATAACACAGATGTCACTAACTTTTTCTTCTTAAATTTCTCAAAAACTACTGAACGGATTTACACAAAAAGCACAATCTGTGTAACCAAATCTACCTTTCCACCAAATTTGGTGTAATTCCGTCCATCAGTTCGGGCTGTAATCATGTTGACAGGTCCTATGGGAATTAACATTGCAAATGCACCCTTTTTAAACCCCATTTTTATCAGACCCCACTTCACGAATCGCCCTGAAACATTCTGTGCACAGCAAGAATCAGTGTGCCATTTTTTGGGGAACATTTTGTGAAGAATCCGCAAACGGCTCCAAAGTTACAGGCAAGTCAAAAAATACTATTCCTATGGAAACATTGTCCTAACTATAACTACCTACTGGCGACTGCCAGTAGGTGTAATATATATATTATAGACTGAGAGGGAGAGAGAGAGAGAAATGTGCTGCTCCAATTTAGGAAAGAGTTGAAGACAACGCTTAAAAGAACACCTTTCATAATGCATTAAGAGTTCACTAAGCAGCTACATCTCTTATCACTTACTTGTGGACTTTATGCTTGTCTTTGATCCTGCACAGTGCTCCGTTTCTTTTTGGATAGATTCATGCCATAGAAAAAGCACATACATGCATTTGAAATGCTTGGGAACTTTTGCTCTCTTCTACAGCAACAGCTGCTTAACTGAATTACACCAAACTTGACATGTTAAAAGAACATTGTTCAGACTTGGTCCTATTTTTAGTTTGATTTGAATCAGTTTATTACTTTTTAAAATATCTGTATTCCAGAAAGGTGCAGGTTCGATTCACTGGGCTACTTTGATATATCTGTGTCATTAGGCTTGTTGGCTGTTCACAAAATCGCAGTCTTTTTTGGTTGTAACTATTATATCAATTTAACTGAATATTTTTAGTTTTTCTTTTTTTTATATATAAAACACATTATGTTGTTTTTTTGTTATGGTTACATTGTTCGCTGGACGATCACCTATGAATGATCTGTGGCTGCCAGCAAAAGACACAGGATGTGGTGTTTGGCCATGGCCAGTCCGGATTATGTCAAACCCTGTGCCCAATGGAATTGGCTTTTGACATTTTGCTGCTCCCAGTACTCCTTCCTCTTGATTTTTGGGCATAGGGTGTGATAGTTGCCTGTCTTTCAGCTATGGTACAGCAGGTTTTAAGCATAGGATGTAGAGTTTGGCTATGCCCAGCTCCCAGTGTTCTTGTCCCAGGAACCTGTAACATATTGACTTTGGACATGTGTAGCCAGGCATTAGGTGCAGGACATGTGCAGACAGATTCTAACCACAGGTTATGGCTTTCTCTCATGCCCTTCACGCTGCAACCCTATCCCATATCCCAATGTACATGCCATTCAGCAGCACCAGAACTCTCCTGACCGAGAGTCTGCTGAACTGGGTCTTAGAACATGTGCAGCAAGACCCTCTGTGCAGGGCACAACCTTTAAGCATGCCATACACACGATGCCTAGTGCTTTCATAGCCCAATAGGAACAGCCTTCAGCAATGTGCAGTGTTCTTTAAGTGCATGGTATGGCCTTCATTCACACCTTTCAGTCGATTATTTTTGTTCTGAGCTTTTTGACCTCTGGATTAGGTGAATGTTGCTAATTCAGCCTCAATTATATGTGTTAAGGTTTAAAAAGACAACTGTTTTTAACCTAACATTCGTATAGATAACATTTTTGTTAAACAACTGTTTATTTGTGCAAATAATTAGTGAATTTCTAGAATGTTTATATATGGTGCGTCAGAGTGAAGTAAATCATTTTACCCCCGGGTGCCCAAAATGTAATGCACTTTTTGAAGAGTAACTGTTTTAAATGTCAGACATGGATTAAAGTCCTTTTTTGATAACATTTGACTGGATCATGCTATCAAAACCACGTTTGAAGCATATAGATAATCCAAAATTAGAATCAAATGTATGTAGAGATTTTGAATGCCTATAGGAGTGGACGCATGTATGAATTATTAAATATGGTTTGCTTGAATCTCAGCTTCAATCTTTAATGAGAGACCATTCACACTCTTGGCTTAATTCCTGCCCTTTACACTTAACCTCCCTTATCGCTAAAAGAGCAACCACCTGTAAAAAGAGAGGCAAAATGAGTTTCAAGGCTTCCAGCTCAGATCAACTAGTGAAAAGTGCTTGTGGTGAACTATCGATTTGCACTGGATATTTGCAGGCAAAAGCTGCATGTTTATGAAATCAATAGGAGTCTGGAGATAGAGATTTTCCTTGAAACTTCATGAAAGTAACTGGGCCAGCCTTTGAAGTGTTTCAGAGAAAGACAGAGTTCTACAGAGGTGAATAAAGATTTTTACCATTTTAGATTTCTATGGTAAGTACGTTTTTGCCTGAAAATATAGGCCAAGAACAGGAACTGGAAAATATTGCTGAGAAAGACTAGATGAAAATGCCTGGCAATTTTGATTTGATTCACTTAGAGATCATTGAGCCTGGGATTATCCCTTAATTTGCCATTCCTGACCCACTCCCAAACCAATGAAGACAGAAACAGTGACCCACTCACACATTGAAGATTTTCTTGATTGTCTGACAGAAGCATTGGGAGCAGTTTGCCTTTAGCGTTGTCTTAGCCTGGGCACCAGAAAGCTGGTTTGAGGGCTAGCTACTCTCATCTCTAAATGAACCTAAGGATGGAGATGTTCAGATCCTGACAATGACCCCTGTTTGTACTTACATAACATCTATCCTGTGGATGAAGAGCAAAGGGCACCCTTGAATAGAAATAGAAAAATCTATGGCTCAGTGACAACTGGCCATGTCTCAGCCTTCTTTTGTGAAACATTTATGCTGTGCTTGTGCAGTATAGTGTGTTATGTGGACAAATTGATTTTGTGCAGCTGCAGAGAAATCCAAAAGAAGAAGCTGGAACTAGCCATTTTGGTGTGAATGTGCACTATACTAGTGAGTAGCATTCCTTCAACTTGTATCTTGGGACTGGAGGCTAAGGAATCAGTCCTACATGTTTGTAGACTTTTGGAATCAGGAAACCTAAAGTTTCCTCGCTGGAGGACCAAGAGAAGGTGTCAAGCGTACCTGAGAAAGATCCAGCTTCTGTGACATCTTTTTAAAATTTCGGGGTGGGAAGCTGCCCCTAGAACTGGTTATGAGTGACCACAGAGGAGGGGCCACTTATTACCCTGGCTATACCTCTGGTTGGACCCACAGGCTCTACACAAAGGGGAAGGGTTTCTCCATATTAGATTTAGTATGTGAGGGACACTGTGGGATTATTTGAAATATGGCACATGGGAACTAGTGCAAAAGTGGGCAGGGTTACCCCTGGGAACTTTTACCCTATTGGTTAGGGAGGGGCCAGGAGTCACTCTTACACACATGCTCACGCCAGGCATAAATGTGGAACCCCAAGGCACATTCCCGGTAGAAGAACAGTGGAAGGACTTTACTTGCTGTTTGAAATCTGTGGGGAGACCCGAAGGCCTGGACCTGCTCTCCCTTTTACAATGGAAAAAAAAGTTGAATCAAAGACTAAGCAAAGTGATCTCCTGTGTAAGCAGCAGGGCCACAACATGCTACACGCAGCCTTCTCCTGAAGTGCCCAGCTGACCATTACCAACTGGACTTGACCAGGACCCTACTGGTGACCTCTACTGATGTGAGTGATGCCCCCCAGGTACTGTCCTTGAGGTCCTGGGACCCTTGGCTGTGTCTAACTGGACTTCTTCTACCACTCTTGAAAACCTGGGGCTTGGAAACAGTTTGGACTTTAACACCTCTGGAGGACTTGGGCAAACCTGTCAAGCTGATCTGCCTGAGTCGTGACCTCCCTGGGCTGAAGAAACAGGTTTACCCTGCTCAGAGCATCTCTGCAGCAGCAAATCCATTTCAGCAGGACTGCGGCAAGGAGGTATCCGGCCTTGTGGAGCCCTCGTTGGACACAACCCTCAGCCTTGCCCTGCTGAGTGTATCTGAGCTCCAAAAGAGAGACTAAGGGGCCGAATCCGATTCGGGCCAGAAAAAATACCGACCGACTCGGTACGGGATCATAGTCCGACCGACACGTACCGGCGTTGCCCGACCTGGGAAGTACGATGAAATGCATGTGAATCACGACCAACTCGTACGGAACTCAAGGCGAACGACGGACCCGGACGGAAACAAGCTATCCGGCCGGGAAACCACGCGAATCGAACCGACCGACACGCACCAGGAATCAACCCGAACGAAACGTACCCGCGAACTCCGACCCGCGCAGTACGATGCAATAAGTGCAAAAGCAGACCGATTCGCACGGAGCCCAAGCCGTACGACCGACACGCATACAAAACCCAGCCGACCAAACACAATACTCCGCGACCGACGCGTACGCCGCATATGAAACTGAGCTGAAACACAGCGGGAACGACTCGGAGAGGCGCGCACGAGATAACTGCAACGTCCTACTCGGTCAGAAGAACGACTCCTACATGCACAATAATCACAAATGAAAAAATACAAAAAAAGAGGGCCAAACAAGCAATGACAAAGCCAATAAATACAGGGGGGAAATGGAACAAGAACACACCCCCAACTCCACCTACATAAAGGCCACAAATCCCTACCATGATCCTTTGCAAATTCCACTGACCTGCCAGCACAGAACACCAGCAGACAGCAGACACACACACAGCTCATCCAACACAAAAGCCACACACCATTAGCACCTCAACAAATAGCACCCTCACACACACACAGCAAAACCTACACACACACACCCTCACCTGCACACACACACACATCAATCACCACCACCACCCATCACCATGCCCCTAAAGAAGAATCCAAAGTTCCTAGATAGTGAATTGGAAGTCATGGTAGATGAGATCCTGAGGGTAGAGCCACAGTTGTTTGGCACATTGGTCCAACAGACCCCCATGGCACAGAAAACCAAGATGTGGGCGAGGATCGTCGACAGGGTGAACGCACAATCACCATGTTTGCGCACAAAGGAAGACATCCAGAACAGGTGGTATGATGTGCGCAGGAGGGTCAGGGACCTACTGAAGAAGGATTACCTCCTGAGCCAGCACACCGGCAGTGGCCCTCCTGCCAAACCAGTATACCTCAGGCCCTGGGAGGAGAAGGTGCGGGCCATCCTACCACCAGTGAGCGTATATGGACTAACAAACATCCCAGAGTCTGGTGAGTACACAACTAATATACACAATATTGTGTGCCAATACACACACATCACTGTCAAGGGGATAGTCAAACCATGCACCCCTAGCAAATCAACAGCAACTAAAAGATAATCATCCCAAGAAGTGTATGTCAGTCAGATAAACACAATACATGCCATGTCATAGTGATATGTAACTGTGTCATGACATGTGCAAACCCAATACCAAATAGAGCTAGGCAGTGGCACAAATCTAACTAACAAACACTGTCAGATATTTAGCCACCACTAGAACACCACCTCACAGGGAAGCTCACAGAAAGGAAGGAATCCTGTGTATGCTGGTGAAGTCAGTGTAGCCAAGAGCATGATGGGACTCGTAGTAACAGATAATGGGCAGCCTCACATTTGGACCATCAACACCACTCTGAACCATGCTCACAACACAGGGAGTGGAAAAGGACTGACAATATGGCTGACACTGGGTACTGCTGTGGAGAGCACAAGGCCCTGCTGGGAACTGTGCACCAACAAACAACAGGACCACACTGTCAGCCATCTTGCCATTGCTGTCACACTCACACACAGTGAAGTCCACTCAAAAGGAAGGAAGTATGGGCATGCTGGGAAGGGGGTGTAGGCAATAGCATGATGGGAGTTGTAGCCACAGATATTGCTCACCCACACAATTGGCCCATCAACACCACTCTGAACCATGCTCACATCACAGGGAGTGGATAAGGACTGACAAGATGGCTGACACTGGGTACTGCTGTGGGGAGCACAAGGCCCTGCTGGGAACTGTGCACCAACAAACAACAGGACCACACAGTCAGCCATCTTGCCATTGCTGTCACACTCACACACAGTGAAGTCCACTCAAAAGGAAGGAAGTATGGGCATGCTGGGAAGGGGGTGTAGGCAATAGCATGATGGGAGTTGTAGTCACAGATATTGCTCACCCACACAATTGGCCCAGCAACACCACTCTGAACCATGCTCACATCACAGGGAGTGGATAAGGACTGACAAGATGGCTGACACTGGGTACTGCTGTGGGGAGCACAAGGCCCTGCTGGGAACTGTGCACCAACAAACAGCAGAACACAACTGCCTGACATCCTGAAAGCCAACTTGCACTCCCTGCAATGCAAGTATGTTGCATGGTGGGATATCTGGCTGGGTGGGAAGGAGGACTGACAGCACTGACCACAGTTACAAGCAGCTCTCCTCACACACCCCCTCAACACAAACTCCACATAACCCACCTGGGAGAATGCAATGCCTCACACACCAAATGAAGATCCCACAAAGAACCACCACCCTGGGTAATGCTGTGTGAAGCACAGGGACACTCTTGGGACTTGTAGCCAAACAAACGCAAGGACAACACTGTCAGCCTTCCTGTCAGCACAGGCACACTACCCCACAGGGAAGCAGAGTCAAAAGGAAGGAAGTACGGGCATGCTGTGAAGGGGGGTGTAGGCAATAGCATGATGGGAGTTGTAGTTACAGATATTGCTCACCCTCACAATTGGCCCATCAACACCACTCTGAACCATGCTCACATCACAGGGAGTGGATAAGGACTGACAAGATGGCTGACACTGGGTACTGCTGTGTGGAGCACAAGGCCCTGCTGGGAACTGTGCACCAACAAACAACAGGACCACACTGTCAGCCATCTTGCCATTGCTGTCACACTCCCACACAGTGAAGTCCACTCAAAAGGAAGGAAGTATGGGCATGCTGGGAAGGGGGGTGTAGGCAATAGCATGATGGGAGTTGTAGTCACAGATATTGCTCACCCACACAATTGGCCCATCAACACCACTCTGAACCATGCTCACATAACAGGGAGTGGATAAGGACTGACAAGATGGCTGACACTTCGTACTGCTGTGGGGAGCACAAGGCCCTGCTGGGAACTGTGCACCAACAAACAGCAGAACACCACTGCCTGACATCCTGAAAGCCAACTTGCACTCCCTGCAATGCAAGCACGTTGCAAGGTGGGATATCTGGATGGGTGGGAAGGAGGACTGACAGCACTGACCATAGTTACAAGCAGCTCTCCTCGCACACCCCCTCAACACAAACTCCACATAACCCACCTGGGAGAATGCAATGCCTCACACACCAAATGAAGATCCCACAAAGAACCACCACCCTGGGTAATGCTGTGTGAAGCACAGGGACACTCTTGGGACTTGTAGCCAAACAAACGCAAGGACAACACTGTCAGCCTTCCTGTCAGCACAGGCACACTACCCCACAGGGAAGCAGAGTCAAAAGGAAGGAAGTACGGGCATGCTGGGAAGGGGGTGTAGGCAATAGCATGATGGGAGTTGTAGTCACAGATATTGCTCACCCTCATAATTGGCCCATCAACACCACTCTGAACCATGCTCACATCACAGGGAGTGGATAAGGACTGACAAGATGGCTGACACTGGGTACTGCTGTGGGGAGCACAAGGCCCTGCTGGGAACTGTGCACCAACATACAGCAGAACACCACTGAATGACATCCTGAGAGTCAACCTGAACCCACTGCAAGGGTGGCATGCTTCATGGTGGGATAACTGGGCTAGGTGGAGAAGGATGGCCGGATGTCCACCAAATACAACCAATGCTGGCCATGCACACACCTCAACATTCACATTGAAATGCCCCAGGTATGCAGGACAATGTGCTACACCAATATCAACCTCTTACTGTGACAACTTAGGACAATGCAATGTACATGCCCGCATCCAGAGGTACAGTCACAACTGTCAGGTGTGTGAACCATTGATGCCTGTAGAAACATAAC
Source organism: Calotriton arnoldi (assembly GCA_963921515.1). Lineage (NCBI taxonomy): Eukaryota > Metazoa > Chordata > Amphibia > Caudata > Salamandridae > Calotriton > Calotriton arnoldi. The sequence goes on from CAWUFW010000311.1 coordinate 3,549,514, forward strand.
ATACAATGTGTGTCTCATCCAAATACAGGTGATGATGATGGGGACACAGCAGCAGGCGAGGAGGAGTCCCTGTCCCAGGCTCCAGGGGATACTGAGCTCACTGGTGTGGAACAGCCTCTGCCCTCCTCGGATGGCGAAGACCTACCTGGCACCTCCGGTGTGAGTCATCATGCAGCACCAGCAGGACCAACATCTGCACCCTCTGCACCCACCCCTCCAACAACTGCCAACACACAGACCACCCCCGCCGACACGGACAGACAAAGGACCACCGATGATAACAGCACGGGCCCCAGGCCCACCGTGGAGCAATGGACAACAACACCACTAACAACCCCCAAGGGGGCCTTGGGTCACCTGTGTGTGCCACCGCAGGTCCTGCATGTGTCGCCAGGGGTGGTGGGAGGGGTGGTAGACATAGGTCGCTGCTTGCAGAGGGGTCTGGACTGCATGATGACCCACAACTGGCACGCATTGCTGATGCGTACCAGGATAGCACCGGAGAGGTCAGACAGGTAGTGGGGATCCTCAAGGACATACAACAGCAGCAGGCTGCCCATCATGCCCGCTTGGACTCCCACATGTCCCGTGTGGAGACACACATGTCTCGCATGGAGTCCAAGTGGGACACATTGCAAGAACTCACAGCGGTGCATAGGGACATATTGACATGCCTCCGCCAGATTAGCACCAACATGGCCACACCTCCCTGTGTGCCCACAACATCTGGTGCTGCAACAACTGACACCGCCACAGGCAGTGAGGAGGACTCTGGCGGAGACTCCCCTGCACCGCAGCAGCCTTCACGTGAGGGTCCCCCCCAAAGAAGAGGGGTCATCCGAGGAAGGAAAACTGAGAGGTTGATGGCCACGTACATCCCCCAGGAAGCCAACACCTGTTCCGGAAAATCTCCTTTGTGTGCAAACTTTTCACCCTGTCGAATGCAACACAACTCTCCCACATGACATGGGGAGTTCAAGTTGGACTAATGTATCATATGACTGTGGACTACACTCAGGACATTTCTGCTACCAAGACTTCCAACTCATCTGGGAACTTTGGATCCCAATCCCAATGTACAGCACCCACCATCCTGTGCACTATACACACACACATTTCTGTAAATAAAATCACTAGTACACCATACTTGCCTCTGTTGTTATTCAAATGTGGATACTGTTATGGTGATGATGATCTGCTAAATTACACTGTGTATGCTAACTGCTACAGCAAGTACAACACCGTCATGTGAGTCCTGGTGACGTGACACATATGAGGGAGACACACCACTAGGGCTACACAACACAGAGACACCAGGGCCATCGGACTCATCGCCTACAGTGATGTTGCCAGGAAATACTGTGGAATGCACAGACACCACACCTATTCAGAGTCTGTGTCAACTAGCCCACAGGTGCAGTAAGCAAATGTCAGTCAGATGTGTGACCACAGACAACGCACATCCCAAAGTGAAGCACAGGTTTATTACACATTTGCAACATGTTGTTTCCACTACAAATGCAAGGTAATCCCACGTGGCAGTGGCCACACAGTCAACAAGTGCAGAAGATATGAAGTCCAGGGGTGTGTGGCACATCACCTGTAGGGAAACTACTGCTGCCACCCTGAAAGCTGAATCATGGTGTCGGGGGATCCAAGTTGACCAAAGTACTCAGTAAGCACCCTGTGAAGGACAGACATGATACACAGTTAAAACCACTGAAGAACAGGACAGAACTGCAATACTCATGCCCAATACATGTCACAAGACAAGTACACAAAACCAAGTTAGCATGTCAAAACTGTTGGGGAGTACATACTACCTGTAAGGACACATTGCTGCACGCATCCAGTCAAGTAGCACATGGCCACACTCAAACAGCACCAGAGCACCACACATATCATGCAAACTCACATCATTCACATTACATCTCCCTGGATACTCACATTCAGCTGAAGAAGTTGGTGATGAGCTGTGTGCGGACATCACCATCATCATCATCATCATCACTGGCATCGTGGTCCAGGCCAGGATCCTCCACAGGTGGCGGACGTTGGTCATCGTCATCCAGGATGAGAGGCAACTCCTTCCGCACTGCCAGGTTGTGTAGCATGCAGCAGACGATGACAATCTTGCACACCTTTGCTGGGGCATATGGGAGTGCCCCTCCTGTCTTGTCCAGGCAGCGGAAGCGGCTCTTCAGGAGACCAAAGGTCCGCTCAATCACTCTCCTGGTCCGACCATGTGCCTCATTGTAGCGCATCTGGGCTGGTGTCACAGGGTTCCTGAGGGGTGTCAGCAACCACGGCATGTTGGGGTATCCGGAGTCACCTACGGACAGACAAGTGCACATTAGCTGAGTTGGAAAAGTGGGCGGTATACTACAGAGCAGAACACACACAATGGTACAAAGTCAGTACACACCTACAAGCCAGGCACGCTGGTTCTGCATCTGTGCCATCATCCTCGGGATGCGACTACTCCTCATCACGTAGGCATCGTGTGCTGAACCAGGGAAACGGGCACACACATGTGTGATGGTCATATCTGCAAGACATACCACCAGAGCATTGATCGAATGGTAATGTTTCCTGTTCCGGTATGCCTGCTCATGTGCCTGTGGTGGTACCAAAGCCACATGTGTCCCATCAATGGAGCCAATGACATGTGGCATCCTCCCCAGGGCATAGAAGTCACTCTTGACGTCAGTGAGTTGTTGATGTGTAGGGAAATAGATGTACTGGTTCAGGCATCTCAACATTGCCTCCAAAACATCGCGTAGCACACGGCTGAACATAGTCTGTGACATCCCACCGGCAGTCGCCACAGTGTGTTGAAAGGTACCGGTGGCAAAGAAGTGTAGGGCTGCCATTACCTTCACCTTGGGGGTCAGCGCCGTAGGGTACGGCCGGCCAGGTTGCAAATGTGGTGCCAAGCGCACTGCCAAATCCTCAATCAGCTGCCTGGTGAAGCGGTACCGTCGGATGCTGTCACGTTCCACCATCGTTGCCAGGTCAGGGAATGGTCTATGGACAGCTGGAGCCCTGCATTGCATAGGTTGAGGAAAGAAAGATTGTCAGTCACCCCACATATGTGCCATTCACCATACTCAATTTCACATGATACATCATTACGAGACACAAGTACTTGATGTGTGTGCCGTTCTGTTCGCACATAACTCGCACCTACATGGCCATCATCTAACTTCTCAGTACAACATGTGTGGACAACAGGTTCCAGGTTGTGCTATGGGAAACCATTAGGCTGTGTCACAGTACCCATTTACTGCTGTCACGCTCCACACACACACATCACAGTGACATGTCTGGACAGATGCGCCACAGGCATCACAGCTCATTGACAGGTAGATTCCCAGTGACCCTGTCTTGCCACATGGACACTGGCATTACATGGCGTATCATGTACACGTCAGAAAAACAAACATGACTCCCACAGGTAGTGGCCCCTGTCGCCTACTCAGGACAGACATGGACGCCAGTGACGCACAACATCAAAGTCCATGCACAAACAACGTTGATGTGGAGACTGTCTCCCATCGTGCACATGGAATCAGAGACATCGGAAACACAACATGCACACAGACTGTGGAGGGACATCACTATTGTGGCAATGGGTCACCCTGTGACGTACATGCCTTCCCCCATGGGACCCAGGGGGTATGTGACATGTCACACACATACACAACCTGGAAATGTGACCATGCCACATGCTCTGAAATGAACTGTTGCACATCACAGTGGTCATGTGCACAACACACAAAGGACCCTGTCCCCATTAAGACATGCACAGCCTGGGTGTGGCTGCCCACAAGTGCCAACACAGAAACCACATGTTAACCCCCATACACAGAAAAGGTAATGCAGCCTTACATGCCTTAGGAAACAGTGTGGACTGGGTGTGGTGTTGTAGGTGTGCCCCTGGGTCTCTGGCAGGTATATGTGGCTGGCATACGTTCACCAGTGACAAGCATGGTGACATATGCGACTGACCTGTACAGGTACGCGTTGTACAGCAATGGACCAATCGGTGTGCCCGGCCGGCCCATTGCATCTGTTGTGAGCGGGTACGCGTTGTACAGCAATGGACCGATCGGTGTGCCCGGCCGGCCCATTGCATCTGTTGTGAGCGGGTACGCGTTGTATCCCGAAATACGCGTTGAACAGCAATGGACTGATCGGTGTGCCCGGCCGGCCCATTGCATCGGTTGTGAGCGGGTATGCGTTGTACAGCAATGGACCGATCGGTGTGCCCGGCCGGCCCATTGCATCTGTTGTGAGCGGGTACGCGTTGTACAGCAATGGACCGATCGGTGTGCCCGGCCGGCCCATTGCATCTGTTGTGAGCGGGTACGCGTTGTATCCCGAAATACGCATTGTACAGCAATGGACCGATCGGTGTGCCCGGCCGGCCCATTGCATCTGTTGTGAGCGGGTACGCGTTGTACAGCAATGGACCGATCGGTGTGCCCGGCCGGCCCATTGCATCTGTTGTGAGCGGGTACGCGTTGTATCCCGAAATACGCGTTGTACAGCAATGGACCGATCGGTGTGCCCGGCCGGCCCATTGCATCTGTTGTGTGCGGGTACGCGTTGTACAGCAATGGACCGATCGGTGTGCCCGGCCGGCCCATTGCATCTGTTGTGAGCGGGTACGCGTTGTATCCCGAAATATGCGTTGTACAGCAATGGACCGATCGGTGTGCCCGGCCGGCCCATTGCATCTGTTGTGAGCGGGTACGCGTTGTATCCCGAAATACGCGTTGTACAGCAATGGATCGAACGGTGCGCACGCGTTGGCTGGGGCCTGGCATGGCAACGGACGCGTATTCGAAGCTTCAACGAGTCTGATGCAGTGAATTCAGTTGGCCAGCCACAACAATGTTGCAAAATCATGGGTGTCATGAACTTGGATTTTTGAAGGATGCTGTGGGCGTGTATTAGTGCTGCTATTCCATGGATTGGTCAGATTCAGAAGATGCAAACGACTTGGACCTATCACTTTGGACACATGGGATAGTATCTGCCTCTGCAGCACACATATAATGCTGGCTGTTCCCCTGAGAGCTCACTTGCCTGCACTACATGCTCCAGGACGACATCTGCCACCAACACTGCTGCTGTCTCTGCATCCTCTGGCTACTGCAATGGCACATACTGTGGAGAGAGCCCCAGCCTTCAGCCTTGAGGAGAACCAGGCCCTGCTGGACAGCCTCCTTCCACAGTACAGCAAGCTGTATGGGACACCAGGGGAGCAGGTGAGTGTGCTGTCCACTGCCTTTCTAATTTTGCATGTTGTCTGACTAGCAGGACTTACAGTGTGCACACCACTGGCTAGCATGCTCACTGAGTAGTTCTGAGCCCCCAAAGTGTGTAGTTACATGCACTGAACAGGTACAGTGCAGTAACAGTGCATTCCAACAAGGTTTACTTTCCATGCAATGATACCATGTAGTAACTGCTGGCAAACTGTTCATAGCCATCATTGCACTGCCTGTGTACATCATGTGCCCCAGTGATTGAGACATGTATATCCAACTGTGTGATGCACGGATATGTTGCATGTGTAGTAATGGCATTTTCACTTTGTCATCCTCACAGGTTGATGCCCACCAGAAGCAGAAAATCTGGCTGACCATCGCCCGGGCAGTAAGATCCGTGGGGGACTTCAAGCGCCGGATCCGCAACTGCCAGAAGAGGTGGCAGGATCTTCGAGGCTGGACCCGGAGGATCGCAAGGGTCCAGCTGAAGCTGTCGCCTCCTCGCAGGAGGGGCGGACACCGGACCCTGACCCCCCACATGCTCAGGATCCTGGCGGTGGTCTTCCCTGACCTGGATGGGCAGCTGAAGGCCAGACAGCAGCAAGGAGGGGGTGAGTCCATGACAGCACTGTGCACTTTGTCTGACATGCTATGTGCCCTCCTCTGGCCTGGTTAAACTTCCACAGTACATCAGTCTTGTGGTCCAGGACCCATGTCCCTCTATTGTGACATGCCCACTCCTCATCTGATACGCATATCTGTGGCCCTTACAGTCAGGAAATTGTGTCACTTGGGGACTGTGTCATTGCATTTTGCTTTGCTCAAGGTGGGGGACAGCATTTGTTCCGGTGACTATGTTGTGGGATTCATGGGTGGGTCAATTGCTCACACAATGCCCAAGTCCTGACATGTAATCTGGGTGTAACTTTGATATGTGGTCCACTTGCTGATCTGATTCACCACATGTCCCTGGGGTATTTGGCACACCCCCATGCTGTGGGTGGGAACAATGTTTGGGCCTCAGGAGTATGTATATCAAGTGTGTCACACATGCTTAGACACCTGCTTACTGTCCAGGACTCATCCCTCTTTCATGCCTACTCCAGGGCATACAATAGACTCTGTACTCCCACTCCCGTGGATCATCTGACATGTTGTGATCAGTGACATGTTCCCTCAGGTGTCTGCCTCTGTGTCAGTGTGCTGTGGCTTCGTTGTCAGGACTACTATGTTTGTCGGTTAGGGTTCAGCATGCCATCTGAGATGTGACCATGTGAGACGATACTTCTGTGACTTATAGATGTTTGATCACTTGACTGTGCACACAGGTGTATGCAACTGTGACATTCAGGCAGCTGTTATTCATTCACAGCACACTGTGAGGTGCTCAGGTTCTGGGAGTTGTGTTTCATGTCCCCCATATGTCCAATTGGCATGACGTGGACAAATACTAGTTCAGATGATGTGGTGTGTGGGGGATGGACATGTGCACTTGTCAGTTACATAACTTGCATTCCCCATGTCCTAGGATTGTGACACAGTGACACAGTGCAGACTGTTGTTGGCAGGCTGCCATGGCCATGTGACTGGAGACAGTGATGTATGACTTTGCAGGCATGCAGGCATGCCTGTGTCATGGCATTAAACTTCCTAAGAGTGATCCTGCAGGGGAGTGACATGTGCAACATGCACCCCATTGTGGCATGGACTATCCGGACATGGGTGCATCATGGTGTCTGGTGCTGGTATGCATCACATGCATTTCTATTTAGACTCTGGCCATCCCTTTTCTCCGGACACCTGCACTGACTCAGTGGCAAGAGATGTGATGTGTGCATGTTCACATACTTCACTGTGTTCCCTGCAATGTCCAACAACTGTGTAGGTGGTGCATGTGTCCACACTGGGGTCTTACCATCAGACAGGCACCAGACAGATGGGTGCAAGGGCAGGAGGGGTGTGAGTCCCATGGTTGACCATCAGACTGACAATTGGCTTCTCCAAATCTGTGTGAGGAGTTTTGGCAATGTTCTACTAAGGATGCCAGGGCTGGCTCTGTAAGTGCTGTACTTACTGTGGTGTGTGCGGTCAGTGCAGGTGACTGATGTTTGTCTGTTTCCCTAATTGTTTGCAGATACATCCATGGCCACAGGAGGGGACAGCTCCACGGACCAGGAGGAGCAGCGGAGCCAGACTGGGTCAGCATCCGACGAGTGGTCAGAGGGACCCAGTGGCACGGAGGGCGAGGGGAGCCACACCGAGGAGTCCTCAGCACCTTCCACCTCAGCTGAGGACCACAGCAGCTCGGAAGATGACTCCCTTGTGGAGGCGGGTGTCAGCAGCCACAACACCCCGCTAGTCTGTCTGGCCCCGCCACCACCACCACCAGCACCGCCCTCCCATTGGTTCCAATTCCAGACGTCCATGGAGGCTCCCGTGTTCGGGAGCGTGTCTCCTTCGTGCCAGGCACCGCACCCCCTGCCCCTGTGTCCCCTGCTGCCCTGAGTGAGGAGCCTGTGTACCTACTTCGGCAGCTCCATGTAGGGCAGACAGCAATGCTGAGTGTCCTCCATGCACACACCACTCTGTTGACACAGCTGGTGTCGTTCATGGAGGGCATCTCGACGGGTATGTCTGCCCTACAGAGGAGCAATAAGTCCATGGACTCCTCCCTGACGGCAGCAGTGTCCCTCCTCCAGCACTCCCTCCCACCTCCTACCTCTGCCCCATCCACACTTCCTGGCACCCTACCTGTCCAAAGCACATGCACACCTGCACATTCACCCAAGCACACAGACACGAGCAGCACAGACACACCCAAAAGAAAGGCAAGACGTGCACACAAGCATCCTCAGGGGACAGATACCACACACACAGGGGATGGGGAACAGACACACAAACAGGCATCCACAGTCACTCCGCAGTCCTCCAAATCCTCTCCCTCCAAGACCCCTTCCCTTGCCTCACCTGCAACCACACCTACACAGCAGGTCTTCCTGTGTGACCTCGGCCTCTTCCCCTCCGATCCTGCAGATCCGGCATACCGGGGGAAGAGGAAGTCCACCCACACAGAGGGGAGTGCCCCTCGCCCCCGGACACCCTCCCCCAGGCACAGACAGACTGAGGACCCCATTCGGAAGTTCCCCCAGACCAGGAAGGGCAAGACCCCACCACCACCACGCAGCTCCACCACCCAGTCTCTCTCCTCCATCCCCCAGGCCACCACTCCACAGGTTCCACCGCCACACCCTGCCCCAGGTTCCCCCACACACCGATACCGCATCCCCAAACTGCTTAGGCCCTCCCCCCTGCCACTTGCTCTTCCACCACCAACCCAGACGCTCAGCCTGTTTGTGCCACTTTTGTGGAGACCGGGTCCCCCCCCTCTGTCCTGCCCACCTTATCTGCCCCCCTTCCACTCCCTTGGAGGCATGCACTGCAGTGGAGTCCACAACCACCCCGTCTGACTCGGGCACTGCAGTGGTGCCGGCCCCCCCTGAGTCAGACACCTCCACTGCAGTTGCTGGTGACACTCCTGCACCCACCACCCCTTCACTGCCTCACTCTGGCATCCTCTGATCCTGTCCCTGCGGTGCCTGGCCTGCCCCTTGTATGCCCCTCCAAGGGGGATGTCCCCTGTCCCTACCAGTGCAGGTAAGCAATGGGTGACAAGTTGTCACATATCACCCTGTTGGGACTGTGTATTTGGACTGGCCATTGGCCTTAGTTTAATTTGGACTTCTGATTTTTTGTTGACATTTGCTGAATAAAGCCTATTTTTGTTGGTTCACTGACAGAATATCGAACAAAAAATATCGTGTGGACAGAATATCGTGTCCAAAATATCGAGGACAAGAATATCGAGTAGGTAAGTGCAAATAGATAGGTATAAATTTACTATTCTTAACTCCAGATCTACGTACCTTGAAGATATATATATCGTCAAAGTACATATATGTGGAGTTATATATAGTAAAACTTTACTTACCCATAAGCAATGACCTTCACGATATTCTTGTCCTCGATATTTTTGACACGATATTGTGTCCGACGATATTTGTGCTTTCGATATTTTGTCCACCCACCATTTTTGTTTACTTGTGGTTTTTCTTTTGATGTACATGATGTACATGGTTATCATCATGCATTTGCAGTTGTAATAGTGTTCAGATCAGGGAAATGAAGTGTTGCAGTGATGGACTCCATGTGGTCCATGGGATGTGTGTCCTGTTGTAGTCTGGATCTATGGCATCCTCTGCCGCAGTCTGAGGGTGTGATGTTCAGCATATGACACAGGGATGTACGTTTTGCATTTGTAAATTAACATCTTTGTCTTACAGTGATGCACATCTGGTGGGCTTACCACTGTTCAATGTTCCTATTTCCCTGTTTGTGTGCCCATCTCCACTGGACATGCAGTTTAGCACACCAATGTTGAAGGACTCATCAGTGTATACAGTGCACCTTGCTTGACACGTGTTTTGGGTGTATGCAGATGACTGACGTGACACTCCCGTACCCAGGCTGATGTGAGCAGAGCCTTCAGTGTGTTGTAGTTGTTGACTCACTGACCGAGTGTTCTGCCGACATGTTTGAGTCGTGCACAGACAAGGCTTGGCACAGCGGACCTTCCACAGCAGTCGAGTGCCCTCATGGCAGTGTGTAATCCCGTGACATTGCCTGGGCCCGTGTTTTGTGTTGTGTAAGCATGTCTGTGCGTGTACCCTTCCCTTTTCCTACACATGCTGTGTCCCTACGGATGTTCCTGTTTCTGATGCTTGCTGAGTTGTTCTGTGTTCATCAAGCATCTTGGACCTGGTTACTCCGGGATGTGGGTGCATGGCTAACTAAGGTTCATCAGGTTGTCATCCCAGGTTGTCTTTGTTGTCAGGGCTGGGGATGTGGGCAAACGCTGATGGGACACATTCAGGATTCCCCTTGGCACTTGTTGGTTACACATGTCATGTAATTTACAGTCTATGGTAGCTTTCAGTGATTGTGACACGTTGTGTGTGTGACTGCTGCCACTCCTCAGGGTCAGAGCTGCAATGTTGGAAGTTGTGTACATGTGTTCTTTGTGTGTCACCTTGTCTTCTTCATTGGTGTGTGACTATGGCCAGGATCCCATTGATTGTGGTGGATTTCACGTCATGCCCATGTACCGCGTAGTGTGCAGTGTGTCAGACATTCACGAGTCTTGTTGACTGGCCATGTGTGATGGGTTTCTGCACCTTAGTTCCCCCATCACCCCTGGCATTGTCATGGGTGCATGTGCAATGTCACCAGTCCATGTGAGCTTCACTGCTGCACATTGGTGGAGATCAAGGTGTGTGGTGTTGAGTGTGTGCAAATGTGAGTTGTTGCACGGCTAGACCCCTACCTCCATATTGGCCATGGCTGGCAGGCCGTGCTGTTTGATTTGTGCTTGTGTAGGTGTGATGGTAGTTTGTTGCTCAGGACACATGGCTGTGGTTCACAGTGTGAATGACATCTACCTTTGTCATCACAGTGGGATTAGCATTCAGGGTAGTGTCCCCACAATGTGGGGTCCCTGGGGGTTGTGCTGTGGTGGGTCTGTCTCTTGCTGTGTTAGTTGCTGTTCCTACTAGCTTGTGTGACATGTGTAATTTGGGCTCCCTCTCATCTAACAATGCCTCTTTGCCCACATAGGGGAATCCGATCCATGAGTTACTTTTGTATGGCACTGTATACACATCTGTGTAATTGGAATTCAGGCCTCCTCATGTGTTGTGTGGTTGCCTGGGGACACTGGCACACACCCCATCACCTGTTGTGTTTGATATGCAGTGTGGGTCTGCCTGTTTGTGCATTTGCACCACTGCATTGGCATATCTTGAGTGTGCCATTGGCTGTATGTTGTTTGGTGGCTTTCCCCTGCTGTCCCTGGGACTCCTATGTCATCAGTCAGCACAATAATCATGGTTTGTATGTCCCATTGCTGCCATAGTATGGTATTTGTTCACCTGACATCTACAGTCTCCCTAGGATATCTACATTTGTGTGTCCATTGGTGCAGATATGTGGGTCTGCATTATGATGGTCACTTCTGTCATTGTGTTATTTGTGAATGTTGACAATGTGAGCCCCCATGGGTGATGTTTGTATGCACATGGCCAAAGGTATGTTTTATTTGCACTGCACTGTTTGCCTCACCCAATCTATGTTGCTATGGGACACAAGCACTACTATGCCACTGATGTGTTTGTTGTTGTGTGACCAGGAATCATCCATGCAGTTTGGCTTTGGCAGCTTTTACCCAGACTACACTTCCCTTTTGATCACTGTGGTGATGGGGCTTTGGGCCCCATTGCCACACTGTTCAAAAGGTGCATCAGCTATGGACCCCACACTTCCCTTTTGGTCACTGTGGTGATGGGGCTTTGGGCCCCATTGCCACACTGTTCAAAAGGTGCATCAGCTATGGACCCCACACTTCCCTTTTGGTCACTGTGGTGATGGGGCTTTGGGCCCCATTGCCACACTGTTCAAAAGGTGCATCAGCTATGGACCCCACACCTACCTTTTGGTCGCTGTGGTTATGGGGTGTTCAACCCCATTGCCACAGTGGCCATGGTCGAGCTTGCATTGTGGAGGCCACACACATTTATGTGTGACACATGTGCTAGGGGGTCACATTGTATGTTCAATGTCATGTTCAGTGTTGTAGGCATTTGTCACAGACTACACACGCTTGTCATGGTGTTGGGGGGATGTAATTTTCAGACATTCCTTATGTGGGAGTATGCTGGTTGTGTCATGCATTACCCGTCCTATGAGTAGGGGTGGAGGTAGTGGCAGGCATCCAGCCTCCCTGAGTAGGGGTGGTGGTAGTGGTAGGCATCCAGCCCCCTGAGGGTGGGGATGGTAGTGGTGACAGGCATCCAGCCACCTGAGGGTGGGGATGGTAGTAGTGACAGGCATCCAGGCACCCCTGAGTAGGGGTGGTGGTAGTGGTAGGCATCCAGCCCCCCCTGAGTAGGGGTGGTGGTAGTGGTGGCCATCCATCCCCCTAAGGGTGGGGATGGTAGTAGTGACAGGCATCCAGCCACCCCTGAGTGGGGTGGTGGTAGTGGCAGGCATCCAGCCCCTAAGGGTGGGGATGGTAGTAGTGATGGGCATCCAGCCCCCTGAGTAGGGGTGGTGGTAGTGGCAGTCATCCAGCCCCCTGAGTAGGGGTGGTGGTAGTGGTAGGCATCCAGGCCCCCTGAGTAGGGGTGGTGGTGGTGGCAGGCATCCAGCCCCCTGAGTAGGGGTGGTGGTAGTAGTAGGCATCCAGGCCCCCTGAGTAGGGGTGGTGGTAGTAGTAGGCATCCAGGCCCCTGAGTAGGGGTGGTGGTAGTGGTAGGCATCCATCCCCCTAAGGGTGGGGATGGTAGTAGTGACAGGCATCGAGCCCCCCTGAGTGGGGTGGTGGTAGTGGCAGGCATCCAGCCCCCCTGAGTAGGGGTGGTGGTAGTGGTAGGCATCCAGGCCCCCTGAGTAGGGGTGGTGGTAGTGGTAGGCATCCATCCCCCTAAGGGTGGGGATGGTAGTAGTGACAGGCATCGAGCCCCCTGAGTGGGGTGGTGGTAGTGGCAGGCATCCAGCCCCCCTGAGTAGGGCTGGTGGTAGTGGTAGGCATCCAGCCCCCTGAGGGTGGGGATGGTAGTAGTGACAGGCATCCAGGCCCCCTGAGTAGGGGTGGTGGTAGTGGTAGGCATCCAGCCCCTGAGGGTGGGGATGGTAGTAGTGACAGGCATCCAGGCATCCCTGAGTAGGGGTGGTGGTAGTGGCAGGCATCCAGCCCCCCTGAGTAGGGGTGGTGGTAGTGGTAGGCATCCAGGCCCCCTGAGTAGGGGTGGTGGTGGTGGCAGGCATCCAGCCCCCCTGAGCAGGGGTGGTGGTAGTAGTAGGCATCCAGGCCCCCTGAGTAGGGGTGGTGGTAGTGGTAGGCATCCATCCCCTAAGAGTGGGGATGGTAGTAGTGACAGGCATCGAGCCCCCCTGAGTGGGGTGGTGGTAGTGGCAGGCATCCAGCCCCCCCGAAGTAGGGGTGGTGGTAGTGGTAGGCATCCAGGCCCCCCTGAGTAGGGGTGGTGGTAGTGGTAGGCATCCATCCCCCCATGAGTGGGGATGGTAGTAGTGACAGGCATCCAGGCCCCCTGAGTAGGGGTGGTGGTAGTGGTAGGCATCCAGGCCCCCTGAGTAGGGGTGGTGGTAGTGACAGGCATCCATCCCCCTAAGGGTGGGGATGGTAGTAGTGACAGGCATCCAGGCCCCCTGAGTAGGGGTGGTGGTAGTGGCAGGCATCCATCCCCCTAAGGGTGGGGATGATAGTAGTGACAGGCATCCAGGCACCCCTGAGTAGGGGTGGTGGTAGTGGCAGGCATCCAGCCCCCCATGAGTAGGGGTGGTGGTAGTAGTAGGCATCCAGGCCACCCTGAGTAGGGGTGGTGGTAGTGGTAGGCATCCATCCCCCTAAGGGTGGGGATGGTAGTAGTGACAGGCATCGAGCCCCCCCTGAGTGGGGTGGTGGTAGTGGCAGGCATCCAGCCCCCCCTGAGTAGGGGTGGTGGTAGTGGTAGGCATCCAGCCCCCTGAGGGTGGGGATGGTAGTAGTGACAGGCATCCAGGCCCCCCTAAGTAGGGGTGGTGGTAGTGGTAGGCATCCAGCCCCCTGAGGGTGGGGATGGTAGTAGTGACAGGCATCCAGGCACCCCTGAGTAGGGGTGGTAGTAGTGGCAGGCATCCAGCCCCCCCTGAGTAGGAGTGGTGGTAGTGGTAGGCATCCCGGCCCCCCTGAGTAGGGGTGGTGGTGGTGGCAGGCATCCAGCCCCCCCTGAGTAGGGGTGGTGGTAGTAGTAGGCATCCAGGCCCCCCTGAGTAGGGGTGGTGGTAGTGGTAGGCATCCATCCCCCTAAGGGTGGGGATGGTAGTAGTGACAGGCATCCAGCCTCCCCTGAGTGGGGTGGTGGTAGTGGCAGGCATCCAGCCCCCTATGGGTGTGTATGTTATTGGTGTTGGGCATCCCACCCCTATGGTTCTGCTGTTGCTAGTGTACGTCATTTGTGCATCCCTATGTGTGTGTGACATATTTCGGGTACGTGTCGTTTGTTTGTATTGTTGGTGTTTGACTTACTGTCTGCGCCGTACGCGTCCGTGCCGGTCCCGGTAATAGATGTAAAGTATAGGTAGGACCTGCGCAATGGGATTCATGTTTGGATCGTCTCGTTCGGGTTTCTCGTGTCTTCGACTCGTACTCGTAGCAGGCTTGTTCGTCTCGTAGCCGTGGATCGTCTTGTGGCGCGAAACGGAGCTTATGTACGGCTCGCCCGGATGCTCAAACGTCCCGGACGTAGCGACGGGTTCGGCGCGTACGTAGTGCGCATCGTACTCGTCCGGCCGGAAGGTGCTGTGTATTTGCTTCCGTACGACTCGATTCGGCGTTTACGGATCCGGCTTGGGCGGGGAACAGGAGCTGAATTGGGTAAGTACGGCTCGCTCGGAAACTGGGTTGTTATACGCATCGTACTTGTTCGTCCGGACGAATGTTCGAATCGGTCGGGAAACACGCAATCGGCTGTTTTTTTTCCCGGACGAATACTGTTAGGTGCACTTCCGGCCGGGATCGGAATCGACCCCTGATTCCGAAGGTAAAAATCTTGACCAGGAGAAAGCATCAAAATTATTCCAGTGAAAGGACTTCCATAGGGATGAAATTAGAATTTTCCTGCTCAGAGCTTTCTTGCCAAAACAAGTGGCTTCTCCGGAACACGTCATCTGACGTTATGGAGTCCTCCTCAGATACAGCCTGTTGTCTAGCCTTTTGGAAGAATTTGGACATCAAGAAAAAAGAATGCGTTTTATGGTAAAACCTTCCACAGGTTCAAACCTTGTTGATGTATCTGACCCACACTACAACATGTCCAGCCTGAAATCAGGCCTAGATTCTGATCTACTTAGTGCTTTTTGGCACTATTTTTACTTTAATCTTCTAAAATTCATATCTCTGGTTCCCCTTATTGGATTTTGGTTGTTTAGGCGTTATTTTGTTCATTACATTATTGTCTATTTTTATAAACTGGAGTGGGATTTATATTGTGTTTGGTTTTTGACTGTTTTACAGTTTTGTTATTACTGAATGCTTTACACATTTTCTATCAGTTACACCTGTCTGCTCTGTGCCATAGCTACTGATGTAGCGGAAGCGGGTGGGAAATAATAACATCACTTACCATCCTCACCAAACACTTATAATAACTACAATAACATATCTATAATGTCGGGCCCATAAGACATTATTTCTCTGATAACTGTAACAAAGGTCCTCTGATGGATCTTTGGTAGAGTTAAAAGGGACTGTGTATTTGAAACCACGGAAATGCTATTTCCCAATGAGGACATAGAATTAAGGAAATACGTAAACCATATCATTAGGCAATATTATCCGACTCATGAATAAAGGCAAACACCTTTCTTTTGATTGTCTCTTTGTTATTATGATTAATGATTGGTCAATCACAAAAGTCCAAAAGGAACGACATTATTCAGTTCACAAATGTTACAGAATATCACAATACCGCATAACAGATTCAAATAACAATAACAGATTCATCAAGAATAGAAGAGTGAGAATAAGAGAAAAACACAGCAGCAGTGAAAATACTTCACCGAAGAATGGAATTTCTAATGCTCAGCGAACATTAGTAGGAAAACTATTCCCACGGCCGTTAGGAATAGCGGAGGCAACACCATCAGCCGATGATGTGCAAAGTCTCAGGAAAGTTCAATGGTTCAGCAGGATTGCCAGCCAGAGTATCAGGAATCAGCACGGCATGCAGCACAACACGAACGCAGGACAAGTCCCCAGAAGTCTTGAGAACAAGCCGAAGAGCACCTTCCCACGAAGGTCTTTATACATTGCTACTTCCTTTCCTTGGCTAATTTGTTGTACTTTCTACCTTCTACAAATATTTTTATTGGCTAAACACGATGATGTGGCGGTCTTCTGACAATGACCTAACCATAATTTCTGAACACTCTTTGTCTAATACATTATACAACTTCCTTAGAAGGAAGAGGAAATAACCTAGTTGCAAATGTATTTATTAATGAAACAGTAACTTTTAAACATCCTTCTACTCTCGCTCTGACAGGAAAGAAAGTAATATTTTCAAACAGAATTAGGCTAATATCTACACTCTAGGAAACAACTCGTAACATGTGATGGTCTGCAGCTAAGGACAGCATTGTGTTACAAATCACGGGACAGGAGTAGGTGAACACATCCCCTAATATTCTGAGGTCTACATTTATTTAGCAAAATAAGAATTATTTCTAAAATCCTACACTATACTTTCACGAAGAATAATGTATTTTCCCTTGTCGTTTTAATTTCTGCAGTAAGGGAGACAGAATGACACACATTAGAAAATACATGTAAACTATATTGCTTTCATTTAGTCCTCACTGTGTTTTTTATTTGTCTAACTAAAGTAGAGCATATTATCATGCCTTTGCACATTTCTCAAGTTGTACACTAATTCTGTTAACATTAGTAATTTATTGTTCTCCAGGCATTAGTATTTAGTATTTATTTCACCCCGACAGGTAGATTTCATTGAGCATATTTTATTACAAAAACCATGCTCCATCAATCCCCCATCGGATGGTTTCAGAAACCATCACAACCACCCATATCAGATTACTATCTGATATCAATTTCTAGAATGCAGTTTCATTCATTCTCATTTGTTTTAACCTAACACCCTCTAAATCTCGCATGACACTGTATTAAGCACCCTTTCGGTCTTCCATTTCTATTTCTTCTCGTTTTCTTTTTCTCGATTTTATTTTAACCTCGTTAGTCTTATTTTTGCAACATTTAGAAAGCAGCAATATCATTATTATACCAGCAGCCACAGCAACTATTGGAGTTAGTATCCTCTCTAATAAGCTGTTAACAAATGTAGAAAACCAATTACCTATAGAAGAGAAACCCTTACCAAGTTTTTCCCAAGCACCATCAACCTTCAGTTTTGCCAAATCTTCATGCAAATGAGAAATGTTGCTGATATACCCTTGCAGATCTCTACTTTGATCAGGAATGTATGTGCAACATTGTTGAATTTTCAGCATACTACAGAATCCGCCCTCTTTTGCCAATATTACTTCTAGGGCAAGTCTATTCTGTAAAACCATGGTCCTCATAGCAACCATTTCTGTATCAACCATCCGAAACCCACCAGCAGTATCCGTTGATAAACGGTCAACCACTGTAGTCAATTTTCGAATCTTTTGTGAATTAAGAATCACCCCAACTGAAGGTATCAATGCTCCAAAAATAGCTCCCACAATTTCTGCAACAGTCAAACCCCTTCTAATGCGTTTTAGACTTTTTTCATTGGTTCAAGTTTTATCATTCACATGATAAATTTTAGGGAAAACAATACCCATATAACAACACCCATACCAATGTGGTGGCAACCTATAGTAGGCGTTTTTTACCACACACAAAATAGACACCAGGGAACACAGGATCAGTTCCTCCTCTTAATCCCCAGCCCCCTGTAATTAGAAATGTATGCTCACATTCACTGGAACCAACAAAATGATTATTATATTCAGTTTTCTGCCTAAGCAAGCAAAGCTTTCCTCTATGAGGCCAATCTAAGGTCATTGCAACAAAAGTCTCACCTTTTTTATAGTTACCTATCTTTATGCACCCTTGGTGGTTCTCTACTCTTCTGATCTACAGCCTTCTGCTTAAAATCTCTACGCCTATCCTCCACTGTATTAATAAATTCTATTTCTACACTATGCACTTTACAAGTAAGATTGTTACCGTGTGCGTTTACTGTATCTATTGTTTTAGTAGAATGAAAGAAATCTCCCATATATTCTGCATATCTTGCACTATATACTATATTCATATTCTTTCTAATAGGAACCTCTGAAAATATTAGATCATAGTTTGAATAGAAGTATTGAAATGACTCTTTTCCTTAAAACAAACTTGTTAGTACACTACACGAAATACCATAAGTTAGTGGTAGGTGATGGTATGTCACCCCTTCAGACAAAGACGAGGGTAACTGCATGCACACATAACAATCTCTTGCATCCATCACATCAACTTACTCATAGAGGAGTTTGGTAAACACATTTAACGAGAAATCATTAATAGACTTGTCGACATGAAGTACATTTCCAGTTAGTTCCCTAATGTTAGTTTCTGGATCTTCTCTCAGATCTCTTTTGGTATCTATAATTACATGTTCATTATTATTAGTTTCAACTGGAAATCATTAACATAGGACAATGCATGGACAGTGATATAAATCACAGTGGGGGTGGGAAACAAAAGGAAGGGAGACCACAATGATGAAGTTGGAGTGAAAAGGATATTATTTGTAAGTAGTTATTACAGCACTACAGTACAATTAAATATACAAATGGATAACTGCACTGGAAAGGGCCTGTAAAGTCCAGAAGGTCCTTCAGGGGCAGTGGGCAGCTATCTTGTGGCTCTCCTTTGCTGACAAAGGTAGAGATAAGCTCCTCACTGGTAGAGAAGAGGATGCTGACTACTCAGTCTTGAAGAGTGCTCTCATTGATGGGTTTGACTTAACCACTGAACAATACAGGATTAAGTTCAGAAACACCCAGAAGACACAAACTCAGGACTGGGCAGATTTTGTAGATTGTGTGGAGATTTGGCTCCCCTGGTGTAGCTCCGGAGACAATTAATCGCTATTCTGCGACTCCGTGTTTGACATAACTTCTCCTTTTGCAAACCCGACTTGACCGCCTGACGCTCGCACACAACGCGCGGATCGTCATACCCTCTCCCTGATTCATCACGTTGCCTGATCGACTTTGGTTTTCCAGCGTATACCTGACGCATCGCTGGTTCCCAAGCCCCTGATTGTTCTGATCCAGACACTTGACTTATTCCTGTCTAGTTCAGCACTACCTTCAAACTAATGATCATGGTCCTGATGATGACCCGAAATAATTCAGGTTGAAACGCCGCCGACTACCCAGCATAGAACTTGGGCGCTGTTGTGGTCAATTTATTTAGTCTGAATCTTAAAACATCAACATTGTATATATCTTTTTGTAAATTTTGACCACATTTCTCTTACCCCTTGTCGCCGTTCACGCTGTTCTCATCACTCTTGTGTCACTGCGCCACTCACTATCACCAAAACACGTACAGTGCTCACCTTATGTGTTATGGTCATTATATATTTAATTGTACTGTGGTGCTGTAATAACTACTTACAAATAATATCCTTTTCACTCCAACTTCATCATTGTGGTCTCCCTTCCTTTTGTTTCCCACCCCCGCTGTGATTTATATCACTGTCCTTGCATTGTTGATTTCCAGTTGAGACATTGTTGTTTGTTACATACTTTACCCGGTCTCACCTGCGTTTACGGGTCTTACTCCTGTACTCGTCTCTCCATTATTATTATTTGACGTAGTATTAACTACTGTTGCAAAGTCATCCTGTGCCCTGGGCACCCCCCAACTTTTTGCTGACTGGTACTGGAGGTAACTGACTCTGACTGACCCTGGGCTCTGCCTTACCAGGCCCAGGGCCAGTGCTATGCTGAAAGAGACACATTTAGAATACAGTGAAAACACCTACATACACTAGGGTACACTATGGGTTGGGGTACCCCTGTGATTGGCATGACCTACCCTATAAGACCCTAGTGCATAATAGGGCAGGGGGATTGAAACTACCTATCAGTCCCTAGTATATAGTAGGGCATGCCAGTTTACAGGCCAGCAGCCTTTTCTGCACTTGCATGTGTGCACTGCTGAAGCCTGAGGTCAGTTTAAAAGCTGCCCTGGTTTCCATGACTGCTTTTAAAAAGTAAATTGTGCCCAAACTCGACTTTGGTGTTTGGGGCACTTAAAAATGGATAACCTACAAAGTTTTGGCATATTTGGAACCCCCAGGGTCTCCCCTAGGTGTCCCAGGGGTGGGGGGTCAGGTATTTATAAGGTGGACCCTTATAAAATGAGTTTTATATGCCCTGGGTTAAGTGAAATTTCACATTTCACTCCCCACATTGTGATAAAGTGCTGCCCAAATTCGACTTTGATGCTAGGAGCACTGGGGAAGGAGGATATGCAATATTTCTACAGATTCAGAACCCCTAAAATCTCCCTAAGTGATCCAAGGGGGGTCCTGTAGATATAGGCGGAGTACTTATAAAATATGTTTTTGTAAGTCCTGGTGCTGGAAAAATGGCCCAAGTCATTTTTACCATTGCAAATCCCATGCCACATAGGTTAACATGGCAAGAAGTTAATAACTAATAACTCCTGATAGGAGAATGATAGAACTTCCATTCAAAGACTTCCCAGAATGGTAGTGATAAATCCAACAATATGATATTGTTGAATTTTTCCTAAAATGTACAGACAAGAAGTTATAAGACTTTCTTGTTTGTAGGTCCAGATTCAGCCTTCCAGGGGTCTGTCCTGATTGGTCAGAGTTAAGTGGATTAGCCAGGCTGCTTTGAAGAGGTGATAAAGAGCCCTAGGGTTACCCAGCTCGTCTGGGAGGGCAGTGTGCTGTTCCACAGGAATGCCAGGGCAGGGGGAGGAGTCGTAAACCATGGTCTTCAAAGGGGAGGGAAGAAACCAGTGTCATTTACAACTCTAAACTTTTGACCCCAAGCCAGATGCTAGGTTAAGGAAGGAATGAGCAGATGCAAGGGGGAGAGACTATGGAAATATCCATCCTAGGGGCATGTTTAGCCAGCTCTTAACTCTCTGCTGGAAAATCAGCCATTATGAATTTGGAAGATTTGATGCACTCTGGGACAAAATAATGCCACACTCTACAGGATGTGGTCATATCTTTGGGGAGTTACCCTGCCCCCATTGGTCAGGAGTGACCTCCTGCTTGACCCAGAGAACTTGGAATAAGTATCTGAGACGGGCAGAGCCCCTCAGATCTGCTGCTTGAAACTTAAGAAAGCAAGACGTTGTGCCATGCTGAGAAGTTGGATGTGCAATTGCTAAGGCCTGCCCTCTGAGGACTGCACCATCTGGAACTACAGCCCTGTGGACTACCTTGCTGTGAAAAAGACTAAAGAGTGGACTCCCTGCAAGCTACAGGTTAGCAGAGCTCACCTGGATCATCACCTCCATGAATCCTCAACCTGGAAAACTACCAGTGGATTTGTAAGGGTTTTGTCCAAGTGGATTGTGGGAACTGAAGTCCTCAACTTTCAAGGACCATCTTGGAGCTTCCAGACCCTTGGAGTGAGTTTGAGACACTTTGGGACCCTTTGGGGAACTTCAGGAAGAAGTTCCAGGAGTTTGGAGAACTTTGGAGCAACTTTGAAAGAAAGCTCCATAGGGGGACCGACTCAACCTGGTCAGCCAAGCCGCCTGTCTTCAACCACGAGCCGGCCAAGCCATCCAGGTTCGTCCCGCTGAAAGCTCCGTAGGTCCGACTTCCAGAGTTTGACCGGGAGTAGATGAAATCCGAGGCCGGCGAACCCTCACCGAATCCAGCCTGGTGAAGAGCATCGAGGGACCCCTTGAGAAAAAGCTCCAGAAAAGTTTCTAAGTCCGAAGGTAAAAACTGTGACCGGGACCTACCGCGAGGGGTAGCCGCTCAGGGCTCCATCGCGGTCGGCCTGAAAGTTTGACTTTGAGCCAGTCTATCGCAACCAGATATCCCAATAAGGTGCTATAGGTTTCTAAGTGCTATAAAGTGATAAATCTTTAAAAATTCTTATCTCCGGTTCCCTTCATTGGATTTTTGTCGTTTTGGTGTCATTTTAAAGATAAACATATTTCCTATTTGTATAAATTGGTGTTGGATTTTTATTGTGCATTGTGTCTTAATTATTTACTGAATTGGTGTTTTTAAATGCTTTACATAGCTGTCTTTGAAGTTAAGCCTGCCTACTCGCAGCCAAGCTACAAAGGGTTGAGCATGGGAATCATTTTCTAAGACCTATGCTGAGTCCTATCATGTGTGAGTGGCCTTATTGCCAGTAGCAGACCTACATTTGCCCCTACCAATAATCCACTTTCCAACAACTACATTAATAAACATAAAATGTGGTAATACAAATGTTAATACCAACCATACTAACATTGTCACAAAGACACATGAACAACAAATGTTAAAACACCTTTGCCTAAATGATCTATG
This sequence comes from Calotriton arnoldi, assembly GCA_963921515.1. Lineage (NCBI taxonomy): Eukaryota > Metazoa > Chordata > Amphibia > Caudata > Salamandridae > Calotriton > Calotriton arnoldi. The sequence continues at coordinate 3,571,988 of CAWUFW010000311.1, forward strand.
TTTCTGTTTGCCAGTCTCATTTCTAGTTCTATCCATTCTAATTCTAATAAATTTGGAAAAATCAAGGATTAGTCAAAAATCTTAGTCCTAATGAAAAATTAATTTTCTCAAAAATTCATCAAAAATGTCTAACTAAAAATTCATCAAAAATCATTAATTTCGCTAGACTAGCTTTAGTCTGTGTACCCCACACTTTCTTGAGCCCTCAGCTTTCATTTATTTTCATAAATCTCCTCTCTCTTTTTCTGCACCCTTTTCAGAAAAACAGTTCATTTAGGGTGGCTTATACGAGCAACTGCTTTTTGAACAGAAATCAAGAAACTCTTTCTCCCATTCATTTGTAGAAGCAGTCACCAAGTATGTCCATTCAGGTGCTGTATATTTTCTATTTGGTACTTTTGTTCTCTTTGTTCTTCGTATTTGATCTTCTTCTTCTTCTGCTTCACTCTTTTCTGATTGGCTCGATATTTCAATCACTGTTTCTGGTACTTTTCTGTTAAGAGTGTATTTTACTCTTTTTACTCCTTTTGGCCACTTGTCCTCATTCTTTGTCCTTTTCCCATTTTCAATTTCACTTGAAACTGTTTCTGTGCTTTCTTTCAATGTCTCTCTTTTCCTTTTTTCTTTGTTGTTATCCACAGGGATCACTTCATTCCCAGCATTGACAATTACTGCATCAATTTCATTTGTCCCAGTAGCTTGTACCCACTCTACTTCTTTTTCAACTTGCCTTGGAACATCTCTTTGTTCTCGACGATCTTCTTCTGCAAGTTCTTCTCTTTCAAGTGGATTTGGGACTCTTTGTGTGTGACTCGCATGAATCTAGTTTGGCAAGCCTCCACACTTGACTGCAGTAGTTGTCAACAGTATTATCTGATAAGGCCCGTGACAACGTGGCTCCAAGCAGTTCTTCCTCACATGTTTTTTCACAACCAACCAGTCCCCAGGACACAGGTCATGTCCTTATTCTTGCTGTGTTGTTGTTGCAACTTCTCCAACCTGGTGAGACACAGAACGTAAAACATCAGCCAATCCTTTGCAATAATCCAGTACCAAACTATCAGTTATGTTCATTGGTAGATTTGCTGGGACTGTCAGCTGTCTCATAGCCCTGCCCATCACAATTTTATGAGGGGACAGTCCTGTTCTTTTGTCTGGAATACTTCTCAAGCTCATTAACACTAATGGAAGTGTGTCAGGCCATTTCAGTGTTGTGGATGCACAGACCTTTGCCAATCTTGATTTAATTGTGCCGTTTACCTGTTCCACTACTCCTGAAGCCTCAGGTCTATAGGCACAGTGCAACTTTTGTTCAATTTGTAATGCTGCACAAATCATCCACATTATTTCATTATTAAAATGTGTTCCTCTATCTGATTCCAAAGAGACTGGAAAACCGAATCTAGGTATTATTTCTCTGAGAAGCAATTTAGCAACTGTTAAACTGTCATTCCGCCTTGTTGGATAAGCTTCAACCCAACGAGAAAACAGACAAACAATCACAAGAACATATTTTAGTCCCTGGCAAGGAGGCATCTCAATAAAATCAAGTTGCATGCGTGTAAAAGGACCTGCAGCCTTTCCAATTACCCCATGCTTACCACTGTTTTTCTTCCTGCATTTTGTTGCTGACATATCGCACACCTCTGACAGAGACTTTCTGCAGTAACCCTAAATTTGGGGTTATACCATGTTTGGCGAAACAACCTAATCATTGCATCTCTGCCTATGTGTGTTGGTCCATGGAAAACCCTTGCCATCTGTGACAATAGACTATCTGGCATTACTGGTCTTCCATCCATGTAAATCAACACCTCATCATCTGCTCTGCGGATGCAACCTGACTTGACCCAACCATCTTTCTCTGAGTCATTTGCTTCTTCCTGAAGCTCTCTCACTTCATCCCATGTTTCAACAGATGAGAACATTAAACTGCATTCTGTTTGACCAATTTGTTCATTTTGTTCATCCGTGTTAATCGAATATGTATTCTAAGCACAAAATCATGCAATCTCATCAGCATATCTATTACCCAGTGTGACGTTTTCACAACCAGAACGATGTGCTGAACATTTCACCACCCAAATTTGTGACGGCAATTGTAGTGCCATCAGTAGATCTTTTACACACCCTCCGTTTCGTATTGGTGAACCCGAAGAGGTCAAATATTCACGTTGAGACCACAACTGCCCAAAATCGTGGACAACCCTGAAGCCATATTGGCTGTCAGTATAGATTGTAACTCTCATTTGCTTTGTTAAGCAACAAGCTCTAGTAAGAGCTACCAACTCAGCCACTTGTGCAGAATTCACTCTCTTCAACCACGATGCTCCAATTACATTCGCCACAGTGCAGACTGTATATGCAGCTCGTAAGCATCCTTCTGAATCTCTCAAACATGATCCATCCACGAACAAAACAACATCTGACTCAACCAATGGAGTATCTTTGATATCAGGTCTTGGTTTAGTGCACAATTCAGTCACATCCAAGCAATCGTGATCTGCTTCATCCAAAACCACTTCACATCCTGGAGTTGGTAGTAATGTTGCAGGATTTAAGGTTGTACACCTTGCTACAGTAACATTCTCAGCTCCCAATATCACTTGCTCATATTTTGTTAACAGACTGCTTGTAAGATACTGAGTGCGAGTTTGTGTTAACAAAATCTCAACTGAATGTGGCACATACACTTTTAAAGCATGTCCCTTCACAGTTGACTCACTCTGCTCAAGATTCACACAAGTAGCAGCAACTGCTTTTGAGCAACATGGAAGAGCTGCAGCGACTGGATCCAAGGTAGCAGAAAAATATGCCACTGGCCTTCGTGCTGCTCCGTGTGCCTGTGTTAGAACTGACAATGCACAACCATTGCGTTCATTACAGAACAACTCAAAATCTTTATCAAAGTCTGGCATTCCCAATGCTGGTGCTCGACATAGACTGTCTCGCAACACCATAAATGCCGTCATGCTTTCCACATCAAGGTGTATTGGATCTGTCACATCTTTGTGTGTTAACTTTTGTAATGGCTTGGCAATCAGTGAAAAATTCATAATCCACTGCCTGCAATATCCGACCATTCCCAAAAACATCCGAACTTCTTTCTGTGTTTTCGGCGGATTCATTCGCATGATAGCATTGATCCGATCCTGAGAAACTCTTTGAACTCCCTTTTCAATGATATGGCCCAAATACAGTACCTCTTTCTTGCAAAACTGCCAAATGGTTCAGTAAAGCAATTGTATCTGTCACACAGTCTTCTTTCATTTTTGATGCCACCAATAGGTCATCGATATATTGTACTAGAACTGAATCTTTAGGCATTACCAATGACTCCAAACATTTCTTCAATATCTGATTAAAGATAGAAGGACTCTCCGTATATCCTTGAGGAACTCGACACCATGCCAAGACACGATTTCCGGACCGGAATGCAAATAAATATTGGCTATCCGGGTGTAAGGGTATCGAGAGAAATGCTTGACACAGATCGATTACTGAAAACCACTCTGCATCACATGGAATCTGGTATAAAATCACTGCAGGATTTGGTACAATCGGACAACAAGGTATAACAATTTGGTTAACCCTTCTCAGGTCCTGTAGAATCCTATATTTCCAGTTTGGTTTGCAAATTCCCATTATAGGCGAATTGCATGGACTTCCAAGGGTTTCTTTCAAAATTCCTTGCTCAATTAGCATGTCGATCACAGGTGTCACTCCCGCAATCGTTTCAGGACTCATTTTGTACTGTTTTATTCTTGGAAACTCTGCACCAGGCTTTGCTGTAATCTGAATCGGAGCTACTCCTTTTATCAATCCGATATCTTTCCCTGTAAAATCCCACACATCCAACAACACCGTGTCTCTCAACTCGACAGGCAAATCATTCGCTGTAAGTAGTGGAAACAATTCATTCACTTCTGTTCCCTGCCTTGACATTTTGAATATGACATCCTCATCTTTTGTGTGAAATGCTATTCCATCTGGGTTACAATAAAGGGAACAGTTCATCTTGCAAAGTAAGTCCCTACCTAATAGGTTAACCGGACTTGTATCACAAACAACGAATTTGTGCAATTCTTGGAAATTACCGATTTGAACCTTCATAGGTCTAGTTATTGGCATTTTGATCAATTTATTGGATACTCCTACAACTTTGATACTTTCTCCCGAGAGGGGTAGGTTTGGAATTTCCACAGTTCTCACAGTGGAACGGGTAGCACCAGTATCTACGAGGAATGTGATAGCATTGCCATGAACCTCGCCATCCCCATAGGGACTGGACTGATCTACCTCCAGAGATGCGCCAAGAACGCACTCTCCCCCCCCCTCAGGTACTGTCATTGTGATGTATCTGAGTCATTTTCATCCGTTTCCATCAAATATTGTAAGGCCACATGTACATTTGAATTTACTTGACCATTTGTTTGATAACCCACATTCGCATTGTACCTTTGCATTTGACCATTCACATCCTGATTTGGCATAGGAGCCTGTGGTATTTGTAAACCCTGTCCTCTATTATGTACTCGCACTGACGTATTCTGATTTTGTTCTTGACCCATTTGAGCTTGACTCATCTGATTCTGGTAACCTTGATTTTGTACTTGCATTTGATCATAATTTCCAGTCCCACCTGTATTATTCATCATACTCTTACACTCGCGTCTCCAATGTCCAATTTTCCGCAATTGTAACAAGGATATTTCTTCTTCAAATCTTCTTTATCACCAAAGTTACCTCTACCTCTTCCCTGAACCATCGGGATCATTTGCGTCACAGTATTGCCATTTGTAACTACACCTTTCATCCCAGTAGTAGTCTGACCACTTTCAACCAAATCTGCATTTAGATAACCCCCTTTCTTTGACATTTTCATTTGTGCTACCATCAACTTCTCTTTCAGCTTTTTATGTCTCATTTCTATGTTGTCTCCACAATATTTCGCATATCGAAGTATTTCATCGATTGTTTTACTCTGCCAACAAATTAAATGCTGCTGAATCATAGCACTTATTTCAGGTCTCAATCCATACACGAACCTGTATACAAAATGCCCCATATCTTTTTCTGTGATATTTTCTATACCACTAATTTGCTTAAACACTTGAAGAAGCCTCTCATAATATGCATGTACAGATTCCTTCAATTCTTGAGTCGTTCTATCAATTTTTACCTGATCTGTTTCCTTTGGAGAAATCTTTCCCTTCAAATATGTAATAACCTGATTATATTTCTTCATAGCGTCTTCTGAGGGTGCTCCTGTTTTTGGATCTCTTGGATATTCTTTATTTGGCCAATCTACAGCAATTTTACACTCAATCCACAAATCTGCTGGAACAAAAATATCAAAAAGACCATCCAAGTCTACCCACAAAACTTTTGAGACTTTCACAAATCTTTCTACTTGCCTAAACCACTCAACAGGCTTTTCTCTCAACCGAGGAAAATCATTTGTAAATGACAATATGTCCTGTCTTGACCAAGGAATATGAACCATACCACCTCCTGGTACCTCTCTCTCATTAGATATGCTGAGGCAGCATCAACTGTCACTGATTCTTTTTCAGCTTCTCTCACAGGATACAATGGCAAAGTAACATTTGCCTTTCCACTTTCACCTTCCTTCTTTTTAGCCCATCTTCCCTTTCATCTATCTAATTCTCCCCAACGTCTCAATGTATTGCTCAACTCTTTAATCTGCAATCGCTTCCCTGAAACATTCAAATTCTCTAAATCCTTGTCTGTAAAATCCAATCTACATGTCTTTTGTAATGCTTTTGATTTCTCAATGTCAACTCCATACATCTGAGCAACTTCTGCAAAGGTCTCATGTAAGCCTCTTGCTTTTCTCTTAATATTTTTACATAAAAATAATAACTCATCATCCTGATATCTGCCTAATCTTTCAGGACTAATAGTACCTGCAATCATTTCTTCTAAATCTCCTTTCAATTTGCTCACATCTATATATACATCTTTATTTTGCCCACTACAGTCAGGTGCAATCTCTCTAATCCATACATCTAATTCTTCTGGTGATGGACCCACTGATCTCTGTACATCTTCACCTGTATCACTTCTTGACCTGGTAGGTGTCTGTTGATTTATTCTCCTATAAATCTGCATTAATTTCTTTGGTTCTAATTGTATATTTCGTCTAGGAGTTACATTTGTCTTTTCTGAAATGTCATTTGAATGTCTCATCTCCCTTGAATCTTCACCCGCATTTGCGACATTATTTCCACAAACTCCAGTTAATTCTCTGTAGTCTGAATGTGGACACTCATTACTCCTCACTGGAACCGTTAAAGCATTCACTTGAGTAAGTCTCTGCCCCTCATTGTACACTGGAACTATTGGTCCTATTGTTACTGGAACTGAGAAAACATCTGGGTTTATTGTCGAATTCATTCTCACTGACTCTTCTCTATTCACATTTTGGATCTGTCTTTCATTATTAGGTAGCCTATTCACTGATTCTTCAATTTGTATTAAAGGAGCATTCGGTGAAACACTTGGAACATTTGCACTAGTCTGTTCCTCTTGATATGGAAGAGGTCTATTCATCAATAATTCATTCAGAAAATCCTCATCAATATCATCTGTGCTAGCATTTAGTCCTTGTGGTTCAGAATTTTTCTTTTTCTCTCTACACTTTCCCCCTTCAGTCTCTTCAGCCTCTCTAACAGGGAATAATCTAGTTGTTTCTATAATAGTACCTCTTCTCCACATTTTCTTGCGAACATACCACTTTGCTTCTGAGTATCTGCTCACTGTATTCTTATATCTATTTTGATGTCTATCTCTTTCTCTTTTGTATGCTTCTTAATCCCACTCGTCAAGAGCTTCGTACTGCATAGGTCTTGGGTTTGGACTCAAATCATTCATTCGTCTCCTCAAAGTTTCTAAAACCCTAGTATCAAATGTACCGTTTTCTGAAAATGCTAAATTACCATCTTGCTCTGTGTATTTCATCCAATTTTCTAATCAAGTACAAGTATGATATCCCCTTTCTATCGCTATAAATGCTGCGGGCGATCCATCTGGAGCTATCGGAGTTCCTTCTCTAATTACTATAGGTTGATCTTTACTAAATAGGGTTTTTATCAATCTTATTATTTTCATGTTTATTTCTCAAATCTAAAGCTCGTATTAGTGAATAAATCTACAAACCTCACTTGCGTGTTATGTTTTTCTACTTCCAATCAATGTTATTTTTGCTGTCCAATCTCAGCGCGACTCACACTAACTAACCAATAGCAGCGCTGCACTTTTGGTGACGTATTCTCACAACTGACCAATACCAGCGCGGCACCTTTTTATGTCAGTTCTACTCCTTCTACTGACCCTCCCTTTACAAAATCAGCGTCAACGTCTTTAAGCCTTTTATTAACAAAACAAACTACATAAAACACAGCTTGTCTGCTCCACTAAAAGAAAATTTGAAAGTATTTAGCACATATTCTAAGAGAGATCTCTACACTCCAGCAATAAAACCTCGACTAGCGTGATTTTTATTTGCTCTCTAACAAGTGGAAAATTCTCGGGACTTCTCCAGTAGCGCCTCTCAAGTGACCCAAATAAACTTCCACTACTTCATTCAACAAGATTCCCTGTACGATACTTTCAGTTCGACGACCGCCTAGTACCGCATTACCAGCAGACAACGCACATAAAGCTTAGTGTATGCCACACTAAGACAGCCCGTAGGCTTATCCCGGGATCTCAGGCCAACGACGGATCCGTCAATTCCATTGAAATTCAACAAACCTCAACGTAACATAAAAGTACAAACTCAACAAATATATCAACGTCTAAGTCAGTCTGTTAACTCCGTCTTTTCAAAAACACAGTATTTTAGTCTAACTAACCATCCCATGCAACTACCAAAACTGATGTAGCGGAAGCGGGTGGGAAATAATAACATCACTTACCATCCACACCAAACACTTATAATAACTACAATAACATATCTATAATGTCGGGCCCATAAGACATTATTTCTCTGATAACTGTAACAAAGGTCCTCCGACGGATCTTTAGTAGAGTTAAAAGGGACTGTGTATTTGAAACCACGGAAATGCTATTTCCCCATGAGGACCTAGAATGAAGGAAATACGCTAAACAACATAAACCATATCATTAGGCAATATTATCCGACTCATGAATAAAGACAAACACCTTTCTTTTGATTGCCTCTTTGTTATTATGATTAATGAATGGTCAATCACAAAAGTCCAAAAGGAACAACATTATTCAGTTCATAAATGTTACAGAATATCACAATACCGCATAACAGATTCAAATCACAATAACAGATTCATCAAGAATAGAAGAGTGAAAATAAGAGAAAAACACAGCAGCGGTGAAAATACTTCACCTAAGAACGGGATTTCTAATGCTCAGTGAACATTAGTAGGAAAACTATTCCCAGGGCCATTAGGAATAGCGGAGGCAGCACCATCAGCCGATGATGTGCAAAGTCTCAGGAAAGTTCAATGGTTCAGCAGGATTGCCAGCCAGGGTATCAGGAATCAGCATGACACGCAGCACACCACGAACGCAGGACAAGTCCCCAGAAGTCTTGAGAACAAGCCGAGGAGCACCTTCCCATGAAGGTCTTTATACGTTGCTACTTCCTTTCCTTGGCTAATTTGTTGCACTTTCTACTTTCTACAAACATTTTTATTGGCTAAACACGATGATGTGGCGGTCTTCTGACAATGACCTAACCATAATTTCTGAACACTCTTTGTCTAATACATTATACAACTTCCTCAGAAGGAAGAGGAAATAACCTAGTTTCAAATGTATTTATTAATGAAACAGTAACTTTTAAACATCCTTCTACTCTCGCTCTGACAGGAAAGAACGTAATATTTTCAGACAGAATTAGGCTAATATCTACACTCTAGGAAACAACTCATTACATGTGAAGGTCTGCAGCTAAGGACAGCATTGTGTTACAAATCACGGGACAGGAGTACGTGAACACATCCCCTAGTATTCTGAGGCCTACATTTATTTAGCAAAATAAGAATTATTTCTAAAATCCTACACTATACTTTCTCGAAGAATAACGCATTTTCCCTTGTCGTTTTAATTTCTGCAGTAAGGGAGACAGAATGACACCCATTAGAAAATACATGTAAACTATATTGCTTTCATTTAGTCCTCACTGTGTTTTTTATTTGTCTAACTAAAGTAGAGCATATTATCGTGCCTTTGCACATTTCTCACGTTGTACACTAATTCTGTTAACGTTAGTAATTCATTGTTCTCCAAGCATTAGTATTTAGTATTTATTTCACCCCGACAGGTAGATTTCATTGAGCAAATTTTATTACAAGAACCATGCTCCATCACTACCAAGAGTTAAGCTCAATTTTAAATTACTAAAACATTTTACTGGACCTAAGAGGATAGTGCCTTTATTACTTATGGTGGACCTCAATCTACCCCAACTAATAAACCACTTGCTCACAGAAATCTAGAGTAAATTTGCCTCCAATAAATCCATTGAATATGTATCATTTTTGACAACTTGTATGATGTGGCAGGAGTGTCACAAGTCTCTTAATAACTAACTGTGGTTTCGCCAATAAAACTGTTGGGTTTTCGCCTTTTTTCTGTATTACATTAGTTTTTATTAGTCCATGGTTGCCATGAGGGTATTAAAAAGGAGACACATGACACAAGACACTGACACAGATAACCTACATAAAAGTAGCTAGTGTGTGGAGATATCGTACCACTGCTACACATTTTTTGAAGAAAATATGTACTCTGGAGGGAGTAGTGTATAGTATACAACTTACTAGTATCAGAAATGTAACAGAGTGACAGTTATCTTTCTTTGGTTACCTGTGCCATTAAGTATCCATAAAGAATCCATTAGTCAATAAATGTAATTTCTCAAATTATACAAATAATTATACAATGAATTGGAAACAACAACTATTTTCGCCACCCATATCTAGCGTATTCTTCAAGCATATCAATACAATCCAGATTGCATGCTCATAGAACAAAGAACTGTCAGTATTTACTATGAATCTTAGAAGTGAGGTGATACACATTGAGGCTTCTTGGTACAACGTTAGAAATATACATTGTGCAAATTCTATGCAATATCAATTACTTCCCCAGTGTAACAGACTTTGCAACTCAGGTTATTCTCCAGGCCCATGTCTGAGTTGTCTACAGCTTCACCTTAGGTTCAGCTGTATCCATGTCCCTGAAGGTTAGCCAAAGATTTGGCCTCCTTTCCTGATGTCACATGAACACAGATTTGGGATAGCCTTTCTCCCAACATAAGTTGATGGTTATAATAGTTTTGTTTACCACATGCTAAATTTTTGCCCACTTGGTATCGTCTGAAGCTGATATGCCATTTACTTAACAGGATGCATGTGGTTTGATTGCTAATCTGCTTTGTACCTCAAATAAAGAAGAGCAACCGTGAAAAGTTGGAAACTGCTCAGCCATTCCAGACCCATTATCCATACTGAGTTTCCCCCACAACTGTGGTAAGCCTGGAGGGTGAGTCAGAGTTAGGCTAGGACAGAAAATAGGCCTGGGCACCAAAATAAAAGTGGTGCCATTTAGCTAATGAGATAGCTAAAAATTGGTATTAGAGACTGCAAAGATTTGTTCTTGCTGCAGACAATGTTTGTGGTGATATCAGGGAAAACAGCAATAAAAACATACCCACCTGACCATAAAACAGACCCACAGACAGACAAAAAAGGCCCACACACTGACCTCTCATACCAGCCCTTTGGGGACTGCCTGATTGCCATATAAGCCAGTTCAGCCCAGGAGCAAGGCCAAGTGGGTGCATGGTGAACGTCAAGGATCACTGAATGGTCACTCACTTTGAGCAGGCCTTTACAATTTCTGGTGGCAACAGGAGGTGCATTCTAAGCTCGCTGCACCACTCAGGGACACCAGTGGTGGGGGGAGATAGGTGAGTGATGGACAGTTAATATTTATTGTGCTACAATTACCAATGTGTACTGATCAGCAAAGAATGGTTCACATTAAATGGTACAGAACAGCAGCAGTTAGAGTTATCAAACATTGGTACCTCGAGTGGGTAGTGTGGCGTAAGTACCATCAGTGTATCCCACTATGTGTCGTACTAGGTTACACTTTGGGCCAGATTTACTAAAGGCTTGCCTTGCCCTTGCGGAATGCCAGTCGTAACAAGGCAACACAAGCCCTTAAATCAGGTTTACAAAGTCACACAAGCGGTCATTTGCATCACCTTGCCTGACTTTATAAAGATTTGTAACGCAATACAGAGTCTTGTGCTGCATTACACTATATTTCATTGTGGTAGGCATTCCATGGGTAGAGCATGAGCGTTCTCATGGAATCTGACAGAATCCCAGATTTGTTAAAGGCAGTAAACCTGGGATTGTGCCAAAATGATGCGCCTACCAAAAAGAGGCATAATGAGAAGCACACATAGAAAGAGGAAATAAGCCTCTAAGGATTATTTTTTTCCAGGGAGGTATGCCTTCCTGCAGAAAAACAATCCTGCCCATAATGCAGGCACAAGGGTCCCTGCGTAGGCGCTAGGCAGTAACAAGCTTGCCAGTGCTAGGAAAGAGCTGAACTATGCCAATAATTGAAAATGTAATGGCTCAGTTCAACTCCCTCCCTTTCACGCAACACAGCACAGCACAACATCTTCCTTTGCTGCACTGTATTGCATGAAATCGTAGTAAATATGGCACTAAAACTACAACATGCATGTGTGAAACAATAATCTTACATGGAGAGGCTGGCTCGATCATTTTGTTCTTCATGAGCACATAAGTCTGCATGATTATATGAAAACGAACAGCGAATCACTAACATAATATCGATGCACACCATATCGAAGCATAAAAATATCAGAAAAAAATATTGTTAACAAAATATTGCCTTCCTGCAGTACTAGAAAAAACCCCAGCTATCAAGGACAAAAATATAATTGTTATAAATACTGATTTTTACTTAAATGAAAAAATAAATTTCAGAACCAAAAATATCGCCAAATTTAAATAAATGTATAATATGTCAAAAATATTGATTCACACAATATCGATTACAATAGTATCAACAAATAATTACATAATCATTACTAGATATAAGAAATACCAATTTCTATGTTAAACAATTATATAAAACAAACATTAAACAGTATATACACATGCTTGAATAAAAGCAATATCAGCACACTAAAATATGTAATTTACCCCAATAAAATATATAACTAAACTTATAACAATATAAGCAAAAACAATTTGTAGTAACTACATTTACAAAACAATCAAAAAAAAAATATATATACATATTCACTGAAAAAACCATAGGTTTCAGGGACGTTATAGTTAGTTGGACATTTCACTCGTACAAAACCATAGAAATTCGGCCGTTATAGTTAGTTCAGCTAACTATAACTCGCGCCCCGCAATGCACTGCTGATGACGTCACATATTACATCATTCATGACATGGTCAGTGACATCACTGATGTCATCACTGATGACATATCAAATGACATCATTGATGACACCACTGATGACATCATCCAGTGAATGTGTGTTTCTTTAAAGTTTAAATATGTATTATATGTATGCCAAGGTGTATTGAAGAATGAGTGGGTGTATAAGTGTCTGGATGGAGGATTTAGTAGGTGCGTGACTGACTGTTTAAGTGAGTGATTACATGTGTCTTACTGAATGCATGGGTAAGTGACTAAACTGTGTGAATGTCTGTATCAGTCTGTCTGTTGTTGTATAAGGTGCTGCATGGGTTGGTCAGTAGCTACATGAGTGTCTATATGGGTTATCGATTGGTTGCCTGAGTATTTGTATGGGTGCCTGAGTGCGTGTGTGGGTGGGTGGGAGGTGTGTGACTCTGTGCATAGATGTTTGATTGGTTGATTCACTGGGTGTATGGGTTCAAGAGTGCATGTGGAAACAGCTGTATGGGTGGGTGAGTGTGTGTATGGGTGTGTTGGTGAGTGAATGGATGTCTCAGTGGTACATGTCCAAGTAACTACATATGTAAAAGGCAGTGTATGTGAGAGTTGGAGTATATAAATGACTATACGTGAGAGTCAGTGATTGTGAGAGTGGCTGTATGGATGAGTGTGTACTAGTATCAGTGATTGTATAAGAGAGTAAGTATGCGTTTGTTTCTGTTTGAATAAGTGATGTGGTGTGTGTATAACTGTATAGGTCAGTAAATGGAAGTGTGATTGATTCTTTGCATGACTGACTAGGTGTGTGAGTAACTCTGGATGAGTGGTGGTGTGTGAGTGTCTGTATAGGTGTATGAGTGCATATGATAGTGTTGTATTGATGAGTGACTGCATGTATGAGTGATTGCATGGGTGAATGAGTGGATGTGTGTGTAGACCTAGGAATCAGTGAGTGCGTATGTAGTAACTGGTATTGGTGTGTCGATGGTTTCAAAAATGGTAGTCTGTATTTTACAGTGGGTGTATCAAAGGTTATATTAGAGTGTGATTTTCACGTGGATGATGTCATCAGTGATGTCATCAGTGATGTCACTGACCATGTCATGAATGATGTAATATGTGACGTCATCAGCAGTGCATTGCGGGGGCGCGAGTTATAGTTAGCTGAACTAACTATAACGGCGGAATTACTATGGTTTTGTACGAGTGAAATGTCCAACTAACTATAACGTCCCTGAAACCTATGGTTTTTCAGTGAATTTCTAAGGTTTTTTAAATGATAATTTCTAACTAAAACGTGCCTGAAACCTATGGTTTTTTCAGTGAATTTCAATGGTTTTTTAAATGCTAATTTCTAACTATAACGTCCCTGAAACCTATGGTTTTTTCAGTGAATTTCAAAGGTTTTTTAAATGCTAATTTCTAACTATAACATAGCAGTCGCGTTTCCAGAGTGGTGGAGAAAGGTGAGCGTGGCCTTCAAACACCTTTTAGCAATCCCACTGTGTGGGATTTAGCGGAAGTAACAGGAGGGATAGTTAGCCTCCAACATCAACCTTGGGGGCAACTAATCCTTTTATTTCCTCCAGTAAGTCCCACACAGCAGGATTGCTAACTTGTTATATCAGGCCCCACCCCCTTCCTGCAGCACTCTGCAAACGTGCCCCCTGGCGTGTTCTAAGTTGGGGGATTAAGTCTCCTTAAATCCTGAGGGTCCCTGGGGGCCAACTAAGCCACCAGGTACCTCTATTAAGCACCACTGAGCTGCGTTGCAGAGAGGTGTAAAAAGGGGCATGGCCTCAGACCACCTCTCTGCAACGCAGCTCTGTGGCGCTTACTGGAGGTACATCGTGGGCTAGTTGGCCCCCAGGGACACTCAGGATTGAAGAGGACTTAATCCCCCAATTTACAACGCGCCAGGGGGCACGTTAGCACACTTGTTATGTCAGGCCCTGCCCCCTCCCTGCACCACTGTGCAAACGCACCCCCTGGCGCATTGTAAGTTGGGGGATTAAGTCCCCTTGAATCCTGAGGGTCCCTGGGGGCCAACTAGCCCACCAGGTACCTCCAGTAAGCGCCACAGAGCTGCATTGCAGAGAGGTGTAAAAAGGGGCATGGCCTCAGACCACCTCTCTGCAACGCAGCTCTGTGGCTCTTACTGGAGGTACCTGGTGGGCTAGTTGGCCCCCAGGGACCCTCAGGATTGAAGGGGACTTAATCCCCCAATTTACAATGTGCCAGGGGGCGTGTTTGCACACTTGCTATGTCAGGCCCTGCCCCCTCCCTGCAGGTACCTCCAGTAAGCGCCACAGAGCTGCATTGCAGAGAGGTGTAAAAAGGGGTGTGGCCTCGGAACACCTTTCTGCAACGCAGCTCTGTGGTGCATACTGGAGGCACCTGGTGGGCTAGTTGGCCCACAGGGACCCTCAGTATTCAAGGGGAATTAATTCCCCAACTTACAACGCGCCAGGGGGCGCATTCGCTGAGTGCTGCAGGGAGGGGGCGGGGCTTCCGGCGCGATGCCGGCTTTTTTTTTTTACAAGGGGGGGCTGTGTGGCCCCCCTTCTTTTACATTATTTGGGGCCCTGTGGACCCCATCCCCCAGGACCTGCTCTTTTTTTTACATTTAAATAAAATAAAAACGGGAAGGGCCCCCCTCCCGAGGCAAATTTTGGCCCCGAGGTCCCCATCCCCCGGGGCATGGCCACATTTTTTTTTGTTTGTTTTTTATTTTTTAAGAAGGGGGCCTGCGTGGCCCCCTTCCTTAGGCCTCTATTGGCCCCAGAAACCCCATCCCCCGGGGCTGTGCCTCATTATTAATTTATTTTTTTAAAATTTTAATATTGAAGGGAGGCCATGTGACCCCCCTCCTGGGCCACTTCTGGCCCCGGGACCCCATCCCCCGGGGCCCGCCCTTTGTGTTGGGGACCGTGGGGGGAGCCCCAATGCCCCCATGGTCCCGCCGGCTGCCCACCTCCTGTGGGAGCCGGCATTGCTTTTGAGCAAGGGGAGCTGCTGACATGAAATCCTGCTTTGCTTCATTGTTGCGAGATCAGATTTTCCTCTCCATCTGTCAGTCAGTTAGTATCTCTCTCAGTCAGTCAGTATCTCTCTCTGTCAGTCAGTCTCTCGCTCAGTCAGTCAGTCTCTCTCTCAGTCAGTCAGTCTCTCTCTGTCAGTCAGTCAGTCTCTCTCTGTCAGTCAGTCTCTCTCTCAGTCAGTCAGTCTCTCTCTGTCAGTCAGTCTCTCTCTCAGTCAGTCAGTCTCTCTGAGTCAGTCAGTCTCTCTCTGTCAGTCAGTCTCTCTCAATCAGTCTCTCTCTCTGTCAGTCAGTCTCTCTCTCTCAGTCAGTCTCTCTCAGTCAGTCAGTCTCTCTCAGTCAGTCAGTCTCTCAGTCAGTCAGTCTCTCTCTCTCAGTCAGTCAGTCTCTCTCTCACTCAGTCAGTCTCTCTCACTCAGTCAGTCTCTCTCAGTCAGTCTCTCTCTCTGTCAGTCAGTCTATCTCTCAGTCAGTCAGTCTCTCTCTCAGTCAGTCAGTCTCTCTCAGTCAGTCAGTCTCTCTCAGTCAGTCAGACTCTCTCTCTGTCAATCAGTCTCTCAGTCAGTCAGTCTCTCTCTGTCAGTCAGTCTCTCTCTGTCAGTCAGTCTCTCTCTCAGTCAGTCAGTCTCTCTCTCTGTCAGTCAGTCTCTCTCTCTGTCAGTCTCAGTCAGTCAGTCTCTCTCTCAGTCAGTCTCTCTCTCTGTCAGTCAGTCTCTCTCTCTCAGTCAGTCTCTCTCAGTCAGTCAGTCTCTCTCTCTGTCAGTCAGTTTCTCTCTCTGTCAGTCTCTCTCAGACAGTCAGTATCTCTCAGTCAGTCAGTCTCTCTCTCTCTGTCATTCTCTCTCTCTGTCAGTCAGTCTCTCTCTGTCAGTCAGTCTCTCTCTGTCAGTCAGTCTCTCTCTCTGAGTCAGTCTCTCTCTGTAAGTCAGTCTCTCTCTCTCTCAGTCAGTGTCTCTCTGTCAGTCAGTCTCTCTCTCAGTCAGTCTCTCTGTCAGTCAGTCAGTCTCTCTGTCAGTCAGTCAGTCTCTCTCTCTCGTTCAGTGTCTCTCTGTCAGTCAGTCTCTCTCTCAGGCAGTCAGTCTCTCTGTCAGTCAGTCAGTCACTCTCTCGGTCAGTCTGTCTCTCTCTCTGTCAGTCAGTCTCTCTCTGTCAGTTAGTCTCTCTCTCAGTCAGTCAGTCAGTCTCTCTCAGTCAGTCAGTCTCTCTGTCAGTCAGTCTCTCTCAGTCAGTCAGTCTCTCTCTCAGTCAGTCAGTCTCTCTCAGTCAGTCAGACTCTCTCAGTCAGTCAGTCTCTCTCTCTCTGTCAGTCTCTCTCTCTCTCTCTGTCAGTCAGTCTCTCTCTCTCTCTCTGTCAGTCTCTCTCTCTCTGTCAGTCTCTCTCTCTCTCTCAGTCAGTCTCTCTGTCAGTTAGTCTCTGTCTGTCAGTCTCTCTCTCTCTGTCAGTCTCTCTCTGTCTCTCTCTCTGTCAGTCTCTCTCTCTCTCTCTGTCAGTCTCTCTGTCAGTCAGTCTCTCTCTGTCAGTCAGTCTCTCTCTCTGTCAGTCTCTCTCTCTCTGTCAGTCAGTCTCTCTGTCAGTCAGTCTCACTCAGTCAGTCAGTCTCTCTCTCTGTCAGTCAGTCTCTCTCTCAGTCAGTCAATCTCTCTCTCTGTCAGTCAGTCTCTCTCTCAGTCAGTCTCTCTCAGTCAGTCAGTCTCTCTCAGTCAGTCAGTCTCTCTCTCAGTCAGTCAGTCTCTCTCTCTGTCAGTCAGTCTCTCTCTGTCAGTCAGTCTCTCTGAGTCAGTCAGTCTCTTAGTCAGTCAGTCAGTCTCTCTCAGTCAGTCAGTCTCTCTCAGTCAGTCAGTCTCTCTCTCATCAGTCAGTCTCTCTCTTAGTCAGTCTCTCTCTCAGTCAGTCAGTCTCTCTCTGTCAGTCAATCTCTCTCTCAGTCAGTCAGTCTCTCTTAGTCAGTCTCTCTCAGTCAGTCAGTCTCTCTCAGTCAGTCCGTCTCTCTCAGTCAGTCAGTCTCTCTCTCTGTCAGTCAGTCTCTCTCTCAGTCAGTCAGTCTCTCTCTCGGTCAGTCAGTCTCTCTCTCAGTCAGTCAGTCTCTCTGAGTCAGTCAGTCTCTCTCAGTCAGTCAGTCTCTCTCAGTCAGTCAGTCTCTCTCTCAGTCAGTCTCTCTCTTAGTCAGTCAGTCTCTCTCTCAGTCAGTCTCTCTCTCTGTCAGTCAGTGTCTCTCTCTCTCTCTGTCAGTCTCTCTCTCAGTCAGTCAGTCTCTCTGTCAGTCAGTCTCTCTGTCAATCAGTCAGTCTCAGTCAGTCAGTCTCTCAGTCAGTCAGTCTCTCTCAGTCAGTCTCTCTCTCAGTAAGTCTCTCTCTCAGTCAGTCACTCTCTCAGTCAGTCTCTCTCTCTGTCAGTCAGTCTCTCTGTCAGTCAGTCAGTCACTCTCTCGGTCAGTCTGTCTCTCTCTCTGTCAGTCAGTCTCTCTCTGTCAGTCAGTCTCTCTCTCAGTCAGTCTCTCTCAGTCAGTCAGTCTCTCTGTCAGCCAGTCTCTCTCTGTCAGTCAGTCTCTCTCTGTCAGTCAGTCTCTCTGTCAGTCAGTCAGTCACTCTTTCGGTCAGTCTGTCTCTCTCTCTGTCAGTCAGTCTCTCTCTGTCAGTTAGTCTCACTCTCAGTCAGTCAGCCAGTCTCTCTCAGTCAGTCAGTCTCTCTGTCAGCCAGTCTCTCTCTGTCAGTCAGTCTCTCTCTCAGTCAGTCAGTCTCTCTCAGTCAGTCAGACTCTCTCAGTCAGTCAGTCAGTCTCTCTCTCTCTCTCTGTCAGTCTCTCTCTCTCTCTCTCTCTCTGTCAGTCAGTCTCTCTCTCTCTGTCAGTCTCTCTGTCAGTCTCTCTCTCTCTCAGTCAGTCTCTCTGTCAGTTAGTCTCTGTCAGTCAGTCTCTCTCTGTCAGTCAGTCTCTCTCTGTCTCTCTCTCTCTGTCAGTCTTTCTCTCTCTCTCTCTGTCAGTCTCTCTGTCAGTCAGTCTCTCTCTGTCAGTCAGTCTCTCTCTCAGTCTCTCTCTCAGTCAGTCTCTCTCTCTCTGTCAGTCAGTCTCTCTCAGTCAGTCAGTCTCTCTCTCTCTGTCAGTCAGTCTCTCTCTCAGTCAGTCAGTCTCTCTCTCTCAGTCAGTCAGTCTCTCTCTCAGTCAGTCTCTCTCAGTCAGTCAGTCTCTCTCAGTCAGTCAGTCTCTCTCTCAGTCAGTCAGTCTCTCTCTCTGTCAGTCAGTCTCTCTCTGTCAGTCAGTTCTCTCTGAGTCAGTCAGTCAGTCTCTTAGTCAGTCAGTCAGTCTCTCTCAGTCAGACAGTCTCTCTCAGTCAGTCAGTCTCTCTCTCATCAGTCAGTCTCTCTCTTAGTCAGTCTCTCTCTCAGTCAGTCAGTCTCTCTCTGTCAGTCAATCTCTCTCTCAGTCAGTCAGTCTCTCTTAGTCAGTCTCTCTCAGTCAGTCTATCTCTCTGTCAGTCAGTCTCTCTCTCAGTCAGTCAGTCTCTCTCTGTCAGTCAGTCTCTGTCTCAGTCAGTCAGTCTCTCTGAGTCAGTCAGTCTCTCTGAGTCAGTCAGTCTCTCTCAGTCAGTCAGTCTCTCTCTCAGTCAGTCTCTCTCTGTCAGTCAGTCAGTCTCTCTCTCAGTCAGTCTCTCTCTCTCTGTCAGTCAGTGTCTCTCTCTCTCTCTCTGTCAGTCTCAGTCAGTCTCTCTCAGTCAGTCAGTCTCTCTGTCAGTCAGTCTCTCTCTCAGTCAGTCAGTCTCTCTCTCTGTCAGTCAGTCTCTCTCTCTGTCAGTCTCTCAGTCAGTCAGTCTCTCTCAGTCAGTCTCTCTCTCTCAGTCAGTCTCTCTCAGTCAGTCTCTCTGTCAGTCAGTCTCTCTCTCATTCAGTCAGTCTCTCTGTCAGTCAGTCTCTCTCTCTCTCTGTCAGTCTCAGTCAGTCAGTCTCTCAGTCAGTCAGTCTCTCTCAGTCAGTCTCTCTCTCAGTAAGTCTCTCTCTCAGTCAGTCACTCTCTCAGTCAGTCTCTCTCTCTGAAAATCAGTCTCTCTCTCAGTCAGTCAGTCTCTCTCAGTCAGTCTCTCTCAGTCAGTCAGTCTCTCTCTCTGTCAGTCTCTCTCTCAGTCAGTCTCTCTCTCTCTCAGTCAGTCTCTCTCAGTCAGTCAGTCTCTCTGTCAGTCAGTCTCTCTGTCAGTCAGTCTCTCTGTCAGTCAGTCTCTGTCAGTCTCTCTCAGTCATTCAGTCTCTCTCAGTCAGTCAGTCTCTCTCTACCTCAGTCAGTCAGTATCTCTCTCTCAGTCAGTCTCTCTCTCAGTCAGTCTCTCTCTCAGTCAGTCACTCTCTGTCAGTCTCTCTCTCTGTCAGTCTCTCTCTCTCTGTCAGTCTCTCTCTCAGTCAGTCAGTCTCTCTGTTAGTCAGTCTCTCTCTGTCGTTCAGTCTCTCTCTCTCAGTCAGTCTCTCTCTCTCAGTCAGTCTCTCTCTCTCTCTGTCAGTCCCTCTCTCTCTCTGTCAGTCTCTCTCTGTCAGTCAGTCTCTCTCTGTCAGTCAGTCTCTCTCTCAGTCAGTCAGTCTCTCTCTCAGTCAGTCAGTCTCTTTCTCTCTCTCTACAACATACCTTAGAAACGTTGCCAATATCTCTGGCTAAACACTTCTAAGGTCCCAACGGCGAGACCCATTGGCGATGCCAATGCTTGTTTTCTCTTTTTTCTTCCGGATTCGTGCACCCAGCACGAATTCGGACGTTTCTTAAAATGTTTTTGGGCTGGGGGGTCCTTGTGGGACCCCTGAGCAGGCCTAAGGGGTCAGGGTGTTCCTATCCTGCCCCCTTTTCTTGTTTTTCATCTTTGTTTAACTGTTTTCTTATGACTCTGGTTCAACCTAGTCCCAAGATGGCTGCCAGCATTTCCTGGGTGAAGTGCTGACAGCCAATCAGATTTCACGATGACATGTGTGGTTAGGCTCCGCCCAGATATCGATATTTCTTTTTCCTTTCTTTTTCCTTTAATATTTCAAAAACTACTGCACGGATTTACACCATTTAACAAAAAGGCCTCTTTCTGAACCAAGACCTACCTTTTTGCCAAATTTGGTGTAATTCCGTTCAGCAGTTCGAGCTGTAGCTTTGTCTAAAGTTTCCTATGGAAAATAACATGGGGAAAACGCGTTTTGGGACCCCCCTTTTTTCTCGGCCCCCGCTTGGCAAATCACCCCAAAAATTTCAAGACAGGAGCTGACTGGAGCTAATCACTAGTTTTGAAACTTTCGCGAAGATTCGTCAACCAGTGCCAAAGTTATTGGGAAAACAAAAAACGCTTTTCCTATGGAAACTAGGTCCTAACTATAACTACCTACTGGTGACCGCCAGTAGGTAATATATATATATATATATATTCACTGAAAAAACCATAGGTATCAGGCACGTTATAGTTAGAAATTAGCATTTAAAAAACCTTACAAATTCACTGAAAAAACCATAGGTTTTAGGGACAGTTATAGTTAGTTGGACATTGCACTCGTACAAAACCCGTGAAATTCCCCGTTATAGTTAGTTCAGCTAACTATAACTCGCGCCCCGCAATGCACTGCTGATGACGTCACATATTACATCACTCATGACATGGTCAGTGACATCACTGATGACATCACTGATGACATCTCAAATGACATCACTGATGACATCATCCAGTGACTGTGTGATTCTGTAAAGTTTAAATATGTTTAATATATATAGGGAAAGGCGTATTGATGAATGAGTGGGTGTATAAGTGTCTGAATGGATGATTTACTAGGTGCGTGACTAACTCTATAAGTGAGTGATTAAACGTATCTTACTGAATGCATGCATTAGTGACTAAACTGTCTGAATGTCTGTATCCGTCTGTCTGTTGCTGTGTAAGCGGCTGCATGGGTTTGTGAATAGATACATGAGTGTCTATATGAGTTATTGATTGGTTGTGTGAGTATCTGTATGGGTGCCTGAGTGTTTGTGTGGGTGGGGTGTGTGTGACTCTGTGCATTGATGTGTGAGTGGGTGATTCACTGGGTGCATGGTTTTAAGAGTGCATCTGTGATGGACTGTATGGGTGGGTGAGTGTGTGTATGGGTGTGTTAGTGAGTGAATGTATGTCCCAGTGGTACATGTGTGAGTAACTACATATGTGAAAGGCAGTATATATGTGTGTTGGAGTATATAAATAGCTATAAGCGAGAGTGTGTGATTGTGAGAGTGGCTGTATGGATGAGTGTGTGCTTGTATCAGTGATTGTATAAGAGCGTAAGAATGTACTAGGATTTGTATGAGTAAGTGAGCTGGTGTGTGTATAACTGTATAGGTGAGTAAATGGCAGTGTGTTTAATTATTTGCATGACTGACTAGGTGTGTGAGTACCTCTATGGATGAGTGGCGGTGTTTGAGTGTCTATATAGGAGTATGAGTGCATATGATAGTCCTGTACTGAGTGACCGTAAGTATGAGTGACTGTACGGGTGAGTGAGTGGATGTGTGTGTAGACCTAAGAATCAGTGAGTGTGTATGTAGTTATTGGTGTTTGAGTGTCTATGGTTTTGCAAATGGCACTCTGTAATTTAGAGTCGGTGTATCAAAGGTTATATTAGGGTTTGAGGACGTGCATCAGATTATCACGTGGATGATGTCATCAGTGATGTCATTTGAGATGTCATCAGTGATGTCACTGACCATGTCATGAGTGATGTAATATGTGACGTCATCAGCAGTGCATTGCGGGGCGCGAGTTATAGTTAGCTGAACTAACTATAACGGGGGAATTTCACGGGTTTTGTACGAGTGCAATGTCCAACTAACTATAACTGTCCCTAAAACCTATGGTTTTTTCAGTGAATTTGTAAGGTTTTTTAAATGCTAATTTCTAACTATAACGTGCCTGAAACCTATGGTTTTTTCAGTGAATTTCAAAGGTTTTTAAATGCTAATTCCTAACTATAACATGTCTGAAACCTATGTTTTTTTCAGTGAATTTCAAAGGTTTTGTAAATGACAATTTTTAAATGTATTAATTGTTATATTTATTTTTTGATACTGATTTACTACATTTTTTAAACTATTTATTTTTAGATATTTTATTTTTTAAATTACATTGTAATTACATTATACATTAAATTACAAAATATACTTTCTCAGAATGAATTACTTTAGTTTAAATACTTTGCAAATAGGCAATAGACTTTTAAGTACAGTAGTTACAATTGTTGCAATGGGCAACACAATTTGAAACACAATACAACATTGAGCTCAATGTGAATTTCTAGTTAAATGCAATTAGTTACTTTATGGATTACTTTTCTAACCACAGGACTGGATCCTAGATTCAGTCCTGCGACATCTCCTGTAAACAGTTGAGTAAAAGCGTTTTGGTTACAGTAGTGATTTTTAAGGAATATTATTGTATTTTAAAAGTTGACACTTAGAAACTTTTTCACATAGAATCACCAATGTTATCCTAAGGGAGGAAATTCACTTAGCAGGTAAGTAGTGTTATCGTTACTTTCTCTTACTCAGTGGTGGATCCTGGATCCAGCACTGGTGCATCTCCTGTAAACAGTTGAAAGAATGCGTTTAAGTCATACAGGCGATTTTTAAGGAATATTTGTAGTTTGTGAAAATCGACACTTTGAAACTTTTCTGCTGAAAACCATACAATGGATTCCTATGGAAGGAAATACAAGTTAGTGGTAAGTACGACTAGAATTACTTTTCAGGGTCAGTGCTGGGCTAAAAGATGCAGCACTGGGTTCTCTCCTGATAACAGGTGAGTAAATCGGAATTCGTAGTTCGGCTGATTTTAGAGAAATATTATAATGTTCCAAAACTCCACACTTAGAAGAATTTCCAAGTGAAACCAGTCAATGTTAGCCTATGGAAGGAAATTCAAGTTACTGGTAAGTACGGTTAGAATTACTTTTCAGGATCAGTACTGGGCTCAAAGATGCAGCACTGAGGTCTCTCCTGATAACAGGTGAGTAAATCGGAATTCGTAGTTCTGCTGATTTTAGAGGAATATTTGTATGTTTCAAAAATCAACACAGAAACTTTTTCAGCAAAAAGCAGGCAATGATATCCTATGGAAGGAAATTCAAGTTACTGGTAAGTACGGTTAGAATTACTTTTCAGGGTGAGTGCTGGGCTAAAAGATGCAGCACTGGGTTCTCTCCTGATAACAGGTGAGTAAATTGGAATTCGTAGTTCGGCTGATTTTAGAGGAATATTATAAAGTTCCAAAACTCCACACTTAGAAGAATTTCCAAGTGAAACCAGTCAATGTTAGCCTATGGAAGGAAATTCAAGTTACTGGTAAGTACGGTTAGAATTACTTTTCAGGATCAGTACTGGGCTCAAAGATGCAGCACTGAGGTCTCTCCTGATAACAGGTGAGTAAATCGGAATTCGTAGTTCGGCTGATTTTAGAGGAATATTTGTATGTTTCAAAAATCGACACAGAAACTTTTTCAGCAAAAAGCAGGCAATGATATCCTATGGAAGGAAATTCAAGTTACTGGTAAGTACGGTTAAAATTACTTTTCAGGATCAGTACTGGGCTCAAAGATGCAGCACTGAGGTCTCTCCTGATAACAGGTGAGTAAATCGCAATTCGTAGTTCGGCTGATTTTAGAGGAATATTTGCACAATGGTGAAGGAAGTGGGTGGGGCCTAAGGTGACATGTCTGCAAACACGCCCTGTGGCGCGTTTTAAGTTGGAGAATTAATTCCTCCTCTATCCCGAGGTTCCCTAGGGGCCAACTAGCCCACCAGGAACCTCCAGTATGCGCCAGCGAGCTGCGTTGCAGAGAGGTGTTCAGAGGCCACGCCCCTTTTTGCACCTCTCTGCAACGCAGCTCTGTGGCGCTTTCTGGAGGGTACCTGGTGGGCTAGTTGGCCCCCAGGGACCCTCAGGATTGAAGGGGATTTAATTCCCCATCTTAAAACACGCCACGGGGCCTGTTTGCACACATGTCACCTGAAGCCCCTCCCCCTCCCTTCACCACTGTGCAAACGCGCCCTTTGGCGCGTTTTAAGTTGGGGTATTAAGTCCCCTTGAATCCTGAGGGTCCCTGGGGTCCAACTAGCCCACCAGGTACCTCCAGTAAGCGCCACAGAGCTGCGTTGCAGAGAGGTGTTCAGATTCCAAGCCCCTTTTTACACCTCTCTGCAACGCAGCTCTGTGGCGCTTTCTGGACATACCTGGTGGGCTAGTTGGCCCCCAGGGCCCCTCAGGATTGAAGGGGATTTAATTCCCCATGTTAAAACGCACCACGGGACCTGTTTGCACACATGTCACCTTTAGCCCCGCCCCCTCCCTTCACCACTGTGCAAACGCGGCCCGTGGCGCGTTTTAAGTTGGGGGATTAAGTCCCCTTGAATCCTGAGGGTCCCTGGGGTCCAACTATCCCACCAGGTACCTCCAGTAAGCGCCACAGAGCTGCGTTGCAGAGAGGAGTAAAAAGGGGCGTGGCCTCTGTACACCTCTCTGCAACGCAGCCCCCTGGCGCATACTGGAGGTTCCTGGTGGGCTAGTTGGCTCCCAGGGACCCCCAGTATTCAAGGGGAATTCGTTCCCCCTCTGCAAACGCGCCAGGGGGTGCGTTTGCAGACTGCTGCAGGGCGGGGGCGGGGCCTCCGGCACGATGCCGGTCTTTTTTTTTTTTTTTTCTATGGGAGGGGGCCTGCGTGGCCCCCCTTCCCTTGGCCTCTTTTGGCCCCGGGGACCCCATCCCCCGGGGCCTGAGGATTACTTTTTTTTTTTAAACGGGAAGGGGCCGCGTGGCCCCCTTCCCTGGGCCTCTATTGGCCCCGGGGACCCCATCCCCGGGGCATGCCCACTGTTTTTTTAAATAAATATTCAGAGGGGGCTGCTTGGCCCCCTCCTCAGGCCATTTAAGGCCCCGGGGACCCCATCCCCTGGGGCCGGCCTTTACGTTATTTTTTTTAAATAAAAATTCCTTTTTTGGGGAGGGGGGCTGTGTGGCCCCCCTCCCGGGCCACTAATGGCCCCGGGGACCCCATCCCCCGGGGCCTGGCCACTGGTTGGGGACCGTGGGGGGTCCCCAATCCCCTGCAGGTCCCGCCGGCTCCCCGCGTCCTGCGGGAGCCGGCATTGCTTTCCATAAGGGGAGCTGCTGACATGCAGCTCCCCTTATGGAAAAGCAATCTGCTTGCTTCATTGAAGCGAGAGCAGGTTTCCTGCTCTCGCTTCAATGAAGCAAAGCAAGTTTGCAATGGCACGACGGGAGCCGCGAGGCTCCCGCCCTGCCATTGCAAGCAGCAGTGTCCCGGGGTAGGCACCCCGGGACACTGCAGGAGCCAGCCCTGGGGGTGGCAGTCCCCAGGGCCACCACAGGCTCCAGGAGGGGGGCCGCGCGGCCTCCCTCCCATTCTGTGACAAGCCCCGGGGAGGTGGTGGTCCCCGAGGCTCGGGGGTCCTAAACGGACCCCCACATTTTATTATTTAGTGCCCCGGGGAGGTGGCGGTCCCCGGGGCGTGTGGGGGGGCTCGAGACCCCCACACAGGTAATTTCAAAATTAAAAAAAGAAGCCCCGGGGGGTGGCGGTCCCCGGAGCTTGGGGGGGCCTTAGAGGCCCCCCCATCATAAATATGATAAACCCCCGCATGCCCCCGGGACTTGGCCCACCCGGGGGCCAATTAAGAACGAAGCGCGGGAGGCCGCGCTTCGTTTTTTTTTTTTAGCGGCCGGGTCCGCGCACCCAGCGCGTTTTTTGCCGATTTAAAAAAAAAATAATAATAATTTTTTGACCCTGGGGGTCCTTGTAGGACCCCCTAAGCAGGCCTAGGGGGTCACGGTGTTTCTACCCTGCCCCCTTTTGCGTTTTGCGCACTTTTTTTACTGCTTTCTTGTTCCTTGGTTCTACCGAGGAACAAGATGGCTGCCAACACTTCCTGATTTGGAGTGTTGACAGCCAATTAGCATACAGCTCGTGATCGGGAGGGTGCGCGGACCCTACGCGGCCATAGATATATATGTGATTTTACTTTTGATTTTCTCAGCAACTACTGAGCGGATTTACACCATTTAACAAAAGGGTTCTTTCTGAACCAAGAACTACCTCTTTGCCAAATTTGGTGTAATTCCGTTCAGCAGTTCGAGCTGTAGCCGTGGCTAAAGTTTCCTATGGGAAAATGAATGGGGAAAACCCGTTTTGGGACCCCCTTTTTCTCGGCCCCCGCTTGATGAATCACCCCGAGACTTTCAGGATAGGAGCGGACCGGAGCGGGCCATAAAGTTTGAAAATTTTGCGAAGATTCGTCAACCGACGCAAGAGTTATTTCAAATAGAATGTTGCCGATTTCCTATGGAAAATAGGTCCTAACTATAACTATCTACTGGCGACCGCCAGTAGATAATATATATATATATATATATATATATTCACTGAAAAAAACATAGGTTTTAGGGAAAGTTATAGTTAGTTGGACATTTCACTCGTACAAAACCAGAGAAATTCCCAATTCCCCCGTTATAGTTAGTTCAGCTCACTATAACTCGCGCCCCGGCAATGCACTGCTGATGACGTCACATATTACATCACTCATGACATGGTCAGTGACATCACTGATGACATCACTGATGACATCTCAAATGACATCACTGATGACATCATCCAGTGACTGTGTGTTTCTGTAAAGTTTAAATATGTTTAATATATAAAGGGAAAGGCGTATTGAAGAATGAGTGGGTGTATAAGTGCCTGAATGGATGATTTAGTAGGTGCGTGACTGACTCTATAAGTGAGTGATTAAACGTATCTTACTGAATGCATGGGTTAGTGACTAAACTGTGTAAATGTCTGTATCCGTCTGTCTGTTGGTGTGTAAGCGGCTGCATGGGTTTGTGAATAGCTACATGAGTGTCTATATGGGTTATTGATTGGTTGTCTGAGTATCTGTATGGGTGCCTGAGTGTTTGTGTGGGTGGGGTGTGTGTGACTCTGTGCATTGATGTGTGAGTGGGTGATTCACTGGGTGCATGGTTTCAAGAGTGCATCTGTGATGGACTGTATGGGTGGGTGAGTGTGTGTATGGGTGTGTTAGTGAGTGAATGTATATCTCAGTGGTACATGTGTGAGTAACTACATATGTGAAAGGCAGTATATATGTGTGTTGGAGTATATAAATGGCTCTAAGTGAGAGTGTGTGATTGTGAGAGTGGCTGTATGGATGAGTGTGTGCTTGTATCAGTGATTGTATAAGAGCGTAAGAATGTGCTAGTATTTGTATGAGTAAGTGAGCTGGTGTGTGTATAACTGTATAGGTGAGTAAATGGCAGTGTGATTAATTATTTGCATGACTGACTAGGTGTGTGAGTACCTCTATCGATGAGTGGCGGTGTGTGAGTGTCTATATAGGTGTATGAGTGCATATGATAGTCCTGTACTGAGTGACCGTAAGTATGAGTGACTGTACGGGTGAGTGAGTGGATGTGTGTGTAGACCTAAGAATCAGTGAGTGGGTATGTAGTTATTGGTGTTGGAGTGTCTATGGTTTTGAGAATGGCAGTCTGTAATTTAGAGTGGGTGTATCAAAGGTTATATTAGGGTGTGAGAAGATGCATCAAATTATCACATGGATGATGTCATCAGTGATGTCATCAGTGATGTCATTTGAGATATCATCAGTGATGTCATCAGTGATGTCACTGACCATGTCATGAGTGATGTAATATGTGATGTCATCAGCAGTGCATTGCGGGGCGCGAGTTATAGTTAGCTGAACTAACTATAACGGGGAATTTCTCTGGTTTTGTACGAGTGAAATGTCCAACTAACTATAACTTTCCCTAAAACCTATGGTTTTTTCAGTGAATTTCAAAGGTTTTTAAATGCTAATTTCTAACTATAATGTGCCTGAAACCTATGGTTTTTTCAGTGAATTTCAAAGGTTTTTTAAATGCTATTTTCTAACTATAACGTGCCTGAAACCTATGGTTTTTTCAGTGAATTTCAAAGGTTTTTTTAAATGCTAATTTCTAACTATAACGTGTCTGAAACCTATGTTTTTTTCAGTGAATTTCAAAGGTTTTTTAAATGCTAGTTTCTAACTATGCCTACAGAGGTAGGACATGTGAAGAAAGAAGAAAAAACGCACAGAAAGAAGCAAAAGAAATGGAGAAAGAAGCAACAGAAGTCCACAAAGACGAACAAAAGTGCAGAAAAAAGCAAGACATGTGCAGAAAGAACCAACAGAGGAGCAGAAAGAGGCCTTGTTACAAAATCATCCTGTGCCCACAACTTTTTCAGACAGGTACTGGTGGTAACTGAGTCTGACTAACCAGGCCTAGAGCCAGTGCTATGCTAAAAGACACTTAGAATACAGTGAAATCACCTACATACACTAGGGAACACTATGCGTTGGGGTACCCCTGTGATTAGCATGACCTCCTCTGTAAGGCCCTAGTACATAATAGGGCAGGGGGATTAAAACTGCCTCTAAGTCAGAGGTGCAGAAATATGCTACTTTAACTAGTAGTCACATTTACAGAGTGGTGGAGAAAGGGTGCTGGGCATCCAACCAACGCTCAGGGATTCCACTGCGTAGGACTTACAGGAGGTACCAGGAGGGATTCTTGGCCCCCAAACTCCCTCAGGACAAAATTGGACTTCATCCCCCATCCCGTAGTCTGCCACGAGGCACGTTTGCAGAGTGGTAGAGAAAGGGGCCATGGCCTCTGAAGACGTCTTAGCAATCCCACTGTGTGGGACTTACTGGAGGTAACAAGAGGGGTAGTTGGCCCCCAAGGACATCCTTGGGGGCCAACTTCCCAAACTATTACCTCCAGTCAGTCCCACACAGCAGCACTGGTAAGTACTCATACCAGGCCACGCCCACTTTGCCCACCACTCTACAAACGCGCTCCCTGGCACGCTCTTGGATGGGGATTGAAGTCCCCTTCACTGCTGGGGGTCCTTTAGGGGCCAACTAGCCTACCTTTTACCTCCAGTAAGCCCCACGTAGTGGGATTGGTGAGAGGTAGACAAAGCCCATGCCCCCTTTCTCCACCACTCTGCAAGCGCGCCCCTGGTGCGTTGTAAGTTGGGTGATTAAGTCCCCTTGAATCCTGAGGGTCCCTGGGGTCCAACTAGCCCACCAGGTACCTCCAGTAAGCGCCACAGAGCTGCATTGCAGAGAGGTGTAAAAAGGGGCGTGACCTGGACCACCTCTCTGCAACGCAGCGCAGTTGCGCTTACTGGAAGCACCTGGTGGGCTAGTTGGCCCCCAGGGGCCCTAAGGATTGAAAGGGAATTAATTCCCCAACTTAAAAGGCACCACAGGGCGTGTTTGCACACATGTCACCTCAGGCCCCGCCCCCTCCCTTCAATACTGTGCAAACACGCCCCGTGGCACGTTGTAAGTTGGGTGATTAAGTCCCCTTGAATCCTGAGGGTCCCTGGGGTCCAACTAGCCCACCAGGTACCCCCAGTAAGCGCCACAGAGCTGCATTGCAGAGAGGTGTAAAAAGGGGCGTGGCCTGGACCACCTGTCTGCAACGCAGCCCTGTGGCACTTACTGGAGGTACCTGGTGGGCTAGTTGGCCCCCAGGGACCCTCAGGATTGAAGGGGAATTAATTCCCCAACTTAAAACGCACCACAGGGTGTGTTTGCACACATGTCACCTCAGGTTCCGCCCCCTCCCTTCACCACTGTGCAAACGCGCCCCGTGGCGCGTTTTAAGTTGGGGGATAAAGTCCCCTTGAATCCTGAGGGTCCCTGGGGTCCAATTAGCCCACCAGGTACCTCCAGTAAGCACCACAGAGCTGCATTGCAGAGAGGTGTAAAAAGGGGCGTGGCCTGGACCACCTCTCCCAGGGACCCCCAGTATTGAAGGGGAATTAATTCCCCAACTTAAAACGCGCCACAGAGAGCGTTTGCAGAGTGTTGCTGGGAGGGGGCGGGGCCTCCGGTACGATCGCTTTATTTTTTGTTTGTTTTTTAGAAGGGGGCTGTTTGCCCCCTTCTTTACTATTTTTGGGCCCTGGGGACCCCATCCCCCAGGGCCTGACCCCCATTTAAAAAAAAATATATATATATTAACGGGAAGGGGGCTGCGTGGGCCCCCTCCCGTGGCCAGTCCCGGCCCCGGGGATCCCATCCCCGGGGCATGGCCAAATATTTTTTTTTATGGAGAGGGGCTGCGTGGCCCCCCTCCTGAGGCCTCTATTGGCCCCGGGCACCCCATCCCCCGGGGCCGGCCTTTATTTTTAATTTTTGGGGAGGGGGCCGCATGGCCCCCCTCCTGGGCCACTTCTAGCCCCAGGGACCCCATCCCCCGGGGCAGGCCCTATCCGTTGGGGACCGTGGGGAGCCCCAATGCCCCCACGGTCCCGCCGGCTCCCCGCGTCCTGTGGGAGCCGGCATTGCTTTCCACATGGGGAGCTGCTAACATGCAGCTCCCCTTGTGGAAAAGCAATCTGCTTGCTTCATTGAAGCGAGAGCAGGTTTGCTCCCGCCCTGTCATTGCAAACAGCAGTGTCCCGGGGTGGGCAACCCGGGACACTGCAGGAGCCGGCCCTGGGGGATGGCGGTCCCCAGGGCCATCACGGGCTCCAGGAGGGGGCCGCACGGCCCGCTCCCACCTATTGCACAGCCCCGGGAGGTGGTGGTCCCCGGGGCTCGGGGTCCGTTACGGACCCCCAAATTTGAATATTAGTGCCCCGGGGAGGTGGTAGTTCCCAGGGCATGTGGGGGCCCCCCACACAGGTCTATGTTTTTTTAAAAAGCCCCGGGGGTGGCGGCCCCTGGGGCAGCGGGGGCCTTGGAGGCCCCCCACACATTAAAAATAAGAAGCACCGGGGTGGCGGTCCCCGGGGCTGTGGGGGGCCGTGTGCCCCCGCAAATGTTTATGGAAAGCCCCGGGGGTGGCAGTCCTCGGGTCTGCGGGGGCCTCCCTGGGCCCCCGCAATTACATTATTGAATGCCCCCAGGACTTGGCCCACCCGGGGCTAAATAATACGAAGCCCGTGCTTCGTTTTTAAAAATTCGGCCGAAATTCGTGCTGGGTGCGCGAATCTCGCCGATTTTTTTTTTTAAATGTTTTATTTGGCCCTGGGGGTCCTTATGGGACCCCCTGAGCAGGCCTAGGGGGTCAGGGTGTTTCTACCCTGCCCCCTTTTGTTTTTTTCACTTTTCTTTCCCTGTTTTCTTGTGCCTCGGTTACCGAAGCACAAGATGGCTGCCAACACTTCCTGGTTTGGAGTGTTGACAGCCAATTAGAATAAAGCTCGTGGTCGGGAGGGTGCGCGGATCCACCGCGCTCTATATATCGAAACTATTACTTTTTGATTTTCTCAGCAACTACTGAATGGATTTACACCATTTACAAAAAAGGTCTCTTTCTGAACCAAGGGCTACCTTTCTGCCAAATTTGGTGTAATTCCGTTCAGCAGTTTCAGCTGTAACCGTGTCTAAAGTTTCCTATGGGAAATTGATTTTCTGACCTCTATTTTTTGAATTTCTCAGGAACTACTGAACGGATTTACTCCATTTAAAAAACAGGGTCTCTTTCTGAAACAAGGGCTACCTTTTTGCCAAATTTGGTGTAATTCCGTTCAGCAGTTCGAGCTGTAGCCGTGTCTAAAGTTTCCTATGGGAATTAACATGGAGAAAACACGTTTTGGGACCCCCCTTTTTTCTCGGCCCCCGCTTGCTGAATCACCCCGAAACTTTCAAGACAGGAGCTGACCGGAGCGGGCTACGAGTTTTGAAAAGTTCGCGAAGATTCGTCAACCGGCGTCAAAGATATTGAGAAAACAAAAAACAAGTTTCCTATGGAAACTAGGTCCTAACTATAACTATCTACTGGCGACCGCCAGTAGATAATATATATATATATATATATATATATATATATATATATATATATATTGAAAACCAAAGCGGTCTGATATTTGTGACGCACTCCTCTGTTGATGCTAGCGTTGGGGGTAGACCAAGCCCCCCAGGTTAATTTCACATCCACTTTTGAAACAAAAGACGCTGCACTCCAGTCTCCAGTACCAATTCCATAAATATTTATTGCACGTAACAAACACCTACGCGTTTCAACTCCTCCGAGTCTTGCTCATGGTCAGTGAGTCCCTCATCAGTTTCAATCTTTATACATATTGCCTGTCCCGCCTATTATGAGGGATTCTTGGAAATGTAGTCTAAATGTTCATATGATTGCATAACAACTTTTCACTGTTTGTTGCATGAAAGGCAAAATTATGAGCATATATTTTCCATATCTCATTAGTACAGCCCAGTGATTATTATGATTTCATCAGCATACATCATTAATGATTTTTTGAAAATATAGTTTGTATTGTATCTTCTAGACTTATTGGCTGAGTGCCCCAAGTAAGTAATTTGATCTTTTTAATTTTATTCCATGGAATTGCACATGTTCCTAAAAATGAGAGAGGTGGGGACAGAACCAGAATTGCTGGAGCCGGCGCTGTGGGTGACGGTCCTCAGGGCCATTTACAGCTCCATGAGGGAGGCCGCGTGGCCCACCTCCAACAATATTTAAGCCCTGGGAGGTGGTGGTTCCCGGGGATGTGTGGGGGGCTCAAGCCCACCGCACTTTATTTTTGAATTTAGTCCCGGGGAGGTGGTGGTCCCCAGGACTGTGAGGGGGCGCGTGGCCCCCGCATTTATGATAATTAGCCCCAGGGAGGTAGTGGTCCCCAGGGCTGCGTGGGGGCCAAAGCCCCCATGCATTTTTTGAGAATTAAGCCCCAGGGGCTTGCACGGGGCTTAAAGCACAGGATCCAATGCGAATCCGACCGAAAATTTCACAAAAATGCTTTTCTTTGGCCCTGGGTGTCCCTGTGGGGACCCCTGAGCAGGCCTAGGGGTCAGTGTGTTTCTACCTTGACCCCTTTTCTTGATTTTTAACATTTTTTGACCTTTTTTATTGTGACTCGGTTCTGGCTGCCAACACTTCCTGGTTTGAAGTGTTGGCAGCCAATCAGACCTCAGGCTCGATATCGGGAGGGTTCGCGGATCCTCTGCATTCCTATTTGTATATCTGAGAAATGTTTAAATTTCTCAGGAACTACTGAACGGATTTACACCATTTAACAAAAAGAGTGCACTCTGGACCAAGAGCTACCTTTCTGCCAAATTTGGTATAATTCCATTCAGCAGTTCGGGCTGTAGCTGCGTCAACAGTTTCCTATGGAAATTAACATGGAGAAAAAGAGTTTTGGGACCTGTCTTTTTCTCGGCCCCCGCTTGACGGATCACTCCGAAATTTTCAAGACCGCAGCTAAAACGAGTGGGCCATTAGTTTCGAACATTTCGTCAAGATTCATCAAATGGCGCCAAAGATATTGGCAAAAGAATAAATGCTTTTTAATTGAATCAAAACTATAACTACCTACTGGTGACCTCCAGTAGGTAAAATTCCTTTATTGGTAAATATTGGTCAGTTCTTCGGGTATAATGGTCATTAGTAAATCCATTTTATCACCAACTGTCACGTAATATTAGTCATAAAATGACATCTACTTCAAAAAATGTTACTGTTCTCATGTGCTTTCATTTTCTGACCAGAATAATCATATTGCATTGTAATTGTCGCTCACATTCATATAATGTCCATTTCGAATTTCACCACTTGAGTTGAGATAACAAATCATAGCGCCTTCTGCCGTTTCCACAAACTCTAATACTTTGGTTGCCTCAAAGACATCAATTTCATGGAGGGCAAAAGTAGTAATCCAATGCATAAAAAGAACAAAGGTGCTGCCTCTGTCAGTACACATGTCATTGTTCGAAACCTTTAAACATTTCATATGCTTTCCACCAACATGTTTATCTTTGGGCTCCCGGCATGTGCAGAGGTCACTTCTTCCGCATATCCTGACTGACATCAATAGCTTACGGAACCAATGTACCTTGAGCAGGCTTCCCGTCCATTTTGACAGTGGCCTCACCTCCATCCATTGACAATATCACCACTCCGCAGCCAGCGGGCATCGTTATCCATATAAATTCAAAAGAACTTGACGCTAAAAGGACGCCCTTCCTGGCAGACAGGGGCTCGTAACCGTGCGTCACCGCTAATATAGTGAGAGTTAAATATTTATATTAATAGTAGTCATACCCATGACTACTTTTAGTATAAATAAATGACTAGTGACCTCATCCCTCTAAGGAGACCCACCGCGTTTACCTATAGGTCCAGCTGTGCAGTGCTTTATCAAGTGGCCTCCTTTGTTTTTGCGCACCAGCGTCCAAGACCTTAGCACCTCTGCTTCGGGCCGATCCAAGATGCTCCCGAATTTCTCCTTCTGGAACTTTGGACCTGGTCCCGACATCGACCTAAAACAAGAAGGTGAATTTCATGAAAGCATTGCCTGAATTCCTATGCATTTTTCAGCTTTTCCCCCATTGTTTCCTATGATGCGTAATTGCGCATAGAAGTGATATATTTTCAGAATTTTGAAAAATCGTAACCCCGAAAGTACTTACCATAGGGCGGTGTTTATGGTCTTAATAGTGTATACAAATCAATGTTATGCTTTACAAATTGGTATTGTATTTGTTCACATTGACACTACCCTTTGATGAGCCTAACTACTCGCCCACACTACCACAAGAAGAGAGTTAGTACTATCGACTTTTACCTCTGCCTGCCTTTTGGGGTTCTCTCGCACTATCTACATACTGTACTTCATTTTAGTACATTGTAAAGAGAGGCAGTTTCCTACAGTCAGTGTGTGCATCAGTGTGTGCCTGGATGTGTTATTGGATGCATTAGTGTTTGTCAGGGTGTATCAGTGTCTGCATTGCTGCATGCCTGGGTGTGTCAGTGTCTGCATTGCAAGTCTCTGGGTGTGTCAGTGTATGCATAATTGTGTGCCTGGGTGTGTCAGTGTTTGCGTCAGTGTGTGCCTGATTATGTTAGTGTATATATTAGTGTGTGCCTGGGTATGTCAGCGTATGCATTAGTATGTGCCTGGATGTGTTAGCATAGGTGTCAGTGTGAGCCTGGGTATGTCAGCGTATGCATCAGTGTGTACCTGGGTGTGTATTTGTGTGCATTACTGATTGCCTGGTTGCATCTGTGTCTGTATTGCTATATGCCAGGATGTGTCAGTGTCTGCATTAGTATGTCCCTGGTTGTGTTAGTGTATGCATCAATGTGTGCCTGGATGTGTCAGTATATACATCAGTGTGCACCTGGGTGTGTTAGTGTATGCGTTAGTGTGTGCCAGGGTGTGTTGGTGTATGCATCAGTGTGTGACTGGGTGTTTTAGTGTATGCCAGAATGTGTGCCTGAGTATGTTAGTGTATATGTGAGTGTGTGCCTGGGTGTGTTAGTGTATGCATCAGTATGTGCCTGGGTATGTTAGCATATGCATCAGTGTGAGCCTGGGTATGTCAGTGTATGCATCAGTTTGTGTCTGATTGTTTTATTGGATGCATTACTGTTTGGCTGGGTGTGTCTGTGTCTGCATTACTATATGTATGGGTGTGTCAGAGTCTGTCTTGGTATGTCCCTGGGTGGGTCAGTGTATGCATCAATGTATGCCTGGGTGTCTTATTGGATGCATTAATGTTTGCATGGGTGTGTCGGTGTCTGCATTGCTGTATGCCTGGTTAAGTCAGTGTCTGCCTTGGTAAGTCTCTGGGTGTCTCAGTGTGTGCATCAGTGTGTGCCTGGGTGTGTTATTGGTTGCATTAGTGTTAGGCTGGATGAGTCAGTGTCTGAATTTCTGGTTGGCTGGGTGTGTCAATGTCTGCATTGCGAAGTCTGTGGGTGTCTCAATGTGAGCATCAGTGTGTGCCTGTGTGTGTGTTATTGGATGCATCATTGTTTGGCTGGCTATGTGAGTGTCTGCATTGCCGTATGCCTGGTTGTGTGAGTGTCTGCATTGGTAAGTCCCTGGGTGTGTCAGTGCGTGCATGGGCATGTTATTGGAAGCCTTAGTGCTCGGCTGGATGTATCAGTGCCTGTATCGGTGTGCAGTTGTGTGTGTCAGTGACTGTATCAATGTGTGTCTAGGTGTGTCAGTGGCTGTATCAGTGTGAACCTGTGTGATTGAGTACCTCTATCTGTGTGTGAGTTGCTTAACTGATGTGTGCCTAGGTGTGTTAGTAACTGTAGCAATTTGTCCTTGGGTGTGCATCCTCAAAATCAAAAGTTATGGAACACTGCAAGAACTAATTAGTAAAGTACATTACCCCAATAGATGGTGCCATTGATCTGCATAAAAAGAAAAAAAGTGAAATATTTATTAGTTTTACAATTTATAGAATTACAAAAAATGTACCTTACAATTTCAACAATGCACAAAGACATAATTGTAAGAAATAACTAGACATTTATCATGCTGCAAAGATATGTGTTAATATAAATAAGCATTTGATTTCCCCTTTTTGCTATTCTCACCTTATTTACTCATACACCATAAACAATATACTTTTTAAGCCGTCATCATTGAACAGTGGGGAAAAAACCAATCATTAAGATTGGAGGAAAACAACTGGCCCTGGGTGGAGTTCTGCAAGCGTTCTGCAAGTGGGAGAATGAGGTAAGGAACCCTGCTGGCGCTGATTTTTAGTACCGGGCATTTGTACCCTGCTGTAAAATCAGCACAAATGGCACCGCGTGCAGCGCAAGAGGGTGCAGCTTCTTTCTGCCGCTCGAGTCGATGTTCTACTCAAGAGGCAGCTTCCTCAACGAGAACGGCAGGTTTCTCAATGCAAGTGGTCGCGACCTGCCGTACCTGCCTGTGTTGAGAAATCTCACTGGGAGGTGGTCTAGTGTTGGATTGTCCTCACTCACGAACTTAACTTTGGCAAACCCCGAGAGAGGTAAAACTCCGCTTCATGCTAATTCGCTGAGTTTTTCAGAACTCCGCGCTCTAAGCCTCTAGGTGGAGTGCAGAGTGGGGAAAACTCTGCAAACTCCGCAAACTGAGCAGAGTTTACCGCCCAGGGATAAAAAACAAACAAAACTGCACACTATCGCATTGTAATTAAGGTACACTGTGCATTGCACTCACTACAAAAATAAATAAACTTAACACAACTTATTTAACTATTTACAAATACAGTTCTGTGCACAACCACACATGCAGGTATATCTTTACACCAGCAAGCACAAAAACAAAGTGATGTCTGCAAGCATTTTACAATACCTTCAGAGGAAAAGATTACAGCTAAATATGGACAGTGTAATATTTGTGGTATACAGTTGCCCAGCAGCACTGCCAATACGTCTTCACATGGAACAAGTTCCAAATAGAAGCACTTAAAACAATTCATGAAAGGGTGTACAGCTGAATGATGCCAGAGATACTAGGTGCAGGAGAATATTCCACCTCTACAGCACCCTTGGAGGACCTTCATCAGGTGCAGTCATCTTAATACCAGCAGCCTGTGAAGATTTGATGGAGATGGTTACTCACTGTGCAAAATGTCACATATTTGTTGCAGTAAAAATGTGTTTTTGGGTCCATTTCCCCTTCTACTGTTCTCATACACTACAAATGATTTACTATTAAAATAATGATCATTGATAAGTTATGAAAAAGCAACCATAAAGATTGTAGTAAATAATAGTGGGTGTGTGACAGTGTGTGGGTGTGTCAGTACATGTGTGAATGACTGCATAGGGGTGTGAGTACATGTATGAGCACCTGTATGGGTGTGTTTGTGACCCTTAACTTAAATTGATAATAAATATATTTATAACTTTACAAGTACATTTTATTAATATATTAGAATATAATTTAAACCAAATAGTTAACAAACAAACATAAAATAACTTATTTAACTGTTTACAAATACAGAAACACACGAAACTTGAACTTTTGATTAAATACTATAGGAACACACCCATATACTTACACTGCTGCTGTCTATTTACTTTACCTCTCCAAATTTGTAACAGAGAAGGAGCAAGTCAGATTCAAAGTAAGAAATGTTTTTAAAAACACTTAATTTGGCATGAGGGCAGAAACAATTTAAAGAAATATGAATAAGAATGTTTAGAAATAGGGTGATACAGAATATGGTAAGAAAAATGAGGGACACTAAGATGAGAAGAGCAGCACTCTAACAAAAATAATATATTGAGAGTGTGGTTGATAAACAGTTTTCTCTGAAGAGCAAACTATTTATTTTGATACGAAACAGAATGAAAACACTGAATAAAACAGTGTTGTCCATGAAGAAAAAAATAAAGACAAACAATAAGGTTTATTAATAAAAGTAACTTTTGCAAAATTTTCAAAGGATATTGGAGGTGTGTGTCTACTATTGAGCCATTCTTTACTTACAAGAGAATGAATTAGTGAAGTAAAATACAGTAATCCCATTGAAAAATAAGAGATGGTTCCTAGAAATGTAGAAGAAGAGAGAGGTGAAGAGGTACAAGGAAAGGGTAGACATGCTCCTGCGTATAAATGGCTTTGCAGTAGTATTTGTATTATTTTCCAGGAATAAATTGATATGGTGGGATCCCACCAATGTACTTCCAGTGCTGCTATTTACTTTACCTCTGCAAATACTGGGACAAATGAGTACTGGTATCGTCGTCATGTTGAGCTTAAGTGCATGTTGTGAAATTTAGGAACACCAACTTGGTTTTTAACTCTGAATTGTGCAGAATATTCATGGGATCACTTACATTATTTTCTGAGAGAAGCAAACTCTAACATGAAAGGCATCCACAGAGCTTCATAAAGGGGCTTAAAGGTAGGGTTGTGCATTTTCCTTTAGGTGCCAAACACAATATTGAAACTGTGGGTGTTGATAGAGAGATTTAGAAGAACCATGTGTTATTCTAGTGAATGGTTGCCAATGAAAACAAAAACATATGGCAGGAACTAGTGTTTGTAAATAAGCTGAAGAAACCTACATTATATCTTAAAGACAATTATATTTATACTAAAAAGATGTAGATGTTGTCTAACATGGAAGCTGCCTGGAGGAAAACCAGTTGCCTTCAAGTGGACAGTTTGAAAAACTCGATAGAAGTATATCTGAAAAAATATATGAGCATAACATTATCCATTCACTACATACAATAGAGGTTATTGGGGATTCTATTGAACTGTATCCGATGAAACAAGCTAAAAGAACTCCAATGAGTATCTGGAAAAAGGTTTAGAGGCTCAATATTTTCCTCAAATATTTTGAACTGGACTAGGCAGATGGTATGATGACTGCCCTGTGTAAATACCTACAGCAGAGGTCAAATCAATAAGATCATAGATCATTTTCTGAAGACCCTAGATTTCATCTTCCATATGTATTGCATCTGTTGTTTGAAACAAGTTGCTTCTTCTCAGTACTCTTTGGAAGAAAAAAAGTATAAAACTGTTAGAAACACCTTCTTAAAAACATCAGTACTTTAAACAAACATTTCAAAAGCACCCCACAAAATCCTCCCAGCAGTAGTGACACAGTTTCTGACTAACCCTGAATTTCAACCAGCAGTCCTCTTGTGTTAATTCATGCTTACTGACAAGGGCCTCCTTTATAGTGGGATACCTCAACCTCTTCCCTTCTCTAGAGCCAGTATGTTGTCCTTCCCATCACCACAACTATGACTCCAAAAGCACCTCTGTAATCCTCTTCAGACATCCTCTGTGCCTCTACAGCTACTTCTAATCCCAGAAATAACCTGTCTATATCAACTCCCTGCTTAAAGTGAGACACCAGGTTTCTGAATTTATGAACTCTTTCTTCTGGAATGGACAACGTAGTGGTGCTCACACCATTTTTGCTAGACTCCAACAGCTATTTGCCCTTCACGTGCACCACTTGACACCCCAGACAGCAAGACCCTTTTCTCCTCCAAGGCTCTCTTAGCCTCACCTTTTCTCTCATTTGCACCCAGTTGGGTCAGCTGCTACCTCATGTCCCACTCAGCCTGTCTGTCCTTAAGGTCCTCAGAGGACTGGGTTAGGGAGGAAACAGTACTTCCTACACCGTATCCAATAGAGAAGTCTCTCTCTGGGGGTACCCTCTCTACTCTGGAGACTTTACCCACTCATTTCTCCACTCCTCTCCCTCTTTCTGAGACCCACTATCCTTTGGGGCCATGATTCTGAGGTCAATTACAATCAGGGTTCTCCCTTTTCAAGAGTGTTGAAATAGTCCTCTTCAAACACTTCTTGTGGTGCAGATTGCAGTCTGTGGATATTCCCCCAGGTTGGAAGGCGAACTAGTACTCAGACGTGGATCTATACATGAGTGAATGGGTATGTGAATGGTCTTATGAGTGTGTGAGTTACTGTGGCAGTCACTGTATGGCTATGTGAGTGATGGGTACATAACTGCTTTTAGGAGGGTGTAACTGGGTCTGTAAGTGCCTCCCTGACTGTGTGAGCATGTGCAAATTACATACTATTAAATT
This sequence comes from Calotriton arnoldi, assembly GCA_963921515.1. Taxonomy (NCBI): domain Eukaryota; kingdom Metazoa; phylum Chordata; class Amphibia; order Caudata; family Salamandridae; genus Calotriton; species Calotriton arnoldi. Next base: position 3,612,910 of record CAWUFW010000311.1, read on the forward strand.
ACATACTATAAGCAAACACACACCTCTAATTTCAAACTCATTCATTCATACTAGCATAATAAAATTAATATACAATCAGTATAGCAATTCCTCTTTCTCCTTTGCTGTTCACAGCACGCTTCAATTTTCCCTTCTAGTATACTGTCTAGAAGCTATACATTTTCTTTCACCTTAAATACACTCACTATTTTTTTTCTAAATATACTTTTATAAACTACAACCTAATTCACATATCTGTAACAGCTCTTTGCTGTTCTCTCAGTTTTATTTCTATGTCTGGTAACATCCTTTTTTGTTCAAAATCTCCAGTCAGAACTCCTGCAAACCACCTCCTCTCTCAGTAGGAAAGCAGGTAAAATGGCTACCCCTCACCATGTGCTCTTATTTATGCTGCTCTAGTTAACACATCACAGGCTCCCTTTCAACTTTCTTTTTTGTTATACCACTTCTGAATGGTCAGCATTTCTTTAACCCTTTCCATATTTCCACAGCAAAACTCAGCGTGGCCCCCCATGTAACTCTGTGGCGAGATTTGCGGATTTACACAGAGGCCACGCTGAGCCCCACAACGGATCCGTATATGTTACACGTGGCAAAAAAACAGTTTACTGGCATTTTGCTGCCCATTGTACATGCTTTTCCCACATCTATTCCACAAACACTGGGTCAGGAAAGCTCTAACCTGACCTTCTCATTTATTTTACATGCAACCGATATGTAAAATGGCAGATGCAACTTTTCTTGTGAAGTTGCGCAAGCCGATCAGGACCTTGCTTTGGCACGTGAAGCTGCTTTTCCACCGCAGGTAGATTTGTGGAGAGTCAGCGTCTCTAGATATAAAGATTTGGATTTTCTTTAATATCTCTATAACTACTAAACGGATTTTTCACCAAATAACAAAAAGGCCACTTCCTGGACCAACAGCTACCTTTCTGCCAAATTTGGTGTAATTCCATCCAGCGGTTCAGGCTGTAGTCGTGTCTTAAAATCTCTACGGGAATTAACATGGGAAACACACTTTTTTTGACCCCTCCCTTTTTCTCGGCCCTTCATGATGGATCACCCCAAAACTTTACATGCACAACTAGAAACAGTTTTTTGGGGGGGAAATTTGGTGAAGATTCATCAAAGTTTTAAGCAAGTCGAAAAACGCTATTCCTATGGAAACTAGGTCCTAACTATTACTACCTACCGGTGACCGCCAGTAGGTAATATATCTATATCTTTATGTTTATCTATCTATCTAGCTACTGTATCTATCTATCTATCTATCTATCTATCTATCTATCTATCTATCTATCTATCTATATAATATAAATATATATATATTTATAATATAATTATATATTATATAAATATATAAATAAATATTTTTTTGTCAACACTTGTCTGTCCCAAAAGTTTCTAAACATAACAATATGTTTTTTAAATGCTAATTTCTAACTATAACGTGCCTGAAACCTATGGTTTTTCAGTGCATTTCAAAGGTTTTGTAAATGACAATTTTTAAATGTATTAATTGTTATATTTATTTTTTTGATACTGATTTACTACATTTTTTTAAACTATTTATTTTTAGATATTTTATTTTTTAAATTACATTATAATTACATTATACATTACAGTACAAAATATACTTTCTCAGAATGAATTACTTTAGTTTAAATACTTTGCAAATAGGCAATAGACTTTTAAGTACAGTAGTTACAGTTGTTGCAATGGGCAACACAATTTGAAACACAATGCAACATTGAGCTCAATGTGAATTTCTAGTTAAATGCAATTAGTTACTTTATGGATTACTTTTCAAACCACAGGACTGGATCCTAGATTCAGTCCTGGGACATCTCCTGTAAACAGTTGAGTAAAAGCGTTTTGGTTACAGTAGTGATTTTTAAGGAATATTATTGTATTTTAAAAGTTGACACTTAGAAACTTTTTCAAATAGAATCACCAATGTTATCCTATGGGATGAAATTCACTTAGCAGGTAAGTAGTGTTATCATTACTTTTTCTTACTCAGTGGTGGATCCTGGATCCAGCACTGGTGCATCTCCTGTAAACAGTTGAAAGAATGCGTTTAAGTCATACAGGTGATTTTTAAGGAATATTTGTAGTTTGTGAAAATCGACACTTTGAAACTTTTCTGCTGAAAAACCAGACAATGGATTCCTATGGAAGGAAATTCAAGTTACTGGTAAGTACGGTTAGAATTACTTTTCAGGATCTGTACTGGGCTCAAAGATGCAGCACTGAGGTCTCTCCTGATAACAGGTGAGTAAATTGGAATTCGTAGTTCGGCTGATTTTAGAGGAATATTATAAAGTTCCAAAACTCCACACTTAGAAGAATTTCCAAGTGAAACCAGTCAATGTTAGCCTATGGAAGGAAATTCAAGTTACTGGTAAGTACGGTTAAAATTACTTTTCAGGATCAGTACTGGGCTCAAAGATGCAGCACTGAGGTCTCTCCTGATAACAGGTGAGTAAATCGGAATTCGTGGTTCGGCTGATTTTAGAGGAATATGATAAAGTTACAAAACTCCACACTTAGAAGAATTTCCAAGTGAAACCAGTCAATGTTAGCCTATGTAAGGAAATTCAAGTTACTGGTAAGTACGGTTAGAATTACTTTTCAGGATCAGTACTGGGCTCAAAGATGCAGCACTGAGGTCTCTCCTGATAACAGGAGAGAAAATCGGAATTCGTAGTTCGGCTGATTTTAGAGGAATATTTGCACAATGGTGAAGGAAGGGGGTGGGGCCTGAGGTGACATGTCTGCAAACACGCCCTGTGGCGCGTTTTAAGTTGGAGAATTAATTCCTCCTCAATCCCGAGGGTCCCTAGGGGCCAACTAGCCCAACAGGTACCTCCAGTATGCGCCAGAGAGCTGCGTTGCAGAGAGGTGTTCAGAGGCCACGCCCCTTTTTACAACACTCTGCAACGCAGCTCCGTGGCGCTTACTGGAGGTACCTGGTGGGCTAGTTGGCCCCTAGGGACCCTCAGGATTGAAGGGGATTTAAATCCCCATCTTAAAACGCACCATGGGGCCTGTTTGCACACATGTCACCTGAAGCCCCGCCCCCTCCCTTCACCACTGTGCAAACGCGCCCCGTGGCGCGTTTTAAGTTGGGGGATTAAGTCCCCTTGAATCCTGAGGGTCCCTGGAGTCCAACTACCCCACCATGTACCTCCACAGCGCGTGTTTGCAGAGTGGTTAAGGGAGGGGGCGGGGCCTGACGCTCGATCGCGTCTTTTTCTTTTGTTTTTGTTTTTTTGAAGGGGGGCTGTGTGGCCCCCCTTCTTTTTTAGTTTGTGGGGCCCTGGGGACCCCATCCCCCAGGGCCTGATGCCTTTTCCCTTTAAAAAAAAAAAAAAATACTGTAGGGGAAGGGGGCCGCGTGGCCCCCCTCCCGTGGCATATTCCGGTCCCGGGGACCCCATCCCCCGGGGCAAGGCCACTTTTTAAAAAATAATTTTGGAGGAGGGGGGCTGCGTGGCCCCCCTCCTAAGGCCTCTATTGGCCCTGGGGACCCCATCCCCTGGGGCCGGCCTTTTTTATTTTTTTATTTTATTTTTTTAAAATTATTTTTGCGGACCATGTCATGAGTGATGTAATATGTGATGTCATCAGCAGTGCATTGCGGGGGCGCGAGTTATAGTTAGCTGAACTAACTATAACGGGGGAATTTCTCTGGTTTTGTACGAGTGAAATGTCCAACTAACTATAACTTTCCCTAAAACCTATGGTTTTTTAGTGAATTTCAAAGGTTTTTTAAATGCTAATTTCTAACTATAACGTGCCTGAAACCTATGGTTTTTTCAGTGAATTTCAAAGGTTTTTTAAATGCTAATTTCTAACTATAACGTGCCTGAAACCTATGGTTTTTTCAGTGAATTTCAAAGGTTTTTTTAAATGCTAATTTCTAACTATAACGTGTCTGAAACCTATGTTTTTTCAGTGAATTTCAAAGGTTTTTAAATGCTAGTTTCTAACTATGCCTACAGAGGTAGGACATGTGAAGAAAGAAGAAAAAACGCACAGAAAGAAGCAAAAGAAATGGAGAAAGAAGCAACAGAAGTCCACAAAGACGAACAAAAGTGCAGAAAAAAGCAAGACATGTGCAGAAAGAACCAACAGAGGAGCAGAAAGAGGCCTTGTTGCAAAATCATCCTGTGCCCACAACTTTTTCAGACAGGTACTGGTGGTAACTGAGTCTGACTAACCAGGCCTAGAGCCAGTGCTATGCTAAAAGACACTTAGAATACAGTGAAATCACCTACATACACTAGGGAACACTATGCGTTGGGGTACCCCTGTGATTAGCATGACCTCCTCTGTAAGGCCCTAGTACATAATAGGGCAGGGGGATTAAAACTGCCTCTAAGTCAGAGGTGCAGAAATATGCTACTTTAACTAGTAGTCACGTTTACAGAGTGGTGGAGAAAGGGTGCTGGGCATCCAACCAACGCTCAGGGATTCCACTGCGTAGGACTTACAGGAGGTACCAGGAGGGATTCTTGGCCCCCAAACTCCCTCAGGACAAAATTGGACTTCATCCCCCATCCCGTAGTCTGCCACGAGGCACGTTTGCAGAGTGGTAGAGAAAGGGGGCCATGGCCTCTGAAGACGTCTTAGCAATCCCACTGTGTGGGACTTACTGGAGGTAACAAGAGGGGTAGTTGGCCCCCAAGGACATCCTTGGGGGCCAACTTCCCAAACTATTACCTCCAGTCAGTCCCACACAGCAGCACTGGTAAGTACTCATACCAGGCCACGCCCACTTTGCCCACCACTCTACAAACGCGCTCCCTGGCACGCTCTTGGATGGGGATTGAAGTCCCCTTCACTGCTGGGGGTCCTTTAGGGGCCAACTAGCCTACCTTTTACCTCCAGTAAGCCCCACGTAGTGGGATTGGTGAGAGGTAGACAAAGGCCATGCCCCCTTTCTCCACCACTCTGCAAACGCGCCCCCTGGTGCGTTGTAAGTTGGGTGATTAAGTCCCCTTGAATCCTGAGGGTCCCTGGGGTCCAACTAGCCCACCAGGTACCTCCAGTAAGCGCCACAGAGCTGCATTGCAGAGAGGTGTAAAAAGGGGCGTGACCTGGACCACCTCTCTGCAACGCAGCGCAGTGGCGCTTACTGGAAGCACCTGGTGGGCTAGTTGGCCCCCAGGGGCCCTAAGGATTGAAAGGGAATTAATTCCCCAACTTAAAAGGCACCACAGGGCGTGTTTGCACACATGTCACCTCAGGCCCCGCCCCCTCCCTTCAATACTGTGCAAACACGCCCCGTGGCACGTTTTAAGTTGCGGGATAAAGTCCCCTTGAATCCTGAGGGTCCCTGGGGTCCAACTAGCCCACCAGGTACCCCCAGTAAGCGCCACAGAGCTGCATTGCAGAGAGGTGTAAAAAGGGGCGTGGCCTGGACCACCTGTCTGCAACGCAGCCCTGTGGCACTTACTGGAGGTACCTGGTGGGCTAGTTGGCCCCCAGGCACCCTCAGGATTGAAGGGGAATTAATTCCCCAACTTAAAACGCACCACAGGGTGTGTTTGCACACATGTCACCTCAGGTCCCGCCCCCTCCCTTCACCACTGTGCAAACGCGCCCCGTGGTGCGTTTTAAGTTGGGGGATAAAGTCCCCTTGAATCCTGAGGGTCCCTGGGGTCCAACTAGCCCACCAGGTACCTCCAGTAAGCACCACAGAGCTGCGTTGCAGAGAGGTGTAAAAAGGGGCGTGGCCTGGACCACCTCTCCCAGGGACCCCCAGTATTGAAGGGGAATTAATTCCCCAACTTAAAACGCGCCACAGAGCGTGTTTGCAGAGTGTTGCTGGGAGGGGGAGGGGCCTCCGGTACGATCGCTTTATTTTTTGTTTGTTTTTTAGAAGGGGGGCTGTTTGCCCCCCCTTCTTTTTACTATTTTTGGGCCCTGGGGACCCCATCCCCCAGGGCCTGACCCCCATTTAAAAAAAATATATATATATATTAACGGGAAGGGGGCTGCGTGGGCCCCCTCCCGTGGCCAATTCCGGCCCCGGGGATCCCATCCCCCGGGGCATGGCCAAATATTTTTTTTTTATGGAGGGGGGCTGCGTGGCCCCCCTCCTGAGGCCTCTATTGGCCCCGTGCACCCCATCCCCTGGGGCCGGCCTTTATTTATTTATTTTTAATTTTTGGGGAGGGGGCCGCATGGCCCCCCTCCTGGGCCACTTCTAGCCCCAGGGACCCCATCCCCCGGGGCAGGCCCTATCCGTTGGGGACCGTGGGGGGAGCCCCAATGCCCCCACGGTCCCGCCGGCTCCCCGCGTCCTGTGGGAGCCGGCATTGCTTTTCCACATGGGGAGCTGCTAACATGCAGCTCCCCTTGTGGAAAAGCAATCTGCTTTGCTTCATTGAAGCGAGAGCAGGTTTGCTCCCGCCCTGTCATTGCAAACAGCAGTGTCCCGGGGGTGGGCAACCCGGGACACTGCAGGAGCCGGCCCTGGGGGATGGCGGTCCCCAGGGCCATCACGGGCTCCAGGAGGGGGGCCGCACGGCCCGCTCCCACCTATTGCACAGCCCCGGGAGGTGGTGGTCCCCGGGGCTCGGGGGTCCGTTACGGACCCCCAAATTTGAATATTAGTGCCCCGGGGAGGTGGTAGTCCCCAGGGCATGTGGGGGGCCCCCCCACACAGGTCTATGTTTTTTTTTAAAAAAGCCCCGGGGGTGGCGGCCCCTGGGGCAGCGGGGGGCCTTGGAGGCCCCCCCACACATTAAAAATAAGAAGCACCGGGGGTGGCGGTCCCCGGGGCTGTGGGGGGGCCGTGTGCCCCCCGCAAATGTTTATGGAAAGCCCCGGGGGGTGGCAGTCCCCGGGTCTGCGGGGGCCTCCCTGGGCCCCCGCAATTACATTATTGAATGCCCCCAGGACTTGGCCCACCCGGGGGCTAAATAATAACGAAGCCCGTGCTTCGTTTTTTAAAAAAAATTCGGCCGAAATTCGTGCTGGGTGCGCGAATCTCGCCGATTTTTTTTTTTTTTAAATGTTTTATTTGGCCCTGGGGGTCCTTATGGGACCCCCTGAGCAGGCCTAGGGGGTCAGGGTGTTTCTACCCTGCCCCCTTTTTGTTTTTTTTCACTTTTCTTTCCCTGTTTTCTTGTGCCTCGGTTACCGAAGCACAAGATGGCTGCCAACACTTCCTGGTTTGGAGTGTTGACAGCCAATTAGAATAAAGCTCGTGGTCGGGAGGGTGCGCGGATCCACCGCACCTCTATATATCGAAACTATTACTTTTTGATTTTCTCAGCAACTACTGAATGGATTTACACCATTTACAAAAAAGGTCTCTTTCTGAACCAAGGGCTACCTTTCTGCCAAATTTGGTGTAATTCCGTTCAGCAGTTTCAGCTGTAACCGTGTCTAAAGTTTCCTATGGGAAATTGATTTTCTGACCTCTATTTTTTGAATTTCTCAGGAACTACTGAACGGATTTACTCCATTTAAAAAAAAGGTCTCTTTCTGAAACAAGGGCTACCTTTTTGCCAAATTTGGTGTAATTCCGTTCAGCAGTTCGAGCTGTAGCCGTGTCTAAAGTTTCCTATGGGAATTAACATGGAGAAAACACGTTTTGGGACCCCCCTTTTTTCTCGGCCCCCGCTTGCTGAAATCACCCCGAAACTTTCAAGACAGGAGCTGACCGGAGCGGGCTACGAGTTTTGAAAAGTTCGCGAAGATTCGTCAACCGGCGTCAAAGATATTGAGAAAACAAAAAACAAGTTTCCTATGGAAACTAGGTCCTAACTATAACTATCTACTGGCGACCGCCAGTAGATAATATATATATATATATATATATATATATATATATATATATATATATATATATATATTTTGAAAACCAAAGCGGTCTGATATTTGTGACGCACTCCTCTGTTGATGCTAGCGTTGGGGGTAGACCAAGCCCCCCAGGTTAATTTCACATTCACTTTTGAAACAAAAGACGCTGCACTCCAGTCTCCAGTACCAATTCCATAAATATTTATTGCACGTAACAAACACCTACGCGTTTCAACTCCTCCGAGTCTTGCTCATGGTCAGTGAGTCCCTCATCAGTTTCAATCTTTATACATATTGCCTGTCCCGCCTATTATGAGGGATTCTTTGAAATGTAGTCTAAATGTTCATATGATTGCATAACAACTTTTCACTGTTTGTTGCATGAAAGGCAAAATTATGAGCATATATTTTCCATATCTCATTAGTACAGCCCAGTGATTATTATGATTTCATCAGCATACATCATTAATGATTTTTTGAAAATATAGTTTGTAATGTATCTTCTAGACTTATTGGCTGAGTGCCCCAAGTAAGTAATTTGATCTTTTTAATTTTATTCCATGGAATTGCACATGTTCCTAAAAATGAGAGAGGTGGGGACAGAACCAGAATTGCTGGAGCCGGCGCTGTGGGTGACGGTCCTCAGGGCCATTTACAGCTCCATGAGGGGGGCCGCGTGGCCCACCTCCAACAATATTTAAGCCCTGGGAGGTGGTGGTTCCCGGGGATGTGTGGGGGGCTCAAGCCCCCGCACTTTATTTTTGAATTTAGTCCCGGGGAGGTGGTGGTCCCCAGGACTGTGAGGGGGCGCGTGGCCCCCGCATTTATGATAATTAGCCCCAGGGAGGTAGTGGTCCCCAGGGCTGCGTGGGGGGGCCAAAGCCCCCCCATGCATTTTTTTGAGAATTAAGCCCCAGGGGCTTGCACGGGGGCTTAAAGCACAGGATCCAATGCGAATCCGACCGAAAATTTCACAAAAATGCTTTTCTTTGGCCCTGGGGGTCCCTGTGGGGACCCCTGAGCAGGCCTAGGGGGTCAGTGTGTTTCTACCTTGACCCCTTTTCTTGATTTTTAACATTTTTTGACCTTTTTTATTGTGACTCGGTTCTGGCTGCCAACACTTCCTGGTTTGAAGTGTTGGCAGCCAATTAGACCTCAGGCTCGATATCGGGAGGGTTCGCGGATCCTCTGCATTCCTATTTGTATATCTGAGAAATGTTTAAATTTCTCAGGAACTACTGAACGGATTTACACCATTTAACAAAAAGAGTGCACTCTGGACCAAGAGCTACCTTTCTGCCAAATTTGGTATAATTCCATTCAGCAGTTCGGGCTGTAGCTGCGTCAACAGTTTCTTATGGAAATTAACATGGAGAAAAAGAGTTTTGGGACCTGTCTTTTTCTCGGCCCCTGCTTGACGGATCACTCCGAAATTTTCAAGACCGCAGCTAAAACGAGTGGGCCATTAGTTTCGAACATTTCGTCAAGATTCATCAAATGGCGCCAAAGATATTGGCAAAAGAATAAATGCTTTTTTAATTGAATCAAGGTCCTAACTATAACTACCTACTGGTGACCTCCAGTAGGTAAAATTCCTTTATTGGTAAATATTGGTCAGTTCTTCGGGTATAATGGTCATTAGTAAATCCATTTTATCACCAACTGTCACGTAATATTAGTCATAAAATGACATCTACTTCAAAAAATGTTACTGTTCTCATGTGCTTTCATTTTCTGACCACAATAACCATAGTGCATTGTAATTGTCGCTCACATTCATATAATGTCCATTTCAAATTTCACCACTTGAGTTGAGATAACAAATCATAGCGCCTTCTGCCGTTTCCACAAACTCTAATACTTTGGTTGCCTCAAAGACATCAATTTCATGGAGGGCAAAAGTAGTAATCCAATGCATAAAAAGAACAAAGGTGCTGCCTCTGTCAGTACACATGTCATTGTTCGAAACCTTTAAACATTTCATATGCTTTCCACCAACATGTTTATCTTTGGGCTCCCGGCATGTGCAGAGGTCACTTCTTCCGCATATCCTGACTGACATCAATAGCTTACGGAACCAATGTACCTTGAGCAGGCTTCCCGTCCATTTTGACAGTGGCCTCACCTCCATCCATTGACAATATCACCACTCCGCAGCCAGCGGGCATCGTTATCCATATAAATTCAAAAGAACTTGACGCTAAAAGGACGCCCTTCCTGGCAGACAGGGGCTCGTAACCGTGCGTCACCGCTAATATAGTGAGAGTTAAATATTTATATTAATAGTAGTCATACCCATGACTACTTTTAGTATAAATAAATGACTAGTGACCTCATCCCTCTAAGGAGACCCACCGCGTTTACCTATAGGTCCAGCTGTGCAGTGCTTTATCAAGTGGCCTCCTTTGTTTTTGCGCACCAGCGTCCAAGACCTTAGCACCTCTGCTTCGGGCCGATCCAAGATGCTCCCGAATTTCTCCTTCTGGAACTTTGGACCTGGTCCCGACATCGACCTAAAACAAGAAGGTGAATTTCATGAAAGCATTGCCTGAATTCCTATGCATTTTTCAGCTTTTCCCCCATTGTTTCCTATGATGCGTAATTGCGCATAGAAGTGATATATTTTCAGAATTTTGAAAAATCGTAACCCCGAAAGTACTTACCATAGGGCGGTGTTTATGGTCTTAATAGTGTATACAAATCAATGTTATGCTTTACAAATTGGTATTGGATTTGTTCACATTGACACTACCCTTTGATGAGCCTAACTACTCACCCACACTACCACAAGAAGAGAGTTAGTACTATCGACTTTTACCTCTGCCTGCCTTTTGGGGTTCTCTCGCACTATTTACATACTGTACTTCATTTTAGTACATTGTAAAGAGAGGCAGTTTCCTACAGTCAGTGTGTGCATCAGTGTGTGCCTGGATGTGTTATTGGATGCATTAGTGTTTGTCAGGGTGTATCAGTGTCTGCATTGCTGCATGCCTGGGTGTGTCAGTGTCTGCATTGCAAGTCTCTGGGTGTGTCAGTGTATGCATAATTGTGTGCCTGGGTGTGTCAGTGTTTGCGTCAGTGTGTGCCTGATTATGTTAGTGTATATATTAGTGTGTGCCTGGGTATGTCAGCGTATGCATCAGTATGTGCCTGGATGTGTTAGCATAGGTGTCAGTGTGAGCCTGGGTATGTCAGCGTATGCATCAGTGTGTACCTGGGTGTGTATTTGTGTGCATTACTGATTGCCTGGTTGCATCTGTGTCTGTATTGCTATATGCCAGGATGTGTCAGTGTCTGCATTAGTATGTCCCTGGTTGTGTTAGTGTATGCATCAATGTGTGCCTGGATGTGTCAGTATATACATCAGTGTGCACCTGGGTGTGTTAGTGTATGCGTTAGTGTGTGCCAGGGTGTGTTGGTGTATGCATCAGTGTGTGACTGGGTGTTTTAGTGTATGCCAGAATGTGTGCCTGAGTATGTTAGTGTATATGTGAGTGTGTGCCTGGGTGTGTTAGTGTATGCATCAGTATGTGCCTGGGTATGTTAGCATATGCATCAGTGTGAGCCTGGGTATGTCAGTGTATGCATCAGTTTGTGTCTGATTGTTTTATTGGATGCATTACTGTTTGGCTGGGTGTGTCTGTGTCTGCATTACTATATGTATGGGTGTGTCAGAGTCTGTCTTGGTATGTCCCTGGGTGGGTCAGTGTATGCATCAATGTATGCCTGGGTGTCTTATTGGATGCATTAGTGTTTGCATGGGTGTGTCGGTGTCTGCATTGCTGTATGCCTGGTTATGTCAGTGTCTGCCTTGGTAAGTATCTGGGTGTCTCAGTGTGTGCATCAGTGTGTGCCTGGGTGTGTTATTGGTTGCATTAGTGTTAGGCTGGATGAGTCAGTGTCTGAATTTCTGGTTGGCTGGGTGTGTCAATGTCTGCATTGCGAAGTCTGTGGGTGTCTCAATGTGAGCATCAGTGTGTGCCTGTGTGTGTGTTATTGGATGCATCATTGTTTGGCTGGCTATGTGAGTGTCTGCATTGCCGTATGCCTGGTTGTGTGAGTGTCTGCATTGGTAAGTCCCTGGGTGTGTCAGTGCGTGCATGGGCATGTTATTGGAAGCCTTAGTGCTCGGCTGGATGTGTCAGTGCCTGTATCGGTGTGCAGTTGTGTGTGTCAGTGACTGTATCAATGTGTGTCTAGGTGTGTCAGTGGCTGTATCAGTGTGAACCTGTGTGTATGAGTACCTCTATCTGTGTGTGAGTTGCTTAACTGATGTGTGCCTAGGTGTGTTAGTAACTGTAGCAATTTGTCCTTGGGTGTGCATCCTCAAAATCAAAAGTTATGGAACACTGCAAGAACTAATTAGTAAAGTACATTACCCCAATAGATGGTGCCATTGATCTGCATAAAAAGAAAAAAAGTGAAATATTTATTAGTTTTACAATTTATAGAATTACAAAAAATGTACCTTACAATTTCAACAATGCACAAAGACATAATTGTAAGAAATAACTAGACATTTATCATGCTGCAAAGATATGTGTTAATATAAATAAGCATTTGATTTCCCCTTTTTTGCTATTCTCACCTTATTTACTCATACACCATAAACAATATACTTTTTAAGCCGTCATCATTGAACAGTGGGGAAAAAACCAATCATTAAGATTGGAGGAAAACAACTGGCCCTGGGTGGAGTTCTGCAAGCGTTCTGCAAGTGGGAGAATGAGGTAAGGAACCCTGCTGGCGCTGATTTTTAGTACCGGGCATTTGTACCCTGCTGTAAAATCAGCACAAATGGCACCGCGTGCAGCGCAAGAGGGTGCAGCTTCTTTCTGCCGCTCGAGTCGATGTTCTACGAGAACGGCAGGTTTCTCAATGCAAGTGGTCGCGACCTGCCGTACCTGCCTGTGTTGAGAAATCTCACTGGGAGGTGGTCTAGTGTTGGATTGTCCTCACTCACGAACTTAACGTTGGCAAACCCCGAGAGAGGTAAAACTCCGCTTCATGCTAATTCGCTGAGTTTTTCAGAACTCCGCGCTCTAAGCCTCTAGGTGGAGTGCAGAGTGGGGAAAACTCTGCAAACTCCGCAAACTGAGCAGAGTTTACCGCCCAGGGATAAAAAACAAACAAAACTGCACACTATCGCATTGCAATTAAGGAACACTGTGCATTGCACTCACTACAAAAATAAATAAACTTAACACAACTTATTTAACTATTTACAAATACAGTTCTGTGCACAACCACACATGCAGGTATATCTTTACACCAGCAAGCACAAAAACAAAGTGATGTCTGCAAGCATTTTACAATACCTTCAGAGGAAAAGATTACAGCTAAATATGGACAGTGTAATATTTGTGGTATACAGTTGCCCAGCAGCACTGCCAATACGTCTTCACATGGAACAAGTTCCAAATAGAAGCACTTAAAACAATTCATGAAAGGGTGTACAGCTGAATGATGCCAGAGATACTAGGTGCAGGAGAATATTCCACCTCTACAGCACCCTTGGAGGACCTTCATCAGGTGCAGTCATCTTAATACCAGCAGCCTGTGAAGATTTGATGGAGATGGTTACTCACTGTGCAAAATGTCACATATTTGTTGCAGTAAAAATGTGTTTTTTGGGTCCATTTCCCCTTCTACTGTTCTCATACACTACAAATGATTTACTATTAAAATAATGATCATTGATAAGTTATGAAAAAGCAACCATAAAGATTGTAGTAAATAATAGTGGGTGTGTGACAGTGTGTGGGTGTGTCAGTACATGTGTGAATGACTGCATAGGGGTGTGAGTACATGTATGAGCACCTGTATGGGTGTGTTTGTGACCCTTAACTTAAATTGATAATAAATATATTTATAACTTTACAAGTACATTTTATTAATATATTAGAATATAATTTAAACCAAATAGTTAACAAACAAACATAAAATAACTTATTTAACTGTTTACAAATACAGAAACACACGAAACTTGAACTTTTGATTAAATACTATAGGAACACACCCATATACTTACACTGCTGCTGTCTATTTACTTTACCTGTCTAAATTTGTAACAGAGAAGGAGCAAGTCAGATTCAAAGTAAGAAATGTTTTTAAAAACACTTAATTTGGCATGAGGGCAGAAACAATTTAAAGAAATATGAATAAGAATGTTTAGAAATAGGGTGATACAGAATATGGTAAGAAAAATGAGGGACAATAAGATGAGAAGAGCAGCACTCTAACAAAAATAATATATTGAGAGTGTGGTTGATAAACAGTTTTCTCTGAAGAGCAAACTATTTATTTTGATACGAAACAGAATGAAAACACTGAATAAAACAGTGTTGTCCATGAAGAAAAAAATAAAGACAAACAATAAGGTTTATTAATAAAAGTAACTTTTGCAAAATTTTCAAAGGATATTGGAGGTGTGTGTCTACTATTGAGCCATTCTTTACTTACAAGAGAATGAATTAGTGAAGTAAAATACAGTAATCCCATTGAAAAATAAGAGATGGTTCCTAGAAATGTAGAAGAAGAGAGAGGTGAAGAGGTACAAGGAAAGGGTAGACATGCTCCTGCGTATAAATGGCTTTGCAGTAGTATTTGTATTATTTTCCAGGAATAAATTGATATGGTGGGATCCCACCAATGTACTTCCAGTGCTGCTATTTACTTTACCTCTGCAAATACTGGGACAAATGAGTACTGGTATCGTCGTCATGTTGAGCTTAAGTGCATGTTGTGAAATTTAGGAACACCAACTTGGTTTTTAACTCTGAATTGTGCAGAATATTCATGGGATCACTTACATTATTTTCTGAGAGAAGCAAACTCTAACATGAAAGGCATCCACAGAGCTTCATAAAGGGGCTTAAAGGTAGGGTTGTGCATTTTCCTTTAGGTGCCAAACACAATATTGAAACTGTGGGTGTTGATAGAGAGATTTAGAAGAACCATGTGTTATTCTAGTGAATGGTTGCCAATGAAAACAAAAACATATGGCAGGAACTAGTGTTTGTAAATAAGCTGAAGAAACCTACATTATATCTTAAAGACAATTATATTTATACTAAAAAGATGTAGATGTTGTCTAACATGGAAGCTGCCTGGAGGAAAACCAGTTGCCTTCAAGTGGACAGATTGAAAAACTCGATAGAAGTATATCTGAAAAAATATATGAGCATAACATTATCCATTCACTACATACAATAGAGGTTATTGGGGATTCTATTGAACTGTATCCGATGAAACAAGCTAAAAGAACTCCAATGAGTATCTGGAAAAAGGTTTAGAGGCTCAATATTTTCCTCAAATATTTTGAACTGGACTAGGCAGATGGTATGATGACTGCCCTGTGTAAATACCTACAGCAGAGGTCAAATCAATAAGATCATAGATCATTTTCTGAAGACCCTAGATTTCATCTTCCATATGTATTGCATCTGTTGTTTGAAACAAGTTGCTTCTTCTCAGTACTCTTTGTAAGAAAAAAAGTATAAAACTGTTAGAAACACCTTCTTAAAAACATCAGTACTTTAAACAAACATTTCAAAAGCACCCCACAAAATCCTCCCAGCAGTAGTGACACAGTTTCTGACTAACCCTGAATTTCAACCAGCAGTCCTCTTGTGTTAATCCATGCTTACTGACAAGGGCCTCCTTTATAGTAGGATACCTCAACCTCTTCCCTTCTCTAGAGCCAGTATGTTGTCCTTCCCATCACCACAACTATGACTCCAAAAGCACCTCTGTAATCCTCTTCAGACATCCTCTGTGCCTCTACAGCTACTTCTAATCCCAGAAATAACCTGTCTATATCAACTCCCTGCTTAAAGTGAGACACCAGGTTTCTGAATTTATGAACTCTTTCTTCTGGAATGGACAACGTAGTGGTGCTCACACCATTTTTGCTAGACTCCAACAGCTATTTGCCCTTCACGTGCACCACTTGACACCCCAGACAGCAAGACCCTTTTCTCCTCCAAGGCTCTCTTAGCCTCACCTTTTCTCTCATTTGCACCCAGTTGGGTCAGCTGCTACCTCATGTCCCTCTCAGCCGGTCTGTCCTTAAGGTCCTCAGAGGACTGGGTTAGGGAGGAAACAGTACTTCCTACACCGTATCCAATAGAGAAGTCTCTCTCTGGGGGGTACCCTCTCTACTCTGGAGACTTTACCCACTCATTTCTCCACTCCTCTCCCTCTTTCTGAGACCCACTATCCTTTGGGGCCATGATTCTGAGGTCAATTACAATCAGGGTTCTCCCTTTTCAAGAGTGTTGAAATAGTCCTCTTCAAACACTTCTTGTGGTGCAGATTGCAGTCTGTGGATATTCCCCCAGGTTGGAAGGCGAACTAGTACTCAGACGTGGATCTATACATGAGTGAATGGGTATGTGAATGGTCTTATGAGTGTGTGAGTTACTGTGGCAGTCACTGTATGGCTATGTGAGTGATGGGTACATAACTGCTTTTAGGAGAGTGTAACTGGGTCTGTAAGTGCCTCCCTGACTGTGTGAGCATGTGCAAATTACATACTATTAAATTACATACTATAAGCAAACACACACCTCTAATTTCAAACTCATTCATTCATACTAGCATAATAAAATTAATATACAATCAGTATAGCAATTCCTCTTTCTCCTTTGCTGTTCACAGCACGCTTCAATTTTCCCTTCTAGTATACTGTCTAGAAGCTATACATTTTCTTTCACCTTAAATACACTCACTATTTTTTTCTAAATATACTTTTATAAACTACAACCTAATTCACATATCTGTAACAGCTCTTTGCTGTTCTCTCAGTTTTATTTCTATGTCTGGTAACATCCTTTTTTGTTCAAAATCTCCAGTCAGAACTCCTGCAAACCACCTCCTCTCTCAGTAGGAAAGCAGGTAAAATGGCTACCCCTCACCATGTGCTCTTATTTATGCTGCTCTAGTTAACACATCACAGGCTCCCTTTCAACTTTCTTTTTTGTTATACCACTTCTGAATGGTCAGCATTTCTTTAACCCTTTCCATATTTCCACAGCAAAACTCAGCGTGGCCCCCCATGTAACTCTGTGGCGAGATTTGCGGATTTACACAGAGGCCACGCTGAGCCCCACAACGGATCCGTATATGTTACACGTGGCAAAAAAACAGTTTACTGGCATTTTGCTGCCCATTGTACATGCTTTTCCCACATCTATTCCACAAACATTGGGTCAGGAAAGCTCTAACCTGACCTTCTCATTTATTTTACATGCAACCGATATGTAAAATGGCAGATGCAACTTTTCTTGTGAAGTTGCGCCAGCCGATCAGGACCTTGCTTTGGCGCGTGAAGCTGCTTTTCCACCGCAGGTAGATTTGTGGAGAGTCAGCGTCTCTAGATATAAAGATTTGGATTTTCTTTAATATCTCTATAACTACTAAACGGATTTTTCACCAAATAACAAAAAGGCCACTTCCTGGACCAACAGCTACCTTTCTGCCAAATTTGGTGTAATTCCATCCAGCGGTTCAGGCTGTAGTCGTGTGTTAAAATCTCTACTGGAATTAACATGGGAAACACACTTTTTTTGACCCCTCCCTTTTTCTCGGCCCTTCATGATGGATCACCCCAAAACTTTACATGCACAACTAGAAACAGTTTTTTGGGGGAAATTTGGTGAAGATTCATCAAAGTTTTAAGCAAGTCGAAAAACGCTATTCCTATGGAAACTAGGTCCTAACTATTACTACCTACCGGTGACCGCCAGTAGGTAATATATCTATATCTTTATGTTTATCTATCTATCTAGCTACTGTATCTATCTATCTATCTATCTATCTATCTATCTATCTATCTATCTATATAATATAAATATATATATATTTATAATATAATTATATATTATATAAATATATAAATAAATATTTTTTTGTCAACACTTGTCTGTCCCAAAAGTTTCTAAACATAACAATATATATATATATATATATATATATATATATATATTCACTGAAAAAACCATAGGTTTCAGGCACGTTATAGTTAGAAATTAGCATTTAAAAAACCTTAGAAATTCACTGAAAAAACAATAGGTTTTAGGGACAGTTATAGTTAGTTGGACATTGCACTCGTACAAAACCCGTGAAATTCCCCCGTTATACTTAGTTCAGCTAACTATAACTCGCGCCCCCGCAATGCACTGCTGATGACGTCACATATTACATCACTCATGACATGGTCAGTGACATCACTGATGACATCACTGATGACATCTCAAATGACATCACTGATGACATCATCCAGTGACTGTGTGTTTCTGTAAAGTTTAAATATTTTTAATATATATAGGGAAAGGCGTATTGAAGAATGAGTGGGTGTATAAGTGTCTGTATGGATGATTTAGTAGGTGCGTGACTAACTCTATAAGTGAGTGATTAGACGTATCTTACTGAATGCATGGGTTAGTGACTAAACTGGGTGAATGTCTGTATCCGTCTGTCTGTTGCTGTGTAAGTGGCTGCATGGGTTTGTGAATAGCTACATGAGTGTCTATATGAGTTATTGATTGGTTGTCTGAGTATCTGTATGGGTGCCTGAGTGTTTGTGTGGGTGGGGTATGTGCGACTCTGTGCATAGATGTGTGAGTGGGTGATTCACTGGGTGGATGGTTTCAAGAGTGCATCTGTGATAGACTGTATGGGTGGGTAAGTGTGTGTAAGAGTGTGTTAGTGAGTGAATGTATGTCCCAGTGGTACATGTGTGAGTAACTACATATGTGAAAGGCAGTATATATGTTTGTTGGAATATATAAATAGCTGTAAGCGAGAGTGTGTGATTGTGAGAGTGACTGTATGGATGAGTGTGTGTTTGTATCAGTGATTGTATAAGAGCGTAAGAATGTGCTAGTATTTGTATGAGTAAGTGAGCTGGTGTGTGTATAACTGTATAGGTGAGTAAATGGCAGTGTGATTAATTATTTGCATGACTGACTAGGTGTGTGAGTACCTCTATGGATGAGTGGCGGTGTGTGAGTGTCTATGTAGGTGTATGAGTGCATATGATACTCCTGTACTGAGTGACCGTAAGTATGAGTGACTGTACAGGTGAGTGAGTGGATGTGTGTGTAGACCTAAGAATCAGTGAGTGGGTATGTAGTTATTGGTGTTGGAGTGTCTATGGTTTTTAGAATGGCAGTCTGTAATTTAGAGTGGGTCTATCAAAAGTTATATTAGGGTGTGAGAAGATGCATAAAATTATCACATGGATGATGTCATCAGTGATGTCATCAGTGATGTCATTTGAGATGTCATCAGTGATGTCATCAGTGATGTCACTGACCATGTCATGAGTGATGTAATATGTGACGTCATCAGCAGTGCATTGCGGGGGCGCGAGTTATAGTTAGCTGAACTAAGTATAACGGGGGAATTTCACGGGTTTTGTACGAGTGCAATGTCCAACTAACTATAACTGTCCCTAAAACCTATGGTTTTTCAGTGAATTTCTAAGGTTTTTAAATGCTAATTTCTAACTATAACGTGCCTGAAACCTATGGTTTTTTCAGTGAATTTCAATGGTTTTTTAAATGCTAATTTCTAACTATAACGTGCCTGAAACCTATGGTTTTTTCAGTGCATTTCAAAGGTTTTGTAAATGACAATTTTTAAATGTATTAATTGTTATATTTATTTTTTTGATACTGATTTACTACATTTTTTTAAACTATTTATTTTTAGATATTTTATTTTTTAAATTACATTATAATTACATTATACATTACAGTACAAAATATACTTTCTCAGAATGAATTACTTTAGTTTAAATACTTTGCAAATAGGCAATAGACTTTTAAGTACAGTAGTTACAGTTGTTGCAATGGGCAACACAATTTGAAACACAATGCAACATTGAGCTCAATGTGAATTTCTAGTTAAATGCAATTAGTTACTTTATGGATTACTTTTCAAACCACAGGACTGGATCCTAGATTCAGTCCTGGGACATCTCCTGTAAACAGTTGAGTAAAAGCGTTTTGGTTACAGTAGTGATTTTTAAGGAATATTATTGTATTTTAAAAGTTGACACTTAGAAACTTTTTCAAATAGAATCACCAATGTTATCCTATGGGATGAAATTCACTTAGCAGGTAAGTAGTGTTATCATTACTTTTTCTTACTCAGTGGTGGATCCTGGATCCAGCACTGGTGCATCTCCTGTAAACAGTTGAAAGAATGCGTTTAAGTCATACAAGCGATTTTTAAGCAATATTTGTAGTTTGTGAAAATCGACACTTTGAAACTTTTCTGCTGAAAACCAGACAATGGATTCCTATGGAAGGAAATTCAAGTTACTGGTAAGTACGGTTAGAATTACTTTTCAGGATCTGTACTGGGCTCAAAGATGCAGCACTGAGGTCTCTCCTGATAACAGGTGAGTAAATTGGAATTCGTAGTTCGGCTGATTTTAGAGGAATATTATAAAGTTCCAAAACTCCACACTTAGAAGAATTTCCAAGTGAAACCAGTCAATGTTAGCCTATGGAAGGAAATTCAAGTTACTGGTAAGTACGGTTAAAATTACTTTTCAGGATCAGTACTGGGCTCAAAGATGCAGCACTGAGGTCTCTCCTGATAACAGGTGAGTAAATCGGAATTCGTGGTTCGGCTGATTTTAGAGGAATATTATAAAGTTACAAAACTCCACACTTAGAAGAATTTCCAAGTGAAACCAGTCAATGTTAGCCTATGGAAGGAAATTCAAGTTACTGGTAAGTACGGTTAGAATTACTTTTCAGGATCAGTACTGGGCTCAAAGATGCAGCACTGAGGTCTCTCCTGATAACAGGTGAGTAAATCGGAATTCGTAGTTCGGCTGATTTTAGAGGAATATTTGCACAATGGTGAAGGAAGGGGGTGGGGCCTGAGGTGACATGTCTGCAAACACGCCCTGTGGCGCGTTTTAAGTTGGAGAATTAATTCCTCCTCAATCCCGAGGGTCCCTAGGGGCCAACTAGCCCAACAGGTACCTCCAGTATGCGCCAGAGAGCTGCGTTGCAGAGAGGTGTTCAGAGGCCACGCCCCTTTTTACAACACTCTGCAACGCAGCTCCGTGGCGCTTACTGGAGGTACCTGGTGGGCTAGTTGGCCTCAGGACCCTCAGGATTGAAGGGGATTTAAATCCCCATCTTAAAACGCGCCACGAGGCCTGTTTGCACACATGTCACCTGAAGCCCCGCCCCTCCCTTCACCACTGTGCAAACGCGCCCCGTGGCGCGTTTTAAGTTGGGGGATTAAGTCCCCTTGAATCCTGAGGGTCCCTGGAGTCCAACCCCCATGTACCTCCACAGCGCGCGTTTGCAGAGTGGTTAAGGGAGGGGGCGGGGCCTGACGCTCGATCGCGTCTTTTTCTTTTCTTTTTGTTTTTTTGAAGGGGGGCTGTGTGGCCCCCCTTCTTTTTCAGTTTGTGGGGCCCTGGGGACCCCATCCCCCAGGGCCTGATGCCTTTTCCCTTTAAAAAAAAAAATAATACTGTAGGGGAAGGGGGCCGCGTGGCCCCCCTCCCGTGGCATATTCCGGTCCCGGGGACCCCATCCCCCGGGGCATGGCCACTTTTTAAAAAATAATTTTGGAGGAGGGGGGCTGCGTGGCCCCCCTCCTAAGGCCTCTATTGGCCATGGGGACCCCATCCCCCGGGGCCGGCCTTTTTTATTTTTGTATTTTATTTTTTTTAAATTATTTTTGCGGAGGGGGCCGCGTGGCCCCCCTCCCAGGCCACTACTTGCCCCAGGGACCCCATCCCCCGGGGCAGGCCCTATCCTTTGGGGTCCGTGTGGGGACCCCAACTCCCACACGTACCCTGCCGGCTCCCCGCGTCCTGCGGGAGCCGGCATATGCTTTCCACATGGGGAGCTGCTAACATGCAGCTCCCCATGTGGAAAGCAATGTGCTTTGGATATTGGAAGAGAGAGCAGGTTTCCTGCTCTCTCTTCCAATATCCAAAGCAGTTTGCTATGACAGGACGGGAGCCGCGAGGCTCCCGTCCTGTCATAGCAAACTACAGTGTCCCGGGGGTAGGCACCCGGGACACTGCAGGAGCCGGCCCTGGGGGTGGTGGTCCCCAGGGCCATCAAGGGCTCCAGGAGGGGGGCCGCGTGGCCCCCCTCCCAACTTATTCAAAGCCCCGGGGAGGTGGTGGTCCCCGGGGCTCTGGGGGTCCGTAACGGACTCCCATATTTAAATCTTTAGTGCCCTGGGGAGGTGGCGGTCCCCGGGGCGTGTGGGGGGGCTCGAGCCCCCCCACACAGGTAATTTCAAAATTAAAAAAAGAAGCCCCGGGGGGTGGCGGTCCCCGGAGCTTGGGGGGGCCTTAGAGGCCCCCCCATCATAAATATGATAAACCCCCGCATGCCCCCGGGACTTGGCCCACCCGGGGGCCAATTAAGAACGAAGCGCGGGAGGCCGCGCTTCGTTTTTTTTTTTTTAGCGGCCGGATCCGCGCACCCAGCGCGTTTTTTGCCGATTAAAAAAAAAAAATAATAATAATTTTTTGACCCTGGGGGTCCTTGTAGGACCCCCTAAGCAGGCCTAGGGGGTCAGGGTGTTTCTACCCTGCCCCCTTTTTGCGCTTTGCGCACTTTTTTTACTGCTTTCTTGTTCCTTGGTTCTACCGAGGAACAAGATGGCTGCCAACACTTCCTGATTTGGAGTGTTGACAGCCAATTAGCATACAGCTCGTGATCGGGAGGGTGCGCGGACCCTACGCGGCCATAGATATATATGTGATTTTACTTTTGATTTTCTCAGCAACTACTGAGCGGATTTACACCATTTAACAAAAAGGGTTCTTTCTGAACCAAGAACTACCTCTTTGCCAAATTTGGTGTAATTCCGTTCAGCAGTTCGGGCTGTAGCCGTGGCTAAAGTTTCCTATGGGAAAATGAATGGGGAAAACACGTTTTGGGACCCCCCTTTTTTCTCGGCCCCCGCTTGACGAATCACCCCGAGACTTTCAGGATAGGAGCGGACCGGAGCGGGCCATAAAGTTTGAAAATTTCGCGAAGATTCGTCAACCGACGCAAGAGTTATTTCAAATAGAATGTTGCGGATTTCCTATGGAAAATAGGTCCTAACTATAACTATCTACTGGCGACCGCCAGTAGATAATATATATATATATATATATATATATATATATATATATATATTCACTGAAAAAACCATAGGTTTTAGGGACAGTTATAGTTAGTTGGACATTTCACTCGTACAAAACCAGAGAAATTCCCCCGTTATAGTTAGTTCAGCTAACTATAACTCGCGCCTGACAATGCACTGCTGATGACGTCACATATTACATCACTCATGACATGGTCAGTGACATCACTGATGACATCACTGATGACATCTCAAATGACATCACTGATGACATCATCCAGTGACTGTGTGTTTCTGTAAAGTTTAAATATGTTTAATATATAAAGGGAAAGGCGTATTGAAGAATGAGTGGGTGTATAAGTGCCTGAATGGATGATTTAGTAGGTGCGTGACTGACTCTATAAGTGAGTGATTAAACGTATCTTAATGAATGCATGGGTTAGTGACTAAACTGTGTGAATGTCTGTATCCGTCTGTCTGTTGGTGTGTAAGCGGCTGCATGGGTTTGTGAATAGCTACATGAGTGTCTATATGGGTTATTGATTGGTTGTCTGAGTATCTGTATGGGTGCCTGAGTGTTTGTGTGGGTGGGGTGTGTGTGACTCTGTGCATTGATGTGTGAGTGGGTGATTCACTGGGTGCATGGTTTCAAGAGTGCATCTGTGATGGACTGTATGGGTGGGTGAGTGTGTGTATGGGTGTGTTAGTGAGTGAATGTATATCTCAGTGGTACATGTGTGAGCAACTACATATGTGAAAGGCAGTATATATGTGTGTTGGAGTATATAAATGGCTCTAAGTGAGAGTGTGTGATTGTGAGAGTGGATGTATGGATGAGTGTGTGCTTGTATCAGTGATTGTATAAGAGCGTAAGAATGTGCTAGTATTTGTATGAGTAAGTGAGCTGGTGTGTGTATAACTGTATAGGTGAGTAAATGGCAGTGTGATTAATTATTTGCATGACTGACTAGGTGTGTGAGTACCTCTATCGATGAGTGGCGGTGTGTGAGTGTCTATATAGGTGTATGAGTGCATATGATAGTCCTGTACTGAGTGACCGTAAGTATGAGTGACTGTACGGGTGAGTGAGTGGATGTGTGTGTAGACCTAAGAATCAGTGAGTGGGTATGTAGTTATTGGTGTTGGAGTGTCTATTGTTTTGAGAATGGCAGTCTGTAATTTAGAGTGGGTGTATCAAAGGTTATATTAGGGTGTGAGAAGATGCATCAAATTATCACATGGATGATGTCATCAGTGATGTCATCAGTGATGTCATTTGAGATATCATCAGTGATGTCATCAGTGATGTCACTGACCATGTCATGAGTGATGTAATATGTGATGTCATCAGCAGTGCATTGCGGGGGCGCGAGTTATAGTTAGCTGAACTAACTATAACGGGGGAATTTCTCTGGTTTTGTACGAGTGAAATGTCCAACTAACTATAACTTTCCCTAAAACCTATGGTTTTTTAGTGAATTTCAAAGGTTTTTTAAATGCTAATTTCTAACTATAACGTGCCTGAAACCTATGGTTTTTTCAGTGAATTTCAAAGGTTTTTTAAATGCTAATTTCTAACTATAACGTGCCTGAAACCTATGGTTTTTTCAGTGAATTTCAAAGGTTTTTTTAAATGCTAATTTCTAACTATAACGTGTCTGAAACCTATGTTTTTTTCAGTGAATTTCAAAGGTTTTTAAATGCTAGTTTCTAACTATGCCTACAGAGGTAGGACATGTGAAGAAAGAAGAAAAAACGCACAGAAAGAAGCAAAAGAAATGGAGAAAGAAGCAACAGAAGTCCACAAAGACGAACAAAAGTGCAGAAAAAAGCAAGACATGTGCAGAAAGAACCAACAGAGGAGCAGAAAGAGGCCTTGTTGCAAAATCATCCTGTGCCCACAACTTTTTCAGACAGGTACTGGTGGTAACTGAGTCTGACTAACCAGGCCTAGAGCCAGTGCTATGCTAAAAGACACTTAGAATACAGTGAAATCACCTACATACACTAGGGAACACTATGCGTTGGGGTACCCCTGTGATTAGCATGACCTCCTCTGTAAGGCCCTAGTACATAATAGGGCAGGGGGATTAAAACTACCTCTAAGTCAGAGGTGCAGAAATATGCTACTTTAACTAGTAGTCACGTTTACAGAGTGGTGGAGAAAGGGTGCTGGGCATCCAACCAACGCTCAGGGATTCCACTGCGTAGGACTTACAGGAGGTACCAGGAGGGATTCTTGGCCCCCAAACTCCCTCAGGACAAAATTGGACTTCATCCCCCATCCCGTAGTCTGCCACGAGGCACGTTTGCAGAGTGGTAGAGAAAGGGGGCCATGGCCTCTGAAGATGTCTTAGCAATCCCACTGTGTGGGACTTACTGGAGGTAACAAGAGGGGTAGTTGGCCCCCAAGGACATCCTTGGGGGCCAACTTCCCAAACTATTACCTCCAGTCAGTCCCACACAGCAGCACTGGTAAGTACTCATACCAGGCCACGCCCACTTTGCCCACCACTCTACAAACGCGCTCCCTGGCACGCTCTTGGATGGGGATTGAAGTCCCCTTCACTGCTGGGGGTCCTTTAGGGGCCAACTAGCCTACCTTTTACCTCCAGTAAGCCCCACGTAGTGGGATTGGTGAGAGGTAGACAAAGGCCATGCCCCCTTTCTCCACCACTCTGCAAACGCGCCCCCTGGTGCGTTGTAAGTTGGGTGATTAAGTCCCCTTGAATCCTGAGGGTCCCGGGGGTCCAACTAGCCCACCAGGTACCTCCAGTAAGTGCCACAGAGCTGCATTGCAGAGAGGTGTAAAAAGGGGCGTGACCTGGACCACCTCTCTGCAACGCAGCGCAGTGGCGCTTACTGGAAGCACCTGGTGGGCTAGTTGGCCCCCAGGGGCCCTAAGGATTGAAAGGGAATTAATTCCCCAACTTAAAAGGCACCACAGGGCGTGTTTGCACACATGTCACCTCAAGCCCCGCCCCCTCCCTTCAATACTGTGCAAACACGCCCCGTGGCACGTTTTAAGTTGCGGGATAAAGTCCCCTTGAATCCTGAGGGTCCCTGGGGTCCAACTAGCCCACCAGGTACCCCCAGTAAGCGCCACAGAGCTGCATTGCAGAGAGGTGTAAAAAGGGGCGTGGCCTGGACCACCTGTCTGCAACACAGCCCTGTGGCACTTACTGGAGGTACCTGGTGGGCTAGTTGGCCCCAGGGACCCTCAGGATTGAAGGGGAATTAATTCCCCAACTTAAAACGCACCACAGGGTGTGTTTGCACACATGTCACCTCAGGTCCCGCCCCCTCCCTTCACCACTGTGCAAACGCGCCCCGTGGCGCGTTTTAAGTTGGGGGATAAAGTCCCCTTGAATCCTGAGGGTCCCTGGGGTCCAACTAGCCCACCAGGTACCTCCAGTAAGCACCACAGAGCTGCGTTGCAGAGAGGTGTAAAAAGGGGCGTGGCCTGGACCACCTCTCCCAGGGACCCCCAGTATTGAAGGGGAATTAATTCCCCAACTTAAAACGCGCCACAGAGCGCGTTTGCAGAGTGTTGCTGGGAGGGGGCGGGGCCTCCGGTACGATCGCTTTATTTTTTGTTTGTTTGTTAGAAGGGGGGCTGTTTGCCCCCCCTTCTTTTTACTATTTTTGGGCCCTGGGGACCCCATCCCCCAGGGCCTGACCCCCATTTAAAAACAAATATATATATATTAACGGGAAGGGGACTGCGTGGGCCCCTCCCGTGGCCAATCCGGCCCCGGGGATCCCATCCCCCGGGGCATGGCCAAATATTTTTTTTTTATGGAGGGGGGCTGCGTGGCCCCCCTCCTGAGGCCTCTATTGGCCCCGGGCACCCCATCCCCCGGGGCCAGCCTTTATTTATTTATTTTTAATTTTTGGGGAGGGGGCCGCATGGCCCCCCTCCTGGGCCACTTCTAGCCCCAGGGACCCCATCCCCCGGGGCAGGCCCTATCCGTTGGGGACCGTGGGGGAGCCCCAATGCCCCCACGGTCCCGCCGGCTCCCCGCGTCCTGTGGGAGCCGGCATTGCTTTCCACATGGGGAGCTGCTAACATGCAGCTCCCCTTGTGGAAAAGCAATCTGCTTTGCTTCATTGAAGCGAGAGCAGGTTTGCTCCCGCCCTGTCATTGCAAACAGCAGTGTCCCGGGGGTGGGCAACCCCGGACACTGCAGGAGCCGGCCCTGGGGGATGGCGGTCCCCAGGGCCATCACGGGCTCCAGGAGGGGGGCCGCACGGCCCCCTCCCACCTATTGCACAGCCCCAGGAGGTGGTGGTCCCCTTGGCTCGGGGGTCCGTTACGGACCCCCAAATTTGAATATTAGTGCCCCGGGGAGGTGGTGGTCCCCAGGGCATGTGGGGGGCCCCCCCACACAGGTCTATGTTTTTTTTTAAAAAAGCCCCGGGGGTGGCGGCCCCTGGGGCAGCGGGGGGCCTTGGAGGCCCCCCCACACATTAAAAATAAGAAGCACCGGGGGTGGCGGTCCCCGGGGCTGTGGGGGGGCCGTGTGCCCCCCGCAAATGTTTATGGAAAGCCCCGGGGGGTGGCAGTCCCCGGGGCTGCGGGGGCCTCCCTGGGCCCCCGCAATTACATTATTGAATGCCCCCAGGACTTGGCCCACCCGGGGGCTAAATAATAACGAAGGCCGCGCTTCGTTTTTAAAAAAAAATTCGCCCGAAATTCGTGCTGGGTGCGCGAATCTCGCCGATTTTTTTTTTTTTTTAAATGTTTTATTTGGCCCTGGGGGTCCTTATGGGACCCCTGAGCAGGCCTAGGGGGCAGGGTGTTTCTACCCTGCCCCTTTTTGTTTTTTTCACTTTTCTTTCCCTGTTTTCTTGTGCCTCGGTTACCGAAGCACAAGATGGCTGCCAACACTTCCTGGTTTGGAGTGTTGACAGCCAATTAGAATAAAGCTCGTGGTCGGGAGGGTGCGCGGATCCACCGCGCCTCTATATATTGAAACTATTACTTTTTGATTTTCTCAGCAACTACTGAATGGATTTACACCATTTACAAAAAAGGTCTCTTTCTGAACCAAGGGCTACCTTTCTGCCAAATTTGGTGTAATTCCGTTCAGCAGTTTCAGCTGTAACCGTGTCTAAAGTTTCCTATGGGAAATTGATTTTCTGACCTCTATTTTTTGAATTTCTCAGGAACTACTGAACGGATTTACTCCATTTAAAAAAAAGGTCTCTTTCTGAAACAAGGGCTACCTTTTTGCCAAATTTGGTGTAATTCCGTTCAGCAGTTCGAGCTGTAGCCGTGTCTAAAGTTTCCTATGGGAATTAACATGGAGAAAACACGTTTTGGGACCCCCCTTTTTTCTCGGCCCCCGCTTGCCGAATCACCCCGAAACTTTCAAGACAGGAGCTGACCGGAGCGGGCTACGAGTTTTGAAAAGTTCGCGAAGATTCGTCAACCGGCGTCAAAGATATTGAGAAAACAAAAAACAAGTTTCCTATGGAAACTAGGTCCTAACTATAACTATCTACTGGCGACTGCCAGTAGATAATATATATATATATATATATATATATATATATATATATATATATATATATATATATATATATATATATATATTTTGAAAACCAAAGCGGTCTGATATTTGTGACGCACTCCTCTGTTGATGCTAGCGTTGGGGGTAGACCAAGCCCCCAGGTTAATTTCACATCCACTTTTGAAACAAAAGACGCTGCACTCCAGTCTCCAGTACCAATTCCATAAATATTTATTGCACGTAACAAACACCTACGCGTTTCAACTCCTCCGAGTCTTGCTCATGGTCAGTGAGTCCCTCATCAGTTTCAATCTTTATACATATTGCCTGTCCCGCCTATTATGAGGGATTCTTTGAAATGTAGTCTAAATGTTCATATGATTGCATAACAACTTTTCACTGTTTGTTGCATGAAAGGCAAAATTATGAGCATATATTTTCCATATCTCATTAGTACAGCCCAGTGATTATTATGATTTCATCAGCATACATCATTAATGATTTTTTGAAAATATAGTTTGTAATGTATCTTCTAGACTTATTGGCTGAGTGCCCCAAGTAAGTAATTTGATCTTTTTAATTTTATTCCATGGAATTGCACATGTTCCTAAAAATGAGAGAGGTGGGGACAGAACCAGAATTGCTGGAGCCGGCGCTGTGGGTGACGGTCCTCAGGGCCATTTACAGCTCCATGAGGGGGCCGCGTGGCCCACCTCCAACAATATTTAAGCCCTGGGAGGTGGTGGTTCCCGGGGATGTGTGGGGGCTCAAGCCCCGCACTTTATTTTTGAATTTAGTCCCGGGGAGGTGGTGGTCCCCAGGACTGTGAGGGGGCGCGTGGCCCCCGCATTTATGATAATTAGCCCCAGGGAGGTAGTGGTCCCCAGGGCTGCGTGGGGGGGCCAAAGCCCCCCCATGCATTTTTTTGAGAATTAAGCCCCAGGGGCTTGCACGGGGGCTTAAAGCACAGGATCCAATGCGAATCCGACCGAAAATTTCACAAAAATGCTTTTCTTTGGCCCTGGGGGTCCCTGTGGGGACCCCTGAGCAGGCCTAGGGGGTCAGTGTGTTTCTACCTTGACCCCTTTTCTTGATTTTTAACATTTTTTGACCTTTCTTATTGTGACTCGGTTCTGGCTGCCAACACTTCCTGGTTTGAAGTGTTGGCAGCCAATCAGACCTCAGGCTCGATATCGGGAGGGTTCGCGGATCCTCTGCATTCCTATTTGTATATCTGAGAAATGTTTAAATTTCTCAGGAACTACTGAACGGATTTACACCATTTAACAAAAAGAGTGCACTCTGGACCAAGAGCTACCTTTCTGCCAAATTTGGTATAATTCCATTCAGCAGTTCGGGCTGTAGCTGCGTCAACAGTTTCTTATGGAAATGAACATGGAGAAAAAGAGTTTTGGGACCTGTCTTTTTCTCGGCCCCCGCTTGACGGATCACTCCGAAATGTTCAAGACCGCAGCTAAAACGAGTGGGCCATTAGTTTCGAACATTTCGTCAAGATTCATCAAATGGCGCCAAAGATATTGGCAAAAGAATAAATGCTTTTTTAATTGAATCAAGGTCCTAACTATAACTACCTACTGGTGACCTCCAGTAGGTAAAATTCCTTTATTGGTAAATATTGGTCAGTTCTTCGGGTATAATGGTCATTAGTAAATCCATTTTATCACCAACTGTCACGTAATATTAGTCATAAAATGACATCTACTTCAAAAAATGTTACTGTTCTCATGTGCTTTCATTTTCTGACCACAATAACCATATTGCATTGTAATTGTCGCTCACATTCATATAATGTCCATTTTGAATTTCACCACTTGAGTTGAGATAACAAATCATAGCGCCTTCTGCCGTTTCCACAAACTCTAATACTTTGCTTGCCTCAAAGACATCAATTTCATGGAGGGCAAAAGTAGTAATCCAATGCATAAAAAGAACAAAGGTGCTGCCTCTGTCAGTACACATGTCATTGTTCGAAACCTTTAAACATTTCATATGCTTTCCACCAACATGTTTATCTTTGGGCTCCCGGCATGTGCAGAGGTCACTTCTTCCGCATATCCTGACTGACATCAATAGCTTACGGAACCAATGTACCTTGAGCAGGCTTCCCGTCCATTTTGACAGTGGCCTCACCTCCATCCATTGACAATATCACCACTCCGCAGCCAGCGGGCATCGTTATCCATATACATTCAAAAGAACTTGACGCTAAAAGGACGCCCTTCCTGGCAGACAGGGGCTCGTAACCGTGCGTCACCGCTAATATAGTGAGAGTTAAATATTTATATTAATAGTAGTCATACCCATGACTACTTTTAGTATAAATAAATGACTAGTGACCTCATCCCTCTAAGGAGACCCACCGCGTTTACCTATAGGTCCAGCTGTGCAGTGCTTTATCAAGTGGCCTCCTTTGTTTTTGCGCACCAGCGTCCAAGACCTTAGCACCTCTGCTTCGGGCCGATCCAAGATGCTCCCGAATTTCTCCTTCTGGAACTTTGGACCTGGTCCCGACATCGACCTAAAACAAGAAGGTGAATTTCATGAAAGCATTGCCTGAATTCCTATGCATTTT
This sequence comes from Calotriton arnoldi, assembly GCA_963921515.1. Classification (NCBI taxonomy): domain Eukaryota; kingdom Metazoa; phylum Chordata; class Amphibia; order Caudata; family Salamandridae; genus Calotriton; species Calotriton arnoldi. Next base: position 3,643,972 of record CAWUFW010000311.1, read on the forward strand.
TCAGCTTTTCCCCCATTGTTTCCTATGATGCGTAATTGCGCATAGAAGTGATATATTTTCAGAATTTTGAAAAATCGTAACCCCGAAAGTACTTACCATAGGGCGGTGTTTATGGTCTTAATAGTGTATACAAATCAATGTTATGCTTTACAAATTGGTATTGGATTTGTTCACATTGACACTACCCTTTGATGAGCCTAACTACTCACCCACACTACCACAAGAAGAGAGTTAGTACTATCGACTTTTACCTCTGCCTGCCTTTTGGGGTTCTCTCGCACTATCTACATACTGTACTTCATTTTAGTACATTGTAAAGAGAGGCAGTTTCCTACAGTCAGTGTGTGCATCAGTGTGTGCCTGGATGTGTTATTGGATGCATTAGTGTTTGTCAGGGTGTATCAGTGTCTGCATTGCTGCATGCCTGGGTGTGTCAGTGTCTGCATTGCAAGTCTCTGGGTGTGTCAGTGTATGCATAATTGTGTGCCTGGGTGTGTCAGTGTTTGCGTCAGTGTGTGCCTGATTATGTTAGTGTATATATTAGTGTGTGCCTGGGTATGTCAGCGTATGCATCAGTATGTGCCTGGATGTGTTAGCATAGGTGTCAGTGTGAGCCTGGGTATGTCAGCGTATGCATCAGTGTGTACCTGGGTGTGTATTTGTGTGCATTACTGATTGCCTGGTTGCATCTGTGTCTGTATTGCTATATGCCAGGATGTGTCAGTGTCTGCATTAGTATGTCCCTGGTTGTGTTAGTGTATGCATCAATGTGTGCCTGGATGTGTCAGTATATACATCAGTGTGCACCTGGGTGTGTTAGTGTATGCGTTAGTGTGTGCCAGGGTGTGTTGGTGTATGCATCAGTGTGTGACTGGGTGTTTTAGTGTATGCCAGAATGTGTGCCTGAGTATGTTAGTGTATATGTGAGTGTGTGCCTGGGTGTGTTAGTGTATGCATCAGTATGTGCCTGGGTATGTTAGCATATGCATCAGTGTGAGCCTGGGTATGTCAGTGTATGCATCAGTTTGTGTCTGATTGTTTTATTGGATGCATTACTGTTTGGCTGGGTGTGTCTGTGTCTGCATTACTATATGTATGGGTGTGTCAGAGTCTGTCTTGGTATGTCCCTGGGTGGGTCAGTGTATGCATCAATGTATGCCTGGGTGTCTTATTGGATGCATTAGTGTTTGCATGGGTGTGTCGGTGTCTGCATTGCTGTATGCCTGGTTATGTCAGTGTCTGCCTTGGTAAGTCTCTGGGTGTCTCAGTGTGTGCATCAGTGTGTGCCTGGGTGTGTTATTGGTTGCATTAGTGTTAGGCTGGATGAGTCAGTGTCTGAATTTCTGGTTGGCTGGGTGTGTCAATGTCTGCATTGCGAAGTCTGTGGGTGTCTCAATGTGAGCATCAGTGTGTGCCTGTGTGTGTGTTATTGGATGCATCATTGTTTGGCTGGCTATGTGAGTGTCTGCATTGCCGTATGCCTGGTTGTGTGAGTGTCTGCATTGGTAAGTCCCTGGGTGTGTCAGTGCGTGCATGGGCATGTTATTGGAAGCCTTAGTGCTCGGCTGGATGTGTCAGTGCCTGTATCGGTGTGCAGTTGTGTGTGTCAGTGACTGTATCAATGTGTGTCTAGGTGTGTCAGTGGCTGTATCAGTGTGAACCTGTGTGTATGAGTACCTCTATCTGTGTGTGAGTTGCTTAACTGATGTGTGCCTAGGTGTGTTAGTAACTGTAGCAATTTGTCCTTGGGTGTGCATCCTCAAAATCAAAAGTTATGGAACACTGCAAGAACTAATTAGTAAAGTACATTACCCCAATAGATGGTGCCATTGATCTGCATAAAAAGAAAAAAAGTGAAATATTTATTAGTTTTACAATTTATAGAATTACAAAAAATGTACCTTACAATTTCAACAATGCACAAAGACATAATTGTAAGAAATAACTAGACATTTATCATGCTGCAAAGATATGTGTTAATATAAATAAGCATTTGATTTCCCCTTTTTTGCTATTCTCACCTTATTTACTCATACACCATAAACAATATACTTTTTAAGCCGTCATCATTGAACAGTGGGGAAAAAACCAATCATTAAGATTGGAGGAAAACAACTGGCCCTGGGTGGAGTTCTGCAAGCGTTCTGCAAGTGGGAGAATGAGGTAAGGAACCCTGCTGGCGCTGATTTTTAGTACCGGGCATTTGTACCCTGCTGTAAAATCAGCACAAATGGCACCGCGTGCAGCGCAAGAGGGTGCAGCTTCTTTCTGCCGCTCGAGTCGATGTTCTACTCAAGAGGCAGCGTCCTCAACGAGAACGGCAGGTTTCTCAATGCAAGTGGTCGCGACCTGCCGTACCTGCCTGTGTTGAGAAATCTCACTGGAGGTGGTCTAGTGTTGGATTGTCCTCACTCACGAACTTAACGTTGGCAAACCCAGAGAGAGGTAAAACTCCGCTTCATGCTAATTCGCTGAGTTTTTCAGAACTCCGCGCTCTAAGCCTCTAGGTGGAGTGCAGAGTGGGGAAAACTCTGCAAACTCCGCAAACTGAGCAGAGTTTACCGCCCAGGGATAAAAAACAAACAAAACTGCACACTATCGCATTGCAATTAAGGAACACTGTGCATTGCACTCACTACAAAAATAAATAAACTTAACACAACTTATTTAACTATTTACAAATACAGTTCTGTGCACAACCACACATGCAGGTATATCTTTACACCAGCAAGCACAAAAACAAAGTGATGTCTGCAAGCATTTTACAATACCTTCAGAGGAAAAGATTACAGCTAAATATGGACAGTGTAATATTTGTGGTATACAGTTGCCCAGCAGCACTGCCAATACGTCTTCACATGGAACAAGTTCCAAATAGAAGCACTTAAAACAATTCATGAAAGGGTGTACAGCTGAATGATGCCAGAGATACTAGGTGCAGGAGAATATTCCACCTCTACAGCACCCTTGGAGGACCTTCATCAGGTGCAGTCATCTTAATACCAGCAGCCTGTGAAGATTTGATGGAGATGGTTACTCACTGTGCAAAATGTCACATATTTGTTGCAGTAAAAATGTGTTTTTTGGGTCCATTTCCCCTTCTACTGTTCTCATACACTACAAATGATTTACTATTAAAATAATGATCATTGATAAGTTATGAAAAAGCAACCATAAAGATTGTAGTAAATAATAGTGGGTGTGTGACAGTGTGTGGGTGTGTCAGTACATGTGTGAATGACTGCATAGGGGTGTGAGTACATGTATGAGCACCTGTATGGGTGTGTTTGTGACCCTTAACTTAAATTGATAATAAATATATTTATAACTTTACAAGTACATTTTATTAATATATTAGAATATAATTTAAACCAAATAGTTAACAAACAAACATAAAATAACTTATTTAACTGTTTACAAATACAGAAACACACGAAACTTGAACTTTTGATTAAATACTATAGGAACACACCCATATACTTACACTGCTGCTGTCTATTTACTTTACCTCTCCAAATTTGTAACAGAGAAGGAGCAAGTCAGATTCAAAGTAAGAAATGTTTTTAAAAACACTTAATTTGGCATGAGGGCAGAAACAATTTAAAGAAATATGAATAAGAATGTTTAGAAATAGGGTGATACAGAATATGGTAAGAAAAATGAGGGACACTAAGATGAGAAGAGCAGCACTCTAACAAAAATAATATATTGAGAGTGTGGTTGATAAACAGTTTTCTCTGAAGAGCAAACTATTTATTTTGATACGAAACAGAATGAAAACACTGAATAAAACAGTGTTGTCCATGAAGAAAAAAATAAAGACAAACAATAAGGTTTATTAATAAAAGTAACTTTTGCAAAATTTTCAAAGGATATTGGAGGTGTGTGTCTACTATTGAGCCATTCTTTACTTACAAGAGAATGAATTAGTGAAGTAAAATACAGTAATCCCATTGAAAAATAAGAGATGGTTCCTAGAAATGTAGAAGAAGAGAGAGGTGAAGAGGTACAAGGAAAGGGTAGACATGCTCCTGCGTATAAATGGCTTTGCAGTAGTATTTGTATTATTTTCCAGGAATAAATTGATATGGTGGGATCCCACCAATGTACTTCCAGTGCTGCTATTTACTTTACCTCTGCAAATACTGGGACAAATGAGTACTGGTATCGTCGTCATGTTGAGCTTAAGTGCATGTTGTGAAATTTAGGAACACCAACTTGGTTTTTAACTCTGAATTGTGCAGAATATTCATGGGATCACTTACATTATTTTCTGAGAGAAGCAAACTCTAACATGAAAGGCATCCACAGAGCTTCATAAAGGGGCTTAAAGGTAGGGTTGTGCATTTTCCTTTAGGTGCCAAACACAATATTGAAACTGTGGGTGTTGATAGAGAGATTTAGAAGAACCATGTGTTATTCTAGTGAATGGTTGCCAATGAAAACAAAAACATATGGCAGGAACTAGTGTTTGTAAATAAGCTGAAGAAACCTACATTATATCTTAAAGACAATTATATTTATACTAAAAAGATGTAGATGTTGTCTAACATGGAAGCTGCCTGGAGGAAAACCAGTTGCCTTCAAGTGGACAGTTTGAAAAACTCGATAGAAGTATATCTGAAAAAATATATGAGCATAACATTATCCATTCACTACATACAATAGAGGTTATTGGGGATTCTATTGAACTGTATCCGATGAAACAAGCTAAAAGAACTCCAATGAGTATCTGGAAAAAGGTTTAGAGGCTCAATATTTTCCTCAAATATTTTGAACTGGACTAGGCAGATGGTATGATGACTGCCCTGTGTAAATACCTACAGCAGAGGTCAAATCAATAAGATCATAGATCATTTTCTGAAGACCCTAGATTTCATCTTCCATATGTATTGCATCTGTTGTTTGAAACAAGTTGCTTCTTCTCAGTACTCTTTGGAAGAAAAAAAGTATAAAACTGTTAGAAACACCTTCTTAAAAACATCAGTACTTTAAACAAACATTTCAAAAGCACCCCACAAAATCCTCCCAGCAGTAGTGACACAGTTTCTGACTAACCCTGAATTTCAACCAGCAGTCCTCTTGTGTTAATTCATGCTTACTGACAAGGGCCTCCTTTATAGTGGGATACCTCAACCTCTTCCCTTCTCTAGAGCCAGTATGTTGTCCTTCCCATCACCACAACTATGACTCCAAAAGCACCTCTGTAATCCTCTTCAGACATCCTCTGTGCCTCTACAGCTACTTCTAATCCCAGAAATAACCTGTCTATATCAACTCCCTGCTTAAAGTGAGACACCAGGTTTCTGAATTTATGAACTCTTTCTTCTGGAATGGACAACGTAGTGGTGCTCACACCATTTTTGCTAGACTCCAACAGCTATTTGCCCTTCACGTGCACCACTTGACACCCCAGACAGCAAGACCCTTTTCTCCTCCAAGGCTCTCTTAGCCTCACCTTTTCTCTCATTTGCACCCAGTTGGGTCAGCTGCTACCTCATGTCCCACTCAGCCTGTCTGTCCTTAAGGTCCTCAGAGGACTGGGTTAGGGAGGAAACAGTACTTCCTACACCGTATCCAATAGAGAAGTCTCTCTCTGGGGGTACCCTCTCTACTCTGGAGACTTTACCCACTCATTTCTCCACTCCTCTCCCTCTTTCTGAGACCCACTATCCTTTGGGGCCATGATTCTGAGGTCAATTACAATCAGGGTTCTCCCTTTTCAAGAGTGTTGAAATAGTCCTCTTCAAACACTTCTTGTGGTGCAGATTGCAGTCTGTGGATATTCCCCCAGGTTGTAAGGCGAACTAGTACTCAGACGTGGATCTATACATGAGTGAATGGGTATGTGAATGGTCTTATGAGTGTGTGAGTTACTGTGGCAGTCACTGTATGGCTATGTGAGTGATGGGTACATAACTGCTTTTAGGAGAGTGTAACTGGGTCTGTAAGTGCCTCCCTGACTGTGTGAGCATGTGCAAATTACATACTATTAAATTACATACTATAAGCAAACACACACCTCTAATTTCAAACTCATTCATTCATACTAGCATAATAAAATTAATATACAATCAGTATAGCAATTCCTCTTTCTCCTTTGCTGTTCACAGCACGCTTCAATTTTCCCTTCTAGTATACTGTCTAGAAGCTATACATTTTCTTTCACCTTAAATACACTCACTATTTTTTTCTAAATATACTTTTATAAACTACAACCTAATTCACATATCTGTAACAGCTCTTTGCTGTTCTCTCAGTTTTATTTCTATGTCTGGTAACATCCTTTTTTGTTCAAAATCTCCAGTCAGAACTCCTGCAAACCACCTCCTCTCTCAGTAGGAAAGCAGGTAAAATGGCTACCCCTCACCATGTGCTCTTATTTATGCTGCTCTAGTTAACACATCACAGGCTCCCTTTCAACTTTCTTTTTTGTTATACCACTTCTGAATGGTCAGCATTTCTTTAACCCTTTCCATATTTCCACAGCAAAACTCAGCGTGGCCCCCATGTAACTCTGTGGCGAGATTTGCGGATTTACACAGAGGCCACGCTGAGCCCCACAACGGATCCGTATATGTTACACGTGGCAAAAAACAGTTTACTGGCATTTTGCTGCCCATTGTACATGCTTTTCCCACATCTATTCCACAAACATTGGGTCAGGAAAGCTCTAACCTGACCTTCTCATTTATTTTACATGCAACCGATATGTAAAATGGCAGATGCAACTTTTCTTGTGAAGTTGCGCCAGCCGATCAGGACCTTGCTTTGGCGCGTGAAGCTGCTTTTCCACCGCAGGTAGATTTGTGGAGAGTCAGCGTCTCTAGATATAAAGATTTGGATTTTCTTTAATATCTCTATAACTACTAAACGGATTTTTCACCAAATAACAAAAAGGCCACTTCCTGGACCAACAGCTACCTTTCTGCCAAATTTGGTGTAATTCCATCCAGCGGTTCAGGCTGTAGTCGTGTCTTAAAATCTCTACGGGAATTAACATGGGAAACACACTTTTTTTGACCCCTCCCTTTTTCTCGGCCCGTCATGATGGATCACCCCAAAACTTTTCATGCACAACTAGAAACAGTTTTTTGGGGGGGAAATTTGGTGAAGATTCATCAAAGTTTTAAGCAAGTCGAAAAACGCTATTCCTATGGAAACTAGGTCCTAACTATTACTACCTACCGGTGACCGCCAGTAGGTAATATATCTATATCTTTATGTTTATCTATCTATCTAGCTACTGTATCTATCTATCTATCTATCTATCTATCTATATAATATAAATATATATATATTTATAATATAATTATATATTATATAAATATATAAATAAATATTTTTTTGTCAACACTTGTCTGTCCCAAAAGTTTCTAAACATAACAATATATATATATATATATTATCTACTGGCGGTCGCCAGTAGATAGTTATAGTTACAACCTATTATCCATAGGAAATCCGCGACATTCTATTTGAAATAACTCTCTTGCCGGTTGACGTATCTTCGCGAAATTTTCAAACTTCGTGGGGCGCTCCGGTCCGCTCCTACCCTGAAAGTCTCGGGGTGATACGTCAAGCGGGGGCCGAGAAAAAGGGGGGTCCCAAAACGCGTTTTCCCCATGCATTTTCCCATAGGAAACTTTAGACACGGCTACAGCTCGAACTGCTGAACGGAATTACACCAAATTTGGCAAAGAGGTAGTTCTTGGTTCAGAAAGAACCCTTTTGTTAAATGGTGTAAATCCGTTCAGTAGTTGCTGAGAAAATCAAAAAGTAAAAGTACATATATATCTATGGGCACGGAGGATTCGCGCACCCTCCCGATCACGAGCTGCATGTTAATTGGCTGTCAGCTGGCTGTCAACATTCCAATTCAGGAAATGTTGGCAGCCATTTTGTCCTCGGTAGAACCGAGGGACAGAAACAAGTGCGCAAAGCGCACAAAGGGGGAGGTAGAAACACCCTGACCCCTAGGTTTGCTCAGGGGGTCCCACAAGGACCCCCTGGGCAAAAAAAAAAATTTTTTTTTTAAAAATCGGCAGGATGCGCTCAGGGAGCGCGAACCCTGCCGAAAAAAAATCGAGCGCGGTCTCCCGCGCTTCGATGAGACTGGCCCCGGGTGGCCCAAGTCCCGGGGGCATGCTGGGGGGGGTTAATTTTATGTGTGGGGGCCTCTAAGGGCCCCCAAGCCCCGGGGACCACCACCCCGGGGCTTTATGTACAATGGTGCGGGAGGGCTCTGAGCCCTCCCGCAGCCCCGGGGACCACCACCTCCCGGGGCTTCTTTTTTTAATTAAAAACCTGTGTGGGGGGCTCCAGCCCCCACACGCCCCGAGACCACCACCTCCCCGGGGCACTAAGAAAAATTACAATGGGGGTCCGTTTTGGACCCCCAGAGCCCCGGGGACCACCACCTCCCCGGGGCTGTGCACTGAATGGGAGGGGGCCGCGCGGCCCCCCTCCTGGAGCCCTTGATGGCCCTGGGGACCACCACCCCCCAGGGCCGGCTCCTGCAGTGTCCCGAGGTGCCTACCCCCGAGACACTGCTGTTTGCAATGACAGGACGGGAGCCTCGCGGCTCCCGTCCTGTCATTGCAAACTGCTTTGGATATTGGAAGAGAGAGCAGGAAACCTGCTCTCTTCCAATATCCAAAGCCGATTGCTTTCCACATGGGGAGCTGCATCTTAGCAGCTCCCCATGTGGAAAAGCAATGCCGGCTCCCCTAGGACACGGGGAGCCGGCGGGACTGTGGGGGATTGGGGACCCCCCACAGTCCCCAACGAGAGGGCCAGCCCCGGGGGATGGGGTCCCCGGGGCAAGTAGTGGCCCGGGAGGGGGGCCACGCGGCCCCCCTCCCCCAAAAAAATAAAATTTAAAAAAAAAAAAAAAAAACGATCGGGCCCAGAGGCCCCGCCCCCTTCCTTCACCACTCTGCAAACGCGCCCCTGGCGCGTTTGCAGAGGGAAACGAATTCCCCTTGAATACTGGGGGTCCCTGGGGGCCAACTAGCCCACCAGGAACCTCCAGTATGCGCCAGGGGCTGCCTTGCAGAGAGGTGTACAGAGGCCACGCCCCTTTTTACACCTCTCTGCAACGCAGCTCTATGGCGCTTTTTGGAGGTATATGGTGGGCTAGTTGGACTCCGGGGACCCTCAGGATTCAAGGGGACTTAATCCCCCAACTTAAAACGCGCCACGGGGCGCGTTTGCACAGTGGTGAAGGGAGGGGGCGGGGCTTGAGGTGACATGTGTGCAAACAGGCCCCGTGGCGCGTTTTAAGATGGGGAATTAAATCCCCTTCAATCCTGAGGGTCCCTGAGGGCCAACTAGCCCAACAGGTACATCCAGAAAGCGCCACAGAGCTGCGTTGCAGAGAGGTGTAAAAGGGGTGTGGCCTCTCTACAGGTCTCTGCAACGCAGCCCCTGGTGCATATTGGAGGTTCCTGGTGGTCTAGTTGGCCCCTAGGGACCCTCAGGATTCAAGGGAACTTAATCCCCCAACTTAAAACGCGCCACGGGGCGCGTTTGCAAGATGTCACCTCAGGCCCCGCCCCTCCCTTCACCATTGTGCAAATATTCCTCTAAAATCAGCCGAAATAGGAATTCCGATTTACTCACCTGTTATAAGGAGAGACCTCAGTGCTGTATCTTTCAGCCCAGTACTGATCCTGAAAAGTAATTTTAACCGTACTTACCGGTAACTTGAATTTCCTTCATAGGCTAACATTGACTGGTTTCACTTGGAAATTCTTCTAAGTGTGGAGTTTTGGAACTTTAAAATATTCCTCTAAAATCAGCCGAAATACGAATTCCGATTTACTCACCTGTTATCAGGAGAGACCTCAGTGCTGCATCTTTCAGCCCAGTACTGATCCTGAAAAGTAATTTTAACCGTACTTACCGGTAACTTGAATTTCCTTCATAGGCTAACATTGACTGGTTTCACTTGGAAATTCTTCTAAGTGTGGAGTTTTGGAACTTTAAAATATTCCTCTAAAATCAGCCGAAATACGAATTCCGATTTACTCACCTGTTATCAGGAGAGACCTCAGTGCTGCATCTTTCAGCCCAGTACTGATCCTCAAAAGTAATTTTAACCGTACTTACCGGTAATTTGAATTTCCTTCATAGGCTAACATTGACTGGTTTCACTTGGAAATTCTTCTAAGTGTGGAGTTTTGGAACTTTAAAATATTCCTCTAAAATCAGCCGAAATACGAATTCCGATTTACTCACCTGTTATCAGGAGAGACCTCAGTGCTGCATCTTTCAGCCCAGTACTGATCCTGAAAAGTAATTTTAACTGTACTTACCGGTAACTTGAATTTCCTTCATAGGCTAACATTGACTGGTTTCACTTGGAAATTCTTCTAAGTGTGGAGTTTTGGAACTTTAAAATATTCCTCTAAAATCAGCCGAAATACGAATTCCGATTTACTCACCTGTTATCAGGAGAGACCTCAGTGCTGCATCTTTCAGCCCAGTACTGATCCTGAAAAGTAATTTTAACCGTACTTACCGGTAACTTGAATTTCCTTCATAGGCTAACATTGACTGGTTTCACTTGGAAATTCTTCTAAGTGTTGATTTTTGAAACATACAAATGTTCCTCTAAAATCAGCCGAAATCCGAATTCTGATTTACTCACCTGTTATCAGGAGAGACCTCAGTGCTGCATCTTTCAGCCCAGTACTGGTCCTGAAAAGTAATTTTAACCGTACTTACCAGTAACTTGAATTTCCTTCCATAGACTAACATTGACTGGTTTCACTTGGAAATTCTTCTAAGTGTGGAGTTTTGGAACTTTAAAATATTCCTCTAAAATCAGCCGAAATACGAATTCCGATTTACTCACCTGTTATCAGGAGAGACCTCAGTGCTGCATCTTTCAGCCCAGTACTGATCCTGAAAAGTAATTTTAACAGTACTTACCGGTAACTTGAATTTCCTTCATAGGCTAACATTGACTGGTTTCACTTGGAAATTCTTCTAAGTGTGGAGTTTTGGAACTTTAAAATATTCCTCTAAAATCAGCCGAAATACGAATTCCGATTTACTCACCTGTTATCAGGAGAGACCTCAGTGCTGCATCTTTCAGCCCAGTACTGATCCTGAAAAGTAATTTTAACCGTACTTACCGGTAACTTGAATTTCCTTCGTAGGCTAACATTGACTGGTTTCACTTGGAAATTCTTCTAAGTGTTGATTTTTGAAACATACAAATATTCCTCTAAAATCAGCCGAAATCCGAATTCTGATTTACTCACCTGTTATCAGGAGAGACCTCAGTGCTGCATCTTTCAGCCCAGTACTGGTCCTGAAAAGTAATTTTAACCGTACTTACCAGTAACTTGAATTTCCTTCCATAGGCTAACATTGACTGGTTTCACTTGGAAATTCTTCTAAGTGTGGAGTTTTGGAACTTTAAAATATTCCTCTAAAATCAGCCGAAATACGAATTCCGATTTACTCACCTGTTATCAGGAGAGACCTCAGTGCTGCATCTTTCAGCCCAGTACTGATCCTGAAAAGTAATTTTAACCGTACTTACCGGTAACTTGAATTTCCTTCATAGGCTAACATTGACTGGTTTCACTTGGAAATTCTTCTAAGTGTGGAGTTTTGGAACTTTAAAATATTCCTCTAAAATCAGCCGAAATACGAATTCCGATTTACTCACCTGTTATCAGGAGAGACCTCAGTGCTGCATCTTTCAGCCCAGTACTGATCCTGAAAAGTAATTTTAACCGTACTTACCGGTAACTTGAATTTCCTTCATAGGCTAACATTGACTGGTTTCACTTGGAAATTCTTCTAAGTGTTGATTTTTGAAACATACAAATGTTCCTCTAAAATCAGCCGAAATCCGAATTCTGATTTACTCACCTGTTATCAGGAGAGACCTCAGTGCTGCATCTTTCAGCCCAGTACTGGTCCTGAAAAGTAATTTTAACCGTACTTACCAGTAACTTGAATTTCCTTCCATAGACTAACATTGACTGGTTTCACTTGGAAATTCTTCTAAGTGTGGAGTTTTGGAACTTTAAAATATTCCTCTAAAATCAGCCGAAATACGAATTCCGATTTACTCACCTGTTATCAGGAGAGACCTCAGTGCTGCATGTTTCAGCCCAGTACTGATCCTCAAAAGTAATTTTAACCGTACTTACCGGTAACTTGAATTTCCTTCATAGGCTAACATTGACTGGTTTCACTTGGAAATTCTTCTAAGTGTGGAGTTTTGGAACTTTAAAATATTCCTCTAAAATCAGCCGAAATACGAATTCCGATTTACTCACCTGTTATCAGGAGAGACCTCAGTGCTGCATCTTTCAGCCCAGTACTGATCCTGAAAAGTAATTTTAACCGTACTTACCGGTAACTTGAATTTCCTTCATAGGCTAACATTGACTGGTTTCACTTGGAAATTCTTCTAAGTGTGGAGTTTTGGAACTTTAAAATATTCCTCTAAAATCAGCCGAAATACGAATTCCGATTTACTCACCTGTTATCAGGAGAGACCTCAGTGCTGCATCTTTCAGCCCAGTACTGATCCTGAAAAGTAATTTTAACCGTACTTACCGGTAACTTGAATTTCCTTCATAGGCTAACATTGACTGGTTTCACTTGGAAATTCTTCTAAGTGTTGATTTTTGAAACATACAAATATTCCTCTAAAATCAGCCGAAATCCGAATTCTGATTTACTCACCTGTTATCAGGAGAGACCTCAGTGCTGCATCTTTCAGCCCAGTACTGGTCCTGAAAAGTAATTTTAACCGTACTTACCAGTAACTTGAATTTCCTTCCATAGGCTAACATTGACTGGTTTCACTTGGAAATTCTTCTAAGTGTGGAGTTTTGGAACTTTAAAATATTCCTCTAAAATCAGCCGAAATACGAATTCCGATTTACTCACCTGTTATCAGGAGAGACCTCAGTGCTGCATCTTTCAGCCCAGTACTGATCCTGAAAAGTAATTTTAACCGTACTTACCGGTAACTTGAATTTCCTTCATAGGCTAACATTGACTGGTTTCACTTGGAAATTCTTCTAAGTGTGGAGTTTTGGAACTTTAAAATATTCCTCTAAAATCAGCCGAAATACGAATTCCGATTTACTCACCTGTTATCAGGAGAGACCTCAGTGCTGCATCTTTCAGCCCAGTACTGATCCTGAAAAGTAATTTTAACCGTACTTACCGGTAACTTGAATTTCCTTCATAGGCTAACATTGACTGGTTTCACTTGGAAATTCTTCTAAGTGTTGATTTTTGAAACATACAAATGTTCCTCTAAAATCAGCCGAAATCCGAATTCTGATTTACTCACCTGTTATCAGGAGAGACCTCAGTGCTGCATCTTTCAGCCCAGTACTGGTCCTGAAAAGTAATTTTAACCGTACTTACCAGTAACTTGAATTTCCTTCCATAGACTAACATTGACTGGTTTCACTTGGAAATTCTTCTAAGTGTGGAGTTTTGGAACTTTAAAATATTCCTCTAAAATCAGCCGAAATACGAATTCCGATTTACTCACCTGTTATCAGGAGAGACCTCAGTGCTGCATGTTTCAGCCCAGTACTGATCCTCAAAAGTAATTTTAACCGTACTTACCGGTAACTTGAATTTCCTTCATAGGCTAACATTGACTGGTTTCACTTGGAAATTCTTCTAAGTGTGGAGTTTTGGAACTTTAAAATATTCCTCTAAAATCAGCCGAAATACGAATTCCGATTTACTCACCTGTTATCAGGAGAGACCTCAGTGCTGCATCTTTCAGCCCAGTACTGATCCTGAAAAGTAATTTTAACCGTACTTACCGGTAACTTGAATTTCCTTCATAGGCTAACATTGACTGGTTTCACTTGGAAATTCTTCTAAGTGTGGAGTTTTGGAACTTTAAAATATTCCTCTAAAATCAGCCGAAATACGAATTCCGATTTACTCACCTGTTATCAGGAGAGACCTCAGTGCTGCATGTTTCAGCCCAGTACTGATCCTCAAAAGTAATTTTAACCGTACTTACCGGTAACTTGAATTTCCTTCCATAGGCTAACATTGACTGGTTTCACTTGGAAATTCTTCTAAGTGTGGAGTTTTGGAACTTTAAAATATTCCTCTAAAATCAGCCGAAATACGAATTCCGATTTACTCACCTGTTATCAGGAGAGACCTCAGTGCTGCATCTTTCAGCCCAGTACTGATCCTGAAAAGTAATTTTAACCGTACTTACCGGTAACTTGAATTTCCTTCATAGGCTAACATTGACTGGTTTCACTTGGAAATTCTTCTAAGTGTGGAGTTTTGGAACTTTAAAATATTCCTCTAAAATCAGCCGAAATACGAATTCCGATTTACTCACCTGTTATCAGGAGAGACCTCAGTGCTGCATCTTTCAGCCCAGTACTGATCCTGAAAAGTAATTTTAACCGTACTTACCGGTAACTTGAATTTCCTTCATAGGCTAACATTGACTGGTTTCACTTGGAAATTCTTCTAAGTGTGGAGTTTTGGAACTTTAAAATATTCCTCTAAAATCAGCCGAAATACGAATTCCGATTTACTCACCTGTTATCAGGAGAGACCTCAGTGCTGCATCTTTCAGCCCAGTACTGATCCTGAAAAGTAATTTTAACCGTACTTACCGGTAACTTGAATTTCCTTCATAGGCTAACATTGACTGGTTTCACTTGGAAATTCTTCTAAGTGTTGATTTTTGAAACATACAAATGTTCCTCTAAAATCAGCCGAAATCCGAATTCTGATTTACTCACCTGTTATCAGGAGAGACCTCAGTGCTGCATCTTTCAGCCCAGTACTGGTCCTGAAAAGTAATTTTAACCGTACTTACCAGTAACTTGAATTTCCTTCCATAGACTAACATTGACTGGTTTCACTTGGAAATTCTTCTAAGTGTGGAGTTTTGGAACTTTAAAATATTCCTCTAAAATCAGCCGAAATACGAATTCCGATTTACTCACCTGTTATCAGGAGAGACCTCAGTGCTGCATGTTTCAGCCCAGTACTGATCCTCAAAAGTAATTTTAACCGTACTTACCGGTAACTTGAATTTCCTTCATAGGCTAACATTGACTGGTTTTCAGCAAAAAGTTTCAAAGTGTTGATTTTCACAAACTACAAATATTCCTTAAAAATCGCCTGTATGACTTAAACGCATTCTTTCAACTGTTTACAGGAGATGCACCAGTGCTGGATCCAGGATCCAACACTGAGTAAGAAAAAGTAACGATAACAGTTTTTACCTGCTAAGTGAATTTCCTTCCATAGGATAACATTGGTGATTCTATGAGAAAAAGTTTCAAAGTGTCAACTTTTAAAATACAATAATATTCCTTAAAAATCACGACTGTAACCAAAACGCTTTTACTCAACTGTTTACAGGAGATGTACCAGGACTGAATCTAGGATCCAGTCCTGTGGTTACAAAAGTAATCCATAAAGTAACTAATTGCATTTAACTAGAAATTCACATTGAGCTGAATGTTGCATTGTGTTTGAAAATGTGTTGCCCATTGCAACAACTGTAACTACTGTACTTAAAAGTCTATTGCCTATCTGCAAAGTATTTAAACTAAAGTAATTCATTCTGAGAAAGTATTTTTTGTAATGTAATGTATAATGTAATTACAATGTAATTTGACAAATAAAATATGTAAAAAAATTGTTTCTAAAAATGTAGTAAATCAGTATGAAAAAAATTAATATAACAATTAATACTTTTAAAAATTGTCATTTACAAAACCTTTGAAATTCACTGAAAAAACCGTAGGTTTCAGGCACGTTATAGTTAGAAATTAGCATTTAAAAAACCTTTGAAATTCACTGAAAAAACCATAGGTTTCAGACACGTTATAGTTACAAATTAGCATTTAAAAAACCTTTGAAATTCACTGAAAAAACCATAGGTTTCAGACACGTTATAGTTACAAATTAGCATTTAAAAAACCTTTGAAATTCACTGAAAAAACCATAGGTTTTAGGGACAGTTATAGTTACTTGGACATTGCACTCGTACAAAACCCGTGAAATTCCCCCGTTATAGTTAGTTCAGCTAACTATAACTCGCGCCCGCAATGCACTGCTGATGACGTCACATATTACATCACTCATGACATGGTCAGTGACATCACTGATGACATCACTGATGACATCTCAAATGACATCACTGATGACATCATCCACGTGATAATCTGATGCACCTCCTCACACCCTAATATAATCTTTGATACACCTACTCTAAATTACAGACTGCCATTCGCAAAACCATAGACACTCCAACACCAATAACTACATACCCACTCACTGATTCTTAGGTCTACACACACACATCCACTCACTCACCCGTACAGTCACTCATACTTACGGTCACTCAGTACAGGACTATCATATGCACTCTTACTCCTATATAGACACTCAAACAACGCCACTCATCCATAGAGATACTCACACACCTAGTCAGTCATGCAAATAATTAAACACACTGCCATTTACTCACCTATACAGTTATACACACACCAGCTCACTTACTCATACAAATAGTAACACATTGTTACGCTCTTATACAATCACTGATACAAGCACACAATCATCCATACAGCCACTATCACAATCACTCACTCTTGCTTATAGCTATTTATATACTCCAACACACATATATACTGCCTTTCATATATGTAGTTACTCACACATGTACCACTGGGACATACATTCACTCACTAACACACTCATACACACACTTACCCACCCATACAGTCTATCACAGATGCACTCTTGAAACCATCCACCCAGTGAATCACCCACTCACACATCTATGCACAGAGTTGCACACACCCCTCCCACACAAACACTCAGGCACCCATACAGATACTCAGACAAGCATTCAATAACTCATATAGAAAATCATTTAGCTATTCACAAACACATGCAGCCACTTACACAGCAACAGACAGACGGATACAGACATACACCCAGTTTAGTCACTAACCCATGCATTCAGTAAGATACGTTAAATCACTCACTTATAGAGTCAGTCACGCACCTACTAAATCATCCATACAGACACTTAGACACCCACTCATTCTTCAATACGTCTTTTCTTATATATTTTAAAAATATTTAAACTTTACAGAAACACACAGTCACTGGATGATGTCATCAGTGATGTCATTTGAGATGTCATCAGTGATGTCATCAGTGATGTCACTGACCATGTCATGAGTGATGTAATATGTGACGTCATCAGCAGTGCATTGCGGGGCGCGAGTTATAGTTAGCTGAACTAACTATAACGGGGAATTTCACGGGTTTTGTACGAGTGCAATGTCCAAGTAACTATAACTGTCCCTAAAACCTATGGTTTTTCAGTGAATTTCAAAGGTTTTTTAAATGCTAATTTGTAACTATAACGTGTCTGAAACCTATGGTTTTTTCAGTGAATATATACCAAATGTGAGGGCCAATGCGAAGAACACAGCCCTGTTCAAAGTCCTAGCACCACATGCTTCCTTATCCTAACGTTTCGGCACTAATTGGCCTTGGTCACAGGAGGAAGTAGATTAAGCAAAGTGCATACGTGCGTGCCTTAAAAAGTTTTAATCACATGACTGGGTATACAAACTACGGCTCCCACAGTGCATTGTAAAGTGCTTTCAAAAGTGCAAATTGGCAGTCCTCATATATGCGACAATTGTCAAAGTTCTTACTTGGCACAAGCACTGCTCTTGTATTGGAGTTTTCCGTTGTCCAGTCAGATGAGATAAATTTCCACATAGTGATGTTCTACTATGAATTGGCCTGATCAGAGGTCCGTTTCTTCGTACGATCGAGGCAGGATGTACACCTCCTCGAATCCCTTCCTACACGCATTCCCAGTTTTCGCTCCAGTGGCTTTCCTCAGTAGGCTGGGTGCGTGAGTGGGTCATGCTCCTCCATTAAAAATTTTCACATTTTTCTCCCGTTCCGGAGCCCCCGACCCTACAGGGCGGCCTCACCAATGGGCACGGAGCAGCCCATATAATAACACAGTCCACCAAATGTGAAGCCCAATGCGAAGAACACAGCCCTGTTCAAAGTCCTAGCACCACATGCACCACACCACATGCTTCCTTATCCTAACGTTTCGGCACTAATTGGCCTTGGTCACAGGAGGAAGTAGATTAAACAAAGTGCGTACGTGCGTGCCTTAAAAAGTTTTAATCACTTGACTGGGTATACAAACTACGGCTCCCACAGTGCATTGTAAAGTGCTTTCAAAAGTGCAAATTGACAGTCCTCATATATCCGACAATTGTCAAAGTTCTTACTTGGCACAAGCACTGCTCTTGTATTGGAGTTTTCCGTTGTCCAGTCAGATGAGATAAATTTCCATATAGTGATGTTCTACTATGAATTGGCCTGATCAGAGCTCCGTTTCTTCGTACGATCGAGGCAGGATGTACACCTCCTCGAATCCCTTCCTACACGCATTCCCAGTTTTCGCTCCAGTGGCTTTCCTCAGTAGGCTGGGCGCGTGAGTGGGTCATGCTCCTCCGTTAAACATTTTCACATTTTTCTCCCGTTCCAGTGCCCCCGACCCTACAGGGCGGCTTCACCAATGGGCACGGAGCAGCCCATCATAATAACACAGTCCACCAAATGTGAGGCTCAATGCGAAGAATATATATATATATATATATATATATATATATATATATATATATATATATATATATATATATATATATATATATATATATAGCAAAAACCAAGGAGTTCATAATACTCCCAAGGTCCGGTGCACTCACGGGGTATGTATCGGCTATAAAACATCTGCAGACGCGTTTCTGGCTCTTGCCGTCATCAGTGCGGAAAAGCCGTTAATAAAACAAACACAGTCATTAAAACGGTCCTGCCATATGGTTGGTGGATCCTTGGCCAATGAAGGGCAGCAATGGGGCGTCACTGTCTTAATTATTTATTGCCTAATGCAATTTCTATGGCGCTCCCATCGCTAAAAAAAATCAATTGGCAACCGTAATAACTGTGCCTGTACATTCCCTCGCCTGCCGCTGGATTAAAAACGAAAACACTGTGAGTGTCCCACATATGGTGAAACACTCTAGCTTTGTATAAGCCACGACCTAAATAGGTCAACAGAGTCCGTAAGCGGCGGTTCAGACAGCCCAAATTGAATCCAAAGCAGTGTTCCACCTGGGGCTTGCCGAACTCGCGGCGGGTGCAACCGGGAGCGGTGGTGGAAACCGCTTAAAAACAGCAAAAAACAAGGAGTTCATAATACTCCCAAGGTCCGGTGCACTCACGGGGTATGTATCGGCTATAAAACATCCGCAGACGCGTTTCTGGCTCTTGCCGTCATCAGTGCGGAAAAGCCGTTAATAAAACAAACACAGTCATTAAAACGGTCCTGCCATATGGTTGGTGGATCCTTGGCCAATGAAGGGCAGCAATGGGGCGTCACTGTCTTAATTATTTATTGCCTAATGCAATTTCTATGGCGCTCCCATCGCTAAAAAATCAATTGGCAGCCGTAATAACTGTGCCTGTACATTCCCTCGCCTGCCGCTGGATTAAAAACGAAAACACTGTGAGTGTCCCACATATGGTGAAACACTCTAGCTTTGTATAAGCCACGACCTAAATAGGTCAACAGAGTCCGTAAGCGGCGGTTCAGACAGCCCAAATTGAATCAAAAGCAGTGTTCCACCTGGGGCTTGCCGAACTCGCGGCGGGTGCAACCGGGAGCGGTGGTGGAAACCGCTTAAAAACAGCAAAAAACAAGGAGTTCATAATACTCCCAAGGTCCGGTGCACTCACGGGGTATGTATCGGCTATAAAACATCCGCAGACGCGTTTCTGGCTATATATATATATAAATATATATATATTTCCTGGAGTTCCCGGAAATCTGGTCTCTCCTAGTGCATCGTCCCGATCCGAGAGGGGGTCCATTAAAAAGCCGAAAAGAGACTCCGTCGGCTTGTAGTATCCAAGTTTCCCGTTTCTCTCCGCCACAATCTTTGGTAAAAACGGATACGGACCACAAACTTTGGTGCTCATAAATATTTAATGGTGCAAGTCGCCATGACGCGTTTCAGCCCTTCCTCGGGCCTTGATCACATGACATAGTTTTACATTGTCATAGGCTATTTAAAGTGACTAGTGAAAGCGTGATCATTGACACGTAATGTTTCGAAACAATAAACATGAACAAAAGATTATATAATTTAAGTTTATAAAGAGCATGTTGTAAAAAGCATTTATATAAAAAGCATTTTATAAAAGGCATTTTATAAGCGTTTTTTAGAGGAACTTTTCGATTTAACAACCTCATCTTGGATGGTAAATTTCATGTAGTAAAATTATTCCCCATATTCCTGAATGGTGTATCTTACATTCTTCATTTTTTTATTTTTTTATTTTTTTTAAAAATGTATGCTATTGCCGATATACATTTAAAGTTCATAATTATGTCAAAACCCATTTACGCTTAAAAAAACTATTGTGCAAAATAGTGCTAAAGTGCTAACGTGAGTACATGTTAAAAAATACCAGTGTTATTTATCACAAGAAATCGCATAATGCCTATTTATCTTAGCATTAGGATTGCTACAGCTGTTTCTTTATAGTCAATTAAATAAAGGTACTGGGGCCCCAGTTACCAATTCAGAGTATGTTTTTAGCTAAATGATGGTTTACTTGGTGTCTATTGTGTTAGTTTCTATTCATTTTACATTCTACATTTTACATTTTGCTTATTCATTGTTTGTAGTATCACATGTTGTTCTCTGCGGTTTAAATACCCAGTGTGACAAGTTTGTGGATTAAGACTAAATAAAGTTATTGAAGTTATAATTATTTATGATTCTCATGGTATTACCGATACCATCAATGATATTATTATATTCCACCTTCAAATACTTCAACATACATGGCAATCCATATAAAATACGCAATATAATATGATCCATAGTAGATAAAATTTGCTCAAATATAGATGCATGCATATTTACAAATATAGAATAAGAGACTAAAATGTTAATAAATATTTGATAAACACAAATTAAAATTCATAGTCACAAAACACCAGACACCAAATAAAAACTTCCTCCTGCGTATGGTCTAAATCCCCGCTAAAGTTTTCCTATAAATATATTTGCTATCATTTCTACTAAAATTCTGCTAAAATTTATTGACCTGATGTTAAAACAGTTAAAGACAGGTAAAAAGATCCTCTGTTACATTTAACCTTGAAGGCTGTTTAGTATTGAGTTCCAAAATATATCTAGTTTCCAGCTGGCGTAATTTTTGTTCTCTATTACCGCCCCTTCTACTCGGTGGTATTGAGTCGATAACAAAATACCTGAGCTCCTGGCTTCTAGACTGATGATTACTCTTAAAATGGCGTGCCACAGGGTAAGTATTGTCTTGATTATTGATTGCCCTCAAGTGCTGTAGAATCCTCTTATGCACTTGTAACTTAGTGCTCCCTACATATTTTAGGTTGCATGGGCATGATAAGACATATACTGCAAATTCCGTTTTACAGGTAAGTAGCTTTGTTATTTTATGGCTTCTGTTACCGAATGGGGTAGTATAAGTTGTCTTATTCTCCCCTTGTTGGCACGCCTTGCAGGTTTTGCATTTAAAAAAACCTGTGTGTGTTTGTAACCAATTAGTTGCCTCTATGATCTCAGGGTTAGTTTTTACTAGACCATCTTGCATGGAACGTCACCTACTGTATGTGATGGACTGCCTTCTGGGTAATTGTGGACCAATTACTGGATCATTGAGAACCAAAGGCCAGTTGCGAGAAATGATGGACTGGAGCTGTTTATGTTGCTGGCTGTATTGAATAATAATTCTGAATTCATTTTTGGTTTCATTAATCATAGTATCTGTTCTGAGTGAGGTTTCATCATGGCTTGTCAGTTTTTCAGTTAGCAAATCATGTCTACTTTTGCGCATGGATTTTAAAATTGCGTTATTAATGATTTGTCTAGAGTATCCCCTATCTAGGAACCGCAGCTTACTTTCAGTTTGCGCTACCCTCAAGTCCCTTTCATTACTATGGATACGCCTCAAACGAAGCATTTCCCCATAGGGGATACTGGTCACTAAATGTTTTACATGGGCACTGCTCGCGTGGAGTGTAGAGTTTCCGGCCGTCTCCTTGCGGTATAGTTTTGTTTCTATCTTATTCTTTGCTATGTACACATTAGTATCCAAAAAACTGACTTGTGTTTTGCTAATGTTTGCTGTAAAATGCAAGTTTAAGTTGTTCACATTTATAGCTTGCACAAACTCTTGAGCCTCACTGACATTGCCATCCCATACAATGAACAGATCGTCAATAAAACGGAGCCATAATTTAACCTTAGTTCTCATTATCACATGGTATTCTGTCATGAGGACCAGCTCCTCCCACCAACCCATGTGCAGACACGGATAGCTGGGGGAGAAGCTGGCCCCCATCGCCACTCCTCGTGTTTGTTTGTATAACAGGTTGTTAAACATAAAGATATTGTTCATCAAACAAAATTCAACCATCTCAATTATCATCATATTGTGTTCCACAGTACTGTCCAATTTCTTTTCCAGAAAATGGTCTAAAGCTCGTAGTCCGTCTATGTGCTGAATACTGGTGTACAACGAACTTACGTCAAGTGCTACAAACAAATAACTCTGTTGCCATTCGAAGTCTTTGAGTTTTCTCAAAAAATCGCTAGTGTCACTCACATATGATGGCAATGCTTTGACTAAGTTCTGAAGAAAGTGATCCACATATTGAGATGTGTGTTCCAGTATCCCATTCCTGTCAGAAATTATGGGCCTCCCTGGTGGGTTAGGAGGATCTTTGTGGACTTTAGGTATAAAATATATGGTTGGAACAACAGGATGGTCGTTTTTTAAGAATTTAAATTCCTGTATGGTAATCAATTTATTGTTTTTCCATGTCGACAACTTCACATAGAAACTAGCATACATTGTTTTTAATTCAGATCCACTGCTCCGGGTGTAGCATGTTCTATCATTTAGCTGATTGTAAGCTTCCTTGGAATAATTTTCCTTAGTCATCAAGACAATGTTCCCTCCTTTGTCTGAATTGCGAATCACAACTTGACTGTTTTCTTTTTGTTTTTTCATGAGTTCACTGTAGCTGTGATTTTGTTTATTGGACTTAAATTTAGTGTGATTCGTCTTGATATTTAACTGTTTTAGCTGCTCAATTACCCGCTCGTGAAATATATCAATGGAGTCCCAAATCATGATTGGATTAAATGTTGATTTTGGTTTAAAATCAGTTAATGGGCATGGAGTTAGGGCCTTTCTTCCATGATGGTCATATTGACTTGATACTGATGGCAATGTGTCAAATATGCCTTGTTCAGAGTCACTCTGTGATTCCTTGCTGTCCCATAGTTCCTGTATTTCATTCATAAATATTGCATCAGATTGTGTGGATGCACTTGAGTTTTCCATATTCGTTCCTTCCCTAGTGGTTGCGCTCAACTGGTTTTCATCTTTTTTATTTAGTAGATGGAATTTTTTGAGTTTTAGTTTTCTTGTACTCTTGAAGATGTCCAGCCTTGTTCTAGAGTAATTAAAGTTATTAGCCGGGCAGTATGTTAGACCCAAACTCAAAATGCGCTTGTCATTGTCACTTAGTTCTATATTTGACAGGTTAACAATCGTTTTGTTGATGTTTGTCATGTCAGTTATTTGCCTTTCCGCCAGCCGCCTCGTTTTCTTTGAGATGTTCCTAATTGCGTTGGCCTTTCTTCGTTGCTTGCGCTTGTAGTTTTTGCTTGGCCATAGTTGGTTCCTTGTGCGCGTGGGTGTAGGGTTTGCCTCCTGTCTTCGCATAAAAACCTAGTTCCTCATCAAATGTACATTTTTGTCTTGATTGGTTTATATCCATGTTTGATTCCCGCTCAGATTCACTGTCCGGGGCAGAGCTTAAGTCAGACTGTGAGGTACTTGAGGCGGCCTGGCCTATCCTTGTTGTATTTGACCTTATTGTAACAGTTTTCTTATCTTTAGTCGATCTCATTGCCTCGTATTTTTCGAGAAGGTAAAGATTTGGCCTACCTCATAGTCGGTTTTATCCCGATGAAATTTGTAAGTCTTTCTTTCCTTTATTTTGTCCTCTTCCTTTTTCAGCCTAAGTGTCATTTCTTGCCGCAGCTTAGTCTTTTCTTCAGCAAGTCCCATGTTATCAAGCTCTTCATTGATTTTAGCTATTTCCTCCAATAGCGCAGCCCGATCTATATCGGCATATTTAATAAGTATTCTCATTAATCGTTTAGAGGATTCCGGATTACATTCCGCCCATTCACGCATCATTAATGGGTTTGGTGTTTCATAACTAGGTGCTAGGAGTATCCTTAATCCCCGTGGGACCCTGTCAACATCTAGGTACCTTTGCAGGGAACGAGACTCCCACCATTTGCTTTGCTCAGAACGCATTTTTTTCTCTAATATTTTAAATTTCTCTTTAATTGTTACATTTTGTTCATTAGTTGCTGTAGTTATTCTGGTATTACTTGTCACAGTCCGGCAGTCATCGAACATTTCCAATGCTGCGGCTTCCTTTCCCGAACTATGTCAGCCGACATTGCACAATTTGATTTGAAAATGAAGATGGTTGCGAGAGTATCGTCTCTGTCAATGCAGTTTCGCTCCCCGACCAGCACTCCTCTCACCCCGTTTCTGCCTTATTGTTCACGTACCTGAGTTGTCACTCAATTCGTCCGATTCCTCCGAGTCGGTCCGTTTCCAGTTTGCTCAGGACTAGTGTTGCATTCACGGCTACAGGGGTCCGATCGCACAACTCCTTCCGGGTTCAACTTTGAATTTCCTGGAGTTCCCGGAAATCTGGTCTCTCCTAGTGCATCGTCCCGATCCGAGAGGGGGTCCTTTAAAAAGCCGAAAAGAGACTCCGTCGGCTTGTAGTATCCAAGTTTCCCGTTTCTCTCCGCCACAATCTTTGGTAAAAACGGATACGGACCACAAAGTTTGGTGCTCATAAATATTTAATGGTGCAAGTAGCCATGACGTGTTTCAGCCCTTCCTCGGGCCTTGATCACATGAGATAGTTTTACATTGTCATAGGCTATTTAAAGTGACTAGTGCAAGCGTAATCATTGACACGTGATGTTTCGAAACAATAAACATGAACGAAAGATTATATAATTTAAGTTTATAAAGAGCATGTTGTAAAAAGCATTTATATAAAAGGCATTTTATAAAAGGCATTTTATAAGCGTTTTTTAGAGGAACTTTTCGATTTAACAACCTCATCTTGGATGGTAAATTTCATGTAGTAAAATGATTCCCCATATTCCTGAATGGTGTATCTTACATTCTTCATTTTTTTATTTTTAAAAAAATGTATGCTATTGCCGATATACATTTAAAGTTCATAATTATGTCAAAACCCATTTACGCTTAAAAAAACTATTGTGCAAAATAGTGCTAAAGTGCTAACGTGAGTACATGTTAAAAAATACCAGTGTTATTTATCACAATAAATCGCATAATGCCTATTTATCTTAGCATTAGGATTGCTACAGCTGTTTCTTTATAGTCAATTAAATAAAGGTACTGGGGCCCCAGTTACCAATTCAGAGTATGTTTTTAGCTAAATGATGGTTTACTTGGTGTCTATTGTGTTAGTTTCTATTCATTTTACATTCTACATTTTACATTTTGCTTATTCATTGTTTGTAGTATCACATGTTGTTCTCTGCGGTTTAAATACCCAGTGTGACAAGTTTGTGGATTAAGACTAAATAAAGTTATTGAAGTTATAATTATTTATGATTCTCATGGTATTACCGATACCATCAATGATATTATTATATTCCACCTTCAAATACTTCAACATACATGGCAATCCATATAAAATACGCAATATAATATGATCCATAGTAGATAAAATTTGCTCAAATATAGATGCATGCATATATACAAATATAGAATAAGAGACTAAAATGTTAATAAATATTTGATAAACACAAATTAAAATTCATAGTCACAAAACACCAGACACCAAATAAAAACTTCCTCCTGCGTATGGTCTAAATCCCCGCTAAAGTTTTCCTATAAATATATTTGCTATCATTTCTACTAAAATTCTGCTAAAATTTATTGACCTGATGTTAAAACAGTTAAAGACAGGTAAAAAGATCCTCTGTTACATTTAACCCTGAAGGCTGTTTAGTATTGAGTTCCAAAATATATCTAGTTTCCAGCTGGCGTAATTTTTGTTCTCTATTACCGCCCCTTCTACTCGGTGGTATTGAGTCGATAACAAAATACCTGAGCTCCTGGCTTCTAGACTGATGATTACTCTTAAAATGGCGTGCCACAGGGTAAGTATTGTCTTGATTATTGATTGCCCTCAAGTGCTGTAGAATCCTCTTATGCACTTGTAACTTAGTGCTCCCTACATATTTTAGGTTGCATGGGCATGATAAGACATATACTGCAAATTCCGTTTTACAGGTAAGTAGCTTTGTTATTTTATGGCTTCTGTTACCGAATGGGGTAGTATAAGTTGTCTTATTCTCCCCTTGTTGGCACGCCTTGCAGGTTTTGCATTTAAAAAACCTGTGTGTGTTTGTAACCAATTAGTTGCCTCTATGATCTCAGGGTTAGTTTTTACTAGATCATCTTGCATGGAACGTCCCCTACTGTATGTGATGGACTGCCTTCTGGGTAATTGTGGACCAATTACTGGATCATTGAGAACCAAAGGCCAGTTGCGAGAAATGATGGACTGGAGCTGTTTATGCTGCTGGCTGTATTGAATAATAATTCTGAATTCATTTTTGGTTTCATTAATCATAGTATCTGTTCTGAGTGAGGTTTCATCATGGCTTGTCAGTTTTTCAGTTAGCAAATCATGTCTACTTTTCCGCATGGATTTTAAAATTGCGTTATTAATGATTTGTCTAGAGTATCCCCTATCTAGGAACCGCAGCTTACTTTCAGTTTGCGCTACCCTCAAGTCCCTTTCATTACTATGGATACGCCTCAAACGAAGCATTTCCCCATAGGGGATACTGGTCACTAAATGTTTTACATGGGCACTGCTCGCGTGGAGTGTAGAGTTTCCGGCCGTCTCCTTGCGGTATAGTTTTGTTTCTATCTTATTCTTTGCTATGTACACATTAGTATCCAAAAAACTGACTTGTGTTTTGCTAATGTTTGCTGTAAAATGCAAGTTTAAGTTGTTCACATTTATAGCTTGCACAAACTCTTGAGCCTCACTGACATTGCCATCCCATACAATGAACAGATCGTCAATAAAACGTAGCCATAATTTAACCTTAGTTCTCATTATCACATGGTATTCTGTCATGAGGACCAGCTCCTCCCACCAACCCATGTGCAGACACGCATAGCTGGGGGAGAAGCTGGCCCCCATCGCCACTCCTCGTGTTTGTTTGTATAACAGGTTGTTAAACATAAAGATATTGTTCATCAAACAAAATTCAACCATCTCAATTATCATCATATTGTGTTCCACAGTACTGTCCAATTTCTTTTCCAGAAAATGGTCTAAAGCTCGTAGTCCGTCTATGTGCTGAATACTGGTGTACAACGAACTTACGTCAAGTGCTACAAACAAATAACTCTGTTGCCATTCGAAGTCTTTGAGTTTTCTCAAAAAATCGCTAGTGTCACTCACATATGATGGCAATGCTTTGACTAAGTTCTGAAGAAAGTGATCCACATATTGAGATGTGTATTCCAGTATCCCATTCCTGGCAGAAATTATGGGCCTCCCTGGTGGGTTAAGAGGATCTTTGTGGACTTTAGGTATAAAATATATGGTTGGAACAACAGGATGGTCGTTTTTTAAGAATTTAAATTCCTGTATGGTAATCAATTTATTGTTTTTCCATGTCGACAACTTCACATAGAAACTAGCATACATTGTTTTTAATTCAGATCCACTGCTCCGGGTGTAGCATGTTCTATCATTTAGCTGATTGTAAGCTTCCTTGGAATAATTTTCCTTAGTCATCAAGACAATGTTCCCTCCTTTGTCTGAATTGCGAATCACAACTTGACTGTTTTCTTTTAGTTTTTTCATGAGTTCACTGTAGCTGTGATTTTGTTTATTGGACTTAAATTTAGTGTGATTCGTCTTGATATTTAACTGTTTTAGCTGCTCAATTACCCGCTCGTGAAATATATCAATGGAGTCCCAAATCATGATTGGATTAAATGTTGATTTTGGTTTAAAATCAGTTAATGGGCATGGAGTTAGGGCCTTTCTTCCATGATGGTCATATTGACTTGATACTGATGGCAATGTGTCAAATATGCCTTGTTCAGAGTCACTCTGTGATTCCTTGCTGTCCCATAGTTCCTGTATTTCATTCATAAATATTGCATCAGATTGTGTGGATGCACTTGAGTTTTCCATATTCGTTCCTTCCCTAGTGGTTGCGCTCAACTGGTTTTCATCTTTTTTATTTAGTAGATGGAATTTTTGAGTTTTAGTTTTCTTGTACTCTTGAAGATGTCCAGCCTTGTTCTAGAGTAATTAAAGTTATTAGCCGGGCAGTATGTTAGACCCAAACTCAAAATGCGCTTGTCATTGTCACTTAGTTCTATATTTGACAGGTTAACAATCGTTTTGTTGATGTTTGTCATGTCAGTTATTTGCCTTTCCGCCAGCCGCCTCGTTTTCTTTGAGATGTTCCTAATTGCGTTGGCCTTTCTTCGTTGCTTGCGCTTGTAGTTTTTGCTTGGCCATAGTTGGTTCCTTGTGCGTGTGGGCGTAGGGTTTGCCTCCTGTCTTCGCATAAAAAACCTAGTTCCTCATCAAATGTACATTTTTGTCTTGATTGGTTTATATCCATGTTTGATTCCCGCTCAGATTCACTGTCCGGGGCAGAGCTTAAGTCAGACTGTGAGGTACTTGAGGCGGCCTGGCCTATCCTTGTTGTATTTGACCTTATTGTAACAGTTTTCTTATCTTTAGTCGATCTCATTGCCTCGTATTTTTCGAGAAGGTAAAGATTTGGCCTACCTCATAGTCGGTTTTATCCCGATGAAATTTGTAAGTTTTTCTTTCCTTTATTTTGTCCTCTTCCTTTTTCAGCCTAAGTGTCATTTCTTGCCGCAGCTTAGTCTTTTCTTCAGCAAGTCCCATGTTATCAAGCTCTTCATTGATTTTAGCTATTTCCTCCAATAGCGCAGCCCGATCTATATCGGCATATTTAATAAGTATTCTCATTAATCGTTTAGAGGATTCCAGATTAAATTCCGCCCATTCACGCATCATTAATGGGTTTGGTGTTTCATAACTAGGTGCTAGGAGTATCCTTAATCCCCATGGGACCCTGTCAACATCTAGGTACCTTTGCAGGGAACGAGACTCCCACCATTTGCTTTGCTCAGAACGCATTTTTTTCTCTAATATTTTAAATTTCTCTTTAATTGTTACATTTTGTTCATTAGTTGCTGTAGTTATTCTGGTATTACTTGTCACAGTCCGGCAGACATCGAACATTTCCAATGCTGCGGCTTCCCTTTCACGAACTATGTCAGCCGACATTGCACAATTTGATTTGAAAATGAAGATGGTTGCGAGAGTATCGTCTCTGTCAATGCAGTTTCGCTCCCCCGACCAGCACTCCTCTCACCCCGTTTCTGCCTTATTGTTCACGTACCTGAGTTGTCACTCAATTCGTCCGATTCCTCCGAGTCGGTCCGTTTCCAGTTTGCTCAGGACTAGTGTTGCATTCACGGCTACAGGGGTCCGATCGCACAACTCCTTCCGGGTTCAACTTTGAATTTCCTGGAGTTCCCGGAAATCTGGTCTCTCCTAGTGCATCGTCCCGATCCGAGAGGGGTCCGTTAAAAAGCCGAAAAGAGACTCCGTCGGCTTGTAGTATCCAAGTTTCCCGTTTCTCTCCGCCACAATCTTTGGTAAAACGGATACGGACCACAAAGTTTGGTGCTCATAAATATTTAATGGTGCAAGTAGCCATGACGCGTTTCAGCCCTTCCTCGGGCCTTGATCACATGACATAGTTTTACATTGTCATAGGCTATTTAAAGTGACTAGTGCAAGCGTAATCATTGACACGTGATGTTTCGAAACAATAAACATGAACGAAAGATTATATAATTTAAGTTTATAAAGAGCATGTTGTAAAAGCATTTATATAAAAGGCATTTTATAAAAGGCATTTTATAAGCGTTTTTAGAGGAACTTTTCGATTTAACAACCTCATCTTGGATGGTAAATTTCATGTAGTAAAATTATTCCCCATATTCCTGAATGGTGTATCTTACATTCTTCATTTTTTTATTTTTTTTTAAATGTATGCTATTGCCGATATACATTTAAAGTTCATAATTATGTCAAAACCCATTTACGCTTAAAAAAACTATTGTGCAAAATAGTGCTAAAGTGCTAACGTGAGTACATGTTAAAAAATACAAGTGTTATTTATCACAATAAATCGCATAATGCCTATTTATCTTAGCATTAGGATTGCTACAGCTGTTTCTTTATAGTCAATTAAATAAAGGTACTGGGGCCCCAGTTACCAATTCAGAGTATGTTTTTAGCTAAATGATGGTTTACTTGGTGTCTATTGTGTTAGTTTCTATTCATTTTACATTCTACATTTTACATTTCGCTTATTCATTGTTTGTAGTATCACATGTTGTTCTCTGCGGTTTAAATACCCAGTGTGACAAGTTTGTGGATTAAGACTAAATAAAGTTATTGAAGTTATAATTATTTATGATTCTCATGGTATTACCGATACCATCAATGATATTATTATATTCCACCTTCAAATACTTCAACATACATGGCAATCCATATAAAATACGCAATATAATATGATACATAGTAGATCAAATTTGCTCAAATATAGATGCATGCATATATACAAATATAGAATAAGAGACTAAAATGTTAATAAATATTTGATAAACACAAATTAAAATTCATAGTCACAAAACACCAGACACCAAATAAAAACTTCCTCCTGCGTATGGTCTAAATCCCCGCTAAAATTTTACTATAAATATATTTGCTATCATTTCTACTAAAATTCTGCTAAAATTTATTGACCAGATGTTAAAACAGTTAAAGACAGGTAAAAAGATCCTCTGTTACATTTAACCCTGAAGGCTGTTTAGTATTGAGTTCCAAAATATATCTAGTTTCCAGCTGGCGTAATTTTTGTTCTCTATTACCGCCCCTTCTACTCGGTGGTATTGAGTCGATAACAAAATACCTGAGCTCCTGGCTTCTAGACTGATGATTACTCTTAAAATGGCGTGCCACAGGGTAAGTATTGTCTTGATTATTGATTGCCCTCAAGTGCTGTAGAATCCTCTTATGCACTTGTAACTTAGTGCTCCCTACATATTTTAGGTTGCATGGGCATGATAAGACATATACTGCAAATTCCGTTTTACAGGTAAGTAGCTTTGTTATTTTATGGCTTCTGTTACCAAATGGGGTAGTATAAGTTGTCTTATTCTCCCCTTGTTGGCACGCCTTGCAGGTTTTGCATTTAAAAAACCTGTGTGTGTTTGTAACCAATTAGTTGCCTCTATGATCTCAGGGTTAGTTTTTACTAGATCATCTTGCATGGAACGTCCCCTACTGTATGTGATGGACTGCCTTCTGGGTAATTGTGGACCAATTACTGGATCATTCGAGAACCAAAGGCCAGTTGCGAGAAATGATGGACTGGAGCTGTTTATGCTGCTGGCTGTATTGAATAATAATTCTGAATTCAATTTTGGTTTCATTATTCATAGTATCTGTTCTGAGTGAGGTTTCATCATGGCTTGTCAGTTTTTCAGTTAGCAAATCATGTCTACTTTTACGCATGGATTTTAAAATTGCGTTATTAATGATTTGTCTAGAGTATCCCCTATCTAGGAACCGCAGCTTACTTTCAGTTTGCGCTACCCTCAAGTCCCTTTCATTACTATGGATACGCCTCAAACGAAGCATTTCCCCATAGGGGATACTGGTCACTAAATGCTTTACATGGGCACTGCTCGCGTGGAGTGTAGAGTTTCCGGCCGTCTCCTTGCGGTATAGTTTTGTTTCTATCTTATTCTTTGCTATGTACACATTAGTATCCAAAAAACTGACTTGTGTTTTGCTAATGTTTGCTGTAAAATGCAAGTTTAAGTTGTTCACATTTATAGCTTGCACAAACTCTTGAGCCTCACTGACATTGCCATCCCATACAATGAACAGATCGTCAATAAAACGTAGCCATAATTTAACCTTAGTTCTCATTATCACATGGTATTCTGTCATGAGGACCAGCTCCTCCCACCAACCCATGTGCAGACACGCATAGCTGGGGGAGAAGCTGGCCCCCATCGCCACTCCTCGTGTTTGTTTGTATAACAGGTTGTTAAACATAAAGATATTGTTCATCAAACAAAATTCAACCATCTCAATTATCATCATATTGTGTTCCACAGTACTGTCCAATTTCTTTTCCAGAAAATGGTCTAAAGCTCGTAGTCCGTCTATGTGCTGAATACTGGTGTACAACGAACTTACGTCAAGTGCTACAAACAAATAACTCTGTTGCCATTCGAAGTCTTTGAGTTTTCTCAAAAAATCGCTAGTGTCACTCACATATGATGGCAATGCTTTGACTAAGTTCTGAAGAAAGTGATCCACATATTGAGATGTGTATTCCAGTATCCCATTCCTGGCAGAAATTATGGGCCTCCCTGGTGGGTTAAGAGGATCTTTGTGGACTTTAGGTATAAAATATATGGTTGGAACAACAGGATGGTCGTTTTTTAAGAATTTAAATTCCTGTATGGTAATCAATTTATTGTTTTTCCATGTCGACAACTTCACATAGAAACTAGCATACATTGTTTTTAATTCAGATCCACTGCTCCGGGTGTAGCATGTTCTATCATTTAGCTGATTGTAAGCTTCCTTGGAATAATTTTCCTTAGTCATCAAGACAATGTTCCCTCCTTTGTCTGAATTGCGAATCACAACTTGACTGTTTTCTTTTAGTTTTTTCATGAGTTCACTGTAGCTGTGATTTTGTTTATTGGACTTAAATTTAGTGTGATTCGTCTTGATATTTAACTGTTTTAGCTGCTCAATTACCCGCTCGTGAAATATATCAATGGAGTCCCAAATCATGATTGGATTAAATGTTGATTTTGGTTTAAAATCAGTTAATGGGCATGGAGTTAGGGCCTTTCTTCCATGATGGTCATATTGACTTGATACTGATGGCAATGTGTCAAATATGCCTTGTTCAGAGTCACTCTGTGATTCCTTGCTGTCCCATAGTTCCTGTATTTCATTCATAAATATTGCATCAGATTGTGTGGATGCACTTGAGTTTTCCATATTCGTTCCTTCCCTAGTGGTTGCGCTCAACTGGTTTTCATCTTTTTTATTTAGTAGATGGAATTTTTTGAGTTTTAGTTTTCTTGTACTCTTGAAGATGTCCAGCCTTGTTCTAGAGTAATTAAAGTTATTAGCCGGGCAGTATGTTAGACCCAAACTCAAAATGCGCTTGTCATTGTCACTTAGTTCTATATTTGACAGGTTAACAATCGTTTTGTTGATGTTTGTCATGTCAGTTATTTGCCTTTCCGCCAGCCGCCTCGTTTTCTTTGAGATGTTCCTAATTGCGTTGGCCTTTCTTCGTTGCTTGCGCTTGTAGTTTTTGCTTGGCCATAGTTGGTTCCTTGTGCGTGTGGGCGTAGGGTTTGCCTCCTGTCTTCGCATAAAAAACCTAGTTCCTCATCAAATGTACATTTTTGTCTTGATTGGTTTATATCCATGTTTGATTCCCGCTCAGATTCACTGTCCGGGGCAGAGCTTAAGTCAGACTGTGAGGTACTTGAGGCGGCCTGGCCTATCCTTGTTGTATTTGACCTTATTGTAACAGTTTTCTTATCTTTAGTCGATCTCATTGCCTCGTATTTTTTCGAGAAGGTAAAGATTTGGCCTACCTCATAGTCGGTTTTATCCCGATGAAATTTGTAAGTTTTTCTTTCCTTTATTTTGTCCTCTTCCTTTTTCAGCCTAAGTGTCATTTCTTGCCGCAGCTTAGTCTTTTCTTCAGCAAGTCCCATGTTATCAAGCTCTTCATTGATTTTAGCTATTTCCTCCAATAGCGCAGCCCGATCTATATCGGCATATTTAATAAGTATTCTCATTAATCGTTTAGAGGATTCCAGATTAAATTCCGCCCATTCACGCATCATTAATGGGTTTGGTGTTTCATAACTAGGTGCTAGGAGTATCCTTAATCCCCATGGGACCCTGTCAACATCTAGGTACCTTTGCAGGGAACGAGACTCCCACCATTTGCTTTGCTCAGAACGCATTTTTTTCTCTAATATTTTAAATTTCTCTTTAATTGTTACATTTTGTTCATTAGTTGCTGTAGTTATTCTGGTATTACTTGTCACAGTCCGGCAGTCATCGAACATTTCCAATGCTGCGGCTTCCCTTTCCCGAACTATGTCAGCCGACATTGCACAATTTGATTTGAAAATGAAGATGGTTGCGAGAGTATCGTCTCTGTCAATGCAGTTTCGCTCCCCCGACCAGCACTCCTCTCACCCCGTTTCTGCCTTATTGTTCACGTACCTGAGTTGTCACTCAATTCGTCCGATTCCTCCGAGTCGGTCCGTTTCCAGTTTGCTCAGGACTAGTGTTGCATTCACGGCTACAGGGGGTCCGATCGCACAACTCCTTCCGGGTTCAACTTTGAATTTCCTGGAGTTCCCGGAAATCTGGTCTCTCCTAGTGCATCGTCCCGATCCGAGAGGGGGTCCGTTAAAAAGCCGAAAAGAGACTCCGTCGGCTTGTAGTATCCAAGTTTCCCGTTTCTCTCCGCCACAATCTTTGGTAAAAACGGATACGGACCACAAAGTTTGGTGCTCATAAATATTTAATGGTGCAAGTAGCCATGACGCGTTTCAGCCCTTCCTCGGGCCTTGATCACATGACATAGTTTTACATTGTCATAGGCTATTTAAAGTGACTAGTGCAAGCGTAATCATTGACACGTGATGTTTCGAAACAATAAACATGAACGAAAGATTATATAATTTAAGTTTATAAAGAGCATGTTGTAAAAAGCATTTATATAAAAGGCATTTTATAAAAGGCATTTTATAAGCGTTTTTAGAGGAACTTTTCGATTTAACAACCTCATCTTGGATGGTAAATTTCATGTAGTAAAATTATTCCCCATATTCCTGAATGGTGTATCTTACATTCTTCATTTTTTTTTTTTTTAAAATGTATGCTATTGCCGATATACATTTAAAGTTCATAATTATGTCAAAACCCATTTACGCTTAAAAAAACTATTGTGCAAAATAGTGCTAAAGTGCTAACGTGAGTACATGTTAAAAATACAAGTGTTATTTATCACAATAAATCGCATAATGCCTATTTATCTTAGCATTAGGATTGCTACAGCTGTTTCTTTATAGTCAATTAAATAAAGGTACTGGGGCCCCAGTTACCAATTCAGAGTATGTTTTTAGCTAAATGATGGTTTACTTGGTGTCTATTGTGTTAGTTTCTATTCATTTTACATTCTACATTTTACATTTCGCTTATTCATTGCTTGAAGTATCACATGTTGTTCTCTGCGGTTTAAATACCCAGTGTGACAAGTTTGTGGATTAAGACTAAATAAAGTTATTGAAGTTATAATTATTTATGATTCTCATGGTATTACCGATACCATCAATGATATTATTATATTCCACCTTCAAATACTTCAACATACACGGCAATCCATATAAAATACGCAATATAATATGATACATAGTAGATCAAATTTGCTCAAATATAGATGCATGCATATATACAAATATAGAATAAGAGACTAAAATGTTAATAAATATTTGATAAACACAAATTAAAATTCATAGTCACAAAACACCAGACACCAAATAAAAACTTCCTCCTGCGTATGGTCTAAATCCCCGCTAAAATTTTACTATAAATATATTTGCTATCATTTCTACTAAAATTCTGCTAAAATTTATTGACCAGATGTTAAAACAGTTAAAGACAGGTAAAAAGATCCTCTGTTACATTTAACCCTGAA
Source organism: Calotriton arnoldi (assembly GCA_963921515.1). Lineage (NCBI taxonomy): Eukaryota > Metazoa > Chordata > Amphibia > Caudata > Salamandridae > Calotriton > Calotriton arnoldi. Next base: position 3,680,130 of record CAWUFW010000311.1, read on the forward strand.
GGCTGTTTAGTATTGAGTTCCAAAATATATCTAGTTTCCAGCTGGCGTAATTTTTGTTCTCTATTACCGCCCCTTCTACTTGGTGGTATTGAGTCGATAACAAAATACCTGAGCTCCTGGCTTCTAGACTGATGATTACTCTTAAAATGGCGTGCCACAGGGTAAGTATTGTCTTGATTATTGATTGCCCTCAAGTGCTGTAGAATCCTCTTATGCACTTGTAACTTAGTGCTCCCTACATATTTTAGGTTGCATGTGCTTGATAAGACATATACTGCAAATTCCGTTTTACAGGTAAGTAGCTTTGTTATTTTATGGCTTCTGTTACCAAATGGGGTAGTATAAGTTGTCTTATTCTCCCCTTGTTGGCACGCCTTGCAGGTTTTGCATTTAAAAAAACCTGTGTGTGTTTGTAACCAATTAGTTGCCTCTATGATCTCAGGGTTAGTTTTTACTAGATCATCTCGCATGGAACGTCCCCTTCTGTATGTGATGGACGGCCTTCTGGGTAATTGTGGACCAATTACTGGATCATTCAGAACCAAAGGCCAGTTGCGAGAAATGATGGACTGGAGCTGTTTATGCTGCTGGCTGTATTGAATAATAATTCTGAATTCAATTTTGGTTTCATTATTCATAGTATCTGTTCTGAGTGAGGTTTCATCATGGCTTGTCAGTTTTTCAGTTAGCAAATCATGTCTACTTTTACGCATGGATTTTAAAATTGCGTTATTAATGATTTGTCTAGAGTATCCCCTATCTAGGAACCGCAGCTTACTTTCAGTTTGCGCTACCCTCAAGTCCCTTTCATTACTATGGATACGCCTCAAACGAAGCATTTCCCCATAGGGGATACTGGTCACTAAATGCTTTACATGGGCACTGCTCGCATGGAGTGTAGAGTTTCCGGCCGTCTCCTTGCGGTATAGTTTTGTTTCTATCTTATTCTTTGCTATGTACACATTAGTATCCAAAAAACTGACTTGTGTTTTGCTAATGTTTGCTGTAAAATGCAAGTTTAAGTTGTTCACATTTATAGCTTGCACAAACTCTTGAGCCTCACTGACATTGCCATCCCATACAATGAACAGATCGTCAATAAAACGTAGCCATAATTTAACCTTAGTTCTCATTATCACATGGTATTCTGTCATGAGGACCAGCTCCTCCCACCAACCTATGTGCAGACACGCATAGCTGGGGAGAAGCTGGCCCCCATCGCCACTCCTCGTGTTTGTTTGTATAACAGGTTGTTAAACATAAAGATATTGTTCATCAAACAAAATTCAACCATCTCAATTATCATCATATTGTGTTCCACAGTACTGTCCAATTTCTTTTCCAGAAAATGGTCTAAAGCTCGTAGTCCGTCTATGTGCTGAATACTGGTGTACAACGAACTTACGTCAAGTGCTACAAACAAATAACTCTGTTGCCATTCGAAGTCTTTGAGTTTTCTCAAAAAATCGCTAGTGTCACTCACATATGATGGCAATGCTTTGACTAAGTTCTGAAGAAAGTGATCCACATATTGAGATGTGTATTCCAGTATCCCATTCCTGGCAGAAATTATGGGCCTCCCTGGTGGGTTAAGAGGATCTTTGTGGACTTTAGGTATAAAATATATGGTTGGAACAACAGGATGGTCGTTTTTTAAGAATTTAAATTCCTGTATGGTAATCAATTTATTGTTTTTCCATGTCGACAACTTCACATAGAAACTAGCATACATTGTTTTTAATTCAGATCCACTGCTCCGGGTGTAGCATGTTCTATCGTTTAGCTGATTGTAAGCTTCCTTGGAATAATTTTCCTTAGTCATCAAGTCAATGTTCCCTCCTTTGTCTGAATTGCGAATCACAACTTGACTGTTTTCTTTTAGTTTTTTCATGAGTTCACTGTAGCTGTGATTTTGTTTATTGAACTTAAATTTAGTGTGATTTGTCTTGATATTTAACTCTTTTAGCTGCTCAATTACCCGCTCGTGAAATATATCACTTAAATTATATAATCTTTCGTTCATGTTTATTGTTTCAAAACATCACGTGTCAATGATTACGCTTGCACTAGTCACTTTAAATAGCCTATGACAATGTAAAACTATGTCATGTGATCAAGGCCCGAGGAAGGGCTGAAACGCGTCATGGCGACTTGCACCATTAAATATTTATGAGCACCAAACTTTGTGGTCCGTATCCGTTTTTACCAAAGATTGTGGCGGAGAGAAACGGGAAACTTGGATATATATATATATATATATATATATATATATATATATATATATTCACTGAAAAAACTGAGGGGCATATTATCAAGCCCTTTATCGCCGCGTTAGCGCCACTTTTCTGCCGCTAATGCAGCGATGTTTTTATCACACTATTAACAAGCTGCAGCTAACGGGCCTTAGCGTGAGTTTTTTGGCGATAGCGGGCGTTTCTTTATCTCTAAGCAAGTCAGCGATATATATGAAACAGTCGCAAACACAACTTCCCTCTATTATCAATGCCCGTGAAGCGATAAGAAAAGTCGCGCTTATCGCTGGAATTTACGCCTGAAAAAAACTTGCCTTAATCATCTTGTCAATGGGGGGTTGATTGTTAGGTTAAGTACACACTTGCCTATTAGCAAGCTTTTCATTAGCGCAGTTAATTTAGCGCTGGAATTCTCACACTATTGTTGGTTTTACTCACTATCGCTGGATTTCCTATCGCCTTTGCGATACGCGTTGATAATACAGCGCTATCACGGCGAGGAAATCCAGCGATGGCCGGCAATAAAAAAAACAGCGCTAAGCGCGCTTTGCGATAATTATCGCAGATCCTTGATAATATGCCCCTATAGGTTTCAGGCACGTTATAGTTAGAAATTAGCATTTAAACCTTAGAAATTCACTGAAAAAACCATAGGTTTCAGGGACGTTATATTCAGTTGGACATTTCACTCATACAAAACCATAGAAATTCCCCCGTTATAGTTAGTTCAGCAAACTATAACTCGCGCACCCGCAATGCACTGCTGATGATGTCACATATTACATCATTCATGACATGGTCAGTGACATCACTTATGACATCACTGATGACATCTCAAATGACATCACTGATGACATCATCCACGTGAAAATCTGATGCACCTCCTCACACTCTAATATAAACTTTGATACACCCACTGTAAAATACAGACTACCATTTTCGAAACCATCGACACACCAATACCAGTTACTACATACGCACTCACTGATTCCTAGGTATACACACACATCCACTCATTCACCCATACAATCACTCATACATGCAGTCACTCATCAATACAGCACTATCATAAGCACTCATACACCTATACAGACACTCACACACCACCACTCATCCAGAGTTACTCACACACCTAGTCAGTCATGCAAAGAATCAATCACACTTCCATTTACTGACCTATACACACACCACATCACTTATTCAAACAGAAACAAACGCATACTTACTCTCATACACTTACTGATACAAGTACACACTCATCCATACAGCCACTCTCACAATCACTGACTCTCACGTATAGTCATTTATATACTCCAACTCTCACATACACTGCCTTTTACATATGTAGTTACTTGGACATGTACCACTGAGACATCCATTCACTCACCAACACACCCATACACACACTCACCCACCCATACAGCTGTTTCCACATGTACTCTTGAACCCATACACACAGTGAATCAACCACTCGAACATCTATGCACAGAGTCACACACCTCTCACCCACCCACACACACACTCAGGCACCCATACAAATACTCAGGCAACCAATCGATAACCCATATAGACACTCATGTAGCTATTCACAAACCCATGCAGCAGCTTACACACCAACAGACAGACTGATACAGACATTCACACAATTTAGTCACTAACCCATGCATTCAGTAAGACACATGTAATCACTCACCTAAACAGTCAGTCACGCACCTACTAAATCCTCCATCCAGACACTTATACAACCAATCATTCTTCAAAACACCTTGGCATATATATAATACATATTTAAACTTTAAAGAAAAACACAGTCACTGGATGATGTCATCAGTGATGTCATCAGTGATGTCATTTGAGATGTCATCAGTGATGTCATCAGTGATGTCACTGACCATGTCATGAATGATGTAATATGTGACGTCATCAGCAGTGCATTGCAGGTGCGCGAGTTATAGTTAGCTGAACTAACTATAACGGGGAATTTCTATGGTTTTGTACGAGAGAAATGTCCAACTAACTATAACGTCCCTGAAACCTATGGTTTTTTCAGTGAATTTCTAAGGTTTTTTAAATGCTAATTTCTAACTATAACGTGCCTGAAACCTATGGTTTTTTCAGTGAATTTCAATGGTTTTTTAAATGCGAATTTCTAACTATAACGTCCCTGAAACCTATGGTTTTTTCAGTGAATTTCAAAGGTTTTTTAAATGCTAATTTCTAACTATAACATAGCAGTCGCGTTTGCAGAGTGGTGGAGAAAGGTGAGCGTGGTCTTCAAACACCTCTTAGCAATCCCATTGTGTGGGATTTACTGGAGGTAACAGGAGGAGTAGTTAGCCCCCAACGTCAACCTTGGGGGCCAACTACCCCTTTTATTACCAACAGTAAGTCCCACACAGCAGGATTGCTAACTTCTTATATCAGGCCCCGCCCCCTCCCTGCACCACTGTGCAAACGCGCCCCCTAGCATGTTGTAAGTTGGGGGATTAAGTCCCCTTGAATCCTGAGGGTCCCTGGGGGCCAACTAGCCCACCAGGTACCTCCAGTAAGCGCCACAGAGCTGCGTTGCAGAGAGGTGGTCCGAGGCCACGACCCTTTTTACACCTCTCTGCAACGCAACTCTGTGGCGCTTACTGGAGGTACCTGGTGGGCTAGTTGGCCCCCAGGGACCCTCAGGACTCAAGGGGGCTTAATCCCCCAACTTAAAACACGCTACAGGACGTGTTTGCACACATGTCACATCAGGCCCCGCCCCCTCCCTTCACCACTGTGCAAACGCGCTTCGCTTTTTAAAAATAATTTCGGCAGGATTCGCAACCCCAACACGATTTCCGCCGAAATTATTTTTTTAAAAATGTTTTTTTTGGCCCTGGGGTCCTTGTGGGACCCCTGAGCAGGCCTAGGGGGTCAGGGTGTTTCTACCCTGCCCCCTTTTATTGTTTTTTAACCTCTTTCTTCTGTTTTCTTGTGACTCGGTTCTACCGCGTCACAAGATGGCTGCCAACACTTCCTGGTTTGGAGTGTTGGCAACCAATTAGAATGAAGCTCGTGGTCGGGAGGGTTCACGAACCCTCCTTGGCCACAGATATCGAAACTTTTTCTTTCTTTAATTTCTCAGCAACTACTGAACGGATTTACACCATTTAACAAAAAGGGATCTTTCTGAACCAAGACCTACCTTTTTGCCAAATTTGGTGTAATTCCGTTCAGCAGTTTGGGCTGTAGCTTTGTCTAAAGTTTCCTATGGAAAATTACATGGGGAAAATGCGTTTTGGGACCCCCCTTTTTTCTCGGCCCCCGCTTGACGAATCACCCTGAAACTTTCAAGACAGGAGCTGACCGGAGCGCCCCACTAGTTTTGAAAATTTCGCGAAGCTTCGTCAAACGGCGCCAAAGTTATTGGGAAAACAAAACACGCTTTTCCTATGGAAACTAGGTCCTAATTATAACTACCTACTGGCGACCGCCAGTAGGTTATATATATATATATATATATATATATATATATATATATATATATATATATATATATATATATATATATATACATACATATATATATATGTATCACTGCTCCAAGGATCGTGGACGGGCCCACCTGTGGGGTCCATACAGGACTTGATTATGTGCCCCCCGCACTACACTTCCCAGAAGGCACAGTTTCATTCGAGCCTCCCATTGGGGGGGGGTGTCAGAAGTGGGTCAGCGGTTGCGCACTCCGTTCCATTAAAGCCTCTGAAGAGAATCATATGGTGATTCGAAACGCGTCAGGCAATACCACTATGGAGCGGCTCCTGAGGGTGGTTCCCCGTCCTTACCTACACATGAATCAAGCTGTTGCTCGAGTGCTACTTACAGGTGGACAACCTTGGAGCAGTGATTTTAACGCGCCAGTCCAGCCGCGGAGTGTGCACCACCCCGTAAGATTGGGGGCCACGAAAGTGGAACAGCAGCTGTATACAGGATCGTGGACGGGCCCACCTGTGGGGTCCATACAGGACTTGATTATGTACCCCCCGCACTACACTTCCCAGAAGGCACAGTTTCATTCGAGCCTCCCATTGGGGGGGGTGTCAGAAGTGGGTCAGTGGTTGCGCACTCCGTTCCATTAAAGCCTCTGAAGAGAATCATATGGTGATTCGAAACGCGTCAGGCAATACCACTATGGAGCGGCTCCTGCGGGCGGTTCCCCATCCTTACCTACACATGAATTAAGCTGTTGCTCGAGTGCTACTTACAGGTGGACAACCTTGGAGCAGTGATTTTAACGCAGCAGTCCAGCTGCGGAGTGTGCACCACCCCGTAAGATTGGGGGCCACGAAAGTGGAACAGCAGCTGTATACAGGATCGTGGACGGGCCCACCTGTGGGGTCCATACAGGACTTGATTATGTGCCCCCCGCACTACACTTCCCAGAAGGCACAATTTCATTCGAGCCTCCCATTGGGGGGGGGTGTCAGAAGTGGGTCTGCGGTTGCGCACTCCGTTCCATTAAAGCCTCTGAAGAGAATCATATGGTGATTCGAAACGCGTCAGGCAATACCACTATGGAGCGGCTCCTGCGGGCGGTTCCCCGTCCTTACCTACACATGAATCAAGCTGTTGCTCGAGTGCTACTTACAGGTGGACAACCTTGGAGCAGTGATATATATATATATATATATATATATATATATATATATATATATATATATATAAATGAATAAAAGCAACCGCTGACACATGTTTCGCTCTCGTTTTGTTTTGACTTATACTGGGGGCTCCCTTGTGTCTGGACAAAGATATACCTCTCTGAAGAGCTCTACTGAGAGTGAAACACGTGTCAGGGGTTGCTTTTATTCATTTCAGGTTGGCTTGGATGGTATTTTACCAATCCAAAGCTGTAATACTGTGCCTGGAGTGGTAAAGGCTTTGGCCATTTTACAGCTCGGCAGGGATAGCACTGTGCTAATCCTATACATAAAGACTTTGCTGTAAAAATGGCAAAGGACTTTGTCCCTTTCTATCTCGGCGTGGATAGCACTGCACTAATCCTATGCTTAAAGACTTTGATAAAAAAGCAGACACTTGAGGTGAGCAAATTTAGAGTGTTGCTGGTGTTGAGAGTGCTCTTACTGGAGCTGCTTTCCACCTAAACTTGAGAACTACCCAGAGTTCTCTGCTTCTGTTTTTGCATATATATATATATATATATACTATTATTCAAACATTATGAATAAAACCTTCATTAATCTCTACTATACAAGGACATAACTGATCAAAAAGCCACTCAAATGTAATCAACTAAATACTTCAAAAATTACAAATGTTAAAAATGTTACTTATTTATACTAATACACTACTGTCAGAAACAATGACAGAGACAGCAAAATTAATTACATTCTAGAAAGGAAAGCAATTGCTATGGGCCAGATTTAGATCTTGGCAGGACTGGTCCCAGTCTTCCCGTCCGCCCGCTTGATTTAGATGTTGGCTGGTCACTGGAGGGAAGACCATCTTAGTCCCATCGCCTCCGCAGAATCTTTCTCCTGCGTCGATGGCATCAGAGACAGAAGCTGCTGTCAGAGGGAGTCCCACCTAGATTACCACCGTCCAGATTATGATGTGCCTTTCCATTTAAGCAACTGTGGCAGGGAAACCTCCAAGCTCAAGTTGGCAGAATGGAAGAAAAATAGGTGAAAATTTAAATTTTTTCAGGGTCCCACCACTGATTCCCCCTTAGACGCCTTTGTCCAGGTCCATCCTGTGCTGCTGCTACTTGACCATGGTGCTCAGCCACCCCGTTGTTGCCAGGATCTGAGGTAGGCTTTTGTGGTGGGTGTGGGTGTACATTCAATAGTGTGTGTATGTTGTTGGTGTGCAATGCTATATGTAAAAATATGGGCAGTACACATTACCTATATATACATATAGACAGATTCACAACATATATGTGTATTGAGATGATAATAAGTAGTACTTACCTGTCTCTACACCACCATGGCCGCACTCCGTCAGGACTCTGACAATGGGAACAGCTAAATCAACTCGGCGCAAGTCCGCCAGCCTGACAGCGATGGAGTACTGTTAGCCAGCAGAGAGGATTGCCACTGCAGCAGGACACTGTGTATTTCCACAACATCTAAACATGGAGGGTGGACCGCCGTCAGCTTGATGGAGTACTTGGAACCGCTGGCGCGACAACAGTAATACTGCCAGTACCTTAATCAGGCCCTGGGTCACATGGTCTAAACCTACAAACCAGAAATTACATCCATGAAAATGTGAATTGGAAATGTAACAAAAATTATTCTAATGCATGCTAGGGGAGGGCCACTACAAAAGACGATGTTGTAAAATAATGTAAGGGAACATAATCACCCCCTAAATGTGACAGAAATAGAAGTGAGGAAGGTATTGCAGGATATAAGAGAGGTAAGCGCTAGTTGCCAGGAAAACACAACCAAAATCCTAAACCATATAGGGGCATATTTATGAGATCCCTGTGTCATATTTGCACCATGTAAAGTGGTACATGCATGACACTAGGCTCTCATTTCAATTTATGAAGCCACACAAAGCCACCCTACATGACTTTGAGTGACCTCATACTCCATGAGAAATGTGACGCATGCAAATCGCTGTCTCGCCTTACCCTGCTCCCAGTAGGCATTCTATGGGCTTTGCGGTCGGTTTTCCCATGTAACACCTATGGAATTTGACGCTGCCCCAGATTTACAAAATTATGTAAACCTGGGGAAGCACCAAAATCGTATGCCTCCCGAAGTGAGGTGTAACGAAGAGAAAGCTGTTTATTTCTTCTCGTTTTTGTCCACTTTCCATGTGTGCTGCATTCTGCAACATACACAGAAAGAGGAAAATGCCGCTTAGGATTGTTTTTGTGCAGGAAGGTGTTCCTTCCTGCAAAAAAACAATCGTGCATGTAATGGAGGTACCCTTGCACTAGTGCCTACATTGGTGCTAGGCTTCTGCAACCGGGTCAGCGCAGGGAGAAATGACAGGAATGCACCATATTTCTCAAATACGGTGCATTCCTGCCCTTTCACTTTGGCATGGGGCAGCCCTACCCTATGGCAAAATCCCCAAAATAAGCTCCTCACACCCCTAAGTCCCAGTACACATCACAGGCCAACTACCACCTATATCCACTTTAAAATGTTTAATTGCATGAATCAAAAAAGCCAGCAGCAATACTCCTTCCCCTCGAAAATACCAAGACAAAGAAATACATGAACATATCACCATCAACATTATATATTTTTATTTGGTTTAAAAGACATTAAAAACCATAAAAGAACAATGTCATATATGCATAAAAACAAAGATAAAATTATCCAAAGGACGAACCAAATTTAAACTGCATTACATCACAAATAAGATTGCCATATCTATCACATATGCATGATGACAGAATAAAATGATCTAAAACTGAATACATATAAACTGCATTACATCACATATAAATACATAGACTGGTGCTACTTCCCATTTCCAAATGTGCCAAGCCATTCTTTTCATGTATAGCATAGGTGAAAAACCTAGCGACAGCATTACATACAATAACATCATTTAAATCCAACAAAAACTTAAATGCCTCTTGGGAGTCGAAAAACTTCTCTTGTAAAAACAGTGGTTTAAAAAGTTGTTTCCTATAAGCAATATATAATTTGCAGAAAAGTGCTAAGTGCAATGTCGACTGAGTGGATCTCTTGTCAGAGGGGCATAACAAGATATTTGAACCACAAACAGCTCTTTTTCAGGAATGCAACCAAGTGATGACCTATACGCCAAAGTGAAATTGAGTTAAGATATATCTATTGTGCGCATTAGAGACCAAACTCAGATAAGGTTGTGCCCCTAAGTACTAGTAAGTTGACAAGTAGCTCACTAAGGTAGTTTTACTTTGGTCTCTCAAATGCCTTTCGTGTGTACTCAGGCCATTGGAGTAATCTTTTTAGTTCTCTTTTCGAGAACCATACTATGTTTCCCGGGGTCTTCCAAAGGTTCCTGTCTGAATTATCGAGACCCTTTACAGTATCTCTAACATGTGCTATCCAAGGGATTTTGAGCGCATGATCCAGCACCAAGCAGTCTCTAAGAATTAACAAATCCTCAATATAAAAAAATAATATTTAATGAGGGACCCCTCCCTTGATATGGCAACTTAAACAATGATAAACAAATGCTAAAGATGTCTACAGCAGATAATTTACTAAAACTAATCCATTGTCAAACCTAGATGATGGATGGGATCTTCAAAATGTGTCTCAAACCATTCACTCAGATATACAACATGTATGCTCAATATCAAATCACAAATACCCCTTTTATATATGCCCTGCTACCAAATAAACAAAGTAGTATTTATTCCAACCACTTAAACCACATTAAACATAAAACAAATAAATACTACCCACACAGCCGTACCCGGCTGTTACTACTGTTTCAACCAAAGCATACGGAGACACCTCAAGCAATCTGCTGTAGAATATGCTACAGTCAATTTACCTTTGTAATAAAAAAAAAAGCACAAACTTATGTCCCTGTCACAGAGGTAGCTAACCACTACAATTTATCAATGGAAAGACCTTTCTACCAACAAAGTGAAGACAGACTAAGGCCCCTAATGGATCATTCCAAAGACACTTGGGTTGGCAGATGCCAACCCAAATTCCAAATACTACTGTGGAATGTCTATCGTAGCACCTTAGCACAGGAAGTAAAAAAAAACAGAGCAGTAGAAGGATGGCACAATCCCTTCCAATCCACACTAGGTAGAACCCAACCGGCACTTTATAAATGTACAGCATTGCAAAAAGAGAAAAGCTACCAACACCTATGAATGGAGCAATCTGTAACCCAAACTCCACCTAAACTAACCAAACAAACCAAAATAATGTACTGCGATTTAAAATAAAACTCTTCATAAACAACAAAGGAGTGGATTTTTTAGGCATAATAGAAAAAAGTATATTATAAAATAAAAAGTAACCTACAAAAGTCCCCAAAAAGATGATTACAAAATGTTAACCAACAGGAGAAATATATTTTGCTATAAATAATAAGCATAATATTTTATTACATCAGTCAAAACATTAAATAAAACACCAATCTTAAATAAGACTGATATAATAAAATAATATATAAATAATTTACATGAGAAATCTAAACCTCACCAACCAAAAAGCTCAAAGAACAAACTAAATGCATCACATAAAATAAATACAACACATAAACTACACATTTCTAAATAACAATCACATTGTAATTACAAAAACAATAAAATATAACATTTTGCTCCCAAAACAAATAAAAGAAATATTACTTACTGCTCTGTAGCTGCAGATCCTCCTCAATATCCATGTAGTCAAAAATAATAACTCACCAAAAAAGGGAAAAATACAATGCAAAAAGTCAAAACAATGCAAAAATAAATCCATCCGATAAACATCCCTCAAAGCATTCCAAAGTATCTGGCAACTACAAAAATCCTGCATTTGGAAAAAAGAAAGACTCCCAGAAACCCGAAAAAAATGAAATCACAGTTAAAAATACAGGTTTATTAAAAACCAAAAGAGATTTCCTTAAAAGAAAAAGGTAAAACCCAATGCCCATAGGACATGTTTGTAGAAAAAAATGCAAAGTAAAACAGAAGATCCATCCCCCAAAAATACATATACATTTCTCTTGATCATCATAAAATAAGTAACATAACACAAGATAAAATAATACAATGATATATTACAAAATTCAATACTATACACAAATGAAAAACACTACTATTAAAACAACCAATTCACAAACAACACTATAAGTAACCTCTAGACCTCAAACCTAGATTCATCTGCCTTCAAACCTAAAAAAAAACTTTAAAAGGGATCTACCAGTTACAACGGACAACAGCACCTTACCTTCACCTGCATGCTGGAAAACAGACTACAAATAGACTACAAAGTAGAAGGTAGTGGTAAAAAAAAGCCAGCTAAACTAAACAAAAGACTATCTTCCCATAGAAATAAATGGGAAATAATTTTAAAAAGTTGAATAAATGTATTAAAAAAGTAGAAAATTCTTAAACATGTTAAAAAATGTTGTAAAAACTGTTAAAAATGTGTGAAGTATAAATTGAGTAATAGTATAAAAATATACAAATATTTCATATATACTGGAAAAACACGTTAAGTGATGTTGAAAATATGCTTATGAAACAATTTTAAAAAAGTTTTACAAAGTTGAACAACAGAAAAAATTGGAAAATGTACAACATGCAAGGCTATTTAAATATGATTTACTTTTTTTATTTAATGATAAAAATATATTAAAAATTGTTTCATTTATCTACATGTAAAGGTTTCTCTGTGAAAAAATGTAATTAATAATATTATTTATTACAGATGGACAACTAACTACTTTTTAGTTATATTTCTAAAGGCCAACAATATTATTTAAATAACAAAAACCATTTCTATAAGATACAAATACAATTTAAACAAAGGATTTCACACTAAAATAATTACATTATTTACTTGCACTCCTATATAAACAAATTCGAAGAAAGTGTTAGACATTAAAGGAGTGCCCTTTACTATTCCTAATACAATCTAAGGGCCTTTTTATAACTTTGGCGGTGTGGGAGTGGGGCCGCCACGCTGCCACCCGCTCCCACACTGCCAAAGCCAAAACAGACTGGCCGTCGGATTATGACTTTTAAGTTGCTGGTGGGCAGTCCTTTGGTGTTGCCACGGCAGTGCCTTTGAAATAGGCACTGCAATGGGAACGTCTAAGCATGTTCCTGCACGGACCAAAATGCACAATGTTGTGCATTTCATTCCATGCAAAAACATGGGGGTGCATGCAGACAGGGGCATGCCATTTGCCCCCTGCATGCAACCCATGGTGCAGCGGCACAAAGGGGTCCTGTAGGGCCCCCTTTGTTTCCTCACTGCCACACTTTTCATGGTGGTTGCACCGCCTTGAAAAGTGTGGCATGAGGAAACTCCTAATATGCTTGGCGGTGCAGCAATGGTACCACCAGCATATTGGGGACCTCAGACTGCTGTGCCACTCCCAGGGATCGTGGATCCCAGGATTGTGGATCCCTGGCAGCAGCAGCGGTCCAACCACCACAGTCCTAATGCGGCAGGTGGACCGCCAAACTCGTTATAAGGCCCTAAACCAATTAGGAGAAGGTGTTGGACACTAAACTGGTCACATTTACTGTTTCCACTCCAATGTTAAACAATTTGCGAAAGGTGCTGGACACTAAGGGCCTGATTATGAGTTTGGCACTGAGCACGGGACTGCCCCGCTGCTGCACCGCCAAACCCGTGTGCGAACAGACCAACAGATTACAAGTTTTCATGTGTCTGGCGGGAGGTTCTTTGTCGTTCCCAGGGCGGTGCCTATAAAATAGGCACCACAACGGGAATGTCAAAGTCAGTACCTGTATGGCATGGACTGCAGCAGTCCATGCCGTGCAGGTACTGGGGTGCATGAACATAGAGGGACAAACCATGTGCCATCCGGCATGCACCCTATGGCCCTGAGGCAACCGAGGGCCCTGTAGGGCCCCCTTTGTTTCCTCTCCGCCATGGTTTTCATGGAGGAGGAACCGCCATGAAAACCATGGCGGAGAGAAAACTTGTAATATGCTTGGCAGACCGTGGTGGTCCCGCCATGCATATTGCGGGTGCAATACTGCTGCTCCACAGACAGGGATCTTTGTTGTCTGATCCCCCACTCCAACCTATATGAATTTGGGGGAGGTGCTAGACACTAAAGGGGTGACATTTACTATTCCCACTCCAATCTAAACCAATTTGGGAAGGTTTTGGAAACTAAAGGGGTAAAATTTACTATTCTCACTCCAGTCCATTCCAATTTAGGAAAGGTTCTATGCACTAAAAGGGTGACATTTACTATTCCCACTCTAATCTATACCACTTTGGGGAATGTGTAGGACACTGATGGGGTTCAATTTACTATTCCCACTCCAATCTATACCAATTTGGGAAGATGCTGGACACTAAAGACTTGATTAAGAGTCTGGCGGTCAACGGGATGCCAGACTCGCTGGGGCACAGCGGTGGCAGTCTCCCAACCGCCCTATTATGTTTTGGGAGATCGGATCTCCACAGCCTGCTGCAGCTGCCAGGGAACCACTATGCCCTGGTGGTGTTGCGGCAGTCAGGAGGCAGTAATATGCTTAGCAGGACTGCAGTGGTCCCTCAAGCATATTACAAGTTTCATCTCCGTCACGGTTTTCATGGCGGTTCCACTGCCATGAAAACCGTGGTGGAGAGGAATCAAAGGGGGCCCTACATGTGCCTCCCCTGTGTGCATGCACACCAGTTCCTGCACGGCATGGACTTTACAGTCCATGCCATGCAGGAACTGTTTTTGGCATTCCCATTGCGGTGCCCATTTTCAGGGCACCACCGTGGGTACATCAAAAACAAAGCCCTCCAGACACGAGGAAACTCCTAATCTGACGGGCGGTCTGACAATGGCTTTGGCAGTGCGGTGGCAGGTCGGGCCCGGCTCAGCACCGCCAAGAAGTCGGAATCACACCCTAAGAGGGTGAAATTGAGTATTCCCACTCTAATCTATACCAATATGGGGAAGGTGTTGGACACTATAAGGATGACATTTACTATTCCTACTCCAATTTAAACCTATTTGGAGAAGGTGTTGGGCACTAAAGGGGTGACATTTATCATCTCCACTCCAATTTATACCAATTTGGGGATGGTGTTGGACACTAAAAAGGTGACATTTACTAATCCCACTCCAATCTAAATCAACTTGGGGAAGGTGTTGGACACTAAAGCAGTGACATTTACTCTTCCGGCTCCTATGTAGGCCAATTTGGGGAAGTGTTGGACACTAAGGGGCCGATTCCGATCTCGGCCGGTAGGGCTCCGAATCGGATTCGGCTTTACCGGATCCGATTCGGAGCCCTGTTTCCCGACCGATTCGTACGTGCGTCCGGGCGAGCGAGTACGATGCGAAAACTCCGACCGACTCATTCGCGAGACCCAACCGCACCGACCGACTCGTACGCGAAAGCCGACCACACCGACCGACCTGCTCGGACACGCCTCGCACCGCGCAATGGAGACGTTCCCCGGCTGGGCAAGTACGATGCGCGCCGCGAGCAGTCCGACCGACTCGCGCCGTCCGGCTCGAAGGAGCTGTTGGAGCCATACTTTGGGGGTCCGTGTCGGATCCCCGTGTACGCGTAGCCGCGTGAGTCGCACACTGGGGGGACCCATGGGTCCCCCCTACCTGTGCGTGTACGGTGCGAGTCGCTTCGCCGCGTAAACGCTGTAGGGGGCGCCCTTGTTCGCCTCGCACCCATTAAGTCAATGGGAGCCCGCGTACGCGTTGTACGACAGGCTCCCATTGACTTCAATGGGAGTCCGACCGAATCGAGTCCGATCGCATACGTGCGCATCGTACTCGTTCGGTCGGGCTGCTAGGGTCCGATTCGGTCGGAAATCTCTCCGAGTCCGGCTCGGTCGGAGAGATTTTCGGCCCGAATCGGAATCGGCCCCTAAATGGGTGAAATTCACAATTTCCACTACAATCTAAAACATTTTATGCAAGGTGCTATTCACTAAAAATGTTATACACACAATCAGTACTCCATAATTTTTTATTTATAAAATAACCTACTATTTACTTTACAAAACACACACTAACCAAAACTGCAAACCTATATAGTCATAATTAAACATTAACATATAAAATAATCCTTGTATCACTATCAATAATTATTATGTTTAGAAATATGTACTACCATTTCTAAATTTTAAACCATAAAATTAAAAATTAAATCATAGCTCCTAATTAAAAATTATAAAATTAAAAAACAATATAAAACCAATGTTTAAAATGTTCTTTTCTTAAACAAATGAAAATGAATACATTTTAGAAAATATATTCCCAAAAACAAAACATATTCCAATATTAAACATTAAAAATGTGATTATTTAATTTTTGCTACCAAATGTTTCAATTAATATACCAATAACATATAAATATACAACAAAACATAAATTTCTAAGTGATATATACATATTATATTTGCAAAATTTACTTACATTTCAAGAAAGTTTCAAATAAATATGAACAATTAACTTTTATACAAAATAATTCTACATCTACATTGACATTATCATTTTCAACATTAAAAAGGCCTTAATTTTATGTGTGCTTACTCTTTCTAACAAAAATCATACAATTAAATGTTTGTATTTACAAAATGTTAAAAATATTTTACTTTATTCAATTTACTTGTTATATATTTTTAGTTTTTAATTTTTCCATCATATACATATGTATTTTAATGTTTAAAATAAAATAATAATCTTTGAAATGTAATATGATTATATTCTAATTAGTTATAAATAATTATTTATAAAAATATTAATGTAACAAAATAAATATAAAGTTTTACAATAACAATTTTCATATCATTAAAATAATTAACATTAAATCTACATTAACATATCAACTTTTTCAAAATCTTCCCACTCGTATCCCCTAAAACAACTGCCACATTTTCAACAACATCGTGTAACAGAAATATGATGTCAAAAATATGGTTTGCAAAAATGTCAGATCCCTATACTTATAATGGTAAGTACAAAAATATCGAAAATAAAATGTTGTTTGACACTAATATTGTTAAACAACATCCAAAAATATCATTTTTAATATATATATAGTTTAAAATAGTAAATCTTAAATATTTTAATATATAACATTAATATAATGTAAATTAAATAGATGTCAATAATATTTATTACTATATATGATTAAATACTTATATATATGTGTGTGTTTGTTTATAAATACATATATGTAATGTAACACTCTTATAATAATATATATTTTACACTATATAACATTTGCTTGGTTATTTATTATTTCTATAAAAAGCATATATATATATATATACACACATACATACATATACACATATATAAATACTATATATATATATATATATATATATATATATATATATATATAATAAAAAATATTAATAAATCAATTGCAAATCATCAAACAATACCAAATCAATCAAATATAAAGAATGTAAAATACCAAAAAAGACATTTATTAAACTATTTTACAAATTAACAACAGTATATATAAACAAATATTATATTACTAAGAAATAAACAAGTAGTAATGATGGATATATTTAAAAAATAGTAGGAACAGTATTGGAGTCTGGGAATAATAGATATACTATTTCCACTCCAGTTTATACAACAGTAGGGAAAGTATAGTCTTTTGGAAGGGTTACATTTACTATTCCCACTCCAAACAGGTCAAATGTAGGGAAAGTATTGAACTTAGAAGGGGCAAGATGTAATATTCCACCTCCAGCCTATGCTTACTAATCTACCGCCAGTCTGTGCAATAGTAGAGGGAGTGGTAAGATTTCCTATTCCCACTCCAGTACGGGCAACAGTAGAGAAAGCGTTAGACTTCGGATGGATTAAAGTTACCATTCCTACTCCAGTGTGTGCAACAGTAGGGAAAGTGTTGGACTTTGGAGGGGTAAGATTTACTATTTCCACTCCAGTCTGTGCAGCAGTAGGGAAAGTGTTGGACTTCAGAAGAATTACATTTATTATTCCCATTCCAGTCTGTGCAACAGTAGTGAAAGCATTGGACTTCAGAGGGGTAAATTTACTATTTCCACTCCAGTCTGTGCAACAGTAAGGAAAGCGTTGGATCTCAGGGGGCCAGGATTTACTATTCCCACTCCAGTCTATGTAACAGTTGGGAATTTCCGAGATCCGAGGGGTAAGATTTAATATTACCACTTCAGTCTTTGCAACAGTAGGGGAAGTGTTGGTCTTCAAAGTGGAAAGATTTACTATTCCACCTCCAGTCTGTGCAACAGTAGGGAAAGCGTTAGACTTCAGAGGAATTACATTTATAATTACCATTCCAGTCTGAGCAACAGTAGAGAAAGCATTAGACTTTGGATTGGTTAAATTTACCATTCCCACTCCAGTCTGTGCAACAGTAGGGAAAGTGTTGGACTTCAGAGGGGCAAGATTTACTATTCGTATTCCAGTCTGTGCAACAGTAGTGAAAGCGTTGGACTTCAGAGGGGTTAAATTTACTAGTTCCTTTCCAGTCTGTGCAACAGTAAGAAAAGCGTTGGACCTTGAGATGCTAAGATTTAATATTCCCACTTCAGTCTGTGCAACAGTAGGGAAAGTGTTGAACTTCAAAGGGGCAAGATTTATTATTCTTACTCCAGTCTGTGCAACAGTAGGGAAAGCATTGGACTTCAGAGGAATTACATTTATTATTCCCATTCCAGTCTGCGCAACAGTAATGAAAGCATTGGACTTTGGAGAAGTTAAATTTACTATTTCCACTCCAGTCTGTGCAACAGTAAGGAAATCGTTGGACCTCGGGGGTTAGATTTTCTATTCCCACTCCAGTCTATGCAACAGTAGGTAAAGTGTTGGAGTTTGGAGGGGTAAGATGTACTATTCCCACTCCAGTCTAAGCAACAGTAGGGAAAGTACTTCACTTCAAACACATTACATATTTGAATAACTCTATTAATTTAGAACAGCTATAAAATTCTTAATAAGAACATTATTAACAACAATCTATATATGTATATGAATTAAAAAACAATTGAACAAATTACAGTATTGTTAAACAATTTATTAATTATCAATTAAATAATGTCATATACTTATTACGTAATTAACTTCCCACACTATACCCCTACAAACCTACCGGCGCACACTTAAAATATAACTCAAATAAATAAGTATACCACAATTTACATGATTGATAATCAATTAGCTAATTAATTAACAATTAATAATGATTTGTGAATTAATTATTACTTAATTAATGTCCCACCTTAAACCCCGACACACCTAGCAACCCACAACTAAAATATAACTAAAATAAATCAGTATTAGTATAACATTATTTACATAATTATCAATAAAAAATTAGTTATAAACAATAAATTACTTTAATTCCCACCCTATATCCCTACAAACCCAACAGCCCACACCTAAAATATTATTGAAAATATAATTATTACACAATTTACATAATGGATATTCAATATAATTATTAATAATAAATGAATAGTTAATTGTTAATTAATTATTACTTAATTAACTTCCCACTTTATACCCCTACAAACCCAGAAGCACACACCTAAAATGTAACTACAAAATAACGTTTTTACACAATTTCCATGATTAATAATCAATCAAATTATTAATAATAAATTAAAAGTTAATCGTTAATTAGTTCTTACTTAATTAAATTCCTACCCTATACCTCTACAAACCTAGTAACCTGCTACAACACTATAAATTAGTAGTAGCAATTAAATAAAAAAATTACTCAAAATTACAAACTATGTTTAAACTTATTATTAACAGTTATACAAACAAAATGAACGCATAAATGAATATATAAACTAAAACAGATTAAGATCATTAAAAAATTATATTTGTTACAAATATAATATTGGAAGCTATATGAACAACAATAATATAACTTATCTGAAAAATACAATATTTCTGCATCACAATATTTTTGTATCACAATATTTTTTGACCGATATTACCGGGTATTGATATTTGCAACTCGATTTTATGTCCAAATACCTAAAACCCCAATATCCTGCCTCTAAACAAATTATTGATTCATTATTTTTAGAGATTAATACAACAAAAAAGACACATTTGAACAATCTCATATGAATAATCTTACTAAAAACACAAATAAATAAATTACATACAAAATAGCACTTACAAATGATATGAAATACAAAACAAAATTCTACATCGATATTTTTACAGCAATATTAAAAACAGCTGTTAAAAATGATATTCTTACTTTCAGTATTTCTGTCAATGATATTTCTGACATCCCGATATTCTTGTCACAATATTTTTGTATTACGATATTTTGTAAATTGAATATTTTGTCCAAACACCCAAACAACTATGAGAAAAGGTCTGCTAGATGTTTTTGCATGATGTTTGTGAAGTTGAGAGTCTCCGATGATGGTTCTGCTAGGGTATCTGCTGTCAACATGTGAGATAAGGGGCATACTCCTTTGCCTCCCCAGCTTTCCTCTGTGACAGTCTTTGTAGTAAACAGGCAAAATGCTGCCACTCACGCTTCCTGGCACTCCAAAATGCTGTTGTTTGGCTGATCCAAAAAGTGGATGACAGTTGCACCAAAGCTAATGGATGAAAGCAGCTCACCCATTGCCCCACTCTATGTATGCTTATTGTGGGATGGCCCAGAATGTGGAATGACACTTCAACAAAGCAACGACTGAAGGAGACTGAATCAAGGCCCCAATACTTGTTATCATTTTTATATATGTATTATTGCTTTGATACTATGAGTCTGGCCCAAGCTAAAGCTGTCTTTAGGCCAGACCAAAAATAGCAAAGAGAGAACCTCTCAAACTGTTGCAGCAGCAGGAGTTATGCATTTTTTCTTAGTCCTTTGCCATTGTATTTCAGCAGTGTAATAAAAGCTCTTTGATTTTCTGTCATTTGGCAGCAGCAGACATCCTGAATGTATAACCAAGTCCACCGTGTACTTATCAAGATGCTGCGTGTTTGTAAACATTTCTTGCAGACAGAATGAACAAAATCAATAGACTCAACATCATCAACTTATTTAAAGCGCTGGAGATATTTCAATCATTAAAGAGCAAAGGACATCAGCACGAGGAGTCTCTGTCCCCGCCTGCATCACTCCTTCTGCGGATGTTTGCCTATTTTCTTTTTTTATTTCAATCAGGTCCAAGGTCAGATGTCCTGGAGTCAATTTGTCTATGAAGCTAATGTTTTAAGGGTTTGTGGCCACCCCACCTCAACAACTCCAATTAAAAAAGAAAATAAACTTAAATGCCAAATATATTTCCAGGGACTCTATCAGCAATTGGTTACATGATGAGGTTATTACACAGACCTGTGGAGAGTCACACAAGCATTACTAATAATTTGGCCTTTGTGTACAGAGAAGGTGTTTACAATCTTGACTAATACACAAAACCTATTTTTATTTACCACACATTGGGAATGTTGCTGCTGCTTAAAATTGAACCTAGTGTGTGTAGTTGTGTGTGCATGCTCTGTAGCAATTAGACTTGGGAGTAGAGTGTTGGGAAACCTGGCACTGTTCCTGCTGTACCAATGTTGTGTATTACTGCACATAGCTAACCTTCTTTTGACTATAAAGAACCCAAAACAATTGCATTGTTATAGAGAGCACAACGAGGGGGGTACAAGATGCAATGGGAAGGGGAAAGCAGTGTGCAAACCAGTGGGGAGTGTAGATTGCGGAGTGCAAGATCATGACAAGCTAGAAAAGGTGCAAGGAGGAGAGGAACAAAGGTCCAAAGAGATGTGGATGGTGCAAAGGAAAGGACTGAATGCAGTGCTTCCATAAGGCAAGGTAAGGCAACAGCTTAAGTTGCCACCTAGTGCTGCCACAAAATTGTGGTGTGCACAAATGTACGGGGAGCGCTCCAGCCGATACATTTCTGTCGATGGGGAAAGTGCAGAGTGCCGGGGGGAAATCAGGGTGCAGGAAGGAGTCAATATTATTTTCTAATTATCCTCAGATTTGCTCTCCCTTTTAAATGTATTTTTTTGAAAAATCAAAATGGATGCCAAAAAAGGTCCTGGAAATAAAAACTGAAACATTCACCTACAATACTGACTAAATAATTAGTGACGTTTTTTAAAAGATGTGAAACATTAGATGCCTGCTGCAAAGCAAATAGGCGTGAAAATGAGAGCGAAGCAGCAATGTGAATTGTGATTCATCTTCCTGGAATAATCTAATGTGAATACTGGAGGTGGGGGTAGGTCCATCAGTTATCTTCAGAGCAGGAGTGGAGAAGGGTAAATATATGCTTGTTTTGTTTTGAATATCAATAACAAAATTTATCGGATTTACTATCAACCAGTGTCTTTTCATTTCAGTGGAACATTACAAATGTTTCGGACAAGTACAGTGTTATGTCTTCATGAACATAGGAATCCCCTAGTGATGAAAATGATGAATATGTATTCTTCTGGATAGGAAATAAGAAAACTGATTGAGACTGGAACACTCAACAAGAGAGGCCAAGCAACATTCCAACATTAAAGAAACATGACGCTAATAGAGAACCTAAAGTAAAGAAAATAACATACACTTACAACAAACTATAGCACCGACAAACTCGCGTGAGGAGCACCTGCCATATTATTACTTTCATTGGCGGGCATTTCCTTTGCCGTTCCCACAGCTGTGCCTATAAAAGGAAGTTGCAGCACGGCATGGACTGAAAAGTACATGCTGTGCTGGAACTTCTGTGCATGCACACAGGGGGACACATGTTGTGCCCACCTGTGTGCATCCACAAGGCGTGAGGCACAAGGGGAAAAGACCTCCATGAAATCAGTGGTGGTGATGAAAGTTGTAATATGCTTGGCGGGACTGCTGCAGTCCCGCCAAGCATATAGATACCTCTGGACCACCATGCCTCCGCCAGGGAATGGCGTGGCGGAGTCGGCGGTCCCAGGGCGGCACGACCACTAGGGTTGTAATGTGGCTATCGCAAGACTGCCACTGCCGCTCCACCACGAGTCCCACCAGACTTCTAATTGGGCCATAAAGGTGAGACATTTACTATTCCTACTCGAATCTAAACCAACTTGGGAAAGTGCTGGACACTAAAGATGTGACATTTACTATTCCCACTCCAATCTAAACCAACTTGAGGAAAGTGTTGCCCACTAAGGGGGTGACATTTACTATTCCCACTCTAATCTAAACCAACTTCAGGAAGGTATTGGACACTAAATCTTTGGACACGGTGATCTTTAAAAAAAAGTTAAAAACCCTTCTCTTCTAGCTGATGCTCTGACCTATGTTTCTTTTTTCAAGTACGCGCCGGGACACTCTGCCGAGTATCTGTGCGCGTTATAAATATATATAACATAACATAACATAAAGGAGTGAAAAGTACTATTCCAGCTTTAACCTTAATAAACTTATGGAAGGTGTTGGACACTAAAGGGGTAACATTTACTGTTCCCACGCCAATCTATACTAATTTGAGGAAAAGCATTGGACACTAAAAACTTCAAATATTATAAATCCAGTTCAGATAAAACAGTTTACCTAAAATATTATAAAATAAAATTATAAAATACAAAATTAATACTCCACATTCTAACATTTCAGTAAATTTCAAAATGACCGAAAATATGTTATTAAAATACACTAATTTTACTTACTAATCTTTATGTAAAAATTTGTACTTAAAAATTAAATATTTATATTATAAATTTTAATGGAAACTCAATATTTTTATAAATATTTCCTACGATTTAAACGCTTTAAAAAAGACAATTACAAATATTTCAAATAACAAAATTATCAATTAAAAATTCATAAAAAATTCTTACATTTTTGCATTTTAAAATGTTTTTGAAAATAAATTGTTTACATTTTCACAATAGTCATTACATTTTTAATTACTTTTACAATTATAACAAATTCAGAAAAATAATAAACATCCAAACAAAACTATATATTGGGGCCAATTACGATGGCTCCGACCGACAGTCGGATTCTCCTAGACCGTGGGGCCGATTCCGATTCCGGCCGGAAATCTCTCCGACCGAGCCGGACCCGGAGAGAATTCCGACCGAATCGGACCCTAGCAGTCCGACCGGACGAGTACGATGCATTTGCATGCTATCGGACTCGATTCGGTCGGACTCCCATTGAAGTCAATGGGAGCCGGTCGTACAACGCGTACGCGGGCTCCCATTGACTCAAAGGGTGCGAGGAGAACAAGGGCGCCCCCTACAGCGGGTATGCGTCCATGCGCATCGCGGCATACATGCACAGGTAGGGGGGACCCATGGGTCCCCCCTGTGTGCGACTCGTGCGCCTACGCGTACAGGGGGGTCCGACGCGGACCCCCAAAGTCCGGCTCCGACAGCTTTTTCGAGCCGGACGGCGCGAGTCGGTCGGACTGCTCGCGGCGCGCATCGTACTTACCCGGCCGGGAAACGTCTCCATAGCGCGGTGCGAGTCGTGTCCGTGCGATTCGGTCGGAGCGTGTTGAAGCCGCGTACGAGTCGGTCGGCGATTTCACGGGAGCTTGCATCGTACTCGCTCGGCCGGACCCGCGTACGATTCAGTTGGGAAACAGGGCTCCGAATCGGATCCGGTAAATCCGAATCCGATTCGGAGCACTACCGGCCGAGATCGGAATCGGCCCCCGTGTCGGAACCTTTCTGACCGATTCGGTCGGTTTACATCCCGACCGACCGATTACGATGTTCGCGGTCGAAAGGCGAACCGTGCGGTCATTCCGAATCGTTCCCACTGGCTCTCGGAGTATCCGTGTCAGTCGGAACCGCATTGTACAGCCCTAAGGACAGTGTTTCCGACCTCGAGATTACGATATCAATTTCCAACAGCTTTTCCGAGTCGGCCTGTCTGCCCAGAAAGGCTGTCGGAAAGTGACTTTGGGGTCCCTTGGCAGGGCCCTCTTTATCCTGAGGCCTCCAGTTGGTGGCTGAGGGGGTACCTAAGGGACCCCCCTGTAAAACCATGCACTGTGTGACAGGCACCATGGGGTGCCTGCAACAGGGTGCAGGGTTTTCCGCACACACCCCATTTCCCCATAGGAGCCTGTGTAAGGGCCGGTTGTCAGGCAGAACACGAGCTCCCATAGGAAACAATGGGAATCCGACTGAACAATGTTCGGTCGCATCGTAATTGGTCGGGCAGAACAGCCAACCGCGAGTTGGTCACTCCCGATTCCGAGACGGTGTTGGGCAGAACGTTTCCGACCTACATTGTAATCGTCCCCATAGTATTTAACACACTTTCTTTTAAATGTATTTATATTTTCATAACATTTAGATTAAACATCAGATAAAATAAATTCCATTCAAAAATATATTATTTAATATAAAATGTGAAAGTCTTAAAACAATTGGGGGTTTGTGGCTTGGCCGAGCAGCAAGATGGCTGCCTTCTGAAGGGGCTCTGCCGGCCGGGCACATTATCCCGCACCATCCTTTGTATAACGGAGAGCCAGCGCCTCCTGCCCTACAGCGTTCGAATGGGCACAAGACGAGGAACACACCCATACCTCTATTGGGCTACACGGTGAAGTGGAAAGGCGACTACGTGCACCCCGCAGTGGAGTGCCCTCGAGGCCGGGACGAGCTGGAGCGGCGACCTCCGTTGTGCGGCCTTCCTTCCCTGAGTGGCTCCGATGGACTGCTGTGTAGATTGCTGCGGCCACCCCTGAGCTGCGGTCCCTCCATCTCTCGCCCCGGGATGCAGGGAGAGAGCACCGGGCGGATCGGTGTGGCTGCGCAGTACACAGGGGTGCGCCGCCGACCTGCGCCAAAGCCCGGAGTGTATCGCGGCCTAAGGGGGGCTGACGAGGTCCATACCCGCGGTGGATATTGGCGAGTGACTGCGGTGCACCAGGTGGGAGGTTATTCACGGCGGTCACCCTGCTCGCTATGGGGAGTGGGGAGCTGTTGTGAGGCACGCGACCCAAGCTGCTACGAGCCGTGAAGAGAACTGCGGAGGAGCCGGAGACTGCTGCTACTGCGCCTCGTGGATACGAGGGCCACCTTCACCGTGCAAGCTGATCCTGCGACACCCAGATGCCTGGCCCTTCGGTCATGTGAGTAGGCCTGTAGGCCCTGATTCCAATCTCTGGGTGCTGGGTTGCGGGGGCTCTGTCACCTGTGGCGGTCGCCGTTAGGTGATCACAGGGTGCTACAGGCTGCGCGCTTGCCCAGGGCCGGGTGGGGGCTGATAGGGCCCTGGAACACAGTGCTGTGAGGAACTGAGCAGGTGCGGTGGGGGTGCCGGTTTGGGGCGGGGTGTGGTGCCCTAGGTGGTGCTGTTTTCCCATCGCCTCTGGGGTTGCTGCGCCCCGTTCTCCCCCTCACTGGCATTACTCTTGTAGCCCCGTCTTGGCCCCTTGAGTGCTGTTTGTCCAGGCAATAGGCCCAGTACTCAGCTGACACGGCGTGTGCTTTGCCGCCTGCTCCTGCGGACCCAGCCATCAGCACCAGTGGTTCCACAGTGCCTTGGTGTGTACCATTTCAACCGGCCTAACAGTTGCACGCTTTTTCGTCATGGGGAAAAATGACCCCAAACAGTCCAAACTGCCCTTCGAGAATAAGCGCACAACCCGCGCTGGGGAAGCAGGCTCTGAGCCTGATGGTGAACCTTCCCAAGTCGGCGACAAGCAGGATGAAGACCTGCGCGCCATCATGCTGGAGGTCCACTCCAATTTAAGATCTATGGACACTAAACTCGACGCCCTGACAGCAGGGCTCGACACGGTAAAGCGTCAAGTGAATACTCATGAAACCCGATTAGATGCCTTGGAGAACCGCGCGGAAGAAGCCCATGAATACCAAGTCGAATCCAAGGAGCACCTCCTAAATACTAATAAAGGCAAAAAACGAAGACTTGGAAGCGCGCTCTCGGCGCAACAACCTGCGCATAGCTGGGATTCCAGAAACCACAGCTATTCCCAAAATTGAGCCCTTTGTCGAGACTTTGTTTCGTGAACTCTTTCCAACAGTTCTTTCTGCAGTCTTTGTGGTTGAACGCGCGCATCGCTTGCTTGGCCCCAAACCGCCCGTGGGTGGCACACCCAGGCCCATCATAGCGCGCCTACTAAACTACTGCGACAGAGACTCAATCCTGAAAGCAGCCAGAGAACATGGCCCAATAACTCACCAAGGCAATAACTTATCTATCTTTCCGGACTTTACTCCCACGGTTCAGGCCGCACGTAAAGAATTCCTGCCCGCAAAACGCCTTCTTCAATGCGCTGAAATCCCCTATGCAATGCTCTATCCGGCGAAGATGAAGATATCTCACGACGGCCAAGCACATTTCTTCACTGACGCTAAATCAGCGCTTAAATTCGCCAAACATATTTGTCCGGGACGGTCCTCCCCCAGAACGCCCCTAAACGCGGAGTCGAGGGATAGACTCAGCGATAACGATTGAACATGGGATCATGCTTGTAGGACAACTTCTGTTATGCCATTAGTTCAACTCCACCGTTATAGTATCTTTTTATTCTCCAGTAGTTTACGCCCCACTATCAGTACAATTACTGTTCTTGATCTGCGCTCTATGACTGTCCTCCCGAGCTGATTTGTACGCCCGGCCACCCTGTCCCCAATGCAGGGCAGTTCGCCGGCAACCCATGCCCCCACAGGGAGATCTCCCAGGGCTTATTTTGTCTTTTCTAGTTTTGGGTATGTTTGGGGGGGGAGGTAGCAGGCTCTCAACCTTGTTGGGGGGTTGGAGTGGGAGGGGGGAGGTGTTTGGTTTTAAGCATGTACAGTTGGATGTTTGCAGGCACTTATAGGTCACTTACTCCTTTCGCTCCTACGAGCATCACAAGACACAGCTTCTACCACTCTCAGCGACAAATAGGTTCACTGGGCAGCGGCATCCTTCATTTTATTAATAGACCGCTCATCACATACGAGTGGTCACCTTGCTGCGCTACACCCCACATCAAATGACCGAAGTATCGTTCCTAACCTGGAACATACGTGGTCTGAGCAACCACAGAAAGGCGAGACTCACGCATGCCTACTTGATCAGACACAAAATAGATATCTGTTTCCTCCAGGAAACGCATCTCATGCATGCCGCGGATCCTAAGTTATGCAATAAGTATTGGGGGGAGATACACTCTGCCACATACTCCAATTACGCCCGAGGCACTGCAATACTAATCCGACGAAATGTGGGCTGGACTACAATTGAATCACATATGGACCCTGAGGGCCGTTATGTATTGCTGAAAGGCACGCTACACACGGCACCGCTGACCCTAGCGGCCGTCTATGGCCCTAACATTGATGACCCTGCCCTCTTTGAAACCATTTGGTCCAAGATAGCTCTGCTCGGAGACGACACAATTATTTGGGGAGGATATTTTAATGCAGTCATGCAAGACTCAATGGACCGCGTGGGCACCTCTAGGCAGCTACACCCCAAAACTATCGAAGTACTTAACACCACAGCACTGGATTATGGCCTCATAGACATTTGGCGCTTATGGAACCCAGACACTCACGAGGGTACATGTATCTCTTCCTGTCACAATGCCTGGTCTCGGCTGGACTTCTGGCTGGTCACCCAGGATGTAGCCTTCTGGACCACTAGCATTAAACACACACCACACACACTGTCCGATCACTCCCCGGCTCAGCTGATTTGGACCTTACCGTTAACTAAGCCGCGCGCTTTCAGTTGGTGTCTGCCATCACATGCACTGCGTGACACCGTATTTCGTGAGGATGTCTGGGAGGAACTCCAACAATATTCTGCTACAAACGTTAAATCTGTTGATTCCCCCTCTACACTTTGGGAAGCCTTCAAAACTGTTATACGTGGGGTTTGCATTTCAAAACAGTCCGGGGTGTTAAAATCCATCCGCTCCACCCTGGAAGGAATAGAGAGGGAAATACAACAGGCAGAGACGCTATACTTCCACACGGTCCTAAAATCGCACCTCGCTACTATTCGTAGTAAAATTTCGGAGTACGATGATGAAGCGCTCCATGAGACAAACTTCCTGGGTAGAAATGCCAAAGCCCGCAGGTACGGAGAGGGGGATCGCCCGGGCAAAGCCCTAGCCTACTCACTTAAACAACATCGCGCTTCCGCTTACATTGCCGAGCTCTTGGAGGATGATTCTAGCTCTGCACGTGGACAGTCTGCCACCCTAGACAGAATGAAGAGATTCTATGAATCTCTCGACACTGCGACCCAGACCCGCCCGCACGCGGAGTTGCAGACCTACCTAGACTCCATCGAGTTGGTCTGGTTAAGCAACGCCCACCGTGAATATTTAGACGTGTATTTCACCAAAGAGGATATTGTCCAGGTCATTAACAGCCTACCTGGAGACAAAGCGCCTGGCCTAGACGGCTTAACAGCTTCTTTCTATAAAACCTATGCTACTGAACTGGCTCCTTACTTATTAGACGTATACCAAGAATCCCTCGAACTAGGTCACCTCCCCCCGACGATGCGCAAAGCTGTGATTGTGACCATCCTGAAGCCAGATAAACAGGCAAATAAGTGTGATTCTTACCGCCCGCTTTCCCTTATTAACATTGATGCGAAAATACTGGCCAACCTGATTGCCAACAGATTGCAGCCGCTTTTGCCCATTATCGCTAGACCGGACCAATCCGGCTTTATCCCCGGGAGGTCCACCTCTCACAACCTACGTACCTTTTTCTCTATACTTCATCAGTTAGACCCTAACCTACCTGCGCTCCCTGCATTCTTAGACGCTACGAAGGCATTCGATTCTCTCGAGTGGCCGTTCCTTTTTACCATACTCCCCAGGATTGGCATGAGCTTTAATTTCCTGAAACTCATTCATTTACCTTATACAAACCCGACTGCCAGACTCAAGGTTAACGACTTACTATTGGAACCTTTTCCAGTAGCCCGAGGCACTAGGCAGGGGTGTCCTTTGTCCCCTTACTATTCGCGATAGCTATGGAACCTCTCGCAGCCAGGATGCATCAACACCACACAGCCAGGGCACTTGGTCTCACAGACAGGGGTTTGATCATAGCACCATATGCAGATGACATCACACTATACATTCGGGAGCCAGACACAAACCTCAACCCCGTGCTGCGCGAGATTCTCCTCTTCGGTGGCATGTCAGGTATACAGGTTAACTGGTCCAAGTCGACCCTCCTCGCCTTAACACCATCTCCAATCTCGTTGGACCTTGACTTCCCGCTCACCTGGTCGGATTCAGCAGTCAAATACCTTGGGGTATTGCTTTCTAGTGAGATACAGGAAATCTGGCGACTGAATTACGATCAACTAATTACCTGGCTGGTGCGCAAGATTTCCTTTTGGATTAAACTGCCACTGTCGCTTGCTGGCAGGATAGCAATCGCTAAAATGATCATATTGCCCAAGTTCCTGTACCTCTTTGCCAACATTCCCATCCCCCTCACGCAGGCCTTCTTCAAACGGCTACGCTCCCTCTTAATCTCTCTCGTCTGGGTGGGTAAACAACCCCGCATCTCCTGGGAGGTCCTGACTCTTCCATTGACACAGGGAGGTCTTGGGGCACCGGACTTTGAACTCTATGCTCTGAGCGCTCAGGCCCAATACCTTCACTACTGGGTCCATCCTATCCCGTTTCAACCCCACGTGGCAGTAGAAAGGGATGTTGCCTTCCCGGCACCTCTCCCAGCTGCTATCTATTATACCTACAAAAGGCGTAATGCAGAAATTAATACAGTAGAAAATCTACGCTGGGCCTGGGAGGGACTTCGACGCCGGGCGAACCTACCAATATTATACGCCCCATCCATGCCCCTGGCCCACCACCCAAGATTCCCCCCAATGCAGGACACTGGCTCTATACAAAGAGCCCGACGGATGGGTCTATCCACTTTTGCCAACCTATACCCGGCTAACAAGGTCTTCACTCGGCCACAAAACCTGGACGACGCACGCGCCCCTCTCTTGGACCTCCTACTTTATCACCAACTCAGGGCTAACTGTTGGCAAAAACACCGTTCATTTCCCACTGCACCTACACCCTTACTCTCGCTGGAAAACATTTTAGTGAACCCCTCGCCCAAGAAGCGTATAACCCGCATCTATAATATCACACAACAAACTTACCCGATCACTACACCTAATGCGCTGGCGCAGTGGTCCTCAGACCTGGATCCACCACCCACTGACAAACAATGGGCCTTTTGCGGCACTCAACTCAAACGCCTATCTCCAAATTATGAGCTACGGTTAATACATTTCAAATACCTGCACAGGCTATACCGTACACCATTGCAACTACAGAAAATGGGCTTGCGACCGGACGCCACATGCTGGCGCTGTGCGGACACACAAGCCACCTTCCAACACCTGGCATGGCACTGCGGCCCCATTTCACTGTTTTGGGGTAGGGTATTCGATATTACTCATGAAGTGACAGGCTTCCAGCATGCCTGTACCCCCCTCACTGCCATCCTTGGCCACGTGGCTGACGCCCCTCCAGGCGTTGGACGCCTGTCGGCCATGATGTTTCTCCTGGCCAAACACCGCATTGCAATACACTGGGTTTCACCCCACGCACCCAATGTCAACATGTGGATAAAAGACGTGACCTACTGCCAAGAGATGCTTGCAGCGTATTGGGATCTGATGCCCACTGCATCAAAACCCAAATATATCTGGGCTCCGTTCATTACATGGGCGGCTGCACACACCGATGCAACAGCTCACTGTCCACAAATGCGCCCAAACCCATAAGCTCACCTGTACAAACTGTTAACACAACACGTTTGGCTACCTCTTCTATCTTATCAGACACCAGGCCCTAGCTCAAACGGACCACACCTTGCTTGCTTAACTACTTGGCTCCCGCATTGCCGTACACATGTGCAAGAAATACTGCAGCTTTTTTGCCTTTATGTGCCCTAACTCATATTTACTCTGCTTGAAAATGCCCTGCGGCTGTAAAGTAACAATTACCCTGATACGCCGTGTTTGCTGTAGTTTGTCGCTGTCATCTAGATATTTGGACATATGTACCTTGTCTCTATATTTGTATCAGATGTGACCAAAAAGTGACCTGTCTGCTACCCTTTTTTGTTTCGTTTGAAAATAATAAATACATTTTTTTTTTAAAAAGTCTTAAAACAATTCAAAATGAGTAACTCACATATCTTTCTAATAATTTACTTAAAGTTTTAAATTTAAATACCACATTTTTTTATAACTCCCCACTCTTATCCCCTAATAATCTAACATTCTGCTACTAAAAGAATATTTAAATAATTAAAAACATAAATACAATTTCAAATACACATTTAAAAAATGTAATAAAATAAATAATTAACAAAAATAAAAGCAAATTACAAAAATATAAACACAGAATAAAAAACACAATATATATTTTATATTAATTAACACTAAAAAACTATATTGTATACAACAATATTTACTACATCGATATTTTTTACAACAGTACTAAAAAAGATATTTTTATCTTCGATATTCCTGTCCACGATATATTTTAAGTCCCGATATTCTTGATAGGATATTTCTGTACCACAATGTTTTTCATCTGATATTTTGTCGAAACACCTAGCTGCTCACCTCCGTTTGTTTAACCCGTTTACCGCGGCGAACATTCCGCTGCGGTTCCGGCGTTCTAAAGGGTGGGCGGGGCTGCGTCGGCCAACGGTCGTGCGCAGCACCAGGGAGGTAGTGCACGCGACGGAAGTTGGCCGACGGGCGCACTTAACGGGTTAAGTGCACAGACAGAATATCGAGTTTTAAATGTCAACATACACAAATATCGAGTTGGAAATATCGTGATGCAGAAATATCGACAGCAAGAATCTCGTGGTCAAAAATATCGTCTTGGAGGTAAGAAATATCGTTTTTGAGAATATCGAAGTCATTAATATCGTTTGCAAATATATAGGGGCCCATTACGATGGCGGGCGGAAGCACTACCGCCGTGCTGGCGGATGCAAAAACCACCAGTTACCGCCGGCACGCAGCAGTCCACACGCCCGCCCAATTACGATGCGAAAAGCAGGCCAAACACCGCCGGCAAGCCAGCAACACCGTCCGCCATCAAAGTGCGCCCGCACACGTAGCGGCGCAGCACAACTGACACACACCGTCCGACCAAACACGTCCCGCCCGGCGCATAAATTACGATGCCGCAAACAAACGGCTCCCACGGCAAAGAGACACCGCACGTGAAAGAGAGGCGGAAACACGGACGCAGAGCACGGACAACGAAGAAGCGGCACCCCGGGCATGAATCCAGCACTGCAGGCCCTTCCCATGCTTCTGCTGATGCACCACCAAGGACGCAACGTACCGCGGAGACGCAGGTAGGCACACACACAACAAGTGCACGCAAACAGCGCACACAGTGCAAGGGCGGAAAAAGCGGACAACCCCCCACCAGCGCGTGCACACTACACATCCACCATTGCATCCACATATGACACACAGGCCAAATCCTAACATCGCGGAACACATGTGTACACACCACCTGGGACTAGGAACCAACCACCCCGTCACGGCCCCAAAGCGCCGATGACGCCGCCACACATGCGCACAACGCAGAGGCCAACCGCAGCGCCATGCATGCGTCGCACACAGACACAGGGACACAACCAAGCAGCACACACACCAGCCCCACCCCGAACGCACATGACACGTGACAGGCCGGCCACAGACATGTCCCCAACGCCCAATTCACGGACAACACCCAACGCCACACAACCGACGCACACATGTCAGTGAAGTCACGCAACAGCAGGACACACCCCAGTGTAACAAACATGGCGAAGCACACAGCGGCGGCAACACCAACTAGGAGAAGCAGGGCCCCTTCGGGAAGAGGAACGCCAGTACCACACTGAAAAACCCATACCACCCTGCACATATGAACAAGACACATGAAACGGAACACCAAAGAGCCCGGGGACCGACAACAGGTGGCCCAAGAATTACATCCACACACAAGGCCCAACGCAGAGCGGAAAGGCAGCCTGCCGCCCACACAAGGGAGAGCAGACAGCACTGAATGACCTTCCATTCCAACACCGAAACCACAGCCCTACGACAGAAGCCGGTGAATACAGCCATTGTCCAAGAATAGACCAACACAGGCATGCCGAGGAGACCGACCACACGGCAGATAGCGCATATCACAGAAGCACACAACGGACGGGGAGGAAAGAAGAAAACACGCCCCCATGTCGGCCACATGCAAGTTAATTGGAAGGAGTCACACAGCACCGACCTTGAACTGTCTGAGAAGCATGTGGGAAGAGGGCCCGTGTCCTCCAAACAAGCCAACAGAACACAAGTCCTGTCTCCCCACGACTACACAGAGCTCACAGCAACCCCGGAGCGTGCACATTGCAGACTGCACACACAGCCGGAGCACGCCACCTCTACGAACCGCTGCGAAATGGCAACCGCAACACACCTACCCAACTACGCCGAAGAGCTCAAGCTGTACCAAACCAGCACGATACATACATTGGGATGCGATCTCCTGTCCCTGCTGAACGTAAGTTACCGACTGACTTACCGCATCACATTGTTCAGCTGCGTCATGCCCGTCTTCTACTGTCGGAGGTGTCCCTACCAGCATCCCGTCGAGATATGCCTCTCCAACCCGGCATGTCTGAAGGCGGACCTGCTACCACTACTCCTCCCTCTGGACGCACACGACAGGGCCTGCTCTGCCTATGGGGGCATGGCGTATGTGGCCAACATCGCACGCGCACTGAAATGGAACCACTGTGCCTCCACACGACGGATCATCGAGAACAGCTACATCGAATGTCACCCAGCATGCCCCATCATGGTCCTCCAAGGGACAACCTACGAACAACACCTTGACAGCCACCATCCGCTTCATTGGCTGGCAAACATGTACACCACCAATGACATGGAAGCCCTGCTGGACGGCATCGCATACCTGTCAACCTGTAAATACGTCGGACCACAACGCAGGTTCCCCGAGTGACCTATGAAGTCCAACCCCGCACCCATGCTCAGCTTCCGCACGGACTGGCCAGTCACCACCACAACAGCCATACCAAACGACCGGCAACTGTAACCACACCATCAACGACATCGCCATGACATCGGATATGACCGGGACATGCACACTGTTCCCCATCACATCCAGGAACACCGCATGCATCGTGGGAGGCAGTGGCATGGGCTCTGTGTATCGCACCCACATGGACGGAACTGCACGAACAACCAGGACACGACATGGATCCAGCGCCCATGGACACACACACCGCTCAGTGGACATGAATAGGTCGCCTGGAGTCTGTGGGTGCTGCACCCCTCCCACCCCCGCCCCGGGAATCCCATACCAGGACCTTTGCATGGACGACAAGTGCATACAACAACAACACGACCCCAGTGACTGTGACATGTCCAGTAACCACCACAGTGCAACAACAAGTGGCACGCCGCTGCATGCACGCAAGCACATGCCCTGATGTCATCTCACATGCACGCGTGCATGAGGAACAACCGCAACAAACCTGTCACATGGAACTGAGATGGACTGTGCCCATGATGACGAGCGGTCTGGTAGGCTACATGTATACCGTCTGTGTCAAAGTCCGCAGCTCCGCAGCTATACGTAAATGTACATTAGCACAGCCTTGGCCAAGCAGATGTAACCCCACACCCTATCCCATTTGTAATCATGCTCAGTATATCCTCAACATGTATTCCGCTGCCAGTAGTGTCCACTATACTGCATCACAGAGGACAGAAGACTCAATATAATGTTTGAAACCAGAACTGTCTCCGCTGACTCATTTCACAAGTACGAATGAGAGAGGATGAGAGTATGTGAAGTACACGGCAGTCGTGACATGACCATGTAGTCCACTGGTATTGGATGTCAACGCAAATGAGTAGCACTACTGTGGAAGACACACATGTGTCGTGTGAAGTCGTATGGACGCAGTGCTCAGGTGGGTGGGTGCGACGGGTAGATGCGCACATGCCAAGTTGGAGCACGCCGTGTTGGGAGGGCTCATGAACAGTACACCACCGCTTCCCTGGGCATTGTGAGAGGACACCTGTCGGGGGGAGTGAACACGTGTGTGCACAGCAGCCGGGCACACGTACAAAGCGGTACCAGGCGCACCTCAGCCCACCCTCTGTGGACAAGCTGGATCCTGTTGTGCGCCCGCCATGCCCCTTGACAAGGCACACACAGCCCCAGTCGACCAGGTGTAACCCCAACATAGTCAATCCGCACAGGCGATACAGGGCACGGGATGGCAGTGGAGCATGGTGTGTGAGAGGTCTCCTCGCGCTCCTCCTGGTCATATCACGCAGGCAATAGAACCTCAACGTCCAGCATGGCAAAAAGTCAAATGGAAGTGTAGGGGGACGCACCACAGCACGAGCAGCACTGACGTCACGGGAGGTGGCTCGCACCATCCCATCCATTGCCCATCATACCAACCACGCCACATGCCATTGCGACTAAGTGCAAGCGCGTGCGCCACCACCCCTGAGCCCTCCCCAGAGAGGCCAAAGAGTGAATGTGTGGGCCATCAGCCACAGACGGACGCGGCATGGCCGCAAGGGCAGCCACAGCCACTGGGTGTCGCAAGTGGCGTGATCCGGAAGGCGAAGACTGTGATGCATAGTCCATGCAGGCCGGGTCTCCATTTGGGGCACCACGCAGGTGGACGGCGTCCCGCCACACATCATACCCTGAGACAGCCCACTCGTGCAACTGGACCCACACATACACTCCTTGCCCTCTCTGGTGCGAGCTTGGGGCTGCCTGTGCAAGCGCTAGCCTCGCAGGTGAGCATGCATATTGGGGGGCGAGGGGAGGACATGAGGGCTGGGGCGAAGATGACTGTATCACTGTCAGTTAGTACAAGGGATGACCCAGATGTGGAAAGGAAGAGACGTGTCCCGTGTGTACTGCAACTAGTCGCCAATCCAACTACCCCCATGTCCGGAATGTAAGCCCGCACCTAGGCCCGCCCATCCGCCACATCGAACATACCACCAGCACGACAACCTTCCCATTCGAAACACTGACTGGGGGTGGCGACCAGTGAACAATCATGTGTAGCCTACCCACGCGTACATGTGGGCCCTCCATGATCCATGTCACCTGCGGCAAAGACATGACATGCGCAATGAGGGAAGTGAGGAGAGCTGTCCGCCCCACGCGCAGAAGGTGCATCAGCTCCACAGACCCAGCAGCGAGTCCAGCAGGGGTCACATGTGCAGGGGCAGCTGTGCCTGGTGTGAAGGCACATGCATATAGACAGCACATCGACCAATGTGTAGTCTGCCCACATCCACAGTCCATCATCATGCGGACATAGGAATTGAACACAGGGCAACACATCTTAGCTGGTGCACCCACCGTGACCAACAATGCGCAATCATCGACGTACCCGCCCTGTGCATGGCCCCCACCCAACGGAGGCACATCCAGTGCCACCATCCCACACACACAAGCCTTCCACGGAACATGCTGTGTCCAATGGTCAGTACAGAGTCAGCGCCCATCTGGTGGATCCTGAACAGGAGACACATGCACACACATGCCAGCTCCCACTATGTACGACTGCCACCTGGCACGTGCAATGTAACCTCTCACCTGTGACGTGTGACTGCAAGCACACAGCCGTCTTGGCATGGGGCTGTCAATGTGGACACCAGTCAATGTTTTGGGAGCTGTGATCCGTACAGTGCTGTACATAGGGTGCAGTGCTGACACCTACTACTGTCTCATATCCCCTCGTGCCACAGGTCCCACTTGTATTGGCCGCTCAGCCCGTGCCCACATCGTCGTCGTCATGTGCCATACTCATCCAGCCTCGGAAGCAGTACCATGCTCAGCAGACACTCATGTTGCCGTGGCGTTGCCGCTTGACGAATATGCAGTCAGTCCCCATCAGCACGCCCCGCAAGTCATTGGGGCCTAGATCCCCATGTGCATGCACATGGCAGTGGTATGTCTCACTTGCCATTGCCATTGTTGGGAGACCTGTGTAAGTGTATTGTGGCCGTGCCGTCCCAGCTTGACAGCTGGGCTGTGGCCCATGTGCTTGCTCAGTCATGTCAGTGATGTGTATGCGAAATTGCTATGTGCCGTGTTGCTTTGACATGTGTCCTCTGCCATTTAACCCAGGCGGAGACCGAACATTGACCGCCCATACCAATTGCTGGCGGACATGGACGATACAGAGGTAATCAGGAAGTTTCGGCTGGACAGGCCAACTCTGCATCGACTGTGTGCCATGTTAGAGCCCCATCTCCGTCCCCGCAGGGTGTATCCGACTGCTGTCACCCCCACGGCTAAGGTGATGGCCGCCATGCATTTCTTCGCCACTGGGTCATTCCAGCACACAGTGGGCAGTGGAGGAGGGATGTCCCAGCCCATGTTCAGCAAGGTGCTGAGGGATGTACTGGCAGCCATGATGCTGTACCGGAACAGGTACATCAGATTCCCCAGGGCTCGTGAATTGGCGGCAGTGAAGGGTGCATTCTATGCCCTTGGCAGAATCCCACACGTCGTGGGAGCCATTGACTGCACTCATGTTGGCCTTGTTCCACCACAGGCCACTGAGCACCTGTACCGCAACAGGAAGCACACGCACTCCCTGAAT
Organism: Calotriton arnoldi; assembly: GCA_963921515.1. Lineage (NCBI taxonomy): Eukaryota > Metazoa > Chordata > Amphibia > Caudata > Salamandridae > Calotriton > Calotriton arnoldi. Next base: position 3,718,705 of record CAWUFW010000311.1, read on the forward strand.
GTGCAAGTGGTGTGCCTTGCGGACATGGTGATCACCCACGTGTGTGCAAAGTTTCCAGGCTCGGCCCATGACGCACACATAATGCGCAACAGCATCTTGCCACGACTGATGGCCAATCTGCAACAGGATCGTGGCTGTATTGTCGGTGAGTATGTGGAGTGGTGTAGCGTGCTGGTTGTGCGATGCTGTCCCCTGTCCAGTTGGAATAGCAACGGTTCTCTGTGTCCCTCACACCCAGGTGACTCTGCGTATCCGAATGGGGCATGGCTGCTCAGTCCATTGAGGAATCCTCGCACCCCAGCAGACGATCGATACAATGAGGCACATGGGAGGACCAGACGTGTGGTCGAGCGTACCTTTGGCCTCCTCAAGTCCAGGTTCAGGTGCCTGGACCGCACCGAGGGTGCGCTGGCGTACTCCCCACAGAAGGTGTGCCAGATAGTGGTGGCGTGCTGCATGCTGCACAATCTGGCCATTCGGAAGCAGATCCCCCTCATTGTGGATGACGGAGATCAACCAGGGCCCCAGCCCGCAGACCAGGACAGCTCGAGTGAGGTGGACAGCGGAGAGGAGGAAGCTGGGAATGTGCGCCAGCAGCTCATCGCCCGCTACTTCACTTGACGGTGAGTGTCCATGTACGACGGATGATGTGTCTGTATCTATGCAGGTGTGTGTGTGCTGTGTCAGGGTGGCCGTATGTTCACTGCGTGCAGTGTGTCAACGCTCCATGGCCAGGGTAGTATGCCACTGTTGGTGACTGTGGCATTGTGCCCTATTGCTCTGTGCGATGTGTGTACATTGCTTGTAGTTGTTGACATGTACTGTGTGATGGGTGTGTGACACACTCATTGAATGTGCTCCTGTTCTGTCTCCCACCCCTAGGTCCCTACAGGCCCTCCGGATTCCATTTCCATGCCACGCATCAGGTGCCTTTCCGCCCAAGGTGGCCGTTGTATTCCGTACAATAAAGACACAGGGCACAAACAGCAGTTAGTGAAAAAGGTGCATTTATTACAAACTGTGACATGTGATTGTGTGTAAGGTGATGACAAAAGTGGTGCGTGCAGTGACAATGAGCTGTCGGTCATGGCTGCGTGATGATCAGGGTGTACCCACTGGTTCTATGTCCATAGTCCAACACACACATGCCATCCAGATGGCTGTGTGGAGTGGGATCGTAGAGCAAGTCAATGCAGTGGCTGGTCAAGGAAGGCTGGCGGAAGGCTGGCTGGCTGCCTCACTTGCGACTGGAGCGTGCGAAGTCCTCCCGGGAGATCTGTTTCCTCTTCGGACGGCCCCTTCCACGTTTGGGAGGGGGGTGTGTGGTGGCGAACTGCTGGTGGTGGGTGAGGTGTGCTCACTGGCTGTGGACGCAGGGGAAGTGGACACTGCTGCCCGAGCCTGCGCCCTAGCAGGTGGTGGCGGAGGTGGTGTTGCTGGCCTTGCCTGTGACCCCACCGCCACCACCAGCTGGCCCATGAGGTCCACGAGTTGGTCCATACGGGACACGAATTGGCCCATATGGGCGTCCATGGACCTCAGCACCCCCAGCACCTCCCGCGTGTCAGTAGCAGACCTGGCCCATTGTCCTTGGGCCTCTTCATAGGCCCCAAGGACTCTGGCCATTTGAGGCAGGGCATGGCTCCCAGGGGAGGCTGGCGTTTCCCTGACCCTGCTCCTCCTACCAGTCCTGCTGCCACCGGCCTGCCCACTAGCCACATTGCTCACCACGGTCCTCGCTGTGGCTCCCAGGGTGGATCCAGTCGGCCGGGCCACCACCTGCGCTGGGGCTGGTGCCAGCGAAGACGTGGTGGTGGTGGAGGCGGTGGTGGTCGGTGCGGCGATGGTGGCGGTTGCGGCAGTGGTAGTGGCCGCAATGACCGTGGGTGTGGCCGCAACGACAGTGGCAGCAGGGGACTGGGACTGTTCAGCATCCCTGGATGATGGGTTGGTGGGTAGGAGGGGTCCTGGGGAGCGGATGGGCCCTGCCACGCCAGATGGGCCAGCTTGGTGGTCCGTGTCCGAAGAGGTGGACAGATCCTCCAGATCCGTGAGTCCTCGTTGGGGGCTTGTAGGCTGGCTGTGCTGGCTGCTGTCTCCATCCCCAGCGTCCAGCAGTTCGTCACCTGTGGAGAGAATGAGATTTGTTATTGTGTTGCACCTGGCGAAGTATGTATTAGTCGTCTGACATTGGCAGTTCGTGCAATCTCGTACATGGGTTTCCCGGAGGCGAGTGTGTGGCTGTGGCATCTGTAGGTGTGTGTGCTAGGCAATGGGACTGTGTGCTGTGCACATGTGGCATGGGACGGATTGGCCATGCCGATGGGTGTGTTGCTTTGCCCCTACTCATTGTGACTCTGGTGTATGCGGGCTCCTGGCCCATCCTGGGTCTGGTTTGTACTTTGCTTTTGGGGTTCAAATGGAACGCTTAGGAACGCATATGGCAACATGGGGGCCATGCCCCAGATTCGCATTTGGGAGGAATCCTCGCACCCCAGCAGACGATCGATACAATGAGGTTTCAAATGGAACGCTTAGGAACGCATATGGCAACATGGGGGCCATGCCCCAGATTCGCATTTGGGATGGAATATGCTTTTGGGGTTCAAATGGAACGCTTAGGAACGCATATGGCAACATGGGGGCCATGCCCCAGATTCGCATTTGGGAGGGAATATGCTTTTGGGGTTCAAATGGAACGCTTAGGAACGCATATGGCAACATGGGGGCCATGCCCCAGATTCGCATTTGGGAGGGTATATGCTTTTGGGGTACATGCTGTGAGCCATGGGTGCCGAACGTGACATGTGTTGTGGCAGCATGACAGTGCATGGTCTGAGGTGTGTGCATGCCTGACATGCCCTGCATATTTGCTGTCTGTTGTGGTTACTGGACATGGCATTGGACGCATCGTTATGAGTGAGTGATAGTTGTGTGCCAGCCAACGTATTGCAGTTGTCCCATCTCCTTGGTGTGCGTGCTGCCCTGTGCCATGTGCATCACTGCAGTGCTCGGGGGGGTGTGGCCCATGTTGTGTGTTGTTGCTCACAGTGTGTCGTGCGCTTAATTGACTTCTGGCACATGGTTGGTCATGGGCATGTGTCTTAGCGTGACTGCTGTATGTGTGGCAGCTGTGCGGATGACATGCCTTTCATGAGACTGGGGCTGACGGATGGGATGGATGGTATGTTGTATGTGCATGGTGTGTCTGTGTGTTTGATGGGTTCAGTGGTGTTCGTGTGCATTTATGTTGTTCCGCTCTGTTGCGTCTAGTGTTGTTTGTCTTACATAGGCGTAGTTGTGGGGTGTGTGGTTGACAGGCAGTAGGGGCTACATGGACAGGACTTCAATGGTGTTTCGGTTGTGTGTGATGAGTTGCACAGTGGCTGCCGTGTGGGACTATATTCAGTGTGGCTTGTGCATGCAGACGTGGCTCCTTGGGTGTTGCTATGTCTGTGATGGGTCATGTGGGGTGTGAGTCTGCTGTTCATGTCCGTGTGCACATTGTTCACTTGTTCGTGACGGTGGGCGGTGCTGCGTGTTCGTGTGCTACGTGACATGTCCCATGTGTTGGTGGTGTTATGGTCCTCATGCCTCCAGTAATCCAGCCCTGTCCAGTTTCCCACCTGCAAGTTGTTCGTGCGTGCACTGTACTGGATGCCACATGGCTCTTAGCGGGGGTGCTCCATGTTGCAGGTCTGTGGGGGTGGGGGGGTGTAGTGGGTCGTGGGGGTGGCTGTACACCCACTGACACCGATTGCTGTGGACCGTGATGTCTGCCTTTCGGCTGTCGTTGTGCACTGCGGTGGCTGACACGTGGGTGTGGGGTGTGGGGGATGCTCCTCCTTGCTGTGCTGTGGGACTGGGGCCTGGTGTGTGTTGTACTTGGGCTGTCCACCGTCCCACCCACTGCACTTTGTGTTCCTGCCACTTACCTGTTACTTGTCGGTTGGTGCAGCTGTGCCTGACACATGGGTGTGGGGAGTGCTCCACCTTGCTGGTCTGTGGGAGTGGGGGCCTGGTGGGTGTTGTACTTCAGCTGTCCCCCTCCGACCCACTGCACTTTGTGTTCCTGCCACTTACCTGTTACTTGTCGGTTGGTGCAGCTGTGCCTGACACATGGGTGTGGGGAGTGCTCCACCTTGCTGGTCTGTGGGAGTGGGGGCCTGGTGGGTGTTGTACTTCAGCTGTCCCCCCTCCGACCCACTGCACTTTGTGTTCCTGCCACTTACCTGTTGCTTGTCAGTTGGTGCAGCTGTGGTGGACACATGGGTGTGGTGGGTGCTCGTTGTGGCGCTTCTGGCATATTTGGGGACCTGTTGGTGGTTACGTGGCTGGCTTAGTGTACACATGTCCCCACGCATCTTACAGTTGTTCGGTTTGGCCTGTGTGTGGTGGTGTCTGTTGCATGTGCGTGTGATGTGTTGTGTATTGTGTGCTGGACATGGGGGTGTTTGTCCCTGGGAGCTGTGGCATGGTGGTTGCGCATGTGTGTACATAGCGGTGTGCTGGTATACATTAGTTTGTACTTACCAGCCTCCACTCCCCCTGCTAATCCGGCGAGGATCTCCGGATGTATTACGACTCGCACCTTCTCCTCCCACGCTTTGAAGGTCTTAAAGAGCGCGGGATTCCCTCCGCCAGTGACGGCAGCCAGCTCTCTGTTTTTGCCCTCCTTCTTCTTGACCAGGCTCTTTACGTCATTCCAACGTTTGTTTATCTCGGTTCTGTTCCTGGGCAGGGTCCCGACTGCATTGACCTGGTCTACGATCCGGGTCCACATTCTGTTTCTGGTGGCTAGTGGTGTGTGCTGGACCATGTTCCCATAGATTTGTGGGTACACCTTGATGATCTCGTCGACCATGACCGTCAGCTCCATGGGCGTGAACTTGGGCATCCTTTGTGGTGCCATGGTGTTTGTGGTGCTGGTGCGGTGTGTGTTGTGTAATGTGCAGGGGGTTTGTGGTGCCGGTGTTTGGTGGTGGTGGTGGTGGTGGTTGTGATGTGTGTGTTTCTGTGGTGTGCTGCTGTCCTTGCTGTGTCACTGTGTCCTCTCCTCTCCTCTCCTCTCTGTTTTGCAATGTAGCAAGGGGTTGTGGTCTGTGGGAGTGCTGCTTTTGTACTCACCTATGTGGGTGTGTCCTCATGGTCTGTTGTTTTCAGGTGTGTTGTGTCTGGGGTTCTGGCCTTTGTATTTTTTGTTTGTCCGGGGGGTGTTTTCGGGATGTGTACTGTGCTTGTGTATTTGTGCGTGCCTTGCTGTGTGGACTTGTTGGCCATGTTGTGTGCTATTGGTTTTGTGTGCGGATGGTTTCTGTGCAGGTACGTGGGCGCCATGGCTTCTGCCGTGTCGATTCTCATCGGCGTTGTTTGCGCTGGCGGGCGGTATTTTTGTTGTTTTTCCGCGCTCATGGCGGTGCGATCGTAATTTCACGTGCGGTGTGTCGGCCGTGTGGGCGGGCGGTTTTGTGTTGTCGTGCGTGTTTCCGTCCGTGGCGGGCGGTTTGACTCCGACTCGGACGATGGCGGGCGGTATTTTGTATGATTTTTCCGCCGATGGCGGTTTTCAGTTTGTGTACTCATAATGGCGTGGTCGGTGTTCAGGCGGTGTGTGCGGGCGGATTTTTGCCGCTTCCATGCCTGGCGGATTTTTTTACGCCGGGTATCGTAATGGGCCCCATAGTTGTTTAAAATATTGATGTTATAATTAGTGTTATGTATTTTAGTATGTATTTTAAAAGTATGTGAACAATTTTTTTGTTTAAGTATTGCTTTTGTTTTTTAATGTATATGTTACATTTTTAGTAGTTATTAATTTTATTTTAATTACATTTTGCGCTTTTTAGTTCTGTAGCGGGTTGTGGGGTCATAGGGGAATACAGTGGGAAGTAATTTAATTATAATGCATTAAATATTATTTTTTATTTATTAGTATTTATTAAATTTAGATTTTATAGTGTTAATTGTGGGAATTAATTTATTATTAATTAATGATTTACTGGTTGTTAATTATTATTAATTAATTAATTGATAATTATGTTAATTGTGTGATGTTTTTAGGAATGGGTTGTGGGTTTATAGGGGAATAGGTTGGGAAGTAATTTAATTATAATAAATGTATTAATATTTGTTGTTTATTAATATTTATTTAATTTACATTTTATAGTGTTAATTGTGGGAATTAATATATTAATAATTATTTATTAATTGGTTGTTCATTATTATTAATTAATTAATTGTTAATTATGTTAATTGTGTCATTTTTTATTAATGGGTTGTGGGTTTATTGGGGAATAGGGTGGGAAGTAATTTAATTATATTAAATGTATTAATATTTTTTATTTATTAATATTTATTTAATTTACATTTTATAGTGTTAATTGTGGAAATTAATTTATTATTAATTATGTATTAATTGCTTGTTAATTACTAATAATTAATTAATTGGTAATTGATTATGTTAATTGTGTTATTTGTTTAGGAGCGGGTGGTGGGGTTTATAGGGGAATAGGGTGGGAAGTAATTTATTTATAATTAATTGATACTTATTTGTTAATTAATGCTAATTAATTAATTAAAATTTAAATATGGCAATTGTGTAATTAATTTTAGACGTGAGTTGTGGGGTTTACAGTGGTAAAGGGTGGGAAGCAATATCTTTTAAATTAATTAATAAGTTGTTAATTGATATTAATTTATTAATGTTAAGTTAGTTATGGAAATTGTGTAATGATTTTTAAGTGTGAGTTGTGGTGGTTATTGGGGTAGAGGGTGGAAAGTTATTTATGTTTAATTAATTAATAATTAGTTGATCATTAATTTTAATTCATCAATTCATAAATATTTATGGTAATTGTTTATTTTTATTTTGTGTGTGGGTTTTGGTTTCATAGGGGTAACGTTTGGGGAGTAAATTAATTTTTACCTGTTTTAATTTGTTTTTTTAATTAATTATATTTCTTTAATTGATAATTAATTAGGTAAATTATGGAGGTACTTTTTTTAAAATTTAGATGTGTGTTGTGAATTGTGTGGTGTTACAGGGTAGGAAATAAAAAAGATTACATTTATGTAACAATGAATGTTTTTGATTATAAATAGTTTCTATTTAAAATATTTATTTGCTTGTAAATTATTTTTAATGTTTTAAAAAAATCTTTCTAGGTATTTGTTAGATTTTTTAACATTATAATATGTTTTTATCTTTTGTAAGTTTTTTATATTTTTATATATGTTTTCTTTTTTTGTTTTTTAAAATCTTTTGTGTTGTAGTTGATATTTTGTTTGCTTTTAATTTTGAACTGACTCCAATGGTAATATTAATTTTTACCCCTCTGCTAAACAACACTTTCCCTACTGTTGCACTCACTGGAGTGGGAATAGTAATGTTTACCCCTCCGCTATCCAACACTTTTCCTACTGTTGCACTCACTGGTGTGGGAATAGTAATTTTTACTCCTCCGCTATCAAACACTTTCCCTACTGTTGCACTCACTGGAGTGGGAATAGTAAGTTTTACCCATCCGCTATTCAACACTTTCCCTGCTGTTGCACTCACTGGAGTGGTAATAGTAATTTTTACCCCTCCGCTATCCAACATTTTCCCTGCTTTTGCACTCACTGGAGTGGGAATAGTAATTTTTACCCCTCCGCTATCCAACACTTTCCCTGCTGTTGCACTCCCTGGAGTGGGAATAGTAATTTTTGCCCCTCCGCTATCCAACATTTTCCCTACTGTTGCACTCACTGGAGTGGGAATAGTAAGTTTTACCCCTCCGCTATCCAACACTTTCCCTACTGTTGCATTCACTGGAGTGGGAATAGTAATTTTTACCCCTCTGCTATCCAACACTTTCCCTACTGTTGCACTCACTGGAGTGGGAATAGTAATTTTTACCCCTCCGCTATCCAACACTTTCTGTACTGTTGCACTCACTGGAGTGGGAATAGCAATTTTTACCCCTCCACTATCCAACTTTTTCCCTACTGTTGCACTCACTGGAGTGGGAATAGTAATTTTTACCACTCCGCTATCCAACACTTTCTATACTGTTGCACTCACTGGAGTGGGAATAGTAATTTTTACCCCTCCGCTATCCAACATTTTCCCTACTGTTGCACTCACTGGAGTGGGAATAGTAAGTTTTACCCCTCCGCAATCCAACACTTTCACTACTCTTGCACTCACTGGAGTGGGAATAGTAATTTTACCCCTCCGCTATCCAACACTTTCTCTACTGATGCACTCACTGAAGTGAGAATAGTAATTTTTACCCCTCTGCTATCCAACACTTTCCCTACTGTTGCACTCACTGGAGTGGGAATAGTAATTATTACCCCTCCGCTATCCAACACTTTCCCTACTGTTGCACTCACTGGAGTGGGAATAGTATTTTTTACCCCTTCGCTATCCAACATTTTCCCTACTGTTGCACTCACTGTAGTGGGAATAGTTATTTTTACCCCTCCGCTATCCAACACTTTTCCTACTGTTGCACTCAATGGGGTGTAAAATTTAAGGGTAGAGACTATTAAATATTTTAATATTTTAATTTATAATATAATGTCTTTTCTTATTAGATTTTATGTTATAGGTGTATGTATATATCTTAAAACAATGCGTCCTCGATTAGGAGTGCACTCTGTAGACTCTGTAGACAAATTAAAAGCACACCAGCATATCTGTGTTGAATCATCAGTTTACGCCTGACGTGTTTCGGAGCATCGCGCTCCTTGTTCACAGGCATCCATTGTTGTACATGCGGTCATGACGAAAGGCATGTTTCTTCGTTTATTTATCCATCAAAAAGCCCTCTAGTGGGCCTCTATGGTAAATGCAGCACAGTTGCTTGCTGGTACTTGAAGTGCCTTCACAAATCAATTTTTCCCTTAGTGGGTGCCGTGTTAGTACCAACAATCTTTTATTACTTCAGCCCTCAGTGGGTTATCAACTTACAGGTTGCTGTCTTTATTGGCTGTCTGCTACTCCGCAACTGGGCTTTGAACAGTTCCAAGCACTCGAGGCCCCCATTCTTCGCATTCTCGGGGTGGTGCAACTCCCGCGGTTGGACAACCGCCATATTTGTCTTAAAACAATGCGTCCTCGATTAGGAGTGCACTCTGTAGCTGACAAATTAAAAGCACACCTGTGTTGAATCATCAGTTTACGCCTGACGCGTTTCGGAGCATTGCGCTCCTTGTTCACAGGCATCCATTGTTGTACACACGGTCATGACGAAAGGCTTGTTTCTCCATTTATTAATACATCAAAAAGCCTTCTAGTGGGCCTCTATGGTAGATTCAGCACAGTTGCTTGCTGGTACTTGAAGTGCCTTCACAAATCAATTTTTCCCTTAGTGGGTGCCGTGTTAGTACCAACAATCTTTTATTACTTCAGCCCTCAGTGGGTTATTTACATATAAAAAAAGAAATCGATATTTTGTACATCGATATTTTTTACATCGATATTTTTTTTCGATATTTTTATACATACCATTATAAATAAAGGATGTCGATATTTTTGACATCGATATTTATGACTCGATATTTGTGTATGGGGATATTTTGGGCGTCGATATTCTATCAGTGAACCGTTTGTTTCTCTCTGATCATTATAATTTTTCACCCATTTTCCACTAGCTCCGCACCTAATAGCCTCTTTTTTTAAGCACACACAATCGACTTTATATTTCAAAGACCCATTTGGCTCTTCATTCCTGTCGTGGCTGTGTCTCATTGAAGTAAATTTCAACTAAAATTCCCATACTCTGGAATGCTTTTTTGTCCTTACTTCACATTCTACTATTATCCTCTGAACAAATTTGCCCTTAACTTCCTCTTGCTTTCATTATATATTCTTCTTATAGACCACATGTCTATCTCCCTTTCTTGCTCAACTCTAGCAATCAATATGAAGCAATTTTAGTTTTTTGTGTATAATTATTTCTTGTGTATAATTTCTGTAGAAGAAAGAACATGCCCCACTGGCTTTCCACACCCATTAATTACATGGGGAAACAGTAGGTTTTAGGGAGCTAAAAACTCCTGTACAATCCATTTGTCATGAACATATATTCCCAACCTTGCAGAAGTTGCCATTGCAGAAGCTGCTAAAGGACTTTTCTTGACCCCCAAAAAGACAGCCACCCTCTATAATTGCCAGTGCCTATTAAGTGGAAAGGATGGAGTCCAAATTTCACAAAGCATCAGATTCATTCTTGACTAACTGTCTGAAAGTAATGATAGATCAAAGTAATACTCATATACAACATTAACAATTAATAGTCCGAGATTATTCTCGCTTCCTATCACATATCTTCATATCTTAATGCATGCATTGACAACTTCCTTGAGGGGCCATTTTATGAACTATGTTGAGAGCTGTACACATGCTGTACTCATCTAGGAGTGATTGCCATGAAAATTTCTGGGAAAGACATAATTATGCATTGGCGAAAGATAAAGCTTCCATGTGTTGCACCATGAACAGCTGATCACACACGAGTTCATTGACCCCAGGCATTAGAAGCATCTTGCACTGTGACCAAATGCCCATGGTATAGATTGTGATAAAGGTGTGCCTTGTGTCAGGGTGGAAGAAGTGCCGCTGGCGTGCAGTCAATCTCTCCATCAACATAGGCTATGAGGTCAATGACATAAACCTGGTGTGCAACTGGTTGCCTGTCCTGCAGTGACTGTGACTGTGGCATGATAGTGCATGCCAAAACCTGATGCAAGCACTAGGATTGGCTTGCCTGGGAAATGCCAACCATTGCCCCGCTGGTTCACTGGAATTATCCCATGGCCAGGCTGTGCAACCCAGCCAGTATCTTAAAACGGACAGGTATGGCATGGGAGCTGGTATCTGGTGAAGTGATTTACTTTGCTCATCCTTCAATAACATTGCATTAGGGAGGTACTCACCATACCAAAGACAGTGATCCTTTGTCTGCATATTCTCAAATATGACATTGTGAAAAGGTTACTGTGTGTATGGACTGGTTTTTATGGTGGTGACCTGTGTGTGATTGGTTGATTGTGTGGCCATGCAGGGCCCTAGAAAATTTGCACTACAAAAGTATGCCCAAGCATTGTGTGGGTCTGGATGGTGTTAACCTGAAAGTCTAGGAGGCAATATGTCCCTAGAGATAAGTTTCAAAACAGCATCTCAAAACACAGTCAATAAGAAAGGACTGACTCAAAAAGGGAGATCGAGATTAGAATTTAGAAAAACCATGGTGTATTACAAACTTTTAAAAGTACAATACGGAAATAGCAATTTCAAATGCAGCAGCAAACTCATTGAATTACATAGAAATCATTTGCCATGTCGACCTTCAAATGCAGAATAATATGATGATGGGCAAAAATCTGAGAAATGCCAAGTCTCAATTGTGCAGCAAAATCAGTAAGAAATACGACAACAACCCTAGGGGCTCAGGGAAGGTCACTGGCTCGCCCCCCTCCCCCCCTTCAAATTCAAGGGTTTAAATGCAGTTTTTTTGCATTGAAATTACTAAGACCAGTAAAGTCAGCATGGTATGATCATAGCTCCAACAAATCACATTTTCACAATTTTAAACCTTTAAACCGTTACATAACCCTTTCACCTTAACACTAACACACTACATGAATATTGATTCGCCCCTTCTTACCTAATGTCATCCGGAGGTGTTAGAATAAACTAGTTACATAAACAACATTGCACCATTGTGAATGAATGCAGTACAGCATGCCAGCAGAAGGACCTTGGATTATGTTGCAAAAGGTTTTCTTCTAGCAGGCGTTTCTAGAACAATGTCATTCAAGAAATACACAATCCACATCTTCCTGCAAATAGTGTCAGATGAGAAATAGCAACACAAAATGAACATTATGATATGGGATTCATTTTGAACAGGATGACGTTGAGGCCAGTGACAGCTGATTGCTTTTGAAAGTTGTGGGGCAATCAGGTGGATATATCGACTCCAGGAATGCCCTTAGGCACAACCTGAAAGCTCACAGTGTTTATAAGGGGCCACGATTAAGAGCTCTGGAGTTGCGGCTGAAGGCAGTGTGAGTTTCTCACACTACCTGGCAGTGTGTAAAAATAAACAAAACAATATATACATTTTTTTTAAACATACTTACCTCCTCCTCTCCCCCCATGTAGGAAGGTGGAATCTGACTATATGGTTGCCCCCACTTTTTTCCTGGTGTTTTGCTGGTTTATGACTTAGTTGGACTGGGGTCCTGCTATTCAGGGCCCCAGTCTATCTGCTTCCTCTATAAAATGGTTTCCATGTGCCTTAGGCACATCTCTGATTGGAATCTGGAGTGCCCTTATAAGTCCCTAGTATATGGTATACTATGTACCCAGGGCATAGGTACCTCAGAGGCCTACCAGGGGCTGCAGCATGTATTGTGCCACCCCTGGAAGGCCATCCAAACTGACACCACAGGTCTGCTACTGCAGCCTGGGTAAGGTGGTGCATGCACCCCTTACTGTGATATAGGCTACCTATATCACTATATACATACACACATATAAACCTATAAGTCACTCCTATGGCAGGCCTTATCAATCCTGAAGGCAGAGTGCGTGGTTCCTATGTGAGAGGGTGCCCCTGCATGAGCAGGGCCCCTCTGCAGCGTTCGGAGACCCTTCTCTGATGCTGTTTGTAGTGCAGCCTGACCATATACTCTTAAGCGCATTATAACCTCGCGTTAAATGCTAACTTTGGGATGGCTGCACGGAAACATGTCGTGTTTGGTGTCAAACATCTTGGAATACTACCCCCCGCCAGTTCTGGCGGCGGGGGTAGCATTCCACCCTTCTAGAGGGAAAGACATGTACACACCGGTATGCCCGGTACTGACTTTCCAAGCCCTGGCATCACAAAATGGATGCCGCTGCCACAGACACGAGTCTGGCCTCCTGCTGCTGACCGAAACTCCGGCAGGGGAGGCCTGGACAATAGGTTTCCTGTCCCAGGGAGGTGTGACCACCTCCCCAGACAGGATAGTGTGTATTGGGGCTGGGCGGGAGCACTCTCTGGTGCTTTGAAGTCCTGCACTGGGGGCACACTTGGTGTCCCTGTGCATACCCCAGTTCAAACCGGCTCAGGGGCTTCCAGCCCCTGCTCTGGCGCGAAACTGGACAAAGGGAAAGGGGTGTAACCACCCCTCTGCCCTGGCCCTCCCATAGGTGGGGCCACAGAGTATGTCCAACCCCCTACCTTAGTATAAGTAAGGGAACCCAGTCCTTAGGACTTTAGATTTACCTGGACGAAACTCTGATACAGAATCCTGGACCTTCGACGCTCTACTTTAAGATTAGAGGACTGAAGAATCTCCCTTGGGGTCAAGGAGTGACTCCCCTGCTTGGCAGGCACCAAAGAAGCAATTGTCCGGTCTGCATCGCTGAAGCTCCCGTCGGACGCCGAAGTCTTTGCATCACCAGAGGTGGATTTCCAGACTTCCCGAGGCTGCCCTGAGTCCCCAGCAAAGCTGAGGCCCGTAGCTGTCGTGGGTAACGTGGAACCGTGACCCCTGGACACCGAACGCATTTGCAAGTGCATCCTCTTCTGGGTCTCCCACGAAGTCGTGCTTTGGGCTCCGAGTAGCCCCAGCCTCCAGCACCAACTGCACCGAAGATCACTGGCCTCCACTCCACGAGTGTCCTGTGAGCCAGCTCCACGTGCACCGTCTCGAGGCTCCTTCGCGGTCGCTAGTCCATTGGCTAGTAGGCCCTCCCGAAGGCCAATCTTTTTCTGCTTGGGCTCCCTGGTTGCTCCAGGTGTGCCCTGACTTATCCTTGCTGGGTGAGTCCCCCAGACCTTGCTGGTCTGCAACATCGTCCTTCTTTGCTTTCCACGAGACTTGCCGTTGCCAAGGCTTGTTGGGTCCAATCCGGTCGCCGACACCCCTGCAATCGACAGACGTCGTGGGACAGCTCGAATCCAGCTCCTGGTTGTCGTCGACGCCTCCTGGACCTCGTGGCTGAAGAGTCAAGATGACCATCAACCTACCTGAAGCACTCGACATCGGTGGGCATCTGCTCATCGCCTTCCTGGTCACTGGCTAGTGACCCAGACTCTGTCCCCTCTGCTTTCAGGTTCTTCAGATCTTCGATCCACCTTTGGATCCACCCGAACACTTTCGACTTGGTCGCCAGCAGCACTTTGCAGCAGATCGCCATAGAAAGCGACGACGAAACCCGACCCCGAAAGACACCTATGCACCCGGCTTCCCTGGGTGAGGTAACTCGAGTACTCCGGTGCTCCCGTGGGTATAGACACTAGAACAGCCTAGTTCTCAAAGGGTTTGCTCCAAGTCCTCCTCTAAGTGTCCCTTTTCTCTTAAATTCTAATCGCGACTTTCCCCATAGAAGTTAACGGTGGTTCGCGGTTGTGTTCATACACTGCACGCGTCCCCCGTGGGTCCCCTGTGTCACTGCCTTGGGTGGTTCCTTGTGGTCCAAGCACTTCTACAGGCTCTAGGCCTTGTGTCTAGCTCAGTCGTGGTTCTTATACCACTTTATTGGTATATGGTTTGGTACGCCCCTGGGGCTCAAACGTGTATTTGTGCTATTACTGTAGATAACTAACTCGTAACGTATGTACTTCGAACTCTAGCCTCATAAAGAGACTAGAGGGGTGTGTTTAGTAATAAATACATATATTTTGAATATATACCTGGTGTGGTCCTCTTTCATTTGGTCACTCAAGAGATTATAGACTGGTAAAACAAGCTGCTTTACATTCCTTCAAGACTTAGCCTGAAGGCTGCTCTCCATAGCTACCACTAGGATAGCTTTCAATAAAGGTTGTCTTTAACCTATCTCCAATAAGGGGTTGTTTGGACTGGTGCAAGGTGCCCACTATAATTAGTGGACAGCATATGCCAGGCCAACTTCTCACATTGGTGTGCAGCGTGTGGGATTCCAGCTTGCTATTGTTTTACCAGATAATCTCAATTGAATTGATCAACTGAAAACCACTAAGGGTACCTAAGGTACATATAATCAAGCTTAGTAATACAGTAAGTTCTACTGAACTTAGAGTTGTGTGTTAAGGGACAGCACACCCTTTCTACAACTCAAGAGAGTTTAGTAGGCCACACTAGAGTAGGTAGTGCATACACCACACCTCACTAGTGATGTCTTCAAAGCCAGGACCCAGTGAGTCCTTGCCAGAAGCCAGTGGGCTTCTTCCCTCCAAGTATGATAAACTCCCATTCTTGGAATTGAGAGCCTTATGCACTACTAGGAAGTTGAAGACAGGCAAAAGTGCCAGCACCCAGCACCTCAGGGAGGTGTTACTAGCTGATGATCTCAGCAGGCCCCTAGGGTCTGAAGGGGTAGGCAAGGAGGGTGGGGCAGAAGATGAGGGAGGGGCCAGGGGTGAAGAAACCCAGGACCCCCCTCTGAAACTGGCCAGGAAGGTGAAAATGACCTTGTCCTGGAGAATCCAATTCCTCCTGTGGAGGAGGAGGAGGGAGAGGATCAGACTGACCTCCCCTTTGTCCCCCCAGGAAGAGTTCTGAGTGTGCCCAGAAGGTCTAGGTCTCCTTCTCAGGAGTCTAACCACTCTGACACCTCAATAGGGTCCTCTGTCTCCTCTCATAGGAGGGAATCCTCTCATGAGAGAAGAAAGAGACTGATTCAATATGAGCAAACTCAGCTTGAACTCAGGAAACAGCAATTGGCTATAGACAGGGAGTCCCTAGATCTCTATAGAGAGAGACAAAAGTTGGGACTAGAGTCCCATGGTGGCAGCAGTTTCCCCAAAGATAGGGAAAGGTCTTATGACCATAGAAACCTGAGCAAGATTGTCCCTCCCTACCAGAGTGGGGATGACATCCACAAATGGATAACTGCTCTAGAGAGGGCCTGTAAAGTACAGAGGGTCCCTCAGGAGCAGTGGGCAGCAATCTTGTGGCTCTCCTTTGCAGACAAAGGTAGAGATAAGCTCCTCACTGTTAGAGAGGAGGATGCTGACAATTACAAAGTCTTGAAGAGTGCTCTGATAGATGGGTTTGGCCTAACCACTGAACAGTATAGGTTGAAGTTCAGAGACACCCAAAAGGCTCAGACTCAAGACTGGGTTGATTTTGTAGATTGTGCTACTAAGGCTCTGGAAGGTTGGATACATGGCAACAAGGTGCATGACTTTTTAGGATTGTACAATTTGATTATGAGGGAGCAGATCCTTAATAATTGTCAAAACCAGCTTTTACACCAGTACCTGGTGGACTCTGATCTGACCTCTCCCCAAGAATTGGGAAAGAAGGCAGACAAATGGGTCAGAACCAGAGTAAAGACTAAGAATCAGGGTGGTGACCAGAAGAAAGATTCTACCAAGTCCCAAGAGAAAGGTGGGGATAAATCTAAGGATAAATCCACTACAGGGCCCCAAAGTCCTCTTCTGGGGGTGGGTCCCAAACTCCTTCCTCTCCTGAAAAGAAACCCTATTGCCATGTCTGTAAAAAGCCTGGACACTGGAAAACTGATCCCAGTTGCCCCAGGATTGGCAATAAAGAAAATGTTCCTCCAACAACTACTACCACCCCTCCTGGTACTACCAGTAGTAATCCTCCAGTTGGGAGTAGTGTACCCAAAAAGTTAGGTGCTTTTGCAAGAGGAACAGAGGTGGGCCCTAGTTCAGACAGGACCCCCTCAACAGACTCCTCTGACTCTGATGGTGGTGTAGGATTTGCCACCTTTACCATGGGTCCCAATGCATTGGGCAGGTACAGACTGGAGCCAATAATTAATGGTCAGAAAGCTGTGGCATTTAGGGACACAGGGGCTAGTGTCACCATGGTGGCAGGGAACCTAGTCCCCCCTCACCAGCTTTTACCTGAGTTTAAATACCAGGTGACCAACATTGATGGTGTCAGAACAGATCACCCCATGGCCATAGTCAATCTCAGCTGGGAAGGGGTCACAGGCCCAAAAAGAGTGGCAGTGTCCCCAACCTTGCCTGTAGATTGCCTGATGGGCAATGATCTGGAAATTTCAGCCTGGGCTGAAGTTGAACACCAAACCCATCTGAGAATGCTGGGCGTCCCTGTAAAAGTTAGTGGGGCTGTGATGGCCACAGCCCCAGCCCAGGGAAATTTTGGAGATGTGGAGCCTGGAAGAATGGCCCACTCTCCCCCAAAAGAGAGCACAAGGGTTGAAGAAAAGTCTTCTTCCCTCCAGGCAGTAGGTAAGGGTCAGCCTCCTCAGGGAACTGACCCTACCCCTAGTGAAGGAACTGCCCCAGAGGTAGTCAGGCCTGGCCTGGCCACACCCCTGATGGCAGAGGACCCTTCCAAGGTGGTACCCAGTCTGGAGCAGGTAACCTGCCCCTCTCTACCCTGCCTCAGTCAGCCCAGGGCTGCAGAGGTCAGGGAGGTTAGTGGACCCCCCAGGGCCCCCTGTCCAGAGGAACCCCTCCATCAGCAGATTAGGGGCACCCAGGCTAGTAGCCCTAGCCAGGTGAAACTTCCTCACCACACTGAGGGATCCCCCATACCTTTGTGTAGGGACCTCCCCCAGAAGGACTCTGTTAGGCAAGGGCAAACCTGGGACCAAAAGGTTCCAAACCTGCCATGTCCCTCCAGTGGTCCATCCAAAGGGACCCAACCCCCAGCTGTAGGCAGCCAAAGGTTGACCCTTAGAGCACAGTGCAACTCAGTCATGGAGAGACAGGCATACATGGTGACCAGTGATCTGAGGAAGCTGAGGCCAACCTTCCTAGGGCCTCACTTCCCTTCTCAGACACCTCACCAGCCTTGTACTTTACCAAAGCACACCACAGGTAGTAATTCCCCATGGTGGAGACCCTCTCATACCCTTAGGGTGAGGGATTGCTTAGTGGACCATAAGATAGGGGGCAACCATGCTAGTGCAGGTGCTTCCTTATATGGCCACTTAGTCAATAAAGGCTCAACTGGCCAAGGTTAGCCTTATCTCCTTTCGTTTGGGGGGGTTATGTAGGAAGGTGGAATCTGACTATATGGTTGCCCCCACTTTTTTCCTGGTGTTTTGCTGGTTTATGACTTAGTTGGACTGGGATCCTGCTATTCAGGGCCCCAGTCTATCTGCTTCCTCTATAAAATGGTTTCCATGTGCCTTAGGCACATCTCTGATTGGAATCTGGAGTGCCCTTATAAGTCCCTAGTATATGGTATACTATGTACCCAGGGCATAGGTACCTCAGAGGCCTACCAGGGGCTGCAGCATGTATTGTGCCACCCCTGGAAGGCCATCCAAACTGACACCACAGGTCTGCTACTGCAGCCTGGGTAAGGTGGTGCATGCACCCCTTACTGTGATATAGGCTACCTATATCACTATATACATACACACATATAAACCTATAAGTCACTCCTATGGCAGGCCTTATCAATCCTGAAGGCAGAGTGCGTGGTTCCTATGTGAGAGGGTGCCCCTGCATGAGCTGGGCCCCTCTGCAGCGTTCGGAGACCCTTCTCTGATGCTGTTTGTAGTGCAGCCTGACCATATACTCTTAAGCGCATTATAACCTTGCGTTAAATGCTAACTTTGGGATGGCTGCACGGAAACATGTCGTGTTTGGTGTCAAACATCTTGGAATACTACCCCCCCGCCAGTTCTGGCGGCGGGGGTAGCATTCCACCCTTCTAGAGGGAAAGACATGTACACACCGGTATGCCCGGTACTGACTTTCCAAGCCCTGGCATCACAAAATGGATGCCGCTGCCACAGACACGAGTCTGGCCTCCTGCTGCTGACCGAAACTCCGGCAGGGAGGCCTGGACAATAGGTTTCCTGTCCCAGGGAGGTGTGACCACCTCCCCAGACAGGATAGTGTGTATTGGGGCTGGGCGGGAGCACTCTCTGGTGCTTTGAAGTCCTGCACTGGGGGCACACTTGGTGTCCCTGTGCATACCCCAGTTCAAACCGGCTCAGGGGCTTCCAGCCCCTGCTCTGGCGTGAAACTGGACAAAGGGAAAGGGGTGTAACCACCCCTCTGCCCTGGCCCTCCCATAGGTGGGGCCACAGAGTATGTCCAACCTCCTACCTTAGTATAAGTAGGGGAACCCAGTCCTTAGGACTTTAGATTTACCTGGACGAAACTCTGATACAGAATCCTGGACCTTCGACGCTCTACTTTACGATTAGGGGACTGAAGAATCTCCCTTTGGGTCAAGGAGTGACTCCCCTGCTTGGCAGGCACCAAAGAAGCAATTGTCTGGTCTGCATCGCTGAAGCTCCCGTTGGACGCCGAAGTCTTTGCATCACCAGAGGTGGATTTCCAGACTTCCCCGAGGCTGCCCTGAGTCACAAGCAAAGCTGAGGCCCGTAGCTGTTGTGGGTAACGTGGAACCATGACCCCTGGACACCCTACGCATTTGCAAGTGCATCCTCTTCTGGGTCTCCCACGAAGTCGTGCTTTGGGCTCCAAGTAGCCCCAGCCTCCAGCACCAACTGCACTGAAGATCACTGGCCTCCACTCCACGAGTGTCCTGTGAGCCAGCTCCTCATGCATCGTCTCGAGGCTCCTTCGTGGTCGCTAATCCGTTGGCTAGTAGGCCCTCCCGAAGGCCAATCTTTTTCTGCTTGGGTTTCCTGGTTGATCCAGGTGTGCCCTGACTTATCCTCGCTGGGTGAGTCCCCCAGATCTTGCTGGTCTGCAACATCGTCCTTCTTTGCTTTCCACGAGACTTGCCGTTGCCAAGGCTTGTTGGGTCCAATCCAGTCGCCGACACCCCTGCAATCGACAGACATTGTGGGACAGCTCGAATCCAGCTCCTGGTTGTCGTCGAAGCCTCCTGGACCTCGTGGCTGAAGAGTCAAGACGACCATCAACCTACCTGAAGCACTCAACATCGGTGGGCATCTGCTCATCGCCTTCCTGGTCACTGGCTAGTGACCCAGACTCTGTCCCCTCTGCTTTCAGGTTCTTCAGATCTTCGATCCACCTTTGGATCCACCCGAACACTTTCGACTTGGTCGCCAGCAGCACTTTGCAGCAGATCGCCATAGAAAGCGACGACGAAACCCGACCCCGAAAGACACCTATGCACCCGGCTTCCCTGGGTGAGGTAACTCGAGTACTCCAGTGCTCCCGTGGGTATAGACACTAGAACAGCCTAGTTCTCAAAGGGTTTGCTCCAAGTCCTCCTCTAAGTGTCCCTTTTCTCTTAAATTCTAATCGCGACTTTCCCCATAGAAGTTAACGGTGGTTCGCGGTTGTGTTCATACGCTGCACGCGTCCCCCGTGGGTCCCCTGTGTCACTGCCTTGGGTGGTTCCTTGTGGTCCAAGCACGTCTACAGGCTCTAGGCCTTGTGTCTAGCTCAGTCGTGGTTCTTATACCACTTTATTGGTATATGGTTTGGTACGCCCCTGGGGCTCAAACGTGTATTTGTGCTATTACTGTAGATAACTAACTCGTAACATATGTACTTCGAACTCTAGCCTCATAAAGAGACTAGAGGGGTGTGTTTAGTAATAAATACATATATTTTGAATATATACCTGGTGTGGTCCTCTTTCATTTGGTCACTCAAGAGATTATAGATTGGTAAAACAAGCTGCTTTACATTCCTTCAAGACTTAGCCTGAAGGCTGCTCTCCATAGCTACCACTAGGATAGCTTTCAATAAAGGTTGTCTTTAACCTATCTCCAATAAGGGGTTGTTTGGACTGGTGCAAGGTGCCCACTATAATTAGTGGACAGCATATGCCAGGCCAACTTCTCACACCCCAGTCCTGCAGTCCATGACAAAAAGTCAGCAAGGGGTCTCTGAGCCAACTGCCCTAACCAATCTAGATGCTGCTCTCATACTGTTAACCAGAGGAGAAAAGTGCCTGGACAGGTTGGCGCGGGCTCGATCAGTGCTGCTACTGGCCCTGGAGGCCTTGCCTGCTCTCCACCCAGCTCTCTAAGACAGCTCGGGTTGGAGAGGTTTAAAGTGTGCATGCCACTTTAAACCATAAGTGTGCACCAGTCCTCCTCTCTTGCTGCCAGTCAGCAGTAATATCCCCGCCCTAACACTTGGCTTGGGCTTGTCGGCTGCACTGAAAAATAAAATGGTAATACATTAATTTTATTACCATTTTATTTCTCATGTTTGCTGCACTGGCAGCAGGGTGGGCGATACTCCTCTTCCGGCTCCACCCTAATGGAGGCACCACCGATAGTTGAGCCCTAACTGAGGCCTAGTTAACCTAAATGAGAAAAACACACTTTTCCTCATTATAGTGACTATCTTTCACTTGTATTAGCTCCATATCAGTATGCACATGTGAATTCAGGTTCATAACAACTAATATTAATGCACTTCTTAGTGTAATCGTACAAAAGCTTCTACAGTGGTATGGTGAGCCACAGTTGGTAAAGTGTGTGGTACAAGGGTTGCCACCAATGACCACTTTGCATTGGGGGGTGCATATATGAGGAGATATGTTTTCAGAGAACATTGTTTACTGTGTATACATTTTGAAGTGTTCTGATTTGTATGGGTGTGCTTTCTGTGTTTTTTCAGTGTTCATGTTCACAGGTATGTGTGTTCATTTTTCATTGTTGACAAATGTGGCTTATTTAGAGTGAATGTCCTTCAGCTGGGAGATTGTGCTTCCTCTTTTTATTTCATAACTCTCCAGTGTGTCTGGATTTTGACATGATATCACACGTGATAATGTTATTCTCCATTTCTATTGGTTTTTGCATGATTCCATTGCAGTTGCCCTGAGTTGATCCGTGTTCTGTAAAACTTAAATCATGGCTGGCTTGTCGTACATTTTAACCTGGTTAGTTTGTAGTACTACTTGAGTAGTTTTGAATATTTGTTTATTGAATTACGCCTGAATTACTTTTTTAATGGGTCTGTTGGGGGATTATCGCCTTTGTTTTCCATTGCCTCTCACATTCTGTAGTAGCTATGCCCTCATCGTCAGGCCCTTCTTCTATCCACGCTTACTTACACCTGAATAGTACTTTAGTGAGTGGAGTATTCCACACTTACGGTGAATCAGTATGCAGTTGGTGGCAGGCTTCTGCTGCGAATTTGTTCCGAATAGACCTTCGTGACTTGCTATTATACTCCTGCTGCAAGTACATAAACGCCTTTGTGAACGGTAGTAGCATTCACTGCATCATTTGCATACTACTAGCCGTATAGTTGCACTTTCTTGCATAAAGGCCCGTGAAGGTAACTAATGCTTTTATCCAGCAGACAAATGTCAATAAAGAGATGCTTCTGTTTGGAGCTCCTTGTAAATAATTGCAAATCAGAAAAAATCTGCCAGACGAACAATTCCACTACAGCTTCTTCGGCCGTGCGTATAGAGTTATTTATATTCATGTGAAAGCATCTCTTGACAAGCACCGAGCATCGTGAAAGTTCTTCTCTAATAATAAAAAAATGGTAAAACGTCTTTATATTTGACAAACACTGTGCATCACAGAAATGAATAAGAGGCGGTGACATTGTTGGCAAGTAACGAAGTCACTTTCAAGGACATCCTGAAAAGGATGGCGCCATCTTTTCAGACCCGACACAGATGTCGTGTTACTTGTGGCTGAGTTCCTTCAGGCGCCTTTTGTTCCAGAGAGGTGCACAGCCAGATGCTGCTACCTGCAATGCCTTCAGCATCCATTGTACTTCATTAAAAGAAATCGAAATGTGAACAGTCGTACGAAAGATAGTAAAGAATAAATCCAGCAGAAAATGTAATCCGCACTATTTGAGAAAATTATGAACAGCAATATGAAAGGCACTGACACAAATGCTGTTAAAACATATACTGTGATGGGTAACAGAAAGTCTTTATTTTATTTAAAAACTGTCAGAACTTGAACATAGAGCCAGTCAGACACAGCTGGACTCATGGATTTAACAGGTGATATGGAACCCCAATTCCACTGTCTCCTGCGTGGCAAAGCATCTTTTCACCTGTTGTGGCGTTTGTTGTTTCAATTTGTAAGTGATTCTTACCACCAAGCAGATTTCCAGACCACCTGATAATTACATTTTATGCCACCTGGTCGGTTAAAATATGAATGAAAATGTCAGCGCACAATTATGCAGCCACCAGCACAATTTATGAAATCCGTCCCTCGTCCCATAAATGCAAGTAACTTTCACCTTATAACAAATGGACATTTTTTAGCTAAGTGATAAAGATGTTTGTAGCCACCAGTCCTCCACACTTTCTGCATCAAACCTGCTTATATTCCTGCTGAAGTACAAAAACAGCAAAGCTGCACGTGCTGTCTAAACTCTTCAAATTACTGAGGGCACCCAGTATATAATCTAGGCATCCAAAGTACACAACTGAATTTTCATCACAAATCCAGCTGCAGCCGGCACAGGCAAGTGCGGTGGGGCGGGGCAGGGCACGGCTTGGCAGGGGGAAGCCTACAGACGATGGAATAGGTGTTATTTATTTATTTAATTATACCTATTCCGTTGTTTGTTGACTTCCAACTGCTCCCACCCTGCCCCCGCCCCGCCCACCGCGTTTACCTGTGCCAGCCGCCGCTGCACAAATGGTCAAATGAGGGCAAGCCACACTCTGTTGTGTTCTACCTCCCGAGATGCGAGCAAGTTCCGGAAGTTTACTCATGGATGTCGATTCATCAAAATGCCAGGGTTAGCGGAAGTGACATCACATGCCCTTTAACCCCACTGATGATGTCACCGGAAATGACTTCACAAGACTTTTGACCCAATGACATCACAGGAAGTAGAATCATGCTACTTTTGGGTCCTGTGACATCACAGGAAGTGATGTGACACAGACTTTTGACCCAGTGCCATCACATCTGACTTTTAGTTGGTTGCACAACACAAAGAGGCTGGATAATTTCTAGCACCTACAAATGAAGTACTCAAATAACCAAACATATTCAAATCCTATTGAAAATGCCTTCATAGGCAGGGTCAGTGTAGGGTCTTATCTTCAGATACAGGGTTGGGATAATGCAGCATGGTTTAAGAATCTTTTACTTGGTGTACAACAATGGAAAACATGAAGGCCAGGTTGAAATCACCATTATCAAACAAGTTATATAATGGGAAAGTAAAGGGGCATATAATGCTCAGTATACATGTACTTGTTTACCCCAGTTGAGGAGATATTGCACCTTCCTAGGTTTACTATCAATAATGTAATGTTGTTCTGCAGATGCAATTGCGCATCATTGGTAGAATACATCTGTCAATCATTAGTCGGCTTTTTCCCCACTAGCGTACTTGACAGTATTTTTGAGTGTTAAGAAAAGGAAGGCACCAGATTTAGAGGAAAAGTGTTGGATTGAGAGATAAGTGTTGTATATGAGGTAGAAAAGCAGATGATACCTTCTGAAAAGGCCAATATGTATAATTGGATTAGTCTGTCAGAAGGAGCTACTTTCAGGGAGACTGTATTCACCAGCAATTCAATGCCTTGTAGGAAATGTGCACAAACGTCATCATACTTGTGAGAAAGTGAATTATTAGTTGGGGGTGGAGGGTATTCTATTACAAGTAATAAAACCACTTAGGGGCCAAAAACGATGCAGCCGTAAAAGGCTCTGACCCTCGGCCCGAGCTTTTACTGCCGCATCGTAATGGCCGGTCGGTTTATTTTACAACCGCCTCATTACGATGGAGGCAGTCGTAAACTAAACCTGCCGGTCATTCCGGCTGGCTTTCGACGGGCTCTCTGGCTAGTCGGAATCCGGCCTGTACTTTCAAGGGTGGGCATTTCCGCCCTTGAGATTACAATGTCGGGTTTCGCAGTCGGCTGTCAGAACTCGACTTTGGGGGCCTCCGGTTGGAGGCCACAGGGGGCACATATGGTGCCCCCCTGTTGATCCCTGCACCCTGTGGCGGGAACTGCACCTCCCTTTTCTCAATGGGAGCCTGTTTCCTGCCGTAAAACGAGCTCTCATTGAGAAAAGTGCAATGCGAACGAACAGTGTTCTGTCGCATTATAATGGGCCGGGCCGGGAATTCAGCCGACATCGAAATGAGGCCCTTATTTGTTAAGTCTAGTCAGAGGCTTCAATAATTTAAATCAAAGTTGAACCTGTAGTAGCTATGGCACAGAGCAGACAGGCTTGACCTAGAGAAAATGTGTTAAAAGTACCAAAACAGTTAAAACTGTTAAAAAGTTGTAAACACAACACAAAGCACCAATGATTTGAGGTCGACCATGATGAGCACAAGTCATATATACCAAGTAGATTGGCCCCACTAGGGCATGGAAGTAGGAAAGTTTGAAATTGTCCTAATCTGAAAAGAGACTTTGTTTTTTCTGAGTAAAAACTTTTCTCCGTGCAGGACAATCCTGAAATTCAATCCAATCCCATTGATCTGCTGGTCAGACACTTTTTGCAGTCAGTCCCTTGTAGCTCTGGATCAAAAGTTTAAAAAAAGTTCCCAATCTTCTTTTGGTGTCCAAACACCCACAGGAGAACACTTTTAAGACCCCTGAGACCTCAAGAAAGAGCATTAAGAGACTCTGAGGGTGTCAGGCAGAGGGCAACAGCAAAGTCTAGTCCAGGACTAGTTGCCACTAGTCAGCTAGGATTGATCACAGGAATGTCCTCTTCTGCTCATTTTGTGATCCTGGAGCCACTCAGTGGATCAGCTTTTTGATCCTTACCTGAATCTCGGAGTGTGAGTAGGGAGTGTGCTATGTTAATCCTAGTGTCCTCCTACATCTAACACTAAAATGCAGTTTGAAGCAGACAATGAATCTACAACAAACGCACAGACAGAAGTATGGTAGGACAAAAGCAGGGTCCTGCAGAAACCAGAAAGGGGATAAAGAAGACTGTTCTCTCCTTTTCAAGAGTGTCCCAAGTGTTGCATGTGCCTCAACAAACCCGTTAAGCAGGATTTGGAAGTGCAGTGTCAATAGGATGTGCACATCCCCACTCTAAATATTCTTTGATGTTCAAAAGAGTCATCTCTGTCCATTCGGTTCAGCCTATTGATGGCTCCTGGGAGGCATTTGACACCTCTTTCTCACCTATTCTCGACTTGAGCACAGGCTGGGAGTTGGCAGAGGCTTATACGAATTAGCCTTTTAACAGTTCAGGCATGTAAACAATAACTTTATAAAGGTGACATTTGCTTACTATTTACTAAATATATCCGACTTCACCATTGAATTGGATTTTTAATACCTATGAAAAATAGTGGTTTAATTAATTTTCTATCTTGTACCATTCTTGAAATACCATATTAGTATTTTAATCTGTACTCTGGTTTTCTGCATAGGACAGCTAGGCCTGCAACAGTGAAAATAGCTTTTAGGGCCTTGTCACTTGTCAAAAGGGCTATTTTAACAGGCCACAGTGTAGGATTTACATTGAAGCAGTAAGGCTAAATTGGTAGGCTTGAAGCCATGTTTTCCTTTGTCACACTAGTGGATGCCACAATAAGTGCTGCAGTCCACAGGTGGCAGATAACTTTTCATGCCAAGGGTGTATTTCTGCACCATATACCATGGCCTTGTAGAAAAGTTAAATAAGCCAATCACGGACTAGCCAATTATTTACATGTTTTAGGGGTCAGAGCACAATGACTCGATCCCAGTGAGTTCAGAGACTAAAAGGCAGAAACAAAAATTCAGAAAAAATTGGTGTGAGAATGCCAAAGGGGGCTCTTCTCAGAAAAAAGGATTCCTAGACAAAATCAATATGTGGTTCTGGAGGTCTAGAAGCACTCATTGGTGGTCAGGACGACAGAGAAATATCTGCATTTGTTGCATAGCTTTGGCCTGCGGGGTTGGAAGTTTCACAACTATATTTGAGCTCAGTGCAGTCTGAGGTGAGCAGGGAGAGAGAGAGAGAGACAGTATCCGTATGCACAACAATACCTAAGACTCGACCCCTGCTCTAGAAAGCCATTGTCAAGCCTGAGCACAGCAAATTCTTAAAAAAATAAAATAATGAGTTCTTCCCAAACTCTAATGGTCAAACATTTTGCTTTCACGTGTAGTTGGGGGCCCAGTACAACCCTGTAGTGTGCTCTACACAAAGCTCTGGATATGAAAACTGAACAGTGTGAATGTATGAGTGCTATAGCCTTGGTTTGGGATGCGCCAAGAAATTAGGCTATATATAATGGGGGTCCATACCTGCATGATTTAGCAAAGCTGGCAGACATGAGTAGCCTTTGATGGCAACTGGTTTGAGTTGGGCTGGATCTCCAAGGGTCTGCTTGCGACCTTCCACCCCATTCCCTTATTTGTGACCAATAGAAAACAACCGTTGTATTTTCTTTGTAATTTTATTGTATCACTAATTACATACCTTCCAATTCTCCTACAGAAAACACTTCTTCAGTGCACCTGTACCATACAATAATAGGACGCTGCATGAGTGCATTAGCAGGAAGGGCTTTAATTGGCATTAAAAAGATGCATTGGCTTCAAAAGGAGAATGGGTGAAGATCATAACTACTGATCCTTTTCAAAGTGACATGTAATTAAGGGCATGACTTGAAATATGTGAACTAAAACCCTGTGCTTCATCCAGCCTGGCCAGTATGTAGGAGGGGATGTCATTGCATCCAGATATATAACACAGCAATGAGTAACAACAATGATTTTGTTAGACATAATTAGGTCTGAAAATGTTTCAATTCTGAAAACATGACACTGTGAATTAAGCATTGTTAAGATCTGTGGAAGGGGTGGTGATCTTCGGAGAATCTCAGTTATTCATGTTCTCCCCTGTACAATTCTTTGCTCTGCAGTCTCCCAATGTATTAGACACTTGCAACCTTTTTCTCCCCACAACTGTAAGAAGTCATTCAGCTTCATAACTCAGACATAATCTCTTCTCTTTAGCACTATCTCTTCACTGTCTCCTTTTGTAGGCACTTACTTTCATCTCTTCCAATTTACCATCCTCCATGCAGAGACCCCACTCATTCACCTGTTGACACTAGACTTTCTTTTCCTTTGACGCTATCCATATTTACACACGTTCCCACATTTACAGTTGGCACATATGTGACTAAAGCCCTCTGCACTCTGCAGAGAGAGGCCAAGGATTGGTTGTGCATGTAGTGTGAAAGTCTTCAGATCCACTGACCATCACTAGTGGCAAACCTTGCACTATCTTCATCCTCTGCTCCAAAGCTACCACCCAGATAACTGGGGAGAATTAAGTTCAAAGTGTGCACTATAAAAAAAGGCATATGTTGCTTGAAGAAAACTACAGTAACATAGCAACTGAAAAAAGCAAATAGGTTTAGGGAATGCAAGGTGAAATAAAATGTCAAAAGAGAATGGGGACTGCATCTCTGGCATTAATTACCTTAGGGTTGAGAAATAATTGAAATAGTGCTTTTGCCTGTAAAGTTAACAATATGCAAATAAGGCCTCATAGGAACCCATTTGAAAGCCCCCCACTTAAAGCCCTGCTAGCAGAAATCAGGCCCTGTATAAAGGGATGTCATACAGTGCAACATCTTCCTTACTTTCACTCCTAGGCCTCACACACTATGTACAGCATGATCTCTGATTCTGAACAGAGGCAGGCACTTGGTTATATGAAAGGGGCTGCTTTTTGTGTGTATGCTCAAACATTCTTTTTAAAAGCAGCATGCCAATGCATACTTCAAGATAAAGGAATTGGGCATTAATTAAATCATGTTATATTTTCTTTCCTAACATTTATGTTTTGCTCTTGGACTGCGGAGCTGGCTTGGGCATCAGTGACCTGCCCCACCAGGCCTAATTGTGCATTCTGTACCACTTTCTGTACATTTCTGCAAATGTCATAAGTCTCAAACTCAAAGTTTTAGGGAGCGTCCCCTTGTCCGAACTCTCCATTAAATATTGTAGGGAATAAATATGTTAATGTGACCACAGGAACACATTTTGTTTAGTTAAAGGGGTAATACAATCCAGGCCCGAGCAATTCGAGGTGCTTAATTTGCAACAGGAGACCTACGCATGTATCCCATGTCCATATAAAACAAGCATTTGCAATGCAATATGTCTCGCATTGTAGAAACTTTGACCTATTGGTATTGTAAATAATAATGCCTTTTATTATTGCAGGTTTTTTAAAATAATAAAAGGCATTGTCATTTACAATGGCAATTGCGTGACCTATTGCATTGCAAATGCTTGTTAAGCGACAGAAGTGAAGAAGCATCTGAAGAGGCACTACTCTATTAATTTACCACACCGCACATAACATTAAAGATAAACTGTTATATTCATCACAGCAACCATGTACCCAAGTCGGGCCTTGCATACTGGATAAGGATGGCAGAGCACAACAGTAGCAACGTATTACATAGAAAATAAAATACTGCATAGTACTTGCAGGAAAGTTACTTATTTCGCCCTTGGAATGTTTTCATACTGGGGAAATGGAAGTAGGTTTGGCGCCATCCTACATTTCCAAATTTCTGCTCCTAAAGAAGAGTTAAAAGTTGGACCTGACTGTAGTGCAGACTTTGTGTGACATCTGTCGACGCTTGAGGTTCTTGACACACAAATGCACAGTGAATAACAAATGGCTCAATTTAAAGTCCTAGTTTGTTGGCAGGGTGCAAATCTCGTTTTTCATTTGAAACATACCCAACTACCCACAATAAATATCAAAAACATTCCTTTAGTTAAATGCTTTTCAACGAACAGTTCTTTATTGCAACTTGGACAAAGTCCAAAACGAGAGTTGGAATGTAATGCATTTAACGCTAGGATAAAAAAAAAATGCTAACAAGAACACTAAACAAATCAACAATGGTTTGGATTGTAAGATTCAATACAAAATTATCCTTGGTCTTTCGTTGGTCAGCCTTGGCAGTTGTTTTTAAACATGCAAAGCGTCACAAATTTGTTCATTGGTAAACAAAGTATCGTTCCCCGCAAATTGTAAATCTAGCAGTGAAATTCTATCATTTGTATTAACAAAAACGACATAAAACTTGCTATAAAACAATAGTTCTAGCCGTTGTTCTACTAAATGTCAAAATTTGACAGAAGGTGCGTGTCTAGCATAGCTGCCAAGGTTTCAGATTGCGTGCGTATTTGTGACATTTACATGGTTTCAGTGTACTTATGAGTGACATTCAATGGCAAAATGTGTGACACTTAGAGTGACAATGTCCCCCCAGTAAAACCAAACAATCAAGTCCATTGAAACAGATACATATCAGAAATGACACCTTTTTGAGCGACAAGAATATCTAAAGAGAAGTTGTGTAAACTGCTGCAAAGCACCTGAAATGGAAGGCCACTAAGCTGATCGAATTGTAAAACAATTGAGAACCATGATATAAAGTATCATAGGAAAAATAGAAAGCTACATGTCCCAGCATGCAAAGTGCATAGGGTTAAAAAGTCAGGACTCACAGAAAGTATTACAAATTACATCATGAAGGCCACTGGGTATTGGCCACATAACAGACCTTGGTGCCATCTGATACTCAGCCACCCTCTGATACAAATCACCTCATAAGTAAGGCCTCCTCCCCACAATAATGCCAAGACTCAGATGACTGGCCACTTAAGTAACATCTAACTGAGCTAGTCAAATGGTGCACGAGAGGTGTACACTATCACGATGACCGCAGTCCTACCCCCCCACAACCATGACAAGCTGTCTGACTGCAGCTGGCTACTAGACTTACCACTGTGGCTGCACTGTTACCTCAGCTGCCACTAGTCGCCTCTGCATACTTATGATCAGGACGATCGATCTCTGCCAAATTGCTGCTCGCTGGCTGGCTGCATTGTTGTGTCTGTCTCTCAGATTTTTCTGGGACTGAGTATGTGTCATTCTTATAGCAGAGTTCTCAGGACTGGAGCTGTCAACAGACAGAGGAGTGTAGTTGGTCTTAAATACTTATTGTGTGCTCCGGCGGCTGCAGTTGCCCAGGATCAGACAGGTAAGACTGTGCCCCTCACTAACTTCAATAAACACACGTGGTCTGAGGGCAGGAGGTGAGAAGTTGACTCTCTTTGTCAACAATCTCCGGCGTGCCCTTGGCAATGTGTGGCTAGGCTAGCGAGGGGGCTGAGGAAGGTGGGGGCTTAACACGTTGGCAGGATAAGAAAACAGCAACATCCTGTGACTGCCAGCATGACCTGACCCTCACCACAGAAGGGAGAGCACTCTGAAGGGGCGAGGGAGGTGCCACTGCTGATGGCAAAAAGCAAAGCTGCCGCCCGCCAGTGTGTTTCTACCAGGCTTAATCTGTACTTGTGCTGGTGCCGGTGGGTGGTGTCTTTGCTGGAAAACAGCATACAAGGCATCGCCCCGGGAATGGTTGGCATGCAGGCTGCATCATGGTATGGCTGATAGTGAGGGCATCACTCACTTGACAGACCCCTCCAGCATTAACTCATAGGCAGGCCAGGCGGGGCTCAGCTTGTAGAGTGATCTGAAGCCCCGGCCCTCCTTTCAGTGTTTCCCTGAACACTATGGGGCCGATTCCGATTCGGGCCGGAAAACGTACCGACCGACTCGGTCCGGGAATAAAGTCCGTCTGACACGTACCGGCGCCGTACGACCCTGGTAGTACGATGAAATGCATGTGAAATCAGACCGACTCGGACGGAATACAAAATGACCGACCGAGCCGGACGGAAACAAGCCATCCGGCCGGAAATCACGCGTAAGCGAACCGACCGACACGCACCCGGATTGAACCCGAGCGAAACGTACCCGCGAACTCCGACCCGCGTAGTACGATGCTGTGCGTGCAAAACCACGACCGACTCGCCCGGAGCACAAGCCGTACGACCGACACGCATACAAAACCCAGCCGAAGCAACCCAATACTACGCGACCGACTCGTACGCCGCATATGAAACCTAGCTGACACACAGCGGGAACGAGTCGGACAAGATCGCACCAGACAACTGCAGCGTCCTACTCGGACACAAGAACGACTCCTACATGTACCAAAAACACCAAGGAAAATTAAGTAAAAAAAAGGGCCAAACAAGCAACCACAAAGCCAATAAATACAGGGAGGAAAAAAAAAAATGGAACAAGGACACACCTCCAACTCCACCTACATAAAGGCCACAAATCCCTACCATTATCCTTTGCAAATTCCACTGACCTGCCAGCACACAACACCATCACACAGCAACCACAGACACACTCACAGCTCATACATCACACAAGCCACACACCATTACCACACCTACAAATAGCACCCTCACACACACCTAGCTAAACCTACACTCACACCCCCCACTTGCACACACACACATCAATCACCACCACCACCCATCACGATGCCCCCAAA
Source organism: Calotriton arnoldi (assembly GCA_963921515.1). Classification (NCBI taxonomy): domain Eukaryota; kingdom Metazoa; phylum Chordata; class Amphibia; order Caudata; family Salamandridae; genus Calotriton; species Calotriton arnoldi. Next base: position 3,750,945 of record CAWUFW010000311.1, read on the forward strand.
GAAGAACCATAAGTTCCTAGATAGTGAATTGGAAGTCCTGGTAGAGCGAGATCCTGAGGGTAGAGCCACAGTTGTTTGGTACATTGGTACAACAGACCCCCATGTCGCAGAAAACCAAGATGTGGGCGAGGATTGTCGACAGGGTGAGCGCACAATCACCATGTTTGCGCACAAAGGAAGACATCCAGAACAGGTGGTATGATGTGCGCAGGAGGGTCCGGGACTTACTCAAAAGGACTACCTCCTCAGCCAGCACACCGGCAGTGGCCCTCCTGCAAAACCAGCATACCTCAGGCCCTGGGAGGAGAAGGTGCGGGCCATCCTACCACCAGTGAGCGTATACGGACTAACAGACGTCCCAGAGCCTGGTGAGTACACAACTAATATACACAATATGGTGAGACAACACACACACATCACAGTCAAGGGGATAGGCAAACCATGCACCCTTAGCAAATACACAGCAACCAAAAGATATTCATCCCAAGATGTGAATGCTAGTCAGACAAACACAATACCTCCCATCTCATAGTGATATGTAACTGTGTCATGACATGTACAAACCAAACAACAAATACAGCAAGGCAGTGGCACAAATAGAACCAACAAACACTCCCAGATATTTAAACACCACTAGAACACCACCTCACAGGGAAGCTCACTGAAAGGAAGGAATTATGTGTATGCTGGTCAAGTCAGTGTAGCCAATAGCATGATGGGAGTGGTAGTCACAGATATTGGTCACACCCACAATTGGCCCATCAACACCACTCTGAACCATGCTCACATCACAGGGAGTGGAAAACAACTGACAAGATGGCTGACACTGGGTACTGCTGTGGGGAGCACAAGGCCCTGATGGGAACTGGGCACCAACAAACAACAGGACCACACTGTCAGCCATCTTGCCATTGCTGTCACACTCACACACAGTGAAGTCCACTCAAAAGGAAGGAAGTATGGGCATGCTGGGAAGGGGGGTATAGGCAATAGCATGATGGGAGTGGTAGTCACAGATATTGGTCAGCCTCACAATTGGCCCATCAACACCACCCTGAACCATGCTCACATCACAGGGAGTGGAAAAGAACTCACAAGATGGCTGACACTGGGTACTGCTGGGGGGAGCACAAGGCCCTGATGGGAACTGGGCACCAACAAACAACAGGACCACACTGTCAGCCATCTTGCCATTGCTGTCACACTCACACACAGTGAAGTCCCCTCAAAAGGAAGGAAGTATGGGCATGCTGGGAAGGGGGGTGGAGGCAATAGCATGATGGGAGTGGTAGTCACAGATCAACATCTCACACCCACATGGCCCAGCAAGTTAGCACTGAAGCATGCACACCTCACAGGGAGTCAAAAGCCACTTCAAAGATGTCTGACACGGGCCACAGCTGTGGGGAGCACAAGGCTCTGCTGGGAACTGGGCACCAACAAACAACAGGACCACACTGCCAGCCATCTTGCCATTGCTGACACACTCACACACAGTGAAGTCCACTCAAAAGGAAGGAAGTATTGGCATGCTGGGAAGGGGGGTGTAGGCAATAGCATGATGGGAGTGGTAGTCACAGATATTGGTCAGCCTCACAATTGGCCCATCAACACCACCCTGAACCATGCTCACATCACAGGGAGTGGAAAAGGACTCACAAGATGGCTGACACTGGGTACTGCTGGGGGGAGCACAAGGCCCTGCTGGGAACTGTGCAACAACCAACAGCAGGACACCACTGACTGACATCCTGAAAGACAACTTGCACTCCCTGCAATGGAAGCACGTTCCATGGTGGGATATCTGGCTGGGTGGGAAGGAGGACTCACAGCACTGACCATAGTTACAAGCACCTCCACTCTAAGCCTGGGCGTAGTTCGCGAAGTAGCGCTACGCGAAGCCACGCAAAGTGCAGTTCGCACTACGCGAGCTACACGTAGCACTACGCGAACTGCGTAGTGCGCTGTTCGCAATGATTGCACAGTGCCGGATGCTTGTCCGCACTGTGCAATCATTGAAAACGGCATCTTGCACAGTGCAAGCTGTCTTTTACTGCCGCTCGAGTAGATTTTTACTCGAGCGGTAGCTTTCTCAACGCGGACTGGTAGTTTCTCATCGCGAGCGGTCGCGAGCATACGCGACCACTCGCAATGAGAAACCTGACCTCCCGCATTGAGAATCTCGCCGGGAGGTTTATTTTCCACGCTCGCGATCGGCAACTTGATGTTGCTGATCGCGAGCGAAGAAAAAGTCTCGCCGGGATGTCATTTTGCTTGCTCGCGGTCGCCAACTTGGCGTTGAGGACCGCGAGCAAGCAAAAAATGACCGCTGCACTACGCTACGCTACGCTACGCATGTTTGCACTGTGCTACGTGCAATTCGCGTTGTGCGAAATAGCGCAAACTTCGCAAACTACGCGAGCGTAGCGTAGTACTTCGCCCAGGGTTACTCCACTCACACACCCCCTCAACAGTAACTCCACATAACCCACCTGGGAGAATGCAATGCCTCACATCCTAACTGAAGATCCCACAAAGAACCACCACCCTGGGTTATGCTGTGTGAAGCACAGGGACACTCTTGGGACTTGTAGCCAAACAACTGCCAGGACAACACTCCCAGCCATCCTGTCAGCACAGGCACCCCACCCCACAGGGAAGCAGAGTCAAAAGGAAGGAAGGATGGGCATGCTGGGAAGGGGGTGGAGGCAATAGCATGATGGGAGTGGTAGTCACAGATCAACATCTCACACCCACATGGCCCAGCAAGTTAGCACTGAAGCATGCACACCTCACAGGGAGTGGAAAAGGACTCACAAGATGGCTGACACTGGGTACTGCTGGGGGGAGCACAAGGCCCTGCTGGGAACTGTGCAACAACCAACAGCAGAACACCACTGACTGACATCCTGAAAGACAACTTGCACTCCCTGCAATGGAAGCACGCTTCATGGTGGGATAACTGGGCTGGGGGGAGAAGGAGGCCTGGATGGCAAGCAAATACCACCAATGCTGGTCATGCACACACCTCAACATTCACATTGACATGCCACAGGTTGGCAGGACAATGTACTACACCAATATCACTCTCTTACTGTCACAATTTAGGAGAATGCAATGTCCAGGCCCACATCCAGAGGTACAGTTACAACTGTCAGGTGTTTGAACAATTGATGCCAGTAGAAACATAACATACAATCTGTGTCTCTCCCCAAAACAGGTGATGATGGGGACACAGCAGCAGACGAGGAGGAGTCCCTGTCCCAGGCTCCAGGGAACACTGAGCTCACTGGTGTGGATCAGACTCTGCACTCCGCGGATGGCGAAGAACCAGCTGGACCCTCCAGTGTGAGTCATCATGCAGCACCAGCAGGCCCAACATCTGCACCCCCTGCAACAACTTCCAACACACAAGCCACCCCTGCGAACACGGACAGACCAAGGACCACAGATGACAACAGCGCAGGGACCCAGACCCAAACTGGAGCTGGTGACAACGAGCCCAGGAACAACACCCAAGTGGGCCCACAGTCACCTGTGCGTGCCACCGCAGGTCCTGCACGTGTTGCCAGGGGTGGTGGGAGAGGTGGTAGACATAGGTCGCTCTTTGTAGAGGGGACTGGACTGCATGATGACCCACAACTGGCACGCATCGCGGATGCGTACCAGACTAGCACCGGGGAGGTCAGCCAGGTAGTGGGGATCCTCAAGGATATACAACAGCAGCAGGCTGCCCATCATGGCCGCTTGGACTCCCACATGTCCCATGTCGAGACACACATGTCACATGTTGAGACACACATGTCACGTGTCGAGACACACATGTCTGGCATGGAGTCCAAGTGGGACACATTGGAACAACTGACAGCGGTGCATAGGGACATACTGACATGCCTCCGCCAGATCAGCACCAACATGGCCACACCTCCCTGTGTGCCCACAACATCTGCTGCTGAAACAACTGCAAATGCCACAGGGAGGGAGGAGGACTCTGGCAGAGAGTCCCCTGCACCGCCGCAGCCTGCACCTGAGGGTCCCCCCAAGAAGAGGGGCTGTCCGAGGAGGCCAAACTGAGAGGCCGATGGCCATCTACAACCCCCAGGAAGCCAACACCTGTTCTGGAACTTTTCCTCTGTGTGCAAACTGCACGCCCTGTCGATGCCAACCCAACTCTCCCACATGACATGGGGAGCTCTAGTTGGCCAAATTCATCAGATGACTGTGGACTTTACCCTGGACATTTCAGCTACCAAGACTTCCAAATCACATGGGAACATTGGATTCCAATTTCTATGTACAGCACCCACCATCCTGTGCACCATTCTCACACCTGTATGTAAATAAACTCACCAATACACCATATCTACCTCTGTTGTGATTCCAACGTGCTCTCTGTCATGGAGATGGTGATCAGAAAAATGACACTGTGCATGCTAACTGCTACAGCAAGTCCAACACCGTCATGTCAGTCATGGCGACGTGACACATATGAGGGAGACACACCACTAGGGCCACACAACACATACACACCAGGGCCATCAGACTCATCACCTATACTGATGTTGCAACTAAATACAGTGGAATGCACAGACACGCCACCTATTCACAGTCTGTCAACTAGACTACAGGTGCAGTAAGCAAATGTCAGTCAGATGTGTGACCACAGACAACACACATCCCAAAGTGAAGCACAGGTTTATTACACATTTGCAACATGTTGTTTCCACTACAAATGCTAGCTAATCCAACCTGGCTGTGACCACAAAGTCAAAAAGTGCAGAAGATAGAAAGTCCAGGGGTGTGTGGCACATCACCTGTAGGGAAACGACTGCTTCCACCTTGCAAGTTGATTCATGGATTTGTGGGATCCAAGTTGATCAAACAACTCCGGCAGCACCCTGTGAAGGACAGACATGACACACAGTCAAAACCACTGAAGAACAGCACAGAACGGCAATACTCATGTCTAATACATGTCACGAGATAACTACACAAAACCAAGTTAGCATGTCAACACTGTTGGGCAGTACAGACCACCTGCAAGGACACATCGCTGCACGCATCCAGTCAAGTAGCACATGGCCACACTCAAACAGCAACAGAGCACCACACACACATATCATGCAAACTCAAATCATTGACATTACAACCCTCTGGAGACTCACATTCTGCTGAAGAAGTTGGTGATGAGCTGTGTGCGGACATCACCATCATCATCATCATCATCTTCACTGGCATCGTGACCCAGGCCAGGATCTTCCACAGGTGGCGGACGTTGGTCATCGTCATCCAGGATGAGAGGCAACTCCTTCCGCACTGCCAGGTTGTGCAGCATGCAGCAGACGATGACAATCTTGCACACCTTTGCTGGGGCATATGGGAGGGCCCCTCCTGTCTTGTCCAGGCAGCGGAAGCGGCTCTTCAGAAGACCAAAGGTCCGCTCAATCACCCTCCTCGTCCGACCATGTGCCTCATTGTAGCGCATCTGGGCTGGTGTCACAGGGTTCCTGAGGGGTGTCAGCAACCACGGCATGTTGGGGTATCCCGAGTCACCTACAGACAGACAATTGCACATTAGCCAATTTGAAAATGTGTGCGGAAAACAACATAGCAGAACACACACAATGGTACAAAGTCAGTACACACCAACAAGCCAGTCACGCTGGTTCGGCATCTGTGACATCATCCTCGGGATGCGACTACTCCGCATCACGTAGGCATCGTGTGCCGAACCGGGGAAACGGGCACACACATGTGTGATTGTCATATCTGCAAGACATACCACCAGAGCATTGATCGAATGGTAATGTTTACAGTTCCGGTATGTCTGCTCATGTGCCTGTGGTGGTATCAAAGCCACATGTGTCCCATCAATGGAGCCAATTACATGTGGCATCCTCCCCAGGGCATAGAAGTCACTCTTGACGTCAGTGAGTCGTTGACGTGTTGGGAAATAGATGTACTGGTTCAGGTATATCAACATTGCCCCCAAAACATCGCGTAGCACACGGCTGAACATAGTCTGTGACATCCCACCGGCAGTCGCCACAGTGTGTTGAAAGGTACCGGTGGCAAAGAAGTGTAGGGCTGCCATCACCTTCACCTTGGGGGTCAGCGCTGTAGGATATGGACGGCCAGGCTGCAAATGTGGGTCCAACCGCACTGCCAAATCCTCAATCAGCTGCCTGGTGAAGCGGTACCGTCGGATGCTGTCATGTTCCACCATCGTTGCCAGGTCTGGGAATGGTCGATGGACAGCAGGAGCCCTGCAGTGCATAGGTGAAGAAAGCAAGATTGTCAGTCACCCCAACTATGTGCCGTTCACCATACTCAATTTCACATGATACATCATTAACAAACACAAGTACTTGATGTGTGTGTCGTTCTGTTTGGACATATATGGCACCTACATGGACATCATCTAACATCTCTGTTCAACAAGTGTTGACAACAGGTTCCAGGGTGTGCTATGGGAAACCATTAGGCTGTGTCACAGTACCCATTTACTGCTCTCACGTTCCACACACATACCACAGTGACATGTCTGGACAGATGCTCCACAGGCATCACAGCTCATTGACAGGTAGATTCCCAGGGACCCTGTCTTGCCACATGGACACTGGCATGACATTGCGTATCATGTACACGTCAGATAAACTAACATGACACCCACAGGTAGTGGCCCCTGTAGCCTCTGCAGGACAGACATGGACGTCTGTGACACACACACACACACACACACACAACATCAAAGTTCATGCACAAACCACGTGGATGTGGAGACTGTCTCCCATTGTGCACATGGAGTCAGAGACATGCAAAACACAACATGCACACAGACTGCGGAGGGACATCACTATTGTGGCAATGGGCCACCCTGTGACGTACATGCCTTCCCACATGTGAGCCTGGGGGTATGTGACATGTCATACACATACACAACCTGGAAATGTGACCATGACACATGCTCATAAATGAAAAGTTGCACACCACAGTGGTCAGGTGCACAACACACAAAGGACCCTGTCCCCATGAACACGTCCACAGCCTGGGTGTGTCTGCCCCCAAATGCCACCCCAAAAACCACATGTTCACCCCCATACACAGATAAGGTTATGCTGCCACACATGCCTTAGATACAGTGTGGACTGGGTGTGGTGTTGTAGGTGTGCCCCTGAGTCCCTGGAAAGTATATGTGGCTGGCATAGGTTCACCAGTGACCAGCATGGTGACATATGCGTGTGACCTGTCCAGGGACGCGTTGTACAGCAATGGACCGATCGGTGTGCCCGGCCGGCCCATTGCATTGTATGTGAGCGGGTACGCATTGTATCCCGAGTGCGCGTTGAACAGCAATGGACCGATCGGTGTGCCCGGCCGGCCCATTGCATTGTATGTGAGTGGAGTACGCGTTGTATCCCGGGTACGCGTTGAACAGCAATGGACCGATCGGTGTGCCCGGCCGGCCCATTGCATTGTATGTGAGCGGGTACGCGTTGTATCCCGAGTACGCGTTGAACAGCAATGGACCGATCGGTGTGCCCGGCCGGCCCATTGCATTGTATGTGAGCGGGTACGCGTTGTATCCCGAGTGCGCGTTGAACAGCAATGTACCGATCGGTGTGCCCGGCCGGCCCATTGCATTGTATGTGAGCGAGTACGCGTTGTATCCCGAGTGCAGCGTTGAACAGCAATGGACCGATCGGTGTGCCCGGCCGGCCCATTGCATTGTATGTGAGCGGGTACATGTTGTATCCCGGGTACGCGTTGAACAGCAATGGACCAATCGGTGTGCCCGGCCGGCCCATTGCATTGTATGTGAGCGGGTACGCGTTGTATCCCGAAATACGCGTTGTACAGCAGTGGACCGAACGGTGCGCACACATTGGCTGGGCCCTGGCATGGCAACGGACGCGTTTTCGAAGCTCCAACGAGTCTGATGCAGTGAATTCAGTTGGCCAGCCACAACAATGTTGCAAAATCATGGGTGTCATGAAGTTGAAGATTTGAAGGATGCTGTGGGCGTGTATTAGTGCTGCTATTCCATGGATTGGTCAGATTCAGAAGATGCAAACGACTTGGACCTATCACTTTGGACACATGGGACAGTATCTGCCTCAGCAGCACACATAAAATGCTGGCTGTTCCCCTGAGAGCTCACTTGCCTGCACTACATGCTCAAGGACGACATCTGCCACCAACACTGCTGCTGTTTATGCATCCTCTGGCTCCTGCAATGGCACGTACTGTGGAGAGAGCCCCAGCCTTCAGCCTTGAGGAGAACCAGGCCCTGCTGGACAGCCTCCTTCCACAGTACAGCAAGCTGTATGGGAAACCAGGGAGCAGGTGAGTGTGCTGTCCACTGCCTCACTAATTGTGCATGTTGTCTGACTAGCAGGGCTTTCAGTGTGCACACCACTGGCTAGCATGCCCACTGAGTAGTTGTCACACCCCAAAGTGTGTAGTTACATGCACTGAACTGGTACAGTGCAGTAACAGTGCATTCCAACTAGGTTTACTTCCCATGCAATGATACCATGTAGTGACTGCTGGCAAACTGTTCATAGCCATTGTTGCACTGCCTGTGTACATCATATGCCCCTGTGATTGAGACATGTATATACAACTGTGTGATGCACGTATATGTTGCATGTGTAGTAATGGCCTTTTCACTTTGTCATCCTCACAGGTTGATGCCCACCAGAAGCAGGAAATCTGGCTGACCATCGCCCGGAAAGTAAGATCCGTGGGGGTCTACAGGCGCAGGATCCGCAACTGCCAGAAGAGGTGGCAGGACCTTCGTGGCTGGACCCGGAGGATCGCAAGGGTCCAGCTGAAGCTGTCGCCTCCTCGCAGGAGGGGCGGACACCGGACCCTGACCCCCACATGCTCCGGATCCTGGCGGTGGTCTTCCCTGACCTGGATGGGCAGCTGAAGGACAGACAGCAGCAAGGAGGGGGTGAGTCCATGACTGCACTGTGCACTTTGTCTGACATGATATGTGCCCTCCTCTGGCCTGGTTAAACTTCCACAGTACATCAGTCATGTGGTCCAGGACCCATGTCCCTCATTTGTGACATGCCCACTTCTCCTCTGATACGCATATGTGTGGCCCTTATAGTCAGGAAATTGTGTCATTTGGGGACTGTGTCATTGCATTTAGCTTTGCTCAAGCTGGGGGACAGCATTTGTTCCCGTGACTATGTTGTGCGATTCATGGGTGGGTCAATTGCTTACACAATGCCTAAGTTCTGACATGTAATCTGGGTGTAACTTTGATATGTGGTCCGCTTGCTGCTCTGACTCACCACATGTCCCTGGGGAATTTGGCACACACCCATGCTGCTGGTGGGAACAATGTTTGGGCCTCAGGAGTATGTGTATCCAGTGTGTCACACATGCTTAGCCACCTGCCTACTGTCCAGGACTCATCCCTCTTACAGGTGGAGCTGGACAGTAATGCCTACTCCAGGGCATGCAATGCACTCTGTACTCCCACTCCCGTGTATCATCTGGCATGTTGTGATCAGTGTAATGTACCCTCAGGTGTCTGCCTCTGTCTCATTGTGCTGGGTCTTCGTTGTCAGGACTACTGGTATGTGTTTCGGTTAGGGCTCAGCATGCCATCTGAGATGTGACCATGATAGACGATACGTCTGTGACTTATAGGTGTCTGATCACTTGACTGTGCACACAGGTGTTTGCGACTGTGACTTTCAGGCAGCTGTATTGTCATTCACAGCACACTGTGAGGTGCTCATGTTCAGAGAGTTGTGTTTCATGTCCCCCATATGTCCAGTTGGTATGACGTGGACAAATAATAGTACAGATGATGTGGTATTTGGGGGATGGACACGTGCACTTGTCAGTCACATAACTTGCATTCCCCATGCCCTCGGATTGTGACACAGTGCAGACTGTTGTTGGCTGGCTGCCATGGCCATGTGTCTTGAGACAGTAATGTATGACTTTGCACGCATTTCTGTGTCATGGCATTCAACTTCCTGAGACTGATCCTGCAGGGGAGTGACATGTGCAACATGCACCCCATTGTGGCATTGACTATACGGACATGAGTGCATCATGGTGTCTGGTGCTGGTATGCATCACATGCATTTCTATTTAGACTCTGGCCATCCCTTTAACCCGGACACCTGCACTGACTCAGTGGCAAGAGATGTGATGTGTGCATGTTCACATACTTCACCGTGTTCCCTGCAATGTCCAACAACTGTGTAGGTGGTGCATGTGTCCACACTGGGGTCTTACCATCAGACAGGCAACAGACAGATGGGTGCAAGGGCAGGAGGGGTGTGAGTCCCATGGTTGACCATCAGACTGACAATTGGCTTCCCCGAATCTGTGTGAGGACTTTAGGCAATGTTCAACTAAGGATGCCAGGGCTTGCTCTGTAATGTGCTGTACTTACTGTGGTGTGTGCGGTCAGTGCAGGTGACTGATGTTTGTCTGTTTCCCTAATTGTTTGCAGATACATCCACGGCCACAGGAGGGGACAGCTCCATGGACCAGGAGGAGCAGCGGAGCCAGACTGGGTCAGCATCGGACGAGTGGTCAGAGGGACCCAGTGGCACAGAGGGCGAGGGGAGCCACACTGAGGAGTCCTCAGCACCATCCACCTCAGCTGAGGACCACAGCAGCTCGGAGGATGACTCCCTTGTGGATGCGGGTCTCAGCAGCCACCAAAGGCCAGCTAGTCTGTCTGGCCCCGCCACCACCACCACCACCACCGCCCTCCCATTGGCTCCCATTCCTGAGGTCCGTGGAAGCTCCCGTACTCAGGAGCGTGTCTCCTTCGTGCCAGGCACCGCAGCCCCTGCCCCTGTGTCCCCTGCTGCCCTGAGTGAGGAGTCTGTGTACCTCCTTCGGCAGCTCCATGTAGGGCAGACAGCAATGCTGAGTGTCCTCCATGCACACACCACTCTGTTGACACAGCTGGTGTCGTTCATGGAGGGCATCTCGACGGGTATGTCTGCCCTACAGAGGAGCAATAGGTCCATGGACTCCTCCCTGACGGCAGCAGTGTCCCTCCTCCAACAGTCCCTCACCACTCCCACCTCTGCCCCATCCACACTTCCTGCCCCCCTACCTGTCCAAAGCACATGCACACCTGCAGTCACCCAAACACACAGACACGAGCAGCACAGACACACCCAAGAGAAAGGCAAGACGTGCACACACGCATTCTCAGGGGACTGATACCACAGACACAGGGGATGGGGAACACACACACACACACAGGCATCCACATTAACTCCGCAGTCCTCCAAATCCTCTCCCTCCAAGACCCCTTCCCTTGCCTCGCCTGCTAACACACCTACACAGGAGATCTTCCCGTGTGACCTCGGCCTCTTCCCCTCCAATCCTGCTGATCCAGCATACCGGGGGAAGAGGAAGTCCACCCACACAGAGGGGAGTGCCCCTCACCCCCGGACACCCTCCCCCAGGTGCAGGCAGAGTGAGTCCCCCACCCGCAAGTCCCCCCGGTCCCGGAAGAGCAAGACCCCGCCACCGCCCTGCAAGTCAACCACCCAGTCTCTCACCTCCATCCCCCAGGCCACCACTCCACAGGTTCCACCGCCACACCCTGCCCCAGGTTCCCCCACACACCGATATCGCATCCCCAAACTGCTTAGGCCCTCCCCCCCTGCCACTTGCTCTTCCACCCCCAAACCAGACGCTCTGCCTGTTTGTGCCACTGGTGTGGAGATTGTGTCCCCCCTCTGTCCTGCCCAGCTCTTCTGCCCCCCTTCCACTACCTTGGAGTCATGCACTGCGGTGGAGTCCACAACCACCCCGTCTGACTCGGGCACTGCATTGGGGACCCAGTCCACTCCATCTGACCAGCCCACTGCAGTGGTTGCAGCACCAACTCCATCTGACTTGAGCCCTGCGGTGGTGCCAGCCCCCCCTGAGTCAGACACCTCCACTGCAGTTGCCGGTGACACTCCTGCACCCACCTCCCCTTCACTGCCTCCTTCTGGCATCCCCTGATCCTGTCCCTGCGGTGCCTGGCCTGCCCCTCGTATGCCCCTCCAAGGGGGATGTCCCCTGTCCGTACCTGTGCAGGCAAGCAATTGTTGACAAGTTGTCACACATCACCCTGTTGGGACTGTATATTTGGACTGGCCATTGGCCTTAGTTTATTTTAGACTTTTGATTTGAGTTGCACACTTGCTGAATAAAGCCTCTTTTTGTTTACTTGTGGTTAATCTTTGGAGGTACATGATGTAGATGTGTAGAATCATGCATTTGCTGTTGTAATAGTGTTCAGATCAGGTAAATGAAGTTTTGCTGTGATGGGCTCCATTTGGTCCATGGGATATGTGTCCTAATCTAGTCTGGATCTATAGCATCCTTTGCTGCAGTCTAAGGGTGTAATGTTCAGCATTTGACACAGGGATGTACGTTTAGCATTTGTAGATTACCATCTTTGTCCTACACTGATGCACATCTGGTGGGCTTACCACTGTCCAATGTTCCTAGTACCCTGACTGTGTGCCCGTCTCCAATGGACATGCAGTTTAGCACATCAAATTTGGAGGACTCATCTGTGTACACAGTGCAAGTTGCTTGACACGTGTCTTGGGTGTATGCAGATGACTGACGTGACACTCCCGTGCCCAGGCTGATATGAGCAGAGCCTTCAGTGTGTTGTAGTTGTTGACTCACTGACCGAGTGTTCTGCTGACATGTTTGAGTCGTGCACAGACAAGGTTTGGCACAGCTGACCTTCCACAGGAGTGGAGTGCCCTCATGGCAGTGCGTGATTCCGTGATACAGGCTGTGCCCATGTTGTGTGTTGTGTAGGCAGGTCTGTGCGTGTTCCCTTCTCCTTTTCCTACACAGGCTGTGTCTCTACGGATGTTCCTGTTTGTGATGCTTGCTGAGTTGTTCTGTGTTCATCCAGCATCTTGGACCTGGTTACTCCGGGATGTGGGTGCATGGCAAACTAATGTTCATGAGGTTGTCATCCCTAGTTGTCTTTGTTGTCAGGGCTGGGGATGTGGGCAAACGCAGATGGGACACAGTCAGGATTCCTCTTGGCACTTGTTGGTTACACGAGTAATGTGATTTTCTGTTTGTGTATGCTTTCAGTGATTGTGACACGTTGTGTGTGTGACTGCTGCCACTCCTCAGGGTCAGAGCTGCAATGTTGGAAGTTGTCTATGTGTGTCCTTTGTGGGTCAGCTTGGCTTCTTCATTGGTGTGTGACTATGGCCAGGATCCCATTGTTTGGGGTGGATTTCACGTCATGCCCATGTACGGCATACTGTGCAGTGTGTCAGACATTCACAAGTATTGTTGACTGGCCATGTGTGATGGGTTTCTGCACCTTATTTCCCCCCACCACCCCTGGGATTGTCATGGGTGCATGTGCAATGTCAGCAGTCCATGTGAGCTTCAACGCTGCACATTGGTGGAGTTCAAGGTGTGTGGCGTTGAGGGTGTGCAAATGTGAGTTGTTGCACGGCTGGGGCACTTCCTCCATATGTTCCTTGGCTGGCAGGCCGTGCTGAGTGCTTTGTGCTTGTATAGGTGTGATGGTAGTTTGTTGCTCAGGACACATGGCTGTGGTTCACAGTGTGGATGACATCTACCTTTGTCATCACAGTGTGATTGTCATGCAGGCTAGTGTCACCACAATGTGGGGTCCGTGGGGGGAGTGCTGTGGTGGTTCTGTCTCTTGCTGTGTGTGTTGCTGTTCCTACAAGCTTGTGTGACATGTGTAATTTGGGCTCCCTCTCATCTCACAATGCCTGTTTGCCCACATAGGTGAATCCAATCCATGAGTTACTTTTGTATGTGACTGTGTTGACATCTGTGTATCAGTGAATCTGGCCTCCTCATGTGTTGTGTGTTTGCCTGGGGACACTGGCACACAACCCCCCTCACCTGTTGTGTATGATATGCAGTGTGAGTCTGCCTGTTTGTGTTTGTGCTTTTTGTCATCAGTCAGCACATTGATCATGGTTAGTATGTCCCATTGCTGCCATGGTATGGTATTTGTTCACCTGACATCTACAGTCTCCACAGGATATCTACATTTGTGTGTCCATTGGTGCAGATATGTGGGTCTGCATTATGATGCTCACTTCTGTCATTGTGTTATTTGTGAATGTAGACAATGTGGGCCCCCATGGCTGATGTTTGTGTGCACATGGCCAGAACGATGTGTCATTGGCACTGCACTGCTTGCCTCACACAATCTATGTTGCTATGGGACACAAGCACTACAATGCCACTGTAGTGTTTGGTGTTGTGTGGCCAGGAATAATCCCTGCAGTTATGTTTTTGCAGCTTTTACCAGGACTACACTTCTCTTTTGGGCACAGTGGTGATGGGGCTTTGGGCCCCATTGCCACACTGTTCAAAATGTGCTTCAGCTATGGAGCACACACTTACCTTTTGGGCACTGTGGTGATGGGGCTTTGGGCCCCATTGCCACACTGTTCAAAATGTGCTTCAGCTATGGGGCACACACTTACCTTTTGTGCACTGTGGTGATGGGGCTTTGGGCCCCATTGCCACACTGTTCAAAATGTGCTTCAGCTATGGGGCACACACTTACCTTATGGGCACTGTGGTGATGGGGCTTTGGGCCCCATTGCCACACTGTTTAAAATGTGCTTCAGCTATGGGGCACACACTTACCTTATGGGCACTGTGGTGATGGGGCTTTGGGCCCCATTGCCACACTGTTTAAAATGTGCTTCAGCTATGGGGCACACACTTACCTTATGGGCACTGTGGTGATGGGGCTTTGGGCCACATTGCCACAGTGCTCATGGTCTGCTTGCATTGTGTAGGCCACACACATAATTATGTGTGACACATGTGTTAGGGGGTCACATTGTATGTTCAATGTCATGTTCAGTGTTGTATGCATTTGACACAGACCACACACGCTTGTCATGGTGTTGGGGGCTGGGATGTAATTTACAGACAGTCCTTATGTGGGAGTATGCTAGTTGTGTCATGCATTACCTGTCCTATGAGTAGGGGTGGTTGTAGTGACAGGCATCCAGCCCCCCATGAGTGGTGATGGTAGTAGTGGTAGGCATCCAGCCCCCCATGAGTGGGGATGGTAGTAGTGGTAGGCATCCAGCCCCCCATGAGTGGGGATGGTAGTAGTGACAGGCATCCAGGCCCCCTGGGTAGGGGTGGTAGTAGTGGCAGGCATCCATCCCCTAAGGGTGGGTATGGTAGTAGTGGCAGGCATCCAGGCCCCCTGGGTAGAGGTGGTAGTAGTGGCATGCATCCAGCCCCCCCTGGATAGGGTTGGTGGTAGTGGCAGGCATCCAGCCCCCCATGAGCGGCGATGGTAGTAGTGGTAGGCATCCAGCCCCCCATGAGTGGGGATGGTAGTAGTGACAGGCATCCAGGCCCCCCTGGGTAGGGGTGGTAGTAGTGGCAGGCATCCATCCCCCTAAGGGTGGGTATGGTAGTAGTGGCAGGCATCCAGGCCCCCCTGGGTAGGGGTGGTAGTAGTGGCATGCATCCAGCCCCCCCTGGATAGGGGTGGTGGTAGTGGCAGGCATCCAGCCCCCCCTGAGTAGGGGTGGTGGTAGTGACAGGCATCCAGGGCCCCCTGGGTAGGGGTGGTAGTAGTGGCAGGCATCCAGGGCCCCCTGGGTAGGGGTGGTAGTAGTGGCAGGCATCCATCCCCCTATGGGTGTGTATGGCATTGGTGTTGGCCATCCCACCCCTATGGTTCTGCTGTTGCTAGTGTACGTTATTTGTGCATCCCTATGTGTGTGTGACATATTTCGTGTACGTGTGGTTTGTTTGTATTGTTGGTGTTTGACTTACAGTCTGCGCCGTACGCGTCCGTGCCGGTCCCGGTAATAGATGTAGAGTATAGGTAGGACCTGCGCAATGGGATTCATGCTTGGATCGTCTCGTTCGGGTTTCTCGTGTCTTCGAGTCGTACTCGTAGCAGGCTTGTTCGTCTCATAGCCGTGGATCGTCTTGTGGCGCGAAACGGAGCTTATGTACGGCTCGCCCGGATGCTCAAACGTGCCGGACGTAGCGACGAGTTCGGCGCGTACGGAAGACGCATCGTACTAGTCCGGCCGGAAGGTGCTGTGTATTTGGTTCCGTGCGACTCGATTCGGCGTTTACGGATCCGGCTCGGGCGGGGAACAGGAGCTGGATTGGGTAAGTATGGCTCGCTCGGAATCTGGGCTGTTATGCGCATCGTACTTGTTCATTCGGTAGAGTGTTCGAGTCGGTCGGAAAACACGCGTTCGGCTGGTATTTTTTCCGGACGAATACTGTTAGGTGCGCTTCCGGCCGAGATCGGAATCGACCCCAATGAAGGGACGTAGATGTAGTACACACTCTCACTCAAGTAAAGGGAACTGCTATTTTTGTGCTTAATCAACATCGCAACATGGCGCCGACTTGAACCACAACAGCCTTTACACTAAGGAGACAGAGCAAGGGAACAGAGAACATCGAACCACTGCGCATTAATATACTCACACCATCCTAGTGCAGATAGTCATTGAATATTACAAAGGGTCTGAAAATCGCTGGTTACTTTCCCCATCCTCCATAGTTTAGCGCATGTTAGATATGACAAAACACACATTCAGACTCAGAAATAAATATAAACAGAATTATCTCAGTTACTGGTAGATTCACCTTCATATTCTCATCAAAACACGTGCTTTTTACTGTAGTCTAACTAACTAACTTTGCAAATTCCCCTTCCCCTCGGTCTTGTTTTTCACTTTCATGGCTCCGCCCTCAATTGGAATCGGACGTTACTTTGAGGACGCGCACCTTGTCTGTAGGGCATGAGCGTTCCCTAAAAAAAGAAAAAAATATATATTTTTAAAAAAACGCGCAGTGACGGACTTTATCAGAGTCAGGCAAAACGTATTGAAGAGCACCAGAAGATAGAGCCGGGAAGGCATCGACTAGAGTAAAAGTAAAATAACATTTGACTGGCATTAGCATGGCTGCTGCTTCAAGTGATGGATCAACTGCTGTCAGAGGCAGAACGGCGCACTCCGAATGTTCAGTCCTCAGAGTGTTAAACAAGGAAGAGGTTTGGTCGCTTTTAAAATAGTTTCTACAAATGCAAATCGCAGAGGATGTAAAGCTGAGGCAGGAAAACACAAAAAGAAGAAAAGTAGTCTCTAAAGAAAGACAAAAACACATAAAGCGTAACAATATAGTACTTGGTCGGTGCTGCATGGAGAAAACCGGAAACAAGAAGGAGGGACAAAGACTGCGGATTGTCCATTGGCAAGTAAGTATTTCTAAAGGACACTAACTTAGACAAATAAAAAGCTGGCGGCAAGCAATGGGTGGAGTTCAACTCCTAAAGCATACACAACAGGTTGCTAAGCGACAGCGCAAGCGCTGTACACTCAACCTAAAATGTAAACATTGAATTGTCAGCATTTAAAAACAGCTCTGCATTTGAGAGTTTGGCTATATCGGAATATCCGACAGCAGGATACTGAAACTCAAGAGACTGTGAAGCAGAGGCAGCCTACCTGTGTGCATGTTAGCTGGGCGGCACCGACCTCCAGAACTAGGTGCATGGACACTGCTGCAAAGACAGGATGGGAGGGGCGTGGCTTGGCGCACAGCAAGATGGACGCACGGTAGTGTTGCTCTGCCGGCCGCCGTTATAATCCTTCATGTATCCTGCTCCTAACCTGCCCATCGCCGCTGTTTTCTAGGCTGGTGTGAATACTGCGGCTTAGAGCTACCGGAGGCTGTAAATTACGGTGGTGCAGGAGACTGCGGGACCTGTGAACGAGAGCTGAGCATTTCCCTCGTGGCGTCGGCGGCAGCTGAGCACCTACCGCGGGGACGCCCGATTCGGCGCTGAGCAGCGGACGGATGTTGGCTGTCCACATCGCCTCGCAGACGGTCCTGTGATTGACGCTGGGGATACGGTGAGCGGATCGTCGCCCCGGTGGTGGGGCTGCATGGTTCTCTTCGCGAGCTTGCTGGGAGCGTGGGGAGTGCTGGGTGAAGCTGCTACGCAAGCGGTGGGCTCTGACCGCGAAGGTAGGCCCCTACGAGCTGTCACGCGCTGATCCCCCTGCGGGTTGGAAGGAGAGCTGCTGTGACCTGTGGGAGCGTCTGCGCTGGGACTCAGTTGCCAACGGGGCCGGCGCGCTCCTACGCTGCATTGCTGTGCCTGGGAGCGGCTGGATAGGGGACTCTGGGCCTGCGTTGAGATACCGCGAGGGGTATTGGTGACGCGGTGCTTGTGGCCTGGTACTGGTTCGGAATGCGCCCTGCATGACTGTGTACACCGCGCGGCCGTTCTCCAGTTAAGGCGGAGTATAGGTCTCAGACGCTGACGGACAGCAAACTGCAGAACCCGCCGGGTTGCGAGCGCTGGAGAGGGTGCAGGTCACATACGTGGACAGGCCCTGGGTTCCCCCTCTGCTTATTGCGCATTTGCGACTGGGAGACTCCCGCTGGCCCACCATCGGAGGCAGACTCCCGACAAAACACACGAGTCTGGTTGCGACACATCGACGGAGAACTGGCTGCTGAGCATCACGGACTCAACCACCTCTCGATTTTCCAGCTTCTTGTGCTGACAATCGATTTATAAGAAGGCCTTTCCTTTCCCTCGCCGACATGGGCAAACCGGAGAGAAATCAACCGAGACTCACTTTCGAGCTGCGCAAAGGAGGTAAATCCACGCAAAATGCCGCTTCAGACTCAGAACTGGATTCTGTTGCTCAAGCTCCCACCGCCTTAGAGAAAACCCTGTCTGCGATCCAGGCCAGTCTACAATCTATTGACGGGAAAATAGAGGCTCTGAATGGGTGCATGGACCAATTGTCATCAAAGCTCGATAAGCAGGCGGTGCGGCTTGGAGAAGCTGAACAACGCATCTCTGATGCCGAGGATGGCTTGCAACAAGTTGCCGCCAAAACCACAGACGTCACGCGGCTGTTGGCGGTGATACAAGCGAGGAACGAGGACATCGAAGCGCGCTCTAGGCGCAACAATGTGCGCATTTTGGGCCTACCGGAGTCCACAAATGTAGGGCGACTGGAAGACTACGTTGAAGCTATGATCCGGGATATCTGCGAGGCCGAGAACCTCTCCAACATGTTTGCCATTGAACGCGCTCACAGATCCCTGGCGGCGCGTCCGCCGCCTGGTGCGCCCCCTCGGCCCATAATCGCAAGATTATTGAACTTTCGAGACCGGGATACAATCCTACGCGTCACTCGACAAAAAGGCATCATAACTTATCAAGGAAATGTCTTCTCCTTCTTCCCGGATTTCACGGCTGCAGTTCAAGCCACGCGTAAGGAGTTCCAGGGGGTCAAAAAACTCCTCATGAAAGAACAGGTGCCTTATGCCATGTTATATCCCGCCCGACTGCGTATAGGTACCGACAGCACTGCAAAGATATTCGTGAATCCGAAGCTGGCCATGGACCACGCCAAATCACTGCGACGTAAACAGCGATCTCCTTCACACACCTCCGATGTTGATGACTGATCATCGGTCTTCTTCCGTCCCTGTATATCCTTTTGTTGTGACTGGTGAAATATCACTTGTGACTAATCAATGTAAGCCTTACTCTATTGTTTGATACAAGAACTGGATTTACCACTGACTTGCCGACGTATCTCTGCAGTGTCTCCTGTAAGCATGTAGCCTTTGTCCATATGTATTCCTCTCTCCAGGTGACATTGCGGAACTATTTGCAGCGGTTGACAGCACATTGAGGTTAATCTTATTGATTTACAGACATAGACACGCCAAGAGCAATGCTGTGCGATATTATATGCCTCACATGTATCTCTACCTGGACCTGTGTGCTGCAGACGTCATACCGGTTGCTATGTTTCTGTTTTTCCTCTTGCACATTGGGGCTAGAAGTTGGGAGCATTGTTATACAAATGGCGTCCCCTTCCTGTTATATCGGGAAGTGGTAGAAGCCGCTCCGCCCCTGGTGGGTGTACCCCTCACTGAAATTTCTTCTGTACTGTTTTTGTTCTTAGTTTTTGGTTATGACAGTGGGATCTGTCTTTGGCAAGATTGGGTTGCTAAAGTGGGTGGGGGGAGGGGGTTGGGCATTGGTTTTCACAGTTCTAAGCAACAGGATCAGAGTGTTTACCAGGAATGAGACATTTGACAGGATATGTAATGAACATCACCCGATACGCAGTGACTATGTATCACGATTTTTTCAGATAGATTATGGGTGAAGATTATAGGTGCATAACATGGAATGTACGCGGTCTTAACACCCACAAAAAGATACGGCAGGTGCTGGCTTATTTAGACAGACATAATATCCAAATTGCCCTGCTACAGGAGACGCACCTGAACAGGCACACAGAAACTAAAATTGCTCATAGGTGGGCGGGGTTTCGTCTTGCATCATCATACTCCACCTACGCAAGGGGTGTACTTATTTTAATCAGGAAAGGCCTGCCATTCCTGCCGATACATACCCATACTGATTCTGAAGGCCGCTGGGCTATGGTACAGGGTAAACTGGGCATGACCATTCTCACGATTATTAATATGTACGGGCCTGTAGTAGACGACCCAACACCTTTTGTACAAATGTTCACTGTGTTACGCTCATGGCCGGAGACAGCTGTGGTCTGGGGAGGTGATCTCAACACACATCTCAATCCACAGATTGACAAATCTAACCCGACGGGTGCTCGGACACTCAAAGTGGCTCAATGTGTCCGCGATGGTATGGCAGAAATGGGATTGGTGGATGTCTGGCGCTTGCGTAATGTTCATGCACAGGAAGGCACACATGCTACACCCGCCTATAATAGTTGGTCCCGACTGGACTACTGGTTATTAAACGAAGACGCGAACAACTGGGTCACGCATGTCTGCAATTTACCACGTACTCTTTCAGATCATAATCCTGTCTATTTACACTTACGGATCCCTACCAATCCCCATCGCCCCTTTATGTGGCGTTTCTGGGCTGAGGCATTACTTGACCCTATCTATAGCGAAGCCATTCGAACAGCCATTATTCAATACTTTGATGAGAACAAGGGCTCAGTGGACAGCCAGGCATCTCTATGGGAGGCATTTAAGGTAACCATACGAGGGGTATGTATTAGTACCACGTCTGGTATTTTGAAGGACATCAGAGGTCAGCTCTCCAAAACGGAGAAAGCTCTGGGCGAGTTGGAAAAGGAGTACTGGTCACAGCCATCTAACACTGTGCTGGCTCGTATGCACGAACTTCTAACAGAATATGACAAATTAGCTGAAATGGAGACCAGATATAAGGGGAGGCGACATGTGGCTAGGGCATTTGGCGAAGGTGGCCATCCTGGTAGGAACTTGGCCACTAAATTACAATCCCGATCACATCACCATCAGATTGTTAAGATAGTTGATAATAACGGGGCAGAACACTTTACTCCACAGGCCATAGTTGACCAATTCCGAGACTGTTATAGGGCATTATACACAACACAAGGGAGCACGGATGAAGCCACCATGGAAGAATATTTGTCAGATATAGCATGTGCGTGGCTGTCAGACACACATAGAGAATATCTGTCCTTGCCCATAGACGAAGCTGATGTTAAAAACGCTATTCTCTCCCTTCCCAACAACAAGGCACCGGGGCCGGATGGCCTAACTGCAGAATTTTATAAAGCTTATGTGGACCTTGTTGTCCCCCATCTATTAGAACTGTACGCTGAGGCCCATGATTCCGGTGTTCTGCCCCCTTCTTTAAGGCAAGCCATGATCATCACCCTCCTTAAAAAAGATAAGTCGCCTACGTCTTGTGAGTCCTACCGCCCCTTATCCTTGATTAATCTAGATGCAAAAATATTGGCAAAAATATTGGCTACCAAAATCCAACCTCTGATGCCCCTTCTCGTGCTCCCTGACCAATCAGGGTTTGTGCCGGAAAGATCTACTTCCCATAATCTGCGTACCATTTTTTCCATGTTCCACGTCCTCAATCCTGATTTGCCGGCGGCTGCCATCATGCTCGACGCGGCTAAAGCGTTTGACTCTATAGAATGGCGATATATGCTTCATATACTGCGCAGAATGGGGTTCCCCGGAGTTCTGCTACAGTGGATTCAGATTCTATACACTGACACATCAGCTAGAGTGCGCGTGGGCAGCTTCACTTCAGAGCCCTTCCAAATAGAACGAGGCACTAGGCAAGGATGTCCGCTGTCCCCCTCCTATTCGCTCTTGTGCTTGAACCACTTGCTTGTAAGATCCGGCAATGTCACAGAGCGTCTGCACTTAATTTTAACCGGCGGCCAGTTGGCATATCGATGTATGCGGACGACATGGTCCTATTTGTCAGAAATCCTCAACAACATTTATCCCCTGTTCTCCGGGAATACATTAGATTTGGCCTATTTTCCGGACTCACAATAAATTGGGAGAAATCGGTCATTATACCTCTAACAACGGTCACGTCTCAGCCCCATTTGGAATACCCTTTACTGTGGACATCGGGATCCAGATGTTGTCATCAGAGAAAATTACGGTCGAGCGTATACCACCTTAGTACAACAAGTGGATAAATGGCTGCATCTTCCGTTATCCTTAGCAGATCGTATTGCAGTAATAAAAATGGTCATCCTCCCTCGCTTCTTATATCTCTATTGTAACATACCAATCAAACTGACTCAAATTTTTTTTAAAACAGTGAGAACCCAGCTCTCGCGATTAGTATGGGGCAATAAGCAACCTAGAATCAGCTGGCAAACACTAACACTCTCATATGACAAGGGGGGATTTGCCGCACCGGATTTTTATGTATATTATCTATGTGCTCAAGCCCACTACGCCTACTACTGGTTTAGAACACATGACTTTATACTGCATGTTGCTGTAGAGGACGGGGATGCACATCCTACTCCACTTGCAGGCATACTGATGCATACACATAGACACACGCCGAAGATAGAGATCAACACAATAGACGCGACTATCAAAGCGTGGCAGGCGATTGGCAACCGAGCACGTAAACTCCCATTGTACGCACCCACTTTACCGCTGGCTCATCACGCCACCCTTTCAGTTACTCAGGAGATGGGTCCCATAAAATCCCTAAAAGAAGCTGGCATTACACACCTGCGTGACTTGTACCCGGAAGGGCGCTACCTTACAGGGAGTGATCTTGAATATATACAAAACCCCACATCACTCTTTCAATACTCTTGTTATGGCCTTCGGCGTGCAATACGAGACCATTACCTTGACTTCCCTATTGAGCCCCCTACACTTCTATCCCTACAACTCTTGTTAACAACACCAACTAGGAAAAAATTAATCACTAAACTGTACAGGGCTGTACAGGAGGAAACAGTCAGGGGACCCGATAAAAGCCTTGCGAGATGGAACGAAATTTTGGACCCCCCGATAACTGGAGAGGAATGGGAACAAATATGCCGTCTAACGGGCCACTTTACGCCCAATGGCAATTTATGTATTATTCATTTTAAATTCCTTCATCAAATATACCATACCCCCGCCAAGCTGTACAAAATGGGTCTCAGAGAGTCAGATCAGTGCAAACGCTGCGGGCAATTTCATGCTGATTTTATACATCTTGCCTGGCGTTGTAGATTGGGGCTGAAATATTGGGAAGAGGTGCTAGAACGTATCCACACTATGACGGGCACTACAATTCCATGCACACCACTTGAATGCTTGTTAAGTTATGTCCCTAAACTGAAAGGAACTCTGGGCAGGTTTGTGAGAGTTGCTCTCTTGCTGGCTAAACGACGGAATTTTGTTTACATGGGATAGTACACTTGCTCCGAAACTGAAAGGGTGGTTGAAAGATATGGTGTATTGTAGAGAAAATTTGGAATTATATGCCGAAGAATTGCCTGTAACTTCCAGACCGAAAGATATTTGGGGACCGCTCCGACAATTCCTAGCATTGCCAACCCGTGATGATGATGAGTGACTTGCTCGCCTCGCCATGTTGCTATTTAGCATATTGTACGATTACATTCACTGTATTATAATTGTTATGCTTCTACATTGTATGTATGTATGGTAACCTCTGATCACTGATGATTCATACAGAATGATTTTACTGTTTTCTTACAATCGCTCTGTTTGTATTGCCGTTGAAGGCAGTATTTGTGTGTTGCACTTTAAACCTAATAAAAAGAATATAAAAAAAAAAAAGACAGGATGGGAAACACTTGCCACATCAGTGTCACCACTTTTCTCCAGCTCTAAATCATAAATGCAGGGCCTGGGGTGACTGCAGCAGGCCCTTGCTCACTGGCAGCAATATTTAAAGAGCGCACTGAGCTGAAGATGCTCTGATGTCTACCATGTCCCGGCAGGCAAATGCGCCAAAGTAAGAGCATGCTGCAGGTGAACTCCACGGCGGCAACGTATTCATGCTGGCGAGGCTGCTGCCCTCCAAGTCTGAGGCCATCCCATACAACAATGTTGTTTATGCAAAGAAACCAGCGGCTGTATAATGCATATTATTTTAATTAGGCCAGTAGTCTTACTAGTGTGCTGACAAAGGGCAATTGGAGCTAGGAGTCGCAAGCAAGGCATCATGGGTCGCAAAGGGTTGCCCCTGGTGACCCCTAATTACCGTCCATGAGTTTACTTTGTGTTTAAACTGTTGAAGGCTTCTTAATTGTTCCATCTTGCGTGTTTTGAAAGGCTATTCAAGGAAATGACCAGTGCCTTGAGCAAAGTGCGCGTTACCTGCAGAAAACAGAAACTATACTTATTATAAAGTATAATAATTACTATTTAAATTACCTCCTGTTCCTCTTATGCTGGAGCTGTTCAGCTTTCTCCAGGTATGAAAATCCTTGCATTAAGGGTCCATGCTTGCTTTTTAATAATATGGGGCTCATCAACCCATTGCTAGTAACTCATTTATTAGTAACTTTTTGTCAAAGCTATACTATTGATTATAGCCAGTGAAGGCTGAGCATAAGCTGGCAGTGCAGTAAAGTCTCATCAGAGAATGGGGATGTTTCATGACCTCTTATATGAATTTCATCACTGGCGCTAAATTAAGGATTCATTTATACCCTACCTCAACTGATGCTTCTGAAAGCCTTTTTTGTAGCCTCCACTGCCAGTAACTGGGTGTAATATCTTTCACAATTGGCCAGCAGAGCTAAGATTGGTTTGGTGCCAGTGAACTGTCAGACAGACCTGAGCAGCACCAGTATTTTCAGGAAGAGCCAAAGAGTGGCTAGAGGTGGCTAGTTGGCACTTGAAGACCTCTGGGAGAGGGAAATCCATCTTGTTTAACTCCCTCTTCTGGGCTAGAGATATGATTGGGTTCATCACTGTATGAAATGACCACCTTTTGCATGATGCCCCCCCCCCAGATTTGTGCCCTATCTGCTTTACCTGCTTTACAACTCTGTGCACTTTAGACTGGATAACCAGTAGTAAAGTGTTTGTGCTGCCCTTTTAAAAATGGTTGAATTGGCTATTCCTAATTGCCACATTTAACTTACTTGTAAATGGTGTAAAAAGTGCACCCAGGACCTAGAAGTTAAATGCTACTTGTGGATAGCAACACCTATTGTGCCACACTCTGCAGCGGCAGGGCAAATCTGACTTCAGGCCTACCCAATGTAGCCTGACTGCTGCAGTATAAAACCTGCAGTGTAACATGTCAAAATAATCATTTTTGACAAGTAAAGGCCACACTTTTAAAGATTAGTAAGTCACCCCTATGTAGGACTTGGAGCCCACAAGGTAGGGTGCGTGGTATTTAAAGGTGGGACATGCAGTGCTTAATTTCGGCAGGTGGTTTCTGGTGGTCGGCACGAGGACTTAATTGCCAACACTGGCACTTATGAAAGTCTGCCACATGGTGGCACTGTTTGTCTTATTTAGAGGTGAGCACAACAAAAGTTGTTTATTAATACAATATACTTTAGAAATTACTAATACATGCCACCTAAGTCTTTTTTATAGCTTTAGGGGCCTGGAATAGTGTGAAGTGTCACACTTGTAGATATGTGATGGTTAGTAGGTGTTTTTGTACTGTTATTGGCAGCACTGCCTGCGCAGTGAGTGGTGCAAGCTGTAGTGGCCTCCTGATGACGGCCCTGGCACCTATTGTTTATCACAATTAAGCACTGGGCACATGGTATACATCAGTTATACCAGGATAGTCCCCTCAAATCTAACTGTTTGGGCTGTCTGCCGCTTATCACTGAAGGTATCGACAACTACCCCACTGCCTCCGGGCCGATTTGAATCATCAGTTGGTGGTACTACCGATGTCTCTTATCCAACAATATTTGAGACTTTGGAGTTGCTTCAGAGGAGTAGTTTCGGGGCTTTATGGAGTACTGCTCAAAACCTTGCACTCGGTCCTCTCCCTTGCCACCACCAGATTACACTGGCAGGCTATTCTGGGGAAGAATTAATCTCCTGAGGACAGAGATTCCCTGATTTTTGAGCGTGACTGAGCTCTCTGGGAATCCCGATTGGAATTTCTATTTTCCAAGATCTTTCATGTCTGGTATTGGACTCTCAAGAAGTTGAACGGCATGCATTCCTTGCCCCATGATCAATGCTGGAACTGTAGGGGAGATTCCTGTGATTTTTATCATATTCTTTGGTCTTTTCGGACCTTACAACACTATTGGACAGAGGTATGGACTCAACTCCGTCATTACAGCCCATTGTCCTTCACCCCTCCCCTTCTCTCTCTCTTATACGCAACATGACTGATGTGCCAGATTTGGATTCCCATACTCATCACTGGCTAGCTACTTCTTTTGGCAAAGGCGAAAGTGTGTTTTCTTTGTCACTGGTGCCAGCCCATGCTCCCTACATATTGGAGTGGCTTACTGAGTTGCATAGGGTGGAACTACGCAGTGACCCATCCTATTTTGGTTCTCCTGAGTCCTTTTGTATTGCAAACATTCTCTATATACCATTGATGTATCATTGATGCAATTTCATGAAGAAATAAATGCTGCAAATAAATAAAATACAGGTGAGACATGTAGAAAATAATGTCACCATGTCCCTACAGTGGCAGGGCCCTAAAAGTTATTTTCATTTTTTATATTAATTCTGCTATCTCCGGTTATAGACCAGCTAGAAAAATGGTGCCCAACTCAATTGTGAAATTGGGTTTTAATAAATATTAAGGAGAGATAACTTTTTCGAAAGTTACCTTTTCCCTGACTGAAGCTCCTGGAGGCTAATTCGCATTAGTTCTCAAGCAGTAGCCCAGTGTGTGATTAGCTCTGATGAGGTGTGGACATTTCTCCCAGAGTAGAGACAATGGTTTGGGTGTGGAGAAGTGTTTTTGCTATTCTTAATTTACTTCAAAGGGCCTCCCATGTCACAAGCAAATATTAGGTGACACCTGAAAAGGCTCCAGTTTTTGACCTGTTAGTCAGTCAGACACCAACTCCCATTTGAGGAAACCCTGCCCCATAACTGTTTTTTGTGATACCACAGAAGAGATGACTGCTCGTTACCCTAACCATACCTCTAAGTGGGCACGCAGGCTTTACAAAAGTGGAAAAGGGCCTACCCTGGGCACTGTGGGAATTTTTGCCATAGGGCAAACAGGTGGTGCTGCAAAGGGGAAACAACCTTCCCAACGTGGTCATTATCAACAAGCCCTCCTGTTCTCTCCAGTAAGTCTGACACAGCGGGATTGCTGCGGGGTCTTCGGAGGTCACACCCCCTTTCTCCAACACTCTGCAAATGCACCTCCTGGCACACTACTGGTTGGGGGATGAAGTCCCCTTGGATGCTTAGGGTCCGTGGGGGCCAACAAGCCCTCCTGTTACCTTCAGTGAATCCCACAGAGCACGATTGCTGAAAGGACTTTGGAGGCCATGCCCCCTTTCTCCACCACTCTGCAAATGAGCCTCCTGGTGCACTGCTGGTTGGGGGATGAATTTCCCTTGGCTCTAGAGTGTCCTTGGGGGCCAACAAGCCCTCCTGTTACCTCCAGTAAGTTCCACCCAGCAGAATTGCTGAGAGGTCTTCCGAGGCCATGCCCCCTCTCTCCACCACTTTGCAAACTCACCTCCTGGCACATTGCCAGTTGGAGGATGAACTCTTCTTGGATGCTGAGGCTTCTTGGGGGCCCACAAGCCCTCCTGTTACCTCCAGCAAGTCCGACACAGCAGGATTCCTGAGAGCTGGTCGGAGCCCACGCCCCCTTTCTCCACCACTTTTCAAATGCGTCTACTAGTTAAAAAACCCTTGAAATTCACTTAAAAAACCAAAGGTTACAGGGATGGTATAGTTAGGAAATAGAATTTGAAAAACCTTAGAAATATACTGAAAAAAACAAAGGTTATAGGGTTGTTATAGTTAGGCTCAGATTTCACTCATACAAAACCAGTAAAATTCAGCAGTTATAGTTACCTGAGCTAACTATAGCTTATGCCCGTGCAATGCACTGCTTATGAGCTCACATATATTACATCACTCATGACATGGTCAGTGGCATCATTCATGACATCACTCATGACATCTCAAATTATTGCACTATCTATATCTATCTATCTATCTATCTATCTATCTATATACAAAAAAGGAAGCAAAGAACTCTGAGTAGTTCCCATATTTATGTGGAGAGCAGCTCCTATATAGAGCACCCAACAACACCAGCAGCACTCTGCTCACCTCAAATGTCTGTTTTTCCAGCAAAGTTTTTAAGGATAGGATTAGCACAGTGCCATCCACGGTGAGCTAGAAAGGGACAACGTCTTTTGCCATTCATACAGCAAAGTATTTAAGCATAGGATTAGCAAAGTACCATCAGTGCTGAGCTGTAAAACGACAAAGTATTTAACCACTCCAGGCACAGTATTACAGCTGTGGAATGGTAAAATACCATCCAAGCCAACCTGGTATGCATAAAAGCAAACCCTGACACGTGTTTGGCTCTCATTAGAGCTCTTCAGAAAGGTATAGCTTTGTCCAGACACTGCAGAGCACCCAGTATAAGCCAAAACAATACTCGTTGATGTGAGGGTGATTGGTGCAGCTGTTCGTGGATCTATAGTCATGAGATTGGAGCTGCAAGTCAGGAGTTTGATACATACACAATTTGCATATTACAGCCCTGGAATCGCAGGATGTTTTACACATCACTCAGGGAATGTGGTGTTTCAGCACAGCCATATGTGATTAGTGGTACTCGAATCGCAACAGTTGTGCAGGCCATAGTGGAAGTGCTTTAGCAGAACGCAGTGAGAAAAAAAGCAGTGCACCTAAGGGCTGTGTGCCTGTTTACCTGCTCTTTACGGCTCTTCCCCTCTGCTCCCTATGTTTGAGGGCTTCATGTGGCGAGTGAACAATAACTTGTTCCATGTGCATGCTTGCTGCGCTGGCGTTTTAATCACTGCCAGCTAACTGAGCCAGGTAATTGCATCTGAAATAAATATATAACATGAAGAATAATAAATAGCCAACGTTTCTAACTCAAATGAGGGAGATGAATCTGGAGCAATGCTCTTCTCTTGCAGCTCTGCGGCATGAATAACAATTGCCCCTTGCTGGAACGTGTTTGTTTTTCCTGTAGGGGAGTGCTTTGGGTGGAGAGAACCTCTGTACATTGCCTTTGTAGTGTCCTCATTTATCGAACAAGAGTCTGTATGCAGGGGTAGGAGCATAGCTGAGCCATTAGGTGCTGTGCATAGGTATCAGGAGGGACCAGCAGGTTCCCCGGCGTTGTATGCTGTGGTATGGGGCATGGCGTCCTCAGCGGGGTCTACATACTGGGTACTGGGGGCATGGCCCAGCCCTAGGAGAGTTAAGTTAGAGGTAGGAGTGATTCCTAGATGCAAATGTGTATATACTGGAACCTTTTCTATTATTTCTCAAATATTATTTGCTTTGATTATTGTTTTAAATTTACCACACTATGTTGCTGAAAGAGAATCTAAACTTACAATTTCATCTGAAGCTGCAAAGATTAATGACACTGGCTTATTCGCTCTGAGTGCTACAGCTTTACATATTGATGTTACAATAACTTGCTTGTCAGCAAATGTACATACTAGATTACTAAATGAATACGTTAATACCATGAATGTTGGTAATTGCTACATATGTAAGCAAATACCTTCATCAGTTGCTGAGGGTGTAACCTTTCATAGCTTGCCTCTGACATATAGAATTTCATGCAGTGTAGTAACTAGCTTATTCTATGGTACGGGTCAAATACATCTTTTTTGAACTTCTGGTGTCAAAATGCTTAAATCCACATTATGAAGCTTCAAACGCAGAAACAATGGGCTATGTATTTAGACTGATTCAAACTTTGGACATGGCTTATGCACTTAGAAATAGCCTAACATGTAAATTAATGAGAGCTGAGAAATATTTTATAAATTTAGTGGAAAGTAGATGAGTTTCAAGTTTAAATGTTATTTGCTGGTGAATTAAAACCATTGCAATGCAATTTAATCATCACTACAAAACCAATAATTATCAGTCAATAAATTTCATAGAAAGTAGACGACCGAGGCCATATAACGATAAATACTAATTCATTGCCTAAATTAATTCCTTGGAAACTACCTAAGTGTAAGACTGTGGCGCAGCCACTCATCTGAAGTTCAGGTTGTATTCAGGAGTGATGAACTGTCCTCTCTCCTCCTAGAACACCTCTCGGCACTACTGAACTTGCTACAGGAGTCCCGGCAGGTGTCCCAAAAGGAAAGGGGAATGGGACGCGAAAAAGAGAGAGAACACTGCTTCTCCACACAGCCTGGTCCAACCCGGCACCCTTGAAGGGATCTGTTTGCAGAGTAGGAATGTTTTTTTGAGGGCTTGCGTTTCTCTATAAAATAAGAAATGCAACAGATGAGTACAGAGACACTTCTGGGCCACCCAGGTGCACTCAACACAGAACATTCATAATAAGCGTGTTGTGTTAATCACCCAGGGCCGTATTACGCATTGGCATTTTTTGCGCCCGGCGCACCTTTCAAAAGGTGCACCGGGCGCAAACATTGCCAATGTGCCCTATTATGATCTATGCGCTGCCCCCAGGGCAGCCGCGAACTCGCGCTGCCCCCAGGGCAGCGCAATCATGTGAAAACAAGGAGCAGCCGCTCCATGTTTTCACAGTGCAAGTGGCACCCGCCTGCACTTTCAAAGGGGATTAGAGATCCCCTTGCAGGCGGGTGCTGTCAGTGACTGCACCCGCCTGCAAGGGGTTGTCTGGGGGGTCCATGGGACCCCCTTTACCCCCTGCAGAGGGCTGGTGTCAGGAGGCGCACTGACAGTGCGCCTCCTGAGTGCTTCTTTGATTCTGCACCGTCGTCTGTGATCTGGCGTGGGCACAGAGCCAAAGGAATTCCCTCATTTGCATAGGGCACGCCCCTATGCAAATGAGGGAACACCCTCTGAAGGTAGCGCTGGTGCATTAAGTGCACCAGCGCTATTGGTATCATAGAAGGGGACGCACAAGCATCTGCACCCCCTTCTATAATACCAAGGTGCCCCAGGGGTGTGCAAAGCGGGTGCAAACGCCCATTGCGCCCCCAGGGCACCTTCTGTAATACGGCCCCTGGCTCTAAAGAGGAGTTGAGATACTCTCTTTGCCTGTGTCTGTAGGTTGCAGGAGAATACAATCCAAATAATAGTTCTCTAAGAACAATGCTGCCAAAAAGGAGTCACTGGCTATGATTATGTGTCATCTACAGCCAGGTAAATGAATGGCACATAGACACGTCGTTTTGTTTGCACAAAACACCCATAAACAAATATTCACATCTAGGAACAGGCCCAAAGGGCTACAAGAGCCAGTGTCCATACAATATGTCGATCAGAGGGCTAACAAGAGGCTTCCATGCGCAAGGCGTGGTATCAAGTTCACAATATTCATCTTATTATCAAAGTTCTATGCAAATAGTGTAGAAACAAAACTCTCAGAAGTCGGTAAAGAGTTTAAACATAAAATGACCCCAAGCGCTAAGCTGAATACAAATATGAAATGAGTTCAAACATAAAATGACTCCAAGCGCTAAGCGTAATACAAATATGAAATGAGTTCAAACATAAAATGACTCCAAGCGCTAAGTGTAATACAAATATGTAAATGCCATAGTCTTGAATCAAAAGTCACTTGTGCCAAATACCAGATGGCCAATTCACATGGGAAATATGCAAGGACCAGCCTTCCGGTACCAACAAAAAATGTCAAAGTCACACAGCCTTTCACTTCACACGCAGCCAGGGCCAGACTGGCCGTACCGGGCATCGGGCGTTTCCCCAGGAGGCTGGACTGGTGGGGGCCGGTTTTGCAGAGGTAGGGGCAGGTTTTGTTACTGGGGGCTGGTTTTGCAGTGGTGCTGCAATGTCAGCCCGCAGTAACAAAAGCAGCAAGCAAGAGTTTCCAGCCTCCCAGGGCCAGGCAATGCTTACCCAGGGGCTGGTCCAAGGAAATTGCCAGGGTTGCTTTGGGCTCCCAGTCTGGCCTTGCACGCAGCCTTAGAGCGCGATGCACTTAGCTGTCCGATGCTTGCTGCAGTTCTGGACCGGCACGTGCTTCTGTCCAATGGTGAAGGAGGAAATCCTGAAGCGGTGCCAGAAGCATCTCCAGGTGAAGCGGGAACCAGGAGATTAAGCCAAGCACCGACAGGTGTGAGGCTTGGGCTTTTATAGCCAATTCAGTGGCAGTTAACCACACATGGCTGGCCATGCCCATAAGCATGCCAGGTGCTTAGCAACAGCACATGTCCAATAATGTCATCAAACCCTGGCACTCATATGTACAGTATCATAAGTATACAACTTTTATCAATAATAGAATATATCAACATTAAAATAGTTTTATTATTTTCTTGTAAAAACTCCAGCCAACACGTGTTTCGTCGCTCGGGACAAGACACCCGCGACTTCTTCAGGGCTGGAAGACATACATAGAACAGAATATAAGCCCATACTAAAGGGTATAATTGTTCCATTTAAAATAAGTGCTTTACATAAAATCCCAACAATACACCGCAAGCCAATCCGCATGGTATATACATAAATACCAGTGTACACAACATAATCATCCCAAATGTTATAGCGTGTATCTTAACCTTAAAACAATCCATATCAGATACAATAAAACAATTGATAATGTTTGACGTGGTTCACCAACCTGTATTATCATCTAAATGTGTGGAGGGTGATAAAAGAGAAAAAACCCGAAGGTGGGAATAGAGAGGAAAGGGTGCTTATCGAATCTGTATACAAGTGCATGAAAAAGAAAGAAAAAAGAAAGGGATTCTCTTCCAATTTACATTCAATAACAAGCCTACCTTGATTTGACTGGCCCAATATTTCAAGCCTATAATATATATGAAAAAGTATGTTAAGTGTGAACCCAACATTAGAAGCTATATATCTGTCTACAAAATATGACCCGTACAACATACCTTCTGACTGGTTGTACTTCCGTCCCAGCCTTATTATGGCTGGGATATAGTATATATAAATGAAGGAAAGTTCCAACAATATCTGTAAAGTGAAAACCGCACATTAGAACAGAAAACCGAATAGTATTTATCGCAAAGGTATCTATCCTAAATACTAATTCATGAGGGAGAAAGACAAGTCAACTACACTCCCGTGTGTTCAATTTCAAGGTGAAGGCTGCGTCTATCATAAACACAATACATCCGATTCATTGATATTATTCCCAAGTAATATCTTTCATTCTAAGAGAGAAATTGTATCTCCTATAGCAACAGAGGTATAGTATACAATAGTTAAACATCCAAGAGTGGCCAAGGGCCCGATAAAACCAGTGAAGGAGCGCCGTATAAAAACCACCATGATGATAAATCAGTGCATAGGTGCCTAATAGTTGAAAAAGACCCACCACCGATCAGAGTGTTAGTAGTATCTAACACTTACCAAAAAAGAGCACGATTAAAGTGCCCTTGGCCACTCTTGGATGTTTAACTATTGTATACTATACCTCTGTTGCTATAGGAGATACAATTTCTCTCTTAGAATGAAAGATATTACTTGGGAATAATATCAATGAATCGGATGTATTGTGTTTATGATAGACGCAGCCTTCACCTTGAAATTGAACACACGGGAGTGTAGTTGACTTGTCTTTCTCCCTCATGAATTAGTATTTAGGATAGATACCTTTGCGATAAATACTATTCGGTTTTCTGTTCTAATGTGCGGTTTTCACTTTACAGATATTGTTGGAACTTTCCTTCATTTATATATACTATATCCCAGCCATAATAAGGCTGGGACGGAAGTACAACCAGTCAGAAGGTATGTTGTACGGGTCATATTTTGTAGACAGATATATAGCTTCTAATGTTGGGTTCACACTTAACATACTTTTTCATATATATTATAGGCTTGAAATATTGGGCCAGTCAAATCAAGGTAGGCTTGTTATTGAATGTAAATTGGAAGAGAATCCCTTTCTTTTTCTTTCTTTTTCATGCACTTGTATACAGATTCGATAAGCACCCTTTCCTCTCTATTCCCACCTTCGGGTTTTTTCTCTTTATCACCCTCCACACATTTAGATGATAATACAGGTTGGTGAACCACGTCAAACATTATCAATTGTTTTATTGTATCTGATATGGATTGTTTTAAGGTTAAGATACACGCTATAACATTTGGGATGATTATGTTGTGTACACTGGTATTTATGTATATACCATGCGGATTGGCTTACGGTGTATTGTTGGGATTTTATGTAAAGCACTTATTTTAAATGGAACAATTATACCCTTTAGTATGGGCTTATATTCTGTTCTATGTATGTCTTCCAGCCCTGAAGAAGTCGCGGGTGTCTTGTCCCGAGCGACGAAACACGTGTTGGCTGGAGTTTTTACAAGAAAATAATAAAACTATTTTAATGTTGATATATTTTATTATTGATAAAAGTTGTATACTTATGATACTGTACATATGAGTGCCAGGGTTTGATGATATTAATGTTGTATAGACCTGTGTTCTGTACTGTGGGGGTTGGATGATTACCTCCTCCCTGGGCACCTAATCATATACGTATTTAACCAAATAATACCGTTCAAAGAGAGCGCCATTACCACCCAGGGCACAATCATCCCAACTAGTATTTCCTGTAGGACCTTACCTGGTGGGGCGGCTCCGACGGTTATACTTTTGCGATATATAAACGATGGATAGAAATAAAGAAGCAGCGGACCTATTTGACAGCCTAGCACGAGGAGAAACTATGATCACCTCCTTAGCTAGTGGTAATCCCAACAAGAAGAAAGAAGGACTAAGAGACAAATTCATTAAATTAGAAAAACTACGTATCTCAGAAAATTCTAAATGGTGGGACGGTGCAACACTAGAACAATATATAAGGCTCAATAGGATACCGAGGGGCTTCGCTCACAGATTCTACCTACATATGATGATTTAGATGAGGACCTTTTACTAATTTGGGAGAAAGAACTTACCTCCAATTCTAACAAATTAATGACAATTTTGATTGAGAGCTCACAACGTAAAGTCAAAAAATTACAAGAAGAAATAGTACGGCTGGAACTAGAAATCAGGGAACTTGACCTTAAAGAGGCAACAGAAAAAAACTATGTGATATTGAGTGAGGTTATTAATAAACACCAAGAAGAAATTAAGCAAAGGAAAGCACGGAAACTAAAAAGGGATGAAATAGACTACATGCAGGGACGTATATTTACATTTGGTAAGAAATACGATCATTTGATAGATAAGAATATCAAGGATGTAGCAAATTCCTTAAATCGTATAACACCTGTCAGTTCCAGCTCCTCCTCACTGAATACATTACCTAGTGGCAGTGAAAATGACTCAATTTCAATTGGCAGCAATCCAGAGAATAGTTTTTTACAAGAGGTCAAAAGAATCAAACAGGGGAACAGAGACCAACTACAGCGAAAGGTAAATACAACAAGAAGACCAGGAGGGGAAAGAGAGGGGGCAATAGAGGCAGACAAACAAGGGATGAGATTAAGATCTTGGAACAAATAGAATTAGAGCATACTCCATTGAAGGGAGTTGAGGTAATCAATCTGAGTGATCAAATACTGACCAAGGATATGGTTACTGTACTTGAAAGAGGGATGGGATTCTGTCCTAAAGAGCATGGGGAGGTTTGTAACTCTATGATTGACTTATTCAAGTTTACGAGAAATTTGAAACTTAAGAAATTCTTTGAATGTAATCCTACATCTAATAAAGTAGTGAAAACGTATTCTACTGATGTTCTTTCTGATGTAACAACTATACAAGACATTAGGGACACGGAACTATTATTATCAATAGCAGATGATGACCGGGACCACATGACAATTGAAGAACTAATGTGGGAATATGACATAGAAACTGATATCAATATTAATAGTGGGCTCAGGAACAAATCTAGGTGGACCCCGACACTACCGAGTGGAAATAATATTGACATGTTTCATAAATTGGTTACAGAGGATATGTATAGACACTTACACCAGGATTATAAATATGGGCACAGACTTTCGGACAATCTAACAATTAATGAACGCAGGGCATTAAAAGATCTTAGTCAACTGCAGAATGTTACCATCAAAGAAGCCGATAAAGGCGGTAATATTGTGATTATGAATACCAAAGACTATAATGTGGAAATTAGATCCCAACTTGATGACAGAACTTACTATGAGGAACTTAAGGTTAACCCAATAGGACCACTTACTATACTTCTTAACATACATCTACGAGAATGGTTCAACAATGGGCTTATCAATCAGGATGAGTTTCTATATATGAAGGTGGTTAAACCAAGATTTCCATGTATTTATACCTTACCAAAGGTACATAAAAACCAGTCATTTCCACCGGGTAGACCTATAATATCCAGTATAGGAGGTCCCACAGAAAAAATATCACAATATGTGGATGCATTTTTACAACCAATAGTGAAGAATCTACCGGCATATATCAGGGATACTAAGCATATCCTGAGCATACTGGCAGATGTTCCCTGGGAGGAGGGCATGATACTAGCTACATTGGACGTTACCGCTTTATACACCAACATCAGAACAGATCTGGGAATTAAAGCAATTAGAAAATACTTGAGCAAAAGACCGGCCACACAGTGGGCACATGCTGAAATGATCCTCACTATGATTGACCTAATTCTTAAGAACAATGTATTTTTATTTGAAACCAAATGGTACAAACAAATACAGGGAGTCGCCATGGGCTCCAGGTTTTCTCCTTCGTATGCCAATCTGTTTATGGGTTGGTTTGAGGAGGAGTGGATCTGGGGCCCTAGGGGTACTCCATGGAATGAATCCATCATATATTGGGGTCGTTACATAGATGACTGCATTATGATATGGTCTGGCACAATGAGAAATTTAAATGAATTCTGTGAGTACCTTAACTCCAATGATATGGGTGTTCAATTTACATCTAATCTGAGTATGACAGAAATAGAATTTCTGGATCTAACTATATTCGTAGAGAATAACCAAATCCAGAGCAAACTATACCGTAAACCCACCTCGTGCAATGCGTTACTACATGCGAGTAGCTCACACCCTAAACATCAAATTAAATCTATACCCTCTGGTGAACTGACTAGGGCAAAAAGGAATTGTAGTAAGGAGGAGGACTTCAGTATCTGTAAAAAGATATGCAACAAAGATTCATTGCTAGAGGTTATGATAAACAAACCATTATTGCAGCTGAACAAAAGGTTACACGAACTAAGAGAGTGGATATTCTCAAAGACAGGCCATGTAAGAACAAAACCTCTTCTATGGTCAGATTAATTACTAACTATAATGAGGTATCAGTAACTCTTAGGAACAGCATGAAAAAACATTGGCGAATATTGTATAATGACAAATCATTGAGGGAATATATTACAACGCAACCTCTCATTACATATAGACGTGGTAAGAGTATAAGATCGTGGATTAGTCCAAGCTATCCTAAACAGACCACAAAATCTAACTGGCTCACTGAAAGATGCATTGGTTTCCACAAATGTGGCAACTGTAAAATCTGCCCTTTGGCAATGAATAACACTAAATCATTTCGGAGTCATCTGGGCAAACAATACGAGATCAGACAAATGATCAATTGCAACAGTCGTTATGTGGTGTACATGATTAAATGCAAATGCAGTTACTTCTATATAGGAAGTACCATCAGGGCACTGAAAGAGAGAATTTATGAACATCTGAGGGCCATTAAACATCATGACCCCAGATACACCACTGCAACCCATATTAATGAATGTCAAGCGCAAGGGATTAATAAAACGCTATCCTTTTGTGGGATTGATCAGATTGATATGGACACAAGGGGCGGTAATAAAGAACTTTATCTTAGACGCAGGGAGGCCCTATGGATCATGAAGCTTCAAGCGGTTGAACATGGTATGAATACAGATCATGAACTACACTATTTCCTAGGGGACTGAATTATTATTATATGAGAAATCATAATATATTCATGATGATGTCAATAATGTAACCTGCATCTATGATGTATCTATTGAATTATGTTAGGTTAAGTTGTTTAACAATTCTTACAACTTCTAATGGACTAGGATTTATTTTGTATACATCTGACGAACCACATGATTTAAGGACAATATATGCATATTTGTATGGCAGCGTATTAATTTAACATCTATATAAAAATGTATTTTTGATATTTTGACACCGATCAGGATATGTTCCCAATCATATGCTCTGATTTTGGGATATGTTATGGTCTGACGTGAAGCCAAACTATATTATATGCACTTATATAACTCTTGATTTGGTTATTCTCTTTTATATTCTCGCTCTTATATTTCTTATATTCCCCTTTCGCATCAGCTGAATTATAACGGAATGAATATATTCCCCTTCGATATTTGTTACTAACACTCTGAGTACAGACAAGTGAGTCCTTTCTTCTTAACGATCTTGGGGATCTCTCCGATTTAACATTTTGAAGGTCCTTTTGACCTAGATTAAAATCTTGATACATGGATACATTTCTACAAACTTATAACTATTATGAGTGAAGGCTTTGATAACCCCTAGATAGATTTGGAATAGGGTGTCCTGTTGATATTAAGTTTACATGACTTATAGGTTGTGACTTATTTAGGAGATTCCGTTACATGGATTCGCAAGATATTGAGTGGTTAGTATCTATAATCTCTGTAGAATATGACGTCTAGAGGTGTAGTCCCTCATTTATACAACACAATGTTATAATTCACAGCCGGGACACGGGTAATTGCACTCACCTAATATGGCGGATATTTTGGGCTACGTAGCTCACGTACTGAGCGTATTGGCCACGTGTTTTATTTATAGCCAGATACTTCCGGGTGCCTTTACTTACGACGGCCATACTGCAGCGCCGAGGACTGTCTCATGCGTGGATGCTGCTATCTACAGGTAGATAGATATTTAGGAACGGATTCGCCTTTCAATAATAAGCTACTATTGCTCATATCATAAATGCGGTTATTTTATCTCTATTTCGCAGCATGCCACAGGCTGTTGAATACGCAGCCTAAGATTCAAGCACGTTGCTTGATTTAATCGTGCTCTTTTTTGGTAAGTGTTAGATACTACTAACACTCTGATCGGTGGTGGGTCTTTTTCAACTATTAGGCACCTATGCACTGATTTATCATCATGGTGGTTTTTATACGGCGCTCCTTCACTGGTTTTATCGGGCCCTTGGCCACTCTTGGATGTTTAACTATTGTATACTATACCTCTGTTGCTATAGGAGATACAATTTCTCTCTTAGAATGAAAGATATTACTTGGGAATAATATCAATGAATCGGATGTATTGTGTTTATGATAGACGCAGCCTTCACCTTGAAATTGAACACACGGGAGTGTAGTTGACTTGTCTTTCTCCCTCATGAATTAGTATTTAGGATAGATACCTTTGCGATAAATACTATTCGGTTTTCTGTTCTAATGTGCGGTTTTCACTTTACAGATATTGTTGGAACTTTCCTTCATTTATATATACTATATCCCAGCCATAATAAGGCTGGGACGGAAGTACAACCAGTCAGAAGGTATGTTGTACGGGTCATATTTTGTAGACAGATATATAGCTTCTAATGTTGGGTTCACACTTAACATACTTTTTCATATATATTATAGGTTATGAAATATTGGGCCAGTCAAATCAAGGTAGGCTTGTTATTGAATGTAAATTGGAAGAGAATCCCTTTCTTTTTTCTTTCTTTTTCATGCACTTGTATACAGATTCGATAAGCACCCTTTCCTCTCTATTCCCACCTTCGGGTTTTTCTCTTTTATCACCCTCCACACATTTAGATGATAATACAGGTTGGTGAACCACGTCAAACATTATCAATTGTTTTATTGTATCTGATATGGATTGTTTTAAGGTTAAGATACACGCTATAACATTTGGGAGGATTATGTTGTGTACACTGGTATTTATGTATATACCATGCGGATTGGCTTGCGGTGTATTGTTGGGATTTTATGTAAAGCACTTATTTTAAATGGAACAATTATACCCTTTAGTATGGGCTTATATTCTGTTCTATGTATGTCTTCCAGCCCTGAAGAAGTCGCGGGTGTCTTGTCCCGAGCGACGAAACACGTGTTGGCTGGAGTTTTTACAAGAAAATAATAAAACTATTTTAATGTTGATATATTTTATTATTGATAAAAGTTGTATACTTATGATACTGTACATATGAGTGCCAGGGTTTGATGATATTAATGTTGTATAGACCTGTGTTCTGTACTGTGGGGGTTGGATGATTACCTCCTCCCTGGGCACCTAATCATATACGTATTTAACCAAATAATACCGTTCAAAGAGAGCGCCATTACCACCCAGGGCACAATCATCC
The DNA here is from genome assembly GCA_963921515.1 of Calotriton arnoldi. NCBI lineage: Eukaryota > Metazoa > Chordata > Amphibia > Caudata > Salamandridae > Calotriton > Calotriton arnoldi. Next base: position 3,791,826 of record CAWUFW010000311.1, read on the forward strand.
CAACCAGTATTTCATGTCCAATAATGTGACACTGTTGTTAGCACCCAAAAACAACAAGCATTGGCAAAACAAGCACTGGCACCAGCAAATACAATAACAAGAAACAAAAATTGGCAGTGGCAAGAAAATGAAAAAAACAAAACAACTTAGTGGACAGAAAGATGAAAAATCAGGGACCCCTGAGGGTGCTGACATACCAGACAGGATGGGGATCTCCTGACATCAAGAAGTAAATAAAATACTGGAAGGGGTGGCTTTGTTAGCTTTAGATTGGCAACATAAGGGTAAACTTTGTATATATAGAAAGAGATCAAATATTAACTCGATTCTTGTAGGTTCTAATGAATGTGAACATATGTTTGAAAAGTATGAGAACTGGGAAAGATACTTAGAGGGTGTTGATTCCATCTTTCTTGGAGTGTATTATATTTGTAGAAAATATGCTTTATATATATTACAGAGAGGTTGGTATTGAAGTTGTAACATGGGAATAGTTTTTCCAAAAATGTATCATGTTAAAGATTTTGAAAGAGAAAACAAATTATAGAATGGGAGAATGAAGAGAGGTGCAAGTGCAAGTAAAATCGTAGATGATATTTTAGGAGTTTTCATACCTTCAGTAGTAGCATCATTAAACTCACATAAAATTAGTCAAGTCAAAGTATCTTTATTTCGGTCGTTGAGACCATAAAAGCACAGGTAAAAATAAAATACATTCCATTCAATCAAATTTTCCTAGAAAGGCTCTCATTGCTCTAAGTACAAGTTGCTCAAAACGTGCATGTGCATTACAGTATTTAATAAAAATTCCAGTTAAAAGTAGAAATTCAAGACAATTTAAAAAGGGGTACAAGATGCAAAATTGCACATTAAAACTTTAGAAAGTACTAATTTAAAAAACACCAAACCCAATTATGAAGTAAAAGTGGACTAATCAAACAAGACCTATGGGCTCAATTTTAGGATAGCTCGACGAGCACACCACATGGAGAATAGAAAACGTCAAATTGAATACACAATAGGCATGTGGGTGTGGTATTTCAGGATCCTAAAAGCCTCAGTGCAGTGCTTTGTTCCCAGGTTTCTGCATAGCTGCAATAACCACAGGTGTCTCGCCTTCTTATGCCCTTGTCAAAAAAATATTACATGATATTCTGTCTCCGCTGCATTGCTACATGCCGGACATCCCAAATTGGGTGTACCCGCCCATTTGTTTGTAAAAGCGTGCAACAGAAGTACCCCATGCCTAAACTGCAGGTAAAGCTTCTTGGCAAGGGCCGGCTGAATACCGTCAAGGACAGGCTCTATCAGGCTGTATCGATTTTTTATCTCTAAAAACACTGCGGTCAATGAGCCAGTCGCAGAGCTCCCCCGAATCAGGGTAAGTTTGTATTCCCTATAGCTCTCTAACAAATCCTTCCTAGATGTTATCAAGCAGTTTTCTTCTGCATTGTTCCACAGATTACCCCTTCCTATGGCCGCCAAAGTGTTCTTAATATAGGCCAGCCATGGTAGTTTGCTCGCACCCTGTAGACTCAGCACTTCAGTCAGCTCTTCTCTGTATGCAGCCAATTCTGGGGTGCTCCATAGGCGTCGCCAGTATAGAAGGGGTCTAAGAGCGGCATCATCTGCAATTGGTCTGATCCCAAGGTCCATGCGAAGTGGTGTAAGCGGGGAGCTAGTGGGGAGACCCAATAATTTCCTGGCAAATGAGTTCTCAATTTTAGATATAGAGTCAAGTGGCCGGTGGCCCCAAATTTCAGCCCCATACAGGGTTGTGCCCCTGGCTTGGGCTTTATAGATTTCCACCACCGGTCCAACCGATTTGTGAGTACAACTCCTGTATACCTTTGCTAGCCCCCCCCGTTGTCTGGGCCAGCTTTAAGCTTGCCTTCTTAATTTGTGCACCCCAATCCATTTTTTCAGTGAGCATGGTTCCGAGATATTCAAAGACGGTCACCCTCTCAAGTGGTTTCCCATCTAGGCGGGGAATTGACCGGGCACTTTTGCCTGCATTAAAACCCATATATTTGGTTTTCTGCAGATTAATTTCCAACCCCCTATTTTTGCAGAAAATGTGGAAGCTGTCTAAGGCCCTCTGAATTCCCATAGGTGACTTTGAAAGCAATAGGGTGTCATCTGCGAACATCATGGCTTTACGCTTCGCCAGCTTAGGGACGTCAATATCCTTCCCAGCAATCAGAACCTCCACTAGGCCATTAATAAAAAGGCAAAAAAGGGTCAGGGCCAAGACACATCCTTGGCGTACACCTCTATCTACAGGTATGGGGACAGTAAGCTCGTCGTTTTTGCCGTACCTAATTTGGGCAAAATTGCCTTTGTGCAGTCGTTTCAGCTGGTGGCAGAGGTAAGGAGGGGCCCCCAAGTCCAGTAAAATAGCCCACAATTTATCCCTTGGGACCAAATCAAATGCAGATTTTAGGTCCACAAAGATTAAATAGAGGCTGCCACCCTCTATGCACACTGTCTTCCAATGTAATAGTTGTAACCTGAAAATGTAGTCTATTGTGGACATTTTTGCTCTGAACCCAGCTTGGTAGGGACTAAGAACAGTATACTCCTCCATCCAGCTCTGGAGTCAGCCCAACAGTACTCGGGCAAATATTTTTTGGCTGACATCAATAAGACTGATGGGTCGATAATTAGCGGGGAGGAGTGGCGAACCTTTTTTGTAAATTAGTATAATTTCTGCCCCTGCCCAGGTACGAGGGATCGACATTCCCTGCAAGATTGCATTGAACAGAATCCACAGGTAAGGAACCCAAATAGTCGGTTCACTGCGGAAGAGATCGCCAGGGATCTTATCTAACCCTGGAGTCTTAGATGGAGCTACCCTGCACAAAGCATCAGTTATCTCCTTAAGGGAAATTGCGGGATTATAAAGACAGTTTAACTGGGGAAGAGGAATCTCGTTTCCAACTTGCCCTTCGTCACCCTCTGCCCTTACATATAAAGCTTCAAAATGAGCCTTCCATACATCCGCCCCTATATTGGGTTCTAGTGCCAGTTTGCCCTCTGGAAAACCCGTATTTACCAGGTTTCAGAAGGTCCTCATGTCGTGAGTACATAGGGCACTTCTCAACATATCCCACTTATCACATTCCCAACTTCTTTTTGCCGTTTCAATAATACTTTTATTGGCTGCCCTTTTCTCTTTTATTAGTAACCTGTCCTTGAGTTTAATAGCAGAAATAAGAGCTAACTTAGCCTTGCGACAATCATCGCTATAACAAGGGTGCCGTGGACACCTATTTTTTCTTGTTCTTTTGCTGGGATAGAAGATATTGGCCATGGCAGATATTAGGCCTTGATAGTTATCAATGATTTCGGCAAGGAATCTAGAGAAATCGTCAGTCCAACTAAATTGGTTTGCGACCATAAGGAATGGGATGATGGTTTGATAAAGAGAGGATAACTTTTCCTGGGATTGGCAGATTTCCCCCCATCTCACTCTCCTCCTGCAGTTAGTCAAGATTAACTGGGAATCAAGTGGAAATTTTGGTTCAAGTACGCTCTTGAGACACGGTGAAATCGTCTCTAAAATTAGAGCATTATGGTCACTATTACCCTATGCCAAGATTTTGTGTCTACCAGGATATAATTAGACAACTTTCTACTGTTGTTGATAAATTAGCCACCAGTACAGCTGGGGGGTTTTCTGTTATAGATGTAGTAATTATTTCAGTAAGATCAATAGTGATTCAAAATCTACTTGCTCTTGACATCTTTCTTGCGAAGGAGGGTGGAGTTTGTTTATTATTAAAGGTCCAACCTTGTTGCACCTACATACCAGATAAGAGCAGAGACTTAGAGAGTTACATCAAAAGCATTACTGACTTAAATGAGGACTTAAGAGATTTAAAAGCAGATGGTGCATGGGAAACAATAGGTAAGGGATTGTCAACTGTTAGCAGCTGGTTAGGTAATTTAGGAAACTGATTGGTAATTTCTATCTTGGGACCTTTAGTGGCAAACTCTTTGTGCATAATGTTGATGATAATATCTATCAAATTATGCAAAAACCGAAAAAACAAACAAGGAGTGAAAAGAACGAGAACTGTTCTTGAAATAGAAGATGAACAATGTAAATACTATGACGAAATTAAAATCTTAGAAGTAAGTAGAAGAAGTTAAAGACAACAAAACTGTAATCTGTGAGGAGATCTGATGAGTAGATATTGTGATGGCTTGATTCGCCATCAGAGGGGGGGGCTTGATAGCACAAATGTTTCATAACCACTTTATATGACACTTTTACCAATTTAGACACAAAAACCTGAATGTGCACATTGCACAAGGTAAATGAAATGATAAAGCAATAGAGACAAATGAAATAACATCACAGTAAAACCATGCTTGAAAGAGTTAGAAAAGGAGAAAATACACTTATTACTACATTTTCATAACAAGATTACTCATGAAATGATGTTTTACAATTCACGTACTGATAAAAACTAATGAATCTAATGAGGAGGTCTAACAGTTCTATTGCCTTTCATTGCAAATGCATTATGAATAGATTGTGGTGCAGTTATGTGATCAAATTAGTTTGGAAATTGAAACTTATAGATATGATAGTAGAGACCCAAATTGTTATAAAAATTAGGAAACAATTTTAGTGAAATGGTTTTTAAGAATAATTTACATTTATGGATGTTAAAAATGTGTGGGAGCAGGCCATAGCTAATGTTAAACAAATGTCATGTAATAATACATTAGTGAAACAATTACTGTTTTCTTATTATTATGAAATGATGGTTTGAGGCATTATATTTGATTTCAATTAAGTCTAATTCATTTAATCCTGATGTATGCATTTTAAGCTTTAAACGTATTCTTTCTTGAGCTGCAATTTTCCCTTAGCACACAAAATAATTCACTGGCATTTCTGCAAGTGTTGCATTATTTGTTCTGTGTATATTTCATTTTACAAACAAAGGACATTCTTTCGAAGAGTCACATATAAATGTCTTGGTGGGAAAGTTGACTTCAATCCTGATGCCATAGACTGTTACATTGTATATTTCTTACCGTTGACAAACCTGTGAGGCCCAGAAAGCCAAGTCGTTCACATTAAGTGCTTGGGAAAGAATGCATGAGTAACTAAATGTATTTGGTGACAACATGCGTAGACTAATCATACGATGGATTGACTAGTGGAGTGACACTATGTCATTAAGGTGTCATAATTACTATATTAGAAGAAAACCCAAAGGAGAGGCAACACCATCATTTTTCTTTTCCTCTCAATGCGGGGATGCCCACATCACAATGCAATGCTAATTTTCCTTTCTATAGGACACAACTCATCACGCTTTGGATTTTATGTTTTTATCGCAACACCCTAATTTTCCCTATCTTAAACTGCCTTTTTGCTGATGCTGCTGCCCTTATGCAGTAGACCTGGAATCCTTCTTTGCCGAATGAATTGATTTTTGCATCATATTTCCTTTTTGTCAAGGCTCATGGACTTGCCCTTAGGGGACTTTAAAATTGATTCCTTAACCCCTTTGCTTTAAATTTTTAGGTGCTGTTTAAAAAAGACTGAATTATCCTTCTGCCTTTAATGGTGGTGGCATCCTGTAACCTTGTATTTGATTTTTGTTTTAAACAATCCTCTTTTGCATTTGAACTTTTGATGAAATGTGTAGTCTTGCATTACATGCTTTAATATTCTTGGCTGAGATGCTTAAAAAATTTCTTATCTATATCGATTTTGGAACATTAATACAATAAATAACTATGTAAATTGCCTGAGTCTATTACTGTGTCCTGATGTTTTTATTTGAAGTTGAGTAAAATTTTTCTTTTGATCTAAATGCGTTGTAGGGAGAATCAGTGAATCTTTTCAGAATATCACATTCTGTTTCTTCTATTCTGTGTCGCAGTAGCAGAGCTTCTAGTGTGTATCATTTTAGTTAGACTTAACTTCTTTAGGAAATTAGGTTTCCCTATTGCGATACTTCATTTTTAAAGTATGGTCCTGAGAGTAGTGTATTTGAACCTTATTTCATACTTGTGAGTTAGTCACCAATTAATGATCGTCATTGGGTGTCTAACGTTGTGTTTTGGACACCCTAATTCCCATCCCTCCTATCGGGGGAGAAAGATCCATCAGAGGACCATTTGCTTCTCTGGTGAGGGTAATGCTTTAATCCATCTAGCTGTGGTGCAGTTAGAGGGATAGATGGTTTCAACATGATTGTCTTAATTTTAATATTATTCATTAAACCATTGAAGCTAGCTTTTCAGTTAGATGCTTAAAACAATAACAAGTTGAAATAACTTTACAATGAACAAGGACATGGGGGTAACAATTCATTCTCAATTGCTCAAAAGAGACAAGACAACTCCACTGCTAAGCTTGTTGAGCATGGCAATATGGGCAGATCAATTTTGCATTAGGCACAATATTTGACTATGATCAAATAAACTGTTGTACAGACAAATAGGAAGAGTGTCACTATAAATAAATAGAATGATATACAGAATAAAACAATTTTAATTAACGGCTAGATAGAGCTGCCAGGAGTGGCTTTTACTTAATAGAATAAACTTGTGTTCTACTACAACAAATATTGCTGATGGAAGGACCAACAAAATCTTTTCACAATCATAACACCAATATCCAAGCATAGCAAGCAGGAATAAATTCAGCATATTTGCTACCTCTAGGTGTCCATAAATTCTTTAGAATACATGTAGAAAATGGAAAATAAAAAAAGAGCATAGAGTTATCTTCAATGCAAGTACACCTAGCTCAAGCCTTATGATCTCTGAAGGGGCTGAATTTCTGAGCTCCAAGAGCCTTTACCAAATATTCCATTCAAGGAGATCCACTGACAGCCATACAGTGCAGCCATATGTTAGGATAGACCCAGTTTTAGTTTTGTATCCTTTTTCTAAAGGAACGCAAATGTAGCCGCTGTAGTGCAGATGTAATCACTGTAAAACAGTGGAAACAATCCCCATGAATTTCTTATTTAAATCAAATAATTCTTTCCATGAAATTATATAGTTGATCCGGATACATAAGTATTGATAACAGGACACAATCTCCAGGTGCTTAGGATCTAAATACCAATAAATCCTGATTTACCAAAGGTAATGATTTTTATCATGAGAAAAGAGGAGTTCATTAAGTAAGGCAAAGGCAGGAAGCACATTTAGGGCTTGCTGCTGGACTACAACTGTTTGGCCAAGCAATAAGGTATCGTAACAGTCTGTTGATACCTGTGACATGAAGTTTTTTTGTAACACTATCCCGGTACTTGAATTTGATGCATTATGATCTCTGCTTACCTTGTATTGTGAAAGACTGCCTAGAGGATTTACTCTCCCAACTATTACTGTTTCTATAAACTGCTCCTTTCAGATGGACCGAATTGCAATTTCAGCCCATTAATAAATGCAATACTGCCTTTCCATATGTCCAAAGGCCTAAACGCGGTCGCAAAATGCGATTGCCAGCCTAAATAGTATATCACAAATAGGGATTTCCTATTTGCGATTTCCTAAGCACATGTCCAAAGCATTTCCTAAATGCGAAATGGGCATTTAGGAAATGTTATTACCATCAACTCCAAGTCGGTGGTAACCATGTGCAATTTAAAAAAATGCACCCAATATGCCCTTTTTAGAGTGCCATGTAGCGCGCATATGCCCCGAAGGGATTGGAGCACTTGACAAGAGCACCACTTGCACTAGATTTAGGTGGACCTTAGGCCCATAAGTACAATTTATTTTATTTTTTGCACTTTTATATAGCGCAAACTCAACCCGGAGGTATCAGGGCGCTTTACATGAGCACCAGTTGCATTACAGATGGACACATTTATTATTAGGCAGAAGGAGATTAAGTGATTTGCCCAGAATCACAGGGTGTTTGAGCTTCCCGCCACACTCGAACTTGGTTCCCCAGCTTCAAGGTCAGTCGCTCTAACCGTTAAGCCATTTCCAGTTCCAAAATTGCAATTTCTTACTAGGAAATATCAATTTAGGGAATGCAAAACCAATCATGCCTAGGCCCATAGGAATCAATGGTTTGGCATTTCCTATTTTGCAATTTCCTAATACTGATTCATAGTCTGTCGGAATCGCTAGCAGGGAATCTCTATTTTTGTACATTCCATTTTGCATTTCCTAAATAGCGATTTCTTTGGATTCGCTATTTAGAAAATGCAATCTGGAATTTTCATACATATGGCCCCTGATTGCTTAATTTTTACCTGTTACTCAAGAATTGCACTCTAGATACTAGCAATCGTAAGGTGCTTAACCTAATTTTTAAAATTCCCTGTTGCTGAAGGTCCCAGAAAAGGCAGAATTTTCCAAGGATAGTACTTTCTTCAATCCTTCATGCCTAAGTCAACAGGTGCAGTTAATTTGTAAGGGCTTTTCTGGGTTTTAACAATTCCAGTACGCTACAAAGATTCCCCATGATCTTGGTTATTATAAAGCTGCAACCCTGTTATTTTGCTCTAAATGTTGACCATGATCCACACCATTAATCTTCCTCTCCAGCTGTTTTAGAAGTGGGTCGTGTTGAAGGGGTCAGAGAGTGCAACTATTTTGTTCAGCTCTATTTTGAGTAGTTGGCCGCTAGATGGAGAAATATGTTTGATCAAGAATGTTTTAATGTAGGGCATGCTACAAAGCTCATCCTTTCCTCTTCTCCCTCTGTGCACAACCTTTACATCAGCTGCTACAGACCATTGTTATCCACTTTCATAATTAAGCTGTTAATACTCAGGTTTAGTCAGCTTGTCAGGCTTTCCTAACCAAGATTGCCTGGATTTAAAAAGATTAGTTAGAAGATACACTCATGGATGAACAGTAACTAAAAGTCCTCTCCTGGCTCCCTGTCAGAAAGGTCAAACTTCAAAGTATTATTCCTGATCCACAAAGCCTTAAATTAAAGGGCATCTGGATATCTGACCAATATTGTAGTACCATACCAAGCTACCAGAGGCTTGCGATCTATGAACCGGAACCTGCTCTCGAGCCACCCGTTCTGCCTCAAGACGTCTGGTGACAGAACAGTTCATATCTTGGCATCATCCCTTTGGAACTGCTTCCTAACCCACCCAAGGCTGAAAAATATATTTCTTAAATTTAGAAAATATCTCCAACCATGGGCCGTATTACGTATTGGCATTGTTTGCGCCCAGCGCACCTTTGAAAAGGTATAATATCAACATGAGGAAAGTCAAGGAGGTTTAGAGACTTCTTGTTGCATAGGAGGCAGTGAGAAGGAACGTTTAGCACTAGCATCAATGAATAATGTGACGGGCAAACATAAATTCAAGCGTTTCATTGCCATATGAATAGGATATACAAAATTGTTATCCAATCTATGATTATAACAGACAGCGTACCACCATGCTTGATATGATAATTTGGTAAGATCCTTCCAATTTTTGGTTATTTGTTGAAAAGCAACTGCTAATAATAGGTCAATTATCTTTGTGTTAGAATCAGAATCTGCCCATATAGTGGATAAACTGCCCAAAAACACATGAGAAGTAGAAAAAGGACAACTGGAATCAAAGATTGAATTAATTTGAGACCATACATTTTTTCAAAATTTGTGAACAGGTGGGCATGTGAAGAGTAAGTGGTATAGATCTGCATGTGGAGAGGAACATGTCCAACATGCATCTGAGAGCTGAGCGTGCCTTGTATTCAAAATACCTGGAGATAACAGAAATCTGTTATATATAAAGAATATTGTCTGTGTGGTGTTCGCTGCTCTGGAGGATTTCCTAATTTTAGCCCATATTTTGTTCCATATCGCCGTGGACCAGCAAACCTCCAGATCTTTTTCCCAGGAGAGTTCCACTTTAGTTTTTTCTCTTGTATTACATAAAATATTAAAATAATTATATATAACTGAGGCTTTGGGATTAATGCGTTGAAGAGTATGTAGTTTGTTAACTGAAGAGGAGGCAGGATTAGTGGGAGGGTTTGGGAGTACATATTGGGTATGAGCGCTCAGTATGGCTTGTTTTAAGAGAAGATATTTAGGTTGAAAAGATGTAGGTAGGCTAAAAAGTCTACTGGCTTGCGAGAAGGACATAATCTCATCTTGAATAAACAATTGATGTATCCAAACTAAACCTCTTTGCCTCCATGATATCCAATACAGGGGTCTGTTGTGTATCAATATCATGTTATTATGCCATATTGTGGAATTGGAGAATTGGAGAAAGAAGTCCAATAGGAACTGACAAAGAATTAGGGCTCAAAATTTTAAATGTGTGTTTAAGTACAGGAGTGGATAGAGATTGTGGTTTACGAGAAAAAGATAGATATTCTTGAAATTGAAAAAGGAGAGATAAAGGATCGTTCAAGCTCAGTCCAAAGAGGACAATCCTTGTGATACTCAGAGAGCCATCTCGATGCTTGACGAAGTAAAAAAGATTTATGATATGTAGGGAAGTCCGGAAAATTAACACCACCGTCTGATTTTGGACGGGTTAATTTGGATAAGGACATACACGATTTTTTATTACTCCACAGAAAAGAGGACAATATAAAGTTAATGTTCTTTAAAAATGTCACAGAAATAGATACTGGGTGTTAGAACTGGGGGTCTCTAATTGGCTGAGGCAGTTACCTTAGTCCAAATAGGGACCCTTGCTTCTAGTCAGGGAAAGGAGGGACACCCTCGTTGATAACCCCTGCTCACCCCCTGGTAGCTTGGCATGAGCAGCCAGGCTTATCTTCAAGGCAATGTGTAAAGTATTAGCAACCACACTCCCAGTGACACAGTGATAACACCACAAATGGACACCCCACTGATGTATGAAAATAGCGGTATCTTTATCAAGCAGAAAAATACGGTAAGACCAAACGATAAAAATCCAACATATGCGTATTCGTAATATTTCACTTTGCCGGTTATTAGGCCAACAAACACATGTAGGTTCTTGCGGTATTAATGAGCAGTTCACGATGTTCAAATGCAGTCCTAATGCAATGCTATGCAGTTCATACTGCAGTTCGTATTATCAGACTAATGCAGTTCGTAATGCAAGAATAATGCAATCCTCAATGCAAGTAATCAGGCAGTTTGTAATGCAAGAATAATGCAATCCTCAATGCATGTAATCAGGCAGTTCGTAATGCAAGAATAATGCAATCCTCAATGCAAGTAATCAGGCAGTTCGTAATGCAAGAATAATGCAATCCTTAATGCACGTAATCAGGCAGTTCGTAATGCAGGAATAATACAATCCCTAATGCACGTAATAAGGCAGTTCGTAATGCAGGAATAATACAATCCCTAATGCACGGAATAAGGCAGTTCGTAATGCAGGAATAATACAATCCCTAATGCACGGAATCAGGCAGTTCGTAATGCAGGAATAATACCAGGCCAATCGACGCGATTAGCGCGGGCACCACTAGGCCCCAACCACAGACAACAGTCCTGGACTTCCGAGGGCGGCCCCGGTACTGCCGGGCAGGTCCGGGCCGCTCGAGGACTCAGCGCGTCTAACGCGATGCAGCGGGAGAGCGACGGGAGCACTCCGGTACTCTTCCTGCGCCTCCCCGGGCCACACACGCTTGCGGCTCCCGACCGGAGTCCAAGCCTTACCTGGGGGATGCGCTGCCTCGCTCTCTCTCTCTCCTCGCTCGTCGGACATCCTGCTGGGCGCTCCCGATGACGACGCAGCTCCGATGCAAGGCGACGCTGTAGCCGGACAGGTTACAGCGCCGCCTTCTCCGTTGCTGACGATCTTGGGCAGATTCTTCTTGTGAACAACGATCACGATTACCTCATGACTTCCTTAGCTTTACGAAATCCTTCAGCACATTGCGGCTCGGGCCGGCGGCGGCGATCTTGATCCGCAGCCTCAGTTACGATGACGGCTCAGGCCACAAACAGCTACACAGCAGCGTGGACGATGATTCACGCTGCGGGGGCACTGCAGTCACGGGGCACTTTCCAACCAGTACCACGGACCCCACAGCAGTCTCAGGCTGCACACGCACAAAGCGTCGCTGAGACTCGGTTGGGTTTCGGGCCACACAGTCCCGGTGCAATGCTTATGAAGGTCTCAGCCTGCAAAAAGCACACGCACACAGCGTCGCTGAGACACACTTGGAAACTTTGATGTTCCTGAGTTTCCACAACAGGGAGCCAGCTCTCCTCGGGCCCTTGGAGACAAGTTACTTCGGGACACAGCACACAGCAAAGTCCTTTCAAGCAGGGGGACGCAGTACACAGCAAAGTCCCTTAGCCTCTCCTTAGTTAAATCAGCAAACTGCAGGCCAGCCCCAGAACACACAGCAAGGGTCAGTCCTTCTCTTCAGTCTCTTCAGCTGTTCTTCCTTGGCAGAGGTTCCTCTTGACCACGAAGTAGTTTCAATCCTTTTCAGTCTTGATCAGTCCAATGTTCATGGGCTTCAGCTCTCATAGTTATACCCCTAAATGTCTTTGAAGTCTTTGTGTTCAGGGGGCACTGACCCCTGTCCAAACCAGTTCTGGGTGTCTTCCTGCCAGCGGCACCTTCTTCCTTTGAGAGTGGGGGTCTGGTTCCTCAATCACTCAGCAGGAGGGGGAGCCATTCTTTTATGGCAGCAGCCCAGGCCTCTTCACCTCCAGGGGGCTACTCCTCCCCCCTACACTCCAGATGCAGGTCAGCCTGTTGCTGTCTCACCTCCTCCTCCCCTGGGTCAAGACATTTCCCAGATCCTATCACATTCAAATCCAGACAGTCAATCCACAACCAGGCAGAGACACACAGAATTGTTAGAACAAAAAACCAGCCACTTCTAAAAGCGTGGTTTCTAAACACACAATTCAAAAACCACCTTCACAAAAAGATGTGTTATTAAATTGTGAGTTCAGGCACACTAAACTTCACCTCTCCATCTTAAGCCTATGGGAAGATAGGCTGGAAACATATTACACAGTCTTCCCCATTCTGTCCTATGGGCAAGATGGCCTTGCAAAAGTGAAAAATGAAATAGAGAGTATTTCACTGTTAGGACATGGTACACACCTCAGGACATGTCCTACCTTTCACAGACACTGCACCCTGCCCAGGGGGGTACCTTGGGCCTACTATAGGGGTGTCTGATGTGCATGGAAAAGAAAGGGTAAGGCCTGGCAAGTGGGTGCACTTGTCAGGACAACATGGCAGTTAGCAAACTGCGCGCAGGCACTGCAGTGGCAGGCCTGAGTTCTCTCTTTAGGGCTACTTGTGTGGGTGGCACACTTAGTGCTGCAGGCCCACCAGTAGCATTTGCATTACCAGTCCTGGCACACATAGTGCACTTTACTAGGGACTTTACTAGTAAGGCAAAACATACCAATTATGGACAACCAATTACCATAACACTTTATACAGAGAGCATATGCACTTTAGCACTGATCAGGAGTAGTAAAGTGCCCAGAGTCCTAAAACCAACAAAAACAGGTCAGAAACAATACAGGAGGAAGGCAAAAAGTTCAGGGATGACCCTGCAAAAAGGGCGAAGTCCAACACTGGGATACTGGAAATTGTATAAAGAATTATAGGGGACAACATCATCTTTATGGTATCTAGACGGCCCCACCAAGATAAGTATAGAGGGTGCCATTTAGTGGTCAAGGAGGACAGTCTCTGTATACAATTTTCCATACAGTGTGAAATTGTACTTGGGATAGAAGGGGTAAACTGTAAACCTAAATACCTAATATGTTTGGGGCTCCAAGTAAAATTTGAAATAGCGAAGTCGTCCCTGAACGTATATTTCGTTAAAGGTAAGATTTCACATTTATCTTTATTCAATTTATATCCAGAGATGGCTGCAAAGGAATCAACCTCTTGTAGGAATGCCGGGAGAGAAGTCTGAGGTTGTGAGATAAAAAGTAATACATCATCAGCATAGGCTGCCAATTTGATTTCAGTGTCTTTAAAGTTAAAACCATGTATGTCCTTGTTTTGACGGATTTTTGATAAAAAAGGTTCTAAGGCCAAATTAAAGAAGAACGGGGACAATGGACAACCCTGTCGGACACCTCTACCTAAGTCAAAGTAAGAAGATGTACCTCCATTGGCACATACTGCCGCTCGTGGATTGGAGTATAGAATTGATATTAAAGAGATAAATTTAGGGCCAAACCACTTAAGTGTGTGAAAAAGGTAAGGCCATTCCACTCTATCAAACGCTTTTTCTGCATCTAATGCTATTGCTTCCAAGGAATGAGAGATATGGGAAGATTTGGACAGGATATCAAAAAATAAACGAGTATTATCTGTAATAAGGCGCCCTTTTACAAAACCAGATTGTTCCGTTCCTAATAGGTCAGGGAGGTAGGATTCTAGGCGTATGACCAAAGCCTTTGAAAAAATCTTATAATCAATATTGACTAGAGAAATGGGTCGATAATTTTTACAGTACCTTAGATCTTTACTTTCCTTAGGGATGAGACAAATTAGGGCATCCGAAAAGGAGCCAGAGGATTTCCCTAACTGCAAAAAGGAATCTAAAAGATTATGCAATTTGGGGAGTAGCAGGTGTGCGAAGTGTGTAAAAAACTCAACCGTGAAACCATCCGGTCCAGGAGCTTTATCTTTCTTAAGTGTCTGCAGTGTGATGAAAAGTTTCTTTTGTGATAAGTCGGATTCCAGAAGTGTAAAATCTGATCGAATGTCAGAGGATTTTTGAATGTCAGATAGGAATTGACAAATGTGATGTTCTGCGGGGGGGATTTCTGATGTGTATAATGTCTTGTAAAATTGAAGAAATTCATTTAAAATATCATTGTCTTTAAATTTCAATGTTTGATGTTCATCCATAATGGATTCTATGTTAAGTCTGTTATGTTTAACTTTCAACTAATTGGCTAGTACTCTCCCGGCTTTATTCTGACCTCCATAGAATTTCGCACTGGATTTCAATAAATATGCTGAAACATTATTTGTTGATTCCTTATTAAACTGAAGTTTGACATTTATAAGTTCTAATAAACAATCTTTTGATTTGGAAGAGTAGTAAGAATGCTCCAGTCTCTTTATCTTGGCTAGGAGGGTTTTGGTGAGTTCTCTGGATGTTTTTCATTTTTTAGAAACATAACCAATAATAAAATTTCTAGCTGATGCTTTGAAAGCATCCCATACCACATGAAAAGGCAAAGTATCCGATTTATTAAGGGTAAAATATTAATTGGAGAAGGAGATAAATGAGGATGTGAATGTTGAGTCTAAAAGTAGAGCGTTATTAAAACGCCATTTCCGAGGCATGTTAGTTTTCTGTAGAACATCAAGCTGAATTGTAGTGGGGGCGTGATAGATATTAGAATAGAGCCAATATCTGCCGCCAGTAATGACTGAGAAATATTATGTGATATAAAAAAATAATCTATTCTCGATTGGGTGTGATGAGAGTAATAAGTGTGTTCCCTTAAAGTAGGATTACAGAGTCTCCAAGCATCTATAAGCTTGTATTGTTTAATAGTTTGTATGAAGAGTTTATGTTCTTTATGGGGGACGAAGGAAACCGCTGAGTTACGGTCTAAAAGGGATCAAAAACTTGATTGCAATCACCTGTAAGGATAAAGTTATAATAAATACAGTGCGAAAATTGTTGAGCTAAGGATGTCCAAAAGAGGAGTCCCCAGCAGTGGGTGCGTAAATATTAAGTAAAGAGATCGGAGCATTCCCCATCTGCAATTTAGTAAACAACCATCTACCATTTTCATCAGAACATTGTGAGAGTAATTTAATGGAAAGTGATTTACGACAAAGAGTTAAGACACCATTGCGTTTGCCATCCCCTGGAGAGAAAAAACCTCCCCTACCCACCCTCTTCTTAATTTAAGTGATTCCTCTGCCGTTAGATGAGATTCTTGTAGATAGGCTATATCCGCCTCCAGTGTAGCTAAATGTGTTAACACCCTCTGCCTTTTAATAGGCAAATGTAAACCCTTGACATTCCAAGAGACAGGTTTTAAGGACATAGGACGAGCATGAAAAAAAGAAAGAACACCAATCAAAACAGGCCATCAAACAACAAGAAGCATACCAAAGAACAAACCAACCATATGCAACGTGAGTCAAACAGGCTGGGAAAAAAGAGGAAGAAAAATAAAGATGAAAATGTAACTGTTCCAATCGAGGGACAAGGAAACAACAGAAGTAAAGAGAAATGAGCATAAGAGTAAGAAAAGAAAAATGAAAAGAGAAGGGATAAAGAAATAAAGAAATAGGTAGGGAGAGAAAACAAAAATACAGAAGATGAATCATATCTAGGAGCTTACAGAAAATCCGAGACATAGGAGAGGTGGGGGGAGATGAGGCCACATGGAACAATGACGTGTCCAGACTCCAATCGGGAAGGCGGGAGGAAAGCAGGACCGACGAGCAATAAAACACAGGGGGAATACAACAAGAAGATATTACCTGTGAGGAAAAAAAAGGAAGGTTAATAAACAATCGAAAGTATTGGAAAAAAAATGTTCATCAACTTTTTATGAACGAAGAAAATTATTAACAATCTGAAACATGCAGCAAAAGTCAAAGTTATGACCAAAACAAAGGCATCTACTTATTATGCGAAGAGGACGTGTCCATAGAATCTGCATGGCAAGAATTAAGAAAGCTTTTCAGTCTTATGGGGTCTTCATACATGGTAGTCTTATTGTTGATGGTCACCTTGAACAGACATGGGTGAAAGAGGGCATAACGCGCACCAATAGAGCGCAGCTGCAGTCTCATTGCCAGGAATTCTCGACGCCAATTTGCAGTGGGTTTCGAATAATCTTGAGAGAAAAACAGAGGATTACCTGACCAGGCAATACGATTGATGGCTCTGGCTGCTGACAAAATCTTGATCAAGTCAGTGTATTCCAAGAAATATAAGATTATGCCTCTCGGTTTCCTCACAGTGGATGAAGACATTGCAGACGCAGGGCCCAATCAGTACGCCCTCTGAATGTTGAGACGGGTATCCTCTGGTAGCTTAAGGATTTTGGGAATAAAGGATTTGAAGAAAGTAATTGGATCCGAGCCCTCTGTACCTTCCGGCAATCCATAAATGTGAAGATTATTCCTTCTGTTCCTATTTTCGAGATTTTCAACCTGTTTTTGAAGCGTTGACACTTGAGAGTGGAGAGCATCTACCTTGATGCTAGAAGAGCTCAGAGATTCAATATTTTGTTCCATTGTAGGAACTCTGTCCTCTAGACTTGACAATCTAGCCGTTGAACTTGTAATTTAGAGTTAGTTTCCTCAACAAATGGGCGTAGAGCTCTAATTTCCTCCAGTAGCAAGTCCAATGAAACTGAACAGGGTTGTTTGGGAGGAGAAGGGGGATCCTTCTTCCAGCGTTTGCTTGATGCTTTACTAGTGCCAGAGGTTATATTAATGGCAGATGACGATGCACCCTTGGGCAATATATTTGTTGAATCCTCCATTGAAAAGCAATGAGAACGAGAATTAGAATGAGTTGAAAGTTTGCGTGCCAGGGGCGTTGATTGAGATAAGACTTTAATTAATTTGCCCATGCACCTAAGCAAGGATATAGTAAGTAGAGCAACTTAAGTTAAAAGAAAGTACTGTCTTTGATGTACCCTTTAACAATGCTGAGATGGCACCTCCATATTGTGGGAGCGAAGATGCAATTAGAGTATGAATGCAGAGTAACAAACCCCTGCTAACATGGCAAGGAAGGTTAAACAATCATATGCTGGCCAATCTCGTTAATCTATCCCCCGTGCTCGTTTTTGTGTAACGTCACAAACTGTTAAAATATCGGAGTGAAGGATTTTAATTCTTATTCGAATGCAGAAAAGAAGCTGACGCCGATTATAAGAGGCATGTCTTTCCAGTGAGAGAAAAGTAAGAAAAGAGCTTTGTAGGATGCCTCAATCCCATTGAGGGACAAAGTATTGGTGAGCGTGTAGAATAAAAAGCACCAATCATAGCGTTTCTGTCAGGAAAAGCATAGGGGATATGGCTATATTATAGCTCAGTTATCGCAACTCACAGCAATAGAGGGAGAAAAAAAAAAGACTGGAAAAAAAAGCAACAAAGTTACTTCAATTTCCGGCATGAACGCGCTTCCTGAGGGCACCGCGCCAACAATCTCCTCCGACGCGAGCTAAGATGGCCGCCATTCAAAAGACAGAGCCGCTCCGTAACGCAGTAGATGAAATGCGTTGCTTACGGAAAGCCGCGGTGAGCAGGGAACGTCTCATTTGATGCCGCTTCACTTCCGAGGAATTAGACCTTCATTGAAACATGTGAGTGGAAGGTGGGTGCTACGCCAGGTCCTCCGTCGTAGCCGCCATCGCGGGAGGATCAGGGACCAGCCGCCATCTTCCTTGGGCGCTAGCCATGCCCCCCGGCTTGCAGGACTTCACAAATTCTTTAAATAAGATTGACATGGGATGTCACTGCTTTGTTTGAGTTTCTGGGAAGCTGTGGTGCCTGGCATAGTAATTCCGTGAGCCAAAAACACACAACACACAAAAGTTAACTGGGATTCCCAAATAGTACCATCAAAGCCAATTTTCTTCAAAGTCTGCTTAGTCTGATAAACTGGTCCAACCAGGCAAGGATACTTGAGTTTAAGTGGAACCAGCTACAGGACTGGAAAGAGCAGTCAAGTGCCATAAATGTTCACAAAGTCAATATCCCAATAGAGACAGGAAGGGCTACTACTGCTTCAAGGACTCACCACCCACCACCACCACCCCAAATATCACTCCCAGGAATTCTCTCCACCACCACCCACAATCGGTCAAACGTTACAGACCTGAATCTTTTAAGTAGCATGTCCCAGTCACAAGTACTGGGTGGCGGGCCGCCAAGGGGATCTCTGTTCTTTCTTCACAGTGAACTGAAAAAATGTTAATATCTAATGGCCCTCACTGTTGAAAATATTTCCGATCTGTATCACTGGAGTGAGAACAAAAAACTGATGTTAACTTTTTGGAGAGTCAACATGTGCGTGCACAAAATACCTGTGTGCACAAATGTGTGTTACTTATCTGTAATCTTCATTACCCTGTTTAAGGTCTCCTCGTCCCAGTCCTGTTCCCTCCCTCCCGCTATGGTTGTGCCTGGTCATGTTACTAACAGGCATGGTGGTGGGTGGGAGGGGTTTATGTGGTAGAAATGAAAAGGATACTAGGTTTTAGATGGCCTGTCGGGAGGCGGGATCACCTCACTTATGTCAGGACTGGAATGAGGAGGACATATGAGGGGGTAATGAGGTGCATACACGCAGTTCAGCTATGTTTATATAAGCGATGGGGGCGTGGCCAGGGGTCCTGGGAGACATAATATCCTATTATTCATTCGCAGCGGGGTTGTTTTGTAACCTCAGGCCGTGGCCATTGCTTTCAGAAGACTGGCATGATTGCACCACGGAAAGGGAGATTGCACCGGCATTCTGTGCCTATTCAGATAAATATGCACCTGAAAAGACTACTGTTGATTGGGGTAGACCTGCTGACAACAGCAGTCGCCTGTCGCTCCCGCCAGGTGGCTCCTGGGTGCCAAAGCATATTAAAGCAGGAGCTGTTTCTCTATGAATGAATGGCCAGCCCTCAGTCCCTCCACACAGACATTTGTGCCAAGCAAACTGCTTGTCTCATAGGGGCAGATTTACAAGCCCCTTGCGCCACTTTTGCCTCACTTTTCCCATGTTAAAAATGACGCAAAAGTGGGGCAAGGGCCTTGTAAATAAGACCCACAGTCTTTATCAGAGTGCCGTAAGTTACTCATGTGGTAAAAGACTGTCTTTGTGTACCTAACACATACGCAACAAACCTCAGTTAATAACGGCTTTAGCAAAAATACAAGAAAACATATTGCTGCCAATAAGGACTACTACTTCCAAATTGCTTTCCCAAAGAAAAAAAGAGCATTATTACATTTCTAATTTTCTGAGATTTCTGAACCGATAGGTAGATTATATTTATAATATATGCATTGTGAATTTTCAAATCAGCCCCTTTGCATCTAAAACATTCAAAGTCACAGTAATGCGTTTGGGAAGCACTGTCCAGCAAGCATTGTGTAAACAAGAACAACACTCATTAAAGGGTGGCCTCCGAGGCATTCACTCTAAGACAGACAGTTCCCTAACGTGAGCCTATAAAAGATGAGGAGAACAAGGGCTGACTTTATGACTTTGTGCTTGTTATGAGGACTCCTTAAGGAACTAATATGCTGAAAAGACATATTTCTAAGTGCTGCCATGGCTTGTCTGTGGATTAATCTTTAATTAAGGTCACACTGTTTCTCTGGGCCATGCAGAGGGCACAACTTTGTCCAGAGGCTGTCACTATCCTCTCTAATGAGCAGAGCAGTGATTCTAGGGGGTGGTTGCTGCTCAGCTTAGGACAAGATGTCTAGGCTTCTCAGCAATTGTGCTGCCAATGAGAAACTACCCGCTGAAGTCAGAAGCGCCTTGTGATTTTGCGGCAGCGTAAAAGTGTTTTTCTCTGTCGCTTCAGTTATTACTAGTTAGAGCTTTAAATGTCAGTTTTAGCATTGTTTATTTTCTCTGGGTTCTTTATACGCATTGGTATTTTAACATTTCACCTTGACCTGTTGGCAGGCCTTGCTAAGACAAGAATTTGGATATTATGATAAATATGTCAACTAAAGACGGAAAACGTCTTTGTAGATCCGCGTCCTCCCACTTATTCAAGCTGTGGTTCAAAAATGAATCGAGGGAAACACTGAAGTCTTCGTTACTTGATTATATTAATTTGTTCGGGTTCTGTTGGGGCATCTCGCCTCTAATTAAACCGAACGAGAGTCGCGTTTTCTTCCTCGTTGTTAATAGAATTCGAATTCTTAATTGCAGAAAATAAATATACAGTGAAATGGCAGCTGCTCAGCGGGAAAACACCTCTGTGACACTTAGGTACATGGTGAAAGTGTCTACCAGTGTGCACAGACAGATACCATGCACACTGGTTGTAACCTTCGGGTGTACATCAAGGAAATGCTCTCTGGTGGCACATCATAAAGTACTTCCCTTCGCTCCTTTTTACTGACTACTGTCTCAATTCTGAATTCCATTTTTCATGTCTCGGACAGAGAGAGCTTTAGCTGTCTGCCAGATATCATGTAATCACAAAATGAGTACCAAAGGAAGGTAGGCGCTGTCTCTTCCCGTGTGTTCAACTGCCTTTTAACAGCAGCTCAGAATTTGATTGCACGGCCATAAATTACCTAAAGTGCTTCCTTTGCAAGTGCACGGATGATGTCCTGAGCAAACAGTGCAATGGAGGTGCATTGTTATCACATGTTTTTCAAAAAAGAAACTGCACTGCTGCTGCATATGATATCACCGCTGCATTCGGTGCAGTTGCACGAAGGCTTTCATATATTTCCAGCATTAGGGTCAATGCACTGCTAACACCAATAGCACGACCGGTGAATCACGACAGGATGCACCATGTATTTTCTTACAGCCAAAGGAGGCAGCTGCGTGCAAACTTAAGGATGAGGCTGCTACTGCGAATTGGATGGTTTGTAGCCTCTTCAGGAGCTGTTTGGTGATTCCTGCATCTGGTGTGTCACCGTAGTCAGGTCTGCCGGGTAACAGGGCCTGTGTGACCGTTTTCCTAGTGTTCACTGGTAGCCACTGAAGATTTTTCGCAGCATCCTCAGGATGTGGAACCAGGTGGAGGTCACCCCTTATTTGAAGAGTGGCTGTTGTAAAAAAAAAAAAAAAAGGGGCAGCAACCATGAACAGTATGGATAAGTCAATCAATGTGCTAGTTGACTTACACCCTGTAGCCAAGTGGAACTTCGTGAACTTAATCTAATGCATCAGCTGCAACTATGGTGAAAATGCCCTTGGCAGTCAAGTCTTTCAGATGTGCCTCTATGTATTCCCTCCATCCTTCTTCTCTCTAAAAACTACTATGAAATGGCCTTTTCTGCCACAATGTTTTTTAGCAAACAATAACACAAGAATGTGGGTGTTTTGCAGTTGCTCTATTTATTTGGAAATATTCGGACTGGTCCTAGACAGGAGTGGCCCATGCAGGTATGAGCAGTGGGGCGGGGTTGGGGGGAATCGACGGACAACGCAGATGGAAAATTGAATAAATAATTAATTTTTCCTTGCCTTCGTCTGTCAAATCCCGCCCGCCCCACCGCTCGTACCTGCCGGGGCGCGCCTGGTCCAAGAGTTGGTCTTAGAACTTGTGATCCATTATCTAGTCTGTCTGGTACTAGAGTAACTTCCAGTGTCTGGGATTCCATTGCTGGAACTTTGTAAAATTCCTTTTGTCAATCTCAAAGATGGTGGGTAGTTAGGAGAACAAACACTCTGGATAGGCACTTTGGGGAGCAGCACTACCAACTTGAATTGCTTCAAGCAGAAGGCATAAATGAAGTAATCAATAGGCAGATCATACTCCAGAGGCCAATCCATAGTTCATATTCAGCACTCACAATATTCTGTTCTGCGTAGTCCTTTGCCCACAGCCCCAATCAGCTCTCTGGGGTAGCTTAACCCCTGTGGAGTGAGCATTCAAATCCCAATGCATGTTGTCAGCTACTTAAGACCATATTTATGGCAAAGCCGCGCAGCAAGTCACCTTGCTGCGCTGCATGACAGGGAAAGGGCAGGAATGCGTCATATTTAAAAGAATATGGTGCATTCCTGCCTTTGTCCCTGCACTGGTGCCATTTTGTCTGCCTAGTACCAATGCAGGCACCATTGCACCATGGTGCAAGGGTGCGCGCATTGTTAGGAGGATTGTTTTTGTGCTAGAAGGGCCACCTTCCTGCACAAAAACAATCTCCTAAGGCATTTTCCTCTTTCTATGTGTCTTGTAGAATGCAGCACACACAGAATGATGAAGTAGCGAGGAGAAATAAAGATATTTCTCCTTGTTACGCCTTACCTTGGAAGGCGAAGCTTTTTGGCGTAATCCCTGGTCTACTACTTATGGTAAATTTTGGAATGCGTCAAAATCCATATGTTTTGCGTGGGAACAACCACGCAACACCCAGGGAGTGCCTCTCTGGGGCAGAGTAATGCAACGTGGCAATTTGCGCTGCATTGCCTTACTCTGGGTTTATGAAGCCACTAAGGGCCACACAAGGTGGCCTTGAAGAGCTTCATAAATTGCATTTTGTGCTTGCATCGTACAGGCGCCAAGTAGCATGGTGCAAGCACAACGCAACCCCACTTATAAATATGCCCTTTACTCTCCTTTTGATTTCAGCTTGAGGCACCAGTGCATACAGTAGCTTTTGCTCACAGCTGTTTACTGAACAACTGGAGGGTAAGGAAGAATAAAATGGGATAGGACAGGATTCCCTGTGCACACACTGGCCAACCAGTTCAGCTTAAAAGTGATTTTGTCTCTTGCTCTAACCAGTGCATAGATTTGCTTGCTTAAAAGAAATAGTCCTGTTTTTTTTTTCCTGATTGCAAACAAGCTGCTTAGATGCATTTCAAGCAAGTAACATCCATCAAATTATATATATCGTAGCCCTGCATGTAGAAATATACAGTTACCTAGCCATATTTTTATGCCTGTGCCCAGAACCAACAATTTGTAGTGGAGGGATACAAATGGGATATTGGGTTTCACCTTTTCAACTGAAGGAAGCAATTGGGCACTTCTGACCTGATTTGCAGGCTGTATGAACGAGTTGCAATTGAACATAATTCCCAAATTCCTAACCATGACGATTTAGTGTGCAAATAATTTTATTTGAATTTAAACACATGAAAAGTACAAATAGTAAATGCAAAGAACGACACAGACTAGGTAAGACATAGCATCTGTAAAAAGGTAACAAGGAGCATAAAACCCCCCAAAACACATTAAAAAAGAACTGATTATGAGTCACAGAATAATAAGCGATGTATCACAAAAGATTTCGAGTGGGGTATATGGGGGAAAAGAAAGAAAAAGGGGGGGAACAGGAGAATAGGGAAAGAGGGGTCAGGGGTATTCCAGTGGAGCAATTCCTACAAAAAAATAAGTAAGAAGAAATGGGAACAAAAGAAAAAGATTGTGCACAAGGGACAGATCTATAAAAGGTCATTTAGACGAGGTGTCAGAGTTGGATGTCCCAGTAACAAGAGAACCCTGTTGGACAAAAGTGTCCAAGGTTTGCCAGACTGCACTGGAAATAACCGGAGAAGAATGACTTTCAGATTGTAATGTATGAGCACTACGAAGATAAGACACCCAGGCCCACCAAGTGTGAAAGAGATATGTTGGAAGTACTTCCATTCCGTAAGAATCACTTTGATTGCAATAGATAAAAGTAAGTCCAATAATGACATATCCGTCCGACTTGTCTAAAGAGAGAGGAGTCGTTGATGCCCATGGACCCAATAGAACCATAGAGAAAGACAATTTAATAGGAACATTAAAAATACTCATCAAGTGCTTCTGTATAGACGTCCAATAATCAGCTAAAAGTGTGCAATCAAAGAACATGTGTTGATGTGTACCTGGTTCCAAATTGCAGCTCCAACACTTATTATTATCCCGTAATTTCAATTTGTGCAAACGTGCAGGAGTCCAGTAAAGCAAATGCATTGCAAAAATTTTTGATTGAAACAGGGCAGGAGCAACTTTATTTCGAAGGGAAAGATTCCCAATCAGAGACAAATCATGCGGCGAGATGTGTTCAAAAACCCCTTTGTCAAAGTGTTTGGACCAAGTAGAATAGATGGACGAACACTGAGAGATTGACGGATTCGAGAAAAATTTGTAAGCATGGGAAGCTTTGGTACAAACACCAGTCCGGGAAGTTACAACCACCTAGGGCAACAGGTTTCCTAAGGACTTTATAGAAGATCCTTGCCTGTTTGTCATTCCACAAAAACTTAGCAGTAAGTTTATCAAGATCATGAAAGAAATTGGCTGAGAGTCTTATAGGCAGCATTAAGGATAAGAAATTAACTATTGGTGTAATCATCATTTTAAGGGAATGTAACCTTCCCCACCAGGAAATAAATTTGGGAGACCAGTTATTAAGAAGGTCTTTTACTTTGGATAGTATAAAAGATTTGTTAAAAGAAACTGTTTCAAAAAGATCCCTACCAAACCATATACCCAAGTATTTAAGACAAGATGATTGCCCATTTAAACCTGAATTACCCAAGTGGGAGGGAAAAACAAACGGCATTAAGAGGAAAAACCTTGGTTTTATCTTTATTTAGTGTATACCCAGAGACTTTTGAGAAGTCTTGGATAATATTTATTAATGAGGGAATAGCCAGCTCAGCACCCTCTGAAAAAATAAGTATATCATCTACATAAGCCGCCGTCTTAAGAGTAAGATCACCAAATTGAATGCCTTTAATGTAAGGGTCAGAATTAAGAAGTTTAAGGAAAGGATCAATTGCAAGTAAGAAAAGCAGGGTAGGCAAAGGGCATCCCTGTCTTGTGCCTTGGTGAAGGTCAAAGAAAGAAGAAGTAGATCCATTAATTCTAATGCTAGCCTTAGGATTAGCATATAAAGCTAAGATCATATTAGTAAAAGATGAGCCTAAGTCATGAGACTCCAGAACTGCATGCAAGAAAGGCCAATAGACCTTATCAAACGCCTTTTCGGCGTCAAGAGCAATTGCAGCGGAGAGAAGTGATAACAAATGGGCTTTTTCCATAATATGACAGAAGGTACGGATGTTATCTCTTGCAAGACGGCCTCTGACAAAGCCAGTTTGAGAGTTATGAATTAGATTAGGGATGCAAGATTCCAATCTGTTGGCTAGGATCTTCGAATACATTTTGGCTTCCATGGTTAAAAGCGAAATAGGGCGAAAAGTTTTAGGATCAGAGTGAACCTTGCCCTCCTTCGGAATGACCACAATGATGGCCTCAGCAGCTAAACCTGAGACGTATCCCGACAGGGCAAAGTAATCAAAAACTTTTTTCAGGTGATCAACAATGGAGCAAGAAAAAGTTTTATAAAAAGAGATTGGAAAGCCATCCAGGCCCGGATCCTTACCCGACTTCATGACTTTAATAGCTTTAACAATTTCCTCAGAGTCTATTGTCTTATTCAAACGCAATCTCTCTGAGTCTGAAACAGTGGATAACGAGAGGTGATGAAGAAACTCCAGACAGGTGGATTTATCACAAGACAGTTGGGGGTATATAACTTCTCATAAAAATCTCTAAATACTTCAAGAATATCCTGATTAAGAACTTTTTGAGCACCAAGTTTATCTGTGATATGGGTAATTTGAGTACGCAGACTGATGGATTTGAGGGTAAGTGCCTAGAGTTTACCAGCTCTGTTACATAATAGAAGATGATGAGTTTTTTGGGCATGGACCCCTAGGTAGGCTCTTTTACTAACAATAGATTTATAAAAGTATTTTAAATGCTTGATATCTTGTAGAAGGGATTTCTCATTAGAGTGCCTATACAAAATCTCTTTTCTTTTAATTTCCTCTCCAAGAGATTTAAAAGAATTTTTAATTTCACTATTTTTCCTGGACATTTTTTAATGAACTGACCTCTCAGAACACTTTTAAAGCCATCCCAAAGAACTATCGGGGAGGTAACCGATTTTTCATTAACATGAAAGAAAAATTCAATCTCTTGTTGAAGATCAAGAACATCAGACTCATTATCTAAGATTTCTTTATTTAAGTACCATATACAATTCATATCTCTAACAAGTAAACTGAGAATGGACATAGAGATTGCCACTTGATCAGACACAACTATTGGGTGGATCTTAGCATCAGACGTATCTTGGAGAAGTGAGGCATCCACAAGAAGATAGTCAATACGGGAAAAACTTGAATGGGGCGGAGAGAAGAATGTAAAGTCACTACCCTTGGTTGTGTAGTCTCCAAACATCCACTAATTTATGAGATGCGCAGATATTTAGAAATTGTTTATGTGGCCTAGGGGTTCGGTAACGGAATGCGGAGTGATGATCTAAGATAGGGTCCATAGGAAGATTAAAATCACCACCTACGATTATCTTAGAATGCAGGGTAATATCAGTAAGCTTTTTGTTAATTCTACACCAAAACACAGGGTCATCCGAGTTGGGAGCATAGATAGTCATGACATATAACTCTTGAGATCCATTGGTTCTCAAGGGAGAGTTCCATGTTTCTACACAGTCCCCAAAATACACAAGAACAAGACACCACCTCCGGGACGCCCTATCGTCTCAGGTATAGGGTCACTATTGGAACCCCTCTCCCGGTACTGCGACTTCTTCCTACAGCCCATAGTACAGTCTACCAACACCTACTTGAAGGACACTAAAGACCCCCTTAGACTGATCGAGAATCTGACATACAACCCAGAAACTTCCTTCCTTATCAGCCTGGACGTGGAGAGCCTCTACACCAGCTTGCCACAAGAAGACACACTCACTGTACTGAAATTGGCTTTGGACAACACAGTTTGGAATTACCACACTCCTAAACAATTCATCTTAGAGTGTGCGTCACTAGCACTCAAAGACAATTACTTTGAATTTGAAGGCGAAATATTCCTGCAAAAATATGGAACTTCCATGGGAAGCGTTTTCGCTCCCAGTGTGGCTGGACTATATGTCCACAATTTTGAAATGACTTATCTTTTCTTTCACAACAGACCTCAAATTCCCCAGATCATATTCTATAAACTTTACATCGATGACATCCTCCTCATCTGGGAAGGCGACGAAGAGTCCCTCAAAACCTTCTGCCATTGGATCAACACCTGTGACCCGAACCTCAAGTTCACTCATAATATCCATCGGCACAACATGGTTTTCTTGGATCTAGAGATTAAAGCTGACAATGGAACACTCAAAAGCAAAACACACTTCAAACCAATAGCTCGCAATTCATTATTACACTATTCAAGCTTTCACCCCAGAACACTACGGGAAAATCTCCCTTATGGACAATTTCTACTTTTACGTAGGAATTGTAGCGATGTACACGATTTCAAGGACCAAGCGAGAGCCCTCAGTACCAAGTTACAGCACCAAGGCTATCCCAAAAAGATAACAGCAAAAGCACAAAAACGTGCCCGCAATCAGAACCGAGAGGGCCTGCTCGAGACAATTGAACACACTGACGTTTCCATCCCCCTCACATGTATAATCACACATAACTTCGTCACTAACAAGGTGTCTCAAATCATCAAAAAGAATTGGAACATATTGCATACTGGAAAACTAAGGTGGGACAAACCCCTACTATCTTACAGAAGGTCTAGATCCCTAAAAGACACCCTTGTATCCACACGCCCAAAACAATCTTCTCAACATAACAACACGGTTCTGAACGCATGGGGCCTGCCCAACATAGTGGGCCATTTTCCTTGCGGAAACTGCAGCGCTTGCCACATTACTGAATCAACTACGAGCCTATCGTTGGAACCAGGAAAAACCTGGTCTATCAGAAAGCACACTAACTGCAACACGGCACATGCCATCTACCGCATCATCTGTCCCTGCGGCCTTACGTACATAGGCATGATGAACCGAAAAGTAAAGACCCGCATTTGCGAGCACCGCAGCACCATTCACTGCAAGAAAAACACCACTAGGATGACCAACCATTTCCTAGAGGCGGGCCACACTACAAATGACATGCGATGGGTCGTAATTGAAACACTGGAACCGACCACCCCCAACATTCAAAGCCGCCTCTTGGAAAAGGAGCAGCGATGGATCTATCGCTTATCCAGCCATGTCACTGGACTTAACGATAATATTCCGTGGAACTCGCTCAGCAAGTAAACCCAAACACCGCCAAGTGCACAGGCTTAGGTTACCTATATCACACTGGGATTGACTTCCTCTATTGCCTTATAAATCCACCACACGACATTACTAGCATTGCAAACATGCCCCAGGGCACGTATATCCTATCATTAGTCTCATTCCTACTCCCCACCAATTGTGTACCCCCTTCAGTCAATGAGTCTCCCTGCGGCACTCTACCTCATCCGAATATTTGGCGCCTACCTTATCGCGGCCAGTTTAAAATGAAATGCTGAGTAGCCCAAGTCATTCCTACATAATGCTATTTACATCATCGACAGGTTCACATCGCCCCTGTATCTGAGGACATCTATACCCCTTCATTTATGCGCTCCCACCATATACAGGGAATCCAGCAATGCTAATATGCCCCACATTTGAAATAAGCCAGATTAGGCTCCTTCTAGCACCATGCAATAAGGTTCCCATTATTCGGGATCTGCTTAGTTAGACCCCTTTTGCACCTTCCAATATGGCGCCCGCACATGCGTGGTATGCCCTCTGACCGCCGTTCCAGCCTTTTTTCGATGGGCGTCCTGACGCACACCCACACGCTGCGGTCCCCGTTACTTAGTCCTAGGCACCGATACCAGCGCCAGCAGCCGGGACCACGGGAGACTGAAATAGGTTTGAGCGGGACATCGGTCTTGACAAAAGTGTGACTACAGACGATTCCCCTCCCGGGCCCCGATACGCTGCCAAACACTTCATTTTAGTGTTTCCGTTAGCAGGGTCGTAAGTATCGACTTGACTCAACATTTTTCCAACACACCTTAGCGTGTGTGTTGTGATTTTATTACTCACGTGGCCTGATTTTGCCACTCACTTTTTGCACATGGTCCTGACGAAAGCCCTACCCTATTTCTTCTTGGGCTGAAACATGTAGACCTATTACAGACAACTGCGAGTCAAACCACTCTACTAGTTGCGCTCTTGGATTTTAATATATCCTGGGCCGCCACGAATAAACACAATCGGCAAGGATTCCCAGAGATATTTTTAACCTGCACATTATCACATCACATCAATACACCACACCAGCTCCGCTGTAATCAGGCGTTCTAGCACAACCGGGCGGCATTCGGCCACCAGGTTGGGACCCCAATGATGAAGCATGACACCAATTTGGTTGGTGTGTGAGGGGTCTTTTATAAAAACCTAGTGGTTTTTTGGCACTGCTTATTACTACAGTGAGTCCAAACTTCTCTCTTCTTCTCAACCTGTGGGTACGTCCACATTGTTTATACATTAATCTATTAAAAAGCCATCTTCCATTAGTATCATGTTCCGCAGAGACTAAGGACAAACCCGATTGTGTAGAAATAAGGGTAAGAACCCCATTACGCTTGTCAAAAGCTTCAGAGCAGGCAAAGTCCGCAACCCAACCCTTCCTCATGAGCAAAGCTTCCTTAGCACCGATCTTGGTCTCTTGGAAAAGCAAAATATCCCCCCTTAAGCCTTTGCAGTAATCCACAATTTTGGACCTTTTCACAGGATGATTCAGCCCTTTAGTATTTAAAGATGCAACTTCTAATGGGGACATATGAACGACACTAGACAAATGGAATCACAATGCATAAGAATAAGCTCAAAATGAGGCTGAGCAAGAAATATAGACTGGAAGAGTAGAAAATGCTCCACTTGAAAAATGGAAAAAAGAAAGGGAATGAATAAAAGAAGGAAAAAAGGAAAATGGGGACCCTTATCCGCCCCGAACCTGGGCAAAAAAGACAATGAGACCCCTTCCCACCAGGGGATATCTGTAAAAGAAAACTTGCATGGGGAAAAAACATGGAAAAAGCGCAGCCAAGGCTGACACAGGAGCACCGGAGATGACTGCCAGGAATGAAAAAACCAGCACCGGTGGCATAAGATGGGAATAAAAGAAGCAGAAGTATAAACAATACAAAATTAGAAGAGTACTAGCAAAAGCAAAACACGTTCAATATCTACCTGAAAACCAAAAGAATGCACAGTAGAAATAAGACAAGAGGAAGAGAGAACATGCTATATCAAATATAATAGATATAAAAATAATGGTTTCAGGCAGAGTAGGTAAAACAGAAACATGACTACTGTAAAAACGAGCACAGATAAATGAACATGGAAAAATATCAGAAATAGAGAACGAAAATTGCAAAGGTAAGAGAAGACATTATGGATACTAAAAGAGGTACAAACAGGAGAATGATAGTGTCATTTAGTAATATAAAGAATCAGAGAGTATGAGAGAGTTAAAATAGATAAGTCTGGTGACAAAATATAGTAAGAGAAAAGTAATCTAAACATAAATAACAACACATAGAATTGCTCAATACCACAAAGGCCACATAAACATGCGAAGAGCATAACTAACATAAAGAAACAAAGGAAAAAAGACAACAAAGCAAACAAAACGACAAGATTTATGATATGTTCCTTCTACGTACACAAAACAACCACAGGGACAGTCAAAATACCAGCAACAATATATTAAAAATAATAAATAAAGACTAAAATAGGGATTTGAAGATTAGCAAAACTAGAAGAAGCAGAAGTAAAAACAGTCAATAACTAAGAGAGTATTCAGAGATATATGAAGAATAGCAATATCAACAATACTATCCAAATAGGTTATAAACTGTGAGAACAGCAAAACAGAAAAAACAGGCTTATAATAGTGCAGACTCAGTGATGAGGAGAAGAAACAACAGGAAGAGCGTCCGCATCCATCAGTGTCTCTGACTGATTATCAAGAAATGTTGACAAGTCAGAAGGTTCTGCAAATGTTTTTGATTGCCCTTTAAAAGTGATCCTGAATTTCAAAGGACCTGAAAAAGCAAAAGGAATTTTAATTTCCAACAATCTTTTCCGTAGGTTCAGAAAACCTTTACGACAAATAACAGTGTCTCTGGCAAAGTCCTGCGAAATTGAGATTTTGTGATCATTCCATTGCACAGACGAGATCCTCCTCATATGTGCTAAAATTTGTTCCGTGTGCTGATGTTGGAAAGGTTTAAAGATCAAAGGTCTCAGAAAATACATATTTTTGGGCTTAAAAGTAGGAACCCTATGGGCTCTTTCAATCTCAAAGTCTTTATTGAAGGACAACTGCAAAGCGGCTGGCAACCAAGATATCAGAAAATTAACAATCGACGGGGCAGAGGACTCAATTCCCTCTGGTAAACCAAAAATAAGTAAGTTGCTTCTACGATTGCGGTCCTCCTGATCAGTAAGATCCTTCCTC
This sequence comes from Calotriton arnoldi, assembly GCA_963921515.1. Classification (NCBI taxonomy): domain Eukaryota; kingdom Metazoa; phylum Chordata; class Amphibia; order Caudata; family Salamandridae; genus Calotriton; species Calotriton arnoldi. Next base: position 3,823,803 of record CAWUFW010000311.1, read on the forward strand.
AGAGCTGAAATGGAGCATTCAAGGTTTTGAATTTGTTTGGCCTGAGAATTTGTATAGTTCTCCACCGTACTAATTCTGGTTTCAGCATTTGACATTCTTATTGCCATATCCTTAAAATCATTACGGATCGCCGCCACTTCCAATTGACGAAGATCAGTATTTGTTTTCATACTCTGAGCAATATCATGAACAGTATTGAGCTTTACCAGAATAGCCTCCAACGTAGATGCAGAGTCTGGGCTACTTTTGGTCAGGGACTCTGAGAGGGGAGAGGATTGCTTAGACCGTTTCAGGGTTGCTTTAATGTCTTTATCCTTCATGTTTCCAATCGCACCCTCTGCCATGTGCCCTGCCTTGACTCAAAATCCTTGTTCCAGAAGAGTAATGAAGAAAGTGAGCAACTGGAATATTGACTGTAGACCAGGAGCAAACTATTTGCCTCAATAAGATGATAGCAGAGAAGTCTACGAAAGAGGAAGGAGGAACTTCCACTGCGTTACAGACAAAATTGCTTCCACTGGCACAGGCTGATTCACAGCGACCACACTGCTTCCACAGGCTCCACTGACGAACACTGGATACCACTATTACCACTGTATGCCACACAATCCAATAGACAATGGATTATATTGACAACCTGGTTAACAAAAGAGCCAAGTCGGAAAAAGACAGGCATCAACAAGTCTAGGGAGGTACACAAAGCACTTGAGTAAACTGGCAGAAACAGCAGGAGGGACTGCAACTTTGAAATCAGCAGGAGGCCGGTCTGACAGGAAAGTCAATTATGAGGCCGCCATTTTAAAATGCTGAGGAGATACTGTTATGTTTCATATAGGTACCCCGATATAGGCTCAGGTAGTAACCAGACCTTTCACCTATATTTCCCCTGCCATTACAGTACATAACGGTTCTTGGGACTGACCTTTTGCCTAGTTATGGTACCGCTTACAGGATGTGGTGTTTTCCCTGAAAACTAGCATCATTCATTATGCATGAGGATTCTTGGAATCTCAGCAGGACTACCATCTCCTGCATAATAACTATGTATAAGGGTCATTCCTTCTGTCATCCTAAGTCCAACATGACACAGCAAGGTAGATCCCCAGGGGTACCACTTTGGGTATATAAACACCATATCTTTGCTGAGGCAGGGAGAGGAGAAAAAAGACTTCCATGCTGACACACTGATGCGAGACGCTGAGGTTCCTGCACACAGACACTCCAGCTTGCAGTGGTCTGACATCCCTTGCGGGGTGTCCATCTCGAGACGAAGACGGGGTCCCACAGTCTCTCACTTCAGGTAATGGGGTTGACTTTATCCTAGAGCGATTCTTGGCTCTACACCTATATACATGCTAGGTACACTTAAATTCATCTAGTAAGGGTCGCATCATAGGAGTACGCATTATTACTGTCATGTATTTTATATACCTACCTGTATTAATTGTTTTAGCACTATGGTAAGAATTTACCATCCTTTTACTTTGCTGGTGCTTATAATCATTTATATCTGTTTCTGTCTTATGGTTGTTTCAGCACACCTATTTTACACTAGAATGACGCTGGTTCAATAAATGCTTATTGAAAATGTCCCCACCGTTTATTCTTTGTATCTCTCTGAGACAAAGTGAGCACGAGTGACAGAGCGAAAAGTACTGCACTGTTTCCACGATCCCTGATGGGACAGAGTTGTCATGTTCGATAGTTGGCAAGATCTAGTCTCTCCTTGGTAAGAGGAGTTTCTAGTGGCACTGAGAGCTAGCTGGTATACCTGCAAACATACCCGGTGGGGGTGTCTGGAATCAGTCTGGAAACCAATCCCACAGTCTTTGTTGTCTAAACGCGCAAATCCTATATAGGGTTATAGGAACTGCATGACTATATATATATATATATATATATATATATATATTTTATTCGATCAACAACAAGATCATCACACATATCATACATAAGATACAGCAAATATAAATAGATAATAATCAGTGCAGGGATTTAAAACCAAGAGCAAATAAAAAATAAATAAAAATATAGCAGCTTGAGTCACCCATCTTGATTTAGTACGGAAAAGAGTGAGTTACAATCATACAATGCAAATATTTGTTAAAAAGATGTCTAAAATATCTAACATACTACACAGGGCTTAAATCATGGCTATCCCTTAAAATGACTCCCATCCCGGTGGAAAGATTTCTTTTAACCACCTTAGCCCTCAACCACCAGGCATAAAGGAGGTATCTGGATAAAGTAAAAACAAGCCATTTGGTAGTGTCCGAAGTAAAAACATGCAAAGCATCTGAGTGGCAAGAAAAAGACAGCACACGGCATGCGGGAACAATCCATTGTTTCCTCAATGTAGCATAAGCAGGGCAAAAAAATAGATTATGAGCGATGGTTTCAGTGGCAGAGTTACAAGACGGGCACGTTGAGGTAGGAGTGGAGTTCAACCATTTGCTTCTCACAGCGTTTAGAGGAAGGGTGCCAAATCTAAACTGAATATAGAGTGCACGTGCTTACGGGGGTTCTACATCATCCATGTACATTTCAAATTTGGGACATCTTTTAACATTTAAAAATTGTGTTGTTAAAATACATGGTGACCTTAGTTCATTATGACCAGTATTAATAAAATTCCAATACATTATTTTTAGTTGAGGAAGCATTTTTCCTGTTATGGAGCGAGGGTCATCCCAGAGAGTACTCATCCCTATTTTTAAGAGCCACCCCTTAACTTTCCTGAACCAGGGCAAGAGACCTGATTTCCTTTGTATGGTCAGCAATTCTTCCACAGCATATTTTATGGGTATTTGGGTTTTGCTGGTCCACAGTCTCACCCAAAACACGAGCACCTTTAGGCCAGCACAATGGGAGATTGATTTTAGCCCAAGATCAGTGCGTAGTGGTAAAAGGGGGTATTCTTTGGGATGTTTAAAAGAGCTCTTAAAAATTTATTTTCAGCAACTTCTAATTGCTTAGTGTCCTCTAATCCCCAAAGTTCTGCCCCGTAGAGTGCTGCGCCCAAGCCCTTTGCCCTATGTATTTCTATAGCAGGGAAAACTGGGCGAAATGCTGAACATTTGGCTCTTTTAACAATTGCACCATCAACTTGTTGTAGTGTCAGGACACTTTTTAGAATTTGGGGGGACCATGCCAGGTTCTCGCTAATTCTGACACCTAAGTAATCAAAGGCTTTAACCTGCTCTAAGAGTTGTCCTTCCAGCAGCACTTTCCCCTTGGCAGATTTGTAGGGGTTGAAAACCATATACTTGGTTTTGAGACAGTTGATTTTCAAACCCCTAGATTCACACGCTTTTGAGAATTTAGTTAGAACATTTTGGATGCCCTTTGGGGTTTTAGATATAAGTAGCGTGTCGTCAGCAAACAAGAGCGCAGGTGTATGCTTGCCACCCAACTTTGGTGGGTCACCACCACAATCATATAGCTCATTTATGAGTTCATTCATGTATAAGGTGAACATGGTTGGAGCTAGCACGCACCCCTGACGTACTCCTTTCCTAATTAAAATATTTCCAGACTGCCTCCCATCTTGATTCCATCTGACTCTGGCATAATTATCCTGGTGTAACCTGGTTAAAAGGTAAAGTAGGGCATGGGGAAGTCCCATGTCCCTCAGGGTGATCCAGAGCAGAGTACGATCAATGGAATCAAAAGCGGTTTTCAGGTCAACAAATACTACGTAGAGATGACCTTTCTTGAGTGTTACCTCTTTCCATATAGTGGTCAAGATGAGGCCAGAAAGGTCCTCGGGTAGCCAGAGCTACTATTTAGTCAAGATAATGCTTTCGTCTGAGCTCTCGTGTTACAAGAGAGGAGGAAGAGAAAAACAGCGTATGGCGGGACACAGGGTTGTAGGGATGACAAGACATTTATTACATCATAAACGCTATATCATCCACACGTATTTTAGGATCTAGTCCTGGTGCTCACACATCGGGTGAAGTTGCGTGAAAAAGTGAAAAAGTGCTGGTGACTTAAAATTACATCACATTGACAACAAAAGCAAAACTCAAGTGAATTTTTACAGTTGGAGTTTTGGTTGTAATAGGTCGACGGCGTTTCGATCTCTATAATTTAGAGACCATCATCAGGACGAGTAACCGTGTGAGCAAGTAGAATCTAGACAAAAAAGAAAGACATTGGTCCCATAGACATAGATCAAATCTGAGCAACATGTAAAACCTATTTGTAACAAAACGTGTCGTGATGACTAATAATCGACATCAGGAGGATGTAATATCCATTAACAATTGACTTGGATCTGAGTATAATAATTCGTTATAAGTGTATGAAACAAGACTTGGACTCAGGTGCCTAAGGGAGTGATATGAACATATATCGTAGCTGGGCACCATGCAACCTAATACAAGGGAGACATGTCATGATCACTAATGATTTACAGGAGGGAGTAATCACTAATTAAAAAACAATGCGACTTGGACAAATACGTAGATGAATGTGGGAGTGCAGTATAACAGACAACGCATGAAGTTTCAACGGCAGTAGCGGGAGAACAATAAACACGTGTTGAACCGACTAGATAGCGTCGGGTGAAGCGCGCAGAGAAAGAACAGTGAAGGTACAAGGCACAGTGCTGGCAAGGCGCGGTGAACGCGTGATCGGGAAAGCAACCGAGTGTTTACCTGAAGGGCGGTGAACCGCTACGTTCTGAAATCAGGAAAAAGGAGGAGGTAATTTAGGAACACAGAAATTAAAGCCAAGGTTCCCGAGAGGGAAAAGGGGTAGTTGCTGGGTTCACTTACCGGGTGAATACTTAAAGGGTTCCGGGCAGTGTGTCCCGTAATTTGGTAGATAATCTAAGAGAGGGAACGAGGAGAGGGGGTCAGCAAGGGGCTGAGCGCATCTTCATGCTTGGTGAGACAGTGCAGGGAGCGGAAGGACTTACTAGATTGAGGGCAGAGTACCGGGTCTCCTCCGGTGATTTCGAGCAGGCGGCGAGGCACTGCAATGAAGGCCTGCTGGATCAGTCTGCGGGGCTAATCTGGAGGGAAGGGGCGTGTACTTAAGGGAGGAGAATTGCGCGTGCGTGACGCGTGGCCCGGGTTTGGAACGAGCGTCCTGTAGCGGCGGCCATGTTACGTGAGGGGAGTGAGGCTCAGAGGAGCCTGGGAAAGGTACCAAGACATGGGGACTAGTAACACACATAAACAATTAAACGTGTGTGACCAGTGCACTATATACATGGTGATGGCTACTGATAAAAACATTGCGAATGGGGAAATTACACATATTTAAAAACAAAAAGCAGGTACAGAGCACTGATATGGAGTATCATTGTATTACAATATCTGGTTCCATTCTTCTATGGTATTAAGTCCATGTTCAATAGATCGACATCTGAACATCCAATTACACTCCAATCTGTTAAGAATGGCTTGGGGATCGCCACCTCTAGGACTTGGGTGTAAAATGTCAATAACTTGCCAACGCAGATCCTGTTCAGAGTGACCCTTCTCCATGAAGTGAGGCACCAAAGGTGCAGCTTTCTTTTTTGTCTAGATTCTACTTGCTCACACGGTTACTCGTCCTGATGATGGTCTCTAAATTATAGAGATCGAAACGCCGTCGACCTATTACAACCAAAACTCCAACTGTAAAAATTCACTTGAGTTTTGCTTTTGTTGTCAATGTGATGTAATTTTAAGTCACCAGCACTTTTTCACTTTTTCACGCAACTTCACCCGATGTGTGAGCACCAGGACTAGATCCTAAAATACGTGTGGATGATATAGCGTTTATGATGTAATAAATGTCTTGTCATCCCTACAACCCTGTGTCCCGCCATACGCTGTTTTTCTCTTCCTCCTCTCTTGTAACACGAGAGCTCAGACGAAAGCATTATCTTGACTAAATAGTAGCTCTGGCTACCCGAGGACCTTTCTGGCCTCATCTTGACCACTGTTCTTTTAAAAATACGTATACCACCCCAGGTCGTACCGTTGGGGTTCCCTTGTTCGCTAAAAATACCTCTTTCCATATAAGCATTAAGAAACAAAATACTTGGGGGCATATTCTCAAGAACGTGTGATAACTACCGCAAGTGTAGCTTAACACAACCCTACACATCTCAGTCCATCGCGGGAAAACAACTTCGTGTTAACGTGGTATTCACAACACGGCGGTACCATGCGATAGTCACAGGACAACGTGTCAAATGAACGCATTAGAAACAACGCGACGCCGCAAAAACGCGAAACCCCAACGCGAAATAGTAGCGATGACGCCAATCGCGATACAAAAATCTACGAAAACCAGCCACAGGCCTGCAATTCCCACGCGTCATGTGGGAAAATGCACCATAAAAGTAAAAAAACATACCAACAAAAGCCAAACAACAGCGAAGCACAATGGAGGCAGCCGGGGCAAGTACAGAGGACAACCAGAACCCCACAAGCCCCACGGAGGACCAGCCTGGGACCTCGGGGTCAGGGAAGGGCAAGGACAAGAAGAAGAGGAAGACGAAGTTCAGTCCGCAGGAAAACAGGATCCTGATAACGGAGGTGATAGAACACCATCAATCACTGTTCATCACCTCCACTGTGTCACTGGCAACTAAAAATGGAATATGGCAGACCATGGTGGACAAGGTGAATGCAGTTGGAGTGCTGAAGAGGACAATGGACGAGGTCAAGAGGTGCTGGAATGATGTGAAGCGCAAAACCAAGCTGAAACTCGCAAACAACCGGAAGGCAGCAATGCAGACTGGAGGTGGGAGTCCTGCGCCACAGGAGGAGCTGGACGAGATGGAGGAAATGGTGTCCACAGTCATCAGTGGGGAGACGGTGGCAGGAGTCGGGGGACCAGACACTGCTCAACATGACCGGACACAACAGCAACAGGGTGAGTAACCACCAGGGACTGGGGGGACGGGGGGAGATGGGCACAATGGCACACATGTACAATTAAGCATAGCACATCTGCGGACAAAACATGCCCCAGACCCACAACTCCCACCAAGAGACCAATGCACACAGGTATGCAACATCTCAGCACTGCAGAAGCACAGAACCCAGAGGCACACCGCATGGAAGGGAGGAGGGCAGCTAAATCAGAGCTGCAGGGGCGACTCCCCCAAAATGCGGCACACACACATAACATGCAGAGCACATCAACATTGACAACGAGGTGGTACAAACCGCAACACGTCCACAACAGAACAGAGGACACAACAGGTGCTGCATGTGCGTAGAAACTGGCCAATCACATATGGCACTGCAGGGAAATGTGAGTTGACAATGTACAAGTACAAACTCACATCCGTGATGTAGTCGGAATGTTCACTGTCCCGCATCAAATAGGCAGCTCCCCCCAAACAGTCACAATGTACACTGTCATGCAGTCTGAATGCAGACATGTACAATGCGTCAGCATACATGTGTACACAATGTCAAACTGCATCTCCCCTTCACATTGCAGGGGGAAATCCAACACCTCCTGCAGAGCAGTCCGAACCTCTCTTCTCTGATGACGAAGAGGACCACCACACCTTCAACTCAGACGGCCTCGAACAGCTCGTTGAGTGCCTCCGCAGCCCACTTCCAGGATCAGGGCAACCCAGCTGCCACGAGGAGCACCCCCCTGCACAGTACACACAGCAGGCAGCACCCACCACCACGGCTGCCTCCCAGGACCCCCACGACGAACACATGGCCTTCCAACGCCGTGTGTTGGGGTGCCAGGAGAAGCTGGCTGAACAGGTGCAGGTGGGGTTCGACCGCATGGCAGCCAAACTAGATGCCATACGTGGGTGTCTAAGTCCCATCAGGGATCACTCACAGTCCCTAACGGACACCCACAGTCTGCTCCATGCCCTCCAACGGACCATGGCTGACATCGCCAGAGTCCTGACTCTGCAACAAGAACGACTGTCTAGCCAGAGTTCCTCCAGCGATCTTGCCCAGGAGTTGGGACACATGCGGAGGATCATGGAGAACATGGAGCGGACGCAGGTGGAAAGAGTGGCTGCCACGGCTGCACACCAGCGAGAGGTAGCTGGGTCCCTCAATGCCCTAAAGACCTTCCTCATGGCATTGCTGCCACAAGGCCTGGCACTGATGCATGCTGCTGCTACCACCCCATCCACATCTCCGGCCCCTGATGTGTCTGTGCCATACAGTGCTGGGGACAGTACACCACCACCCACATGTGAGGCACATGCAACAGCAGAGGACAAAGATGCGGATGAACCCACCCTCGTGGTCAGGAGGACGCAGTAGCATTCATCTCCGCCATGTGGCCTGTTTCTGCTTGGTTTTGCCCTCTGCATCATCACCTTCCACTGTCCCCCGATTCACTCTGCGACACTCACCTCTGACCTCGACATGGACTGCCATATTCTGTTTGGTCACCAATGACACAGCTTTCAGACTGCGGACTGAAGTCCTCCTCTCCTGATGTACTTGGTATTCCCTGAAGGACTCTGGCTGGCCCTGTGAAGTGGGGTTGGCATGGCCCTGTACTGCTCCAGCTGCAACACTCCCTTGAATGTGTAATAAACATTCATATCCACACAGGTGTGTCATGTCTATGATCTTTCAAGTGTGGAAGTATGGATGAATGTAGGGTCAGTGATTCCCCCTTACGTCCATGTTGCCCATGTTGTGGGACTATTGTCACAGGGTGACAGATTGCCGATTCCGGTCCGGGTGGCGCCGACACTACAACGGAGACACATCCATTAGTCACTTCCTTGTCCAGCCCAGGACGGAACCACGCCCAGAGCCCCGGGGTCATTGTTCGCACCCTTACGCTGGACTGGCATACTCCAGGACAGCCCACTCTGATTACGCACACAGGGGACGACGACAGTGCTACATGTCCTAGGTCTTCACTGTGGGGATCTGCAGCTCACAGGTCTAGTTGTCAGCATGCCACAGCCATTCCCTCACGGCTGGTGTACACCCACACCACACCCATCCAGCACTGGCATCACAGGACATGTGACCCTGGCAATAAAAATGGCCTGGCGCACGTGCTGGACGCCATTTCCGCTCTCTCTGACTGGGTGTCTCCGTGTAGTTCTCATGTGTGCATGAGGGCCTAGGGCACTGCCACCTCACATTGCCCAGTGCCGGGGGTGACATGATGGCGTCCGCACAACGGGACTCAATCATTAAGGGTCCATGGTTAGCGGGGCACAGACTTGGTGGCACCGGATACACTGCAGCAGGCACAGGCACCCCGCCACGGGACGGTGTCTTGCGGTGCTGTGAGATAGGGGCACCTAAAGTGCTGAGCGGGTGTGCAGCCTGCGATGATGCGCCGTCCTGGCGGTCCGGACTGGCAAGGATTAGTGTGAGCCCTGCTGGGCCGCAGTGTAGGCCTGGGCCAGCGGACAGTGCGGCCCTCCCGCCACGTGGCGTTGCGTCGCGCTTCACAGAGTTAGTGGCACCTAAAGCGCTGAGTGGGTGTGCAGCCTGCGATGATGCTGTGTGCACTGATGTGGTCTCTGCCATTGCGTAATCAAGACCCAGAGTCAGGTGTGTGACCTGGTGGCCCGCGGTGCAGGGCTGCATGATGTGGAGGGTGCCATGGTTACGGGCACCGGGCTTGGAGATCCCTCCGGAATGTGGTGGGCCCTCTTGGAGACACGCCGGTGGCGGAAGGTGAGCAGTGAGGCCTGGTTGCGCAGGGGCGGGCAATCACCGCTGGGCGGCGGGAGGGGCTGGGGTGCAGCAGCCTGTGTGCGCAGGGGCAGGGAAGCGATGATGGCGTGTGCAGCTGTATGGGCTCTGCCATTCATGTCTCTGGAAACTGTTTCAGATGAGGGACCTGGGGGACTGCTGTGAATACCGGCACATGGTTGGAGACACACCGGTGGCAGCAGGTGAGCAGTGAGGCCTAGGTCCGCAGTGTCGGCACTCTCTCCCTCTCTCTTTCTCTCTCCCTCTCTCTTTCTCTCTCTCTCCCTCTCTCTTTCTCTCTCCCTCTCTCTCTCTCTCCCTCTCTCTTTCTCTCTCCCTCTCTCTTCCTCTCTTTCGCTCTCTCTCTCTGTACTTTGATGGGTGCATGGCACACCTTCTGATCCATATTTCTGTTTTGCAGGCTGTGACTTACAGAATGTCTTGAGACGACCCGCCATGCCTCTTCAGATTTCTTCTTTTGGTTTGTTCTGTAATAAACGTATTGTTTGGATATTTTGATATGGGTGTATGATTTCCCTTTTTCTGGCCACACATGTATGTTGGGTGTTGTGATTGTGCGACTTTAGGTGATTTGTTTGGTTCATGATTTCGTGGAGTTGATGTGCAATATCTTTGTCCATAGGGTGGGGTGCGGGGGGTGCCCGGGGTAGGGTCCTGGGGGTGGTGGCGGTGGGTGTTGTTGACCTATTGGGGCTCAGGCCTGCATGATGGGTTGCTCCAGGACATCCTTTGTTCTTCATGTGTGGCTTTGGGCTGTGCTCCCTTGTCTGGTGCCGGTTGTCGTCCGACTTTACACCAGGTAGGATCAGGTGTTAGTTTCCTGCTGCTAACGCGCCTTAGCGCATGTTTTGTGATCTTATCGCCGATCTGGCTGGTCGTTCAGAATGGTGTGGAGCGGTGTTGTCGCGGCTTTTTGCATGGGAACGCCTTCTCTGCATATCATTAGCGTTAGTTGCCGGGCTCCTCTGTTACGATGTGTTTTGCGACTGCTATCGCAGGTAAACTGGTGTTATGGGCTGTTAGCACTAGCTTGGGAATGGGGTGATAACTTTATCGTGGATTTGGCTGCGATAAAGTGCCGTTGGCTTGGCGATAGCTCCTTGAGAATATGCCCCTCGGTCTAAAGTGCTAGTGGCGACACGAAACCCCGCCTGCAGATGCGAGATGATATTGTTGTCCTCTGCCCAATCTTGAATACGAGTTAAAATTAATTTACTAAAAAATTTCTGAGCCACATCTATAAGGCTAATAGGCCTATAGTTAGCAGGGTCCCCTTTTTTATGTATGGGGATAATTTTGGCGCCCTGCCACGTACCCGGTATAGGACCTCCACGTGCAATAGCATTATAAACAGCATGAAGCAGGGGCCCCCAAATATTGGTTTCCGATTTAAAAAGATCTCCAGGAAGTCTATCGAGCCCGGGGGCTTTGCCAATTTGAAGTGATGTGATTGCATTCTTGACTTCCATAAGGGAGAAACTCACATCCTTATTTGGTTCAGGCTCCGCATTTCGGCCCCTAGGTACATCCCCTGCAATACCCACAACCTCACCATCATCCGAGGAGTATAGTGCCTGAAAATACCCTTCCCAGGTGTTCGGCTGTATGTAGGAGTCATTTTCGGCAACCTGATGGGTTACCCCCTTAGAAAGGAGATGCCAAAATAAGCGGCAATCTTTTTGCCTAGATGCCTCAGCTAAGGTGCGCCAGCTCTCAGTTTCCCAGTTACGTTTGGCCTTCCTTTGTATACTCTTATAGTTCTTCCTTTTATTCAATATGTTAGACCTCGTCCCCTCCTTTAACGGCTCCCTAAGTTCAACTCTTGCCTGCCTGCATTCCCTATTATACCAAGGGTCATTTTTCTGTTTGCGCGGGAGCAAACCCCCCTGACATTTAAAAAAGGGAGAAATATTGTTCGACAGGTCTAGGCAGCTAGCTAAAATGCTATCATCGTTTACGTTAGCATTCGATAGCTTCAGCAAGAATTGTGTCACCTCTTTATAAATTCCGGCAAGAAGCTTGCCATCAGCAACTACGTTTGGCCACTTAATTCTCTTATTGTTGCTTGTGGTTACTACCTGACCCCTCGTTAAGCTACACTGAGATTTTATGACCGGTAGCCCAAAACAACATAGAAGTAGGGCATTATGGTCACTATCATTTCGATCAAGAACAACCATATCAATAACTTGTGGCCAAAGATCGAGATCGACTAAAATATAGTCAATTCTGCTTCTGGTGTTCCCCCTCTTAAAGGTGTAATCTGACCTAGGGTCTGAAAGAGTCCTCCCATTGCAAGCTCGCACCCCATAGGTAAGAGTAAACGATATAACTTGCTGTGCTACACAAGTGCATCTTTTTAATGGTGGGATTTGGAGCTTTGGGATGCCTCTAGCAGCTTCCTCCTCCAGGACTAGTTCCTGCACATAGTCCATAGGCTCATACGAGGTGTTAAAGTCTCCAGCTATAATAATGGGGGAATCATTCCTATCAGATTCCCAAAAATTTGCTAGCGTTGTCATGGTTTCGGAAGGTTTATGAGGGGTTGTAAACCTATTATAATATTAAAAATCCTAGCATGAGTATCCCCTTTTATCGAGCCCAAGGCAATAGCCAATAACTCCTGAGTGTCTATGTTAAGGCGCTTGATTTTACATGCTAGAGTGTTATTAGCCCAAATCAGCATGCCTCCCGCAGGTCTGCCCGAAGGGGATTGTTTTGCCTCAATACTAAAGGAAACAAAGCCCACCCTAAAGATCGGTTCAATGGCCCACGTTTCTTGAAAAAGGCACAGATGGCAGTTATCCACAAGTGTGCCCCACTTGGGATCATTAAGTTTGGAGCGTAGCCCTGCGATATTCCATGAAAGAATATGCAACTGCTTATCGATAGAGGAGCCTCCCTTCACTATCTGCCTGACTTCAAGGGTAGGGCCGATTGTAGATGTAATAGACGGCCTCTTGGCAGATATACTAGTTGAGTTAAGAGTCTCTAGTTCAATAGGAATGGGGGGTAGCAGCACCTCAACAATGGGGCCAGCCTGGATAAGGCCCAGGAGTGACCTCCCTTGCGGACTTACTTGAGCATCTTTCCTAATCTCTAGTCAATCGACCTTATCCAAACCTGATAGTACCTCATATCTATTACTGGTATGGATGGGGAAGGGTGCCTCTCTAAACTGGTTGGGTCGTGATGGACGGACATTTTGTGGGTGGGATGGGATTCCTGATTTAAGGTGTCTATAAAAAAAGCCTAATGGCATAATGCCTATCCCCTGAACTGAGCCCCTACTGGAAGCATTGTGCCTGCTCCTAATTATAAACCCTGCAAGATCGGGGTTCCGGCAGGTTACAACCACACAATCACCATCGATGGACTTACTTAGGGGGCCAACCCAACCCACTCTTCTTACCATCAAAATATCCTTATAGCATGAGATATTAAATTCTGTCGAGTGTGAGAGCCAGTGGCAGACCTTGTTTTTTAATTGAACTGTGGTTTCCTGGTGTTTAGGGTGGAGCATGGGAACGTTGGTGAGTATAACACCGTAGGGGCAACATTCGGGTGGTAGGTCCAGGATCACCTCATGTGGTTGGATAGCAGGATGGGCCAAAGCATTTAACTGGCTGGGCCGTGACCTGGGTACACCGGTCCCCTTGAGAGTGGTGATAGAACTCAGAGTGTCAGGCCTGGGCCTATTTCCCACAGCTTCACAACCGTTTTTATGACTAGTATACTCGGGGCCCTTGTTAACAGCCCCCAAAGCTACCCCTCCCAGCCCAGCAGAACTAGTGATCGATCCACAGTTATCTGGTTCCCCTGCCTGTGTTGGCTCTGTGTAGTGCCATGGGGCCCCACTGTGTTGGGACTACCCTGAGATTGAACTGGATATTTCCCTCCCTCTTCCGAAGCACTTGTGACAGATTTCATTATAAGATCCACATTTTTCTCTAGTTTATCGAGTCTAGACAGGATTGGGTTAAGATTCTTAGATAAAAGTTCTTGCAACCGATTTATAAAAATGTCTGTATCATATATAGGACTGGGTAAAGTGGTGAGATCCGAGTCTTGCACAGTGACAACGGGTGAACAAGTACTGGAACGCCCTAGCATTAGGTCCTGCAACTTTTTCTTTGCCCTAGTCTTGGCTCCAATTGTGGGTTCCATATGTTTCGTCTTCTTCTTCCTTTTTACAGGAAGACCAGGGTCCATAAGAATTGGGAGAGGGTGAACCAAATTTGCTGGGGGTGGGAATAGCTCAGTTTGGGAAATGGCTTGAATTAGCTCACGTCCCAGTGCACCATGATCAGTTGCCTCGACCTCCCCACCAGACAGGGGGTATTGATTCAATGTTACAAGAGAGCTCCCCCCCAGCGATAGCCGACGTTCAACTGCCATAATTTCCTTGTTAATGGCAGAGGCGGCTTTAGTCAAAAAACAATCAAGTGTAGAATTTTGAAGAGTCCTAGGTGTCCCCTCCCTGGTCACCTGTTGCTTCCCCTTAGCCATTTAAAACGGAAAAAAAGATACTAGTTTGATCCTATGGCACAAGAGACAGCGCACCATCAAATGTCACCACCGGGAATACGAAGACTCCGACGTCCCCAAGTAAGTATTAGCAAAGCAACTTGCTTCAGATGGAGTTTCTGCAAGGACCAGCAAAGTACAGCACAGCCAAGAAAGTAGGCCCAGCCCAGTCTCATCCGGACTCTGACGGGCTAGGACGGGCCAGCCCTTGGACCGGGCTTTGCCCGGGCGCGCCCGCACGCGTCCCGCGGAGCGGGGGCCGCGAGTTGGATTTATGCGCCTCCGGGCGCACCAAACGCCGTCAGCGCCTCCTGGCACGAGAGCAGGTCTGGCTGGGGGTTGGAGTCCCCTGAGGAAAGCAAGGCTGGTATAGGTGAGTGGCTTTTAAAGGGTACGGGGCGTCGGTATAGCTGGTCCCCGCTGTATCCTGTGTACCTCACACTCGATCACAGCAATTCTCCCGCCATTGCCAGATGCCCCGTACCCTTTTTACCAGCTACCTCTCAGGCATATACTCGTGCGTCCTGAAGATGATCCCCCTATCCCATTTGGGATCGAAATGTCGTCGACTGATAACATCTTTACTCTAAACTGGCTCATTTGTATTGATGTGGAGCACAAGATGTCTTTCTTACTGTGACTGTTTTGAACATGCATTTACTGATGAAGTCACTAAATGTGTAAATGCCTGAGGTTTGGAAATCTGTTGACTTCCAACCTTTTACCCATGTTATTATGTATATATGTGTGCTTTATGTTTTGTTTAATAAATACATTGGGGACGATTCCGATCTCGGCCGGTAGGGCACCGAATCGGATTCGGCTTAACCGGATCCGATTCGGAGCCCTCTTTCCCGACCGATTCGTACGTGCGTCCGGCAGAGCGAGTACGATGCGAGCGCACGCGAAATCGCCGACCGACTCGTACGCGGGTCCGAACCGCTCCGACCGACTCGCACGGACACGACTCGCACCGCGCAATGGAGACGTTCCCTGGCCGGGCAAGTACGATGCGCGCCGTGAGCAGTCCGACCGACTCGCGCCGTCCGGCTCAAAAGAGCAGTCGGAGCCGGACTTTGGGGGTCCGTGTCGGACCCCCCTGTATGCGTAGCCACGCGAGTCGCACACAGGGGGGACCCATGGGTCCCCCCTACCTGTGCATGTACGCCGCGAGTCACATCGAGGCGTACCCACTGTAGGGGGCGCCCTTGTTCGCCTCGCACCCATTGAGTCAATGGGAGCCCGCGTATGCGTTGTACGTCTGGCTCCCATTGACTTCAATGGGAGTCCGACCGACTCGAGTCCGATTGCATGCGTGCGCATCGTACTCGTTCGGTCGGACTGCCAGAGTCCGATTCGGTCGGAAATCTCTCCGGGTCCGGCTCGGTCGGAGTGATTTCCGGCCTGAATTGGAATCGGCCCCTCTGTCTCTCCATTTGGAGAATTTCGACACAGGTCTTAATACGGTTCTGTGCACCATTGTCCTTTAATCATTTTGGAGGGACCTTTGTTTCTTATAATATATTGTATACCCTTGGTCCCTCTTTACTCTTAGGGTTCCCTTGTTACTTTATAAAGGTATGTCCCATAGTAGCACAGTGCCAGGGTGTTAAAGTTCTTTGCCCCATTTGGTCAAATATATCTGCATGCCCTTAAGGTGATTTTTACTTTACGTGGATCTGCGGCTCTCGTATATCCCCCTGTGTACAGTCACTTTGTGAGTGTGTCCACCACCGGGGTCCCATCTAAATGCCTCCCATCTGCACTATCCCACAGATCCAACCACCCTGCCACAAACTGGAGGTGTGCTGCCTGGTGAGCAGTCAAAATATCGAAAATTAAATATCGACCTACATTAATATCGAGGAGACAATATCGAAGGAACAGAATATCGATGTTAAGAATATCGATGGAAAGAATATCGACCCTAAGGTAAGTAATATCGATTTTTTTTATATCGATGTAAGTAATATCGAAGTTAGTAATATTGATATCAAATATATCGATGTTACTAATATCAATGTTACTAATATCGATATTTATATTATTGTTATGTATTTTGTTATGTATTTAATATGTATGTGTTATATGTGTTTTTGTTAAGTGTTCTACTTGTCTAAAAATATATGTATACAATTTTTATATGTTAATAATGTTTTTTTAAGTTATTTTTGTGTTTTAGTACCGTCACGGGTTGTGGGTTTATAGGGGAATAGGGTGGGAAGTAATTTAATTATACTAAATTAATTATTAATTTTTAGGAATTATAAATTAATTTTAATTATTTTTTGCGTTTAAGTTCTGTAGCAGGTTGTGGGTTTATAGGGGAATAGGGTGGGAAGTAATTTAATTGTAATTAAGTAATAATTTATTTTAATTGGTATTGATAATTATATTATTGTTAATTAATTAATAATTGGGAATTAATTATTATTAATTGGTTATTAATTTTTATTAATTTATTAATTGATCATTATGTTAAGTGTATTATTTTATTATTGGAGTGTGTTGAGCGTTTATAGGGGAATAGTGTTGGAAGTAATTGAAATCTAATTAAGTAATTATTAAATTTATTGTTGGGTATTGATAATTAATTTATTGGACATTAATTATTAACTGGTAATTTTTTAAATTATAAATTTTTGTTATGAAAATTAATGTATTGTTGTTTTATCATTAATTGGTAATTAAATATTATTAAATATTATTTATTGATACATTTAATTAATATATTAATAAGCAATTATTAATTGGTAATTAATGTTTAATAATTATTATTATTGGTATAAAAAAGCATGTAATTGTTCAATATTTGTTAATTGGTAATTAAGTTTTAATAATCAATATGTTTTTGTTAGTAAAAATATTTTTTTGTTCAATATTTATTATTTGATAATTAATATTTATTAATTATTATTTATTGTTATTTATTATTAATGTATTGTTAATACATTTTTCATTGGTAATTATGTTTTTAATAATTATTTATTGGTATTTGTAAATAGTTTAGAGTTATTTAATAATTAATTCATTAATTATTTAAAAAAATTATTTTATTTATAAGTATGTTATTTTTAACTTCTACGCTATCCAACACTTTCCCTACTGTTGCACTCTCTGGAGTTGGAATAGTAATTTTTACCCCTACGCTATCCAACACTTTCCCTACTGTTGCACTCACTGGAGTGGGAATAGTAACTTTTACCCTCCCGCTATCCAACGCTTTCCCTACTGTTGCACTCCCTGGAGTGGGAATAGTAATGTTTACCCCTACGCTATCCAACACTTTCCCTACTGTTGCACTCACTGGAGTGGGAATAGTAATTTTTACCCTTACGCTATCCAACGCTTTCCCTACTGTTGCACTCACTGGAGTGGGAATAGTAATTTTTACCCTCCCGCTATCCAGCGCTTTCCCTACTGTTGCACTCACTGGAGTGGGAATAGTAATTTTTACCCTCCCGCTATCCAACGCTTTCCCTACTGTTGCACTCCCTGGAGTGGGAATAGTAATTTTTACCCCTAAGCTATCCAACACTATCTCTACTGTTGCACTCTCTGGAGTGGGAATAGTAATTTTAAGCTCTACGCTATCCAACATTTTTCTTACTGTTGTTTTTTTGGGAGTTGGAATAGTAGTTTTATTCCCACCGCTATTTAATATTTTTTGTATTATTTTAGTTAATGTTAAGTAAATTTAATTTTTTTAATTTGTTATACATAATTATTTAATTTTTATTTATGTTATTGTTTTATGTGTATAGATGTATTTGTAATTTATAATATTTTTTAATAATTTATAATTTATTAAAATAATTATTAAAACTGATTATTAAGTAAGTATATATATTATATATTATATGTATATGTTTAATTAATGTTTTATTAAATTATATATATTACTTATTAATTTTAAACATTATAAAATATTTTTAACTATGTTTATTTTATTTATAAGTATTATTTACTTTATTTTACATATTTATTTTAACAAAAAACCCTGATATTTTTAATAACGATATTTTTGACATCAATATTTTTTTTCCGATATTTTTGTACTTACCATGTTGTAGATAGGATATCGATATTCTTGACATTGATATTCTTGCTCCGATATTTTTGTAGGTCGATTTTTTGACCTTCGATATTTTGTCAGTGATCCTATCAGGCCTCCATATCAGGGACCCAGGGACCTCTCAATTCATAACTACATTGCAGTGAGTTCATACTGACCCTACTACGCTTCTTACCCCATACTATGTGGATCGCCAACGACCTCAGTTGCTTCAGTAACTCACAGGATATGGGGAACAGGGAACTTTGACAGAGATATACGCAGCGCGGTAGAACCAGCATTTTCAGGATGGCAATCCTGTTGGCCATTGAGAAGGGTAACGACAACACATAGTCAACACTGCTGTGGAGATCAGTCAGTAGCCGTATCTGATTAAGGTCTAACTATCTCTGTTCATCAGAATAAGTCCACACACCACAGTATGGCCATTCGTGGCAGTGTCTCATAAGTAACTCGTTGTAGGCACCTAAGAGGATACATCACAGACTTTTGCCGATTTACTCGTAGTCTGGTCTGTCCTCCAAAAAGTGTCATCTCATCTATCGGTAGCCCCAACGATCGGCTGGGTTTCACAACATATACAAGCAGTTCATATGCATATAATGACACCACATTTCTCTGTGCGCGCATCATGATGGCCCAATTGTCCAGTATTTGTCACAGCCTGCACGCCAGCGGTTCCACCTGTAATGCGAATAGGAGAGGGGGCAAGAGGCAACGCCACGAAAGTCCCTCTGTAGTTCCCACTCTGGCGATATATAGTCTTTATTCCTAACTGTAGCAAGAGATTGCGTGTACAGGATAGGGACCAGCTTCTGAAACTGTGGCCCACAATTCATAGTGGTCAACGTGGCAAACAGGTATTACCAGCCCATCGTTTTGAAGGCTTTCTCTGTGTCCAACGACACCAAGGCAAGGTCTTCTCCACTATCTTCCACTGCACCCATCACATGTGCTAGGAGACTGATATTTAATGCCATCCACCTATCCAGAATGCATTTGTTCCGAGTGCACTAAATCCACTATAACCCCTTCCAGACGTCATGTACCAAGGATTTTATTGTCACTGTTTAGCACTGAGAGTGGCTGATGCACTTGACAGGTCAAGGGATCCTTGCCCTTCTAACAATACAATTGTCGACTCCCTCATGGTTTTGGGGAGCACCCACCACTCCAGCGCCTCCTGCAGGAGCTTTTCTGACAATGTCTCTGCAAAAGTTTGATACCATTCCACCAGGAGGCCATCTGGCCCAGTGGTCTTGAATATATTTTATTCCCTTATTGCTGCCTTAATCTCGGTTTGTGTGATTGGTGCTTCAAGTGATTCCTGCTGTGCCTGTGTAAGCCTATAAATCTCTGGTGTTTGTAGTACCAGATATGTGACCTTCCGTTGGTGGGTTGGCTGCTGCGTGTAAAGTGTCTTATAGTATGAATAAAAAGTATCATTAATCTGGCGTTGTGTGTTCACTATGTCCTCTTGTTCGTTTCATACAATTGTGATTGTGGCCGAGGCTTTGCCGCAATGCAAGAGCCACACTAGCAGTGTCCCAGGCCTGTCTCCCTCCTGGTGAAGTAATTGTTTGTACTGTATGTTATGTAGCGACTCGGTATCTGCCATTTTATGCAGGAGTTTCCCCATCAATTCCTGTTCTTGCCTGTTCATCCCTCCTCCCTGGATTTGATTTGTTTGCAATGCTTCGAGTCTCCAATCAAGAGTACTAATATCCCTGCCTAGTGTCCATCTGGTAGAGGTAAAGCAAACACAAGGAGATGATGGACGGAGCACTGAAACTTTTCAGACACTCACCCCCGGTCACAGATCTGGGTTGAATCCATCATCATTCTTTAGCTCACTTCGCCACCTCAGTTCAGACCCAGCTATATACAAATCAGTCTTGACCCTGTGCCTCATGCCTCATGGGAACAGTCCAGCCCGAATTGCAAAATCTCCAAAACTGTTACGTGAGATTCTATACAGACTCGGTAGCGACCATGTGCTACTAAGAGGAATAAATGTTCTGCCCTTAGGATATTTTTATCCCCCAGGGACCCAACTTTACCAGCCCTCTCACCTGAGATCCATAACCACTAATACTCACCATCAATTCAGTCTACCTCTACACAATATATTTGATATACTCCCGTCTCTGGAAGATATAGATTGACTCACCCCCATAGCTAGTCCCGTAGTTCAAAGTAGGACAATAGAAACAAATTTGCCCAGTTTAAAATTGGTATCTATGTACTCAAGGGAGCCTAACCAAAATGTTAAAAGCCGCACTGAAGCCCCAGGGGAGATTTCTACTCCTCAATGTATGGGGTCATCTGGCGATGCCCAGCTTGACAGAACAGTAGCTGAGGATCATTTTGCACCTGGCATTAATAAGCAGGGACTTTTACCAACTACCGCAGACACTCACCCTGCACACCCCATAACTAATAATGCTTTCCATCCAAATGTCCTCACTGTGGACAGTGTCCACACCGAGTGTGTAATTAAGGGTGATCCCTCGATTAGCGTATTGAACATGCTTTCATGGAATGTGGCAGGTTTAATTACTAAATTGTCCAACCCTGACTGGCTTAAATTCATTTATGATTTTGATATCCTATGCCTGCAGGAAACCTGGGCAGTTGAAACCCTACACATTAATGGGTTTAAAACATTTTGTACCCCGGCTGTGCCCTCCAGTCATGGGAGGAATAAGGGCGGTTTATGCACTTTTATATCTCACAGGCTGAATGTAAGTAGGGTGGCCCTAGTGGTATCTAATACCTACTATCAGGTACTAAAAATTCACATTGATAAATCTCATTGCACCTTCCTTTTAAATTTTTATAACAACATTCCCGCCTTGTGTATGAGGGAAGTTATAAGGCAGCTGCAGGAGGACCTGGATATTGCCTACAGGAATTCAAATAAAGGCCTCTGCATAATTTGGGGAGGGGACTTTAATGTGGGCCCTTGCACTTATGCGGATGGGGGACATTGTGGATTATCATCAGATGATGTTACAGACATCTCTCATTTTTCACATTCCCCAGTCGGGGAAATGCTAAACTCGATTAAATATTCTTTGGACCTGGGTTTTGTAAACGACCTCTGCTTACCACCCATATCGTTTTGTAGTACTTTTAATGGTCGTGGGTTGTCTTCAATTATTGATTTCTTTTTAATATCTAATAGATACGCTGCTAGAATATATAATTTTAAAACACATACAGTAGCTTTTAGTGATCATTTTCCTATTAGTCTCACCATAGACCTGCCGTCTAAAGTGTTTTCTACTGGATCGATGTCCACCGAGCCATTACAAGACATCGCTATTAATAGATCTAATGGTTATACGATTAGATGGGCGGGAGTGGATACTTTGCAATTAACCAAGTTACTTTTAACAAAGTGTAAAACAGACTTTTTGACTTGCCTTGATGAGATGGCCACGGATATAAATATTTGTAACTCCTACCGTCAAATTTCGCAGGCCATCCAAAATAACCTGACAATTAAATCTAAAAGTTGTCCCAATGGTAAGTTAGGTTGGTTTGATACTCAGTGTAGTAAGTCACAAACAGCTCTGAAATCCCTACTACATGAACAGAGGAGAGACCAGGAAGCAATTAAAAGGGCCAGGGCGGCATATAAGTTGTCTATCAAAAAACGTAAAGAAGCCATCAGATCTGAATTGTGGCAGGCCCTTAAGCAAGCATCTGCTTTAAAGGATATGAAAGGCTTCTGGAAGGCGGTGAATGCCCCATTTCTGGCCCCTAAAAATTCACCAAGTTTTGAAAATTTGATCGGGGAGGACCAATGGGTGTCTCATTTTTCTAGCTTATATTGCAGTAATGCAAATTTTAATATTTCAGAGGCTCTTAGATCAGGCCCCGGAGGTTACCTTCCAATTCGCATTGATTTTAATACAGATGAGGTGATCTTGGCTATGAATGCAAGTGTAGGTGGAAAAGCTCCAGGGCCAGACAGTATACCAGTGGACCTTTATAAATCCTGTCCCTTACTCTGGGGCCCATTTTTAACCACGGTCGTAAGGGCCTGCTGTACGCAAGGCTTTACACCGACTTGGACAGAGTCCACTCTTGTCCCTTTTTTTAAGAAAGGTGACCGCAACGACCCGGCCTGTTATAGACCTATTTCATTGCTGGATTCTCTAGTGAAAGTGGCCGGGCGTGTTGTTTTAAATAGACTGCAGTCATGGGCGGAGGATGAAGGTATTATATCAGAAGTCCAGTACGGATTTCGCCAAGGTCTAGGCACCGTGGAACAGAGCTTGAACCTGAGTCTCATAATGGGAAAATATACCCAGGCAAAAAAAGTGAGTCTTTTCATGTGCTTCGCTGACTTGAGCTCGGCGTTCGATTGCGTCAAGCATCAGAAACTTTGGTGCATACTAGAGGATATGGGGGTGGAAATAGAATTAATCAATTTTTTAAAACAGTCCTACCTAGAGGCTCGGGCTAGGGTCCGTTATGGTAGAACTGGTGAGCTTAGCGATAGCTTCTCTATCAGAAAGGGGGTAAGGCAGGGGTGTGTCTTGGCCCCCCTTCTCTTTACCCTCTATATAAACAGTCTTGGCGATACTTTATCTAGGGAATGCTCAGATTTGCCTAGGGTGGGTACAAGGCCAATTGGTACACTGTTATATGCCAATGATGCGGTCCTGTTAGCCCGCACCCCGATTGGCCTACAAAGAATCGTGACTAGCTTTGCTTCTTACATGTTAAGTCTCAACCTCAACATTTCCAAAACCTTTATTATGAAATGCAGCAAGCCCAGTGTCAAGTGTCGCAATATTTTTATAAGCAATGAAAAACTAGAATTCGTTGATCACTTCTCATACCTGGGAATTGTCTTTCATAAAAGGGGTTCCTGGGCAAAAGCCGTCAACTCTAGAAAATTGCTCTTTGCTAAAGCCATTGGTGCCTTGATTAATTTTGCCAGGAAATTGGGAAAGCACCCTATAAACGACCTGTTGGTAATATACAAAGCTAAATGTATCCCAGTTGCTTTGTACGGAGCCGGCATCTGGGGCCATGTAAACGTGGAGCCTCTTCAGCAAGTTGAGAACAGGTTTCTGAGGTATCTCCTAGCTGTCCCAAATAGCACGGTTACGTACATCTGTCATGCTGAACTGGGGCTGTCGTACCTGTCCGACCTCATTAAAATCCAGCCAATTTTGTTGTGGCATAAGGTATGGACAGGTGCGATCACTGGTTTTAATCGGGACTTTATCAGGGATTGTTTGAACCTGCAACAGGTAAAATGTATTCCGTGGCTTGCATATATTAAACATTTTATGCACGATTTAGATCACCTTGCATTTTTTGATAACCCTGATAGCCTGACTCTCATTACGAGGAGGGATCTAAAGGTACTAAGCATAAACCACTTGGAGTCGATTAGGCTATCCTCTAATATCATGAAAACATCGGTCAGAACTAACCAACTGCTCTTGACTCAGACGGGGATACAACACTATTTACTATTCACCCTTGGTAACTATGACAGGTTTTTATTTGACGCGCTTACGTTTAGGCAACTTCCATAATCTGGTCACTTTCCCCAGATGAATGATTGGTCACGTTCTCTCTGTCCTTGTCCTTGCGATGATATATCAGTACAGTCAACAATCCACATTATATTTTTTTGTAAGTTTTACATTTTACTCAGGAAAAGGTGGATATTGCCCTATCTGAAATTGCAAGGCCTGAGACTTTGTCGATCTGCCTTTATTAAGTTGCAATTCCTGGATGATGAAACTGTTACTGATCACATTGTGAAATATCTGAAAGGGGTGGTCAGAACAAGGAAAACAATGCAAGGCTTTGTAATGACGTGAGACTATGGTTCTGATTGCAATTTTTAACATATGCTACTTTTAAGATTTGTCTGTAATTTTTAAATTGTTGTTACTGAATTTAAATTTTTAAGTTTATTCTTATGTTTGTATACATGTTGTTCTTGATATGTATTGTGCTTTTATGATTTGATATTTTAAATCGAATAAAGCATATCTTGACTTGACTTGGCCAAGCCGGGTCTTTCCTGAACCGGAAACAAGCATCCTGGGACCAGTTTCTGGGTAACACCCTTCATCAGCCAGACTAGCTTGAATCCAGTGGCAAAGTGAGCAAGGGACCAATGTCTGGGCATACCCTACCAACTTAGGGTGAACAAAGCAAACACAAGGAGATGATGGACGGAGCGCTGAAACTTTTCAGACACTCACCCCCAGTCACAGATCTGGATTGAATCCATCATCATTCTTTAGCTCACTTCGCCACCTCAGTTCAGACCCAGCTATATGCAAATCAGTCTTGACCCTGTACCTCATGGGAACAGTCCAGCCCGAAGTGCCAAGCCAGGTCTTTCCTGAACCGGAAACAAGCATGTAAGCCTATAGATCGCTGGTGTTTGTAGTACCAGATATGTGTCCTTCCCTTGGTGGGTTGGCTGCTGCGTGTAAATTGCCTTATAGTATGAATAAAAAGTATTGTTAATCTGGCGTTGTGTGTTCACCATGTCTTCTTGTTTGTTTCATACAATTGTGATTGTGGCCAAGGTTTTGCCGCAATGCAAGAGCCACACTAGCAGTCTCGCAGGCCTGTCTCCTTCCTGGTGAAGTAATTGTTTGTACTGTATGTTGTGTAGCGACTCAGTATCTGCCCTTTTATGCAGGAGTTTCCCCCTCAATTCATATTGTTGCCTGTTCATCCCTCCTCCCTGGATTTGATTTTTTTGCAATGCTTCAAGTCTCCAATCAAGAGTACTAATATCCCAGTCTAGTGTCCATCTGGTAGAGGTAACCAGAGATATCACCAAGCCCCTCATAACCAACTTCATTGCTGCCCATTTAATGCCCCTATCTATGACAGTGTAATAATTTTGCCTAAAATATTGTATTATTTGTTCATGTAGCATAGGGGCATGTACTCCGTCCTGCAGGATTGCCACCAGCAGTCGCCATGTGGGGATCCAAGCCCTGTATTGCTGACATTGATATGTGAAGGTCCACAGGGATTGATCCGAAAGGACTCTGCTAGTGTAGATCATATTTTTAATTTTGTGGGAGTCCTCTATGATCGCTAAAATGTAATCTAGTGGGAGTATGTTTGGGTTGCCCTTGTTTAATGCAAGTATACCTGATCCAAAGGGTGCTGGGCTTGCCACACCTATGTGAAATATAGTGTCGTAGGGAGATGGCGCAAGGAGTCTCTCGTTTTTACTTTTTATGTCATGGATTGTGGCATGCTGTCCGTGCACCATCGAGGACACAATTGAAGTCTCCCAGCCAAATAATTGGCATTTCCAGGTATTTACATACTTTGTGGCCGAGACTTTGGAAAAAATATGTATCGTCAATATTGGGAGCATAAAGACCCACCAGAACTGTGTCTCAACCATTGAGTTTACTGATGAGTACAGCGTATCTCCCCTCAATGTCTCCCTCCATAGAAATAACCTCAACTGGTGTCCGGGGTGCAAACCAGATCTCCACCCCCCTTGCGTGAACACTTTACTTGGCATTGTACAACATCCCTTCCATCTACCTCTCACTTTTTCCACCTCTTCTGCCAGTAAATATGTCTCCTGGAGACAGACCACTTGTATCCCTGCTCTGTGCAGTTGAGCTCCCACTCTGGCTAATTTCACATAGTTATGTAGACTCCGGGCATTCCAGGTGATCATTTTAAGCTTGTCTCCCAAATCTTATGCCCAGTCTAGTCCCCCCGCCTGTAATACAACAACAGTTGCAGTTTCCCTTTGTCATTGTTGCAAGGATTCTGCTGGTAAAGCAAAACTGTGTGTTAGGATGACAGGACTTTAGAATGCAGGGACTCAGTCTCTCTACAACGTCAGTACCGTTGGCCCAAATCCTGGCTAGTTCACAGTGCCTCACCTGAACTCCTAACCGTCCCACAGTAACCGGTGATTTTGGCAACCTTGAACATAACTCTTTAGTCCTCAAAGGAACTGTGGCAACAGACCCTCCCCTTTCGTTACTTACTCATGCATGTCCTAAGTAAACATAAGAAAGACACAAAGAAAGTTTACAATACATTTTTGAAACTATCGTTGTCTATTATGAAGCAAATGTGCTGTGATAATTAGACAGATGCAACTAAACAAAGTAATTAGCATTACTAACAGGGTATATAGGACAAACATCCCAACAATTGCAAATAATGTATCTGTCTAGGTCTACCCTTACTATGTGAGCAGAAGGATATATTTGTGATCTGTGAGATTGGCCTAAGACCTCATACCTGGTGTATGCAGCTAGATGGTCCGCATCATGAGTATAAACTTAATTTACGCAGGGCTGCATGCCAGGCACTGCTGTTATTCCAGAACATTCCTCTCTGCTGGAATACTCCTCTCTGGCCCCCAAGGGGACCAAACATCGTTTATATGATAAAAACAGTTGTGCTGGAGATGCAGCTGTGCGACCGTGTTATGTCTAAAACGTTAGGAGCTGTTGCTGAACAAGAAAACAGTACCCTATGTTGTTATGTATTCCAAGCAAGCTTGTACAAAATTGTAGACTAACTCCCAAGAAGGGCCCCTTAATAACAAACAACATGTAAAAAGTATTCCCAGAATGATGTTGCAAAAACAAATGTATCATATGTGGCCATGCAGAGCGACCAGAGGCTGCCTAAAACGTCTACATCCCTAAACTAAGGGACAAACCAAAGTGGGCCCAGAAGGAAAATCGCTACATTCTGATGCGGTTCCTTTTTGGTATTCATTCTATAACATTGAAAAAACTGAGGTGCCCAGGCAAATCGCCAGTGATCCATGCGCACATGAATAGGCAGACCCCCCAATCAGAAGGCATGCACCCCGTGTCATCTGAGACACCGGAATCCAAATTTAGTAATAACTATCAAACAGCTAACCATTCAAATTACACCCTCTCCCAAGAACAGTGTCGTATGATACCAGTGGTGGGTGTAGGCCAATCCAAGCCTGTTCTGTGGACGGCAAGCCAGTGCGGGAAACATCCATTACAACACAGTCATTACATCGCACTGCTTTTACAATGCAACTGTTACAACACAACTGACTTTACATCGCATGCCATTACAACGCATGCCATTACAATGCATGTCACACAACGCATGCCATTACAACGCATACCATTACAACGCATGCCATTACAACGCATTATAAGGTAAGTAATGGAGATTTTTTAGTTTTAGGGTGGGTATATGTTTTGGGGTAGATGGGAATAGTAATTTTTACCCCTACGCTATCCAACACTTTCCCTACTGTTGCACTCACTGGAGTGGGAATAGTAATTTTTACCCCTACACCATCCAACACTTACCCTACTGTTGCACTCACTGGAGTGGGAATAGTAATTTTTACCCCTACACTATCCAACACTTACCCTACTGTTGCCCTAAAAGTATTATGCGTTGTAATGGTATGCGTTGTAATGGTAGGCGTTGTAATGGAATGTGTTGTAATGGTAGTTTTTAAAAATGTGTGGTAATGGCATGAGTTGTAAAATCATGCGATGGAATGGTAGTTACGATGTAAAAACCGCGTTGTAAAACCATGTGTTGTAATTGTTTGCGTTGTAACGTCATATATTCACCAGTGCCCACAGGGGCGAGTGGTTATGCCCTGTACATAGGGCTTACTCTAGGGTGGATCCACAATAGGTGTCCCTAAAGGGACTTCAGGGGCAGGTCTTAAAGTGGTCAGCCGGGTGAGTCTTCCCGGCCCATGGCCAAATCAGAGGGCACAATAGTGTCAGCGGGCCGCACCTGGTCCTCCGGTGATCTGTTCACTGCTTGAGCTTCCAGAATTCTTGGTGAGCTGTCTGCCAACGTTTGACACCATCCCCCCGCTGCTTGTCCATTTTATCCAGCAAGCTCCAAGCTTGCGCCAGGTCAATGAAAAATTAGGAGTTGTTGTCATGCACAATCTTTAGCTTGGCCGGGAAGAACATCATGTACTTCAGCTGTTGATCATGACAATGCCATTTAACTGCCTCGAAGGATCACCTCATCTTTTGGACCTGGAGAGTGTAACCAGGTAACAACATTATCTCCTCATCCTCTATATGGTGAACCTTCCAGCAGCAAGCTTCCTGCAGAATCACATCTCTATCTTTATAGTTAAAAAGTCTGAAGATGACAATTCTTGGTGTTGCCCCGGGAGGCAGCAGATAAGATGGAATTCTATGTGCGTGCTCAATGGAGAAATAGTTCGACAATCCTTTTGGCTTCAATACTGTCAATACCCATTCCTCCAAATAGAGATCCAGGCATTTCCTCCCCGTGCTCTCAGGTAGTTCCACCAAGTGAATGTTGTTGCAGCGGGTCCTACTTTCTGCACCTTCCACCCTGTACTCCAAGAACATTGATCACTGACTCAGAACATCTATGATCTGTTTCAGAGACGTTGTTGTCTTGTGCATTTCCTCCCCTTTATCCTCAACTAGATAGATCCTGTTTCTCAATTTACGGAGTCTGTCCGCACCAATTCCAGGTCCACTGCTTCCACCCTTGTTTCTAGTGATGACCTTGTGTCTTTAATAAACTGGAACACATCATCAATGTGGGTGATGCCTGGGCCTGTTCCTAGGCCAGCAAGTCCATGCCCACAGGGGTGAGTGACCTGACGTATTTGTCCATGCTCGCTTGGGTGATTGTGGAGCATTGTTGCCTATCCTTCCCCTTGCTACGTTCCCACAATGGTAGCGCAGAGGGCTACCATTCCTGGCTGTGGGGAAGGTTGGGTCTAATTTGTGGTGTCTAATGTCTGATCAGGCGGGTCTCCCTAATAGCCAGCAACATTCACAGCTCCTAATATAGTCATGGGGGAGCTCTGAACTGCTTCATGTGCACCCATCAATGCTCCTGGTCTGAGGCAGCGTCACATTCAAGTTGCCCACTATCAGGGTGATCTGGATTAATCGGACTCCTTGGGGAGCTGTCACCTTCTCTCAGTGCCTCTTGCAGGGCAGCGCTTGCTTTTTCCTGAAGCCACCACTTCCCAGGCAGATCTAGGATGCGGCCCCTAGTCCATCATCAGGGCCGCACTCAAGCACGCGCAGCCAATGGCACTGGGCCCTCACTACTGCGCTCACTTCTCTTCGATTCGCCGCTCTCTGTTTGGACCTGTTCTGCAGTGTACAGCCCTATTGCAAGCTCCCTCGATCTCCCCAGTGCAGCTCCCGCCTTCACCAAGCAACACTAAGGGTCCACATTGGCACTGGGCCACAGCCATCATTGGCTGGCGATGAGGGTGTTCCTAGCTTCAGTTAACCAATGCGGCATGGCGGCCATTATGCAATCAGGCCTCTACTCCCCAGGCCGCCGTCATCGACGTCGGTCAATCTTGGTCATAGAGCCGATCGGCGCTAAGTAGTTTATTGCCGACAGTCTCAGATCCCCCAGGTCAGGGATTATTCAGCAAAGCCTTTGTTTCATATAATTTAGATGGATTATATGGGCCTCAGGCTGGGAGCCCATAAGGGCTGCTCCTCACTGCAAAGCGCCTCTCATTGCAGACTTTTATCTTGGAAGGAGGATCCTACTGGAATCATAGTCCATTGGCTGTGACATTTACTCCCTTTTATTTCTGCTCATATATTGGTCTGTTTCTACTTTTCAGGATTACATCCTACAAGAGACAAGTATGAGCCTGAAGATTGTGAAAATGGATGAATTCTTGTAGAGAAAAGCTTCTTCAATCACTGTTGAGTTCAAGTGTGTCTCCACCGATTGCCTTTTATAAAAATGGATGTTATATTCCTTCAACATGATTCCAACCATGAAGGAGTTTCATTACTCTTGACAAAGACCAGGGGCAGGTGGTTTGGTAAAAGCATCTATCACATCATTGGTTTTCTAAAACACTAGAGTACTTATCCTCGTTTCTAACTTTAAACAGGACTAGAATGATCAGACACAGAAGGTTAAAAGCACTGAAAAAAAATATAATCATAATTAGGATTTTTTCACAGAGCTACAAGCCAGCAGTGGTGGCTCCTTCGCTAAGGCAGAGGAGCGTCGCCCCACTGCTGCAAAGGAAAAATAAAATTATAATAATTTTTGTTATTATCATTTTATTTTTCCTATTGCAGTCAGTGGTGGGGTTGGGTGGGGCTGGCCAGACCAGGGTGGGAGTGCTGTGCACTCCCTAAGTACGAATAAACTGTTCGGCCGACCCTCTTGGGCCGACCAAACAGTTCATGCGCACTTTGCATGTTTCTACGAGGCTGCATTACACAGCCTGGTCAGGAACATGCACAGGCTCCCTGTTCCAGTCTGAGCGCCGATCCACGGTGCTCAAACCAATCACAACGCTGCATTACAGCGCTGTGATTGGCTCAGGGGAGCTTGTCTGCCCGGGTGCTTCCTGCTGCCAGCCGAGACAGAGGAAGAAAACAAGGACAGAGGAGAGGCGGTGGCCGGCTGTTAAAGGTAAGTCCTTTTTATTATTTAATTCCTTTCCTCTATCCCTCCCCCTGCCCCACCACCCCCATTCGGTAGCAGCCGCTGCTGCAAGCCAGTGAGGGTAGCTTCAGCAGATTACATTAGTACATAGATAAAAAATAAATCTGTATATGGATAAATAAGCAGGTGTATAGTTGGCAAGGATAGCAATTATACAAAAATCCGGAAGGAAAATATAAATCCCTTAAGTAGAGTCAGAAGATGAGCTTCGAATAGAGTAGGGGGTTTTATGCATCTACAATGAGCCAACGAGAGCAAGTCCTCAGCACCAAAGGGAAAGAGTAAAGAATATACCTGGGTGAAATTTTATTTTCTCTTGCACAATTGGCGTAATTTTGGTAATTTCATGTTACTCTTGTGACTCAAAAATCCAGAAAATTACGAAATTACGGCTACTCACGTAATGTATTATAATTTGGGGCAAAAACGCCTCTCGCAAGAGCACAGAAGGAGAACACAAGTGGCTGCTGTCTGCTGCTGTTCGCATTCTTTTGCTTCTAGTGCTACTTTCTTAGGGCCAAATGCATCCTCGGTTCCATTTGGACGTGACGGTACATTTTGCACTGAAAACATAGCTTTTGCTTTCATTTCACACAATTATGCCACTGCAAATAACGCAAGTTATGCCGACCCCTAGGTAAGAAACTACATTTCCAAATTACAAGAAACACTCCCCAAGTATAATTCAAGGTAACCAATAATTAAGTATCCAATTGGGAGTAGATGCTTAATGATTGGTCATTTTGAGTGATAGATGGGGACTTTTTTCTGTAATTTTGTTCAAAGCATCAAACCAGCAGACCTAGGTTTTAGGATGTCAGGCAACCAGCAGCTTGGAGGCTGGCCACAGGCTGTATGGAGCATTCACTGTTCTATTTATATATTTTGCAAGTCAGTATCTCAAATGATTCTATTAGCTTAAGTATGTCATCTTTGTACATTTGAACAATGCACTTATAATGTAAATGCACTTCCATCAATAAGTAAAATAACGACATTGTCCTATGGAGCAGTGGTTCTGAACCTTTTGACTTCTATTGACCCCTGCTAAACCACATCTAGAAGTCGGACACCACCCCTTAAACAATTTCTATGATTTGAGCAACAAAACAATACACAAAAATGCAGAAACAATTGCAATGCAACCAAATATTCAAATTATTAATTTTTTTATTTAATTCACAACAATTATGTAAAAATTGAAATTTTAATTTTAATGGGAAGGTTGGAGTTTTTCAAAATGTAGTTTTATTTCTACAAGACGAAGTGATGCTAAACACTAGCATATCACTTTGCATATTTTGCTCTAATGCAGTATTTGATTTTTGCATATCAATGATTCAAATGAAGCCATCAATCATCCTTACCAGATTGTGGCCCAAAGTTACCAACATTTTGCAATAGAGTTGCAAACTGGCACAAAGTGTTGATTTAGGAATTACTTTCCAGCACAAACCTTTTATGGCACTGAAAGGTTGCCTACAGTAATGCAAAGTAGTGCATACTGCCCGAGGGCCAAGCTAAGGCTCCGCTTTCAACAAACAATCAACTATGATGCAATTAACCAGGCAAAGAGGGAATTCTATGCCTCTCGCATTGAATTAGCTAAAAACAATGCTAAAGAAATCTTTTCTATTGTACAGAGTTTCACATCCCCTCCTGCTCTATCTAGGGAGTCTAGATCTACAGACAACTGGTGTGAGAGCCTTTCTAATTTCTTCCGGGACAAAATCTTCTCTATTCAGGCGGCGTTTGCCCCCTGTAATATGGACACCAGGACAATGATGGTATCACCACCAGTTGATCCAGAGCATTCTCTGCACACCTTCAAGCCCGTGAACCTTTCTGAGTCCCTTAAAATTCTTAGGGGCCTGAAGTCGGGCTCCCCCTTGGATCCATGCCCTGCTAGAATGCTGGCAGCTGTTGCAGAGACCATTAATAACGAGGTCAACGGCATTATCAATCTATCTCTGGTGGATGCCTGCGTACCAGAAGCCTGGAAGCAGGCCAAGATTCAGCCTCTCTTAAAAAAGCCGACCTACGATCCTCTCATCCTAGCAAACTATTGGCCCATCTCCCTGCTACCTAGCCTGGCCAAGGTATGCGAGAAGGTGGTGAACAGACAACTCACGGAGTTTGTTGAGAGAGAGGACCTGTTACACCCAGCCCAGTCAGGGTTCAGAGCCTCCCACAGCACCAAGTCGGCCCTGGTGGAGGTTGCGGAGTCAATTAGGGAGTGTTTGGACGCCGGTGGGAAAGCAGCGTTGGTTTTGCTTGACCTGTCGGCGGCGTTCAACACTGTCCCTCACTCCCTCCTCCTATCACGGCTAACAGAGATAGGGGTGTCAGGCGCGGTGTGGGGATGGCTCAAATCCTTCCTGGAAGGACAGGCTCAACAGATATGGCTTCCTCCGTCCTCCTCCTCTGCTCAGGTAGTGACCACAGGGGTTCCGCAGGGGTCCTCCCTTATCCCCCTTCTTTTTAATATCTATGTCACACCTCTGGTGTACCTAGCAGAGCAACTTGGGGCTAAGGTCATGGCCTATGCTGATGACACCCAGCTCCTTTTCACCTGGGACAAGAATGTGGACTCGGTTTCCTCTGCCCAACACTGCCTGTCCTCTATTTTTCATTGGCTTGCCGCAGCCCGACTCAAGTGCAACGAAGAAAAATCAGAGATTCTTCTCTACGGAAAGTTCCCTCCGAATTTTAGATATACTTTCTGGACCCCGAGTTTCCCAGCCCCACCTCTATTGGGAAGCCGGCCAAGAACCTAGGGGTGTGGTTCGAGGAAAATCTTTCCTTCGCCACACAGATCAAGAAACTTGCGGGTACCTGTTTTGGGCTGCTGAAATCTGTGAGAAAATTTCTACCGCTCCTACCTATGAAGGCGAAGGAGTCCGTCATCTGCGCCCTTATTTCATCTCGATTGGACTATGCCAATGCCCTTTATGTGGGTATTCCGGACTACCTGTTAAAGAAACTTCAGGTGGTCCAGAATGCAGCAGCCAGACTCCTTCTGGATATTCCGGCCAAGACTAGCATGAGACCTTACCTGCGCTCTCTGCACTGGCTTCCGGTGGTTGAACGGGTCAAATTTAAATCCCTGGTCATGGCCCATCGTGCTCTTCATGGGCTTGGTCCCACCTACTTACAGAAACGCTTCGCCTTCTATACCCCAGTACGTCATCTGCGGTCTCTGTCCCAGCGCCTAGCTCTGGTTCCTCGCTTCCAACGTCAGAGGCTTGGAGGCAGCTCCTTGGCGAGGAAAACGGCTGTTGCCTGGAACGCTCTTCCTATCACACTTCGGAATATCCAGGACCCACGCATCTTCAAGAAGAACCTGAAAACCTATCTGTTTGCCAAATTCGCTGTTGGTTACCTCTCTTTGCTCCGCGCCGGGACACTCACGAGTATCTGTGCACGATACAAATTAAAATAACATAACATAACATAACATAACTTTGCATCAAGGGGGCATTCCATGGATGGTACATGGGCATTACCATGCCACAACCAAACCCTGCTTTTGAATGCAAAGCCTTGTCTATTAAAATATGTTGACAGGGTCTGCACCAAAAATTTGGCCTCTTTGAGATAGGCACAAAGAAGGAAAAAGATGTATTTTTCCAAACCTTTCTAATGTTGCAGGTATGCTCTACTGTACAGCACACATACAGAGACGGACAAGTTTAAAATAAGGCTAAACATAGCATTCTCTACAGGAAGGGGACCCTTCCAATTCAAAACCTATGCCAGACTCACACAGACATCTTTTCCCTACAGTGCAAACATGTTGGGTGATGGTAGGCAGCCAGAAAGTGTGCCAGGATTTGGGAACAGATCAGGAGCACCACATTGTTGTAAATGTGGTGTTGTCCTGTTCTCTTCCTTTAACCCCTTGACCGCGATCGGAATTCCGCTCGTGTGCTGGACATTCCGATTGCGGGTGTGGTCGTGACGAGCTCAGCTCGTCATGCGCACAGCGCGACCGCGCAGCATGACGAGCTGAGCTCGTCACGAGCATCGAAGGGGTTAACGCAATGAGGAGCAAATTTGGTTGCTGTGCTGCATTATGTGACAAAATAGTAAATCTGTCTCTCTATTTGCTATACATGCGCTGCTCCCACAAACTGCAATAAGGACACCAACTTAATTTTTATCCAGCAATTTCAAATTCATTCACATTTACATAGTGTTGGAAAATGTAAAATGTTGCTTTTT
Organism: Calotriton arnoldi; assembly: GCA_963921515.1. Taxonomy (NCBI): domain Eukaryota; kingdom Metazoa; phylum Chordata; class Amphibia; order Caudata; family Salamandridae; genus Calotriton; species Calotriton arnoldi. The sequence continues at coordinate 3,858,807 of CAWUFW010000311.1, forward strand.
CTGTATATTCTTTATTAATCTGCTAATATTTAATTTCCTAAACAGTTGCGGACCATTAGAGTAGGCTATGCGTACCCCCAGGGTTCTGCAGACCCGAGGTGCAGAACCAATGCTAAAGAGCATTCCTCTTATGTAGTAACAGGATGCAGAATTGGTTGAATATGGCACAGGACCAGACTGGGAACCAAAACCAGCCCGGGTTAAAATGTTCAAACCAGCCCCCCTCCCTTCTTCCTTTCTCATCTCATTGCATTTTTCTCTCTCTCTCTTTATCTTATCATTTGTCTATCCTCTCTCTCTTTCCTCTATCCCTCCTAAAGCACATGTGCCAACTGCAATTACCCTGAGGGAGCTGGAGATAGCAGCAGAGGTCCTAGCAGCAGTCCTCTGCCTTCGAATACCGCCTTCAAAGTCTCCATCACACCGGGAAATGTCCTATAGAGTAAATGGGCAGTCCGACGCTGACCTGGCAGATGCATGGTGGATGGAGACCATGCCTGGAATTCTGTGATTTATTAATCTTTCTATGCGTAATTCAACTGAAATTTGGGAATCAATATAAAAACATAAATCTATGCGAATTGTAGACTGCAATGCATAGACATACTCATTTTGTTTTAATGAAATAGACCTTGAGTGGATGCAAAATCTATCTTTTAATAAGAGGGGCTGTGAGAAATAGGGTTGTTGGATGAAGGGGGATGACCCCTGTTCAAGCAACAGCCACAGTCGATGTCAGGGTGAACCACAAAATTCACGAAGTCAGTCTGTGCTTAACCCACTGGTAGCTTGCACAAAAGCAGGCAGATGTAACTTAGAGGCAATGTGTAAAGTATTTATGCAGCAAACAAACAGTAATAATGTGAAAATACAACACAAGAAAATCCCACACCAATTTAGAAAAATAGAGTACATTTTAATAAACTATTTGCCACCAAAACAACAAAAAGCCAATCAGTAGAACCGAAGTTATGAATTTTTAAAGTTTTTAGTAACATCTAGCACCTAAAAGATCAAAGAGCCAAATGGGGACATCTAGTCACACGAGACCGGGTCAATGTCGAAAAATTTGACCAACCGCGATACGGAACGGGTCGGATAGAATTGAGCGCTGTTTCATTAATTGAACCCAGGACTACCAGAGTGACTTCACGAGCTAATTTGCTGGCCTTCTATTCAGAGGCACAGGGACATAACAGACCCCCACCATCTTTAACATGCATCTAGACCCAGCCTGAGTGAGTCTTAACACTCCCTAGGTGGTGCCCCTCCAGTCCTGGACCCTTTGCGTTAGTGCTTAAGGTGCCCAGATAGCCAGAATCCAAAAATTGGGACTTACATGTTTGGCTAAAAAACGATCTGAGACCCGAGGGAAGACCCGAACCAACCTGCTTGTCGATCCACCCAAGGTGCATCACCAGACAGACTGACTTCGCGGTAGCTCCCACTACGTTCTTCGCAGCAGCAAATCCTGTTCAGCGATCCTTCACCAAAGGGGTATTCGGCCTCCTGGAACTCTCTTCAGCCTCCTGGTTCGGCTCCTTGATGATGACATTTCCTCCTCAGACACCGTCTGCAGCTTTGCCATGCTGAACTTTACTTTTTCAGAACATTTTCACCAAAATGTCTTCAAAGTTCAAAGATAAGCTGAGACTGGACCCAATTCACATAAAGCAGCAGGGCAGGCCTCTGAGGGTTGAAGGCAGGCTCTAGGCAGCAAAGGAGTCCTTCCAGGTGCAGCAAAGCAGTCTTGTGGGTGGAATACACAGCAAGCCACAGCAGCAGACCTCTGGGAGTCCTTCCGCACATCCAGAAATAGAGCTGAAAAGTACCTCTGAGGGTCCCTTTTTTATACCTGGGGCCTGCTTTGAAGTAGGAGAAGTTTCTAGAGGTTTACCTTTGAAGTGCTTGGAATTTACTGTCTCCCCTGCTCTGGCTTCAAACTGGCTGCAGGGAAAATGCAGCGGCGACAAACACTTTGTGTGAAGGCAGAACACAGTCTATTCAGTTGCAAGTTTAAACCAATATTACAATGTTTAGGGGCTTGAGCACAAGCACTTTAGCACTGGTTAATAGAGTCCTAAGGCCAACAAAATGAATTTCAGAATTTCTGCAAAACAGGCAAAAGGTTTGGAGAAGACCACCCTAAGGCTGGCAGGTCTAACAGATGCAAAATATGCTTTAGTGGGTTTAGCTTGTGATCATCTGTCACAGAAGTGATAAAAATAAGGGCCTTGTCTGATAGGTATCTAAGCTGTCCCTCAAAAATGGTTTTGGCAAAGATCAGTAGATCAAACAAATGCAGAAACATCAATAGGGGGCCTCTATAAGCTGTCAAGCAAACATTGAAGATCCCAGAAGCTCCCAAATTCTTAGCATCCTGTAAGCCAGCAGAGATCCACCTCCCTTGCCACAATGGGGCTTTCCATCTGCCATGACCCAGTGGATGCCACTCTGTTATCTGAGATGTGCATACACAGCAGGGTGGGGCCATTCAATTAATCTTAGAGACTTTGTAATCTAATAGTCAGCCCCTGCCTTATTCACTGGCATTAATAAGCACAGAACCTTTTCCTTGCAGTAGGAAGCCCCCTTGTAGGAACTTGGGTTACTGGTTGAGGGGGGTGAAACCATGCTCAAGCAGCAATCGCAATTCTTTTCAGGGTAAAACACAAGCAAATCCCACATTAACCTGTGTTTAACCCTCTGGTAGCTTGACACAAAGCAGTCAGGCTTAACTTAGAGGCAGTGTTTAAGGTATTTCTGCAGCACTTCAAACAGTAATAAAGTGAAAACACAACACAAGACAAATAAAATCCTACACCAATTCAGAACAATAGAGTACAATGTAATACATTATTTGACACTAAAACAACAGAAATCAAGTTAGTAGAACCAGAAATATGCAATTTAAAATATTTAGATAAAAATAGTGCTTAAAAGCACAAAGTGCCAACTTTGGTATCTGGTTGCATTGACTGGGACAAAGTCACAAGTTCAGGACATGTGCCAGCTATAGGGATCAAGTTTAGTCTGATGGAAACTGGGTTGGCACCACTTGGGGTGTGGGGCAAAACTCACAGCAGGCAGAGTCGAGGTGCAGAGTCAAAGCTGGTTGGAGCATTTTCTGTCCCTGAGGCTCTGATCAGGAGGACAGCCAACTAGCCCTTAGAGTCCCTCTGGTGGTCCTGGGCTCATGATGGAGGCCCAGTCCTTCTCATTCAGGCAGCAGGGCAGCAGGACATCAGTGTAGCAGGACAGCAGAGTCAATCAATCAGGGGTTTGTTAAAGCGCGACTACTCACCCGTAAGGGTCTCAAGGCGCTAGGGGTGGGGGGGGGGGTGCAGTTTCCATCCATCAAGGAGAGGGTCTGTCAAAGAGCCAGGTTTTGAGGTTTCTTGCGAAGATGGGGAGCGATGTTGTCTGTCTGAGGTGGAGCGGAAGGGCGTTCCATGCTTTGGCCGCGAGGAAGGAGAAGGAGCGGCCTCCCGATCTGGTCTTTCTGGTGCGGGGGACCACGGCGTAGGAGAGCTGGGCTGATCGTAGGGTCCTTTGGGGTGCGTGGAATTTGAGTCGGCTGTTCAGGTATGCTGGTCCGGTGCCGTGGAGGGCCTTGTGTGCGTGGGTGAGCATCTTGAAGGTGATTCTCGCCTCGACAGGGAGCCAGTGAAGTGTGCGCAGGTGCTGGGAGATGTGGCAGTGTTTTGGCAGGTTGAGGACCAGTCTTGCGGCGGCGTTCTGGATGTTCTGTAGCTTGCGGGTGAGGTTTTTGTTTATTCCAGCGTAGAGTCCGTTGCCGTAGTCGAGTCTGCTGGTGACCAGGGCGTGAGTGACGGTCTTTCGGTGTTCGAGGGGGATCCATTTGAAGGTCTTACGAAGGAGGCGGAGGGTGTGGAAGCAGGAAGACGAGACAGAGTTGATCTGGCGGTCCATTTTGAGCTCGGAGTCCAGGATGATTCCCCGGTTGCGTGCGTGGTCCGTGGGGGTTGGCGGGTTTCCGAGGGCGGGGGGCCACCAGGTGTCGCTCCAGGCATCGGGGTTTGGGCCCATGATGAGTACTTCTGTTTTGTTGGTGTTTAGTTGTAGGCAGCTGTTTTTCATCCATTTGGCGACGGCTTCCATGACTTCTCGAAAGTTGCGTCTGGCGGTGTTGGGCTCGTTGGATAGGGAGAGGATGAGCTGGGTGTCGTCTGCGTATGACACGATGTTGAGTCCGTAGGTTCTGACGATGGGGGCGAGTGGAGCCATGTAGACGCTGAAAAGCGTCGGGCTGAGGGAGGAGCCCTGGGGGACTCCGCAGGTGGTAGGTGTGGGGTCCGAGAGGAAAGGGGGAGTCTGACCCGCTGCGTCCTGCCGGAGAGGAAGGAGCGGATCCAGTCGAGGGCCTTGTCCTGGATTCCTGCGTCGTAGAGTCTGCGTATTAGGGTGCGGTGGGAGACTGTGTCGAACGCCGCTGATAGGTCGAGGAGGATGAGGGCTACTGTTTCTCCTTTGTCCAGAAGGGTGCGGATGTCGTCTGTTGCAGCGAGGAGGGTGGTTTCCGTACTGTGGTTTTTTCTGAAGCCGGATTGGGAGGAGTCGAGGATGTTGTGTTCTTCAATGAATGTGGCGAGCTGGCTGTTGATGGCTTTCTCAATGACTTTCGCTGGGAACGGGAGCAGGGAGATGGGTCTGTAGTTTTTGAGGTCGGTGGGGTCCGCTGAGGGTTTCTTTAGGAGGGGGTTGACCTCGGCGTGTTTCCAGTCGTCGGGGAACGCAGGCGGTCGCCAGGGAGTGGTTGATGGTGTGGCGGAGCATGGGTGCGATGGTGTCGGCGGCTCTGTTGAAGATGTGGTGGGGGCAGGGGTCCATGGGGGCCCCTGAGTGGATTGACTTCATTGTCTTCAGTGTGTCTTCGGTGGTGAGGGCTGTCCAGTCGTCAATCGCTGGTTTCCGGGTGTCGGGGGTGGTTGGTGAGGGTTCAGTGTGTTGGTTGTCTTCGTCGAAGTTATCGTAGATGCTCTTGATTTTGTGGTGGAAAAAGGTGCTGAGTTTGTCGCAGAGGTCTTGTGAGGGAGGGATGTCGGTAGACTCACTAGTGGGTTGGGCGAACTCCTTGATGATGCTGAAGAGTTCCTTGCTGTTGTGCGCGTGGGTGGAGATTCTGTCTTCAATCGCTTTTTCCTCGTTTCTCTGATGAGTTGATGGTGGGCGTTGGTGGCGGCTCTGAAGTTGTCGTGGGCTTCTGTGGATTTGGTGTTCCTCCAGGCCTTTTCGAGGCGGCGGCATGTGCTTCTGGACTCTCGAAGTTCGGTGGTAAACCATCTGGCTTTCTTGGCTCGGGTATTGTTGTTTTTCTTGAGGGGGGCTATGGTGTTGGTGCTGTCCGAGATCCATCTATGCAGGGTTCGGGCTGCGGTGTTGGGGTCGTCGTTTTCCGCGATGGTTGGGGTGGAGTGGTTGAGTGAGGAGGTGAGCTGGTCGTCGGTGATTTTGGTCCAGTTTCTTCGTGGAAGCAGGTGCTGGTGTCTGTGGATGGTGGGTGTTCTGAAGGTGAAGTGGACACAACGATGGTCGGTCAATGGGAGTTCGGTGGTGTGGCTGAAGGTGATGGAGTTTCCTGTAGTGAAGAGGGGGTCGAGGGTGTGTCCTGCTGAGTGCGTGGGCTCGGTCACGATCTGGCGCAGTCCAATGTTGTGGAGGTTGTCCAGGAGGGATGTGGTGTTGGGGTCCAGTTGGTTGTCGAGGTGGAAGTTGAGGTCTCCCAGCAGGGTGTAGTTGGTGGATGCGATGGCCTGCGGGGAGATAATGTCCGTGATGGAGTTGGCGAAGGGTCCGCGGGGTCCAGGGGGTCGGTAGATGAGGGTTCCTCAGAGGGTGGCGGTGGGGCTGGCCAGTATCTTGAAGTGAAGGTGTTCCATCAGTTCTGTGGGCTCGTCAGGGAGTGTGCTCAGGCGGAGGCTGGATTTGTGGACGATGGCGATTCCTCCTCCTGGGCGGGTGGGGCGGTCCTTCCTGGAGATCTTGTATCCTTGGGGGATGGCGATGGCGATGTCCGGTCCCGAGGTGGTGTTGGTCCAGGTTTCGGTGAAGAACGCTACATCCGGGGTGGTGCAGTCGAGGAGGTCCCAGATTTCTGTGGCGTGTTTGTGGAGGGATCGGACGTTGAGGAGGATGCATTGCAGGGTCTTCGGTTCGGTTGTGTTCTTGTGGGCGGGTTGTGCTGGATCCGTGTTCTTGGCGGTGCTGCAGGTGTGCCGGCAGCGGTGACAGCTGAAGGGTCCGTGGGAGTCGGCTGGTGATGCTAGCTTGCAGTTGTTGTTGCGGCCTGGGTTGAGTGCGTGGAGTGCTGCTGGGTCGTAGCGTTGGCGGGGCGGAGGTCCAGGGTTCCTGGCGCTGGTCGCGGTCGGGTCGCGGACAGATGGGCTTGCCTTCGGCGCGCCAGCGTCGCGCCCGCGACCCGCGGACGCTGTGCGGCCGCGCAGTGGCCGCCATTAAGTAGGGGTTGGGGAGGGCTGGACAGCTGGGAGGCGGGAGCGGGGAGGGGAGCTGGATTGGGCCGGTCGCGCTGGGGGGGAGGGGCCGCGGGGGCAGCAGCGGCGGGGAAAGGTAAAGGGAGGAAATAAGGGATAAAGAAAAAAGGGAAAATAGGCAGAAATAAGGCACAAAAGAGCAGAGATGCAGAAAGGTGAAAGATAAAAGAGGGTAGAAAAACTAGTGAAAACTAGTGAAAGGGCAGAGCGAGAGGAAGGGAAAATGAGCAGAAATAAGGCACAAAAGAGCAGAGATGCAGAAAAGTGCAGAAAGGTGAAAGATAAAAGAGGGTAGAAAAACGAGTGAAAACAAGTGAAAGGGCAGAGCGAGAGGAAGGGAAAATGAGCAGAAATAAGGCACAAAAGAGCAGAGATGCAGAAAAGTGCAGAAAGGTGAAAGATAGAAAAGGGTAGAAAAACGAGTGAAAGAGCAGAGTTAGAGGAAGGAGACAGAGGTCCACTGGACCACCAGGGATGAGGCGCAGGGAAACCTGCGGGTGGAGGAGGGCCTCGATCACCAACACTCGAGAGTGCAGGGGCAGGGGCAGGCCTTACTTAATGGTGGAGCTGCGAGGGTGGGAGAGCAATTTCACTGACAATGAGTCAGTGGTCTTGCTCGCCTGTCCCCGCAGTGGCCGCCATTAAGTAGGGGTCGGGGAGGGCTGGACAGCTGGGAGGCGGGAGCGGGGAGGGGAGCTGGATTGGGCCGGTCGCGCTGGGGGGGCGGGGCCCCGGGGGCGGCAGCGGCGGGGAAAGGTAAAGGGAGGAAATAAGGGATAAAGAAAAAAGGGAAAATAGGCAGAAATAAGGCACAAAAGAGCAGAGATGCTGAAGGTGAAAGATAAAAGAGGGTAGAAAAACGAGTGAAAACTAGTGAAAGGGCTGAGCAAGAGGAAGGGAAAATGAGCAGAAATAAGGCACAAAAGAGCAGAGATGCAGAAAAGTGCAGAAAGGTGAAAGATAAAAGAGGGTAGAAAAACGAGTGAAAACAAGTGAAAGGGCAGAGCGAGAGGAAGGGAAAATGAGCAGAAATAAGGCACAAAAGAGCAGAGATGCAGAAAAGTGCAGAAAGGTGAAAGATAGAAAAGGGTAGAAAAACGAGTGAAAGAGCAGAGTTAGAGGAAGGAGACAGAGGTCCACTGGACCACCAGGGATGAGGCGCAGGGAAACCTGCGGGTGGAGGAGGGCCTCGATAACCAACACTCGAGAGTGCAGGGGCAGGGGCAGGGGCAGGCCTTACTTAATGGTGGAGCTGCGAGGGTGGGAGAGCAATTTCACTGACAATGAGTCAGTGGTCTTGCTCGCCTGTCCCCGCAGTGGCCGCCATTAAGTAGGGGTCGGGGAGGGCTGGACAGCTGGGAGGCGGGAGCGGGGAGGGGATCTGGATTGGGCCGGTCGCGCTGGGGGGGAGGGGCCGCGGGGGCGGCAGCGGCGGGGAAAGGTAAAGGGAGGAAATAAGGGATAAAGAAAAAAGGGAAAATAGGCAGAAATAAGGCACAAAAGAGCAGAGATGCAGAAAGGTGAAAGATAAAAGAGGGTAGAAAAACGAGTGAAAACTAGTGAAAGGGCAGAGCGAGAGGAAGGGAAAATGAGCAGAAATAAGGCACAAAAGAGCAGAGATGCAGAAAAGTGCAGAAAGGTGAAAGATAAAAGAGGGTAGAAAAACAAGTGAAAACAAGTGAAAGGGCAGAGCGAGAGGAAGGGAAAATGAGCAGAAATAAGGCACAAAAGAGCAGAGATGCAGAAAAGTGCAGAAAGGTGAAAGATAGAAAAGGGGTAGAAAAACGAGTGAAAGAGCAGAGTTAGAGGAAGGAGACAGAGGTCCACTGGACCACCAGGGATGAGGCGCAGGGAAACCTGCGGGTGGAGGAGGGCCTCGATCACCAACACTCGAGAGTGCAGGGGGCAGGCCTCACTTAATGGTGGAGCTGCGAGGGTGGGAGAGCAATTTCACTGACAATGAGTCAGTGGTCTTGCTCGCCTGTCCCCGCAGTGGCCGCCATTAAGTAGGGGTCAGGGAGGGCTGGACAGCTGGGAGGCGGGAGCGGGGAGGGGAGCTGGATTGGGCCGGTCGTGCTGGGGGAGGGGCCGCGGGGGCAGCAGCGGTGGGGAAAGGTAAAGGGAGGAAATAAGGGATAAAGAAAAAAGGGAAAATAGGCAGAAATAAGGCACAAAAGAGCAGAGATGCAGAAAGGTGAAAGATAAAAGAGGGTAGAAAAACGAGTGAAAACTAGTGAAAGGGCAGAGCGAGAGGAAGGGAAAATGAGCAGAAATAAGGCACAAAAGAGCAGAGATGCAGAAAAGTGCAGAAAGGTGAAAGATAAAAGAGGGTAGAAAAACGAGTGAAAACAAGTGAAAGGGCAGAGCGAGAGGAAGGGAAAATGAGCAGAAATAAGGCACAAAGAGCAGAGATGCAGAAAAGTGCAGAAAGGTGAAAGATAGAAAAGGGTAGAAAAACGAGTGAAAGAGCAGAGTTAGAGGAAGGAGACAGAGGTCCACTGGACCACCAGGGATGAGGCGCAGGAAACCTGCGGGTGGAGGAGGGCCTCGATCACCAACACTCGAGAGTGCAGGGGCAGGGACAGGCCTTACTTAATGGTGGAGCTGCGAGGGTGGGAGAGCAATTTCACTGACAATGAGTCAGTGGTCTTGCTCGCCTGTCCCCGCAGTGGCCGCCATTAAGTAGGGGTCGGGGAGGGCTGGACAGCTGGGAGGCGGGAGCGGGGAGGGGAGCTGGATTGGGCCGGTCGCGCTGGGGGGAGGGGCCGCGGGGGCAGCAGCGGCGGGGAAAGGTAAAGGGAGGAAATAAGGGATAAAGAAAAAAGGGAAAATAGGCAGAAATAAGGCACAAAAGAGCAGAGATGCAGAAAGGTGAAAGATAAAAGAGGGTAGAAAAACGAGTGAAAACTAGTGAAAGGGCAGAGCGAGAGGAAGGGAAAATGAGCAGAAATAAGGCACAAAAGAGCAGAGATGCAGAAAAGTGCAGAAAGGTGAAAGATAAAAGAGGGTAGAAAAACGAGTGAAAACAAGTGAAAGGGCAGAGCGAGAGGAAGGGAAAATGAGCAGAAATAAGGCACAAAAGAGCAGAGATGCAGAAAAGTGCAGAAAGGTGAAAGATAGAAAAGGGTAGAAAAACGAGTGAAAGAGCAGAGTTAGAGGAAGGAGACAGAGGTCCACTGGACCACCAGGGATGAGGCGCAGGGAAACCTGCGGGTGGAGGAGGGCCTCGATCACCAACACTCGAGAGTGCAGGGGCAGGGGCAGGCCTCACTTAATGGTGGAGCTGCGAGGGTGGGAGAGCAATTTCACTGACAATGAGTAGTAGCTGTTCTTGCAGCAGAGAAGCACAGTAGTCCTTCTAAGTCTTCCAAATGTCCAGATGTGTACTGAACAGTTGGGTCTGAGGTTCCAATATTTATACTTGGTGGCAGCTTTGAAGTAGGAGACGTTTCTACAGGTTTCCACCCCCAGAGGTTTTCGGAATTTCCTTCCTCCCTGACCTGGCCACAGTTTGTATGGGGGCACAAAAGGCTAGTGTGAAACCCTTTGTGAGTGTGCTGAGGCAGAGTCTTTGTCATGTCCAAGTGTGGTAGGTGACATCTCCATCCCCTCATCAAGCCAGTGATAGTTCATCCTGCCAAAAACTATTCCCCCTTTTGCTCCCTGTCTGGGAGTAATACACAAAGACCAACTGCCAGCTACACCTAGTCATGTGACTTAGGATATAGGTTGCAGGCACCAAATGGCTGGGACAAGAAAATGCCAACCTTCTAAAAGTGGCATTTTCAGAATTGTGACTTAAAATCTAACTTTACCATTAAAGAGGGTTTTAAATTACAAATCCTTAGACACCAAACTCAACATTCCCACCTGCTCCCAACTGAAAGTTATCATTTATTAAATATAATAAGTTAACCCACTGTTATCCTATGGGAAATGGTAGGACATGCAGCTGTGAAAAATGAATTTAAGATTTTGTCACTACCAGGACATGTAAAAGTTCAAAGTACATGTCCAACCTTTTAAATACACTGCACCCTGCCATATGGGCTGTTTAGAGCCTATTCTATGGGTGACATATATATAAAAGAGGAAAGTGTTGGTCTGACAAAGGGGTTTTTTGCCAGGTCAAAAAGGCAACTTAAAACTGCACACACAGGCTACGATGTCAGGCCTGAGACATATTTTAAAAGCTACCAAAGTGGGTTGGAAAATCAGTGCTGCAGACCCACTAGTAGCATTTAATTCACAGGCCCTGGGTACATATAGTACCACTTGACCAGAGACTTACAAGTAAATTAAATGGGCCAAATGGGTGTATGCCAATTTCACCATGTTTAAAGGAGAGGGCACAAGCACTTTAGAACTGGTTGGCAGTGGTAAAGTGTGCAGAGTCCTAAAGCCAACAAAAATGAATTCAGCAGAAACAGGAGGAGTAAGGAAAAAGGTTTGGGGGAAAACCACCTTAAGGCGGACAGTTCTAAGACAAGGTCTGTCAGTACAACAGCAGCACGGTCCACCCTTCTCTAAAGGTAGACCACTCCTCTTCCTGCGTTTTCATAATTTGAGTCACACTACTGGAGGATTCTTACTAGTGGTTTTTTATGTATACTATGTTTTCATTTTTTTAGATATATTTTTTGTGGAATGTTTTCAAGCACTTGTTTTTTATTCTATTAGTTCTATTTCAACATTTTGTTTAAATTATTTGTGCACTGTCCCAAATATGAAAGGCAGCTGGCTAAAAATGTCATTTTTAGGTATGGTTTAACAGCACATCTGTGTATAAAATGTATTGTAAACAAATCTATACAATGTATATATAGTGGGCTGTGACTATACCCGTAGGCATATGACTCACTCACCTCATGCTATTGACTTTTTAGTGTCTCATTCAACCTTCAAAGAAGCGCTTCATTTGTAATGCATGGGAACTATTTTGCATCTAAAGCATATACTGATTGGCCACACTATTTGTCACATTCAAAAAATTATTTTATATGTCAGTTCTATACATGAAGCAATTCTATTTTTGATAATTTTCCACAGCATTGGCAAGTCAACAGGGCAAGCATTAATGTGATAAAGAGCATTTGTGCATGTAATTCATGTAAACTGAATTTGTGCAAAAACCACACTGGTTGTAATAGCGTAAAAGGCCATTTATTAGGACATGGTTGCTTACATAATATTGAACTTTATTAACATTAGCAATGTCTCAAACTTCTGAACCTGAACATAAACCTGACAGTTCCATTCTCCCTGCACCATTCCCAAATCACCCGCTTTCAATTCCCAAGTAAGTCCATATCCTTTGCTTCATTCTTCCTTCTTTCACTCACTGACTTCGTTCCATACACCCAGTCACTCTCTCACTTGCCCTACAAACATCCTCCATTGAAGATCCTTCCCTTGATCATCGCATCCAGTGCACTGCCATCAGTTGCCTCTGCTCCCTCCCCCTCCAGGGTTGTATTGTGCCCACATGTGACTCACCCCCCAAAATACCGCAAACCAGGAAACCCCCATTGGTCGGTTTCCTGCCCCACCCCAGAAAAATGTGCACCTTTCGTATTTCAGCAGTAAGACCTCCTGCACCAATTTGACTCATTCCATAACATGCACACCACATCCCGCAATTCCATCATGTAATATGCATTTCTCAGGTGCAAAAGGTGCACCCCATCATCCCCAAAAAGACCTCTTCCTTAAGCCCCACATGCATAATCACCTTGATGTCATTTGCGAAGAAGAAAACCCTCATCGCCCTGTTTCCTCCGGGCCTTATCAATCGCAGCATGTTTCAAAGCCCCCCTCCAGCCCCTGCATGGCACAAACTCAGTCAGTACGAAACAGGTTCCTGATAAATTCCTCTTTATCGCCTCCAAGTCCTTCTGCATATGTTGGAGCAAAGTCAGTCCAGACAAGCGAACCAACTCATTTTCCTCCAGATGAATCAGGAGCATGTCCGGACGAAACCTCTGCAGAACCAATTTTGTCAGCCAATGTGACAGAGCACCCCAACGCATTCCCCCTTTTTCCCACCAAAGCACCTCATCATAGCTGCTCCACAGGCCCAGATTCTGTCCACACACTTGTTGGTCCGCATACTTCGCTACCCAGTGCATAAGGAATGTCCAACGATCAAGGTGACCGTCTTAGTCTCCGGACCGCTCACGCACCCTGCAGCAGAAAAAAGGCAATTAGCTCAGAAACCTTAACCCCACCCCCTCCCCCTCCAGAAAAATCCCCCAATTACTTCCAAACATAGCACTCGCAGCACCTCGACCTCCACCTGCCAATCTGACGAATCGACCCCAGACCATTAGAGCCACCAAAAGAGGGAAAAACTCCAGGAAAGCAATGTTCCGGCCCTGACTCAACAACTGCTCTGGCCACGACTCTGCACACCACCTCCCGTTCCAGAAAATACCAAGCCTCAAGGTTCCAGCCGCATCACAGAATATCTGGACCTGCCACACTGTGTTCTCTTCCATTAAAGCCAAGGACACAACATTGAAAATCATCGAAGAATGTCTGCCAAATACAGAGGTCAGCCCTGACTGCCTAAGAGATCCACACTCCGTGGTGCGCAGTGGCAGTCCATGCAGGTAAGTGAGGTGGAGCGGTAGGGCGGGCGTGGGCGGGGCTGGGGTGGGGTGGTAAAAGTGACAAACGACAGGCTATGGAATGTAAAATAAAAAAAAGAATAAAACTACTTACCTTGCACTCACCGCACCGGAAAACTCCTCTGCTAATGACTCAAAGTGTAGGTGCGCCCTGTGACAGTCCCCTGAGACTTGTGCACCCACAAACAAGAAATCATCTGGATAGCGAGACATTGTTAACAGTTTAAACAATGCACAGAAAATGGCACACCCCATAGACAGCACCTTGTCCACATAGCACCCCCAAATTGCATGTCGAGCAAAGCAAAATCCACAGGATGGATGGGCAAACTGTTGCGGGAATTCTGCTCATACACAGAACTATGCACAAGAAAACAGGACCTCAGTAAATAGGGGTGTACCTCCTATCACCTTAGTACCCAAAATCCCAACCGACTAGCAATAGTGTCTCATTCGGTCTCCTACAAATATCAAGAAGCTACAAATGTTTAGACAACCCAGAACACGAGCACTCCCGACTCACCTCAGAGTCGCGGGAACAAGACACTCTTTCTCTCTCACGTACTTGTCCACAATAAAAATAATCAGAGTCACTAAATAAGTTCAAAATGTTTATTTTGACTATAGTGATCCATGATACAGTATGCGAACCACAACTAGCAGCAAAATGCATAAAGCAAGAATCATTAGCATTGTTACAATACCACAGAATATCAAAGGAGTCGTCATTTTATAAAGACTGTGAAAAAGGCTAAATAACTGGACCTAATCACCCTCCCCAAGGCAGTAAGAAGTTATTTTATATAACAGAAGATCTCTAGGCGTTATTAGCAGACCCCTACCTGAAAGCCTAAACCCAAGGGTTTACATTATAGGAACAGCAGCGTTCAGCTCCATAGAACGGCTTTCTTCGAGTGTCTTTCAAAAACATGCAACAACGTTATATGAAAGCACGATTCTTCCGCATTGCAGCTGTTGGTTACATGTTTTGTCTAGGTAATAGGGACTGACCAGAACAGAATAACAAGAGACATTGTTGACCGACCTTGCACATTATGTTCAGACAGAATTGAAGGGAAGGCTGAGAACGTGAAAAACAATCTGTTATCATGTACAGAGCAGAGGCAAAGTGTTGCGAAAACAAACGCTTAGCAGAGATGTGTGCAAAGCAGCAGCATAGGGCAAGCAAAACTCATGCTAACTTAGCAATGTTGACAATGTGTCTTAGGGCCATATAACCCCATATAACAAAACTTAATATCACATTTTGCCTTCTCAGCCCGACCCACACTGCCTCACCAGGCGGATGCCATCATCCACCTAGGCATACAGCACCCTAGTATCCTTCCCTGCAATGAAATCATTGACAGAACCGTCCTCCGGCCAAGAGAAATGGTGAATCATCCTTAACTCCCCAACTCCTTTTTTGGGCACCACCCCCAGTGGCAAAATAATCAGATTCGATAGAGGCCACTCCCAGAATGGTTCTGCCACCCTGCCTTCAGTTACCTCCTTTTCCAGTTTCACTGCTGCCACCTGAGGGAGTTCCCTGGCCAACTTCAAATTGTCCACCCACATACGCCCCCTAGGACCCTACTACCCATCCCAAAACCCTTCTGTGAATCCCCTTTACAATCACAGAGCCACCTCCCTGTACAGGTACTCGGAGAGCCGAGGTATCAAGGCCTCCACCCTAATTGGGGTAGGGGCCCTTAGGTCCAGACTGCCCCAGCCTGTAGAGGCATTCCACTGCTCTGCGGGGCTGGCCAGTGTAGAACACTACGTGAGGGGGTGACGTCCCCCGCACTTCGATCATTCATTCTTAAACTTACAGGGATGCTGAGAACAGAACCCCTTGTTGAAGTTCCAACATACCCCAGTGCTGGGTCCTGTTGGCTTCTGTGCATAACCCGCTCCTTGCTGAGTGGGGCAGGGCTGAAAGGACCGATAAGTCACAGGCAGGCCACTCGCCATATGAGTCAAAGCTGAGGATTGAGTGGACGACATCCACTGCATCCATAGCTAGCTCCGGATCCACTTCCTCCTATGGCTTATCCGGGTAATGGCTGACCCTAGCCCTAAACTCCACGTCAGAACTCAGCCAGGCAAAACCCCCAAAATGCATCTGTACTATGTGAATAATTTCCATGTACTTAAGCAGCGCAATCACCCTATCCAAGTGGTGCTCACAGTATATAATAGCATAAATCAAAAAAGCTGATGTCCAATTCTCCATATTTATGGGAACTCTTGGCCTCCTGGACAATTCTCACTCCTCTTCTTTAGACCCTTCCTTCACCTGGATTTCCCTATGCAGATGTTTGAATATATCAATGTATTCGTGCATTCAAATTCTAGTCTTAGTTTCTCTGGGACCCTATGGGCATCCCCAACACCATGTAAGCTAACCTCTTTTTATGCTTATCCTCCTCAGTCTCCTCCTTCCCTTCTGCCCCACTGAGCCCAACCGTACCATCCGTTTAGACCCTGGTACTCACCACCTTCTTGCTGGCAGCTTCCTGTTCAGGCACCCCCATTGACGCACAGTGTCTAGCAGCGTGACCTGTGAGTCATTCACATCCACATCCACAACCCCAACTCCCACCAACCTGCAAGGTTTACCTCCAACTCTAGGGTCCTCAATATCCCACGCTGCCCACCAGTCACCCTTACCTGTCGACAAAGCTCCACCCTCCATCTTCTCCTTGCAACGTCTGCCACTGCTTTGTGCCCCTTTTGGTCTTGGTACTCCCCTTGCCCGCACTGGACATCTGTAAGGCACCAACTTCACCAGTTGTCTGCTTCTTCCTCCCAGGCTTCCCTGTTGGCACCTCCTCATCATCACATAACTCACCCTTCTCCCATTCATCACTGTCATCATCATAGTCCAGGATCAATGCATCCTCACCTACTGCAGCCACACACTCAGACTCCTGAACCACTCCTTTCCGCAACTGCACCCACACATCATGCTGAAACACACGAGGTTCCTGCTGGACTCCATGTACGTGAGCCCTCATCGGAGGGAAGGCCATCGTGGACCTCCCTGCTGCTTCGGGCTAAAGTCCAGGGGCCATTTTGCACCCCACTGGCATCTCCAGCTGTCTCCCGACTTCATATGCCGGTCTTGCGCTCCCTTCCCCCACCAGGCTGCACCAACCCGAGCCGCAATGGCTCCTGACCTACCTACTTCCCCCTCCTGGTCCTCAGGCACCCATACCCACTGCCCGTCCGGTCTGCCACCCTGTGGCCTTGCCGTAAGGGTCCTCCACCCAGGGACCCCTGTCCACAGGGGCGGGGGCAGAAGCCTTCTCCTTGGCCTCACACATTCTAGCCCAGTGCTCTTCAGTTTCTTGAATGAGCAGGCGCTGCTCACATATGCGCGCCTCGATATCCACACCCTGCCACTTAGAGGGCCGGGAATCACTAGGCCCAAGGGCCCCTGCCCCCCCAGGATCCCTCATGGCTGCCTCCTGCTGTAAGGGGGTGTTCCCCCTCACCCCAGGCCCATCCACCCAGAACCTTACCCCAGTCACTTTAAATTTTTTAGTAGCTGGGCCTGTTGTAGGAATTCTGCACATACACAGAGCTATGCACAGGATCATAGGACCTCGGAATATAGTGGTGAGCTAACCATAATCCTTAGCACCTAAAACCCCAACCCGACTAGCTGTAGCGTCTCATTAGCACCAATGCTACCAATGATTAGACAACCCAGAACACGGTATCTCTCTCTCAATACTCGCAGTAGCAAGAACACCCTTTCATAACTCACTCATACCTATCCACAACGCGCATAAGAAGAGACACTGTATAGGTTAAAATGTTTATTTCAACAACGTGCTCTAAGATACAGTACACGTGCCAGTACTATCAGCATGATGCATAAGGATAATATAATCAGCATAGTTACAACTCCATAGAATACAAACGGGGAAAGCATTTCATAAAGCAGTGGGTATAGGGCTAAATGACCTTACCACCCTCCCCGTGCTAGTAGCTAGTTTATTATAAAAACAGAAGACCTCTGGGCTTTGACTAGCAAACCCCCATACCTCAAGATCTAGATGCAAGGTTTACATCATCAGACAAACACAGCTCTTCTCTCTGGCGAGGTTTTTCTCCAAGTGTCTCTAAACGTGAAAATCACAATATTAAAAGCACCCGAATTTCTCCATGGCAGCTTTACATAGTGTTATGTCTAAGTGCGAGGGACTGGCCAGATCAGCAAGAACAAGGGACGTTGTTTTTCGACCTTGTACATGTTGTGCAGACGTAGCCCAAAGGGAACAGGAGAAAAGGTGAAAGACAGAAATGCAGACAGTTCTAAAATAGCCGGGCAGAAGCAGAGGCTGGAAAAACAATGGCACAAAGTAACGTGCGCAAAAAAGGCATCATGACAGCCAGGCCTAAGTCAACGTAGCAAGGCAGACCAGGAGGCCACAAACCACAAGACACCCTCCCCTGGGCAGTCCATCGGCCAAGACACAGGACGAAGACAGAGTTCAAATCGACCGAGCAGAACAGAGACTTGTGTTGTGGAGCTGTCCATATGAAGGACAACGAATGGGAGAGGAAGAAAAATTTTAGAGGCAAAAAAAAATCCAGCTAGGCAGGTCGCAAAGAGCGAAGGCCTTGTCAATCCAACAGAGTGTAAGTGCAGAAAAATGCCACACCTTCCAAGAGGACATCATTGGAATCGTCGGAAAACAGCGACGCCATCCAGTCCAATAAATCAAAGCTGCAGGCATGTTCCTCGCAGGAGGGAGCAGCGAATAGCATTGCGGGACAACTTGCGTGGTACTCCATATAACTTTGTTGTAGGAGATTCTGAGCAGCCGCCCAGATATCCCATTGTGCCAAAATCCCCAGTGCAGCCGCACGTGCCATGTAGCCTGCAGCGGAACAGTCCTGTTCATGGGCCTCTAAGGGACCCACCAACTGAACAAAATCCGGAACAGACAAAGACGTATTGGAGAGGCAATAATCCATGGTCCACGAGAAAGGACATCTGATGCAAGACATCACAGGTTGCACGCAAGTGAAATACGCAAAGCGAAAGGAAAGTGTATAGGACACACTCAGTGTCGCCAACGGCAGGACGCCGAAGCCAGCAAGGATGCGCTCACGTAGCATCTGGAGACGACCTGGGTCAAGAAGGGCCCAAGGAGGTGCAGCCATTGCGTAGTAAACAGACCAACAGCAGTATACCAACCGCTAAGGCGAGGATCAACGGAAAGCCACCAAAGACGCTGGAAAAAATGGAATGAATAAAAGCCGGTATTACACCAAAAATAGTCTGAAAAGAGGTCACAAGGCCAGAGCCCACAACTTTAAAAAAGTGGACCAGACCTTCAGTGCGTGATGCATTAAAAACACGGTGAATCAGTTCACCGAAATGCTGTGGGAGGTTAGTGTTGAAAAGGGCCTGTATTTCACTGTGGGTACTCGCCACCTGGAGATCAGTTGACTGGGGGTGAGTGTTTGATTAGCTCAAGCGCTCCGTCCATCATCCCCTTTGGTATCGCTTTGTTCGCCCTAAGTTGGCAGGGTATGCCCAGACGTGGGTCCCTTGCTCACTTTGCTACTGGATTCAAGCTAGTCTGGCTGATGACGGTTGAATGGCCAGAAACCGGTCCCAGGATGCTTGTTTCCGGACCAGGGAAGACATGGCTTGGCAGTTCGGGCTGGACTGTTCCCATGAGGCACAGGGTCAGACTGATTTGCATATGGCCATGTCTGAACTGGGGTGGTGGAGTGAGCTAAAGAATGATGATGGATTAAACCCAGATCAGTTGACTGGGGGTGAGTGTTTGATTAGCTCAAGCGCTCCGTCCATCATCCCCTTTGGTATCGCTTTGTTCTCCCTAAGTTGGCAGGGTATGCCCAGACGTGGGTCCCTTGCTCACTTTGCCACTGGATTCAAGCTAGTCTGGCTGATGACGGCTGAATGGCCAGAAACCGGTCCCAGGATGCTTGTTTCCGGTCCAGGGAAGACATGGCTTGGCAGTTCGGGCTGGACTGTTCCCATGAGGCACAGGGTCAGACTGATTTGCATATGGCCATGTCTGAACTGGGGTGGTGGAGTGAGCTAAAGAATGATGATGGATTAAACCCAGATCAGTTAACTGGGGGTGAGTGTTTGATTAGCTCAAGCGCTCCGTCCATCATCCCCTTTGGTATCGCTTTGTTCGCCCTAAGTTGGCAGGGTATGCCCAGACGTGGGTCCCTTGCTCACTTTGCCACTGGATTCAAGCTAGTCTGGCTGATGACGGCTGAATGGCCAGAAACCGGTCCCAGGATGCTTGTTTCCGGTCCAGGGAAGACATGGCTTGGCAGTTCGGGCTGGACTGTTCCCATGAGGGACAGGGTCAGACTGATTTGCATATGGCCATGTCTGAACTGGGGTGGTGGAGTGAGCTAAAGAATGATGATGGATTAAACCCAGATCAGTTGACTGGGGGTGAGTGTTTGATTAGCTCAAGCGCTCCGTCCATCATCCCCTTTGGTATCGCTTTGTTCGCCCTAAGTTGGCAGGGTATGCCCAGACGTGGGTCCCTTGCTCACTTTGCCACTGGATTCAAGCTAGTCTGGCTGATGACGGCTGAATGGCCAGAAACCGGTCCCAGGATGCTTGTTTCCGGTCCAGGGAAGACATGGCTTGGCAGTTCGGGCTGGACTGTTCCCATGAGGCACAGGGTCAGACTGATTTGCATATGGCCATATCTGAACTGGGGTGGTGGAGTGAGCTAAAGAATGATGATGGATTAAACCCAGATCAGTTGACTGGGGGTGAGTGTTTGATTAGCTCAAGCGCTCCGTCCATCATCCTCTTTGGTATCGCCCGGGCGGATGTGAGCATAACCTCTTGGTTCAATAATAGCGCCTTTATTCTGCTCAATTTATTGAAATCCGCCTTCAGAGTAGGAATGGAAGGCCAAACGGAACTATCTATGATGTCGTGCGGGGGAGGAAAAAGCACATTTTTGCAGCAGATAACCCTGTGTGAAACTGTAACAATATAGGGAATGCCGGCCAGCATGCCACAGCAGTCTTGGTTATTCAAAAGCAGATAGCTACCATTAGCAAGCACAGTGAAAGTAGGAGAAATAGCAGGAGCAGGAATACCCTTTAACACACAAGCAAGATTCGGAGCCGAAACGTTACAAGCTCCATGCAATTTAATGTGTTTGCAAATAAGGGAATGACCCACAGTAGAATCGCATGACTCCCCCGTAAGAAAAACTTCCTTCCCATCTCTAAGGCATTTATACATGAAAGGCAGGGACCACAGCTCATGCAGGAAGGCACTGCCCAAGGGCTGGAAACGGCCCACAGGATAATGTTTCATGCACGAACTAAATTCAAACAAGGAAAAAGGTAAGGCAATAACCCCATGCACTAGCCACACGGCAGAATCCAATTCCGCCACAGAGAATGGTAAGGGCTCTATTTTCTCGATATGTAACAGAGTGTATGCTGCATCCTTCATGGACATGAACTGCTGTTTGTCAGTTAAATTAAAAGGCAGGAATAAGGCAGAGGTGTTCAAAATTGCCAAGGAACTTTACCCAACTTCAGGGTTTGTAAAGTCCATGCAAACTGCATAACTGAACGCAATTGATTCTGCCCATGATATAACACAGAAACATCATCTTGTACAATATCAACAACAGAGGACACAATATTCTCTAACGTGTAAATGCGGGAAGACAGGGTATTAATACTATTGTCAATAACAGCAAGGACCGTTTCCAAATTTGCTTGATCTATTTCCCGTAGACGGGAAGCAGCTTCAATTTGCGAAAGCTTCCAGAGTTCATTATAAGTTTCATAAATGAATCTCTTAGGTCGTGGGCCACGAGGCCCCAGAATAAAGTCGGACAGATCAATGTTGCCTGATAGGAGGGATAAATGTTGTTTAACAGAATCTAGGGAAGAGTGCTGCAACCTCTGTTTACACAATTTACCAACAGAATATGTTGTTACAGTACGAGAGTCAGAAAACCCTGGATCTGGCCTATCCTGTTTGTAACCCAGAACTGAGTCATGAAAACGCAGTTGGCAGCCATTAGAGGCGATGGGCCAAGCCAACCAGGGTGTCTGAACAAGCGTAGAGACATTAAACAAATTGTTTTGAAAAAGAGCCTGTAAATTTTGAAGGGACATATTGAAATGCAAGCTCCCATTGGGAGGGGAAGCCAATGCAGGAATGGAAGGTGCATTCAATTGTTTGGAAGTAGCCAAACCCCAGCACGTAGTTTGATAAATGGTATTATTCAGAAATAAAATCTGGGCCGGGAAAAGGCAAGCACGGTGCAAGGCTTCGGTGCACTGCACCTGCCATGGTTTGGATCCCCAGATTGATTTCAAGTCAACAGTGTCCTTCCAGTATTCATAACCACCCACAGCTAAGGCGCTCAAAAAGGAACCCGAATATAGCAATTTGGTGTGGGTCAACATGATTTTCTGAGTGGATGGAGCGTTTAATTAAAAAAAATAGGACCCAGGGTTCGAACTATCAGTCTGTGAAGTAAGTAAATTTATTTCTAAGAGTTTGGGAGCTACCTGGTAAAGGGGTCGGACAATGCTCCCATTGGGTGTAGTTAAAAGGACCATGCAGTGCACTTGGTTTATGGACAAAGTGGTTGCCCCAATGCGGGTAACAATACAAATCGGCATAACTTGCAGAATTCATGTACAAATCCTCAGCATTAAAAGCAGCATAATATGTCAAATCAGTAAATAAAGCTTCAACTGCATGCACATCCCAATCGTCAGAATGAATATTACTTTTTACGACATCACCCATTGAAACACGAAGGACATTTGGTACATTAATAATTTCGGTTGGTCCATGAATTTGGAAGTTTACCGCATCCCAAACGATGCCATCAGCGACTGGAAAAGCTGAAATGTTCACAAATGTGTGGTCTTGCTTCATGATGTGAGATGAAGAATGTGGAGCCAAAGTTCCAGCGACACAGTTCACTGCAGAGCGTTCTGGTAAATAGTGACCATTGATGAGCAGAAAAAACACTGTGACAAAGCCAATGGACATGAACAAAAAAATCAGGAATAGCACCAACCAGATGTATGTCCAGGGGGCAATCAAAAAATTGTCTCTGAACCAGGATACAAGAATGCTGAATTTGGATGGGACAAGTGATGAGGTGGAATCCGAGTCAAAGGAATAACGTGTTGGGCTCAGTGGCGTTGTTGGTAGGTGTGCCACCGACTCGTTGGCGGGGTAGGTATACTCAGACTCGTCGTTGCAGGGGAGTCCGGGTCATCGAGTAAGCAATCAGGCAAATCTACCATCTCGATAGCAACATCAGTGACCGTTCGGGCCGGAGGGCCACGAACATTCGTCCGGGAAATGACAGGACAAGAGACCGCTGGTGTAACACTATTCAGGATGGGCCAGATGTTGTAACTTGACATTTTCCACTGAGATGTATCTGTTCTCTTTGCGACCAGGAAGCGGTGGTAAGATGACTGTACAAGTTCCCTTCAAGCCCAGGACTGGAACTGGTGCACGATAAGAGGGGCCGAATTCTTTTTTGTTCTCCACCTTCTCTCGAACCAGGTCTCCAATCTTCGGAAGCCAGCCGGCAACCGTAATCTGCAGCGCAGCGTCTGTGGCTGAAGGTAAATGTGCAATCGCAAGTTTGTCTCGGGCTTCTTGTAAGTCCTGTAACATAGTAGAATGGTTATCTACATCAAAGATGGCGGATTGCGCCGCCATGTCTAGACCATCAAGGTCAGGCACAAACATTCTTATGTCAAAGAGCATTTCGTATGGGGTCCGCCCACCCAGAGGTCTTCTAGGGAGATTATTAAGTGCACG
Organism: Calotriton arnoldi; assembly: GCA_963921515.1. Lineage (NCBI taxonomy): Eukaryota > Metazoa > Chordata > Amphibia > Caudata > Salamandridae > Calotriton > Calotriton arnoldi. The sequence goes on from CAWUFW010000311.1 coordinate 3,881,798, forward strand.
TTGTACGGTATAGAAGTGAGCCAGCCAGTTCCTGCCAGTACCTAAGACTCTAGCTGTCAAGGATTGCTTTAAGTCACGGTTCATTCGTTCAACACCCGCACCCCCAGTGAACCCATAGCGTCCTTGTAAGCCTTAGAGGCAAACGCTGGACCTTGGTCAGAATGGAAGGTGCCACAGGCGAAAATTCCCACAAAGACACGCAAATCCCTTATGACATTTCGAGCATCAGCACTTCGTTGTGGCCAAACCCAGATGAAACGTGTGCACGAATCCACTGCCACTAAGATATATTTATAGGCAGTGACTGAAGAAAATGGACCGCAGTGATCCAGGTAAACACACCCGAAGGGTCTGTTAGAAATGCAGAGCTGGGTCTGTGGTGGCCGTGTAACCGTGGAAGGCTTAATCTGCTGACAAACGTCACAAGAAAGCGATACCAAAGGGGATGATGGACGGAGCGTTTGAGCAAATCAAACACTCACCCCCAGTCAACTGATCTGGGTTTAATCCATCATCATTCTTTAGCTCACTCCACCACCCCAGTTCAGACATGGCCATATGCAAATCAGTCTGACCCTGTGCCTCATGGGAACAGTCCAGCCCGAACTGCCAAGCCATGTCTTCCCTGGACCGGAAACAAGCATCCTGGGACCGGTTTCGGGTTCATAACCCTCATCAGCCAGGCTATCTTGAATCCAGTGGCAAAGTGAGCAAGGGACCCACGTCACAAGAAAGCACATAAGTACGGGTTTCTTTGTATAACCCACACCACCAGTATCGCTGCTGCAATATGGAAACAGTCGCAGACACTCCAGCATGAGCCGAAGCCATGCCTTCGTGTGCTGCCGTTATCAAGGAAATTCTGCGGTCCGCGTTGGGAATCAGCCGATCACCAACGTCGGGTATTTTTAAATAAGGAGCCTGTTCGGGACCTAACTGATAAGAATATTTGGAAGGAAAACCCCTAGCGTAATTAGCACCTTCCTTTGTTGCAGCAATAGCTGCCAAAATATCAGAATCAATTTTAGACATGGATCTAGTAACCGCTGCGACTGAGCACGTGACTACTGCTGATTTGGCAGCTTCGTCTGCCAAACCGTTACCGACAGCGTGTGCGCCCACACGCTGGTGGCCAAGGGTGTGAACCACCTGTGTGAGGGGCAGACGTTGTTGCAAATCTGCCACTCGAACCCAAAGCATTTTATGCTTAATTGTGCTACCTTTAGCGTCTCTGTAGTCGTTTTGCGACCAAAAGAACAGATTGTCATTGTAAGACTAAACACAGTAGTAAGAATCGCATACAACTAGAGTAGTCACATCCGGATTAGCAAACTCAAGTGCAAGCACCAATGCGCGCAGTTCGGCCAATTGTGCAGTACTGTCTCCGAGTGCCTGAGTGTGCACCACAGTAGATTTGAACTTACCGTTCACAAAGGTACCTGCAACAATAGCACATGCGGCTGAATAAGCATGCTTGGAACCCGTGGTCGGTTGTGCCGAACCATCGGTATAGATAATACATTCGTATTCCTCAAGCGGTAGCAAGGACAGAGGAGGAGGATGAACGAATTCATACTGTAAAAACTCCTGAGTCTGAAGAGAAGAATCAAAAATAAAAGTGACATCCGGAGACGTCAAAGATGTTGCCCATTGAATCCAACGGGGTGCAAAGCTTTAGAGTTCGGAACACTTGCCTTTGTCACTGCCTCCAGGGCAGGATATGGTGTTACCACCAGAATGCGTTTTCCCTGTGCCAGTGCGCGTTCCTTTAGAATCGCCATTTGCACTGCAGTCAGAACTTTCTCCACAGACGAAAAACCCATTTCTGCGGAAGTGTAAAGATGTGACTTGTATGCGATGGGTACTGTGTCACCTTCGTTAAAGGTTAAGTACGTGAAACCCACTGCCCCTGGAATTATTCGAATCACCAGGTTTGTGCGGTTATCACGAGTCAATAAGAATTTAGACTCAAGAAGGTCTGTCTGCAAAGATTGCAGAATGGAGGTATGCTCCGGAAGCCAGCATGACTTCGAAAGTTAGGTTGTATCAAGGCATACAGTGGCTTGATACGCTGGGCATATTCGGGAATGTAAGTACGCCCAAAGTTCAGAAAACCCAGTAAAGACTGAAGTTTCTTCAGAGTAGTAGGAGGGCACAAAAGTGCACATTTCTCTAGGAAATGGGGGCTAAGCCCTTACCTTCATTGTTGAGCTCATAGCCCAAAAACAAAACGGTAAATTCAGCAATGTGAGATTTGGCAAAGTTAAACTTGTAACCTAAAACCGCAAATTCTAGAATAATGCGGTCCACTCGGGAAAGATGCGGGAATAATTCGTCGTCTGTCAGATAAATGTCGTCGACGTACGAATAAGCATCTGGGTCTATGCCGTCTAACAATGAGACAACACGGGCAGCGAATACACCTGGACTGTTCTTGTAGCCCATAGGTAAACGCCGGAATTTGAATAATTTACCACCGGAGGTAAAAGCGCTCCATTGGCTACTCTCCGGGGCCAAGTTGTGCGTGTAGAATCCATTGGATAGGTCAAGTGTAGTTTTATATTTTTTACGAACAAAATTGTCTACAAGCGCAGAACTATGTGTGTTTTGCACCGCAAAGGTCCGACAATGTGAGTTCAAATGTCGGTAATCCAAAACCAAGCGGTACGATCCATCGGGTTTAGAATCCGCGAAAAGGGGATTATTCATCGGTGACACGCATGTTTCAATCACTCCCTGATATTCTAACTGAGTCAGAATTTCGGAAATGGGACCTTTAGCTTCCCGTTTGATGGGATATTGGGGTTGTGGCTGTGGCAGCGACCGCAAAGGTATTTCATGGGGGGGAGAATCTTCATCCCAGCCCACATGGTTGCGGTATAACGCTGGAGCCAGGAACACAGCCCACTCAGCTGCAAGAGCCTCTGCTTTGTCCTTTGGGACATGACGAGAAAAGCTCGGAAGGATTACCTCCTCCCCTTCACGCGCAGCAAGTACGAATGGGGGCGGCCAATCCGCCTCTGCTAACAAAATGTCGTACGAAGAGGTCAGATTTTCCCAAAAAATCCCTTTTATAACACGCTGTATATCACCTTCGATTTGAATTACAATATTATATAGTCTGTCAGGGGGTGCCACTCTGGTGTCTGCTGTCTCGACAGTAATGAATGTTTCAGTTGCTATCGCCTCCACATGAGGACGTAGCGCCTCCCGCACTATGGTAACTTCCGCGGCGCTGTCTAGGAGGGTCACTGCCCACGTCCAATACAGGAGTCTCGTTCTCACCATCTGTGGCATATCTCGCTGTTACAGCGGCAACTTTCTTCTTCTGAAACTGTGGGCGAGAGCGTTGAAAGTCTTCTGCTTTTCCTCTGACCTATTGTCGAGGTTGGTCTCGTCCCTGTGGAGCCTCTCAACCCCTTCCTCTATCCTGTCGATCTCCTCCACCAGCCTGCAAAGTTGTTGGTGCCTGTGAAGAACGAGGAGAACGCGAATCAGGGACTTGAAATCTCTCTGGAGATTTAATTCTCGCCCTATCGCGCAAATCATAAGTGCGTTCAGAAGAGACGGAAACCGGGGATGCGCCTCGCGACCCCGGCTTCTTCTGTTGCTTACCCTATTTTTTCAACCTCCAGCTCTTTTTAGTAAAAACTGGTTTCTCATCTTTCTCAGATTGAGTTTTTGGTTGTTGTTGCGATTGTGTTTGCGATTTAGCAAAAGGCTTAACTCCCAGGCTATTGCGGCCAATTGTTTTGTAAGCCTGAGCAATAATTTTTGGTAATTCGTGTGGCTTGTCCGGATCTGGGACCAAAGCCAAAGCATTAGCTACTTGAAAGTTCACTGCATCGCCCTTGACATTCGCAAGGATCAAATCAGCTACTACGTCGAACACTCCCACCAGTCTCATCCCTAATTCCACAGCCGCTTCAGGGCCATGTTCATCCTGCACTCGTTTAATTACAGAGGGGAGAACTGTCATGGAAGGAGTGCCGAAACACTTCGCATATACTGCCGCGAATACCCTGCCCCAGTTGTTGCATTCTGCCAACTCGGGGATTAAGTCTTTTGGCAAACTAATCGTCAATATCCTGTGTTTTTCCACGGGAGAGGGATTTGGAAAAACTGCCTCCAGCTGGTCAAATTTCTCTGCAAGCCAATAAGGAAAATCATCCTTATTTTGTGGGCGCTTGCCCATCACCGAATTCACCATGACAGGACTTATGGTTACACCGCCTGCACCAGCTGGATGGGCCGCAACTCCATGCGGGGCTCCCTGGATGTTGCCTATAACATACTGTACTAAAGCTCTATGCACTCGTTTCAAAGACGAATGCATATCACGCAGTTCAGCGACTGCCACGGTCATATAACGCGGATGTGGGGTATACCCGGCCAAAACAGGCCAAGTGGCCCCGTCAATGGATAAGGGGCCTAAACGAACCGCGGTAGTCGGTTGGGGGAGGGCGACATCAAACCAAACACGGTGTTGCCAAGCCGTGAGCGGTACTTCAAGATTCCTATACGGTCTATAGTGATTAGGAACAACGGTGGCTTCATATTCATGGAACAAATTATCGTTCCCATCCACCGCCGGAAAGGTGACCCAAGAGTAAAACACTTCAAAGGGGTAAGCTGGATCTGCTTGTACCACAAAGATCAGATCGACACCCGCGTCAGGCACTCCATACACTGTTAAGTGAGCCCGAAGCGCCGCGCGGCTATGTGCCGCAATTTGAACAGCCATTTTAGGCTAAAAGTTTTCGACAACCTACTGTAAGGCAGCACAATATAGGGTGTTAGTTAAGAAACCTTTTAACAACTTCAAGCTTGAAAGAACCTATAAAAACGTCAATATAGGAGGTATCACCGTCACACACGCTTCCGGAAGCGTCTGCGAGGGGAGTTGTGGACAAGCACAAATACTACTCAAGCGTCTCGCAGATAAGCAGCCCACTCGTTGGTTGCACCATGTTGTAGGAATTCTGCACATACACAGAGCTATGCACAGGATCATAGGACCTAGGAATATAGTGGTGAGCCAACCATAATCCTTAGCACCTAAAACCCCAACCTGACTAGCTGTAGCGTCTCATTAGGACCAATGCTACCAATGATAAGACAACCCAGAACACGGTATCTCTCTCTCAGGACTCGCAGTAGCAAGAATACCCTTTCATAACTCACTCATACCTGTCCACAACGCGCGTAAGAAGAGACACTGTATAGGTTAAAATGTTTATTTCAACAACGTGCTCTAAGATACAGTACTATCAGCATAATGCATAAGGATAATATAATCAGCATAGTTACAACTCCATAGAATACAAACGGGGAAAGCATTTCATAAAGCAGTGGATATAGGGCTAAATGACCTTACCACCCTCCCCGTGCTAGTAGCTAGTTTATTATAAAAACAGAAGACCTCTGGGCTTTGACTAGCGAACCCCCATACCTCAAGATCTAGATGCAAGGTTTACATCATCAGACAAACACAGCTCTTCTCTCTGGAAAAGTTTTTCTCCAAGTGTCTCTAAACGTGAAAATCACAATATTAAAAGTACCCGAATTTCTCCATGGCAGCTGTACATAGTGTTATGTCTAAGTGCGAGGGACTGGCCAGATCAGCAAGAACAAGGGACGTTGTTTTTCGACCTTGTACATGTTGTGCAGACGTAGCCCAAAGGGAACAGGAGAAAAGGTGAAAGACAGAAATGCAGACAGTTCTAAAATAGCCGGGCAGAAGCAGAGGCTGGAAAAACAATGGCACAAAGTAACATGCGCAAAAAAGGCATCATGGCATCCAGGCCTAAGTCAACGTAGCAAGGCAGACCAGGAGGCCACAAACCACAAGACAGGCCCAGGGGCCCAGCCTCCTTCCCAGGAACGCTCCCAGGTAAGGGCCTGGCAAAAATATCCAGAGGCCCAGCCAGCCCTGGGAGGTCCAATTTAGTATGAGGGTGTGTCTCTTTGTCCTCGGGCCCCCAACCTCCCACCCTCCTGCATATCTTGCTTCTCCTCAGTCAAGGAGAGACTGGCTGTGAGGCTTCTCCTCCTGCCTCCCATCCCCATGCCAACCACAGCACACTTCGCGCCCCTCCTGCGGCCCGCCCCCGCTTTCCTGGCTGGTAGCGGCTCTTTAGCACAAGCTGCTACCGCCGCTGCCTCACCACCCGACGCGGACTGTGGTGGACATTTCATGCCAACCCAGTCCTGGTCCAGAACACCAGGCCTGAGTAGGTCAGCCTTACCTGCCGCTCCCAGCATCTGGAGTGCCGCCCAGACAGCGTCATTGCCAGGCACCACCATCATCTCCGCACAGCAAAAACAGCCTGAAAGGAACCACGCCGCTGGCAAGACACAATACCTGACTTCCATAACTATCTCCCCACCCGGTGGTGCACGGCATCAGCAAGAGGCTGGATACGCCGTTCCTGAGCCTGTATAGCCCAAACCAAACCCGCCCCTTCCCCCTAACTACCTATACCCACCCTGTCCTGCACCCAGCAAGAAGCACCACGGGGGAAGACTGGTCTGTGACCTTCACTTTCCTGGGGGCCGACATTGTAAATGCCTTCATTTACATATGTTGACACATAAGCCAGACCTATTGGCTGCTTGTATAAAAAAAAAAAAATTACATTATATTGTAAATATATGTATTGTAAATAAATTGTATGTCTGTCTTCGTATCCGACTGAAGAGGAGAGCACATCATAACATTTTTGTTAGCTTAAGATTAAGAAAATGTGGAAATGGTTGTGCCTAAGACCACTGTGATTTTCTTTTGAAAAGGTTTTTGGAAAGACTTATGTCTCTTCCTCTATTCCAAAGAGATAGTAATTTTAAAGTCACAGAGACTGTGTCTTTGGCACAAAATTAGACAGAATGTGCACTACAGTGAACTTTCATCCGATCTCTTCCAGCTGCCAGGCTCCATGTCTTACATCTATAAAATGTCTGTAGTCAGAATATTCCTTTTAGAAAACATATTTAATGGATTTCTGCTTGGAATGATCCCTATTATATAAATGTGTTACTTATTAGAGCACATGTGATCCTGGTTTAGGGGCACACTAATAAAAGCAATGTAACTCTTTGGAAGTTTTCGACAATTTAGTTCACTCTAGAGTCTCTTTTTACATTTCCCAATTTTGCGTATCTCTGCTTCTTCATTAATAGCAGACAGAAAATGTGTTTTGAAATCTACTAGTTAAAATAGCATTAGGTAGGTATCTAACTTTAAATTCGCAAAGAGCATTTATGAAATATTCTGAGATGGGCAGTGTTGGACTGGCCTATAGGGCAATCAGGCAGTGCCTGATGGACTGGTCTGACAGGTCAGTTTGTGGGCTGCTAACCAGTGCTAAAGTGCTTGTGCTCACTCCTCTTAAACATGGTTAGGTTGGTTTATACCCGATTGGCATATTTAATTTACTTCTAAGTCCCAAGTAGTGTGATATACCATATATCCAAGGCCTGTAAATTAACTGCTACCAGTGGGCCTGCAGCCCTTATTGTGCCACTTCCTTAAGTAGCACCTTAAAACATGTCCCAGACCTGCCATTGCCACCTGAATGCAGTTTTAAACTGCCCTGTCGACCTGGTATTTAAACCCCCTTGCCAAGACTTTATCTCCCCTTTTATTATATATAAGTCACACCTAAGGTAGGCTCTAGGCAGCCCATAGGACAGGTAGCTGTGTAATGAAAAGGTTGGACATGACCTGGTAGTGAAAAACTCCTAAATTTGTTTTTTCAATACTGTGAGGCCTACCCCTTCCATAGGATAACATTGGGGATTCCGTATTGATATTGAGATCATTTGCTGAGCGTGTGAATGCCCGGGAGTGTCTTGGTGCTGGCGTTTGCAAGGATTGAGGCAACAGCGAGATTAGTAAGGGATTGAGATAAGTCAGGATTTTAGATATTTCCTGAATCAGATCAAATTCGGCTGGTTTTTTAGATGCCCAGGGCGTGGAATAGACAAAGCTCCTACCACCCCAAGATGCTTTGTTGCATTTGGGGACTATCACTGTTTTGGATGCAGCTGAGCGCAGAGCTCTCCTTGGTGTGTATCATATACATTTCTTCCTCAGGTACTCTAGGCCTGAACCATGGAGTGATTTTTGTGCCATGCAGAGTGCCTAAAAGGCCACTCGCTTCTTAACAGGGAGCCAGTGGCTCTCCACTAGGGCGTCAGCAGGTAATTTAAATTTAGGTATTCGCTTGAGGAGACGGGTTGCTGCATTGTGCAGTAATTGGAGTTTGTTTATGGGATTAAAATAATTTATCCTAGAAAGCACCAGCGCAGCGATTACTGACTTCTGAAAGTCGAAAGGAAAAAAAGGGAGCATTTTTCTTAGGGTTCTTAACAAGAAAAAGCAGGAGGAAGCGAGTTTGTCTCCGAAAGTAAGGTTAACGTCAAAGATCACTCCCAGATTCCTGACTTTAGAGACCGGGATAGGAAGAGGGCCCAGGGGCTGAAGCCACCAAGAAGGATTCCAAAAGAAACCGTCTTTTCCGAAGAGAAGAACTCGGTTTTCCGTTTAAGACTATTGCATCTCAACCAGCTGATGGCTTTACACATGCAACTGTTGAAGCGGCGAGAGACCTCTTCAACGTTCCTGGAAATAGACACTACAATTTGGGTGTCATCGGCACAGAAAATTTTAGAAGAACCGAAGGATCGGATCAGGCTAGGTAGGGGAACAACATATAAATTGAAGAGCCTGGAGCTCAATGATGACCCATGAGGGACATCACAAAGCAATGTGAAGGATTTTGACATGAATTCTCTGAGGGAGGCTGACTGCTCTTTGTCAGTGAGGAAGGATCGAAGAAGATCAAGAGTTGTTACGCCAATCCCAATTTTGACTATACGGTCTATAAGCACTAAGTGGTTCATGGTGTCAAAGACTGCAGACAGATCCGAAAGGATCACCGCAGCCTTTACTTCATTGTCTATCATGGAGCCAGCACCAAGGAAAATTCTGTGCTATGGTTTATTCTAGGCCTGGGCAGAGTTCATGAAGTTTACTCCCCGGAACTCCATGTGTCACGTGGCCCATAGGCACATTGTCATTTTTCACTAACTTAGCATGAGCACGTTGCAGCTTGCCTGCTGCTTTGCGCACGTTACTACACGTCTTTATTTTTTGCAATAATTTCAAAGTCTGCTTTCACATGAGAACTCATCGCTATGTTCACTCTCTGCATGTTCCTGGGATTTTGACTGAACATTCTGTGCAAGGTCGAACAACAATGCCCCTTGTTATTTTGTTCTGGCCAGTCCTTAACCCTTAGACAAAACATACCGATGCAGCTGTTGTTTGGACAGCGTACTTGGGTTTTTTAGTGGGGTGCACGAATAGGTGAGACACACTTTGAGAGGGACCTTTCCAGGGAGAAGAGCACCCATGATGTGGATCTACCATCTATTGGCTAAGGTATGGGGTCTGCTGACAAAGCCCAGAGATCTTCTATTATATAATAATACTTCTTCTTAGCAAGGGGAGGGAGGTTAGGCACTATAGCGCTTTCTCCATTGTCTTTCTATGATGACATCTCCCTTCATGATTTATGGACTGACTGCTATGCTGACAATATTTGTACTATGCACTTTTCTGCTTGTTGAGGCACGTATACTGCATGTTAGGGCACGTTAGTTAAAATAAATATTTTAAACTGTTTTGTGTCTCCGTCAGATCTTATTGTGGACGAGTACAAGAGAGTGAGCGAAAACGTGTGTCTTGTTACCGCGATTCCTGAGAGATCTGGGAGTGTTGTGTTCTGGGGTGTCTAATCATTTGTTTCTCTGTGAGTGAGTAGGAGAGCAAGTGCAACACCATAGCTAGTCGGTCCTGGGTTCGTGGGTACTAGGGTGGTGGGAAGACTCAGTCCCTATACACCAAGGTCCCATTTCCTGCACATAGTTTTTTATTTGTGCAGAATTCCTGCAACACGTGGAGTGCCAGAAAAACTCCGCCGAGCTCTGCAGAGTTCCACCAGTGGCGGAGCCTGTTAAGTTGCACTGCTCACACTGATTTTTACTGCCGGGAGTTTGTCCTGCATTGTAAAATCAGCGTGAACAGCACTATGTGTCGTGACATTCTACTCGAGCGGCACGTTCCTCAACGCGAGCGGCAGACTTCTGAACGTGAGCGGTCGCCACCTGCTGCGACCGCCCGTGCTGAGAAATCTCGCTGGGAGGAGGTCTAGCGCGCAATTTTTTCATGCAAGCGCTTGCCAACTTAACATTGGCGAGCCGCTCGAGAGAAAAAAACCTCCACTCGGCTGAGTTTTTTGGAACTGCAAAACTCCGCGAACTTTGCCAGCAGAGCGGAAGTGTTTGCCCACCCCTAGTTCATTCTGAAACCATATTGAGCACTGTTAAGGATCTCATTTTTGTTTAGGTATTCTGAAAGTACAGAGTTGAGATGCTTTTCAACAATTGTTGCCGGCATTGTCAAGCGAGAAATGGGGCAGTAGTCTTTTTCCTCGTAACGGTTGAGGGATTGCTTTAGCAGGGGAAGTATGTAAGCCTTTTTCCATTTGATAGGGAACTGTCCAGATGTGATAACGATGTTCAATAAGGTGGTGAGAGGAGCTGCTACTGTCTGCTGAACTATGTCATGGAGAATCTTTGGGGGGCTGGGGGTCAGACGGAGTCCCTGACTTAGTGTGCGCAATTAGTTCGAGCACCCCTTCTTTGGTGAGAAGGGGGAAATCGCAGAACTCAGTGTTGCTGAGGTCTACTCGTTCAGTCACCGAGGCACAAAAATTGATGTTACAACTGGAGTCAAATTCTCCACTTTATTTTTTAAAAACCCTGCTAACCTGTCACATAAAGACTGACTGAGTGTCCCTGCATTGATGGAGTTAAGGTTGGAAAGCATTTTTAGTGTTTTAAAAAGTTCTCTAGCGGAGTTTTTTGCTAGATTAATTGTTTTGGTAAAGTAGTGAGCTTTCTCAGAGATAATATGATTTTTGTATTCTTTGATATATTATTTAGGAATGTATGAACGAACCACACAAGGCATTATAACGCATGGCTTTACAACTTACTGGCACATGCATCAAGGTAGGCTTTTGCGATTCCTTAATTGCGATTATTAAGGAATCGCAATTAAGGAATCGCAAAAGCCTATGCATGTAGGAATCGCTATAAAAATAGCAATTCCTAAACATTCCTTAATTGCGACTCGCAAATTGCGAGTCGCAATTAAGGAATGCCGTCCCATTCATTCCTATGGGCCTACAGGCCCATAGGAATGAATTGGAGATTGCATGAGCAATTTGCGAGTACCAGTAGGTACTCGCAAATTGCTCATGCAATTTCAAGGGTGCAAGGGTGTCAAAATGACACCCTGTTGCACCCCTGAAATTATGATGTGCACCCATGTTGCGCACACACATGCCCCAAGGGCATGTGTGTGTGTGTAACCTAAAACTTTAAAAAATGGATTTTAGTGCATTTTTTAAAGTTTTTGCAATTTACCATGAAGTTCAACTTCATGGTAAATTGCGCCCCCTAGTAGCGAAATCGCTAATTTTTTAACTTTGTTGCATTGCATTTAAGGAATCTCAATTTGCGATTCCTTAGATGCAATCGCAATTTAAGTAATCGCAATTGTGCGATTCCTTAAATTGCGATTTTTGCATTTGGGATGATGCATCCCAAATGCAAAAATACAGGTCGCAAAGGGGCAGATTCTGCGAATCTGCCCGTTTGCGACCCGATTTTCGGATGATGCATGTGCCTGTTAGTCTTTACAACAACCAGTCTTTACCACTCCATTCCTTTACCAAGCAAGTCTTTACAATGCACAACCACTTTGCCGTCAGGGAAAGCGCTGGAATTTGGAGAGGTATAAATTACTATTTCAACTCCAATATGTGGAACAGTAGAGATGGCATTGGACTTCGAAGTTCAACACCGATTCCCCCATGGCAAGTAGTTATAAAGACTTGCATGGTAAAGGAATGCAGGTGTAAACATGGGTCGTTGTACAGACCACGTTGTAAGGGTAGTGCGTGGTTTAGACTTCGTGGTAAATTATGTTTCCCATTGTTTATATTTGCTTCTTTTGGCTATACTATAGTTACCTCTCCATAACTTCTCCTGCCTATGACATTTTTGCTTGAGTGCCCTAAGATTAGGGGAGAACCAACGGGCCCTGGGCTTGGTTCAATGGTTTTTTACAAGTTTAAGGGGGGCCAAATTGGTGACTGCTGAGTTGAACCATTTGGCATAATGGCCATATCTACATTTGGATCATTCATTTGAAGGGGCTGTGTAGCTGTTAGGATGTCTTAAAGTTCTGTTTTATTGATTTCATTCCAAGCCTGAAATTTCATGGCCTGCAAATTTCAATTGGATAATGGGTTCAGGGCCAGCATTTTAAAACTGAAGCACACATATCATCCAACCAGTTTATCAGTAGTATGACTTCCTGCTGCAAGTCTAGGCAGCTCAAAAAAATTCCGCCTAAGACATGAACCGCTATGTGAGTAGCAAATATTCACCAGTTATTTGAGATTAAAACAGCTCAAGTTATCGATGAGTTGTTCTGTTTCTTTGTTGATAGGGTCTTCCAGATGATAGTTAAAATCGCCTAGGATGGTGTAATTTGGATAGTGCATTCAAGATTCAGAAAACTCGCTTAAGGATACTAAAATGTAAGCTTTCGGGCCCGGGGGGGAGGGGTTATAGATCAAGAGTCCGTTAAAGGTTAGATTATTAGTCAATTTGTATCTAAAAGAGAGTGCCTCGCTGTCAGTTATGTTAGTCCACTCACATAGAATCGCTAGATGATCACAGTAGACAACTGCTAAGCCACCTCTGCATTTAGAGACGCAATCTAGTCTGGATATGGCATAACCTGCTGGGATTGCGGCTACTAGGTCAGTGTCAAATTCCTCATCCGCCCAGGACTCAGTTAGAAGGGCTATGTCTGGGGCAAGAGTGTCTACATAGTCAACTAAATCATATTGGTGCTTGATAACTGATTGTGTGTTAATCAATACAGAGTTCATTGCTGGGGCGAAGGAGATGGAAGGAGGGACTAAGTGGTTTTGTCTAGTAGTGTCAAGTGCTGTTAAGGACTTAATTTGACAGGAGCAGTGTCAGTGAGAGCAATGAAGGCTCTCCGGTCCCTGTTGAAATCAAAGTTATAGCATGAAGTATGCCTACCTGAAGTGTTAAGCTGAAGAAGCCGTTCTGTGGAATACTTCTGAGGGAAAAATTGACCAGGGGTTCTGGCCTACGGCGCAGTCCGCGCGCAGATGGGCACAGACGAGCTTGCCTTAGGTGCACCTATGGTGTGCGAGCTGCACAGCCAATTCCCACGTCCGCTGTGCAGACGCGCTCTGAATTTGTTTTTTAAGGTCAGCATGGCGCGTGGCTGGGGACATGACTAGTAAGCAAGCGTGAGTCAGCACTCCAAATATAAAACAGGTGCCGATAAATGAAAAACAAACTGAGGTCCAGCAACCCCCCAACTCCTGGTTCAGGCACCCCCTGAACAAGTTGAATACAGGAATTAAAAGTCTAACTAAAATAAAAGTGACAAATATTAAAATATGCTATGAAAATAAGAGGGCGAAAGCCTACAGTGTGGCAAGAGTAAGGAGCCATGCACCTCCTATAAGCGACACACAGGCATAGTACAAGGAAAAAAAAGGTTGCCAGTGTGAACAGGTGAAATCAATTGCAGACACTGCATGGATGTGTTCTGCATTCATTTTTAAAACAGGGCATGGGGCGTGGCCTGGGGCGTGACCAAAAAGCGAATGCGAGTCAGCTCTCCAAATTTAAAACAGGTGGCGATAAATGAAAAACAAACTGGAGTCCAGCAAGCCCCAACTCCTGGTTTAGGCTCCGCTGAACCAGTTGAATACTGGAAATGAAAATCTAACTAAAGTAAAAGTGACAAGATAAAAACATACAATTAAAATAGGAGGGTGGAAGCCCACAGTGAGGAAAGAGTAAGGAGCCAGACACGCAGGTGTCATACAAGGAAACAACGTTGCCAGTGTGAACAGGTGAAATAAATTGCAGACGCTATTACATTTAACATTGGGGATTCCATATTACATTTAGCAAGCTGTAGTTTACAAATGGGAACTGGTAGCTATGTCATGTTTGGTGTCTTTGGAATTGTGGTGAAGAGCCCTATTTAATGGTAAAGTTGGGTTTTTGATCACAATTATAAAAATGCCACTTTTTAGAAAGTTGGCATTTTTCTGCCCTTGGCCCACTTGTGCCTATAGCCTTGCCTGGGTCACATGAATGGGTGTAACTGACAGACTTTGTGAAGTCCTCTCAGACAGCCAGAAAATAGAGGGATTAGGTGGCCCTGAGTGGGCCATCTTCTGGCAGGATGAAGGGAAGAGCTGAGCACAGCCCAACTTACAACTGATTAGCCTGTGCTCCACCTTCACACAAAGGGCCTAACAACCCTGAATTGTCACTTCAGCCAGCTAAGAGCCAGGGCAGAAAATTCCATGCACTTCAAAGCCACTGTCTAAAATCATTTATCACCTTTTAGAACCAGGGCACCAGGGTATAAAAAAGGGCCCTCAGACATCAACTCTCCAGTACCTCTGGACCTGTGGATATTTTGTGCTGCTGGAAGGACTGCTTCTCTACAAGACTGCTGACCTACCTGAATTGCTGCCCTTCTACATGGGTACATAGACTGGATCTTTAATTGTCCCAGGACTTCCAGAGTGACTCACAAGGGCTAGTTTGCTGGCCTTCTGTTCAAAGCCACATGGACACAAAAGGTTTCCTCCATCTTGAACCAGCACCTGGACCCGGCCTGAGTGAGTCCTGACCCTCCAAGTTGTGCCTCTCCAGTCCTAGGAAGTGGTGCTAAAGGTGCCCACATAGCCAAAATCCAAAAGTGGGGACATTTGTGGCTGAAAACTGCTCTCGGAACCTGGAGGAGACTAGGACCAACCTGCTCGCTTATGTGCCCGAGGTGCATTGCCGGTCAGATTGACTTTGCGGCTTCTCCTGCTAAATTCTTCACCGCAACAGTAGTCCTTCACCAAAGGAGTATTCGACCTCATGGAACTGTCTTTAGCTACATTTTCTGCCTCGTCCCACTGGAGATTTTTGACTTCCATTTCGATGACTAAGTCCAAATGTAGAAATCTTCACCGTGGCTTTGACCCATGGCTATCCACCGATGACGGTCCCTCTTCGGACATCTCCTGTGCCCTTGCCCATCTGAACTTTACCTTCTCAGAACAATTTTCTCAAGAATATTTCTAAGTCCAAAGGTAAGCTTTGACCCGGCCCAATCCACTTCTTGTAACCAAACCATGCTCTTTCGTGGTCAGCCATATTTTTAGACTTTGAAGAAGTCTCGTGTGACTAGGTGCCTGCAGTTTGTGCGATGATCTTTTAGGCGCTAGTTTTTCCCGAAAAATTAAACAAATCATAACTCTAGTTCTACTGATGAAAGGTTTGTCATTTTGGTGTCAAATCATTTATTAAAATGTATTCTATTTTTCTAAATTGGTTTGGGATTTTTCTTGTGGAATATTTTCATGTTATTACTGTTTGTGTGTTGCATAGATACTTTACACATTAACCCTGACTGCTTTTTATGGCAAGCTACCGAAGGTTAAACATACGTTAATGTAGTGACTTTTTGTGATTCACCCTGAAAGGGATTGTGGCTGTTGCTTGACCTGGGCTCACACCCTAGTCAACCAACAACCCAGTTTCTTACACTCTGGCTTGACACTGCAACTGTAGCCTGACTTTATGTGATCAACAAAAAATGAACTTTTAGAGTTCTACTGAGATAGGGGCTTATGCTCCATCCACATGTTGGTTCCCCTGAGTACAGGCTTTAATTTGGGCTGGATTTGTGTCCTTTTACTATAAAGACTGCTTATATGGCCCTTTTTGGCTTGTGGTCAAGCTTATATTTGATACAGCAGAACCGAGTTGGTTATGGTGGCAAGACAAAGATCCTGGCTGTAGGCCTGCTCTATTTATTATCACACTTTATGATAAAGGCACTAGGCCTGACATAGTTATTGTGAAAAGCATATGTTAAAGTCAAGAGGAATTTAAGTGTGGATTGTTATTACTCTATATTGAAGCCTACTGATAGGTATTTTGTTACATGCAATTGCACAAATTACAGAAGTAGATAAGAGTTTTGGCATTGGCCTCCCATTCACATGAACCCTGGAGGTTTTCACTGTAATGATTCTTGTTAGGCGGTCTTGTTCAGTGGAGTTGTATACTGTTTTGCAAGCTGTATTTTCAACATATTTGCAATTTTATGCTTGCATGCATGATGGTTACCAGTTTATATGCACTTGACTGGACAAGCGTTGGGAAAGACGTAAAGCCAATGCTAACAAGTAAAGGCTTCATCGGTTCATTGGAAAAAGTTATGCACATTCCAGAGGTTTGATCTGTTTGTTATGAAATGTTATAACAGAACCAGAAGGCCTGCCCTACTTATTGTGAAAAGTATGTAATAAAGACAACAGGCTTTTAAAGACCGATTGTTATTACATCGTTCTAAAGCATGTAGGCAGGTATTTTGTTAAATAGAATTTCACAGATTACCAAAGTAGTCAACGGGTTTTGTGTTAGTGATTCACCAAATGAATCATAATTTTGTGTACATTTGTAATTTAATGACTGTATGCCTGGTGATTGCCTCGTGGGAAAGCTTACACTCAGGACAGTGTGCCTGAGGTGGTTATGGTGACAAATCTATGATAACAGCTGTAGCCTTAATTGGTATGCAGGGAATTGTTATGGCCTGCATATTTTGAAAGGTTATTTCAAAGGCAGTAGGCCTGGCTTATTTATTGTAAAAAGCATATGGCAAATCCAATAGGCCTTTATCAGTGGATTGTTGTCACATTGTTTACAGAAAGTATAATGGTATTTGGGTAAACGTAATCTCACAGATTACCATAATAGTCAAGGGCCTTGGTGTTGGTCACCCACTCTGACAAACCCTGGGAGCAGAATTTTCCTGTTATTCTTGTTAGGCCTATTAAGAGGGTTTTCATATTGCTATACCAACTGTAATTTTGAACATATTTGTAATTTTACAACCGTATGCATGATGACTGCCATTTTATATGTAGTTCAGTAGACCTGTGTTGTCTACAGTGTCAAGCCATCGGTAAAGGCAAGAGGCCTTATCAGTACACTCGGAAAAGTTATGTCAGATTCCTTAGGTGTGATATGTTTATAAGGAAAAGTTATGACAAACCAAGTAGGCCATACTTACTTATTGTGAAAAGCATGTGTAAAAAGTAATAGGCTTTTAGGGGTGAATGGGTATTACACTGTGCTAAGCCTGTAGGCAGGTATTTTGTTACATGGAATCTTGCAGATTTCCTTAGTAGGCGAGGGTTTTTGTGCTGGTGACCCACCCAAAAAAAACATGAGGATAAATGATTTGCACTATGGTAATCCTTATTAGGCTCCATTAGTAGGATTTTATATTGTTTTGACAACTTCATTGTGCACATATTTGAAATTCTACAAGGTATACCTAATGGTCATCTTATGAGAAGGCTTTTAACCAAGGCCTTTGGAATTATGCGGAAGAAAGGACCACATTTGCAGTAGGGTTGACTAAATTATGCAGTAGGAAAAGGTAAATTATGTGATCTAATGAGGTATATTTTGTGATAGTATTACTTCATAATTTTATCATAATTTAACACTATCTGGGCAAAGGTTTAACCTCAGTACTATGAGATTAACATAAGAATACAGTAATAAGCAACTGAAAGATTACCAGTCAACCTTCGCACAGGGCCTTCCAGTGCACGGCAACATGGGTCACATCGATTTTAGTAACTTTTGATCCTTTCAGCTAAAAAACACATTATTTTGTTAAAATCTACA
The DNA here is from genome assembly GCA_963921515.1 of Calotriton arnoldi. Taxonomy (NCBI): domain Eukaryota; kingdom Metazoa; phylum Chordata; class Amphibia; order Caudata; family Salamandridae; genus Calotriton; species Calotriton arnoldi. Next base: position 3,899,702 of record CAWUFW010000311.1, read on the forward strand.
GATTATACAGCAGATGATGAATTATGTGGCAAAATTCACAATTATGCAGAAAACATCGTAGTCACAGAATTGTATAATTCCAGTGGCCCTGCTTATACTAAGATAGTAGTTCTGAAATGTTTATGGTGTCAAACCAATGATAACATCAAGAGGCCTGATAGGATCACTAGGAAAAATAGTTCTGATGTCATAATCTGAACTGTTTATTATGAAATGTTATGATGGCCGTAGGCCTGAAATATTGATTGTTATGTTGTCTTTGTGAATATCCCCAATAGTCACTTTATGTATGTATTTGTCAGCCAAACCTAGCTCAAGAGCAATCTTTTCAGTAAGGAGTAATACTGGCTTCTTCCATATATTCAGGAAACTACACATATGATTCTTGGATGGGTTAACAGATAGGAGAGACATAATTCTTCCTTTTATTTTGTTAACCTTGTTGAATTACCTCAAAAGCTGTTGAGTCACATGAAATATGAAATAGTTCCCTCCTCTTCTATATGGTGTGAACCCACATATGTGATCAATTTTGTTGATCTATAAGGTTCCACACAGGTGTCAAGGAAATCAAGGAAGCCTGGAGTCTGGAACAGTGGCCCAGGTTACCGCAACAAGCAGAAGGGCAAAGGCACAGGAAATCTGCCTCAAACTACCCATGGGCCAGAAAGAATTTGACCCCATAGGAGTGTGGAATGACTTACAAGTTCATCATCCCTTATCACCAACAAACCAATGGGCTTGTGGAGAGGTTAAACAAGACACTAAAAGTCATGAATATGGGTTTTTCTTAGAAACTCTGATGGAAGCGGGACGCCTCATTTGAGCTTTTCTGTGGGCACCTTCTAAGAGGCCCCTTAATTCTAGCCCAAGAAGGGTGGGAAAGCTCTCTCAATGAACCCAAACATGGCATGATAGACTATGTGCTGGGCCTGCATTTCCACATGGCTAAGTATATGAAGAGGGCTAACAAATGCTTGGAGGCAAGCCAGGTTTTGATCACTTTCTGGTATGACCAAGATGTAAGCTTGATGAAATAACAGCCAGGCCAAAAGGTGTGGGTTGTGGAGTCTGTGGCTCCCGGGGCCCTTTAGGACAACTAGGGTTGGCCCTATACATTGCTGGTGAAGATAGGGCAATGTCACCTACTTGGTGGACCTTGGTACCCCCTAAAACCCATACAGAGTGATACATGTGAACCATTTAAAGCCTGACCTTGTTCAGGGAAATGTTACCATGCTGATGGTCTCTAATAGAGGAGAAGAGGAGGAAAGTGAACCTCTCCCTGACCTCCTGTCCCACAATGCCAAGGATGGTTCAGTGAAGGGAGTAGTACTCTCCCCTACACTGACAGAGCAGCAGGAGAGAGACTGTTGCCAATTGTGGGCCAGTTTGCTGATGGAGTGTTCTCACTAACACCTGGACTGACCCAGTGATATGTACTTGACAATGACACTGGTGACATCTTACCTTCTAAAAATGTCATATAGAGGTTGTCAGATAAAGTAGGGGCCAGCATCCAGGAAGAGGTTTCAAAATGTTGTCCCTGGAAGTAATTGAGCTCTCCATTAGTCCCTGGGCCAGCCCAGAGGTGCTGGTGCCCAAGACCAGCCTGAAAGGAGGGGACCCAGAACTCAGGTTCAATGTAGATTACTCAGGACTCTATTACCTCACCATGACATACCCCATTACTAGAGCGCATGAGCTCATTGACCGATTAGGGGTTGCCAAGAATCTAAGCACATTGGATTTGAGCTCTGGGTACTGGCAGATTGCCTTAACTGAGGGACCGAAGGAGGGATCAGCATTCTCAAATTGTGAGGGTCACTTTCAATTTAAAGTAATGCCCTTCAGGTTAAAAAATACCCCTGTCACATTTCAGAGGTTGGTCAACAGGGTGCTGCCTGGGCTGAAGACTTTATTGCAGCACATCTGGGTGATATTGCTGTCTTTAGATCCATCTGGCAGGAACATATGACCCACTTCAGGGAAGTGTTTCAGGCCCTGCACCAGGTGGGACTGACTATCAAGACCATCAAGTGCCAGATAGAGCAGAAGTCTGTAATGTACCTGGGCCACCTAGTTGACAGGCTGCATACAAACCTTTCCAGCCTAAGACCCAAACTATAATGGGTAGGGAGCCTCCCATAACCCAGACTCACGTCCGAGCTTTCTTATGTTTGACTAGATACTATAGGAGTTATGTCCAGGGGGCATGGCACCATTGTAGCCACCCTGACAGAGTTGACTTCAAAGGAGGCCTTTGATAAGCTGAGCACAGCACCCATCCTTAAGGCACCTGATTTCAGCAAAGAGTATATGGTCCAAATGGATGCTTCGTAAAATAACATTGGGGCAGTGGTTTCCCAGCTGAATTATCAGGGTCAGGATCAAACCAACACCTTTATCAGGAGGCAAGAGTGTCAATGAGAGATGCCTTTGCTGTGGTTTAATGTTTCTGATTACAATGGTTCTTATGTGGCCAAGGAATGGTCCAAAAAAGACGCAAGAGTGCGTCAGAATTAGGAACAGTGAGTTTAAGTCTAGGTCGGCAATAAATACCTCAGGGAGCAATAATTAGTGTGACCAAGGACACGTACAAATCAAAATAACATTTGTTATTTAATTTATGATAATATGCAAAAAACAGTTCAGGTGCTCACATAAAAAGTGACAACAAGCATGATGTGATAAGTGGGGGTGACTTTAAAATATATACATCGCATTGACAACACATAAGAGGACTCCTCATGAATAAATTATACAGAATGTATGGAGTTCTTGTTGTAGGGGGTCGATGGCGTTTCGATATCAGAGATTTGAGATCATCTTCAGGACATAGCACATGTGAGCAGGCTGAATTCGAGGCCGGGCAATGCCGGGGAGAATGTAGAGAATTAATGGAGATGGCCGCAATTAAGGCGTGAAAGCTGTGGCTGAAGGAAGAGCGTTACGTGGCTCCCGCTGGGACTGGCATCCGCCAGTGTCTAGCGCTGAAAGGAAACAGCGCGCGTAATGAGTACAATTCCTATGGATGGTGCAAGGAAGAAGCGTTCCATCCGGCTTCATTAGATCAATTAAGGAGTGGCTGGGCTGGTAAATCAATGTAGGGCAACGTGGCGTGTTGCCTGTGGAGGGTAGTGGGATTCCTTCTGGTTCAATTTACTTGAAAGGACCGCAATAGTTAGTCCGTCTGCGAAGAGCGGGGCTCCTTCTCTGGCTTCTACGAAGGACGCGCTGAATGAGGTGGTTTAGTCACTGAAGAAGCTGAGACTCTACTGGTTTGGGACTCACGTCTGGGTACAAACTGCCCAAAGACCCCTCTGGTGGCTAAAGCAGATGAGAGAAGAGAATCCTAAACTATTAAAGTGGTCCATTTCCCTGAAGTGAATGGATTTTAAAGTGGAGGACAGGCCTGGAAAGCACCAGGTCAATACAGATGGCCTTTCCTGGTTCTTCTGCTTAGATGATGAGAACTGCTAAGGGAATGTCTGAGTTTCTCCTCACCTTACGGCTGTGTGAGAAAGTAGCTCTTTTTGCATGCTTACCCCCATTTCTGTAGACTAATTCTGCAGATTTGTTTGACTCTGTGCACTAGAACTCCAGTGCATTGCTCTGACCCCACAAACATGTCAAAATTGGCTAAAACTCGAATTGGCATATTTTCCTTAGTATATGGTGCATAAAGTACACCCATGGCATGGAAAGTTAAAGGTCACCTATGGACTAAAACACTTTTCACAGGAAAAAAACTCCCTTTTAAATATTAATTAATCACCTCTATGTAGGCCCTGTCACCCATAAGGCAGAATGAAATGTATTTAAAAGTAGGACATGTAGAAATTCAAAGTTAATAAGTCCGTACAGTGACTAGCCCCCAAAATCTATCTCCACTGTAGCAAGCATCACTGGCTAATAGAGAAACACTCTGAAGCACTATTAAATATTAATTCTACTATCTCAGGCTAGGGACCAGCTAGATAAATAATTCACAAATGTTTTTAATATTTATGAAAAGCCCAACTCAAAAGTGGTCTTATTTTTGTAATATTAAGGAAAATTGACTTTTAGAAAGTTACTTTTTCCTGACTGAAACTCCTGAAGGCTAATTCAGATTTTCCACAGCAGGGGTGGAAAGAAAATGATGTTTTCATGGCAAGGCACAGACCCCAATATTATGCATATCCTCTTTAATGCCAACACACAGCAGCAACTTGAACAAACATTTAGAACTTAGAATACGAATCTTTAAACATTCTACACCATTATATAATTCCAAATCAGCAGCCAGCTTCCTTCTTTGTTTCTGCTCACTACTAAGATAAGCACAAAGAGTTTTGAACTTGTCAATTTAATATTGTGATGGATTTTTATGAGCAGTACATGGTTTGTGTGTTTAGATGTATCAGCTAAAGGAGTGTCAGCTGATTAAATGTGTGATGAACTCATGTTGAACATGGTGAATGGGGATGTTTTAAAAGCGTATGGGGGCTCTTTAGCTTTCTAACTTGGTTAAGTATGTGGCATGCTTGAGGTAAAACCATAACGATTTTGTGATGAACATTGTTTGGAACAGCAAGGGTTGCTGAATTTAGTGTGATTTAAATGTATTAAATGGGTGTAGAATTTAAGAAGGGGTGTAGGCTGGGTTGGTTCATTGACGTAATGGCGGTTATGGGCCACGTGTTTTAGGTGGGCTGATTGCACATTGATTTTCTAGCGCGTAGCACAGATACTTCTAAAGAGGCAGGTCGAGCACGTGCTGGACCACGTGAGGTATCGTGTGTAGGCATGGGAGGCACATCGGTTTGTGTTATGAGTTCAAGCGATGAGCCTATGAGGCAGTTATGAGCAAAAATAGGGATTTATGACCAGAAATAGGAATTGATAAGTGACTTTGGCAGCTTAAGTTAGAAAACACTTACCTTAGGAGGTTTCAGGTACAGGACTGATTAGAACCGTTGCCCCAGTCTAAACTAGGTTTTGGCTTGCGCAGCTGCTGTACATGCGTCAAAGACCGGGTGGCCATTTTGAGTTGGGGAATAATAGGATTTAACAAAGGCACAGGGAGCGCCCATATTTAGGGATAGAACGATAATTTTTTCTAGTCAGTTTTGTGTCCATACAGAGGGAGGCACGCAGCACTAGGAATGCTGGTATATGAGGTTCTATGAGGAAGTGGACAATCATATATTTTGGAGTGTTTGAAGGAGAGAGCATTTTTGGGAAAGGATCAGTTAGTTAATTTACACAATCTGTGCCTTGGACTTGTCTGTAGTATTAGTCATCCAATACAAAAAACTTGTTCTTCAGACAAAAAGCAATCATTTCCAGAATCATTTCAGTGTGGAATAGGTAGGAGAGGGACCTGAATTAAAAAAATTGTTTACAAGCATAAATCTCAGCTTCATGGTGTATGCTTGTGTTCAAATTTCCCAAATCAAATGTAATTAACACGGGGGCATGGCCAACTGGGCCAAGATGGCGGATGAAACCTAGAGAAGCTCTGCGCTGTCACCCATTATCCGGCATTCATCCTGAACATAACATCTTACTCATAGTCATTACTAACGGTGTGATCCTGGGGTCGCCCTGTATACGCCAGTCTCCCTGCTGAGCAGACTGGAGACAGCAATCTGGATCCCACCGAGATCCAACTGAGGCCCCTTGTCATGTGAGAATGACACTTTAACTGCCGCTGCAGCAGGGCACCCTGAGACAACAATTGGAGCCCCACTGGAGCTGTGCCTGCAGGGGGAGCTGCTCGTAGTCTGGGGCGGGGTGGCGATGAGTAGGAGTGCAGTGGAGAAATGAGACTCGGGCCCCAGAGTCCAGAGCGGTTTCACCTCCTACCATGCAGGGCCTGCTGGGCTGTTGTATGGGACAACATCAGCCCCAACTGCCTCCCCTGCATTGCACCCAGCTGCAGCCCACTGGCACCGAAAGAGCCTTCATTGACAACATATGATACTTCTCGTCTGTGGGGCATCGAGGCATGAGGAGGACATCTGCGGCCTGACTGGGTCCAGAAATTATTGAGATGGGCCTGTAAGGGGGCTAGGCGCCCAAGGAGATCCTGCGCCCCCATGAACAACTTACCTTAAGGGGGGAGTCTGCACTGAGACACGACCAGGGTGTTGGTAGTGGGTATTGATGAGGCCATGCTATGGGATTGCTGCCAGATGGGGCCTTGCGTTTCCCACAACTGCGTGAATTGACTGCCACCCCTGGAATCTGTGCTGCAACTGGAGGCTAAGCCTAGGCGGAGTTCTGCTAAGCGGAACTCCGCGAAGTGACAAAAAAACTCCACCAAGCTACGAAGAGTTCAGCGAGCAGCGGAGTGGGTTACCTCGTGCCGTTCGCACTGATTTTTAGTGCCGGGTTCTTTGTGCCATGCTGTAAAATCAGCACGAACGGCATCTTGCGCAGTGCAAGAAGGCGCTGCTTCTTTCTGCCGCTTGAGTAGAAGTTCCACTCGAGTGGCAGCTTCCTCAACGCGAATGGAAGGTTTCTCAACCCAAGCGGTAGCGACCATCCATGACCGCCCGCGTTGAGAAATCTCGCAGGGAAGTGGTCTAGCGTTGGATTTTCCTAGCTCGCGCTCACCAACTTACTGTTGGCGCACGAGAAAAAAATGTCTTTCCGCTATGCGGAGAGGGTTTTTTCTGAAATCTGTGAGCTCCGCAGAGCACAGAGTGCGAAAAACTCAGCAAACTCTGCAAACACAGTGGAGTTCACCGCCCAGGCTTACTGGAGGCATGCTTGTGGCCTGGAGGTCGGCTCACTTGAGAGATAAGGGACACTCAGGGGGCCCTCACACTGTACCGCAGCAGATCCCCAGGACGGTGTACTGCCCGGTGGGTCAGCACCATCTAGGCTGCGGCCTTCTGGAGACCTCAGGAGGGGTCTGAGGCTGCGGCCCGAGCTGGGCCTGCGTCCTGCTGTGGAGCACCCCCCCTTGCTTTTTTCTGGCCACACCCACCAGGCCGTCCTGAGGCCTAGAGGCACCATCATTGAAACGCCAGCTGATGGCCCCACACACCATAGGAGGCATCCTAATCTGCCCCTCCTTTCACTGCCAGATGTTGAGGGATCCTTGTGGCACTGGGGCTGCTCGTGCTGAGGCACCCTGGGGACTGGGAGGGTGTCAGGAGGCGGGCCCCTAAGGACTGCAGCGGAAACCTAGTGACAGGCTGAGGACTCTAACCATGCATGTGTCGGAGTTTGACACTCAAGTGCGCAGGGCTGCTCATGCTGCAGCACCATTATCACAACAGGTGCAAAGCAAGAAGACCCCGGTAATAACAACCCCTTCCATGTGCTACTGCTGGGTGCGCCACCCTAAGGCCACACTGGACCGTTCATACCATGACGCTCCTTAACACGCCAAAACGCATGCAGGTGGGCCCTAATCGACTTGGCTGGGGCCAATCCCTATCCACTCTCAGGTTGCAGCCGTCTCTGGGGACGTCTCTCCCACCAGTGGTCGGCCAGCTCTGGCATTCATGTGTGGACTGCTCTGAGCTCCCACCGCATACTGACCACCCATGGGTTGCCTCTGTTTCAGCATGCAACCAGCGATGCCAAAGTAATCACCCAATATGGAACTGCCATTAAGAGATTCAATGGGCCCACCAGAAATGGCGATGTCCTTGGGAACTAAACTAGATGTTGTATTACAGGCAGTGGCGAAGATTGGACCAACCCTGGAACAGACACGTTCATCACTTGAAAGTAGAATTGATAAAGTCACAGCATATTTCCCCTTACTGCATGGAGATCACCACAAATTGACAGACAGAGTATGTGATGTTGAACACACGATAGCTGAGCTCCAACCAACAACACGAGACTCAGCATCGCACATGCAGGGCCTGCTATATCGTGTTCATGCACTGGAAAGCAGAGTGGAGGATGCTGAGGGCAGATCCAGACGAAATAACACGCATTGTGAGTCTACCAGAAGGCGCAGAGGGCCTTGATGCAGTGACTTAAACTGAGAACTGGATCCAAACCTTAATTCCAGATGTGGAGCTATGCCTCTTTTTTTTACTGTCGAGCGAGCCCATCTTGTGCCGGCCCGTCGCCCACCACATAGGGCCAATCCTAGACCTTTCTTATTTTGTCTCCTCAACTACAGGGACCACGACTCCACCTTGCGTGCAGCATGTAAACTTTAGAACATACGAGTGGACAATGCATCTATTATGATTACACCATGGTGGTGCAGGGCCAGAAAAGCTCCTTTCTTGCTGTTACGTGGTGCCTCTGAAAGTTAGACATACGCTACTCTCTTCTGTTCCCGGCTTGACTCCGTGTGACGGCAGAGGGATCCATGCATTTTTTTGACTCCACTGAAGAAGTATGGGACTGGTTATTGTACACAGGCCTCGTAGCGACACCTCCCCCGTCTATGCAAGGGAGCACCGTGGTGGTGCAATGGGAGGTCGTCGTCGCCCCTCGATGCAGCCTGGCTGTGCTCCAAACTTGGAACACGTGATCCTAGAATGACGACAGGTGCTGCAGATGACTTCCACAATATTTGACCATGACCAGAGTCTGGACCCTGACGCAACCTCTGTGAAGTCCTTCCGCGACGATGGTTCCTCCACCACATGGCATCTGGTGCTGACTCAGTGGCTCCTCAGACTGCAGACGACCTTCTATGAATTACTGTTATTTGATGCACACACAAGTCAACCTACCTTGCTCTTACTTCTTTTATTTTCTCATTGTATCATTTATGTATGCAGTAACCTCTATTGCACTGCAGGTGACAACAACATGGCCCACTACAGGGTGGACCACCCTTGGCATAGAATAAAAACAGACACTGTACTGTTACACATGCTCACTCAATTATCATCTGCCTCATTAGATGTTGTCTCCAAATCCTGCGAGTCGGGGCACCATGCTTCTAGCTCTAACACTTCCCCCTACACTACAACCTACAACTAGTAGGCCTGTGGTGCCACCACTTGCCTTAAATAGTTTGGCAGTTTGGGGGAGATACCAGTTGTCCCTTTGCCTCAATGATGTTACCTTGTCCCCATTTGGGACTGTGTGCCCGGAGATCCCCAAGCCCCCTAATCACCCTGCCCACCGGCGTTACTGCACATAACGAGGAACCATCTCCCTTGTCACATTGTCACAGGTGGGGTTTCACTGCACTTCCTTTATGACCAGTGGCAGCTCGCAGAGGTAATGCGGGGCGGTGAGGTGGGGCGTGGGCGGGGCAGGGTAGGCGGAGTAGTGGAGTCCAACTTACAACGGCAAAGATTAAAGTAAAGAAATAAATAAATAAAACTTCTTACCTTGCGCTCGCTGCATAGCCGAGTCGGCGATGTGGCGAGCGCAAGGCAAGTGGTTATATTTATTTATTTCTTTACTTTAATATTTGGCGTCAGACTCCACTACCCCCCACCCTGCCCCGCCGCCCCACAGCATTACCTCTGCGAGCCGCCACTGTTTATGGCCCACACTGATTTCATCACATGGAATGTGAGAGGCATGCACACGCTCTCTCACTGTTATGCAGTATACTCCTACTTGAAGTGCCGATCCATGCATATAGCGCTCCCGCAGGAAACACACCTGATATTGGTTGAGGCCCACAAGCTCCAGCGGCGGTGGCGGGGACAGGTGTTTGCTACAGACTATTCCTCATTCGTGAGGGGGGTGCTGATCTGGGAGAACCCAGGGGTCCCCTTCCCAGCAGATGACATTATAGTAGATCCAAATGGCTGGTTTGTGCTACTGCACGGACACTTAGATGGACGGCACCTCCTCTTAGAGACAATAGATGCCCCTAATACTGGCTAGATAATATCTAATAAGTTGTCCTGTTGGAGTGGGATCCCATGGCTCCTAGGGGGTGGCTTTAACTCCATCCTTGACACAGCTTTAGATTGATCCTTTCCTCCCCTGTCGCACACACTGGTCATATCTATTGCACAGGCCCTCACTGACTGGCTATTACACCAGCCACTTGCCGATATGTGGTGAGTCCGCAACCCGAACACACGTGTGAACTCTTTCTATTCCTCACCCCACAACCTACATGTAAGACTTGACCACTTTGTTGGTTCTGCCAATCTACTTCCCACTATCCAGCACACAGATTATTTAAGCCGTACACACGGAGACCACAATCCACAATACCTACGGCAAACATGGGGAGATACCTTACCTGCCATACACATGGTGACTGCAACCCACTGAGCTCGAGGACCAGCCCTTCCATGTATCACTGAGTACAGCCACGGCAGGCTATTTCGAGTTCAATAATGACACCGCCAGAGACAAACTGATAGAATGGGATGCCTTCAAAGTGACCATCAGAGAACTCTGCTTTGGGCTGATTTGGAACACTCGTAAATAATTGGATGGCGACACTATGCGCATTGAGAACAAATGTCTTCACCTTGAAACACGCTGTATTACTAACCAAGCATAAACCCAATGCCTCTCTGCAGGAGCAATTCCGGTGCCAGAGTTCTGCTGCGCATTCCTCAAGCACTCACACAGCATCTGATCGAACAGGGCGACTTCTGCCATGGTTGTTACGCCAAGACAAGCCTAGACAACCTGTTCTCTCACTGAACACATCCATGGGACACCGACTTCACACGAAATACGTGCAGTACTACCAAGGCACTACGGGGCATATTATCAAGAACGGCGTTAAAATTATCGCTGCTTTAGCGGCAGAAAACTGACGCTAAAGCGGCGATAATGGGCTTGATAATATGCCCTTGAGACTTCCAATAGAAGCCCATGTTGACACCAGAACATGGGCTTCTATTGGAATTCTCAAGGGCATATTATCAAGCCCATTATCACTGCTTTAGCGGCAGTTTTCTGCCGCTAAAGCGGCGATAATTTTAACGCCGTTTCTTGATAATATGCCCCTACATCTCACTTTACATGTCGGATGGGGACGTCAAACTGACTGGGGGGCTTTCTTCTTCATGATTCCTGCTCCGCCTTCCCACCATCACACCTGAACAGCGTGAGGAGCTGGAGGTACCCATAACGCTATCAGAAATTTGCGGGGCTTTAGAGACCTAGCAACCAGCGAGTTTTCTTGCCCAGATGGCCTCCCAGCAGAATATTATAAAGCATACGCTTCTATGCTGGCTCCCGCCTACTTACTCTTTATGAAACATCTCTCACAGCACATACTCTGCCTCAATCACTATGTGAGGCCCTACTTATCTCTTTACCTAAGCCCGACATGGACCCCATGACACTACCAACCTCTGATGCTTCTCAACACGGATTACAAAATTTTAGCCAAGATCCTGGCTGACCGCCTGGTGCCCTTGGTACCACTGCTGGTCCTCCCGGACCAAAATGGGTTTGTCCTGGCTCGAAACACCTAATTGAATCTGCAGTGAGTCTTCCGGGTCTCAAAATACACCAGTCCACGCACCTTTGGCCACACTCTGGATGCTTGGTCCTAGACCTTGAGAAAGCCTTTGATTTGCTGGAATAAGGTTTTCTATTTGATGTACTACCTCGCTATCAGCTGGGAGGCTGCTTTCTCTGATTTATTAAATTGTTTTACACCACTCCGCTGGCTAGAGTAAAAACAGCTTCTTACATCTCTGACCCTATTTCGAGAGGCAGAGGCACCCACCAGGGATGCCCGGTATTACCGCTACTTTTCTCTTTGGCTATAGATCCACTTGCTATGGCTATCAGGGCCCAGGGCTAAGAATCGGGTATTCCAATGGAAGGTGAAACCCACATGATTTCTTTGTATGCTGATGATCTCTCCTCTATATCCGAAGCATGAGATCAGAACCCGATGCCCTAGCCTAGACGTTCATTGAATTTGCTGGCAATTCTGGCCTGTGAGCTAACTGGGACAAATCCTGCTTGTTCCTGGTTAGAAATGGGGGTCTCTAGTTGGCAGAGGTAGGTACCTTTGTCCAAGTAGGGACCCTTCTTCCTAGTCAGGGTAAGGGGGATACACTTATAAAATAAACCCTGCTCACACCCTTGGTAGCTTGGCACAAGCAGACAGGCTTATTTCAGAGGCAGTGTGTAAAGCATTTGTGCATGCATAAAGTAACACAGTGAAACCACTACAAATGGACACCACACCAGTTTAGAAAAATAAGTAAAACTTTATCTAAACCACACAAGACAAAAACGGCAAAAATCCAACATACAATACTGTAAAAATAGTTACTGTGCAAAATAACCTTTAAATTGCAGGATAACGTGAAAACACAGTTCCTCCGACTCGGAAGCTCCGTTCGGGGCTACAGCCATACTGAACATGACAGAGTCTAATAATTCCAGCCAACCGCATTGGTACTGGTCAGCTAAAGTGTTGACAGACTCAGATAAAGTACCTTTCTTGTTGCGGCCAACGCGCCGATGCGAGTCGATTGGGGCAACTGTCACTGTTGCGATGTGAGATGGAAGTGTTGTAGCGTGTGGTGTCCTCATGGCTCGGAGCAGGCAGCGGCTCGTTGGCGGAGTCGGTGAGACCAAGGCTTGCATTGCAGGGTGAGACGGTGCTCAATGCGGTGCTGGCAGGTCACGGTGCGGGTACGAAGCCAGTTGGTGTTTGAGTCGGGCCACGACGGAGTCAGTGACATCTGTGCAGCATGTAGCGAAGCGGTGCGGAGTGCGGTGTCCACAGGACGCGGTGCAAACAGCGGCTCGTTGACAGAGTCGGTGAGACCAGGGTTGCGTTGTGAAGCAAGGCGGTGCTCTCTGTGGTGCCTTCAGGACACAGAGTCTGCAACGGACTTGGTGACGGAGTTGGCTGCTCTTTTCTTCTGCGGCGACTGAGACCAGCGGAACCAGAGACGGTGCCAAGAAGGATGGTGAGGTCTTTGCTGTTCCTGAGACCTCTTGAACAGGGGGCAAGTTCCACTTCAAGCCAGCCCTTAGAGACACTTAGCAAGCAGAATACACACACAGTTCCTATCCTTGGCAGAAACAGCCACTGCAGGCCAACTCCAGAAAGCACACAGCAAAGGGGCAGTACTCCTCCTCCAGTTTCTTCCAGCTCTTCTCCTTGTATTGTATTGTATTGTATTGTATATAGTATTTATAAAGCGCAACAAACACCCAACGGGTACCCTGGCGCTGAGAGTACATGTATACAGACCAACAACAAGCAGCAATGACAGAGCCAAATAAACATTGCTTAAAAGGAAGACAAGAACGCTATCTGGGGAACAGCCAGGTTTTGATCCTTTTCCTGAACACAGACAGGGTACTGCATTGTCTGATTTCAGATGGGAGTGTATTCCAAAGCTTTGCAGCAGCAACACTGAAAGACCTTCCTCCTGACCTGACCTTGTTGAACCTAGGTATCTTTGCCAAATAGGCAGAGGAGGAACGAAGGGTCCGGGTGGGAGTATACCAGACCAATTTCTGCTGCAACGGCCTAGGACCAAGTCCATGTAGCGCCCTGAACCCCATACAGAGGGATTTAAAATGAATTCTTTGCTGCACGGGGAGCCAATGTAGCTCCGATAGGCACAGTGAAGCAGAAAAGCTACGTGGTCTGGACAAGGCCAGTTTCGCAGCCGTGTTCTGGACACGCTGCAGTCTCTGTATCAGATACTTAGGAGACTCCAACAACAGAGCATTACAGTAATCAAGTCTGCTTAGAATAGCGCCTTGAACAACTAAAGCTCTGGCCGAAATTGGAAGCAATGGAAGAATCCTCCTCAAAGCCCTAATGAGGCCAAAACAACACCCCACCAGCTTGTTCACTTGCGTCTCCAGAGATAGGTTAGAATTAAACACAACTCCCAAATTTCGCACCGTCTTAGATGGCACCAAAACGGTAGATGGGCCGAGGGGCCAGAAGTTGTGGGGAAGAGGCCGATGGACCTTCCCAACTGCGAGGTGAACAATTTCGGTTTTATCCGAGTTAAATTGCAGAGAGTTATTACGTAGCCACTGCGCAGTGGCATGCATACATGCATGAAAATCCTCCAGGGCATTGGGTGACGTTCTATCAAGAGATATAATAATCTGAGTATCATCAGCATAATTCACCAGTTTTACATTATGAGCTCGAATGATATTAATCAGTGGGCTCAGATAGATGTTGAATAAGATTGGGCTGATGGCGGACCCTTGTGGGACTCCATGACAGACATTGGTATACGCTGACTGGAAAGGGGAAGGGCCACTGCTTGACACCTGCCAGATAGGTAGGATCGAAACCAGTCCAGGGTAATGCCCACTACTCCCACCTCCTCTAAACGTGTTAGCAAAATGTCATGGTTGACCGTGTCGAAAGCGGCAGACAGGTCGAGCAAGATAAGTATTGCTGATTGTCCCCTGTCTGCCAGCAGACGCAGATCATCCAACACGGTCACCAGGGCTGACTCGGTTCCGTGTTCTGGGCGGAAACCGAATTGTGCATCTGCCAGACAGTTGTTACGTTCTAAAAAGCCTGACAGAGATTTGCTAACCAAACGTTCAAGGATCTTCACTGGGTAGGGGAGGAGAGAGATGGGCCGATAGTTACCCGGACAGGTTGGATCAAGAGTGGCCTTCTTTAGGAGGGGTGTAACTATGGCCTGTTTCCAGCCAGATGGTACAACTCCATTAGATAATGATTGAATACATATCTGTTGAAGTCTGGGGAAGAGTTCTGATGCAAATTCCTTCCAGATTTTGTGAGGAAGGGGGTCCAAAGGAGAGCCCGAAGAAACACCCGTAGCAAGCCTATAAAATTCCTCATCTGAAGGGAACTCGAAATGGTCCAAGAAACTCTGTTTGTCGGTCCCTTCACCACTCTGTGTTCCTACATCAGGCCCCCTCCCGTAACAGCGAAAGGCGTAGCTGCCCCTGAGGTCACAGTTGCTGTCCCTTCAGAGAGGTTCTTTTTGAGACCTGAGATGATAGTTCTGATTTTATCATTAAAGAAAGTAGCCAAACTGTCACAGAGTTCTTGAGTGGGCTGAACCTCATTTTGTGAACACTGGGGATTAATACAATCATCAATGATTTTAAAGATACATTTAGACTTATTCAGTGATTTCAAAATAAGTTCTGCAAAATATTCCTGCTTCGCAGCAAGAATTTCTTTCTTATAAAGAGAAATGGCCGTCTTCCAAGCGATCTTATCCTCATTCGCGTAGCACTTTCTCCACTTCCTCTCTGCCTGTTTACATTTTAATTTCAGGGCTTTTAGTTTTTCATTGAACCACCTAGCAGAAGGGCTACCCCTGTTTTTACACTTTTTAAAGGGGCAATTTCATTGACAACTGAGGAGATAAGATTATGAAAGTCCGTATAATTCTCCTCCGCTGACCTGAGCACATCCAGATCCCCATAAATAGGGAACGTAGGTGACTGTGATACCCTTTCCAAGAGCCTCTTCCAATCCCTTCCCACGAAGCTCCTGACATCCCTCAAAACAGGAGCTCCTCGACTGGGTATAATCGTTCGAAATTTAACCAAATGGTGGTCAGTCCAATCTACGGGAAGCACCTCCATGTGGTCAGTGACCCCTTCCTCACTAAAAACAAGGTCAAGCATATGCCCTCCTGTGTGTGTAGATCCAGTTACTCCCTGGTAGAGATTCCTCTTGATTTCCAGAAGTAGTCTAAAGTTCTGGGGTCTGTGCCCCAATATTTATACAGCAAAATCCTTTGTTCTCTGGTGGCAGCGAAGCCCTGTGCCCAGTCAAAACCAGCTCTGTCCTCTCTGGTGCAGCGTCCTGGCAGGAGGTGGAGACAGCATTGTGTAAGGCAGACCAGGCCAATTCAGGTGAAAGGATATCTCCTCCCCCTACTCTAACTGCAGCCCAGGTCTACTGCATCCCAGTCCTGACTCACACTGGAAAGCCAGGACACACCTAACCCCCCAAGTGGCTGTCTGAACAGAATGCACATCCCCAGCCCCTGTCACTCCAAAACCAGACAGTCAATACATAACCTAGCAGAGGCACACAGGACGGCTAAGCAAGAAAATACCCACTTTCTAAAATTGGTATTTTCAAACACAGAATGTAAAAATCATCCTCACTAAAGATGCCTGTTTATATTCTGAGTTCAGGCATTTCAAACTATATTTTCCTAGCTTGTTCCCATGGGCCGTTACACTAATAAGATGTTATAAGCAAACTCCTCATTCTATTCTATGGGGACAGATATCCTTACAATAGTGAAAAACGAATTTGGCAGTATTTCACTATCAGGACATTCCACACACATCAGTGCATGTCCTACCTTTCACATACACTGCACCCTGACCACAGGGGTACCTTGGGCCTGCCTTAGGGGTGACTCACATGTATGAAAAGAGAGGGTTAGGGCCTTGCAAGTGGGTGCACTTGCCAGGTCGACATGTCAGTACCAAACTGCACACAGACACTGCAGTAGCAGGTCTGAGTAACATTTACAGGCTGCTCATGTGGGTGGTACAATCATTGCTGCAGTCCCACTAGCAGCATTTGATTTACAGGCCCTGGGCACACACAGTGCACTGTACAAGGGACTTACCAGTAAATCAAATATGCCAATCATGGAATCACAAATCCATAAACAAAATTTACAGGGAGAGCATATGCATTTTATCACTGACCAGCAGTGGTAAAGTGCCCAGAGTCATAAAACCAACAAGAACAGATCAGAAACAGAAGGCCAAAAAGCAAAAAGTCTGGGGATAAACCCGCTGGAAAAGCCTGGTTTAACACAACCCCCTTCCAGCCTAAAGACAGGGTAGACTAATCAATCCCTTGATAGACTTCCATGCTTGAGGCGATAAAACCTAGAACTGGCCCTCAACAGCGGGGCACGTTCTGGTTCTACGCCTTTCTGAACCCAGTTGGATCCCTCTGTCCATACTCTCAGGGCCCACTAAGCTAACCCATGGGGGAACCCTTCTCCTCACCTGTGGACACCATCTATGCAGCACCTAACCTTAGCTTGCTCACAGGTGTGTCCCAGCAGGCAGACAGTACCCACATGGCCAACACAGTGGTGTGGCCCAGTCCACCCCCGGGGTGTGACTCCTGTCCCCCTCCCAGGGGCAACTCTGTCCACCAGGACAGCAAGCCACAGTGGTCGCTGACAGTTGTCAGTGATGAGACCCAGGCCTTCTGCCTCTCAGGGCTCCTGAACCTCTGTGACGACAGATAGTGGGGTGCAGTAGCCCCAGGTGCCTTGCACCCTTTGTCTACTCTCCCTCCTGTCAGGTCAGGTATGACATCCTGACACTGACCCACCAGCCCAGGGTCTGTACCCTGTGACTGGACAGGGGACTGGGCTGAGCTCTCCCATACCCGGTCCTCCTCCTTTGGGCTCTGCACCCTCCCACCTGGAGTGGTACCCCCTTCCAGAATTGTCAGGGCACCTGTGGCAGGTGTCCTGCACAATTTGCCCACCAGTTCAGGGGTTCAATCCTGCAACTGGGATCCCAGCCTAGGGTCTGTACCCTTAGACTGGGCTGGGGTCAGGGGTGAGGCTGCCCTCTCCCTGCCCCCCCACTGGGGCCCTGTGCCCTCCAACCTGGAGCGGTGCCCCCGGAAGACAAACCGGTAGGAGCGTTGTTGGCAGTCGCCCCTTCCTCCAGGTCAGGGCGGACACCCTGAACCTGGCCCTCCAACCCAGGGTCTACACCCTTAGGCTGGACCTGTGCCTGGCAACCCAGGATTTCTGGGGGAGTACACCAGCCCCCCCAAGAGAAACACACTCCTCGGGAGTTGTGTAATAGTCTGCCTGGTACAGGTCTCCAGCCTCCTGTCCACCAGACAGAGCATGAAGACCCCCCAGGCCAGAAGTGGCCTCACCAGGGTCAGACCTGGGGTGCTCTGACCTCAGAATTGGCAACCCCTGCCTCACTGGTCCTTCCACTGGGGACTGCGTCCCCCCTCACACCTATCTCTGGACTCATGCCCTCTCCCAACTGGAGAGGAGCTGGCAGACACCAGAGCTGGTGAAATGCTGGTTACAGCAGTCTCCCCCAGCTCAACTGACACCTTGGGATCCCCCTCAGGGGGTGGCCTCCTGGTACAGACCAGGCCCCCCTCCTGGTGTTCCCTCATGGAACCAACCAGGCCTTGAGACTGCGTTTCGGGCACCTTGGGACACAGCCCACTCCCACTTCTTCTTCTCCGAGACAGGACATGGCACCCTACATCCCTGCCATTACTCTGGGACCTCTCTGGGACACCCCAACCTTAACCTACCTCACTTGGTTGGGAAAAACCTGCGCCACCTCCTTCAGGATCACCCCTAGATGCTTCTTCAGGCCTTCTGGAATTCACCAAAACGTCTTCAATGTGAGCTCTCCGGGGTCAGAGAACTCACACTCCTCCAGGTGTTGGCATAGCTCTGGAAAACAGGGACTTAGAATATGCTCTCCAACAATTGAATCACACAGCCCCCACACAGGTGTTAACCAAGCTACCCTTTGCCTCACCATCCAGTGCCTTGCACAAGTACCCCATATCACTCTCCTGAGATTGGAAAGACAGTATCTGGCTATCTCTATCACTCAACCCACACTCTTCTGGGCGGTCTCCACACTCACAGACCAGGACTTCTACCATGGGGAACCCCTCTCCCTGCATCTCTCATCTAGAGTCAGTAGAGTATCCCTCCCACCACTAGGAATATGATCCCCTGTGCCAGTTCCCCAATCCACTGCGCACAACTGGAGCTACCTCATAAACCTGAACCCCCTTGTGTGTGTTAACCTCCTCCATTAAGTCAGGCGCCACATCTCTGGGTGTGTGTGCTGTTCCCTCAGCACTAAATAACACCTCTTTACTGCCACCATCTGAGCTGGACTCCACCTCCAGCCCAGCCAAGCGCACTTCATGAGCACATTTCCTTTTCTTGGGTTAAGGCCCTCTTGGCCTCAGCCCTCTCGAGCTCCTCATCAAGCTCTCCCAGCCTCTGCTCACAAGCTAGAAGCCAGTCATCTTTTTCTTCCTCACTTTCAGAGAAGTCCTCCTCCTCAGACTCCACTGGTAGTGTTGGCCCGAGCGGGGTATCTCATACTGAAATAGGGCTGCCTCTAGATCCTCCCTGGACCTTCTCTTCACGGGCAGCCCCCTTTCCTTGCAGAACACACGTAGCTCCCTCATCGTATAGATGAACATGTGCCAGATGTCAAGTTCCATTTTCTCAAGACTTCACAGGTGCAACAACTAACCAGAGTCTCAGAATCAAAAATACTTCCAGGAGGACACCAGGAAACAGAAAAAACAGTATGTGGTTGATTAATGGTCTGCACTATACTAGCAGTGTACACCAATCACTGTATGTAAGGCACAAATGCAAGTCCAGATCCTTACCGCTGATCACCAATGTTAGAAATGGTGGTCTCTAGTTGGCAGAGGTAGGTACCTTTGTCCAAGTAGGGACTCTTCTTCCTAGTCAGGGTAAGGGGGATACACTTCTAAAATAATCCCTTGCCTACACCCTTGGTGGCTTGGTACGAGCAGACAGTCTTATCTCATTTTTTTTTTAAAATAATTTTTATTTTCATCAACAAGAAGGGCACAGTAACATCACAGATATAGCCGGAAGATTCATAGATTGTACATCAAAAGAAAGCATAAGAAAAAAAATCTTATATATATACATTTTCTTCTTTTTTCCTCCTCCCTCTCCCTCCCACCTTAAATAAAGCTAAATTATTCCATCCAAAGTCATAGGTCTCCATATCGCTTCTAGCTTGACTAAAGAATGAGTACCCCTTGCCTTTGCCAAAGCTACTTCTAATCCATAAGTTTCCCTAACAATAGACCACCAATCCATGAGCGAGGGCGGTGTCGCGGAGACCCATACTCTTGCAATAGCCAGTCTGGCAGAGGCCATCCAGATCGAAAAGAGGCGTGCAGCTGCTGAATTTTCCCCATTATACCCCAACAGAATTTCAATGTCAGTAAGTGGATGGTCCAGCCCAATTTTAGATTGCAATAGCTGTTCAACATTTAACCAATAACCCCTTAATTTTAGGCATTCAATAAACATGTGTATCAGATTAGCAGCATATAATCCACATTTAGGGCACTTTAGCTTATCCCCCGTTGAGTTACCCTGAGCCCATTTAGCTATCCTAGCCGGGGTATAGTACAGCATGCATGTGGTCCGTAGTTGCTGGAGTTGTAAACTAACTGAGTGGACCGACTCCTTAACATAGCTGAGAGCTTGTTTAATTGTTCCAGATGAAACCCCTATGCCCAAGGTTTGAGTCCAGCGCTCTGCTAATTTCTCGCTGCCATCTGGTCTGAAGCTACATAAAGATTCATACATAAACCCTATCAGAGATTTAATTTTACTTCCATATAAACATTCCCAAATGTTTGAATGCATTATTGCTTTAGCCTCCACATTGGAAGCCAAATAATCTTTAATCTGAAAATATTTGAAGAAAAAATGAGCTGGAAGTTTGTAAATTAGGCGTAGATTCTCAAATGATCTAATTCCCCTATCATCATACACATCCCCTAAACGGGTAATTCCATACTTTGCCCAGGATTTAGCTACTGGATCCTGAAATACCTCAGGTAACAGAGGATTCCCCCATAACGGAAAATTTTCATGGTATATTGGCATTTTACACTTTGCAAACATAGCCTTCCAAATATATACAGTATCTCTAACAGTCTTAAATTTTACTCGCTTAAAGTAGTTAGGGTCCCTTATTCCATATAGAAATTTATCCCTCTGGTTGCCTAAGATAAAACCAAATACTGAGTCCGTCTGATCCAAGCCAAGCAGGCTACGAAACCGAGTTGCAAATGAAGCCCAAAAATAGATTTTAAAATCTGGGAAGCAGAGACCACCTTGTTCGAATGGGGATTTAAGCAGCTCAATTGCTCTCCTAGGTTTTTTAAAACCCCAAATAAAACTACTGAAAATCCCTTCAAGTTTTTTAAAAAATATATTAGAAACTTTCAAAGGAATAGACCTAAACAAATATAAAAATTTAGGGAGTATTTTCATTTTTATTAAATTGCATCTGCCCAATAATCCTATGGGGAGCCTATGCCAGATTTTAAGCACTTTAACAGTCTCATTTAAAAGTGGTGTATAATTTAGATCAATGATCTTATTTATTTTAGCAGTGATCTTCACCCCCAGGTAATTCACAGTAGTACAAGCCCCAATAATAGAATTTTGAATCCCATCCGTGGTAAGCACTTGGGTTTTATTAGCATTCAATTTGTACCCTGAAACATTACCAAACATTCTAGCTTCTTCCTCAATGCTGGTCACTGCAATGCTTGGATTTATTGCATAAACAGCTATATCATCGGCATATGCCGTGATCTTAAGTTTAGATGTCTCCGATTCTAATGGACTAATAGACGTACAGGATTGTAAAGTACGTAAGAATGGCTCGATATATAAAGCAAAAAGTAATGGGGACAAGGGGCAACCCTGTCTAGTACCACACAAAATTCGAAATGGCATAGAGCGATTACCCATATAAGACAATTTAGCTTGAGGATTATGGTATAACGCCTTTACGCAGGACCGAAACCGTGGTCCTAGACCGATCTTACCCAGTACGGCCCATAAAAATCCCACCTAACCCGGTCAAAAGCCTTCTCGGCGTCTAGAAGAATCATCCCGAAATCAACCTTTTCCTTCTCTGCAAAGTCAAATGCTCCGATAGCCATATTGACATGGGCAGTGGTGTCCCTCCCCATGATGAACCCATGTTGCCTTTCAGAAACTAATCCCGACATAAGAGGAGCCAGGCGGGTCGCCAAGATTTTTGAAAAAATCTTGGCGTCCACGTTTATAAGAGAAATTGGTCGATAAGACCCGCATTCTGTTGGAAGTTTGCCCTTCTTGAGAAAAAACACAATCTGTGTGATATTCCACGACTCAGGTATCTGCCCACTTTCCGCAACAGATTGTATTACCCTACTAAGTGGAAGGAGCAGGGTCTTTTTAAAAGATCTATAGAATTCTAACGGCAACGAGTCGTCTCCTGCAGCCTTCCCCATTGGCAATGCCATTAGGGCTGTCTCCACTTCTTCTACCAAAACAATCTCATCCAGTATAGCAGCTTTCCCCGCTTCTACCAGTGGAAGGCAGCTATCGTCAATATAGCGTTGTATCTCATCTGGGTTTGATGCCCACGTAAGTGAATAAAGGTGTTTGTAAAACAACAAGAACTGATCTAAGATAGCTGATGATTTAGTATGTAAAGTCCCATCTACAGCCTTTATGGTCTTTATCCTAGTTTTGGCCTTTGCCTCTGCCGACTGATAAGCCAATACCTGTCCTATATGCTCCCCATATTCATACTTTTCCATACGATATTTACTATAACTAGCTGCTATTTTTTCCCTTATAAACTTCTTAACTAATATTCTTGCATCTATTAATGACAAAAGCAAAGTATCCTGAGTCTGCTGATCTTCTTTTTTTTTTACTGCTTCCCCATGCAGTTTCTCAATGTTACGTAGAGTACTAAGCATTGCCTCAGTTTCATTTTTACGCTTTTTGTTCTGCTGAAAGATACATTTTTGTGTAATACCACGAACATATGCTTTCATTGCATCCCAAACAACTAGTGGAGATGCCGTCCCTGTATTTATTCTAAAAAATTCTTCCAGGTACTGGACCATATTACCCAAATATTCACTA
Organism: Calotriton arnoldi; assembly: GCA_963921515.1. Classification (NCBI taxonomy): domain Eukaryota; kingdom Metazoa; phylum Chordata; class Amphibia; order Caudata; family Salamandridae; genus Calotriton; species Calotriton arnoldi. Next base: position 3,922,312 of record CAWUFW010000311.1, read on the forward strand.
TCCGTCAACAAATATTTAGGAAAAGAGAACAGCCGAAGTTCCTTCTTGTCAGTTTCAACCTGAAAGGATAAGATAATGGGGTTATGATCTGAAGTAACCCGGGGACAAATTTCCATATCTAGCGTTGGAATTATACCATCTGAGACCCAAGCCATATCTATCCTGGAATAGGATTTATGAGGGGCAGAGTAAAATGTATAGCCCGGAATTTTTGGTTATATGTGTCTCCATGCATCCTTAACCGACTGGAGTCGTGCCAATTCCAATATTGCAGCGCGAGTCTTGCGCATTCTAAGGTTGAGGCATTTGCCAGTGGAGTCTATAGCGTAATCTATAACGCAGTTGAAATCCCCCATAATCACTCTTTCGCCTTCCCAATTTAGCAATTCTATATTAAGATATTCAAATATAGCAGGGTCATCCACATTAGGACCATATACAGCACAAGCCACACATTTTTTACCCTCTAGCTCGAACTGAGCTAGTGCCCAGCGTCCCCATTGATCAGATTGACTTTTAATCATTCTACAATTGAATCTCTTATCTTTTAATATGGCCACTCCTTTAATAGATAAAGATTGAGTAGTACACGTAATAATATCATACCCTAATTGTTTTAACATGTTTCGGTCCTTATAAGCGAGGTGTGTTTCTGTTAAAAAAACGAATTGAGGCTGATACATCCGAAGCTCTTCTCGGACAAGCTGTCGCTTAGTTACACTGTTAAGACCTGCCACGTTCCATGCCATGCACTTAAACCACTTCATAATATGATTTATTTTTCCCCTTTGTCCCCCTTTCTGTCTTCCAAAAATCCCCCTTACTTACTCCAATGTCCCTTATAGTATATTGATCATTAATAGATCGCTTTCTAATCCAAACGGAAAAAAGAAAGTCTAAGAACCTTCCCCTTACCCTAGATAAACTGTGCCCTAGTGATGATTTTTTTTGCCCCATGTCCCCATCCTCCCCCTTACTCACCCACCCCAGACTCCGGAACCCCCCCTCCACCCTATCCCAACAAGAAGGGCACCCCCCTTCTACTAGCTGCTGCTGGATTGGCAGCCCTAAAAGAGACACAGCCAAAGTAGTCATCCCCCCTCCCGGTTATGTTACAACATGTATTGCTTAAAATAGCACTTGTCTTGATCTTGCGTAAGAGAAAAAAAAAAAATCTGAAAAAGAGGGAAGAGCCTCAATAACCATAGTTCACCAATATCACCAATATCAAAAAATAGAAAAGAAAAAAAAGGCAAGAAAAAGGCGAAAATCACAGAACAAACCAAGGACATCGCCCCAGTCTGAACAGAGCCCCCATTCTACATCTTCTCTACAGTTTCTGCTTGCCACTTAACCAATGCCTGTCGAACGTCCTTCTCTTCAACAAAAAAAAACAATTGTGACCATTTTTAAGAACTTTTAAGCGTGCGGGTTCCTGCAGGAAGGCCTGAGCACCAAGAGCTTTGATCGGATCTATGAATTGGCGAAGCTTCCAACGCCTATCCATTGTGGCCCTACTTAAATCTGACCTTACAAAAAAAGTAACTGATTCAATCGTTACTGGAGAATTAGGTCGAGCTTTCAATGCTACTGCCTGTCTCAGCAAAAAGTTACCCAGGTAGATCAAAAATGGGCGAGGATACTGGTTCCCCTTATTCCTCTGGACTAATGGCAGTCTATGCACCCTTTGCAGCTGAGAGTCCCAGTCCCAGTCAGAGAGATCAGGGAAGGCTTTCTGAAGGAGTTGGACCATATAGGCCCTTGGGTCTGCCCCTTCCGCGCCCTCTGGAATACCAAAAAGCCGTAGATTTTGCCATCGCTGACGGTTCTCCATATCCTCCAGCTTAGCCTGCATATCTGAAATCTGAACCTCATGTTTTTTGGCAAGATCATCAGTAAGTGCCGACAATTCTTCAGTGTCCGCAACTCTCTGCTGCAGCTCTGAGATATCCTTAGTTAGTCCTCCAAATTTGTCCGCCATCTCCTGTAGTGCCTGTTGTGTTCTGTTGTTGTCTTCCCGGAGCTGCATATAATGCTGTTGGGCTTCCTGTCGTTGCTCATTTAAGGACTGCAATATTAAGCAAGCAGATGACATAGCAGCTTCTTGTTTGCCTGTGTCTCTGTCCCTTAATAGAGCCGCTCCCTGGGTAGAAAAAAATACCTTCTTCGCTGTGACCAGCATTAGAGACCAAAGATGTAGATGTAGATTGTCTCTCATCCATAAGGCCCGATTGCAAGCCATCTACTACTATAAGTGCCGTCTGAGCCTTCACTGGATTCGCTGGATTACTCTCAGTAGGGCTACTGCCCGAGATCCGTAATGCCATTGTTTTAACGCCCCCCTTTGCTTGTACCCCTTTCCGAAGAGGACTGTTGTCTAAAATAGCTTTTCCGTATGGTGGTGTTGCACTCTGCCCAGTAAGTAATTTTTTTGCTTTGCTTCTGGGCTTCCCTTTCCATTTTTTGCCTGAGGCTGATTTAATGGTAGTGACAGTGTCAGTGATAATGTCGGTAGAGATATCGCTAGGAGACTGTACAGGGAGCTCCATTGATTCTTCAATTTCATCAGATGAGCCTGACTGATTTCCTCCATTCTCTTCCTCTATCATTTTGTCAATAGCCGCACAGACTTTAGCCCCTAGTTCTGCAACCTCTTCAGCTCTTGAAATAGTCGCCGGTGCTTGATGAACCGGGAGTTGAACAGAAGACGCCATCGCTCCACTCCCTGTAACTATGTTGCCATTGATTACTTTATCCACCACAAAAGAAGCTGCCGCTGGGATTGTATCAATGTCAGCAGTGCCAACAGCAACAGTATCAGTAACAGTATCGGTATCAGAAACATTAGCAATACTGTCATGGCCTGAGGTCGCTGCAAGGAATATCTCCGCGATTTTAACTCCTGATAGTTCCTGTCCAGATAAGGCCTCTTTTCTCAAGTTACCTGCGAAAAGCTCAGCTGTCTTCCCTGTTTGTAATAAACGCGATGCCGGTTTGCCAATAGCCGAACTGAGTTTCTCAGCTGCACTCCCACTGTCAAATGCGCCCGGGTCCCCCTAGCAACATTCTTACCGGCACGGGTGCTCCTCGCGGCAGTTTTAGAGGGCGCCATCAGTTGCTCGCTCCGAGATGCTGGAAGTCCTACTGGGAGCACTGCAGGAGTGATCACCGGGGTCACAGTGTAAAGCAGACCCGACCAGTCGAACGCTGACCGGCCGCTCGATCCCCAGGGAAACAGCCAGGAAGCCCAAGGGTATCGCTCACACCTCATCCAACAAAGCCGCCACATACGCATTCCTTCTTCTTTTTCCGCTAGTTTTTCACAAGTTTCCGTGGTTTCTCCTTAATCAGCTAATATTCATAGCTAATATTCATAGCTCCATCCCTTCCATCGATGCCATTACTCCACTCATGAGTACGGGGAAGACTCGGCTGTGTACTCCGTGGCGTCCTCAGTCCTCAGTCCGCCATCTTGCCCCTGACAGGCTTATCTCAGAGGCAGTGTGTAAAGCATTTGTGCATGCATTCAGTAACACAGTGAGAACACTACAAATGGACACAACACCAGTTGTGTTCATTTGTAGGGACTTACCAGTAAATAAAATATGCCAATCATGGAATCACCAATCCATAAACACAATTTACAGGGAGAGCATATGCTCTTTAGCACTGATCAGCAGTGGTGAAGTGCCCAGAGTCATAAAACCAACAAAAACAGGTCAGAAACAGAAGGCCAAAAAGCAAAAAGTCTGGGGATAAAGCCACTGGAAAAGCCAGGTCAAACATTTCCATTTACCCCTTTGTATCCCGATCCAAAATTTTCCTTTAGTGGGACCCTAGTCAAGTGGCAACCCAGCGTGTTTTGCTACCTAGGAGTTTGGATATATCATCAAACAGCTGCCTAATGGATAGCAATTTAAAAAGGGCGACAACTACCCTCAGATCCCAAATGTTATTCTTGCACACACTCCTGTTGTCTGTCATGGGGTGTGTAGCTTTACTCAAAATGGTGGTCTTGCCCGGCTACTCTATTTTGTTCACTAACTTGCACTTTTACATCGCACCCCCCTACTTTAGATCCTTTGAAGGAACCATGCAAGAGTTCATATGGAGCAAGTCTCGGTGCAGGGTAGTACTGGCAAAATTTTACCTGCCTACAGATCAGGACAGACTTGTAGTGCCCAATATGGACCAATACTATCTTGCTTCTCAACTTCTGTGGGCTTCCTGGTGTGTGGCGGGGGAGCAGCTCTCTGACACTGTCACGTTATCTCTGGCCTAGACCTGCTCAGAGGCTCTCTGTCTCTTTCACCCCTGCACTCGTGGGAAGCCACCAGAGTCTCTACTGCTTGAGGTTGCACATAAGTGCTACTAACTTAGTCTGTACCTTACACGATCCACTACCCCATATGTGCCGGTGCTGCTGTTGTTGGACATGCCAAGAGGCAACGTTAACACCTAATCATCGGAGATCACCACATAGAGTGCTGTTGGTCTGCATACATTGGGGGACTTCTATCAAGACGGTGACCTAATGCTATATGATACACTGGTGGAGGACAAGGGGCTGTGTCTGCTCCACACATCGTCATTCGCAGCGCTGGGCGGCAAATGGAGGGACATGATGAGGTAACCTTCCATGCACCTCACACTGCAGTACCTGCATGTTATGGTAGCAGGTCGGCACCTCACGAGATGGTTTTCAGCCTCCCTCCTCCAACACACAACAGTAACTCTCACATCCCTAAGGCAGGCTGGAAGAGGGACCTGGTCCATCCCTATACAGATAAAGAGTGGGCCTCCGTGCTGGAGGGTCCAACGCATGTCCCTCTGAATACCCGCTTCTGTCTCATCCAATACTACATAACTCAAAGACCCTATCTCACACTGGCAAAATTAACAGATACTATCTCAGTCGCAGAAATAAGAAGCAAAGGGTCACATATCGATTTCTCAATCTGGGTTTGATAGTGGCAAAACGCTTAATCACCAGGCAATAGAAATCACCTGAACCACCCCCATTACTGGCAATGCGGCAATCACTGCTGTTGTGGGCACGGGCCAAAAGTGTAGAACTACACAAAGAAGACACTGTAGGGCTGCATAAGATAACTATAGCTGTCAATTGGGACACTATATTACATGACTTCCGATTGGACCAGCGCTCAGATTCAGAGCACATTGATGTGGAGGTGGTAACTGGTGGGATATACACAGTACTCTAGTTTGCGGCACTATACTACATGGCTGAGATAGCGGCATTGAGATGGCCCCCGTCTGTAGCAAAAGATCTGCTGTGGTCATTAATGGGTTATATGTACCTTGATATTATTTAATTTTTTGAGGGATTGGAGGGGACAGAGGGGATTGGGGGAAACCCAAGTTGTGCTGATATATATTTGTGTTCCACATTGTTGCCTACTTTTCTTTCTTTCCTTCACTAATGTGATGTACCACAGCATCAACGGCTAGTGATGAGCTCTCTCCCACGTTCTCACTGCATGTTATCAGCTCCACAGGTAAAAGCACATGAGGACTCGATAACATTTTCGCTAGACACCTGAATGTGACCTTACGCTAATATATTAAAATATGTACCTATCCTCTTTGCAGTGAGCGTTGACTCCTCATGTTTCTTCTTGTATATCACATGTAACAATAATGTTGAGCTATAGTTGATGTCTCAAATATTGAGCCGTAACCTCCCTAAAAGTAAGCCTGTCTCTTCAACAAATCAATACAACAGATTTAAACAAAAATCAAGTGTAATTAACACAAAATCCACTTCCCAGTGGATACAATCAATACTTGCAAAAAATCTTTGCTGTCTTGAATAAATGAGGGAAGTGCCAAAATAAATGGGTGTAGGAAAAAGTCTATGTACTTAGAGGTGTTCTTAACCTGGAGGATTAATGGCATTTATGTGGATTTTAGGGATACAAGATTTGATTTTTGCAGTGTTTACAGACCAAGAATTTGTACTCCTTCCATTCAATGAGACCTCTCTTCCTCCATTCACTCAGTTTATCAAAGTAGATGTGATTAGCCGCAATGATTGCACTCCTAGGTACACTCCGATAACACTGTGTGATATTCAACTGGTTGTAACCTTCTTTTAAATACAGGGCTTTCGAAAGGATGACAACATTGCCCCCCTTGTTCGACTGTCTGACGACAATATTGTTATCAGACTGCAGACCCTTAATAGCTTGTCACCCTTCCACCTGTTTTTCATGGTGTCGGCCTTGGCCAATTTCTAGAATTCCTAAGTAGTGACTGCTTTAAAAGTATCTATTACATCGTAGGGTATGCTGGGCATAAAAGTAGATTTAGCCCTAAAGCCACTTTTTTGTATTTGACAACAAATACTACAGACAAGTCCAAGGCACAGCTATGGGCACTTATTTTGCCCCAGTTTTACAAATCTATATTTGGCATGGTAGGAAGAACAAATAGTGGGTACCCTTGACGACTTAAATTTCCATGTGGTAATGTGGATAACATTCATCGATGATCTCTTTGTAAAATGGAAGGATGGTCTTGATGAAGCAAAGACATTTGTGGATATGCTGAATAAGAATGAGCTTACATTGAAATTTACCAGTCATATGAGTAAGACATCCATTGACTTTCTAGATATTCACGTGAAAGTGGAAAACTACAAATTAACAACTAGTCTGCATAGGAAATCATCTGCAGGGAATGCACTTTTACATGCCCAGAGCAGCCACCCTAGGTCTTTGATTCACAGTATTCCCTAAAGGGAATTACTGCGTGCCCATCACAACTGTAGTACTGAGGAAAGTTTCCAGTACAAATGTGAGACCATGATAGGGAGGTTCAAAGAAAGGGGTTACTCTGATTCCACATTACAAATGGCATTACAGAAGGCATGTAATGTTCAGAGACAATAATTTCTGATTCAAAGTGCACAGGTGGTACTAATGATGATGAGAATAACATCAGGTTCATTACAACATTCAACAATAAGTCCAAGGATATCAGACAGATTTTGGGTAAGCATTGGCAGATTCTTTGAAATGAAGATTGTTTGAATGATGTGATTGAGGATCACCCCATGAGCAGATACAGGACAGGGAACACATTAAAGGCAGCTGCGGCCACTGCAGGTAAGAGCGATAGGGTGGTGGGGCTGGCTGGGGGGTGATTTCGAGAGACGACTACGAGGGAAAATTAAATAAATAATTAATTTCCCCTTGTAGTTGTCTCTTGAACCCCTCCCCCCAGCCGACTCCACCGCTCTTACCTGCAGCGGCCGCGGCTGGTTAAAGGACAGATTGAGTAAAAATGCTAATCAACGTAAACCTTCCTGATTAACTAATGCAAAAACAGGCTTCTTTCTGTGCAGGAACTGTAAAGCCTGTAAAAATAGCCAGGATGTTAGTCACTTTTACTCACCCCTTTTAGGAAAGGAGAAATGTATTGAAAACTTATTGACATATAGCTCTGATTTTGCGAACTATGTACTTATGTGCCCCTGTGAAAAGTGGTACATAGGGAGTACAATCCACCCGTGAAGAAAAGAGTCCTAGAACATCTGACAACTATCACCCACAGTGATAAGCACTATCTGTAGCCCAGCCTTTCACACAATTTCATGAGAGTAACCCAACCCTGTTGAGGTTTTTTGCAATTGACAGGATAAATTTGACGGTAAGGGGAGGTGACAGAGTAACGTCTCTGAGGAGATTGGAGTCAAAATACATTCTGGAATTAAACACAAAAATTACAGTGTGCCTGAATATGGAGGAAGAAATGAATGTACATTTAGGTTGATGTAATGAAAATTTATCATGTTATCTGTATAATTATTTTTGTACTTAGCATGCCATTTGCACAGGTAGATGATGTTTAGCTGTGTACTATAGTCTTCTGAAACTGCTTGGTTTTTAATTGATTTCAATCATTCTGTTTTTTGTTTTTCTTTTCTATATTTTGTGCGCTCCTTTTTTGTTTTCTTAACTTTCTTTCTCACTTTGCGCTGCAATCTATTTTCACAAAGGGCTATTGTGTCATATGGAGTAGATACGTGGAGTATCAACTCAAGTTGAGAATAGTCAGTGAATATTGTGCTGTGGAGTCACGTACAAAGCCATGTCATTGGAACTGGTAAGAAAGACCTGAAAACACATCAGTCTATTTGGAAATATGGGTGAACTATTATTGAAATCATTGGACTAGCCCATTTGGGCAGAATTGTTTTGCATCGATATGTCGGACTGTATGCTCTGCATGTTATCTCTACCAGGTTACGGCCTGAAAAATATACTTGCACATCTTTGTTTATAATTGTTGAATGCATATTATACAACTTAACAGCCAACCTGGGCAGAATTACCACCATATCTGTGTTACTAGTAACATTTGCCTGACTTGATACACACTCTTGAACTGTATTAGCATTAGTTATGCACATGGAATTCCTTGACAATAACTATACTAATGGTGATTATTTTGGCAGCCATTGTATTACCTTAGAGAAGCTACTCATGTACTATCAGAGTATGATATAATGCAAGAGTATTATTGTTCTCCTCTTTTATTGTCAAAGCACAAAAATGTCCAAATGTATGGATTATGTATATATGATGCGCATTATATGAATTTTCAATTGAATGCTTATTGACTGTAGTGGTAACAACTGGAGTTACAACTGGAGTTACAAGATTGTTGTGACTTTTGAAGTTCATTTAAAAATGGCCACAATATTACTATGCCCCTTTTAGGGATCTATTTGCCCTTTGTTGATGTTTATCAGCCGAGTATGATGGTATAGCCTTGTGAAGTTGAATGGGGGTGGTACTCACTCACCTGTGAGTAAGGCGACTTGTTCACCAAAATGCGTCAAGTGTTTATTTGCTTTCCTGTACTCCGTTGTGCATTTATGTGAGTTAAATCTTCAAGCAATTTATTGGAGTGCATGTTTCCATTTGTGGTAGAAAGTGTTTTTGATATAGAAATAACAATAAGGTTTGCCCTGAAGTAACTATAAATCACGCTCCTGTCATGCACAGTGTTGTCGTCAATTATGTCATTTCGGATGTTGCAGTGATGTAATCAATGGTGTCATAGAACATTTCATGAGTGATGTAATATGTGAATTAATTAGGAGTGCATGGCGAGGGTGCAAGATATAGTACTGTAATCGGGTCACTTCTCAGTACTGGCCAAAGTTTTTGCAAAATGCTTCTAACAAACTTGTGCTTTGTATGTGGTTATAAATCTATGGGTTTTGCCGTGATTAATAGCATACTTTGGCTTCTTGGGCCTTGAATAATATGCCTTCTCATTTCACATTCTTCACTCTCTCAGTTGCTCTACTTAGTGTGTCCTCTTTGTATAGCCTTTCCCTTGTGCTTCTAGATAACTTTTTAAGGTCTTGATCTATGCTTTCAACCTTTCTGATAATGCTACCACCAACTAGGTCTCATTTATTTTAAATTATGGTAACATATCCTTGTGGATGCCTTAAAGTTTTTCTGTACAGTAGTTATTTTGGCAGTGAGTTGTTTATTTCAGAACTATTTTATTACATGTAGAGAAAAAATATTGTAAAAATCCCCAACTCCCCTAATTCTAGAAAGAGGTGTTCACACTATCAACTTTTACAATTTTTAGCTTATTCCTTTACCATTTAAGCTTGATTAGGAACGGTGACTGATCAGATAATCAGTCATAATTTGGCAAAGGATTTCCATCTTGGCACACCTAACTACAGTAGGAACCACATTCTTGTGAAGATATGTTACTAGCATTTCAATTTCCTCTGATCATCTAATCCATTTATACACAAGGATAGCATCCCAATATTTTGTATACCTATCAAAAAAAAATCAAATAGAGAAAGCATTATATCATATACATACATGATATTTTCCCCTGTTCTAGTACCCCTCCCAGAAGATCCCACCTAAAGAAAACTCACATACCTCCACCACCCTCATCCACGAGAGAAGAAATTCCTCCCTGCTTTGAAGGAATTGGCTTTCCCTAGGCATTTTCTATAGAATAGTATAATCGTCCCTTAATTGGCACTCAATTGTCTCTACCAATCACATTTTTGGTCACGTGGTTATAACAGTTAAAAAAAACACTTAAAACACCTCCACTGTGCCTATCAATCCCTTTGGCATCAATTAGCTCTCCCTCAATACTGATATGTTGGACAGTTCATGAATGTTTTGATTGTTTTCCTGAGTCCCATCTAGCAACCACAGTCAACAGTTTGCTATACGACAGCTGAGTCTGCATCAGTATATCAGGATCAAAAATTGTTGCTTTTTTCTCATATATTTGATTCCATCACTCTTGCTGCTGGCAGATCACCACAGCTCTCCACTGTATTGACGCAGCAGGGGCAGTGTATAACTGCAGAGCTGACTATTCACTACACACAGCTTGGCCTAGTGTCATTTCTCAGGACCAGCTCATACCCGTAGCACGCAACCTAGCTGTAGACACAGAGAGAGGACTGTTTCAGACCTAGATTCACAGACAGCACAATGGCTTGAATGACAGATGTTTTTGCTTCTTTGCAGATCGAGCTGTCTTCGAAAGGGAGTTTTCTCTTAGACTAAATGTACATATATTATGTAAAATAACTGCATCTGTAATTGCCTTCATGAAACATTAGTTAATTTGTGAGGTTTACAATACAGTGCCTAAAATATAGATTTTACACCAGGGGCTCAAATAAAGGACATTGAACAAACAATATTTTCTCGGATTAGCTTAGCCCATGACATGCCACCCTGAAATTTTGACAATGGCATTTAGACTGAACAATACTGGGCCTTCTGTAACACGTTGCTGTCAGAAAGTGGGTTATCAATTTGGAAAGGAGGTCCTTACCAACTTAATAAACATAGTCTGGTTAGGTCTTAACACAAGTCTCAATGTCGGGTAGCAATGACACAAGCAGCAGGAAATTCCCCAAGTAAAGAAATTAATTTTATGTTCCTGACGTACTGTTAGAAATTGGGTTTATGGTTGAGGGGATGTGTGAGCCCTCGTCAAGCAACAACCACAATCCCTGTCAAGGTGAACCACAAAAGTCACTAAATTAACTGGTGCTCAAACCCTCTCGTAGCTTGGCTCAAAAGCAGTCAGTCTAATCTTAGAGGCAATGTGTAAAGTATTTATATCAGCATTTTGTATATATATATACCAGCATTTGTAAAGCACGCAGCTACCTCAGGCGAGGTGTCCCGGCGCTGGGGCCGTCGGGAAGATTAAGCAAGCTATTGCCCAGAGACACAAGGTGCTGCACTAACCTGCCGCCGGCTCCGGAGACCGAACCGTGAGCCCCCGTGTTCCGGAGTCAGCCGCCCTGGCCGCTGCACCACACCTCTTCCCTTTTACGCAGCACTTAAACAGTAATCAAATGGAAAAACAACACAAGAAAAATCCCACACCAATTTAGGAAAATAGAGTAAAATGTAATAAATTATTTAGCATCAAAACAACAAAAATCCAATCAGTACATCTGGATTGATGAATTTGTAAACTGTTTAGTAAAAACTAGCACCTAAATTATCTAAGCATCAACTGCAGAAACCTAGTCACGTGAGACCATGGCAAAGTCGGATGTTATGGCTGACCACAATGGAGCGCAGTTCAGATACCCAAGGTGGATTGGGTCCGGTATCCACTTGCCTTCAGGCTCAGAAGAATTTTTTTTTTCTTAATATTTGAGAAGATTGATTTCAGCGGGACAGGGCAGCCAGCAGTGTCCGAGGAGGAGGCACTGTTGTCAGATCTGAGAAACTGTGCATTTCCCAATGCAAACAGTTGATAATCTTCAGTGCAAAGGATTCTTTATTGAAGATACTCACACTATTCCAGATTATCATTCATTTGAACTTCAACAATACCGATGTTATATTCACACCAAAACAGCCAACACATGTTTCATGACCATGTCACTTCTGCAGGGCTGTCAAATTCAAAGTAGAAAACATTCATTACATTACAATTTTTAATGTTTTCGATGCTTCCCACTTCAACACCATGATTCAATTCTCTGATCAAAATATAACATTAAGTAAAGCCACTCTAATTTAGTTACAAGTCTTGTTGTGACCCAGACTATTTAAAAAAATATGTATAAATCTCATCAACCAATTCATTGCAATAGTTTTGTAACCTCTGACATAACACTGGATTTATAGAAATGACATCATTACAGGGTGGCATCAAATAATAATGAGATTACATAGTCCCTTGTCATAGATATTCAGATCATAATCCCCAATCCCACCACCTATAAAGCTTCAATGAATGTACCACCATCTAACTCATATTTTTGAGCACATTTTGAGTTGAATTATGTATATGATTTTGAAACCTGGGCTAATGTGATGTAGAAGTAAAATAAGGAGGGTTAAAAATATGGATGGGTGTACCTAGAGTAATAGGGAGTGAATCCAGTGCTATCAATTTGAAGGATTCACTACATTTGTCTTGTTTAAAAATATTTTTTCTTTTCTTTTTTCTCTTAGTCCTCAATTTACATATAAATTGTGTTAAATTAGAAACACAGTCATTTCAGAGCAGAGATGCTGTAGCAGAATTTTGTACTTTAAATCACACATTGATAAGAATCAAGCCATGGAATGTATGGCAAGAAGGTAATGTATGAGGTTTTAAGCATTCAAATTGGATTTGGAATTGGAAACACAGGATGATGAGCATGAGAATTAGTTTAGGTTAAATGGGCTTTATCATAATTTCGTAAGTAATGATATAATGGCTAATTTGGACAAGTTTGATTGACATTATTCAAATCTATGTGCGCCCTTGTCCACAAAGATGGAATAAGGGTTAAAGAATAGGTGTACCATATTGAAAAATTGGGTTAGAATCCAGGAGATTTACTGATTTTATTTTGACAAATTAAGATATATATTTTGGAGTTTGTGATTTTTGTAATTTACAGGGAGTTTAGTTTGAAAATATTGTTTGCAATTGGGCCAATGAAGAATTTTTATTTGGAAAGAAATGGTTTGTTAAATAAAAAAGATATTTTCACGGTAGAGTAATCAGTAACCCTGGGCGTAGTTCGCGTAGTAGCGCTACGCGTAGCTACGCGAAGTGCACTTCGCACTACGCAAGCTACGCGTAGCACTACGCGAACTGCGTAGTGCGGTAGGAAATGCTGTTCGCAATGATTGCACAGTGCCGGATGCTTGTCCGCACTGTGCAATCATTGCAAACGGCATCTTGCACAGTGCAAGCGGTCGTTTTCTGCCGCTTGAGTAGATTTGCACTCAAGCTGCAGTTTTCTCAACACGGACTGGTAGTTTCTCATCGCGAGCGGTCGCGAGCATACGCGACCACTCGCAATGAGAAACCTGACCTCCCCGCGTTGAGAATCTCGCCGGGAGGTTTATTTTCCACGCTCACGATCGGCAACTTGATGTTGCTGATCGCGAGCGAGGAAAAGGTCTCGCCGGGATGTAATTTTGCTCGCTCGCGGTCGCCAACTTGACGTTGAGGACCGCGAGCAAGCAAAAAATGCCCGCAACGCGTTTTTGCACTGTGCTATGTGCAATTCGCGTAGTTGCGCAAACTACGCGAGCGTAGCGTAGTTTTACGCCCAGGCCTAGTAATCAGAAGTACTTGAAAATTGCTTCTGAGGCCGAACCGAAAGTGTCAGCTTTAGCGGGAAATAATTTCTGGTATAAATAGGGAGCTAAAGATGGAAGACAGTTTCATCAAGCTGGTTGGATCGGTACCATAGCGAGTTGCCATCAGGTATGGAAATGGGCTGTGACTAAAAAGGGAACATTTGGATTATTAGTGTTAAATGGTTGCTGGACACTTTACAGAGAACATGTAATAAGTGGATTATTTCTAAGAAGGATTTATATTATTGTTTCAGTATCCAGTATCGGGGAAAATTGACATTGAGTCATGTAGTGTTAAGAAGAATTGAAATTGTTAAGGTATTTAGGTGGGTGATCTATGTATGTACTAAATTGCGTGATAGGTCTTTTTTCTTATATAATTAGCGATGCATTGTGTCATGGAAGAAATGACTGATTTTCAGATTACCAGATCGAAGGATAAACATCAAAAAGGAAACATGAATTAATATGAAGTAATTATGACAATTAAAGGTGAGTGTAGGATGTCCTGCTAGACAAATTACAAAATTATCAAAGTGTTGGGAGAACTATCCTTGGGTGTTTGGTGAGTTTGGCTGTTGTTTCACATCATCAAAAGTGCCTTTGATATCTAAAAGGAGGTTGTGTACATAGAGTAAGGCTCTGGTATGATATTTTCACATTATAGAAGAGACCATAATGAGCAATGTTTCTGAAAAAAACAGATGAATTAATTTAGCCAGTGAACTTTTTGGATTTCTACTGTTGTGAAAATTTGGTGAAGTCTTTTTGATTCAGATTGGAGTTTATACCCTACATGAGATTTGTAAAATATTCTTTGTTTGAAAATATGAGTTAGAAGGTTGTACATTCATTGAGGTTTTATAGGTGGTGCAATTGTGGATTATGATATGAATATCAATGACAAGGGAATTTGTATTCTTGTTATTAATATTTCATGCCCCATGTATTGATGATATGTCTAGAATTCATTTCAGCGTATGTTAGAAGTCACAAAACTATTGTAATTAATTGTTTGATGAGATTTATACAAATATATTCTAGAAATGGTCTGGGTCACAACAGGATTTGTAACAAAATTAGAGTGAATTTACCTAATTTTATATTTTGATAAGAAAATTGAATCATGGTGTTGAATTGGGATTCATTGAAAACATCAAAAATTGCAATGTAATGAACATTTTATACTTTGCATTTGACAGCCCGAAGAAGCATTGCGGTCGCTAAAACACGTGCTGGCTGTTTTGGTGTGAATATAATATCAGTGTTGTCTAAATTCAAATGAATGAATAATCTGGAATAGTGTGATTATCCTCAATAAAGAATCCTTTGCATGTAAGATTTTTGACTGCTTGCATTGTGATATATACCATTTCATAGATCTTTTGGACGTTTTATATGGACATATTTTACACACTGGTTGGGTCACCAGTGATCTGGGAGTAAAGCGCCAGACATTTTTTTCCTGTTACCCAAACGATAATTATTAAAATTATTTACTATGTGCAGATGTCTATGTACAGACTATTTTATGGAAGTCAAAAATCTCTAGCGGTACAAAGCTGCAGGCTGTAGCCAACAAGGGGTCCACAAGGCCAGATACCCCTTCTGTGAGGATCCTCTGAACAGGATTTGCTGCTGTGGGGAAGAACGTAGTGGGAGCTATCACAAAGTAAGGCCGACCAGCAATGTACCTTATGTGGAATTGCGAGTAGGTAGGTCCAGGTCTCCTCCCTAATCTCAGGGCACTTTTTGATTGAAAAGTTTATATGACCTTAGGGGCTGATTAGGATGGCGGGCGGACTTTGGTCCGCCCGCCATCCTAGCGGTAACGGGACCACCTGCCTGCCATGCGGCAGCCCCGCCACCCTGATTATGATGCGACCGCCACCACGGCGGTCACATCTGGCGATTTAACATTGCGGCGGGTGCTGCTGGCTGCAGCACCCGCCACAATGTGAAATGGCCATGTTGTGCATTTCCCTGCACAACATGGCAGGTACTGCGCGGTGCCTGCCACCTTGTGCATGGAAATGGAGGGGGGTACCATGGGTACCCCCCCAGTGCACAGCTGACCCCCCCAGGGGGCCCGCAACGGGCCCCCAAAGCCAGTCTCCGCATGCGGAGTGGGCCATTGTAATCACTACGCCGGTGCCTGCACGGCACCGCCGCAATGATTGCCTGGTTCCGGGTTCCGCAAGGCGGGCGGAAAAGGACCGCCTTGCGGAACCGTGGCGGTCGGTGTTTCTGACCGCCGTGGAACAATAGTGATTCCCACCGTCATCCTAATATGGCGGTCGGTAAATCACCTTTTGATGGCGGGCGGATCGCCAACGCCGGGCCGGCGGTGGCGATCCGCCCGCCATCGTAATAAGCCCCCAAGTTTGGGAATTAGACTGCTTGGGCACCTTTAGCACCACTTTCAAGGGTCCAGGACTGGGTGGGTACCACATGGAGTGCATGATTCACTTCAGGCAGGGTCCAGGTGCAGGGATCAAGTTGGTGGAGTTTGTTTGTCCCTGTAGTTCAGAAGGCTAGGCACCTAGACCTTGGAGTCACTTTGGTAGTCCTTGGTTCAAGCAGCAAGGAATGGTCTTCCAGCAGCAGGACAGTTTTCTGAGGTTCAGGGCAGATTTCCAGCAGCAGGGCAGTCCTCTGAAGTAGAAGCAGAACCAAAACAGCAGGGCAGTCCTCTGAAGTGCAGGGTAGGCCTTCTGAGTGTCCTACGCAGGTCCAGGAGTGAACTGAAGAGCGGGTCTGAGGGTCCCATTGTTATACCTGGTGCCAGCTTTGAAGTGGAAAAAACCTCTGTAGTTTTCTCCCCACAGATGTTTTTGGAATGTCCTTCCTCCCTGCCCTGGTCTGTGGATGTCTGGAGTGGCAAAAGGCTAGTGTGAAGTCCTTTTTGAGTGTGCTGAGGCCACTCCTTTGAAATGTAAGTGGGCTGTACACAGCTCCGCCCCTCGCATCTTGGCAGAATGGCCCATCATGCAAACAATTAGTCCCCCTTTGTATCACTGTCTGGGAGGAGTAAACAAAGGCCAATCGACATGCTAATCACATTCATGTGACTCAGGACACAGGCTGCAGGCACCAAATGGTTAGGACAAGAAAGTGCCAACTTTCTAAAAGTGGCATTTTCAGAATTGTGACCTAAAATCCGACTTTACCATTAAAGAGGATTTTAAATTAAAATACCTGTTTCACCAAACATGACATTTCTACCTGTTCCCAAACAAGTTGTCACTGATTAAATGTAATAAGGTAACCCAATGTTATCCTGTGGGAGAGATAGGCCTCACAGTAGCGAAAAATTAATTAGCACATTTCCTACTTTTCAAATATAATGTACCCTGCCCTATGGGCTTCTTCAGGACCTTAGGGGTGACTTATATGCATTTAAAAGGGAGGTGCAGGCTGGCTAAGGGATTATTTTTCCAGGTCCCGTTGGCGGCTTAAAACTGCTCACATGCTGCATGGGCAGGCCTCAGACACGTTTTAAAAGGCTACTTAAGTGGGTGGTACAAGTGCTGTAAGCCCACTGGTAGTATTTAATTTAAAGGCCGTGGGTATTTGTTGTATCACTTTCCTAGGGACTTATAAGTAAATCAGAGGTGCCAATTGGGTGTGAGCCAATTTTACCTTGTGTAGAGGAGAGAGCACAAGCAGTTTCGCACTGGTTAGCAGCAGTAAAGTGCACAGAGTCCTAAAAGAAAACCAAAAAGGGCTCAGAATACGGGAGAGGTGAAAGCAAAATGTTTGGGGTAGACCCTGCAGAGAGGGCCAAGTCCAACACGTACCAACACTTTTAAAGTCAAGAAAAAGCACAATAAACTCCCTAGCCAATTAAAAAATGTATATAACTAATTAAAAAGCAGAAAGACTATAAAATGAGGATTGGATAATGATAACTGTAGATTTTAATTAATTAAATCGTATGGTAAAAATTGCCTAGAAAAAGTAAAGTACCATTGAAAAATAATATTTTGCAGTCAACCTTGACCAACGTGTGCTTTCAGGTTGACCAACACTGAGCAGAGGTCAGATAGGTCAAGCGGATTGTCCTGCTCAAAGTTTTATCTTCCAACTTAGGGCCTGATTATGACTTTGGCGCAGCAGCACCGGAGCAATGCCGCCTCCGCTGAGCCAAAGCCACACAAGGACCGCCAACCGTATTACGAGTTGAAAATGTGCAACTCGAAATACGGTCTGCAGTCCTTTGGCATTTCCCAAGGCGGTGCCTTTAAAGCAGGCACCGCAATGGGAATGCCCAAAAACGTCCAGCATGGCTTGGATGGTGACGTCCAAGCCGTGCTGGAACTGGGGGGAATACAGCCCGGGGCACATTTTGTGCCCCCCTGAATGTGTCCCTATGGCATGGGGGACATGGAGGCCCTGTAGGGCCCCCTTTGTTCTTGCACAACCAGCTTTTTCATGGCGGGGCTCCACCATGAAAAGGCTGGTGGTGCAAGAACTCAAAATATGCAGACGGGACTGCATAATGCATTGTAGTGCTCCTGCGCCACTGCCAGGGAACGACTGTTCCCTGGCTCAGCAGGTGGTTCAACACCGATACGACTTTGTAAGCCGTAAGCAGCAAAAAGGTGGACTGCCACTCCTGCGCCAGTGCGAGTCTGGCAGGCGCAAAACCGCCAGACTCGTAATCAGGCCCTTAGTCTTTTTTCAGGAGGACAAAGCTTTCCAGTGGGGCAAGGTCCAACAGTGAAACTAAGGTGTTTAATACTGAGAATAGTGAAAACATCTTGCTGGACACTTAGTTACACCTAGTTACAGAGAGGTCACATTATTCAAAACATATAGTGTGCCACTTTTTCCCACATTAAGCACCTAGCCCACTGGCTAGGCACATTCTAGGGGTGACATAGTAATATATACAATTAGATTTTCTTACATGGCATAGATACTTTTGTCTCCTATGTATTTTTAAACGTTCATCCAGTCAGTGCACAATAGTGAAACTGGTATGCATCTATTATTGCTGTATATGTTGGTGGTGTTAAATACATGCTGCAGCCTGCATATTACACTCAACTTCCATGCCATTGATGTATTTTCTGCGCCACCTACTATGGTCTTACAGGAAAGTTACCATTTGGCCTAAACCACTTTTGGCAGTGCCATTTTAGAGCCCATCACACACTCTGGCAATTTAAAGCAGTGTTAAAGTTCTCAGTTACAATACCAGTAAAAATTGAAAATTGGTTCTAGATGAAGGCACAATATTCGGAGAGACCAGGCTGAAAAGCCAACTCTGCTGGAGTTCCTAATTGTAGTCTTTCATCTGTTTCTATGTCTGATTTACGAGATAACTAGGCTCTCCACTTCAGGCCAGGAATTACAGTGCTGCTGAGACGCCTTACCCTTTTAGGCTGCTTTTACATATGCTAAACTATTTTTATCTCAGTCTGCCTTGTGGATTTTCCGGTGCCTGAATTCTGCTTTGTATTTCAGCAGGACCTGCAGCCTGCTCTACGACCTTCTCTACTGACCACCTTCAAAGTAGCCCAAAGATGCTACTACCAAGAAGAAGGCCCTAGCCAAGGGCACGGAATACAGCTCCAGCAGTAGCAAAGAGATCTTCACAATCGTCAAAGACTTCACCACACCAGCATCCACCACTGACAGCATCCCCCCTTCCCAAGACCTCTGTGACAAACAATCGGAATTCTACAGCAAGAAAATGTAAACCATCTACAACAACTTCCGCCCCCAACCAATCCCCAGCAGTCTCCCTTCCGGCCTACCTGCAGAAAGCTCAGGAAGTCATGAACAATTGGAAATCAATCACCATCAAAGAAACAGCTAACATGTTGAGAACAATCTTTCCAGAGCAACGGTTCACCCTTGCCCTCACTACATCTATAACTTAGGGGTTTTCCCGATCAGTGAACCACTCACCCACATCCTAAACACTTCCATCACCACCACCACCGCATTGGGCTCATATTCTAGCAGATTCTTAGTACATTGCGCCTTCTAAACATAATCATTTCTTTGCAGACACTCACTGGAAGCTCTGCTTATGGGGAATTTAAACTAAGGATAAGAAGATAATGCAGTACTGTTCTCTCATGTACTAACGTAAATCCATCCTGAATTGTGTGCCTTAGAGACAATAAGAATGTGACTCTTAATGGGCTTTTGAAGGTAGTGATAAATCCTTCACCACTGTTTTTGCTAGACAGCTGCACAAACAGATCATGCCTTGGCAAAGTAAATATGTCTGTCTTTAATGTGCTAACATTTGCAAACAGCATTTGTGGATGCCTATATTTGCATGGGTTTGCACTCTGAAGCCAAACCCATTGGCTTTGCCAATACTTATTGAAGGCTATAAATAATTTTTACAGACTCAGTGATCACAGGAAACGAGTGCTTTTATGAATTGCAGAAGACTACAGTTGTGTACTTTTAGCTCCAGAACCTTTAACTGTATAGTAGTTATATGTCATGTGGTAGAAGCTCCGAAAGGAGGTTGTCCTTTACCTTATTTACTCTGCCGGTTTGTGGCCATTATTGCATTGGTGATAAAGCAAGTGTCTGAGAAAGATAAGCACTCTAAATAAAGATTTTAAGACTTCATGTCGGGTTTGGGAGAGTAGGAGCACTGCCATAAATTGTTGGGGATCCTGTTTTGCTAAACTCACTGTTTTCTGCCTCAATGAGAAGTGACGTGACTGCTAGGTTTCTGACAGAAAACCCTCAGCTAGCTCCAGTGTCAAAAACTTCTGACTGGAGGCTCACCCACTACTTGGATACAGGTATGTGAACCCCAGAAGGTCTGTTCTATTTATGACAGGACTTTTGGTGTTATTTTTTTCTTCCCAGGACTACTATGTGAAGCGCTTTCGGTCACCATTAGGAAAATACAGAAAATTGTCGGGGATTTTTTTTTTTTAAGAAACAAAGCCCGCTTTGTGGGCCGCCATGATATACACATGGTGTACTCTCCCAGCAGTTATTCTCTCTGAAAGTGTTACCCCCATGTCAGCAAGAGTACTTTTGGTGAAATTAGGCCATCATTGCAAAGGTAACTTCAGACACGGCAGGTAGGTGGACCCCTGCTGCCCACTCAGGTTGACAATCCACATGTCCATCTTTGAATGCCCACCTTAGTACTAAATAATTCAGATGGATTGACCAAATTAATGTGAGCCTCAGCGATCCTGACTTCAAATATAGGAGCGCAGATGTATCATTATGTGACGCTGCTGAAAGCAGCAAGACAACATGCTGTGCTGTGTCAAATGGAGAGGGCAGGAATGTGACATATCTATGAAGATATGGTGCATTCCTGCTCTCTCCCTCTGCTGGCGTGTTGTGTGCTGCCTAGCGACAACACCGACACCCTTGCACCATGGTGCAAGGGTGTCTGCGTTGCAGGCAGGATTGTTTTTGTGCAGGAACGGACACCTCCATGCACAAAAACAATCCTTAGAGTCATTTTCCTTTTTGTAAGTGTACCGCACAATGCATTTTGACACATTCCTAGGTTTACCAGCCATGGAATTTCTGGAAATGCACCAAAGAGGATGGGTAGATGCATGGAAACACCCATGTTTCACCTTTGTAATGCCTTCCCAGTGCAGAGTAACTTCTGTTGCCTTGCGTTACTCCAGATTTACCAAGCAACGCTGAAGTCATTTGTTTTGTCAATGCAATGATTGTGCCACAAATGTACAAAGGATTGGCAAAGAATATAGCTACAGATGATGCATAGCCTTGTTTGTTCTTGAAATTGAACAAGCATTGAAAAAACGAGGCTGATTGGCTTTGTCATTGCTTTTTTCAGTTTTATATGTAAGTGCTATTATCTTTATAATTTAAGTTGTAATTACACCGTGTTTTTATTCCACTGATAAGTCGTCAGATTATGATAGATATATTTATAAAGAGATAATAATAAAAAAGCATAAGATAGTCTGATATAACGAAGCCTCGTTCATGAAATTATCCATTTTTTCCATCCACATTTTCAACAGCAACCTTGTTATAGCTGAGGGAAAGGCAGCAGCTAAATTATAACACAAAATCTGAAATTTAATTTGCATGTAATAATCATTTCTGATTTCAAAAACTGCCCTTCAGCTCATGTGAAAAGTGTAAAGAAAATATTAAAGACATCTGCTAAAGCATCATTTAAATTAGTCTAAACGAAATTCAATTAGTAGACTTGTTAGAATTGTTCACGTTTAATATTTCGATTTTTTTTTAATTGAGCTAGAATTGCCAAATGGTGAAATAAATCTGCAAGATCTTACTTTGAAGAGAAAGAACGAGAGCTATTTGCCTGGCCAAGTGCTTAAAAAGCCATTTCTTGAAATTCAAGAAAATCTTTTCCTGAAAAAGAGCACGAGAGAAGGAAAACAGAGCTGGTAAGATGTCACCAAGTTAATTAAAATATTCCTTCATCAGTTGATAAATATCCTCTCTGGTCCCAGTTTTCTTGTTTACATTTACATCTATTAAAGAACAGGAACAAGGCATTCAGTTCCACTGAGTCTTCCTCCCGTGACTTCATTAAGCAATTACTGGCATGTGCCAAAATGTTTATAAAATTTAACTCCAGCAAAATGAAAGCTATGGTATGTTGGTCTTCTTGGATGTCTCTGGACCCGGGTAATATGGTCAAATGTGCTAAGAAGTGAACCAATTGTTTGGTTCCTATTGAAAATCCTCAATTGAGCTGTCTCTTAGGTGCCATGTCCTTATCCGGTTACAAGTGTTGTGCCTTGGTGACTTCACATGTATGCCCCTCTAGGTTCATGCCAGTTCCTTTAGAATGGGCCTATCTACCAAAGCCCCCATTACATGGGATGGACTGGCTGTCCAAATGCCACAGTAAGGAATAAATTAGAAAAGGGATGCATTACAGCTCCGTGTTATGCATTGCCTTGTGGTAATTTAATCATGGTCAATACAAAACACCAATTGTGCCTTCACTGCTGTTAAACATTTCGGCCATGCTATTGAACTTTTCACCCACAGACATAATGGCAAACAAGAAACAAGAATTGAAATGGTCCCCAAATTCGCTGGAAAAATACTATGTGCACCAACCAATGCACTACATACAATTCAATTCCAGTTCTTTTTCTAGCTAAGCAGCTTCTTTCAAACAATGTGACAAAGTATCCGAGACAAAACATAAGTTTTTTTGTAAAAGAAGCAACCAGGCATTACATAATATAAATTAACAGAAGATCACAAGAGTCTACATGAAAATAAAAGAAAGTGTAGAGAAAGCCACCAAGGACACATGACTTAATGAAGAAAAATGAGTCGAAATATTATTTTGAGAGGATGGGATGGACGATGGAAGAAGAAGACGAAAGAGAATATGAACCCATGAAAGCAAAGCACACTACTGTAATCCCATCTTAAAAAATCAATTGTTCGTCCAACATACTAGGATGATAAACATTGAGTTGTGCTACTCTTCATGGCAGGTGGTTTCAACTACAGCAGTCATCCATGTTTCAGGTTTTATTTACCGGTCATGTTCTCATTGGCCAGGCTCCCATCACCCTCTCATTCTACCACACGTTTAGCCTCCTGCCTCCCCCTTTGGCTGCAGCCTGCTTTAGCATCAAAAACATTCAGCGGTCGAAACTCACTGCCACCAGCCTTGACTCCATTTGCAATGATAGTGAAAGAAGAATGGAAGTTAACCCTTGCTGTTAAAAAGACTTCTATTGAGTCAAGGATTTTAACTTAATTTAATATTACTTTTTGCAAAGTGATGTATGCCACTTTTCAGACCATTGTATGCTCATTATTGGGTTGAATCATGAAAGGCCACTGTGTATGCTTTAGTGCCTTAGCTGCTTTTTGGAATATGAAAAATAATTTGTCGCTTATTTCTTGTAGCATGGCTGTTTTTATTTCTCATCAAATGCCATCTTCCTTACACCTAACTTTTGCAACATCTTCCAATGCCAGGTTTTTAGGCTATGTTGACAATTTCAGAACAAGCAGCATACTGAACTGAAGAGGTATAGCAATGTTCGCGTAATCAAACTATCTGCCTATTTTAGTTACCTCTGAATTGGCAGGATGGGAATTGGTTCAGTGCATTGTCTGTGTAGTAAGACTGCAACAAGAAAGCAGGCTATAGTCAACATGGTGATGGTGATTACTAGGTGATGTGAAAATCTGGCCAATGGAGCCACACTGCAGTGGGGGCTCCTCCGCTAAGGGGGAGGAGAGTCGCCCCACTGATTATGAGCAGTGTAAAAGAAAAAATAATATGATAATTAATAACTTATTATCATTTTATTTTTAGTATTGTCAGGTTACGGTGGTGCTGGTCTTGACTCCCCTGACGTCGGAGAGGGCAAGTGATTGCTGCACTCTAAAGTGCGCATGGCACTTTGGCCGGCCCTCTCGGGCCCGATCAAAATGTCATGAACACTTTGCATGTTCTCCACCCAGGCTGTCTAACAACCTGGGTAGAGAACATGCCCAGGCTCACATTCCCCGTCTGGGTGCCGAAACACGGCGCTCAGACCAATCACAACACTGCATTGCAGTGTCGTGATTGGCTCAGGGGAGCCTTGGTGCTTACCAACCACAAAGCTGCATTGCAGCACTGTGATTGGCTCAGGGGAGCCTGGGTGCTTCCTGGAAGACGAGCGGAGGAGACACGACATGGGAGAGATGGTGGAGAGATGCAGCGATCAGTTAAGTGAATGTTTATTTTATTTTTACCCGCCTCCTGACACGCCTGTACAGTACCGGCTGCCACTGCAGTGACATCAACAACAGATTTCATTTTGGATAAGAAACAAGCTACACGGTTTTGATTACTTTGGTCTGGATCTCTGTGGCATTCTAATCCTTGGGACGTTGAGACAATCTTTGTATTTTTGTGGGAAGCATGAGTCCACTAGAAAGGCACAATCCAATGTACTAAGGGGCAGATTTATCAACAAGTTGCATCGCCCTTGCGCCAGCCATGGAGGCGCAAGGGCGATACAACTACTAAGTCAGATTTATGAAGCCACGTAAGGCCATCTTGCAAGGCCGTGCGTGGCTTGCTAGAGTAACACACCACAGCACAAATCACTGCGTTGCGTTACTCTACCCCAGGGAGGCGTTCCATGGGTGGAGCGTGGGTGTCCCATAAATTCTGTTGCATTCCCAGATTTACCATTACTGGTAGACCTAGGAATACATCAAAATGCTATGCATCCCCAGGTGAGGCGTAACAAGGAGAAATATCTTTATTTCTCCTCATTTTATTCCTTTTCTATGTGTGCTGCATTTTGCAGCACTCATAAAAAGAGGAAAATGCCTCAGAGGATTGCTTTTGTGCAAGACGGTGCCTCTTCCTGCACTAAAACAATTCTGTTTGCAAAGCAGGTACCCTTGCACCACAGCACAAGGGTGCGTGCATAGGCGCTAGGCAGCACATTGTGCGCCAGCACAAGGAAAGGACAGGAATGTGCTGTATCTCGGTTAATACAGCGCATTCCTGCACTTTCCCTTTCACACAGCGCATCAAGGTGGCTTGCTGAGCTGCACTGCGTGAAATATTGATACATTTGCCCCTAGATTCCTTGTAACCATAACATGAAGATTGGTGTACATTCTAGCCATGTTGGATGCACTGGTAGTTTTTTATTAACCATAGATTGAGTGTAGAGGCTCACATCGACTCGGCATGACGGTTCTAGAGTTTATTTCCACTTTGCTGTAAGCAAATTCTCCAGGGTTTTCATGGGTACCACAAACAAGACGAACCTAACCCTTTTGTTGAGGCTGTATTCTCTAACTGTATTCATTCAAAGGTTAATTTCTTTGGCTGGCTAGAGAGCTCACTAAGCTTAATTCTGACTGAGGATATTTGGGGTACTCTGCAGCTCACAAGCTTGAATCCGAGCAAGGCCATTTATTCTTTCACCCTTCTGAACTTGGACAATTGAGTATCATTGAGTTGGATAACGATGCCCATTATTACGAGGCTGTACAAAGTTCTATATAAACATTTACGTTTTTATTATTTCAAGCAGTGGTGTCTTACATTGGTCCATAATGGCTGAATCAATTCCAAGATTCAGAATGACAAAAGCATATCACTGGAGGATTTCAACTTCCATGAAAGGGATAGGGGCCTTCTGTATAATTAGCCCATTCACAAAAAGTGGTTGCAAATTGTGCACTGTTGTTTTACAAGTGGAATAGTAAATTACTAACCAACCTATGTACTAATAGGTTGGATCACAAAATACCAAAATAGCAGGGGGTTGCATAATAACTTGACCAATTACAATTGATTAAGCAGGTTGCAATTTGTCAACCCCTATGATTGGGATGGTGGCCTGAATGGAACAGTAGACCACCATCCCTATTATAGAATTAAAAAATTGTGAACTTTGTATTTAAGAAAAAAAGCAGCCGGTGTTCTTTAAAGAAACCAGACCTGCTTTTGAAATAAAAAAAGATTTTCTGTTTTGTAAAACATCAAAGAGAACAGGCAGTGGTCACCTGGACCACTGCTTATTCCCCCCAAAGCTGCCAACACAATTCCCAATGGGGATGAGGTCCCAAAGGGACCCCGTCTGCTTTGACAATCAGTCAACCCCCAACTCGGGGATAATGCAATTGCAGTTGTAACCCATTTATATAATGCTTTCCAAATTTGAAAATGATGTGGAAACTCTTTCACTCCCCATCCTTTTTGTGATTTAGAATGGATCACAAAAGCCCATTTTGAGTTACAAAACATTTTCTGACTTGTAAAAAGGATTTTGTACATACAGAAAAACCTTTTTGCAGATCGCAGTGTTTGCGATCACAAAAAGGCTTTGTACTGATGGCCTAGGGGGCAGGGCTGCCAATCTATCCGACCAAGGAAATACTATTGCCGGGCACTATATCCAGGTATGTCGAGCATGGAGCTTTTGGTCCCAAAGCCAGCAGGTTTAGGAGTAGCTCAATGTATTCTACTTCAAGGGACTTTTGCTGACCACGGCCTGGAATCTTGCCCTTCAGGAAGATTTACACTTCTATTTCAGAGACTAAAGGACCATCAGTCCGACAGGAGGACTGTCAAGCTCATTGTGCGCCCGCCCGCTGGATTATGCATGTAGTCCAGGGCTGGAGAGCAGTGCTGCAGCAGTCTCACGCCACCAGCTGTGTAAGGCTCATAGGAGAGCCTTAACAGCATACCGCTGCCATTACAGCACCTGCAGCACATTCCTGCATGGTGTGGCATGCACTATGTCATGCATGCCACACTGCACAGGAACGGGGGTGCAATTCTAGGGGGGTACAACATGTGCCCCCCACATTCACCTCCAGGCACAGATCCGTCCACTGGCTCTGTTAGGGCCCCCTTTCCTGCATGTCTTCCACCCTTTTCATGGAAGGCTCACCACCCTGAAAAGGGCCGCGAATATGCAGGTCATGATATGGTTGGTGGTGCCGACATTGGCACCACAAGCATATTGAAGCTGGTTGCAGACTGCCGGCGCAGTGGGATCCTTGATCTTGGCAGAGCCAGTGGTCGCGTGTTGGACCGACCACAACACTCCAAATACAGCAGATGGACCCGCAGGGGTGGCAATGGTCGGACCACTACAGTGAACTCGTAATAAGGGCCTAAGTCAGAATATAAAAGATAAAATCTTTGACCAGAATAATCTCCTTGGTGTATCCAATCCCGGCTCCATTCCGGTTGGTCTGAAATCATACCTAGGTCATGGTCAACCATGAACAGTGACTTCAAATTAGTGCTTTACTTTACTTGGCCCTTTTTGGTCTAAAGTTTTGAAAAATCATATCCCTGTTTTCCCTTAACCTATTTTGATGAACTTGGTGTCTTTATGCTCATTACGTTTTTATCTTTTTTTGTATTGGGAATTTTAGTGTGTAGTGGTCTTTACTTTAAAATTGTTGGTAGTGCTAGAACTAAGCACACACTTGTCAGGGATTGCCTGTACCATAGGTCCCAGGGGTTGAGCAGAGATTCCCTCTGAACCACATTTTGACCTAGCCAGATTGGGTTTATTGAGTTGGTATGGATACCCACCCCTCAAATAAATAAACCAAATTATGTCAGTTTCGAATAAAGTTCCATTTTCGAGAGATGTTTAAGACTTGGATATGTTATGTTACGTGGGTATTTATATAGCACACGTACACCGACAGGTCTCTTGGCGCTGGGGAGTCTGAGTGGGGAAGAGTTAGGCAGTGTAGCATCTAATTGTAGGCCAGGGTGAACAACCAGGTCTTAAGTTGTTTCCTGAACTGTAGGTAATCAACCTCAAGCCTGAGGGAGGTAGGAAGTGCGTTCCAGAGCTTCGGACCCAGAAAAGAGAACCGGGTCCCACCAATGCGTTTACGTCTGATTCTGGGCACCGTCAGAAAGTTCTGATGCATAGATCTCAGAGTGCGCTGGGGTGAGTGCTTACTGATTAGCGAGGCAATGAATCTAGGGCCAGTTTCTGGAGTAGCTTTAAAAAGAATACAGCCAGTTTTAAACATAGCTCGCTGCTCCACTGGGAGCCAGTGGAGATCTTTAAGCAAGGGGGTAATGTGGCAGCGTCTGTCCTTAAGGTAGAGGATTCTAGCTGCCTGATTCTGGATCATCTGAAGACGATGTCTCTGGTATTGTGGGAGGCCTAAGTAAAGGGCATTACCGTAGTCAATTTTAGATAGAATGAGGGCTATTGCAATTTGGGTACTGGCCTCTTTACTAAAAAAGCGTCTAATCTTACGCAATTTGCGGAGTTGGACAAAGCAAGCAGATGTAACTGAGCCAATTTGGGCACTCATAGAGAGATCCGAGTCAATATGAAGGCCCAGACTCTTTATCACTGGTTTAGGAGTAGGTGCCACACCTAATTCAGGGGGCCAGTAGGAGGGAGTCCAATGAGCTAGTTTATTGCTGGGAATAATTATCTCAGTCTTTTCAGAGTTTAACTTTAATTGGTTGTTTTTCATCCAAGTTTTTACATGCATCATTGATCTCCTGACGAAGTATTTAGATTCAGTGGAGTTCTCCAGGGCAAAGATTAGCTGCATATCATCAGCATAATTGAAGATCTTTACCCCCATCTGCCGAAGACTAGAAATCAAGGGGCGTATGTATATGTTGAAAAGAATCGGCGAGAGGGAAGAGCCCTGTGGGACACCACAGCTCATTGCTACAGTTTTAGATTTAAAATGCGAGAGCCACACCGACTGTTTAAAGGTCCTCTAAAAAGGATCTGAACCAGTCAAGTGCCGAACCCCCGAGACCTGCTGCAGCAATGCGGTCCAGCAAAATTTTGTGGTTCACGGTATCAAATGCCGCAGACAGGTCAAGGAGGATCCAAGCCTGAGTGCAATCAATGTCAGCCTGTCCTTTAAGGTCATCCATCAGTCGCGGTCCGTGTAGGAGTGCCGGCCGGGCGGTGATGTGGGGCGGGGGAGGGGCAGGGTGGGGGGTAGCAAAGTACAGATTACGGACCAATACAGGTAAGTAAACATTTAAATCAATTAAACGAATTTCGTTGCGCGCACTGCATCGCAGTTGGCGATGCAGCGCTCACAACGAAATTCGTTTTATTGATTTAAATGTTTATTTACCTGTATTAGTCCGTAATCCGTACTTTGCTACCCCCCACCTTGCCCCTCCCCCGCCCCACGTCACCGCCCGGCCGGCACTCCTACACGGACCGCGACTGTCATCCATAACAGATAGAATCACAGATTCAGTGGAGTGCGCTGGACGAAAGCCTGCCTGATAGGTGTCCAAAAACTTGGTGGCTTCCAAGAAGGAACTAAGACAGGTGGCTACATGAGTCTCCAGCAATTTAGCTGGAAACGGGAGAAGTGATATCTTAGACATCTCTGTTTAATGGAAAATCTGACGTTCTTTCCTTGCTGCCCATTACACAAAGTAAATATGTTTATGTTGTTCTCCACATTGTAAACAAAAGATCACTATGGGCAAAACATTGCCCATGAAATTTGGGCACAGTTCACTCCTTTTATTATTCTGGAAGACCACTTGCTCCTCCCTCTTGCAATGACACCTATGCCAGTGTTTCCAGGGTGAAAAACACAATGCAAAGAGATTATGAAGATTCACAAGTGTAGGGGTTAGACTTTCAGACATTTTGTATAAAATTTCCTGGTACATTCATGACCTTTACCTAAACATAAAATGAGTATGGTGAAAAATCTATGATTCTAGAAGATTATCATGATTAGGTTAAATCTGAGGTCTTGAATCCATTGTACGTACACAGCAATGGTTAAGGAAGGTAAGAAGCCCTCAATATGTATGTTGTGTTTTTCCCACTATATTAGAAGAAATTTAAAATCTCTAGAGGAATTGCAGAACCTGGATGAGAGTCACCGTAAATATTCCCCTCACCATAATACATCTATGCTGGAGGCAACTCCAAAGGCGGATGTCCCTAAGATTTAGAACCTCCTCCGCAAACAGGATGATTTTTCATTACCATTCAACTCTAAGGGGCCGATTCCGATCTCGGCCGGTAGCGCACCGAATCGGATTCGGCTTAACCGGATCCGATTCGGAGCCCCCTTT
Organism: Calotriton arnoldi; assembly: GCA_963921515.1. Lineage (NCBI taxonomy): Eukaryota > Metazoa > Chordata > Amphibia > Caudata > Salamandridae > Calotriton > Calotriton arnoldi. The sequence goes on from CAWUFW010000311.1 coordinate 3,952,528, forward strand.
TCCGACCGATTCGAACGCGCGTCCGGCCGAGCGAGTACGATGCGAGCGCACGCGAAATCGCCGACCGACTCGTTCACGGGTCCGAACCACACCGATCGACTCGCTCGGACTCGACTCGCACCGCGTGATGGAGACGTTCCCCGGCCGGGCAAGTACGAAGCGCGCCGCGAGCAGTCCGACCGACCCGCACCGTCCGGCTCGAAACAGCTGTCGGAGCCGGACTTTGGGGGTCCGTGTCAGACCACCCTGTACGCGTAGCCACGCGAGTCGCACACAGGGGGGACCCATGGGTCCCCCCAACCTGTGCGTATGCGGCGCGAACCGCATCGACGCGAACCCACTGTAGGGGGCGCCCTCGTTCGCCTCGCACCCATTCAGTCAATGGGAGCCCGCGTACGCGTAGTACGACCGGCTCCCATTGACTTCAATGGGAGTCCGACCGAATCGATTCCGATAGCATGCATGCGCATCGTACTCGTTCGGTCGGACTGCCAGAGTCCGATTTGATCGGAAATCTCTCTCCGGGTCCGGCTCGGTCGGAGAGTTTTCCGGCCCGAATCGGAATCGGCCCCTAAATCGGGCCTTGAAGATTATTTTTTATAGTATGAATTTTATATTATTATATTTTTAAAGCCAGAAGGATTATATTTGATTTAATGTAAATGCAGCAAAACAATATATCTAATTAGTATGTCAACAGAGTAGCATTACCTACCACAGCAGTCAAAGTTGGTTCATTAAAATTATAAATCAAGAACAAATATACAATACAATCTAAATATAATTTCTTTAAGAAATATCAAATATTGTATAAACTCTATAACAGTCATAACCTCAGCTATTAAGAGTAAGTTATACATGTACTAGAAGACTACAATTTAGGGACTATCACGACTAATTGGAGCAGTAATGAAAACAAGTAAGAAAAAACATTCAGAAAAAGAGGAATATGGAGGGTAAATCAGACAATGAGTTAGTATTTACATAATAGTGCCACTGCATTCCAAATATTGAAAACATTATTTCATAAAGATTAGGTTAAATTAAAGTAACAGAAATATCAACACAATTATTGAATTGTGAGAACCACATCTCTTGATATATTCAAATTATTCTTACTCTGATAGTTGGAAGACTTAGCTCTTCAAATCTCAAGGCGTAAGAGCAGCTGATGGAGCTGAAGTATACTCAGTCAAGCAGCCCTGAATTCATCAGTACTTACTGTGCATCAGTGGCTCAATTGTTGTTACCCTCAGCCCTGTCAGGCTTTTACATTTCAATGAGCTCAAGACAGCAGTCTCCAACTTTCCATAGTGTTAGTTCAGATAGACCTCATTGTTGCTGACTTTCAACCAACACATTATCATTTTTGTGCCCCTTATTGTAGAAGACTGGGCTGATTGGCCTCAGCCCAGTAATTACAGATTTTATTACCCATAGTTGAATAGGACCTCCAGTTTTATTTGCTAACAGTACTGCAGAATCAGGCATTTTAATAATCCTTTATGTGCATACCTTTGACTATAGAACACAAAAAGAGCTCTGCACTACCTACAGTTTATTGTTGATAGAAAACCTAAGAAAGTAGACACACAGACTATTCAGTTTTGTGCTATACAACCATCGAGAGGAGGGTCTGTTAGCATACTCTCCTCAATAACAATTTTATACTAGTGGAGAACGAGTAGTCTAGTCCTAAACCTAGTAAGATAACAATTGCATAGCATTCTTTTATTTTGATAGAATTAGAACAAACATCATATTCTATTTAAAGTAATTAGTCTGATATTTCATACAATTTTCAAACCATGTTATGTGATTTTAGTTCTAAGATAGATCAGGGCAAGTACATTGCTGACATAATTGTTTGGTTTGACATAGTCAATTTGCCTTCTGCTCTACACATAACTCTCATTACATGTATTAGCATCAAATTTCCAAGACATAAACACAGGACATTGTTGATTCGCTCTTGAAATCAATTCAAGATAGCCGATAGACAATCTTCATGTTATTATCAATTAATTCATAGGATTAAATCATTGTTAATATCTCACCTGCCAACCATGCAGGGAATGACACAAATCATCACAATGAGCACTCCAAGTTCAAATTGGATGGATTATGTAAAGAATGAATGAGTGCACTAATATGACCAGTTCCAAAAAAGATTTAGAAATTATTTTTATCCAATTCAGTCACCAAAGTATATAAGTTGCCAATTACTCTGAAATGTGGATACTACGAAACTAAAAAAAGTTCAGCACCCACGGAGCAATGAGGTACTGTATAACTGTCTAATTACTAAGGGATCCCTGTAATGTGATAACTGCTATACTTCTATGCAAGCTTTAATTTAGAGAGCCTATACAAATTGTGCCTTTAAGCATGCAGCCCATTAGAAACCATGTCCCATAATTACTGCACACATCCTGTCCGCTGTGTGCCTTGAATGGAATATACCAAAGCTCTTGGCATCACAAAAGCAGATGGATGAATATATATGCGAGAATTTCAAGTTCAGCACTTACATGTGAACATGAAGTATGACATGATGTATGAGGTTGGAATTATACAGCTTAGGCAAACGTAGGCTATAAGATTGGCCCCATATAAGTACCATGTCCCTGAATTGTAGCACACTTTTGGCCCAATAATTGGCAGAAATGGAACATACCAAGACTTTCTGTCAACCCAGAAAGGAGGAGGGGTTGAAACTGATTGCTAGATTTCTTGCTGTTGGGCTCAGACTATGGGCCTATTTATGAGATGGACAGCCAGAACTCGTGATAGCGGTCCCTGGAATGCCAGACTGGTAGTCCAGCCGCTGTATTACAACCATGGGGGTGGGACTGCTGCAACTGCTGCAATTGCCAGGGATCCCTGATCCAGTGGCGGTGGTGCAGCAGTGTGAGGCTGTAATATGCTGTAATATGCTGGTGGTGCCACTGCGGCACCACCAAGCATATTACGTTTCCTCACTGTGACCCTTTTCATGGCAGTGGGCCTGCCATGAAAAAGGTGGCAGTAAGGAAACTAAGGGGGCCCAACAGGCCCCCTGTTGCCTGTTGCCCTCCTGTACGTATGCACCCCCTGTTCCTGCATGGCATGGACAGCACAGTCCATGCCATGCATGAAAGTGCTTTGGTACTGCCACAGCGCTACCTTTCTACGGCTCACATACAAGCCTTTGAAAGGCACTGCAGTGGTACTGCCAAAGCAGGACCGGCCAACCTGGATTCCAGTCGTAATCCGACAGGCGCTCTGCCTAGAGGTTTGGCAGTGTTGCAGCGGGGCGCTGGCATGGCAGCCCACTGCAACACCGCCAAACTCATAATCAGGACCTATACAATTTCTAAATCTGTGATATAATGTGTTTTCAGCATTGCTCCACAACAGAAACTGATTGAAACATGAAATAGCTTGCTTAAATATGGGTTATAACTAGATGTCCTATGTGTATAAAATAAAAAAAGTGATTCAATATGCATAGTTTTTGGTACCTGTCATATTTGAATAGCCCTTCTTTCAAGTTTAAACACAGTCATGCCATTCTGTGTTTTACTTGCTTCCCCTTGAATCGATTCCACAGAGCACATGAAGCATCCAATTTGAGTGCACAGGGGCAGATCTTTAAAGTATGAAGGGAACCTTTACTCCTACTGACTTGCTATTAATACTTGCCACGAAGTGGCGAAGGAACCTTTGATCTTGGATTTTAAGATAATTTATCCATCTTAATGAGGGGGAAGATCTTTGCTCTCTGCTCAAGTTTTATTCGTTGCAGTTTCAGAATTAGAACAATTTTTCCAACTTGGTAATAAACAGCCAATGTCTACTGTTTTGAAATGCCCCCTCAGGGACGATATTAGTTAACACATTATATACAATGTACCTTCTTAAGTTCTAGCTAAATATAGCTTTAGCCTTCTGGGCGGCCTCTTGTCATTAATTGTTCAGAAATGTGTTACAGAGACAGAGTGAGCTTTGGATTAGTCTTTTTCAGCCATTGACTTTCAATTGTTTTTCCTGGTTTACCATTGCATGGAATGACTGCCCATCAAGGCACTGTTAAGTTTTCACAGTGTTTCATGAAAAAGACCTAGATAGATCCTTCTTGGCTCTCATGCAAGTGCAGGTAGAAATCAATTTACCAACTTTTGTGAAAGGAACAGAACACATTTCTCTCAAACTTTCCTGAAGACAGTGCATCTTGAGCACATATTAGACCTGTCAGAGACAGTCAGGCATTTTTATTTTTCCTAACTTTTCATCCCAAGTGTGCGCACACAGGAAAAATCCACATTGATATTTTAAGGCTTTATTTAAGGCCAATTTTAGTTCAGATTAAATGCAAGAGTATTATGACAAAACTCATTAACATTGTAGTGAATGCAAAAACACAGAATATAAATATAAAAATAGACAACATGATAAATATTGCATTATTAAAGATCATAAATGCATAATCTTTAGTGTCAAAGGTTTGCTGTGATGAGGATTCAGTAATTCAGTATAATCAACACAGATGAGTATGTGAACTTTGTCCATATTCCGGTCCGAGGCCTGTCTTCGGGACAAGGCTAAATTATAGATCTGCAGAAGGACTGCTATGAGAAAGTCGCCTTGACGGCTTTGATGCAGCCATGCAAGGAGCCATACTGATCTCTATTGTCATCCTGGACGCATCAAAGTCCTGCTCTTTATTTCCACAGATGGCTGTCATCAGCTATGTTTGTCCCATCTAAACCACATATTTTGATTTAAAAATAAAAAAACTCGTGGATTATGATATTAGGTTGGATAAATAACGCCAGAATTAACTTACATACTCCCGTTAAAGTCTAACGCTTTTATGCTGTTAACCATTTAAATGAATACATAAATAAATGCATAAATATATGAACTAGAAGCATAATATCAAAATGTAGGATAAATGTAATACACATACCTATACAATAATTAACATAAATGTATCAACTATTGAAAGCAAAGAATGATGCATGTAACCTGAGGCCTCAATAAGCAAACGAGCAAGTTCAAGTCATATCTACTTTGCTGACACAAGGACATTTTAATTACTGGTTTATGGCTTTTTGCTTGTGAAATGAGTGCTTTTTGAATGCCTTAATCTGTCAACAAGATAAAGCGATATAAACTCTTGGGCATTCGTTTGTTTTCTTTTGCTGTCTTAATATATTGATAGATTGATAGCTTTCTTTGTTCACAAAGAAAAGATGTGGCGCACATAGGCTTTCTAGACGATGCAGCAACAATACCGGCCTTTTGTCAAAACTATCTATTAAGCAATGTTTTACTGTTGATGCCTTTCGAGTTCACCACTCACTCACCTTCCTAATCCTTTTCCTAACCCTCTTCTTTGAACGTACAGCCTAAATCTGCTAATGCAGTCTGTTCATCAGAGTCCTACTTCCTGCTTCTATATTGTAGTAGTCGATGAGGTGGCTATATTATGATATTATCTTTCTAGATCAGATGGGAATAATGCACATAAAGTCATGCAACTGTTACCAAACACTTCCCCTTTAAGAAAGCTATACCAATTGGCTTTGCCAGTGCTTGTAATTATAATGGGCTGTGCAGAAAAACAGAACCATTGGGGAGAGGATGTAGCCTTACGGCTAGAGCGGTCGAAGCTGGGGAACCCGGTTCAAGTCTCTGCAACGACGCTGAACATCCTGTGATTCTGGGAAATTCACTTAATCTTCCCGTGCCTAACAAAAATGAATGTGTCCTCATGTAACGAAACTGGTGCTATGTAAAGCGATCTGATACCTGATATCTTCAAGTCTAGTTCGCGCTATATAAAAGTCTAAAAAAAAAAACATTATTGGATTGACCTTTTTCTAAAAAGAACAGATGGGGTTGAAAAGTTTCAGCAATCCGTCCATCATCTCATTGTGTTTGCTTAGTTCGCCCTAAGTTGGCAGGGTATGCCCAGACGTGGGTACCATGCTCACTTTGCCACTGGATTCAAGTTAGCCTGTCTGATGAGGGGTGTTACCCTGAAACCGGTCCCAGGATGCTTGTTTCCGGTCCAGGGAAGACCTGGCTTGGCAGTTCAGTCTGGACTGTTCCCATGAGGCACAGGGTCAAGACTGATTTGCATATAGCTGGGTCTGAACTGGGGTGGCGAAGTGAGCTATAGAATGATGATGGATTTAACCCAGATCTGTGACTGGGGGTGAGTGTCTGAAAAGTTTCAGCGCTCCCTCCATCATCTCCTTGTGTTTGCTTTGTTCGCCCTAAGTTGGCAGGGTATGCCCAGACGTGGGTCCCTTGCTCACTTTGCCACTGGATTCAAGCTAGCCTGGCTGATGAGGGGTGTTACCCTGAAACCGGTCCCAGGATGCTTGTTTCTGGTCCAAGGAAGACCTGGCTTGGCAGTTCGGTCTGGACTGTTCCCATGAGGCACAGGGTCAAAACTGATTTGCATATAGCTGGGTCTGAACTGGGGTGGCGAAGTGAGCTATAGAATGATGATGGATTTAACCCAGATCTGTGACTGGGGGTGAGTGACTGAAAAGTTTCAGCGCTCCGTCCATCATCTCCTTGTTTTTACTCTAAGGACATTCAACTTTGCACAGGCCTTTGCAGTGTTTAGTTCACAAGGGCATATTTTCATAATATAATATTTTCTTTATTAAAGCATTATTCACAACCATTTTTTTGTTATTCATTAATTGGATAGTGAATAAAAATCAGTATTAACAAGCATTGGCAAAGCTATTAGCTTTTTTGTTGTCATTCCACCGGATCACTGACAGAATATCGAGTACCAGAATAACGAGTTACAAAAATATCGGGACATAAATATCGTTGTCAAAAATATCAACCTCCTATCTTCATAATGGTAAGTACAAAAATATCGAGAAAAAAAATATCGTTGTTAAAAATATCAAAGTACAAAATATCGTTTTTTTTATATGTATACAAAATAATGTAAAATAAATTAAAAAATACATTTAACTTAAAAAAAATATTTTGATTTATTTGTAAATTTTAGCAATTATAAGTAATAAATTAAAAAAAAATTAAACATACATATATAAAATGTAATATGTATATATTGACTTAAAAATAATTAATAAATAATAATTTTAATTAATTATAAAATGTTACAAATATATTAAAAATGATAAATAAATATATATACATACACCTGTAACATAAAAATTATTTAAAAAAATATATTATAAATTAAAATATTAAAATATTTAATATTTTTTAAACCTACATTTTACACTACATTGAGTGCAACAGTAGGGAAACTGTTGGATAGCGTTGGGGAAAAAATTACAATTCCCACTCCAGCGAGTGCAACAGTAGGGAAAGTGTTGGACAGCGGAGAGGAAGAATTTACTATTCTCACTCCAATGAGTGCAACAGTAGGGAAAGTGTTGAATAGCTGAGGGGAATAATTTACTATTCCCACTCCAATGAGTGCAACAGTAGGGAAAGTGTTGGATAGTGGAGGGGAATAATTTACTATTCCCACTCCAGCAAGTGCAACAGTAGGGAAAGTGTTGGATAGCGGAGGGATAAAAATTACTATTCCCACTCCAGCGAGTGCAACAGTAGGGAAAGTGTTGGATAGCGAAGGGGTAAAAATTACTATTCCCACTCCAGTGAGTGCAACAGTAGGGAAAGTGTTGGATAGCAAAGAGGAATAATTTACTATTCCCACACCAATCAGTGCAACAGTAGGGAAAGTGTTGGATAGCAGAGGGGATAAAATTACTATTCCCACTCCAGTGAGTGCAACAGTAGGGAAAGTGTTGGATAGCGGAGGGGTAAAAATTTCTATTCCCACTCCAATGAGTGCAACAGTAGGGAAAGTGTTGGATAGCAGAGGGGAATAATTTACTATTCCCACTCCAATGAGTGCAATAGTAGGGAAAGTGTTGGATAGCGGAGTGGATAAAATTACTATTCCCACTCCAATGAGTGCAACAGTAGGGAAAGTGTTGGATAGCGGAGGGGAATAATTTACTATTCCCACTCCAATGAGTGCAACAGTAGGGAAAGTGTTGGATAGCGGAGGGGATACAATTACTATTCCCACTCCAGCAAATGCAACAGTAGGGAAAGTGTTGAATAGTGGATGGGAATCATTTACTATTCCCACTCCAACAAGTGCAAAAGTAGGGAAAGTGTTGGATAGCGGAGGGGATAAAATTACTATTCCCACTCCTGTGAGTGCAACAGTAGGGAAAGTGTTGGATAGTGGAGGGGTAAAAATTACTATTCCCGCTCCAGCGAATGCAACAGTAGGGAAAGTGTTGGATAGCGGAGGGGAATAATTTACTATTCCCACTCCAACAAGTGCAACAGTAGGGAAAGTGTTGGATAGCGCAAGGGATAAAATTACTATTGGCACTTTTGTGAGTGCAACAGTAGGGAAAGTGTTGGATAGTGTAGGGGTATAAATTACGATTCCCACTCCTGCGAATGCAGCAGTAGGGAAAGTGTTGGATAGCGGAGGGGTAAAAATTACTGTTCCCACTAAAGAAAATTCAAATTTAAAAACAAACAAAATATCAACTACAATACAAAATATAATAAAAAACAAAAAACAAACATATAAAAATATAAAAATTTACAAAACATAGAAACATATAATGTAGAAAAAATCTAAAATCTACATAAAAAGATAAAATTTTTTAATGTAACAAAAAATTAACAAACACATACATTTTTGGAATAAAAATTAATTTTAATCAAAACAAATATTTATTACATAAATGTAATATTTCTTTTCCTACCCTATAACACCACACAATTTACAACACACATCTAAATATTTAAAAAGTGTACCTCCATAATTAACACAATTAATTATCAATTAAACAATTATTAATAATTAAAAAACACATTTAAAAAGGTAAAAATTAATGTACTAACCAAACGTTACATCTATAGAACCTAAATCCCCAAACAAAATAAAAATAAACAATTACCAAAAATATTTATCAATTAATAAATGAATATTAATGATCAAGTAATGATTAATTAATTTAAACTAAATGACTTTTCACCCTCTACCCCAATAAACACCAAAACACACACCTAAAACTATTTACACAATTTCCATAACTAATTTTACATTAATAAATTAATATCAATTAACAACAAATCATAAATTAATTTAAAAAAAATTACTTCCCACCATTTACCACTATAAACCCCACAACTCACACATCAAAATAATTACACAATTGCCATTTTTGAATTTTAGTTAATTAATCGGCATTAATTAACAAATAATTAATTAGTTATAAATAAATTACCTCCCACCATATGCCCCTATAAATGCCACCACCAATTTCTTACAACTTGACACAATTAACATAATAAATTAACAATTAATTAATTAATTAATAACAATTAACAAGCAAAATATAAATAATTATTAATAAATTAATTCACACAATTAACACTATAAAATAAAATAAAATAAATATTATATTAAAAATATTAATAAATGTATTAATAAATGTATTAAAATTAAATTACTTCCCACCCTACTCCCCTATCAACCCACAACCTGCTCCTAAAAAAATAACGCAATTAACATAATTACCAATCAATTAATAATAATTAAAAACCAATTAATAATACATTAATTCCCACAATTAACAATATAAAATATTAAATAACTAAATAATATTTAATAAAAATATTAATAATTTAATAATTTAATTATAATTAAATTACTTCCCACCCTATTCCCCTATAAACCCACAACCCGCTCCTAAACAAAATGACACAATTAACATATTTACCAATTAATTAATCAATAAAAATTAACAGCCAATTATTAATTAATTAATAATAAATTAATTCCCACAATTAACAATATAACATCAAAATTAAATAAATACTAATAAATAAAAATTAATATTCAATTTATTACAATTAAATTACCTCCCACCCTATTCCCCTATAAACCCACAACCCGCTATGGAACTAAAACACAAAATTTAATTAAAATAAAATTAATAACTTCTAAAAATGTAACACATATATTAAAAAGCAAATGCAATACTTAGACAAAAAATAGAGCACATACATTTAAAATACATACTAAAATACATAACACTAACTAAAAAAACGATATTTTTAACAACTATATTTTTGCAAACGATATTAATGACTTCGATATTTTTGAAAACGATATTTCTTACCTTAAACTCGATATTCTTGACCACGATATTCTTGCAGTCGATATTTCTGCACTCGAAATTAGTGCAAGTCGACATTTCCAACTCGATATTCTCACTCTTTACCCATTCCACCATCAGTTTCTTATTGCATGTTTCCCCCCATGGAAGAAATTAGCTGGCTTGTTTTGCAGGCGATGGCCATTTAATGCAGCAAACGAGGTGTAATCATTGGAGCAATCGAACAAGTTTGTCACTTCACATACTCCTTCCAAACCTTCTCTAAGCTTTGTGGATCACAACCAATATCCAGTTGACAAATATAGTTGACATACTGAACCCACTCTAAGGAGCATGGTGGTTCTAATCATATCTATTTTTTTGCATATTTCTCTTCGTGCTAATAGCACCATATAGAATATCAGTTTCATCCAGGGCTTATTATGCAACATTTTTGCCCCCAGGTCTCTCCCAAATAAGACTAGATATTGGCTTACCTGGATCTGATGCCCAACAACTTCAGTTAGTATCTAACTTGCTTAGTTCCAGAAGGACAATAATGCAGGGCAGTCTGCAAACATATGTATATCATCCGTGGATGGAGACTCGCACTTCTAGCACCTCGGTTCATTATGTGCAATCTTGGCCAGCTTAAGTGGAGTCCAGTAAACTCTATGAATGGTAAAAAAATATTCTTCTTCAATGCAACAGATTTTACTGTTGAATACAGAGTTTTCAAAGATACTTGCCATAAATCTTTAATCTCCATCTCCAGCAAGTCATCTCTCGGAGTCCAGATTCGATGCAGTTCTAGACGTTGATTGTCTTCAGCCTCAAGTATCTTCCAGTACCATAGTGTGACTTCTTTCTTCAACTTAGGACTGCCTGTAAAGAGATCCTCATAGACTCCACTCAGTCCATGTCTGTGAGGACCACCAAAACTGTAACTAGAAGTACTTAAATCTAGAGAGTTCTCCGCTTGTCATTGTTGACATTGCCTCTATTCTATCCTTTAAATTCCCCCAGTTAATGAATACCACCTGTCGCAGAGGCCTACTGAGTGAGTCCTTCAGACATTCTGGAGATCCGGATAAATCCCAGATTGGTGCCAAATATGAGTAATAAGGTATATTGAACACTTTTCTTATGTAAACCCCCGTTTTTAAAGCTGCTACTAAGGTCTTCAATCTCCCTTTCTTAAAGTATTTTGGATTCCCATACTTATATAAAAAATGTCTTTAGCTTAAATTACTCAACATCACTGCGTATAATTTCCCTCTGTAGCTAATATTCAGCAATTTTTTAATTGAAATGCAAGACAGTATGTCTGAAAGTCTGGTAAGGCCTGTCCCCCGCTACTAACTTTCTCCTCAGTTTTTTCCATGGCAGCCTGATGCATTTATATGCCCAAATGAAGCTACTTACTTTACCCTAAAGCTTACTTCATTGATCCCTGGAAAATGTTGACAGCACGGTATTAAACAGGAACGTCAGTTTTGGAAGAATCCTCATCTTTACTGGATTAACCCTTCCATTGATCTTTAACTGCAGATTGTCCCATTTCCTTAAGAGCTTTTCAACTTCATTGCTAACTTTTTTCAAGTTTTTAGTAGGAAGGCCCCCTAAATTTTGTACAATTTGGACACCTAGATATCTCATCTACTCCTTATAATTCAGAATTATCTCATCGTTCTTCCAGGACATAACCTCTGTTTTATCTTGATTAATGGAACAGCCTGAAATGTTCCCAACATTTTTAGCAAGCTCTTATAATTTTGCACTTGAGTAGTTCAGGTTGCTAGTACATAGCAAGATGTCGTCAGCATATAGTGCCAGTTTAACCTCCAATTCAAAGACCTCAAACGGGATGATGGGGTTATCAGCTCTAATCTGTTGGGCGAAAGGTTCTATATGAAGGTTGAATAACAATGGAGAAAGAGGAAAATCTTCTCTAATTCCTCTTGAGGATGTGAAAGTCTCTGTTAGTACTCCATTCACTAACACTCTTGCAGATGGTGCTTAATACAAGGCCAGTAAAGTTTAAATGATGTTATTATTAAATCCTGACTATCCAAGGACTTTCCAGAAATAGGCCCAATTCACCCTTTCAAAAGCCTTAGTGGTGTTGAGAGCCACTACTGTCAAAGGGATATTAAATGCCTCTGTGATATCTATTGCCCCAATTAGCAAATATGTTAGCTCATTTAATTGTCGCCCCGGGATGAAGCCCCTTTGATTAGGCTGAACAATAGTTGTGATTACCCCCGCCACTCTTTCATCTGTAATGCCCATGAAGATCTTATAATGGCAGTTTAAGAGTGATATTGGTCTATAGGTTTCTGCTCTTTTTGGATCCTTGTTTGTATTCTGAGTCATCACAATAGTAGCTTCATACCAAGAAGGTGGAATCGCCAAACATTTAAGGTAGATTAAATCGAACTGAGATTTTAGTTCTGGCATCAGTGGTTGTAACAGCTTCTTATATAATTATAAATGGAAATGAATCTGTGAGGTCAGAGGAATATGGCAGCGGACTGACACCGGTAACGGGAGATGAGGGAGAGGGGATGATTGCACTGTGAACCTGCCTGCTCTTGTGCAGCTCAGTGAATTCCTGCTACTATATTTAAGTTCTCCCTTTATTATTGTAATGTTCAGGCACAACCACTGCAAATGTGTTTGTGCTATTTTGTGGGAGTGAGACGTAAATGCCAGAAGCAAATTCCCTATGCCACCAGGATTCCGTAGTCACCTGATGGACAGAACATCCTTCAGGTGAGAATACATGTTGTCCTTGTGATACCTCAATGTGACTGCCTTAGTCCGCTGGGTTGCCGACACCTTTGGGGTTCAGTGTTTATGGTGTATCTATTGAATACATAGTATGGGACTTTTAGTACTCATCATAGAAAGGTATATAAGCATAGGCTTGTACATTAAGGGGCCGATTCCGATCTCGGTCGGAGGCGCACCCAATAGCATTCGGTCGGGAAAAAGCCATGCGAAAGCCTGTTTCCCGACCGATCCGTACAGCACACCGAACAAGTAAGTACGATGCGCACAACAGCAAAGAATCCGGCCGAGCCGTACTCACCCAAACCAGGTCCTGTTCCCCGACCGAGGCGAATCCGGAAACGCCGAATCGAGTCGCACGGAAGGAAAATGCAGCTCCGTCCGGCCGAACGAGTACGATGCGCTTTCCGTACGCGCCGAACCCGTCGCTACGCACGGCACGTCAAAGCATCCGGGAGAGGCGCACATAAGCTCCGATTCGCGCCACAACATGATCCACGGCTCCGAGACGAACACGCCAGCGACGAGGACGAGGCGAAGCGACGAGGACGACGCAAAGCGACGAGGACGACGCGAAGCAACGAGAAGGACGAACGACACGAACCAACCATGAATCCCTTCGTCCCGATCATACCAATATTCTACATTTACTACCGGAACAGGCACGGACGCGTACGGCGCAGAAGGTAAGCCAGACACCAACCACAAAACACATACAACACGTACACGACACATCACACACACACAGAGGGATGCAGAATATACTTACACCAGCAACAGCAGCAACAGCAGCACCATAGGGGCGGGATGCCCATCACCAATGCCACATATGCACACAGGGGCCTGAATGCGCACCACCACCCCTACCCAGGGGGGGCAGGATGCCTACCACTACTACCACCCTTAGCCAGGGGGCTGGATGCCTACCACTACTACCACCCTCACCCAGGGGGGCTGGATGCCTACCACTACTACCACCCTCACCCAGGGGGGCTGGATGCCTACCACTACTACCACCCTCAGCCAGGGGGGCTGGATGCCTACCACCACCCTTAGCCAGGGGGCTGGATGCCTACCACTATTACCACCCTCACCCAGGGGGGCTGGATGCCTACCACTACTACCACCCTCAGCCAGGGGGCTGGATGCCTACCACTACTACCACCCTCACCCAGGGGGGCTGGATGCCTACCACCACCCTTAGCCAGGGGGGCTGGATGCCTACCACTACTACCACCCTTAGCCAGGGGGGCTGGATGCCTACCACTACTACCACCCTCACCCAGGGGGGCTGGATGCCTACCACCACCCTTAGCCAGGGGGGCTGGATGCCTACCACTACTACCACCCTTAGCCAGGGGGGCTGGATGCCTACCACTACTACCACCCTTACCCAGGGGGGCTGGATGCCTACCACTACTACCACCCTCACCCAGGGGGGCTGGATGCCTACCACCACCCTTAGCCAGGGGGGCTGGATGCCTACCACTACTACCACCCTCACCCAGGGGGGCTGGATGCCTACCACCACCCTTAGCCAGGGGGGCTGTATGCCTACCACTACTACCACCCTTAGCCAGGGGGGCTGGATGCCTACCACTACTACCACCCTCACCCAGGGGGATGGATGCCTAGCACCACTACCACCCTCACCCAGGGGGGCTGGATGCCTACCACTACTACCACCCTCACCCAGGGGGGCTGGATGCCTACCACTACTACCACCCTCACCCAGGGGGGCTGGATGCCTACCACTACTACTACCCTCACCCAGGGGGGGCTGGATGCCTACCACCACCCTTACCCAGGGGGGGCTGGATGCCTACCACTACTACCACCCTCACCCAGGGGGGCTGGATGCCTACCACTACTACCACCCTTAGCCAGGGGGGCTGGATGCCTACCACCACTACCACCCTCACCCAGGGGGGCTGGATGCCTACCACCACCCTTAGCCAGGGGGGCTGGATGCCTACCACCACTACCACCCTCACCCAGGGGGGCCTGGATGCCTACCACTACTACCACCCTCAGCCAGGGGGGGCTGGATGCCTACCACTACTACCACCCTCACCCAGGGGGGGCTGGATGCCTACCACCACTACCACCCTCAGCCAAGGGGGCTGGATGCCTACCACTACTACCACCCTTACCCAGGGGGCTGGATGCCTACCACTACTACCACCCTCACCCAGGGGGTGCTGGATGCCTACCACCACCCTTAGCCAGGGGGGCTGGATGCCTACCACTACTACCACCCTCACCCAGGGGGTCCTGGATGCCTACCACCACTACCACCCTCACCCAGGGGGGGCTGGATGCCTACCACCACTACCACCCTCACCCAGGGGGGGCTGGATGCCTACCACCACCCTTAGCCAGGGGGGGCTGGATGCCTACCACCACTACCACCCTCACCCAGGGGGGGCTGGATGCCTACCACTACTACCACCCTCAGCCAGGGGGCTGGATGCCTACCACTACTACCACCCTCACCCAGGGGGGCTGGATGCCTACCACCACTACCACCCTCAGCCAGGGGGGCTGGATGCCTACCACTACTACCACCCTCACCCAGGGGGGCTGGATGCCTACCACTACTACCACCCTCACCCAGGGGGGCTGGATGCCTACCACCACCCTTAGCCAGGGGGGCTGGATGCCTACCACTACTACCACCCTCACCCAGGGGGGCTGGATGCCTACCACCACTACCACCCTCACCCAGGGGGGCTGGATGCCTACCACTACTACCACCCTCACCCAGGGGGCTGGATGCCTACCACTACTACCACCCTTAGCCAGGGGGGCTGGATGCCTACCACTACTACCACCCCCACTCATAGGATGGACAATGCATGACACAACCAGCACACCACAACCTAGGGAATGCAAGAAGAAGACATCCCCCAACACCATGACAAGCGTGTGTAGACTGTGTCAAATGCCTACAACACCGAACATGACTTTGAACATACAATGTGACCCCCTAGCACATGTGCCACACATATATGTGTGTGGCACCCACAATGCAAGCAGGCCATGACCATTGTGGCAATGGGGTCCAAACCCCCATCATCACAGTGACCAAAATGTAAGTGTGGGGTCCATAGCTGAAGCACATTTTGAACATTGTGGCAATGGGGTCTAAACCCCGATCACCACAGTGACCAAAAGGTAAGTGTGGGGTCCATAGCTGAAGCACATTTTGAACATTGTGGCAATGGGGTCCAAACCCCCATCATCACAGTGACCAAAATGTAAGTGTGGGGTCCATAGCTGAAGCACATTTTGAACATTGTGGCAATGGGGTCTAAACCCCCATCACCACAGTGACCAAAAGGTAAGTGTGGGGTCCATAGCTGAAGCACATTTTGAACATTGTGGCAATGGGGTCCAAACCCCCATCATCACAGTGACCAAAATGTAAGTGTGGGGTCCATAGCTGAAGCACATTTTGAACATTGTGGCAATGGGGTCCAAACCCCCATCATCACAGTGACCAAAATGTAAGTGTGGGGTCCATAGCTGAAGCACATTTTGAACATTGTGGCAATGGGGTCTAAACCCCCATCATCACAGTGACCAAAAGGTAAGTGTGGGGTCCATAGCTGAAGCACATTTTGAACATTGTGGCAATGGGGTCCAAACCCCCATCATCACAGTGACCAAAATGTAAGTGTGGGGTCCATAGCTGAAGCACATTTCGAACATTGTGGCAATGGGGTCCAAACCCCCATCATCACAGTGACCAAAAGGTAAGTGTTGACAAAGAAAGAGGTGCAACTGCCAAACTGCATGGATGATTCCTGGTCACAGAACAACAAACACATCAGTGGCAAAGTAGTGTATGTGTCCCATTGCAACATAAATTGGGGGAGCCAAATACTGCAGTGCAAATAAGACATACCTTTGGCCATGTGCAGACACACAACACCCATGGGGGCTGACACCGTCAACAATCATCAATGACACAATGACAGAAGTGACCATCAGAATGCAGACCCACATATTTGCACCAATGGGCACACACATGCAGATACCCTGTGGAGACTGCAGATGTGAGGTGAACAGATACCATACCATGGCAGGAATGGGACACACAAACCATGATCATTGTGCTGACCGATGACCTAGGAGTCCCAGGGACAGCAGGGGAAACCCACCAAACTACATACAGCCAATGGCACACCCAAGATATGCCAATGCAGTGGTGCAGATGCACAAACACAAACAGGCAGACCCACACTGCACATCATACACAACAGGTGAGGGAGGGGGTGCCAGTGTCCCCAGGCAACCACACAACACATGAGGAGACCTGAATACCAATCATACAGATGTGCATACAGTGCCACACAAAGGTAACTCATGGATCCAAATCCCCTATGTGGGCAAGCAGGCATTGTCAGATGAGAGGGAGCACAAATCACACATGTCACACAGGCACGTAGGGACAGCAACTGACACAGCAAGACACAGACACACCACAGCACCACCCCCAGGGCCCCCACAATGTGGTGACCCTGGGCTGCATTACAATCCCACTGTGATGACAAAGCTAAATGTCGTTCACACTGTGAACCACAGTCATGTGTCCTGAGCAACTAACTACCATCACACCTACACAAGCACAAATCAAACAGCATGGCCAGTAAGCCAAGGCCAACATGGAGGCAGGGGCCTAGCCGTGCAACAACTCTCATCTGCACACACTCAACACCACACCCTCGACCTCCAACAATGTGCAGCAGTGAAGCACACATGCACTGGTGACATTGCACATGCACCCATGACTATTCCAGGGTGGTGGGTGGGAACCAAGGTGCAGAAACACATCACACATGGCCACTCAACAAGACTCCTGAATGTCTGACACACTGCACACTACGCTGTACATGGACATGACGGCAATACCACACCAACCAATGGGATGCCAGCCACAGTCACACACCAATGAAGAAGCCAAGGTCACCCACAAAGAACACACATAGACAACAACCAACATTGCAGCCCGGACCCTGAGGAGTGCCAGCAGTCACACACACAACGTGTCACAATCACTGAAAGATAACACAAACTGGAAATCACATGACAGGGGCAAACAACAAGTGCCAAGGGGAAACCTGACTGTGACCCATCTGCGTCTGCACACAAACTCAGCCCTGACAGCAAACACACCTATGGGTGACACCCTGATGACCAGTAATGTGCCATGCACCCACATCACAGAGAACCCAGGGCGAAGACTTTGGGGGAACATAGGTCAACTCAGCTAGCATCACAAACAGGTACAACACTAGGGATCACAGCATGCGCAGCTAAACGGAAGTGAACACACAGACATGCACATACAACACACACCTTGGGCGCAGGCAATGTCACAGGAGTACACACTGCCATGAGGGGACTCCACTCCTGTGTGAGGAAAGCTGTGCCATATGTTGCCTCAGTAGGGCCCCATCATGTCAGCTGAGCACTTGGTCACACAATCAACAATTAGCACCAAATGAGGGCTCCCGTAACATCAGCCTGGTCATGGAAGTGCCAACGGAATCATCAGCACAGATCCAACACACTTGTATAGCAATGTTGCACTGACAACACAGATTAGTCCTTCCCCATTAATGCCCAAACCTGCATGTCCACTGGAGATGGCCACACGGTCAGGGAAGTAGACGAATTGAACAATGGCAGTCACAACAGATGTGCAGAGGTGGAAGCCACAGATGTGAAATAGGCAATCTAAGTAGGAAAACCCATTGCCAAATACTGAACACATGACACCCTCAGATGCTGCTATGGATGACATGGATACACCACAGGATAGGACACATTCCCCCTGGACCACATGGGTTCCTGCACAGTAACACTTCATTATCATGAGACCAAATATCACCATCACTGCAGCAAGGGCATGGTTAGCATCATCAACATCATGTACATCAGAAGCAAAAGCACTAGAGAACAGAAAGTTGCTTTATTCAGCATATGTGGCATTAAAAGTAGAAGTCCAGTAGAAAATAAACAAAGGCCAATGGCCAGTCCATCAACAAAGTCACAAGTGGGTGACAGTGACAGATGCCACCCTACACATGCCTGCACAAAACCAGGGACAATCCACTAGGAGGGGCAACCGGGGGTAGGCCAGGCACCGCAGGGACAGGATCAGGGCTCACCAGGAGGAAGCAGGGAAGGGGTGGTGGGTGCTGGAGAGCTACTGACAACTGCAGTGGAGGTGTCTGACATGGTGTGTGCCGGCACAACTGGGGGCATGGCTCAGATGTTGTGGGTGCCGGCACGACTGCAGTGGACCCTGCAGATGGAGTGGACAGGTCCGCCACTGCAGTGCCCAAGTCAGACAGGGTGGTAGTGGACTCCACTGCAGTGCCTACCACCAGGGGAGGAGAATGGGGAACAGGCAAGGTGGGCTGGACAGAGGGGGAGGACACCCTCACCACATCAGTGGAACAGACAAGCGCAGCGGGGGGTGTGGTGCCGGGAGAGCAAGTGGCAGGGAGAGAATGCCGGATCCTCTTGGGGATGGTATATCTGTGGGTGGGGGAACCTGGGGCAGGGTGTGGTGGGGGCACCTGTGGAGTGGGGGCCTGAGGGATGGAGGAAGGAGACCTGGTGCTTGAGCTGCAGGGCGGCGGCGGGGTCTTGCTCTTACCACTCCGGGGGACTTGCGGGTGGGGGCCTCAGTCTGTCTGCGCCTGGGGGAGGGTGTCCGGGGGCAAGGGGCACTCTGCTCCGTGTGGGGGCTTCCTCTTCCCCCTGGATGCTGGAGCAGCTGCATCGGAGGGGAAGAGGCCGAGGTCACTGAGGAAGAGGCGCTGGGTCTTTGGGGTTGCAGGTGAGGCAAGGGAGGGTGCTTTGGAGGGAGAGGCAACTGAGGACTGCGCCGTGCCCGTGGATGCGTGTGTGTGTACCAGGGCCCCATCCCCTGTGAGTCTGGTTTCAGTCCCCTGACTGTGCGTGCGTGTGCGTTTTGTTTGTGGCGTGTGTGTCTGTGTGCTGGACGTGTGTGTGCTGGTGTGTGCCTGTGCCGGTGTGTGTGTGCTTGGGACGGGTAAGGTGCTGGGGAGTGTGGATGGAGCAGAGGCAGGAGGGGTGAGGGACTGCCTGAGGAGGGACACTGCTGCCGTCAGGGAGGAGTCCATGGACCTATTGCCCCTCTGTAGGTCAGACATGCCCGATGAGATGCCCTCCATGAACGACACCAGCTGAGTCAACAGAGCGGTGTGCGCATGGAGGACACTCAGCATGGCTGTCTGCCCTACATGGAGCTGGCGAAGGAGGTACACAGACTCCTCACTCAGGGCAGCAGGGGACACAGGGGCAGGGGGTGCGGTGCCTGGCCCAAAGGAGACATGCTCCCGAACATGGGAGCCTCCACGGACCTGGGGAATGGGAGCCGATGCGAGGGCGGTGGTGGTGCTGGTGGTGGCGGGGACAGCAACACTAGCTGGGGTGTGGTGGCTGCTGACACCCGCCTCCATAAGGGAGTCATCCTCTGAGTTGCTCTGGTCCTCAGCTGAGGTGGATGGTGCTGAGGATTCCTCGGTGTGGCTCCCCTCGCCCTCCGTGCCACTGGGTCCCTCCGACCACTCCTCGGCTGCTCACCCAGTCTGGCTCTCTGGCTCCTCCTGGTCCGTGGAGCTGTCCCCTTCCGTGGCCGTGGATGTATCTGCAAACAATGGGGAAACAGACAGACATCAGTCACCTGCACCAAACGCACACACCACTGTGAGCACAGCACATTACAGAGCAAGCCCTGGCATCATTAGTTGTACATTGCTAAAAGTGCCCTAACTGAACAGGAGAAGCCAATTGTCAGTCTGATGCCAAGCATGGCACTCACATCCCACATGGCCTTGCACCCATCTGTCTGGTGTCTGTTGGATTGCAACACCCCAGTGTGGACACATGCACCAAGTACACAGTAGTTGGACAGTGCAGAGGACACGGTGTGGCATGTGGACATGCACACATCACAGCTCTTGCCACTGAGTCAGTACAGGTTTCCGGATGAAAGGGATGCCCAGAGTCAAATAGGAAATGCATGTGATGCATACCAGCGACAGACACCATGATGCACCCATGTCCTGATAGCCATCGCCACAATGGTGTGCATGTAGCACATGTCACTCCCCTGCAGGACCACCAATAAGTTGACACATGCCATGGCAGAGGCATGACTGCTAAGTCATACATCACTGTCTCAGTGATGTATGACTTGGCAGCCAGACAACAACACTATGCACTGTGTCACAATAGTAGGTCATGGGGAATGCAAGTCCTGGAGCTGCACAAGTGCACATGTACATCCCCCACACAACACATCATCTTAACCCTCATCTGTCCAGGTCATACCTATTGGACATATGGGAGACCTGTGACACTACCCTCTGAACCTGAGCCCCTCACAATCTGCTGTGAATGGGGAACAGCTGCCTGAACTTCACATTCGCATACCCCAGTCTGCACGGGCAGCTGATCAAACACCTATGTGACACACAAGTATCGTCTCCTATGGTCACATCTCCAGGGGCATGCTGAGCCCCTACCAAGAAACACCCCAGCAGTCCTGGCAACTAATCCACAGCACACTGACACAGAGGCAGACACCTGAGGGGTCAAATCACTGCGCACAATGTGTCAGCTGATACACGGGAGTGGGAGTACAGAGTGCATTGCATGGCCTGGAGTAGGCATGACTGTCCTGCTCCACATGAATGAGGGATGAGCCCTGGACAGTGGATAGCTGGCTATGTATGTGTGACACACGTAATCTGCACACTCCTGGGGCCCAAACATTGTTCCCACCCGCTGCATGAGGCGTGTGCCACATACCCCAGGCACATGTGGTGGCTCAGCTCAGCAAGTGGACCGCATATCAAAGCAACACGCAGATTACATGTCCGAACACAGGCGTTGTGTGAACAATGGACCCACCCATGATGCCCACAACAGAGTTAGGGAAACAGATGCTGTCCCCCACCTTTAGTGAAGCAAACTGCAAGGACACAGTCCTAAGTGACACAATTCCCTGAATGTAAGGGCCACACCTGGGTATCAGATGAGCAGTGGGCAGTGCACAATAGAGGGACATGGCTCCTGGACAACATGACTGCTGCACTGTGGCAGTTGAACCAGGCCAGAGGAGGGCACAAAGCATGTAATACAGAGTTCACAGTGCAGTCTTTCACTCACCCCTCCTTGCTGCTGTCTGGCCTTCAGCTGCCCATCCAGGTCTGGAAACACCACCGCCAGGATCTGGAGCATGTGGGGGGTCAGGGTCCGTGTTCCGACCCTCCTGCGAGGAGGCGACAGCTTCAGCTGGACCCGTGCAATCCTCCGGGTCCAGCCCCGAAGGTCCTGCCACCTCTTCTGGCAGTTGCGGATCCGGCGCTTGTAGACCCCCACGGACCGGACGGCCCGGACGATGTCCTTCCAGATCTCCTGCTTCCGATGGGCATTAACCTGTCAGGATGACAAAGTGAAAAGGCCATTACTACACATGCAACATATCCGTGCATGACACAGTTGTATATACATGTCTCAATCACAGGGGCACATGATGTACAAAGGCAGTGCAAAGCTGCCCATGGACAGTTTGCCAGACGTCACTACATGGTATCATTGCATGGGAAGTAAAACCTTGTTCAAATGCACTGTCACTGCACCATACCTGTCCAGTGCATGTCACTACACACTATGGGGGGTGACAACTACTCAGTGAGCCTGCTAGCCAGTGGCGTGCAGACTTTCAGCCTTGCTAGTCAGACAATATGCACATTCAGAAAGGCAGTGCACAGAACACTCACCTGCTCCCCTGGTGTCCCATACAGCTTGCTGTACTGTGGAAGTAGGCTGTCCAGCATGGCCTGGTTCTCCTCAAGGCTGAAGGCTGGGGCTCTCTCCACAGTACGTGCCATTGCAGGGTCCAGAGGGGCAGAGACAGCAGCAGTGCAGTGGCAGATGTCGTCCTGGAGCATGTAGTGCAGGCAAGTGAGCTCTCAGGGGAACAGCCAGCAATATATATGTGCTGGAGAGACAGATACTGTCCCTTGTGTCCAAAGTGATAGGTCCAAGTCGTTTGCATCTTCTGAATCTGGCCAATCCATGGAATAGCAGCACCAAAACACGCCCACAGCATCCTTCAAATCTTCAACTTCATGACATACATGATTTTGCAACATTGTTGTGGGTGACCAACTGATTTTCCAGCAACCGACTCGTTCGAAATTCGAAACGCGTCCGTTGCCAGGCAAGCCCATTGTCAATGGGTGCGCACCGATCGGTCCATTGCGGTACAACGCGTACAGGGGTACAACGCGTACCCGACACATTGAATGCAATGGGCCGGCCGGGGGCACCGATCGGTCCATTGCAGTTCAACGCGTACAGGGGTATAACGCGTACCCGCACACATTGAATGCAATGGGCCGGCCGGGGCACCGATCGGTCCATTGCAGTACAACGCGTACAGGGGTATAACGCGTACCCGCACACATTGAATGCAATGGGCCGGCCGGGGCACCGATCGGTCCATTGCAGTACAACGCGTACAGGGGTACAACGCGTACCCGACACATTGAATGCAATGGGCCGGCCGGGGCACCGATCGGTCCATTGCGGTACAACGCTGTACAGGGGTACAACGCTGCACTCCGACACATTGAATGCAATGGGCCGGCCGGGGCACCGACCGGTCCATTGCAGTACAACGCGTACAGGGGTACAACGCGTACAGGGTACAACGCTGCACCGCGACACATTGAATGCAATGGGCCGGCCGGGGCACCGACCGGTCCATTGCAGTACAACGCGCACAGGGTACAACGCGTACAGGGGTACAACGCGTACCCGCACACATTGAATGCAATGGGCCGGCCGGGGCACCGACCGGTCCATTGCAGTACAACGCGTACAGGGGTACAACGCGTACAGGGGTACTAACGCCGTACCCGCACACATTGAATGCAATGGGCCGGCCGGGGCACCGACCGGTCCATTGCAGTACAACGCGTACAGGGGTACAACGCCGACAGGGGTACTAACGCTGCATCTGCACACATTGAATGCAATGGGCCGGCCGGGGCACCGACCGTTCATTGCAGTACAACGCGCACAGGGGTACAACGCTGCACAGGGGTACTAACGCGTGCACTCAGCACGTTGAATGCAATGGGCCGGCCAGGGCACCGATCGTCCATTGCAGTACAACGCTGCATAGGGGTACAATGCGCACCGCGACACATTGAATGCAATGGGCCGGCCGGGGCACCGATCGGTCCATTGCAGATCAACGCTGCATAGGGGTACAACGCGCACCGCACACATTGAATGCAATGGGCCGGCCGGGGCACCGATCGGTCCATTGCAGTACAACGCCGCATAGGGGTACTAACGCGTGCACTGCGACACATTGAATGCAATGGGCGGCCGGGGCACCGATCGGTCCATTGCAGTACAACGCGTACATAGGTACAACGCTGTACCGCGCACATTGAATGCAATGGCGCGGCCGGGGCACCAACCGGTCCATTGCAGTACAACGCATACAGGGGTACAACGCGCATAGGGGTACAACGCTGCACTGCGCACATTGAATGCAATGGGCCGGCCGGGGCACCGACCGTCCATTGCAGTACAGCTGCGACAGGGTACAACGTGTACAGGGGTACAACGCTGCACCGCGACATTGAATGCAATGGGCCGGCCGGGGCACCGACCGGTCCATTGCAGTACAACACGTACAGGGGTACAACGCGCATAGGGGTACAACGCTGCACTGCACACATTGAATGCAATGGGCCGGCCGGGGCACCGACCGGTCCATTGCAGTACAACGCTGCATAGGTACAACGCTGCAGGGGTACAACGCGTACTCGCGACACATTGAATGCAATGGGCCGGCCGGGGCACCGATCGGTCCATTGCAGTACAACGCGTACAGGGGTATAACGCTGTACTCGCGACACATTGAATGCAATGGGCCGGCCGGGGCACCGATCGGTCCATTGCAGTTCAACGCGTACAGGGGTACAACGCTGCACCGCACACATTGAATGCAATGGGCCGGCCGGGGCACCGATCGGTCCATTGCAGTACAACGCTGCATAGGGGTACAACGCGTACCCGCACACATTGAATGCAATGGGCCGGCCGGGGCACCGATCGGTCCATTGCAGTTCAACGCGTATAGGGGTACAACGCTGCACTCGCACACATTGAATGCAATGGGCCGGCCGGGGCACCGATCGGTCCATTGCAGTTCAACGCGTACAGGGGTACAACGCGTACCCACACACATTGAATGCAATGGGCGGGGCGGGGGCAACGATCGGTCCATTGCAGCACAACGCGTACAGGGGTACAACCCGTACCTGCACACATTGAATGCAATGGGCCGGCCGGGGGCACCGATCGGTCCATTGCAGTTCAACGCGTACAGGTGTACAACGCGTACCCGCACACATTGAATGCAATGGGCCGGCCGGGGGCACCGATCGGTCCATTGCAGTACAACGCGTACAGGGTTACAACGCGTACCCGCACACATTGAATGCAATGGGCCGGCCGGGGGCACCGACCGGTCCATTGCAGTACAACGCGTACAGGGGTACAACGCGTACAGGGGTACAACGCGTACCCGCACACATTGAATGCAATGGGCCGGCCGGGGCACCGATCGGTCCATTGCTGTTCAACGCATCACTGTACATGTGACTGGCATATGTCAGCATGCCTGTCTCAGATGGACATATGCCAGCCACAGATAGCTCCCAGGGAGTGAGGGGCACACCTACATCACGACAGCCTGTCCAAACTTTATCATAAGGCATGTAAGGCTGCATTTCCTATTGTGTGTATGTTGGTGTACATGTTGTCCTGTGGGTGTCACCTGTGGGCAGCCACCCCCAGGCTGTGCACGTGTTAATGGGGACAGGATCCTGGGTGTTACGTGTACATGACCACTGTGATGTGCAACTGTTCATATCTGTGCATGTGCCATGGTCACATTTCACGGTGGTGTATGTGTATGTCATGTCACATACCCCGTGAGTCCCATGTGGGACGGTATGTTTGAGCCAGGGTGTCCCAGTGGCACAATAGTGATGGTCCTCCACAGTCTTTGTGCATGTAGTGTTTACAATGTCTCTGATTTCATGTGCACAATGGGAGACAGTCTCCACATCCAGGTTGTGTGTGCATGGACTTTGATGTTGTGCGTGTGTGTGTCACAGACGTCCATGTCTGTCCTGCCGTGGCAAGTGGGACCACTACCTGTGGGGGTCATGGTTGTTTTGCTGTGGTGTATACATGATACTCCATGTAATGCCAGTGTCCATGTGGCAATACAGGGTCCCTGGGAATGTACCTGTCGTTGAGCTGTGGTGCCTGGGGCACATCTGTCCTCACATGTCACTGTGGGGGGTGATTGTGACACGGCAGCAGGAGATGGGAACTGTGACACGGCCTCATGATATCCAATGGGCCAACCTGGGACTAATTGATGCCACCTGTTGGACCGTGTTGACAGATGTTGGCCATGTATGTACCATACATGTCCTTACGGAACTGCACACTTCATGTAGTTGTGCCTCATAATGATGTATGTTGGGATATTGAGTGTGTTCAATGCCGCATATGTGGGGTGACTGACAATCTTGCTTACTTCTCCTCTGCACTGCAGGGCTCCTGCTGTCCATCGATCATTCCCAGACCTGGCAACGATGGTGGAACGGGACAGCATCCGACGGTACCGCTTCACCAGGCAGCTGATTGAGGATTTGGCAGTGCAGTTGTCCCCACATTTGCAGCCTGGCCGGCCGTATCCTACAGCGCTGACCCCCAAGGTGAAGGTGATGGCAGCCCTACACTTCTTTGCCACCGGTACCTTCCAACATACTGTGGCGACTGCTGGTGGGATGTCAAAGACCATGTTGAGCCGTGTGCTCCGCGATGTTTTGGCGGCAATGTTGCTATTCCTGAACCGGTACATCTATTTCCCTAGACTGCGACAACTCACTGACGTGAAGAGTGACTTTTATGCCCTGGGGAGGATGCCGCATGTCATTGGCTCCATTGATGGGACACATGTGGCTTTGGTACCACCACAGGCCCAGGAGCAGGCCTACAGGAACCGCAAGCACTACCACTCGGTCAATGCACTGGTGGTGTGTCTTGCAGACATGACCATCACACACGTGTGTGCCCGTTTCCCTGGTTCAGCACACGATGCCTTTGTGATGAGGAGTAGTCGCATCCCCAGGATGATGGCACAGATGCAGAACCAGCGTGCCTGGCTTGTCGGTGTGTACTGACTTTGTGCCATTGTGTGTGATCTGATCTGTAGTATTCCGCCCACTTTTTCAAGTCAGCTAATGTGCACTTGTCTGTCCGTAGGTGACTCGGGATACCCCAACATGCCGTGGTTGCTGACACCCCTCAGGAACCCTGTGACACCAGCCCAGATGCGCTACAATGAGGCACATGGTCGGACCAGGAGAGTGATTGAGCGGACATTTGGTCTCCTGAAGAGCCGCTTCCGCTGCCTGGACAAGACCGGAGGGTCCCTCCCATATGCCCCTGCGAAAGTGTGCAAGATTATCATCGTCTGCTGCATGCTCCACAACCTGGCAGTGCGGAAGGAGTTGCCTCTCATCCAGGATGACAATGACCAACATCCGCCACCTGTGGAGGATCCTGGCCTGGACCACGATGCCAGTGACGAGTGATGATGATGATGGTGATGTCCGCACACAGCTCATCACCAACGTCTTTAGCTGAATGTGAGTATCCTGAGGTGTCATGTCAATGATGTGAGTTGGCATGATGTGTAGGTGGTGCTCTGGTGCTGTTGGAGTGTGTCCATGGGCTACTTGACTGGATGTGTGTTGCGATGTGTGCTTACAGGTGGGCTGTACTCCCCAACAGTGTTGACATGCTAACTTGGTTCTGGGTGGGTATCTTGTAACATGTATTGTGCATGAGTTTTGCTGTTCTGTCCTGTACTCCATTGCTTTTGACTGTGTGTCATTTCTGTCCTTCACAGGGTACTTTCAGATTCGTTTGGTCAACTGTGTCCACCGACGACGTGATTGCACTTCCAGGCTGGTAGCTGTTGTGTCCCTACAGGTGATGTGCGCCACACCTATGGACTTCCTTCCGTCTACAGTTGTTGACTGTGTGCCTGCTGCCAGGTGGGATTACCTTGCATCTGTAGTGGTTACGACATGTTGCAACTGTGTAATAAACCTGTGCTTCACTTTGTGATGTACGTTGTCTGTGGTCACACATTTGACTGCCATTTGCTTACTGCACCTGTGGGCTACTTGACTACAACTGGGAATGGGTGTGGTGTCTGTGCATTGCACCGTCTTCCCTGGCAACATCAGTGTAGGCAATGAGTCAGATGGCCTAGGTGTGTATGTGTTGTGTAGCCCTGGTGGTGTGTCTCCCTCATATGTGTCACGTTGCCTTTACTCACATGCCTGTGTTGTCCTTGCTGTTGCAGTTCGCATACACAGTGTAATTTTGCAGTTCCTCATCCCCATAACAGCACCCACGTTGGAATCACAACAGAGGCAAGTATGGTGTATTAGTGTGTTTATTGTGATACATTTGTGTGAATAGTGCATAGGATGGGTAGTGCTGTACATAAATCTTGCAATCCGAAGTTCCTAGGTGAATTGAAAGTCCTGGTAGACAGAATCCCCAGTATCGGGGCCACAGTTGTCTGACACATTGGTCCAACTTGTACTCCCCATGCAATGTGTCAGAGTAGTGTTGCCGTCAACAGGGTGAACAGTCTGTGCACAAAGGTGAACATCCAGAACAGGTTCAGGCTTCCTGGGAGTTGCGCTTGGCCATCGGCCTCTCACTTGCCCCTCCTCGGACGACCCCTCTTCTTGGGGGGGGGGCCCTCAAGTACAGGCTGCTGCGGTGCAGGGGACTCTCCGCCAGAGTCATCCTCCCTCCCTGTGTTCGGCACCAGATGTTGTTGGCACACAGGGAGGTGTGGACTGGTTGCTGTTCATCTGGCGGAGGCATTGTAAAATGTCCCTGTGCACCGCCGTCATCTCATGCAGTGCATCCCACTTGGACTCCACGTGGGACATGTGTGAGTCCACGCGGGACATGTGTGACTCCACGTGAGACATGTGGGAGTCCAAGCGGGCATGATGGGCAGCCTGCTGTTGTTTCATGTCTCTGAGGAGCCCCACTACCTGGCTGAGGTCTCCGGTGCTGGACTGGTACGCATCAGCTATGCGTACCAGTTGTGGGTCATCATGCACACCAGCAACCTCTGCAAGCAGCGACCTCTGTCTCCCACCCCTCCCACCACCCCTGCTGACATGTGCAGTGTGTGCAGTGGCACGCACAGATGACCCTGGTCCACCTTGGGGTTGGTGGTGGTGTCCATGGCCCCAGGTTGGTCCAGGGTCCCTGTGCTGGTGTTGCTCCTTGTTCTGTCCATGTCGGCAGGGATGGTATTTGTGGTGACAGTCGTTGGAGGGGTGGGTGCAGGGGGTGCAGCTGGTGGTCCTGCTGGTGCTGCAGCTGGTGGTCCTGCTGGTGCTGCATGTAGACTTGCACCGGATGTGCCAGGTTGGTCTTCATCGTCCGAGGAGGACAGAGGCTGTACGACGCCAGTGAGCTCCGCATCCTCTTGAGCCTGGGACTGGGACTCCTCAGCGTCTGCTGCTGTGTCCCCATCATCACCTGTTTTTGGGAGACACACACAATGTATGTTATGTTTCTGCAGGCATCAATGGTTGACACACATGACAGTTGTGACTGTGCCTCTGGGTGCGGGCCTGTACATTGCATTGTCCTAAGTCGTCACAGTCAGGGGTTGATATTGGTGTGGCACATTGTCCTGCATTATTTGGGCATTTCTATGTATTTTTTGGGGTGTGAACATGGTCTGCATTGGTTGTGTTTGGTTGACAGCCGGCCCTCCTTCCCACCCACCCAGCCAGTCAGTTATCCCACCATGGAACGTGCTTGCATTGCAGGGAGTGGAAGTTGTCTCTCAGGATGTCAGTCAGTGGTGTCCTGCTGTTTGTTGGTGCACAGTTGCCAGCAGGGCCTTGTGCTCCCCACAGCAGTAGCCAGTGTCAGCCATCTTGTGAGTCCTTCTCCACTCCCTGTGATGTGAGCATGGTTCAGGGTGGTGTTGATGGGACAGTTGTGGGGGTGAGCTATGTCTGTGACTACGACTCCCATCATGCTATTGCCTCCACCCCACTTCCCAGCATTCCCATACTTACTTGCTTTTGTGGGGAGTTCAGTGTGTGTGGGTGTGAGAGCAATGGCAAGATGGCTGACAGTGGTGTCCTGCTGTTGGTTGGTGTGCAGTACCCAGCATGCCCTTGTGCTCCCCACGACACAGCAACAGTGTCAGACATCTTTGATGGGCCTTTCCACTCTCTGTGGGATGTGCATGCGTGAGTGTGAGCTTGCTGGGCCATGTGGTGGGGGATGTAGAGCTGTGACTACGACTCCCATCATGCTATTGCCTCCACCCCCTTCCCAGCATGCCCATGCTTCCTTCCTTTTGACTCTGCTTCCCTGTGGGGTGGGCTGGCTGTGCTGACAGGATGGCTGGGAGTGTTGTCCTGGCAGTTGTTTGGCTAAAAGTCCCAAGAGTGTCCTTGTGCTTCACACAACATAACCCAGGGTGGTGGTTCTTTGTGGGATCTTGTGTTAGGATGGGGGCATTGCATTCTACCAGGTGGGTTCTGTGGAGTTTGTGTTGGGGGTGTGTGTGAGGGGAGGTGCTTGTGACTATGGTCAGTGCTGCAAGTCCTCCTTCCCACCCACCCAGCCAGCCAGTTATCCCACCATGGAACGTGCTTGCATTTCAGGGAGTGGAAGTTGTCTCTCAGGATGTCAGTCAGTGGTGTCCTGCTGTTTGTTGGTGCACAGTTGCCAGCAGGGCCTTGTGATCCCCACAGCAGTAGCCAGTGTCAGCCATCTTGTGAGTCCTTCTCCACTCCCTGTGATGTGAGCATGGTTCAGGGTGGTGTTGATGGGACAGTTGTGGGGGTGACCAATATCAGTGACTACGACTCCCATCATGCTATTGCCTCCACCCCCCTTCCCAGCATGCCCATGCTTCCTTCCTTTTGACTCTGCTTCCCTGTGGGGTGGGCTGGCTGTGCTGACAGGATGGCTGGGAGTGTTGTCCTGGCAGTTGTTTGGCTAAAAGTCCCAAGAGTGTCCCTGTGCTTCACACAACATAACCCAGGGTGGTGGTTCTTTGTGGGATCTTGTGTTAGGATGGGGGGCATTGCATTCTACCAGGTGGGTTCTGTGGAGTTTGTGTTGGGGGGTGTGTGTGAGGGGAGGTCCTTGTAACTATGGTCATAGCTGTCAGTCCTCCTTCCCACCCAGCCAGCCAGCCAGTTATCCCACCATGGAACGTGCTTGCATTGCAGGGAGTGGAAGTTGTCTCTCAGGATGTCAGTCAGTGGTGTCCTGCTGTTTGTTGGTGCACAGTTGCCAGCAGGGCCTTGTGCTCCCCACAGCAGTTGCCAGTGTCAGCCATCTTGTGAGTCCTTCTCCACTCCCTGTGATGTGCGCATGGTTCATGGTGGTGTTGATGGGACAGTTGTGGGGGCAATATGTGTGACTGCGACTCCCATGATGCTATTGGCTACACTGACTTGGCCAGCATACACAGAATTCCTTCCTTTGAGTGGTCTTCACTGTGTGTTGGTGTTGTTGTGGTGGCTACATGTCTGGATGTGTTTGTTAGTTCTATTTGTGCCACTGCCTAGCTGTAGTTGTAGTTGTGTTTGTACATGTGATGGCACAGTTGGATGTGACTTTTTTGATGGCATGTGTTGTGTTTATCTGACTGACATACACATTTTGGGATGATTCTGTTCTGGTTGCTGTGTAATTGCTATGAGTGCATGGTTTGACTCTCCCCTTGACAGTGATGTGTGTGTGTTTTGTGGCAGTATATTGTGTACATTTGTTGTGTACTCACCAGGCTCTGGGATGTCCTCTAGTCCATATACGCTCACTGGCGGAAGGATGGCCCGCACCTTCTCCTCCCAGGGCCTGAGGTATATTGGCTTGGCAGGAGGGCCACTGCCGGTGTATTGGCTGTTGATGTAGTCTTTTTTGAGCAGGTCCCGTACCCTCCTGCGCACGTCATACCACCTGTTCTGGATGTCGCTCTTTGTGCGCCGACATGGTGATTGTGCGTTCACCCTGTTGATGATCCTCTCCCACATCTTGGTTTTCTGGGAGATGGGGGTCTGTTGGACCAGTGTGCCAAACAGCTGTGGCTCTACCCTGAGGATCTCGTCTACCATGACTTCCAATTCACAATCTAGGAACTTGGGATTCTTCTTGGGGGGCATGGTGATGGGTGGTGATGGTGAGTGATGTGTGTGTTGGTGTGCAGGTGAGGGTGTGTGAGTGTGTGTTTTGCTGGGTGTATGTGAGGTGGGTATTTGTTGGTGTGCTGATGGTGTGTGGCTTGTGTGAGGGATGAGCTGTGGGTGTGTGGTTGCTTTCTCTTGGGTGCTGGCAGTGGAATGGCATTTGCAAAGGCTCATGGTTGTGATTTGTGTCCTTTATATGGGTGGAGTTGTGGGTGTGTCTTTGTTCTCTGTCCCCACCCCCCCAGTATTTATTGGCTTGGTAATTGCTTGTTTGGCCTTTTTTGGGGTGATTTTTCCTTTGTACTGTCTGTGTATGTTGGAAACGTTCTTGTGACCGAGTCGGACCCTGCATTTGTCTCGTACGGTCTTCTCCGTTTCGTTCACGCTGTGTATGTGCAGTTTTCTATGCTGCGTACGCGTCGGTCGCGGTGTTTTGTGTTGCTTCAACTCGGTTTTGTATGCGTGTCGGTCGTACGGCTTGGCCTCCGTCCGACTCGCTCGTGGTTTTCGCGCCGTGCATCGTACTTTACGGTTTGGAGTTCGCGTGTACGTTTCGGTCGGATTTGATCCGGGTGCGTGTCGGTCGGTTGGATTCGCGTGTTTTTCCGACCGGATTGCTGTTTTCCGTGCGGCTCGGTCGGTCGACTTGGGTTCGGTACGTGTCGGTCGGATTTTTCACGCCTTGCATCGTACTTGGCGTGTCGGGCGCCACAGGTACGTGTCGGTCGGTATAATTTCCGGATCCGAGTCGGTCGGTGCTTTTTCCGGCCCGAATCGGAATCGACCCCTAAGTATTTGTTCTTAACTAATACCTCCCACTTTCCCCCCAGCGTGTATAAGTTGGGACTTGGAGTGCGCAAGTGCTCCTAAGGGAAGTGAACATGAAACTGTAAGTACATTTTATTATTAACAAAACACATCCCAAAAACAAATAGACTTACTGATTATTACTTCATTAGTAATGGTATGGTTCAACATAAACCCAAAAAGATACAGCAGTAGAAAATCCGTTTCCACCACAAGTAGCAAAAGAAATCAAGAGTTTGTATGTATATATTATCTATCAGGAGAGTTATGATTTCCAAGGTTCACCCATATAACATAAAATGTGGAGCACAGGGAAGCAGGAGAGGTTCCAGTCAAATGTTGGCAGGGTCCGCCAAAAAATGCAGGTAAGCGTTAGGGTAAAGAATTAATAAGGGTGCAAGAACTGTTAAGCTGCCGCACCCAAAGAGGTTTGCTGCGACTAGCACGAGCTTCCGAATGGGCGCGCAGCAACACTAGATGGCGTCCCCTGCCTTGGCCCGCACTTCCGGTTCTTCACTGCACGACTCCACTGGAGACGTGCAGCTGTGGCCGTTACAATAATAAAGATGAGAAATACAATATCTCTTCATTAGAAGTTACCGATGTTGGTCAGCGGCTTGCAACTTTCTCATTCGGTCTTCCTTGGTGTGGGGCATCAGCTACACTACTATTACGTTTGAGCCGTCACCGCGCATATCACTCTCAGAGGGATCATAGGCAAAGTCAGCACTGGCAGATAAGGAACTCTGTGGCGATTCAGCTCACAAGGAAGGTTTCAGCGGGTGGGTGTTGTGGAGAGTGAGTTGTCCAGAAAGTTGGAGAGAACATGGAAGGTGCAGATATCAGGAGCATGAGGGGAGCAGCTGGTTTTGCCGGACTCACAGGTACTTACTTGTAGTACTGAGTTTAATAAGAAGGTGAACAGAGAGCTCCATCTAAGTAAGCAGCTGAAACCAAATGTAAGGGTGGTGTAGTGTCCTGCTGGACACGTTCTAGTGTTGTGCCTTGTGTTGCACCCACATTGTATACCCACCCATCACAGGCGTCACCGGTCAGGTGACTCTGCTAA
Source organism: Calotriton arnoldi (assembly GCA_963921515.1). Classification (NCBI taxonomy): domain Eukaryota; kingdom Metazoa; phylum Chordata; class Amphibia; order Caudata; family Salamandridae; genus Calotriton; species Calotriton arnoldi. The sequence goes on from CAWUFW010000311.1 coordinate 3,986,799, forward strand.
TAAAAGGGGCTGGGGACACATGCCCTGGGCCAGTTCCAGTATCACACACCATGGTGTCTGTGTAGTCATTTACCCAGCATGTGGGCCTGGGGCCTTAAGACCCGTCAGGTGGTAGAGGGGACTTAGCAAGAAAAAGAATCCTCCAGTGATTGTTCAACAACGTACCTACTATCCCCAACAAACCTCAGAGTAGAAACAGATATTCATCATGCAGGCATAATAGGGAATTATACAAGAGAGAAGGCTCCCTACGGAAATCAGTTTAGGGGTGACATCTGTGAAGCTTACACCGTCCAAAACACAAGCACTCAACCCAAGCAAAATGTATAACAAGCCTGCAGGAAGGAATGTAGTTGTGGCAGCAAACAAACTAACCCCCTCGCTTAATTCTTTCTTTAGAATTATGGAAAAGAACAAGAGGGACAAACAGTCCACAAAGCCAGATGAGGACAGGATAAGGGTAGCCAGACAAGAACAGGATAGCACCCCATTTGAGAGGGAGGCTTTAGATAGCCTCCCAGCCACTGCAAACAGGTTTGACGCACTTTCAGGAATAGAAGAGGCTTGTAGTGATCCAGCAGTAGAAGTATAGGATATATTAAAAAAAAGTGGACAGCCAGAAGAAGGGGAATATTGCTGTAGCGGACTTAGGTAGGAAAAAGTGAGATTGGGTCAGGGCAGGGCAGGGCAGATGCTTCTTTAGAGAGTATACTTCTGGGTCTCTGGTCCGAAATTACACAAAGATTTGAGACATCAGAAAATAATCAAAAAGAAAATGAGGGTCATGTCATGCGTTAGACTCTAAATTAGGTGAGCTGGCTAAACGTACATGAATGTTAGAAGAGAGTATGGAGAAAGCCAACCTCAGCCTATAGGCAAATACTGTTGAAAGAGGGAAATTGAAACAGCAAAACAGGGTATTGAAGGAAGATATTGAGAGTCTGGAAACTCATTTGAGACGGAATAACCTAAGACTATTGAATTTCCCAGAAGAGAAGGACGCCAGTGACCTGAAGGGATTTGTAATCAAGTTACCGAAGGAAGGAGTACTGAATGATAGACCAGAGGTCAATCTTTCATTGGAAATCCAAAGAGTCCATAGGGACCCCTTTCATCTGAATCCTAATCAAAAAGCCCGTAGGAGGATTTTAGTCATTTTTCAGACCAACACTTTGAAAGAGCAAATTTTAGCCCGTGCACTAGAACACAAAACTATAACACAATGAAAGCTTTTCTGATTAGATCAGGTCAGATATTAGCAGAATGACAGTTCAGTGGCAGTGGCAGGGAACAAGATGGAGAAACTGCAAAAACTAGTTAAAATGAGATTCCCTGCCATGCTAAGAATAAGGTGGAAAAATGAAATGTTTAATCTGAAAGCGGTATCTGAGGAAGATGAGCTAATTATTAAAATGAAATCAACCGCTTAAAGGTCATAACAAGGTGTAAGGGCGGTCACAAGGTGGTGGGCTTTGATGTTTAATTGTAGATATAAATATGAATTGAGCAGTCATTCCCTACTCGAGGGTCCCAGATGGCAGGAATGATTCCAGGCAGTGAAGAGAGGGTTCCTCAGGGTCGGGCACTGTTGGGTGGGGAGCATAGAAGGAGAAATGCATTAACAAAGAAACAATTCTCAGGACTAGCTAGTAAATCAATTTCAGCCAACTGGGTTGGAGGTTCAGGCCCATTGTGGGTGGAATGTGGGGAGTGAGCGCAAAATGCCAGAGATGGCTACTGGGGGAGGGGTTAAGATAACAGTTATTACTTGGAATGTGAACGGATTGAGATTAAGAAAAGACAGAATGTAATTTTAGAACATCTAAGGTATAAGGTGGACCCAGGTTATTATGTTGGGAGAAACTCACCTGGAGAGACCAGATCGCAGAGCCCTTTTTAGCAAATGCTGCTGGGTACAAAATATTGTTTGTTCAGAACAACAGGGTAGCATGAAAGGAGTGGCTATATTAATAAGGACACACTCAGGAGTTAGGCTAATAAATTATAAAACGTAAGATACTGGAGGGTGGCTTGTTGCTACTCTAGGGATCAGTAATCTAAGTTGGTCATGTGCCATTTACTACGGTCCCAATTGTGATGACCTAACGTATTTAAGCATGTTGGAACATAGGAGCCTATTACGATGGCGGGCGGAGACACGACCGCGGTGCCGGCGGTGGCCTTAACACCCATTTACCGCACGCCGCCAGCGGTCTTCACGCCCGCCATATTAGGATGGCCACACATTGCACATTTCCCGCCCGCTGTGGTGCGACGCCGACCGCCATCAAAGTGCGCCCGCCACCGCGGCGGAGTGAGCCAATCACCACACACCGCCGTGCGGAATGACGTCCCGTACGCCGAAGATATCACGATGCCGGAAACAGGGCAGTGCACCGCGACGGAGAAACCGCACAGCGAAAGACGGCGGAGACATCACAGCGGAGACAGAAAAGAAACACCCGGGATCCTGCCCTACACGCCTTCCCGGTGCTGTACATGATCTACCACCTGCAAGTTATCCACCGCCGCGGACGCCTCCGCAGGTGCGTACAGACACAACAGTGCAAGTAAGACAATACACAGCTCCAGGGTTGAAAAACATCGCATGGGAACACCACACACCCCTGTGGGGACAGGCACACAGCCATCACTGCACACACACATGTCCCACCTGTCACAAAAACATCTCGCCACATACTGCCCACCCATGTACCGCATTCATGAACAAATGTCCCGGTCACGTCACCGCCGCGGTCAGTGTGCATGAAACCATGCACACAACGCAGAGCACAGGGCCAGCGCATGCTAAGGGCACCGTACAAATCGCACAGAGCCACAACTCCATCCACAACACACCAGCTACCTCCCTGAAGGGACACAACATGTGCCTCACAAGTGCCACTCCTGCACAACAACCACACAACTACAGCCACACCATGCCCCATGTCCCAACAACTGCATATACAGCCACAGCAGGACCCTTTGCAAAGGAACACATAGCACAGAAGCCCAGGCCCCAGCCAACACACACACCACAACAACATCACACACAAGCCAAGAACACTGAGGCCAGGCACAAAATGTACACACACACAGATGAGGACCAAACACTTCACTGCACACACTACCTGACAAGTCACACACACACACACCACCCTGTCTCACAGCTACATACACACACCACATGCCAGCAGTAATGGAGGACAACATATAGGAAAGCCAAAGTGAGGTGCCCACAAATGGAAGGGCAGTGACACAACCATCAAGCATGTGTGATGCACATGCAAGACAAGACACATGTGAGAACACAGACAGCCCATCACAGCACACATGGCTGACACAGTCAGTCAACACAAACCACGGTCACCCCAATGCAACAACTCCTGGAGACAGCAAGGACACCCATGTATAGGCACAGGGATGTAAGGAAGGCCCTGAACTCAAACACTGACCAGCCACACATAGGCATCCAAATACTGGACAAGACAATGTCTGCTGCACAACACACAGGGCCCAGTGATACACTACATGACAGCCAAGCACAAGTAGGATATGTCACACATACCTCCTCCCACAACAGCAACACACAATACTGCCATGTGCACAAAACACAACCACAGTGCTAAACAAGTACACATACAGGCACACCACTCCAGGGTCACACATGGCAGTAGTTGACAATGCAGGTGCACACACATCCACAGTCACAACAAAGTCACCCCCTTCACACCATACACTTCTCCACCACCCAAGTGCACACATTGGAAGTAAGCCATGGGACCTGGATAACTCATCACCACAAGATGTCCATACACCGACACTGATTGGCACACAGAAAGGAAGCTCACACAGACCCCATGACCCTGGCCTGCCTGCCTGTAAGCCTGTGCCCAAACTCCCACCCTGTGTTGCCATTGCCCACAAACCTGACGTGTCCACCATAGATAACATGAGCCAAGAAGGAAGATGACAACAAGATTTCATTGCCAACCACCTGCACTGCACCCATAAGTATCACAGTCATGTAGAAATGAAGTGCCTCCCACCCCTGCAAAAAAAATGAAATGTGAGACAACCCATTGGCAATGTTGAAGTGGCATACTGAGCCTGTGACACAGTAAACCATGCACACACAGAAACAACTTTATTCAGGAAGGACACTGACACAACTCACTGCAGGACCAACTGTGTGTATTCACAATTTGCATATAGAGACAACAAATCTGGGCAACAGCAAAGCCAGTGGGCATTTCAATATGCACAGTATTTACATGAAAAGCTGCACAGGCATGGGGCAAACAGCAGTGAAACACAAGGCAAGTACAATGTGCAGAGTAGTTACATCAGAAGCTGCACAGGCAAGGGACAAACAGCAGTGAACAACAAGGCAAGTACAATGTGCAGAGTAGTTACATCAGAAGCTGCACAGGCAAGGGGCAAACAGCAGTGAACAACAAGGCCAGTGGCCAGTCCAATGTGCAGGTGCGGTACATGAGATGCTGCACAGGCAAGGGGCAAACAGCAGTGAACAGCAAGGCCAGTGGGCAGTCCAATGTGCAGGTGAGGTACATGAGAAGCTGCACAGGCAAGGGGCAAACAGCAGTGAACAGCAAGGCCAGTGGCCAGTCCAATGTGCAGATTAAGTCTATGAGAAGCTGCACAGGCAGGGGGCACACAGCAGTGAACAACAAGGCCAGTGGGCAGGACAAAGTGCAGATGAAGTCCATGAGAAGCTGCACAGGTAGGGGGCACACAGCAGTGAACAGCAAGGCCAGTGGCCAGTCCAATGTGCAGATTAAGTCCATGAGAAGCTGCACAGGCAAGGGGCAAACAGCAGTGAACAACAAGGCCATTGGCCAGTACAATGTTCAGATGAAGTCCATGAGAAGCTGCACAGGCAGGGGGCACACAGCAGTGAACAGCAAGGCCAGTGGCCAGTCCAATGTGCAGATGAAGTCCATGAGAAGCTGCACAGGCAGGGGGCACACAGCAGTGAACGACAAGGCCAGTGGGCAGGACAAAGTGCAGAGTGAGTCCATGAGAAGCTGCACAGGCAGGGGGCACACAGCAGTGAACGACAAGGCCAGTGGGCAGGACAAAGTGCAGAGTGAGTCCATGAGAAGCTGCACAGGCAGGGGGCAAACATCAGTGAACAACAAGGCCAGTGGCCAGGACACAGTGCAGGTGAGGTACATGAGAAGCTGCACAGGCAAGGGGCAAACAGCAGTGAACAACAAGGCCATTGGCCAGTACAATGTGCAGATGAAGTCCATGAGAAGCTGCACAGGCAGGGGGCACACAGCAGTGAACGACAAGGCCAGTGGGCAGGACAAAGTGCAGAGTGAGTCCATGAGAAGCTGCACAGGCAGGGGGCACACAGCAGTGAACGACAAGGCCAGTGGGCAGGACAAAGTGCAGAGTGAGTCCATGAGAAGCTGCACAGGCAGGGGGCAAACATCAGTGAACAACAAGGCCAGTGGCCAGGACACAGTGCAGGTGAGGTACATGAGAAACTGCACAGGCAAGGGGCAAACAGCAGTGAACAACAAGGCCATTGGCCAGTACAATGTGCAGATGAAGTCCATTGGAAGCTGCACAGGCAGGGGGCACACAGCAGTGAACAGCAAGGCCAGTGGCCAGTCCAATGTGCAGATTAAGTCCATGAGAAGCTGCACAGGCAGGGGGCACACAGCAGTGAACGACAAGGCCAGTGGGCAGGACAAAGTGCAGAGTGAGTCCATGAGAAGCTGCACAGGCAGGGGGCAAACATCAGTGAATAACAAGGCCAGTGGCCAGGACACAGTGCAGGTGAGGTACATGAGAAGCTGCGCAGGCAAGGGGCAAACAGCAGTGAACAACTAGGCCATTGGCCAGTACAATGTGCAGATGAAGTACATGAGAAGCTGCACAGGCAGGGGGCACACAGCAGTGAACGACAAGGCCAGTGGGCAGGACAAAGTGCAGAGTGAGTCCATGAGAAGCTGCACAGGCAGGGGGCACACAGCAGTGAACGACAAGGCCAGTGGGCAGGACAAAGTGCAGAGTGAGCCCATGAGAAGCTGCACAGGCAGGGGGCAAACATCAGTGGACAACAAGGCCAGTGGCCAGGACACAGTGCAGGTGAGGTACATGAGAAGCTGCACAGGCAGGGGGCACACAGCAGTGAAACACAAGGCAAGTACAATGTGCAGAGTAGTTACATCAGAAGCTACACAGGGAATGTATGCAACTCTACCATGCCATGCCCAGCAACAGAGTAATGGGCCTGACAATGGGCATCACACGCACCCCTGTGGACAGACAGGTGTGTGAGGGTGACCACCACTCAGATGGGCTGTCTGTCGGACTTGGAGCTGACTGTGTGTTGGGGTCAGTTGGAGGACTGCCCTGGGCAGTGGGAGTAACAACTGTGGAAGAGCCAACTGTGCATGTGGTAGCTGGGGGGCTGTTTGGACCAGGTGGGGTGGTGGCCCGGGGAGGTGGACTCATGCCCTGGTGAGACACAGTGTGTGCCGGAGATTGTGGAGGGGTGCCTCTCCACTTCTTGGGGATCCTGAAAGGCTTCCCTGTCTGGGGATTGAGGGGAACTGGGGCAGACACAACAGGTGACCCCAACACCAAAGCTGATTCTGGTGTGGATGGTGACCCCCCCTCTGGGGACATGCTGGAACCTGCTGTGCGCTTGCCTGGTGTTTGCCGCCGCCCTGCCTCCCTCTGTCCACCACCTTTGCCCCCTACAGTGTCCTCCTGTGCTGGCTTCACGGGGCTTGGTATGGGAGTGGAGGTCAAGGATGGATTATCCATGGGGCCCTCATCCTGTGTAATGTTTGCAGGCAACACCTTCTCAGTGTGTGTGGAAACTGTCTTTTTGCCTCTGCGAGACGTCTTTGGGACAGGGAGTCTTTGGCAGGGGAGGAAGGTGAGGCCTGTGACCCTGATGCTTTTTTCTTTGCTTTGTGGCCCTTGCTGTTGCCTGATGGGCTTTTCTCTCTGCGCTCTGGGGTGGCCTTACTCTTATGTGGGGATGGTGTCTGCACCCTAGTAAGCTTGGGTTGCTGCTGCTCCTGTGTGCTGCGGGTTCTGTATCGGGACTTTGGGGTCCGTTGGGCATTGTCACTGTCGTCAGAGGTGCACAGTGACACGGGTCCAGACCGAGTGCTGGGAGCCGCTCCCTGACTATGTGCCTGTTGCAGGGCTGCTGTCACAGTTGATGACAAGGACTGCACAGTCCGGTGTAGCCCACCTACGTCAGAATGTAAGCCCTCCATGAAAGCTATAACCTGCCCCAACTTTTTGTCGTGCTCTTGGAAGGCATTGAGAAGTGCTGTCTGCCCCACACACAGCTGGCGCAATAGCTCGACTGCTTCTGCACTGAGGGCAGCAGGGCTGACATGGGCTGGGGCAGCTGTGCCTGGGGTGAAGGTGACTCTTCCCTTCCTACTCGTGCGGACACGGGCAGCACCAGTGGAGGTTGAAGGGAGGCTGGGCACTGGACGCTGTGTGGCGGAAGAGGAGGCAGAGTCCCCGTTCCCTGTACCCCCAACATGGATGTGTCACCGCTGGCGTCAGATGAGGTAGAGCTTTGTGTCTCCAGCTGTGAATCCTCTAGCAGACTCCTGTCCCCCTCCTCGGCGCTGGTCACATCTGTGTCAGTCAGCTCCGGTGCGGCTGTTGCAGTGGAAGCCTCACCACTGGTGTCCGTCCCCTCTCCCTCTGCACATACGGGAGCTGCTGCATAGGAGAGAGAAGTACTGTGAGATGAGTGGCATCAACAGAACTAACACGTGCCAATACATCTGCATCCTAGAAAGAGGTGTGCAGCACATTGCATGCCACCCTGTGCACACAAGTTTCAAGTTTAAGTTTATTTGATTTAGTTCTCAACTGAGAACCACAAATATTTAATACATGATATAAAGGTTTAAACAATAAAATAATAAAAGTTTTCATTCTAATACAAAGTTAAAAAGGATTTAAAAAATTTAAATATATTATAACGTACAAATTCATTTGGCGGAACCTTGCAAAGCGTGATCAAGTCCTGAACAGAGGTGATTCTACATTTTATATAAATTGGTTGTAGAAATCTTTTTCTTGCTTCTACGACTAACGAATTTGGGCAAGTAAACAACAAATGTTCCAAGTCTTGCTCCCCTCCATTGCATAAATTACAGAGACTACTAGATCTTTCTTTCGATAGCCACTTGCAAGTAAAAGATTTTAGAGGGAGTATCTCAAATCGGAGCAATACAATCGATCTCCTAACTCCATGCTTTAGGTTAAAATACATATACTGTTGTGTTTTCTTATAGACCAAAGTTTCAGCGTATTTTTTATATAGTGACAAATTGGCGCAGTGCTGAACGTCAAGGTCAAAGCTTAATCTTGGAGTGAAGTTTTTAAGAAAAGCTTCAGCTGGGCAGGGGTCCATGATTGTAACAAGTCTGTATTAACATTTGATAATTTAAAAGCAGTTGAGACATTCCTACCGAATACGTATTTTAAAGTTCCTTGGTCAAATGTCTCTATTTTGAGTAGGGAACGCAGCGTTCCTTCTTCCGCATGAAGGAGGTTATATGCCCATCTGATAACGTTGCTAATTCCTCTAGCATAGGAACTAACTAGTGAAAATTCTAGGCGAAGAGCTTGTACCGGGACTGCTTGGGACATCTTTGCGAGTTTCCGTAAGATCTTCCCTTCTTTTAGATCTAGATGTTTCCATTGTTCTAAAGGGATATGTTCTAGAGCATATGAAAGCACTGGCGGAATCTTGGCACTATAAACCTGGAGTAGCGAAGAGAAGTGTCTTTGGCCCGTCGAGGCATATAAACGTGATAGTGCCCCCGCGTGGACGTCGGCTTTCTGGATTAAGTTCTGTACATGGAGCACGTTTTGTAGGGACTTTGTAAAGATTCGACCTAGATAGGTGTACTCGTTTGTCACTTCCACCGGTTTTCCCCCTAAAGTCCAGTTGAATTTGATACTCCGTTTCCTTCCCGAGAATGGAACTATTTTTGTTTTTACGATATTCGGTATTAGATAATTTTCCTCCGTATAGTTATGGAGTGCTTGCAGGCTTCTTTGCAGACCGAATGGTGTTAGGTCTAAAATGATTACGTCGTCTGCATACATCAAGGTGTGAATTTTGTGGAGAGCAATTTTAGGTGGAAAATTGCAGATCTGTTTAAAACAATCAGGTAGATCGCTGAGATATAAGGAAAACAATAAGGGGGCTAGAAGGCATCCTTGTCTAAGGCCGTTTAGGGTCAGAATTGGGCTTGTGAGACCCTTCTCCCTCCCCATTTGGACCTGACACCAAGTCCCGGAATATAATGATGTTATTACGTGGAGTAGGTGATCCGGAATACCCATTCTGCTAAGCTTTCTCCAAAGCGTTCCTCTATCCACCCTATCGAATGCGGTGGTAAAGTCGACAAAAGCGGCATACACAACCTGAGATTTTAAGGACACATATTTGTCCAGTATGGTCTGTAATACAGCGATGTTATCGGTGACCGAGTGCTTTGGTCTAAATCCGGCTTGATATACGGGAATTAGACCTGATGAGAAGGCCCAATCTTTGAGGTGGTCTAATACTGTTGCTGCAAAGATCTTTCCTGTTGCATCCAGGAGAGCTATCTGCCTGTAGTTGCTGGGATGCAGCCTTGAACCCTTCTTGTGTATAGGGATTACAATGCTTCCCTTCCAAGATTTAGGGATTTCCCCTGTTGTAAAGATGTGGCTTTAGAGGGGAGATAAGAATTTGCTCCATGCTCTAGGATTGCTTTGGAGAACTCTAATCGGGATTTGGTCCGGGCCCGTTGCTCCCGTCGATTTTGCCTTTTTTATATGTAGCTCAATTGAAAACGGACTTGGTGCTCCAAAATCTGATGTACTTACTCCAAAAATTCTTGCTGGGCTGCTATTCCTTTCTGAAATAATATTTAATTTGTATAGATTGGTTAGGTATGATTCCCATTCTGCCGGGGGGACCGGGATAGATTGTAATGCTTTTTTTGTACCTATTTCTTTGGCAATTATATTCCAGTATTCACGTTGGTTATTCTGTTTTGCTGCTATCTGGATGTCAACCCAGTTTTTATCCTGGATTTTTTCCTTGTTTTTTACTTTTTCTCTCCTGCACTGGTTTTTCAATTTGTTTATTTCTAATTGTTTAGATGCAGAGTATTCAACAAACTGCAACCTTATTAGTTTATTTAATTGCTTTGCATTAGTGACCAAGTTCGATTTTTTGTTTTGATTCTTTGTTGGGCCCCGCTGTTTTAGTTTCTCTTGTAATTTTTGTATCAACGTTTTGGTAGCTATTTCAAAGTTTTTTATCGGGTTTGTAGAATGAGTTGTCTGTAATAGATATATCATGTCTATTGCGTTAATAATTTTGTTGAGTGTCGATGAATTCCACTGGATCCGTCCTTGGACTTGATTGACCATAACTGTACTATGAGTATACATGATGTGTCCTGATAATGCAAGTTGTGTTTTCCACTCTGTATCTGCTTGCAGAATTGCATGGTCGCTTCCATGTGTGAAGTTAATCTTAAGTTGTAAAACAGTGCCAAACAGATCCGAGCTACAGATCATGTAATCCAGGATAGAGGAGCTACAATTCCCTTGTCTTGTAGGTGATGCGGGAATGTCTCCTTCTACATTGCCATTTAATATAACTCCGTTTAACGTCGGGAGTGAGGCTAATAAGATTTTCCCTCTTTTGTCGGCTTTGTATTCTTTGGGAAATAAAGGGGTGGATATTGCCAGAGATTCTTCTTTGTCCCAGTTTGCCCATTTTTCAAGCAACTCGTTTGATATTTTTCCATTGAAGTCGCCTGTAATAAAACATGACGGGTAGCCTTGTACCTCTACTACCTTTTCGATTTCTTCGAGAATTTCTATTGCAAGTGCATCCATTTTTGCGCCGGGGGGGATGTAGACATTGAAGATAAGTAGATCTTTTGGTTTTTCTTGTGGAATGATCTCAAATTTGATTTTTATGCATTGAAAGTTCATTGAATCGATTCGGATTATTTCTTGGGCCCACCTGTTGTCTTCGATAAGAAGAATTGCTATCCCACCTTTCGCATGACCCCGATCGACCTGCTGTGCGGGGATATCATAAACGTAGTATTCTTCATGGTCAAAATTTGTTGTAGACCAGGTTTCTTGTATGGCCACTATCCCTGGACGGTCTTTTGTTATTACAGCTAATTTTTCTTGTGTTTTTCCGGCAATATTCCATGAGGAGATTGTCAGACCTGTGTTAAATAGGGCATTTCTTTTCTTTATCCTGTTTATTGCTATTCAAATTCTCAGCGATCCAGGCCCATGTGTTGACCCCCGTTGTTATTTCCCTCTTTGGGGTATTTTTGCTCCAGCTACTCCTTTCTCCGTTCTTTATGGAAACAAATAAGGTTTCCCCAAAGGGATTTGGAGGATTATTCGTGGCGTTGAAGTTTTGATTCAATTTCTGAGTTTTGTGAAATTCTTCTAATAGTTCCGAATTATGAAATTTGTGATTTTGCACTGGCGTTAAGTCATAGCCGTATTTATGGAGAGTCTCACTTTCCTCTAATATTATTCCTGGTATTACTGGAGACCAGAATTCAACAATCGCTGTCGTGGTTTTAGATTTTTCAGGGAACGTTACTAGTTTTACTTCATTTCTGGCTAAGGAATGTAGCGGCTGTATCTTTTGTAGTAAATTAATAATTCGATCACGATTGAGCGGAGCGTCGCCTGAAGGGAATAGATCTGTAATTTCCAGGTGGCTTGATGTAGTCTTTTCGGGTTGTGTGTTCATCTTCCCGATGGTGTAGGTTCTTTGTGGGACATCTTTTGGTGCTTGCATCATTGCTCCATGGTCTACTACTGAGAAACTTGTCGCCATTGGGTTAAGTTGGTTAGAGTTTACCCTTTGTAATTTGGCTAGTGATTTCTGGTCTTTTTTCTTCAGGTTCTGTGCCATTTCTAATCTTTCCTCTTTTTCTGGTGATCGAGTCGGAGTGGGGAGAATGTTCTGGAACCTTGATTTACGGACTTTCTTTTTCTCAATCCTTCTTAGCGCCCTTCTTTTTATCTTTTTTTGTTTGGACTTTTTTAGTTTACTTTTATTATTTGAAGTTTCTGGGCTCAGAGAGACATCTGTAGGTAAACCAATGGTGTCTATGGTTTTACGATGTAAAGTTACAGAGATACTCGAATTTGATGGTAATTTAGCTTTTGTTTTGGTGAAAATTGGGTAATATGGTATGAGCGGTTGATAAATAGCCGGCTTGTTAATCTCCCTGAAAAGTTTTCTAAGGGAAAAGATCTGATTTAGATCCACTTTGACCTTTTTTTCCTTTGGTGAATTCCGACCGGTTTGAGTTGCGATTTCTTTCTTCAGTGGGGAAGGCTCTTTTGTAATTTCACCTTTTGGTTTACGGAGGTTTTCCTCATTACGTTTCTCACAGACCTCTGCTGTTAATGATGATTTTAATTGATCTTTCTTCCTTTTTTTCTCCACTAGGTATTTTAGCATTCCTATTTGAGTATCGAGCATCTGATCGGAATTTTCCAATATATTCCCTAAATGAGTAAGAACTGATTCCAAAATTCTTTGCAAGGTGAACAGAGATTTAGATACCGGGGTATATTCATTGGAGAGACCTGTAATCTTAAGAAGTGAAAAATCTGGAGATTGATTGAGCGATCCGTCTGGGTCGGTTAATTTTTGTGGAGTGCAGTTCTGGATGTTCGGTGACTCCTTTTGAGTTCCCTTATAAAAGATCAGATCTTTTCTGTTGATGTCAGGGCAAGTGATGTCATATTCTTGAGTGATCTGTAATTGAAGTGATTCCGATATTGTTTGTTCCAATATTGTGAAGTTAGTTATTGGGTCATCCAGGATCCTTGGGGTACTTTTTTTAGGTGCCTCTGGTGTTTTTTGAATTTGTTTTTGGGTATCGTCGTTGTTTTGTAGTCCTTTCTTTTCAACTTCATTATACCCCATTGTTAAATTGTCTTTTTGTTGGTCTGTGTTCTGATCTTTTTGTTTTTGCCCCTGTTCGTCTGAACCTGGTTTTATGAAGTATTTTTCAATTCCGGGGATTGGTGAGGACTTTACTGCTCGTATTGACTTCCCAGCGCTCTTCCTAGTCGCCTGTTCTGTTCCCATTCTTTTCATAAAGATAGTTCTTGATCTTAATTTTTTGTAAGCCATTTGTTAATACGAAAGATGATTTTGTATGTGTTAGCCTGTAATGAGATTTCTTGCGCCACCAGTCAAGCGCCAGTCAGGCTATGGCGGAAGGTAGGAAGATGATGAAAAAGACTGCTGCTAGTGGATGAAATGGGACAGATAACAATCTGTTAGGAGGTCAGAGCCAGGGGAGGGGGGTCAGCGAGCCCTCCTCCCTCCCTCCCTCTTGAGTTCAGTGGGTGTTCCGGGCAGGTGCTAGCGGGTGCGTGGCGGGTCAGTGTTAGATGTAAGGCTTCCTTTCACTCACCTCAATCTCCCACTGGTCGTCTCTGCGATCCGCTCGTGTTGCACCTCGTCACACCTGGCCGTGGCCTTGCTCACCCCCAGGTTTCTTTCCTATAGCTGCAAAAAGGCTCCACTTTGGCGCTGCTGTTGACTCAAGCGCTTGGGACTCCTGTGCCCCAGGCTACGATTTTTTTTTTCTTCACCAAGTCTCTGCCTTGCTACTGCTCTAGGCACCGGGCCCGCTCATGACCCGTGCCCTTCCTCGACCGCAGTGTGAGGCAGTGTGGCGATGTCCGCTGTAGGGTAGCTGTAGGGTAGTTGTAATTATGGCAGCAATACACTCTCCTGTTTGCCAAAGGATGATTATTCCTGCTTCCCCCGCTACTCCCCAGGGTCCAGGAGTTAGCTCAGGAGTTAGCAGGACGTTCGCAGCCCACTTGCTGCTTGATTCTAATTTCTTCAAACTGCAGTCGAGTTGAAGGAGTCTTATGCTGTCTTATGGTCCGCCGTTGTAATCTGCGGACTCCCGCTCCACTCCAGCTGCCTTCAAAATCTCTTCTAGACCTCTACCGGTTGCAAGGCTGTGGCTCACCTCACCCGCCTCACCCGACCGGAGGTCCTGCGGCCGCTGCTGCCACAGCTACTGTACTGGAGACCGGGAGAACCGGGGTGCACCGACCGCCACTGCCGGTTGCAACACTATCGTGGTGAAATTATGGCTCACCCTGACTGAGAAACCGAGAGGCTCCAGAGGCTCCTGCGGCCGCCGCCGCCGCCTGCTTCTGCTGCACGCCTGCTTGTGCTCAGGCATGGGAGTCCGGAAGAACCGGGAAGCACCGGGATGCACCGGCCGCCGCTGCAAATTACGGCACTATCGAGGCGATGTTGTGGCTTCCAACCGGGAAGCTCCTGCGCCCGCCTACTCCCGCACTCCTGCTCAGGCACTGCTCAGGCACAACGAAAACACGGATTGGATTCTGACGCAGAGTAAACACATATATCTTGCCACCCAAAATTTCTACACAACCGTGCATGTCCGCCACACGTCCTGCCATAAGTGCTCCAGGTGATTCACACAGCACACCATCCTGCAGTTGGCTCACATCAGACACAGCCCCAAAATGGCCTGTGCACACACACTGTCCCGATGTTGGCAAGGATGAACACCACGACATGGTGCACATCACCTACATGTGTGGAGCAGTAGGGGACCACACAGACTACAACATACCAGCCCACAATGACCCTGCACACATGCCATCCACCATATCGAGTCCATGGGCACATCTACTGTTGCACATTGCCCTCAGATGTCTGACTGGCAGACATCTGAGGTCTGGAATTGCACGCATTCATTGAAACGCATTCACAGTTGGCACACTGGCATTCCCATCCATCAGAATTCACACACTACCCCACAGCAGAAGGTACCTGAAGGCCACAACTCCAAATGTAAGAGAGATGCACAGTGCTAAAACTCACTTCATGAAGAGCCGTTTGGGCAAAAGCATGGCACATACACCCAGCACAGAGGCAACTCACAAAACATTGCACCACACAACCAACGTCACACAGCTGACAATTTGCACACTCTGTAGACACATGCACCCACTCCCAGCCAAAGGCAGCCTGCAACACATACTCACCCCTGGCTCGCTGCTGATGCTCCTTCAGTCGTCTGTCCAGCTCAGGTTGTGTGACAGCAGGATGCGGGCCATTAGTGGTGTCATGCTGCGCCTAGCCAAGCTGCCAGTCCGAGGGAGCAGCCCCAGCGTCATCTCGGCCACGTTCTTGCTCAGCCGGCAGATGTCGTCCCACCTTTTATGACAGTGGGTGCGCCTTCGGTTTGACACACCCAGATCCCGGACTCTGGAGGCAATGGCCCTCCACACGGCTTTACGCTGGTGGACCTTCAGCTGCAGGCATGGGAGACAAGAGGGGTGAGGTTCCAGTGACACAGTGCACAATAACAACACAACGAAAATGCAGTAGCACGAGAGTGACTCATCCAAAACTCCAGCTACAACTGTCACATAGCCAACAATTGCTCTGAACATGGTGCAATGTCATTGGTCAATCAGACGTACAGGCATGCATGTTCGATGGTGGGCACAGTACCTCCACATCCCATTCACATGCAGGATACCAACACAGCAAGCAACGTGTAGTCTGCCTGCAGCTACTGTCTGCAGTTACCTACAACTACACATAGAGAAGATAGCAAAACATGTGACATGTTGTTGGACTCACTGTGTCCAACACTGCGCAGACCTAAGTGTCCTAGCCCTGTGAAAGCCTCACTGTGTCCTGGAACTCACATAGAGTGACAACAACTGTCATACACACACCCTTCTCCCACGCCTGCTCCTGTGCAATCTACATGGCAGAGATGGGACTTAGATGAAGAGGCGTAAGCCAAACACACATGGTACACACTGTACATGCAGTGATGTGGACATGTGGCATTCGGTGGGGACTGTGCAGGGCAGGTGGACTGACACTGAGTGAGTTAATTGGGAGCAACACAGCCATTCACACAAACGCTAACTGGCCAGACTCCTGCATCACCAAAATGCAGCTGCACTGTATGGCTGACACTACAGGACATGTCCCTCTACTCAGGATAGGCATGCAGGGTAACGTGTGAAAGAGCCCACCAAGCCCTTCCCGCTGTAGTAAACATGATAGGCAGTGCATGTCAGAGCCCCACAACCACTGACACATACCGAAGCACCTCCACCCCACATGTGCACACCCTGCACTCTCACTCACAGTCTGGGAGACTTACCACGACATTAGGGCCGCCATAAAGCCTTGGGTACTGTGCAAGCACCCCGTCTACCAGGACCCCAAGCTCCTCACTGGTGAAGGGACTGGCACGGATCTTCTGAGTCCTCGACATCACAATGGACATGTGGCAGCAGCAGCACGTTGAGGGTGGCAGTCAGCAGTCCCTTGAGGCAGCAGCAGCAGGTGCAGGGTGGCAGCCAACAGTCCCTTGAGGCAGCAGGTGGAGGGTGGCAGCCAGCAGTCCCTTGAGGCAGCAGCAGCAGGTGGAGGGTGACAGCCAGCAGTCCCTTGAGGCAGCAGGTGGAGGGTGGCAGCCAGCAGTCCCTTGAGGCAGCAGCAGCAGGTGCAGGGTGGGAGCCAGCAGTCCCTTGAGGCAGCAGCAGCAGGTGCAGGGTGGCAGCCAGCAGTCCCTTGAGGCAGCAGCAGCAGGTGGAGTGTTGTCAGTCAGCAGTCCCTGGTAGCTGTGGGAATGTGGTGCGCCCTCCCACATATATATAGGCCCCTGGGGCTGTGTCAGTGGTCCCAGGGTGCTGCAATTGGTGTACCAGGTCTGCCTCATTCAAATACATCCAATGTCTACCTCCGCGGTGGCGGTGCACGCCTACCGCGATTTTCAAACTCGCATCAGGCTACCGCAAGGCTGCTTCCCATTGGCTGCAGGGGCATGGTCCATGCCAGTGACACACCGTAGGATGCATGTGTGTGCTACCGCGGTGGTGCATCTTTTGAATGCCTCCAGTGACCGCCTCCGCGGGGGTGGTGCACGCCTACCGAGATTTTCAAACTCGCATCAGGCTACCGCGAGGCTGATTCCCATTGGCTGCAGGGGCATGGTCCATGCCGGTGACACACCGTAGGGTGCATGTGCGCGCTACCGCGGTGGTGCATCTTTTGAATGCCTCCAGTGACCGCCTCCGCGGGGGTGGTGCACGCCTACCGTGATTTTCAAACTCGTATCAGGCTACCGCGAGGCTGCGTCCCATTGGCTGCAAGGGCATGGTCCATGCCGGTGCCACACCACAGGGGCCAGGCGGTAGGCACCGCCATATATCTGCCAGACAGTGCCTGGAGGGACCGTGATTTGGGTTGCGGGGCATGGTGACCGCCATTGTCACATACAAATCTGGCTGTGTCACCTGCGATCGAGCCTGGGTTATGGGCGGTGCCACACCACAGGGGCCAGGCGGTAGGCACTGCCATATATCTGCCAGACAGTGCCTGGAGGGACCGTGATTTGGGTTGCGGTGAATGGTGACCGCCATTGTCACATACAAATCTGGTGGTGTCACCCACGATCGTGCCTGGGTTATGGGCGGTGCCACACCACAGGGACCAGGCGGTAGGCACCGCCATATATCTGCCAGACAGTGCCTGGAGGGACCGTGATTTGGGTTGCGGGCATGGTGACCGCCATTGTCACATACAAATCTGGCGGTGTCACCCGCAATCGTGCCTGGGTTATGGGCGGTGCCACTCCACAGGGGCCAGGTGGTAGGCACCGCCATATATCTGCCAGACAGTGCCTGGAGGGACCGTGATTTGGGTTGCGGTGCATGGTGAACGCCATTGTCACATACAAATCTGGCGGTGTCACCCGCGATCGTGCCTGGGTTATGGGCGGTGCCACACCACAGGGGCCAGGCGGTAGGCACCTCCATATATCTGCCAGACAGTGCCTGGAGGGACCGTGATTTGGGTTGCGGGGCATGGTGACCGCCATTGTCACATACAAATCTGGCGGTGTCACCCGCGATCGTGCCTGGGTTATGGGTGGTGCCACACCACAGGGGCCAGGCGGTAGGCACCGCCATATATCTGCCAGACAGTGCCTGGAGTGAGCGTTAATGGAGTTGTGGAGTAGCTGTGCTGCACCTAACGTGTCCTCCAGCTCTCTGCATAGGCCAACATGTACAGGGCCCAGTGTCTCAACAATTGAAGGGTCCTCATGAGGGCAAATGCACAAAAGGGACATGTCACTCCATGTCACCAACACATACCATATATGGGTCGCCAGTACATTGCATGGTCACATACACTCGCACATGTCACATGTGCTGTGTAATGAAATGTAGACTGTCCAGTTAATGTGTTGCATAGCATATGTAGATAATGGTCAATGTCTGTGTGTGCAATGTAACGCACACTGTCATCTCATTTACTGAATTAGGGGCATCAGCAACTGGCACATTGTCCAATGCATATGCACACACGTGTCCCACATGCTCAGCTGGTGGTCAGTGTGTAGTTGAAGTGTGCCATGTGCAACCTGTTTTGGTAGGTGTATCAGGGCCAGCAACATGGTGTGTTTGGGTAGTATTGCTTTTAGTGACATATGCTGGGGGTCATACTCACAGGTATGCACACATTTCTGTTAGTACATCACACTGTGCATGCGAATAAGCCGGAGGGGTGCACAGATGATTGCTGCTGGTAAGGGGACAGGTGTACGAGTAGTGTGCCTGATGTGTACCTACTTGTGAAGTGCCCTGTCGGTTAATGGTGCATGTTGTAAGACTTGGGAATGTGTCTGTAGAAAAAATTGATGTGATGCACATTTCATGGTCTTCTGCATTGACATCTGTGCACTGTGATCTGTCCTAGGAGGAGGAGGCACAATATCCATCGTCCGTTCACAGTCCTGGCAGACATGGAGAATGAGGATATAATCCGCAAATTCAGGCTGGACCGACAAACCCTGCAGAACCTATGTGCCATGTTGGAGCCCCACCTGCAGCCACGTCGGACATATCCAACAGCTTTCACCGCAACATCTAAGGTGATGGCATGCCTGCATTTCTTTGCAACAGGCTCATTCCAGCACACGGTCGCAAGTGCAGGCGGGATGTCACAGCCGATGCTCAGCATGGTGCTGAGGGATGTCCTGTCGGCCATGATGCTGTACAAAGACAGATATATCCATTTTCCCAGGGGGCCTGAGTTGGTGGCTGTGAAGGGCGATTTCTATGCCCTTGGACATATCCCCCATGTCATTGGTGCAATTGATTGCACACATGTTGGGCTTGTGCCACCACAGGCACGTGAACAGGTTTACCGCAATAGGAAGCATTCACACTCTGTAAATGTTCAAGTGGTGTGCCTGGCGGACATGATCATCTCACACGTGTGTGCCAAGTTTCCCGGTTCAGCCCATGATGCCCACATCTTGCGCAGCAGCATCGTTCCTCAGTTGATGGCCAATCTGCTTCCTGAGCGTGCATGGCTTGTGGGTGAGTATGCATAGTGGATTAGAGTGGTGTGTGTGTGTGACATGCTGTTGTGTTGCATTTTGGGACTGCAAGGTTAATCTGTGTCTCTCACACCCAGGTGACTCGGCATATCCAAACCGCCCGTGGTTGCTGAGCTCATTGCGGAACCCCGTCACGCCAGCTGATGTGCGATACAATGATGCCCATGGGAGGACACGGCGTGTGATAGAACGGACATTTGGTCTCCTAAAATCAAGATTTAGGTGCCTGGACCGTACTGGCGGTGCCCTTATGTACTCGCCAGGGAAGGTGTGTCAGATAGTGGTGGCATGCTGCATGCTCCACAACCTGGCCATTTGCAAGGCAATACCCCTGATCCTGGATGACGATGATGAGCAGCCAAGGCCGCCGCCTGCAAATCAAGCCGGATCCAGTGACGAGGGCAGTGAGAGGAGGAAGGGGTCGACATGCGTCGCCAGCTCATCACCCGCTACTTCACTTGAAGGTGAGTGACGATGTAGAAGGGACGAAATGGTCTGATGGTGTTGCTGTTGCTGTGTGGGTGTATGTGAGCTTGCTGACTGCAGCTTGGTGTTGACTCATTGCTGCCTGCCAATGTATGTGTGATTGGTTAGTGTGATACAGATTGTCTCTATGGTGATTGTTGCTCTGTGTAAAGTTTGTAGATCTGAGTACCTTGTTGACAAGTGTTGTGTGATGTGTGCAATGCCACACCCATACAAGTGACTCTTGTTCTGCAGTTTTCCCTAGGTCCCTTCAGCATCTCACTTGCTACCTACATTCCATTCCCCTGGACCATGTCCTACACGGTGAAGGTTGCACATCCTGTATTAAAGACGGAGCAGACACAACAACATGTGTGTAAGGTGTATTTATTTACAACTGTGACATGCGAGGGTAGAGAAAATGTGAAGGGGGAATTGAAGAAGTGAGTTGACAGTCATGGTAAATGAGATACTTGAGTAGTCCCCACAATGATGTGGAGACCCAGTCCAACAGATGGATGCCATTCACATGGCAGTGTGGTGAAGGATAGTCCAAAAGGTCAATGCAGTGGTGCAGTGGTCTGCCATCATGGCTGGTTCGGGTACTAGCGTTTGGCAGGTGCTTTGGCACGTGAGTCCCCCTGGCCTTTCCTTGGACGGCCCCTCTTGCGCTTGACTGGAGGGGCCACTGCTGCAGGGGCAGTGGTGTCTGAGGACTCACCCCCCTCCGTGGACACAGGGGAGGATGATGAAGTGTCATCCTGCTGCCCAACAGGGGGAGGCGGAGGGGTAGAATGTTGCGCTTGCCTGTCCCTCAGAACCGCCACTAGCTGCCCCAGGAGGTCCACAATCTGTCCCATGCGTGTGTCCATGGACCTCAGCAGCAGGAGGTGCTCCCGAGATTCTTCCTCTAACCGGCCCATTCGTCCCTGGGCCTGTTGGTATGCCCCAAGGACTCTGTCGATGTGGCCCAGGGCTTCCGTCCCAGGATCAGTCCCCCTCTGCATGAGCCTGTCCTGACCAGCTGCACTGCTGCCACGGTCCTTTCCGGTCCTCACATTGGCCCGCTGCATCCTCTCCCTGGCCTCCGCAGTCGATGTGGTGGGCTGCTCAACCCCTGGGGCAGGGAGGGTGTTGCGGACAGCTGTGGTGGTGGTGGTGGTGGTGGTGGTAGTAGTGGTTGACACACAGGCCATGACAGCAGCTGTCAGAGGATGGTCAGGGGCTGCAGCTGATGTGGTTGGGGGGACAATGGGTGCCTGGGACTGGTTGCGGCCTGCCACACCAGATGGGCCAGCGAGGAGCTCCTCATCCAAGGAATCCAGGGAGTCCTCATCCAGTTGTCTCTGTTCCGGGGGGGGGACTGGCTCTGCAGGGTGGTGTCATCCTCTGCAGTGAGTTCTTGGTCACCTGTGGGTCAGATGAGAAATGGTCATTGTGTTGCACCCACCAAAGTTTGTGTTAGCAGTGTTACATCAGCTGTTTGTACATCCAGCAGTTGTTCATTGTACAAATTAGCATTGACCGACATCCAGTGATGCATTACAAGCTGTTGTGGTACATACATTACTTGTCCATATTGGGAGTTGTCAAGACATGACATGCACAATATATTTTTTTGACATTGACAGTCTCATGTTGGCATCCTGTTATTGATCAATCATATGTCATCCATTTACGCGTATGTGTCACTTGTAGAGCCCTTGCAGCGGTTCTCTCTGCACAGTGAGTGAGCATTGTAGTTTCATGCATACCTTTTCAATGTGGTGTAGATATCTGTATTTGCAATTCCACACATGCTTAAGTTTGCTTTAATTAGATCCTAGGTGGTCTGGACCACTGCTACTGTCAGATGGCATGTAGTGGTGTGCATGGTTGTGCTCGGAGTTCCATCGACATGTATTTCAGTCATTCACACTTTGGTTGCTGTCACAGTTTCATTTTCTTAGGTGTGTGCACACTATAGTTGCCAATGCTATCTGGGTGTGCAGTTGTGCATTGAGAGGCCTGGTGTCCTATGCCAACATGTTTTTTAAATGCATATCTGGCTGCATGTTGTGGCTGTTGATATGTTGTGTTTGCTGTGTTTTCCTTGTATTTGTGAGACCTCTCTGTGTGTGTAGGATGAGGGCTTCCATCTTGGTCCAGTGTGGGACAAGTCAGCATGATATGTCCACATGCCAGTTCTTTTGAAGTGTACATTGCAATGACTGACACATGCATGTTGGTGCCAGGAAGTAATGGGTCTTGTGTGCTGGCGGTCAGGTGGGCCCGTGTGAGTTGTTGTGCAAGCTTCCCAGCCCCACACACCCCGACCTGTGAGATGCGGTTACCTACCTGTGAGTTGGGTGGGTAGCATACATTGCCTGCCACATGCTTCTTATTGGGGGTGTAGTGTCCCATCCTCCATAGTGGTGGAACAGCATGCATGTTGCATTTTGTGGGACGGATAGCCAAACACACTACACCGTCTCACTGTGAAGATGGCTAACTACCGTTTGAGGTGAAGGTGAGCAATGACATGGCTATGTGACTTGGTAGAAATTTTTGGATGGAATGTGCGTGCGGTGAGCATGATGTGTGTGTGGCTTTTTGTACCCATTGATTTCAGATTACATTTGGTCATGGGGTATAGCCCCCCATCACTGTTGTCCCAGCTATCTGGCTGTGGGGTTCACTCCCCCGACATTTGAAGGCACAATAGGGCAAGGGGTATGGTCTCGTAGCACAGTGGTGACATACAGCAGGGTGAAGATCTCACCCAGCATACATGTCCACACTGTCATGGTTTCATGGTATTTGTGGACATGAGAACATGAGCCCAGTACTGGTGAAGCAGTTGTTCCAGGGCATCCATACACTGACATGTTGTGGTCAACAGTGGTGTGTGTGTGAGATGTACTCAGCCCTGTGCAGACAATGTGTGGTTTTGGGGCCAGACTATACCAGCACTGTTCAGACAGACAGTGTGAGATGTGAACATTGTCAATGCATACACACATTGGTGGTCCAAACAAGACACCTTTGACAATTTAATTCAGACAAGGTGCTGTTCTGCAATTCAGTGCAGCACTGTGGTAGCTGGGTGTGTTGCAGGACATTTGGGATGTGCTTAGTTTAGCATTGTGAGTCCCAGCTGCAGTGTAGTTTTTGGGTGCACTGCACTTCCACTGTTTACATTGCAACACTGTGGTATGACATGGGTGATTTGCACTTTGCCATACAAACGGCCAGACACTGCTGCAGGGCAGCATGATCGTTGTTAGTGTTGCAGTGTGTGATGCCTGGCACAGTGTACACAATGTGGGTCAATTTTGAACAGAGACTTGTGCATGGTGACTACAACACAACTGTTTTGCATTATTTGTGTTGGTGACTGTGGACTAAGTGGCATGGTGTCATGTGCGGCTGCACAGACGTCACATGCCCATGAGTGGGTCTAGTGCTCCATCCTGCTCAGCTGTGGGCCAAGGGGGCCTGGTGGGAGTTGTAGTGCAGGCCTCCCAAACACCCACCCACCTCCCGGTAAAGATGGCTACCTACCTGTTAGGTGAGGGTGTAGCACACAATGGCTGAGGCATGCTTCTGGGTGGGGGCAGTGCTCCATCCTGCTCAGCTGTGGGCCAAGGGGGCCTGGTGGGAGTTGTAGTGCAGGCCTCCCAAACACCCACCCACCTCCCGGTAAAGATGGCTACCTACCTGTTAGGTGAGGGTATAGCACACAATGGCTGAGGCATGCTTCTGGGTGGGGGCAGTGCTCCATCCTGCTCAGCTGTGGGCCAAGGGGCCTGGTGGGAGTTGTAGTGCAGGCCTCCCAAACACCCACCCACCTCCTGGTAAAGATGGCTACCTACCTGTTAGGTGAGGGTGTAGCACACAATGGCTGAGGCATGCTTCTGGGTGGGGGCAGTGCTCCATCCTGCTCAGCTGTGGGCCAAGGGGGCCTGGTGGGAGTTGTAGTGCAGGCCTCCCAAACACCCACCCACCTCCCGGTAAAGATGGCTACCTACCTGTTAGGTGAGGGTGTAGCACACAATGGCTGAGGCATGCTTCTGGGTGGGGGCAGTGCTCCATCCTGCTCAGCTGTGGGCCAAGGGGGCCTGGTGGGAGTTGTAGTGCAGGCCTCCCAAACACCCACCCACCTCCCGGTAAAGATGGCTACCTACCTGTTAGGTGAGGGTGTAGCACACAATGGCTGAGGCATGCTTCTGGGTGGGGGCAGTGCTCCATCCTGCTCAGCTGTGGGCCAAGGGGGCCTGGTGGGAGTTGTAGTGCAGGCCTCCCAAACACCCACCCACCTCCCGGTAAAGATGGCTACCTACCTGTTAGGTGAGGGTGTAGCACACAATGGCTGAGGCATGCTTCTGGGTGGGGGAAGTGCTCCATCCTGCTCAGCTGTGGGCCAAGGGGGCCTGGTGGGAGTTGTAGTGCAGGCCTCCCAAACACCCACCCACCTCCCGGTAAAGATGGCTACCTACCTGTTAGGTGAGGGTGTAGCACACAATGGCTGAGGCATGCTTCTGGGTGGGGGCAGTGCTCCATCCTGCTCAGCTGTGGGCCAAGGGGGCCTGGTAGGAGTTGTAGAGCAGGCCTCCCAAACACCCACCCACTCCCGGTAAAGATGGCTACCTACCTGTTAGGTGAAGGTGTAGCACACAATGGCTGAGGCATGCTTCTGGGTGGGGGCAGTGCTCCATCCTGCTCAGCTGTGGGCCAAGGGGGCCTGGTGGGAGTTGTAGTGCAGGCCTCCCAAACACCCACCCACCTCCCTGTGAAGATGGCTACCTACCTGTTAGGTGAGGGTGTAGCACACAATGGCTGAGGCATGCTTCTGGGTGGGGGAGGGCTACATCCTGCTCAGCTGTGGGACAAGGGGGCCTGGTGGGAGTTGTAGTGCTGGCAGCATGTACACATGTACCCATGGTGATGTTGCTAACTACCTTTGGGGGCTTCAGGGGAGTGTCTGTTGTATCTGTGAGAGATGTGTTGGGGGAGTGCTGTGCACATGAATGAATTTGTACCTAGGAGGTATTATTTTGTAATAGTGCAAGACAGTACATTTGTGTGATGTTAAGCATTTGTTTGTACTTACCAGCCTCCACTCCCCCGGGTATTCCTGAGAGACTCTCTGGATGTAGAATGCCAAGCACCTTCTCCTCCCACTCAGTGAATGTTTTGAGTGGAACGGGAGGGCCACTGCCTGTCCTGTGAGCCAGCTAATGGTTCTTGGCTCTCTTCTTTTTGACCACTGCCTTCAGATCGTGCCACCTCTTCACGATTTCATTTCTATTGCGTGGCACGGTCCCTACTGCATTGACCTTCTCTACTATCCTTCTCCACATTTGCGTCCTTGTTGCTAGTGGTGTCTGTTGGACCTGGTTACCAAACAATTGTTGTTCTACCCTGATTATCTCATCGACCATGACCCTCAACTCACTCTCACTGAATTTGGGCATTCTCTGTGGTGACATGGTGTGTGATATTCAAAGTGTTTAGGGTGCATTTTTGGGAGTGGTAGTGGTGGTTGTGATGTGTATGGTGTGTGCTGTGCAAAGGTGTTAGAGGTGCAGGTGTGGAAGTGGTGGTGGTGGTGGTGATGTGTGTGTGTTGTGCAGATTTGCCTCTCCTGTCATCTGTGGTGGATGTCCCCTCAGTTGTGGAGTTTTGCAAAGGATTGTGGTCTGTTGGGGGCTGGATTTATACTGGTGTCTGTCAGGATGGGGTATTGGTTGCAGGTGTGGTGTGTGTGTGTGAACCTGGGATTTGTAGTTTTGGAGTTTCCCATGGGGGTGTGTCTTTGGGCTGTGTTAGCTATTTTTGGGTGCATGCCTTGTATGGTTGGTGCACTTTGTGGCCATGTTGTGTATTTTGCTAGCGACCGCCATTTTTTTAACGGAGCGTCCGCAGTGGTGGCTCGGCTATGGCGCTTCCGCCGTCTCATTGATTCTTCAATGTTGTCGACTGCGGCGGTCGGAAGCAGCGCACTGCACCGCGGGGATGTCGGGAATATCATAATTTTGATGGCAGTGTCTCTGCTGTGGTTGTGGGCATTTGGGCTGTTTCCGCTGCGAAACCGACCGCTGCGGACGGGTTTGGGCCCTTTCCGCAGGCGTACGGCGGATTCTCGGGTCTCCTTTCCGCCGCGGTTGGAGTTTTACCGCCGAGGATCCTAATCTAGCCGTCGGTTTTCCCACGGTAGCGGCGGGCGGTGTTTTCCCGCTACCATGGCGGTCGTTTTTTTTTCCGGCCGCCATCGTAATGACCTCCATAGTGTATTAGAAACCCAGATCCCCATATTAGTTGGAGGAGATTTTAATATTGTCTTAGATAAAGAGAACGATAGGACATCTAAATTCAACTATTCAAATTCTCCTAAAATGGGCTGTAAGTTAAAGGACATGATGAGGGATCTAAATTTAGTTGACATGTGGCGTAGGAAGTTTGGAACACAGAAAGGATTTACCTTTTATAGCAAAATATATGTGCATCACTCACAAATCGACTACTTTCTCCTAGATGAATCCATGAAAGATATGGTAGAGTCAGTCGCCCATCTTCCAGCTTTACTGTCGAATCACTCCACTGTGGCTTAATGCCTGGATTTTCACGAAAGAATAGGAAGGAAGAGGTGGACTTTGAACTGGGTTTTATTGTCTGAAGAGAATGTCTGCAGGGAGCTGGCTGATAAACTAAGGACTTTTGGTTTTAAATAGAGGATCAGACAGATGCCAGGTGGTCTGGGACACATGCAAGGCCTGTATCAGAGGAATAATAAGCAAAGTCTCGCAAAGGCAGAGGTTAGAGTCATGCAGACAGGAGGAGGCGCTGATAGAGAACATTCAAGAGAAAGAAAGAAAAATCCATGCTCACTCTGTAATCGACCCTAGCAAACTAGTAATTTTACAATCAGAATTAGAGAGTATGCAAGGAGTGTACGAGCCGAGGTTAGCAAAGATGATGCGGGACAGGTGGAAAGCTAGTACAATGCAACACTTTGAATACGGGGAGGACATCTGTAAGCTTGGAAGACCAAGGCAGATAGATCCAAAATGTTACAGACACATTTATTGAAGCCGAAACAGCGAAAGTCCTAACTTCCACGTGGATGATAGAATATTAGATGATGAAGCACTTAGGACTACTGCACAAGGAAGACACTAACCCAGACGTAAATGACATTAAAAATGGCTGCAAGACAAACAGTCCCCAATGGTGAGAAGATCACAGATTGAAGTCCTGGGTTTAGACATTACAGAAGAAGAAATCAGCAGACAGACCATGAGCTTCAAAAATGGTAGAGTCAAGGCCAGATGGGCTCCGGGTAGAACTATATAAGAAGCTTTGGTCTGTTTTAGATGTCTTTGCTTGTGCACACTAACAGAAAACACACACCGAGGCACCTTTAAACTGTTCACGTTTGAGTGTGTCAAGCACAGGATTCTAAATCACATGTTTTAGATGAATTACATAGGCAACGGCACTTATGAAGGATTCACAGTTATGATTCTTCGGGTCAAGCATCTTCGAGGGACCCACATTTTCATTCCACTTAAACCACTGCACAAGTCTGAATGAGACCACCTTCACCACATCAACATGATTTATAAGTGCCAGTTAGCAATAACAAATCATACATTAAGCGGGCATATCACAGTTTACATTGCCACTCCATAAGCACCAAGTAATTGACAACAGACCCTTATGAAAACCCACAATACTGGACACTGATATTCGCTAAGAGATATCTGGCGCGGTCTAAAAACCCATATAGAGAAAGCAAAACAATTCACATAATTGTTGCAACTATTGCAGCTTGCACTTTCCCTGCACCCATCCCTTAGATCCATTTATTCGCTGAGTTCAACAGACGTATAGAAAACTACCCAGTCCTGTAGTAAGTTACTTTCTCTTGGTAGTACCAACGAAAATGACTGATGGTGCACTCAAATATTACTTTGCTTGTAGCCTGCTGTTCTAATAACATCGATTTGCATGACAACTTCCACAGCACCTTTCTGAATCGTCAATATAAAAATCATTTGAGCTCCACAGTTCTGTTATGTGTTACCCTCGCCCGCTGCAGGCGTTTTGGCAGACACCAGTGGAGTTGCAATCGCAAGCTGGTTCTGCAGACGTATGACTTTGCCTGCAGCGGCATCTGTTAACGCGGCACTTTTATGTTTTATGTACAGTTAGGGGAATGCTTCAGACAATTTGTCAGGGCCATCAAAAACATGAGTATGAAACTCATATTGATCTGGGTGCCTTGCCCAAAATAGTTCTCTGCCTTCGTAATTCACCTGTTAAGCAATAGCCCGAAGGCTACAGTCCCATCCAATTAACAGAACTGATTCATTCTCTTCTCACATTAAACACACCCACCTTCATTTACATAAGCAGTGAGAACAGAATTCAGCGAAAATTGCATTCTGTAGAGAAGTTGTTCTACACTGGATCAATTGTGGGTAAATATTCAGTACGGTACCTTTTAATTTCATAGATTAAGATGATTTAGCTAAGAGACGATTTCGAAAGTACATACAGCCATACTAATATACATCTGCTTTCTTCTCATTTTTATTCAGTTGAAAACAAAGATAAGAATTAGGGAAAAAGAAATGGAAAGGGAACTTTTGGGATGGAAAAGTCCTCTGCATGGTATGGTAATGGGAATGGACTCATGCCCTGAGTGCCCAGCTGTACTAATGACTGGAACCCTAATGCTGATTTTTGTTGTCATAGGCAAACATGGATCATGTGTGTGCGCCATGACATAGGCATGCCTCAAGGACTGTGGTCTTGTAGGACCAGGAAGGAAGGTCTGCTCTGAAGTGCTGTGCAGCTCAGGAGTGGTATATATGCGCTGGGCATATGTGTGCCTGGGAAGGGTACAATGCAGGGATAATGCAGTAATGAATAGTGCATGCATATGAGTGCATGTGCTGGATATATGTGCACAGCGGCGGCTGCCATAAACAAAGGATGGTGGTGCGGGTGGGGTTGCACGGTAGGCATCGTGCAGGGGGGAAATCAAATATTTTACAAAAAGTACCTTTTGCTGTCAGCCGCCTCCAGCGCCGCATCGCGTTCGCTGCCTCTCCTCTTCCTGGGTCCCAGCAAACCCTGGGACCCAGACTCCCATCCAATCCCCGTGCTGCAGAGCAGCACAGGGATTGTTCTGAGCAGGCAGGAAAGATGCCCTGCTCAGTCCCGGGAGTCTGTGGGGTTTCTCCAGCCTTGCTGCTCAATGCAGCTGGGCTAGAGAAAACCTAAGTGCGCATGTGTGTTTTGGTCAGCCTGAGACGGCTGGCCGAAACACATATGCGCACTTAGGGAGTGGAGTGCTGGTAGTACTCCTCCTCACCCCTCCCATGCCTCGGCCCTGCCCCTCAACACCACTGGCTAAGAGCCGGCAAATGTAAAATAAAACGATGCAAGAGCATCATTTTATTTAACTTTTGGTGCCTCTGAGCCAGGCAGTGGGGTGAAGCTCCACCGCCATTGCTGAGGAGCCGCCACGGTATGTGCACCATTGAGTGTTACAATACATGGAGGATGTAGTGCTGTGCAATGCATGCATGGTAAATGCATGTGTTTGATGTATGTGTGCCTGTGAGTGGTACAGTACATGAAGGATGCAGTGCTGTGCAGTGTGTGCATGTTTAATGTATATGCTGGATGTATGTGTGCCTATGAGGGGTACAGAACATAAATGATACAGTGCTGTGCAGTGTGTGTAGGTTGTTTGCATGCACTGCATGTGTGTGCCTGTGAATGGTACAATACATGGAGGGGCATGGGTTCCATTTTTGGAGACCTAGACCCGCATGGTGAAACATGGAGAAGAGGCAGAGAAAGCTCCCAGACAGATTTGGGTATTACTGCATTCCTGTAAGCTAGGTGAAACACACACTGGGGAGAGGAGAGTCGGTCTTCCCTTGTACACTTCAAAGAGTGCTCTTTGATTCAGTGAGAGGTCACAAAGAAGGGGCCTGGTTATCTCAGGAAGGAGATGGGGCTGATAAGAGAATCATGAAGAGTAGTGCTGGCCCCTGGGATAACCTTTTGATACACATATCACTGTCGCTGAAATCCAGGTGTGAACTCTAGGCACTCCCATGGCCTGTGTTATGACGCTGTCAATGTTGGAATCTCTCTTGCTGTGACAGATTGATCTTCAGAGGATGAGAGAGCAGAGGAGTGGACACTTCAAAATAACAAAAGCAGATGCACAACATACAACTTTAAAGACTTGCACACTAAATCACCTTTGTTGTCTGGAAATTACTAAAAAAAGGGGAGTTTGCGACCCCTAAAATTGTCATCTGCCAAGAGCCAGATGGACTGTGTGAGAAGGGGAAGTTCTGCAAGACTTCTGCGTATATCTAGTACTGGGAGCCAAGGCCTGCTAGTCTCCCTACTGGGTGAGAGGACATCACCCAGGGATTCCAAGACCACCTTCCCTGGAGCCTGGAGCACCAGTGCCTGCCTACTTGCCAAGACCAGTGTGTCCCCTGTGAGGAAGAGGAGATCATTGAAGGGGCGAGGTCCACTGGGTATCCCTGTCGAGTGGACTCCCTTTGAGAGGTGTAAGGAGATGGCTGCTGACCCGGTCGGATCATTGCCCTTGTGCAGGACAATGTCGTCAACCCTCTAATGCCAGAGGAGAGCCACAGTGAATTGAGCACTGTGTCGCGCTGCGCAGTTCGTGCCAGAGCCGTGCATAGTTCCAAATTTTTGACCCAGTATGCCAGGAGCGGCCGCCAGGAAAAGCCAGCACTGCGGTAAGGGTTGTAGCCTTGTGCGGTAGTGAGCCGCAATCAGGTATGTCAGGAGGGGCCGCTGCCAAAGACTTTGCTGTGACAATTGGCAGGAGTCCATGTACTGTGAGGAAACGGTGACCACGAATGCCAGAGGAGGTCGCCGGGAGCATTAAGAACTGCAACCTGATCTGCCACCCGGCTGGAGAAGTGAGGATGCAACGGGAGCACTCAGGTGAAGGACCCACATCAGGATCTTCGCAACAACCCTACTGAGAGACAAATCGGATACGTACCTCGCAGGAGGAACTGGGAAGAACCTCCGATTGCTTCAGGAGAGTATCTGCATGTAAGGAACACTGTACCCACTGAGTGAAGGCGGCCGGGTCCCTATGCGGTGAACTTCCCAGAACAATGATTCCTGACCTGTTGGCCCCAGAGGATTGCGACTAGGTAGCGCTGCAGCGCTGGAACACTGCTGACTTTAAATTGGGTTCAAAGTGGACTCCTGAGACTTGGACTACTAGTGCAGCATACCCTGGATGTTACCAATAGTGAATTGGGAATAACCACTATCAGTAGAGAGAGGAGGTAGTGGGGCAGGATATTGCCCAAGAAACACTAGAGCCCCGACCTCAGTGGGGAATGTGTGATTGTTTGTGAATGTTGTATTTTTTCTTTGTGTTAGTTACCAGTAGAGATGAAATTCTTCTCTTTTTTTTGTTTTATAAAAGTGAGTATTTTGCTGGACAATGATTTATTGCTGCTGCGTGCATTTTGAGTTGTGACCCGTGTTCAGTATCCTGTATCCACCTCCTCCCCTGATGGAGCCTTGAACTGCTCAACCACGCTTTCACTGAGTCAAGTACAGGAGGGGTGCTTGGCCCAGTTGCTCAGTATCCATAGTAGGATGGGCCCTGGGACATCAGGAGTAAAAGTCCTCAAACCTACACGGTTGGGCCCAGTAGCCCCTGCACACCCCGTGGACCTCTGAAAGGGGTTCTGACAACTGGCAGCAAGTGGTAGGGTGGCATTGGCCATTTTCAATTGGTACCAGTATAACAATAAGTTTGGGTGTCTTCTGCACACAAAGGTGACACCCATAGACAGTGGAAATCACATGGTTGGGAACTGACCTCCTTAGTACCACCCTCTCTTCTGTTGTTACCTCTCATCAGGACACCCCCTGTTACATGTGTTGTTACTTGGTAGCTTTCAATTACAGCCTCCGAGCACTCTTTTGTTAATGGTCTTTCTCCTGCCTGCTTTTGCAGGCAGGAAATGCTCTCCCACAGTGTTTTAAATTTTTTTATTTAACTAACGTGGCCAGCACTAATAATGGCTGCAGCGCTTTCCTTTTGTTCCTTGAAAACGCTGAACGTGTTCGCATGCCTTTTTTAAAACGTATGTACTTTTTTTTTGCAATGCCATCATCCGCGCTTTAGCTTTAAACAGCTTAAGCTAAAAGGCGGGTGCCACGATTACTTCAAAAGCAAAAAAATGGGAAAAAAATGTGCATTTTCTTTCTATTTCTTTACTTTTGAAACAATCGCAGCACCCGCGCTTTAGCTTAAGATGGTCAAAGCCTAAGCGCCGGTCCCGCCATTGTAACAAAAGTAAACGTACAGAGAAAAAAAAGCGTGTGGCCGCCATTTTTTTTCTATTTGCTTACTTTTGTTACAATCGTGGCAGTCACACTTTAGCTGTAAACATCGTAAGCTAAAGCGCAGGTGCTGCGATTGCTTAAAAAGTAAAGAAAGCATGCAGCTTCACCATTCTACGAATATTAGACCTAGTCAAACATAAAGCAGCAACCGATCACGTCTCTACCATAACTCTAACCACATTCCTAAAAGCATGCATGCTTCTAACTATACTTATTGCCAAAAGCATTACACATATTAGAATACATTTGCAAGTAGAAACATAACCACACTCACAAGACCATAAAGGCCTTAAAACTTGACAGACTACACTTAACTTTTCAAACACACCTAGATTTATGCGGCAAACTTAAAGTGAACATTTACACAGACTCTTATAAAGTACCACAATCAATAATTCCTCTCCCAACATATGTTAAACATCACTTTTCTACTACTACTGCTTCACTCTTCTAGTACTAATCAGGTATAGAACATAGCTAACAGCAAAGCAACACTTCACTTATCTTTCATGAAAGTCTCCCCATATTTCTAAAACCATGTATGCATATGTCTGTACCTTTTGCTAGCAGCATCATATATAAAAGTAATACACAGATAATTGTATACCTCTGTTTTATACATCCATCATCTTCAGACACATAACACGTACCAAATTATGCGGCATATATGAAATATATCTTTCCACACATCATACAAATTACTCTAATAAATAACACCTCCACAAACATCTCAAACCTCACTTTCTGGCTGCTCCTTTACCATTCTACAACTACTTATAATGTTACACCAACCCAAATACAAAGCAGCAACCCTTCACATGTCTTTACTAAAAGTCTCACCATATTCCTAGAAGCATACATAAATATGTCTGTAGCATAACACTATCCAAACCTTAAAAATTCACAGAACAAACTTCCAATTTCAAGCAAACACCAAAAATGATGTGGCCTATTTCAACTGTACCTCTCTAGAAACTAAATAAAAGAAGCGTAATCACTAATACCTTATGGCAACATCTTTTAAACAACACTATTATGCTGCATCTTAACCATCCCACTACTACTCTAAGTCTTCAGCCTACCACATAAAAAGCAACAACACCTCTTTGTTATACATCATGCACCTTCAAATGTATAAGACATATGAAAATACATATACAAGTAGAGACTCCTTAAAACCTGACAGATTCCACCTCCAATTTTAAAGCAACACCTAAAATTATGCGGTATACTACAAATGTACATATCCCGACACTAAAACAAACTACCATAATCACTAATCCTTTTCCAAAATACACATATTACTATACAAAATCTATTTCAAACAACATTTAACTACAAATAAACAAACTACAATACACATCTCTACATTTAATAATTTATTTCAAACATTACACTTCTTGAATAATTTTTAAAGATTAAAAATAAAACTATTACATAATACACCTCACAAATGTATAACTCACCTTCCAAATTGATTTGCAGAATTTAAAATATCACAAACTCATAAAAAAATACTTATCCACACAATTAATGTAATGCACCACTCTCAGCAAGGTAAAACCAGTAATGGCAAACTTTCCCTCTCTTTCTCCACACAAATACATATAAGTAATAAATCACATTGCTTCCTACATTATTTCAAATTATAAAAACACATTTTGATTGGTTACACACATTAACCCATACCAACTGACTTCTAAAAGTGCACAAACTGCTTCTAGAATTTTTTGGAGTCATGACTCCACCGTGCACTGACGCGATGGAGCCGCAAATCCATACAGGAGTTCAAAAATGTATTACAAATAAAAATACCACTATTTTTTAAGAACACACCACTTCTAAACATAGTACTGACTTGGGAAATCTTACTTTAATAACATATCACTTATATATAAATTACAATTCCATATTTTAAAACCACAGATAACATTGAACCCTTCCCCCATTCTGCTTAATGCCAGTTTCCATAGTAACAGTTCATGGAACAATAAACTGAACAAACAGGTCACAAGTTCACCATATTTTCAAGTTCAGCACACAATGTTGCAAATGCAAACAGCAGGTGTGGCTGACATTTGCAAAATATGACCTTATCCTATCAACTATACCTTTCAAACACTTTTTACTGACCAATAACAAACATGCTTTTTAAAGAAAGTATCATGCACCCTATTTTTCAGTGTAAACAATCAATTCCTCTACTTTTTAAAAAACAGCATCTTGTCCACCATTTTAGATATATCTCATTCTACCAACTGACTACCTCAGCTACAGACATCTTTTCATTACTTCCAGACATACCTTCAAGATGCTTACAGTATGGATTGTTGGGCACAGCTATTTTTTCTGGTGCAAAAGGTATGCTGAACACAGAGGTATTGTCAAAGACCTAGCTTTGCAAAATGTGGATATTAAATGGATTGCACAGAGAGGATTAAAGTGGCACCAATTGATGCCTTTGGTTAAAACCTTTTTGCATCTCCAACCCCCTGACCTCCTGATTGTGCACTGTGGTGGCAATGACCTAGGCACATTGGCTGGGGTAGGACTGGAAATGCTCATGAAGGATACCTTTGCACAATTGATGTTGCTTTCCCCCCAAACTGTCTTTGTATACTCTAATATATGCCAAAGACAGAAATGGAAGTGGTCAACTCAATTCTGTACACAGATTGAAAAAGCTAGGAAGAACATCAATAAAGCTGTTTCTGCTTACCTTAGAGACCATAGGATGGGCTCCATCTATAACAACAATCTACGTTTTGATATGGATGATATCTACAGAAGTGATGGAGTACACTTCACAGATCATGGGAACAGAGTCTTTCTCAACAACCTAAAGCTCTGCATCCTTACTTACATGTAGCTACAACAAACTCTTAATGAAAACAAGGGCTCTTTTTAGAGCCACCCTATAACACAATAGTAAATCTTATTCTTATTTAAACATACATACTTTTTTTTAAAAAAATTCAGGATTCGCGAATCCATCGGGAATTTGCAAAAGCATGAATTCAATGCACTACAACACAACACACTTTTCAAGTTTAACTATTAATTTTTAATTTTATATATTTTTAACAATTCTATCAATAGTAATCTTGTCATTAACTTCAATCACACTTCCTCTTTAAAACAACTTCACAAATACAACACTACCTTCTAAACTATGTACCACAAAATTATTTATTTGAGGTGAATTCGCGAATCCAACACAACGTTACACGGGGGGGCTGCGCTGAGAGCCGCGTCGGAGTCGCGACTCCAAAATAGAAAGAAAAAAAACCGCCCTACTTCCATTATTCGGTATTCGCCCCAGGGACCCCATCCCCCGGGGCCTGCCAATTTTTTTTATAAAAAAAAAATATTGAGGGGAGGCAGTGTGCTCCCCCCTCCTAAGGCCCCTACTGACCCCGGGGACCCCCATCCCCCGGGGCCTGGCCAGCCTGCATTTGTTTTCAGGAGGGGGCCGCGTGGCCCCCATCCTAAGGCCAATTATTGCCCCGGGGACCCCATCCCCCTGGGACCGGCCTTCCTATGTTTTAAAAAAAATAATAATAATTTTCCCGGAAGGGGGGGCCACGTGGCCCCCCTCCTGAGGCCAATATTGGCCCCGGGGACCCCATCCCCCGGGGCTGTGCCTCGATCTTTTTTTTACATTATTTTTTAATTAGGGAGGGGGCCGCGTGGCCCCCCTTCCCTGGGCCACTTCTGGCCCCGGGGATCCCATACCCCGGGGCCGGCCCTCAAGTTGGGGACCGTGGGGGGAGCCCCAATGCCCCCACAGTCCTAGCCGGATCCCCACCTCCTGCGGGAGCTGGCATTGCTTTTGGGCAAGGGGAGCCGTCAAAGGTATTGCACTCCTCCAATTACCTTTTCAGGATCTATGCACTCCTCCAATAACTTAACCAGTACGCATGCACTTATAAAATCACCTACTCACTTGCTCTGTACTCCAGTAATCCCCCAGTTATTACTCCTGTAGTCATGGTATCCAGGCACTAGTTATGTACTACCCCTGCAGTCATAGAATCATGCAGTGTCTACCTATGCAGTCATGTAATAACCCACACATTACCCATGCAGTCATAGAATCACCCAGACCCTACTGTTGCCCTCATCTATTCACCTAGATACTTCTTAGTCGCTCATCTATGCCTTCAGGTGCTATTTATAAACTTATCCATGCACTGAACCATTACGTGTGCACTCATATAATTAGCCAGTCACTATCCATCTTCTCCTGCAATTACCCAGCGACTACCTTTGGAGTCATCACCCAAGCACTACCCATGGAATTATGCGATCACTCATGCAGATCTATTACATGTTTCATTCGTAAGTTTCACTATATT
The DNA here is from genome assembly GCA_963921515.1 of Calotriton arnoldi. NCBI lineage: Eukaryota > Metazoa > Chordata > Amphibia > Caudata > Salamandridae > Calotriton > Calotriton arnoldi. The sequence continues at coordinate 4,023,568 of CAWUFW010000311.1, forward strand.
CCAGAAATATTGTATACATATTTCTTTTAGATATGATGATGATTTGAAAATGTAGAGACATTTGTATGCATGCTTTTAACAATATGGAGAGACTTATGGTTGAGTCATGTAATAGTCTGCTGCTTTATATTTGGCTAGACCCAACACTCATGCAGTTATAAAAACAGCCAGGTACTACCCATGCAGTCTTCCAATGATCCAGTCACTACATATGCACTGCTGTAATCACTCAGGCATTACTCCTGCACTCATGCAAACATACAGGCACTACCTGTACACTCATGCAATCACCAAGGTATTCATCATGCACTCTTTGAATCATGTAGCCAGTACTCATGTAGTTATATAATCACTCAGGCACTAACTTTGCATTCCTTCTATCACGGAGGCACTACCCTTGTACTTATGGTATCACTCAGCCAGTAGTCATGGTGTTATAAAATCACCCAGGTACTAGCTTTGCACTCCTTTATTCACTCAGGCTCTACCTCAGTAGTGCTGCAATCACCCAAGAAGTACCCATGCACTTATAAAATCACCCAGTGACTTTCTATGTAGTCATGTAAATTCCAAGATATTACCCCTGTAGTAATGCAATCACCCATGTGTTACCTATGTTGTCCCCAGACGTTACCCCTGTACTCATGCAATCACCAATGTTTTGGCCATACAGTGCTTCAATCACCCAGGCACTATCCTTTCACTCTTTCAATCCTGCACGCACTACTCTTGTACTTATGTAATCACTCTTCCAGTACTCATGCACTTATAAAATCACTTAGGCAGTACCTTTGCACTCCTATAATCACTCAGGCAGTATCTTAGCACTTCTGTAAACACCCAGGTAGTACTCATGGACTTATAAAATCACCCACTCACTTCCTCTGTACTCCATAAATTCCCCAGATATTACCCCTGTAGTCATGGAATCATGCAGGCACTAGTTATGTACTACCCCTGCAGTCATGCAATCATGCAGGCTGTACCTATGCACTCATTTAATAAACCAGGTATTACCCTTGCAGTCATAGAATCACCCAGGCGCTACTGTTGCACTCATCTATTCATGTAGGCACTACTCAGTGACTCATGTATGCCTTCAGGTGCTATTTATACACTTATCCATGCACTCAACCTTTATGTGTGCACTCATGGAATTAGCCAGTCACTACGCATCTTTTCCTGCAATTAGCCAGCGACTACCTTTGGAGTCATACAATCACCCAAGCACTATGCATGGAGTAATGCATTCACTCAAGCAGATCTATTACATATCTCAGTTTCTATGTTTCACTATATTCCAGAAATATTGTATATATTTTTTTTTTCGATATGATGATGATTTGAAAACATAGAGACATATGTATGCAAGCTTTTAACAATATGCAGAGACTTATGGTTGAGTCATGTAATAGTCTGCTGCTTTATATTTGGCTAGGCCCAACACTCATGCAGTTATAAAAACAGCCAGGTACTACCCATGCAGTCTTCCAATGATCCAGTCACTATATATGCACTGCTGTAATCACTCAGGCATTACTCCTGCACTCATGCAAACATACAGGCACTACCTATACACTCATGCAATCACCAAGGTATTCCTCATGCACTCTTTGAATCATGTAGCCACTACTCATGTACTTATATAATTAACTCAGGCACTAACTTTGCATTCCTTCTATCACGGAGGCACTACCCTTGTACTTATGTAATCACTCAGCCAGTGCTCATGCTGTCATTTAATCATCACCCAGGCACTACCTTTGCACTTCTTTATTCAGTCAGGCACTACCTCAGTAGTGCTGCAATCACCCAAGAAGTACCCATGCACTTATAAAATCACCCAGTGACTTTCTATGTAGTCATGTACATCCCAAGATATTACCTCTGTAGTAATGCAATCACCCAGGTGTTACCTATGTAGTCCTTTAATTCCCCAGACGTTACCCCTGTACTCATGCAATCACCAATGTATTGGCTATATAGTGCTTCAATCACCCAGGCACTATCCTTTCACTCTTTCAATCACGCATGCACTACTCTTGTACTTATGTAATCCCTCTATCAGTACTCATGCACTTATAAAATCACTCAGGCACTACCTTTGCACTTCTGTAATCACTCAGGCACTACCTTAGTACTTCTATAATGATCCAGGCAGTACTCATGGACTTATAAAATCACCCACTCACTTCCTATGTACTCCAGTAATCCCCCAGATATTACCTCTGCAGACATGCAATCACCTAGGCACTAGTTATGTACTACCCCTGCAGTCATGCAATCATGCAGGGTGTACCTATGCACTCTTGTAATATCCCAGGTACTACTCAATGAGTCATCTATACCTTTAGGTGCTATTCATATACTTATCCATGTACTCAATGTTTATGAGTGCACTCATGCAATTAGCCAGTCACTATCTATCTTCTCCTGCAATTACCCAGCGACTACCTTTGGAATCATACAATCACCCAAGCATTACGCATGGAGTTATGCATTCACTCAAGCAGATCTATTACATGTCTCAGTTTCTAGGTTTCACTATATTCCAGATATATTGTTTATATATTTCTTTTAGATATGTTGATGATTTGAAAAGGTAGAGATATTTGTATGCATGCTTTTAACAATATGGAGAGACTTATGGTTGAGTCATGTAATAGTCTGCTGCTTTATATTTGGCTAGGCCCAACACTCATGCAGTTATAAAAACAGCCAGGTACTACCCATGCAGTCTTCCAATGATCCAGTCACTACATATGCACTGCTGTAATCACTCAGGCATTACTCCTGCACTCTTGCAAACATACAGGCACTAACTATACGCTCATGCAATCACCAAGGTATTACCCATGCACTCTTTGAATCATGTAGCCACTACTCATGTACTTATATAATCACTCAGGCACGAACGTTGCATTCCTTCTATCACGGAGGCAGTACACTTGTACTTATGTAATCACTCAGCCAGTGCTCATGCTGTCATATAATCACCCAGGCACTACCTTTGCACTCCTTTATTCACTCAGGCACTACCTCAGTAGTGCTGCAATCACCTAAGAAGTACCCATGCACTTATAAAATCACCCATTGACTTTCTATGTAGTCATGTAAATCCCCAGATATTACCCCTGTAGTAATGCAATCACCCAGGTGTTATGTATGTACTCTTTTAATTCTCCAGACGTAACCTCTGTACTCATGCAATCACCAATGCATTAGCTATACAGTGCTTCAATCACCCAGGCACTATCCTTGCAGTCTTTCAATCACATATGCACTACTCTTGTACTTATGTAATCCCTCTACCAGTACTCATGCACTTATAAAATCACTCAGGCACTACCTTTGCACTTCTGTAATCACTCAGGCACTACCTTAGTACTTTTATAACCATCCAGGCAGTACTCATGGACTTATAAAATCACCCACTCACTTCCTATATACTCCAGTAATCCCCCAGATATTACCTCTGCAGTCATGCAATCACCCAGGCAGTAGTTATGTACTACCCCTGCAGTCATGCAATCATGCAGAGTGTACCTATGCACTCATGTAATAACCCACGTACTACTCAATGAGTCATCTATACCTTTAGATGCTATTCATATACTTATCCATGCAGTCAATGTTTATGAGTGCACTCATGCAATTAGCCAGTCACTATCTGTCTTCTCCTGCAATTACCCAGCGACTACCTTTGGAATCATCCAATCACCCAAGCACTACGGATGGAGTTATGCATTCACTCAAGCAGATCTATTACATGTCTCAGTTTCTAGGTTTCACTATATTCCAGATATATTGTATATATATTTCTTTTAGATATATATATATTTTTTTTAATGTTCTTTATTGAATTTTATAACCAAGAGAATACAGCATATAAAGAAATACGAATGCATAACAAGAAATACCCCCCCCCCCGAGAGTCTTACCGCCCACCCACCCTGGCTGGTCTTTGAAAGAGAGAAAAAAAAAAGAGATGCGTTCTTCCACTGGCATGAGAGAGACAACAAAAAAAAAAAAAAAATAAGAAAAAAAAAATAAGAGGAAAAAACAATGTCCAAAAGAGTAACAACAAACAAAATTTTGCAAGTATTACAAAACGGATGGGCCATAAACAATGAAGCACAAGTGCAAATACTTTACCGCCCATTCCCGCCATCTTGACTGTCTTCAGACCATCTGATCAAAGGGGCCCAAATTTCCATCCCCTTGGCTCTAGCTCTCTGCCCCCTTCTAGCATATACTGCAGTCTCTAGCCTGAAAACTGTCAAAAATCTCCCCAACCATTGTTGACACGTAGGTGGAGCAGGATCGAGCCAATGAGTGGCTAAACAGAGTCTAAATACTATCATAGCAACAAAGAGAAAGGTCTGGACCCGAGCTGGAAGGTGAGAACTACTCACTCCCAGTACAATCAGCTGTGGTGTCATCTCTATTCGCTGACCCAGATGGGATTCTAAAATGGTACCAACTTCCCTTTTGGTTATACCCAAGTCGGGGCAGGAAGCAAACATATGTACGATGTCTGCTGCTGGATAGCTGCAATGTGGGCAAGTTGATCCCGCACATCCTCCCCATTTTGAGATCTTCTCCGGTGTTATATAAAGATTAAACCAGGTCTTAAAACATTGCAATTGGAGGTTGGCAACAATACATGAGGTTCGGGCCATAAAAAGTGAATCTTCAACTTCCCCCGCCCCAACCTGTAGCCTCTCCTGCCAACGGTCACAGTGTTTGGGTAAATCATCAGTCATCGTCTCGTTTAATTTTTTATAAATCCCACCAAGTGTACCTGACCCTTTAAGCAAAATCTCATCCAGCGTCACCCGGGCGAAACCGCTGCTGCCTCCCGATTTCTTCCCTAAGAAATCTCTTATCTGGAGATATTTAAAAAATTGTCTGTTATCAACCCCAAAAGTTTCCTTAATCCTGTCAAAGGTAATCACCCCTGTCTCGTCCATAATGTCACCAACCATCCTAACGCCCTTGTCATGCCAGATTTTCATATACCCATCATTAAAAATACTAGGGAGCGACTTGTTGCCATACAATGGGGTATAAGCATGAATGAGGCCCAGACCGAGCCTTTTTCGAACTGAGATCCATCTTTTAAAAGCACACATCAACGTCTTAAACTTCACCCTTTTGTAGTAATTAAAATCAGTATACTGCAAGAGACAACCCCTAGCCGCTGCCCCCAATAATGAATCATAAATTGATACGGGAGCCGCCTCCTGCACCTGTTCAAGTTCGGCCCTAATTAGACTTCCTATTTTAAATAATATAGCAGCCCAATGGTATAGCTGAAGATTAGGGACTGCCCAGCCGCCTCTGTCCCTAGGTAGCGACAAAAATTTTAGCGCTCTACGGGGGCGACAATTGGCCCAAAGAAATTTAGTGAACAACTGGTTCATAGTTTTAAACCAAGTATTGTTAATAGCCAACGGAATTGCCCTGAAAAAATATAAAAATTTTGGCAAAAACACCATCTTAATGACATTACATCTCCCAACCAGTGTTAGCTTAAGATTGTCTATGCGATTAAGATCTGCTTTAAATTTTGGAAGCAATGGATCCAAGTTAGTTTCAACAATTTTAGACACATCCGCCATTATTTCGACCCCAAGATATGTTGCCTTCCGAACGACCCGAGGGACATTAATCTGAAGTCACCTTGCCAACAACAACAAGGGTTATGTTGGAGTTGAGTCAATATCCCGAAATATGCCCAAAAATCTGTGCCTCTTTTTCAATTTCAGCTAATGCGCAGAGTGGATTAGGGGTCACAATAGCTAAGTCGTCAGCATACGCCAAGATCTTAGTGCTCCCCCCCTTACTATGTATAGCTAAAATCTGATTGTTATCCACAATTTTCCTGACCAAAGGGTCAATATACAGAGCAATTAATAGGGGGGAGCATGGGCACCCCTGACGCGTCCCCCTACTAATCGGAACAGGACCTGACAGTTCCACCATAATAGCAATTCTGGCCACCGGATTATTGTACGTTGTTGAAATAGCCTTGATGAAGCCTGTACCAAGCCCTCTGCTCTCGAGTGTTGCCCACAAGAACAGCCAGGAGACCCTATCAAAGGCTTTCTCCGCATCTAGCAGGATTAGCCCGATAGGGTCTCCTGTAATCCCTGCCACATCAAAGAGAGCAATCACCCTCTGAATATGATCAATTGTACTCCTACCGGGAACAAACCCATGTTGGGTGGTTGAGACCAGTTTCTTAATCACGGCAGCTAACCGATTTGCCAGAATCTTAGCATAAACCTTTTCATCGCTGTTAATTAACGTTATAGGTCGATAAGACCCCAGCTCCTTAACCGATTTCCCTTTTTTGGGGAAGACCACAATGTTGGCCGAGCCCCATGAGTCGGGTGCCCTCTGACCAGACTGGGCTTCTAGAAAGACATTGACCATTAATTCCAGTAAGCAGGGAGCAAGTTTTTTATAAAATTCCCCTGGAATAGAATCGGTGCCAGCTGCCTTCCCATTAGCCAAAGAGCTGATGACACCCACAACTTCTTCAGCCGTAATGGGTACCTCCAGTGCTTCTCTTTCCTCCTTAGTTAGTTTTCCCCCTGGAAGCTCTGCTAGATAGTCCTGAATTTCCTTCTCACTTCTAGTGGTTTCTTCAGTATAGAGCAGTTGATAGAAACGCTGGAAGGCAGCCCGAATATCTGAGGCCTCTGAAACTACCCCAACTTGAGGATCGTCAATTGCAAGAATTGCCCCCTGTGTCACCCGTTGTCTAGTGCGTACCGCAAGCAAATGTCCCACTCTCTCACTACATTCGTACATTTTGGATCACCACGCTGCATATTTCCCAGCCGCTTTGTTTGTCGAAACTTCTAAGATTTTAGATTTAGCTAATGCTACCCGTGTTTGTACCTGTCCCACATCTCCCCCATTCAGAATAACTTCTACTAATTGTGACTCTGCCTCAACTAGTTTGTCATAGAGTTCCTGCATATAGAGTTTACCCACTTTCTGAGACCGCCAGCCATACCTTGAGGTTTCCCCTCTTATCCCAGCTTTCAGAGCATCCCATACAATATCCACCCGAGTGCTATCCCTATTCTCGGATATAAATCTAGGAATCCTTACTCTCATATGTGCGATGTAATCCTGATCATAAAGGAGTGCTCTATCAAACGTCCACCGCGGTACCTCCCTCTTTGAGGTTTGAAGTGGGATCTCAAGGACTAGCGGATTATGGTCAGACATGACACGTGGAAATTTAGAAATCTGGCAGTTAATCGAAAGGCCCTGGGACACAAAGAAATAGTCAAGCCTGGCATGTGTCTGATGTGGGGCTGAAAAAAAGGTAAAGCCAGAGTCATGGGGTTCTTGCGAGGCCCAAGCGTCAATAAGTCCATGAGTCATGCATAAATTCCGCAAAGATTTAAAGACTTTGGGTTTACGGCCCCTGTATAGACTAGGCCCAGGTTTCATAGTGTTAGCACTCAAATTTAAATTAAAATCACCGCAGATGATTAAAGGCAATGGCCAGCCAACAAGTTCCATATTTAACCAATTAAAGAGGGCGGGGTCATCAAACACTGAGCAATAGACAGAGCAAAGCGTAAAGGAGTAATTATCCACATTACATAAAGTAATAGCCCATCTGCCCAGATGATCCGCTTTAAAGCGTAGGAAGCTAAAGGTTTTTCTGCGAGCCATAAGGGCTACCCCTTTTGTACGTGTACCTTGGGTTGTGAAGGAAACTAGCTGATAGCCTGCTAATTCTGCCACCTTTTGTCTCCCAGCTTCGATATATGTCTCTTGTAGACATACTATATCAGCATTCAGATGCTGGATGTCTTCGTTGACCCTGCGCATTTTATGCGGACAGTTCAAACCACATATATTAACAGATGCAATTCTTAGCTTACCCCTTGCCATTTGTCATAGTTAAATTTCCAATTGTCTTAATCGAAAGCTTACCTAACATTCTACATAATATCCATGCCATTACATATACTTCTGCCCATCGGACCAGCCAACCAACCAAAAGAATCCCCACCCCCCCTCCCTCCTCCCACCCAACCTTGCGGCAAAAAAGGTCCGAAGACCCTTGTGATGCCTCCTGCATGATCCTGCTTCCCACCACCACCCATCAAGCTCCACCATGTAAACAACAGAAAGTACATATAATTATTGTCCGAGTACATCAGCCTAGAGGGTCCTTATGATTTGAGGTTCCTGATATCTCCCGTAGAAAGTCTTGTGCTTGTATCTCAGAGGAAAAAACCCTTATGTTTCCCCGGTAGCTAACCTTAAGGCGGGCAGGACTCAATAAATACACCTCACAGCCAGCCTTCTGGAAGGGAGTAATAAGCTGACGTAACCTCCACCTCTTTTCCACAGTAGTGTGGCAGAAGTCCGGCCTGACGAAAAAGGAATGACCCTCCGCTGAGCGTCTTGCTTCAGGACGCGCCTTATCAAAAATTGCTTGTCGTAACAAAAAGTTGCCAAACAAAATTAATATAGCTCTGGGTTTATCGTTCACTTCATTCTGACCCTGCCTTTTTTTCAGCATGAGTGGGAAACGATGAACACGCTGTACTTCTGTGTCCCAATCCCAGTGTGCAAGCTCAGGGAAGCCGCCCTTCAGCAATCGCAACACAAACCCTCTGATGTCTTCACCTTCCGCTTTTTCCGGAATACCCAATAGCCTTAGATTGTTACGCCTCTGATGATTCTCGAAATCTTCGAGCTTCCACATGACATTTGTCATCCTGTATTCGTTTGATGTAACTTGTTGGGCGATACTCTCAGCTCCGGTCTCTAGTGTCACCACTCGCTCTTCCAATACCCTTGTTCTTTCGGCAATTTCTGTGCAGGTTTTATTTATTTTCCGAATGGCCCCTTGTATCAACTTTGTTGCATGATGAGCCCTCTTATGCTCCTGTCGAGCTTCAGACTGTGTCTGCTTAAGAGTAGAGTATATAAGATCCATCGAGGGGGACAGTGGGACACCACAGTTGCGGACTTCGTTAGAGTAAGCATATTATTTTCCCCTTGAGTGCTGTCATCTGGTGCCAACCCATCATCAATTCCAAAATGCATAGTGGAAAAGTCCCATTTTAATTGTCCAGGTTGACTTTGATCGGAATCAGTTTGTCTTGCGTTCTGCATTTTTTTCCCTTTATTTCTATTCCGCCGTATCTGAGTGGAGAGGCGCTTTTGCGTACTGGGATTAGATAGTTAGCTGTCCGAATCCACCTCTGAATCCTCCAACATAGATACTTCATTACCACTAGCATTGGATGGATCAGAATCTTCATTGAGAGAGAAAAATTTGTCGCCTCCTTCAGGAGTCCCTGCAGTCAAATACAGTGTCTGAGAAAGTCTAGGGTTGGCAATTAAGCTTTCGTTAGTGACCTGCTCCTGTTCCTTACTCCCATGTTTCGCAACCATGATATTAGCCTCCAGGCACTGTGGTTCCCCCTGCAAGAGTTCCCCTTGATCTAAACATATGGTTGAAAAGGGCACTAGTCCCGTACTTACAGTGACTGGGGGTGGAAGACCATCACCGCTTGTAACCGATACTGCTGCAACCTCGACATTGACCGCCTCTGCCTCAATGAGCGTTTCGCCTTTCTCCTGAATTTTCCCACGGCCGGCAAACATTCCAGGAATCACTCGCTGCCTGTCGAAGGCAGAGCCCGCCTCCTCTCCTGGACGCTGATCTCTAGCTTTTGGTTTCCCAGGGGCTGCCTCCGCGCTTCCTGTTGCCGCTGCGGGAGTAGCGTCTCCTCCCTTCTTCCCACTCGACGCTTTTCGAGTCACTGGGGGGGCCGCGCTGGGTCCCGGCAGATCCTGCTGTTCCTGCTCCATAACCCATGGTGCCGATGTCCCCACGGTCCCGCGGGGGTTTGGACAGTTTTGGAGGCATATTAATCCGTCGAGGGTGGCGGCTGCCGCTACCTGCTACTAACAGGATCCTTAAGGCAGTCCGGATCAGCAGGTGAGCAAGTTCCCTCGTTCTACCTTGCGTTCTCCCCAACAGCCACTTCAAACAGTATAGCGAGCAGTGAGTGGCCATCTAATACATGTTCAGCTGATGTTCCCTCAGAAGTTCCCTGGAGTCATTGATGGGTGGTGAATTGCAGAACCTCACGCAGCCGCCATCTTGCCCGCAGCCTAGTCACTACATATGCACTGTTGCAATCACCCAGGCATTACCGCTGCAGTCATGAAATCACCCAGGCACTACCTATGCACTCATGCAATCACCCAGGTATTACCCATGCACTCTTTCAATCACCCAGCCACTACTCATGAACTTATATAATCTCTCAGGCACTACCCATGTACTCTTTCAATTACGTACGCACTACCCTTGCACTCATGTAATCACTCAGCCAGTACACATATACTTATAAAATCACCCAGGCACTACCTTTCCCTCCTCCAATCACTCAGGCATTCCTTCAGTACTCCTGCAATCACGTAAGCAGTACTCATGCAGTTATAAAATCACCCACTCATTTGCTTTGTATTCCAGTGATCCCCAGATATTACCCCTTCAGTGATGCAATCACCCAAGCACTAGGTATGCACTACCCTTGCAGTTGTAGAATCACCCAGGTCCTACTGTTGCACTCATCTATTCATGTAGCCTCTACTCAATGTATTTTTTTATTTAAAGATGATAATATTTGTATAAAATTATTTTAATAATATTAAATAATTTTTAAAAAGAAAATAAACTTTACTTTTTTTAGATATTCTCCATAATTATTAAGAAATATTCAATATGGGGCAAGAAAAGTTGAAAAGAAAAGACAACAAAGAAAACAGAACTATTTAAAGGAGAGAGAAAAGCAGAAATTAGATGAAGTACAACATGTGACATTGAAGAAAAGGTCTTCTGGTAAGAGAACAAAAGAATTTGTTAAAAGTGCTTTAAAAAATTTAATCGATTTTCAAAATAGGGAAAAGAGAAAGAAAAGTACTACAAGCAATCAGAAGCAAACGAAAAAAGGACACATTACTTCAAAATCAGGCTATAGGAAAACAATCCATGTTGAAAAAAGGATGAAAGAATATAAAGTCATTAAGAAGAGAATGTATAAGAGTAGAGTACTACAAAATTTATTGAAAGATTGCAAAAAATATGAAAGAAGATCTGCATTTTACAAGAAGAAAGAACAGATTGAAAGTGTAGTTGAAAAGGCTTTTGAATTGAAAAGAAAATTGCTTATATTAGTATTGAAGAGAATAAAAACATTGAATAAAACAATGCACTTTTTGAAGGAGAAAAGTAAAAGAAAAAGTCTGGTTAATAGAACTAACTTCTGCAAAAAAAATTCGGGTGAATGGAAGCGCACTTCTAGTACTGAACCTTTTTTTAATGAAGAAAGCTATTTTCAACAAAATACATTAGTTCATGCAGTTGATACCAGAGGTCGTTCTTATGAGGTTAAAAACGGTTGTCCAATTGAAAAAGAAAAGATGATTCCTAGAAATGTGGAAGAAGTAATAGCTGAAGAAGTTCAAGGGAGACGTACACAAGCTCCAGTGTATAAGTGGGATTGCAGCAGTATTTGTATTATACAACAGGAATCTATTGATATATTACGAAATTTCTTACGAGATTATGGTAATAAGTGTTAAACAGAAGATTAAGATATTGCAAGGACTAGATCCTTGTAAAGTGAGAAAATTTACTGGCTTGCAGGGTCATTCTTTGGCTTGTCTTTCTAGAAAAGTGTGTTGAAGTACTTTTCATCATTTAAGATTGTTAGCAGTACATCATTCAGAAATGCGGAGGTTAGTAAAAAGATTGAACTATGTAAAAAGTCCTGCATTATCTTTAAGTGAAATAAACACAGCTCTTCTGCATGGTTCAGTATTGGATGTAAAAAAGGTTTCTGATGATATACAGTTTTGTTTCTTTGGTCCTCAAAAGGAGTGCACATAAAGTGAGAGTTTGATAAGTGTAGGTGTTGAAGAAGAGATGGAAGATAGTACTACTGAGAAGTTTGCAGAAGAAATTACAAAGTTTAAGGTAGTTTCTTGTGAAAAACCAAACTTTATTTGTATTTGTTGTCGACGTACTCACTATAGAACTCGAACTAGGAATGTTAATATATATTTAAAAAGTGAAAAGGAAAACAATGATAAGTGGGAGCAATTTGGTGCTTATTTGTTGGTCGAAGGTCATTTTGAGTTGGGTAGTGATCAACGTATTTGTAAATATTGTTACAACAAATTAGAAGAGAACAAAATGGCAGTTAGAGCTGTACATAATAACCTAGAGTTGGTAGCTATTCCTCCGGAACTGGTAGATTTAAATACGTATGAGTCCATTCTTATTCAGTCTGTGCACCCGTTTCAGGCTATAGTTCGTATGGAGCCTAAAACAGGTAAGCTGCCTCCAACAGATTTACAAAGAGGTTTAAAAGGAAGAGTTGTGTATTTACCTTTAGATTTTAAGAAAAATATTGAAACTGTTGGTGTAGAGAGAGAGGAAAGTGAACCTGTAGTTATTCTAGTTAATGGTGTACCAACAAAGAGTCGGAAAACATGGCAAGAGTTAGTAGATGTCACCAAACTTCAAAAGGCTACGTTAAATCTTGTACAAAACAATATTTATTATAAAAATGCATATGTGGAAGAACAAGAAATATCTTTAGAAGATGATAGAGAAATTTCAACTGGTCAAATAGAAAAAGTGGACAACTCCAGGAGTGAAGAAATTTATGAACATTATAGTATACATCCTTTACATTCAAAGAAGTGATAGGAAACACTATTGAATTATTCCAAATGAAGAAAGTGAAGGGAACTCCCATGAGTGTATGGGAAAAAAGTTTGGAAGCTCGTTGTTTTCCACAGCTCTTCCCCACTGGAAAAGGTGGTCGATATGATGAACGACCTGTGCAGATTCCAGCTTGAGAATATCCTGCAACAAGATTGAGCTCAGAAGATCCAAGATTTCGTCAGTGTGTTCCATATTTATTTAATCTTCTGTTTGAAAGTGACTTGTCTGGACTATCATATGCAGTGAACCACATATTAAAAACAGGAGTTCATCTTACACATGTTTCTGCAAAGAAGTTTTTGGAGAAAGTTCAACAAAGAGACGATCATTTGGAATCTCAGTTAATTAATTTGATGGCGTGTCAACGTGGTACTAATGAGTATTGGTATCGTCGTCACAGAGAACTTAAATGTATGTTAAGGAATTTAGGAACCCCTACGTGGTTTGTTACTCTTAGCTGTGCTGAGTACGCATGGGACGATTTACTTGAATTTCTACGAGAAGCAAATTCAAATGTAAAGACAGCTGGAGAACTGTATTCTTTGGATCTTGTAAATGTGTGCAGATATTTTAATCATAGGTTTCAAGCTATGATGTCTTTTATCTGCAATACAAATAATCCACCTCTTGGAGAAGTTATTGATTTCTTTTGGAGAAAGGAGTACCAAGCCAGAGGTGCACCTCATATTCACATGCTGTTATGGATCAAGAATGCACCAAAATCTGGAACTGATACTGATGAAAGTGTTTTGTCTTAAGTCATCGATGTGGGAAATATTGTTGATGGAAATACAAGTCAAAGGGAAAATTTTATACAAAATGTCGTTTTGGATTCCCACGTCCAGTAATTTCAAAAGGAAGAGTCAACAGTTTCATGTCAGCTTTAAGGCATACTATAACTCGAAAATCTCCGAAGAATACTTACAACATAAAAAGAACTGAAGATTCAAAGTATATTAATGACTACAATCCAGTGATTTTGACGATGTGGAATGCAAATATGGATATCCAGTATGTTGCAGATAATTCGATTGCTGTTGCTCGCTATGTTACGTCATATATAACCAAATCTGAAAAGACGGAGTTGAAAGAAATGTGGGAAGAAATTTCACAAGAGAAGACTCTTAGTAACAAATTGTACAGCTTTAGTTTGAAGATGCTTTCCCATCGAGAGATTGGATCGTACGAATGTTCGGATCGGTTGACCTCTGCAAGTTTATATTCAAAGTCAAGAGGAATCATTTGGGTAAGTCTAGGTCTTGCTGCAACACGAAATAGAGTATTGAAATCTGTACAAGAAATTGAATACTTAGCATTGAATGAACCAGAAAGTACCGATATTGTTAAAACGAATATGTTGGATTCGTACTATCCTAAAAGAAATCCACATCTGGAAAACATATGTCTCTATGAAGTACTGCAACATTACAGCTTTAAGAGAAATGTTACAGAAAATATAAATGAAGAAAAATATGCAGTAATTGGATGTGAAGGATGTTTGGTAAAATATGCCAAAGGAAATCTTATTAACCACAGGAAACTCAGTTGCGAACCTCCAGTTAAAAGGGAATTTTTCTATTTAGCACTTCTGCAACTTTTTAAGCCTTGGCGTAGTGAAATGGAATTACTTGGAGAGTTTGACTGCTATGAAGATTCTTTTAATGCATGTAAAGATAGCATTCAATGCACAATTTTTCCAAATCATCTACAACTGTTAAATGAAGAGATTGAACAAGAAACTACTATTGCAGCTGAAATAGCTAGAGACAGTTCTCAAGATAGTCAAAGTTCTGCTCCACTAAGTCAAGATCCATTAGGACAACCAATTCTTGAAAATGAGGCAGCAACAGCCATGAATGAAGTAGAAACGGCAATGCAACAAGCCCAACAGGACATTATTGAGTTGGGTAACTTGGAAGAACAACTAAATATTGAACAAAAAGAAATATATCAGCAAGTGACACAACTGATACAGCACTGTTTACTGCATGAAAAAAAGAATGCCAATGCACATCATTTAAACCTTTTCGAATGTATATCAGTGGGCAAGCTGGAACAGGAAAAAGTTTCTTAATTAAAGTTATGACCAGTTTTCTACAGAAAACCACTGAATCACATTTAACTGGTGTTGTAACCGCTCCAACTGGGTTAGCTGTCCACAATATTAAAGGGATTACATTACATTGATTACTCATGCTACCAGTTGAACATGAAAATAAATTGGAATATCACAAGCTATCTGGAGAAGCTTGTTATGAAGCTTCAAGAGTACTGAAGAAAATGAAACTTCTAATCATTGATGAGGTGAGCATGGTCTCAAACTTAATGCTTGCCTTTGTACATTTAAGAATGCAACAGATTTTAAAAACAAATTATGATGTTCTGTTTGGAGGAAAACATGTAATTGTATTCGGCGATCTACTACAACTTACTCCTGTGAAAGGGCAACCAGTTTTTAAAACACTTGTCCATGAATACACTAGGAAATCATTGGGAAGTATTGGAAATGTGAACATTTGGTCTCATTTTGAATATAAAAAACTTATTAAGAGTATGCGACAAGCAAGTGATGAACATTATGGAAACATTCTTCAAGATATTAGAATTGGTGTTTTGACAAAACATGGTAAAGAAGCTTTACAAAGTCGGCTACTAACAAACTTGTTTCCAAATGAAAATATTGCACCTGAAATAATGTACAAAAGAATTGGAGAAAAGAACTCTATAGTTTGCCTAATGCCAACACTGCAAGAGTGTTCTACATTCAATCAAGAACTTTTGAAACTGGAGAGACAACCAATAGTGAAAATGGAAGCCATTGATGAAATGGAACACAAAGGAGTTACTATTCTTCTCTCAGAGAAATTACAGTCAAAATTGGATTCTTTGGAGAAGTCTGTATCTAAGACTGCTGGTTTAGAAAAGACTTTATATGTATGTGTAAACTGTTGGGTAATATTACGGCCTAATTTGGATGCAGAAAAGGGTTTAGTAAATTTGTTAATTATCAGAAGAGAGATGGAATTTAATTTTTGAAGATTAAATTTGATCAGATTGAAGAGGTAAAACAGATTGGACATTGTGCTGTTCGTTCTTTGCTTGTAAAAGACTTGTATGTTTGTAGAAAACAGTTTCCTCTTTCTTTAGCATATGCAGTGACCATTCATAAAACTCAAAGTTTAAGTGTAGACAGTGCTTTGGTAAATATTGGAAGTACAGTGTTTAAAGAGGGCATGGCATACGTTGCATTATCTCGAGTAAGAACATTATCTGGTTTGTATTTGATTGATTTTGATGAGAAAAAGGTTAGTGCTGATGCAAATTGTGTAAGAGAGTATAATCGGTTAAGAAGACTGTATGCTCCTCACTTAGGTGAATATCCCATATATGAGAAACGTGTAGTATGTCCAAAACGGAAATATGAGAAACATTCTAATGTGATTCAAAAAAGAAAACAATTCAAGAAAATGAAGAAGCTGCAAAAAAAATGAAAATGGACACTGTTGATAATATTGTAGGATACCAGTTAGAAAATAGTTCAGGTATCAACTGCTATGCTAATGTAATTGTGAATGTTGTCATTTACCTAGAAGATCTTCATCATGAAATTATGGAAAATCGAGAAAAAGATTCTGTTCTTTATTACATTATATTTTTCAAAAGTTGGTAACTGATAGAAGTAAAATCCATACTGCTTCTGGCATTCGGCATCTTTTGGATATATGTACTGGTTCTTCGCAATTTACACTGAATATACAACAAGATGCACAAGAATTTGTTATGTTTATACTTGCAGTATTTGAAGATGAAGGAATAGAAATTGAAAATTAGTTTGGACTAAGTTACATATGGGATCATAAATGTGAAGAGTGTTCATTTTCTTCTACCACTGAAATAGACACTGAACGATTCATATATTTGACAATACCAGATTGTAAATCAGTGTCTTTTAGCAAATTAGTAAAAAGAGCTAATCAAGATATGAAATGCTCTCATTGTAAATCAGAAATGTTCTCAACATTATATATAGAAAGATTTGGAAAATATGTCATATTAATGCTGCAACGTTGTAGAGCAAATGGAAGAGAATTGGAAACTAAAATTAAAACTTTTGTGGCAAGTCAAGTGTCAATTTCAGGAAGAACTTTTAAAGCAGTGGCTATTATTTTCCATGATGGACCTACTACAACATCTGGACACTATACTGTGTATTTAAAGTGCAATAAAGGATGGAAACATTGCAATTATGCCCATCTGGAATTCAAATGTAGGTTGCCTGACGAATTACCAAATTCATATCTGATATTTTTTATGCCAAAATTTTGAAAACATCATTTGGCCTTTTGGGAAGATGTGAACACGAATTAACAAGTTTATTTTGGATATTTTCAATGCAAATGGATTTGGAAACTTTATTCGGCCTATTGGGAAGATGTGAAAAATAACTGTTTGGATTATTGTTTGTGGTATTTCTCATTGCATTTGCAAAATTGTGTTTGAAGGAACTAGTTTATATATTTAATCTTTATATTATACGCGATGTAAATGAGAGTGTATATTTTAGAAAATGTACTTCGGAGAACTAAATAATTTAATATAGTTGAAGAATGTATTTTAGAAACTGAAGATAGGTAAACAGATAGTTGAATTTGTTGTAAATATTTTCGACGCAGATTGAGGTTTTTTACAATCTCATTGATTGTATTTTTTCCCCGCTGTTATATGATGATCTACATTGAAATCACTGTGTATGGTGAAATTCAGTAGAATCTGAGAACAGCAAAAAAGGGAAACTGAATATGTTATGTAATTTTTAAATTATGTTGTATTCTACAAACCATAATATTATATGTAATAACAGTTTTCCTTCTTTTTTATTACAGAAAGTAATAGTAAACCTTGAAAAGATTTTAAATTCAGTTTATAACAAAACAACTGTAAAATAGTTTCACTGAGTTTGGAATGTATTTTAATAAAGAAGGTAAGATGAAATAATGTAATAAGCATAATAATATGAAGTAATGTTTACCGTTATTTTTATTGCACTGATCCATTTTTTCAAATACTACCCATGAACTGATCTATATAATTAGGGACTATTCTCACACTCCTGCCAACACCCATGCACTATCCAAGCATTTCACCATTCACCTAGCCTGAATCCATATACTTATAATATCACCCAGAGACTACCTATGTACTCTTCCAATCACCCAAGCACTACCCATGCAGTATTCCAATCATCCACCCACTACTCCTGCACTCATGCAATCACCCTGCTACTACTCATGCACTCCTCCAATCACCCAGGAACTACCCAGGCAGTGCTACATGCAGTCAGGCACTACCCATGCACTCTTCCATGCACCCAGGCATTACCCATGCACTCCTTCAATCACCCAGACATTACCCCTGCACTCATACAATCACACAGACATTAGTCATGCACTCCTTCAATCACTCAGGCACTACCCCTGCAGCCATGCATTTATCCAGGCACTACTTATACACTCATGGAATAACCCAGGCACTACCCTTGCACTCCTCCAGTCATCCTGGGACTATCCATGCACTTCTCCAATCACCCAGCCACTACCCATGCACTTATAAAATCACCAAGGCACTACCTATGCACTTGTGTAATCATTCAGGCACTACCAATGCAGCCCTCAATTCACCCAGATATTACCCCTGCATTCATACAATCACCCAGGCATTACTCATGCACTATTTCAATCACTCAGGCAGTGCCCATGCAGTCATACATGTGCTCAGGCACTTCTGCAGCACTCATGCAATCATCCAACTACTACCCATACAGTCTTCCAATCATCCATGCACTACTCCTGCACTCATGCAATCACCCTGCTACTACTTATGCGCTCCTCCAATCACCCAGGAACTACCCAGGCAGTCCTACATGCACCCACACACTACCCATGCACTCTTCCATGCACCCAGGCATTACCCATACACTCCTTCAATCACCGAAACATTATCCCTGTACTCATACAATCACACAGGCATTACCTATGCACTCCTTCAATCACTCAAGCACTACACCTGCAGTCATGCAATCACCCAGGCACTACTTATGCATTCATGCACTAACCCAGGCACTACTCTTGCACTCCTCCAGTCATCCTGACACTAACCATGCACTCCTCCAATCACTCAGCCACTACCCATGCACTTATAAAATCACCAAGGCACTACCTATACACTCATCTAATCACTCAGGCACTGCCCATGCACTCCTTAATTCACCCAGACATTATCCCTGTATTCATACAATCCCCCAGGCACTACCTATGCACTCATGAAATAACCCAGGCACTACCCTTCCACTCCTCCAGTCATTCTCGCACTATCCATGCACTCCTCCAATCACCCAGCCACTACCTATGCACTTATAAAATCACCAAGGTACTACCAATACACTCATCTAATCACTCAGGCACTGCCCATGCACTCCTTCATTCACCCAGACATTATCCCTGTATTCATACAATCACCCAGGCATTACCCATGCACTACTTCAATCACTCAGGCAGTGCTCATGCACTCCTCCAATCACCCAGAAATTACCCCTGCACTCATATATGTACTCAGGCACTTCTGCGGCACTCATACAATCACCCAAGCACTACCCATGCAATCTTCCAATCATCCAGGCACTACTCCTGCACTCATGCAGTCACCCAGGAACTACCCATGCAGTCCTACATGCACCCAGGCACTACCTATGCACTCTTCCATGTACCCAGGCATTACCCACACACTCCTTCAATCACTCAGGCAGTGCCCATGCAGTCATACATGTGCTCAGGCAGTTCTGCAGCACTCATGCAATCACCCATGCACTACTTATACATTCATGGAATAACCCAGGCACTATCCTTGCACTCTTCCTGTCATCCAGGTACTATCCATGCACTCCTCCAATCACTCAGCCACTACCCATGCACTTATAAAATCACCAAGGCACAACCTATACACTCATCTAATCACGCAGGCACTACCCATGCACTCCTCCATTCACCTAGACATTACCCCTGCATTCATGCAATCACCCAGGCATTGTCCATGTACTCCTTCAATCACTCAGGCACTACCCCTGCAGTCAAGCAATCACCCAGGCACTACTTATGCACTCATGGAATAACCCAGTTACTACCCTTCCACTCCTCCAGTCATCCAGGCACTATACATTCACTCATGCAATAAGTCAGTCACTACCTATTCACTCATGCAATCAGTCAGGGACTACTACTGCACTCATTCATTCCCTCAAACACTATCCATGCACTCATTCAATGACTCAGGCAATACTGCTGCACTCATTCATTCACTGAGACAGTACTTACTCACTCATACAATGATTCAGACATTACCATAGCAGTCATTCATAGAACACATACAAGTTTGTCTATTTTTAACCAATTAGGCGGTTCTAAAAAGAACCATTTTTTCTTCTTTTTTTGTTTTATATATATATTTATTTTTTACCCTTTTTTGAATTTTTGGGGTGTTTTATTTTTAAAAAAAAGAAAAAATAAACAGAACCAACAGTGAACATGTTGAAAAAATTATGCAATTATAAACTCATTGCATAGAAAAAAGAAAATGAACACTGGTGGTTTCTAATAGCAACCAGGACAGCATCCAGTGATTGCTCACCAAAACAGAGAGTTTTTTTGCATTTTATGCAACGCTGCTCCACTCGAGCGAAGTCAGGGAAGATGTTGGCTGTGCTAGATGAAGTTGAAGCACTTGACGTGCTAGGTCCAGCAGCGTTGTTGTCACTTCTTTGCTTCTCTTGTTCCCGTCTAAGTTGTTCCTTAGCTAGACGTCGAGGAGGCATTGTTTGTAGATGTTTCAACATTGACGACGTCCCACAGGAATGTTTTTTATCAGAACCTCGTGAGAGGACATTCTGACAAATAGAGCACGTAACCTTCCTGGCATTTACCTTTTTTTCTCCTTGTGGAATAGAGAAAAATGCCCATACAACACTTTCGTAACGTAAGCAAGAGGAGCCGAAGACAACAGGTGTGTCTGCTAATATGCTCTTGAAGGAATGAGAAAAAATGGGTGGGGTCCTTCAAGTTCAAGAAACAAAAGATTCTTAACCAATGAAATGGTTTCTTTTGAAGTCACGTGGGATTCGCGCACCTGGTGCGCAACCGGCACGCACCCAGCGCGATTCCCGAAAAATATATTTACAATAATATATCTTTATTCCAGTTACAAATATATTATTTTTACAATTATCTTAAATAATGTCTTGGTATAATATATATAATAAAGTTATATACATATACTTTTAAAACTTAAAGATTTGCGATGGATTCGCGCACCCGGCGCGACTTCCGGAAATACGTACGTGATGTTACGTGGGGCTGAGATCCACGCACCCGTCGCATACCAAACGCGCATCCTACTCGACTTAACCAATATGGCGGCAAAATTCTTGGATTCGCGCACCCACCGAGACAGGTAACAATCGGGACACAAATCCACTTTTTTTTTTTTTTTAAATGGATATTTATATTTTAGAAAAGAGAAAACATTACATTATTTTTATAAGAATTAAAAAACTAAGAAAAAGTATTTTTTGGACATTATACTTACAAATTAGCATTTAAAAAACCTTTGAAATTCACTGAGAAAACCATAGGTTTCAGGGACGTTATAGTTAGAAATTAGCATTTAAAAAACCTTACAAATTAGCTGTAAAACCACAGGTTTCAGGGACGTTATAGTTAAAAATTAGCATTTAAAAAACCTTTGATATTCACTGAAAAAACCACAGGTTTCAGGGACGCTATAGTTAGTTGGACATTTCACTCATACAAAACCAGAGAAATTTGGCCGTTATAGTTAGTTGAGCTAACTATAACTCGTGCCCCCGCAATGCACTGCTGATGTCATCACAGATTACATCACTCATGACATGGTCAGTGACATCACTCATGACATCAGTGATGACATCTCAAATGAAATCACTGATGACATCACTGATGACATCATCCACTTAATATCTGACGCACCTCCTCACACCCCAATATAACCTTTCATACACCCACTCTAAAATACAGACTACAATTCTCCATACCATAGACACACCAATAACAGTTAGTACACACCTACTCACTGATTCATAGGTCTACACACATCCACTCACTCACCGATACAGTCACTCATACACGCAGTCACTCACCGATACAGCCTCTGATATATGTACTTGTACACCCATACAGACACTCACATACTGCCACTCATCCACAGAGATACTCACACACCAAGTCAGTCACTAAAGACTCAATCACACTGCCATTTACTCACCAATACAGTTATACACATACCACCTCACTTATTCATACAAATACTAACACATACTTACTCTCTTATACAATCACTGACACAAGCACACACTAATCCATACAGATACTCTCACAATCACTCACTCACACATATAGTCACTTATATACTTCAACATTCACATATACTGCCTTTCACATATGTAGTTACTCACACATATACCACTAAGAGATCCATTCACTCACCAACACAGCCCTACACACACTCACTCACCCATACAACCCCTCGCAGACACACTCATGAACTCATACACCCACTGAATCACCCACTCACACATCCATGGAAGGAGTCCGTCCACCCCACCCACCCACACAGACACTCAGACACCTATACAGGTAATCAGACAACCAATCATTAACCCATATAGACACTAATATAGCTACTCACTAACCCATGCAGCCACTTGCACACCAACTGACAGACTGATAGAGTCATTCACACAGATTAGTCATTCACCCATGCATTCACTAAGACACGTTTAATCTCTCACTTAAACAGTCAGTCACACACCCACTAAATCATCCATTCAGACACTCATACACCTACCCATTATTCAATACACCTTTGCGTATCTATAATTTTTTAAATTTTTTTTTTTTTAAATTATTTTATTTTGGTGCATACTTCCCCATTCAAATATAACTTTCAGCCTACAACCCTGGGGCCGGCTGTGTATCAATATGAGCAAAAATAAAATACACAGCTATTCAGCCAACAACCCCAACAGGGGGCAGGCAGCAATCTTGGTCAACAACTCTATTTGGCAGCATGCATACGTAAATCCAAAAATATTACCTGAAAAAACAAACAAACCCTGTTCCGCCTGCGCCTCCGGGATTTCCATCCCAGTTCAATATACTGTGGTAGGCCATTGATACATCAGTGCACAGTGAGGGACACCCTGTATCCAGTATGTGTTGTGAGAACCCACAGCTCTATCGTGTGTCACCCACATAAGCCCCACCTGGTCAGCGCGGGCTGACGCCCAACTTGAGTTAATTAGTTGACGTGTGCGCCATGTCCTCCAAGACTGCCGGCTGCTCAGTACTCGTGTTCTCCGCTCTAGTGTACAGGTAGGTCTTGTAAAGTCCCCAGAAGTTCTTAGGTCTACTCCTGGGCGGGAGGAGCTCACTAAAAGTCTCTGTTTGTGTACTACAGTATAGCATGTCGTGCGACCATTGTGCTACCGTGGGTAAGGGTCCTCTCAACCAACACATTGCAACTCGTCGTTTAGCTATAAGTAGCCCCATGTCCACCAGTCTACGTATTGTTCTAGGCTGCAACCTGGAGAACCCCAATAGCGCCAAGAGTGGGTCCGGAGTCAAGGCAGTATCTACTATGTTCCCTAACTCTTGAAAAATAGTCTCCCAAAATTTGCGTACCCCCGGGCAGTGCCACGCTAGGTGCATAAAATCTGCCGGTTGCACTCCGCATCGATCACAAGCAGAGGTGTCTCTTAACCCATATCGTTGTAATCGCTCCGGGGTGTAATACACTCTATTTACAAACTTAAAGTGGATTAGTCTATGTCTGCCATGTAACGACACCCGCCTAGTTCCTGTACAACAATAGGTCCATGTAGGATCATCTATAGGTTTCTGCAAGTCGCGTTGCCATGCCAATCGAGCCTGGTGTACTGATGCGCTCTATGTGACATTGCTATTTTATATATATTCGTTACCATTTTCTGCGGCGACTTAGCTTTAATCACATGTGTCAGTTCCGGAACTTCAGGGGGCTCCGATAGGTCTGCTCCCAATAGGTCGCCCAGCGCCCTACGCACCCTATGAAATTGGAACTGTTGTAGTAAGTTACCAGGGGCTACTGGGTCCTTCACCGCCTCCCAGGTTATTGCTGCGCCGTTGATAAACAAATCCCCCACCGTCCTTATCTTTAAGGAGTGCAGCACCCGGACAACCCCTTTATCTCTGCACGGGGCCAACCAATGCGCCCATTCAATAGGCATGGACGGAGCATATAACAAGGACCCCGCCTGCAATTGCAGTAAATTATGCCACGCATGGCGGATAGTGTTAACCGAGTCTAAAATTCCAGTCCTACGATCCACTGGTTGAAATATAGCAGCAGGGAGAGGAAGGGGCTCCATTATTAGCTTTTCCAGACGAAGAAATGGAATGTCAGGCGATCCATGTATCCAGTAATATGCTAAAGCACCCTGCGCTGCTCTATAGTATAAGTTTAAATCAGGTGCCCCCAGACCCCCCACGTGATATGGCAGTGTCAGTGTCCGCCAGCACACTCTAGCTTGTTTGCCGGCCCAGGCCAGTTTAAGTAATAGTGAGTTGACTCTCTGAAAGAAGGAGCGGGGAAGAACTAAAGGTATATTAGTAAAAAGGAACAAAAAGCGCGGTAATACAACCATTTTCATAATTGATATTCTCCCGAGTAGGGACAGTGGCAATCTGATCCAGATGTCCACATCATCCTCTAACCTATTAACTGCAGAGCCATAGTTTTCCCTGAATACAACATCCGAGTCCGTATGAATACGAACTCCAAGGTATCTAATCGCTTCAGTGGACCATTGTAAAGGGTAGTCTGGTTCAAATGGTAGTGTGCAAGGCGTAAGGGGGAAAATCACGGATTTGGACCAATTGACACGGAGGCCAGATAGCGCACCAAAGTGGACCACTTCTCGTAGTACTGAGGATAAATTATCCTCCGGATTATGAACATACAGTAGAGTATCGTCTGCGTATGCAGACACAATCATCCTATAAGTCAGGTAACGGATACCCCTATGGCCATGGTATTCCCTAAGTGCGCACGCAAGGGGTTCCGCTACCAGGGCATATAAAATCGGGGACAACGGGCATCCCTGCCTCGTTCCTCTGCCTATCGTAATGGCTTTAGTCACCAAGTCGCCTATTTTAACACGTGCCATGGGGGAGCTATATAGTACCCCAATCAATTGGAGAAACACGGGGCCTAGTCCCATCCTGGTCAGTACTAGCCACATGAAGGGCCATTCCACAGAGTCGAAGGCCTTCTCCATGTCTAGGAAAACAGCGACTGCCCTAGAGTCTGGCTTGGTATGCTGTATGGCACCAAACACCGTGCGCAAGTTGTAGGTGAGGTTCCTATTTGGGACAAACCCTGACTGTTCTGGGGCTACCAGTAGTGGCGCCAGGAGTGTGAGCCGGTTGGCGAGAATCTTAGCAAACAGCTTTGCATCCACGTTTAATAAAGACAAAGGGTGGTAAGATCCGCACTCGTCTAACGGCTTATCCGGCTTAGGGACCGCCACAATTATCGCCTCTCTCATTGTCGGTGGCATCGTACCCGAGGTGCACATGTCCTCGAAGAGGGTAGCGAGGTTTGGGAGCAATAAATCAATAAAGCTTTTGTAAAAGCCAAAGGTGAGGCCATCTGACCCCGGGGCACTTGCAGCCTTCATGCTATTAAGGGCCGTAGTAATCTCCTCTTTCTCTATCGGTCGCATAAGGAATTCGCGATGGGAGTTATCTAGGAAAGGCAGTTGAATGTGTTCTAGATATTGAAGTGTTGCTGCCTCAGAACCAGACGGGCGTGCTGAATATAAGTCCGAGTAGAATTGTCGGAATCTTTCCGCTATTTCGACTTCTTCCGTTATGAGCGAACCATCTGCCACCCTAAGTTCCGAGACCCGCGTTCTGCCTCTTTTAGCCTTCAATATTCGTGCTAGAACTGAGCCCGGCCTATCCCCTTCACCATAAACTCGGGCAGTGGCATACTTTCCTAGATGTTTAACTTCACTGTCCGCAACTTCCTGATACTCCCCCAAAAGTTCTTTAATTTCATGCATAATCTCTACATTGTTACTCCCCAATTGTCGCTCTTCAAGCATACTCAGTTGACGCTCAAGGTTCGCCAGTCTCTGTCGGATAGAACGCAAAATACCCGAGTGTTTTTCTATAGCCACCCCCGAATATAAACCTTAAAAGCCTCCCAGATCACTTGGTAGTTATCCACCGAGTCTATATTCTTCGTGAAAAAAATATCAATGGCTTCATCCATATCTGCCTTAAAAACAGGGTCTAATAAGGAATAAGGTGGGAATCGCCAGGTGAACGGAGGGATTGCCTTCCCCGGAAGATTTAGCACTAACAATATGGGAGAGTGGTCCGATAGTGTCCGCGGTAGTATCTGACATTCCCGGACACCTCCCAGCATCTGTGAAGAGATGAACCAATAATCTATACGAGTGTGTAGATTGTGGAATGCAGAATAATGCGTATAGCCCACTCTCTCCGGGTGTTTTTTGTTCTCCAAACATCACATAATTCCAAACCTAACAACGCGCTCTCAAGGGATTTGGCAGCTGCCGAAGAGCGCCTCGCCGGGCCCCCTGATCTATCTAACTCCGGATTCCGTATCAAATTGAAGTCCCCTCCCCATATAAAGCGCGACTCCGGGTACCTATAGAGAGTACTGGCTAGGGTAGCAAAGAACTCCGGACAATCATAATTGGGGCCGTAAACGTTTACTACTATGAAGTCAACTCCTTTCACCTGACACTTGGAGAGTACAAATCTGCCCTCGCTGTCTGAATCCAATTGAACCATTTTAATAATTGACCTAGGGTTCACCCACGTCATCACCCCCCTAGCGTGCGTCGTAAAGCCTGATACATTAATATTGCCTAGTAGGCCTCTACTGTGGAGCATGGGGCTGGACTTGGGGAGATGTGTTTTCTGCAGGAGGGCTACATCTATATGGTGCCTATGCAAATATTGCAGCACTTTTCGTAATTTTCGATGATCGTTTAGCCCTCGTACATTCCAGGTAAGGGCTCGTAGTGTGTCTAGAACCACTAATTTATGTGTATCACCGTGCGTAGCCGTCTAGTATAGTGTCGCGCATTTTGTGACCCATCCACCAACTCAGAACACTGACTTCTATCTTTAAAACTTTCCGGCGCAGGGCTAAGCAGAACTTTAAAAACAACAATTTCCCCTTTAACAAACCACCCCCCTCCCACATCATACCTCCCCCAACTTGGTCATGGTGCAACCCTCCCAGCCTTTACCCACCCCGTTCGCCCACCCTTAGAACCCCCCAACACAAAATACCCTAGTGTGTTACACTCGGGGGCAGATGTTGCTCAGAGAGCGATGGAGAACCGCAATAACACGGTAAACAGCTCTCCCCCCACATCATCCTAAAAGGAGTGAACAGTTTCCCAGACCCATCCCTCGTCAACCATAATATACAAACAGTGTTAGTCTGACCTTTGAGCTTCATACTCCTGTGCCCTGGATGTTGCCCATCAAATTTTACACCTGTAGGGGAGACCCCCACCCACAGCAGTATATCCACACCCTCTCGCCCCCATCCGCACAAGCCCCAGCGTTAATTCGTCCCCAACCCCACTAGGGGGACCGCCTGTCACTCCATGAGGCTTCTAGTTCATCATCCCAAATAGTCTCTCTTCCTTACTTGATGCAGCAATACACCCCACACCCTGAACCACCCTTCGCACGTTTAAACTAGGGTTTGCCTACTTGACCCCGTCTCGCCTGCCGGTATATCCCATCGTTCTTCCATCTGCCAGCAGCCGCCTCAGTCCTGATCTTCAAGAGTGCCCCCTGTCGCCCCAAGTTCCAGTTGTTGCTCCGGGCCCTGGAGCCGGTCCGCAGTCCAGCCTTTTAGGGCTTTTTTCAAGGCCTGCGGGTCCGTGAATATATGGGAGCGACCCTGCCTATTGACTCGGAGTTTCGCAGGGTACAGCATCGCGTAATCAATGCCTAGGTCACAGAGCTGCTTTTTCATAGGGACAAACTGGCGCCGGGCCTCCTGCACCCGGAGGGTGAAATCCGGAAACAAAGATATTTCAGAGCCCTCGTATTGTAACGTGCACTTCTCCCTTGCCACTCTCAACGCTGCGTCTCTGTCCCTGTAGTTGAGCATTTTCGCAATGATAGGGCGTGGCGGAGCACCAGGAGGGGGGCGGGGGCCCAGTGAGCGGTGTTCCCTCTCCACTACATACATGGCTGAGAAGACACCTTCCCCTAATAGAGTGACCAACAGTCTTTCAACAAATTGTTCCATATTTCCAGTGGGAGTGGGCTCCGGCAAACCCGTGATCCTGAGGTTGCAGCGGCAGGAACGTGCTTCCAAATCCTCCATTTTGTCCTGGAGGACTCTCAAAACCCTCCCCAGTTGTTTATGCTCTGTGTCCATGGTGGTGTGGGCCTCCTCCACCTCAGTAAGACGCCGTTCTGACACGTCCAAGCGCTCCACGTGTTTGTCTATGCGCTCCGCCATTCTGTCCATGCGGTAGGAGAGGGCATCCATCTTGGTACCCAATGAGTTAATCCCGCTTTGCGGATTCTTTTCCATGGTCATCAGTAGTTCACGGAGATCTGGACTGTGTTCTTCCAACATAGATCTGCCCTGCGCCCGCTCTGTCCCCTCCGTCGCGGCGTCATGCGATTTAGACCGCTTCTGCACAAAAGATATTTTGGACTGAGCCCTGTCCGTCTTCCCCGTGTTGCCGAACAGTAAGTTTTTCCCCTCCCCGCCGCTGGGGTCACTGTACAGCCGCCTCTTGGCCACCCCGTCCGGGCACCCACGGCGGTAAGGTGGCTAGCATCTTCGAGACCGCTAGGGATCCCACACCAGCAGGCCGTACCTATGGCCCACCGGCAGGAGCTGCTGTGGTCCGTAGCCTCACTGTCCGCTCAAGGCTATGGGGCAGAATAACAGGGCACCCAGAAAAACGCACCGCGGTGCGAGATTACAGTGCTAATCTTGGGGGGATCCCAGCCTCCGGCGGTTAATCTGTCGTTCTTCACTGGCAACACGCAGAGGTCACGGGCTGCATCGCCGGCCTCAGCACCCCCACACGACTCCAGCCCAACCTGGGCTACTGGGGTTCACAAGGTGCCAGGCTCCTGTGTGTAGGCCACCACTAGCCTGTCTTCTATTGGCGGGCAGGGGCCGCGGCCTCGTCTCGCCGCCTGCCAGGCTCCCCCGTGCCCAAGCACCACGCTCACCAGATCGCCGCCGCTGGTCCTAGTGCAGTACACGCACCAGATTCTGCCGGGGAAAGCTTGCAGAGAGGGGGGGGGGACTCCGCTCCATTTTGTGTAACATGCGGGCTGCAGTGGATGCGCCTCCCGCCCCCAGCCAACAAAAACGACACCGTCCCCGTGGGGGCTGTCCACAGGGGGGGAAAGGAGGTAGCTCAGGAGTGATGCGTATGTCGGCCCCCGCTGACCGCTCAAGGGGGCTGTGCACTGCCGATAAGGCAGTTCCCCCCGCTGCTCTCCTCACCCCCCGTCGGCCGTTGGTTGCTTCCCGGCGTCGTCCTTCCAAGTCTCAGCAGGAGGAGGGGGAGGGAGCTGTGTCGCAGGAGTATGGCAGCCACTGGAGTAGCTGTGGCGTCCCCCCAGGTCACCGCCCGGGACAGGCAGATCGGCGCGACTGACACGTACTCCAGCCTGGGGATCCAGGCCCACAGAGGCCGCAGACTGGGGGACGGCGGTGCGACCGCAGCGATGCACGGATCAAGATCGGAGTTCCAGCCTTCGGTTCACCGCCCGCTCCGACACCGCAAGCTCTAAGTTGGAAATGGATGGCCCCGGAAAACTGTCGGATTTCTGCCGAATGGTGTGACAATGCGGCGGAGCTCAGCGCTCAAGCGGCCATTTTGGTCACAAGCAAGCTCCGCCCCCTCTTGCGTATCTATAATTAACGTTCTTAAACTTTTAAAAATCACCCAGTCTTCGGATGATGTCATCAGTGATGTCATTTGAGATGTCATCAGTGATGTCATGAGTGATGTCACTGACCATGTCATGAGTGATGTAACATGTGATGTCATCAGCAGTGCATTGCGGGGGCGCGAGTTATAGTTAGCTCAACTAACTATAACGGCTGAATTTCTCTGGTTTTGTACGAGTGAAATGTCCAACTAACTATAGCGTCCCTAAAACCTGTGGTTTTTTCAGTGAATGTGAAAGGTTTTTTAAATGCTAATTTCTAACTATAACGTCCCTGAAACCTGTGGTTTTTTCAGTGATATATATATCTATATATTGGTTGAGGGTGAAATAAGGATATAACGCAGCAGTGCCAGCAGAGGAATCTCGAAGGGAAGGACATCCCCAAGAACGTGAGACAAGGCAAAGATGACAACAGCACAACAGGCAGCAAGGTCCATGAGAGATTTCTATCGGGAGCAGTTGGAGGCAGCGAAGCAAGTCTTCGATGACACGGAGAAAGCCGCTGCGAGTAGCATGGGTGGCGCCATGAGCGGTACTGCAGGTACAATGAAAACAGAAAATGTGCAACTTTGAAAAACTGTCTAAAAAGGAGATAAGAAAGTATTGGGAGTTGACCTCCCTGATGAGGTATTTGGAGGTCAACAGGGTATCTAGAGGCTTGAGAAATTTTACCGTCCCCACCTACGAAGTCCCACACCCGGGACTGCTGGAGGAGTGGGCAGCATTCACTGCTAAGTCAAGCACAGGCATGATTGAGATCCCAGTTAAGTATGCAGAGTTAGACCTGGCAAAAATATATGACGATTTAAGAGTCTTTTAAGAGGAAATTGAGAATTTGGATAATCAAGAGGCAGTAAAGGAATTGCAGCATAAAATGATGGAACGCTTGCATAAACATGAAAATAAGGTGAAAATAAAGAAACAACAAAAATTCCAAAGAGATAAATGAGACTACATGTGGAGGGACGTATTCTAACCTTCGCAAGGAAGTTTTACATTTACAGAAAGGAATTACTCCAAGAGGACTCACAGAGAAGGCAAGATCTTATATCCACTGGATATAGCTCCGATGTCAGCACGGAGAATGATGGGGGTCACAACCTTTGGGAAAAATTGGTACCTTGAGTTTTCACAACGATATCGCCTGTTGAGACAAGCCAAGAAACCAAAAAAGGACAAAGCCCTGAGGAAGAAGAAGAGGGAGGGGCAAAGGAAAGGACACAAAGAAAGATGCAGGATCAGACGAGGCAACAGGGGAAAACCCTCAGAGCAAGCTTACAGTGCGCCAGAAGAGGAAAACTGAGAAGAAAAACTGACAGTCCTCAATCTATCCCAAAGAACCTGACCCAAGATGAAACTTCGCTTTTGGAATTAGGACTTTCATTCTGTCCTCCCTCGGGATTTGATTATGCACAAGTCAGGATTGACCTTTATTTGTTTATTAGAAAATAAAAATTGAATAAAATGCATAAATTTGCTGAGACCCAACTGAGTATAATTTCTAAGGATGCTGTGATCTACAGATTGGAGATGTGGAGGGACTCCTTGCTCTGGAAACCCTATACTGGGAAAGCAGAGGAGGGGATCCGAATATTGCGATAGTTCAAATGATGGTGAATTTGGGGATAGATAACAGGTCTGCCAGTGGGAGTGGCTTTAAATCTAAATCACGGGCCATTCCCACAACCCCCATGATAATTTGGATGTCTCTCATGAATTGGTGATTAAAGATCTGATGAGGTTAAGAAGAAATGGTGGATGCATTCTGATAATCTTACGGTGGAGCAACGAAAGGCATTGCAGTCTCTTAAAAGAGCTACCTCCATTGTAATTAAAAATAGTGACAAGGGGGAAATGTTGTGGTTATGGACTCGGATATGTATGAGCAGGAAGTAATGAGACAATTGGGGGATGCCAATTGTTATGAGGTAATTTCTATGGAAGAGTATAAGGCCTTCGTCAGTAGATACCAGTCTCGACTTAAACAGTGGGTGAATGAATTTTTTTAGATCAGGATGAATTTAATTTTTTAAGATCTGAATATCCTAGAATCCCCTCTTTTTATTTATTGCTGAAGGGTATCAATCCCACAGGAAGACCTATTGTTTCATCAAATGAAAGCTTTTTAGAACATACTGCTATTTATTTCAAATCCTTTCTATTCCCTTCTGTAAAAACACTTCCAGCTTATTGCAAAGACAGTGGTGACTTTCTTACGAAGATTCACAATATAGCTTGAGCTGATTCCTACATAATGATTACATTAGATGTGACTGCATTGTATACCTCTATTGAACACATATTCGGTGAGCATGCTTGTGAATATTTTTTTTAAAGTAGACCAGCGTGTTTTCTTGAACACAAATGTATGCTTATCGAGATGATGCAAACTTGTCTGAAGGATAACATCTTTATGCACAATGGAGTTTTGTACATACAAAAGATGGGGACTGCCATGGGTACCTGCTTCGCACCCAGCATTGCCAATTTGGTGATGGGCTGGTGGGAGAAGCAGGTGGCCTGGGCTGATGAAAATGTGGAGTTTGTGCAGAACATTTTAATCGGGACCCGGTGTATTTATGATTTATTTTTATTATGGAATGGCTCTAAAGCAAAAGCATACGAGTACATAGGAATTTTGAACAATAATCCTTTCAACCTACAATTTACCGCGGCTGTAAGTGCCAGTGAGATAACCTTTTTAGACATATTGTTAAAAGTTACATCAGTTTACCGAAAAGTGACAGCAGGTAACAGCACATTGCACTTTAAAAGTCAGCATCCTAAAAAACTAAAAGTAAGTATTCCGTATGGGGAAATACTTAGACTGAAAAGAATTTGCAGTCAGGAACAAGACTATAATAAACAATTGGAGAAAATGAGAGGAAGATTCCTGAAGAGGGGATATAGTTCCAAAACACTAAGGGCCCGATTACGATGCGGGCTGAAATGGCTCCGACCGTCGGTCGGAGCCCTTCAGACCGCTTCGTAATCGGCTGGTCAGATTCCTTTCCGACTGACCCATTTTGATGGGGTCGGTCAGAAAGGAATCCAAATCAGATTTCCGAATGGCCTCCGATGGGCTCGGAGAGCCCGTTCGCCATTCGGGAAGCCTTCAGTAATCTCTCGGCCGGCTCTTTCCAGCCGAGGGATTACGATGGCAGATTCCAACAGCCTTTCTATGCAGTCCTTTCCGACACAGAAAGGCTTTGGGAATCTGTCTTTGGGGGCCCCCAGCAGGCCCCCCCATGGGTGCAAGGCCACCGAATGGCGGTCTGTTGATCCATGAACCCCATGGAAGGCACCTTGAGGTGCCTGCCACGGGGTGCAGGGATGAACTGCACCTCTGCTCTTTACAATGAGAACATGCATTCCGTTCGTAATGCATGCTCCCATTGTAAAGTATAGGGTTGCGACTGAACAGGGTTCGGTCGCAATCTACTTGCTGGCTGGAACCGACGACAGGAGGTCGTTCGGTTCCAGTTCCCAAATGATGTTGACGGACTCCGGTCCGTCCGACATCGTAATCTGCCCCTAAATATGGTCAAGCTGAAATCTAAGGATATCACCAGGAGTCAGTCACTCTATCAGAATATTCGGTCCAAGAAAGGGAATCCTGTAATGGGATTCATCACATGTTTTAACACAATGTTGCCCAAAGTGTACCAGGTAGTTAAAAAGCACTGGCAGGTAGTGAAGGGAGATGCATTAATAGGAGAAGAGCTGCCAAGGTCACCGCCTATTACATATAGAAAAGGCAGGACCCTGGGAGACAATCTAACTCACAGCTATTTTACCAGCAGCCGTAAGCCAGTTACTTTGTTGTCCACCACCAAAGGATTTTTTAAATGTAACCACTGAAAAGCTTGTAG
The DNA here is from genome assembly GCA_963921515.1 of Calotriton arnoldi. Taxonomy (NCBI): domain Eukaryota; kingdom Metazoa; phylum Chordata; class Amphibia; order Caudata; family Salamandridae; genus Calotriton; species Calotriton arnoldi. The sequence goes on from CAWUFW010000311.1 coordinate 4,057,350, forward strand.
GATGGTAAAAAATACCTCTGAGTACTTGTCTTCGGATGGCTAGAAGAGAAAGGTGAATGGAGTGGACCCAATAATTGTAATACGTATCATTGTGTGTATGTGTTGTCTTGCCCATGTTCCTTAATGTATGTAGTTAGTACCATTTTTCCGCTGAAGAAACACATATTGGAACATCAGCGTGCAATTAGGAATCATGACTTTAGCTATGCAGTAGCGAGATATTTCTACGACAAACATGAGAGTGATCCAGGATTACTAAACTACTTTGCGGTGGATAGAGTTCCCCTGAATGTGAGCGGAGGAAACAGGGTGATGAACCTTAGATGCTTGGAATCCAAATATATCCTGGATCTCCATACTAAATTTCCTGCAAGTCTGAATAGGGATGAAGAAATGGAGGTGCATTTGGGTTAGCTTTATATAGTATGGTGTTGCTTTATTTATTTATAAGACCTAGTCAGATTTCTATAAGGTGTGATTGATTTTAGGCCTTTTTACTACGAATTGTATGAATTATTAATACCTTTTTCCCATATGTACATTCCCGGACAGATGCATGTTTATTTATGAATAATTGTTGAAAATGAATCGATTGTTTAATCAAATTTGGGAGTTTTATGATATTGAAAGCTCTTATGTTTATTTGCTGCGATCTTGCTGCATAAGAGGGTGAGGGTGGTCCAGTAAGAAATCCTAATGGAAATATAATGCAATTATGAACCTTCCATCAACCCCAGCAGGTTCAGGGTGTCGTCAGGGCACAGATAAATATGTTGCTTGACCCAGCATTGGTGCATAGGTAGGTCAAAATTAAGTATTGTCACAAACTCTATGATTCCGGAGTGATTCTTAAGTTGGGAATTGGTTAAGGATGATATAACCTCAGTAGCATTAACTTCATATTTGCAAGCCTTGCATTAAATGGCATTTTCTGAAACCTCTGCTGCCTGATACCCAGGTGTTCTGTGTTATGCCTTCAGGGTTGCTCCTAACCAATTCTTGTCCTACAGACCTGATTCTTCTGAAAGTCAAGATTATGTACTGTAGTGCCAAATATAGGCTTACTTTTGATAAGGTGCCAATGCTTGGTAAGTAGTCTCCTAATTGCCCCATGCTCTTAACTAAATGCTGTGATTATTCCAATCTCTTGTTTAGAACTGTGGGGTTTACATTTTCTGGAAAACAATAAGTCCTCTCTATTTTTCTAATTGGCCTGACTCCTTGCAGCTTGAATTATCTTGTATCTGTATCCTCTCTGAGCAAACCTTAATACTAATTCATCTTGTGCTCTTGACACTTCTTTATTATCACTGCAATTTCATGTAATTATCAGATTTTCTGCATAGGGTATGCTGCACTTGAAACTGATAGGATGAAAACTGCCAGCATGTAGGATGGTATTACTTGCTGCTGGTTTTCTCTACAACTTAGTCTGCCATTATTGACATGCACCATCAGATCTAAAAAATGCACTGCCTGTACTCTAATGAAGCCAGTAAAATGCAGATTAAGACAGTTATCATTAATGTTATCAACAAATTCTTTATCACTTTTACTGATCCTTTCCATATAATAAAAAGGTTATTGTTGGAAAATGGCCCTCTCTGAAGAGTCACCCTATGCTTTTTGACTTCCTCCTCCTCCTCTTTTCCGACCTTCTTTTGTTGGCCCTAGGGCTCTCAACACTTTACCGTTGCTAATCAGTGCTAAAGTGCATGTGTTTCTTCTCAAAATATTTGTATTATTGGTGTATACCTGATTGACCTATTTAATTTACTTATAAGTCCCTTGTAAGATGATATACCATATACCCAGGGCCTGTTAGTTAAATGCTACTAGTGGGCTGCAGCACTGATTGTGCCACCCACAAAAGTAGCCTTTCAAACCTGTCTCAGGCCTGCAACTGCAGTGCATGTGTCAGCAGTTTACTGCCACTTCAACTTGGCATTTAAAACTACTTGCCAATCGTTAAACTCCCTTTTATTACATATGTCAACCCTAAGGTAGGCCCTACATAGCCTTAAGGGAATGGTGCTTTGTAAGTAAAAGGTAGAACATGTACTTTTATGTTTTTCATATCATGGTAGCAACAACAGCCTATTTTGTTTTTCACTGCTGTGAGGCCTACTCCTTTCATAGGTTAGCATTGGGAATTCCTTAATACACTTTTAAGCTGTAATTCCTGAACAGAGAGGAGTAACCTTTTCATGTTTCATATCTTTGGAATAGTAATATTAAATCCTCCTTACAGGTGAAGTTTCATCTAACATTACTATTTTAGAAATTTCACTTTTAGAAAGTGGACATTTCTCTACACTTACTGCTTGGTGTGCCTTACAGCCTGTCTCCAATACATGTCTGAGCTGGGTGACAGCTACACTTGATGCATTCCCTCTAGACAGCCACAACACAGGAAAGATAGGTGTGTCTGAGTAACCACCTACATACATCTGTATTCTGATGGCCTTGTCTGGGCAGGATGGAAGGGAGGGAGGGGCTAACACTTCACTTGAATAGGTAGTGTCCTGTCCCCACACAAAGGGCTAATTTACCCCCCCCACAGATAGCCTGACAGACAGGACTGGGCTGAAAGGCAAACCTGTGCCCTCGAGAGAGCTGCTTTGAAGTCGTTTCCCACATCAAAGGCACTTTTGGGTATTAGTACTGGGTCTCTGACCCTCTGAAATGAGACACTTCTGGATCATGAACTGAACCTCTGTGAGAAGGACTGCTGTGCTGCTTAAAAGACTCATCTGTGGACTGCAGACTTGGAAAGCCTGCTTTTCTCTTGTGCTGCCCTGCTGACTGCTGCTCTCTGACTCTGCTGAAGGAAAGCTGGACTCTATTTTTACCCCAAGTGATCTCAAAGGGCTTGTTGCCTTGCCTCCTGTTGCTTGATACTCAGGGAAATCAAAGTCTCTACTCTGTGCTCCTGTGCCTGGCTCACTGGAAGTGGCCCAGATACTTGCTATGCAGATTTTGAAGCATTTCCTGTCTACTTGTAGCACAACTGGCGCATTGACACGGTTGCAGGAGTAAAATTGGCGCATTGTAAAGGAACCAGTGCTTTGCTTCCAGAGAGCGACGCATTGGACATCATATTGTCACTGCTAACTGATGCATTGCTTTCACTGGGTGGAGAAGATTGACGCATCTTGCTGCTTGTGACCAGGAAAAGTAATTTTGTTGACCGTGGCCTGCGTGGGTCCTGTAGCTGGCCGGCGCTCTATCGCGGTCAGCCCAAACTTTGACTTTGCCCAGTCCATTGCGACCTAAGTAAGCTTTTAGCGCTACTTGCTATTTATCAGTTAACTAGCCTCTACACTGACACATGTCCCCTGCTGATGCATGTGTATGGTAGTGCTTTGCGACAGTCTAAACTGTTCATTGAGACGTCACTCCACAGTGATGACTGAGTAAAGTTCTGTTATATGACATACTGACCAGTTTCCTTAGACCTCTCTCCTTTGTGATGAATGACTGTATTAGTAGATTGTAATAAATTCATCTGTTCAATAAGACCTTTCTCTAGGCTGGTGGCTCAGTGCAGTAGACATTTACAACAGACTCACCTCCCTGCTCACACCTTTCACGAGGATGAAAAATAATTTGACTAGTGGTTTGTGACACAGTGGCCTGTTTGCTAAGACCTCTCTACTGGTTGTATGTTGTAGTGTTTTATGGGAATCTTACATTTGCACTAAAACCTCTTTCTAGGTTCACAAATGGTGTTGTTGTGGTTTGAAATAGACTGGCCTATACGGTTAAATGTTTTACTTTGGTCATTAGTGTTTAAAGTAGTGGTTCAGAAGAGACAGAACTAAACGCTGAGAGCTGTCTCTTACGTGATAAGGGAGTGTAGTAATTAATAAGGTTACAGCGAGCTTTGTGCTGTACGTCTCTCACCTGTGTCTTTTTACTTTAAAAAAATATAAATGGTATTTTACGAAGTATATTTAAGTTCATTTTGCTGGTTGATGTCATCAGCATTGTCATCAGTAATGACATTTGAGATATCATCAGTGATGCCACGGACCATGTCATGAGTGATGTAATATGTGTTGTCATAAGCAGTGCATTGCAGGAGCATAAGTTATAGTTTGCTTGGGTAACTATAGCTGCTTAATTTCTATGGGTTTGAGTGTGTAAAATCTGATCCTAACTATAACGTCCCTGTAATCTGCGTTTTTTTTGTGAATTTCTAAGGTTTTTTTTTATTCTCTTTCCTAACTGTAATGTTCTTGTAACCTTTGTTTTTTTAAGTGAATTTCACCATTTTTATAAATACAAATTATACTACAATTTCACCTATAAGTTCATTTTAGTAATATACATTTTTACAAGTTTATAAATATATTTTAATAACATATTGATTATTATACAATTTAAAACTAACAATTAACAAATGAACATTACATAGCTTTTTAAAATTTTTACAAATCCAGAACACAAAATATTCCTTTGTTTTCCATTCATTTTATGGATCCATAAAACTGCTGCGATGCCACTACAATCTGGCCACCCATCCACATTAAAAACCATAACATAAATCAGTTATTTCAGTTTCACATCTCTCTGAAGACAGTCTCTGCAGCACAGCTCCATCGTATTTTTCCCTTTCCTTCAAACGAATAGAGAGTTTCAAAGTTAAGATTTCTTCTGCTGAATGTAGAAGAGAATGGAAAGAGCAGGACGAAGAAGAAGACTTACCTCCTCCAAAGAATTCCTCCGACTTTTGGAAATATTTCTCCACCCCTTCAGAAAAAGAAAGTTGTTATAAAAATTGTCCAATGCAATCTATCCAGCAAAAAAATGTCAAGAGGTACTGTGAGGAAGCGTTCACATGGCACATTCTCTGTTTCGAAATGCTTGAAAAACATACATACAAGGACGTATCAAAAGATGATAAGAGAGAGGGAAGGAGGTGCATCATCATCATCAGGAGTTAGACCATCTGTGGGACCCTTACAACCTGACCACATATTTGCTATCCCTGCTGTTTCACCAAACTTGCAAGACAAGGTCACTCATTGTGCAAAACGCCAGATGCCAGTTTAACTAAATATGTCATCTGTTGCCCAGTTTATGGATGCTGTCAAGAAGCATAATTATTAATATTTATTTACCTCATCCTTCCATTACTCTTTAAAACAAGTGGACATCTGAAATGCAAAAATAGAATACATTTAACTTGAGATTACTTACTATTAGATTATATACTATAACCAGGTGAGAAGCTATATATGTGGTTATGCCAGTGTGTAAGAGGCTGTGTAAGGGTCTGAGTAGGGGTGTTTAAATGGGTATATGAGTGGCCGTCTGGGTGGGTGACTGGGTGTGTAGGTGGTTGAGTGGATATGTGAGTAAGTGTATCAATGCCTGTGTGAGTGTGTCACTGAATGTGTAAGCAACTGTGCTGATGCATCACTTGGTGTGTTAGTGACTGTATGGGTGTCTAAATGGGTGTGTAAGTGGCTGTATGGGTTGGTAACTTGGTGTGTTAGTGGGTGTGTAACTGCGTGCAAGTGTCTCTACTAGTTGTGGGTACATAAGTGCTGTGTGGGTGTTTGAATGTATGTGTAAGTGCCTCTGTCTGACTGGGTGTGTAAGTGGCTGTATGGTTTTGTAAATAGGTATGTGAGTGGCTGTATGGGTGGGTGACTGAGTGTAGAGCTGGTTGCATGGGTGTGTAAGTAGGTGTGTAACTGACTATCTGAGTTTTGGGTACATGAATGGCTGTATAGGTGTGTGAGTTGGTGTAACAGTGCCTGTATGGGTGTGTGAATGACTATGTAAGTGGATGTACAGGTGAGTAAATGGGTATGTGAATGGTTTTATGGGTGTCCAACTGAGTGTGTCAGTCACTGTCTAGCTTTATGAGTGGTGGCTACCTAAGTGCTTTTGTTTGAGTGTAACTGGGTGTGTAAGTGCCTGCCTGACTGTATGAGTGGGTGAAAATTACATACTATAAGCAAGCACCCACATCTAATTTCTAACACATTTATTCATACTGGCTTAATAAAATAACTATATTTTCAGTATAGCAATTCCTCTTCCTCCTTTGCTGTTCACTATATTTTTAGTTAGTGTTCTCATCTTAGCTCCCTTCTACTTAGCCTTTTACTCTAGTGTCTAGAAGCTACACATTCTCTTTCACATTATGTACGCTCACCGTTATTTTAAATATACTTTTTTATAGTACAACCTAATTAATATACCTGTACAATCTCTTTAGTGTTGTCCAACTTTTACTGTAAGATCTTTGAACATCTGTTTTCCACTATAAATTTCAAGTCAAAACTATGGCAATCCTCCTCCACTATCAGTAGAAAAGTACCTAAAATGACTACCCTTCCACATGTGCTCTTACTCATACTCCTATACTTAGCGAATCGCAGACTTCCTTTGATATTTTATTTATTTTATACCACTCCTAAAAGGTCACTATTTTTTAACCATTTCCATGTTTCCTGTAATGAAACCCAATTTGGTAGGTTTTTCGCAGATCCACCGGTGTAAATCTGCGGTGGATCTGCGGATCCACATGGAATTGAAAGCATTCAACGATCTGCTGTTAATGTTTTTCACTTATGTTCCATTTTGTAAAATATTGTCAATTACAAGACAAACACTACCTACTGAGCAATTTATGTACACCATTCTGCTTTTCAGTTTCACACTGCAGTCTCTTTTGTTCCCTTCCCCCTATACTCCATTCTTTGATCCTGTTGTCCGTTGTTCATTACTGCTCCACTAACAGACAACTTCTCTCCTATACCTGTAGTGAGTAGGGCCATGGACTGGGCCCACAGATGCTCACAACCAATCATGGAGGCCTTGGTGAGAAAAGGTTGACCTTAGGTTGACAATCTTTTTCCAAACGGTTTCCTGATGCATTGGTAGTTGAGCCTTTGAATGCACCATGGCTTAGAATGGCCAGGGGAATGCTGCAGTGCTGTGGTGTTCTGGACAATGCACAAGCCTTCCTAATTTTTTTTAAATTTGGATGCATCCTCATTTGGCCTTTCTCATTTAGTGAGCCTATAGCAGTGTCTTGAGGCAGATAAAAGACATTGACAGTGGCTTGTGTGAATGTGGTTGATACCAGTGACCACACTCCACCCCTAGGTGGCTTTAGTTCATGCATGGAGTATGGTGACCCCTTTCTACCTCCTCCCACCATACTGGGAACATTTCTGAGACAATGTGGTCTACCACTAACATAATCGTCATGATTTAATGGGGGTAATCACTGGCACATTTGGGCATCTGTGGAATGATGGGGCCCGTCTCAGCACAGTTCCGTATCTTTCATAATGGTGATAATTATTGATAAAGAGTGGTAATCAAAGGCATAATGGTTACTATTTCTGACATACTGCGAACCCTCGGACTATGGAGATAGGTTTTGGCTTAATTGTATTCATCAAAGGCAGGATGTGGGTGTCCATGGCTTGATAGTGTCCAACCTTAGAAAAATACTGGCCAACGCATAATGGTGGTAAATTCTTGGCATGCTTTGGACACCCATAGCAGGATGGCAACAACTTCTACCATAATGCCAATCAAGCATAATGGTGGCAAGTCACATTGCAGGCAATCTTGGCATGATTGTGAACACACAGGGCATAGTGCTGGCCCTGGCATATCATGTTGAAAGAATATGTGATGATTTGAGGAACATAGTCATGTTGCTATTGATGGCAAGCCACACTTGCAATTAATGTAAATATTACTAACAAGTTCAATTTATCTATACATGCACCCATTTATTGGTTTACTCATTCATGTATTTCTGTATGTATGTATAGCTCAAGCCAAGCCAAAATGAGGTGGATTATGCACAGGGTCAAAGGCAAAGATACAATTGATGAGTGATTGGAGGGAAAGCTGGGTTCTGAAAGTGGAAGTGGACTGCTACTTTGATATTATACTCTTTTGAGAGGTGTGTCCTCTAGCCTTTCCTAAATTGGAGCAGGGTTGTGGGGGTCCTGAGAGATACTAGGATGTTGTTATGGAACCTGGGTGCCTAAATAGAGGTCTTTTGCCTTGTTTTCCATTTTTTTGCATTTTTTTCTTCTGCAGTCTGGTGGCGTCCTGGTTGCAAATGTATAAAACTGGTGTGCTTGTGCATCAGATAGGTGCCAGAACAGTAGAGTCCTGGTTGTGTGTGATTGCTTTGTAGATGGTGCATCTCTTCATTCCCTCATTGATCAGCCTATATACTATCACTCACCTATGCATTGAGTCATGCAGTGATCTATCCATGCAATTAATTAGACACCCATTTATCCATCCATACACTCACCAACCCATCCATTCTTCCATCCAGTAACGCTTTTTTGTATTCACTCCTTCATTCATCCACACAAGCGTGAGTGCATGCGCACACATACGCACGCACACCACACACACACACACTCAAACTCTCAATGATGAAGCATTTGTAAGCCAGCCTTATTGACTTTGTTAATGCTTGTTGTATTTTCCACAACAGTAAACATAGAAGAAAAAATACCCTAATTTAATGTAAGTGGGCTGTTTTGAAGTGGCTTTTCAATAGGCAAGACTCTAATTTACTGTACTACGCAGTGGTTTACTGACATTGACATGGCCTATAAATTATATTTGCCATAGAGTAATAAGTCTGCGGTCACGGTGACGACCTCGTATTAGCACCTGCTTGTTTTGGCACTCATGATCCAGTGTTTTAGGAATATCAGGGTAACACTAAAACGAGAAAAACAAAATTATGCTGCGCAAACACTGATTTCCCTTTCTGTTCCATATGGTAACTACAGCTGAGGTACAGTCTAACTACAGATGTGCCAAATAGTTTGGCTCCCATTCATATGCTTCCCCACGCGTTTCTCTAATTGCAGTCTGTAGCAAATCACGTCTTTTCACATGTGGCGAGCTGGCATGCCTTTTTATGAAGTGTCATGTCTGCTGGTGACATTAATGTTAATAGTATAAACATAACACAACTCGCACACAACCTCTTGTGACGTTGCTGCACGTGTCACATTCGCTGGTGGAAATCTTGAAGTAGTAAGTGCTTTTGCTTTATGTTCTTGGCAGAAATCTGACATTTTTCTCGCCATAGGTCAACTACTCTGTTGCTGTCAGTAGGAAGGCCAGTTCTCGTCTTTCACCAAAACTAACTGAATTCCTTCCGGCCCTTAATCTTCCAGACAGGAAGTCTAAAAATGAAGCTTTTTCCCATTTACAACGCGCATACAGCGTGTCTTCACCACATAGGAAATCACCATGGGCGCAGTATAAATTTATATAAACGAGGAATTCATTTGTATCCAGACCTGAGATTTCAACAGCCAAACAGAGGGAGAAATAATTTAGGAATTTGAGTTTCATGGGTGTATCGCTTGTGTTTTGAGTCAAGTGAGATATTAATGCTTTAATATGGTGTTATTCCACTTGCCAATAAATCAAGCAACCCGCGAGACTTGGAAAGAAAACGACCTCCCATACACACAAGTACAATGTGAATAAAGCGCCTTCACTGGTTTCATTCGATTATAGATGGAGGCACGGGAAGATGAGATGTGAATGCTATAGTCTAACCACTCTCACAGGACTGAAATCGATCTAAATTAATGTGACGAACACAGGAAGCCAAGTAGGACTTTTGTGAATGAACTCCCGTCATTATTTCAGTGCGAATCTGCTGGATTCCCATTCCTTTTCAGAATTCTTTAAAAACGTTATCATTTTACTTTCTTGTCACCTCTCTTGCACCCTTCCCTTTGAGGAGCTGCTGGGTGGGTAAAATGGGGTGAAATAATATACACTAAGAAATCCCTTTTTAAATCCGTGTTAATGGAGACGAAGCCTCTTTGAAGTATGGCAGCTGCCAGCCGCTCCGCCACGTCAGCAGAGGTTACTGCCCCTTAAATTAAGAGATCAAGATTTGCCTGGAGGTGGTCTTGTTGCATTTAATGGAGCCAGGCCACATTGGCTCCACAGAAGGCACTGAAGCTTTTCCATGGGATGCCATGTTTGATGTACTCTTTCGATAACTTTTTTTCAGACTGCAAACTTGAGTTTGTTTTTGAAAAAGTAAATAATCAATTGCGTGGTGACGTGGTAGGGGATTTCTCCTACTGCAACATTTCTATTGTTTCCTGTTTTCGACTGCCAGTCTTTTCCCTGGCAGTTTTAAAAAGGAAAAATATCAAATGCCTCTTTTTACAAGAACGTATTAGAAGTTGAGTGAATATTGCTTCACTCCTTTGTTTGAAGTAAAACTTACACCATGTCCTGCTTAGTTTTAATTGTCCATGCAAATCTATGGTCAAACAGTAATAATGTACAAGATCAGTCTAAGGGCTCGTTACCATGACTGTCAGACGAGCATCTGACCACCATCGAAGCAGGATTGAGACTGGCTGACAAGGAGTCAGCAGTCCCATTTTTATCAGACCATGGTGTAGGTGGTCGTAAAATAGCTTTTTTGACTGCGGCTTGTGCTGCTGCCCAGAAAAGGGCAGCAGCACCAGCCGCAACGAAAAAGGAATTTTTCAAACATCCATACACTGTGTGCCAGGCACCCTGTGGTGCCAGGCACACAGTGCATGGATGTTTGGGGGTGCACCACATGTGCCCCCCTAGCCACTTAGCAGTGGCCTACGGGGACAGGGGTCCTGCTTGGGAAAGTCCCTCTCCGACAGCCTTTTCATGGGGGTGGGACCGCCATGAAAAGGCTGTGGAAAATGGCCATTGTGATCCTGACGGCGGTGCTTGAGCTGGCACCGCCTCCATTCGGGATAAGGATTACGACCACCGCCCCGTCACGATCAATAGATCCTGGCGAAGGCGGCAGTCTGTCCCCCCACATACAAGGGTCTGTCTGCCTACATTCTGAAGGGCTGTCTGTCGGTAGGACCGTCACTAAAAGCCTGTTGGCGGTGGTCCCACAGACAACGAAATCAGCCCTAAGTTACTGTTTGTGCGTATTACTCCACATCATTCCACACTTACCCTGGACCGTCTCAATCCTCCTGGACTTGAGGTTCTCCACCGACTATCAGAAAGGCAGCTGTCTTAAGCAAGATTATTTCAGATATTGAAACTTAACAGAACAACCTGGAGCATTCCTTACTCTCAACATGGAAACCACCCTAAATCACTTTCACTTTTGTAAACTTATTAAGATGTGGTGCTTCTCTACAAAGCTCTAATCACATGGTTATACATTCTCCTGGAATTCATCAGTTGTTCTCCTGTGGCTAGTGTCCAGAATCCTGTTAGAGTGTTAGTTGCTTTTTACCACCATCCAAACTAACCTATTCTACCCTAACATGTGCCATGTCATAAAAGTAATTTCCCCCTTTCTTATTATACAGGCTCTGTATGTCAAAGATTAGGATAGAGATAGGAACCACTCTACCAGAGCCCTTCTACAGACAGACAGGAAACATCACAGCACAGAAAACAGGGCATTCAACTGTATTCTAATCAAGTAGCTTTGAGTTAAATATGAGCTTGTAGGAGAGCTAGCATGCATTGGTGATGCTAATCCATATTCCAGAGCAATTTGGCTTCCACACTCTATACTTCCATTTTTACTACAGGGTGTAGAATTTCCATTGTTGACAGTGGGCTTAGCGGCACCATATACCTCTTGGTCCTCTTTGAAAACTAAAATCACACATGACTTGGGAAAGTCTGCAGCTGGAGTTCACTCTATCTTCACCTCCAACTCCACACATGACTTACTAGTTCAGCTCAGTAGTCGTTACTGGCATTTGAGCATAGGGCAAGTAAAAGACAAACAATTGATTGACAGAATGCAGAACAAATCAAAACATTCACCCCCAGTCAAGAGATCTGGGTTAAATCCATCATTCTTTGGCTCACCACGCCACCCCAGTTTAGACCCAGCTATATGCAAATCAGTCTTGACCCTGTGCCTCATGGGAACAGTAGAGCCCAAACTGCCAAGCCAGGTCCTCCCTGGACCAGAAACAAGCATCCTTGGATCAGTTTCGGGGTTTCACCCCTTCTCAGCCAGGCTAGCTTGAATCCAGTGGCACAGTGAGCCCGGGACCCACGTCTGGGCATACCCGGTGCACTTAGGGCGAGAAAGCAAAAGACACACAATTGATGGACGGAATGCAGAACAAATCAAAACATTCACCCCCAGTCAAGAAATCTGGGTTAACTTCATCATTCTTTTGATCACCATGCCACTCCAGTTTAGACCCAGCTATATGCAAATCAGTCTTGACCTTGTGCCTCATGGGAACAGTCCAGCCCGAACTGCCAAGCCAGGTCCTCCCTGGACCAGAAACAAGCATCCTGGGTCCGGTTTTGGGGCATCACCCCTCATCAGCGAGTCTAGCTTGAATCCAGTGGCACAGTGAGCCCGGGACCCACGTCTGGGCATGCCCAGTGCAATTAGGACGAGAAAGCAAAAGACACACAGATGATGGACGGAATGCAGAGCAAATCAAACATTCACCCCCAGTCAAGAGATCTGGGTTAAATCCATCATTATTTTGCTCACCATGCCACCCCAGCTGGGTCTAAACTGGGATGTAGGGAAAATGTATTTCTCTCCTGTGAAAAATGTTTTCTCTACAGAGAAAAAAAAATGTGGGCTTCCACAGCAGGCTCCATTCCCTGGTGCAATATTCTACACTCTGCAGAATTATACACAATGGAAATAGGAGCCCATGGAAATGTCACATTGCCTTTTTTTCTTTTTGCAGTTTTATATTTCGCTAACCCTATCCGAAGGCATTGGAGAACTATACATGAGCACCAGTGGCATTACACTAGGACACACTCAATTGTTTTTTTGTTTTGTTTTTTTTTCCTCTCATCACCTCCAATCAATAAGCACCAACAAGGAATCTAGTACCCCTTGTGCTCAAAATTGTGTTTCAAGCAAATTTACTGGGCTACCTCGGGTACAACTTGCTTTCTCGTCCATAGAGCAAGTAGGCAGAGAGTTTGAAATCTACTTCTTGTTGAAAGAAACCAGGGCATATCATTTATGCTGTATAGTCACAAACTGAGACATTTTATGGCTCTTATTCACCACTACTAACATTGCATAGTCGCCAGAGTGCAGGAAAATAAAATGTCCAAGTATCTGTCATGTAATAAAGGCTGTAGAAGCACAGCTGGTCTCAAATGTTTCTCATTGGCTCAGGAGTATTACACAGAGGTCTGATCGAAACCCTTACAAACCGGACCATGTTTGGCTACCAGAAATCGTGATGTGTTAAACATAAAAGGCCAAATTAAAAAAAAAAATTTTGACTGTAAATATATGTTTGTGGCTAAAATACCTGACTGTATGTCTGCTACACATTCACATAAAGTTTCCGAGAGACATTTTGATACTGCAGATTTCTCTGCTCCTCTACAGAGAAATTAGTAGTAGTAAATCCATTGCAGTGTGTGGGAAGTGGGATGCACAAGATGTGGTTAACATACATATGGGAGCGACCACAAATTTGTATGGTTGTGGGAATTTTCAAACTCCGACTCAACCATTTGCCACCCAAGGGCTAGACTAACTCTAGACATTGGAGAACTATACATGAGCACCAGTGACATTACACTAGGACCCACTCAATTGTTTCTTTTTTTTTCTTTTCCTCATATCACCTCCAATCAATAAGCACCAACCAGGATTCTAGAGCCCCTTGTGCTCAAAATTGGGCTTCAAGCAAATTTACTGGGCTACCTTGGGTACAACTCGCTTCCATAGCCAGACTGCTTTGAGCAGATGTAATCATCGGACAGACTGGCATATCAGATCTTCAACAAATCCTAAAAGTCACCACCATCATTCCTGTTATTCCTCAACATATCAATCTACTTGAAATAAACCACCAACCTCTTCCAGACATGCCAAAAAGGTGCTTGAGTCCATGACTTGCATATTTCCCTTCTCGCAATCAAAATTAAGTAAAACATCAGATTTCTGTGCTTCAGGTGTAGAGAAGGACTGCCCAGGTCCTGATGCCTTATCCTAAACAGGATTGCGTCCAGCAAGTATCCATCCCATGTAGAAAATGGCGCTCTCATCTTGTCATTCTCTGCTGTGAGTAGATGCTGGTACCAGCATGCCACTTCCTTCTTTTTAACCTGAAAGTCTTGGAGGTCTATTTCCATTTGGCTAGGTGCAGCTCCTGTCAAACCCTGACTCTTAAGCCCAGCGTTCACTTGGTAGATTTTAAACCTGGAGATTCTCCCCTCTGTCTTGTTACTCCAATATTCCCAAGTTAGCTTCTGCCCATTGTCCACCAGCTGCGCCCATCTATTAATGCCATTCTGCTTCAAAGGATCCGTAAGAATGTCGAGCAAGCACTCCGGAGTTCCTGGGGAGTCCCATATGGGAGACAGCCTATTGTAATATGCATTACCCAGTAATGATCTAATTTCAAACCAGGTACTTGCTGCTGCTTGGAGACATTTTAATCTGACCTTCTTGAAAAATGTTGGTGACCCGAATTTAAAGGAGAATCTTTCCTCAGGCAAGCCTGAGAGCATTGCTCTAAACAGTGCCCCAATCAGGGTCTCATTTGGACAATGCAGTAACATTCTGTTGTTCTGAAGCTGAAAAGCCCAACAGCAAAGTTGTACATCTGGGAGCCCTAACCTTCCTACTCCGTTCTTCTTCCTCCTCAACTTCTTCCAGGAGAGACATAAACCCTTGTTGTCCCAGACAAAAGATGCTATTTTCCCTTGCAAGTTTTGGACATTCTTTTTATCAAAAATTAGTGGAATATTATCAAACAGGAAGGTGACTTTGGGTAAGAGAGACGTTTTACTAAGTTAATCCACTCGCAAACAGACAGTGGGAGATTATGCCATCTTTTTAACAACTTTCATATCTCATAACCCATCTTTTCAAAATTGGCTACAGCAATTTTCCCTATATCTTGGGTTATTTTTATCGCCAAGTGTGGTATCTGGGGTATCCTAGTTACCTGTTCCTAGGTGACTGGATGCCACCAGTTCTAGAGTGTTGGGGGAGCAAGTTCAGTTATCGTTAGCAGAGCTGGTGTGCGGTTGTACCTGCCTGTTCTTCTGCAATAAACTTACTTCTGGACTCAACGTGTATCCGTGGTTCTTACAATTTGGCGAAGATTTGGGATATTACTGAACCACACAACTCCTCTACGAGTGAACAGGCAGAGAAAGGGGAGTTGGTACGAGTTTTTTTTTCTCTCGTTCTTCTAAGCTGAATACCTAAAGAAACCAGAAGGAAACTACTTACCGACAAGAACTCGCATTCTCCACGGCCACCAGACGTTCCGATTCCTTATTTGGGGAATTTCGGTGAATTTCAAGGTACGGAGCTATTGGGGGCTTGTGTGACCGTTGGTGCGCTCGAGACTGCTTGCGCGAGTCGTGCCTCCTGACTTTAGCGCTCGAGGCATCCTGCGCGTGCTGACGCAGACGCGCGTTTCAGCAGTGTGATCCCTGAACTTACGACGTGACGTCAGTGCGTATTTACGTGACGTGCCGACATCTTGAGGAAGATCCTTGTCTTATCGGTTCTGCAGTCAATTTCAAGTAACAGGGTTCTGCAGTCAATTTCAAGTAACACGGTGACGCGCACACCAGAGATTATTGTGCTTGTCATACCGGATGTGATTTATACTCCATTACGTGCACACCACGATAATTGTTACACACACCAGAGAATTTTTGTATTCGTTACACCGGAAGTGTTTAATACACGGTGACGTGCATACCCTGGAAATTGCTAGACAATACAGGAAAACATCCTGTTCACTTCACTAAGCAAACATCAGGTTACGGACTACTTCTTGTTTAGTAAGTACTATTTATATTCTGGTGTGAATTGAAGATGAGTGCACAAAATGGACTTACACCTCCTGTTCCATTTCTGGGACATCCAGGAGAACCCATTTTAAAGTGGCCAGATTGGAAAGATTATTTCTTGAATTACATCTCTGTTTTAGAAGAAGAGAGTGAAGATGAAGGTCATTATGCTAAAGATAAAAGTTGTCCAGCATGGAAATCTAAATGCATATTTTGTGGATTTTCAGGTCACTTTGCAAAAATGTGCAGAAGAAGACTAAATAGAATTGGTCGTAAACAAGTCATGTGTGTGTGGGATAATGGTGGTGAAGATAATGAGGAAGAAGACTCATTAAATGAGGATGGTGTTTTGTGTGTTGATGATGGGATTTGTTATGACAATATTGTTTTAGGAGTGGGTACTGACTCGCAAAAGAAACCTCATTGCGATATAACTATCGATGGTGTACAAATTCAAATTATTGCAGATTCAGGTTCCCCCGTACACTATCATTCCAAAAAATATATGGGAGGAAAAATTTGTTAATACTCTCAAGAGAGAGTTACAACCCACTGATATTCATCCTGTTACGTTTACTGGTGAAGAAATTCCCATGGTTGGTTTTACTGTCGTAACCTTTGAATTCAAGGACAGATCTGCTTTGGGTAAACTGTATGTAGCTGAAAAGGGTCCATCAGTTCTGGGGTGGAAAGACCAAGGAGCTCTAGGAATCATACTTGATCCCAATAAAAGTGACCAAGTTTTATTACTTGATGATCAAAACCAGGTTTTGATTGATTCCCTTAAAAAGAAATTTCCAGGAGTATTTTCTGGGAATGTCGGTACTGAACAGCTTTGTACATAAAATCATTTTAAAGGAAGGAGCTGTTCCAGTTTGTCATAAAGCTAGGAATATTCCATTAGGAGTTAGAGAAGGTGTAATGGCTGAACTTGACTCCTTGGAACAAAAAGAGATAATTGAGCCTGTTGAATGTGCAGAGTGGTTGGCCCCATTGGTCGTCGCACGGAAATCTGATGGTTGTCTTCGTCTATCTATTGACCTGAGAGACCTCAATAAGAACATCATAGTGGATAAAGTTCCCCTTCCAAGAATTGATGAATTATTGGCTCAGTCACAAGGTATAAAATGGTTCTCTACAATAGATTTGACCTCGGCTTATCACCAGGTTTTGTTACATCCTGCCAGCAGAAATCTAACTGCATTTATTACCCCTTTTGGATGCTATAGATTTGTACGCATGCCTTTTGGGTTGGAATCAGCCGCTGCGGTTTTTCAGAGGCTGATGTATAAAATTTTTAAAGGCACAAAAGGGGTAACGTACTTTCAGGATGATATTCTGGTGATGGGTCGAGATAAAATGAAACACGACAAACAGTTAGAAATAGTGCTGAGCAAACTCTCTGAATATGGTTTGACAGCTGAGTTGAAGAAATGTAAATTTGCCATGAGATCCGTTACATATTTGGGTCATGAAGTTGGGGGAGATGGTATTTCACCAAAAAAGAATTTAATCAAAGCTATAAAGGAGGCTCCATCTCCAACTTCAAAAGAAGATCTAAGATCCTTTTTAGGATTAACAGAGTTTTATTCTAAATTTGTTAATAATTTTGCCTCTAAAACTCATAATCTCAGAGATTTACTCAAAGTGAAACAAGAATTTAGATGGAATTCTGAATTACAAAAAGACTTTGATACCATTAAGAATGAACTATGTTGTGCTCTTCCTTTGCAGGGGTTCAATCCACTTGCCCACAGCATCATAATCACTGATGCAAGTGGTAAAGGGTTAGGGGCTGTACTTACACAAAAGAATGAATTAGGTGAGGAATGCACAGTGGCTTTGGGTCGAGATCTTTAACTACTTTGGAAAACAAATTTTCTGTCATTGAAAAAGAGATGTTAGCCACTGTTTGGGCTATGGAAAAGTTTAGGCAGTATATTTGGGGTGCTAAATTTACTATCCGCATGGATCATAAGCCGTTGGTAAAGGTTCTTACCACGGAAGGATTTATGAAAGCCATACCTAGAATTGCTAGGATGACCCTACGTTTTTTAGATTTTGTGTATGATGTGGTTTACTTACCTGGTAAGAAAAATCAAGTAGCGGATTTCTTGAGCAGAGCCGCACTTCCACATTTTGTCAATACTGAAAATGAATGGGACAAGTTTAGTGTAGCTTGCATTTCTGATTTTAATTTTGTAGATTGGGAAGATTGTGGTGTGGCAACCATTCGTGAAGTAGACCCTAACTTTGACCCTAACGCTATTTAAAAAACTGAGTGGATAGAAGAATATACTAAAGACACTGTTCTCAATGTTATTAAGGAATTTATTCTCAATGGTTGGCCTTGTAAGAAAGACATTTTATCTCATCAAAGGAGCTTTTGGGAGATTAGAGAAGAACTATCTGTTGATGACAATGATGTAGTTCTAAGAGGTGATAGAACAGCAGTACCAGGCACGTTAAGGAAAAAGGTCCTTGGTATTTGTCACAGTGGACATCTTGGTATAGTGAAACTTAAAAAGAGAGTTAAACTTTGGTACTGGTGGCCTAATATGGACAAAGATATTGAAGATCTAGTTAAATTATGCGGTGTTTGTTCTAACTCTGATAAAACACAATTGTTATTCAGACCATCGTTAGGTGAGAGGAATATTCCCAATGGTCCTTGGGAAGAGTTGAGTCTTGATTTATTAGGTCCTGTTTCTGATACGGATGGGAAACCGTGGTATCTATTTGTAATTGTAGATAATTTTTCAAAATGGCCTGAAGTGGTTTTAATTGATAATATTGAAAGCGGTACTATCATTGATTGTTTGGAGAGTTTGTTTCTAAGAGAAGGGATTCCCAAAGTCATTTTAAGTGACAATGGTACTCAATTTTGTGCTGAAAAGTTCAATTGCTTCCTGACTAGGAATGGTATCAAAGAAAAAAAACACCTATTTATCATCCAGCTGGAAACGGAATCGTGGAACGATTCAATAGAGTGATAATGGGTAGTGTTCAAGCTTCTATTAGTGTTGGCAAGGATTGGAAGAAAGAACTTTTCAAAACCATTTGGGCATTCAGGATTACACCTACAGGAACTGGTTACAGTCCCTTCAGAATTTTAAGGGGTAGGGAACCTTTTACAAAGGATAATGTGACTTGGAATCAAAAGAAAATTTGTAGCAAGTGGTCTCCTGCTGTTGTAAGATCTAATTTGAAGAATTTACAGTAAAAGTGTAAAACTCAGTATGATCAGAAACATAACACTGAAGATGTTTTTCTTAAGCAGGGTGATTGGGTTAAAGTAAAGTTTGCACACAAAACAAAGAAAGGTAGTAGCAAATTTTCTAATCCTTTAAGAGTAATTGAAGTGTACTCTAAATCTGCAAAGTTAAGTGATGGTAAAGTGTGGCATTTTGGCAGGATGTCAAGGTGCAACAAAGTTTTGAATTGGGGCAGTGTTCATGACAACAAGGTTACTTCTTCCACCAATTGGTTGTGGGATGAGGTTACCAACTCAAATCCTGTAAGAGGTGCTTCAGGTACTTCACTTTTAGATACCCAAGCCGAAATATCTTTACCTGTTGATAATATAGATTGTCCTGTTGGTAATTCTGCTACCTCAGAAGTAGGCAAATTGTTCTTCCCAAGAAATTTAAAGATTTTGTAATGTAATTTGTTTCTTTGATTTGTTGAGAAGGAAGGGGGTGTCTACAGGCCTTAAATGTATTGCTCTTCATTGCATTTGCATTGCTTATTATTTATGCATTTCTTCCTGTTAACCTTCTTTCTATTGCTTATTCATTCCGTTTTATTGAATTATTATTCTTTCCATTACATTGTCTAAAACATGATCACTTTGTTCTTTATTTATTATATTCTGTTAAAGAGGGAGGTTGTGGTATCTGTGGTATCCTAGTTACCTGTTCCTAGGTGACTGGATGCCACCAGCTCTAGAGTGTTGGGAGAGCAAGTTCAGTTATCGTTAACAGAGCTGGTGTGCGGTTGTACCTGCCTGTTCTTCTACAATAAACTTACTTCTGGACTCAACGTGTATCCGTGGTTCTTACACCAAGTATCTCATTTCTGTGATGCTAGCTATTTCCCCACCATGCTGGTTCCAGGTCATTATTTATGTTTTTTCTTCATTAATCTTATATCTTGTGAACCTGCCAAAGATCCTTGCCTCTGCCATAAGCTGCAGCAAAGCTGAGTCTACATCTCAGGTGAAAACCCTTACATCATTAGCGTATAACGTAATTTTCCTAGAATATGTCCCTATCTCGAATGGTTTTATCTCTTCATTCAATCTTAAACTTTGGGCAAAAGTCTTGATGTAAAGGTAAAAGAGAATAGACAAGAGAGGATACCCTTGCCTTGTCCCGCTTTCTATTCTCACTGGTGGTGATAAACTGTCATTCACTAAAATTCGAGCAATTGGGGTGCTATAGATCTTGTCTAATGTATCTCTCAGGATTTTGCCCCGCCAAAGTGATCTAGAACAGCTGCAAGAAATCTCCAATTAGCACAGTTGAATGCCTTAGCGGTATCCACGGTCACGACCCCGAGTGGGGGTCACATAGTTGTGGCTAAATCTATTGAGCCTATCAAAGCATGATTAAGTTCTCTCAAATTTCTCCCTGTCAGAAAACCTTTTTGGCCCTCATGTATCATGTATCTCACTACTTTATTCAAATGGGCTGCTAAAATACTTGTAAAGACTTTGTAGTCACAATTAAGTAATGAGATCGGGCAGAAGGATTGGCACTGTCAAAGATTCTTGCTGGGCTTCAGGATAAGCGATATTACTGTTCATTCCACGATTCCGAGATTGGCATACCCTCTATCAATATAGAGTTTACCCCTTAACTGCTGGGCCTTTTCCCTCCCAGTGCTGAGCCCTTTTTTGGCTATTTGGGGTAGTTTGTGCTCAGGGCTTCATAACTTTTTCTCCACATAGCCTATCCATGCCAAATCTGCGTCCTTTTTTTCCAACATCCTCGGGATTCTAAAGGTACTCAGGGTTTGTGTATTCCCCTGGAAAAGACTGAGAAATTAGCCAAAATGCAACTAAATTTGGGGTTTTTGGGGAGAAATTGGAAAAAAGTGCTGAAGAAGAAAGCGTCTGTTTTTTTTCCCAGCAAACGGTATCAACAAAGCGTTTATGGTGATAGAATCACCATCTTCCCAGCTTTCAGGAACAGGCAGACTTTTGTCAGAAAATAAAAAAATTCTACCCAGTTTTGGCATTTTAGTGGGACATAGCCTATTTTTTGTGCTTTCAACCTCCTTTCAGTTAGTGGTCGACATTGATGTGAAAACAATAATGGATCCTGGAAAGCTATACATTTCTGAAAAGTAGCAAACAATGGTTCAGCACTCAAGATTAGTAATATATTATGTAAATTCAATATGCCATTCAGCAGACAAAGTTTTCATTGACAAACACAATATTAGTAGGGATACTGGATTTTATCTCTCTTTCATTGATGTATGTTATACAAGAGGAAAATTAATAAAGGACGAATGAAGAAAGAAAATTATGACATCTGCATTGTCTATCTGTTGCATACATGGGCACCGTGATTATTGTGTTTGTCAATGAAAAATTTGTCTGCTGAATTGCATATGGAATTTATATAATATATTACTAATCTTGAGTGCTGAACCATTGTTTGCTAAATTTGTTTTCGAATTCTTTTCCATTTGGAGTAGAGAGGGGCTGTACTCCAGGGTTCGTTGCACCATTGAGAATATCTTACCTTTACCCATAATATAAATTTGGCAGGTGCGGTTTTCTATTGCCTCAACCCCTCTGTTTTTTGTTGCATTTCTGAAAAGTATATAAAATTCTTAATTCAGCAAGGGGTCATTTGTGTAGATCCTTTAAGGTTTTCATATAGAAAGTAACAGTTGAAATTAAAACATATTGAAAAAGAGTTTAAAAAAAACGGCCATTTGTGCCTGTGTTTTCACCTGCAACTTCTTCTAAGTATGGCAGATTTTTAAAAGCAATATACCATTATGTCCATTGGACCCTTATGGTTCCAGGGGTATATAGGACTTGTAGGTTTACCAAGAACCTGAAGTGCCTAGAGCCAATAACTGAGCTGCGCCTTGCTATGGTTTTTATTGTGTACCAGGTATACAGAAATTCACTTGGTAAAATATAAAGAATGAAAAATAGGTATCAAGGAAAATTATGTATTTCCGAAATGGGAAAAACATATGGAGTTTAGAAGCAGTGGAGATTTGCACAACTCCGAATATGTGGGTACCTATACCAGCATGTGAATTAGATGGCATTTTTCAAAATGACTTATTTTTTACACACTCACTTACATTTGGAAGGCAGAAATGCATAGAAAGCCAATTGTCAATAACACTTGTTCTACTATCTGTGTTCCCTCAAGTCTCCCAATAAAAATGATACCTCACTTATGTGGGTAGGTGTAGTGCCAGCGACAGGAGATGGACCAAAACGCAACATGGGCACATCACATTTTTTCAGTGAAAACAGACATTTTTAAAAACTAGACACCCAGGGGAATCGAGGATGGTGTGACCTATGTGGCTTTCACCAGGTTCTGTTACCCAGAATTCCTTGCAAACCTAAAAGTTTATAAAAAAAATACATGTTCCTCATGTTTCTGTGATGGTAACTGTGGGGAGCCACAAACTTCCACCCACCAGCATTCCCCTATGTCTCCCAATAAAAATGGTACCTTACTTGTGTGGGTGGGCCTAGTGCCCAGGAAAGGAAACGGCCCAAAACGCAACATGGGACATCACATTTTTCCAGTGAAAACTGACCATTTTTTTGCAATGTGCCCCGCTGTGGATTTTGAACCCAACTCAGCCAGCACCTAGGGAAACCTAGCAAACCTATACATTTTTGAAAACTAGACTCCCAGGGGAATCCAGTATGGGGTGGTGTTTGTGGCTCTCACCAGTTTCTGTTACCCAGAATTCCTTGCAAACCCTAAACTTTGTCAAAAAAACATATTTTCTTCACATTTCTGTTCTGGAAAGTTCTGGAATCTATGTGGATCCACAAACGTCCACCCACGCATTATCCTTTGTAAAAGGTTCCCAAAGTCTCTTGATAAAAATGGTACCTCACTTGTGTGGGTAGGCCTAGTGCCTGCGGCAGGAAACGGCACAAAACGCAACGTGGGCACATCACATTTTTACGGTGAAAACTGACCCTTTTTTATGCAATGCGCCTAGCTGTGGATTTCGAACCCTAGCTCAGCCGGCAACTAAGGAAACCTAGCAAACCTTTACATTTTTTAAAACTAGACTCCCAGGGGAATCCAGGATGGGGGAACATGTGTGGCTCTCATAAGGTTCTGCTACCCAGAATAAACAGAAGGAGATGATGGACGGAGCACTGAAACTTTTCAGACACTCACCCCCAGTCACAGATCTGGATTGAATCCATCATCGTTCTTTAGCTCTTTTCGCCACCTCAGTTCAGACCCAGCTATATGCAAATCAGTCTTGACCCTGTGCCTCATGGGAACAGTCCAGCCCGAACTGCCAAGCCAGTTGGCAGGGTATGCCCAGACGTGGGTCCCTTGCTCACTTTGCCACTGGATTCAAGCTAGCCTGGCTGATGAGGGGTGCTACCCCAAAACTAGTCCCATGATGCTTGTTTTTGGTCCAGGGAAGACATGGCTTGGCAGTTCAGGCTAGACTGTTCCCAAGAGGCACAGGGTCAAGACTGATTCGCTTATGGCTATGTCTGAACTGGGGTGGGGAAGTGAGCTAAAGAATGATGATGGATTCAACCCAGATCTGTGACTGGGGGTGAGTGTCTGAAAAGTTTCAGGGCTCCATCCATCATCTCCTTGTGTTTGCTTTGTTTCCCCTAAGTTGGCAGGGTATGCCCAGATGTGGGTCCCTTGCTCACTTTGCCACTGGATTCAAGCTAGCCTGGCTGATGAGGGGTGCTACTCCAAAACCGTTCCCTGGATACTTGTTTCCGGTCCAGGGAAGAAATGGCTTGGCAGTTAAGGCTGGACTGTTCCCATGAGGCACATGGTCAAGACTGATTTGCATATGGCTATGTCTGAACTGGGGTGGCGTAGTGAGCTAAAGAATGATGATGTATTCAACCTAGATCTGTGACTGGGGGTGAGTGTCTGAAAAGTTTCAGGGCTCCGTCCATTATCTCATTGTGTTTGCTTTGTTTGCCCTAAGTTGGCAGGGTATGCCCAGACGTGGGTCCCTTGCTCACTTTGTCACTGGATTCAAGCTTGCCTGGCTGATGAGACGTGCTACCCCGAAACCGGTCCCAGGATGCTTGTTTCCGGTCCAGGGAGGACATGGCTTGGCAGTTCAGGCTGGACTGTTCCCATGAGGCACATGGTCAAGACTGATTTGCATATGGCTATGTCTGAACTGGGGTGGCGAAGTGAGCTAAAGAATGATGATGGATTCAACCCAGATCTGTGACTGGGGGTGAGTGTCTGAAAATGTTCAGGGCTCCGTCCATCATCTCCTTGTGTTTGCTTTGTTTGCCCTAAGTTGGCAGGGTATGCCCAGACGTGGGTCCCTTGCTCACTTTGCCACTGGATTCAAGCTAGCCTGGCTGATGAGGGGTGCTACCCTGAAACCGTTCCCAAGATACTTGTTTCTGGTCCAGGGAAGACATGGCTTGGCAGTTTGGGCTGGACTGTTCCCATGAGGCACAGGGTCAAGACAGATTTGCATATGGCTATGTCTGAACTGGGGTGGCGAAGTGAGCTAAAGAATGATGATGGATTCAACCCAGATCTGTGACTGGGAGTGAGTGCCTGAAAAGTTTCAGGGCTCTGTCCATTATCTCCTCGTGTTTGCTTTGTTTGCCCTAAGTTGGCAGGGTATGCTCAGACGTGGGTCACTTGCTCACTTTGTCACTGAATTCAAGCTAGCCTGGCTGATGAGAGGTGCTACCCCGAAACCGGTCCCAGGAGGCTTGTTTCTGGTCCAGGGAAGACATGGCTTGGCAGTTCGGGCTGGACTGTTCCCATGAGGCACAGGGTCAAGACTGATTTGCATATGGCTATGTCTGAACTGGGGTGGCGAAGTGAGCTAAAGAATGATGATGGATTCAACCCAGATCTGTGACTGGGGGTGAGTGTCTGAAAAGTTTCAGGGATCCGTCCATTATCTCCTTGTGTTTGCTTTGTTTACCCTAAGTTGGCAGGGTATGCCCAGACGTGGGTCCCTTGCTCACTTTGTCACTGGATTCAAGCAAGCCTGGCTGATGAGGGGTGCTACCCCGAAACCGGTCCCAGGATGCTTGTTTCCGGTCCAGGGAAGACATGGCTTGGCAGTTCGGGCTGGACTGTTCCCATGAGGCACAGGGTCAAGACTGATTTGCATATGGCTATGTCTGAACTGGGGTGGCGAAGTGAGGTAAAGAATGATGATGGAATAAACCCAGACCTGTGATTGGGGGGTGAGTGTCTGAAAAGTTTCAGGGCTCCGTCCATCATCTCCTTGTGTTTGCTTTGTTTACCCTAAGTTGCAGTGGTGGCTCCTCGAGGGAGTGCTACGGGGCGGTGGGGCGGGGCGGGGGGTGGTAAACTCCAGCATACGGCCGAACGGAGTTGAGTAAATAAATAAATAAATGAAACGAATTACATTGCGCGCACTGCAACGCCAAATTGGCGATGCAGCTTGCAATGTAATTTGTTTTATTTATTTATTTATTTACTCAACTCCGTTCGGCCGTATGCCGGAGTTTACTAACCCCAACCTGGCCCTCCCCGCCCACCACCCCGCAGCACTCCCTCGAGGAGCCGCCACTGCTAAGTTGGCAGGGTATGCCCAGACGTGGGTCCCTTGCTCACTTTGCCACTGGATTCAAGCTAGCCTGGCTGATAAGGGGTGCTACCCCAAAACTGGTCCCAGGATGCTTGTTTCTGGTCCAGGGAAGACACGGCTTGGCAGTTCGGGCTCTACTGTTCCCATGAGGCACAGGGTCAAGACTGATTTGCATATGGCTATGTCTGAACTGGGGTGGCGAAGTGAGCTAAAGAATGATGATGGATTCAACCCAGATCTGTAACTGGGGGTGAGTGTCTGAAAAATTTCAGGGCTCCGTCCATCATCTCCTTGTGGGATGGAAGGGGCCAAAATGTATTCTGGAGTCATCAAAATTGCTAACCACAAAGCGACCTGGTTTTGCAACGGCGTCACTTTGGTTTTTGGCCCCGGGCTCGGCGGCCATCTAGGGAAACCTACCAAACCCACACATTTCTGAAAACTAGACACCGGGGGAGTCCAGGGAGTTATGGCTTGCATGGATCCCCCAACGATTTCCTATCCAGAATCCCCAGCAAACCCCAAATTTAGCTGACAAAATCACATTTTTCTCATTTTTCTGAATGGGAAAGCTGTGGGATCACTGGGCTGAAAAAATTTCCCACCACCCAGTGTTTCCCCAGGTCTCCCGATAAAAATAGTAGCTCACTTGTGTTTGTCGGCCTAGTGTACGAGATAGGAGACGGCCCAAAACGCAACAATTAAAATGTATTCCTATTATGTATTCCAAAGCAGCGCCGGCCAACTTGATTTTTGCTGACGCTTCTTTCTTGTTTCACTCAGAGTTCAGAAGCAGTCAGAGTGTGTGCACCATAAGCTGGCAGACAGAGGCGTCCACGCTTTCACCTGCATACCTGGAGTCAACCACTTGCCACAGAAGGTAGGGTTCTCCCGGATCAGAGTTTACTGGAAAGAACCAGGAATAGGCGCTGTGTCCCACAAATGTTTGTTTCTGCAATATTTTGAATGTTTCGAGTGTGAGATTGTACATAAGTGCCACAACTTTATCAACTATGGGGCGGTGTGTCAGGATGCTGATAACAAGAGTGATTGTAGAATTTTGTTACGTCCTGTTGACAAGGTTGATTCTAGAAGAGTTGCGTGTTCGTTACTTTGTCAATAGTCATTTTTGGCATGGAGTCAGGGCTGTGCAAAAGCAGATACCTATTCTCGTCTTTCCTTGTAAGGTGCTTGATAGTCCTTGTTCAATAAGCTTTAAAAGTACAGTACTCCATAACATGAACTATGGTATGCACCTTTATTGAGCACATTCTTTTACTACAGCTGTCGATGTAATAAAAACAGCACAACTAGTGAAAAGCCATTGCAAAATCTTTCTAAACTGCAATCAACTGTTAATCACGTATTTGAAAGATAGCCCTGAAAGGAGCTCAACAAAAATGTGTTTGCCCAGCTGAACCCATGTGAGCACAAAGTACGTTCACCCGAGCTCTGCTCATTCTAAGAAAACTCACACACTCAGAAGGCTGTTCTAAGTACCAGGGGGCACTAAAAACTGTGGTGCCAAAAATACCCACCTATGGCAACCCAACTGTCATGTTGCTATCCGGGACGCTTTAATGACATGAACTTGATACCTGACACACTCACTCATTCTCTCCCGATAATACTCAAAACTCACAGATATATCTGTTACTGATAACAGCTACCTTCATTCAACCATGCCTCTGTTCTTAATAACCATATAGGCAATTCATGTCAATATCCAGTTGCAACCATAAAGCACAAACATATGAATGTTTGTATAACAGCTAAAAAGTTGTGAAAGTGAAACACCAAGCAACAGCACATATAGTAACATGCATACACTCAGAGCAAATAATTCATTCAGTGCACCCTTTAAAAACAAGCAGTGAAGGCTTAGCTCAAAGTGTATTAAATGTGTTAAAGCTTAAACTACTCATCTAACTACAGGCAAGGACATCTCTTTAATAATCTCTTATAAGGTCCAAAAGATGAGACCTATTGGCTATGCCAATATTTGCTTTATTGAGGCATGGGGAGATTAAGTGATTTAGCCAGAATCACAGGATGTTGAACCGCATCAAGACTTGAACCTAGGCCCTCATTTACGGGGATTCGACGTAGAGCAGCGCAGCAAGTCATCCTGTCTTTATTACTCTGAGTTCTGGTCTTCCTGTTCTATTCCTTACACATGAGCAGCTCGTCTGCTCTACAGAAACCTATCACCTAGCTGAGATCAAATACTTCCCCCAATATGGCGCTGCCTACCCAGCATGCATAAAGGGAGAAGTACGTCACTGAGACAGCCTGAGAATACCAAAGAAACCCAAGGAAAGAAAACACAAAACAGTCACCATAAACAGAAACCTGGGAGGGGGGATGGGCTCAGGAATGGAAAGGGAAGACCATCACTCATAGTAATGAAGATTACCGGTGAATAACCTGGCATTACCTCCTTGTCTGTCTTCCCGTCCCATTCCTTACACAGGAGCCCATACCCAAGTGCATGGTGATTGAGTCACACAGACACTAAGGATGCTGCAAACAGACAGGAAAATGGAATGCCTTAAAATTGTACAAATTACAAATCATGTACAGCAGATAAAACATGAGTGCCAAAATCAGCGGACGTCGCCATCCCCAACTGAAGATGGTAGTGAGAAGCAAAAGTGTTGGGAGAGATCCATGTATCAGCATTACAAATGTCACACAGTGATGCAACTTTAAACATGGCCTAGGACTAGGAACCCCGCCCCTGAGTGGACCGCCCCTGGACAGAAAAGGGAAGAGGACAGCAAGCAGTCTCGTAAGACAAGAGAACCGCACACTTCACCCATCGAGTCAGAGTGGACACAGAAGGCTTGAGACCTTTCCCAGAGAGACCATAGGTCACAATCAAGGAACCCACCTGTCTAAAATCACGGGTACGATCCAGGAAGATGCGAAGGGCCCTCAACATATCCAGAGAATGGAGAACCTCCTCCTCGGGAGAAGACGGGTAAGGTAAAAAAACAGGATCGACAATATCCTCCTGACAGTGGAATTCAGACAAGACCTTACGCAGAAAAGACATTCACTATGACACAAAATCAACATGTCCAGGCAAAGAAGTCAGCAAAGCCCCAATCTCACCAACCCAGCAACCAGAAGAAAGAGCCACCAAAAAAAGAAACTTAGCAGGAAGATACTTAAGGTCAACGGAAACCAGGGGCTCAAACAGAGGACCAGTCAATGCCTGAAGCACCACTGGAAGATCCCAGACGGGGATCAGAGAGTGGGAGACAGGACGTTGAAGCAAGACGAGTCACAAATGGAGAGACAGAAGCCATAGCAGAACCCCTGAAGGCTAGAATGGTGAGCCATCTAGAATAGAGAGTGGAGACAGACAGCCAGACCCATGACAAAACCATGCCACAAAAAGTCCAATGCCCTGACAGGATCGCAGGAAACAGGAGATAGACCCTTCCCTTGACACCAAGTGTCAAAGTTCTCCCAATGGCGACTGTAAGACCTCAAGGTTGAAGGACTGTGAGACAACTGGATGCTCTGAGCCACCTCAAGCAGACAACCCTGAAACCTTCAATGGGGACACACCGCCAAACCCTGAAGAAGGGGAAACCAGGACCTTGAGGACCATTCTGGAACAACCAGAAGAACCTCCGCCTGATCCAACCGACTCTTCCGGAGGACCCAAGGGAATCAAGGGTAAAGGGGGGCACGCAAACAGGAGCCCCTGAGACCACGAGATGAAGAAAGCATCTATTGCCCTGGCCAACCTCGAGGGGATCAGACTGCAAAACAGAGGGAGAAGGGCTGTCTCCACTGAGGCAAACCGACCCAGCCAGGAAAGGCCAAACCTGGAGAGAATCTGCTGAAAGAAAAGGGGAGACAGACACATGGTCACGGATGAGGGGAACACACTGCTCAAAGAATCCGGCGGCCCATTCTCCCTCCCGGGAAGATAGACTGCCGAGAGAGAGAGGAGATTCATCTCATCCCACAGGCCGATTTTCCACGAAAGTAGACCAGCACATCCCCCCTTGCCAGTTGATATAGGTATGAACGACTTGGTTGTCCGTCTGAACAGCCTGATTCCGAAGGAGAGGAGTGAACCAAAGAAGGGCCTGCCAAACCGCCATCAATTCTCTCCAGTTCAAGGACAGTAGAGCCCAGAAATGGGACCCTCTTCCCTTGGAATCCCCCAGAACCACCTCCCAACTCCAGAACCACCCCCACCCCATGGCACTGGTATCGATCGACAAGACCACCAAGGGAGGGGGATCGAGATCAAAACCCTAGGAGAGACTGAGAGGAGACAACCACCACTGGAGAGATTCACAAATCTCCAGGGCCACAAGAATGAGTGCCTCATAAGCCTGAGAAGATGGATTCCAGTGCCACAACAGGTGATGCATGAGGGGATACAAATAGAGATGGCCCTGGGGAGCAAGTGCAGTGTGGAGGCCATCTCCCCCTAACTCCGCAGCCAGAAACAGGCAGACACCAGAGACTGGGACAGCACCCAAGAGAGATGTAGGAACAGAGTCAATTGTCCTTCAGAAGACAGGAACACCATTCCCAGATCCACCCGGAAGAGGGCCCCCAGGAACTTCAGACACTGAGAGGGCTGAAGGGAGGACTTCCTGTGGTTGATCAGGAACCCAAAAGAATCCAGAAGACAGACCTGATGCACTTCCTCCAATGCCTGAGAGAAAGAGGGAGAAACAATCAGCCAATCATCAAGGTAAGGATAGACTTGAATACCTCAAGAATAGAGAATATGCACCAGGGGGGGCCAAGAGTTTCATAAAAACACTTGGCGCTGATGAAAGGCTGAAAAGGAAGCACCTGGAACTGGTAGTGCCTTGAGCCCACCGCAAAGCACAGGAACGAATGATCTGCCAGATGGATGGGAACATGCAGGTAGGCATCCATCAGTTCGAGAGAGGCAAGGAGGCACCAGTTGAAGGATCGACTGCAAGGTCTCCATCTTGAAACAATGATGAGGAATGTGCCAATTCACCCCCTTCAGATCCAACACGGGTGGAAGTCTGTGGTGTCCTTCTTCTGAACCAGAACTCAGGAAGTAACTGTGGGAATGAATATGATTTGGGGAATGATGAACAATCATCCCTACCCTTCCTCCTCATCTGGGTCATCCATGTCTACCAGGGGAGCATGCCTTGGCACCTTAGCAGATGGACCATCAGCTTCCCTGGCCTTGAATGCTGCCTCTGCAGCCTCATTAATCAACAGGCGCAGTGCATCCATCTTATGAACTCCCTGCAAACCACACAAGGCAACCAGTTTCATGCTTGCCACAAACACGAACACAGGCACTTCCTGCCTTGAACCTGTTTCAAAGGAAACAAAGTCTTTCAGCCCTCGACATCTCATGGGAGCCGCCGGCAAGCAGGAAGTGCCTGTGAGCCCAAAAACAGCACAAGCATGCAGGCGCTTCAATAAACAGGAACAAATGGTGGTAAGGGAGCACACATCTCACCTGTGGCGGCATCAGCAGGGGCTGAAAAACAGATGTAAGGACACTCAGCGCCGCAACCTATATCATGGACCAACACTGAGCAGGGCGGGCAGGTCACCTGAAAACAGTGACTGCTAGAGCAAGCCACATGGTATTAAAACAAAAGAAATACAACAAAAAGCATAATAGATTCACCAACCTCTCTAGGCAATAGATCTGCAATGCAGAAAGAAAAGAACAGGCTGTACTGGTGACGTAATTCCCTCCTTTATGCATGCTGGGTAGGTAGCGCCATACTGGGGGAAGTATTTGACTTCAGCCAGGTAATAGGTGCCTTTGGAGCAGGCGAGCTGTTCATGCGTAAGGAATGGGGTGGGAAGACGGACAAGGAGGTAATGCACTGTATTTATGCAATAAAGTGCATTCCTGTCCTTTACCCCTGTGCTGGTTCCGTTTCTGTAGCCTAGCGCCAATGCAGGCACCTTTGCACCATGGTGCAAAGGTGGCTGTGTTGTTTGCAGGATTGTTTTTGTGAAGGAAGGGGCACCTTCCTGCACAGAAACATTCCTAAGAGACGTTTACCTTTTTGTATGTGTGCTGGAGAATGCAGTACACTTACAAAGAGGAAAAAACAAGGAGAAATAAAGATATTTCCCCTTGTTATGCCTCACCTCAGGAGGCATAAGGGTTTGGCGCTTAGCTGGGTTTACATGACCCTGTAAATCTGGGGCAGGGGCAGAATCGATGGGTCTTGCATGGGAAAACCCACTGCAATGCCCATGGAAACGACTCTCGAGCGAAGAGTAAGGCAACGCAGCGATTTACGCTGCCTTGCCATACTTCATATCTATGTGGCCATCCAAAGCCACGTATAGTGGCTTTGCGTAGCCTCATAGATATGATTTTGTAATCCGCGCTGCCAGAGTGTCACAAAAAGTGATGCTCCAGCAGCACAGGAGGCTTGTAAATAATCCCATTGGTTCCCCAGTTCCAAATGTGACAGCTCTAGCCATTATGCCACATCCCCTCCTTTCCTGGTACTATGCCTGGAAGTCCGTGACTAATGTAGCTTTGCAGGTATACTAAAGGGAATGTATTTGAATTACAAAAATTAGTACATTTGCACCTGTGCCTAGGGGTACTTGTGCAGGCTACAGATGTACTCCTTGCCTTGCAAACTTCCCCAAAATCTATTTATCACCGATATGCACATGATCTGAAGATCTACTTCATCAACCCAATTCTGTTATTGCATTTCTTTTGTTCGTAAATTAAAGACATCAACCTGATAACGTATACCATGTTTTGTTTCAATTTCAGCCTGTTCTTTTGACCTCGGTTGTAGATTCAATCAGGACCAGCAGCTCAAAATATACCTATATGTCTAGAAATTGGGCTGAGACCCATAGACCTTTGGGTTGGCTGCTCTGGTGCTAGAATAGTGACTCGGAAGTCATTCTCTCTTAGATCTGTGTTTCTGGTAAAAGCAATCATCTTACCATCATTAGCACCTAGTAGATATAATATTACAAAGTCAATCTTAATGAAAATCAAAGTTTAAGCCAGAGCTATTAAATAGTGAGCTGACCTCAGGTATTGCTGAGTGTAGTAATAAGTGACCTTTATGACTGTATGACTGGTAACCATCAAATAATATCTAAAATTTTTCAAAACCCCTATAAGAACCAGTAGCTCCTTCTCATCTATGGTATAATTCATTTACACTCGATTCACCTTTTGTGACGAATGAATGTCACAGGATACATCAGAAAACATAATGTCATACCATTGTTAGAGAGTGGCTGTCAGAGATGAGCAAGAAGCATCTTGTTTTATGGGGGACATTTAACGTTTGAATGACATAAAATGCATACAGATGTGAGCACTATCTTAAATGTATGAAGAGACTACTCTGCTTCCTTAGACCACGGGGCGGTGACATCCTTGGAAAAATAACGGATTATGAGTGATTTCCATTTGAGAAAACTCCATGTACAGTATTGATGATTTTGAGATGGGCAATTATAGTATTGTCCTGATCTTTTTCTCTGTCCTTTGGAGTTCCTCTTGGGAGATTAGTAAACCTCAAAACAGTGGCAGGAAGCAATTGTTAATTTTCCCAACAGCTTGTCACGATAAAGGTTGGTCAGGAGGAATACAGTTTCATGGTGGACAAGTTTAGTTTAAAAATGTTAAAACATAAAAAAGTAATCGATATTAACGTTAACGCAATGGTCCTGATGTTACTGTATAATATCTCTCGCAGATGCTTTAACAGCCACTGGTGCGTAACTGTAGGCCAAACACCATCACTCAATACCTTAAGAAATTGCCATGTGCCAAAAGCACTTTTCATCTTCTCTCTCTCTCCCTTTCACAGTAGATGGGAGACAGAGTGATCTAACTTGGTGAAATAGCACGAGGTCTTTCGGTGATCCCACAAGACTTTGTTTAAGGTCCAGTTATCTCTTCATTTCTCTTTTCTTCATTCTCGCCAGGAACAAAGTACAGTTGAAAGGGTGGGTTTCTCATAAATGCTTGCTTTCTCCCCCAATCATATTTACCGTACAGCGTGGATCAACGGCTTCTACTGTAAGCTCTGTATGGCAGATCTGTAACATCTTAAAGACAATAGCTGATGTGTGCAACCTGAACGGTGTACAAAGCTTTGGCCCATGAACTATGAAATTACCAGTTACCCCAATTTCTATAGGATAGTCTAAGTCAAGCTGCATCAGGTTAGATTTAAGTGCTGAGGTCAGAAAAGCAAGTGCACTTTGTAAGATGTTTGCCAAAATGTGAACAGCTTTGGCGATATCTAGGTTTGCATACTGGTCATTTCTAAATATCAAGCTCACAGGTGTTCAAAAGATGCGGATTTTTTGTGTATTTTGTTTGATAATCTTACAGGAATTTTCCTTTTTATACTAAAAGGCATTCTCCATGCTCTTCCTTTATTTAATGCTCATCGGATTCATCTGATCTCATCAGTTTCATGTCGTCTTTTGCCTATGGGTGGGTGGAGTTCACAGGGTTGCACTACGTACTAAGGTCCGCTGCGCCATAATGGCAGCACGCAGACCTGCCAGGATCCCTTGATGTCTCTCATATACACTGACACCCATCTGCTTTAACGTTCGGCACGATGAATATTAACTTTCAAGTGCTGAACGCAGCAGGGAGTCAGGCACAAAGACAGCAAATTAGCAAATAAGGGGTGCTGCCACAGTAATTTGTTATTTAATCCTGACCGGAGTGTTGGGCCCCTGGGGAAGTGAAGGTCACAGACCAGTCTTCCCCTGGGGAACTTCGCGCAGGCCGGAAGGACAAGGTGGGGAGGGGGTCAAGGGAGTGGGATGAGGGGTAGGAATAGGGTGGGCTATAAAGGAGTCAGGAGGGGAGAATCCGGCGGCCCGGGTAGGGTAGGTTAAGTTAGGGGGCTGGGAGATTAGGCAGGACCTGGTTTTCAATATAGTGTCACAGCAAGCAGTATTCAGGGCAGCAGTAGTTGGACAGTATTTTGAGGCCTACCTCTTTCAGGTCAGCGATCCGATGACGACCCCCGACTGCGATGCGTTGTGGGCCGTGCTGGGGGTACTGGGGTAGGCCAGCCGGGCGGACCTTTTTCAGTCCGGTGTGCTGGACCAGGCGTGGGTCGGCATGGTCTGACCCCCGCGATCGGCATCGGCTGGAGTTGCAGCATGCAGAGAGGAGCCGCCACACGCCAAGAAGTCGAGTGCAGCTAGGGGGCGGGGCCAGAAAAAAACCCTGTCAGCCAAGTGCGGAGGCAGGAGACAGAGCCTGCCTGCGCGGCTTGACGAAGAGTCAGAGAACACTGAAACGGTGAGCGGGGCAGGTTATACATGAGCCTGCACCGCAGAGCTCTGGCACCGGCAAGGCCACATTAAGGGAGGAACCCCAGGGAGAGGCAGGCCCTAGAGATTTAACGTGGAGGCCTCTCCCGGGGAACAGTATAGAGACCGGTGCAGCTGCTGGACTGGTCCCAGTTGCAAAGAGGTCCAGGTGGGCGGAAACAGAGTCAGATTTGTCTAAAGCAGGCCCCTCGGCCAGTGACATGGGGGACAATTTGGCCCCAATTGGGGGTGGAGGGGAGGATTCCCCCTGTATTCTTCCCAGGTGGGGGGGTCTGGATCTGGAAGCCAAAATAAAGGAAGAGCGCCGGATCATCCAAGAGACAGAGGAGAGATGGGCCAAGTTATGTGATGCCGGGGAGCGGGCAGAGATGGCAGCTTCCGGGTGGGGGACAGGGCTGCATAGGTTGGAAGTGGATGAGACAGGGGTGCAAGTTGTGGAGGAGGAGGTGGCGGGGGCAAGTGGTATGGGTTGCAGACAAGGAAAATGTAAGAAAGGGGACAGGGAGCGCCAGCATGGCAGTGAGGCCCGGTGGTGCAGGGGACCCCCCAGTTTGGAGCAGTCTGGGGGGGGGTTCAAAAAAGCAGATGAGGCCGATAGGAGCGGGGTGGCACCAGTGGGGTGCATGAAGGCCTCGGGCGCTGGTCGGAAGCAGCAGGGAAGTCCGCCGTGGCCTACCATACAGGGATCGTGCAGCGACTGCGTCCTCAAAGGAGTGCACTGGAAGGAATGGAGTGGGTGCAAAGGGACAGAAGAGAGTGGTACAGGAGGATGTGTGGGGGCCAGTGGAGAATGAGGCTGAGCTAGTGCTGGATTACGGGGATGAGAGTGACGATTTGGAAGAGGGTGAAGTGCGTGATGAGGATGAATGGGAAGGGGGCTCTGGGGTACCGGAGATGGCAACCAGGAAGGTTGGTGTTTTACAGTAGGCAAGTGCGGCCAAGGACAAGTCAAAGCCGATGGGGCAGAAGAGGACCGTCAGCCGGGGCAAGGGCAAAGAGGTCCAAGGAGGACTGGCAGGTAATGGGGACTGGTGGAAAGCATGAGATGGGGGAGTTAAACCTGGGAAGGCAAAAACCTGCTGGTCGGTGGGTGTGG
Organism: Calotriton arnoldi; assembly: GCA_963921515.1. Taxonomy (NCBI): domain Eukaryota; kingdom Metazoa; phylum Chordata; class Amphibia; order Caudata; family Salamandridae; genus Calotriton; species Calotriton arnoldi. Next base: position 4,093,426 of record CAWUFW010000311.1, read on the forward strand.
GCGAAGGGACAGTGAGGGACTTAGCAGACACAGGTGCAGCTGCGGCGCCTCCGTTGGGCAAGGACAACAGTGGTGCGAAGAAGTTAGTGGGCGCAAGTAAGTGTCCAGACGGACAAGGTGGACGGGATTGAAGGAAAGGAGGACAAAACAGATGACAAACACCACAAGAAATTACCATATATGGGGCTGGGATGCCATTGGGGTCACATCTGTCTGACAAAACAAAGAATAGGATATGGAGGCATGAATATGTTGATGTTTTAAAAATACTACATAGGGAGATACAGGCTAAAGAGGGTTCGAAAGAGGAGGAGTGGGAGTTGACGAGGAGGACGAGGGTACCCATTAATATGGAGAATTGGACTTCGGCTTTCCTAATTTATGCTAGCATTTACTGTGAGAAGTATTTGGACAGGGCGATTGCCTTACTGAAGTATATGGACATTATGCGGAAGGCACAGATGCATTTTGGGGGTTTTGCCTGGCTGAGCTACGATGAAGAATTTAGGGCCAGGGTCAGTATTAACCCAGACAAACCTTGGGGTGAGATGGACCAGGAGCTATGGATGCAATGGATGTCCTCCACGCAATCCTTGGCATCCACGCATACGGCCAGTGACGTATCTGTCCTTTCTGGCGCGTCCCGCTCAGCAAGGAACGGGAGGGTCTGGTTTTAGGGCAGGAGGATCAGGTGTGCCTCCAAAGCAGGCAGGAGGCAACATGGGGGCATGTTGGAACTTTAATAAGGGATTTTGTTCCAGGCACCCTTGCAAATTTAAACACGAATGCTCCAAATGTGGGGGAAGGCACCCACTCATGCAGTGCTTTACCTTGGCCACCCCAGCAGAACAGTGGAGGGCTATGAAGGGACAAGGACAGTCTGGGCTGAAGGGCCCCTACCCCAGTTAGGATTGGGCCATGGGACCGTGGATCTCGATTTACCCTGAGAGGGAGGTGGCAGTATTAATGCAGTGGGGTTTCATCGAGGGCTTCCGGGTAAGATACCAGAGTCCGAGGGGGTGTAGCTGGGCAGACAACTTGAAAACAGCCAGAGAATTGCCACAGTTGGTAGCAGCAAAATTTGAAAAAGAAAGTTGAAGAAGGGAGGATTGCGGGTCTATTCATGGCTTGGCCCCAGGAGGATTTGATGATATCTAACCCCGGGCGGAGACCGGAGTGGACGTTGGTGCACTGAGAAGCGGCAGACAAACCCCGGACGGAGACCCCGGGCGGAGACCGCAGTGGACGTTGGTGCACTGAGAAACGGCAGACACACTGGTTGAGGCAGGGACGGAGCATCGCATTTTTGGAGTTTTTTCCACTGTTGGTGACGCTGGCGGTTTGGGGTGCCGAACTACAGAATCGGACGGTGCTTTTCCATGTAGACAATATGACAGTGGTGGAACTGGTGAACAGGCAGAAGGTGAGGGATTTGAGGGTTTTGCGGTTGTTGAGTAGGTTTATGCTGAGGTGTTTGAAGCTAAATGTAGTTTTTCGTGCCAAGCATGTCCTTGGGGCCAGCTTTGTCTCGTTCGCAGTGGCAGCGATTTCGAAGACTGGCGCCTGGAGCGGAGGACTGCAAGACAGATCTGCCGGACGACATCTGGGTCTGGGGCGAGTGAGTGTGATAGGCCAGGTTGAGAGGTCCTTGGCGGAATCCACAAGATGGAGCTACAAGCTGGCATGGTCTGAATTTTGGGAGTTTATATGACAATCTGTAGCTATACCAAGCCTTACGCGCCAGGACACAGAACAAGGAGTGTTGAATTTTGTTCTGCGTTGCATTGATAAGGGTTTGTCACAGACGACAATAGCAGGAAAATTGACAGGGATATCTTTTTACAGCAAACTATATTTAGGTTTTGATCCCACCAAGGATGAAATCCTGAGCAGGATGTTAAAAGGTTGGGGGTGCAAACGGGGTGTTGGGGGGGGAGTTCTGAGGGAGGCCATAACGTTTGAGTTGTTACAAGGTTTATTTGGGGTTTTGCCAGACTGTTGTTACGACCTGTTTGAGGTGTCGATATTTAGGCTATGTATGATTTGGATGTTTTTCAGGGCTTTTCGGGTCTCAGAGCTGTTGGGTACGGCACTGCAATTGGGGGTGTCATATGAGGAGGTGAGACTGGACCAGAGCCGCTTGGGGATCTGGCTGAGTCGCTCCGAAACGGATCAGGCAAGCAGAGGGAGATGGGTTTGGTTGAATGAGAGTGGCTACAGTGAAGCGTGCTCGGTACGGGTAGTGGCAGGACTATATCTCACGACAGGGACGGCCGTCAGTGAGGATTTTTTACCATGCGGCAGGGGGATGAGTAATGGCTTTTTAGCTGCTTGCTGTTTTGCGCATGGCGCTTTGGAAAGAAGGCAAGGATCCAGCCAGGTTTGGGATGCACTCCTTCCCCATTGGCACTTCTACAGCGGCGGCGCGTTTAGGATGGTCCTGGGGCAAAATTCACCAGATTGGTAGATGGAGATCTAGGTGCTGCGAGAGATATGTGCAGAAATAAGGGAGTATGCCTGAGGTGGGGCAAGGGAGGAGGTACTTGCGCGAAAGGGGGGAGGGGTGTTCTTCAAGACTAATCTATTTCCTTTTTGTCATAGGATGCGTGAGCGGCCCGGGAACCAAGACGGTTACCTGGATCGTGGGACATTCGTTCGTCCACTGGGCAGCCAAATATGCCAACACGTGTACGGACGTAACTTGGGTTTGAGGAGCAGCCACCACGAAGTTTGTTGGTGGGGAAAAGGGGGCATGCGATGGGGGGCTTTATTGCCATGGCTGACGAAAATGGTACCACAAAGGGGCTGCCCAGACATTTAAAAAAATTTTTTTTTGCAGATTTATATAGCGCGAACTCGACCCGAAGGTATTGGAGCGCTTTACATGAGCACTGATTACGTTACACAAGGACACATTCAGGCACGGGGAGATTAAGTGATTTGCCCAGAATCACAGGATGTGGACGCGACCCCGAGGCTCGAACCTTGGTTTCCAGCACCAAAGTCGGCAGTCTAGCCGACGGACCACATCCTCTCCCCAGACATGTTGGTCTTACATTTGGGAGAGAACGATCTGGTACGTTTGTCAGGACTGACAATACTGCAGCACATGCAGAGGGATTTGGAGGCAATATAGAGGAATTTTTCTGGAACATGCTTAATATGGACTGAGTTCGTGCCTCGCAAAGTATGGAGGGGGGCTGTCAAGCATGCGGCTATTGAAAAAGCTCGCAGGAAATTGAATTGGGCAATGAGGGTTTTCTGCCAGGCAAAGGACATAAAAGTGATTGCCAATGCGTGGCTTAAGTTGGAGGAGCCACTCCTGTACAGGGATGATGGTGTGCACCTTTCGTGGATGAGTAATACATATTATATGATGGAACTGCGAGATGCGATTAGTAGATTGTGGAATGAGTCCATCTGGTGTCGCAGGGAATATTGAGAGAGTTGGCGAAAGGTGCACAGGAACCGTTTGGGGGAGGGCAGGTAACCGCCCTACGCGGGTTCCTTGTTTGGCGGTACTTTGGAGGGGTGGTGAGTCACATACGGGTGGATCCTACCCTCGGGGGGAAGGGTACACAGGTGACTGGGGGCGGGGGGCAGGATGCAATGAGCAATGGAGAAAATTCAAGAGAGGACGTTTGGAGGGCAAGTGAAGGTGAGAATGGGGGATATGGAGGAGGTCGCAGAGTGAAAAGGGGGAAGTGCAACAGGTGAGATGGTTTGAGGATGGCTGGGGAGAATGAGCTGTATGGTTACGATAAAAGTTATATATTATTTGCATTGATGGTTTGTTAATAAAGTTAACTGTTGCAACCTTGTCCTAATAAAATGGCCTTTTACGCTTCAAGTAACAGCGTGGAGTGTAGTTATTGCGCGATGTGCATACAGTGTACTGTTAATGATTCCCTTCAGAGAGACAAATGTGGGCTTTTTTCTAGGATTAGGCAAGGCACTGGGCACTTCGGGGAGCACAGGAGATCAATCACCGTGGCATCGCGCAGGAAGAACGTGAAGGATGTATCACTAGAGGTCCAACCTGCCCCATGTGCATCTGAAAGGACCTGAGCTGTCACTGTCTGCAAAGCAGGCCAGCTTCTGTTTGGCCTCAATCGCTCAGAACCTGGGTTACAAACGTGTTCTGCTGTAGTATTTTTTTTAGCAGTAATGTAAGGAGCCACAACATTACAGGGCACTGGTGACGCACAGCGTGTTTGTCAGAGAAGGTTCCCCCTCTTCCCCTGACCCCCTCACTGCCTCCAGCTCTCCACCGCACCTCACACGGCTTACCTGCCCTTCACCCAGCCTCTCGTCTGGTCTAGGTGCTGCTCTGCATGCCAGGCACCGTACTGCCCCCCTCCTGCTGCTGTGGCGGTGATCTCTGGTGTTTCTTCTGTAACCCCTTCACTGCAGGACTCGCGGGACTGCGCATGCACACGCATGGAGAGTGGAGACCGGGTTAGAAGGTTTCCACTCTCCATGCACACACATGCGCAGTCCCCGCGAGTCCTGCAGTGAAGGGGTTACAGAAGAAATACCGCAGATCACCGCCACGGTGGCAGGAGGGGTGGCAGCACCCTGCCTGGCGTGCAGAGCTGGGTGAATGTAAGTAAGGGTGGGTGGCGGGGTCAAACTCCGCTACGCGGTGGAATCATAGTTTTTTGCCGAACTTTGTGCTCCCAGCAGAGTGTGGAGTTCGCAAATCTCCTCAAACTTCACTGGCGGAGCGGAGTTCACAACCCACCCCTACTTTTGCCTCTCTTTATAGCTTTCACTTTATGACATAATCTCACTTTAAAGTGCATTGAATGTGTGAAAATCATAAGTTGTGGCTAGTTCTGAGTCAAATATACTAAGACCTTGATAAAACAGAATGACCGCTTCTCTTCATGCAATGCCGTTTCAGCTAGGAGAAGATAAACCTTTGACAAATAGATAGAAAATATCATTTTAGTGATAACAGTCCACTGCAAAGTGACACAGTTGTTGTTCTTTGATCAACTACGTTTATATACTCCGCCTTGAATTCTGTCAAATTTTAAAGTTTTTTGTAATTTTTCTCAATCAAATCTGAGATGACAATGAGTTAAAAGCAATCTTCTGACATCTACAGAGATATGCAGGTCAAAAGTCTGAATCCGATAATGGCAACTCAGCTTGCATCCTTCTGAGATCAATAAATAGAATACAGTTATATTGAGCAAATGGAGCAAGTAGTCCTTACAGTGCTTAGAAACAGCATGTGTGATATGAAGTACTACATAAATAAATAAGTTATTGTTATTATTATTGTTAATTAATGGAACTGCCCAGGCTATGACATCACCATCTAAATGTGACATCAATAAAGCTGCCCTTGATTGAATTGCAGGTATGTCTCAAATTCAGCAAGGAACGAGTAGTTATACTGTAGAAGACATACTTACAACTTGCTTGTGTCACTCTGTAACCTGTTGGTGGGGCAAAATTACTACTATCAAGACTAAAACCATTTAAGTGTGAGGCCTTGGTGGCAGTGATGGCATTAGGTTTATACCTTTGTATACTTCTGGATCTACACATAGAACTAAAAATGAGATTCCTCCCTACGTGACTCCCTTTCCTGGATGAGGATACAAACTAGGAAATCTGGTCAACCACATGTTGACATGAGTATGTGATAGCAAAGACATAAGCTGTACATGCAATGGGGGTCATCTGGTGATATAAAGCAGCTCTTTCAGTATGCAAAGGCACAGCCTCTGCAGACACTGCAGCTAATTTGTGATCTATGGAAAAGATCGGTTTTGCCATATTTATAGACCATGGTAGTCAAATCTCATATTGCCTGGTAGGAACACATTCTACTTTCTCAGAATATCCTACAAATTTTGGAAGCAGCATGATGACAAATGTTGAAGGAAGCTGAGAGTCTGTGAGGTAGGGTGTTTGGACATTTTAGAACATAAAGCTGCTCTTCTGCTTTCTTGGACAAAAGTACAATGCAGTGTTGAAGGAAGTGCACACGACTGACTTCTTATCACTCACAATGCATTTATTAGAGGGAGCTCTCACTGTTGCATTGCATTGAAATTGGAAAACAATTCTGACTGCTGTATGTTTTGGTCTGCACACGTTTTTGATTGTGTTTCTGCAGCAGTTTCATGCAGAGTTTGTACTACACACCTTATATGTCAACCAATGCCTCATTGCTTCCCTTGTTACTATGGAGTTGGAATTAAGGACCAGATATACTAAGCATTTTTGCTGTTGCAAACACACTGATTTATCTTTAGCAGTCATAAAATTCTTTTTCTAATGTGCTATTCCAGTTTTAAGAGTCAGAAAAGTGTTTCCAATTTCTAAAACAAATGCAAGACTGATTGCATTTCCAATGCTTGTTTATAATTGTCTTTTTCAGCCATACTCCAATGGGACACAACATCACAGTCACTATATTGTTACCTGTTCATTCGACCTACCAGGATTCAGGTAGAGCTTGTTCTCCCCACTTCCACAATTTTTGTTTTTATTGGGCAGCCTACTGGCTATATCTTGAATTCTGATCTCTTATTTCAAGGATAGCTGCCTTTCTTGCCAGAGAAGCTTTCAATCTTCACTATGTGAGTCTACACTCTATATTCAAGGGTTACATCTCACACCGTAAGACTATTCTATCTGAACTATTTCTGTAATTTTTCTTTCAGGCCTTGTACTCCTTGCTTCGGGTTCCTCTTTATTTTATGAGTCCTTATGATGCCCGCCCCCATGTTCTTGAGGGATCGAAACATCGCTGACTACCACTAGATAGATTATATTATATATAAATGGGCCAAGTGGTTCTTGTTTTTAGGATACACAGCTTTGATCACTGAATTTGTTAACATGTGTATCACTTCGATGAGATCACAAACACATTTCTCACTACACACCCACTGCGTGTCTCAAAGTACATTTTTTTTAATGAAAGTTCTTTGTGTATGATTTTTTATAACTAATGATTAAAATACCCATTTGGTTAATTTGTATTGACTGTATTGTTTTCAACTGTGGGACCAGTGTTTCATATACATGTATTTACCCAAGGTCCCCAGTGATCCTCAGGTTTCCTTGTTAACTGCACCTGTGGCTTTGGGGCAGCATTTCAGCCTCATTAAGGGATGTTGGAAAGCAGTGCCAGAGAGGCCCAGGCAGCTTGAATCTCAAAGGGGATCACCTGGGGGTTTTGTGCTGGGAGTTGGGCCTATGCTGCCTTTGGGTCCCTGTGACGCTGGTAGAGCCCTCTGATTGTGTCCCTTGACTTGCCCCTGTTGCTGTCTGCGCTCTGGTGTCTGAGGCTCTGTGGACATTGGGAATCATTTAACGCCCTGGCCTCAACCTGGGAGTTGATTCTGGTGGTGTGTGGGCCTGGGCACAAAGGTTCTGCATCACAGCCTGGGCTGTACCATATCTGCACAGCGCTGCCCCTATCCCCCTCTCTGGGCTTCCCTCACTCCCTCAACAGGCTCCCCTGCAGGAATTGGGGGGAGGGGCTGTCATGAGGAGATCCTGGTTGGATTTGACTTTTGCACCCCACAGTGAGGTAGCACCACGGGCATTCTAGGATTGGCTATTTTTTGCCTCCCTGCTGGACCTACTCTGGTGCTTGACCTGCCATTGTGACTATAATGTGAGTGTTCTGCTGGTCAACCCAGTGGTGGATCTAAGCCAGTGGTACATTTCCTAAGTGAAATTCTTACCACACTGCCAGCATGGTGAGGGACAAGGCCCCTAAGATGACCCAGCAAACCAAGATGGACCAATATTCATAGGGTGGGAGGAGCGAAGTACTGGCGGACTAACAGGCCACTCTGGAGCTCGATCCCATGCCAGGCCATGAGGGAGCAGTTGTCAAAAAATTTCCTGATTACACCTGGAGAGTCCAGTGTCTTCTACAGTCATTTGAGCCAGTGAAATAAAAGCTCAGGACTATGGATTTTAAATACATGCTATTCATCCCGGCTAAATTGTGCATGTTAGATGACGGTCTGGGACTGGCTGGAACTTGTGGACAGATCAACACCATCCAAACCAGCTGCTGGGGAGTCGTAATCCATGGGGAATTCCTGATGGGAAGGAGAACTCCACAGGAAGGAGTGGGAGGCCTCTGTGGAGTCAATGTGGATCTGGAAGTCTGGATCTAGAGAAGGATGGCACGAGGACTTACCTGTGTGGTAGCATTTGGTGAAGGCTGAAGTTGGAGCCAGCACACTCCATATGATTGAGAGGTGGGGTGCGAGGGGTGTGTGGAGCGTCTCAGGTGAATAAACTGTACCAAGGCCAGCTAATAAAGGCATTGGGCCACATGTATCAAGCATTTTTGTGTTCGCAAATGTACCAATTCGTAGAATCACCCCGTTTGCGAACAAAAAGAATGTTTTTCACATGTATCAAACCCTATTTTGTGATTCAGTAACCTGTAACCAAATCGCAAAATGGGTTTGTGATTAACTATTTGGAAGGGGCGTTTTTAGGGCATCCCTTCCAAATAGCAAATCCTAATGGTATGTATGACCGTGAATGCGGTTGCAAAACACTCACATTTTACCAACAACTTCAAGTAGGTGCTAACCCATTCGCAAATGGAAAGGGGTCCCCAAAGGACCCCTTCCACTTTGGGAATGGTAGCGAAAAAGTTTATTAACCCCTTCGGTGCTCATGACGGAATGGTTCCGTCATGAGCATCGGTGCCTCTGTGCTCATGACGGAACCATTCCGTCATGAGGCCAGGAGCACTGCAATCCCTCTGCTGCAGACAGCAGAGGGATTTCTATTTCTCCCCTGTGACCTTGGGAGCTGGGGAAGAGCTTCCCCAGCTCCCGAGGCCCCCTCCCTGGTTTCTGTGCCATGACAATCAGCGCGCACGTCGCGCTATTGTCATTGCACAGAAACCGAAACTGAAATGAGCCTTTAGGCTCATTTCAGTTTCACTTTCTAAGTGCTCAGGGGGCTATCTCAGCCCCCCGGGCACGTAGAAAGACGGGAGAGGTATCATTGGAAAGGGGAGAATCTCCCCTTTCCAATGGTACCCCTCCCCAGTAGATCCCTGCTTGGGGATCACCCCAGGAGGGCGATCCCCAAGCAGGGATCCACCCACTAGACACCAGGGAGGGGGGAGCGGCCCCTTGGGCAAGGGCCTTCGCTCCCCCCATAAAGAAATGGGCACAATTCAGTCTTTCTGCCCCCCCTGGGGGGCAGATGGGGCAGTAGCCCCCAATCTGCCCCCCCGGGGGGGCAGAAAGCCCACTAAACGCCAGGGATTTTTTTTATTGCATTTTTTTAGGGCGGGGGCTGCCCGAAACGGGCACACCCATGCCCCCGCCACCATTACAGCCTTTCTGCCCACCCGGGGGGGCAGAAAGCCCACTTGATGCCAGGGATTTGTTTTCACGCAATTTCTTTTAGGGTGGGGGCTGCCCGAAACGGGCATGCCAATGCCCCCACCCCCGCCACCATTACAGCCTTTCTGCTCCCCCCCGGGGGGCAGATGGGGGCAGCAGCCCCAATCTGCCCCCCCGGGGGGGCAAAAAGCCCACTAGACGCCAGGGATATTTTGGGGCAAATCTGAATTAGGGTGGGGGCTTCCCAAAATGGGCATGTCAATGCCCCCACCCCTCCCCCACAAAAATTACAGCCTTTCTGCCCCCCCTGGGGGGCAGTTGGGGGCATTAGCCCCCAATCTTCCCCCCGGGGGGGCAAAAAGCCCAGTAGACGCCAGGGATTTTTTGGGCAAATTTTAATTAGGGTGGGGGCTGCCCATTTTGGGCAGCCCCCACCCTAATTAAAATGTGCCCAAAAAACTCCCTGGTGTCTAGTGGACTTTCAGCCCCCCCGGGGGGGCAGAAGGGGGCATTAGCCTCCACTCTGCCCCACCGGGGGGGGCAAAAAGCCCACTAGACGCCAGGGATTTTTTTGGGCAAATTTGAATTAGGGTGGGGCTGCCCAAAACGGGCATGCCCATGCCCCCACCCCCTCCCCCGCAAAAATTACAGCCTTTCTGCCCCCCCCTGGGGGGCAGATGGGGGCATTAGCCCCCAATCTTCCCCCCGGGGGGGCAAAAAGCCCAGTAGACGCCAGGGATTTTTTGGGCAAATTTTAATTAGGGTGGGGGCATTGGCATGCCCATTTGCCCAAAAAACTCCCTGGCATCTAGTGGACTTTCAGCCCCCCCTGGGGGGCAGATCGGGGCATTAGCCCCCAATCTGCCCCGCCGGAGGGGGGCAAAAAGCCCACTAGACGCCAGGGATTTTTTTTGGGCAAATTTGAATTAGGGTGGGGCTGCCCAAAACGGGCATGCCCATGCCCCCGCCCTCTCCCCTGCAAAAATTACAGCCTTCCTGCCCCCCTGGGGGGCAGATGGGGCAGTAGCCCCCAATCTGCTCCCCCGGGGGAGCAAAAAGCCCACTAGACGCCAGGGATTTTTTGGCACAAATTTTTATTAGGGTGGGGGCATTGGCATGCCCGTTTTGGGCAACCCCCACCCTAATTAAAATTTGCTCAAAAAATCCCTGGCGTCTAGTAGGCTTTCTGCCCCCCCTGGGGGGCAAAAAGCCCACTAGTCGCCAGGGATTTTTTTGGGGCAAATTTGAATTAGGGTGGGGGCTGCCCAAAAAGGACATGCCCATGCCCCCACCCCCTCCCCCGCAAAAATTACAGCCTTTCTGCCCCTCCTGGGGGGCAGATGGGGGCATTAGCCCCCAATCTTCCCCCTGGGGGGGCAAAAAGCCCAGTAGACGCCAGGGATTTTTTGGTCAAATTTGAATTAGGGTGGGGGTTGCCCAAAACGGGAATGCCAATGCCCCCACCCTAATTAAAATTTGCTCAAAAAAATCCCTGGTGTCTAGTAGGCTTTCTGCCCCCACTGGGGGGCAGATGGGGGCATTAGCCCCCAATCTGCACCCCCGGCGGGGGCAAAAAGCCCACTAGTCACCAGGGATTTTTAATGGGCAAATTTGAATTAGGGTGGGGGCTGCCCAAAACGTGCATGCCCATGCCCCCACCCCTCCCCAGCAAAATTACAGCCTTTCTGCCCCTCCCTGGGGGGCAGATGGGGAGTTAGCCCCAATTTTCCCCCGGGGGCAAAAAGCCCAGTAGACGCCAGGGATTTTTGGGCAAATTTTAATTAGGGTGGGGGCATTGGCATGCCCGTTTTGAGCAGCCCCCACCTAATTAAAATTTGCCCTAAACTCCCTGGCATCTAGTGGACTTTCAGCACCCCTGGGGGCAGATGGGGGCATTAGCCCCCAATCTGCCCCGCCGGGGGGCAAAAAGCCCACTAGATGCCAGGGATTATTTTTGGGCAAATTTGAATTAGGGTGGGGCTGCCCAAAACGGGCATGCCCATGCCCCCACCCCTCCCCTGCAAAATGACAGACTTCCTGCCCCCCTGGGGGAAGATGGGGCAGTAGCCCCCAATCTGCCCCCGGGGGGCAAAAAGCCCACTAGACGCCAGGGATTTTTTGGGGCAAAGTTTTATTAGGGTGGGGGCAGCCCAAAACGGGCATGCCAATGCCCCCACCCTCCACCCGCAACAATTACAGCCTTTCTGCCCCCCCTGGGGGGAAGATGGGGCAGTAGCCCCCAATATGCCCCCCCCTGGAGGGGCAAAAAGCCCACTAGACGCCAACGATTACCCTGGCTTTTTTATGTGTGGGGGTGGGGGCTGCCCAGAATGGGCATACCAGTGCCCCTACCCCCCCAAAAAATAGCCACAGTGTTTCTGCCCCCCTTGGGGGCATATCGGGGCAACCCCACCCCCCGATATCCACCCCAGGGCGGCAGAAAGCCGACTAGGCACGGGTTTGTTTTTAGCAATATGCCTACCTGTGGATTTTGGGACCTAGCGCAGCCGGCACATAGGGAAACCTAGCAAACCTGTACATTTATGAAAACTAGACACCCAGGGGAATCCAGGATGGGGTGACTTGACTGGCTCTCACCAGGTTCTGTTACCCAGAATCCCTTGCAAACCTCAAAATTGTGTATAAAAAAAACACATTTTCCTCACATTTCTGTGGTGGAAAGTTCTGGAATCTGTGTGGATTTTTTTGAGCAAATTTTAATTAGGGTGGGGGTTGCCCAAAACGGGCATGCCAATGCCCCTACCCTAATAAAAATTTGTCCCAAAAAATCCCTGGCTTCTAGTGGGCTTTTTGCTCCCCCGGGGGAGCAGATTGGGGGCTACTGCCCCATCTGCCCCCCAGGGGGGGCTGAAAGTCCACTAGACGCCAGGGAGTTTTTTGGGCAAATTTTAATTAGGGTGGGGGCTGCCCAAAATGGGCATGCCAATGCCCCCACCCTAATTAAAATTTGCCCAAAAATCCCTGGCGTCTAGTGGGCTTTTTGCTCCCCCAGCGGGGCAGATTGGGGGCTAATGCCCCGATCTGCCCCCCAGGGGGGGCTGAAAGTCCACTAGACGCCAGGGAGTTTTTTGGGCAAATTTTAATTAGGGTGGGGGCTGCCCAAAATGGGCATGCCAATGCCCCCACCCTAATTCAATTTGCCCAAAAATCCCTGGCGTCTACTGGGCTTTTTGCCCCCCCCGGGGGGAAGATTGGGGGCTAATGCCCCCATCTGCCCCCCGGGGGGGGCAGAAATTCTGTAATTTTTGCGAGGGAGGGGGTGGGGGCATGGGCATGCCCGTTTTGGGCAGCCCCACCCTAATTCAAATTTGCCCAAAAAAATCCCTGGCGTCTAGTGGGCTTTTTGCCCCCCCCGGTGCGGCAGAGTGGAGGCTAATGCCCCCTTCTGCCCCCCGGGGGGGCTGAAAGTCCACTAGACGCCAGGGAGTTTTTTGGGCACATTTTAATTAGGGTGGGGGCTGCCCAAAATGGGCATGCCAATGCCCCCACCCTAATTAAAATTTGCCCAAAAAACTCCCTGGCGTCTAGTGGACTTTCAGCCCCCCCTGGGGGGCAGATGGGGGCATTAGCCCCCAATCTGCCCCGCCGGGGGGGGGGGCAAAAAGCCCACTAGACGCCAGGGATTTTTTTGGGGCAAATTTGAATTAGGGTGGGGCTGCCCAAAACGGGCATGCCAATGCCCCCGCCCTCTCCCCTGCAAAAATTACAGCCTTCCTGCCCCCCCTGGGGGCCAGATGGGGCAGTAGCCCCCAATCTGCTCCCCTGGGGGAGCAAAAAGCCCACTAGACGCCAGGGATTTTTTGGGGCAAATTTTTATTAGGGTGGGGGCATTGGCATGCCCGTTTTTGGCAACCCCCACCCTAATTAAAATTTGCTCAAAAAAATCCCTGGCGTCTAGTAGGCTTTCTGCCCCCCCTGGGGGGCAAAAAGCCCACTAGTCGCCAGGGATTTTTTTTGGGCAAATTTGAATTAGGGTGGGGGCTGCCCAAAAAGGACATGCCCATGCCCCCACCCCCTCCCCCGCAAAAATTACAGCCTTTCTGCCCCCCCTGGGGGGCAGATGGGGGCATTAGCCCCCAATCTTCCCCCTGGGGGGGCAAAAAGCCCAGTAGACGCCAGAGATTTTTTGGTCAAATTTGAATTAGGGTGGGGGTTGCCCAAAACGGGCATGCCAATGCCCCCACCCTAATTAAAATTTGCTCAAAATAATCCCTGGTGTCTAGTAGGCTTTCTGCCCCCCCTGGGGGGCAGATGGGGGCATTAGCCCCCAATCTGCACCCCCGGCGGGGGCAAAAAGCCCACTAGTCACCAGGGATTTTTAATGGGCAAATTTGAATTAGGGTGGGAGCTGCCCAAAACGGGCATGCCCATGCCCCCACTCCCCCGCAAAAATTACAGCTTTTCTACCCCTCCCTGGGGGGCAGATGGGGGCATTAGCCCCCAATTGTCCCCCCGGGGGGGCAAAAAGCCCAGTAGACGCCAGGGATTTTTTGGGCAAATTTTAATTAGGGTGGGGGCAATGGCATGCCTGTTTTGAGCAGCCCCCACCCTAATTAAAATTTGCCCAAAAAACTCCCTGGCATCTAGTGGACTTTCAGCACCCCTGGGGGGCAGATGGGGGCATTAGCCCCCAATCTGCCCCGCCGGGGGGGCAAAAAGCCCACTAGATGCCAGGGATTATTTTTGGGCAAATTTGAATTAGGGTGGGGCTGCCCAAAACGGGCATGCCCATGCCCCCACCCCTCCCCCGCAAAAATTACAGCCTTCCTGCCCCCCTGGGGGAAGATGGGACAGTAGCCCCCAATCTGCCCCCCGGGGGGGCAAAAAGCCCACTGGACGCCAGGGATTTTTTGGGGCAAAGTTTTATTAGGGTGGGGGCAGCCCAAAACGGGCATGCCAATGCCCCCACCCTCCACCCGCAACAATTACAGCCTTTCTGCCCCCCCTGGGGGGAAGATGGGGCAGTAGCCCCCAATATGCCCCTCCCCTGGGGGGGCAAAAGCCCACTAGATGCCAACGATTACCCTGGCTTTTTATGTGTGGGGGTGGGGGCTGCCCAGAATGGGCATACCAGTGCCCCTACCCCCCAAAAAAATAGCCACAGTGTTTCTGCCCCCCTTGGGGGCATATCGGGGCAACCCCACCCCCCGATATCCCCCCCCAGGGCGTCAGAAAGCCGACTAGGCACGGGTTTGTTTTTAGCAATATGCCTACCTGTGGATTTTGGGACCTAGCGCAGCCGGCACATAGGGAAACCTAGCAAACCTGTACATTTATGAAAACTAGACACCCAGGGGAATCCAGGATGGGGTGACTTGACTGGCTCTCACCAGGTTCTGTTACCCAGAATCCCTTGCAAACCTCAAAATTGTGTATAAAAAAACACATTTTCCTCACATTTCTGTGGTGGAAAGTTCTGGAATCTGTGTGGATTTTTTTGAGCAAATTTTAATTAGGGTGGGGGTTGCCCAAAACGGGCATGCCAATGCCCCTACCCTAATAAAAATTTGTCCCCAAAAATCCCTGGCGTCTAGTGGGCTTTTTGCTCCCCCGGGGGAGCAGATTGGGGGCTACTGCCCCATCTGCCCCCCAGGGGGGGCTGAAAGTCCACTAGACACCAGGGAGTTTTTTGGGCAAATTTTAATTAGGGTGGGGGCTGCCCAAAATGGGCATGCCAATGCCCCCACCCTAATTAAAATTTGCCCCAAAATCCCTGGCGTCTAGTGGGCTTTTGCTCCCTTGGCGGGGCAGATTGGGGGCTAATGCCCGATCTGCCCCCAGGGGGGCTGAAAGTCCACTAGACGCCAGGGAGTTTTTGGGCAAATTTTAATTAGGGTGGGGGCTGCCCAAAATGGGCATGCCAATGCCCCCACCCTAATTAAAATTTGCCCAAAAAATCCCTGGCGTCTACTGGGCTTTTTGCCCCCCCCGGGGGGAAGATTGGGGGCTAATGCCCCCATCTGCCCCCCGGGGGGGGCAGAAATTCTGTAATTTTTGCGAGGGAGGGGTGGGGGCATGGGCATGCCCGTTTTGGGCAGCCCCACCCTAATTCAAATTTGCCCAAAAATCCCTGGCGTCTAGTGGGCTTTTTGCCCCCCCGGTGGGGCAGAGTGGAGGCTAATGCCCCCTTCTGCCCCCCGGGGGGGCTGAAAGTCCACTAGACACCAGGGAGTTTTTTGGGCACATTTTAATTAGGGTGGGGCTGCCCAAAATGGGCATGCCAATGCCCCCACCCTAATTAAAATTTGCCCAAAAACTCCCTGGCGTCTAGTGGACTTTCAGCCCCCCCTGGGGGGCAGATCGGGGCATTTGCCCCCAATCTGCCCCGCCGGGGGGGGGGGGCAAAAAGCCCACTGGACGCCAGGGATTTTTTTTGGGCAAATTTGAATTAGGGTGGGGCTGCCCAAAACGGGCATGCCCATGCCCCCGCCCTCTCCCCTGCAAAAATTACAGCCTTCCTGCCCCCCCTGGGGGGCAGATGGGGCAGTAGCCCCCAATCTTCCCCCTGGGGGGGCAAAAAGCCCAGTAGACGCCAGGGATTTTTTGGGCAAATTTTAATTAGGGTGGGGGTTGCCCAAAACGGGCATGCCAATGCCCCCACCCTAATTAAAATTTGCTCAAAAAAACCCTTGGTGTCTAGTAGGCTTTCTGCCCCCCCTGGGGGGGCAGATGGGGGCATTAGCCCCCAATCTGCACCCCCGGCGGGGGCAAAAAGCCCACTAGTCACCAGGGATTTTTAATGGGCAAATTTGAATTAGGGTGGGGGCTGCCCAAAACGGGCATGCCCATGCCCCCACCCCCTCCCCCGCAAAAATTACAGCCTTTCTGCCCCTCCCTGGGGGGCAGATGGGGGCATTAGCCCCCAATTTTCCCCCCAGGGGGGCAAAAAGCCCAGTAGACGCCAGGGATTTTTTGGGCAAATTTTAATTAGGGTGGGGGCATTGGCATGCCCGTTTTGAGCAGCCCCCACCCTAATTAAAATTTGCCCAAAAAACTCCCTGGCATCTAGTGGACTTTCAGCACCCCTGGGGGGCAGATGGGGGCATTAGCCCCCAATCTGCCCCGCCGGGGGGGCAAAAAGCCCACTAGATGCCAGGGATTATTTTTGGGCAAATTTGAATTAGGGTGGGGCTGCCCAAAACGGGCATGCCCATGCCCCCACCCCCTCCCCCGCAAAAATGACAGCCTTCCTGCCCCCCCTGGGGGGAAGATGGGGCAGTAGCCCCCAATCTGCCCCCCGGGGGGGCAAAAAGCCCACTAGACGCCAGGGATTTTTTGGGGCAAAGTTTTATTAGGGTGGGGGCAGCCCAAAACGGGCATGCCAATGCCCCCACCCTCCACCCGCAACAATTACAGCCTTTCTGCCCCCCCTGGGGGGAAGATGGGGCAGTAGCCCCCAATATGCCCCTCCCCTGGGGGGGCAAAAAGCCCACTAGACGCCAACGATTACCCTGGCTTTTTTATGTGTGGGGGTGGGGGCTGCCCAGAATGGGCATACCAGTGCCCCTACCCCCCAAAAAATAGCCACAGTGTTTCTGCCCCCCTTGGGGGCATATCGGAGCAACTACACCCCCCGATATCCCCCCCCAGGGCGTCAGAAAGCCGACTAGGCACGGGTTTGTTTTTAGCAATATGCCTACCTGTGGATTTTGGGACCTAGCGCAGCCGGCACATAGGGAAACCTAGCAAACCTGTACATTTATGAAAACTAGACACCCAGGGGAATCCAGGATGGGGTGACTTGACTGGCTCTCACCAGGTTCTGTTACCCAGAATCCCTTGCAAACCTCAAAATTGTGTATAAAAATACACATTTTCCTCACATTTCTGTGGTGGAAAGTTCTGGAATCTGTGTGGATCCACAAAATTCCACTCACCCCGCATTCCCCAAAGTCTTCCGAGAAAAATGGTACCTCACTTGTGTGGGTGGGTCAAGTACCCGCGACAGGCAAGGGCCCAAAACCTAGTGAGGCGACATCAAAATTACCTATCACAAACCAACCTGGTTTTGCACGGCGGTTACCTGGGTTTTTGGCCCCGGGGTCGGCGGCCATCTAGGGAAACCTACCAAACCCACACATTTCTGAAAACTAGACACCCGGGGGATTCCAGGGAGGTTAGGCTTGCGTGGACCTCCCAACGTTTTCTTACCCAGAATCCCCTGCAAACCTGAAATTTTGCTGAAAAAATCACTTTTTCACACATTTGTGTGCGGGAAAGTTGTGGCATCACCGGGCTGACACAAATTTCCTACCAGCCAGCATTTCCCCAGGTCTCCCAATAAAAATGGTGCCTCACTCGGGTGGGAGACCCAAGTACCCGCGACAGGCAAGGGCCCAAAACGTATTGAGGCGACATCAAAATTGCCTATCACAAAACGACCTGGTTTTGCAAGGAGGGTCCCATGACTTTTTGGCCCGGGGCTCGGCGGCCACCTAGAGAAACCTACCAAACCCACACATTTCTGAAAACTAGACACCCGGGGGATTCCAGGGAGGTATGGCTTGTGTGGATCACCCAACGTTTTCTTACCCAAAATCCCCTGCAAACCTGAAATTTTGCTGAAAAAATCACTTTTTTAACACATTTGTGTGTGGGAAAGTTGTGGCATCACCGGGCTGACACAAATTTCCTACCACCCAGCGTTCGCCCAGGTCTCCCGATAAAAATGGTGCCTCACTCGGGTGGGAGGCCCAAGTACCCGCGAAAAGGCAAGGGCCCAAAACGTATTGAGGCGACATCAAAATTGCCTATCACAAAACGACCTGGTTTTGCAAGGGGGTCCCATGACTTTTGGCCCGGGGCTCGGCGGCCACCTAGGGAAACCTACCAAACCCACACATTTCTGAAAACTAGACACCCGGGGGATTCCAGGGAGGTATGGCTTGCGTGGATCCCCCAACGTTTTCTTACCCAGAATCCCCTGCAAACCTGAAATTTTGATGAAACAAATCACTTTTTTCACACATTTGTGTTTGGGAAAGTTGTAACATCATCGGGCTGACACAAATTTCCTACCACCCAGTGTTCACCCAGGTCTCCCGATAAAAATGGTGCCTCACTCGGGTGGGAGGCCCAAGAACCCGTGACAGTCAAGGGCCCAAAACGTATTGAGGAGACATCAAAATTGCCTATCACAAAATGTTTTAGGCCCTTGCCTGTCGCTGGTACTTGGGCCTCCCACCCGAGTGACGCACCATTTTTATTGGGAGACCTGGGGAAACGCTCGGTGGTAGGAAATTTGTGTCAGCCCTGTGATGTCACAACTTTCCCACACACAAATGTGTAAAAAAAGTGATTTTTTCATCATAATTTCAGGTTTGCAGGGGATTCTGGGTAAGAAAATGTTGGGGGATCCACGCAAGCCATACCTCCATAGAATCCCCCGGGTGTCTAGTTTTCAGAAATGTGTGGGTTTGGTAGGTTTCCCTAGGTGGCCGCCGAGCCCAGGCCCAAAAAGTCATGGGACCCCCCTTGCAAAACCAGGTCGTTTTGTGATAGGCAATTTTGATGTCGCCTCAATACGTTTTGGGCCCTTGCCTGTCGCGGGTACTTGGGCCTCCCACCCGAGTGAGGCACCATTTTTATCGGGAGACCTGGAGGAACGCTGGCTGGTAGGAAATTTGTGTCAGCCCGGTGATGCCACAACTTTCCCACACACAAATGTGTGAAAAAAGTGATTTTTTTCAGCAAAATTTCAGGTTTGCAGGGGATTCTGGGTAAGAAAACGTTGGGGGATCCATGCAAGACATACCTCACTGGAATCCCCCGGGTGTCTACTTGTCAGAAATGTGTGGGTTTGGTAGGTTTCCCTAGGTGCCGGCAGAGCTAGGGTTCAAAAACTACAGCTAGGCACTTTGCAAAAAAAGGGTCATTTTTCACTGTGAAAATGTGGTGTGTCCACGTTGCGTTTTGCGCTGTTTCCTATCGCGGGCACTAGGCCTACCCACACAAGTGAGGTACCATTTTTCTCGGAAGACTTTGGGAAATGCGGGGTGGGTGGAATTTTGTGGATCCACGCAGATTCCAGAACTTTCCACCACAGAAAAGTGAGGAAAATGTGGGTTTTTTTGACAATTGTTTAGGTTTGCAAGGGATTCTGGGTAACAGAACCTGGTGAGAGCCAGTCAAGTCACCCCTTCCTGGATTCCCCTGGGTGTCAAGTTTTCAAAAATGTATAGGTTTGCTAGGTTTCCCTAGGTGCTGACAGAGCTACGGTTCAAAAACTACAGCTAGGCACTTTGCAAAAAAAGGGTCATTTTTCACTGTGAAAATGTGGTGTGTCCACGTTGCGTTTTGGGCTGTTTCCAGTCGCGGGCACTAGGCCTACCCACACAAGTGAGGTACCATTTTTCTTGGAAGATGTTGGGGAACGCGGGGTGGGTAGAATTTTGTGGATCCACGCAGATTCCAGAACTTTCTACCACAGAACAGTGAGGAAAATGTGTTTTTTTGACAATTGTTTAGGTTTGCAAGGGATTCTGGGTACCAGAACCTGGTGAGAGCCAGTCAAGTCACCCCATCCTGGATTCCCCTGGGTGTCTAGTTTTCAAAAATGTATAGGTTTGCTAGGTTTCACTAGGTGCCGGCAGAGCTACGGTTCAAAAACTACAGCTAGGCACTTTGCAAAAAAAGGGTCATTTTTCACTGTGAAAATGTGGTGTGTCCACGTTGCGTTTTGCGCTGTTTCCTGTCGCGGACACTAGGCCTACCCACACAAGTGAGGTACCATTTTTCTCGGAAGACTTTGGGGAACGCGGGGTGGGTGGAATTTTGTGGATCCACGCAGATTCCAGAACTTTCCACCACAGAAAAGTGACGGAAATGTGGTTTTTTTGACAATTGTTTAGGGTTGCAAGGGATTCTGGGTACCAGAACCTGGTGAGAGCCAGTCAAGTCACCCCATCCTGGATTCCCCTGGGTGTCTAGTTTTTAAAAATGTATAGGTTTGCTAGGTTTCCCTAGGTGCCGGCAGAGCTAGGGTTCAAAATCTACAGCGAGGCACTTTGCAAAAAAAGGGTCATTTTTCACTGTGAAAATGTGGTGTGTCCACGTTGCGTTTTGCGCTGTTTCCTGTCACGGGCACTAGGCCTACCCACACAAGTGAGGTACCATTGTTCTTGGAAGACGTTGGGGAACGCGGGGTGGGTAGAATTTTGTGGATCCACGCAGATTCCAGAACTTTCCACCACAGAAAAGTGAGGAAAATGTGTTTTTTTTTTACAATTGTTTAGGTTTGCAAGGGATTCTGGGTACCAGAACCTGATGAGAGCCAGTCAAGTCACCCCATCCTGGATTCCCCTGGGTATCTAGTTTTCAAAAATGTATAGGTTTGCTAGGTTTCACTAGGTGCCGGCAGAGCTACGGTTCAAAAACTACAGCTAGGCACTTTGCAAAAAAAGGGTCATTTTTCACTGTGAAAATGTGGTGTGTCCACGTTGCGTTTTGTGCTGTTTCCTGTCGTGGACACTAGGCCTACCCACACAAGTGAGGTACCATTTTTCTCGGAAGACTTTGGGGAACGCGGGGTGGGTGCAATTTTGTGGATCCACACAGATTCCAGAACTTTCCACCACAGAAAAGTGACGGAAATGTGGTTTTTTTGACAATTGTTTAGGGTTGCAAGGGATTCTGGGTACCAGAACCTGGTGAGAGCCAGTCAAGTCACCCCATCCTGGATTCCCCTGGGTGTCTAGTTTTTAAAAATGTATAGGTTTGCTAGGTTTCCCTAGGTGCCGGCAGAGCTAGGGTTCAAAAACTACAGCTAGGCACTTTGCAAAAAAAGGGTCATTTTTCACTGTGAAAATGTGGTGTGTCCATGTTGCGTTTTGCGCTGTTTCCTGTCGCGGGCACTAGGCCTACCCACACAAGTGAGGTACCATTTTTCTCGGAAGACTTTGGGGAACGCGGGGTGGGTGGAATTTTGTGGATCCACGCAGATTCCAGAACTTTCCACCACAGAAAATTGAGGAAAATTTGTTTTTTTTGACAATTGTTTCGGTTTGCAAGGGATTCTGGATACCAGAACCTGGTGAGAGCCAGTCAAGTCACCCCATCCTGGATTCCCCTGGGTGTCTAGTTTTCAAAAATGTATAGGTTTGCTAGGTTTCACTAGGTTCCGGCAGATCTAGGGTTCAATAACTACAGCTAGGCACTTTGCAAAAAAAGGGTAATTTTCACTGTGAAAATGCGGTGTGTCCACGTTGCGTTTTGCGCTGTTTCCTGTCGCGGGCACTAGGCCTACCCACACAAGTGAGGTACCATTTTTTTTGGAAGACTTTGGGGAACGCGGGGTGGGTGGAATTTTGTGGATCCACGCAGATTCCAGAACTTTCCACCACAGAAAATTGAGGAAAATGTGTTTTTTTGGACAATTTTTTCGGTTTGCAAGGGATTCTGGGTAACAGAACCAGGTGAGAGACAGTCAAGTCACCCCATCCTGGATTCCCCCTGGGTGTCTAGTTTTCAAAAATGTATAGGTTTGCTAGGTTTCCCTAGGTGCCGGCAGAGCTAGGGTCCAAAAACTACAGCTAGGCACTTTGCAAAAAAAGGGTCATTTTTCACTGTGAAAATGTGGTGTGTCCACGTTGCGTTTTGGGCCGTTTCCTGAAGCGGGCACTAGGCCTACCCACACAAGTGAGGTACCATTTTTATCGGGAGACTTAGGGTAACACAAAATTGTAGAGCAACTGTTGTTATCTATTGACTTTCGATGCATTTCTGCCTTCCAAATGAAAGACAATGTGTGAAAAAGAAGTCATTTTGAAAAATGACCTATAATTCTCATGCTAGTATGGGTACTCCCAATTTCGGAAGTGTGCAAATATCTACTGTTTCTAAATTCGATATTTTGTTCCCATTTCAGAAATACATAGGTATCTTTCATACCGATTTTTCCATGTATACATTTTCCCAGAATAATTGCTATATACCCGGGACATAATAAAAAACCATTGCAAGACGCTGCTCAGTTATTGGTTCTGGGTTCGTCGGGTTCTTGGTGAACCTACAAGTCCTATATATCACCACAACCAGAAAGGTCCAGCGGATGTAATGGTATATTGCTTTCAAATAGCTGTCATAATTAGAAGCAGTTACAGGTGAAAACGTTGACACAAATGGCTGTTTTTTTCAACTAATTTTCAATTTTTCCTATATTTAACTGTTTGTTTCTATAAAGAAAACTTGAAGGATCTACCCAAATGACCCCTTGATGAATTCATAAATTTATCTACTTTTCATAAAAGTATGGCTTTCCAGGATCCATTATTGCTTTCATACTCATTTCTACCATTAACTGGAAGGAGGTTGAAAGCACAAAAAATAGCAAAAATAGGCTATGTCCCAGAAAAATGCCAAAACTGTGTACAAAATTTTGGTTTTCTGACAAAAGTCTGCTTGTCCCTGAAATCTGGGAAGATGGTGATTTCAGCACCACAACCCCTTTTTTGATGCCATTTGCAGGGAAAAAACCAGATGCTTTCATCTGTAGCCCTTTTTTCACATTTTTCCCCAAAAAACCAACAATTAGCTGTATTTTGGCCAAATTCTGGGTCCCCTCCAGGGGAATTCACAAACCCTGGGTACCTTTAGAATCTCCATGATGTTGGAAAAAAAGGACGCAAATTTGGCATGGATACCTTATGTGGTCAAAAAGTTACAGGGGCCTAAGCGCGAACTACCCCAAATAGCCAAAAAAAGGCTTAGCACAGGAGGGGAAAAGGCCTAGCAGCGAAGGGGTTAAGAGCTGGCAGTGGTCCCAGGGACCACTGCCTGCTCTTAGAAAATGAAAAGAGAACTTTTCATTATTCTTTTTTAAATGCAACCTGTTTTCCTTAAGGAAAACTGGCTGCGTTTGGAAAAAAATGTTTGCTTTATTTAAAAGCAATCACGGACATGGTGGTCTGCTGACCCCAGCTGGCCACCATCCCCGTAATTTTAGCGATTACTAGGGGGTCGCAAATTGCGGCCTACCTCATTAATATTCATGAGGTAGGTCATTTGCAACCCCCTATGAATCGCAGAAACTGTTCAAGACACTTTAATACATGCCGTTTGGTGATTTGCGTAATTGCAAATCGCAAAGATTCGCAATGAGGGAATCGCAAAATGGTTCCTACATACATCTGACTCTGCATGAGAGGAGCCCTACTCAGGTATCCCAGTTTCCAATGCGGGAGGTGCATCCCATATATCACCCAGAAATGCCTGAGTAGACGGACCAGCGCGGTAATGTTACTAGACCCGCTGTGGTGGCCCGTTTCCAGGAGCAATGGGTTTATACTCCATGGAAAAGGAGTGAAGTTCTTGCCCTTAAGGCTCATTTACCTGATCCTAGGAAGAATCCTACAACTTATTATAAAGAATTAACAGAGGCCGCCTCTACTACTGTAATGACTTTTGCTGATATTGGGATGTTCTTTGGTCTCCTCGTCCCGGTTGATGTTTGGAGACAGGTACACACTCAAGATCATATTGCAGAGTTGGGTGGCACGTGGGATGTGATTAAGGGATGGGATCAGGAAAGGAAGCCTGTTGATAAACCCCGAGCTCAGATACTTGCTTTGCCAGGTCGTATTATTACATATATGCATTCCCTTATTCCACCCAAGAAGGTAAGCTGGGACAAATTGACAGCTTGTCGACAGAAGAAGGATGAAAGTGTGTCCGATTTCTTTACTCGGTTTGAAGACACGTTTTTGGACTATAGTGGGCAGGTTATGTCTGTTGAAGGAAGAGTTTGATTGTTTGTTAACAGATTTGTTTTGAACCTTCTACCTGAAATTGCGACTCGTTTACAGGCGTCTGAGAGTACTTGGTCCACTTCTTCCCCCTCTGTTATTTTGAACATGGCCCAGTACTATGAACATCGAGATCAGGAGGAAAAGGATAGGACTGATAAGAAGCACAAGGATTTAAAGACAAAAGTGTTGTTGCAGCAAGCGTTTAGAGGAAACAATAGAGGACGGGGTGGTCCTTCCAGACAGCTTCCTCGTACTAGTAGACAGTCTTCAACAACACCTTTAGGGCCAAATCAGTGTGCCTATTGTAAGGAGGAGGGTCATTGGCGTAGTCAGTGCCCTGTGCTTTTACAGAAAGTTGCAGCTCCCAGAGGACGTAGGTCCGGTGGGAGAGGCCATGGAATGGGGAGAGCTCAGAATGTTACGGTCTCTCAGGGTCGTTCAGATAATAACTATTTTGATGACCCTTGTGATGGCCAGTATTATCATGATGATTACGATATGGATGAGGTGACAGGGATGTCCTATAGCTAGGACAGCCAGCGACAGGGAGAGGGACCAGTTCAGATACCTGTAATCAGCGTGGTCCTTATGAGTTGCAAGGTTCGACTAAGGATTTTTTGGTGGATACAGGTGCGACAAAGAGTTCTGTTTCTCAACATATGGTTCCTGGGGCAGCCCTGTCTGGCCACAATAATGTTTCGGTAGGTTTTTCAGGTGTACCGGTTGTAAGCCCCATTTCACGCCCCCTTGCATTGACTGTTGGCCCTTTTACTGTGGAATCTCTGTTTTTGTTGACATCTAATTGTGGTGAGAATTTGATGGGTTTGGATTTGCTGAAGAAGTTGTATGCTAAAATTTATTGCTCTCCTGCAGGTGTCTAGATCACTATGGGTCCGGATGTGAGTACTAAACAGTGTTTGTCTCAGGATGTACCCCTTCCAGCTGAATTTGCTGATGTCTCACCCACTCTGTGTGCTACAGGTGACACGGATGTAGGTCTGTTGCAGATTCCACCAGTTTCTATACAAGTCAAGGAGAATGTTGTTTTGCCACGTATTCCTCAATATAAGATACTGCAGGCAGGAGAACAAGCTCTTCTTCAGATTATTCAGGATTTGATACAAAAGGTAGTAGTTGAGGAAACGTCTGGCAATATTTGCAATAGTCCTATTCTTCTGATTCTTAAAAGGGCACCCTCAGGCTCCTCTCAGGATGCTGAATATGTTTATCGTTTTATGATTGATTTGAGCGAAGTTAACAAAATAGTGGTTCCACAATTCCCTGTGGTTCCTGATATTACTGCGCTCTTGACAATGATCCCTTCTACTGCTAAATTTTTCTCTGTTATTGATTTGAAAACGCTTTCTTTAGTATTCCTATCCATCCAGACAGTAGATATTTGTTTGGGTTCACACTAGCTGGTAGGAGCTTTAGATTCTGTCATGCTCCTCAGGGCTAAACAGAGAGTCCTAGTATATATAGTCAAGCACTGAAAACTCAGTTGGATTTCTTGTCGCTTCCCTCAGGTAATGTATTAGTGCAGTATGTTGATGATCTTCTTATAGCTTCTGATACGGAACAGGGTTGTAGAGATAGTACTGTTAAATTGTTGTTGCATCTGGCCCATCATGGACACAAGGTTTCTCTTTCTAAATTTCAATATTGTCGACAGGAGGTCACCGATTTAGGTCATCTACTGTCGACGGAGGGTAGGAGGTTGACCCCTGAGCATATTAGCACCATTGTTAAGATGCCCATTCCACAAACTCAGAAAGATGTGCGCCCTTTTACAGGTATCACTTCCTATTGCAGGCAGTGGATAGCTAATTACTCGCTACCAATCAAACCTTTGCTAGCATTCACAACGAAAGAAGTGCATGAGCCTTTGCCTTAGATGCCCGACTGTCAGCAGTCTTTTGAGCAATTGAAAACTGCGCTTTGTTCGGCTCCAGTGCTTGGTACCCCTGATTACAACAAGCCGTTTGTGCTCTATGTCCACGAGATGGCTGGTTGCACACTTTCTATCCTAACACAAAAATGTGAGGATAAGCAACAGCTGTGTGCTTGTTTCTCTGCTGTGCTTGATCCCGTCGCAAGGCCCCTCCCGAGTTGTCTAAGAGCGGTCATGGTAGTGGCCACTTCAATCAGACAATCGGCTGGACTCGTGCTTGATACTGACCTCACAGTTATGGTACCCCATGCTGTGGATACACTTTTGAACAAGACAAAGACACAGCACCACACCAGTGCACGTCTCACAGGTTATGAATTGACATTGTTTGCTAAACACATTACAATTAAAAGATGTGCTACTCTGAATCCAGCCACTTTACTACCCCTCCCTTCTGAGAGCGATGCAGTCGATGCACATGATTGTATTTTTTGGACGGAAGAAGAGACGAAGGGACGGGTAGACTTGACTGATGTTCCCTTATCTGACCCCCAAGGAGAACTATATGGCTCTTGTTTTAAGTTACCAGATGCACCACGACGGCAGCTTATGCTGTCACTACGCTGCGTACAGTGGTAGAGACATCATGGGTCCCCTATCAGTCGGCTCAAGCTGCAGAGCTCGCTGCTCTTATTCGAGCCTGTGAATTGAGCAAGGGGCTGGTTGTCAACATCTATACTGACAGCCAGTATGTTTTTGGAGCCGCACACAATTTTGGGCGACTCTGGGCGACTTTTCATGGCACCCGGACTCAGCATGGGCACCTCATATTGAGACTTTTGTCCACTTTAACGCTCCCCAAGTAATTGGCCAATATCAAGTGTAGCGCCCATAGGAAGGTTACCAATGGAGGAATTAGCGGTATGGCAAGAGAGTACAGCACAGCTGGATGAGGACAGGTTTTGGATTGATAGATCAGGGAAGCAGTGATGGATGTTACCAGATGCATATGTTCTTCCTGTGGTAACAATGGCACATGGTCCAGCTCATATTAGTGCAAAAGGCATTTGCAAGCTGTTAGACCCTGTATGCCAGAATGATATTATTTCTAAGACAGCTGTGCATTTGGTGAAATATTGTATGATCTGTATGATACATAATCCAGGGAAGGGTACCCCAACACCACCTGGTAATTTTGCACCACCCAATTTTCCTTTTGAGGTCCTTCAAATGCACTATATTGAATTAGAGAGATGTAACAATCTTAAGTATGTTCTGGTGGTTGTATGTGCATTCAGCAAATGGGTTGAGGCTTACCCTACTAAAGATAATACAGCCATTACCACTGCAAAGGTACTCCAGAAGGAGTTCTTTCCTCGTTTTAGCTTGCCAGAGTTATCTGGAGTGACAACGGAAGTCATTTTAATGCAAAAGTGATTCAATTGATTTGTGAGGGTCTTCATGTGAAGCAAAAATTCCATGCTGCTAATCATCCACAGTCAGCAGGTTTGGTTGAGAAGTACAATGGTACTCTCAAACTGAAATTGGCAAAAATTCAGGAGACTACAGGGTTAAAATGGCCAGATGATTTACCGTTAGCACCTTTGTCAACAAGAACAACAGCACACTCTAGGACAGGATTGTCTCCTTACGAGGTCGTGTTTGGGCGCCCGGCGAATGTCTGGGGAGTCCTGTGTCCTCGTAAATTCTCAAATATTGAGTACCCTGTGTGTTGCTCGACTATCTTGGCCAGTTAACCGAAAGTTTACGTTCTATTTGCCAACAGGTGCGTGAGTCCCTGCCTTCCACACCAGAGGGACCTGGCCACGATATCCAGCCCGGCGATGATGTATTATTGAAGAATTTTCAGAGGAAGAAAAGTTTGGAGCCGCGCTGGATGGGACCAGAACAGGTCCTGTTGGTGACACGTACTGCTGTGAAGGTTGCTAGCAGTAAGAATTGGGCACCCTATGATCAGTGGGTCAAGGACAGCATCGGGAACTCCGAGTGCGAACAGGTGCCTCGGTTCGTCCCATTCAATGATACCCAGCTAACGTGGACGCAGACGGATAAAGAAAATGAAAATGTGTTAAATGAGGCTGTTCCTCCAGAAATACGAGCTATCCAGGAGCCTTTGTTTCCTGATCCTACGGTATCTGGGGCATCCAGGTACAATTTGCGCCCTCGGCTGAGGGAAAGTGCATCTAAGGAGAAAAAAGATTAGGGATGGACTGCATAAGATAGGCCGTACTGAGTTATAGTACCGACGGAGATTTGTTGAGCCTGGTGAAGGATCTCTGCTTACCTTAGTTTAGTTGTTTGAACATTAGATAGGGAAGACCAAAGTATACCGTGGTGGTATACCATCTCAATTGACGTGGGATACACCAAACAAGCTTAGGACAGAGCAAGCTCCACCGCCGGTGCTCAAGAGCGCCAACGTATTGATGGATAATAGGAGACTATATCAGTGAGGCTCTGACGGACACTGGGAATTTGTATATTGCCTTTGCATTTTGCCCTTTTTCATCATTCGTTATGCATCCCTTTGGTAGACTGGTTGCTGAGAAAGAGCAGCCAGTGCTTCTTGTTACTCAACATAACACAGTGTGGACCCGCAAACAGAAGCATCATGTGTTATTCTTGTGGTTTTGTTGTTAATATTATTGTGTGGGGTGTCCTGGGTTTTGGAGAAGGATCAGGATGTGTCTTCCGTACCAAGGCTAAGGTTATATCTCCAATACGAAAGAAAAGGACAGCTCCAACTAATATACTTTTAGACACGCACAAGAGATTTTTTGGAGAAGGGACAGCTTGCTACCCCACTGAATCTGTTACTAGTTTAGGACTACGGGCCTGATTCACAGAACTAACTTACGTCAAAAACGTAAAGTTAGTACTTTTGGTATTCACAGAATACACTTACTCATTTTGGTATTCACAGAATGAACTTACTCATTTCGGTATTCACAGAAGTTAGTAGTCCTAACTTTAGGACTCCTAAATGCCTTCTGTGAATACCGAAAGTCTTAAAGTTAGGATTTTTCTCAGTTTAGGAGTAGTAAAGTTAGGACTACTAACTTTAGGACTCCTAAATGCCTTCTGTGAATACCGAAAGTCTTGAAGTTAGGATTTTTCTCAGTTTAGGAGTAGTAAAGTTAGGACTCCTAACTTTACTACTCCTAAACTGAGAAAAATCCTAACTTTAAGACTTTCGGTATTCACAGAAGGCATTTAGGAGTCCTAAAGTTAGGACTACTAACTTCTGTGAATCCCGAAATGAGTAAGTTCATTCTGTGAATACCAAAATGAGTAAGTGTATTCTGTGAATACCAAAAAGTACTAACTTTACGTTTTTGACGTAAGTTAGTTCTGTGAATCAGGCCCTACATATCCGTTATCGGTTGTAAATTATACCTATACTCGTCCACTGCAATTTACAGAAGTGAAAGGTGTTTTTGGTTTTGGCTATCCAGGACCTTTTTTGTATTACAGAAAGCATTTGGGAACGGGTTAACCAGGGTGTGACAACAACACATATTGTGACAATTTTTACATGGAAGAACAGACTGTTACGCTAGTGGGTAGGCATTACAAAGAATTGATAGTCACCCAGGAGGCTGGTTGTTATCCTGCTTGTTGCCCCATTGTGAATAGCACAGACACTTCCTTGTATATTAATTGTTCTGGAATAGTGCTATACAAAAATACAAAGCCCTTGGTGAACGACAAAGACCCGAGTACCTTTGGAATGAACACCAGATATGCTGCAGTAGATTATATAGGGCCGATTTATGCACACCAGGGGTTTTACTTTTTGTCTAACTGTACTTATTCTAACATTCATAATGGTACCGACAATGTAGCTCTTGGGATGGTGTTGCCCTAAGGGGTACCCTGTAAATACGCTAAACCTAATGTCCGCTGGGTTAAAAGGACTCTGACCAAAGAATTCTGTGAGGGAGTGACCAATATAGAGGTCAATAATTATAGTAATGGGAACACTTATGGATATATCCTTTCTTCCATATTCACTTTGGGCGGTACCTCCATGGCCCGGGGTGAGAAAGCTAGAGAATATTTTGGGTGCAAGTTACAAATTTTATCAATACTACCGTGGCAGCTATACGCGACATCACAACTCAGCTGGAAAGTATGCAAATATATTCTGAACAGACTAGATACGCAGTTGATTTCATCTTGGCCAAGAGTGGTGGTGTGTGCCCGGTAGTGGGAGACCAGTGTGTGGTCAGGATCAAAAATATGGAAAAGAACATTACTAAGCACATTCTCGATATTCTTGAGAATGTCAAGGGAATGGAAAGTGGAAATTGGAGTTGGTCTCTTTTTGGTAGCTGGGGCTGAATTCTTGAAAAGGTGATTTACATGATTGTGATATTGGTGCTTTGTTGTGCCCTTATTCAGTGCCTCCCCTTCTGTTTCTCTTATTGCACCACCATTCTCGCCCCTAAACGGAAGATATCAATTTTTGATACCAATGCTGCAATTATGGTGCAGAAAGAGATAGACAATCTCATGCAAATAGATGAGGGCGTTTTCGAAACTTCTTCCCTCCTTACAGTCTCTTTTCTTGATACTGGAAATATGGAATGTTCATAAAGTTTATTGTTATTATTGTTTATGATTTCTCGTTTTCTGAGTTGTATATGTTCTTTGTAGCTGTTAGAAAATGTTTTAGCTGATGCTAAAAGGAGGTTCTGTTAGAATAGAAATGTCACGTGTGCGCATTGCCCTTTGTAAGTTAGCATTCCCGGCACCATTTTCTATTTAGCGCCATTATGTATCATGACCGAAACCGATCCTTTGCTATTTCTGAGAAAAGGCCTCTGTTAGGTTTTGTTTCTGCAATGTTGGGTTTTGCTTCACTAATAAATAGACTGTTCATATTAGTGCATACCTTTCTCACTAGATAGCGGCCCTCTCCCACTTGTCTGGTGGCGGGTGCAGGGTGAACCGACCTTGGGTTGCTTGAGGCGGTGTAAAATATGCAAATCGAAATTTATTATTTTTTGTATTTCACTATCCAGCTGCATTTGCTTGGAAAATTCCACTGTGGGCGTGCCTTCGCCCGGTCATGAAATGTACATAATGATCTTTTGCTTGTCGATTTCAGTCCCTCTGCAGCACTCTTAGCGACTGGGCAGACTGGGCCACGCTCTGAGTGTATCTAATAAACAGTTATTGGTTTGCATTCTCTACTGTCTGACCGACTCTTCATTTGGTATGGAAGGCTGAGAGGTGGTCATTAGTGACCCGGGTGACCTTAATCGGGCCACTTCCTTCAACAGTGAGCATGGGACATACCCATGCCACTTAGGGCAGTACAGGAAACACACAAAAGATGATGGGAGGCTGCTTGCAATAAATCTAACCACTGGCAATCATTTGGGATAGCATCTCAAATCATCGTTCTTTTGCTCACCATGCCACCTCAGTTTGGACCCAGACATATTTTAATCAGTCTTGACCCTGCTCCTCACATGCACAGTCTAGCCCAAACTGCCAATCTAGGTCCTCCCTGAACCAGAACACAAGCAATCCAGCACTGATTTCACCCTAGTTATGGGCTCATCTGCCGGGTACAGCTTGGTTCCAGTGACACAGTGAGCATGGGACCCACGTCTGGGCATACCCATGTCGCTTAGGGTGGTACACATAAAAAAATGATGGTAGGCTTCTTGAAGTAAGTCTAATCGCTGACAATCACTCAGAGTAGCATCCCAACCCATTGTTCTGTTGCTCATCATGCCAAAACCTGATAGTGATAATGTTGGCAGCAACTGTAATGTTGGTGTATTCTTCGACAATGTTGAAGAGCACTTTGCTGGAGTTGGTGCCGAATTTGAGTTTGTTCATGAGGGCTGCTTTCCTGGCTTCCTTGATCTGGGCATGGAACCTTCTGAGTCCAGAATTGTATTTGTCTCTGGAGGTGGTATATCAGCTGGTCCTCCATTCTCTTTTCAGCTGCTTGCAATAGCGCTTGGAGTCTCTTGGGTCCTCCGTGTACCAGCATGCTTGAGCGCAGGTTCTTGTCCGTCTGGTCTTCTTTGTGGGGGCCAGGTTGTTGGTGCAGTCTGAGATACAATTGTTGAAGGTGCATAGGTCATTCTGTAGGTCATCAGTGATGCTTGGGTTGATGGATCCGAGGGTCTGGGTCCAGTCTGCTGTTGTTATGTAGTTCCAGATGTAGCTGGTGATGATGGTTGGTATGGGTCTGTTGGGGTAGGGTGTGCTGATGTTGAAGTGTATGATGGAGTGGTCTGACTGTGTGAGCTTGGAGGTGTGGCTGAAGGTGATCTTGTTGCTGGCAGTGAAGATTGGGTCGAGTGTGTGTCCGGAGATGAGAGTCAGGTCTTGTGTAAGCTGAATGAGACCGATGCTATCAAGGCTTTCTAGTAGATTATTGGTATTGCGGTCCATAGGGTTGTCGAGGTGGATGTAGAAGTCGCAGAGTGGGAAGAAGTGATTGGATCTGATAGGGTGATGAAGTCAGTGAGGAGGTTGCTGAAGGTGTTGGGGAGTCCAGGTGGTTGATAGGGGAGGGTGCCTGAGTTGGTCATGTAGTGCTTGAGCTGCAATTGGAAGTGCATGTGGTTAGTTCATCCAAAAAGGTAGTGCAGAATGATGGTGTCCTTGTGGATGATAGCGAGGTTTCCTCCAGGTTTGTGGGGCCTGTCTCTGTGGTGATCTTCTAGCCATGGGGGATGGCTATTGCAATGGTGAGGGTGGAAGACAGGCTGAGTCAAGTCTTGGTGTGGAATAGGATGTCTGGGGAATGAGCGTTGATGAGGTCCCAGACCTTGGTTGTGTGTTTACAGAGTGATCTGGTGTTGAGGAGCATGTATGTGATGCGTGGTGTGGTGTGTGCTATGTGTAAGGTAGTAGTGAAGCTGCAAGAGAAGCGGCTGACTGTGAGAAGTGTCCTACCGTGCGATGTGTTGTGGTGTGGAGGCAGAGGTCATGTCAGCATCCAGTACTGAGCACAAGAAAGTCGACTGAGGTGTAGCGGTGGTGGTTGGATAGACCAGAATCCATGGCGCTGGGTGCAGTTCAGGTGCAGACAGGAGCAGACGAGCTTGCCTTTGGCATACATTTGGTGTGCCAGCAGTGTGGTCGCATAGCAACCGCCATTAATTAGGCCCTAGGAGGGGAGGAGCATGGGGGCAGGGCTAGGCAGGGAAAGGAAAGCAGAGGGAGAAGGCATGTGGGAGAAGCAGGTAAGATGAGGGGGAGGAGAGAGGCAGGGAAATCATAGGAGGGGGATATGGGGGAGTCCCAGAAGCAAGGGGAGAAGGAGGGAAAAAGCAAGTCAAAACTAGCACAAATTGTGGGTACAAAAAGACAAGATAGAGCACAAAAAGCAGGCACAAAAGACAAAAAAGAGCACAAAATGTAGGCACAGAAGGTGAGAAAGAGCTCAAAGAGTGTGCACAAAATACGAAACAAGAGCACAAAAAGTCCTGTTTTTAGGTTTACTGGTAGATCTGCTTGAATGCTTTTGGATAATCAAATCAAACTTTCATAATCCTTGATTTAACAGGAGTTGGTAGTGATACCAAACCAGACAACCAAGTCGAGCCTATTGTACTATACACTGAAGAGGCCTCCGGAAATGACAGAAAACATAATCCCCAATAATTATCATCCCTTTGTAGGTTCCCCCCACCATATAAATTGATTCACCATGTTACTTTGGACACCAAAACAGTCACTGACTGGTGAAAGTTTCTGGATAAGTAGACCAGATAGCTGTTGTCACAGTCTGATTTACTCAGAATAGGAAGAATCACTGCTCCCATCTTCATATGAAATCTTGCTCGTCTGAATTTCAGATCCTCTATCGGAGCCAAATAGGATTTCTTCAGATTGATCAGTAACCCATGCTGTTGAATGAGATGACAAATCCTTGCAATGTTCTTTAAGTTCCCTGCTAAAGAAGGTGAATGAACCAGCCAGTCATCTACACAGGGGTGTAACAGGATCACTATAATGAGTAGAACAGAGACCAGTGGTGCAAAGATATTCATGAATATTATGGGGGATGAGGTCAGGCAGAATGGAAGTAACTGAAACCACCAATGATTCCCCAGAGCACCATAATCTTAAGAACTGATGATGAGTTGGTAGAATTCGAATGTAAAGATAATCATTCTGAAAGCCTCTGGCTGATAACCATTCTCCTGAAGAGACCAGAGGGATAATCTTCTGCAATATGTCCTTTTTGAAATGAACCTTCTTTATGAACTGATTAAGTCCTCTGAAGTTGATAATTAGTCTGCTCTCCCCAAAGGCCTTCAGAACTAGAAATACATGAGATTAATTCCCTGTATATGACCCACAACAGATAATCCTGGGTCTACAATAAACAAAATACTATTGAGAGTAGTGACCTAGCCGTGGTGGAGTATCCGTTTTAAAGGACGATTTCCCTCACCCATCATAGGTGGCAAGCTTCATCAATGGGAACCTCCTCATCACGGTGCAGGCTACAACCCCCTCTCTGAGAGGGAGGAGCTCAGAGATTGTTTTAAGGAAGGTATATTAAGAACCTTTTAGTTGAGCCAAAGGTGATGAGGGCAGAAGAGCAAAAACAAATGAAACCGGTGATGATTAAAACTAGCTACAGAGTATACAAATACCTTTCTTAGTGTGTCCCTGGGCCAGGATTAAAAGCAGCAAAAGACACACAAATGATGGACGGAATGCAGAACAAATTCACCCCCAGTTAAGAGATGTGGGTTAAATCCATCGTTCTTTTGCTCACCGTGCCACCCCAGTTTAGACCCAGCCATATGCAAATCAGTCTTGACCCTGTGCCTCATGGGAACAGTCCAGACCGAACTGCCAAGCCAGGTCCTCCATGGACCGGAAACAAGCATCCTATGACCGGTTTCGGGGTTTCACCCCTCATCAGCCAGGCTAGCTTGAATCCAGTGGCGTAGTGAGCCCGGGACACACATTTAAGCATACCCGGCGCACTTAGGGCAAGAAAGCAAAAGACACACAAATAATGGACGGAATGCAGAACAAATCAAAACATTCACCCCCAGTCAACAGATCTAAGTTAAATCCATTGTTCTTTTGCTCACCATGCCACCCCAGTTTAGACCCAGCCATATGCACATCAGTCTTGACCCTGTGCCTCATGGGAACAGTCCAGACCGAAATGCCAAGCCAGGTTCTCCCTGGACCGGAAACAAGCATCCTAGGACCAGTTTCAGGGTTTCTGCCCACATCAGCCAGGCTAGCTTGAATCCAGTGGCACAGTGAGCCCGGGACCCACGTCTGGGCATACCCGGCGCACTTAGGGTGAGAAAGCAAAAGACACACAAATGATGGATTCAGCATTCCCTCCATCATCTGTTCTTTTTGCAATTGTCGCCCTAAGTGGGAAGGGTATGCCCAGACGTGGGTCCCGGGCTCAATGTGCCACTGGATTCAAGCTATCCTGGCTGATGAGGGGTGTTATCCCAAAACTGGTCTCAGGATGCTTATTTCTGGTCCAGGGAAGACCTGGCCTGGCAGTTTGGGCTGGACTTTTCCCATGGGGAACAGGGTCAAGACTGATTTGCATTTGGCTGGTTCTAAACTGGAATGGTGTGGCGTGCAAAAAAACAATGCATTTAACCTAGATATGTGACTGGGGTGAATGTTTGGTTAATTCAGCATTCCGTCCATCATCTGTTCTTCTTTCAATTAGGATTAAAAGCAGGGCACTGCAGGAAAAAAATTAAACCTGCTTTCTCGTGTCAAAAAAGGAGGTCGACATGTTTCAGCCTATAATCCTCAACAGAGGTGTTGCAGCCTTCTTCAGGAGCTACATGTCAGTGCTTATGCTTAATATTGTGCTCAAAGTAAATAAATAGACAAACTATAATCTATAAAAAACCATGCAGTCATCTCTTGAAAGTCCATGTAATGGGGGATCCACTGGCGGTCAACTGTAAAAAACATGTACAAATTGTTTTACATGGAACAACCACATCAGAAAAAAAGGGTCAAACAGAAAGGCTAGCTCAACAAACATAGTGATTGTGTTGGCAATGTCAACAAGCTCAGGGCACTTTCACAAAGTATCACATCCCTGCCAACGTCCCCTGTTGTATACCAGCTCAGCGAGGGTGAGGTCTGGAGGTGGGGGGAGACTGTTCCAGGACTTCACAGCGAGGTAGGAGAAGGAGCATCCTCTACTGTTGCTTCGGCTGATGCGGGGTGTGAGTGAATGAGAGGGAGGCAGAGCGCAGGTGTCTGGAGGGTTGGTGGAAGCTCAGGCGGTGATTGATGTATGCTGGTCCTTGGTTGTGCAGGGCTTTGTAGGCATGAGTTTGCATCTTGACCTGGCATCTTTTGTGGATGGGGATCCAGTGGAGTTTCTTTAGGTGTTGAGAGTTGTGGGTGCATTTGTGGAGGTAAAGGATGAGTCTGTCCCCTGAGTTCTGTATGGTCTGCAGTCTCTTCAGGAGGTGTGTGGTGATGCCTATATAGAGTGTGGTGCTGTAGTCCAAGTGGCTGGTGATGAGGGGTTGAATGACAATGTGTCCGGTGGTGACTGGGAGCCATTTGAAGATCTCACAGAGCATGCAGAGAGTGAGAAAGCAAGTAGAGGAAACTGCATTGATCTGTTTCTTTATGGTGAGTATGCTGTCCAGGATTGTTATATTCCATATAGGTACCCAATATAGGCCAGAATAACATCCCAACCTTTCACCTATATTCATCCCTACACTACATACATAACGGGCTGCTAGGACTGACCCTTTACCTAGTTACAGTACTGCTTACAGAACGTGGGGTTTTCCCTGAACAATAGCCTCATACATTATGCATGAGGATCCTTGGATTCTTGTAAACTCAGCAGGACTGCCATCTCCTGCATAATAACTATGTACAAGGTTCATTCCCGTCGTCATCCTAAGTCCGACAGTGGCACAGCAAGGTAGAACCCCCTGGGGATACCTTCGGGTATATAAACATCACATCTTGCTGAGATAGTCAGAGGAGATCAGGACTTCCCTGCCGACACACTGACGCGAGATGCTGAGATTCCTGCATGCAGATACTCCAGCTCGCAGTCGTCTAACATCCAATGCGGGGTATCCAACTCGAGACCAAGATGGGGTCACAAAGTCTCTCACTTCAGGTGACTTCAGGGTTGACTTTATCCTAGAGGGATTCTCAGCTTAACACCTACACACATGCTAGGTACACTTAGGTACATCTAGTTAGGATTGCATCGTAGGAGTACGCATTTTATTGTCATGTATTTTATATACTTGCCTGTATTCATGGTTATAGCAAAATGGTAGAAATCTACCATCCTTTTACTTTCTTAGTGCTTCTAATCATTTATATCTGTTACTGTCTAGTGATTGTTTCAGCACACCTATTTTACACTAGAATAACGACTGTTCAATAAATGCTTATTGAAAAACGTCCATATCGTTTATTCTGTGTATCTCTCTGAGACAAAGTGAGCACGAGTGACTGAGCGAAAAGTAGCACTCTGTTTCCACGGTCCTGAGGGATCAGGGTTGTCATGTTCGATAGTTGCCAAGAACTATTCTCTCCTTGGTAAGAGGAGTTTCTAGTGGCACTGTGAGCTAGCTAGTATACAGACCAACATACCAGGTAGGGGTGTCTAGAATCAGTCTTAGACCAATCTTACAGTGTTTGTTGTCTAAACGCGCAGATACTATATAGGTTTATAGGAACTACACGACATGGCACCGCCAACGTTGGTTGGGTACTTATTTAACGGTCAAATCTGAGTAGTTCAGTTGTGCTATTCTCAGAGACCCCTACTCACATTTTTCCCAGAGACGTCTGGAGTGGGTGGGAACAAAAATCTGCCACGGCTGAGTAGGCAAAATCCTATGTATTGGCTGTTGGCTTAATCAAGCTTGAAGGATACATTGTTCCTATTGTGCATAACACCTTATCTCAGTTCCCTTGAAAAGCTCTTCTTACTGAAAACAATGACTGAGCCGGGAGACGTTGTGCATGAACTAAATGTCTCAGGTGAGGAATAAGATGCAGACGCAATACACATTGCGGAAAATGTTAGAAATTCCATCACCCTAAAACTAGTAGCATACAGTGTTACATCTAGGGGTGGGCAAGTAACCTTCGTGATTGTGGCACACAAATCATTTAGAACAGAGGTATTCTAGTCATGGGTTAGATTCCCACAGGCAAATGCAATAACAAAAACATTTCATTACTATGTGGAAGATGACATACCGAACGAATATTGTCCGTATGAGGACATTGAAATTCCACTCACTTACCAGGAACATTTATACTGGTTTAAAGGAGCCCTACCCCATACAAGAAATAGAGTAAGACTCGGTCCGCTCGGAAGAGACGGGGCAACATGGCAGGTACTAGCGGCCTATACACCACACCCTGACATTGATACAATGCCAGCAGGAGACTTACTTACACTTCATAAAGAACTAATAAGACTTTACAGAAACATGACACAGTTTGTGATGAGAAAACTCACACTTCAGCCAACACCGGCTACACAACCAGGACCAGTCCAAACTTCTACAACTAAGATTACACCACAAACGTGACATCCAGTGATGGGTAAAATGCCCACTAAACGTGAACAAATGCCATTCTGGATAGCTCACAAAATCACACAGCTGGAGGCAGTATTTCCACACACTGATCCACACGAAAAGCATAGAATGCTAACTATTTGTTGCTGATGGGGATAGCTCCCCCGATAGAGGATTGTACCTCTTGGGGTACAGTTTTCACTGCAATCTATATCAGAACTCATGGCATCCTGTCACTAGCAGTAATA
The DNA here is from genome assembly GCA_963921515.1 of Calotriton arnoldi. NCBI lineage: Eukaryota > Metazoa > Chordata > Amphibia > Caudata > Salamandridae > Calotriton > Calotriton arnoldi. The sequence goes on from CAWUFW010000311.1 coordinate 4,132,276, forward strand.
CCAGACGTATTGAGACAAATACAGAACGAGTATGGAGCAGAACCTGCTCTGAGTTTAGGGATGAAGTTACTAAACAACTTTCCCCAGGTATCAGCTATAATATTAGCAAACATTAAAGGGGAAGCAGCATCAGTGGCAATAAGCCAACGTCTGAGAGATTTCACTCCTTTACAACAGGAGACAGAGTTACCTAAAATAATTGAAACTGCTTATGCAGAATTAGGTAGGGATAGTTCGGGAGCAAGACCAGTAAAACCTCAACTAATGGGAGGTCCAGATAAAGAACAGGCAAAGCAAACACTGGTTTCTTCAAAAAAGAAATGGGATAATAACAAACAACAAAAGAATAGATCTCAATCCAGGGGCAGGTCTCCTCAACAGGAGCCCACCGAAAGGAGGTATAACCTTAAGAATAGAGATAACATTAAAAAACCTGACAGGTATCAGGACACTGATACACATTCCTCTCGTTCCTTTCTGGGTTCATCAAAAAACTCTGAGGGGGAAGGACGGTCCGAACCCAGACAAGAAGAGCGTACAAAGTCCAGAGACTCGCAACGCACTTCAGACGACGCTTCCAAAAGAGAAGAAAAGCCTAAAGCAAAACCTCAATTCAAAAAGAAGAAAGTAGCAGGTCTTAAAGTTAGACATGCCCAGAATTCTGAGGACTCAACTACTGAACGGGGAATGGGCTTTGACGATGCTAGACAGCGCAGCAGAAGTAACAATAGCTCGCCAGAACCTGATGGAATTTCTGGTGACAGCGGAGTTAATTGAGTATATCACGGTGGAAACAACTGATACTAGGGTAAGAGTCCCACATAAGTTACACGATGGAACGGGACAAGCCTAGAAAAATTAAAGGTCTCTTTTGGGAGAATCTGATTTTGGCTACGACATCCTTTTAGCAGAAAGAGATTGGCCGCCTACTATTGTTATGGAATGCCCAAAGGGAGAAACGGTAATTATGCCAGCTTTTTCCGACCTGGTTCCCCAATACTCAAAACATACATATGCGCGGGAGTGGGCAGTAGCCCTTGCTCCTGCATTATATTGCAACCATGTTGGGTGGGATGAAGAATCATCTCACCACGTGAAACCACTAAAATCTACTCCACAGAGACAGTATCCAATAAAACAGGACGCGAAAAAACAGGTCAGGGAGATCTTAGATAAACTTGAATACCAAGGTGTGATTGAAACTTGCACCTCTTCAGACTACAGACATCTGAACTCATGCACAAAAACATTTGCAGTACAAAATGCACATAGTGCCGCATTAATGAATAACATTGTGCAAAAAAAATAAAACACAACACTAGATATCTCAAATGGATTTTTCTGCCAAAATATAGTGCCTGAGAGCAGATACTTGACAGCGTTCTCAGCGCTGGGGTCCCAGCGGTAATTTTGTCGACTCCCCCAGGGGTATAAGAACAGCCAGGGGTTGTTTTCAGCCAGGGTAACTGAGTTACTTCAGAATATGGACGAGGAGGCATTATCCCATGTAGATGATATTTATCTAATGGATGATGACCTAGAGGAACACTTGACCAGGTTGAGCACCATAATTTTGGGATCTGCCTCTGAGGGCTACAAGTTTAATTTAAAAAAATCAAAAATAGCCCATCTCAATGTTCTATTTTTGGGATATGAACTTTCAAGTGAAGGAAAACGCTTGGCAGCCAACTTTTAGAAAAATGCACGCTGCTCCAACCTCTGAAATCAATGAAAAATTTACAGTCCATACTGGGATTCCTAAATTTCAGCTGAACATACATTTTGGATTACGCAGAAAGGGTTAAACCTTTCTACGACCTCATAAGACCTGATTTCTCAGTTAGGCAAATGACACAGGAACACACAGATATCCTTCAGTCCCTACAAGCTGACATGATAGCATCCAAACACTTACAGACACGCGTAAATGTCCGCAATCTAGTGATCTGTATAGTTGCGGGTCAATCTGGGTACACCTACTTAACATACAATGAAGGTGAAACTGTCCCAATAGCATACAAATCACATTTGTACACTTTTTTCTGTAGATGCGTTTTGCATCTACAGAAAGAAATTCTGACAGCGGTACAGACTGCTGTAGTGAGAGAACGAGCACTGGCTCAGGCTAAACTAATTATCGTCGTGACTCCAGTACCGGCCTTAGAGGCTGCTACAAAGGCAAGCATTCCAAATGCGAAGGCTTTACATCCGCAATGGATACAATGGGCTAATTCTCTCACTGCATCAGATGTAGAGCACAGGTACGACCCAAGTCTAAAAACACAGGCATTACCGCAATACGAACAGGAATATCCTCTCCCGAATGAAATTATGCCTCTAGATCAGTATGAATTCATAATTTACACAGACGGATCTGCTCAACCGGCCATAGGAAGTAAACAACAGTACAGCGCTGCATGTGCGATTGTTAAAGGTCGTATGCAGGATGGCAAGTTCCACCCAAGCTGTAAAAAAACTCAGTCTCTAGGAGACTGCACGGCTCAGCTAGCAGAACTAAAAGCTCTGTTACTGGCACTGATTAATACGGATCGAGAACTCCCCACACTAATTGTGTGCGATTCCTTTTACTGTGTCCAGTCATATAATGAATATCTACACTATTGGGGACAAAATGGGTTTAAAGACTCAAAAGGAGGAACAATAAAGCACAAAATGCTATGGGAACAGATAGCGGAATTGAAAAACGAGCTACCAAGAGCTCACGTGATGCACACGCTGAGTCATAAACATGATGGCGTTCACGTTGAAGGGCATTCATTGGCTGCTGAAGCCGCAAAGGGGGCAGTGTGAACTGCGTCCGTAGTTGCAATGACTCATTCAAAAACGAGAATAGACTGACAGATAATGGTAGCTGTCATTGCTTCACGCAAAGACAACAGAGCACTTCCGAAAGGTTTTCCACTCAAGTGCTCCTACAAGTTAGATGCAAACAACGTTCCATTTGCTCAGATTCCAGGAGTGGGGGATAGAGTAATACCAAACATGGATCGCAGATTAGGCTTAATTTTAACTACACAAGCTTCTAGGTTCTGCGCACACAGGAGTTACGGTGACGGTTTCTTTACTGAAACAACGCTATTGGTGGCCAGGGTTAACAAAACAGACCAAGACTATGTCTTAAAGTGTGACATCTGTCAACAGATGAAGGGCTCCACCATAACACGTCCAGCGCAGACACCATTGTTGATATCAGACAGACCTCTCCCGTGTGCCTATTTGGACCACTGCAGCCCCTTACAATCTGATGGGCCTTACAAGTACATAATGGTTGCAGTGAATTCCTGCTCGAGATTCCTATGGGTATGGCCTCAGCGCTCGGCTGACACTCGAACTGTTATCAAAGATTTGCGAGTCTTTATAGGGACATACGCAGTTGGCACATTACATTCTGACCGTGGCCCCACGTTTAGCTCTAGGGCTTACAAGTAGGCCATGGGAGGTTTGGGTGCAGCATTGCGGTACTCCTCTCCTTACCATCCTGAGGGAAATTCGGTCGTGGAGAGGAAAAAACGGGACTTAAAGCAATCATTAACAGCTAGTATTAGACACGGGTGGTAGTTGAGTCAATCACTTATATGGGGTTCAGAGGGCCTTAAACAACAGGCCAAGAAGCTCTCTAGGGGGGGTCACTCCTTATGAGGTCCTATTTGGGACGAGAATGTGGGTACCTGACCTAGATTGTGAAGGCACAGTGGCGGATGAAAAACATTTTGACATCAATAAACGTTTGGCTGTTTTACAGGAACTGAATGAATCACGGGCTCTACAGAGCAATGTCCAAGTGAAAAGGATTGCCACTGGGGAAGTCAAGTCAGTCACGGCAAGACCTGTGTGGATTCCAGAAGTCGGGGATCTGGTCAGAGAAAAAATGACGGACCAAAGAGAATTTGGACCCTCATACAGAAAGCCTGTACCTGTCCTGGCAGTTGAAGGAACAAGAACTGTACTTCTGCCACCTCTTGCCAGAAAAAAGGAGAAAAGATTTGTCTCCATTGATCTGATAAAGCCACACTATGTGGCTGATACTGAATAGTAGGCCTCGTGGGCTCCTGGGTAGCCGACGCCCTCCTCTCGCTACCATACAGGAAGTTCAGACGGAAAGACTCATCACGTTTGAAGAGTCTCCTATACCGAATGATGGACTATGCAACAATCCCATGGAACTAGTTCCTCTTGAAACTGAAATTCAAAATCAAAATGAAAGACAAATTTCAATTCGACCTAACACTGATGTCTACATAAACATGCCTCAACAAGAGCCATCTACAAGTTCAACAAAACCTGCTGACCTACCAAAAATAGATCGAACTGCATCTGGCTATTTCATCGACTTCGATACCTTTTCCTTGGATCCAAGTGAACCTGAAACAACGCCAGCCCCAATATCTCGTCAACAACAAATCAAAGACTTCTTCATTTTTCTTAAAAAGACTTACCTGGTGTCACCTTGGCCAGAACTTTGGATAATCATCGGGATACTTTTCTGGATAGGCTTAGTAACTGTATTCAGCTTGCTTGTTAATGGAACTAACGTTCGCCAAAGCTCTGCAGCATCAAAAGTGAACTTGATCCTGAAACCTCATGTTTCATCACATCGTGAACAAAGAGACTTGTCATCGGTGAACATTACAGCAGTTCCTATACCAGATGGTATAGTATGGGACAAGGTTGATTATGATATATTTGGTCCGACCGAACTTTTAAAAATACCTCATTTATTTAAAATTTCCTTGAATGATGTCCTTACCTCCAGTACATTTTCCGATGATTGGGATTTTGGAACTGTAAACAATATGTTGTCTGATTTAGAACAATCTGCCGCATTTTCTAGTAATGAAATGTTAGAAGACACATCAGAATTTAACACCATGTATTGTTACCAACATTATGGTCATCATTTTCTACACAAATCCAGTACCCCTAGGAATGTTTTCACATATCACCAATGGGAACATTGCCCTACACCACCGAAAAGTAGTTCGAAAACATTTGCACAGAAATTTTCATATTTTTCAGGGTTCAATATTTCTGACCCGACCTCATATTACTATAAGGTTGCACCTACATCAGCACAGAAAAATATGCTAACCAACACCAAACAAATTTACTCTGCGTCCTTTATTACCCAACTGTCTGAACAGGGTTTCGACTTGTGGAAGGACACCATAGACTTAAAATCAGTCTGGGGTTCTAGAGACTGGCAAGTCCAGGGAACAGAAGTGCTATTTAGAGCATGCCTCATTCCTCAGCAGATGATATTTCTGAATGATACTGTGCAACAGACTTCCTGTCTTGGAATAGCCAAGAACAAGGATTCAAACACACCTCGGATTCCAAGACCATCACATACCGAAGAAAATTTTACATCGCAAGAAGGGGTTACAATAGATGACATTTTACAATACAATAGATCAGACCCCAATTGGAAGGGATGGTTGGTTTGGCCCAAAGACATAAACAGATGTCAATTAAGATTCAGGGGTACCACCAAAGGGTTTAGTATCCATAGGCCAGACCCACACTATGTACAAAGAGAACATCCGGGGTGGTGACATCATACAGTGTTGGGAAGTTATGCCTCAATTGGCTAAAGGCCTCAACACTACCACAGGTGAAACAACACTTATCCTTACTTACAGAGGAGGTGGACCTACGGGATTTTTTACTTGGTCCCAGAAAGCCACGTCAAAAACATTTCTATTACGCTGTCTTATAATGAAATTTGGAAAATCTCCCAACAAGAAGCAGCGGAGAGATTACGAGAAATAGATAGGATTAACCTAGAAAAGGCGTTAGCCGTAGTTGACAATGGCATGACTACGTTAACTTCCAGGATTTATTCACTGGGCAACATTTATCTTCTGCTATTGATGTACTAGAACAGGATTTGTCCATACTACAGCACGGGCAATCACAATTACGTTCTATTATGTTACTGAGCTGGACGCTGCAATCATTGCGCGCAGGTTATGTGCCTTGGCGTTTTATCAACAGTACGTCACTGTTTTCTCCATACAATCTAATGGAAGAACAAATGAAAATGGCACATAGGGGAGCAAAGTATACAATGCTGCGTATTAAAAAACTGGACAGATTACCTTTTGCTGTGGCAGAATCACCATCCACAGAATGGTTAATCCATGGCCATATAACATTACCGGTCACAACTTTCCAGTTTCAGTATTGCCTAGAACAACAACAGGCAGGCAGATATGAAGAAATGGGTAGGGAATTCATCAAAGAATCTCGGGAATTACCGTACATATTTCGATGCAGGAGTGGGGATCTTGAAGTGCTTCTAAGCGGTACAAACTGTGAGAACGCTTTAGGTGGATCTCTCATATGCCAGGATATTCTGCTACACGGGGCCTGCAACGGTTCGGTTGCGAACCTATCCTGTCATTTGAGGGGTGCCCCAGCAGCCGTGATTATCCCGGTATTCAAGCTACTTCCAAATGGGAGTTACTTGATGCTGAACGATCAAGGTTGTTGTGGGATGCTTCCGGGCATCGCATATCTTGTCACCGTGAGCTCCACGGTTACTTGCTGTATGTAAGTGATCCAGCGCGATATTAGCAAACAGCATTCATACACCAAATACTCACTTGGGCCCATACATTCATACTACGCTAATACTTACGCTGGGGTTTTATCAGTTGTTACTCTTATCAAAAATCCCTGCTACCAATTACCTTCTGATTGAAGAGTAATGACTTACCAATGAATCCTTTGCTAATTGGGAAATTTAAAATGAGTGACATTCATTATAGTACATAATCCTGAAATAACCACTGAGTCAGGAAGTTTTAAAATGTTTATCTAAAGATTCAGCAGAGTAAAATACAGAGCCACATGGTACTTAATCGCAATACCCAAGATGAAGCATAGAATAATTATTGCTAAAAATGACGGTGGTTAAAGAAAAGGAGAGAATAGAGACAGCAGCGCAACTAAAGGTTGCATTATATTTACCTAAGTGCGAGAACCAAACCCCTTAGCCAAGGAGTTGAAAGAATAGGACCCAGGAAGGATGAAGAGCAAAGACTTCCTCCCGGATCAGGACAGGACCGGTGACCTCTCTACAACGACGCCTGCGTCGTTCCCCTCTCTGATACTCGACTTCTCCTCGATTCTCCCGTACCTTCCTTCTAATGGACTCTGCCGCCCCCTCCTCAGGACCTCTTTAGGACAGGGATTCAGTCCGCAACCGATCAGCTTGGCGGTCTGGAGCTAAGCGCGTTCTGGCAGCATGGCGCCTGTTCTTCGTGAACGCCTGCTCTCATGGAATCTTGCTCTCTGCAGCATCACCTTCTCTCCTGTGCTAACTAATTAGCTAATTCTATATCTATTATACCCTTCTACGCCCATGTACCTCCCCTTAATGTTACTAAAATATGGGGCCACTACTTCTGATTGGACAGGGACAGGAGATGGATTCTCGCACCATATTGATTTGGCCTAAATTGTAAAGCCTATTGTCTTTACGTTCCCACCCCTTCAAATTAATACATTTGCTTTATTTCCCACCCTTCTCATGACAAATGTAAACCAATTTTCATAGACATTGTATCAATATGTGACAGGAAAAGCAATAGTGCAACATCTTCGGCCATCAGGTCGCGACCTTGGACTTCGTCCAGGTTGACTTCATTTGGCAGGCACACAAGACACATGCGCAGAACCATTTGCCTCTCGAGTTTCAGGTCACCAACCCAGGCCCAAGTTTACGAACTAATAAAAGTGCAAGAAGAAAATATTAGAATCACAAATAAAATGTTTCACTGTATACCCACTTTTTCTATTCTATTCCCAATTAAATATATATACTATCCCGCGTTAGTAGCGTTAGGAAACGACAATTTAATAATGACATGAGAGCAAGCTGAAGCGTGTGAAAACATCAAGCAGCCATTTTAATGCACACTGCGCAGAAGCAGAAGTTTCCCACCAAGCAAAGAAGGACATCACACCATGTGATATGGTTGCGACATGCGCATTGAGTTTTCCCGCGCATAGCGGCCATTTTAGTTTACAGACAAGCGTTATTCATTAGTAAAACACATAGGCAAGCATCCTTCCCCTTTGTGTCGTGTATGCAAAGGTTAGTATTAACAATACAAGTTTAATAAATTAATACGGTGAGGAGGTTTGAATACAAGCAAGTTTCATTTATGAAACCTTGCTCCATCAATCCCCTCTCTGATGGCGTTTCTGAGCCATCAAAACCATTACCCTCAATCAGATGCCAACTTCTAGCAAATTACTTCATTCTCATCTTTACACTTTCTATTTTTACAATCTCCTTTTAATTTCTTGTATAATTCACTTCTCCACTCTTCAAGTTCGATTTCATCTACCTTTCGTTTCTTTCCTCTTCCTGTCACCTTATATGTTCCATTCTTTTTACAGCATTTGCACCATATTGTTATTGCCAAGATTATTACTGCTATCCCTGCTAAGGGTACTAATATTTGACCTATAAGTCCTTTTCCTACATTAGCAAACCAGGTTCCAATTGACGAGATACTATTTGTCAATCTTTCCCATACACTATCAACTTCCAGTGGTTTAAGTTCCTTCTCAAGTTTAGTTATATTCTGTATATACGTTCCAATTTCTGCACTCTTATCAGGAATATAAGTGCAACAATGTTTCGTCTTCAATAATTTACAGACTCCGCCCTCTTTTGCCAATATAATATCAAGAGCAAGTCGATTTTGCATCACCATAGATCTAATCGCAACCATTTCCGCATTAATCATTAGAAAACCTCCTGCAGTATCTGTTGATAAACGATCAACTACTGTAGACAATTTACATATTTTCCTTGAGTTCAGAATTATTCCCACTGAAGGTATCATTGCACCAAATATATCACCTACAATTTCTGAAAAACTAGCTCTTTTACTACGTATTAATTCACTATTGTTTTCATTGCTCCCAGTGTTTCTTTTTACGTGGTATATCTTTGGAAATACTATTCCAAAATAACAACTTCCATACCACCGTGCAGGAAGCCTAAAGTAAGCCTTATTCCCACACACATAATAGATTCCAGGAAAAACTGAATCTGTTCCTCCTTTGAGTCCCCAACCTCCAAGAATTAAAAATTGTGTTCACATTCACTGGTACCGATGAAAACATTGTTATAATCAGTCTTTAACCTATGAAGACAAATTTTCCCTGTCTTTAAGAAATCCAGAGCCATAGCAGCTTGAGCCTTGCCAGGTGTGTAACTCCCTTCTTTCTCAGCCCAAGGTGGTAAATGAGCCTTATGCTCAGAAGCTTTCTTTTGGAAATCTTGTCTTCTATCTTCTACTAAATTCAAAAATATCTTTTCTTCTTCAAGTAAAGAACATGTTAGATTGTGTCTATGTGCATGTGTTAGGTCTATTGATTTCATGGTTAAGAAAAATTCTCCCATAAACTGTGCGTCTTGACTACTAAGCACTAGGTTCATACTCTTGCGAATCGGAACCTCAGAAAATATCACATCTAAGTTTGAATAATAATACTGAAGTCTCCCTGTTCTATAAAATAAACTAGACAAAACACTACATGATATGCCATATGTCAGTGGTAAATGGTGATATGTTAATCCTTCTGCTACTGATTCAGGTAACTTCATACAGACATAACAATTACTAACTTCCATGGTGTCTACATATTGAAACAATAACTTTGTGAAAACATTTAAACTAGTGTCGTTGTCAGTTATTTCATGATGAATTTCTACCTCATCTTCTGCCATTAGTTCTACTCTATTGCCCTTCATGTTTGCTGTCCTCCCTTTAGTTTCATTATTAATCTTTTTATCTATTATCATAAGATAAGGAACTGCTACAATCAGGACTAACCATACTATAAGCACCATCACTAGACTACATATGCAAAATGCACAGCATCTTCTACAACATTTCTGTTTTGGTCTCCCAGCAACTCTATCGTCAGGCATTTTTCGACAAGGAAGATTGCTCTTCTTATCTTTTCTTCTTTTCTTTAGCTTATTCTTTTGCTTAGTCAGGGTGGTCTTGTTTCTTCTTCGTACGTCAGTTCTGCACTTGTTCCTTCGCCACCACTGTCACTTGACTCTGAGCTTTCAAAATCTTCAAGAATGATATAAGTCCAATCAGGACCCTTGAATTTGTTATTCACAAGTTTCAGTCTTTTACTTTTTCTTTTCTCTGACTTTTTCTCTTGATCAGTTTGACTTGTTACTTCAGGTACTTGATCTGGATCTTCACTTCTGGTTGTTATGTGGTACTTTACTCTTTTAATGACACTCGGCCAATGATCTCCTTTTCTTGTTTTCCTTGTTTGCACTGTTTCTTTGTTTTCGTCTTCTGAGATCTTGTTAATTTCACTGCTTAGTACTGTTTCGTGTTCTGCAATTTCTGTGTTTCTTGTTTGCTCCTTTTCAGGTCTGATTGGTTTCTCTGTAACAGCTCCGCTGTGCATTTCCAATAACTGACCTTGTTCTTTATTTATTTCTTCAAGTTCATGTTTTTCATTGTTTTCTTCTTCTGTGCACTCTTCTTGATCTAACTTGTTCTGATCAGGGCTTATTGCACTGTGAACTTCTGCAGCCTGACCGGATTCTTCTAGACCTGTCTGTCCCTGTTCAAAGTCTATTAGATCTTCACTGTTTTGAGTCCAGTTTTCTTTCCCTATCTGACCTTGTTCAGGATTTCTTAATGTCTTTTCTTCTTGTTCCTGAACTGCTTCTTCTTCACCTATCTGATCTTCTTCAATTTCCTCCAATTTCGCTTGACTTCTTGTTCTGTGGTATACTTCAGGAACTTCTACCACTGGTATCCAATCCTGACTTGTGCTCGGTTGTTCTTCTTCAGCTTCCCTGGATTCTCGAACTTGAGATCCTACAGCTGGGCAACCTTCAGCCTCTTCAGTGATTGGCGTTGTCTGAGGATTCTCTTCCTCGGGATCTGGTACTCTCTTGGTGTGACCTACATGAATCCAATTAGGAAATCCGGCACACTTCACTGCTGTATTCGTTGTCAGTATGACTTGACACGGTCTGCCCCATCTAGGTGATAGACACGTTTCTCTGGTGTGATTCTTCACTACCACCCAGTCACCAGGATTCAGATCATGTTCTTTTTCAGGCTGCCTGGAAACTGCGTCTTCTCCAACCTGATGAGAGATAGAACGCACTAGGTCAGCCAATCCCTTGCAATAGTCCAAAACCATATCATCAGATATATTCACCAGTTTGTTTGTGGGAACATGTGTTTGTCTCATTGCTCTTCCCATCATTATTTCGTGGGGGCTCAATCCTGTGTTTCTGTCAGGTATACTTCTGAGTCCCATTGGAACAAGTGGCAATGCATCTGGCCATTCTAATGATGTGGATGCACACATTTTTCCCAGTCTTGACTTTATAGTGCCATTCAATTGTTCAACCACTCCAGAAGCCTCTGGACGATATGCACAGTGCAGTTTCTGTTGGATTTGAAATGCTTCACAGATTATTTGGATCACTTCACTGTTAAAATGTTTTCCTCTATCTGATTCCAAAGTTACTGGGAAACCAAACCTAGGTATGAGCTCTCGTAGCAACAATTTTGCCACTGTAATGCTGTCATTTCTCCTAGTAGGGTAAGCCTCCACCCACTTTGAAAACAGACACACTATGACTAGTACATATTTCAGCCCTCTACATGGTGGTAACTGTATGAAATCAAACTGAAGTCTCATAAATGGACCCTCTGCCTTTCCAATTTTCCCAAATCCAATTGCTGTCTTCCTCCCCGGATTATGCATCTGGCAAGTTAGACATCTCTGGCAAAGACTCTCTGCAACAGCCCTGAAATTGGGATTGTACCAATTTTATCTGAACAGCCTAATCATTGCATCTCTCCCTATGTGTGTGTCTCCATGATGCATTCTAGCCATTTGTGAGAGTAAACAGTCTGGCATGACTGGTCTGCCATCAGCACTGATCCATACTTCATCATCTCCTCTTTGGGAACAACCCACTTCTATCCACACATTTTTCTCACTTTCCTCAACCTCATCTTGCAATTTCTTCACCTCACTCCAAGTTTCAGGTGGCACATACAGCATAAGTTGGCAGCTGATTCCCATTCTTTCCACCCTCTTATTGACTGACATTCTGGTTTTGGCACAATGTTGAGCCACCAGATCTGCATATCTGTTGCCGACTACCACCCAGTCATCTCCTGACTGGTGTGCGGCACATTTCACCACAGCCAATTCTTTTGGTGATTGTATTGCTTCTAGCAAATCCCTTACAAATTGTCCATTTTTAATGGGGGATCCTGAAGAAGTCATGAAATCCCTCTGCATCCATAGTTGGCCAAAATCATGCACAACCCCGTAACCATATTGGCTACCTGTAAATATGGTTACTCTTTGATTCCTCCCAATTTTGCATGCTTTTATCAACGCAATCAATTCAGCTACTTGTGCAGATTTGACTCCTGGTAAATAGGATGCTTCAACTATTCCAGTTAATTCACATACCGCATAGGCAGCAGTTAGTTTACCGTCTTCATGTCTTTGACATGAACCATCAACAAATAGCTCCATGTCTGGCTTTTTAAGAGGCTGTTCCTCTATATCTGGGCGTGGTTTTGTGCATAATTCTGTAATTTGTATACAATCATGTTCATCGTCTTCATCATCTTTAATTCTCTCATGATATGGGTTTGGTAGTAAGGTTGCTGGATTTATTATAGTACACCTTACCATGTTCACATTTTCAACTCCCATTATTATTCTTTCATATTTAGTCAGCCGACTAGGAGTAAGATGCTGAGTTCGGGTTCTTGTCAACAGAATGACAACTGCATGTGGAACATACACTTTTACAGGGTGTCCCATCACAATTGACTCACTTTGTTCAATGCTCAAACAAGTAGCCGCCACTGCTTTTAAGCATCTTGGCAACGCGGCTGCTACTGGGTCCAATGTAGCAGAAAAATATGCTATAGGACGTCTTTCTAATCCATGTCTTTGAGTTAGGACAGAAAGTGCACAATTTTCTCTCTCATGACAGAACAATGCAAATTCTCTTTTATAATCAGGCATGCCTAAGGCAGGTGCTGAACATAGGGCATTTCTCAATTTTACAAAAGCTTCTACACTTTCATCTTCCCACTCCACAGGGTCCTTTGCTTTCTTTTTTGTCATGTTAATTAAGGGCTTAGCTAACATGGAAAATCCTGGTATCCATTGTCGACAGTAACCTACTATTCCTAGGAACATTCTCACTTGTCTTTGTGTTACAGGCATTTGCATTTTCTTTATTAAAGCTACTCTTTCAGCTGTTACGCTTCTTTTTCCTCTCTCAATTTGGTGTCCCAGATACTTAACAGCTGTTGTACAGAATTGCAATTTTTCAGGTGAGACTTTATGTCCTTCTTCTGCCAAAAGATTTAATAATGCTATGGAATCAACAACACAGTCCTCTCTGGTGTTCGATGCCACCAATAAGTCGTCGATATATTGGACTAAGACTGAGCTTCCTGGCATCACTAGTTTTTCAAGGCACTTTTTCAGTATCTGGTTGAAAATAGAAGGACTTTCTGTGTACCCCTGAGGAACACGATTCCACACATAGACCTTGTTCTCAAATTTAAATGAGAAAAGATACTGGCTGTATGGATGTAATGGTATTGAAAAGAACGCTTGACACAAATCAATTACTGTGAACCATCCTGCACTCCAAGGGATTTGGTATAGAATTACTGCAGGATTGGGCACTATGGGACAACATGGTTCTACAATCTTATTTATTTTCCTCAGGTCCTGAACAATCCTATATTTTCCACTAGGTTTCTTTAACCCCATTATAGGTGAATTACATGGGGTACTCATTACTTCTTTTAGGATGTTTTGTTCTACCATTCGATTTATTTCTTCAATGACTCCTGCTTTTACTTCTGCACTCATTTTGTACTGTCTGGTATTTGGGAAAATTGCACCTTCCTTTACAGTAATTTTAACTGGATCTATTTTAGCCATAAGTCCTACTTCCTTTCCAGTGAAATCCCATACTATGGGGTTTACTGTACCTTTTAATTCTTCTGGCAACTCATCTTTTGTTATTAACGAAAACATCTCATCCACTTCTGTACCTTGTTTTGCAATCATAATTTTATATACATGGTCTTCATCTGGTGTCTGAACTGCCACACCATCCGGTGTGCAGAAAATGGTACAATTCATCTTGCACAATAAATCCCTACCTAATAAGTTTACTGGACTAGAATCACACACTACAAATTGATGCATTTCTCTGAAATTTCTGATTTTAACTTCCATTGGTTTGGTAAGAGGTGTTCTAATTCTTTGATTAGCTACCCCTACTACTTGGATATCTTCACCAGAGAGAGGAAGGTCTGGAATGTCTGCTGTTCTCACAGTAGACCGGGTAGCACCAGTGTCCAAAAGGAAAGTAATATTATTACCTTTCACATTCCCTTCAACATATGGACCTGACTGATCTACCTGTAAGGATGCGCCAAGTATGCACTCCTTCTTCCCCTCTCCTAGGCACCGTCATGGATTGAATTGACAGAAATCGTCCTGCAAAAGAAATTGTGATGTTATATAATCATTCTTACCACTTCCTCCCTGATATCCGATGTCTGTACCATGCTTTGCTCTGCTTACATTACCCTGAATAGGTGCAGGTGGCAACTGACTCTGAGGATTTGCACCCTGCTGTAAGTCATTCTGCGTCTGTGGATTTAAATTTTGATTTGGGCCATTATTATTCCGGATCTTTTTACATTCATCCTTCCAATGCCCCAATTTTCCGCATCCATGACAAGGAAATTTGTTTTTAGCTTCTTCTCTACTCATTCGTCCTCTAAATTTTCCACCATTCCCAGTATCACCATTCGTTCCAGAATCTTTTCCTGGATTTTCACTTGGATTTTCCAAATTAATTCCCTGTTTCTCAGCCATTTTCACCTGAGCCCACATTACTTTTTCCTGCAATTTCTTGTGTCTATCCTCAATATCGTCTCCACAATATTTTGCATACTTCAGAATCTCGTCAATGGGCTTTCCCTGCCAACACAGCATATGCTGTTTAATCATCTGGCAAATTTCTGGCTTCAAACCGTAAACAAACCGGTACACAAACTGACTCATGTTTTTGTCTCCAATGTCCTCAAATCCACTATACTGTTTAAATACCTGCAATATACGCTCATAGTAGGAATGCACCAATTCATTAGCTTCTTGGGTAGTTCGATCTATTTTTACCCAATCTGTTTCTTTCGGTGGTATTTTCCCTTTCAGGTAAGTTATCACCTGCTGATACTTTTTCATCACATCATTTGACGGGGCACCTGTTTTCGGATCTCTAGGATACTCGTCACTTGGCCAATCCACTGTGATTTTGCAATCTGTCCATAAATCGGCAGGTACCACTATGTCAAACAAACCATCCAAATCCTTCAACAATACCTTCGACACCTTCACAAACCTGTCAACCTGCTTGTACCATTCAATTGGTTTTTCTCTCAATTTTGGAAAATCATTCGTAAATGACAAAATATCCTGTCTGCTCCATGGGACATGTACATATCCTCCTCCCGCAACTTCTCGCATTGGATACATTTGGTCTGCTTTCCCTGTTTCCTTCATCACATATTCAGATGCTGTTCTACTTGTTCGTGCTTCTTCCTTTTTCTTGGCCCACCTAGTTCTCCATTTATCTAGGTCTCCCCATTTTTGCAAAACTAACATTAATTCTCTTATTTGTAATCTTCTTCCAGATGCATTCCTATTTTCTAAATCTTTGTCTGAAAATTCTGCTCTATAGGGTTTCTGTAATACCTTTGATCTCCCTATTTCTATTCCCATCTGTAGTGCTAAGTTGGATAGTTTTTCATGGAATATCCTTACATTTCTGGTGATACTCCTGCACAGGAACAATAATTCTTCTTCATCATAGGTATTTAAGCGTTCTAGTCCTACATTCCCTGCTATTATTTCTTCTAATTCGACTTTCAATTTATGAATGTCCATTATTTTCGGAGGTGTGCAATGTTTAACTGACCCTTGCACCCATCTTTCTAGATCTTCAGGTGTTACTATGGTGGCACTTTTTGCTCCCGATGAAGTTATTAAACTTACATCTTTTGAACATCCAGGTACATCTTTTCTGGGAGTGCTATTTACAGAACCTCGAATAGGCAAGTCCATGAGTGATATTGTGGATTCACAGTCACTAAATTGATCCTCAACTATTACTGGAGCTTCAGGGTTTGGATTATTCATAGGAGTAGGTGCAAGTATCGGTGGTGGACAGCTTCCCTGAGTACCATATAAGGGAACTACTGGACCAATTGTTACAGGTATGGTCAACGAATCAGGATGTACTTTTATCTGGGTTATTTTCTGTATTAATTCTGTTCTGATCTTTTCTAGGGCTTCTTTCTCTTTGTCATGAAGTATTCTACTCGGGGTGAATTCATGCAGTACCTGTGGCACTAATGGAGTTTTTGGTGGTGCACTTGGGGTGCATCCACTTGTCCCTTCCTGATATGGTGGGAGGTTTCTTAACATTTCCTCCATAAATTCGTCTTCAGACTCTTCATTTCTCATTAAATGTTTTGTCTTTTCTGTGCACTTACTTCCTAATTTCTCCTCGGTTGAGAACAATGGATATAATCCTTCTGTAATCATTGCCCTTCTCCATTGTTTCATCTGACCGTCCCTAGACTCATGTAAGTATCTGGGGAAAAATCCTGGATAACTCCTATTTCTCCGAGGTCGATCACGCTCAAATGCCTCGGTTTCCCATTCTTCTAGAGCTTCGTACTGGGTTAATCTAGGTCTGGGTTCTAAGTCATTCATCCTCAATCTCAAGTTTTGAAGAATTCTTCCATTGAAGGTACCATTCTCGGGAAATGCTAATACTCCATCATTTTTGGTATATTCTATCCAATTCTCCATCCACAAACAAGTATGATAACCTCTCTCCATCATCATGAATGAAGCGGGCGTTTTAGCTGGTGGAATAATAATTCCTTCTCTAGTTTTGATTGGTTTGTCCTTTTTAAAATAATTCTTAATCTTTTGCAAAAATGACATTTTTCTCCTTTCTCCGTACATCTTAGGTAAGTACCGATGTATAAAATTATATTCTGCAAAGCCTAAATATCTCCTATCCTGACGAATTCCTGTCGGATCGCGTTTTAACATGCAAAACGTATCCACTAAGAATTTCGCTTCTATAATTTTGACCAATCAAATGTCTGCTAACTTTTATTTCTGAACCAATCCTTGCACGGCCTTTTGGTGACGTTTCTTTGTCAACCCCTCCTTTACAAACTGCTCTTTTCTGTCCTTGCTGGTTTAACCAATACCAGCGCGGCACTGGTGACGTCAGTACTGCTCCTCACTACTGACCCCTCCTTTACAAGAGTCTCTCCACACCCGCTGTTTCAACCAATCCCAGCGCGGCGTTTTGTGACGTCAGCTCCCTCTCCGGCAACTGACCCTCCCTTTACAAAAAATTTTACGCAACTTATTTTCTCTATAAATCTTAATTAAATTTCAGTAACAACATAAAACATTCGCTATCGTGCCAGTTTCTCTAAACTAGAAAAGATAGTTTCCTCCCATACTTAGTAAAACCTTTCCGTTTACTAAAACAAACACTACGAGTAAAACCCTTCCGCTTACTCTTCACACAAGCTCCAGAAATACCTGTTACTTCTTCAATGTTACCCTTTCTAGGTGATATAACATCAAATTTTCACCAGCGTACTCTTTTGCTATTACCCACACGCATAGAGCCCCTAACGAGTACTGAAAGTCCTGCTTAACTTTTCAGTACTATTTCTGCCTGGCAGATAACCTCACTGCAGTATGGCTTCCACTTAACACCCGCTATTCTTTTTACCCCGGGGAATTCTAGACAACATAAAACAAAACTCTGAAATAAGCAGATGTTAGTTCATAAAAATACAAATAAAAATTCTCATTACCCAATTAAAAAAGAGTAACCATCCTCTGATAACCAGAAAACTGATCCAGCGCGATATTAGCAAACAGCATTCATACACCAAATACTCACTTGGGCCCATACATTCATACTACGCTAATACTTACGCTGGGGTTTTATCAGTTGTTACTCTTATCAAAAATCCCTGCTACCAATTACCTTCTGATTGAAGAGTAATGACTTACCAATGAATCCTTTGCTAATTGGGAAATTTAAAATGAGTGACATTCATTATAGTACATAATCCTGAAATAACCACTGAGTCAGGAAGTTTTAAAATGTTTATCTAAAGATTTAGCAGAGTAAAATACAGAGCCACATGGTACTTAATCGCAATACCCAAGATGAAGCATAGAATCATTATTGCTAAAAATGACGGTGTTTAAAGAAAAGGAGAGAATAGAGACAGCAGCGCAACTAAAGGTTGCATTATATTTACCTAAGTGCGAGAACCAAACCCCTTAGCCAAGGAGTTGAAAGAATAGGACCCAGGAAGGATGAAGAGCAAAGACTTCCTCCCGGATCAGGACAGGACCGGTGACCTCTCTACAACGACGCCTGCGTCGTTCCCCTCTCTGATACTCGACTTCTCCTCGATTCTCCCGTGCCTTCCTTCTAATGGACTCTGCCGCCCCCCCCTCCTCAGGACCTCTTCAGGACAGGGATTCAGTCCGCAACCGATCAGCTTGGCGGTCTGGAGCTAAGCGCGCTCTGGCAGCATAGACGCCTGTTCTTCGTGAACGCCTGCTCTCATGGAATCTTGCTCTCTGCAGCATCACCTTCTCTCCTGTGCTAACTAATTAGCTAATTCTATATCTATTATACCCTTCTACACCCATGTACCTCCCCTTAATGTTACTAAAATATGGGGCCACTACTTCTGATTGGACAGGGACAGGAGGTGGATTCTCGCACCATATTGATTTGGCCTAAATTGTAAAGCCTATTGTCTTTACGTTCCCACCCCTTCAAATTAATACATTCGCTTTATTTCCCACCCGTCTCATGACAAATGTAAACCAATTTTCATAGACATTGTATCAATGTGTGACAGGAAAAGCAATAGTACAACATCTTCGGCCATCAGGTCGCGGCCTTGGACTTCGTCCAGGTTGACTTCATTTGGCAGGCACACAAGACACATGCGCAGAACTATTTGCCTCTCGAGTTTCAGGTCACCAACCCAGGCCCAAGTTTACGAACTAATGAAAGTGCAAGAAGAAAATGTTAGAATCACAAATAAAATATTTCACTGTACACCCACTTTTTCTATTCTATTCCCAATTAAATATATATACTATCCCGCGTTAGTAGCGTTAGGAAACGACAATTTAATAATGACATGAGCGCAAGCTGAAGCATGTGAAAACATCAAGAAGCCATTTTAATGCACACTGCGCAGAAGCAGAAGTTTCCCACCAAGCAAAGAAGGACGTCACACCATGTGATATGGTTGAGACATGCGCATTGAGTTTTCCCGTGCATAGCGGCCATTTTAGATTACAGACAAGCGTTATTCATTAGTAAAACACATAGGCAAGCATCCTTCCCCTTTGTGTCGTGTATGCAAAGGTTAGTATTAACAATACAAGTTTAATAAATTAATACGGTGAGGAGGTTTGAATACAAGCAAGTTTCATTTATGAAACCTTGCTCCATCATAAGTATTGTTTCCACCGACACACACAGTCAGGGAGGCACCGCTATGGCTTTCGTTGAATGTTTCCTTTATACGGTTTGATACTCTGAGCAGAATGAAAGTCATGCTTTTACAGAATACCGTGCCCTTAACCTCCGCCCGTGAGACTTTTGATCTCCAAGTAGCAAGGTCCTCGGCAGAGATACAGGCAATCATACGTACGAACTGCTCCTTCCATTTCACAGAAATGGAAAATCGTATCTTTAACATGTCTGATACGACGGGTATAGTACACCTATTTAAGACCATAGGTTCGGGACTGTTAAGCACCTTTCAGACGGTCCTCAGAGTTATACCAAACTTTATACACTCCGTATTCGGAAGCATTTTTGGAGGACTTCCGCTGATCCTGTTTCTAATAGCAGGAATCCTGATTGTACTTTTTCTGCTACGCAATGGACGTCCCAGTCACCAAGGAGATGGAAAAAGCACTCCAGGAGCGCAAATACCGTGATCGCATGGTACAACATCTGGGCACACCTCGCCTACGGGAACTGAGTGTATCTTGGTTCCTGTCATTTAGGCCAGTCTGGATGGACTGCATCTTACCTGTTCTCCGATGCCTCTTCTGCGGAGAAGAATGCGTGTTGGATCTCTGTCTGACACTTCCATCAGTCGTGCAACCGGACGTTGATGCGTTACTGGACCCGATAACGCCCCATGTTCTGCAGTGTCCTCAGAGTATTCCTATGTTGATGGCGGCATTCTTAGAGCCTCCACAGGAACTCACTGCTCCTGTTGGAATGGATACCGGCTCCTCCACTGACACCCAGTCCTTGGATGGCGCACAAGCTGCCCCAGCTTTGGCTGCAGGCAGTACTGAAGATTATCTGTGCTCGATTGATGTAATCTGAGAGGTGTTACAGGGATCGTCGTCTGCGAAGGCAGGCAACAGCAATGTTGCGCCTACCAGCCAGGACACATAAACATTTGGCTCATTGTGTGCTGGGAGAAATTCGGCCTTTTAAACAAGCTCCAAATTGGTACTCCGAAGCACATTGACACTTTTTATGACCTGCGTGGCTTTCCGATGCTTGTAGTTGTTCGAACTATATATGCGGACACAGTAGAACTATTTGCTTGAGTGACTATTCTTACACTTTTTTAGAGTTTTAAATTTTTTTTTTGCGGAACTATGGTTTTTACTACATATGTTTGCGTAACCAGTACCTAGACAGGTAGAACGTTAGAATTAAAATTATGTCGTCCAGTCGAATGAGGAGTGGGTGTTATATTCCATATAGGTACCCTAATATAGGCCAGGGTAACATCCAAACCTTTCACCTATATTCGTTCCTACACTACATACATAACGGGCTGCTAGGACTGACGCTTTACCTAGTACTGCTTACAGAACATGGAGTTTTCCCTGAACAATAGCCTCATACATTATGTATGAGGATCCTTGGATTCTTGGAAACTCAGCAGGACTACCATCTCCTGCATAATAACTATGTACAAGGTTCATTCCAGACGTCATCCTAAGTCCTAAAGTGGCACAGCAAGGTAGAACCCCCTGGGGATACCTTCGGGTATATAAACATCACATCTTGCTGAGATAGTCAGAGGAGGTCAGGACTTCCCTGCCAACACACTGACGTGAGACAATGAGATTCCTGCATGCAGATACTCCAGATCGCAGTGGTCTAACATCCCTTGTGGGGTGTCCGACTCGAGACCAAGACGGGGTCCCACAGTCTCTCACTTCAGGTAATGAGGTTGACTTTATCCTAGAGAGATTCTTTGCTTAACACCTACGCACATGCTAGGTACACTTAGGTACATCTAGTTAGGATTGCATCGTAGGAGTACGCATTTTATTGTCATGTATTTTATATACTTGCCTGTATTCGTGGTTATAGCAAAATGGTAGAAATCTACAATCCTTTTACTTTCTTAGTGCTTCTAATCATTTATATCTGTCACTGTCTAGTGATTGTTTCAGCACACCTATTTTACACTAGAATAACGACTGTTCAATAAATGCTTATTGAAAAATGTCCATACCGTTTATTCTGTGTATCTCTCTGAGACATAGTGAGCCAGAGTGACTGAGTGAAAAGTAGTACACTGTTTCCACGGTCCTGAGGAATCAGGGTTGTCATGTTCGATAGTTGCCAAGAACTATTCTCTCCTTGGTAAGAGGAGTTTTCTAGTGGCACTGTGAGCCAGCTGGCATACAGGCCAACCTACCCCTGGCGGGGTGTCTAGAATCAGTCTTACACCAAACCTACAGTGTATGTTGTCTAAATCGCAGATCCTATATAGGTTTATAGGAACTACACGACAGGATGATGCCAAGGTTATGGGCGAGGCCTGTATGAGTGGGTGAAGGTCTCAGCGCAGCAGGTCACCAGGAGTCATTGCATGGGGAGGTGTTGTTCCCGAAGATCAGTACTTCTGTCTTGTCCGTGTTAAGTTTGATGCAGTTGTTTTGCATCCAGTCAGCGACGCTGGTCATGCACAGGTGGAAGTTGGTCCTCGTGGTGGATGGGTCTTCAGATAGAGAGAGGGTGAGCTAGGTGTCGTATGAGTATGAGATAATGTTTAATCCGTGGGTTCTGACGATGCTGGCCAGGGGGTTCATGTAGGTGTAGAACAGTGCAGGGCTGAGGGATGAACCTTGAAGAATGCTACATATGACGTTCTTGGGTCCCAAAGTTAAAGGTGAATTCTTTGTGTTCTTCCTGCAATGTAGGATGCACTCCATTTGAGGGCGTCCTCTTTAATTCCGATCTGATGAAGCCTCTTGATCAGGGTGCGGTGGGACATGGTGTTGAAGACTGCTGGGAGGTTGAGGAGGATCAAGGCGGCTGCTTCTCCCCAGTCTAGGAGGGTTCTGATGTTGCCGGTGGGTGCGATCAGCGCAGTTTTGGTCGTAAGGTTTGGGATGAGTCCAGAAGATCAGTGTTCTCCTTGTATTTCGTGAGTTGTCGGTTGATGGCTTTTTGAGGACTTTAGTGGGAAAGGGGAAGAGGGGGATGGACCAGTAGTTCTTGAGCTCGCAGGGGCTGGCAGACAGTTTCTTGAGGGGGGGTTTGACTTCAGCATTTTCCCATTCTTCTGGGTAGATGGCTGAGGTGATGGAGGTGTTGAAAATGGCCGTGAGCTTGTTGCTGATGGTCCTGTTTCTGAGGTAGAACATGTGATGTGGACGGGGGTCCCAGGATGAGTGGACGAAGAGCAATGTGGCAGTTGTGCTCTGTGTGGTGAGCTGGTCTCAAGCGGTGAACCAGTGGTCGAAGTTAGCATCTGTTGGAATGAGGAAGCTGGGGATGTCACAGGCAGCGGGTTAGGGTTTGAAGTGTTTGTAAATGGTGGAGATCTTGTTGTGGAAGAAGTCTACCAGGATGTCGCAGAGTTAATGGGAGGGGGTAATGATGTTTTTTGTCACTGAGGGGTTGGAGAACTCCTTGACGATGCTGAAGAGTTCTTTGCTGTGGTTGGTGCTGGCTTTTATGCGGTCGGCAAGAACGTTCTTTTTCATCAATTTGAGGAGTCAGTGGTATTGGTTGAGCAATGTCTTGAAGGTTGTGCAGTCTGTGGGCTCCTTGCTGGTGCGCCATTTCCTTTCTAGTTGCTTGCAATTGTGTTTCATGGTTCTGAGTTCTGAGGTGTAGCAACTGACATGTTTGGTGGATCCTTTGAGTTTGGTGGGTTTGATGGGGGGGCGACTGTTGGCGCAATCGGCGATCCAGGTGGTGAAGTTCCTGGCAGCCTGTGCCAGGTTGGTTGTGGTGTCGGGGTGGGAGGTGTGGAGAGCTTCAGTCCATTGGCTTTGAATACTTTGTTCCAGCTATGGTGTGGAGAGCTTCAGTCCATTGACTTTTGAATACTTTGTTCCAGCTACGGTATGAGATGCTGGCCGGCCTGGTGGTGATGTTGGGAGCTGCTGTGATGGTGAAGTGGAGGATGGAGTGGTCCATCCAGGTGAGCTTGGTGACATGGCTGTACTTGACTCTGTTGCTGACTGTGAAAATGTGGTCAAGAGTGTCCTGCGTTGTGTATGAGGTCGATGTTGTTCATGCTTTCGAGGAAGTTGCCTGTGTTGGTGTCGTTGAGGTCATTGAGGTGAAAATTGAGGTCTCCGAGGAAGACGTAGTGTTCAGTGTCGATGGCCTGCGGAGCGATGAATTTGTGGATGGTGTCACAGAAGCCGGGGCATGGTCCTGGAGGTCAGTAGGCGAGGGTGCTTCTGATAGTGGTTTTGCTGTCTGTTTTGAGTTGGAAGTTGAGGTGTTCCATGATTGGGTTGTGCGCCTGCGGAGGTGGTGCAGTGGATGGTTTCTTTGTGGATGATGGCAATTACACTTCTGTTTTTTGTTGATGCAGTCCCAGTGTGCTATTTTGTAGCTGCTGGGTGTGGACGTGGCAATGTCAGGTGCGGATGCCGAGTTGAGCTGTATAGTGGCCAGCAGTTTCACAGCTGACCTATGAGCAGGGTCTCCACCAAAGGGGCACCACCTTGATGCTATCCTTCTTCATGAAGAGTGGGATGGAGTTTTGCCTTGAGAAAGCTCAGGTATCAGGATTCTGACAATGAAGAAGACTGCGTAAGATGCTTTCAGAGTTAATGTCCTCACATAAAGTACTGTACCCAACACTTCTGTTCTAGCTTTATGGTATAATAGTCTGAAAGCATGTCAATTAGAATCACATTTCACCAAAGGACTAGGACCATATTATAAACATCTTCACCAGTCATGTACAGTCCACAAGGGGTCCATGCACCAGTTATGCTTATCAGTTTTGCCTCCAGAATATACATTAACTCATAAAATCTATGTTAGAAATGGGGGTCTCTAGTTGGCAGAGGTAGGTACCTTTGTCCAAACAGGGACCCTTGCTTCTAGTCAGGGTAAGGGGGATACACACTTTAGATAACCCCTGAGCACCCCCTTTGGTAGCTTGGCACGAGCAGAAAGGCTTATCCCAAAGGCAATGTGTAAAGTTTTTGTACCAACACTCACAGTAACACAGTGAAAACACCACAAAAGGACACCACACCAGTTTAGAAAAAGAAAATATCTTTATCTAAACTAAACAAGACCAAAACGACAAAAATCCAACATACACAGTTAAAAATATGCACGCAGAGGAAGGGTTGCGTCGATTCCCGTCTGTATGGGGAGTGATGCGTCGATTCTTCGTGCCGGTTCCGGTCCGCAGGTGATGCGTCGGGAAAGCGTGCCGCACAGGTACGATGCGTGGATCTTCGGGATGCGTCGGCGATCGATGCGGCAGCGTTGCGCGGTGCTGCGTCGGTCCTCTTCAGCCGCGATCCCTCAATGCGTCGATTCTTGCAGCGTCGACAGGCGCTGCGATGGTTTTTGCAGTGGCACGGTGATGCGTGGAAAGTCTTCTCGCACTGTGAAGATGCGTCGAAAAAACAGCCGCAAGAAGAGCGATGCGTCGATTTCTATGGTTCTCTGAGTTTCTTCTCTCTTCCAGCTCTCAAACAGCAGCAACAACCTCCAGAGGCCCAAAACTGGCACAGGCACCTCAAAGCAGGTCAGAACTCACAACAGCAGAGTTCAGGGGAGCTGGGGTTGAAGTCTTTGTGTCCCTGAGACTTCTGAACAGGAGGCCAGCTCACTTCAGGCCCTTGGAGATCTTCTTCAAGAAGGGGACACAGCAAAGTCCTTCTCCTTTCCTTTCCTTTCCTTGGCAGAAACAGCAACTTTAGGCCAACCACAGACACACAGCAAGCACTTCTCCTCAGTCTCTCCAGCTCTTCTCCTTGGCAAAGGTTCCTCTTGAGTTCCAGGAAAGATCTAAAGTTCAGGGGTTTTAGGTCTAATACTTATACCCCAAAATGTCTTTGTTTTCTTTGTGCAAGAGGCTCTGAGCCCAGTTCAAACCAGTTCTGGGGGGCCAACCTCCTTTGTCAGTGTGAGCCTTGGCTTCAGGCACACCACAGGGGGGTGGAGCCAGCATTGTGGAAGGCAGGCACAGCCCTATTCAGGTACAGGTGCTACTCCTCCCACCACTCCAAATGCAGATCAGGCCTATTCAGCCTAGTGCTGACTCATCCAGACTCCTGTAGCCACTGCACCTCCCCAGCACCTTTCACTCCAAAGCCAGACAGTCAATCCACAAACAGACAGAGGCACACAGGAAGGTTGAACAAGAAAATAGCCACTTTCTAAAAGTGGTATTTTTAAACACACAATTTAAAAACAATCTTTACTAAAAGATGTGTTATTAAATCCTGAGTTCAGGGATACCAAACTCCATTTTCTTATCTTACTCCTATGGGAAGATATGCTTGTAAAATGTTACAAAGCATTCCCCATTCTGTCCTATGGGCAAGATAGCCTTTCAATAGTGAAAAACGAAATTGGCAGTATTTCACTATCAGGACATGTTACACACACCAGTACATGTCCTACCTTTCACATACACTGCACCCTGCCCAGGGGGGTACCTTGGGCCTACCATAGGGGTGTCCTATGTGCAAGGAAAGGGAAGGGTAGGGCCTGGCAAGTGGGTGCACTTGCCAACTCGACATGGCAGTTAACAAACTGTGCACAGGCACTGCGGTGGCAGGTCTGAGACCTCTTTTCAGAGCTACTCATGTGGGTGGCACAATCAGTGCTGCAAACCCACTAGTAGCATTTGAGTTGCCAGCCCTGGCACACTCAGTGCACTTTACTAGGGACTTACTGGTAAAACAAATATGCCAATCAGGGTGAACCAATCACAATATCAATTTACACAGGGATCACTTGCATTTTGACACTGATCAGCAGTGGCAAAGTGCCCAAAGGATCTAAGCCAGCAAAAACGAAATCCAGCACAGCATCAAAAACACAGGAGTTAGAGGCAAAAAGTCAGGGAAAACCACGCCAAGGATGCCAGGTCTAACAATCTCAAGTTACCATATGAGAGGTCAAGAATGCAGCTCGGAAACACAGCAAGACAGCCACTTTTTCTGTTTCCTAGTACCTTCTGCAGACAGCATAATTTGAGTAAAAACATGTCAATGGACCAGTTATGATCCCACATACCAAAGGAGAATATGTTCTTGATACAGGTCCATGAGCGATACAGGGCTATTTAAAAAAAAAAAATACTGAAAACTTGGTTCTTTGTGCAAGCCTAACTCTTCACTGTCGACTTTCTACTAGTTTTGCACCGGGACACTCCTCGGAGTATCAGTGTGCAATATAAATAGCCTATCATATCATATCATACAGCCCAATGGATCACCAATTTCAACTTTCATTTCTACTGCCGCCATGTCAAAATAAAGCCCGGAATGCATGGTGCCAAAACTAGGCCTTATACTCAGCAAAATGACCTGCACAAACAACAATGACTGTATTTAATAATAATAATAACAATAATACTGCCATTTGTAGAGTGCGAACAGCTACCTCCGAAGAGGTGTCCCGGCGCTATAGCAACAGGAGGCACGCAAAGACGTGCGGCGTTCAGAGAGTCCAGGGGATTAATCGTGATTAAAAAGCCAGGTTTTAGATGCTTTCCTAAATTCTGTTTCCGAGGTAATCTGGCGCAGGGCGTTAGGCAAGGCGTTCCAGATCATGGAATCCCTGAACATGAAAGATCTGCCGCCCATCCGAGCTTTCCTGACTCGAGGGGTGCATAGCAGGTTCTGGGAACTAGACCTAAGAAGCTGCGACTGCTTGTACACGCCTAGCCTCAGCTTCAAATAACTGGGGCATGTTCCATGGACTTCCCGAAAGGCTAGGGTTAAGGCCTTAAATTTAATTCTGTTAACGACCGGCAACCAATGCAGTTCTTTGAGATGCGGAGATATATGTTGTCTAAATGGAACACGTTTGATCAATCTCACAGCCGCATTCTGGACCATTTGCAGTTTTTTTTACCAGGTAAGCTGGTAGGCCCAGATAAAGGCCATTTGCGTAGTCCAAGCGAGAGGTTACTGTGGCGTGGACAACGACCCGCTGACAGTTTTCTGGCAAAAGGTGTATGACTTTTCGCAGGTTTCTCAGACTGCTAAAGCATGCACCTGTCACCTGCTGAATTTGGGCCGAAAAAGATAAGTCCGCCTGCCATTTGACTCCCAAATTTTTGCACATCCTGCAGGGGCGGGAGGGCAGACCATTTCCTCCGGCCACCAAAGGTCTGCAGCGGGGGGGTTGATTATTACCAAAAAACAACACCTCCGTTTTATCTGCATTCAACTTAAGTTTATTGTTATTCATCCATTGAGCTATATCTTTTAAGCAACTCTTAAAGTTCTCAAAAGAATCACTCGACTGATCTTTAAAAGGAAATACCAGCTGGGTATCGTCGTCGTAGGAGATCGCCTTCACCCCCCAGTTGGCAATCAGTGAAAACAAAGGTGCCAGATAAATGTTAAATAGCAGTGGGCTCAAGGCCGACCCCTGCGGAACCCCACACCATAAGTGCTTGCGATTGGACTGATGCGGTTGAAGCGCCACCCTCTGTGTGTGCTTATGGAGGAAAGATTTTAGCCAGACCAGGACTGTACCCTCTATCCCAATGTCCGAGAGGCGCTGAACCAGTATGGAGTGGTCCACTGTATCAAATGCCGCTGAAAGATCCAGGAGCACCAGCATAGCTGATGCCCCTGAATCCAGCGCCATCCTGACTGAATCCGCCACCTCTATCAGCGCTGTCTCTGTGCTGGAACCAGCGCGGAAGCCAGATTGGGTGTCGTGCAGGATACCGTGGCTCTCGATAAAATTAGCCAGTTGTCTCTGCACCATCTTTTCAAGCATCTTAGCTGGTGCAGGTAGCAGAGAGATCGGTCTGTAATTATTCAGTTCACCTGAATCAACATTGGGTTTCTTCTTGAGGGGGAGGAGAGTGGCATGCTTCCATAAAGCAGGAAAGATGCCGGTGGTGAGGGAGGTGTTCCAAATTTCAGACAGCACCTGGATGGAGGAGTTAGCCAATTCTTTCCACAGTTTCGGAGGGCATGGGTCCTCCAGTGAACCTGACTTGCAGCCCTGGATCGCCACCAGTGCCTCCTTCTGTGAGATCAGAGTGAATTCTGAGAAGAGAGACATAGGTGCTTTCCTTATCATTACGTCAGATTTGACCGTTTCAACTACTGCCGAAAAAGAATTGTAAACCTTACGGATTTTGTTGTAAAAAAAATCCGATATTTTCTCACGTAGTGCCACCGAAGGAAGTGCGTCCGTCACCAACTCGCGAGGTTTAAGGAAAGCGTTTACAACCTTAAAAATAGCCTTGCCAGGTTTAATGAAGACATATTGAGCTGTGTTTGTTGTTTCCCACAAGATGGAAAATGTGCTAGAACAGAGAACACTGCGAAAAACTTAGAAGTAAATTGGCTAGTGCAACTTTTACATCTGGCCAGCAGGTGCCCATTTCCCCACACTACTTTCAAGTAAACAAAGGACCACATGCATGGTACAAATCAATGCTTAGTGGGCCTTGCACTAACTTTCAAATAAACACAAAATCACAGTCATACCTTACAATGCAAAATAAAGATAATTCACAATGCAAATTGCACAGGCAAACAACCCAAAGCATCCTGCAGGTCATGAAGTTTATTTACTAACTCAGCTGCTGTTTTATATAGCAGTACAATTTACTGTCTCCAAGGACCATTTACCTAACAGGATGCATATTAAACCCTTAGAAAACCTCTTCCCCATTACTGTGTAGAAGCAGAATAGGTCGAATCAGACAGTAAAACCGCATTTATCAGCCCATCCATTTCTTAGTGTCTCGAGACAAAGAACATGACAGTGTGACACTGTCTTGCACTAACACAGTCCAGGGCATCCACAATTCAGCTCTCATTTCCTAAGAAATAAAGGGGGATATTCTCAAGAACGCGTTTAACTATCGCCAAAATCGCTTAACGCAACTTCTCACATCGCAGTCCATCGTAGGAAAATAACACTGTGTTAATGCAGCATTCACAACCCGGCAGCACCATGCGATAGCCTCACAATAACGTGACAAATGCCCGCGTTAAAATCAACGCAACGCCGAAAAAATGCAAAACCCCAACGCGAAAAAAGTTGCGATGACCCCAATGGCGATACAAAAATCTGCGAAAACCAGTGACATGCCGGCGATTCCCACGTGCCATGCGTGAGAATGCACTATAAAAGCAGAGAAAAAAAAAGACAAATAAATGCAACTGCGTAGCTCCATGGACGCACCCGGACCCAGTGCAGAGGACAACGCGAACCCCACAAGCCACACAGATGACCAACCAGGAACCCCGGGGCCGGAGAAGGGCAAAGAGAAGAGGAAGACGGGGTTCACTCCGCAGGAAAACTGGATCATTGTCACGGAGGTGACCGAACACTACCAACAACTGTACGTCACCTCCACTGTGTCATCGGCAACACAAACGGAAATATGGCAGTCCATCGTGAACAACGTGAATGCAGTCGGAGTGTCTAGGAGGTCAATGGAGGAGGGCAAGAGGCCCTGGCATGACGTCAAAAGCCAAACCAAGCAGAAACTCGCTGCCAACCTGAAGGCAGCAACGGCCACTGGAGATGGGAGTCCTGCACCACAGGAGGAGGTGGATGAGCTGGAGGAAATGGTGGCCACAGTCATCAGTGCGGAGACGGTGCAAGGAGTCGGGGGTCCGGACACTGCTTGATATGACCTGACCCAATAGCAACAGGGTGAGTAACGACCAGGGACTGGTGGGACGGGGGAGACGGGCACAATGGCACACATGCAAAATCAAGAATAGCACACTGCACACCCACAATGACTGTGGAGCCTGTCCCTGATGGCCTTGGCACACTGCAGCACACAAAGAAACACCAAGTAGGCCCCCGTCCACCATGTGAACAAATGCCCCTCCTCACCAATCCCACAACCTACCCATGCACATGTGCTGAACCCAGCAAAGCAGCGGCTCTGTGAGCCACACTGACAATGCAAGTGACACTGCATGACCACTAGCATGGCTGAAGTCAAAATACATGACATGGAGCACGCCACGACACTGAGGTGGCCCAGTGTGGATAACATCCCCAAAGGAGCAGGTCACACTCTGACATATCCACGTGCACATACAACCCCTGACGTTAACAACACATCTGCAGACAAAGAATGCACAAGAGTACAAAATCGGTACAGGAGCACAAATTACCCAAGTCGCCAACATCTCAGCACCGTAAAAGCACACAAGTCAAAGGTACACCGCCTCAAAGGGATAAGGGCCGCTAAATCAGAGCTGCAGGGGCGACTCTCCCACAATGCAGCACACACACATAGCAATCACAGCACATCAACATTGACCACAATGTGGTACAAAGTGCCACACGTACACCACAGAACAGAGGACACAACTGGTGCCGCACGTACGTAGAAAATGGCCAATCACATCAGGCATTGCAGGAAACTGTCAGATGAAAATGTATGAGTACAACCTCACATCCGTCATGTAGTCGGAATGTCCACTGTCCCCCATCAAATACCCAGCTCCTCCAAAACAGTCACAATGTACATTGTCATGCAGTCAGTATGTAAACATGTACAATGCGCGCACATACATGGAACACACTGTTAACCTGCGCCTCCCCTTCACTTTGCAGAGGGACAATCAACACCTCCTGCAGAGCAGACCAGACATCTCTTCAGTGATGAGGAGGAGGAACCCCAGGCCATCTGCCCCGACACCCTCCAACGGCTCGTGGACAGCCTCCACACCCCACCTCCAGGAGCAGGGCAGCCCAGCTGCATCGAGGTGATACCACCCCCTGCACAGACCACACAGCAGGAAGCACCCACCACCACGGCTGGCTCCCAGCACATCACCGAAGAACACATGGCATTCCAATGCCGTGTGTCAGACTGCCAGTGGGGACTGCCTGAACAGGTGTGGGTGGGTTTCGACCTCATGGCAGCCAAACTAGATGCCGTACGTGGGTGTTTCAGTCCCATCAGGGACCACTTACAGTCCCTAACGGACACCCACAGTCCGCTCCATGCCCAACAACAATCCTTGGCTGACCTCGCTGGATCCATTACTCGGATACAAGAACTGTCTAGGCAGAGAGGCTCCAGCGACGACAGCACAGAGTTGGCACAGATGCGGAGGACAATGGAGAACATGGAGCGGATGCAGGCAGGAAGGATGGCTGCCATGGCTGAACACCAGCGAGATGTAGCTGGGATCTACCATGCCCTGCAGATCCTCATCTTGCCATTGCTGCCACAGAGCCTGTCCCAGATGACTGCTGCAGGAACTTTGACACACACATCTCCGCACCCTGATGTGTCAGTGGCACACAGTGATGCAGCCATACCACCTCCGCCCCCTGATGAGTCAGTGGCACACAGTGATGCAGCCATACCACCTCCGCCCACTGATGAGTCTGTGGCACACAGTGATGCAGCCATAACACCACCACACACACCTGGCACACCTGACACAGAAGACGTATCAGAGGACGAAGATGTGGACGGTAATGACTCTGTGTCAAAAAGGAGGTTGTAGCATTCATCCCCCACCATATGGCCTGTTCCTGCTTGGTACAGCCCTCTGCATCATGCCCTGGTACTACACCTTCCACTGTCACCCGAAACACTCTGCGACATCCACCTGGACCCCGACATGGACTGCCATATCTGCTCTGGTTACCAATGACACAGCAAACAGGCTGGGACTCAACTCTTCCTCTACCGAATAACTTGTCATCCCCTAAAGGACTCTGTTTGGCCCTCCACTGGGCAACCATGTAATGTGGGGTGTGCATGGCCATGTACTACTCGAGCTCCGACACTCCACAGGATGTGAATAAAACATTCCTAATCACACAGATGTGTCATGTCTATGTCCAATCAAGTATGACAGTATGGATGACTGTAGGGACATTGATTGCACAAAAAGGTACACCCTGGGAAATGACATCAATGCGCATGTTTGAGCATGACACACATGGCCAATTACATGACTGTGGAGGTGTGAACTAGCTGTGGCCTCATTGATCATGAACAACAATCTCGCAACCCCCCAACGTAGCCCCACGTCCATGTATTGAATAGGGCTGTGTGTAAATATGTCAGAGTCGGTAGGAGGCCTAAAGTAGTGTCCCACATCACGTAACAACAGAACATCTCTTCGCATACCTACACACACTCAACTGTGTGGACACAGCCTGGTTTGATGGAACACATTGGTCCACATGGCAAGAAGTTGGACACCATACTCACATTGCTGAAGACACGTGAGTGCACAGGTCGACCACCAACTCTCCCAACCACTATGTCTGGCTCACAGAGGTGGACCTGGCAATAGGGACTCACCCCTAAGTGAAATCCGTCAGTCAGTCCCTCCCTGTGTACGTACAATGCTCATTGGGGCACACGATTTGGCATGCAAATCAACACTCATCACAGTTGAACACTAGTGAAGCTGCGTAGACTTTATTAGCATGTGCGTGTCAGTACGGGCAAGGAACATGTAGAGGTGCAAGACATGGTGAGGCACAAATGAACACCAACCATGACGGATGCCGACGGTCTCAGCCCACCTTGCCTTGCTGGATGAGTCATGTGGTGTCTGGTGAATGCTCATTGCACCGTGTCAGGGGACACCACTCACAGCCCATGGGATCTGCACAGTCCTGTACCACCGGGACAGCGCTGACTGCCTGCTCTGCTGACAGTGAGCAGGTGAAGGAGTCCAACAAGGTCACATGTAGTACTACATTGCCATGTGTGTACTCTCCCTCCAGTGGTGTGTCAGGTTGAGGAACGTTGCCAGGCGCCGCTGTCCACTCACCTTGCACAGGTGTGTGTCAACCCGCAGTCCTGCACGCACATGCATTCTGAGTCCAGGCAAATGCAGACATGTCCACTGTCATGGTGGGATATGTGTCCATTTCCCCAAGATGCAAAAGGGTGTTGGGACCTGTGCCATGGGTTACAATCTTTTGTGGCTGCAGGAACGTAGTTACTCGTCCATGAAAGCGTGCGCAGCCTCATGGGCAATCAGTTCCAAGAGTACGTCGTTGTCGACTTCAACGAACACGGGGGCGAGCCAATCCATTAGCTGGTCCGGACAGATGTGCTCCATACACACCGTTTCACCAATCCGCAACACAGCCCAATAGGGGAGCGCTTCGATGTGGTCACTGCACACGAGGAATTGTGCGATCTCACATGCCCAACTGCCAGCACATACGCCCAATTCCAAGGCATCCCATGAACGGGTATCACGGTTACACTCCTGGTCGTGGTCCAAATGGGGGTGCACACACATGTCATAATCCAGTTCAGCTACCGTTGTGTTGGATAGGCAGACATCCATGGGCCACTCGAATATGCATGATCGGCAGTGGAACCAGGGCTGGACGCAGGTGACGCAGGTGACGTACGCAAGACGGAAGCTCATCCAGTAACTGATGCGCAACACTGCCAGTGGCAGTGCCCCCAACAAATGCAGCATTCGGTCACGGTACAGTTCCACGTGGCAGGGGTTGTGCATGTGCCCGGGATGTTCTGACATTGCGTTGTTCGCACTCGTAGAAGCGGCACACTTCTGACCTGCGGCTGTTATGTGGATGATATGCCACAGCTCGGAGCAATGAGTCATATGAGCGTGCGAAGTTTGTACGCATGGGTTGTCCTGTACGTAAGTGTCAAGGCCGTTCCATGCAGGAGTACCTCGGGCAAGGACTTCTGTGTGGATACGTTGGTCTTTCATTGGCGCCGTGTGCAGTGTGGAAGTCGTCTTCGTCTGCCATGGTATCTCTCTTAGGGGGTACCTGCTGCATGCGTTTCCAAGGTCGGGGGTGCAGATGCCCTTCCGCCTTCTGTATTGAGACAAGGGGGCTTTCATCCCTAATGTTAGTCAGACCACTGCTTGGAACCTGGGTATGTGATGAGGCTATCGCGCTGCAATTGAGGCTAGGCCTTGGGCTTAGGGTGCACCACAAGCGATGAACACACACACCAGTTGCCATGTATGAGCCAAGACCCCGAGCGGCCTTGCGCTCCATGTACAGTCCCTTCGTGCGCGTACGCCCTCCGGCTGCATGCAACATTGCAACATTGTCGATTGCAGGCCGTGTGGCGCAGACACTGCAACAGTCTATTCTCTTGCCACGAGCACAACGTGCACTTTGGCACCTTGATTGCCACCACAATTTATGCTCTCAGTGCTGTTGAAACTGCTATGATAAACTGTGTATTCTAAATATATGATGCCATGAGCACCTTTATACAAACAATCAGGAGTCTCCCTTTCTTTCCTTTGCAATGTCGTGTACATTCTGATGTATTTGCCTCCCTCATTGAATCCAGTTAAGACATTGTTGTTAGTTTTTACTTACTTACCCGGTTCTCAACCTGGTCTACGGGTTATACTCCTGTTGTTTTTTACACTACTACGACACTGCAACAGAGACACACACATCAGTTGGTTTCCTGTGCAGCCCAGATATGAACCACGCCCAGAGGCCAGGGATATTTATTCACACCGCTACGCTGGCCTGGCGTACGCCGACCCAGCCCACTCAGCGTACGTATAAAGGGGGGGACGACGATGCCTACGTGTCCCAGTTCTTCCCCACTGCCTGAGGTGACATGGCTGCGTCCACCTGGCCTACGACGAGGCTCAATCATATAGGGTCCATGACTTGCGTTGCACGGAGTCGGTGGCACCGGTTGCACTGCGGCCGGCACGGGCCTACCGCCACTGGACGGTGACTTACTATGCACTGAGGTAGGGGCACCTAAAGTGCTGAGCAGGTGTGCAGCCTGCGATGATGACGTGTGCACTGATATGGTCTCTGCCATTGCTATATCAAGACCCAGAGTCAAGTGTGCGCCTGGTGGACCGCAATGTAGGCCTGAGCCAGCGGGCAGCGCGGGCCTACCACCACGTGGCGTCGCCTCGCGTTTCACAGAGTTAGTGGCACCTAGAGAGCTGAGCGGGTGTGCAGCCTGCGATGATGACGTGTGCACTGATATGATCTCTGCCATTGCAAAATCAAGACCCAGAGTCAAGTGTGCGCCTGGTGGATAGCAATGTAGGCCTGAGCCAGCGGGCAGCGCGGGCCTACCACTACGTGGCGTTGCCTCGCGTTTCACAGAGTTAGTGGCACCTAGAGAGCTGAGCGGGTGTGCAGCCTGCAATGATGACGTGTGCACTGATATGATCTCTGCCATTGCAAAATCAAGACCCAGAGTCAAGTGTGCACCTGGTGGCCCGCGCTGCGGGGATGTGTGATGTGGAGGCTGCCAAGGTCGCGGGCCCCGGGCTCGGAGCTTGCATCGGGACATGGTGTGCCCTCTTGGGGACACGCCAGTGACGGATGGTGAGCAGTGAGGCCTGGGTGCGCAGGGGCGGGCAATCCGCGCTGGGCGGCGGGAGGGGCTGGGGTGCAGCGGCCTGGGTGCGCTGGGGTGGCCATGCGATGCTGCCGTGTGCAATGATATGTACTCTGCCATCATTAGCTGTGGACTCTGTTTCAGATGAGGGACCTGGTGGCCTGCAGTGTGACCCGGCACGTGGTTGGAGACACACCGGTGGCAGCAGGTGAGCAGTGAGGCCTGGGTGCGCAGGGGCGGGCAATCCGCGCTGGGCGGCGGGAGGGGCTGGGGTGCAGCTGCCTGGGTGCGCAGTGTCAGCACTGTCTCTCTCTCCCTCTCTTCCTCTCTCTCTCTCTCCCTCTCTTTCTCTATCTTTCTCTCTCTTTCTCTCTCTCTCTCTCTCTCTCCCTCTCTTTCTCTCTCTTTCTCTCTCTCCCTCTCTTTCACTCTCTCTCTCTCTCCCTTTCTTTCTTTCTTTCTTTCACTCTCTCTTTCTCTCTCTCTCTGTCCTTTGTTGTGCGCATGGCACACCTTCTTATCTTCAATTTTGTCTTGCAGGCTGTGACTTACGGTTTGTCCGGAGAAGACCCGCCATGACTCTTCCAAATATTGATGTTGATTGGAATTTGAATAAATTGATTATTTTTGAAATTCTGCGATGTATGTGTGTTTTTCCTTTTTCGAACCACACATGGATGTTGGTTGGTGTACTTGTGCGACATCAGGCGAATTGTTGTGTTCATGAATTTGTGAGGTAGATGTGAGATATCTTTGTCCGGGGGGCCGGGGTAGGGCCACGGGTGGGGGTCTTGGGGGGTGGCGGGCCTGGGGGGTGGCGGTGGGTGTTGTGGCCCTCTTGGGGCTCCGAGCTGCATGGTCAGTAGCTCCATGGCATCTGTTGTTCTTCTGGTGTGGCTGTGGGCTGGGCTCCCTTTTGTAGTGCAGGTTGTCGTCCGACTTAACACCAGGTAGGAGCAGCTGTCAAATCCCTGCTGCTAACGCGCCTTATCGCATGTTTTGTGGTCTTATCACCGATCTGTCTGGTCGTTGTGAATGTTGCAAAGTGGTGTTTCCGCAGGTTTTTGCATGGGAACGCCTACTCTGCATCTCATTAGCGTTAGTTGCCGGTGTCATCCGTGGCGATGTTT
The DNA here is from genome assembly GCA_963921515.1 of Calotriton arnoldi. Classification (NCBI taxonomy): domain Eukaryota; kingdom Metazoa; phylum Chordata; class Amphibia; order Caudata; family Salamandridae; genus Calotriton; species Calotriton arnoldi. Next base: position 4,169,435 of record CAWUFW010000311.1, read on the forward strand.
TTTGCGGCTGATATCGCAGGAATACTATTGTTGTCGGCTGTTAGCACCAGCTTGTGAATGGTGCAATGTATTTATCGCCACTTTGGCTGCGATAAAGTGCCGCTAACTCTGCGATAAGTCCTTGAGAATATGCCCCAAAATCTCTTCAGTCGACCTGTGTCATTTGTCTGAAGGATAGAACATCAGGAAGGTTTGTTAAATTCTCACGTATAACCTTCTATATTCTGCAATCAGATCTTAATGAGGTGTAAGCATGTCGCATTGTTTGAGATTTGTATGGGTTTTATTTTTGTGCATCATTAATAGTGTGACGTATGCATTTAAACGCACAAATTCAGATATTCAGATTGATATAATATGACTGGCTTTGTACCAATTTCTTATGATGTGTAGATGTGAGTTCTTCTAATGGTTATTAACCATGTCACATTTCTGGGCAAATCATAATTTTGTCCAAGATGAAAGTCATCTCTGTCACTCATTTGCTTCCTCATGCACATCCTCTTCCCACAAGTTTCACAGAAAACAGTCAAGCTGCTATGTAATGAGTTATTTTCCACTGTTATTATTGTTTTGCTCACCGTGACCTGTAACTCTTAACATGTTTTGTTTTCTTTCCATTGGTACACTGAGATCCATTCATTCACATAAGACGTTTTTATTGCTGTTTCATATTCTGTTCTAACATCTATGGATGACAATAGCATAGAGGGTGTTGAATAATTATTCTTAAAACGGGATAGTGCTTATGTGTTAAGTCAATATGACATTCATTTTGCATGTGCTCTAATTTGCAGAAGAAATTATATATTTGCTCACACTACAGTGACTCTGCAGAAAAGTTGATTTAGTATGCAAGATTAATGTTTAAAAGCCTTTGATTTTGGGGGTGAGCCAGAAGTTTTTCCTGGAGACCTAGATGCTGCTAAGGATCCTGGGCATTTTCTATTGATTCTGCTGGCCATTTGGACTTAGGAGAATTTCAGATTTTTACATTCTCTGTATAACTCTGCATCTGGGAGCCTTTATGGCATTGACTCTGTACCGCTTTACTTTTAAATTTTGAAATAAACTATTTAACTTTTGATTCGAGCTAGAACTCAGTTATTGAGTGGACCCAAATTAATACTAATTTGAAGTTATTTCATGAAATGTATTTCTCCTGATTTTCTGCCTGATTTTGATGTTTTAGGAGGTGCTTTAATGCGGGTACACATTACCACAGTTGAGGTTCAACACACTCTCCTATCCAGATAAATGTGGGAACACTATTCAAGGTAAATTTTGGGGTGTCACGATTTTGGGGTACAATGTTGGGCTTCCAAACCATCTATGCATATTCTGCACATGGGGTTGAATTCGCCTGCTGGAAAGAGGAGTTTGAGTGTTAGAAAATGAGACAGGCATGGTCAACAGGGAAATGATGAAAAGTTACTTCTAAGCGCAAAATCAAGGGAAAGGTACAGATAAAAGAATTAGAAACGTGAAAGAAGGAAGAATTGACAATAGAAATGAAGGCATGCGGGCGGTGTAGCCAAACTTTAAGTGAGCTCAGTGCCGACCCCGAAAATCCTGCTGAATACGACCCTAAAGTCATAGCACTCATGTGAGGGCCCAAATACTTACTCCCTTTGGCCCACCGACTCCATCCAGGGAGTCAGGAATGGCAGTAGACAACCTTGGCGATTGACGTCCTGGGTAGGCTCACAATGTAACGGGAGAGGGCCTGCCAACTGCCAACACCACCTGTAGCCGCAAACCCACAGCAGCGAACTGTCCCCCCAACCTCTGCATTGACTCCTGGGGCGTGGCAAGAGAGGGGAGACAGATGCACAGACAGGGTGCGACAGGGAGCCCTTCTCGCTTCTAGGTGGCTGCATAGGCCCATAAAAGCCAAAAGGGTGGCCCGGAGTGGAGGAAACTGGCAGGAATCACATGCATTAAGGACAACAACAGCATACAGGGCAAGCTGACTTTGGGGAGACATTTTCTCGGCCGCAACATCCGTGCCGGGGCCCATGCACTTGCCCCCATTGGCCTACCTGCTTATGCAGGGAGCAGGGGATGAGTTTAATGACCTAGGTGAAAGACACTCTGCTAGGAGATGGGCCTACCAGTGGCGGATATCCCCAGGAGCAGCAAGCCCACAATGGCGACCTACCTTTACCTTTGTATTGACTTCTGGGGCATAGCGAGGGAGAGGAGACATCTGCGTGGGAGGGGGCAACGGTGACCCTCCCTTTCTCTTTCAGGTAGCTGCATGGGCCAGGGACAGCCGAACAGGTGACCAGGAGCAGCAGTGATGGGCTGTGCTCCATGAGTGGCCAGGAATAAGACTGTAGCTCGGACATGCCAGGACCCACACAAAACGTCTCACCCCAAAGTTAGGAAATGGGCATACAGCTTCCCACTCAGGAGGTGCACCCCCTCTGGGGCCCGGAAACCATGGGAGACTGCTACGGGCAATGAGGGAACAGCGATGGTCATACCAGCCCCACTACACACAGTGGTGCCAGAGGGGGATTCCTGAGACCTCCTTTTGGGCCTGATGCTCATTCCCTGCAACCTTCCCTTGAGCCAGACACTTGGGTCCTCAAGATTAGACCCCAGCAGTATGCCGCCATCCAGCCAAGATGGTGAAAGAGAAAGGGTCCCAGGACCGGAGAGAAGTGACAAATACACAAGGCCAAGATCTCATGTGGTGCTGTGGGGGAGAGGATGGAGGGTTCATCACCACGCCCAGAATCCCTCCCAGACACAGGAGGACACAGTTTCACAGGCCACAATACTCCAGGTCATTAAGAAGGACTTTCACAAAGACTTAAATGAGAAGATTGTAGGGGTGCAGTGGAGGTATCTCACCTCCACCAATACTTACCTAGCCTAACTGATCGCACCACTGTGGCAGAGGGGCGAATTTCATCCCTTGAAAATGGGGTGGGTACCAGAAGCAAGGAGATCAAGTGGATGAGAAACCAATTGTCAATCAGGGAACATTGTGTGGAAGACGTGGAGGGCTGGATGCATAGAAACAGCTTGCAGCTGGTGGGCCTGCCACAGGGCGTGGAAGGCCAGCAGCTCAAGTAATTCGTCATAGAATGGTTCAGAATCTGAATACTGGATTGTGGGATATCTCCCTGCTCCGTCCTGGAAGGGGCATACAGGACACGGGCCCTAGGCCTCCGCCAGGGGCAACGCCTAGAAGGCTTCATCATAAGGATACTGAAGTTTGTGGACAAGGACTCTACTGTGCGGTGGCAGGCATGCTAACATCCAGGCGTTCGTGCCGCCAAGTCCGGAGTTATGCTATTCCCAGATTACACAGCTAAAGTGCAGCTCCTTCGTAAATCTTTCTTAGAGGTTAGGAGGAAACTCAGGACTATGGACATTCAATAAATGCTGATGTGCCCTGCCAAACTGAATGTAATAAATCAGGGCAAAACCACTTTTTTTGAGAACCCTGTGCAGGCCTGGGACTGGGTGGTGGAGAAGAAACAACTGACAATATCAGCAAGGGAGTCGATATCTCGTGTGACTTAAGGGGTCAACCATCCCGCTCTAGGTGGAACAGAACTTGGAGAAAACGCAGAAGCCTGAACAGAGGTAAACTCGGGTCAAAACAGGAGGGCAGACTGGTGGGGCATCCCCCTCAGAGAGCTTTGATGGCCACCAGACGCTGGTACACTACCAGGGGCTGATGAGTCATCATTCAGCGGCATGAGTGGGGGGGTTTTGTCCCCTTCCTCCCTTTAATCAATGTAGAGCTAAGAGTTTATTCTCATTTGCAGCTGACGATGGGACAGATGTATTCTGGAGAGAGGGGCTGGCACAGGCCAAAGAACTCCCTGCTACATAAGACAATGGTGATTATTTCATTTCGATATAGTATTACATTGTATTGTTTGTTGTTCCTACTGGGGTTGCTTGTTTTGGGGGCAATAGATGCTTCAGTTTTAGAAGTGTTGGATGGGGGCTTTTGAAGGGAAAGTTGAGTAATTTGGGGTTTATTTTGTTGCCATGCAATGCCTCATGCAGGACACATTTCTCAGCCGAATGCACTAAAAAGACCTGCTATAACCTCTGACACCAATATTACCCACAATAAGATATTTCTACTCCTCACGTAGGACACATTTCCCAGTCAAATGCACTCAAAGACCTGCCATGACCACTGACACCAATTTCACCCACTATAAGATATTGTCCTGGAATGGCCATGGGTAGTGGGATAAAATAAAATGGACAGCATTCCTTTGATGGGTCCTTGTTAGAAATGGGGGTCTCTAGTTGGCAGAGGTAGGTACCTTTGACCAAGTAGGGACCCTTGCTTCTAGTCAGGGTAAGGGGGCTACACTCCTAAATAACCCCTGCTCACCCCCTTGGTAGCTTGGCACGAGCAGGCAGGCTTATCTCAGAGGCAGTGTGTAAAGCATTTGTGAACACATACAGTAGTACAGTGAAAACACTACAAATGGACACCACACCAGTTTAGGAAAATACGTAATCTGTATCTAGATTTAACACAAGACCAAACGACAAAAATCCACAATACAATACTCAAAAATATGACTTTCAGATGGTAGAAATAGCTTAGTTCAAATTAGATGGTAAATGCGTCACTTTACTCTCAAAGTACCTGGGATGCGTCACGCAATGCAAACAAAAAGGGTCGCAGGGAAGTTGATGCGCTGTTCCTTACACTCAGGGGAGTGGATGCGTCGATTCCTTACTGTGTGGGGAATTGATGAGTTGTTTCTTACTGCGGCCCGGTGACGATGCGACAAGATGGCATCTTTGATGCGATGCGACAACGTAGATGCGATGCGTGCACGCCCAACGGCCGTGCAGCGAAATCGATGAACTTTGGAGCAGCGACATGCCCTGCGACACGCTTCTCCGGTGATGCGACGGCAACCTCTGCGGCACGCTTCTCCAGGGGATGCGACATGCTTCTTCGGCGATGCAACGGCAACTGCTGCAGCGGCGCCACGCTTCTTCCTCGTTGCGTTGCGCTTCCAGCTCCCAGAGACACGCAGACAATAGAGGTAACCAGAACAACAGCAGGAACCTCTCTGCAGGTAGAATTCTCAGCAAGGAAATTCAGGGGGAGCTGGTGGTGAAGTCTTGGTATCCCTGTGACTTCAGACAGGAGGCAAGCTCAGCTTCAAGCCCTTGGAGATCTTCCTCAAGATGATAAAGTACACAAAGTTCCTTTTTCCCTTTCCTTGGAAATGAGTAACCACTGCAGGCCAACCCCAGACAGCAACCAGCACTGGGGCAGTCTCCTCCTTCAGCTTCCTCGGTTTCTCTCCTTGACAAAGGTCTGTCTTGATTCCCAGAAGTGATCTAAAGTTCTGGAGTCTGGGCCCCAATATTTATACTGCAAAATCCTTTGTTCTCTGAAGGCAGAGAGTGTCTGTGCCCAGCCAAAACCAATTCTGTCCTCCCTGGTGCAGCTTCCTCGCAGGAGGTGGAGACAGCATTGTTGAAAGCAGACCTGGCCCAGGTAGCTGAAAGGACATCTCCTCCCCCAAATCTCTATTCTATGAGGGCTCAGGTCAGTGAAAGGAAATATCCGCCCCCTATTCTCTATTCTATGAGGGCTCAGGTTGGTGAAAGGAAATCTCCTCCCCCTACTCTCTATTCAATGAAGGTCCAATTCAGCCCAGCCCTGACCCAACAGACTGCTGGAGCAAAGGCCCTCTCCAACCCCCTGTCACTCACAAGCCAGACATGGAATACACTAACCTAGCAGAGGCAGGCTGGATGGTTAGGCAAGAAAATACCTACTTTCTAAAAGTGGTATTTTCAAACACAGAATGTAAAAATCACCCACACTAAAAGATGTATTTTAACATTCTGAGTTAAGGCATACTAAACTTTTTTTTCCTATCTTGTTCCTAGGGTCAGTTAGGATTATAAGATGTTATAATCAAACTGCCCATTCTGGCCTATGGGAACAGATAGCCTTGCAATAGTGAAAAATTAAATTGGCTGTAATTCACTATCAGGACATGCCACACACATCAGGGAATGTCCTTCCTTTCACAAACAATGCACCCTGCCCTCGGGCCTACCTTAGGGGTGACTAATATGTAGAAAAGGGAAGGTTTAGGGACTGGCAAGTGGGTGCACTTGCCAAGTCGGCATGGCAGTCCCAGACTGCACACAGGCTCTGCAATGGCAGGCCTGAGCCATATTTTACAAGCTGCTTCTGTGGATGGCAGAATCAGTGCTGCAAGCCCACCAGCAGCATTTGACTTACAGGCCCTGGGCACACATGGTGCACTGTACTAGGGTCTGACAAGTAAATCAAATAAGCCAATCATGGAGTCACTAATCCATTACAATAATTTACAACAAGGAGCACATGCACTTTAGCACTGAATAGCAGTGGCAAAGTGCCCAAAGCATCTAGACCAGCAAAAACATAGTAAAAAACACAGGAGGCAACAGCAAAAAAATGGAAGGGAGACCCACGCCAATGGTTCCAGGTCTAACACATGTCCCCTCCAGCTGAAATGTGGGGAGAACTAGGGGTGGGCGGTATTTGCGTAGTCGCGCTACGCAAAGCTCTGCGAAACGGTAAAAAATCTCCGCGAGCACGCAAAAGTTCCGCGAACACGCGGAATTGCTTGTTCCGCCCGTTCGCGATGCTTTTTCCTGTTCACGACTCGCTGTTTGCGTGCTCGGGAGAAATATCTCGCAAACACGCATTTTGAAAGCGCGAACAAGCAAAAACCTCCGCGAAGCCGCGGATCACGGAATTTTGGCAATTACGCGTTCTCCGCGGAACACGAAATTACCCAAATTCTGCAAATTCCGCGAGCGGAACGGAATTTACCGCCCAGGCCTAGGGAGAAGTAACCTACCTCTTGGGAGTTCTCTTCACTAATGTGGAAAAATCTGGACAGACCATCAGCATTGGCGTGTTCTGTACCAGGGCGGTGTTCCACCGTGAAGTCCATCCCCTGTAGGGAAATGGACCACCTCAACAGCTTTGGGTTCTCACCCCTCATCTGCATCAACCATCTGAGGGGCCTGTGGTCTGTCTGAACCCGGAAGTGAGTCCCAAACAAGTATGGTCTCAACTTCTTCAGTGCCCAGACCACAGCAAATGCCTCACGCTCAATTGCACTCCACCTCTGTTCCCGTGGAAGTAACCTTCTACTAATAAAGGCTACGGGTTGGTCTAGGCCCTCCTCATTTATCTGTGAAAGAACAGCCCCCACACCATGCTCTGAAGCGTCTTTCTGTACAATGAATTCTTTAGAGAAGTTGGGCGCCCGGAGCACGGGTGCTGTGCACATGGCAGTCTTCAGGGCATCAAAAGCTTTCTGACAGGTGTCAGTCCAGTTCACTTTCTTTGGCTGCTTCCTGGAAGTCAGCTCAGTCAAGGGTGCACCAATGCTGCCATACCCCTTGACAAACCTCCTGTAGTACCCTGTGAGTCCTAAAAAGGCTCTCACCTCTGTCTGGGTTTTGGGGGGTTCCCAAGCCAGGATGGTTTCAATCTTGGGCTGTAGGGGCACCACCTGGCCGCTCCCAACTTGGTGTTACAAGTACACCACAGAACCCTGCCCGATCTGGCACTTACTCGCCTTGATCGTGAGGCCTGCCCTCCGCAGCGCCATCAACACTTCCCAGAGGTGGTGCAGATGTTCCCAACTGGCGCTGAACACTGCAATGTCATCCAGGTAGGCGGCACTGAAATCCTCCAGTCCAGCCAACACCTGGTTGACCAACGTCTGAAAGGTGGCAGGGGCATTCTTCATCCCAAAGGGCAAAACCCGGAATTGGTAGTGCCCATCTGGTGTGGAGAATGCTGACCTCTCTTTTGCCCCATCAGTTAGGGTGATCTGCCAGTACCCAGAAGTTAAATCAAACGTACTGAGGTACCGGGCAGCCCCTAACCGATCAATGAGCTCATCAGCTCTGGGGATGGGGTGTGCGTCAGTCCTGGTGACTGAATTGAGTCCTCGGTAGTCCACACAGAACCGGAGTTCGGGTGTGGCACCAGGCGCGGCAGCCTTTGGGACCAAAACCACTGGGCTGGCCCAAGGGCTGTTAGAGGACTCAATCACCCCTAACGCCAACATCTTGGAGACCTCCTCCTTGATGCAAGCTCTCACCCTGTCAGTCACTCTGTAAGTTTTGTGCTTAACAGGAGGATTGTCCCCAGTGTCCACATCATGGACGCACCACTCAGTGACACCGGGAGTCAGGGAGAACAGATCAGGAAACTGTCCCAACAGTTGGCGACAGTCATCTTGCTGCTCAGGGGTCAGGGTGGAAGAGAGGTTTACACCATCCACTGACCCATCTTGCTCTGTTGCAGACAGGAGGTCAGGAAGAGGCTCAGTCTCCTCCTCCATTCCTCATCTGTCGCTAGGAGCATGCCCACTTCGGACCTCTCCAAGTAGGGCTTCAGGCGGTTGACATGCAGGATCCTCAAAGGGTTCCTAAGAGACCGCAAGTCCACCAAGTAGGTGACATTACTCTTGCGCTCCACCACCTCAAATGGTCCGGTCCACTTATCCTGGAGCGCACAAGGCTCCACTGGAGCCATGACCCACACTTTCTGTCCAGGCTGAAACTCGATCAGAGTGGCATTCTGATCATACCACCGTTTCATCTCTTCCTGGCTGGCTTCCAGATTCACTTGAGCGAGTTGTCTGAAACGCCGGGTTTGGTTTCTGAAGGCCAGTATGTAGCTATATACATCCTGGGGAGGTTTACGGGGAGCGTTCTCCCAGCCTTCTTTTACCAAACTCAGAGGTCCTCTTACAGGGTGACCATACAGCAGTTCAAAGGGACTGAACCCTAAGGACTTCTGTGGCACCTCTCTGTAAGCAAACAGAAGGCATGACAAGAGGACGTCCCACTTACGCCTCATGGGTTCTTCAAGACCCATAATCATGCCCTTCAGGGTCCGGTTGAATCTCTCAACCAGCCCATTACCTTGGAGTGGTGAACTTGTAGGTTACACCACACTCCTGCCACAGGGACTTCATATACTTGGATATGAAGTTGGTACCACAGTCTGACACCACCTCTCTGGGGAACCCCACACGGGAGAAAATCCCCATCAATGCACTACCCACCACGGGGGCCGTCACCGACCGGAGAGGGATGGCTTCCAGGTACCGGGTGGCATGGTCCACCAAGACCAGGATGAACCTGTTGCCCATGGCTGTCTTGGGATCCAGAGGCCCCACAATGTCAATGCCCACCCGTTCAAAAGGGGTACTGACCACAGGGAAAGGTTGGAGAGGAGCCTTTTGCTTCCTCCCACTCTTACCACTTGCCTGGCAAGTCTGACAGGTCCTGCAATGAGTATCTGAATTCTTGCACATTTGGGGCCAATAAAAGTGGGTGACAAGCAGTTCAAAGGTCTTGTCTTGCCCCAAATGTCCTGCTAAAGGCACATCATGAGCCAGACCCAGTAGGAAGGCTCTGAAGCGCTGGGGTACCACCAGCACACGGGCTGACCCAGGCTCAGCAACCTTAGGCTCACTATATAGGAGACCATTCTCCCAGTAGATCCAATGTGATCCAGACTGATCACCTGCTGCCTGGTTTGTGGCCTGTTGCTGCAAACCCACAAGAGAAGGGCACTTTTTCTGCTCCTCACAAAACTCTTCCCTGGAGGGGCCTCCTTCCTGCTGCCAATGGGTCAGCTCATGCAGATCCCCCAGTTCAGCTACTTGTTCCCCTGTAGGTTTCAGGGCATCCCCCTCAAGGTCTGCCTCCTCCTGGACCATGGGAACTTCGGGGCCGGTTTCTCGCGCCCCCTACCTCTTCTGTTTAAGGCAGGCACCTGGGCCACTTTTTCAGGCGCCAGGTCCTCTTGAACACCCTTACTGGCTGCCATGGACCAGGTGGTCACACACGCCCACTCAGGCAGACCCAACATCTCCAAATGAGCTCTTCGCTCCACCTTAGCCCAAGGGGAGCTTTCTAGATCATTGCCTAACAGACAATCAACAGGCATGGCTGGCCTCACAGCTACTTGGGAGGTACCTGCGACCCCCCCCCCATTCAAAGGGAACCTGGGCCACCTTACAGTGGGTCTCTGAGTTGTCAGCGGCAACTACAGGGTAAAATGCATGCTCTTCAGACACTAGCCGACAACTGACAGCTGTCACACTGGCTCCAGTGTCTCTCAGAACCTCCACCCTATGGCCATTGATAGTCACCCACTGCCTGTACTTCTTAGTGTTATCAGGCAGCTGGGTCCTAGGGACCATCTCACTGTCTCCTAAAGAGACTAGGGACATCTCTGCGGGACCCCACCCACCTTGGGCACCCAACTCCTCCCCCAGGGCTACACTAGCCATCTGCCGGGGCGGTGCACTCGTGGGTGCTGCATTTGCTTTCAGGGGACACTTAGGATCATAAAAGCAGTGGCCCACCTGACCACACTTAAAACATTTCGGGGGTCCCTTGTGAACAGGCTTATCTGTCGGGCCCCTGACTTCTTCTCAGGGGGAGGCTGGGAACCCTTCCCTTGGTTCCCTTGGGGATTACTTTGGGGCCCTTTGTGGAACTCCCTCTGTTTGCCCTTGTCCCCCCCACTCTTCTGCTGGGGACCCTGCCTACCTTTGGCGAGGTCTCCCACATGACCCTTGTGGACCCGGGTACTAACCCAGCAGTTCGCCTCCTCAGCAATCTTCCTAGGGATAGTCAGCTTGCTATCAATAAGGTGCTGGCGTAGCTCTGGAAAACAATTATTGGGCAAGTGGCTCCCATGCAATCAAATTATAGAGCGCTTCAAAATCATTCACTTTGCTACCCTTCACCCAACCATCCAATGCTCTGCCAAAGAAAGAAATATATTCTACCCATGTGCTTGACTCCAGTTTCTTACAATTCCTAAACCTTTGTCTATAAAGCTCTGGGGTCAACCCATACCTGGACATTAAGGCTTTCTTCATGTGGGCATGGGAATTCTGGTCCTCAGAGGGCAAGTCTAACAAAGTATCCCGCCCATCACTGAGGAACCGCCCCCACAACCCAGCTCCCCAATCCTTCTCAGGGACCCGGTGGGAGGTCATGGCCACTTCATAGACCTTAAACCATTGGCCAATATATTCATGCCTATGGAACTCCTTAATCACATCCTTGGGAATAAACACTCTTGTTTATACAGGCACGGATGGTGCGCTGCCACCAGAGGGAGTAATTTCTAAGCTCTTAGCCTTGAGCTCCAATTCCCTCAACATTCTCTCATGCTCTAAATGCATCCTTTTTTCCTCCAGGGCTAACTTCTTATTTTCTAACTCCATTTGCCCACCCAGTTTGAGCTTGGCTAGCTCCATCTGATGCACCCTATCTCTTTCCCTGTCCTCTAGCTCTATTGGGGACAGGCCCTTGGAAGAAACACTGCTACCTGGCCTGGAAGGTACTTTCTCCCCAGTCAGGCCCAATAGCCCATCTAGCTGCCCATCTGTATTCTCTGCCTCTTCTCCAGGCTCTTCAGTATGCTCAGTGGCTTTTCTAGCTTCCAACCAGGCCCTCAGCGCCTTTTGGAATTCCTCCTTCCTGGAGAGGCCTTTCATAGAGATATTAAACTTTTTACAGATGGTCTTCAGCTGTGGCACAGTGTAAACATCAACCTTTTCTTCCTCAAAATCAAAATCTTCAGGTGCAATGGATGCTGCTTTACTCATGGTGAAAGGAAATTGGCAGTTCTCAACAAAAATAGAAGTCCCACGAAAAAAAGTTCTACCAAAAATGTATGTGGTCGTGTATTGGTCTGCACTCACTAGTAGTTTACACCAATCACTGTATATGAATCACAAATGCAAGTCCAGAATCCTCACCGCTGACCACCAATGTTAGAAATGGGGGTCTCTAGTTGGCAGAGGTAGGTACCTTTGACCAAGTAGGGACCCTTGCTTCTAGTCAGGGTAAGGGGGCTACACTCCTAAATAACCCCTGCTCACCCCCTTGGTAGCTTGGCACGAGCAGGCAGGCTTATCTCAGAGGCAGTGTGTAAAGCATTTGTGAACACATACAGTAATACAGTGAAAACACTACAAATGGACACCACACCAGTTTAGGAAAATAAGTAATCTTTATCTAGATTTAACACAAGACCAAATGACAAAAATCCACAATACAATACTCAAAAATATGACTTTCAGATGGTAGAAATAGCTTAGTTCAAATTAGATGGTAAATGCGTCACTTTACTCTCAAAGTACCTGGGATGCGTCAAGCAATGCAAACAAAAGGGTCGCAGGGAAGTTGATGCGCCGTTCCTTACACTCAGGGAGTGGATGCGTCGCTTCCTTACTTTGTGGGGAGTTGATGCGTTGTTTCTTACTGCGGCCCGGTGACGATGCAAAAAGATGGCACCTCGATGCGATGTGACGATCCGGTGCGATGCGACAAAATGGTGTCTTTGATGCGATGCGGCAACGTAGATGCGATGCGTGCACGCCCAACGGCTGTGTGGCGAAATCAATGAACTTTGGAGCCGCGACAGGCCCTGCGACACGCTTCTCCGGTGATGCGACGGCAACCTCTCCGGCGGCGGCACGCTTCTCCGGTGATGCGACACGCTTCTTCGGCGATGCGATGGCGAACAGCTGTGGCGGCGACACTCTTCTTCGGACATGCGATGGCAACTGTGCGGCGGTGTCACGCTTCTTCCTCGTTGCGTCACGCTTCCAGCTCCCAGCGACACGCAGACACTAGAGGTACCCAGAACAACAGCAGGCACCTCTCTGCAGGTAGAATTCCCAGCAAGGAAATTCAGGGGGAGCTGGTGGTGAAGTCTTGGTGTCCCTGTGACTTCAGAAAGGAGGCAAGCTCAGCTTCAAGCCCTTGGAGATCTTCCTCAAGATGATAAAGTACACAAAGTTCCTTTTTCCCTTTCCTTGGAAATGAGTAACCACTGCAGGCCAACCCCAGACAGCAACCAGCACTGGGGCAGTCTCCTCCTTCAGCTTCCTTGGTTTCTCTCCTTGACAAAGGTCCGTCTTGATTCCCAGAAGTGATCTAAAGTTCTGGCGTCTGGTCCCCAATATTTATACTGCAAAATCCTTTGATCTCTGAAGGCAGAGAGCATCTGTGCCCAGCCAAAACCAGTTCTGTCCTCCCTGGTGCAGCTTCCTGGCAGGAGGTGGAGACAGCATTGTTGAAAGCAGACCTGGCCCAGGTAGCTGAAAGGAAATCTCCTCCCCCTACTCTCTATTCTATGAGGGCTCAGGTCAGTGAAAGGAAATCTCCGCCCCCTACCCTCTATTCTATGAGGGCTCAGGTTGGTGAAAGGAAATCTCCACACCCTACTCTCTATTCAATGCAGGTCCTATTCAGCCCAGCCCTGACCCATCAGACTGCTGGAGCCAAGGCCCTCTCCAGCCCCCTGTCACTCACAAACCAGGCATGGAATACACTAACCTAGCAGAGGCAGGCTGGATGGTTAGGCAAGAAAATACCTACTTTCTAAAAGTGGTATTTTCAAACATAGAATGTAAAAATCACCCACACTAAAAGATGTATTTTAACATTCTGAGTTCAGGCATACTAAACTTTATTTTCCTATCTTGTTCCTAGGGTCAGTTAGGATTATAAGATGTTATAATCGAACTGCCTATTCTGGCCTATGGGAACAGATAGCCTTGCAATAGTGAAAAACGAAATTGGCTGTAATTCACTATCAGGACATGCCACACACATCAGGGCATGTCCTACCTTTCACATACAATGCACCCTGCCTTTGGGCCTACCTTAGGGGTGACTAATATGTAGAAAAGGGAAGGTTTAGGGACTGGCAAGTGGGTGCACTTGCCAAGTCGACATGGCAGTCCCAGACTGCACACAGGCTCTGCAATGGCAGGCCTGAGCCATATTTTACAAGCTGCTTCTGTCTGTGGCACAATCAGTGCTGCAAGCCCACCAGCAGCATTTGACTTACAGGCCCTGGGCACACATGGTGCACTGTACTAGGGTCTTACAAGTGAATCAAATAAGCCAATCATGGAGTCACTAATCCATTACAATAATTTACAACAGGGAGCACTTGCACTTTGGCACTGAATAGCAGTGGCAAAGTGCCCAAAGCATCTAGACCAGCAAAAACATAGTTAAAAACACAGGAGGCAACAGCAAAAAAATGGAAGGGAGACCCATGCCAATGGTGCCAGGTCTAACAGTCCTCAAGCTGGCCCGCCAGTTCTATTGTTGCAAGAGATGCATTTACTTGGGAATAGGTGTGCCTTTTTGGCGCGCTATGGCTTTAACCGGGTGCATCCTGCAGGGTTCACTAAAGGTTCCAGAGGGGTTGCCATCCTGCTATACAAAACCTTCCCCCTGGTGGTCACAGATACTATCTTGGATGCCATGGGTAGATACGTGGTGTTTACAGGCTTCCTGTATGACATCCCCTGGACAGTGGTGTCTGTGAATGTTCCACCAACACTGCCAGTGACCACGATGACATATCTGATGACAGTTATCCCCTCTGCCCTGGACGGGGACCTTTTCATACGGGGGACTTCATCAATGTTAAGCACCTACACCTTGATGTGAATGGAGGGGCCGGTGAGCGGCGACACTCAACCCGAGCGCCATGGGTGGAATCCTTGGGGCTTTGCCATCTTTGGAGAGCAAAGAACCCATTGACACATGAGTTTATGTATTACTTCCACTCCCATATGTCACATTCAAAACTAGACTAATTCTTCCTCTCATCTGCCAGACTTCTAAATGCGTCTGGAGCTATAATCCATGCAAGGGCACTGTCAGACCACTCACCGATTGAACTGTTGATAGGGCTGGGGATGGGTTGGCCTAACATGCACTGGCACCTTCAGCTGGGTGACTGAAGGATGTTACGTTTCAGGAAGGATGTTAAGTTTCAGGAACACATAGAGGAAAGTTGGAACTCCACTTCAAAGTAAACTGCACCCCAAATCACACTGTATGAGGCGATGAAAGCAGTTCTTTGGGGGCACATAATAGCATACACTGCCAGGATGAGAAAGGAAAGGGAAAAAGAGATTATCAATCAATCAATCATGTCACTTATAAAGCGCACTACATACCCGCGAGGGTCTCAAGGCGCTGGGGGAAGAGGGGGGTGGTGCTGCTACTGATCGAAGAGCCAGGTCTTGAGGAGTCTTCTGAAGGCCAGTAGGTCTTGGGTCTGTCGGAGGTTGGTGGGGAGGGTGTTCCAGGTCTTGGCGGCGAGGTGGGAGAAGGATCTGCCGCCGGTGGTCATTTTCCGGATGCGGGGGACTGTGGCGAGGGCGAGGCTGGTCGAGCGGAGCTGGCGGGTGGGGGTGTAGAAGCTGAGTCGTCTGTTGAGGTAGGCTGGTCCGGAGTTGTGGAGTGCTTTGTGTGCGTGGGTGAGGAGCTTGAAGGTTATCCTCTTGTTGACAGGGAGCCAGTGCAGGTCTCTCAGGTGGGGTGTGATGTGGCTGCGTCGGGGATGTCGAGGATAAGACGTGCAGAGGCGTTCTGGATGCGTTGCAGCCGTCTCAGGAGCTTAGCCGTCGTTCCTGCGTAGAGGGCGTTTCCGTAGTCCAGCCTGCTGGTGACGAGGGCCTGGGTGACTGTTTTTCTTGTTTCGGTGGGGATCCACTTGAAGATCCTGCGGAGCATTCGGAGGATGTTGAAGCAGGATGAGGAAACGGCGTTGACCTGCTTAGTCATGGAGAGGGTGGGGTCGAGGATGACCCCTAGGTTGCGTGCGTGGTCGGTGGGTGGCAGGGCTGTTCCCAGTGATGTTGGCCACCAGGAGTCGTCCCAGGCTGAAGGGTTGGAACCAAGGATGAGGACCTCCGTCTTGTCCGAGTTCAGCTTCAGGCGGCTGGTCCTCATCCATTCGGCGACGGCCTTCATTCCTTCGTGGAGGTGGGCTTTGGCGGTGTGAGGGTCTTTGGTGAGGGAGAGGATCAGCTGGGTGTCGTCGGCGTAGGAGATGATGTTGAGGTTGTGCTGTCGGGCGACGTGGGCGAGGGTGCCATGTAGATGTTGAACAGCGTTGGGCTGAGGGAGGAGCCTTGGGGTACGCCGCAGATGATCTTGGTGGCCTTGGATCGGAAGGGGCGGGGCGGACGCTTTGTGTTCTGCCGGAAAGGAAGGATGTGGTCCAGTCCAGGGCCTTCTCTTGGATCCCGGCGTCGTGAAGGCATGTTCGTAGTGTGTGGTGGCAGACCGTGTCGAAGGCGGCTGATAGGTCCAGGAGGATGAGGGCTGCTGTTTCTCCGTTGTCTAGCATTGTCCTGATGTCATCGGTGGCGGCGATGAGGGCGGTTTCGGTGCTGTGGTTGCTGCAGAAGCCGGACTGGGAAGGGTCCAGGATGTTGTTCTCCTCGAGGTAGCGGGTCAGTTGTTTGTTGACGATTTTCTCGGTGACCTTCGCGGGGAACAGGAGCAGAGAGATGGGTCGGAAGTTCTTGAGGTCCTTGGGGTCTGCCTTGGGTTTCTTGAGTAAGGCGGTGATCTCGGCGTGCTTCCAGCTTTCCGGGAAGGTTGCTGTCTCGAAGGAGATGTTGATTATTTTCCGGAGATGGGGCGCGATGGCTGTACTGGCTTTGTTGAAGATGTGGTGAGGGCACGGGTCTAGCGGTGAACCGGAGTGGATGGTGTTCATGATCTCGCTGGTGTCCTCATCGTTGATGTTGGTCCAGGAGAGCAGGCGGTTGGTGGTTGTGGGGGCAGTGGTCTCGGTGGTTGCCGGGGCGGTCGTGGTGTTGAAGCTGTCGTGGATGTCGGCGATTTTGCGGTGGAAGAAAGTGGCCAGTGAGTCGCACAGGTCTCGCGATGGCTGGATGTCGTTGGTGTTGGAGCTGGGGTTGGAGAGTTCCTTCACGATGTTGAAGAGCTCTTTGCTGTTGTGTGCGTTGTTGTCTAGGTGGTCTTTGAGTGAGGCCCTTTTGGCGGATCTGATGAGGTGATGGTGACTGCGGGTGGCGCTCTTGTGGGCGGCGTAGCTGTCCGCTGTCCGTTCGTGGAGCCAGATCTTCTCCAGTTTTCGGCATGTTCGTTACAGTCCTGGAAAGGCGGATTGGGGATTTGGAATATTACCTAACCCAAAATGGAGATAATGAAACACTCTGTCGTCTAGAGGCAACTAGTGTGGCCTTTAAGCAAAAACTAATGGCTTCGAGCCAGGAGAGCAGAGTCCAATTCTCAAAACAGAGTAAGACGGGAAAATTGCTGCACAAACCTGTGACCAACTCTCTGGCAGACAGGATTGTCCCACAGGAAAGGTGACCCATGATGCCGAGGCAACTGCAGATGCATTCGCACACTATTATGAGTAACTTTACCAATCGCACCTGCCGCGCAGGGCAGAACAACAAAACGTTATACTCACAAAAAGTACGTCTGGTATCTAAGAGAAAAAGAAAAGACAGCAGGGAAAATCAGTGTCTCCAGGGAAGAGGGTTTCTTTAAGGACAAGAACCCTCATCCAAGGGTGACATGTTTTATCATTGTGTCCCTCCTAACACCAGGACTGCAAGGTACCCGGTGTGGGCTACAACTCCCTGATGGGGAGGAGCAGAGGTGTTTTTGTCAGATGAGCAGATGTTGCTAAGAAATGAGGGGAATAGTGCAGAAAGAACTAAAGAAAAAAATGAAAATAAAACTATCTCCAGAAGGGCTGGGCTGAATTTTTTAGAATGCCCTCCGGGATAGAGTTAAAACTAAAAAATGACAGGGGGATAGTCAACAAATATATCCCCTTAATGCGGTCAACAAGTTTCTGCCAATCGTCGAACCCAGAAGGGGTTCTAAGGCTTTTGTCAGGACCCAGATGATAAGTCACTGTGCTAAGGAAATGAAAATAGGAAAGTTACCGGCCTCACAATTGTAAGCCTGGCAGGAATGGGGATGGCCCAACAACTCTCAGGGTCCACAAACATTCAGTAAAATAACACCAAAAGAAAATCGGGTAACAAGAAGCATTCCAATTCCATCTAAAGTAGTTGGACACAATTAATATTTTTTGTGTTATACCTAAGACTCCCTGTTTTCCATTTTTAAGGATTTTTACAGATAAATACAGACAGAAAACAATGTGTTTTCTGTCTGCATTTATTTTTAAAAGTGGATAAATGCAGAAAATGGTGCTTCTTTTAAGTGACTCTCCATGCTGTCTTTCATGAATTGTAGCCCAACAGTTGAGAAGATGGACAGCATGGGAAATTAAAAAACATGATGACATTTCTTTAAATAATGGCATATGTCAACATACATTTGTGGTGTAATGCTAATATTTAGTGGATGTCTTGATACCTAATATTCGCCATCTTAACTAGCTAAATCACGACAGACATCACAGTATGGGTGTGTGTCCATCAGTTAAATAAATATGGAAATGTACAGTTTAACAACTTCATTTATACACAAAACACAAAATAAGTATGGATAAATACAGATAAAATGTCCAAAAAATAAATATGTATAAATACAGATGGAAATGTTTTAAATCATAAATACCATAAAACCGGGAGCCCTAGTTATAACTCAGTACATCTAGTGCCTGAAACCAACCAAGGTGATGCCCAGTGAAAGAGAAATGGATCATCTTACCAAGAACAGAGAGGTATAACCACTCTCAAGCCTGTAGGGCCGCCTTAACCGCAGAGCTCTGTCATAGTCACAGGGAATCAAAAAGACAACAGTGCAATCACTAAAACCTATATACATGATGGCCTTAACTGTGAGATCCTAAGCATAACAAGTGAAAGAGAGGATCGTATAATGAGCATGTTACTGTCGCCAGAGTATGTATGTGTGGGGAAAGTGTCTATTGCCCTAACTCCGTCCTAGCTTCCATGGAACACCTAGATGTAAACTCTGTGTGTAGTAATGTCCTAGTACCCAGACTACTCTTTACAGGCTACCCATCTCATGTTGCACAAGACCAACCAGAGTCCCCTTATTCAAATTGCCTAGAAAGGACCAGGCCAACAAAATGGGGAGTGGGGGGCTAAAAGGAAAAGTGTGTTGGGTGCCCCCATGTGTTATGCCGGAAAGTACTATCTAGTAATTACTTCAAAACCGGTAATAGGAAAAAAGTACATGGAACTAGCTGAGCCAGATTGATAGGCATCCTGATTCGGGACCACTTGTGTAATCCTGAGGGTTGAAGGAGCGCCATATTTGAGTGAGTTCATATTAAGGAAAGGAGAGGAGATGAGCGCCCGCTTTCCCAAACGTGGTTAGGCGAGACACAATGCGGCTCATGGAAAAAATGGTGAAGTGCTTGTGAAGCATAATCATCATTGCCCACAGACAGAGATTAGTGAAAAGTGTAGGAAATGCCAGCAAACCTGGTCACAACACCGAGTCATGAGTATATCGGTGTGGGTATACAACACTCCATGTGAGAGGACGGAAATAGAGCTCCCGTCTGAGACCCCGGTGTACCGGGACCGGAATGGGGACTGACAGGGGAGTAAGAGTGCCGAGCCTATGGAACTGAGAGGACGCTGCCAAATGATAAATGTAATCTGTGCATCTGTCAAGTGTATAGCAGCCCTCCTTAAAACCCAACAGAGCCCCCCATACCAGCAGCATCAGCACAGCAAAAATCCTGGGCGTGCCCGGCAGGAGTGGCCGCTCCGTCACAGGCATGTCACCTTAAGGGATCGCCGGAGACTATGACATGCTGCAAAGTGGCGCAGAGAACCCGGGGGCCTCTGGGAATTGTGGTCCCATTTACGGGTCCTGTAAAACTAGGGTTATACGCCTGTGAATGGGTGACTCCTTTTATGGAGGAGTAAACCTAACTCTGTGGGTAAGGTACTCGTTATAGGGCCTGTACCCAAATGATTGGCATGATCATTTAATTTAGTGTTTTGAATATGCAGTAAGGTTGATTGGCTAAATGTACTGCACCCAGAAAAAAGCAAGTTTTGCATGTTCATAATGGCACACTCGATCAGTTGGGGCATGTCTATGACATCCCAAACACAAGGAGCAAACCACAGATGTCAGCGTCGAGGTGTCTGGGATGACTGAAGGAGTAGACATATGGTACGTGTAATCACTGGGGATGACTGTGGTCACCAGGGTGTGAAAAGAATGGAACAGGCATTGTGCACAAAAATAAAAAACAAGTAAAAACTAAAACAAAACAAAGACATTAACATCCAGATAGCATTACTCACCAACATAATCAAGGTATTAGAGTGATAGGTAGACAGCCAGAGATAGTCAGTAAAAACCTGCCTAATATGTCAACAAACGGATTACTAACCAGCGAGTAGAACACTACTGTCACACACTAGTCCATGGAATGTCATCATTCAAACTCAGTATGTTACTTGTAAGTCTAAAGATCCAGCGCTGCTTCCTATGAAAAAGGACTGAATCTAAAGTCCCAATGCTTGGTGAGGAACCTAATGTAGCCGTCCATGCGGCCAGAAGCGAGATAGTGCCTGGCGAGCTCTGTATTAGAAACTTTACCAATTGCACCAGCTGGACAGGGCAGAACAACAAAACCCATAGCTGCGGATTGGTCATGCTGTGGCACTCCAGCGGTGGGAGGGCAGACTTGGATGCCCTCTTGTCGGTGGAGAAGTTAACCACAGCCCTGCAGGGAATGGTATCTGGGAAGGCGCCCGATCCATATAGATTCCCTACGGAATTTTTGAAAAGGTGTGCACCCAGACTACTCCTGCACCGCCTCACAATGGTTGGAGCAGCAGGGTCAGCTGCTACTCTTCCCTATGATGTCTGGGGTGCCTCAGCGGTATTCTACCCCACACAAGATAGGTCACCTACAGACTGCACATACTCTAGACCGATCTCCCTAAATATCATCGAAGCCAAAATAGTTGTGAAGGCCTTAGCAACCAGGATATTTAAAAAGGTAAGATCCCTAGTGCATTGAGATCAAAATGGCTTCATGCCAGCCAGGGGCACCCCGCATTGTCTTATGAAGGTAAATATGGCCTTGGCCCATATACTTCCAGTATCTGAACAAACAGTCATGATGCAACTGGACTTTGAGAAGGCCTTCAACTCAGATGAATGGCCTTTCCTCAACACTATACTGGAACAGATGAATTTTGTTCCTAGATTCCTTCAATATGTGAAGCTGTTATACATGAAACCCTTTGACCCACAAAATTAAGGGACATATGGTGCGACGGAGCTCCCTCCCCTGAACACGATGTGTCATATAGCCCTCTTCAAAATGGTGCCCTGCCACAGATGTTGTATGTTTTGCAACACTACCCCCACAAAATACCTACTCACTCGTTTAAAACCCTACAGGCGAACATCAATAGCTACGGGTGGGGAGGACTCACCCCGAGAACCTCCCATAAGAAGTGCATACAATCCCCTTATGACGGCAGACCAGGAGCAGTAGACATCAGATAGTATTACTGGGCAGCCCAGCTGCTTATGGTTAATGACTAGATCTTGGGGGACCGGGAGGACCTAGCTATGAGGCTCAAATAGACTTCTTACTGGGTGGGTACCATGGTTTTGGCTGTAATTGGAGACCCCCTACTTCCAATCCCAGCCATTACAGCCATTTCTGCGATTCGCTAGAAAGAGGTACTGCTGTGGATACATTGGTGTAGAGTGTCCACTAGGAGACACCTTTGTGGATGGGTAGATGACTAGTGGAAATGGTAGGGCCCTGGGGCTTCGGCAATTGGGATAAGTTGGGGATCTCGAAATTAAGAGATGTCTGGCAGACACACCACATGATATCCTATGAACAACTCACAGCTGAATTTGATTTACACGGAACTCAGTTTCTCCTTTACTTACAGCTCCAACATGCACTGGATAGGCACAAGGCTCGCATAACGGTGCTCATTAGCCCATTAGAAATTCAACTCACGATGTCGGCTATTGGTAGGAAGGGCATATCCAGCTTAAACAGAGCTCTGGTGGTAAATATTCCGGACCTGCTAAACAAATTGCGGTAAAGGTGGGAATCTGACCTAGGGCCCTTGTGCGACGAATGGATTAAGGCAAAAATGGAGGCCCGAGAATTGGTAATACCAGCCCATCTGCAATTAGTCCAAGTTAAATACTTTCACAGGATGTACTACACCCCTGACAGGTTGTGGAGGATGGGGATGGGAAGTGGCCCAAACGACTCCGTTGTGGCCAGGTCAGAGGTTCCTTCATGTATGTAGTATGGGAGCAGCCGGTGTTTCAGGGGTATTGATACTTACTTTCTGGCAACTTACATATGACATGTGGATTTTTGATAGAACGCGACCCCAAATTGGGAACTATAGGTGTATTGCCGGGATGGGACGGGAACAGAGGACAGAAACTGTTGGTTGGGATCGGCTGTGTTTTGGCTAAGAGAGACATAGCGGACCATTGGAGATCCAGGGAGGACCCCTGCATTTCAAGGTGGCTAAGGGGGATGGATATTTGCTCTTTTGCTGAGAAAGCAGTGTTTAGATCAAGACAGTGCCCACAGAAGCCTGATAGAATCTAAGGACAGTGGAAAGCGCACCACAAAATACCCTGAGCTGGCCACCCATGGGAAGTTACCAGGGGAAAATGCACAGTTGACCGAGACATAGACTCATCTAGGGGACACCAAAGTGGTTGGGGCGGACATAAAGGGGGTCTAATTCATGGTATTCTGGAACAAAACGGGAGGTTGAGCATTGGTGACACAGTGTTACAGCAATGACATTTTAATATTGTTGCAAAACTCAATAAAAAGAATATATGCTTGCAGTGATACATGAAATCACACAGAACCAGAAAATGTTTCAAGATGATACTTGCCCCCATTAAAAATATCTGAGGGTCTGATTCACATATGTAAACTTACACTTTTGTGTTAGTTTGTGATTGTTTGCTGTTCACAAAGGTATTTTGAGAGTAGTATCGTTACGACTTGGGAGTATCCACACATAAAAAGATAGGACTGTCCATTTAACATATCAAGGGTGATGTCAAAAGTAAGGCCCTAAGCAGCACATTACAGGGCTGAAAGTAATGGTTAGTTTACCTTGTGATAATTGGCAAATTTCGATGGTTTTCAGGTTTTGTTTTGCAATCATGATTTAACTTTAGCTGTTTTTCCAGAATTTTCAGTGAATTTGTAAGTTGTTTTTGAACATGTGTTAATGGCTTATAACCAAAGCTATATTTAGCTCAAACGGCATTAATGATGATCTCACTGATGGCACCATTCAGTTGTACCAATACTCTGTTCATTTGCCTTTACTAATTTTTTAAGCAGATTGCTATTTAATAAGACGGTCGACTACACTGTTAAGCCACATCACTTGCCGATGAACACACTATGTAATAATATTTTACCTACTACTACAGAAGCATAAAGCTCTTTCAAACATTAGTCCATTATAATCATATAAAAAAGTGTTTTAAAATACATGCAGCAATATTATGACAGCCTGCAACTGTCATAAACCTCTATAAGAGTCAACATATATTGACACCCACTATCTCACTACCAAACATGTACCATCACAATGTACCACCATAATATACCACCCAACTGCTGAAAACATGTAAAATACTCAATATCCTACTGCAACACTCCTTCCATGATTTAGAAATGCGTCCATGTAATGTAAACATTCCATTAATATCCTATGATGACACATCTTATGATATAGAAACACAAAGAAAATATAGTTAGACTATGAAAAGTGTGAAGAGATACACCATTATATCTTCTTCCACCATGTAACTTACAATAACATATACAGCAACACACACACAGCAAAGTTATATCTCATATCCCTATGCTTAACCATAGGCAAACTGGGAGATCTCTGCACCTTAAAGTTTAGAGAAAAATAAAATCATTTTTTTAACTCGAAAATAGATAATAAAAATAGTTTATAATAAATATTAATGCAAATTCATGTATATATTTATTTTAAGTGTAGAACAAAACAAAAACAAAAAAATAATCAAATCCTACAGCACTATTAGCTTAATTTTGTAATACATCTTTACTTAATGGAAATATATTACATTAAATGAATAATATTATTCTGAAATTCAAATTAAAAAATAAATTCCCACCTAAAGAAAAAAATATTTTAATAGTTATCAGTAATTATTAAAAGGGATGTATAGAATTAATTATAATTAATTTACTTATATTTTATATTAATTTTTAAATTCAAAATTGCTGTTAAGATATTCTATGTACAAAATCTAAATATGTACTATTATATATATTTTTTAACATTAAAATTAATCTCATTCAATTTAAAATTATTTCCTGTGGGGTTTTATTTTAATTCCTTACCTCCATTATTTTCTATGGGAGGGTGTTGCAATACTAGTGGTTGGCCATGTGCGGTAGTGGACTTTTTTTTAATAATAACTGACACTCGGATTTCGCGAATAAGCAAAAAGTAGAAGTTATGCAAGCTTCTATATTACTCAAGAGTGTAAGTTGCATTGGTTAATCAGGCCCACAGAGTGCAACATACACCTACACAACTAATATATAAACATTCGACTATTCTTACAGAACAAGAGGTTACCCATTATGTTGCAAAATAACATACATATCCAACATGGATCTATTCTGTGCTTTTTAAATTTTGGGGTAAAAATGTAGATCCAAAACAACTCATTAGGAAAAAAGATGTTACTTACATAATGTAAATATCTAAATTCATCATTCACAGGACCAGGAAAATCTTAACTAATGTCAACAGCAATACCATTGGATGTGGCCATGTAATTTGAAACGCCATCAGTCATGTCATTTAACATGTCACAACTGAAGTCATATATGAGATAATCATCAGTGCATGACTGGGACACAAGTTATTGTTGGCTTAACTAACCATAACTGGTGAATTTCAGTTATTGTTATGGTTTTGTTTTGTAACTGTAAATTACCTTTAGCTGTGTTTTTTTCAGATAATACATAACACACACACACACACACATATATATATATACATCATGTAAATATATTCATACATATACTAAATATCTATATCTACGGCTATTTCTGTAACTATATCTATGGCTATAGCTATACCTATCTATATATATATCTTTACATTTCTATATATCTATATATAGATATGTGTGTATTTATTTTTGGGTATTTTTACAATGGCTGCACTGTTGCATGATGATTCACCCTCATTTGAACAGGGTTCTAATGACAGTGATGTCACACTTGCGTTTAGTTTCAGAGTTGGTCATAATGTGTCCATGTCTGCAAGATCTAAGGGTTTTTATTTGCCCTAGTATTTTGGGGTTTTGTATGTGTGTGTGTTTTTAATGCAAAATGTGGTTTATTCTTGTAGTGAGAATGGGAGCTCACAACAGCAGCTGCCTCTTTAAGTAAGGTCCAGTAAGCTCCACACTGTGGGATTGATGAGCGGTGGTCGGAGGCCATGCTCCTTTTATCCACCACTCTGCAAATGCACCTCTCGACGAGGTCCCTTTGCCTCCTGAGGGCCTCAGGACTAAAGTGGCCTTCTTTCCCCAAGCAGCAGTGTGCCAGGAGGCGCATTTGCAGAGTGATGGAGAAAGGGGGTGTGGCCTCTGATCACCTCTCAGCAATCCATCTGTGTGGGTCTTAATGGAGGTAATAGGAGGGCTAGTTGTCCCCAAGGAATTTTAAGAGCCAAGGGGACTTTATCCCCAACTAGTAGTGCGCCAGGAGGCATATTTGCAGAGTGGTGGAAGAAGGGGACATGGCCACTGAAAACCTCTCAGCAAACTCACTGTGTGGGACTTGCTGGCGGTCACAGGAGGAGTAGTTGCCCCCCAAGGACCCTCAATAGCCAGGGGGACTTCATCCCCCTACTAGTAGCACTCGAGAAGACGCGCTTGCAGTGTGGTGGAGAAAGGGGTTGTGGCCTCCTATGAGGTCTCAGCAATCCCCCTGTGTGGACTTACTGGAGGTAATAGGAGGGGTAGTTGGCCCCCATGGACGTCCTTGGGGCCAACTGCCACTCCTGTTACCTCCAGTAAGTCCAACACAGCGGGATGACAAAGAGGACTATAGAGGCCAAGCCCCCTTTCTCCACCACTCTGCAAACGTGGCTCCTGTTGCAATCAATCAATCAATCAATCAATCAATCAATCATGTCACTTATAAAGCGCACTACATACCCGCGAGGGTCTCAAGGCGCTGGGGGAAGAGGGGGGTGGTGCTGCTATTGATCGAAGAGCCAGGTCTTGAGGAGTCTTCTGAAGGCCAGTAGGTCTTGGGTCTGTCAGAGGTTGGTGGGGAGGGTGTTCCAGGTCTTGGCGGCGAGGTGGGAGAAGGATCTGCCGCCGGCGGTCGTTTTCCGGATGCGGGGGACTGTGGCGAGGGCGAGGCTGGTCGAGCGGAGCTGGCGGGTGGGGGTGTAGAAGCTGAGTCGTCTGTTGAGGTAGGCTGGTCCGGAGTTGTGGAGTGCTTTGTGTGCGTGGGTGAGGAGCTTGAAGGTTATCCTCTTGTTGACAGGGAGCCAGTGCAGGTCTCTCAGGTGGGGTGTGATGTGGCTGCATCGGGGGATGTCGAGGATAAGACGTGCAGAGGCGTTCTGGTTAGGGGATGAAGTTCACTTTACTCCTTTGAACCTTGGGGCCAAAAAGCCTCCTGGTACCTCCTGTAAGTCCTAAACAGCGGGATTCCTGAGAGCTAGTCAGAGGCCCGCCCCCTTTCTCCACCACTCTGTAAATGCAAGTCCTACTTAAAAAAACACATAGAAATTCACTGAAAAAAACTAAGGTTACAGGGATGTTATAGTTAGGAATTAGCATTTAAAAAACCTTAGAAATTCACTGAAAAAAGCAAAGGTTACAGTGACATCACTGATGACATCTCAAATGACATCATCCACAGAATCGCTGACGCACCTACTCACACTTCCAAATAACTTCTCATACACCCACTCCAACTTCCATACTACCATTCTCAAACCCATTTGCACACCCATACCATGTGATATGTGAAGTCATAAGCAGTGCATTGCGGGAGCACGAATGATAGTTAGCTCAGCCAACAATAACTGCTGAATTTCACTGGTTTTGTACGAGTGATACCTGAGCCTAACTGCAACGTCCCTGTAACCTTTGTTTTTTTTTGTGAATATATCTATCTATCTATCTATTTTTTTTTCAATCAAAGGAGTTGCCCCCAGGTGAACTGCACTCTCCAAACAGGGAATTTATTTGCAAAGAACAGCTTCGGTGAGTCACACAAAAAAAGCAGCACAGTGCCTGACGCGTTTTGAATTAACGTCCTTTCTCAAAGGCAGTACACGTAAAACAGCAACATTGCTCTCAAATCATCCCCATTTTAAGCAGGCTAGCAAAAAATGCACCTCAGGATTGGTAGTCTATGTATTATCCATGTGGGTTGCCGTAATTACACATGCTCAAAATCCATTCTCCTGCCAGTGTAATACACACCAAAGTCATTCTTGATTACTGCCAACCTGTTGCTACGCATATTGGTAATAAAAAAGAGAGTCCCTGAAAAAACAACTTTATGGAGAAGAATCCAGGAAAGGATACTTAAAAAGAAGTAAGAACAGCAAACTTCTCCAATAGTTTACAAACAAAGCAGTATGTCTATAATACTACAAAAACCATGTCAGATATGTTCATTAAGCAATTTATTCATCGTCCATAGTAAATGTTTTGTTTAATATATCAAAGAATCTCATAATCTTAATATGTACATTAAATACAAAGATTTTGTGAGCTCCACAGAACAATAGAAAAGAAACAATTAGTTACATGCATCAAAAAACACAATCATACTTCATACCAAGTGCAAATCAAAATATAAACATGACAATGACAAATCAAAAAGAATCTCATGTAATTCAATAGAGTTATTCGTAAAAAGGTTTTTGAATCAGAATTATTCTAATAAGGACAGTACAATATATATAAAGACAGAGGTGCCCCGATGTGCGTTTCGGTAGTCACAATGCGATAGAAGGGGTGAAACACAACTTTCATCAGGGCGCTGTCTAGATTCAATAATCAATGACACCTGTCATACATTCGGGCAAATTCACAGACTAATAATTCAGGAAAACTGGGGCTCACAGAAACGTCCAAGAACTGATCTGAAATATGGAAATACAGCAAATGAATACAGACAGAATTTTTTTATTAAATACAAAGGTCAAGGGCAAAGAAGAAAAAAAAGAAAATATGAAAAATTAGACTAGATGCAGTAATAGGAAGAGTGTTCTAAAAGGATAAGAAGGATCCAACTTTAACCACAATGTGATTGTGCAAATAGAGACCGATTATAGTGACATATCAACTATCAACACAATGAGAAATAAAAAATAGAAGTGTAGAGAATTTAAACTAAAGTTAAAGGTTCTGAAGATAGAATTCAGTGCCAAAGAGTGGAATAATACATAGAGAACAAGGAGGTCATGATACCTATTAAAGGGTTAAATTCAATCAAAAAAACCCTTGGACTTAATTAAGTGTCTCTCATCCAAAGGTGATTTCAGACAAATGAAGCAGAGAGAAGCAAAATATAAGTCAAAACGAGATTAAAAAGAAGGTAACCAATGAGTATAAGCAACCTATGAATATAAAAAGAAAAGAAAATTATAAGACCGATAAAGAAAAAATACAAAAAAAGAAAAAGACAAATTTAGAGAACAATACTTGCCTCACGCGCAGTCCTTAAGAGAGTGAGCAATAATTGAACTCATATTTGACCACAGGAAAAACACAGTATCAGGGGCGGGGGAAAAAAAACCCTCCAAAAATAAGAAGTAAAATGTAGAGCCACAGTCTTGATTATAATAATGGAAGAGAATAAAATCTGTAAGATATAAAAAGGAAATGCATCGATCTGACGAAGAGTAAAAACAAAAAGCTAAAATCTCCGTGAATCTCAATATTCAGGCTAGGGGGAACACCAGAGTATAGTAACCGTAGCAAACCTGCTAGAAAAAGAAAGGTGAATAGCGAAGGGCCAGTAATGAAACAAACCACAGCACACAAGTAAACTTCGTTATCACGGGGCTCAAGCGAGAGACACCCAGAAAAGATATTTAAAGAAAAAAATAAAGAAATCTAAGGGACAAAAAGAAGCGGAGCTGATAGCTCAAAAAAACTTGTGAAAACACGTTTACAAGTACATCCCATAAAGGAGTGAGAAAGGTAAAGACCAACAGATGAACTTACCCGATATCGGGTAAAGACACAGTACGTCTTTAAAATAAGATACAACTGGTTCAGGTAAAACTGTAGAATAAGTCAAAAGGCAAAGTTAAAACGGAGCTCTAAAGTCACGACAAGTCCAATAGTAGAGAGAAGGACGCTAATGCTAACCGATAGACCTACCCGAAGGAGGTGAACACACAGTACTTCCTTCTTCCGCGATGCAAATGGAGTGAAGTTGACAGCTTACGGGTGTGTTATAAAGCGTAATGAGAGACTCATGAAGCCTCATAATTAAGCACACATGGGATATTTCTAGGAGAACTACAATGTATAAACAAAAGAAGCAGTATGGCAAGATGGCGGCTGCCTTGATGGAATTTACGGCAGAGACGCTCAAAAGAATTACAAAGGAGCTAAATTCAGTCTCACAAGATAAACTAAAATATCTAATAAAAGATGATCTGGAGGTAAAGTCACGGGATGAAGAGGGGTGAAATAAAATATCCTCACTTATGAAGACACCAAAAGTCAAATAACAGGAAGCTAGAACACATCTAGCCACGAAATGCAGAAGACTACGGCCGCCATATTGGAAAACCCAGACTTTGTAAGTGCTCCATTCATCGAGGAGCCTAGAAGAGGGAAAAATACAGAAAAGGATAACTGAAGAACAATTAAATAAGGATCAAAAGGAAAAGACTCACACAAGATCATAAAAGGAGGGATAGGAAAAGAGAATCAATCCAAAAGGAAATAAAGAAATAAATAGATGGATGGATAATTTGACAACAGAACCATATAAATTCAAAGCTCACTAAATGAAGAGAGGTGCCACAAATAATGCGCAGGAAGAATAAACTCGGTATAAGGAAACAAGGATTCAAAAAGAGGTGCACCAAAAAGAGAAGGGCAACCTCAATAACGAAAGCAAAAAAATACCGGGACCAGGAAGGAGATACAATCAGAAAGGGGCTGAGCCCAGGGGTCGAACAAAACCCAAAGGTGTAGGACAAGTTAAATTAAATAAAAAGGCAGACATAGGGTCGAGAGTGACAGGGTCTCTTTACGTAATCGCATTTTCCAATGGGAGAAACAGCAACATTGCTCCCAAATCATCCCCATTTTAAACACTTATTATCCTCATGTGAACAAAAGGCTAGTGCAATGCATTTCGGTATTGTTAGTCCATGTATTACCCATGTGGGTTGCCATAGTTACACATGCTCAGTATCCATTCTCCTGCCACGATGATGAGTGCAATGTTGCTGTTTTTCTTGTGCTGCCTTTGAGAAAGGACATTAAGTCTGAAACGCGTCAGGCACTGTACTGCTTTTTTTGTACGACTTACCGAAGCCATTCTTTGCAAATAAATTCCCTGTGTGGAGAATGCAATTTGCCTGGGGGCAACTCCTATGACTGAATATATATTTCAGTCAAAGGAGTTGCCCCCATATATATATAGTACGTGTCTAGTAGACGTTGTGGAAAACTTGTGTCTATATTTATGATGGTCTATGCTCACACATGTCCTTGGGTTGTTTGCCTCTGTGTGTGTGCCCTATTCAAAGCCAATCCAATAGAATTTGTCAAAGTCAATTTAATGTATTGATACATGCAGCAGCATCAGCCATTTCTAGGTGCTGCATCTCAAAACCTTTCAGTTCTTACTGGACCATTAACACATTGAAATGGCATTTTAAAATTCTGAGATTTACTGAAATTTAAACGTATCTGTTCATTATTAACAAATAAAACTGAAAGTTGACTGGTTGGAAATTGTTGCTATATTGCAAATCCAATACCCTACTCTAAACCAAAGGACAGACTTACAAAACACTCTTTTTCTGTGTTTATTATTTTTTTTAAATCAATAGAGCTACATAAAAGACGGTATTCTTTCAGGGTAATTTGGATAATAAATTATCTTCCTAGGGAGAAAAAACTTGAAACAGCATTTTAAAAGTATTCCATTCAAAAAACATAATTTTTTTCTACCCACATTAGATCAAATCGCTGGAGTGTAATAAAGTTAAAAGCATCAGAACTGATTTATATTGCATAGTTTCCTACCTCCCTTTTTACAATTTCTGGAAGTAAAACAATAGCAGCCTTTATCAGTCATGAGATCTCCCAAACCAGAGCATGGCCAGAGGTGAAAACCCCACTCAGCTGCTCTATGTAGATTGGACAAGCAGCAGGGCCGGACTGGGAACCCAAAGCAGCCCTGGCAAATTTAATCAGACCAGCCCCTTATATGGTGCATAGCGAGTGAGCACAGTGAGCGAACCAGACCACTAGAAGGGGATTTGGAGGGGGGAGGGTTCTCCCCCCCGAGAAAAGTTGGGAACAAATGGCAAAAATGGTGCGTTCTACAACACATTTTTCACTATATATTCAATTGCATTCATTTTTAAAGCATAGTAAATGATGACCTTAAAATGCACAAGGAAACAGCAATCTTTATGCGGGCTCTTCATGGATTCCCTGACTATCACCTTCCAACAGTGCCTTGCATCTCTCCTAAGACCCTCTCTCACATGTATTTCATTTGTTTTATAGCGCCTCTCATACCAGTGTAGGGTATCAGAGCATTTTACATCACACACATACAGAGACATAGAATCCTGCGTGTGTAAATCAGTCTGTAGAAAATGTTACATAAGACAAAGAAGACTACAAGGTGTGGGATTTACATGTCATCCATACTGATAAGCATTTTTTAGTGCTTGGGCTGGGAAAGCACAAACTCAGGATTCAGACTGTAACATAGTGGTTAGGGTTGACTTTACTACTAAGAATGTATTTCTACCCAAACAAACCATTTTTAACAAAATTAGGATGATGAAAGACTGGACAAAAAAAACAACTTTCTAACCTAAATTATTATTGTAACTTATGAAGTGTACAGTAACAAAATGATCTCTGTGACAAAAGCAGTAACCCTCTGAGCTATGCATGTAAAATACTGTATTGTGATCTACATAGTACACGCTCTTTGCATCAGTCATATTAACACTCAGCAGTCATATTAACCATCTGTGCTACCTTAGATAAATCAAAACTGCCACTAGACAAAATTCCGATCTCTCTCCAGCAGGTACATTAATAGCCAGAGTTATTTATCTTGCCACTTTTATTGTTGCCTGGAAAGGGTTGGATATACAATGAACTCTGCAGTGCTTTTAAAACTGCTGCACTGCTACAAAACCGGCCCCTTGTAACGAAAGCGGCCCCCACCCTTCAGGCCTCCCGGGAAAGGCCTCATGCCCGGAGGGGCCAGTCCGGACTGGGGCAGCAGTCTGATCTCCGACGGAGTATAAATCATCGCGTTATTTCATAGACAGCGCATCTGTAATCCATATTTATTTCACATTAATACTTGTAGAGGCTTGGCTGGTTTAATTGTCCATGTCAGATAATATTTGATAACAGGGGAACAGTTAAATTCAATCCAAACCCCACTCTGTGAGTGGGTGGGTGATGGGGTGTGGGGTGTCGTATCCTCCCTTCTGAAGACAGATGCTTGGTCCTGCCAGAGCACATTAGAATACACAGACTCGGGACTCTTTCCGAGCCCATAAATGAGAGACAGAGTTTTAATTGTCTCCTAAAACAGAGACGATTATCCACTCCCTTTCCTGCAGTCCGTGGCCCAAGCTGTCGGTTCCACCAGGCCTGCGCCTAATGTGTTCATTCCACCGATGCCTTTGCGTTTTCGCATGATCCCTTTATGCGCGCGTAATGCTGAATGCTGAATGCATATTGAAGTCTTCCAGACAGTCCGATACTGTGACGTCAGTTCATTGTGTGGTGAGCGAGCGCATACCGTCTGCATCTTAAGAAGGCCTGGTGCCCACCACCGAGCCATTTACAGGAGACAGCGGATCGCGGCAACAGCAGGTGACTGCATTAGGAGGAAGCGCTGGCGGAACCCAACTAGTGAAAAAAAACATTTATAAATTAACATGCGCGAGGGCCTCGTCGCTGGAGGATTCGCGGAGCGCACTCGGTACAGGGCGCAGCTGAAGTGTTTTGAAGGAGTGCGATAAGAGTTGCATTCCAATTGGCTCGCTTTTTCAAGCAGTCAGTTAGACATTGTTCTTTACTCATCGTGCTGCCTACAACACCCCCTACTACCACCTACAGAAGAGGAAGATTCCGAGCACCATCATACACTGGTGGAATCACGATAAACATTTCATTTTATCCCACTCACATCACATTTGTTTCCCTCACTTTAATCTGCACTGGGATGTAGGCCAGTACCAGGCAACGACTGCACGCTTATTAATTTGCTTCAATTGCCAGTCTCTGCCTTAGAAAGGTCAGGCAAACTAGTTAGAACTACTTATTACTGCTAAAGAAGTAATTTATCTCGCCCACAACAGCAGCAAGCAGTAATTTTGCAGCTGCACGAATTGAGCACAAACAAAGTCCAGGACCAAAGCATTTAGCAAAATAGACCCTTCGAGACCGGAAAAACATGTCAGTGCGCCCTGTTTGTACCTTTTCTGGTCTATAGCCAAAGACTTAAAAAACAAAGACATATCTCTGCGAGATAATAACACACCATCTTAAAATACTACTTACAAAAGAGTCAAATAAAGTTCACCCTTGTACACTGTTTGGACAGAAAAGTCCCTGCATGGTGAATGACGTGCAAACCTATCCTGAGAACCCCAGCAGCACTGATATCTGGATATCTGGTACTGATTTTTAGTAATGGGTGAACATGGACAAAGCGTGTGCGCCATGATCTAGGACGGTCTCATGGTAGTATGGTCTGGCAACAGGGGTGTAGGAGCCACTACATTTCTGGGGAAGGAGAAGAAGGACAGCCTTGGGGACTTTACCTTGACCCTATAGAAAGTGTCCTTCGTCTGAGAGCCACAGGCTTTGATAAATGCATACAGTCGCATAGTTTTGAAGTGAAATAGCAAGAAAGGAGGGCATGTCCTCACAGTCAGTAATTATGCTTTATTATTGGTAGCATTCTGGAAAGTAATTAGAAAATATGTGAAAAATAATGAACCTTCCATCTTCATGCACCAAGCAAACCGGGTGGGAGAGAAAAAGGGAAGAATAAACAAAATCTTCATAGTGGTATTCATAAACCTTGAAATGCAACTGGCCTAATCAGAAACCATTCTTTTTGCTGCTGGCAGTTATAATAAAATCCTGAACTTTTGTTTGAAAAACCAAATATTTTCTTGCGCCGTTCAGTGTGGAGGACTGTATGTCAAATGATTCCATCATCTCTTTATATAAGTTACATGTGGCATGATTTGGTCTTTTCTGGAACATAATTGACCTTAATCAATTTTTCAGTTGGTCAAGACCAATGATGTTTCTCTCAGCCTCAAAGAAGGTACTGGAATAACTAAGATAACCTGTTGTAGTTTATCAACCTATGTAAAACAATGATCTGTCTGTTGGAAGCATTTTGTCAAACTATGTCTGGATGTACTGGCCCTGAAGAGTACTTAAACATACTTAATAATATAGTTAACTAAAATGAGGGTAGCAAAGGGTCAAGATCTTAGTATTGAGGAATGGTGTCTTGTGTGTGTCTCTGTGCCCATTTTTTGAGGCTTCAGTCCATACTGCCATTCTCTACAAAAAGCCCTCAGTCATTTTGAAAGATATAGCTGTAATCACTCAGTGAATTTTATTGGGTGTGAGTAACGTATTATGCTGCAAGGAAGTCACCATCCCTCTATTACCTCGACTAAACCTTGACTGCCCACTGTTGCTGCTCTTGGAGAGTTAGTTGTATAAGGCTTAATGAATTGGAATTTAAGAGTATCCTAGGTAATGGAACACCAATAATATAAACAGTATCTCTTGGACCTGACCATCTATCCACGGTCACCCCTAAACTTTTTGCCTTCTCCCTCCTGTTTTCCAAACCCACTTTTGTTGGCTTTTAGGTCATGGTGCACTTTACCACTGCTAAGCAGTGGTGAACTGCTTCCGCTCTCTCCTTTACACATGGTAAAACTGGCTTCCAATTGGCACATTTAATTTACTTGTAAGTTCCTAGTAAAGTGCCACTACATGTCCTCAGGGCCTGTAAATTGCTACCAGTGGGCATGCAGCACTTATTTTGCTACCCACCGAAGTATCCCTTTAAAACATGTCTCGCCACGGCAGCCTGTAGTGCAGTTTTAAACTGCCATTTCAACATGGCAAAATACACCTTCTGCTACACCTAACCCTTCATTTTTAGTACTTATAAGCCGCCCCTAGGGTAGGCCTAAACATCCTATCAGGCGGGTGCAGTGTATTTAAAATGTTGGCATGTGCCTTTAATTTTACATGTCCTGGTAGTGAAAAACACTGAAATTCATTTTTCACTACTGCAAGGCCTGCCTTACCATTAGGATAATATTGGGTTACTTTATTATATTTATTAGGTGAACACTTTCAATTGGAAACAGGTAGGAAGATCGAGTTTGGTGTCAACGGCCTATAATTTAAAACCCTTTCTAATGCTAAAGTTGGATTTTAAGTCACAATTCTGAAAATGCCACTTTTAGAAATCTGGCATTTTCTTGACCTAACCATTTGGTGCCTGCATCCTGTGTCCTGGGTCACATGACTGGGTGTAGTTGGCAGTTGGCCTTTGTGCAATCCTCCCAGACAGTAAGATAAAGGGGGATTAGATGTTGGCAGGATGTGAGGAGCAGAGCTGTTCCTTTGCCCGATTACATTTCAAAGGGACTGCCTCAGTACACTCACAAAGAACTTGACACCAGTCGATTGTCACCCCAGACCTCTTGGAGCCTGGGTAGGGGAAGGAAGGAAATTCCAGAACCAGATGAGGCGAAGTCTAGAAGTTTCTCACTTCAAAGGCTGGCACCAGGTATAAATATTGGACCCTCAGTACACTCCTGGACCTGTGGAAGCCTACAGAAGGACTGTCTTGTACTCCAGAATACTACACTGGTGCTTGAGGCCTGACTTGTTTATCAGAGGACTGCCCTGTTGCTTGAGGCCTGCCTTGTTTCTTCAAGAGAGAAGACCATCTCCTTGAACCCAGGACTACCAGAGTGACTCTAATGATCAGGTGGCTGACCTCCTGTTCTGAACTACAGGGACACAACAATCTCCAGCTGCCTCCCTGTAACTGCCCGGCTGACCTGCTGCAACTGGCCCTGCATGGGCCTGCAACTGGACATGCCTAGACCTTCAACTGGACCTGCCTGAGCCCTGCTGCCCTCTGCTGAAGTGAGTTCCTGATCCCCAAGAGGTGCCTCCCCAAGTCCTGGACCCTTGGCTGGCATTAATTGAGCTCCTCCTGTGAAATCCTTAAGTTCTGAACTCTGCACGCAGGATTCTGAGTAGGTAATCTTTTCAGTTGGACTTACCAGGACCCTGGAACTGGCCTGCACTCTTTGTGGTCGGCCTGAGCTTGTGACTTTTTCCCGGTCTAGCGACCAGATACCCACAGATAGAGATTTCTGCAGCTTGGCACTGTTTTTACTTAAACTTTTAAAATTTCTTACCTCCGATACTATTGATTAGACTCTTGTAATTTTGGTCTTATTTTATGCTTTCAGTTTTATTCTACTTTCTAAATAAGTACGGGGTTGTTTTTCTTCTGTCTGTTTTCACTTTATTATTGTTTGTGTGCCGCATAAATTCTTAAGCCTGACTGCTTTCGAGCCAAGCTATCAGAGGGTTAAGCACAGTTTAATTTTGTGACTTTTGTGGTTCACCCTGGCATGGATTGTGGATATTGCCTGAGAAGGGTTTTCAACCCACTCAATTAAAAACCCAGTTTGTTACAGTATTAATCATTCAGTAACCACCTACTACCCCGTGCCTCTAGAAGAGGCTTAACAATCTGCTTGTCAATGAATGAAAGTGCTTGGAAACAATGCTATTAAAAAACCTTGACCAGACCTTCAATGCACCATTCACCTATGGTAGTAGACAACACCACCCCACTAAATGTGGTCCTGTGTGTAATTTTAGTCAAAGAACAATAAGATTTCTAATTCCAGATTCTCCTTACTAAAATAAAGGTATGATGTAATGAGCACTGCATTAGGACGTGCACAGGGCTCCCAACAGCGGCATTTGTCCATGAGAGCAATCTCTGGGCATTTTCATCAGAACCTACCCCACGATAACTGCAGTGCTGTGGGCAATGTGGAACCAGGACAAATTATTATTATTCCCACCCTTCCCACTGAAAAACTGAGGGGCATATTTACAATAAAGTGGCGGAGTGCGGGTTAGCTCCAAAACAGCTAACGCCGCTCTCCGGCACTTTAGAAATGCAGGGATGCGCTGTATTTACAAAAATACGTTGCACCCCTGCATTTCTCCCTGTGCTGGAGCTAAATTAAGCTGCCTAGTACCAATGCAGGCACTCTTGCACCATAGTGCAAGGGTGCCTGCGTTGAGGGAATGAGGATTTGTAACTTCTATGTGTGCTGCATTGTGCAGCACACATAGAAGTTGCAAATCGTCATTTTTTTAATGATTGTTTACGTGTAGGAAGGGACACCTTCCTGCACATAAACAATCATTCATGCTGTTTAGCTTTTTCTATATGTGCTGCACAATGCAGCACACATAGAAACAGCAAAAATGAGGAGAAATAAAGGATTTCTCCTCGTTTCGCCATGTTAAGACCAAGTTTTCCCTGGTCTTAATTTTGGCTCTGTCTCCTCTTTCCACCACCCTTGTAAATAGGGGACAGCGTCAAAATCAATGGGTGTTGAGGTGGAATGCCCACCACAACACCCATTGCCCACCCCTTTTACACTAAGTATAGCGTGAAAAGGTGCCTTATTTACAAAGCGGCGTTAAGCTATGTTAAGTGGCTTAACGCCACATTGTAAATAAGGCGAAGCCCCTATCGCCACAGGAACGTCACTAAAAGTGACGTTTCTGGGGTGATAGGGGCTTGTAAATATGGCCCCAGTGTGCTCATGGTCAATCATATTTTCAACATATAACTCTGCTGCCTTTCCTTTACCAATGCACAGGAGGGAGAGAGGTAGTGAGGATACTACCACAGACAGTTGAAGTGTATTGCTTGCTCTCCTGTGGCTGGGAGGAGGAGATCGAGGCATTGTATGCACTCAATGCAGCACAAAATATACAGCACATTAAAAAAAACTTTAACCTTTTGTTTTTTAATCTGTGGGAAGAATTAGTGCAGATGGATGCCATGAGTGTAGAGTGTTCACACACTGAATAGCTGAAGACGCAGACAAACATGACCTGAAATATGCCTCTTGTATGAGATGCTCACAAAATGAGATGCACAGAGTGTGCATATTGGAGTTAGATGCTCTATATAGGTGAAAAACCTGAAGTAAAAGAAATAGATACATAAAGCCTAGTATGCGAGATGCCTTCAAAAACAAGAAGCAGTGTGTGTGTTTGTGCGTGTGTGTGTGTGTAACATGTTCACAAAAACGAGATGCAGTGTGTGTGTTACATGTCAAACAAACGTATAAAGCTTGATGTGTGAGACACAGAGTACCCTACATCATGAGATGCTTAAAACAATAAGAAATGTGGTACCGGGTTGTGAGATGCTCACAGAAATTCAGTGTAGTGAAACATGCAGAACAAGATGGTTGTTGGTGGTGCTATGTTAATAAGCAAATCTAAGGTCTTCTTTGGAACCAATACAGGCTTTAATTCAGAGAATCATTTGAAGCTTCCTCGTGTCGCTGAGTTTTTCTTTTTTGAAAGGCACTCTAAGGTTGTTACCAGTTCTGGAAAGATTTGCACTAGGAACAGTGTGGATGTGTTGTACTAAAAAAAATATTTTTGAAAGCACTGTAAGCATTTAAATATTGAGGGGCAAATCTGTAACTTTTGATACAACGTAGCAAATTAACCAAAGTTGCTTTCCTGCATCAATAGGAGAGAGTAGAACATCACTATATCTACAAAGGTATGATGCCGGTTTTGTGTCTCTCCGCGCTTGTGCATATTTGTCTGCCTTCCAACAATGCGCACAGCCATGCACTTAAGTGCATGGGTGTGTATGCGTGGTATCAAGCATAGGTGTTTTGTAGTGGCGGGTATCCTTCTGTGCAAAAACTATGCTTTAATGTAGTTTAATATTTTTACCACTGTATGTATGATGTAAAGTGCTGTACATGCAGAAAGTTTCAAAAGATTAGAGAAAACAAACTTTGCTCATTCTTTATGCCTGCCTCGTGGAGTTGTAAAGTTTTGGCACAAAGTCCTATCTATGTTTCTTTTCAATAAATAAGGTTTTGCATCAAAAACCATGAATGGTTGTATGGAAATGCCCATATACAACCCATATTACATACCCTTCCCGCAAAGTAGTGTTTCGTTCTACTTTGCGATATGGTAGGTAGCGTTCCAACACAAATCAGGATGTGTGTAGGAAAGTAAATTCCAGCACAACACTTTGACTGGGTTTGTGTCACTTTTTTTGTGCTGCAAACCTGGTAAAAAAAGTTTGTAAATTTCCCGTTGAGTCTTACTGCACATTTTCTAGCAGTCTATCTTATAATGTGTGTGGCCAGTAACACATTTTTAAATTGTTCTACATATTTTCAGTGCTTTTATTCCCAGGCTGGGACCTCATAGGTCTATAAACACACAAGTCACTAGTCCCCAGTGCACCAACCGGTTATACATACAGATGTCTGAAGTAATCATATTAACCTATAGGTGCATGAGCCACTGAAAGCTCAAGCAGGCTCGAGCCTGAAGCCCGGCTCAGATTGGGGTCCCGTTGGAACCACAAGCTCATAACGAGCCGAGCTTTTATATGGCTTCTATCTGCCACCCTCATTCTACCCTCATGCGCAAAAGGTAAAAACAAAACATTAACATTTGAGGTGAAAAGGACGGACAAATAAATATAAATTTAGTGGCTGATTTGTACAAAATGAAACTAGAAAACCTGGATTAAACATGGCTTCCTCTCTTAATCGAACTGTGTGATCCTTGGCAAATGTTTTATTTTACCCATTTGCCTTTTCTTCAGTATTGCATTTGAAAGCACCTTCAAATGCAGGAGTTCTGTACAAAATCTATTCTGTTTAATTTAATAGACTATAATGTTGCTCTATTTATAAGAATGTGGGCTGCGTACAGGATTTACATGACAACTGCCAGGGCAGGAATGGTTCTAAGTTCATGTTTAAAAACTATCACTTTTAATTAATACTTCTCAGTGCAGTGCTATTATGTGATGTATTAATGTCAAAACTTCCACATGTTAAAGAAATGCACTTTTTTGTAATTTGAAGAGACTTTATCATATTTTGAGTAAAGTTTGGTGTATGAGTTTCATGGCAAACATTTTCAGTGCTCAGCTTGTGCTCAGGCTCTAAAAGTCAAGCGAGACCTTTGGCTCGGCTATGATTCAGCTCACCCTGTTAATTTGTTAGCTCACCCATCTCCATATTAACCAACTGAGCTTTACTCTCAGAAGAGTGCATTTCCCACAGATTAGTTTATCTTGCATTTATTTTTCATTGAAGGCGTCTGCAATTATATTTTACATGCAGTTATTGACCATGATTAGTACCACTGGTATTATGTGGCAGGAAGGACCTAATTATGTGACAGCATTGACTAAACTATGCAGCAGTAAAAAGTTAATGATGCATTATAATGTGACACTTTTTGTGATGGTGTTACTTCATTATATTGCCATTTTTACAAATCCTAACACTGTATGGGATTGGGTACCAGTTTAACACCCAAAAGCTACATATATGTTGTATCTGATGATCAGAGTTGTGCTTGTTCCATGTGGTTTTGCTGCTCTTATGCATACATTTGGGGTGGTAAGGAGTGAGAGGTAAAGAAGGAAAATGCGCAATACACTTTGTACTGTAACAGGGCCTACAGCACCCACAATACACTTTGCTGAAGGCAACAATTATCTGGAACGAGAAGATTAGATGGACATGGAGGGATGGGCCATTAAATAGAACCATATTTAGAACCTGATGACAGAATATAACTTTTGTTCATTTAAAATTCTGTTTGAATTGTGCCTTATGTTATGAATGGTTTCAAGGTGCTAAAAAAATAAAAAAGTGTAATTGGCATTTATATTCTGTCATTAATATTTATGTGACAGCTCCTTGGGACTCACAAAGGTTAGGAACGCGCAATTAAAATGCCAATATAATACTATGTAACTGTCATGCTCATTTATATTTTAAAGGAAACTTGCATAAGCTCTCGTAGTAGCTGAAATTATGACAAGGTACTTCTGCATTTATCAATGGGGAGAGATAAGCCAATGGAGCCATTCATCCCTGTTTATTTGTCCTCTTCAAGTCTTTAATTGGCACCTTGCAAGTGGGCTGAAGAGAGAAGGAGCCCACAGGGGCACAAGAAGAAATTTAAAAAAGCAAACCCTCCTCTACTTTTAAAAGGCTTTAGAGCGACATGTGAAATACTAGAGTCCAGCACACACATCAGATAAGAATCCTCTGTGTCATCAAAGCTCCAGCAGCCCGGGCTACAGCACAGGAGGCAGATGGGCCAAGGGATCTGAAGTCTTTTTAATGCAATGGTCATTGCGTGCTTGGATTCGGGTAAAGAGACATGCTGAATTTAAGTCAGTAACCCTTTTAAACTTCATTCGTTTTTCAGTCCCCAGGATTTTAATGCACTGAAAAATGAATGAAGTTTAAACAGGAACTTCAGAGTCGTTTGTCCCCCCTCCTTGTCCCCTGTGTCCCCTCACCACCAAAATGTGAGGGGGGTTATTCCCCCGCATTCCCACAGTCCCTACGCTCAAGTCTGCTTAGGCCAGGAGGGGTGCACCAAGCTCTACCCCTTGGATGGCGAGGGCTACTAGACTTACCCAGAGTTAAAAGACTTGAGCACGATGGTGGCAGCATACCTGTTTTGTGTTCAGCTATGTTATCTTATGTGGATTTATAAAACACATGGCTGCCTGTGCCCCTAAAGCAGTCCACAAGGAGAGACACATGGTCTCAAGTTAAAACAGCCAGGTCTTAACTTAAGCTGTTTCCTGAAAATACAGTAGTTGGTATTGCTACGGAGGTTAATCAAGAGTTTAGCAAATAAGAGAGAAAGGTACCCCCTATTTACTTTTAGGTCCAAGAGGAGGGGGAAACAACAACAATTATAAGGAACCTCTATACTGACCTATCTCATTTCAACATTGGCCATTAGGCTCAAATATAAGACAAATCCCCATATACAAAAACTTCTCACTTATATTTTCTTCACAAAATGTTATTTTGTATGTCTTTTGATACAAAATAAAATAACATTTTGTGAAGAAAATATAAGTGAGAAGTTTTTGTATATGGGGATTTGTCTTATATTTGAGCCTAATGGCCAATGTTGAAATGAGATAGGTCAGTATAGAGGTTCCTTATAATTGTAATCAAGAGTTTAGTCCACAAACTTGAACCCAGAACATGGAAAGAGCTTCCTCCCTGCCTCACTAACCGAAACTTCAATATCATAGCCATGTTGAGCTCAGACCACCTTAGACACTAAGGGGCCAATTCCGATTCTGGCCGGAAATCTCTCCGACCGAGCCGGACCCGGAGAGAATTCCGACCGAATCGGACCCCAGCAGTCCGACTGGATGAGTACGATGCATTCGCATGCTATCGGACTCGATTCGGTCGGACACCCATTGAAGTCAATGGGAGCCGGTCGTACGACGCGTACGCGGGCTCCCATTGACTCAATGGGTGCGAGGCAAACAAGGGCGCCCCCTACAGTGGGTACGCGTCCATGCGCAACGCGGCGTACATGCACAGGTAGGGGGGACCCATGGGTCCCCCCTGTGTGCGACTCGCGCGCTAACGCATTCAGCGGGGTCCGACGCGGACCCCCAAAGTCCGGCTCCGACACCTCTTTCGAGCCGGACGGCGCGAGTCGGTCGGACTGCTTGCGGCGCGCATCGTACTGACCCGGCCGGGAAACATCTCCATAGCGCGGTGCGAGTCGTGTCCGTGCGAGTCGGTCGGAGCGTGTTGAAGCCACGTACGAGTCGGTCGGCGATTTCGCGGGAGCATGCATCGTACTCGCTCGGCCGGACCCGCGTACGATTCGGTCGGGAAACAGGGCTCCGAATCGGATCCGGTAAATACGAATCCGATTCGGAGCACTACCGGCCGAGATCGGAATCGGCCCCCTAGTGTGGGCTTAAGGCTGAAAAAGAGAGTTCAGAATAGGCATGTGATGGAGCGAGGTAAATGAAAAATTTTGGAACCCCCTAATATTCATGCTAATAAATTAATGTTATTAATTGTTTGATCGACTAATCAACATTTTACATTTTATTTGGTAAACATTTATATAAGTGGTAACCGCAAATCTAGGTGCAAGTTAACCTATTTACAATAGAAAATGTGAATTAATACTAATATAGTAGTTTGCGTACTAATTAGGGTAAAATTGCATGATTTGTGCTATGTAGCAAAATTGTATTGTGGCAAAAGAATGCGGATGGTAAGTAAACATGGCTTTAAATGTCGCTTTTGCTAGGTAACACCTAATTGGGGTACTTAGAATGACGGGTGGGAAATAGAAAGGCTTATTTTCTCTATTTTTAATTATAATTGTGTTTGTTTTCATGATAGTTCGTTCGGGCCTGTTAGGCCGTGCTTTAAAATGGCTGCCGAGGCAGATGGGCTCAATGCGCAGACGCAAAGATGGCTTCTAAACGGAAGAAAGCCGCAGAAACATATCACGTGGGTACAAGTCGAGCCCAGAGTGAGAAGTGTCAAGGTCAGGCTGACCTGACACGAAGTGAATGCCAAGAAAGACTCAGCATGAATCCGTGAGAACAGGGGATGAGCATCAGTGAATTAACAATGGACTGTTTAAAATGAGTTGCGAAAAAGAGAAACATTAAATGAACTGTCAATCGGACTGCTATTACCCAAAGGTCGTGCGAAAAGATGAAATCATAAACAATTTCAGAACCGGTTAGAACGAGGAGGGCAATGGGATGATTCTTGCCACCCCTCCAATGGACCAATTCGCGTGATTCTCGCCCCCAAAGATTGCAACTTTATGTTTAGTAAGCTAGTAGTAGGGTATAAGAGGACCTACTCTTAAGTAGGAGGAGCGCTATTCATCCATAATTTTTGAGCACTGAGCGTTGATGCTGGAGAAACTGCTGCTATTCTAAATAGGCCATTTTCTTGATAGAAATATTTATTTTGAACTTTAAACTTGACTGGGAAGGAACGAGACCGATGCGGGAAACCTGTATACGAGGTCCGTCGAGGAGGCCTGTTTAGCGGGACAGACAGTCAGTTTTTGGGAGTTCCATGCTGTGATCTACAATTTATCTGCTTTGGTGAAACTTTTATTCTTCATCTAAAAGGGGTATGCATAAAATTCTTTCTAAAGCTTATTTCTTATAATGATATTGAAATGTATTAAAACGATTAATAAATTTGAATCTTATTCATGCATTTAAAGAAAGTAGATAAACTTTATTATAATTAAAACTATGAGTCTGTGGTTCTTTCAGCTCAATAATAAGTGTAATGTTTAATAGGTTTGAATGTGATTGAGCTGGTCTTAATCACCATCAACTTATCCAACTAGTTGGTCCATCGACCAAAGAGCGGAATACCTTGATGCCTCAGAACCGACAGGATCAAA
This sequence comes from Calotriton arnoldi, assembly GCA_963921515.1. NCBI lineage: Eukaryota > Metazoa > Chordata > Amphibia > Caudata > Salamandridae > Calotriton > Calotriton arnoldi. Next base: position 4,214,180 of record CAWUFW010000311.1, read on the forward strand.
AACTGTTTATGTATGATGTTTAAGAAAATATCCTGTTTTACTTTAATAAGGTATCCCGTTCCTCCAGCAGTTTAATCCTTCTCCTCGGTGGAAGTGGATGTGACCCAGGAAATATTTGAGTGAGTGAATGTTTATGCGGTGTTATGGGCCCCATGTCATATGGTATAGTTGTTAAAGAGTGATTTACCTGGATGTCATGTCCAAAGGAGAAGAATTTATATTAGCCGCGCTGGATCAGATTTCTTGGTAGCAGAGTTATGGTTACTATAGATTAGTTTGGTGATTATTGATTATTTCATGTCTAACACTTCATGTCGAATTGTATTATGTTATATGTCAGTCGGAAATCTTGAAGCTTCCGGGAAGTAGGAAGTGGACACGTGTGGCAAGAGAAGTCACATGGAATAGTGCATTGTCTTATTTTCAAATTGGTAATAACACAGGTTGTGTTATGATAGGGACATTTTCTGTATAAAACGCGTATGAATGAAATAGCAACCGGTTTTCTTGTGAAACTCTGGCCTTAATTCTCAGGAGCAGTGTAGTCTCCACATGTGTTTTATCCCCAGAGAAACGGGTTTACCCCTTGCTTGAAAGAAGGGTAAGGTAGAGGGAAGTGCCACACTTATCGAACTAAACTGTATTCTTGTAAGATAGAATAAGCTATCTCTTTTGTTTAGCGAAAACAGGCAATGGAAATGTGTTTTACGTTGTAACTAATAAGATTTAGTCAAGAAAAGAACTGCCGATAATTTTTGTCAAGGAGGGATCAGGAGTAGAACTGATGTTGACAAAAGACCGCGCTGGGATTGGCCAGTGCTTCGAAACACGGAAAACGCCCTGATTGGTGCGTTAGTGTAAGACGCGCTGGGATAGGTCTGAAGAGCAGTGACGTAGAGGCATTGAATTGGTGCGTTAGTGTGAGACGCGCTGGGATAGGTCCGATTAGCACATAGAAGAACAGAGCAGAGTTGTGAGTTTGCCGAAGGGAGAGAATCTTAAATATGGCTTATTATGAGTATTGTAGAGAGAAACCGTCATGGATGGCGAAAATTAAGAACTTCTTTAAGAAGGACAAAAAGGTAGTGACTAGAGAGGGACAGGTAATTCCTCCGCCGAAAACGCCAGCTTCCCATATGATGCTGAAATATGGTTACCATACTTGCATCTGGTTAGAAAATTGGACGAAATATACTCAAAATGATGGAGTATTGGCTTTTCCAGAGAATGGTTCATTTAGCATAGCTGTACTTCGAAATTTGAGAGAGAAAATGATGAAACTTGAGCCAAGACCTAGACCGACACAGTTTGAAGCGTTAGGTGAATGGGAAGACGAGATGTATGAACGAGAAAGACACAGAGGTGCAAAGAATTATAGTTTAGTTCCTGGAAGATTATGGGGAGTGAATCATGAAGACAGGATGAAGCGTTGGAGATATGCTAACATGACAGATGGTTTGTTTCCAGCCTTAACAGTTGAAGAGGATACAGGAAGGAAGTGTACAGGGAAAAAGAAACATATAGTCACAGAGAGGTACGGGTATGGAGGTAGCGAAACGGAGGATGAATTGCTGGAAGATATATTAAACAGAAAACCACCTCCATATCAACAGAATTCTGCGGTGGTGACACCCAATGCACCGCCAATGGAAACTGGGAGGAATAAAAGTCCAGAACGAAGATACAATATAAATAGGTCAAAAGAACAGCTAGAAACTCCACAAAGTGAAAAATCAGACAGTGGCAATGCAGCTGAATTAGCAAAAACCACAAGAGAATTAACTGAGAAAATAAGAGAGTTAACAATGAACATGGAAGCTGTGACTGTGCCAGTGACAATAGGACCAGTAATACCAGTTTTTGAAAACCAGAGAATAGATGAGCATTCTTTAGTCATCCCAATGAACTCAAATATGCAAAGAATGAGAGAAGGGCTGGATACAGAAATTGGAGAGGCAAGAAATTTGGTCAGCTCATATAGACCGAGCCCACCTACTAACCTGACAGTGAATGAGAGTAAGATAAAAAGGAATCCTATGGGAACCGAGTCTGCATCTGAAACGCCAGAGAGGAATAGAAACTGGATAGAAATAAATAGTACACCTGTAGGTCCAACTCCAGAAGAATTAAGTGAATGGATGAGAAATTTGCAAAAGAAAGAGACAGAACCGAAACCATTGGATGTAATCAGGCTAAAGATAGATATGGAAGAGTTGATTTTAGGGACTATTCGTACAGAAAAATTGAAAACATATCAGGACGACGAGATAATGTTCCTGTGTAAGAGCATTACCTGGGGAGCTAGAAATTTACATGACAAATTGGAAGAGACAGCGAATGAACTAGGAGTAGAATTTGTGAAAGTCAGGAGTTTGCAGAAACCATATAGGGTAGATTTTTGTGAGAAAGATATAGAGAATTTGAATACATCAGGACGTTTAACCCAGATAAAAGAACTGATCGTTTTGTTGAGAAAATGGGGTGATGTGGACAGATGGAGAAGCAGGTGGACTAAAAGAAATGAGAGAACAACCGACAAAGCGTCTTTGGCTTTTGCGGTGACAGATAAGGAAGCAGTCGTACGGGAGTATCCGATGAGAGAAACTCCAGGAGGTAGTTATGTACATGTCCCATGGTCCAGACAAGATATACTGTCATTTACAAATGACTTTCCAAAATTGAGAGAAAAGCCTGTAGAATGGTACAAACAAGTGGAAAGGTTTGTCAAAGTTTCGAAAGTGTTGTGGCTAGATTTGGATGGATTGTTTGACATTGTAGTACCAGCCGATTTATGGACAGAATGTAAGATTACCATTGATTGGCCGACAGTAGAATACCCAAGAGACTCAAAAACAGGAGCGCCAGGACCAGAAGTAATGAGGAAGTATGATCAGGTTATTACATTTTTGAAAAACAAAATTCCACCCAAAGAACCTGATTGGGTAAAGATTGATAGAACTACGCAAGAGAGTAAGGAGTCTGTACACGCCTATTATGAAAGGCTACTTTTGGTTTTCAAACAGTATAGCGGTTATGAGACTCTGAATGAGAAGGACATGAGTCATTTTGTATACAGATTTGTTTATGGATTGAAACCAGATATAAGCGAAATGATTAAGCAGCACATGATATGTTGGCAGAACAGCACAGTGGACGAGGTGTTGAGGTATGCTAAATATTGTAGTGATGACATTGAGTGTAGACAGCGTAAGTTAAAAGAAAAAGCGATGTGGGCACAAGTGAAGGTTGCAGAAAAACAAGAAGCACAACTGAATAATCAGATTAATGAGACTGGACAAACTAAATCCAAACCGAATATAGGTAAAGGCAAAGGTCAAATGAGTATAGAAGAGGCAAACAAGAAGTGGCCATGCCACAACTGCAGAAAATTAGGGCATTGGAGAAACGAGTGTAAATTTCCTCCAAAAGCTAATACGGAAAATCAATCATTAAATCCACAGGTGCAGAGTGAGGTGAGTTACCAACAGCTGCAGCAACCGCAGGTAGTTACTCAACAGAGTCAGGTGCCACAACCACCTCTTCCCAAGAGTGTAAACCCTCAGAGATACAGTGCAGAGACAGGATTCTACGGAGGAGAGCAGGTAACACAATTGCCGCGCGCAGCTGCAATATCGCAGTATTGGTTACGACAGGATGGGAATGAATCGGATTAAAGTTTATGACGGTGCCTAGGAGAGGAGGAAGAGTGCGTACTTGGTGCAACTCTAGAGGTAGATCAGACAGGTCCATTTGTGGATGGAGAAGTGAATGGTGCAAATGTGACATTCCTTGTGGGCACTGGAGCTACACGTTCTACTTTTAGATCAGTGGAAATTCCAAACCTTCCTCTCTCAGGTGAATATATCCAAGCAGATTAAGGCGCCTCTTACTAAACTAGTAGAGGTGAAAGTCGGACCATTCAGAGAAATGCACTGATTTGTGGTGTGTGATTGCAGTCCCGTAAATTTACTAGAACGCGATCTACTTTGCAAAATGAATTGTACCATTTATTGTATCCCGGATGGGATTGCATTTCAGACACCAGATGAAGATGTACTATATAAAATGACAATGGCAGAATTAGAGCCAGGAGTGAATGACATGTTTCCTGTGTTTAATGTAGAGAAAATCCCAATTGAGTTAAAAGAAACAGTCAGACCTGAGGTATGGGATTTTACAGGCGAAGACATTGGGTTAATGAGAGGAGTAGACTCTGTAAAAATTACTGTAAGAGAAGGAACAAATTACCCAAATACTCCACAATATAAATTGACGCCAGAAATTATCGAAGGAATAACACCTGTAATCAATAAAATGATTGAACAGGGAATCTTGAAAGAAATAATGAGCAGTCCATGTAATTCACCTATAATGGGACTGAAAAAGCCAAATGGGACATATAGGATAGTGCAAGATTTGCGAAAAGTCAATAAAATCGTTATTCCTTGTTGTCCAATTGTACCAAACCCCGCTGTAATACTGTATCAGATTCCATGCAATGCAGAATGGTACACAGTCATTGATTTGTGTCATGCATTTTTCTCTATTCCGTTACATCCAGATAGCCAGCCATTATTTGCGTTCCGGTTCGGAGAGCTCATTTTGGCATGGTGCCGAATTCCTCAAGGGTGTACAGAAAGTCCCTCAATCTTTAACCAGATCCTAAAGAAATCGTTGGAAAGTTTAAAAATGCCTGAAAAATCTGTGATGGTTCAGTACATTGATGACCTATTAGTGGCATCAAGGACCAAAGAAGCATGTGTTACTGACACAATTGCTTTACTGAACCATTTAGCTGAAGGAGGACATAAGGTGTCCCCATCTAAATTACAGTTTTGTCAACAAGAGGTTCAATACCTAGGTCACAAGATTGAAAAGGGAGTACGGAAGGTAACGACAGAGAGAATAAAGATTATCCGAGGAATGAGAGCTCCAATGACACAAAGAGAGGTGAGAATGTTCCTTGGAATGGTTGGTGTTAGATTTGGGGGTCTCTAGTTGGCAGAGGTAGGTACCTTTGTCCAAATAGGGACCCTTGCGTCTAGTCAGGGAAAGTAGGTACACTCCCGAAATAACCCCTGCTCACCCTCTTGGTAGCTTGGCACGAGCAGACAGGCTTAGTTCAGAGGCAGTGTGTAAAGCATTTGTGAACACATACAGTAATCCAGTGACAACACTACAAATGGACACCACACAGGTTATATATTTATAAAAATAGGTATACTTTATATAGATTTATCACAAGACCATAAACGACAAAAATAATCCACAATACTGTTAAGAATACTTAGTTCTGATCAAAAGGCTTAATTCAGGGTTCTGTGCGAGTCGGTAGCCTCCTCCGGCTACGGCGATGTTGAGAACAAACTGAGTCTAACAAATCCAGCTGACCGTGTCGAGACGGGCCAACACAGCGTAGACAGACTCGGTCACAGTACCTTTTACTTGAAGCGGCAGGCACGGGCGTGCGAGCCGGATGGCTGTTCGTCGCGGTCGCGATGCAAAAATGAAAGCGTTGCAGGACGCGTTGTCCCTCGATGCGGTGCAGGCAGCGGCTCGTTGACGTCGTCGAGACGGAGTCGGTGAGACCAGGGCCGTGCGTTGCAGGGCGAGACGGTGCTTCGATGCGGTGCTGGCAGGTTGCGGTGCGGCGACGGAGCCGGATTCAGGAGCTGGTGTCGATCAGTCCGGACAGCGGTGCGAGTCGGGCGGTGCGTCGCAAAGCGTGCGAGCGGTGCCCAACTCCGGTGCGGTCACAGGACTCGACCTCAGCAGCAGTGACCGTGTCGGTCGGACCAGTTCGATTCGGCGTAGCGAAGCGTTGCAGGACGCGTTGTCCCTCGATGCGGTGCAGGCAGCGGCTCGTTGACGGAGTCGGTGAGACCAGGGCCGTGCGTTGCAGGGCGAGACGGTGCTTCGATGCGGTGCTTACAGGACACCGAGTCGGTCGTGAGAGTCGGTCACAGCTCCCTACCTCTGTAGCCACTGAAACAGAGTTTCCAGCAGCAATTCACAAAGGGGGTGAAGTCCAATGGTCCTGGGACTTCGGTCAGGGGGCAAGCTCTCTTCCAGGCCCTTGGAGATCCTTCACAAGTTGATGAAAGTCACAGCAAAGCAAAAGTTCCTTTCTCCTTTCTTTGGCAGTCAGGCAAACCACTGCAGGCCAATCCCCCAAGCAGCACTTCAGGCTTAGGGATAGTTTCTCCTCAGTTTCTTCTTGGTTCCGCTCCTCAGCAAAGGTTTCTTCTTGTTCCCAAAAGTGATCTAATTTTCCTGGGGTCTGGGTGCCCCTCTTATACCCTGATTCTCTTTGTTCTCTGGAGGCAGAGAGGCCTCTGCCTAGTCCAAAACCAGTTCTGGTCAGTCCTGGAGCACTTTGTTTTTCTGACTCCTTCTTTCCTTTCAGAATGTGGGGCAGAGTGCTCAGCCGCCCGGCAGGAGGTGGAGCCAGCATTGTGGAAGGCAGGCACAGCCCTATTCAGACCCAGGTGCAACTCCTCCCTCCACTCTGGATGCAGATCTTTCTATTCAGCCCTGGGCTGACTCACTCTGTCTCCTGTAGCCACCCCCAGCCCCTGTCACTCAATCTCCAGACAAGAAATACACAACCTAGCAGAGGCAGGCTTGGATAGTTAGGCAAGAAAATACCCACTTTCTAAAAGTGGTATTTTCAAACACAGAATGTTAAAACCAACTTCACTAAAAGATGTATTTTATCATCCTGAGTTCAGGCATACTAACTTCGTTTTTCTACCATGTTCCCTGGGTCAGTTCTGACTATAAGGTGTAATAGTCAGTCTGCCCATTCTGGCCTATGGGGAGCAGGTAGCCTTGCAATAGTGAAAAACGAAAAATGGCTGTAATTCACTATTAGGACATGCCACACACACCAGGGCATGTCCTACCTTATACTTACAATGCACCCTGCCCTAGGGCCGACTTTAGGGGTGACCAACATGCAGTAAAGGGAAGGTTTAGGGACTGGTAAGTGGGTGTACTCACCAAGTCGACATGGCAGCCCGAGGCTGCACACAGGCTCTGCGATGGCAGGCCTGAGACACATTTTACAAGCCGCTTCTGTGGGTGGCACAACCAGTGCTGCAAGCCCACCAGCGGCATTGGATTTACAAGCCCTGGGCACACTGAGTGCGCTGTACTAGGGACTGACAAGTAAACCAATCATCCAATCATGGAGTCACTAATACATGTATCAATTAACGATCGGGAGCACTTGCACTTTGGCACTGATTAGCAGTGGCAAAGTGCCCATGAGCATCTAGTCCAGCAAAAACATATCGGCAACAGTGGAGGCATTACGAAAAAATGGAAGGGAGACCCACGCCAAGGATGCCAGGTCTAACACGTGTCCCCTCCAGCTGAAAAGTGGGGAGAACTATCCTACCCCTAGGGAGTTCTCATCGCTAAGAGCGGAAAAATCTGGACAGTCCATCAGCATTGGCGTGTTCTGTACCAGGGCGGTGTTCCACCGTAAAGTCCATCCCCTGTAGGGAAATGGACCACCTCAACAGCTTTGGATTCTCACCCCTCATCTGCATCAACCATCTGAGGGGCCTGTGGTCTGTCTGAACCCGGAAGTGAGTCCCAAACAGGTATGGTCTCAGCTTCTTCAGTGCCCAGACCACAGCAAATGCCTCACGCTCAATAGCACTCCATCTCTGTTCCCGGGGAAGTAACCTCCTACTGATGAAGGCTACAGGTTGGTCTAGGCCCTCCTCATTGATCTGTGATAGAACAGCCCCTACACCATGCTCTGAAGCGTCCGGTCTGAACAATGAACTCATTGGAGAAGTTGGGTGCCTGGAGCACAGGCGCCGTGCACATGGCAGTCTTCAAGGTGTCAAAAGCTTTTTGACAGGCGTCAGTCCAAATCACTTTCCTGGGCTGCTTCTTGGAAGTCAGCTCTGTCAAGGGGGCAACAATGCTGCCATACCCCTTGACGAATCTCCGGTAATACCCGGTGAGTCCTAGGAAGGCTCTCACCTCTGTCTGGGTCTTGGGGGCTCCCAAGCCAGAATGGTATCAATTTTCGGTTGGAGGGGCGCCACCTGGCCGCTCCCAACCTGGTGTCCCAAGTACACCACAGAACCCTGCCCAATCTGGCACTTACTCGCCTTGATTGTGAGGCCTGCCCTCCGCAGCGCCATCAACACTTCCCAGAGGTGGCGCAGATGTTCTTCCCAACTGGCACTGAACACTGCGATGTCATCCAGGTAGGCGGCACTGAAATCCTCCAGTCCAACCAACACCTGGTTGACCAACCTCTGAAAGGTGGCAGGGGCATTCTTCATCCCAAAGGGCATCACCCGGAACTGGTAGTGCCCATCTGGTGTGGAGAATGCTGACCTCTCTTTTGCCCCATCAGTCAAGGCGATCTGCCAGTACCCAGACGTTAAGTCAAACGTGCTGAGGTACCGCGCAGCCCCTAACCGATCTATGAGCTCATCAGCTCTGGGGATGGGGTGGGCGTCAGTCCTGGTGACGGAATTGAGTCCCCTGTAGTCCACACAGAACCGGAGTTCTGGTGTGGCACCAGGCGCGGCAGCCTTTGGAACCAAGACCACGGGGCTGGCCCAAGAGCTGTTAGAGGACTCAATGACCCCTAGCGCAAACATCTTGGAGACCTCCTCCTTGATGCAGGCTCTGACCCTGTCAGTCACCCTGTAAGCCTTGTGCTTCACAGGAAGACTGTCCCCAGTGTCCACATCATGGACGCACCAATGAGTGACACTGGGAACCAGGGAGAACAGGTCAGGGAACTGTCCCAACAGTTGGCGACAGTCACCCTGCTGCTCAGGTGTCAGGGAGGTAGAGAGGTTTACTCCCTCCACTGATCCATCTTGCTCTCGGGCTGACAGGAGGTCAGGAAGAGGCTCGGTCTCCTCCTCCATTCCATCATCTGTAGCTAAGAGCATGCCCACTTGGGACCTTTCCAAGTGGGGCTTCAGGCGGTTCACATGCAGGACCCGCAAGGGGTTCCTGGGAGACTGCAAGTCCACCAAATAGGTAACTGGACTCTTGCGCTCCACCACCGTAAAAGGGCCGGTCCACCGGTCCTGGAGCGCACAAGGCTCCACAGGGGCCATGACCCACACTTTCTGACCAGGCTGAAGCTCTACCAGAGTGGCATTCTGGTCGTACCACCGCTTCATCTCCTCCTGGCTGGCTTCCAGATTTGCCTCAGCAAGCTCTCTGAAATGCCTAGTCTGGTTCCTGAAGGCCAGCATGTAACTGTATACATCCTGGGAGGTTTCCTGGGAGATTGCTCCCAGCCTTCCTTGACCAAACTCAGAGGTCCTCGCACCGGGTGTCCATAGAGGAGCTCAAAGGGACTGAACCCTAGAGACTTCCGTGGCACCTCCCGGTATGCAAACAACAGGCATGGTAAGAGGACGTCCCATTTACGCCTCATGGGTTCTTCCAGACCCATAATCATGCCCTTGAGGGTCCGGTTGAATCTCTCAACCAGACCATTTCCTTGAGGGTGGTAAGGAGTGGTGAACTTGTAAGTTACACCGCACTCCTGCCACAGGGACTTCATGTACTTGGACACGAAGTTGGTACCTCTGTCAGACACCACCTCTTGAGGGAATCCTACACGTGAGAAAATTCCCATCAGTGCCCGTCCCACCACGGGGGCCGTCACTGTCCTCAGAGGATGGCTTCAGGGTACCGGGTGGCATGGTCCACCAAGACCAGGATAAACCTGTTGCCCATGGCTGTCTTGGGGTCCAGTGGCCCCACAATGTCAATACCCACCCGTTCAAAGGGGGTGCTGACCACAGGGAATGGCTGGAGAGGAGCCTTGTGCTTCCTCCCACTCTTTCCACTTGCCTGGCAAGTCTGGCATGTCCTGCAGTGAGTGGCGGCACTCCTGCGCATCTGGGGCCAATAGAAATGGGTAACAAGCCTGTCAAAGGTCTTGTCCTGCCCCAGATGTCCCGCTAACGGTACATCATGAGCCAACCCCAGTAGGAAGGCTCTGAAGCGCTGGGGTACCACCAGCACACGGGCTGACCCAGGCTCAGCAACCTTAGGCTCTGAATACAGGAGACCATTCTCCCAGTAAACCCAATGTGATCCAGACTGATCACCTGCTGCCTGGTCTGTGGCCTGTTGCCTCAGACCCACGAGAGAGGGGCATGCGTTCTGCTCCTCGCAGAACTCTTCCCTGGAGGGTCCTCCTTCTTGCTGCCAATGGGTCAGCTCAGGTAGGTCCCCCAGTTCAGCTACCTGTTCCCCTGTAGGCTCCAGGGCCTCCCCCTCAGGGTCTGCCTCCTCCTGGACCGTGGGAACTTCGGGGCCGGTTTCCCGCGCCCCCTGCCTCCTCTCTCTCCGGCCGGCACCTGGGCCTCCCTCTCAGGCTCCAGGTCCTCTTGAACACCTTTAGCTGCCATTGACCGGGTGGTCACACATGCCCAATCAGGCAAGCCCAACATTTCTAAATGCGCACTCCGCTCCACCTTAGCCCAAGGTGAACTCTCCAAATCGTTCCCTAACAAACAGTCAACAGGCATGGCTGGCCTCACAGCTACTTGAAGAGTACCCGAGACCCCCCACTCAAAGGGAACCTGAGCCACCTTGCAGTGACTCTCTGTGTTGTCAGCGGCAACAACCGGATAGAATGCATCAGGGATAACCTGCTCTTTAGACACCAGGTGACACTTGACAGCTGTCACACTGGCTCCTGTGTCTCTCAGAGCCTCCACCCTATGGCCATTGATGGTCACCCACTGCCTGTATTTCTTAGTGTTCTCAGGCAGCGGGGTCCTAGGGACCATCTCAGAGTCTCCTAATGAGACAAGAGAAAACACTGTGGGATCCCCCACCTTGGGCACCCAACTCCTCCCCCAGGGCTACACTAGCCAACTGCCGGGGGACTGCACTCGTGGGTGCTGGTTTTCCATGCAAAGGGCAACGAGGATCGTTTGCCTTGTGGCCAGGGGCGCCACACTTGTAACATACCAGTGGTCCCTGGTGAACAGGGGGCCTGTCGGGGCCACTGGCTTCTTCTCAGGGGAGGCTGGGAACCTTTCCCTTGGTTCCCTTGGGGTTTACTTTGGGGCCCTTTATGGAACTCCTTCTGTTTACCCTTGTCCCCCCACTCTTCTGCTGGGGACCCTGCCCACCCTTGGCGGAGTCTCCCACGTGACCCTTGTGGACCCGGGTACTCACCCAGCGGTCCGCCTCCTCAGCAAGCTGCCTAGGGTTAGTCAGCTTACTATCAATCAGGTGCTGGCGTAGCTCAGGAAAACAATTACCGGACAAGTGCTCCCAGGCAATTAAATCAAAGAGCGCCTGAAAATGAGTCGCTTTGCTACCCTTTACCCAACCATCCAAGGCTCTGCAAAAGAAGGTCACATATTCAACCCAGGTACTGCTTTCAATCTTACTACAGTTCCTGAACCTTTGCCTATAAAGCTCAGGGGTCAAACCATACCTAGTCATTAAGGCATCCTTCATGTGGCTGTACGAATTATAGACTTCAGAGGGCAAATCCAACAAGGTATCCCGCCCTTCACTAAGGAACCGTCCCCACAACCCCGCTCCCCAATCCTTCTCAGGGACCCGGTGGGAAGACATGGCTACCTCATAGGCTTTGAACCACTGCCCTATGTCATCATTTTTAAAAACTCCTTCACCACATCTTTGGGAATATACACCCTAGCTTCAACAGGCACAGGCGGTACACTGCCACCAGAGGGAGTAATCTCTAAGCTCTTGGCCTTCAATTCCAACTCCTCAAAACTTTCTCATGTTCAAACTGAATTTTCTTTTCCTCTAGGGCTAATTTCCTAGTTTGCATTTCGAATTCTAACTGCCCATTCAGCTTGAGCTTGGTCATCTGCATTTCGTGCATCCTACTCTCCTTCCTGTCCTCCAACTCCTCTGGAGACAGTCCTCTGGCAGAAACACTGCTACCTACTGGGGAAGGTGGTCTTCTAGCCCCTAGACCCAATAGCCCCTCCAGCTGCCCTTCTGCATTCTCAGCCCCCTCCACAGGGGCACTCCTTGATTCGACCCAGGCCCTCAGCGCCTTTTGGAGGTCCTCCTTCCTGGAGATCCCTGTCATGGACACTTTAAACTTTTTGCAGAATTGCTTGAGCTGCTTAAGGGTGTAGCATTCTAGCCTCTCTTCTTCCCAATCACATTCAACAGAGGCTACTGATGCTGGTTTCTCCATAGTGACTGAACTTGGCATTTGTAAAAATAGGAAATCGCAGAAAAAATGCTATAAAAGTATGTGGTTGCGTTTTGGTCTGCACTCACTAAGTAGTGTTCACCAATCACTGTACATGAGTCACAAATGCAAGTCCAGAATCCTCACCGCTGACCACCAGTGTTAGATTTGGGGGTCTCTAGTTGGCAGAGGTAGGTACCTTTGTCCAAATAGGGACCCTTGAGTCTAGTCAGGGAAAGTAGGTACACTCCCGAAATAACCCCTGCTCACCCTCTTGGTAGCTTGGCACGAGCAGACAGGCTTAGTTCAGAGGCAGTGTGTAAAGCATTTGTGAACACATACAGTAATCCAGTGACAACACTACAAATGGACACCACACAGGTTATATATTTATAAAAATAGGTATACTTTATATAGATTTATCACAAGACCATAAACGACAAAAATAATCCACAATACTGTTAAGAATACTTAGTTCTGATCAAAAAGGCTTAATTCAGGGTTCTGTGCGAGTCGGTAGCCTCCTCCGGCTACGGCGATGTTGAGAACAAACTGAGTCTAACAAATCCAGCTGACCGTGTCGAGACGGGCCAACACAGCGTAGACAGACTCGGTCACAGTACCTTTTACTTGAAGCGGTAGGCACGGGCGTGCGAGCCGGATGGCTGTTCGTCGCGGTCGCGATGCAAAATGAAAGCGTTGCAGGACGCGTTGTCCCTCGATGCGGTGCAGGCAGCGGCTCGTTGACGTCGTCGAGACGGAGTCGGTGAGACCAGGGCCGTGCGTTGCAGGGCGAGACGGTGCTTCGATGCGGTGCTGGCAGGTTGCGGTGCGGCGACGGAGCCGGATTCAGGAGCTGGCGTCGATCAGTCCGGACAGCGGTGCGGAGTCGGGCGGTGCGTCGCAAAGCGTGCGAGCGGTGCCCAACTCCGGTGCGGTCACAGGACTCGACCTCAGCAGCAGTGACCGTGTCGGTCGGACCAGTTCGATTCGGCGTGCGAAGCGTTGCAGGACGCGTTGTCCCTCGATGCGGTGCAGGCAGCGGCTCGTTGACGGAGTCGGTGAGACCAGGGCCGTGCGTTGCAGGGCGAGACGGTGCTTCGATGCGGTGCTTACAGGACACCGAGTCGGTCGTGAGAGTCGGTCACAGCTCCCTACCTCTGTAGCCACTGAAACAGAGTTTCCAGCAGCAATTCACAAAGGGGGTGAAGTCCAATGGTCCTGGGACTTCGGTCAGGGGGCAAGCTCTCTTCCAGGCCCTTGGAGATCCTTCACAAGTTGATGAAAGTCACAGCAAAGCAAAAGTTCCTTTCTCCTTTCTTTGGCAGTCAGGCAAACCACTGCAGGCCAATCCCCCAAGCAGCACTTCAGGCTTAGGGATAGTTTCTCCTCAGTTTCTTCTTGGTTCCGCTCCTCAGCAAAGGTTTCTTCTTGTTCCCAAAAGTGATCTAATTTTCCTGGGGTCTGGGTGCCCCTCTTATACCCTGATTCTCTTTGTTCTCTGGAGGCAGAGAGGCCTCTGCCTAGTCCAAAACCAGTTCTGGTCAGTCCTGGAGCACTTTGTTTTTCTGACTCCTTCTTTCCTTTCAGAATGTGGGGCAGAGTGCTCAGCCGCCCGGCAGGAGGTGGAGCCAGCATTGTGGAAGGCAGGCACAGCCCTATTCAGACCCAGGTGCAACTCCTCCCTCCACTCTGGATGCAGATCTTTCTATTCAGCCCTGGGCTGACTCACCCTGTCTCCTGTAGCCACCCCCAGCCCCTGTCACTCAATCTCCAGACAAGGAATACACAACCTAGCAGAGGCAGGCTTGGATAGTTAGGCAAGAAAATACCCACTTTCTAAAAGTGGTATTTTCAAACACAGAATGTTAAAACCAACTTCACTAAAAGATGTATTTTATCATCCTGAGTTCAGGCATACTAACTTCGTTTTTCTACCATGTTCCCTGGGTCAGTTCTGACTATAAGGTGTAATAGTCAGTCTGCCCATTCTGGCCTATGGGGAGCAGGTAGCCTTGCAATAGTGAAAAACGAAAAATGGCTGTAATTCACTATTAGGACATGCCACACACACCAGGGCATGTCCTACCTTATACTTACAATGCACCCTGCCCTAGGGCCGACTTTAGGGGTGACCAACATGCAGTAAAGGGAAGGTTTAGGGACTGGTAAGTGGGTGTACTCACCAAGTCGACATGGCAGCCCGAGGCTGCACACAGGCTCTGCGATGGCAGGCCTGAGACACATTTTACAAGCCGCTTCTGTGGGTGGCACAACCAGTGCTGCAAGCCCACCAGCGGCATTGGATTTACAAGCCCTGGGCACACTGAGTGCGCTGTACTAGGGACTGACAAGTAAACCAATCATCCAATCATGGAGTCACTAATACATGTATCAATTAACGATCGGGAGCACTTGCACTTTGGCACTGATTAGCAGTGGCAAAGTGCCCATGAGCATCTAGTCCAGCAAAAACATATCGGCAACAGTGGAGGCATTACGAAAAAATGGAAGGGAGACCCACGCCAAGGATGCCAGGTCTAACAGTTGGGTATTGTCGACAGTGGATAAGTGTATTTTCATTAATTGCAAAACCTTTACAGCGATTGACAAAAAAGGATGTCAAAGATCCGTTTGAATTGAATGACGAAGAAATGAAAGCTTTCAAAGAACTAAAAACAAGGTTGTGTGAAGCACCGGCACTGGGAATGCCTGATTATGAGAAAGAATTTGAACTGTATTGTAGTGAGAGAGATGGATGTGCACTTTCAGTTCTAGTGCAAAGACATGGAAAAATTAAAAGACCTATTGCATATTTTTCAGCTGTTTTAGACCCAGTGGCAAAGGCGTTGCCTGGCTGTCTGAAAGCAGTAGCTGCTACTTGTGTAAGTCTGGAACAAAGTGAAGGCATTGTGATGGGATATCCATTGAGAGTATATGTACCACACTCTGTTGAAATTCTTTTGACAAGAACCAAAACTCAATTCATGACACATAGTCGGCTGACTAGGTATGATAAAGTGATTTTGGGTGCAGACAATGTAACCATTGACAGATGCACAAGTGTGAATCCTTCGACATCATTGCCGGATGAAGAGAGTGTAGCAGACAAAGATGAAGTCGATCACAATTGCTTGAGCGTGCTTGAATTCTGTACGAAACCAAGGCCTGATATTAAGGACGAGCCCTTAAAAGAATCAGATTATTTGATGTTTGTGGATGGTTCATGCCTGAGGACAAGTGAAGGAGTTTTGAGTGCGGCGTATGCGGTGTGTACAGTAGCTGCAATAATGGAAGCATCTTGTTTGAGAGGGATACGTTCAGCCCAAGTAGCTGAGCTGATTGCTCTGATTCAGGCATGCAAACTGGGAAAGAATGTCCGAATTACGGTGATCACAGATAGCCAGTATGGCTTCGGAGTGGTCCACGATTTTGGACAGATCTTCTCCCAGAGAGGTTTCTTGACGTCTGCAGGAACTCCAATCAGAAATGGTGCGTTTGTGAAGAAATTGCTTGAGGCGATACAGCTGCCTAAACAGATTGCAGTGGTGAAGTGTGCTGCACACAAAAATAAGGCGGATTACATTACTGTGGGCAACAGATATGCCGACGAGATAGCCCAATATTGTGCTAGAAATGTTGTCTCGTTGAACAGAAGAAGAGAAAGAGAGCATGTTCCATGTCCCTTGCTGTTTACTAACATTGTTGAAACATGGGATGAGGTAAGACAATTACAGGAAGAAGCAAATGATGAAGAAAAAGATAGCTGGATAAAAGAAGGATGCAGGAAAAGGGAGGAAGATGACGTTTGGGTTTATAAAGATGAAAGACCAGTTATGCCTGATAGCATGATTTCTAACATGGCACGGATGTACCATGGACAAGCTCATATTGGAAGGGATGCCATGATCCGACTTTTCAGACAAACCTGGTATAACCCGAAATTCAGAGCTATAGCTGAAAGTCTTTGTCAAAGATGTCTTATCTATCAACAGATAAATCCAGGAAGGAAAACGGTAGTGAGTCTAGGGACAATAGGGCGAGAAGGAGGTCCTTTTACTAGAATGCAACTGGATTTTATCGAAATGCCCCCAAGCAATAGACTGAAATACGTTCTTGTGGTCGTCTGTTTGTTTTCTCGTTGGGTGGAAGCCTATCCGACAAGAAGGAATGATGGAGTTACAGTAGCAAAACTCCTGCTGAGAGAATTCATTTCAAGGTATGGTTTTCCAGTAACGATTGAAACAGATAGAGGAACACATTTTCAAAATGAGCTAATTCAACTAATATGTGAAGCTCTTGACATTCAACAGAAATTGCACTGTGCATACAAACCAGAGGCTTCTGGAGTTGTAGAACAAGTGAATGGAACAATAAAGAATAGGTTAGGGAAAATGTGTCAAGCCACAGGACTCAAATGGCCAGATGCCCTACCATTGGTGCTAATGACTATCAGAAGCATACCTGACAGAAAAACCCCACAAAATAATCATGGGACGAGCAATGAGATAAGCACATGTACCTGTCAACAAACTGCTGACTATAACTGATGATCTCGTGTTGGATTATTGCAAAGGATTGGCTGATGTGGTACATTCTGTGTTTCATCAGGTTCGACCGGATGCGACCACTCTCGAAAGAAAACCAGCTCATGATTTGAGTCCAGGAGACTGGGTCCGCATAAAAGTCCACAGAAGAAGAAACTGTTTGGTTCCTCGCTGGGATAAACCATGACAAGTAATCCTGGTGACAACAACTGCTGTCAAATGTGCAGGAGTGAAAAACTGGGTGCATGCCAGCCACACTATTAGAGTTCCAGATCCTGAAGATCGACCTGTAAGTCGACATCTGGAGATATCTGATACCAGTTCAGCATCCAATGCAGAAGTCGAAACAAACAGGGTTCCAGAACTTGAAGATCGACCTGTAAGTCGACATCTGGAAGACCCAGGTACAAATCTGACAACAGGAGAAGAATTTGAAATAACGAAGGTTCCAGAACTTGAAGATCGACCTGTAAGTCGACATCTGGAAATATCAGATACTAGTTCAGCATCTGAAACAGACCAATGAGATTGTGATGAAAAGCTAAAGAATAAATGGAAAACTGACGTCATAAATAAAGAAACTGAACCAAGAGACAGTGACATTGATCAGCCAAGCACACGCTATGGTAAATTTCCTTCAAAAATTGTCGAATTAGATGAGGGAGGGATAGATTCAGAAAGAGAGATAGAAGAAGAATCGGAAGAACCCCGAGGAGCAATAGGGACAGATCAGCAAATAAAAGAACAGGGAAATTTAGAAATAGACAGAGAGACCAACGAAAATTCGGAAGAACCTCGAGGAGGGATAGAAAAAAGTGTCACAACAGAAAAGAAACAAGAAGGTTCAGAGATAGAAGATGAAAACGAAATCATAAAGTTCAAAATAAGAGGAAGTGAAGTAAGGTCTGAAACAGAATCAGAAGAAAGTGAAGAAGAGAGAAAACAGAGACTAGGACCAAGAAAGAGGACTTGGAGAGCTGAACGAGAGGAAAAGGAAAGTGAACCAAAAAGGCTGAGAAAAGGAGACAATTGGCCCCACGAAGTCAAAAGATTGAGATACAAAATTATAAATTTAAATAGAGATAATGCAGAACAAGTAAATGAGATAACAAGTCAAAGAGAACAAGGAAAACAAGGTGGAAAACAATTGCAGAAAACGAAGAGAGTGAAGAAACCTAATTTAAAATATAAGTCACCTGAGTGGCTATACATCGCATTGACTGACATCAAAGAAGAAGATAACACTCACGAGAACCCAGAAGAAAACTGCAAACCAATGGGTGGAAGTGAAGTGCAACAAGTTTGAAGAAATTAAAAAGAAAAGCCGGACTGGACACTCAAAACCTGAACTAGACAAGGAAGAGTTCTGAGAAGAACTAAAGAAAGTACCAAACGAGACAAAGTGAGAAGGTAGAGTGGCTAAAACGTCATTCTGAGGTGTGGTGACACATTTTCTGTACATATATATATATAAAATAGTTAAGTAATAGAACAGAATGGTAGACACAGAGAATAGAAAATCTAGATGTGATTTCTTACGTAGATGGTGTAGAATGTTTTTATTGTACCGGATTAATAATGTTTGTTTGGCTTATCTTAGCAATCACCATTCCAATTAGACTAGCTGTAGAAGAAACGTCCATATTAGGGAACAACACGAAAAAGGATAAAGAAGCTACCATACAGAACACAGCAACATTAATAGATGGTGCCGAGTTACATAAGGATAGATCCATAACTGATTTTTCAAAGAACGTTTTCACAAAAT
Organism: Calotriton arnoldi; assembly: GCA_963921515.1. Lineage (NCBI taxonomy): Eukaryota > Metazoa > Chordata > Amphibia > Caudata > Salamandridae > Calotriton > Calotriton arnoldi. The sequence goes on from CAWUFW010000311.1 coordinate 4,232,694, forward strand.
TGTTATATGAATATGTAGAAACAATGGATGTGAGAGATTGTTATGTTTGTATGCAATTACCTGCGTCTGTTTCAGAAGGTGTGACCTATCATCACCTTCCTTTGACGTATGGGATAACATGTAGTGTTTTAGCAAGTTTATTTTATAAGACAGGTAGATTAGAATATTATTATACTGACATAAATAAGGTTTTTACGAAAGTTCCTATAATCCCTGAACTGAACAAAGTGAAAGAAGCAAGAATGTTTGGTGAATTTTTCATAGAAAATAAAGATTTAACATTAGAATATATAGTTAAGCATAATCTCACCTGTGAATTAAAGAAAGAAGAAAAGGTATTTTTAGAGATGGTAGAAGACAGGAGAGTTAAGTTTCAAAGGAAAGTAATAGAAGAGGAGACAAAAACACCCCTTTGGGTGTTTGAAGGAGAAAGTAATGATAAGAGAAAGACAAATGCAGCTATGACTTTAGATTGGCCCCAACAGGGAAAGTTGTGTATTAGTAGAAATAGAACTAGGTATGATAACTATTTCGTGGGTTCCAGTGAATGCCGAGATAATTACAAAATTTTAGGAGGATGGGGATTCAAAGGAGGAAAAGATCCGATATTTCCAGGGATCTATTATATTTGTGGAAACAGAGCTTATTACAGGTTGCCGGACCATTGGTATGGGTCATGCTATTTAGGCCTGGTCTTTCCAAAGATTTTTCATGTGGAGAGAGGAGAAAAAGGATCACACGAAATGGGTGCAACATCCACACGTAGAAAAAGGGAAACATTTTCAGAAATAGTTGGTGACATTTTTGGAGCAATGATACCAGCAGTGGGTATATCTTTGAATGCATTTAAAATTCGGAAATTGTCCACAGTAGTAGATCGTTTATCAACGAATACTGCTGGAGGGTTCTTGATGGTAAATACCGAGATGGTTGCCATGAGAGCTAAGGTGATGCAAAATCGACTTGCCCTTGACATTCTTTTGGCAAAAGAGGGTGGAGTCTGTGGAATGCTGAAAGTCCAACATTGTTGCACTTACATTCTAGATAAAAGTGAAAATATACAGAAGTATATAAAGAATATTACTGAGTTGCACAAAGAACTTGCTCCACTGGAGGTTGAAAATGCCTGGGAGAAACTTGGTAAGAGTTTTTCCTCAATACCAAAATGGTTCACTGAAATAGGTAGCTCTATTGTAGGGAAAGTTTTAATATCAGCAACGGTAGTAATATTAGTGGTGTTATTAGTGAAAATAGTTATTATATGTAGTAAAAGGAGAAAAAGACAAAATAAAATAAAAAGACAAAATAAAATAAAGAAAGAAAGAGAACGAGAATTGGGTGAAATAGAACTTGAAGAACTAAAAGAAAACATGTATGAAAGAACAAAAAGACAAGATGAAAGGGACACTGATGTGAGAACTAACAAAAGCAAGTGGACAAGAAACATTCTATCTGAAAAATTGTGTAACATGGGTTTTTGTGGTGATATTAAAAATCACCAAAGGGGGAGTTGATGGAGCGAGGTAAATGAAAAATTTTGGAACCCCTAATATTCATGCTAATAAATTAATGTTATTAATTGTTTGATCGACTAATCAACATTTTACATTTTATTTGGTAAACATTTATATAAGTGGTAACCGCAAATCTAGGTGCAAGTTAACCTATTTACAATAGAAAATGTGAATTAATACTAATATAGTAGTTTGCGTACTAATTAGAGTAAAATTGCATGATTTGTGCTATGTAGCAAAATTGTATTGTGGCAAAAGAATGCGGATGGTAAGTAAACATGGCTTTAAATGTCGCTTTTGCTAGGTAACACCTAATTGGGGTACTTAGAATGACGGGTGGGAAATAGAAAGGCTTATTTTCTCTATTTTTAATTATGATTGTGTTTGTTTTCATGATAGTTCGTTCGGGCCTGTTAGGCCGTGCTGTAAAAATGGCTGCCGAGGCAGATGGGCTCAATGCGCAGACGCAAAGATGGCTTCTAAACGGAAGAAAGCCGCAGAAACATATCACGTGGGTACAAGTCGAGCCCAGAGTGAGAAGTGTCAAGGTCAGGCTGACCTGACACGAAGTGAATGCCAAGAAAGACTCAGCATGAATCCGTGAGAACAGGGGATGAGCATCAGTGAATTAACAATGGACTGTTTAAAATGAGTTGCGAAAAAGAGAAACATTAAATGAACTGTCAATCGGACTGCTATTACCCAAAGGTCGTGCGAAAAGATGAAATCATAAACAATTTCAGAACCGGTTAGAACGAGGAGGGCAATGGGATGATTCTTGCCACCCCTCCAATGGACCAATTCGCGTGATTCTCGCCCCCAAAGATTGCAACTTTATGTTTAGTAAGCTAGTAGTAGGGTATAAGAGGACCTACTCTTAAGTAGGAGGAGCGCTATTCATCCATAATTTTTGAGCACTGAGCGTTGATGCTGGAGAAACTGCTGCTATTCTCTATAGGCCATTTTCTTGATAGAAATATTCATTTTGAACTTTAAACTTGACTGGGAAGGAACGAGACCGATGCGGGAAACCTGTATAGGAGGTCCGTCGAGGAGGCCTGTTTAGCGGGATAGACGGTCAGTTTTTGGGAGTTCCATGCTGTGATCTACAATTTATCTGCTTTGGTGAAACTTTTATTCTTCATCTAAAAGGGGTATGCATAAAATTCTTTCTAAAGCTTATTTCTTATAATGATATTGAAATGTATTAAAACAATTAATAAATTTGAATCTTATTCATGCATTTAAAGAAAGTAGATAAACTTTATTATAATTAAAACTATGAGTCTGTGGTTCTTTCAGCTCAATAATAAGTGTAATGTTTAATAGGTTTGAATGTGATTGAGCTGGTCTTAATCACCATCAACTTATCCAACTAGTTGGTCCATCGACCAAAGAGCGGAATACCTTGATGCCTCAGAACCGACAGGATCAAAAACTGTTTATGTATGATGTTTAAGAAAATATCCTGTTTTACTTTAATAAGGTATCCCGTTCCTCCAGCAGTTTAAATCCTTCTCCTCGGTGGAAGTGGATGTGACCCAGGAAATATTTGAGTGAGTGAATGTTTATGCGGTGTTATGGGCCCCACCGTCATATGGTATAGTTGTTAAAGAGTGATTTACCTGGATGTCATGTCCAAAGGAGAAGAATTTATATTAGCCGCGCTGGATCAGATTTCTTGGTAGCAGAGTTATGGTTACTATAGATTAGTTTGGTGATTATTGATTATTGATTATTTCATGTCTAACACTTCATGTCGAATTGTATTATGTTATATGTCAGTCGGAAATCTTGAAGCTTCCGGGAAGTAGGAAGTGGACACGTGTGGCAAGAGAAGTCACATGGAATAGTGCATTGTCTGATTTTCAAATTGGTGATAACACAGGTTGTGTTATGATAGGGACATTTTCTGTATAAAACGTGTATGAATGAAATAGCAACCGGTTTTCTTGTGAAACTCTGGCCTTAATTCTCAGGAGCAGTGTAGTCTCCACATGTGTTTTATCCCCAGAGAAACGGGTTTACCCCTTGCTTGAAAGAAGGGTAAGGTAGAGGGAAGTGCTACACTTATCGAACGAAACTGTATTCTTGTAAGATAGAATAAGCTATCTCTTTTGTTTAGCGAAAACAGGCAATGGAAATGTGTTTTACGTTGTAACTAATAAGATTTAGTCAAGAAAAGAACTGCCGATATTTTTTGTAAAGGAGGGGTCAGGAGTAGAACTGACGTTGACAAAAGACTGCGCTGGGATTGGCCAGTGCTTGGAAACACGGAAAACGCCCTGATTGGTGCGTTAGTGTAAGACGCGCTGGGATAGGTCTGAAGAGCAGTGACGTAGAGGCATTGGATTGGTGCGTTAGTGTGAGACGCGCTGGGATAGGTCCGATTAGCACATAGAAGAACAGAGCAGAGTTGTGAGTTTGCCGAAGGGAGAGAATCTTGAATATGGCTTATTATGAGTATTGTAGAGAGAAACCGTCATGGATGGCGAAAATTAAGAACTTCTTTAAGAAGGACAAAAAGGTAGTGACTAGAGAGGGACAGGTAATTCCTCCGCCGAAAACGCCAGCTTCCCATATGATGCTGAAATATGGTTACCATACTTGCATCTGGTTAGAAAATTGGACGAAATATACTCAAAATGATGGAGTATTGGCTTTTCCAGAGAATGGTTCATTTAGCATAGCTGTACTTCGAAATTTGAGAGAGAAAATGATGAAACTTGAGCCAAGACCTAGACCGACACAGTTTGAAGCGTTAGGTGAATGGGAAGACGAGATGTATGAACGAGAAAGACACAGAGGTGCAAAGAATTATAGTTTAGTTCCTGGAAGATTATGGGGAGTGAATCATGAAGACAGGATGAAGCGTTGGAGATATGCTAACATGACAGATGGTTTGTTTCCAGCCTTAACAGTTGAAGAGGATACAGGAAGGAAGTGTACAGGGAAAAAGAAACATATAGTCACAGAGAGGTACGGGTATGGAGGTAGCGAAACGGAGGATGAATTGCTGGAAGATATATTAAACAGAAAACCACCTCCATATCAACAGAATTCTGCGGTGGTGACACCCAATGCACCGCCAATGGAAACTGGGAGGAATAAAAGTCCAGAACGAAGATACGATATAAATAGGTCAAAAGAACAGCTAGAAACTCCACAAAGTGAAAAATCAGACAGTGGCAATGCAGCTGAATTAGCAAAAACCACAAGAGAATTAACTGAGAAAATAAGAGAGTTAACAATGAACATGGAAGCTGTGACTGTGCCAGTGACAATAGGACCAGTAATACCAGTTTTTGAAAACCAGAGAATAGATGAGCATTCCTTAGTCAACCCAATGAACTCAAATATGCAAAGAATGAGAGAAGTGATGGATACAGAAATTGGAGAGGCAAGAAATTTGGTCAGCTCATATAGACCGAGCCCACCTACTAACCAGACAGTGAATGAGAGTGAGATAAAAAGGATTCCTATGGGAACCGAGTCTGCATCTGAAACACCAGAGAGGAATAGAAACTGGATAGAAATAAATAGTACACCTGTAGGTCCAAATCCAGAAGAATTAAGTGAATGGATGAGAAATTTGCAAAAGAAAGAGACAGAACCGAAACCATTGGATGTAATCAGGCTAAAGATAGATATGGAAGAGTTGATTTTAGGGACTATTGGTACAGAAAAAATTGAAAACATATCAGGACGACGAGATAATGTTCCTGTGTAAGAGCATTACCTAGAGAGCTAGAAATGTACATGACAAATTGGAAGAGACAGCGAATGAACTAGGAGTAGAATTTGTAAAAGTCAGTAGTTTGCAGAAACCATATAGGGTAGATTTTTGTGAGAAAGATATAGAGAATTTGAATACATCAGGACGTTTAACCCAGATAAAAGAACTGATCGTTTTGTTGAGAAAATGGGGTGATGTGGACAGATGGAGAAGCAGGTGGACTAAAAGAAATGAGAGAACAACCGACAAAGCGTCTTTGGCTTTTGCGGTGACAGATAAGGAAGCAGTCGTACGGGAGTATCTGATGAGAGAAACTCCAGGAGGTAGTTATGTACATGTCCCATGGTCCAGACAAGATATACTGTCATTTACAAATGACTTTCCAAAATTGAGAGAAAAGCCTGCAGAATGGTACAGACAAGTGGAAAGGTTTGTCAAAGTTTCGAAAGTGTTGTGGATAGATTTGGATGGATTGTTTGACATTGTAGTACCAGCCGATTTATGGACAGAATGTAAGATTACCATTGATTGGCCGACAGTAGAATACCCAAGAGACTCAAAAACAGGAGCGCCAGGACCAGAAGTAATGAGGAAGTACGATCAGGTTATTACATTTTTGAAAAACAAAATTCCACCCAAAGAAACTGATTGGGTAAAGATGGATAGAACTACGCAAGAGAGTAAGGAGTCTGTACACGCCTATTATGAAAGGCTACTTTTGGTTTTCAAACAGTATAGCGGTTATGAGACTCTGAATGAGAAGGGCATGAGTCATTTTGTATACAGATTTGTTTATGGATTGAAACCAGAAATAAGCGAAATGATTAAGCAGCACATGATATGTTGGCAGAACAGCACAGTGGACGAGGTGTTGAGGTATGCTAAATATTGTAGTGATGACATTGAGTGTAGACAGCGTAAGTTAAAAGAAAAAGCGATGTGGGCACAAGTGAAGGTTGCAGAAAAACAAGAAGCACAACTGAATAATCAGATTAATGAGACAGGACAAACTAAATCCAAACCGAATATAGGTAAAGGCAAAGGTCAAATGAGTATAGAAGAGGCAAAGAAGTGGCCATGCCACAACTGCGGAAAATTAGGGCATTGGAGAAACGAGTGTAAATTTCCTCCAAAAGCTAATCCGGAAAATCAATCATTAAATCCACAGGTGCAGAGTGAGGTGAGTTACCAACAGCTGCAGCAACCGCAGGTAGTTACTCAACAGAGTCAGGTGCCACAACCACCTCTTCCCAAGAGTGTAAACCCTCAGAGATACAGTGCAGAGACAGGATTCTACGGAGGAGAGCAGGTAACACAATTGCCGCGCGCAGCTGCAATATCACAGTATTGGTTACGACAGGATGGGAATGAATCGGATGAAAGTTTATGACGGTGCCTAGGAGAGGAGGAAGAGTGCGTACTTGGCGCAACTCTAGAGGTAGATCAGACAGGTCCATTTGTGGATGGAGAAGTGAATGGTGCAAAAGTGACATTCCTTGTGGGCACTGGAGCTACCTGTTCTACTGTTAGATCAGTGGAAATTCCAAACCTTCCTCTCTCAGGTGAATATATCCAAGTCGTAGGTGTTTCAAACCAGCAGATTAAGGCGCCTCTTACTAAACTAGTAGAGGTGAAAGTCGGACCATTCAGAGAAATGCACTGATTTGTGGTGTGTGATTGCAGTCCCGTAAATTTACTAGGACGCGATCTACTTTGCAAAATGAATTGTACCATTTATTGTACCCCGGATGGGATTGCATTTCAGACACCAGATGAAGATGTACTATATAAAATGACAATGGCAGAATTAGAGCCAGGAGTGAATGACATGTTTCCTGTGTTTAATGTAGAGAAAATCCCAATTGAGTTAAAAGAAACAGTCAGACCTGAGGTATGGGATTTTACAGGCGAAGACATTGGGTTAATGAGAGGAGTAGACTCTGTAAAAATTACTGTAAGAGAAGGAACAAATTACCCAAATACTCCACAATATAAATTGACGCCAGAAATTATCGAAGGAATAACACCTGTAATCAATAAAATGATTGAACAGGGAATCTTGAAAGAAATAATGAGCAGTCCATGTAATTCACCTATAATGGGACTGAAAAAGCCAAATGGGACATATAGGATAGTGCAAGATTTGCGAAAAGTCAATAAAATCGTTATTCCTTGTTGTCCAATTGTACCAAACCCCGCTGTAATACTGTATCAGATTCCATGCGATGCAGAATGGTACACAGTCATTGATTTGTGTCATGCATTTTTCTCTATTCCGTTACATCCAGATAGCCAGCCATTATTTGCATTCCGGTTCGGAGAGCGTATTTTGGCATGGTGCCGAATTCCTCAAGGGTATACAGAAAGTCCCTCAATCTTTAACCAGATCCTAAAGAAATCGTTGGAAAGTTTAAAAATGCCTGAAAAATCTGTGATGGTTCAGTACATTGATGACCTATTAGTGGCATCAAGGACCAAAGAAGCATGTGTTACTGACACAATTGCTTTACTGAACCATTTTGCCGAAGGAGGACATAAGGTGTCCCCGTCTAAATTACAGTTTTGTCAACAAGAGGTTCAATACCTAGGTCACAAGATTGAAAAGGGAGTACGGAAGGTAACGACAGAGAGAATAAAGATTATCCAAGGAATGAGAGCTCCAATGACACAAAGAGAGGTGAGAATGTTCCCTGGAATGGTTGGGTATTGTCGACAGTGGATAAGTGTATTTTCATTAATTGCAAAACCTTTACAGCGATTGACAAAAAAGGATGTCAAAGATCCGTTTGAATTGAATGATGAAGAAATGAAAGATTTCAAAGAACTAAAAACAAGGTTGTGTGAAGCACCAGCACTGGGAATGCCTGATTATGAGAAAGAATTTGAACTGTATTGTAGTGAGAGAGATGGATGTGCACTTTCAGTTCTAGTGCAAAGACATGGAAAAATGAAAAGACCTATTGCATATTTTTCAGCTGTTTTAGACCCAGTGGCAAAGGCGTTGCCTGGCTGTCTGAAAGCAGTAGCTGCTACTTGTGTAAGTCTGGAACAAAGTGAAGGCATTGTGATGGGATATCCATTGAGAGTATATGTACCACACTCTGTTGAAATTCTTTTGACAAGAACCAAAACTCAATTCATGACACATAGTCGGCTGACTAGGTATGATAAAGTGATTTTGGGTGCAGTCAATGTAACCATTGACAGATGCACAAGTGTGAATCCTTCGACATCATTGCCGGATGAAGAGAGTGTAGCAGACAAAGATGAAGTCGATCACAATTGCTTGAACGTGCTTGAATTCTGTACAAAACCAAGGCCTGATATTAAGGACGAGCCCTTAAAAGAATCAGATTATGTGATGTTTGTGGATGGTTCATGCATGAGGACAAGTGAAGGAGTTTTGAGTGCGGCGTATGCTGTGTGTACAGTAGCTGCAATAATGGAAGCATCTTGTTTGAGAGGGATACGTTCAGCCCAAGTAGCTGAGCTGATTGCTCTGATTCAGGCATGCAAACTGGGAAAGAATGTCCGAATTACGGTGATCACAGATAGCCAGTATGGCTTCGGAGTGGTCCACGATTTTGGACAGATCTGGTCCCAGAGAGGTTTCTTGACGTCTGCAGGAACTCCAATCAGAAATGGTGAGTTTGTGAAGAAATTGCTTGAGGCGATACAGCTGCCTAAACAGATTGCAGTGGTGAAGTGTGCTGCACACAAAAATAAGGCGGATTACATTACTGTGGGCAACAGATATGCCGACGAGATAGCCCAATATTGTGCTAGAAATGTTGTCTCGTTGAACAGAAGAAGAGAAAGAGAGCATGTTCCATGTCCCTTGCTGTTTACTAACATTGTTGAAACATGGGATGAGGTAAGACAATTAGAGGAAAAAGCAAATGATGAAGAAAAAGATAGCTGGATAAAAGGAGGATGCAGGAAAAGGGAGGAAGATGACGTTTGGGTTTATAAAGATGAAAGACCAGTTATGCCTGATAGCCTGATTTCTAACATGGCACGGATGTACCATGGACAAGCTCATATTGGAAGGGATGCCATGATCCGACTTTTCAGACAAACCTGGTATAACCCGAAATTCAGAGCTATAGCGGAAAGTCTTTGTCAAAGATGTCTTATCTATCAACAGATAAATCCAGGAAGGAAAACAGTAGTGAGTCTAGGGACAATAGGGCGAGAAGGAGGTCCTTTTACTAGAATGCAACTGGATTTTATCGAAATGCCCCCAAGCAATAGACTGAAATACGTTCTTGTGGTCGTCTGTTTGTTTTCTCGTTGGGTGGAAGCCTATCCGACAAGAAGGAATGATGGAGTTACAGTAGCAAAACTCCTGCTGAGAGAATTCATTCCAAGGTATGGTTTTCCAGTAACGATTGAAACAGATAGAGGAACACATTTTCAAAATGAGCTAATTCAACTGATATGTGAAGCTCTTGACATTCAACAGAAATTGCACTGTGCATACAAACCAGAGGCTTCTGGAGTTGTAGAACAAGTGAATGGAACAATAAAGAATAGGTTAGGGAAAATGTGTCAAGCCACAGGACTCAAATGGCCAGATGCCCTACTATTGGTGCTAATGACTATCAGAAGCATACCTGACAGAAAAACAGGTCTGAGTCCCCACAAAATAATCATGGGACGAGCAATGAGACAAGCACATGTACCTGTCAACAAACTGCTGACTATAACTGATGATCTCGTGTTGGATTATTGCAAAGGATTGGCTGATGTGGTACATTCTGTGTTTCATCAGGTTGGACCGGATGCGACCACTCTCGAAAGAAAACCAGCTCATGATTTGAGTCCAGGAGACTGGGTCCGCATAAAAGTCCACAGAAGAAGAAACTGTTTGGTTCCTCGCTGGGATAAACCACGACAAGTAATCCTGGTGACAACAACTGCTGTCAAATGTGCAGGAGTGAAAAACTGGGTGCATGCCAGCCACACTATTAGAGTTCCAGATCCTGAAGATCGACCTGTAAGTCGACATCTGGAGATATCTGATACCAGTTCAGCATCCGATGCAGAAGTCGAAACAAACAGGGTTCCAGAACTTGAAGATCGACCTGTAAGTCGACATCTGGAACACCCAGGTACAAATCTGACAACAGGAGAAGAATTTGAAATAACGAAGGTTCCAGAACTTGAAGATCGACCTGTAAGTCGACATCTGGAAATATCAGATACTAGTTCAGCATCTGAAACAGACCAATCAGATTGTGATGAAAAGCTAAAGAATAAATGGAAAACTGACGTCATAAATAAAGAAACTGAACCAAGAGACAGTGACATTGATCAGCCAAGCACACGCTATGGTAAATTTCCTTCAAAAATTGTCGAATTAGATGAGGGAGGGATAGATTCAGAAAGAGAGATAGAAGAAGAATGGAAAGAACCCCGAGGAGCAATAGGGACAGATCAGCAAATAAAAGAACAGGGAAATTTAGAAATAGACAGAGAGACCAACGAGAATTCGGAAGAACCTCGAGGAGGGATAGAAACAAGTGTCACAACAGAAAAGAAACAAGAAGGTTCAGAGATAGAAGATGAAAACGAAATCATAAAGTTCAAAATAAGAGGAAGTGAAGTAAGGTCTGAAACAGAATCAGAAGAAAGTGAAGAAGAGAGAAAACAGAGACTAGGACCAAGAAAGAGGACTTGGAGAGCTGAACGAGAGGAAAAGGAAAGTGAACCAAAAAGGCCGAGAAAAGGAGACAATTGGCCCCACGAAGTCTAAAGATTGAGATACAAAATTATAAATTTAAATAGAGATAATGCAGAACAAGTAAATGAGATAACAAGTCAAAGAGAACAAGGAAAACAAGGTGGAAAACAATTGCAGAAAACGAAGAGAGTGAAGAAACCTAATTTGAAATATAAGTCACCTGAGTGGCTATACATCGCATTGACTGACATCAAAGAAGAAGATAACACTCACGAGAACCCAGAAGAAAGCTGCAAACCAATGGGTGGAAGTGAAGTGCAACAAGTTTGAAGAGATTAAAAAGAAAAGCCGGACTGGACACTCAAAACCTGAACTAGACAAGGAAGAGTTCTGAGAAGAACTAAAGAAAGTACCAAACGAGACAAAGTGAGAAGGTAGAGTGGCTAAAACGTCATTCTGAGGTGTGGTGACACATTTTCTGTACATATATATATATAAAATAGTTAAGTAATAGAACAGAATGGTAGACACAGAGAATAGAAAATCTAGATGTGATTTCTTACGTAGATGGTGTAGAATGTTTTTATTGTACCGGATTAATAATGTTTGTTTGGCTTATTTTAGCAATCACCATTCCAATTAGACTAGCTGTAGAAGAAACGTCCATATTAGGGAACAACACGAAAAAGGATAAAGAAGCTAACATACAGAACACAGCAACATTAATAGATGGTGCCGAGTTACATAAGGATAGATCCATAACTGATTTTTCAAAGAACGTTTTCACAAAATTGTTATATGAATATGTAGAAACAATGGATGTGAGAGATTGTAATGTTTGTATGCAATTACCTGCGTCTGTTTCAAAAGGTGTGACCTATCATCACCTTCCTTTGACGTATGGGATAACATGTAGTGTTTTAGCAAGTTTATTTTATAAAACAGGTAGATTAGAATATTATTATACTGACATAAATAAGGTTTTTGCGAAAGTTCCTATAATCCCTGAACTGAACAAAGTGAAAGAAGCAAGAATGTTTGGTGAATTTTTCATAGAAAATAAAGATTTAACATTAGAATATATAGTTAAGCATAATCTCACCTGTGAATTAAAGAAAGAAGAAAAGGTATTTTTAGAGATGGTAGAAGACAGGAGAGTTAAGTTTCAAAGGAAAGTAATAGAAGAGGAGACAAAAACACCCCTTTGGGTGTTTGAAGGAGAAAGTAATGATAAGAGAAAGACAAATGCAGCTATGACTTTAGATTGGCCCCAACAGGGAAAGTTGTGTATTAGTAGAAATAGAACTAGGTATGATAACTATTTCGTGGGTTCCAGTGAATGCCGAGATAATTACAAAATTTTAGGAGGATGGGGATTCAAAGGAGGAAAAGATCCGATATTTCCAGGGATCTATTATATTTGTGGAAACAGAGCTTATTACAGGTTGCCGGACCATTGGTATGGGTCATGCTATTTAGGCCTGGTCTTTCCAAAGATTTTTCATGTGGAGAGAGGAGAAAAAGGAACACACGAAATGGGTGCAACATCCACACGTAGAAAAAGGGAAACATTTTCAGAAATAGTTGGTGACATTTTTGGAGCAATGATACCAGCAGTGGGTATATCTTTGAATGCATTTAAAATTCGGAAATTGTCCACAGTAGTAGATCGTTTATCAACGAATACTGCTGGAGGGTTCTTGATGGTAAATACCGAGATGGTTGCCTTGAGAGCTATGGTGATGCAAAATCGACTTGCCCTTGACATTCTTTTGGCAAAAGAGGGTGGAGTCTGTGGAATGCTGAAAGTCCAACATTGTTGCACTTACATTCCAGATAAAAGTGAAAATATACAGAAGTATATAAAGAATATTACTGAGTTCCACAAATAACTTGCTCCACTGGAGGTTGAAAATGCCTGGGAGAAACTTGGTAAGAGTTTTTCCTCAATACCAAAATGGTTCACTGAAATAGGTAGCTCTATTGTAGGGAAAGTTTTAATATCAGCAACGGTAGTAATATTAGTGGTGTTATTAGTGAAATTAGTTATTATATGTATTAAAAGGAGAAAAAGACAAAATAAAATAAAAAGACAAAATAAAATAAAGAAAAGAGAACGAGAATTGGGTGAAATAGAACTTGAAGAACTAAAAGAAAACATGTATGAAAGAACAAAAAGACAAGATGAAAGGGACACTGATGTGTGAACTAACAAAAGCAAGTGGACAAGAAACATTCTACCTGAAAAATTGTGTAACGTGGGTTTTTGTGGTGATATTAAAAATCACCAAAGGGGGGAGTTGATGGAGCGAGGTAAATGAAAAATTTTGGAACCCCTAATATTCATGCTTATAAATTTATGTTATTAATTGTTTGATCGACTAATCAACATTTTACATTTTATTTGGTAAACATTTATATAAGTGGTAACCGCAAATCTAGGTGCAAGTTAACCTATTTACAATAGAAAATGTGAATTAATACTAATATAGTAGTTTGCGTACTAATTAGAGTAAAATTGCATGATTTTTGCTATGTAGCAAAATTGTATTGTGGCAAAAGAATGCGGATGGTAAGTAAACATGGCTTTAAATGTCGCTTTTGCTAGGTAACACCTAATTGGGGTACTTAGAATGACGGGTGGGAAATAGAAAGGCTTATTTTCTCTATTTTTAATTATGATTGTGTTTGTTTTCATGATAGTTCGTTCGGGCCTGTTAGGCCGTGCTGTAAAAATGGCTGCCGAGGCAGATGGGCTCAATGCGCAGACGCAAAGATGGCTTCTAAACGGAAGAAAGCCGCAGAAACATATCACGTGGGTACAAGTCGAGCCCAGAGTGAGAAGTGTCAAGGTCAGGCTGACCTGACACGAAGTGAATGCCAAGAAAGACTCAGCATGAATCCGTGAGAACAGGGGATGAGCATCAGTGAATTAACAATGGACTGTTTAAAATGAGTTGCGAAAAAGAGAAACATTAAATGAACTGTCAATCGGACTGCTATTACCCAAAGGTCGTGCGAAAAGATGAAATCATAAACAATTTCAGAACCGGTTAGAACGAGGAGGGCAATGGGATGATTCTTGCCACCCCTCCAATGGACCAATTCGCGTGATTCTCGCCCCCAAAGATTGCAACTTTATGTTTAGTAAGCTAGTAGTAGGGTATAAGAGGACCTACTCTTAAGTAGGAGGAGCGCTATTCATCCATAATTTTTGAGCACTGAGCGTTGATGCTGGAGAAACTGCTGCTATTCTCTATAGGCCATTTTCTTGATAGAAATATTCATTTTGAACTTTAAACTTGACTGGGAAGGAACGAGACCGATGCGGGAAACCTGTATCGGAGGTCCGTCGAGGAGGCCTGTTTAGCGGGACAGACAGTCAGTTTTTGGGAGTTCCTTGCTGTGATCTACAATTTATCTGCTTTGGTGAAACTTTTATTCTTCATCTAGAAGGGGTATGCATAAAATTCTTTCTAAAGCTTATTTTTTATAATGATATTGAAATGTATTAAAACGATTAATAAATTTGAATCTTATTCATGCATTTAAAGAAAGTAGATAAACTTTATTATAATTAAAACTATGAGTCTGTGGTTCTTTCAGCTCAATAATAAGTGTAATGTTTAATAGGTTTGAATGTGATTGAGCTGGTCTTAATCACCATCAACTTATCCAACTAGTTGGTCCATCGACCAAAGAGCGGAATACCTTGATGCCTCAGAACCGACAGGATCAAAAACTGTTTATGTATGATGTTTAAGAAAATATCCTGTTTTACTTTAATAAGGTATCCCGTTCCTACAGCAGTTAAATCCTTCTCCTCGGTGGAAGTGGATGTGACCCAGGAAATATTTGAGTGAGTGAATGTTTATGCGGTGTTATGGGCCCCACCGTCATATGGTATAGTTGTTAAAGAGTGATTTACCTGGATGTCATGTCCAAAGGAGAAGAATTTATATTAGCCGCGCTGGATCAGATTTCTTGGTAGCAGAGTTATGGTTACTATAGATTAGTTTGGTGATTATTGATTATTGATTATTTCATGTCTAACACTTCATGTCAAATTGTATTATGTTATATGTCAGTCGGAAATCTTGAAGCTTCCGGGAAGTAGGAAGTGGACACGTGTGGCAAGAGAAGTCACATGGAATAGTGCATTGTCTGATTTTCAAATTGGTGATAACACAGGTTGTGTTATGATAGGGACATTTTCTGTATAAAACGTGTATGAATGAAATAGCAACCGGTTTTCATGTGAAACTCTGGCCTTAATTCTCAGGAGCAGTGTAGTCTCCACATGTGTTTTATCCCCAGAGAAACGGGTTTACCCCTTGCTTGAAAGAAGGCTAAGGTAGAGGGAAGTGCTACACTTATCGAAAGAAACTGTATTCTTGTAAGGTAGAATAAGCTATCTCTTTTGTTTAGCGAAAACAGGCAATGGAAATGTGTTTTACGTTGTAACTAATAAGATTTAGTCAAGAAAAGAACTGCCGATAATTTTTGTAAAGGAGGGATCAGGAGTAGAACTGACGTTGACAAAAGACCGCGCTGGGATTGGCCAGTGCTTCGAAACACGGAAAACGCCCTAATTGGTGCGTTAGTGTAAGATGCGCTGGGATAGGTCTGAAGAGCAGTGACGTAGAGGCATTGGATTGGTGCGTTAGTGTGAGACGCGCTGGGATAGGTCCGATTAGCACATAGAAGAACAGAGCAGAGTTGTGAGTTTGCCGAAGGGAGAGAATCTTGAATATGGCTTATTATGAGTATTGTAGAGAGAAACCGTCAGGGATGGCGAAAATTAAGAACTTCTTTAAGAAGGACAAAAAGGTAGTGACTAGAGAGGGACAGGTAATTCCTCCGCCGAAAACGCCAGCTTCCCATATGATGCTGAAATATGGTTACCATACTTGCATCTGGTTAGAAAATTGGACGAAATATACTCAAAATGATGGAGTATTGGCTTTTCCAGAGAATGGTTCATTTAGCATAGCTGTACTTCGAAATTTGAGAGAGAAAATGATGAAACTTGAGCCAAGACCTAGACCGACACAGTTTGAAGCATTAGGTGAATGGGAAGACGAGATGTATGAACGAGAAAGACACAGAGGTGCAAAGAATTATAGTTTAGTTCCTGGAAGATTATGGGGAGTGAATCATGAAGACAGGATGAAGCGTTGGAGATATGCTCACATGACAGATGGTTTGTTTCCAGCCTTAACAGTTGAAGAGGATACAGGAAGGAAGTGTACAGGGAAAAAGAAACATATAGTCACAGAGAGGTACGGGTATGGAGGTAGCGAAACGGAGGATGAATTGCTGGAAGATATATTAAACAGAAAACCACCTCCATATCAACAGAATTCTGCGGTGGTGACACCCAATGCACCGCCAATGGAAACTGGGAGGAATAAAAGTCCAGAACGAAGATACGATATAAATAGGTCAAAAGAACAGCTAGAAACTCCACAAAGTGAAAAATCAGACAGTGGCAATGCAGCTGAATTAGCAAAAACCACAAGAGAATTAACTGAGAAAATAAGAGAGTTAACAATGAACATGGAAGCTGTGACTGTGCCAGTGACAATAGGACCAGTAATACCAGTTTTTGAAAACCAGAGAATAGATGAGCATTCCTTAGTCATCCCAATGAACTCAAATATGCAAAGAATGAGAGAAGGGATGGATACAGAAATTGGAGAGGCAAGAAATTTGGTCAGCTCATATAGACCGAGCCCACCTACTAACCTGACAGTGAATGAGAGTGAGATAAAAATGATTCCTATGGGAACCGAGTCTGCATCTGAAACGCCAGAGAGAAATAGAAACTGGATAGAAATAAATAGTACACCTGTAGGTCCAACTCCAGAAGAATTAAGTGAATGGATGAGAAATTTGCAAAAGAAAGAGACAGAACCAAAACCATTGGATGTAATCGGGCTAAAGATAGATATGGAAGAGTTGATTTTAGGGACTATTGGTACAGAAAAATTGAAAACATATCAGGACGACGAAATAATGTTCCTGTGTAAGAGCATTACCTGGAGAGCTAGAAATTTACATGACAAATTGAAAGAGACAGCGAATGAACTAGGTGTAGATTTTTTAAAAGTCAGGAGTTTGCAGAAACCATATAGGGTAGATTTTTGTGAGAAAGATATAGAGAATTTGAATACATCAGGACGTTTAACCCAGATAAAAGAACTGATCGTTTTGTTGAGAAAATGGGGTGATGTGGACAGATGGAGAAGCAGGTGGACTAAAAGAAATGAGAGAACAACCGACAAAGCGTCTTTGGCTTTTGCAGTGACAGATAAGGAAGCAGTCGTACGGGAGTATCCGATGAGAGAAACTCCAGGAGGTAGTTATGTACATGTCCCATGGTCCAGACAAGTTATACTGTCATTTACAAATGACTTTCCAAAATTGAGAGAAAAGCCTGTAGAATGGTACAGACAAGTGGAAAGGTTTGTCAAAGTTTCGAAAGTGTTGTGGATAGATTTGGATGGATTGTTTGACATTGTAGTACCAGCCGATTTATGGACAGAATGTAAGATTACCATTGATTGGCCGACAGTAGAATACCCAAGAGACTCAAAAACAGGAGCGCCAGGACCAGAAGTAATGAGGAAGTACGATCAGGTTATTACATTTTTGCAAAACAAAATTCCACCCAAAGAAACTGATTGGGTAAAGATTGATAGAACTATGCAAGAGAGTAAGGAGTCTGTACACGCCTATTATGAAAGGCTACTTTTGGTTTTCAAACAGTATAGCGGTTATGAGACTCTGAATGAGAAGGACATGAGTCATTTTGTATACAGATTTGTTTATGGATTGAAACCAGAAATAAGCGAAATGATTAAGCAGCACATGATATGTTGGCAGAACAGCACAGTGGACGAGGTGTTGAGGTATGCTAAATATTGTAGTGATGACATTGAGTGTAGACAGCGTAAGTTAAAAGAAATAGCGATGTGGGCACAAGTGAAGGTTGCAGAAAAACAAGAAGCACAACTGAATAATCAGATTAATGATTCAGGACAAACTAAATTCAAACCGAATATAGGTAAAGGCAAAGGTCAAATGAGTATAGAAGAGGCAAAGAAGTGGCCATGCCACAACTGCGGAAAACTAGGGCATTGGAGAAACGACTGTAAATTTCCTCCAAAAGCTAATACGGAAAATCAATCATTAAATCCACAGGTGCAGAGTGAGGTGAGTTACCAACAGCTGCAGCAACCGCAGGTAGTTACTCAACAGAGTCAGGTGCCACAACCACCTCTTCCCAAGAGTGTAAACCCTCAGAGATACAGTGCAGAGACAGGATTCTACGGAGGAGAGCAGGTAACACAATTGCAGCGCGCAGCTGCAATATCGCAGTATTGGTTACGACAGGATGGGAATGAATCGGATGAAAGTTTATGACGGTGCCTAGGAGAGGAGGAAGAGTGCATACTTGGCGCAACTCTAGAGGTAGATCAGACAGGTCCATTTGTGGATGGAGAAGTGAATGGTGCAAATGTGACATTCCTTGTGGGCACTGGAGCTACCCGTTCTACTGTTAGATCAGTGGAAATTCCAAAACTTCCTCTCTCAGGTGAATATATCCAAGTCGTAGGTGTTTCAAACCAGCAGATTAAGGCGCCTCTTACTAAACTAGTAGAGGTGAAAGTCGGACCATTCAGAGAAATGCACTGATTTGTGGTGTGTGATTGCAGTCCCGTAAATTTACTAGGACGCGATCTACTTTGCAAAATGAATTGTACCATTTATTGTACCCCGGATGGGATTGCATTTCAGACACCAGATGAAGATGTACTATATAAAATGACAATGGCAGAATTAGAGCCAGGAGTGAATGACATGTTTCCTGTGTTTAATGTAGAGAAAATCCCAATTGAGTTAAAAGAAACAGTCAGACCTGAGGTATGGGATTTTACAGGCGAAGACATTGGGTTAATGAGAGGAGTAGACTCTGTAAAAATTACTGTAAGAGAAGGAACAAATTACCCAAATACTCCACAATATAAATTGACGCCAGAAATTATCGAAGGAATAACACCTGTAATCAATAAAATGATTGAACAGGGAATCTTGAAAGAAATAATGAGCAGTCCATGTAATTCACCTATAATGGGACTGAAAAAGCCAAATGGGACATATAGGATAGTGCAAGATTTGTGAAAAGTCAATAAAATCGTTATTCCTTGTTGTCCAATTGTACCAAACCCCGCTGTAATACTGTATCAGATTCCATGCGATGCAGAATGGTACACAGTCATTGATTTGTGTCATGCATTTTTCTCTATTCCGTTACATCTAGATAGCCAGCCATTATTTGCATTCCGGTTCGGAGAGTGCATTTTGGCATGGTGCCGAATTCCTCAAGGGTATACAGAAAGTCCCTCAATCTTTAACCAGATCCTAAAGAAATCGTTGGAAAGTTTAAAAATGCCTGAAAAATCTGTGATGGTTCAGTACATTGATGACCTATTAGTGGCATCAAGGACCAAAGAAGCATGTGTTACTGACACAATTGCTTTACTGAACCATTTTGCCGAAGGAGGACATAAGGTGTCCCCGTCTAAATTACAGTTTTGTCAACAAGAGGTTCAATACCTAGGTCACAAGATTGAAAAGGGAGTACGGAAGGTAACGACAGAGAGAATAAAGATTATCCGAGGAATGAGAGCTCCAATGACACAAAGAGAGGTGAGAATGTTCCTTGGAATGGTTGGGTATTGTCGACAGTGGGTAAGTGTATTTTCATTAATTGCAAAACCTTTACAGCGATTGACAAAAAAGGATGTCAAAGATCCGTTTGAATTGAATGACAAAGAAATGAAAGCTTTCAAAGAACTAAAAACAAGGTTGTGTGAAGCACCAGCACTGGGAATGCCTGATTATGAGAAAGAATTTGAACTGTATTGTAGTGAGAGAGATGGATGTGCACTTTCAGTTCTAGTGCAAAGACATGGAAAAATGAAAAGACCTATTGCATATTTTTCAGCTGTTTTAGACCCAGTGGCAAAGGCGTTGCTTGGCTGTCTGAAAGCAGTAGCTGCTACTTGTGTAAGTCTGGAACAAAGTGAAGGCATTGTGATGGGATATCCATTGAGAGTATATGTACCACACTCTGTTGAAATTCTTTTGAGAAGAACCAAAACTCAATTCATGACACATAGTCGGCTGACTAGGTATGATAAAGTGATTTTGGGTGCAAACAATGTAACCATTGACAGATGCACAAGTGTGAATCCTTCGACATCATTGCCGGATGAAGAGAGTGTAGCAGACAAAGATGAAGTCGATCACAATTGCTTGAACGTGCTTGAATTCTGTACGAAACCAAGGCCTGATATTAAGGACGAGCCCTTAAAAGAATCAGATTATGTGATGTTTGTGGATGGTTCATGCCTGAGGACAAGTGAAGGAGTTTTGAGTGCGGCGTATGCTGTGTGTACAGTAGCTGCAATAATGGAAGCATCTTGTTTGAGAGGGATACGTTCAGCCCAAGTAACTGAGCTGATTGCTCTGATTCAGGCATGCAAACTGGGAAAGAATGTCCAAATTATGGTGATCACAGATAGCCAGTATGGCTTCGGAGTGGTCCACGATTTTGGACAGATCTTCTCCCAGAGAGGTTTCTTGACGTCTGCAGGAACTCCAATCAGAAATGGTGAGTTTGTGAAAAAATTGCTTGAGGCGATACAGCTGCCTAAACAGATTGCAGTGGTGAAGTGTGCTGCACACAAAAATAAGGCGGATTACATTACTGTGGGCAACAGATATGCCGACGAGATAGCCCAATATTGTGCTAGAAATGTTGTCTCGTTGAACAGAAGAAGAGAAAGAGAGCATGTTCCATGTCCCTTGCTGTTTACTAACATTGTTGAAACATGGGATGAGGTAAGACAATTACAGGAAGATGCAAATGATGAAGAAAAAGATAGCTAGATAAAAGGAGGATGCAGGAAAAGGGAGGAAGATGACGTTTGGGTTTATAAAGATGAAAGACCAGTTATGCCTGATAGCATGATTTCTAACATGGCACGGATGTACCATGGACGAGCTCATATTGGAAGGGATGCCATGATCCGACTTTTCAGACAAACCTGGTATAACCCGAAATTCAGAGCTATAGCTGAAAGTCTTTGTCATAGATGTCTTATCTGTCAACAGATAAATCCAGGAAGGAAAACAGTAGTGAGTCTAGGGACAATAGGGCGAGAAGGAGGTCCTTTTACTAGAATGCAACTGGATTTTATCGAAATGCCCCCAAGCAATAGACTGAAATATGTTCTTGTGGTCGTCTGTTTGTTTTCTCATTGGGTGGAAGCCTATCCGACAAGAAGGAATGATGGAGTTACAGTAGCAAAACTCCTGCTGAGAGAATTCATTCCAAGGTATGGTTTTCCAGTAACGATTGAAACAGATAGAGGAACACATTTTCAAAATGAGCTAATTCAACTGATATGTGAAGCTCTTGACATTCAACAGAAATTGCACTGTGCATACAAACCAGAGGCTTCTGGAGTTGTAGAACAAGTGAATGGAGCAATAAAGAATAGGTTAGGGAAAATGTGTCAAGCCACAGGACTCAAATGGCCAGATGCCCTACCATTGGTGCTAATGACTAACAGAAGCATACCTGACAGAAAAACAGGTCTGAGTCCCCACAAAATAATCATGGGACGAGCAATGAGACAAGCACATGTACCTGTCAACAAACTGCTGACTATAACTGATGATCTCGTGTTGGATTATTGCAAAGGATTGGCTGATGTGGTACATTCTGTGTTTCATCAGGTTGGACCGGATGCGACCACTCTCGAAAGAAAACCAGCTCATGATTTGAGTCCAGGAGACTGGGTCCGCATAAAAGTCCACAGAAGAAGAAACTGTTTGGTTCCTCGCTGGGATAAACCACGACAAGTAATCCTGGTGACAACAACTGCTGTCAAATGTGCAGGAGTGAAAAACTGGGTGCATGCCAGCCACACTATTAGAGTTCCAGATCCTGAAGATCGACCTGTAAGTCGACATCTGGAGATATCTGATACCAGTTCAGCATCCGATGCAGAAGTCGAAACAAACAGGGTTCCAGAACTTGAAGATCGACCTGTAAGTCGACATCTGGAACACCCAGGTACAAATCTGACAACAGGAGAAGAATTTGAAATAACGAAGGTTCCAGAACTTGAAGATCGACCTGTAAGTCGACATCTGGAAATATCAGATACTAGTTCAGCATCTGAAACAGACCAATCAGATTGTGATGAAAAGCTAAAGAATAAATGGAAAACTGACGTCATAAATAAAGAAACTGAACCAAGAGACAGTGACATTGATCAGCCAAGCACACGCTATGGTAAATTTCCTTCAAAAATTGTCGAATTAGATGAGGTAGGGATAGATTCAGAAAGAGAGTTAGAAGAAGAATCGGAAGAACACCGAGGAGCAATAGGGACAGATCAGCAAATAAAAGAACAGGGAAATTTAGAAATAGACAGAGAGACCAACGAGAATTCGGAAGAACCTCGAGGAGGGATAGAAACAAGTGTCACAACAGAAAAGAAACAAGAAGGTTCAGAGATAGAAGATGAAAACGAAATCATAAAGTTCAAAATAAGAGGAAGTGAAGTAAGGTCTGAAACAGAATCAGAAGAAAGTGAAGAAGAGAGAAAACAGAGACTAGGACCAAGAAAGAGGACTTGGAGAGCTGAACGAGAGGAAAAGGAAAGTGAACCAAAAAGGCCGAGAAAAGGAGACAATTGGCCCCACGAAGTCTAAAGATTGAGATACAAAATTATAAATTTAAATAGAGATAATGCAGAACAAGTAAATGAGATAACAAGTCAAAGAGAACAAGGAAAACAAGGTGGAAAACAATTGCAGAAAACGAAGAGAGTGAAGAAACCTAATTTGAAATATAAGTCACCTGAGTGGCTATACATCGCATTGACTGACATCAAAGAAGAAGATAACACTCACGAGAACCCAGAAGAAAGCTGCAAACCAATGGGTGGAAGTGAAGTGCAACAAGTTTGAAGAGATTAAAAAGAAAAGCCGGACTGGACACTCAAAACCTGAACTAGACAAGGAAGAGTTCTGAGAAGAACTAAAGAAAGTACCAAACGAGACAAAGTGAGAAGGTAGAGTGGCTAAAACGTCATTCTGAGGTGTGGTGACACATTTTCTGTACATATATATCTATATAAAATAGTTAAGTAATAGAACAGAATGGTGGACACAGAGAATAGAAAATCTAGATGTGATTTCTTACGTAGATGGTGTAGAATGTTTTTATTGTACCGGATTAGTAATGTTTGTTTGGCTTATTTTAGCAATCACCATTCCAATTAGACTAGCTGTAGAAGAAACGTCCATATTAGGGAACAACACGAAAAAGGATAAAGAAGCTAACATACAGAACACAGCAACATTAATAGATGGTGCCGAGTTACATAAGGATAGATCCATAACTGATTTTTCAAAGAACGTTTTCACAAAATTGTTATATGAATATGTAGAAACAAGGGTTGTGATAGTTTGTTATGTTTGTATGCAATTACCTGCGTCTGTTTCAGAAGGTGTGACCTATCATCACCTTCCTTTGACGTATGGGATAACATGTAGTGTTTTAGCAAGTTTATTTTATAAGACAGGTAGATTAGAATATTATTATACTGACATAAATAAGGTTTTTGCGAAAGTTCCTATAATCCCTGAACTGAACAAAGTGAAAGAAGCAAGAATGTTTGGTGAATTTTTCATAGAAAATAAAGATTTAACATTAGAATATATAGTTAAGCATAATCTCACCTGTGAATTAAAGAAAGAAGAAAAGGTATTTTTAGAGATGGTAAAAGACAGGAGAGTTAAGTTTCAAAGGAAAGTAATAGAAGAGGAGACAAAAACACCCCTTTGGGTGTTTGAAGGAGAAAGTAATGATAAGAGAAAGACAAATGCAGCTATGACTTTAGATTGGCCCCAACAGGGAAAGTTGTGTATTAGTAGAAATAGAACTAGGTATGATAACTATTTCGTGGGTTCCAGTGAATGCCGAGATAATTACAAAGTTTTAGGAGGATGGGGATTCAAAGGAGGAAAAGATCCGATATTTCCAGGGATCTATTATATTTGTGGAAACAGAGCTTATTACAGGTTGCCGGACCATTGGTAAGGGTCATGCTATTTAGGCCTGGTCTTTCCAAAGATTTTTCATGTGGAGAGAGGAGAAAAAGGAACACACGAAATGGGTGCAACATCCACACGTAGAAAAAGGGAAACATTTTCAGAAATAGTTGGTGACATTTTTGGAGCAATGATACCAGCAGTGGGTATATCTTTGAATGCATTTAAAATTCGGAAATTGTCCACAGTAGTAGATCGTTTATCAACGAATACTGCTGGAGGGTTCTTGATGGTAAATACCGAGATGGTTGCCATGAGAGCTATGGTGATGCAAAATCGACTTGCCCTTGACATTCTTTTGGCAAAAGAGGGTGGAGTCTGTGGAATGCTGAAAGTCCAACATTGTTGCACTTACATTCCAGATAAAAGTGAAAATATACAGAAGTATATAAAGAATATTACTGAGTTGCACAAAGAACTTACTCCACTGGAGGTTGAAAATGCCTGGGAGAAACTTGGTAAGAGTTTTTCCTCAATACCAAAATGGTTCACTGAAATAGGTAGCTCTATTGTAGGGAAAGTTTTAATATCAGCAACGGTAGTAATATTAGTGGTGTTATTAGTGAAATTAGTTATTATATGTATTAAAAGGAGAAAAAGACAAAATAAAATAAAAAGACAAAATAAAATAAAGAAAGAGAACGAGAATTGGGTGAAATAGAACTTGAAGAACTAAAAGAAAACATGTATGAAAGAACAAAAAGACAAGATGAAAGGGACACTGATGTGTGAACTAACAAAAGCAAGTGGACAAGAAACATTCTATCTGAAAAATTGTGTAACATGGGTTTTTGTGGTGATATTAAAAATCACCAAAGGGGGGAGTTGATGGAGCGAGGTAAATGAAAAATTTTGGAACCCCCTAATATTCATGCTAATAAATTAATGTTATTAATTGTTTGATCGACTAATCAACATTTTACATTTTATTTGGTAAACATTTATATAAGTGGTAACCGCAAATCTAGGTGCAAGTTAACCTATTTACAATAGAAAATGTGAATTAATACTAATATAGTAGTTTGCGTACTAATTAGAGTAAAATTGCATGATTTGTGCTATGTAGCAAAATTGTATTGTGGCAAAAGAATGCGGATGGTAAGTAAACATGGCTTTAAATGTCAGCTTTGCTAGGTAACACCTAATTGGGGTACTTAGAATGACGGGTGGGAAATAGAAAGGCTTATTTTCTCTATTTTTAATTATGATTGTGTTTGTTTTCATGATAGTTCGTTCGGGCCTGTTAGGCCGTGCTGTAAAAATGGCTGCCGAGGCAGATGGGCTCAATGCGCAGACGCAAAGATGGCTTCTAAACTGAAGAAAGCCGCAGAAACATATCACGTGGGTACAAGTCGAACCCAGAGTGAGAAGTGTCAAGGTCAGGCTGACCTGACACGAAGTGAATGCCAAGAAAGACTCAGCATGAATCCGTGAGAACAGGGGATGAGCATCAGTGAATTAACAATGGACTGTTTAAAACGAGTTGCGAAAAAGAGAAACATTAAATGAACTGTCAATCGGACTGCTATTACCCAAAGGTCGTGCGAAAAGATGAAATCATAAACAATTTCAGAACCGGTTAGAATGAGGAGGGCAATGGGATGATTCTTGCCACCCCTCCAATGGACCAATTCGCGTGATTCTCGCCCCCAAAGATTGCAACTTTATGTTTAGTAAGCTAGTAGTAGGGTATAAGAGGACCTACTCTTAAGTAGGAGGAGCGCTATTCATCCATAATTTTTGAGCACTGAGCGTTGATGCTGGAGAAACTGCTGCTATTCTCTATAAGCCATTTTCTTGATAGAAATATTCATTTTGAACTTTAAACTTGACTGGGAAGGAACGAGACCGATGCGGGAAACCTGTATAGGAGGTCCGTCGAGGAGGCCTGTTTAGCGGGACAGACGGTCAGTTTTTGGGAGTTCCATGCTGTGATCTACAATTTATCTGCTTTGGTGAAACTTTTATTCTTCATCTAAAAGGGGTATGCATATAATTCTTTCTAAAGCTTATTTCTTATAATGATATTGAAATGTATTAAAACGATTAATAAATTTGAATCTTATTCATGCATTTAAAGAAAGTAGATAAACTTTATTATAATTAAAACTATGAGTCTGTGGTTCTTTCAGCTCAATAATAAGTGTAATGTTTAATAGGTTTGAATGTGATTGAGCTGGTCTTAATCACCATCAACTTATCCAACTAGTTGGTCCATCGACCAAAGAGCGGAATACCTTGATGCCTCAGAACCGACAGGATCAAAAACTGTTTATGTATGATGTTTAAGAAAATATCCTGTTTTACTTTAATAAGGTATCCCGTTCCTCCAGCAGTTTAATCCTTCTCCTCGGTGGAAGTGGATGTGACCCAGGAAATATTTGAATGAGTGAATGTATGCGGTGTTATGGGCCCCACCGTCATATGGTATAGTTGTTAAAGAGTGATTTACCTGGATGTCATGTCCAAAGGAGAAGAATTTATATTAGCCGCGCTGGATCACATGCCTGTTATTGAGAGCGCAATGAGTAACACACAAGGCCTTAAATTGATTATGTTTTTCCACCGGAAGTCAATGCAAATTTCGCAGCTGATTGGATACCGAATGGGCTCTTGGCAGATGACATAGCAGCCTAGAAGCAGCATTTTGGATGATCTATAATCTATTCCTAGCATACGTAGGGGAGCCCAGATATAAGATGTTATAATAATCTAGGTGCAAGATGATTAAGTCCTGAACAATCGTCCTCTGAAGCAAAGGGGAAAAAATCCCTAGAAATGTCTTCAGACTTCTCAGCAAGCCAAAACAACAAAATGTCATTGCCTTGATTTGGGATTCAAAGTACAACTACTTATCAACCCAAAGTCCTAAGTTCTTCACCACTGATTTGGCAGCCGCAAACATAGGCTGCAGCTGCACTCCAGCAGGTGCCAGCAGGTTGTGGTGGCATTGTGCTTTAGGATAGGGGGAGCACAAATCTTTTCCAGTGTGTATTCTCCAGGTAGTGAGGCTGAGATTGCTGTCACTCTAGCACCCCATGGAGGCATCAAAATCCTTCTTTTTACACCATTGGGGTGGTGTCACTCCAGATCTCTAGTAGAGCCTGGCTATAACGCTTGAAGCCAAGACTGGCATCTCTGAACCAGCCTTTATTAACCAACCCTTTCCTTCCAGCCACAAACAAAGCTATGTTAGCACCAAAGTGTCTGTCTGAGTTTCTTGACTTGGGCTCCAGCTGAAAAAAGCCAGTTTTTCTGTTCTCTGAAAAGGTTGCTGCCTGTCGCTCTGTCTTAGTTATGGTGTCAGCTGATAAGGCTAAGTTGACTCAAAGGAGACAATGCCTTCGCTGAGGATTTTTGCAGCTCAGCTTGCATGATTTTCCAGTCTCCCAGGAAACTGAATATTCCTCTCTGTCTAATATTTTTCTGTGCAAGGCTTAAATACACTTTCCTGATTTTTTTGAAAATCGAAGTCTTGTGATGAATGTGGTAAAATGCAAGAATTAGAATATTAAATCTTTTTCACGTTCACTAATGTAATCACATTGTTACATAAATATGAATAATTGATGCACGATCAAACTATAATAAAGTAAATGTTATGTGTTGTACATGTGCAATCAATAGTAAATGCAACATGTGTAAATGAAAAATGTGTACTCAGATACATGAATATATGAAATGTAAAGCAGATTGTCAGAACCCCTTTCAGAAGGCCATGGGGCACGCACGGGCTACTTGGCCCAACCGTGGTGGTTGAGGCCTTTTTCTTCTAATGTCCCAGGGCCCGACCTACTATGGATCCCGCTCAACTGGACCAAGTACCCTTCTCAGTGGTAGCTGTGGTCAAGCCTCCAAGGCTCCTAGATACAGGTCAGTGATCAGAACTCATTACTCAAAATACAAATAGCATGAACAATAAATCAATATCCAGCCAAATTCTTGATTCTGTAAGAAAAATAAAATGTTATTTCTAATTCTACACATGCAAAAAGATGCGACACTCAAATGCAATAACACAATTCCCCTTGAGGTTGGGGCTCTAGTAGTTGTCAGGCGAATCCCTGTCCCACCTGCCTTTGTGTAACGTGTTCAGGGTTACTCCTCATTCACTGGTGGCACATCAAGGAATGCAAACTATTAGGCGGTACTCAAGAGTTCTCCCTTCTGATCTTTTAGGAACTTAGGGCCTGATTAGGATCTTGGAGCTCGGGTTACTCCATCACAACGGTGACGGATATTCCATCCGCTGAAACATAAAACCCATATGATATATTAGGATTTATATTTTGGCGGACGGGATATCCGTCACCATTGTGACAGAGTAACCCGTCTGCCAAGATCTAAATCAGGCCCTTAGTCAAAAGTGTCTATGGCACTGCATCACCGTTAGAAACAAGTCCCCCAATGCCCCAAAGGCCCAGTTTCAGTCTTACGCGTTCTGGCAGAATGGCAGTGTTCAGCGATGCAGAGAGTACCCTCTCCTCGGGTGCTCCCAATTCATAATCCTATACAGCAAAGTCAGACCAGTTGCGATGGACACAGCAGGTCAGTTTCTAGTGATCAGAGCTGCTCCAGTTCAGCATACTCAAAAGGTAAGTTACTCTTTCTCCTAGCAGAGGTGGAGGGCTTGTGTAATACTCTGGCTACCAACCGAAGTTACAATGAAGACACAACATTCTCTGCGGCATCTCAATGAACCTCGGGGACTTCATCAGGTGCAGATCATGGCATGTAGGCTTGACCCGCTGTTCACAGCAGTTTTTCTTGGCCGGAATTCTAGGCCAAAGTGGTACTGGCAGCCTCTCCTGGCATACGGGGTTGTTGCAGTAATACCCATCCAGGCATAGACTTTCCTTATGCGATCACACTCTCTACGGTTGCTCCTCCTGGCATATGGGTCCAAGATCTCAGGAGTCAAGCACTGCACACCTGACTCAAACGCAGTTTACGGGTGACTCCGTCTGACATAGGGGGTAACCAAGGCACGGCACTGCAGATTGATGCTTCCCACGCAGCACTACTGATATGCCTCAGGACAATACAGCTCTCTCCTGGCATATGAGGGTCGCAGAGCTGATACTGTAGACGTGCAATGGCTTGATTGGTGCATAGCCTCACACCTCGCTCAGGGAATCCTCGTGCAGGGCTCCCCACTGGACCTCACTCACGCAGACGCTCTCCTCTGCCTCACAGCGCACACTTGTCTTGGCAAGCAGGCAGCCGATGGTGCTCCATGCTCCAAGGCAGGTGATCTTGCTGTCCTCTGTGATGTTCCCTCACTCAGCACAGAAACTAGCATGCCTTTGCTTCCAGTCCTGGTCACAGGCAGAAGTCTTACAGATCTTCGCCGTCTCACACAGCCTGTTGGCTGCAAGGCAGATGATAAATTTGGGGGACTCAACCTCCTCTTTTTATAGTCATTTTCCAGACACCAAATGTAATATAGGGTCTGGGTCTTTGAAGTTTTATGTTGGGGTTCTGCTTCTTTTGAATTGGGCACATCTCCTTTTCATCTGCCTCCATTAAAGAGGT
Source organism: Calotriton arnoldi (assembly GCA_963921515.1). Classification (NCBI taxonomy): domain Eukaryota; kingdom Metazoa; phylum Chordata; class Amphibia; order Caudata; family Salamandridae; genus Calotriton; species Calotriton arnoldi. The sequence continues at coordinate 4,262,365 of CAWUFW010000311.1, forward strand.
CTGTCCACAGCAGACACAACTCTGAAGCTGATTGTCGACAATGCAATTCAATGCAAGGATTTGGAACTCCCTACCGCCCAAGGTTTGGTCTAACCCATTAACCCACGTCTTTAAAAAGAGGTGAAAAAGATCCTAATGAACAGATTCCGCTCTTAAAATTAGGCTAGACTGTTCACTGGGCACAGTGGCCAGCAAAATGATAATAACGCCTATACAGGGCAGAAACACTCCCACTCCAGTAGAACCCATACAAATATTGCCCACTGGGTACTTGGAATGGGATGGATGGAAAGCAGACTCTTGAAAAACAATCACAAACTCTTGAAAACAATCACGGAGAAGCCTTCCCAATGACTCACAAATGAATGGAGGTCGTTTAACAATAACTCTGTGCCCTCATAACTTATCTTACAGAAGTTGGTACATGTTTTTGCTAGAGGTGCTTTTTTCTGATTTCTGCTCTTTGTTTATGTATAAAATTCATTTGTACAGTGCTCTGATACCCTTGGGTCATGTCCACGCTTCATAAAACACCCCAAAAAATAAAAATAAATGGGAGTGACCAGAGTTCACACCTTGGCGTCAGCCACACTGATATGTGCATGAAATGGTTAATCCCAGACCCTCAGCCCTACTCCTTCCTGAAATGTGTCCAGGCCCCTTTCGTGTGATCTATCACTGAATCGAAGAGCAGTCATATGAGATGTAAATAGAGTCTCTTCCTACCTTCCAGTGTTTCCCCACCCAACTCACAGGAATGCAGCAATACAAAAATCTGTCTGGGGGATTCCTCTGGTTCTCATGTATTTACCAGGCAGACCTAGGATTCCCAAAATGGAACCCAGGGCTCTCCATACAATGCACAATTGTAGGTACATTTACTCAGTGTACATTCATAGCACACTTTTTGTTCAGCACTAATGCCTCTCTACATTCTACCTTTACATGTACCAATGCATTCAGTCCACAATCAGAGTGCACAGGCCAGCCCTGAAGCTTTTTTATCTTTAACCAGGGTGTGTACTTTCAAAGCACACGTACTGCCAGCACACACACTCATTATGTGTGCGCAGCACAACTCTTCAACCTTCGTGTATTGCTTCATACAAGCACACAGACACACAGCACAAGCTTAATCCACACATGCACTACACAGGGTAACGTCTCTTACCAGGCAGAGGACGTTTCATTTCCAACAGGGCTACGTGAGCAGAAAACACAGAGATTTTTGCATGATGATATTTTCATCTTTTTGCCCCCCACATAACATTTACCTCTACCCAACATGGTGTGAGCACTGGCCCCTCACTAGCCTAACTAGCCTGGGTATCAGAAGTATCCCCAAGTCACACTTTGGAGGTCTTTCACACTACCCTGCTGTGCAGTGGTAGCATTTGGTTGCCTTTGCTTTACCCAAATACAATAAGCGTGAAGATATCCTGTGTGGTCCTGATGGAGCAAGGTTTCAAAATTGAAACTTGCTTGTATGCAATCTTCCTCATAGTATTAATATATTAAAATGTGTACTGTCAAAACTAATCCTTGCATTCACAAACACGAAAGGGATAGACGCTTGCCTATGTGTTTTACTAATGAATAACGCTTGTCCATAAACCAAGATGGCCGCTAAAAGCGCAGGACTTTATTGCGCATGTCACAACCTGATCACATGGTGTGACGTCTTTCTTTGCTTGGTGGGAAACTTCTGCTTCTGCGCAGTGTGTATTAAAATGGCCGCTAAATGTTATCACATGCTTAAGCTTGCTCTTATGTCATTATTAAATTGTCGTTTTCTTAACGCTACTAATGCAGGATAGTATTATGATTAAATGGGAATAGAGTTAGGGAAAGTGGGTATACAGTGAAACATTTTATTTGTGATTTTAATATTTTCTTCTTGCACTTTTAGTAATTCGTAAACTTGGGCCTGGGTTGGTGTCTTGAAACTCGAGAGACAGAGGGTTCTGCGCATGTGTCCTGTATGCCTGCCAAGTGAAGTCAACTTGGACGTCTCCCAAGGCCACGACCTATTGGCCGAAGATGATGTACCCAATGTTTCCGGCGGAACAATTTGTTACTTTTCTCCTGTAAAATATATAACATTTGTCATGAGATGGGTGGGAAATAAAGCGAATGTATTAATTTGAAGGGGAGGGAACGTAAAGACAATAGGCTTTACAATTTAGGCCAAAACGATATGGTGCGAGAATCCACCCCCTGTCCCTGTCCAATCAGAAGTAGTGGTCCCATATTTTAGCAACATTAAGGGGAGGTATATGGCGTAGAAGGGTATAATAGATATAGAATTAGCTAGTTAGTTAGCACAGGAGAGCGGAGATGCTGACAGAAGAGCTCCAGACTGCCCAGCTGATCGGTTGCTGACTGAATCCCTGTCCGGAAGAGGTCCTGAGGAGGGGGCGGCGGAGTCCATTAGACGGGAGAATCGAGAGAAGTCGAGTATCAGAGAGGGGAACGGCGCAGGCGTCGTTGTAGAGAGGTCACCGGTCCTGTCCTGATCCTGGAAGAAGTTTTTACTCTTCATCCTTCCTGGGTCCTATCTTTTCCAACTCCTTGGCTAAGGGGCTTGGTTCTCGCATTTTAGGTAATTATACTGCAACCTTTAGCTGCGCTGCTGTTTCTATCTTCTCCTCTTCCTTAAACACCGTAATTTATTAGCAAAATCATTTCTTTGCTTTTTCTTGGGTATTTTCAATCAAGTACCGTGTTTTCTGTATTTTACTCTGCTAAAACTTTAGATAAACATTTTAAAACTTCCTGACTCAGTGATTATTTCAGGATAATGTATTATAATGAATGTCACTCATTTTAAACTTCCCAATTAGCAAAGGATCCATTGGTAAGTTATTACTCTTCAATCAGAAGGTAATTGGTAGCAGGGACTTTGATAAAAGAGTACATCTGACACCCAGCGTAAGTATTAGTGTAGTGTGAATGTATGGGCCCAAGTGAGTATATGGTGTATGAATGCTGTTGGCTAATATTGCGCTGGATCAGTCCCACTGTTTTTCCATGTGCAGTGCTGTGTGGGATATGTGGTTTTCTCTTTGCAGGGTGCTTGCTAGGAATTTTGGTTCTAGCGACATTGTGACCTTCCAAAACACCTATATAGATTTGGTAAATGGCTCATATGCTCAGGATCTGTGTCCTATCCCATGGACAAGGCCCAACAGGAAAAGCATTGGGTTGTGTGAACTTTCCCTGCACCTAAGTGTTTGTAGGCAGTGGAGCATCACCTCTGTTGTAGTTGTTTCTCTATGGAAGTGTCTATTGGGGATTGGCCCTAGCAAAATCTCTAGATTCTAAGTATAAAGACCTCAAATCTAGTGGTTTTTGACAGGTCTGGGTTTCACTTTGGTGGCAACCATGAGAGGGTTCTTAAAACCATTATTATTGTATTGATGATTAGTTAGACTCACACTCTGCTTGCTGCTTTTGAGTGTGTAGGAAAATAGTCACTCAAGAGCTTTGGAGTTGGCAATTGTCTGGGGTGAGATTGGGTAGTGGGGTTGGGTTTTATGACTTTCTCCTTGCAGTGTATGTGTATATGCGGGTTCTGTGTTCTGCAAATGTGTTTTCCTAACAGAGGGCACTGCATGTGTGATGCTGTATGATAAGCATAATGGTGAAAGCTGAAAGGAACAAGTACAAATTGCAATCTTACCCAAGACCCTTGTTTGTGTATGCTGTGAGTCCTGTAATCTGAACTTCTTTAATTCTAGGTTATCCGTAGGCAGAGTGGATGTGCTAGCAGATAGAGAGGCCACATGCTCCATGTTTCTTGTATGTGGATTGGTCTGTGCTTTCGTCGAATCTTGGGCAGTCATTTTCAAGTAGGATGGTTTGCATGGACGACCTATTTTATCATTAATCACTGTGTGAAAAGTACATTTTGTGATTTGACTTCAGGATTGTGAGTGTTCAAAGATGCCAGAAATAGTCACTGTCTCTTATATTATTCTGTAGCCGTTCTGTAGTTGTGTATCTCTCCATGGCGGAGACTACGTGGAGCTCATTCCCTTCCAAAACAAACATATTAGCAGACAGCCCTCTTATGTACTTCGTGTTTAATTGTGTGTGTGTTGCCAAGCAGTGGTTACCGTGTAGATTATTTGCATGATAAACTACTGGGCTAAGAGTGAACAGATTGAGAACTACCAGATTGCTACCATGCTGATTTCACAGCTGAAATAATGGAAGTGGGGTAATACTCCTTTCACCACATAGCCTCTTTTTTACTCTGAAATTTCATTCACTACTAATAATAAAAGTGGAAATTGTTCTGTGAGGAAATTCTAGAAAGTCAAGAGGATGCTTCATTATGTAAATTAGAAAGAACAACAGTCTCTGGGATTCAAGAAAAGTATTCGGTGCACATGGAGGGGTGAGAATAGCAGGATAACACAAGGCAAGCCAATGTGATTTTGCTCTGTCAGGGCAGCAACCTTCCAACTGCTTCGACCTCTCACCCTTACATGAGCAGATTGCCTGTCTAGCCTGGGTCTGAGCTATGACTCATTAGGACTCACTCAACTAGTGCTAGTCTACCTTTGAGAGCCTTCGAGAGTCTGAAGATTGGGTTGGTGTGTGAACTCGTGCTCAATATTTTGACTTCATTGGGTCTAGCAGGAATGGGTAGAATGTGGGTCTTTTAAAGCTTGTATAGTTTCTGCTCAGGTTGGCAGCCTTGATTGCTCTTCCATATTCTACCACATTCATGGGCTGCATTTGTTCAGCACTAAACAGTTCCCTTGCCTTTTAAATATAAATAAATAAATGAATAAAATGGTGCATAGCTTCTCCTTATGTCACTAATTCCTTCCCTTTTAGTATTCTTTCACTCATTCAACAGCATTTGCACCTGAAGCATGTTGTAGTAAGGATTACTGGACCTTCTCTGACTACCCTCACTTTTGGTGTACGGGCACTTTGTATCCCGCTGTCCCGGTGGCTAAACTGGTTTTTTGTAATTATAATCTGATCTTCTATCTTTCGATACCCTCAACCATCACACTGCTAGCTGCTGCGACCTATAACATGATAACCGCACTTCGGTGGTCATCACGCATGATATTAAAACACTTCCCATACAAGTTCAAAACAAAAAGAACACCTTCCCAACCACACACCTCATATAGTGTAGCTTGCTATCCATGTGGGTAAGAGCTTCAGTATCCTACATAGGGGTAATAAGCACTATACAAATACTACAATACAATAAATTACAATGCAATAAAAAGCAGTAGCTTAGTCTGCATGAACCAGAGGGACATTGTGTTTGATGTTATTGCATATATTCTCTGACATTGTCCTGCTATACATTGCTGTCAAATGATACACTGAATTGATGTTTATTGCAGATTGAGGGCCTCATTTATGAGGTTTTGGCGTAGGGCACTGCTGCAAGTAATCTTGCTGTGCTGCCCTACGTCAAAACAAAATGGCAGGAATGCGTTGTATCTATGTGATATGGTGCATTCCAGTCCTTTTCCCCTGCACTGGCACACAATGGACTGCCATGCGCCAATGCAGGCACCCTTGCACCATGCTGCAAGGGTCCCTGTGTTGCGGGGCTGATTCATTGTGTGCAGGAAGGGACACCTTCTTACACAAAATCAATCAATTCAGGCTATTTCCTCTTTCTATAGGTGCTGCAAAATGCGCAGCACACATAAAACAAGGAAAAAACGAGGAGAAATGAAAACATTTCTCCTCGTTGCGCCTCCCTAATGCCACCCCTGGGGTGGCATTAGATTCTAATGCATTCCCAGGTTTACGATATATCATAAATCTGGAAATGCTTCAGATTCCAAGGGTGTTGTCTGGGAACACCCGCAGAAACACCCATGGAACGCCCCTTTCACGCAGTGTTCCGCGTGAAAAGGGGCACATATTTACAAGGCCATGAAAAGCCACGTAAAGTGGCTTTACGTGGCCTTGTAAATATGCCAGGGCACATTGCACCACCAGAACATCAAAAAAAGTGATTCTCCGGTTCCGCAAGGGACTCATAAAGGCCCTGAATGTGGCATTTTATATTGTTAATATGGACTCTGAGCTGGAAAACACAGATTTTTCTAAGCCACATTGGGACAGTGCCATGGGAGTGTTTACAGACAGCTTACAGTATTGGCATACATATGATATCTTGGCAATACTAGCATGGAGTTATTGCAGGCATATTGAGGAATCACTCTGGGACTTTTTTTCAAACAGAAAGGCACATTTCAGCGGATGTTATTGCAGTCTTACCGTGACATTGAAACAGAAGTACTGGTATATTTCACTGGTATCTGTTTCACATATAATGACACTTTGATGCACGAGTTCATACGTTAACATAGGCAACTGGTACTGGAAATTATTGTAACCCTCGTGGAATATTATTTTCTGAGATATTACAGACATGCAGCAACATTATACTTGGCGTACTTGAAGACTAATTTCAACATCTGGCTCAGATGTACCATAATCACCCTAGAATACTGCAGTAGTGAGTGAAACATACATCCGTTTTGCTATTGTCACTTTACGGGTCATTTTTTCCTTTCTGGGGCATTACAGACAGCCAGTGTAATTTCCAGGAGCTAAAGCAGTAATTACAGGAGGAGTAAGGTGGTTATGGACAACTCCTAGAAATTATTAGTGGTGTGCCTGGCAGCATTTTGATATTCTGTCAAACTCAAGGATACTTTTATATCGTAGAATAAATTGTTGCTGGTAACCTTATTTCCTGGTCAGCGATCTCTGGACTGCTTTAAAGCATTGCTCTGTAATGCTGTCAAAGTGCACTTGAAAATGTGAATGATTGTTTAGCCATTCAGGGACATTCAAGCAGTAGTGTCATAGAAGTATTAGAAAATGACGCAAATGCACAGCAAATTAGAAAACTATTCTAACATATAGCACACATTTGAATATGTATTGCTATTAAAGTAAGTGTTGAACGTATTATGAAGACTTACTTAGGCCTAATGGTCAGCATCATTGGTAATCATTATAAAAATATTTGTGCATCAACTTTGTAGTTTTTACAGATATGAGTGGGCAATTCACTAGTAGATTGTGTAGACATAAGTGGAAATCCTACTAGAAATGTGTGAGTACATTGGTATACTGCATTGAGTCTTATTGCAGGATTACTCAGCGATCAAAGTGCACAAAGAAAAGAATGGGAACTTTGATCCTGAGTATAATGGAGGTATGACCAGAAAGTGTGGAGGTGGCGCCAGAGACGTGGCTAAAAGAAAAAAATCCGGGAATTTGAACTTGTGGCAGATTTTTAATTGATAGATCTCCTGGAAAGAGCCCCCTTGAGGGGCCCATTGAACATTGCAGGGCCAGCCCACGAGCGTGAGCCCAATGATGAAGCATGCACCAGTTAGTGGGTGAGGGCTCTTGCTTCTAAACATTTTTATTGTATTTAGAACTTTTGCATGGCTCCAGTATCACAATAGATGACTGTGAGCCTTTTCGGAACTGCACACCAGGCAATTTTATTCATAAAACCTGGGAGGTAGTGTGCTGGACCGATTCTATTCCTCTCTTCCCCTTCATTTGAATTTGTAAAAGAAAAAATATCCTGTAAATATTTTGTTAGGCTTTGACAAACAGGTAACTGTAAATAAAAAATAAAGCACACACCTCAAATGAAAAATAAATGCAACTTAAATTCATCTGCAAGAAATGGATTTTTCTAGTAGGACAATTCGGTAGCAGGCTTGTTTCTTCTGTAGCTGCCTCTCCTTTCTCTCACTTCATGGTAAAGGAGACCCTTGTTCTTCTCTTTAGTTTCAAGCTACATCAACTCAACTGTTCAGGAACGGTTGTTTTTTAAATACAAAGTATAGGAACTGTTTTGATCAAATCTTTGGGACCATCGTTCCCCCATTCCCATGTCCACTTTGATCGCTGGATTTACTAAGGAATTCTAAATTAACTTAGGGAATTCACGCTTCACCAGAATAAAATGAAACCCAGTTAGGTGTCTGAAGGACGTGTTCTGTAGTGGAGAACCTATCATTTTCATAGAATGGAGTCTGTCAAAGACATGTGTGGGGAGGATGTTTTACCTCATGTTGAGAGTTATGTGTGTGCATGCATTTTGGTGGAATCCAATGAATTGGTTAGTGAGTTACTCTAGCACCAGTATATTAGTGGAAATTTGAGTACTGCATTCTATCTTCAAGGCTGTGGACATTAGTAGATGTGTGGGGATGTGAGAGTTTGTAGCCATGTGTTCAGTTGGTCCATAGTTCTGGGCTTCTTTCGTAAGAGGCTTGAAAGGAGGTGGGTTATGACATTCCTGACCACCAGTGGCTAGCAAACACATTGCTCTTGTTCCCTTGCACGTGATTGTGGTGGTATGAGTTGGTTGCCTTTCACTAAAGTTTGGCTAGTGACCTTCTCTGGCAGCAATGATTAAATGTCTCTGGCATATACAATGAATTTCTTCAGAGAAAGTGCAGCAAATACAATGAACTTCCTTCCAGCAGGAATGGGGACAAAATCAGTTAGAAATTTAGAACATTGTTGGGAGGTATGCTTGTAGATTGCAATAGCGCGGAAATCTCATAGGCATTTTGTAAATACTAAGAGAATCGTCAATATCTGTGCGCCTTCGGGTCGATGAGTCTTTGCCACCTTCTTAGAATGGAGCACAACCCAAAAACATTTCTAAAATAATCATCAACTTATAGAATTTAATGTTCAGTCAATGATGAGAGGTTTCATGATGTATTTTCTCTTTAAGAGTCCATATTTTTGTCTTTTATTCAAGTTAGTCAAATAAATTGGTTTACAGAAATATCACGAAAAATGTGGTTAGAATTAGCATACAAAATAACAGCGTGTTCCATAAAGGAATTAATCCCCATCTTAATCTAAAGGACCTAACCTATCCTAGCCAGAACCCATGAAGAGTTCCTTTGGAAACGAACAAGTGAAAATTTGGAGCATCAGGCTAATAGCTATAAAAGGTTGAACTCCCCATAAAGAGTAGCTCTAGAAACTAAGCTGAATTCCCTGACAGCTGCAGTAGCAACCGTTAAAACAGGTAGAAGTAAAAAATCCCAGCAGTAGCTATGATCAGTATGGAGAAAGTTTCCAAAAAGGCATCAGAATAACAGAAAATCACTGTTAGCAGTAGCTGACAGCAATTTCAGGCAAGAGTAACACCGTTAAGTGCTAGAGGGTATGGCAGGGGAAGATGTGCATAGAATGCCGTCAAATGCTGTAACTCTCTAACTAGGAACACGTACTATATAGAAAGCACAAAACAAATGTTGCCAAAACAGGTGCTTAAGTCATTTCGAGAAAATGAAGAAGGATCTTCTGAAGGTCCGTCGTCTTCTCTCTCGATTCCCATGGTAAACGTCAATGTCGGCATGTTGTTATTTGAATGCGGCTACAGCGTATTACAAAAAGATACATCTAGGAAGGTTCTCATGAGAAGCTTTGCAATCCTACTCCGTTAGCTGCTCAGTGTCCCATTGTGTAACAATGGACTACTCTATGAAATGAAACATTAATATCTAGCATTTCCTGGTTAGATCATGAAATTCAAGACTATAGCAAGCATTTTCCTTTGTTGATATACTGCCTCATTATAAGCATGTGGCAGAGAAAACTATCTAAAATATGATGAAGTCATAGGGTGTGAGGAAATAAAGAAATGCAAACAAAACAATTTATGAAAATGTCAAGTTCTTCAGTTCAATAACATTAAATCAGCATTTACAAAAAGGCATTTATTTCATGAAAGGGAAACGAAAGAATAAAGAAAAATATTGAGGCCTAGTAGTGAAAGAATGATAGAAATCGGAGCTTTCTGCAGGAATAAGCAGAATTTATTTTTGCACTTTTCATAAAGGCGCATTTTCTTTAACCACAATATTGACACGCATTTTCGTTGCTAACGTTAAGGCACATTACTACATTGTTATGAGGTAAATTTACATAAAAGGTTTAAACTTCCACAAGGGTATTTCAGACAAAAACCTAATGAGCTTGGAGTCATTGTGACTCCCTTAGTGGGACGAGTATGCCCAGACGTGTGTCCCATGCACACTGTGTCACTGGAACCAAGTTATACCTCGCTGATGTACCCTAACTAGCGTGAAACCGGTCATGGGTTGCTTGTGTTCCGGTCCAGAGAGGACCTGTCCTGGCAGTTCAGGCTGGACTGTTCCCATCAGGAGCAGGGTCAAGACTGGTTTAGATATGGTTGGGTCCAAACGGAGATGGCATGGTGTGCAAAATTACAATGGAAATGGATGTGGCCCAGAGTAATTATCAGTAGCTGAGATTAATTCAAGCATTCCTTCCATCACTTTTTTGTATTCTTTAGTACATCTGATTAATTTAGCCTAAAAGGATAATATCTTCATACGCTCTAATAAATGTTCACTAAAAATAATTTTCTTGATGATTTCTAACTCTGATTAACTCTCGTAGGTGCTCCTAAATGTTGAAATGTATTGCCAGAAAGGTGCTGGAGTATTCCATGCAATGCAATTTCGTGAGGATCTACAGTGGTACAGATCTATGAGTATGCTTGTGATTTACATAGATGAGGCGACTTTGGTCCCTTTATAGCAATTATGTCCTTTCTAGTTTATTATTGCCTTACTATGACCAATGTAGAAATGCCGTTGCTCATTTAAGAGTATTTATATTTTATGGGGATGAAGTGCTTTGAAGGGGACTATCGTTGTTGAAATCGTCTTGTCTCCTTAAGTGTATTTTTGATGTTCTGTCAGTTGAATTGTCCTTATAGATATGGTTGCTTCAGGTGAAACATCAGAAATCTGTTAATATTGGGCAAATGATGATACTTGAGATGGCAGCCCACAGTAACCCTTATAAGTAGAGAGAGGTCTTTTGAGGGTGTTTAGTTACATATCTAGGAGACTGAGGCTGGCAACAAACAGGGAAGATTGAACTTGATCAACATTGTGGTGCTCAATCAATGCCTCTCCCATCTTGTTAAATAAAGGACAGGTAAGTATGTTGCTGGTGATCATATTGGACACAGCTCCCTTGACTCTAACATGGGATGTCCCTCTCACTGCAGGAACACTAGAGGCGGTTGGGCCTTCACATTTGAAGGGCCCATTCCACCAGCTGTCCTGCAAGCCAGTATTCTATGCACCCTCCCCAATGCATGTCAAACCCAGACTGCTTTTCTCAATGCAGGGCTAGTCATAGCTGATTTTCATGAGTGACCATGGATGCCCCATCAGTGGCTGCAGCCAACAATAGCCACATCAGTGTGTGCAACCAGTGCTTAATTTGTAAAGACGAAGTCCCAGAACCCCGTCAGGAGGCCACTTCCACTTGCACCACTCTTTGCCGCTGTCATCTCTGCCAATCACAGTAACAACACAACAACTAACCATCACACTCGAACAAGATTGACAATTCTAACTATCCCAGGCCCCCAAAGCTACAGTAATGGCTTTGGCTGCAGGTATTAGGCATTTATAATTGTATATAGAATTAATAAACAACTGTTGTTGTGCTTGTCTCTAAATTAGACAAATAGCGCATCTAAGTGCCTGTGTTGACAATTTAGTGCTGATGCTGAGCACTGGAAACCACCCACTCAAATTAAGCACTGGGTGCAACCTTTACTGAACTGCTCAGACACAGGGAAGGCTCAATAAATTGTTTCCCTTCTACTTTTTAGTGAAGGATTCTGTACCCACCAGCATGAGCAAGTGACTGGATGGAGGTTGTAGACAGCTCCTGACAGAACTGCATTCTCACTGTCAGCAGTTGCTGATTTGATGGCGTATTGCTCAGATTCTAAGGATATCAGTTGCAAATGAAGCAAGACGTGTCAGAGAGAGAACGTTTAGGCATTGGCAAAGTGGGTAGTTGCCCAGGGGGTCCCCACATTTCAAAAGGTCACCTGGGAAAGTGAACATTATATTTGACCTCTGTCTACTACCACTCTACTTTTCTCTGTCTGTCTGTACCTCTTACTCTGTTTCTCTCTCCCCAGTGTCATCTTAAGAATTTTCGTGGTCCCTGGCAAGGCAATTATTTTTGTGTGACCTAGTTTATCAATGTTTAACATATAATTCAGTAAGGTTTTGAGAATATGTAGGCTTGGATTAGCAGGAAATGCATATTAAAAGTCAGTATTCTTCGGGACAGGCCCCCCCCACCCCCCCCAGCATATGTCTTGCTCAGGGTCCCCAAAATCCTTAAGATGACACTTAGAGGTGTGTAAAATCCAATATAATAAAAAGTGAATCCTTTGTTGCTGTGTCCAAGGGGTAGATTTATTGAATAAATGAAATCACAAGGTGGACAGGTACAGCATATAATATAGATGGTAAGTTCCAGCAAAGGCTTCAGTAAAGGCCCCACTGGGAGCAGCCACCCTGCTGCTCAGCCTCAGGAATAACTGACAGTACACTTAAACATACACAACTAGAACAGTGGATGACATCACAGAGACTGGCTGAGCAGCAGAGTACAAGAGACTAAGAAAGGACAAGGAAAGAGGAAAAGCAGGATGCAACACACCTTCCTCCTTTAACCGAAAAGATGAAGAAAATGAAATAGAGAGCAGAAGAGCAGAAAGAAGAAGAAAACCATCAAACGCACAAAAATAAACACCAAAGAGCGAAGGTACAAAGGATTGTACCAACACCATGAGCTAACAAAAGAATGCAAGCATGACTAAACGTGGTAAAGTCCACAAGGTGACAAATCCACAAAATGGAAACTGAACACCTCAAAACAAAAAGAGCAATAATGGTACAGTACCTCCAAATTTGAACACCGAATGAAAATGGAAAACCCATTTTTCACTGGACGAATGGAACTGAACACCTCAATGGATATTGAGCAATAAAGGTTCAGTACCGTTAATCATAAATAAAATTTGAACACCTCTAACAATATAGAGCACCAAACTGGTTCAGCATACATAAGCACCAACAGAATTGAGCCCTAGGCTCATCACCAGTAAATATAAGTATCTGAATAAGAATAGAACACCTCTAGCGAAGTAGAGCACCTAAGTGGTTCACAACATGTGAGCATAAATAAAACTGAGCACCTCTACAGCTCATCACCAGTAAGCAAAACACGAATTGAGCACCTCAACAAAAGTCGAGCAAATAATGGCTCAATAGCAATAAGAAATAAAACTGAGCACCGCTTTGGCTCATCGCCAACACTGAGCCCTCTGTGGCCCATCACCAATAAGCACACTCAAACTGAGCACCTCAACAAAAGTTGAGCAAATTAATGGCTCCAGCAAGCATAACAGAAATTAAACACTTCTACATATCACAGCAAGAATAAATATAAATGAGCACCTCAATAATAATTGAGCACAAGAGTGGCTCCGCACAAGTACACTTCAATTATTTTAAAAACCCATAAAATAAGAATAAACAAACTAGAGCACTATTGTGGTTCAATTCAGTGAACAAATAGAATGAGTATCTGAATGAACACCTCAGAAAAGTTGAGCACAAAAGTGGTTAGGGTCTAGCAAGCATAACAGCATAGAATGCATCTATGACTCAACACAGAAAGTAACGTAAGGCTCACTACAAAAGCTAAGGATGCCCAGTTATGAGCCATCCAGTACTTCAAAGAAAAATTGTAAACTGACACAAAAGTCAAGATCTGCATAAAGCATCACATAACAAGTAATTATACTATACTGTAAATAATTAGACCAACAGTACAGTGCAGGTGACAATATTTTAAACATAACAAATTAAAATAATAAATGTAGTCACCGTTATCACCGTTGTCTAATCTTCGGAGACAGCTCCTTCCCTGAATAGTGTGTGGACAAAGGACTGAATGTTCGCTGCGGTGAGCGATCTCTCACCTGAAGTGCTGACACAAAGTGAAACCATTGTCCAAAGACCAGTGTCTTCCATGTGTTTCAAAACAGGAAACATGCCTGCCGATGAATCCAACTTCATCGGTTGCATCATCTTCTACAAATAGATCTGCAGAGCTGATAGAGTTATTGCCAGACAGCTGCTGAAGGCGTGACTTTGCTTCATACTCGGCATCAAATGGCTTTGGCATTTTCAGCACAGCTCTTCAACTTCCGTAGGCTGGATAGGTCTCTAACTGACTGAATTCAGACTGGAGATAGTGACTTCTGTGTCCACGAGGCGAGTGAAATACATGCAGGTAAATCCTGCACACTAATCCCAAAATCACCTTTAATTCGAGAAATGCCACGACGTTCCGATTGATTTTACGTGGTTGGCAGTCACAAACTCCTCCACAGGATACCACGTAACACTACACCCTTTATGTGCTACTTCCAATCACAATATGGCGGCACGTACCGGAGACGCACGCCGAGCGGCTCCAGGCACGCTGCTGCTGGAAAACGTCTACAGGCAGCAATGAAGACTGGAACGAAAAGAAATGTCACACAAGGTTCTACAGCTGGTCCGCTTAAAAAGGTGAGGAGCGTGTGCCTAGTTTAACTTTTGAATGTCAGCGCAGCAGTTAAACTAGACAGTTTGCTTTTAACATTAATTTCCAAAGTAGACTCACCCCGATAAAAATCAATGTAACAGTACTTTACCAATTTCACAGCAGAGCACCTCAAAATCCGAGTCCATATGTAAGACGTGACGTGATCTGAACTTGTGTGTTTGTTCAGCTATCTGCCTACACTAGATGGAGCAGCCATTTCATGGATGTAAATAGGCTCCCCTCAGTTGTACTCCCAAAAAGCCGAATTCACAACAGTTTACAGTTTCACAGGTGCGAAGGCAGCAGCTTCCAAATATAATAACGATCTTGTTCTTAGTCATTTAAAAGCTGGTACGAGGCAAATAAACGTACTAAAAACTTCAGCAGGACTTCAAGCATGTAATAGTGAATCCCCAAAAATTCAAACTGCAGGTATCAAATATTAGATCATATGATGTTCAACAAACATCCGATGCGAAGGCAGACTTTTGACATGTCCCAAGCAATATACCAAAGCTCAACTTACTTCTGTAGGCTGTCTGATATTGAAGACACCGGTGGGGCATTGAAGCGTTGAGCAATGGGCTTAGTTCCTCTAAGTTTCTTAAGTAGTTCCTTCTTTGTAGTTCAGTTACGCGTAGTTCTGTTTCTCCAATCGTCGCCAGTGTAAAATCCAATATAATAAAAAGTGAATCCTTTGTTGCTGTGTCCAAGGGGTAGATTTATTGAATAAATGAAATCACAACGTGGACAGGTACAGCATATAATATAGATGGTAAGTTCCAGCAAAGGCTTCAGTAAAGGCCCCACTGGGAGCAGCCATCCTGCTGCTCAGCCTCAGGAATAACTAACAGTACACTTAAACATACACAACTAGAACGGTGGATGACATCACAGAGACTGGCTGAGCAGCAGAGTACAAGAGACTAAGAAAGGACAAGGAAAGAGGAAAAGCAGGATGCAACAAGGTGTAATCACAATATCAATGGTAGTCACAATATCAAACTGTAGCAGGTGTGAGCAGTTTCATATACTAATAGTGTTTTTTTCAGTTAAAATGGAGGTCCCTGGGTAGAGTCTTTTTTCCAATTGGGCTTCGCCAAATGGCTGTACCTCACACTAGCCTGCTTCAGATGTGCTGATTTTGAAAGTTAATATTATGCAGCATTTTCAAACTAAGGGTGTATGTATGATGTGAGAACACCTTAGTTCACAGGTGAAGCAGCGGACGCTTTCAATTTCAATTAAAATTTCCATACAGTAACTCAGAAGCTGTAAGAATTAGAACTAGGCCTGAGAGAAATTTTAATGACACTGGGGTAATTGTGGTAATTCTGCGTTACTCTTGATGTGAAATTACCAATAATTTTGTGATTACTCTTGCGCAACTAAAAGTACTCTGGGAGGAACACTACTACAGAAACAACGAATTTGGCAAGCATGAACATCTGCTCACACTGCTATTCATAGTGCTTTGTATTTAGCGTTATTTTCTTGGTGCAAAATGCATCCACTTGTCCATTTTGGATGCAAGGGCACATTGTGCACTAAGAAACTAGTGCTAATTGCTGTAAGTAATTTGGGGGAAAATCCTACTGAAGAGCACATTAATATCGGTAAAGGTAGATTTACTCTTCTTTTGGGATGCTGAGCAATCTTATAGAATTTTAAGGCTATTCCGCTTGATTATGCTACACGGAATTACATGAGTTACGCCCACCCTTGATTAGAACGTGAGTTACAGGCAGCACAGCTTGGAAATGCAGAACCATGGCTATTGCTGTCTGTTAGCAACCTGTGCAGTCTGTGGCTTATGGACTAACTTATTAAGTAACTCACAGACTTAGGGGCCGATTCCGATCTCGGCAGGAAGCGCACCGAATACAATTGGTCCGGAAAAAATACGAGCCGAACGCGGTTTTCCCGACCGATTCATACAGTCGTCCGAGCGAGCAAGTACGATGCGATTGAACGTGAAATCGCCGACCGACTCGTTTCCGGGTCCGAACCGCTCCGTCCAACTCGTTCGCACTCGATTCGTACCGCGCAATGGAGACGTTTTACGACCGAGCCAGTACGATGCACGATCCGGACAGCCGGATCGAGTCGGAGCCTCCGACACGAAAAAGCTCTCGGAAGCAGACTTCGGGGGTCCGTGCCGGACCCCCCTTCACCCGTAGCCGTACGAGTCGGACACAGGGGGGACCCATGCAGGGGGGACCCATGCAGCATGGGTCCCCCCTATACATGCGTGTACAGTGCGGATGGCACCAACGCGTACCCACTACAGGGGGCCCCCTTGTGCACAACGTACCCATTGAGTCAATGGGAGCTCATGTACACGTCGTACGACCGGCTCCCATTGACTTCAATGGGAGTCCGATCGAACCGAGTCCGGCAGCATACGGCTGCATCATACTCGCTCGGTCGGACTGCAGGGGTCCGGCTCGGTCGGAAAACAATCCGGATCCGGATCGGTCGGAGTGCTTTCCGACCCAGATCGGAATCGGCCCCTTAGTGTGTATGAAGAAGAAAGTGCAATGTTACAGAAAATGGGTGCCAGGTTTCCTTCCGCACAGACAGGAATCATGATTTGGGAAAAGCGGCCATTTCATAAAAGTGTGCCTTTACGCAGGGCACAGCTGCGCGTCTATTTTGATCTGACTGCGCTTTCTAAAGCGCGCACATTTAACTTAGAATGTTTAGAGTTAATGCATGTACTGTAGAGAGCACAGCTCGACAACGGAGAGAGGTAATCACTGCTCACTGTTTTGGAGCTGTGCATGCACTAACTCAAAGGAATTCCAAGTTATATGGTCATACTTTGAAAAAAATGCAACCTCTTAAAAAGTGGCGCAAAGCTCTGCCCTGAGCGAATGCACACCTTCATCCTGCATGATGTGGCTTCTAGAGTTCGCTCACAAGGTGATGAACTGGTGCAGGGCAGGCCTCTTATTTATCCGGTACTCTCGCAAAGGTTGAGAAACTTCATTCATTTTTCATTGTGAGAACTTTTGAATAGACCTGGCGAGAAGCAAACACACCAAGAGAGAAAGCCAGTGGCGACTCGCAGAGGGAGTGCTGCGGAGCGGTGAGGTGGGGCGGGGGAGGGGCTGGGTGAGGGGGTAGTGGAGCCGGACATATGACGGACAGGAGTAAGGTAAGTAAATAAATAAGTAAAACTATTTATCTTGCCCTCGTTGCATCGCCAACTCGGCGATGCAGCGAGCGCAAGGTAAATAGTTTTATTTATTTATTTACTTACCTTACTCCTGCCCGTCGCATGTCCGACTCCACTATCCCCCCACCCAGACCCTCCCCGCCTCACCGCCCCGCAGCACTCCCTCTGTGAGCCGCCACTGGAGAAAGCATTGAATTATTAAAGCACATTGAGACTAATAACGACAGCCTTTGAAAATGTATGTTGTATAGATAAAATTTCAATTTTATTTTTAGATGCTGCATATTCCTTTGCAGATGGTACATGTTTCAGAAGAGTTGAAAACTGTGTGCAGCTCAATCTCATGTTGTCCTTAGACTGGAGTAATGTACTTTTGGTTTCTCTATTTTCCTGACCTCTGGGGAAATAAATGCACCAACACATATATAAAAGAAAGATAAGCAATTGTACTCACTCCCTCACTAAATTATGAATTTTACTCGGTACGGCTTTAGTTCATTTTCCTTGCTAGAGATATATTTTAGGAGTAAACAAACTATGAAAAATAGAACTTTAGTATTGTGTAGGTTGTATCCGTTTCATTAAAAAAAAGTAGTAAACCTGTCACACTTTCATTGCCATGGGAACCAGAAAAATTATGGTAAGAGGAGAACAAGGTACAAAATATAATGGTAGTTTAGTGCCAAAAAAAAGCCCTGCATAGTATGTAACTATGGGAAGGATTATAGTGTTGACTGCACCATAGCACACTCCCACAATAGTGGCATTATCCAAATACTGACATTTTGCATCAGAGACTGCGGCCAGCAGCACATTCTGATACAAAATAATTCCACACAACTGTAGAACATTGCCTGGCAAGGTACATGTACCCCTGAGTGAATCCGATGCTATTTAATTTGT
The DNA here is from genome assembly GCA_963921515.1 of Calotriton arnoldi. NCBI lineage: Eukaryota > Metazoa > Chordata > Amphibia > Caudata > Salamandridae > Calotriton > Calotriton arnoldi. The sequence goes on from CAWUFW010000311.1 coordinate 4,280,942, forward strand.
CAGACATAACTGAGTATCATGGCAAACCTGCAAAATCTGCCATTGCACGATGGTGTACCTCTATGGGCCCGATTCTGATGCGGTTAAGAAGGTCTCCTAATGGCATTTGGTCCGTCCGAATCAGATCAGGAATGTGTCTTTCTGATCGAATTGGAAAGGTTTCCGACCCACAGAGTACGATGCGAGTTAGGTGTCAGGAATATCCCAATCCGAACCCGATGGCATTCGGAATGACCGAGCCGTACGGAGCAGAATCGTACGTCTCTACGGGCCGCGTTTCCGAATGACAGATTACGATGCTGGATTCAGACAGCCTTTCTGAATCGTGCCGTCCAACTCGAATCGGCAATCGGAATCAGACTTTGGGGGCAAGTAGCGCGCCCCCCTGAACCCGGAGCCTTCCCAATCAGGCCTGTGGGGGTACCCATAGGTCCCCCCTTACCAGCCATGCACAGTTTGGCAGGCACCAGGGGGTGCCCGCCACAGGGTGCCCGATTTTCCCCAGCCGCACCTTTCTTCAATGGGAGCCCATGCATTTGGTTGGAACATAGGCTCCCATTGAAGTCAATGGGAGTCCAACCAAACTGTATCTGGAAGGATCCGGATGCATCATACTCGGTCGGACTCTCCCGATCCGAGTTGGTTGGAAACCATTCCCAAACCGATTCGGCTAGAATGATTTCCAAACCGCATCGGAATTGGACCCTAAGAAGGAGCTGGCTGCATATGTATGCTGCAATACTCTAGTCTAGTCAATAGCGCTACCTGCGCTCCATGTACTGGCCAGTAATTTCATTCTCCCTCTCTAAAATCTGCAATTTTCTTGAAACATTTGACTCTTTAACCCTCATTATGAGTCACCTGGTATCGCACCCAGAACTCTGTCTTCCTAGAGTTACCAACACCAGCAGTACCGAGAATTCCAGGGGGGGGCAAGGAGTTACCAGTGATTTCATTAAAAATGGAAACCTGAATGTCTTCATACAAATGAGAAATTAACAGCGGAAACGTTAATTCTGGTGCCGATTGCCCCAGTAATTCCATATTTTGGCTTTTCAGTAGAAGAAATCTCCAGGTGAAACACAGCAGTTCTGTTGTGTTCTACGGATTTAGTAGTTCAGATGAGGGTTGTACGTGCCTTTACTGTCTCAATCAGAGCTTAAAGGAACCTTACAATGAGGATCTTAGATGCAGGCTTGAAGCAGTGGAACTCAGCCAGCAGCATTAACTTAAGGACAGGATGACAGGCAGAATACAATTCTGATTGCTCTTGCTGGAAAGACAAACACTGTACTGACCACAAAAAGGAAAGTAGTCATATGATTCATTTTAGAACTGCAGTTGTTCTTGAGGAAATGTGGTTGTAGGACTCATTTAGAGAGCAGAGGATGGGATTTCATCAGGTCGGCAGAGTAAAATAATCCATTGTCCTGACTCCACTGTACTGACGGAGAACCCTTCCTCCACATTTAGAGATGTTCGCCGACCCCTTTGGATATTCTCTGAACATTGTAAAAACCTTCGTGAATGTGTTAAAAGTTTGACAGATGGTTCAGTCAAGAATGACGGCTGCCCATCAAACTTTCAACTTGTTTCTGATTATAAAAAAAACCAAAGTAGGATTTTCGTTTTGAGAAAACAAAAACGAATGACCCCCTTACCATGGGAGTAGTCTCCAATGGTGTGAGAGTCATTTAAACGTTTTAATTGAGTCCTACCGCCAGGTTATTTACGGCAGTAAGGGAGAATGGGTGGGAGGTCGAATGGTCAAAACTGCAATAGCCCATACTCCGTTGGGCCATTTGAGGAGTATGTTAGCGGCAAAGACATAGGGCATATTTACAAAAACTGATGCATCAGCATCGATGCGTCAGATTTCTTGTGCCTGCCGCAAATGCTCTAACGATGCCATGAATGCACTGCATTTACATTACAGGGCTCCATGGGGCAAGGATTCACAGATGCATCTTTTGACGTTAAAGTGATGCGTTGCTGGAGTTAGTCGTAAGACTGATGCAACTCCAGCAATGCGTCAGAACACAGATGCTAGTCCCATGTTAAAAGCCCTGCATCAATCCTTACGCCTGGTTTGAAAAGAGTAGGGATTTTGACACAGTCAAGTCGTAGAGTGATGCAGTGAAAAGCTGTAAATTTTACTGTGTCAGTTCTACATGGCTTTTAAAGTGGGAAAGCCTACCCTGCATACATTATACCTGGCGCAGGTATAGTGTGAAGCAGGCCTCTACAAACTGATGCATTGGCCCCAATGTGTCAGTTTGCAAAAATAGAGAGGTGTGAAGCACTGATTGCGCCGCCGCTTCGTCAAACAAAATTGATGCTACGGCGACGCAAGCTCCTTGTAAATATGCCCCAAAGTTGGCTCTGTCGCTGACCTACTTAAGGTCCCCAGGCCTATAAATCAGGCATGCAGACCAGGGATTTAGTGGACAGGGTACTGTTCAAACAATCCTGGACAGATATTTATGCTAACTGCCAGCAGAAATCAGGGTGCTTCAGGAAAGTCACTAGCCTCTTTGACAACAAACAGGTAAATGGCTTGCCTAAAGTAAATGCTCACTCACCTCTCACAATATCGGCCACATTTGGTGAGACAGAGGTTGTATGCCAAAATATTGGAGCCAGAAATATTGAAATGCAAACATATCAACAAAAATATTGACTTAACATATTTTTAAGTAAAGGATAAAATTGAATCCAAAAATATAGAAGACCAATATATCATCAAAAAATAGGTAAGTGTATTACATTTTTAATATTCAAAAATAAAATATATTTACTTAAAAAAACAATACATAGAAAAAAGATAACATGCAAGCCCACTCAGCTGCCACCACTTTCCTCTTGTCCCTGGGACCAGGACAAAACCACAGGAGCCAGGCTGCACTGCGGCAGCCACCGTGCACGTCATCAGCGAGTCATCTGCAGCGCCAGGAGGCGCTTGAAAAATCACTGCGGGCTCCCGCAGCGCGGGAAGCCCACTCTGCTGCCACCACTTTCCTCTTGTCCCTGGGGCCAGGACAAAACCACAGGAGCCAGGCTGCATTGCGGCAGCCACCGCGCACGTCACCAGAGCGTCATCTGCAGCGCCAGGAGGCGCTTGAAAAATCACCGCGGGCTCCCGCAGCGCGGGAAGCCCACTCTGCTGCCACCACTTTCCTCTTGTCCCTGGGGCCAGGACAAAACCACAGGAGCCAGGCTGCAATGCGGCAGCCACCGCGCACGTCACCAGCGCGTCATCTGCAGTGCCAGGAGGCGCTCAAAAAATCAGCGCGGGACGCGCGCGGGCAGTGCTCGGGCGAAGCCCGGGCCAAGGGCAGGCCCGTCCTTGCCCGTCATTGACAGGAAGAGACAGGGCAGGGCCACCCCCCTTTCTTCTGGCTTTTGGACTTTGGACTGTATCGTGGACTAGCATCGGCTGTTGAGGTATCTGGTCATTACTGTACTTATCCCGTTGTCCTTATAAGTGGAGGCTCCGCATAGAATTCAGACGTGAACCACATTGTTTGTATTCATCTTGTGCTTGCGTGCTAACACTGTCTGATTGTTAGATCTGTGCTATTCAGCTGAGCACTTGAGCACAAGTTGGTAGGTCTGGCTTGTTTCCTCTTGATAATAGCCTGAAGTTCAGAAGGATGGGGAAGAGAAAATCCATGGAGGGAAGCGGAGGCGGTGGTGGAGGTAGTGGTAATGGCCGGGCTGATAAAGGAAAAAAGGCCAGGAAGTCACAGAAACATGCAGGCAGTAACTGTGTCTTAGACCGAATAGACACCCTTATTAGTGAGTGTGAGGATATCTTAGAGGTCGAACCAACTACGCATTCTTTTCTTGACAAATCCGCTCATCGTTCCACCCAACCTACTAACCCAAGCCGACACCCTGCCATCCCAGCAATGTTCCACAAACCACCTAGAAAAGGGGCCACCACACCAAATATGGAGGGAAAACCAGACACAGTGAGGGCTTGCCAATCCCCAACCAAACCCCTTGGCACTAATCTCCAACAGTCGGGACCTGCTATCTTTTGTGTAAACAAGTTTTCACCCCCGTCGGACCTGCCTGACGTCGACAGGGAAGATAGGCCCCAGACACCCCAGCCACCTCTGACTCCTAGTATAGGGATAGGCCTAAGGCCTAACTCCGAATCCCAGGACACGCACCAACTCATTAATACTCTTAGACTTGAAATAGGGAGGATTAAGGGGGAAGAAGTCGGAAGTTTTAGCGGCTTTCGACGATCTTCTAGACCTGCATTCCCGGGATTCCCAAGTTTTAATTGGGGGGGATTTTAACTCGTCCTTTGAGCCTCTTACAATGAGGAGTGTGATCTCACAGGAGAGGAAGACGCCCAGTGGGGCATCCCAAAACTGGAATTAGCACCCATAAAAAAATGGACGGATGTGGCAATCCAAATTAATTCCATTTGTCTGGAGAAAGGTCTACGGGCGGCAAATGGAAGATCTCCATCAGACAGACATGGGGCGAACACATTTAATAATGGTCACAGTGCTAGCCGCATAGACTATCTATTAATCAACCTGCAGCTATGGCATGCTCTTGGGGACATGATCGTGAAGGACCAGTTAGAGAACGATCATAATCCTTTATGTGCGACCCTTGATCTATTACCACAGAGGGTACTTGCACAGCCGGGTAGCGAACTATTCACTCTTGATGTGGTCCCCACAAATGATATGAGACGATTAAAATGGGTGAAGATATTAGAGAAGCCCGAACTCCTAGCTACTATTACTAAGGACATTGACTGCGCCATAGTTGAGCTAGAAGCTTGCTCTGCCAACCCCGAGGTTCTTGAGCTTATAATTGCTACTCATAATAGATTCTTCACCCATCTACGCACTCACTTCGTTAGGCATTGTAAGGCTAAGAGCATTCAACAAAAGAAAGCATGTCATTGGTTCAATGAGGAATGCAGAGTGGCGCGTAGATCACTAGGGGATGCTATCAAAGCAGGGGACCTTGTCAAAGTACGATCATCCAGGCAAATATATAGGAGTACCCAGGAAAAGGCTTAGAAAGCATGGGATGAAAATAGATGGCAGGACCTCAGACTGGCATGTGCCAGTAGTAGTTCCATATAATTACTTCTGTGTTCAAACCCAAATGGTCTTAAACCTATGACCCAATCTATACTTATATAAAGATATACAGTAAATGAGTAAATGATAATTTCAAAAGCACGGGAGAATCTTTTTCCAAAAGTACAAAAGTTTTTAATATTAATAAAATCAAAAGGGGTACATTCTAATACAACAACACAACATGATCGAGGATGTGTGAAACTACCTACAACTCATGAGCACAATCATCTACTCCACATATTTAAATCAGTGAGGAAACTGGAAAAACAGAAAACATTCACTGTCATACAACAAATGTTACAGAAATAGATGAGAAAGTCGACGTTTCGGTCTGTTGTAGCAATTGTCTATCAGACCATCTTCAGGACGTACAGTCGATTGTTTTTAAAAAAAAGCCCCTTAGCATTAGTCCGCTTTTCATTTAGGACCCATTATTTATGGAGACAATCTACTGGTTGGTTCGTTCAGATCAGTTCACTCAATGAACTGTGATGCTTGTTATCCAATTTAAAGCAAAAAATAATTGTTTGATGTTACTTGTTATCCGATTTAAGGCAGAAAATAGTTGTTTGTGCATACAATTAGTCTGAAAATACGAGGTATCATATCTCCCGGTGAATTCAAGGACACTTTACTCGACTCGAAAAGCGAGTAACAACCATTCCACATTTTGAAGTGGAAACCTTTACCTCGTATTTTCAGACTAATTGTATGCACAAACAACTATTTTCTGCCTTAAATCGGATAACAAGTAACATCACAGTTTGTTGAGTGAACTGATCTGAACCAACCAACCAGTAGATTGTCTCCATAAATAATGGGTCCTAAATGAAAAGCGGACTAATGCTAAGAAGCTTATTTTAAAAAACAATCGACAGTACGTCCTGAAGATGGTCTGACAGACAATTGCTACAACAGACCGAAACGTCGACTTTCTCATCTATTTCTGTAACATTTGTTGTATGACAGTGAATGTTTTCTGTTTTTCCAGATTCCTCACTGATTTAAATATGTGGAGTAGATGATTGTGCTCATGAGTTGTAGGTAGTTTCACACATCCTCGATCATGTTGTGTTGTTGTATTAGAATGTACCCCTTTGATTTTATTAATATTAAAAACTTTTGTACTTTTGGAAAAAGATTCTCCCGTGCTTTGAAATTATCATTTACTCATTTACTGTATATCTTTATATAAGTATAGATTGGGTTATAGGTTTAAGACCATTTGGGTTTGAACACAGAAGTAATTATATGTAACTCATACTAGAGTAAGAATTTTCAACAAAATCCCTTGTAGGCATCTTTTTTACTCATTATCATATAGATTGCCCAAGCCTCCAAGGGTATATTGGGTTCCCCACTTCCTTATACAGTAGTAGTTCCAAGCAGTTCTGGAACATAGTAAAATGGGATAGGGGAGGCCAGTCACTACCGCCACAAAATCATGTAGCCCAGGACCAATAGGTCAACCACTTTAAACCCCAATATGCCCGTAGCACAGCTGAGGGAGATTTGGTTGAGCCTTCTTATTCGTTCTATCAAGATACAGCTTTTGTTGGGGTTGATGTTAACACCGCCCTAGGAGCAGTAACGGGTGGAAGAGTACCAGGCCTAGATGGTATCCCGGCCGATATATTCTTTTACGACAAGCCTAAATGGTGCCGGTACATTGTTCTGCTGGCTAATGCAATCGCCCAAGGTGCACCAGCCCCCGACTCCTGGAAAGGGGCCGAGATTATCCCCGTTTTTAAAAAAGGGGATAAATCCCATCCAGGCAACTATAGGCCTATCAGCCTAATAGACTCTCTGCAAAAGATAATGGGGCGGTTAGTTTTAAATAAGGTCCAAGATTGGATAGATGAGCAGGGCATTTTATCCCCACTGCAGGCTGGCTTCCGGGCACACACCAGTACTATCGACCAGGTGTTCCGATTTATCTTATTATACTGGAAGACGGTGGTTTTAGGCAAGGGCAGCTTGTACGCTGCCTTTGTCGACCTTAAGTCAGCTTTTGATCTCGTCCCCTGTAGCAAATTATGGGCAGTGCTGCAAGAGATGGGGATGTCTCCTGAACTGCTAACCCTTATTGCTAGACTTCAAGAGGGCAATTTTGCCCAAATTCGTTGGGGCTCGCAGGGTAATGTTACCAATCCTTTTCCCATAGAGAAAGGTGTGCGCCAAGGCTGTGTTATGGCACCCACACTATTTTCTCTGTTCAGTAACGGGACTGCAAAATTTTTGGAGTCTACTCCTACTGATGCCCCAATCCTAGCAGGCGTAAAAATTCCTATTTTAATGTTCGCGGATGACACGTTAATTATCTCAAAAACTCTGAGCGGTCTCCAGCGAGCTTTGTTACTTTTTGAGGAGTTCTGTCTCTTACGGGGCTTTGAAATTAACGTGTCAAAAACTACATTTATGTCTTTTAACCCACATAGAGCATTCAGAGGAGGCGTTACATATGAACAACGGTCCCCTGGAACAAGTTAGTGCCTTCACATACCTGGGGGTTATTATGCAGAATGATTTGAGGTGGAATCGACAGCTTGATACGGCCACGTTGAAGCACCGGCAACTATCTGGAGCTTTACAAATTGAGTTTAACACCTCTCTTACAAAACCAGTCAGTCCGGTGCTGCAAATATATAACATGAAAGTGGTCAGCTCTGCCCTATACGGGGCAGAGCTTTGGGGGTATGAGAATCTGTCCAAGCTAACTGTAGCAGAAAATAGGTTTCTACGTAAGATCACCAGTCTCCCGCAAAGCACCCCAGTGCGTCCATTGCTTCATAACTTAGGTAGAATAGCACTGGCTGATATGGCGAGATTGTGCCCTCTATTATACCAGCGAAGAATCTGGTATACACCAGAATTGGCAACTTACGCTGCAGGCCTCAAAGACCTAATTAAAGCAGACCGCTTTCACAAAATTAAATGGTTACGGGAGGTCAGAGCCTCCCTAGTAAGCATTGGCATGTCTTCACTGTGGGAAAACCCATCATGCGCCCTGTTCCCCTCCAAGGAGATCCTAAAAGAAAAATACTAGGATTTGGTGGCTCAAAACACATATAGAAACAGCGACACGTCCTCACTCACGGGAGGATTTCTAGAAGCTAAACCAGTCCCAAGCCTTAAGCAGTATTGGGATACAATAACTAAACCACACGATCAGAAGTTATACTTCCAATTTAGGATGGGTTCATTACCAATAAGATCCTACACAGCAAGATGGGTCAATTTTGGCGATAAAACGCGTCCCGTTTGTCAGGCCCATTTGGAGTCACTGGCCCACCTATTGTTTATCTGCCCAGCATATGCTGCCCCTCGTCGAGCATGGCTGACACCAATTTGTAGGTCACTGGGCACCAGAAGGAGTGGTGACGCGCAAAGAATATTGCGCACGGACACATCAACCCCCATTGTCATTGCATTAGCAAAATTTTTGGGATGGACCTGGGCTATTAGATCACAGTCACTCCCTGTAAATTGAAGGCTTGTATTTGTCATTGTTCATTTGCACATGTGTATATGGAGCTGGCTAGTAAATCAACAAGGGGGGGGGGGAAGAAATTCGGACTGATCTTTATCCAGGTCCAGCATACATGTCCGTTAATGAACTTCTACACAAATGGTATGCAGTTCCTAATATTAAAATGCAGGAGGAAGTGTTTTTATCAAGAGCTCCACATAGAGGTGTGGAGTTATAAAAGTGGGGAGAAGAATCCTCTCCTCTTGGAAAAAGACCCTCACACACCCAGGCAGCTAGGTGTCATGCTTCATCATCGGGTCTGCTCCTTATCGGGTCGGCGCTGCAATCCCCGATCGGCACCCGTGATGGGGCCTCCTTAGCGGAGATCTTTATTCCAAATGCCGGTGGGTGAAGTGCGTGTGAGGGCCCTAAAAGAGTGTAGGTGGTGTTGATGTGTAGGAAAGTGAAAATAAAAAGGGGAGGTGGTCCACTCAAGATAATTTTATTGAACGTGGCCCCTACCCTAGTTAAAAGAAAACAAGACGCGTAACTCCACTCTAAGGATGTCGAGAATAGGCGCTTGAGAAAAAGGTCAACATGTTTCTTGCCCAATAATATATTAATTGGCAATTCCTCAGGACCAAAAGGATCTACCTACACTTTTTGGTAGTGGTCAACAGTAAAGTGAAAAAGTGACCACCATTACAGCACCCTAAAAAGTGGTACCTGTAGATCAAAAAACACAACCCCATTAGGGTCAAGGATGTGCGGCATCAGTACCGGCTGGTGTAGACACTAATGTGTAGTGTCAGTTTATCAGGAACCACGGCGGCGGATGTCCTACCCTCACGCAGCTGGTCCGGGCACATTTGGAAACGTGTTAACTACCCGTGATTCAACTTCTGTATCCCTGTATTATCTAATTTTATGAATTGCAATTGTTTTTATAGTTTTAGCATTTCCAGTCGTTTTAAATTGCATTAATTGTGTTTTATCACTCTTGATGACAGATTTTAAACACTCCAAAAAAGGTTTTAACTGTGTTTATACATTGTGACTTATGAAATATTTAATTTATGTATCGTGCTTTTATGACATATCCGTCGAATAAAGCTTGTTGGATTGGATAACATGCAAACAGAATATATAAAACTATACCTTAAAACATCAGTGTTCCTTTTCTTCTACCCAAAAAAGGAAACACCTTCTTTGGCTGATGATTGCTGTAAGTTTATTTTTCAAATGGCAACAAATTTCTAACCCGTTTCAGTGGTGAACACCTTGATCACTAGTCAGGAAGTGACAATTCATTCACAGTCCACATAGTTATCGCAATAGTGAAAAGTGAAAAAGGACTAACAGTGAAAAGGAGCTGGTCATGTCACATTGCATGGACACCATCTTAGAACTGGCATGTACACTGAAATCATCATAATAAACCTTGTTATTGCTGCTTATACAAAGTGTAAAAACATTGTTATTGCAAAATAGTGCTATTGACCTTGTACACATCACATTAATAAAGGTTCAATTCATAATTATATACCAGTTGGGCCTGTGTATGAGACCCAAAGATCCTGTACTACTGGGTCATAGCAGAGTCCGAAAGAAGAGCAAATGGGAAGACTCAACGAATAATGCAGTTATAGTTGCACGGTCTTTCAAATAACTGATGTAAGAAACTGGGTCATTGGTTGAGGGGGGCGAAACCCTACTTAAACAGCAACGACAATCCTTGTCAGGGTGAAGTCACAAGCAAAACCAAAATTAACCTGTCTTCAACCCTCTGGTAGCTTGGCACAGAGCAGTCAGGCTTAACTTAGAGGCAATATGTAAAGTATTTATGGAGCACTTCAAACAGTAATAAAATTAAACACAGCACGAGAAAAATCCCACACCAATATAGAAACATAGAGTTAAATGTAATTAAAAAATCAAGAACAAAACAACAAAAATCCAATCAGTAGAACTGGATATATGCAATTTTACTGATTTAAGTGAAAAATGCACCAAAAAGCACTAAGGGCCAACTGTGGTTATCTTTCGCACCGGACCGGGACAACGTCACTAGTTCACGCAGACTACAATGGAGTGCGGGCCAGTTACAGGGACCCAGTTAGGCCAGCTGAACAAAAATACGTTAAATCCTGGTTGCAGAGCGATGCGTAGTCCTTGAGGATGCATTGTGCATCAGTGATTCCTAGAAGCTGCAATGAGAGGTCCTGTGTCGTCATCGAGAATGCCGTCAATGAGGGGCTTGCAAAGCAAAGTCCTGCATCGAGATGCGTTGCTCACCGGCTGGTTCCGAATAGGCTGTGGGTCTTGCGAGGAGGAGCCATGCGTCGTCCTCTAGGATGCCGTCAAAGAGGGGTTTGCGATGCGAAGGCCTGGGTCAGAGATGCGTCGAGCAGTGGTAGTTCCTGGAAGGCTGCGGGCGGCAATGCGAAGTCCTGTACCAGAGTCGAACCATGCAGCAGTCCTGATGCGGAGTTTAGTAAGGCGATGCATCATGCAGTGACTCTGGTGCAGAGTTTTGTGAGGTGAGGCATTGCGCTCTGGCTCCGATGTGCCAGTTCTGCTGGGACCACAGTTGGGACTGGAAGAGCACCTTCAGGCACACTTTTAAGGGTCCAGAACTGGGGTGGCACCACTTGGGAGGGTAAAACTCACAGCAGAGAGAGTCAAGGTGCTGGGTTCAAGGTAGTTGGAGTCTTCTGTCTCTGACGCTGTGGTCAAGAGGCCAGCCAACTAGCCCTTGGAGTCACACTGGTGGTCCTGGGTTAAAAAAGCTGGTCCAGTCCTTCACTTAAGTAGCAGGCAACATGCAGCAGGGCAGCAGATTAGCAGCCCTTCTTGCAGAGCAGCACAGCAGTCCTTCTTCTGAGTTTCTCCATGGGTTCAGGTATGTACTGCAGAGCTGGGTTTTAGGGTCCAATATTTATACCTGGTGCCTACTTTAAAGTAGGAGAAGGTTCTGGAGGTGTTTCCACCCTGCTGTATCAGGCATCACCTTCTTCCATGCCCTGGCCCCAGCTTGTTGGGGTCACAAAAGACCGATGTCAAACCCTTTGTGAGAGTGCTCAGGCAAAGGCTTTGTGATGTGCAAGTGTGGTAGGTGACAGCTCCTCCCCCTCGTTTACATAGAGTGGCCCATCCTGCCAACACCTATGTTTCCTTTGTCTCACTGTCTGGGAGCAATACACAAAGACCAACTGCCAGCTGCACTAGTCATGTGACCCAGGGACAGGCTGCAGGCACCAAATGGTTAGGACAAGGAAACACCATCTTTGTAAAAGTGGCCTTTTCAGAATTGTGACTAAAAATCTGACTTTACCATTAAAGAGGGTTTTTCATTACAAGGCTTTAGATACCAAACTCGACATTCCAATCTGCTCCCAATTGAAAGATATCACTTATTAAATTTGATAAGTTAACCCGATGTTATCTTATGGAAGAGGCAGGCCTTACAGTAGTGGAAAACAAATTTAAGAGTTTTTCACAACCAGGAAATGTAAAACGTAAACGTTCATGTCCAACTCTTAAAATTCACTGCACCCTGCCCTCCTGACTGTGTAGGGCCTACCTTAGGGGTGACGTATGTATGTTAATAAGTGAGTGTCTGGTGGCTAAGTGGACTAATGCATCCACTGTAGGGGCTTGTGTTTGACCAAATGGCCACAGGTTCAAATCCTGGCGGCTCCACTCAACCTTTCATCATTTTGAGGTTCATAAAATGAGTACCATTATGTTGGGTAACAATAAACATCTGTTATTCAGCTCCTGGACACCCTTTTGGGTGAACGCACGCTTTTCAAATACACGTTATGCTATGTTAGGTTTGGGCCTGGCAAGAGGTTTACCTTGCCAGGTCGAAATGGCAGTTTAGAATTGCACACACAGGCTGCAATGTCAGGTCTGAGACATGTTTGCAGGGCTACTTAGGTGGACAGCACAATAAGTGCTACAGACCGACTTGTAGCATTTAATTTACAGACCCTGAGTGCAGGTAGTATCACTCTACCAGGAACTTACAAGTAAATTAAATAGGCCATTTGTGTGTAAGCTATTTTTACTATGTTCAAAGAAGAGAGCACATTCACTTTAGTACTGGTTGGCAGTGGGAAAGGGCACAGAGTCCTAGAGAAGCCAACAGAAATGAGTTCCAAAAACAGGAGAGTGAACACAAAGTCTGGGGATGACCTTGCAGACAGGACCAAGTTCAACAACGGATATATGAATGAAGAAGCGGGGGGCACCCATAGCGCTACATGATATTTGTGAATTATAGTGGCTGCCACAGTTATGGATCATGTTTGTTGCAATGTGCACCAATATGAATTGTATACCCTTGTCCTAGTGGGCTGACAAATGTTCTAGCCTATTGCATAACTAAACACTTGTATGCCATTAAAGGATGTAACAATTAAGGTCTAACATAAAAAAATACAATATATAATGTGATACATGCTCAGACTGATATCTGGTAAACATTGTGCACAATGTCCAGCAAGCTTACAGAAGGGAGCAACCAAATTGTAACTACAGCAGTGGTCCGAAACAATTATTACAAAGGTGCTGCCCAAGTGGGCAAAATTATATAAGATCGAGAATTTCCCCACCATTTAACAAATAGGTGGCAATAAAACAAGCAACACAACAATTTCAAGAGGGCATTTCTTTGTGTCACAAACCTTTAGGCTATGCAACTAGATCTGATAAAAATTCTTAGCTCACCTGCCAGCTCTGGTGCCACTGTCTGATAAAAACAATATCTTAAAACTGATTAAAACCTGAAGTTGTTGTCACGTCAGTCTACAGTGGAAATCAAACATTGTTAGGATTGAAAAACAAGTATAAAGCTTTACAAATATATAATCCTAATTAACCCAAGTAAACTGCCATCTCTTCATCTAAGTTTAACCTATTAGGGGACAAGGTAATAATGTAACATGACTCTAATCTGCATAATTCCAAAACCCTATTTTCACCTCTAATACTAAGAGGAAATCTGTCAAAGGAGAAGAATTGAAGTTTGGTATTCTCATCAAAGTAGAAATCTATAAATGAGCTGCCGCTGTCTATTTTTATTTTTAATTGCCCTCATGTCTTCTAGAACAAGTTTTTTACCTGGAGGATGATACTACCACTATAGAGCATGTTACATCGGCATTAGAGACCATACACTCAATATTCCAAACTACATGAAAGATTTTTAGTCATCTCAAAATCTTGTGAGTCATTTTAAATCTCAAACCTTTTCATGTTCTTACTGCGTTTGCATGCTTTGCAGTTAGCACCAATGAAAAAACCTTTGCTCCTTTTTGAGTTACCCTTGCTGCTAGTACAAGGAACCGGATTTATAACTAAGGTATCCCTTAAGGATTTGCTGTCCTGAAATGTTATTTTTGGAAAACTGTAAGTGTACTTGGATACATATCATCTGTTAGTAATGTGTGCCAATGTTTGTGCATGATGTGTCTGATCATGTTGGGCTTACTATTATACCTGGTGATAAATCTGATAAAGGCTGATTCCTTTGTTTTGCTAACACCATTGACTAAAATGTCATCTCTTTTGACTGTATCTATTGTCTGTTCCGCCGCTTGCAATTCTTTTCTACCATAGCCTCTTTCCCAAAATCTCTCCAGCAAAACCTTCTTTTCTGTTTCGAAAGATTCCTCACAACTGTAATTTCTTTTAGCATGGGATAGATCTTCATATGGGATACTCTTTATTAAATTTCTAGGATGACTACTGGACGTACGCAAGAGACTTTTGCCAGCAGTACTTTTGCGATACAGTATAGTATCCAGCTTTGTGCCAAGAACCTGGACCTTCAGATCTATAACTCCACAGCAAATGCATAAATGCTACTGATACTGTTCAGATTGAGATCATTTACATTCAATTCTTTCACAAATTCAACAGCAGAGTTTTGGTTAGACTAACAATTAAGAATACAAAAAATAAAACATAAAAATGTTGCCTAATGAAAGGTATTGGAAAATATATATTTAAAAAACTTTCCCACAAAAACAAATGAAAGTAATACTTAACAGTACATAAAAACTTAACAAATAACTCTAAAAATAATTAATATAACAAAATATATTGCAATCAAATAATAAAACTTATTAAAATCATTAAAATAATTTATAAAATAAATGACTGAATAAACCAGCAAAACATTACAATTAGCTACTATTGCATTTACAATTATCTGATGTATAATTTACAAATAAAATAAATTACATAGTTAATGATCACATTAACAGATTAAAAATAAAAAAAATAGATAATTTAAAAACATTTATAAAAAAACTCCCCACCCTATTCCTCTAACAATCCAACAACTCGCCAATAAATAAACTCAAATAAAATTAAATATCTTTGAATATTTTACCAACTTAGAAATAAAATAAACAGTACTAGAAAAAAATACTCACTCTTACCATTAAAATAATTTACAAATCAAAAATCTTCAACACACAACAAAATAATTCAAAGTAACTTTGTATCCAACTGTATGAAACCAATTTGAAGTACCTAAAATGATATTCTTACCTTCTATATTCTTTAACATGATATTTTATCATCACAATATTTGTGTCCCACAATATTTTTGAATTTATATTATAGAGGAACACCGAGACATATCCATTGCTAGCACACATTCTTAGGGCAGGAAGGTGGTACCCAAATGTTCCAGTACAACCCGTTTGAATGCATTTCAGCTTATGACAGAAGTCTTTATTGAACTTAATTGGATGTCTTAGGTCTTATTTCAAATTGTGCAAACAACCTTGTTGTCAAGAGTTGTATATACTGGTTAATTCTTTCTAATTTTGTAAAAGAGTTAGAAGTAAAGATGATCCTTTCTGGATCATTGCTTGCAGTGGGATCCCTAACTAATTTGAGAGTAAACTACTGCAGTGATAGAGCTTGAATAACCAAACTCTCAAGAAGTAATGCTTGGAAAATTGGAACATTAGCACTGGATGTTGTGGGACTACAAATGTTCTCGGTAGACTCACAGACAGAACACAACATCAGACTGCAGACTAAGAAGTGTAAAAAGAAGAAAGCAATGCAGAAGGCCTTTCCATCTATGCACCAAAATCTGGACCAGCAGCCCCATAGCTTTCATGACTGCCCCAATACTGCACCAACTTAGGAAAGAGTTGTAGACTTCCCTCTTTAAAGAATAGTGTAGTGCGGGCAGTGTCATTGGTTTAACTCTTCACTACTTGAGATGTGAATTAAACATTTAATCTCATAAGCCATTGCAGGTGCCCTTTAATCAACCCCATGGTTTTCGAAATAGCATGTACAAAGTCGGGCCTTCGAAACCAAACACGCCTTTTTGACTACATGGATGGAAGTAATAAAGCTTCAAATTATGTTATGTATCATCGTGCTGCCCTTCTCTGCATGCTCTCCAGTCTGCAACACAAATAGACAAGGTTGAGTGGTATGAGGTTGTACATGTGTCAGGCAAGCACTATAAAAATGGTAAGTAACAATAACAGTAAATGTGTACAAATCAGATTAACACGAAAAACCTGGTTAAAAGTGGGGTACCTATTAACAGCCACTATGGTATGATCAGAATCCAATGCAGAAGAGAGAGTGCCGGCAATCATGGAACACTGAATAGGTGATGGCTTCAGGGACAGAAACCTTTAAAGGATGGTAGCTGCAATTGTATGGTTTTATTTATAGACCTACATTGAATGCTTAAGTGCCTAAACGGAAAACAAAAAAGCTTTTTTCCCTGAGGTAAGCACCAGCAATACGAAGTTGACTCACCATCAGCATGAGTGCTCATTGTGGATACACCGGTTTTCTATGCATAGACTTGATAGTTTTTGGCCCAAGCATAAGTGGTCTAATTAGAGTTGCAAGTGTGCTGAGCATGACTGAGTAGTCTCTGAGTTAATGCCACAGAGTTCTGTGCAGAACCACCAGGCCACCAAGCTGAAGCGCAAGTTTTAACAAAGGACAGGAAGGTACAGCATCTAGCCAGCTTTCTGTTACAATAATAACACAACTAGTACCTCCCACCACTAATAGGTAACCAGAGGAGGTTTGAAGGACTAGATACACAACCTGGAAATATATGTATGAATAAAGAATAAAGTAGCAGTAGAGAGACAGGTGAAGCCTAAAAAGATGGTGACAACCACTAAAAGACTTACAATCTTCCAAGTTTGTCTCACCCCTTGACCTGATATAGAACATTTCTGGGAAAAAGGAGATTCAAGTTTTGGCTTATATCCAAGAGCAAATAAAGAACTTTTCAAAGTGGATATCTTTGCATACCTAACGCTGCCACTCAAATCAGAGGAAAACTTGCCTTCTCCTGTAGCAACACAAAGAATTATATTTAGCAGGAGACAAGAGACCATCAAATTAGCTCTTTCTTAAGGTGCTATTAATATTTAGGTTGGTTAAAGAATCGGCATTTACTTTTAAATTAAGGACAATGGCCTTTGGTTTGGGGGAGGGAATTACACTTACCCAGCCATACATTTAACCCCTGCTGCAGAATGAATTCTTACAAAAGAGAAAATAGGCAATAAGGCTGCAAGACCGTCGCATTAGTACCAATACGTATTTTTAGTAATGTGAATATAGACGCTCAACTGATTGTGATACTCAGCTTTGTTTCTACTTTCAATGAGAATCATTCCTTTATTTATAAAATTCTTTGCAGAAATGGTTCTCTTTTGAGGGGTGTCCCAGGATTGACGGATATCATACATGAAAGACCTAATATCATATATAGAAAGGGGCCGACGATTAGGGATAAAATCATGAGAAACTATCTCAAACCTGTCTGCTCTATTACTAAGAATTGATTACCATCACAGTCAATAGGATTTTTCACTTATAGAAAGTGACTGACTATTAGGGATAAAATCATGAGAAACTTTCTCAAACCTGTCAGTTCTATTACTAAGAGTTGGTTATCATCACAGCCAATAGGATTTTCACTTGCGGAAATTGTGCAGTCTGTAGTTATGGACTAAACAAAGCCAAAACATTCTCGTATAACACACGCACTACTTACTATGTTAAACAGTTCATTAATTGTAACACATGTTTTGTTGTGTGTATAATAATGTGCAACTGCTCCAAGATCTATGTGGGGAGCACCAAGAGACAGCTGAAACTTAGAATTCAAGAACAGCGTAGATCGGTTTGTAATAATGATGAACGATCACCCTTAGCAAAACACATGAAAGAGAGTCATGCCAGTAATTGAATGCACATAACCTCTTTTGCACTTGGAATCACTATTCAGACGGTTAGGGGACAGGTGTGTCAGGATTGGTCAATATGGGTGACTTTGCAGTCTGATTGGCCAGATAATGTGAATAAAAGATTGTTAAAATTCATTACTGGTAAACTTTGTAATTCAGACTTTATGCTTAAATCCCAGTACAATCCTTGGATGACCTCCTTTATATTTTTCCAACTCGCGTAGTTATTTCGAATGGGGTCGATCTTGATTACTATGATTTAGTGACATAGAAAGTACAACCGTCATCTGATCTTTGCTCGTTTCCATCAAGCGGATTGATGCAGATTCAAAGGGGTGGAAATAATTTGTTAGGTTGTCTTGCCTGTTGGACCAGAGTGAGAACTAGCTATCATATATTGCTTTATATATGATGGAGCCCGATTGGATAATATCCTTCACTGATTCCTATTGGCTATGATGAAGGCTTAAATATCGAGCACTATTTCTAGTTATTTACATCCTGACTTTGGAAGATGGGGGTTGTCGTCCCTTTCACTCTATGGAAATAAAGGTAATTGGCTTAGGTTCAGGGGTCCTGTTTTATCGTGGGGGCGTTATTGGCTAGAGGAAGTATCTAGAATGGAACACATTTAAATCGATATTTCTGTGGTGCTGTATATTCTGGTTTATTCATATAAAAACGGGCTATTGGCTATATGAGAATAAATTGATAGGTTGGTGACATAGGTTATATTTTGATTTCAGAGCGCATTTATATCAATATTTTTGTGGTGGTGTATATTCTGGTGTATGTGTGTAAAAACTGACTATTGGCTATATGATAAACTGATAGTGTGTTGTGACATAGGTTATATTTTGATTTCAGATTTATCTTGAGATCTCTGTAAATAAATCATATTCCCTTTAGATGAAGGAGGGTTAAAACATACATGTCCAAGCTTCACACATAGTATAGAAGGACACAGTTGGTTGGAGGTGGTGTAGTTAATTGTATATATTTTTTCAACATGCCTATTTATAAATCAATTTTCAGAAAATTATCTACTATATTTCTGTACAGACGATTGTCCAAAGGGTAATTTACATATAGCGCAAGGAATTTTCCAGATAAGATATACCAGGATCTTTGTGATAAATTACAAGTGAGTGGTGGGGAGAAAGGAGAGGTTTGTTTTGGAGTGACCCATTATTTTGATATGGGACTTGTCTATCCAAATCAAATGTTGTACCTCAAATTGGATTTGATGAATTTATGCAAGCCCTATTACCAATATACAGAACTTTTTTCCTGGGATAAGGAGAGACTTCAGTAATAGGGCATTGGAGAGAACTGACTCACTATATGCCGGTCTTGTGTACGTTATTTGAAGGTTTTATTTTAGATTTGAATTCAATTAATTGAAATACTTGGTTGATATGTATAGATACATTATAGAATATGTATAATATGGGCAATTGATCTCTTATAACTGTGTATAGGACATATGTTGAGTGGCGGAGTCACGGTGCATTTGTTTTTTTTCCTTTTTGTATATACAAGATTAATGTGAAGGTGTTTGTAAGATGTGTACATATTTTGATAATTATTGTGCCAATTTTTTTATATGTTTTCATTTTTTCAGCCCTGATGAAGTCCGTATAGGACGAAATGTGTTGGCTGGGCTGAACAATTGTGTGTATCTGCAAAAGAATAAAAATAAATCAAGATGTGTTCAACACAAACCACGTGACTCCTGTGCATGATTAATGATGACTTCTGTTGATTCGGGTTGGACTGATCATAGATATTGTGGATACTAATTGTTATGTTTCTATGTTATGAATGATGGAAATATTGAACAAGGAACAGATTTAATTACTATAATCTAATACTTATCTTTAAGTATATCATGTGCTCAGATAATAGACGGTCCTGCTCTATCTTTGTAACCCGCTGCAGAATGATCTAGATATCTTAAAGTTATGTGCAGAAACTCACAAGGACCTTAGCTAGATTCCTCATTTATAAGAATTCACAGAACTATACCTCGAAACATGCCACTATGCTCGAGCCACACATAGAGACAGATCAAACACAGATAATATATGTAATATAACTGAAAGTGTATTAATAATAAGTTAACATTCTGATTATATTTTCCAGTTGTTTTTCAAATCTTGTCAGCTCTTTAGAGAAAACATTCTGGAAGGCAGTGGCCTCCAAAGAGAATGATCTACCTCTTAATTGGAAGAGACAGAATCCGGAGGCACTTTGATTGGCAAACAGTACAATGGTACGGGAACTGGTTAAGTACACTCATGAAAGCTTGCTAATAAACGTGAAAGCTTAACTCTGCATCTTTAAATCATGATGCAAATGAAAGTGGGGCATCTCAATGTCCAGCCTATTACCACAGTCCAGACTCTATGATATAAAGTATGACACGACAGGATGATGTACACTGGCAGTGATGAGTGACAACACAATGTAGGCACTAATGCCTGAATTTACCTGCTCCTTGAATTCAAGTTGTTTGTCATTAAAAAACACTAAGGGGCCGATTCCGATCTCGGCCGGTAGGGCTCCGAATTGGATTCGGCTTTACCGGATCTGATTCGGAGCCCTGTTTCCCGACCGATTAGTACGCGGGTCCGGCCGAGCGAGTACGATGCAAGCGCCCGCGAAATCGCCGACCGACTCGTACGCGGCTTCAACACGCTCCGACCGACTCGCACGGACACAACTCGCACCGCGCAATGGAGTCGTTCCCCGGCCGGGCAAGTACGATGCACGCCGTGAGCAGTCCGACCGACTCGCGCCGTCCGGCTCGAAAGAGCTGTCAGAGTCAGACTTTGGGAGTCCGCGTCGGACCCCCTGTACGCGTGGCCGCGCGAGTCACACACAGGGGCGACCCATGGGTCCCCCTACCTGTGCATGTACGGCGCGATGCGCATCGGCGCGTACCCGCTGTAGGGGCGCCCTGTTCGCCTCGCACCCATTGAGTCAATGGGAGCCCGCGTACGCGTTGTACGACCGGCTCCCATTGACTTCAATGGAGTCCGACCGAATCGAGTCCGGGTGCATGCGTGCGCATCGTACTCGTTCGGTCGGACTGCCAGAGTCCGATTCGGTCGGAAATCTCTCCGGGTCCGGCTCGGTCAGAGAGGTTTCCGGCCCGAATCGGAATCGGCCCCTAGTTTGTGATCTTTAGCCCCAGTTTCTGGGCAGATGCTTAGAGAAAGTAAATTGTACCTAGTGGACTTTCTGTCTTACTTCACTCACAAACAACATCCTTGTCATGGTGAGACTAAGCTTCAGCCAGATGGAATTCATCCAATGATCAGCCACTTCAAGCCAATATCTGATTGCTGACAAACCATTTTGCCATAGAAAGATCTGAGTGATATGTGATATGTGAAAAAGCTTAAGCAAAAAGCAATAACACAGATGTCGAAAAGGACATATAGATGTTAAAAATTGGGGAATTTGAAAGTTTTAGAAACTCTTTACATAATAGCTGTCGATTTGGATGCAAAAGGTGGGCATGACATCTCTTGAAGCTTTCCAGATAGAAACATGACATTCAAGTTTAGACAGGACCTCCATGTACAGACTCATAGGGAGGTTCTATCTTGACTTTATGTTTGAAGGGGTGAAATGCTGCTGAACGATTTAATATTATCGGAAAGCTGAACCCACCACCGGCATCTAGAGCATTCTTGAAAACAAGGGTCAAGCAGCACTTGCTTTGTTGGAGAAGCCCACATCTGGATAGCACACCAAGTGTTAGCTTCTAGAAATAATATGCAAGAGTTTCCAGCAGTTGAGCATGGAAACAGAGGGTCGAATGTCAGACTATTGAAGACAAAAATATCATAGCTTAAATATCGAGAAAACAATTGTGATTTAAAGTATATATAGGTAAGAGGTAAGTATAGATTAACCACTCTTAACTCCACATCAATGTAATTTGAAAAAAAAATATATATATATATTACCTACTGGCGGTTGCCAGTAGGTAGTTATAATAAGGACCTTGCTTCTATTCAAAAAGCGTTTTTTCTTTTGCCAATATCTTTGGCGCCGTTTGACGAATCTTCGAGACATTTTCAAAACTAATGGCCCACTCACTTCAGCTGGAGTGTTGACAATTTCAGGGTGATTCATCAAGCAGGGGCCGAATAAAGGGGTGTCCCAAAATGCATTTTCTCCATGTTAATTACCATAGGAAACTTTAGGCATGGCTACAGCTCGAACTGCTGAACGAAATTACACAAAATTTGGCAAAAAGGTAGCTTTTGGTTCAGACAGCGGTCTTTTTGTTAATAGGTGTAAATCCATTCAGTAGTTCCTGAAAAATGTAAAGATATAAAAATATGGCCGCGGTGGATCCGTGAACCCTCCCGATCTCATGCCTAAGATCAGATTGGCTGCCAACACTTCAAACCAGGAAGTGTTGGCAGCCATCTTGTGACTCGGTTGAACCGAGTCACTAGATAAAAGGGTAAAAAACGTTAAAGATTAAGAAAAGGGGGCAGGGTAGACACACCATGAGCCCCTAGGCCTGCTCGGGGGGGTCCCACATGGACCCCCATAGCCCCAAAAAAATTTGGGTCCATGAATCCGTGTGAAAATTAAAAAAACTAAGTGCAAGGCTACTGCGCTTTGTTTTCTTTAAACCCCCGGGTGGGCCACCTCCCCGGGGCTATGTATATTAAATGTGGGGGGGCCACGTGGGCCCCCCGCAGCCCTGGGGACCCCCACCTCCCCGGGGCTTTTTTTCAAAATGAATGCAATGGGGGGGCTCCTGCCCCCCCATGCAGCCCCGGCGACCGCCACCTCTCCAGGGCTAAATTCAAAAGATGCATGGGGGCCCCACCTCCCCACGGAGCCCCGGGAACTGCCACCTCCCCAGGGCTAATTTATTGTAAAGCAGGGGCCATGCGGCATCCCACAGCCCCGGGGACCGCCACCTCCCCAGGGCACAAATTAAGTAAAGGTGGGGGTCCGTTGCATACCTCCGTCCCAGGGGACCACCACCTCCATGTGGAGGGGAACAACGTGGCCCTCCTTCAGGAGGCCTTCATAGCCCTGGGGACCACCACCCCCCCAGGGCCGGCTCCAGCAATGTCCTGGGGTGCCCACCCCCGGGACATTGCACTGCTCCAGCCAAACCATAGCAAACTCTGCTTCACTTCATGGAAGCGAGAGCAGGAAAAATGCTCTCGCTTCCATGAAGGGAAGCAGAATTGCTTTTGGGCAGAGGGAGCTGCATGTTTGCAGCTCACTCTGCCCAAAAGCAATGTCAGCTCCCGCAGGAGGCAGGGAGCCGGCAGGGACCACTGGGGCCTTGAGGTTCCCCCAGCGGTCCCCAATGACCTGGCCATGCCCCAGGGTATGGGGTTACCGGGGCAATATCGGCCCGGGTAGGTGGGTCTTGCAGGCCCCCTACCCATTTTTCTTTTTTTTTTTAAAAGAAGGATAAGGCCTGGACCCCTTCCTTAAAAAATTCATTAAATAATTGGCCAGACCCCGGTGGATGGGGTCCCCGGCCCAGGAATTGGCCTGGGGAGGGGGGCCGCACGTCCCCCCTCCCACTTATCAATTATAATTTAAACATAGGCCTAGCCCCGGGAGATGGGGTAACCGGGGCAGAAAATGGCCTCGGGAGGGGCCCCCTCCCTTTTTATTTAAATATAAATAAAAAATGGGTTAGACCTCAGAGGATGGGGTCCCCGGGGCCCAAAAGTGTCAAGGGAAGTGGGGCCACTTAGCCCTCTTTCCTAAATAAAAAAAAAACAAAGCTGGCAACTCGTCAGAGGCCCCTCCTACTTACTCCATTTCTCTACAAACGCGCCTCTTGGCGCACTGCTGGTGGGGGGATGAGGTCCCCTTGCATTCTGAGGACCTCAGGACTAAAGTGGACTTCATCCCCCAAGCAGCAGTGCGTCAGAAGGCGCATTTGCAGATTGGTGGAGAATGAGGGCATGGCCTCTGACCACCTCTCAGCAATCCAGCTGTGATGGGCTTACTGGAGATAACAGGAGGGCTAGTTGGCCCCCAGAGACCCTCAAGAGGCAAGGGGACTTCATCCCACAACCAAGAGCATGCCAGGAGGCGTGTTTGCAGAGTGGTGGAGAAAGGGGGCGTGGTCTGCAACCACCTCTCAGCAATCCCACTGTGTCGGGCTTACTGGAGGTAGCAGGTAGGCTAGTTGGCCCCTAAGGACCCCCAGCAGTGAAGGGGACTTCATCCCCAACCAAGAGCATGCCAGGAAGCATGTTTGCAGAGTGGTGGGCAAATGGGGCGTGGCCTGCTCTTAGAACTCAGCAATCCTGCTGTGTGGGACTTACTGGAGGTAATAGGAGGGGTAGGTGGCCCCCAAGGATGTCTTTGGTAGCCAACTACCCCTCCTGTTACTTCCAGAAAGTCCCACACAGTGGGATTGCTAAGAGGACTTCAGAGGCCACACCTCCTTTGTCCACCACTCCGCAAACGCGCCTCCTGGCACACTACTGGTTGGGGGATACAGTCCTCTTTACTCCAGAGGGACCTTGGGGGCCAAGGAGCTCTCCTGGTACCTCATGTAAGTCCTACGCAACGGAATTCCTGAGAGCTGGTTGGATGCCCAGACCCCTTTCTCCACCACTTTTCTAAACTATCCAATTTTGATTGCAGTTTTTCTGTTAGTGGCACTGTAACTTCTTGATGTTCCATTTTATTATTTGCTCTAATTTTGATTATCACTTCTTTTTCCAGTTGCAATAATTGTTCATTGGATGTACTATACTCTCAACAGTTGACATTAAACAAACATTAGACTTCTCTTCCTTAACAAAATTATACATTACTTCTGCAACTGAAACATTAGTTGGAAACAGATTTTTGATGAGACGGGTTTTTAATGCTCTCTTTCCTTCTTTTGTGAGAACTCCCATTCTAATGTCCTTTAGTATATCTCCATACTGCATATCTGATGCTTGGCGCATATTTCTGATTATATGTATTCAAAGTTTTTCTAAATGTTTACATTTCCAATACTTCCTAGTGAATTCCTAGTTTCATTATTTTTTTAGTGTTTGAAGACAGGTTGTCCTTTGACTGTAGTTAGTTTAGCAGGTCTCCAAAGATTATTAAGTGTTTTCCTCCAAAAGGCACTTCATAGTCAGTTTTTAATATTTGTTGTATTCATAAATGTATAAAAGCTAGAATTAGGTTGGATACCATGCTGACTTCATTAATAATTAGTAGCTTTAATTTCTTCATTTCTTTTGCCACTTCATGACAAGCATCATCAGATAATTTGTTGTATTCTAATTTGTTGTTGTGATCAACAAGCAGCATTAATAATCGATGAAGGGTAACTCCTTTAATATTATGTTCAGCTGACCCTGTTGGTGCTGTAACTACACATGCCAAATTGGAATCTGTTGCCTTCTGTAGATAACTTGTCAATACTTTAATCAAGAGCTTTTTCCAGTTCCAGCTTGACCACTTATGTACAATAGAACTGGTTTATATGTAGAACAAGCACACTCTTTTTCTCATGCAGAAATCCATGTTCTATTTTACCTTTTACTTCATCAAAAATGTCTTTCTGATCTGTATTCAACTGCTGTATTAGTTGTTCTACATCTAGAGTTTCCTGTCTTGCTTGCTGCATTGCATTCTCCACTTCATTCATGGCTATAACAGCTTCATTTTGAATGATTGGCTGTCCAAGAGGATCTTAACTTCCAGGTGCAGAACTTTGACTGCTCTGAGAACTCTCTCTTGCTATCTCAGCAGCAATTGTTTCTTCTTGTTCAATCTCATCTCTCAACATTTGAGGATACAATGGAAACACAGAGTACTCAATGCTGTCTTTAACAGAGTTAAGCGAGTATTCATAACAGTCAAATTCTCCAAGTAGCTCGCTTTCAGTTCGCCATGGTTGAACAATATACCAAGGTTAAATAGAAAAACTCTCTTTTGTCTGGAGTTTGGCAACTTAGCTTTCGATGGTTAATTAAACTTCCTTTGTTATGTCTGACCAAACATCCTTCACATCCCTTGACAGCAAATTTTCCTTCTTCTATGTTTTCACCGACATTATTTCTGTATGTATGATGTTGAAGTATTTTATACAGACACACCCTTTCTAGATGAGGACTCCTTCTTGGATAGTACATATCCAGCATGTTAGTCTTCAGAATATCTGTACTGTGTGGCTCAAATTCCACAAGATATTGGATTTCTAGAAAAGACTTCAGTACTCTGTTACCAGTATTAACAAGCCCTAAACTCACCCATAGAACTCCTCTAGATTTAGAAAACAAGCTAGCTGAGCTTAACCGGCCTGCCCATTCAAACAAGCCGATCTCTCTGTGAGAAAGCATTTTCCAACTAAATCTGTGCAATTTCTTTGTAAGACTCTTTTCTGCTGAAATCTCCTTCAACTTGATTTTCTCTGACTTTGTTATATAAGAGGTGACGTATCGAGCAACAACCATTGAGTTATTTGCAACAAACTGTATATACATATTTGCATTCCACCTCTTCAAAATCACAGGATTGTAGTCATTGATATATTTTGAGGCTTCTGTTCTTCTGAGGTCGTATAAGTTCTTTTGTGATTTCCATGTGAAAGTGTGTCTGACTACAGACAAAAAGCTATTAACTCTTCCTTCTGAGATCACAGGTCATGGAAATCCAAAACGACATCTTGTATAAAATTTCCTTAGATCTATATTTTCTGTGACAGTATTTTCTACACCTATGGTTTTGGAATCTTAGAACTTGTTGTCTTAATATTTTATCAACACTCTCATTTGGCATGATGCAAGTGACATACTTCTCTATGAAAGACAACACTGACTCATCAGTGTCTGTTCCAAACTTTGGAGCAACTTTTACCCATAGTAGCATGTGAATATGTGGAGCACCTCTGGCTTGGTATTCTTTGCACCAAAAGAAATCAGTCACTTCACCGAGAAGTGGATTGTTCTTGTTGCAGATAAAAGCCATCATGGCTTGAAATCTATGGTTGAAATATCTGCAAACATTTGCAGGGTCCAATGAGCAGCGTTCTCCAGGAGTCTTTAGATCAATGTCTTCTATATTCTAATTTGCCTCTCGCAAGAATTGAAGCAGGTCATCCCATGCATACTCAGCACAACTGAGGGGTCGATTCCGATTCGGGCCGGAAAAAGCACCTACCGACTCGGAGCAGGAATTTATTCCGACCGACACGTACCTGTGGCGCCCGACACGCCAAGTACGATGCAAGGCGTGCAAAATCCGACCGACACGTACGGAACCCAAGCCGAACGACCGAGCCGCACAGAAAACAGCAATCCGGCCGGAAAAACACGCGAATCGAACCGACCGACACGCACCCGGAACAAATCCGACCGAAACGTACACGCGAACTCCAAACCGCAAAGTACGATGCAAGGCGCGAAAACCACGACCGAGTCGTACGGAGGACAAGCCGTACGACCGACACGCATACAAAACCGAGCCGAAGTAACACAAAACACCGCGACCGACGCGTACGCAGCATAGAAAACTGCACAAACACAGCGTGAACGAAACGAAGAAGACCGTACGAGACAACTGCAGGGTCCGACTCGGTCACAAGAACGTTTCCAACATGCACAGACAGTACAAAGGAAAAATTACACAAAAAAGGCCAAACAAGCAATTACAAAGCTAATAAATACTGGGGGGGTGGGGACAGAGAACAAAGACACACCCACAGCTCCACCCATATAAAGGACACAAATCCCAACCATGATCCTTTGCAAATGCCATTCTACTGCCAGCACCCAACAGACAGCAACCACACACCCACAGCTCATCCCTCACACAAGCCACACACCATCAGCACACCAACAAATACCTACCTCACATACACCCAGCAAAACACACACTCACACACCCTCACCTGCACACCAACACACACATCACTCACCATCACCACCCATCACCATGCCCCCCAAGAAGAATCACAAGTTCCTAGATTGTGAATTGGAAGTCATGGTAGACGAGATCCTCAGGGTAGAGCCACAGCTGTTTGGCACACTGGTCCAACAGACCCCCATCTCCCAGAAAACCAAGATGTGGGAGAGGATCATCAACAGGGTGAACGCACAATCACCATGTCTGCGCACAAAGACCGACATCCAGAACAGGTGGTATGACGTGCGCAGGAGGGTACGGGACCTGCTCAAGAAAGACTACCTCCTGAGCCAATACACCGGCAGTGGCCCTCCTGCCAAGCCAGTATACCTCAGGCCCTGGGAGGAGAAGGTGCGGGCCATCCTTCCGCCAGTGAGCGTATATGGACTAGAGAACATCCCAGAGCCTGGTGAGTACACAACAAATGTACACAATATTCTGCCACAATACACACACACATCACTGTCAAGGGGAGAGTCAAACCATGCACTCATAGCAATTACACAGCAACCAGAACAGAATCATCCCAAAATGTGTATGTCAGTCAGATAAACACAACACATGCCATCTCAAAGTTACATTTAACCGTGTCATCACATGTACAAACACAACTACAACTACAGCTAGGCAGTGGCACAAATAGAACTAACAAACACATCCAGACATGTAGCCACCACTACAACACCAACACACAGTGAAGACCACTGAAAGAAAGGAAATTCTGTGTATGCTGGGCAAGTCAGTGTAGCCAATAGCATCATGGGAGTCGTAGTCACACATATTGCCCCCCCCACAACTGTCCCATCAACACCACCCTGAACCATGCGCACATCACAGGGAGTGGAAAAGGACTCACAAGATGGCTGACACAGGCTACTGCTGTGGGGAGCACAAGGCCCTGCTGGCAACTGTGCAACAACCAATAGCAGGACACCACTGACTGACATCCTGAGAGACAACTTCCACTCCCTGCAACGGAAGCACGTTCCATGGTGGGATATCTGGCTGGGTGGGAAGGAGGACTCGCAGCACTGACCATAGTCACAAGCACCTCCCCTCACACACACCCTCAACACATACTCCACATAACCCACCTGGGAGAATGCAATGCCACACATCCTAACTCAAGATCCCACAAAGAACCTCCACCCTGGGTTATGTTGTGTGAAGCACAGGGACACTCTTGGGACTTTCAGCCAAACAACTGCCAGGACAACACTCCCAGCCATCCTGTCAGCACAGGCAGCCCACCCCACAGGGAAGCAGAGTCAAAAGGAAGGAAGGATGGGCATGCTGGGAAGGGGGTGGAGGCAATAGCATGATGGGAGTCGTAGTCACAGCTCTACATCCCCCACCACATGGCCCAGCAAGCTCACACTCACGCATGCACATCCCACAGAGAGTGGAAAGGCCCATCAAAGATGTCTGACACTGTTGCTGTGTCGTGGGGATCACAAGGGCATGCTGGGAACTGCACACCAACCAACAGCAGGACACCACTGTCAGCCATCTTGCCATTGCTCTCACACCCACACACACTGAACTCCCCACAAAAGCAAGTAAGTATGGGAATGCTGGGAAGTGGGGTGGAGGCAATAGCATGATGGGAGTCATAGTCACAGACATAGCTCACCCCCACAACTGTCCCATCAACACCACCCTGAACCATGCTCACATCACAGGGAGTGGAAAAGGACTCACAAGATGGCTGACACTGGCTACTGCTGTGGGGAGCACAAGGCCCTGCTGGGAACTGTGCACCAACAAACAGCAGGACACCACTGACTGACATCCTGAAAGACAACTTCCACTCCCTGCAATGGAAGCACGTTCCATGGTGGGATATCTGGCTGGGTGGGAAGGAGGACTCGCAGCACTGACCATAGTCACAAGCACCTCCCCTCACACACACACTCAACACATACTCCACATAACCCACCTGGGAGAATGCAATGCCACACATCCTAACTCAAGATCCCACAAAGAACCACCACCCTGGGTTATGTTGTGTGAAGCACAGGGACACTCTTGGGACTTTTAGCCAAACAACTGCCAGGACAACACTCCCAGCCATCCTGTCAGCACAGCCAGCCCACCCCACAGGGAAGCAGAGTCAAAAGGAAGGAAGCATGGGCATGCTGGGAAGGGGGTGGAGGCAATAGCATGATGGGAGTAGTAGTCACAGATATTGCTCAGCCTCACAACATGGCCCATCAAGCACCACACTCAACGCATGCTCACATCCCACAGAGAGTGGAGAAGGACTCACAAAGATGGCTGACACTGTTGCTGTGCTGTGGGGAGCACAAGGGCATGCTGGGAACTGCACACCAACCAACAGCAGGACACCACTGTCAGCCATCTTGCCATTGCTCTCACACCCACACACACTGAACTCCCCACAAAAGCAAGTAAGTATGGGAATGCTGGGAAGTGGGGTGGAGGCAATAGCATGATGGGAGTCATAGTCACAGACATAGCTCACCCCCACAACTGTCCCATCAACACCACCCTGAACCATGCTCACATCACAGGGAGTGGAGAAGGACTCACAAGATGGCTGACACTGGCTACTGCTGTGGGGAGCACAAGGCCCTGCTGGGAACTGTGCACCAACAAACAGCAGGACACCACTGACTGACATCCTGAGAGACAACTTCCACTCCCTGCAATGGAAGCACGTTCCATGGTGGGATATCTGGCTGGGTGGGAAGGAGGACTTGCAGCACTGACCATAGTCACAAGCACCTCCCCTCACACCCCCTCAACACAAACTCCACAGAACCCACCTGGGAGAATGCAATGCCTCACATCCTAACTCAAGATCCCACAAAGAACCACCACCCTGGGTTATGTTGTGTGAAGCACAGGGACACTCTTGGGACTTTTAGCCAAACAACTGCCAGGACAACACTCCCAGCCATCCTGTCAGCACAGCCAGCCCACCCCACAGGGAAGCAGAGTCAAAAGGAAGGAAGCATGGGCATGCTGGGAAGGGGGGTGGAGGCAATAGCATGATGGGAGTAGTAGGCACAGATATTGCTCAGCCTCACAACTGGCCCATCAACACCACCCTGAACCATGCTCACATCACAGGGAGTGGATAAGGACTCACAAGATGGCTGACACTGGCTACTGCTGTGGGGAGCACAAGGGCATGCTGGGAACTGCACACCAACCAACAGCAGGACACCACTGTCAGCCATCTTGCCATTGCTCTCACACCCACACACACTGAACTCCCCACAAAAGCAAGTAAGTATGGGAATGCTGGGAAGTGGGGTGGAGGCAATAGCATGATGGGAGTCATAGTCACAGACATAGCTCACCCCCACAACTGTCCCATCAACACCACCCTGAACCATGCTCACATCACAGGGAGTGGAGAAGGACTCACAAGATGGCTGACACTGGCTACTGCTGTGGGGAGCACAAGGCCCTGCTGGGAACTGTGCACCAACAAACAGCAGGACACCACTGACTGACATCCTGAGAGACAACTTCCACTCCCTGCAATGGAAGCACGTTCCATGGTGGGATATCTGGCTGGGTGGGAAGGAGGACTTGCAGCACTGACCATAGTCACAAGCACCTCCCCTCACACACCCCCTCAACACAAACTCCACAGAACCCACCTGGGAGAATGCAATGCCTCACATCCTAACTCAAGATCCCACAAAGAACCACCACCCTGGGTTATGTTGTGTGAAGCACAGGGACACTCTTGGGACTTTTAGCCAAACAACTGCCAGGACAACACTCCCAGCCATCCTGTCAGCACAGCCAGCCCACCCCACAGGGAAGCAGAGTCAAAAGGAAGGAAGCATGGGCATGCTGGGAAGGGGGTGGAGGCAATAGCATGATGGGAGTAGTAGGCACAGATATTGCTCAGCCTCACAACTGGCCCATCAACACCACCCTGAACCATGCTCACATCACAGGGAGTGGATAAGGACTCACAAGATGGCTGACACTGGCTACTGCTGTGGGGAGCACAAGGGCATGCTGGGAACTGCACACCAACCAACAGCAGGACACCACTGTCAGCCATCTTGCCATTGCTCTCACACCCACACACACTGAACTCCCCACAAAAGCAAGTAAGTATGGGAATGCTGGGAAGTGGGGTGGAGGCAATAGCATGATGGGAGTCATAGTCACAGACATAGCTCACCCCCACAACTGTCCCATCAACACCACCCTGAACCATGCTCACATCACAGGGAGTGGAGAAGGACTCACAAGATGGCTGACACTGGCTACTGCTGTGGGGAGCACAAGGCCCTGCTGGGAACTGTGCACCAACAAACAGCACAACACCACTGACTGACATCCTGAGAGACAACATCCACTCCCTGCAATGCAAGCACAGTCCATGGTGGGATAACTGACTGGCTGGGTGGGAAGGAGGGCCGGCTGTCAACCAAATACAACCAATGCAGACCATGTTCACACCCCAACAAATACATAGAAATGCCCAAATAATGCAGGACAATGTGCCACACCAATATCAACCCCTGACTGTGACGACTTAGGACAATGCAATGTACAGGCCCGCACCCAGAGGCACAGTCACAACTGTCAGGTGTGTCAACCATTGATGCCTGCAGAAACATAACATACATTGTGTGTGTCTCCCAAAAACAGGTGATGATGGGGACACAGCAGCAGACGCTGAGGAGTCCCAGTCCCAGGCTCAAGAGGATGCGGAGCTCACTGGTGTCGTACAGCCTCTGCCCTCCTCGGACGAAGAAGACCAACCTGGCACATCCGGTGCAAGTCAACATGCAGCACCAGCAGGACCACCAGCTGCAGCACCAGCAGGACCACCAGCTGCACCCCCTGCACCCACCCCTCCAACGACTGTCACCACAAATACCATCCCTGCCGACATGGACAGAACAAGGAGCAACACCAGCACAGGGACCCTGGACCAACGTGGGGCCATGGACACCACCACCACCACCAACCCCCAAGGGGGACCAGGGTCATCTGTGCGTGCCACCTGCACGCACTGCACATGTCGGCAGGGGTGGTGGGAGGGGTGGGAGACAGAGGTCGCTGCTTGCAGAGGTTGCTGGTGTGCATGATGACCCACAACTGGTACGCATAGCCGATGCGTACCAGTCCAGCACCGGAGATCTCAGCCAGGTAGTGGGGCTCCTCAGAGACATGAAACAGCAGCAGGCTGCCCATCATGCCCGCTTGGACTCACACATGTCCCGCGTGGAGTCCAAGTGGGACGCACTGCAAGAGATGACGGCGGTGCACAGGGACATTTTACAATGCCTCCGCCAGATGAACAGCAACCAGTCCACACCTCCCTGTGTGCCAACAACATCTGGTGCTGAACAAACTGCAACTGCCACAGGGAGGGAGGATGACTCTGGCGGAGAGTCCCCTGCACCGCAGCAGCCTGTACTTGAGGGGCCCCCCCAAAGAAGAGGGGTCGTCCGAGGAGGGGCAAGTGAGAGGCCGATGGCCAAGCGCAACTCCCAGGAAGCCTGAACCTGTTCTGGATGTTCACCTTTGTGCACAGACTGTTCACCCTGTTGACGGCAACACAACTCCCACACATTGCATGGGGAGTACAAGTTGGACCAATGTCTCAGACAACTGTGGCCCCGATACTGGGGATTTTGTCTACCAGGACTTTCAATTCACCTAGGAACTTCTGATTGCAAGATATATGTACAGCACTACCCATCCTATGCACTATTCACACAAATGTATCACAATAAACACACTAATACACCATACTTGCCTCTGTTGTGATTCCAACGTGGGTGCTGTTATGGGGATGATGAACTGCAAAATTACACTGTGTATGCGAACTGCAACAGCAAGTACAACACAGGCATGTGAGTAAAGGCAACGTGACACATATGAGGGAGACACACCACCAGGGCTACACAACACATACACACCTAGGCCATCTGACTCATTGCCTACACTGATGTTGCCAGGGAAGACGGTGCAATGCACAGACACCACACCTATTCCCAGTTGTAGTCAAGTAGCCCACAGGTGCAGTAAGCAAATGGCAGTCAAATGTGTGACCACAGACAACGCACATCACAAAGTGAAGCACAGGTTTATTACACAGTTGCAACATGTCGTAACCACTACAGATGCAAGGTAATCCCACCTGGCAGCGGGCACACAGTCAACAACTGTAGAAGGAAGGAAGTCCATGGGTGTGGCGCACATCACCTGTAGGGACACAACAGCTACCACCCTGGAAGTACAATCACGTCGTCGGTGGACACAGTTGACCAAACGAATCTGAAAGTACCCTGTGAAGGACAGAAATGACACACAGTCAAAAGCAATGGAGAACAGGACAGAACAGCAAAACTCATGCACAATACATGTTACAAGATACCCACCCAGAACCAAGTTAGCATGTCAACACTGTTGGGGAGTACAGACCACCTGTAAGCACACATCGCTACACACATCCAGTCAAGTAGCCCATGGACACACTCCAACAGCACCAGAGCACCACCTACACATATCATGCCAACTCACATCATTGACATGACACCTCAGGATACTCACATTCAGCTAAAGAAGTTGGTGATGAGCTGTGTGCGGACATCACCCTCATCATCATCATCATCACTGGCATCGTGGTCCAGGCCAGGATCCTCCACAGGTGGCGGATGTTGGTCATTGTCATCCTGGATGAGAGGCAACTCCTTCCGCACTGCCAGGTTGTGGAGCATGCAGCAGACGATGATAATCTTGCACACTTTCGCAGGGGCATATGGGAGGGACCCTCCTGTCTTGTCCAGGCAGCGGAAGCGGCTCTTCAGGAGACCAAATGTCCGCTCAATCACTCTCCTGGTCCGACCATGTGCCTCATTGTAGCGCATCTGGGCTGGTGTCACAGGGTTCCTGAGGGGTGTCAGCAACCACGGCATGTTGGGGTATCCCGAGTCACCTACGGACAGACAAGTGCACATTAGCTGACTTGGAAAAGTGGGCGGAATACTACAGATCAGATCACACACAATGGCACAAAGTCAGTACACACCGACAAGCCAGGCACGCTGGTTCTGCATCTGTGCCATCATCCTGGGGATGCGACTACTCCTCATCACAAAGGCATCGTGTGCTGAACCAGGGAAACGGGCACACACGTGTGTGATGGTCATATCTGCAAGACACACCACCAGTGCATTGACCGAGTGGTAGTGCTTGCGGTTACGGTAGGCCTGCTCCTGGGCCTGTGGTGGTACCAAAGCCACATGTGTCCCATCAATGGAGCCAATGACATGCGGCATCCTCCCCAGGGCATAGAAGTCACTCTTCACGTCAGTGAGTCATTGCAGTCTAGGGAAATAGATGTACCGGTTCAGGAATAGCAACATTGCCACCAAAACATCGCGGAGCACACGGCTCAACATGGTCTGTGACATCCCACCAGCAGTCGCCACAGTATGTTGGAAGGTACCGGTGGCAAAGAAGTGTAGGGCTGCCATCACCTTCACCTTGGGGGTCAGCGCTGTAGGATACGGCCGGCCAGGCTGCAAATGTGGGGCCAACTGCACTGCCAAATCCTCAATCAGCTGCCTGGTGAAGCGGTACCGTCGGATGCTGTCCCGTTCCACCATCGTTGCCAGGTCTGGGAATGGTCGATGGACAGCAGGAGCCCTGCAGTGCAGAGGAGAAGAAAGCAAGATTGTCAGTCAGCCCACATATGCGGCATTGAACACACTCAATATCCCAACATACATCATTATGAGGCACAACTACATGAAGTGTGCAGTTCCGTAAGGACATGTATGGTACATACATGGCCAACATCTGTCATCACGGTTCAACAAGTGGCATCAATAAGTCCCAGGTTGGCCCATTGGATATCATGAGGCCGTGTCACAGTTCCCATCTCCTGCTGCCGTGTCACAATCACCCCCCACAGTGACATGTGAGGACAGATGTGCCCCAGGCATCACAGCTCAACGACAGGTACATTCCCAGGGACCCTGTATTGCCACATGGACACTGGCATTACATGGAGTATCATGTATACACCACAGCAAAACAACTATGACCCCCACAGGTAGTGGTCCCACTTGCCACTGCAGGACAGACATGGACGTCTGTGACACACACACGCACAACATCAAAGTCCATGCACACACAACGTGGATGTGGAGACTGTCTCCCATTGTGCACATGAAATCAGAGACATTGTAAACACTACATGCACACAGACTGTGGAGGACCATCACTATTGTGCCACTGGGACACCCTGGCTCAAACATACCGTCCCACATGGGACTCACGGGGTATGTGACATGACATACACATACACCACCGTGAAATGTGACCATGGCACATGCACAGATATGAACAGTTGCACATCACAGTGGTCATGTACACGTAACACCCAGGATCCTGTCCCCATGAACACGTGCACAGCCTGGGGGTGGCTGCCCCCAGGTGACACCCACAGGACAACATGTACACCAACATACACACAATAGGAAATGCAGCCTTACATGCCTTATCATACAGTTTGGACAGGCTGTCGTGTTGTAGGTGTGCCCCTCACTCCCTGGGAGCTATCTGTGGCTGGCATATGTCCATCTGAGACAGGCATGGTGACATATGCCAGTCACTTGTACAGGG
The DNA here is from genome assembly GCA_963921515.1 of Calotriton arnoldi. NCBI lineage: Eukaryota > Metazoa > Chordata > Amphibia > Caudata > Salamandridae > Calotriton > Calotriton arnoldi. The sequence goes on from CAWUFW010000311.1 coordinate 4,317,361, forward strand.
ATGCGTTGAACAGCAATGGACCGATCGGTGCACCCGGCCGGCCCATTGCATTCAATGTGTGCGGGTACGCGTTGTACCCCTGTACGCGTTGATCAGCAATGGACCGATCGGTGCCCCGGCCGGCCCATTGCATTCAATGTGTGCGGGCACGCGTTGTACCCCTGTACGCGTTGTACCGCAATGGACCGATCGGTGCCCCCGGCCGGCCCATTGCATTCAATGTGTGCGGGTACGCGTTGTACCCCTGTACGCTGTTGATCAGCAATGGACCGATCGGTGCCCCGGCCGGCCCATTGCATTCAATGTGTGCGGGTACGCGTTGTACCCCTGTACGCGTTGTACCGCAATGGACCGATCGGTGCCCCCGGCCGGCCCATTGCATTCAATGTGTGCGGGTACGCGTTGTACCCCTGTACGCGTTGATCAGCAATGGACCGATCGGTGCCCCCGGCCGGCCCATTGCATTCAATGTGTGCGTGCACGCGTTGTACCCCTGTACGCGTTGATCAGCAATGGACCGATCGGTGCCCCCGGCCGGCCCATTGCATTCAATGTGTGCGGGTACAGCGTTGTACCCCTGTAACGCGTTGATACCGCAATGGACCGATCGGTGCCCCGGCCGGCCCATTGCATTCAATGTGTGCGGGTACGCGTTGTACCCCTGTACGCGTTGATCAGCAATGGACCGATCGGTGCCCCCGGCCGGCCCATTGCATTCAATGTGTGCGGGTACGCGTTGTACCCCTGTACGCGTTGTACCGCAATGGACCGATCGGTGCCCCCGGCCGGCCCATTGCATTCAATGTGTGCGGGTACGCGTTGTACCCTGTACGCGTTGATCAGCAATGGACCGATCGGTGCCCCTGGCCGGCCCATTGCATTCAATGTGTGCGGGTACGCGTTGTACCCCTGTACGCGTTGTACCGCAATGGACCGATCGGTGCGCACCCATTGACAATGGCCTAGCCTGGCAACGGACGCGTTTTCGAAATTCGAACGAGTCGGTTGCTGGAAATTCAGTTGGTCACCCACAACAATGTTGCAAAATCATGTATGTCATGAAGTTGAAGATTTGAAGGATGCTGTGGGCGTGTATTGGTGCTGCTATTCCATGGATTGGCCAGATTCAGAAGATGCAAACGACTTGGACCTATCACTTTGGACACAAGGGACAGTATCTGCCTCTCCAGCACATATATATTGCTGGCTGTTCCCCTGAGAGCTCACTTGCCTGCACTACATGCTCCAGGACGACATCTGCCACTGCACTGCTGCTGTCTCTGCCCCTCTGGACCCTGCAATGGCACGTACTGTGGAGAGAGCCCCAGCCTTCAGCCTTGAGGAGAACCAGGCCCTGCTGGACAGCCTACTTCCACAGTACAGCAAGCTGTATGGGACACCAGGGGAGCAGGTGAGTGTTCTGTGCACTGCCTTTCTGAATGTGCATTTTGTCTGACTAGCAAGGCTGAAAGTCTGCACGCCACTGGCTAGCAGGCTCACTGAGTAGTTGTCACCCCCATAGTGTGTAGTGACATGCACTGGACAGGTATGGTGCAGTGACAGTGCATTTGAACAAGGTTTTACTTCCCATGCAATGATACCATGTAGTGACGTCTGGCAAACTGTCCATGGGCAGCGTTGCACTGCCTGTGTACATCATGTGCCCCTGTGATTGAGACATGTATATACAACTGTGTCATGCACGGATATGTTGCATGTGTAGTAATGGCTTTTCACTTTGTCATCCTGACAGGTTAATGCCCATCGGAAGCAGGAGATCTGGAAGGACATCGTCCGGGCTGTCCGGTCCGTGGGGGTCTACAAGCGCCGGATCCGCAACTGCCAGAAGAGGTGGCAGGACCTTCGGGGCTGGACCCGGAGGATTGCACGGGTCCAGCTGAAGCTGTCGCCTCCTCGCAGGAGGGGCGGAACACGGACCCTGACCCCCACATGCTCCAGATCCTGGCGGTGGTGTTTCCAGACCTGGATGGGCAGCTGAAGGCCAGACAGCAGCAAGGAGGGGGTGAGTCAAAGACTGCACTGTGAACTCTGTATTACATGCTATGTGCCCTCCTCTGGCCTGGTTAAACTGCCACAGTACAGCAGTCATGTTGTCCAGGAGCCATGTCCCTCTATTGTGCACTGCCCACTCCTCATCTGATACCCAGGTGTGGCCCTTACATTCAGGGAATTGTGTCACTTGGGACTGTGTCCTTGCAGTTTGCTTCACTAAAGGTGGGGGACAGCATCTGTTTCCCTAACTCTGTTGTGGGCATCATGGGTGGGTCCATTGTTCACACAACGCCTGTGTTCGGACATGTAATCTGCGTGTTGCTTTGATATGCGGTCCACTTGCTGAGCTGAGCCACCACATGTGCCTGGGGTATGTGGCACACACCCATGCAGCGGGTGGGAACAATGTTTGGGCCCCAGGAGTGTGCAGATTACGTGTGTCACACATACATAGCCAGCTATCCACTGTCCAGGGCTCATCCCTCATTCATGTGGGGCAGGACAGTCATGCCTACTCCAGGCCATGCAATGCACTCTGTACTCCCACTCCCGTGTATCAGCTGACACATTGTGCGCAGTGATTTGACCCCTCAGGTGTCTGCCTCTGTGTCAGTGTGCTGTGGATTTGTTGCCAGGACTGCTGGGGTGTTTCTCGGTAGGGGCTCAGCATGACACTGGAGATGTGACCATAGGAGACGATACTTGTGTGTCACATAGGTGTTTGATCAGCTGCCCGTGCAGACTGGGGTATGCGAATGTGAAGTTCAGGCAGCTGTTCCCCATTCACAGCAGATTGTGAGGGGCTCAGGTTCAGAGGGTAGTGTCACAGGTCTCCCATATGTCCAATCGGTATGACCTGGACAGATGAGGGTTAAGATGATGTGTTGTGTGGGGGATGTACATGTGCACTTGTGCAGCTCCAGGACTTGCATTCCCCATGAACCTACTATTGTGACACAGTGCAGAGTGTTGTTGTCTGGCTGCCAAGTCATACATCACTGAGACAGTGATGTATGACTTAGCAGTCATGCCTCCGCCATGGCATGTGTCTACTTATTGGTGATCCTGCAGGGGAGTGACATGTGCTACATGCACACCATTGTGGCGATGGCTATCAGGACATGGGTGCATCATGGTGTCTGTCGCTGGTATGCATCACATGCATTTCCTATTTGACTCTGGGCGTCCCTTTCATCCGGAAACCTGTACTGACTCAGTGGCAAGAGTTGTGATGTGTGCATGTCCACATGCTACACCGTGTCCTCTGCACTGTCCAACTACTGTGTAGGTGGTGCATGTGTCCACACTGGGGTGTTGCTATCCAACAGATACCAGACAGATGGGTGCAAGGCCATGTGGGATGTGAGTGCCATGGTTGGCATCAGACTGACAATTGGCTTCTCCTGTTCAGTTAGGGCACTTTTAGCAATGTTCAACTAATGATGCCAGGGCTTGCTCTGTAATGTGCTGTGCTCACAGTGGTGTGTGCGTTTGGTGCAGGTGACTGATGTCTGTCTGTTTCCCCATTGTTTGCAGATACATCCACGGCCACGGAAGGGGACAGCTCCACGGACCAGGAGGAGCCGGAGAGCCAGACTGGGTCAGCAGCCGAGGAGTGGTCGGAGGGACCCAGTGGCACGGAGGGCGAGGGGAGCCACACCGAGGAGTCCTCAGCACCATCCACCTCAGCTGAGGACCAGAGCAACTCGGAGGATGACTCCCTTATGGAGGCGGGTGTCAGCAGCCACCACACCCCAGCTAGTGTTGCTGTCCCCGCCACCACCAGCACCACCACCGCCCTCCCATCGGCTCCCATTCCCCAGGTCCGTGGAGGCTCCCATGTTCGGGAGCGTGTCTCCTTTGGGCCAGGCACCGCACCCCCTGCCCCTGTGTCCCCTGCTGCCCTGAGTGAGGAGTCTGTGTACCTCCTTCGCCAGCTCCATGTAGGGCAGACAGCCATGCTGAGTGTCCTCCATGCGCACACCGCTCTGTTGACTCAGCTGGTGTCGTTCATGGAGGGTATCTCATCGGGCATGTCTGACCTACAGAGGGGCAATAGGTCCATGGACTCCTCCCTGACGGCAGCAGTGTCCCTCCTCAGACAGTCCCTCACCCCTCCTGCCTCTGCTCCATCCACACTCCCCAGCACCTTACCCGTCCCAAGCACACACACACCGGCACAGGCACACACCAGCACACACACGTCCAGCACACAGACACACACGCCACAAACAAAATGCACACGCACGCACAGTCAGGGGACTGAAACCAGACTCACAGGGGATGGGGCCCTAGAACACACACACGCATCCACGAGCACTGCGCAGTCCTCAGTTGCCTCTCCCTCCAAAGCACCCTCCCTTGCCTCACCTGCAACCCCAAAGACCCAGCGGCTCTTCCTCAGTGACCTCGGCCTCTTCCCCTCCGATCCAGCTGATACAGCATTCAGGGGGAAGAGGAAGCCCACCCACACGGAGCAGAGTGCCCCTCGCCCCCGGACACCCTCCCCCAGGCGCAGACAGACTGAGGCCCCCACCCGCAAGTCCCCCCGGAGTCGTAAGAGCAAGACCCCGCCGCCGCCCTGCAGCTCAGGCACCAGGTCTCCTTCCTCCATCCCTCAGGCCCCCACTCCACAGGTGCCCCCACCACACCCTGCCCCAGGTTCCCCCACCCACAGATATACCATCCCCAAGAGGATCCGGCCTTCTCCCCCTGCCACTTGCTCTCCCGGCACCACACCCCCGCTGCGCTTGTCTGTGCCACTGATGTGGTGAGGGTGTCCTCCCCCTCTGTCCAGCCCACCTTGCCTGTTCCCCATTCTCCTCCCCTGGTGGTAGGCACTGCAGTGGAGTCCACTACCACCCTGTCTGACTTGGGCACTGCAGTGGCGGACCTGTCCACTCCATCTGCAGGGTCCACTGCAGTCGTGCCGGCACCCACAACATCTGAGTCATGCCCCCAGTTGTGCCGGCACACACCATGTCAGACACCTCCACTGCAGTTGTCAGTGGCTCACCAGCACCCACCACCCCTTCCCTGCTTCCTCCTGGTGAGCCCTGATCCTGTCCCTGCGGTGCCTGGCCTGCCCCCCGGTTGCCCCTCCTAGTGGATTGTCCCTGGTTTTGTGCAGTGCAGGCATGCGTAGGGTGACATCTGCCACTGTCACCCTGTTTGGACTTTGACAATGGACTGGCCATTGGCCTTTGTGTTTATTCTGGACTTTCAGTTATCATTACACACATATGCTGAATAAAGCAACTTTCTGTTCTCTAGTGCTTATGCTTCTGATGTACATGTTGTTGATGATGCTAACCATGCCCTTGCTGCAGTGATGGTGATATTTGGTCTCATGATAATGAAGTGTTACTGTGCAGGAACCCATGTGGTCCAGGGGGAATGTGTCCTATCCTGTGGTGTATCCATGTCATCCATAGCAGCATCTGAGGGTGTCATGTGTTCAGTATTTGGCAATGGGATTTCCTACTTACATTAGCAATTTCACATCTGTGGCTTCCACCCCTGCACATCTGTTGTGCCTGCCATTGTTCAATTCGTCTACTTCCCTGACCGTGTGGCCATCTCCACTGGACATGCAGGTTTGGGCATCAATGGGGAAGGACTCATCTGTGTTGTCAGTGCAACATTGCTATACAAGTGTGTTGGATCTGTGCTGATGATTTCGTTGGCACTTCCATGACCAGGCTGATGTGACGGGAGCCTTCATTTGGTGCTAATTGTTGATTGTGTGACCAAGTGCTCAGCTGACATGATGGGGCCCTACTGAGGCAACATATGGCACAGCTTTCCTCACACAGGAGTGGAGTCCCCTCATGGCAGTGTGTACTCCTGTGACATTGCCTGCGCCCAAGGTGTGTGTTGTATGAGCATGTCTGTGTGTTCACTTCCGTTTAGCTGTGCATGCTGTGATCCCTAGTGTTGTACCTGTTTGTGATGCTTGCTGAGTTGACCTATGTTCCCCCAAAGTCTTCTCCCTGGGTTCTCTGTGATGTGGGTGCATGGCACATTACTGGTCATCAGGGTGTCACCCATAGGTGTGTTTTCTGTCAGGGCTGAGTTTGTGTGCAGACGCAGATGGGTCACAGTCAGGTTTCCCCTTGGCACTTGTTGTTTGCCCCTGTCATGTGATTTCCAGTTTGTGTTATCTTTCAGTGATTGTGACACGTTGTGTGTGTGACTGCTGGCACTCCTCAGGGTCCGGGCTGCAATGTTCGTTGTTGTCTATGTGTGTTCTTTGTGGGTGACCTTGGCTTCTTCATTGGTGTGTGACTGTGGCTGGTATCCCATTGGTTGGTGTGGTATTGCCGTCATGTCCATGTACAGCGTAGTGTGCAGTGTGTCAGACATTCAGGAGTCTTGTTGAGTGGCCATGTGTGATGTGTTTCTGCACCTTGGTTCCCACCCACCACCCTGGAATAGTCATGGGTGCATGTGCAATGTCACCAGTGCATGTGTGCTTCACTGCTGCACATTGTTGGAGGTCGAGGTGTGTGGTGTTGAGTGTGTGCAGATGAGAGTTGTTGCACGACTAGACCCCTGCCTCCATGTTGGCCTTGACTTACTGGCCGTGCTGATTGATTTGTGCTTGTGTAGGTGTGATGGTAGTTTGTTGCTCAGGACACATGACTGTGGTTCACAGTGTGAACGACATTTAGCTTTGTCATCACAGTGGGATTGTAATGCAGCCCAGGGTCACCACATTGTGGGGGCCCTGGGGGTAGTGCTGTGGTGTGTCTGTGTCTTGCTGTGTCAGTTGCTGTTCCTACGTGCCTGTGTGACATGTGTGATTTGTGCTCCCTCTCATCTGACAATGCCTGCTTGCCCACATAGGGGATTTGGATCCATGAGTTACCTTTGTGTGGCACTGTATGCACATCTGTATGATTGGTATTCAGGTCTCCTCATGTGTTGTGTGTTTGCCTGGGGACACTGGCACCCCCCTCACCTGTTGTGTATGATGTGCAGTGTGGGTCTGCCTGTTTGTGTTTGTGCATCTGCACCACTGCATTGGCATATCTTGGGTGTGCCATTGGCTGTATGTAGTTTGGTGGGTTTCCCCTGCTGTCCCTGGGACTCCTAGGTCATCGGTCAGCACAATGATCATGGTTTGTGTGTCCCATTGCTGCCATGGTATGGTATCTGTTCACCTCACATCTACAGTCTCCACAGGGTATCTGCATTTGTGTGCCCATTGGTGCAAATATGTGGGTCTGCATTCTGATGGTCACTTCTGTCATTGTGTCATTGATGAATGTTGACAGTGTCAGCCCCCATGGGTGTTGTTCGTCTGCACATGGCCAAAGGTATGTCTTATTTGCACTGCAGTATTTGCCTCCCCCAATTTATGTTGCAATGGGACACATGCACTACTTTGCCACTGATGTGTTTTATGTTCTGTGACCAAGAATCATCCATGCAGTTTGGCAGTTGCAGCTTTTTCTTTGTCAACACTTACATTTTGGTCACTGTGATGATGGGGGTTTGGACCCCATTGCCACAATGTTCAAAATGTGCTTCAGCTATGGACCCCACACTTACATTTTGGTCACTGTGATGATGGGGGTTTAGACCCCATTGCCACAATGTTCAAGATGTGCTTCAGCTATGGACCCCACACTTACATTTTGGTCACTGTGATGATGGGGGTTTGGACCCCATTTCCACACTGTTCAAAATGTGCTTCAGCTATGGACCCCACACTTACATTTTGGTCACTGTGATGATGGGGGTTTGGACCCCATTGCCACACTGTTCAAAATGTGCTTCAGCTATGGCCCCCACACTTACATTTTGATCACTGTGATGATGGGGGTTTGGACCCCATTGCCACAATGGTCATGGCCTGCTTGCATTGTGGGGGCCACACACATATATGTGTGGCACATGTGATAGGGGGTCACATTGTATGTTCAAAGTCATGTTCAGTGTTGTAGGCATTTGACACAGTCTACACACGCTTGTCATGGTGTTGGGGGAATGTCTTTTTCTTGCATTCCCTAGGTTGTGGTGTGCTGGTTGTGTCATGCATTGTCCATCCTATGAGTGGGGGTGGTGTTGGTGGTAGGCATCCAGCCCCCCTGGGTAGGGTGGTAGTAGTGGTAGGCATCTGGCACCCCCTGGGTAAGGGTGGTAGTAGTGGTAGGCATCTGGCACCCCCATGGCTAAGGGTGGTAGTAGTGGTAGGCATCTGGCACCCCCTGGCTAAGGGTGGTAGTAGTGGTAGGCATCTGGCACCCCCATGGCTAAGGGTGGTAGTAGTGGTAGGCATCCAGCCCCCCCTGGGTAAGGGTGTTAGTGGTGGTGGGCATCTGGCACCCCCATGGCTAAGGGTGGTAGTAGTGGTAGGCATCCAGCCCCCCTGGGTAAGGGTGGTAGTGGTGGTGGGCATCTGGCACCCCCATGGCTAAAGGTGGTAGTAGTGGTAGGCATCCAGCCCCCCTGGCTAAGGGTGGTAGTAGTGGTAGGCATCTGGCACCCCCATGGCTAAGGGTGGTAGTAGTGGTAGGCATCCAGCCCCCCTGGGTAAGGGTGGTAGTGGTGGTGGGCATCTGGCACCCCCATGGCTAAGGGTGGTAGTAGTGGTAGGCATCCAGCACCCCTGGCTAAGGGTGGTAGTAGTGGTAGGCATCTGGCACCCCCCTGGCTAAGGGTGGTAGTAGTGGTAGGCATCCAGCCCCCCTGGGTAAGGGTGGTAGTAGTGGTAGGCATCCAGCCCCCCTGGGTAAGGGTGGCAGTGGTGGTGGGCATCTGGCACCCCCCTGGCTATGGGTGGTAGTAGTGGTAGGCATCTGGCACCCCCATGGCTAAGGGTGGTAGTAGTGGTGGGCATCCAGCCCCCCCTGGGTAAGGGTGGTAGTAGTGGTAGGCATCCTGCCCCCCTGGGTAAGGGTGGTAGTGGTGGTGGGCATCTGGCACCCCCCTGGCTAAGGGTGGTAGTGGTGGTGGGCATCTGGCACCCCCCTGGCTAAGGGTGGTAGTAGTGGTAGGCATCTGGCACCCCCATGGCTAAGGGTGGTAGTAGTGGTGGGCATCCAGCCACCCCTGGGTAAGGGTGGTAGTAGTGGTAGGCATCTGGCACCCCCCTGGCTAAGGGTGGTAGTAGTGGTAGGCATCTGGCACCCCCCTGGCTAAGGGTGGTAGTAGTGGTAGGCATCTAGCACCCCCATGGCTAAGGGTGGTAGTAGTAGTAGGCATCCAGCCCCCCCTGGGTAAGGGTGGTAGTAGTGGTAGGCATCCAGCCCCCCTGGGTAAGGGTGGTAGTGGTGGTGGGCATCTGGCACCCCCCTGGCTAAGGGTGGTAGTGGTGGTGGGCATCTGGCAACCCCTGGCTATGGGTGGTAGTAGTGGTAGGCATCTAGCACCCCCATGGCTAAGGGTGGTAGTAGTGGTGGGCATCCAGCCCCCCCTGGGTAAGGGTGGTAGTAGTGGTAGGCATCTGGCACCCCCCTGGCTAAGGGTGGTAGTAGTGGTAGGCATCTGGCACCGCCATGGCTAAGGGTGGTAGTAGTGGTAGGCATCCAGCCCCCCCTGGGTAAGGGTGGTAGTGGTGGTGGGCATCTGGCACCCCCATGGCTAAGGGTGGTAGTAGTGGTAGGCATCCAGCCCCCCCTGGGTAAGGGTGGTAGTAGTGGTAGGCATCCAGCCCCCCCCTGGGTAAGGGTGGTAGTGGTGGTGGGCATCTGGCACCCCCTGGCTAAGGTGGTAGTGGTGGTGGGCATCTGGCACCCCCATGGCTATGGGTGGTAGTAGTGGTAGGCATCTGGCACCCCCCTGGCTAAGGGTGGTAGTAGTGGTGGGCATCCAGCCCCCCCTGGGTAAGGGTGGTAGTAGTGGTAGGCATCTGGCACCCCCCTGGGTAAGGGTGGTAGTAGTGGTAGGCATCCAGCCCCCCTGGGTAAGGGTGGTAGTGGTGGTGGGCCTCTGACACCCCCCTGGGTAAGGGTGGTAGTAGTGGTAGGCATCTGGCACCCCCATGGCTAAGGGTGGTAGTAGTGGTAGGCATCCAGCCCCCCCTGGGTAAGGGTGGTAGTGGTGGTGGGCATCTGGCACCCCCTGGCTAAGGGTGGTAGTAGTGGTAGGCATCCAGCCCCCTGGGTAAGGGTGGTAGTAGTGGTAGGCATCTGGCACCCCCTGGCTAAGGGTGGTAGTAGTGTTAGGCATCCAGCCCCCTGGCTAAGGGTGGTAGTAGTGGTAGGCATCTGGCACCCCCTGGCTAAGGGTGGTAGTAGTGGTAGGCATCTGGCACCCCCTGGCTAAGGGTGGTAGTAGTGGTAGGCATCCAGCCCCCTGGCTAAGGGTGGTAGTGGTGGTAGGCATCCGGCCCCCCTGGGTAGGGGTGGTGGTGCGCATTCAGGCCCCTGTGTGCATATGTGGCATTGGTGATGGGCATCCCGCCCCTATGGTGCTGCTGTTGCTGGTGTAAGTAAATTCTGCATCCCTCTGTGTGTGTGTGATGTGTCGTGTACGTGTTGTATGTGTTTTGTGGTTGGTGTCTGACTTACCTTCTGCGCCGTACGCGTCCGTGCCTGTTCCGGTAGTAAATGTAGAATATTGGTATGATCGGGATGAAGGGATTCATGGTTGGTTCGTGTCGTTCGTCTTTCTCGTTGCTTCGCATCGTCCTCGTCGCTTCGCGTCGTCCTCGTCGCTGGTGTGTCCGCCTCGTAGCCATGGATCGTGTTGTGGCGCAAATCGGAGCTTATGTGCGCCTCTCCCGGATGCTTTGACGTGCCGTGCGTAGCGACGGGTTCGGCGCGTACGGAAAGCGCATCGTACTTGTTCGGCCGGACGGAGCTGCATTTTCCCTTCCGTGCGACTCGATTCTGCGTTTCCGGATTCGCCTCGGTCGGAGAACAGGACCTGGATTGGGTGAGTACAACTCGGCCGGATTCTGTGCTGTTGTGCGCATCGTACTTACTCGTTCGGTATGCTGTACGAATCGGTCGGGAAACAGGCATTCGCATGGCTTTTTTCCCGACCGAATGGTATTGGGTGCGCCTCCGACCGAGATCGGAATCGGCCCCTGAGTGTTAGAAAACATGTTGGTGCTCCTAAATTTCTAAACATGCATTTAAGTTCACCGTGACAACGATACCAATATTCATTGGTCCCAGGTTGACATGTCTTGAGATTAATCAAGTTGTATTCCAGTGTTGATCTTTTCCGTGGATTTTCTCAACAAATTCTCTTGCAGATAGATTTTGCTCATTCACACCTGTTTTCAAAATGTTGTTTACATCATAAGACAATGAAGACAAATCACTTTCAAATAATAGATGAAACATTTAAGGGATACATTGACGAAATCTAGGTCCTCTGAATAAAGTCTAGTAGATCTGTACTCGGCTGCAGGTATTTGTACAGACTGATCATCATACCTACAACCTAATCCAGTAGGAAAGAGATGAGGGAAACAGCAAGCTTCTAAACTTTTCCCCAAACACTTAAGGGAGTTCCTTTTGCTTCTTTTAGTTGATATGGATTAATAGTATCAACAACAATCTCTTTTGAATGTAAGGGATGGATGCAGTAATGTTCATAAACTTCTTCTACTCTGCTTCGTTCCACTTTTTCTATCTGACCTGTTGATGATAATGTGCTGTCCTCTAAATGAGTGGCATCTTGAAGAATTTCTGCATTTTTATAATATATGTTATTTTGTACCAGATATGAAGTTGCATTTTTAACTTTACTAACATCTGCTAACTCTTGCCATATTTATTTTACTCTTGGTCGGGACACTGTTTACTAGAATTACAAGTCCCTCTTCCAAATTTCTCTCTACCCCTATAGCTTCAATATTTTCCTTAAAATGTAATGGCAAGTATACAACTCTACCTTTGAGACCTTTCTGGAGGTCAGTTGGAGGTTATTTCCCTGTCTTTGGCTCCATGCGAACTATAGCTTGAAATGGATGTATAGACTGTATTAATATGAATTCATAAACATACAAATCTTTAAGTACTTCTGGAACAGGTACTATTTCTAAGTTGTTGTGTACTGCTCTAGCAGGCATTTTGTTTTCCTCTAACTTATTATAGCAGTACTTACATATAACTTGTCGGGTGGACAAGTCAAATTGTACCTCTACAAATAAATAACAGCAAATTATTGTCACTTAATATTATTATTCTTTTCAGTTTTAATGTACAAATCAACATTACGAGATTTATTTTTGTAGGGAGTGCGTCGACAACATAAACAGTTTGGTTGCTCTGAAGAAACTGTGTTAAACTTTCTAATCTCTTTTACAAAATTACCAACACTAATACATCTGTTCTGCTCCACAACTCCTGTTCCGGTCCAAAAAAATGAAACTCAACATCATCACAAACCTTTTCTACTTCTACTACACTACCATGCAAAAGAGCTCTATTCATTTCTCCTAAACATACAGCAGGAGTTTTTACGTATTAAAGCCTTCTAACAAAAGTTCTCATTATTGAATGTTGTACACCTAACATTCTAAAATGATGAAAGCTGCTTTGACACACTTTTTTGAAAGACAAGCTACTGAGTGTCCTTCTAAATTAGTATGTGTTCTTACTTTGCATGGATCTAATTCTTGCAAAGTACGTATTTTCTGTTTTAAACTTCTGGAAGAAAACATTTGGAGGACATTTCTCTATATATTAATTGATTGTTGATGAATACTACAAACACTACTACAATTCCATTTGTACACAGCGGCCTGTCTCCGCCTTCCTTGCATCTTTTCAGAAATCTCTTTCTCAACATTTTTAGGTGCCATTACTTCCTTTGGAACAGGAATACCATGTTTCATCTCATAACATTGTCCAGGTTCATCAACTGCATGTACTAATGTGTTGTCTTGGAAATAGTCTTCTTCATTAAAGAAAGGCTCAGTACTTGAAGAATGTATCCACTCGCCACTAAAACTTTGCAAAAGTTACTTCTATATTAACAAGTCTTTTCTTTTGGCTCTGTCTCCTCATAGACAACACTATTTTGTCCAGTGTCTTCATTCAGTTTAAAACCAAGATAAATAGTTTCCTCTTCAGAGCAAACGTCTTATCAACTACACCTTCAACATATTCCTTTTGTCTGATTGCTTGTATTCTTCTTTTATACTTCTTCATAGATGCTAACAAGTTGTGAATTACTCTAGTGCAGAACATACTACCTCTCATTTCCTTGAACTGCCTCTGCCTTCTGCTTAAATCCTCTCCTTTTTTCAATGACTTCTTACTTTTTACATCAGAGACTTTTTGTGCTTTAGTACTTGGTGTTACAGTTTTCTTTTTCTTACTTCTTTTTGTACTTTGTCCAGTTGTACACAAACAATTTTAAGCAATGTCTCAGTCCTCTTACCAGCAAGCCTTTTCTCTTTGTCTATTTTTTCTGCATTTTGCCCCTTTTGTTTCTCAGTTATAAGGAGCTGATCTTTTTGCTGCTGCTTCTTTCTTCTCTGTCTTTTTGTTGGCATGGCAATTCTGTGTAATAACTAGATATTGATGTCTGAAAACAAAAATAGAACAGTACATTCAACACTTAATTATATAGTGTCACATTACATATTTTAACTATTTAAACATTTAGTTTACATTAAGATGTAAATCTTTAGGTAATCTTCAGACTACATGTGTTTACTTTTAAGTACGTAGCACCCATCCTATTAACTAGCAACAGCCTACCATACTGATCAGTTATATGTATGCGTGAGTGAGAGGTTGCTCATACAGTTATCACACACATACTTACTCACTCATAGAGTTACTCACACATCCATATACCTACTTATACAGGCATTAACTTAAAGGAGCATACCCTATTGACTAACTACAGCCTACCTCAGGGGACAGACATATGGTGTAGAAGAGTAGCTTAAAACATGACAAGGGCTTTACATGCTAGACTTGAATGCATCGGTTTTTTTCACTTATATGTGAATAACTGTGTGAGTCCCTACCAGGAGTTGATATTCCATGAGTATGTAAGTCGGCCTGTAAATGGTTGTCTGTCTTTGTGATATCTACGGTCCTCTAAATGTGTCTGTAAAATATTGGGTTATTTTAGTGTGTAAGAAACTGCCTTCATTACCACAAGATACATATCAGTTGTGCCTGTCTGTGTCAGTGAATCTTTGCGTGCTTCTCTAACTACATCACTAGGTGTTTCAGTGTCTGTCTCCTTTTGTACTAAGGTATCTCTGATTTAAGTCTGGGTGTAGGCATTGTTCCCATGAAGCACAGGGTCAAGACTGATTTGCATACGGCTGGGTCTAAACTGGGGTGGCATGGTGAGCAAAAGAACAATGGATTTAACCCAGATCTATTGACTGGGGGTGAATGTTTGATTTGCTCTGCATTCCATCCATCATCTGTGTGTCTTTTGCTAGATGTATAATTGGACACAAAGGTTTGTATGAGTGCATATGGCTCACTGAAACATCCAAGTGCATCTTATACTTTTTAAGCAAATAGCTCCCTGTGCTGTGGCTTAACTACAGCCTATCTTAGTTTTCACTTATATCTGGTACAAGAACAGTTTACGCCTTGGGTAGCACTTTTAAGTGATAAGATAGCTCTATCAGTAAAACTACCTGCCCAAGCTCAAGTATACCAAGCCTTAAACATAATGCAAAGGCTACTTGTCTGCATGGTAAACTTGAAAGTGTCAGTTGGTTAGCAGATATCTGAATGAGTTTTTCAGTTCCTATCTGAGGCTGTGATTCCATATGTATGTAAATCTTTTACTAAATCACTGTCTCTCTTTATGTGATATGTCAATGTCTAAATGTGTCTGTAAGGGCCTGCATAGATTTCCTCCTGAGTGTACTAGTGAATATTGGGTTATTTAAGTGTGTGACACATGATGTCATTTGAGATGTCATCAGTGATGTCACTGACCATGTCATGAATGATGTAATATGTGACGTCATCAGCAGTGCATTGCGGGGGCGCGAGTTATAGTTAGCTGAACTAACTACAACGGCCAAATTTCACTGGTTTTGTATGAGTGAAATGTCCAACTAACTATAACATCCCTGAAACCTGTGGTTTTTTCAGAGAATTTCTAAGGTTTTTTAAAGTCTAATTTCTAACTATAACGTGCCTGAAATCTATGGTTTTTTCAGTGAATTTCAAAGGTTTTTTAAATGCTAATTTCTAACTATAACGTGCCTGAAACCGGTGCTCAGATATCGATATTTTTCGTTTTTTAATTTCTCAAGAACTACTGAACGGATTTACACCATTTAAAAAAAAGGTCGCTTTCTGGACCAAGACCTGCCTTTATGTCAAATTTGGTGTAATTCCGTTCAGCAGTTCGGGCTGTAGCTTTGTCTAAAATTCCTATGGAAATTACCATGGGGAAAATGCGTTTTGGGACCCCCCTTTTTTCTTGGCCCCCTGCTTGACGAATCACCCCGAAACTTTCCAGACAGGAGCTGACCGGAGCAGGCCATTAGTTTTGAAAATTTCGCAAAGATTCGTCAAACGACGCCAAAGTTATTGGGAAAACCAAAAAAGATTTTTGATTAGAAACGAGGTCCTAACTATAACTACCTACTGGCGACCGCCAGTAGGTAATATATATATATATATATATATATATATATATATATATATATATATATCTATATATATATGTGCTTGAATATCCTTGCCAACGCAGCAATGCCGCGCCGCAAAGAAAGGTGCCCGCACTCCAAGTAAGTCCAAAGGATTATATTCAGGTAGCTGACGTGTTTCGACCAGGAGGTCTTTGTCAAACCTGGGGATCATACATAGTGGCATTGTATTAATAGCATACACTGAGACACAGTGGAGGGAAAAAGAAATAAACATGGGAAAAAGACTTTGGGCATTTAACAGAAAAATGCCAACTCATCAGTCACAAAGAAAAAAGACTATACAAGTCAAAAAACTTTAAAAGAAAGTAAAAATTATTTTGTCCCAAATTAGATAAAAGGGTGCCTCACCCTAACAGACAAATATATAAACATATATGGATGTATATACACGGTGAAAAATGTGAAAAAGTATATATACAGTAGGAAGGAAATTGCAAGTGCACATGAAGAAAATCTTTTCCATCATTGTCCCTTCCTTCGCCCGGAGTGAAAGTTACCCCAAAGAAATCATATTATGAACATTTCCTACTGATTCATGGTCCAGTGACCAAATGTGTCGGGTGGCATCTTGTGCGAGAGATAGAGAGAAGATTTGAGAAAGAAGAAGAAGAAAGAAAGGGTTTAGGTGAGAGGGAGAAACGTGTTAGAGAGGAGAATGTAGAGAAAGGAGGAAGGATTCACATCCTGGTGGATATATCACCAAGGCAGGAGAGAGGGAGAAGACAGACAATCTTAAAGATGGAGTGAGATGCAGTAGTGCCCAGTCTATCCGGGGAGACAGAAGGGAGATGGCATTATCCCAGATGAACGTGAAGCTCCTCGTCCTGGTTCAAACCTCCCGGGTACTTGGTGTTGAGACTGATTATGTATTTCGACTCAAGCCTTCTGAGTGCACGTTCCCTGTCTCCACCCCGACTCTTCATAGGAATCCTGTCAATGCCAAAATATGAGATTTTTAGGTTCTCAGTTTTGGTGGAGCCATGCACAGTGTTGCAATGTCTAGCCATGGGATAGGTTGTGTCATTGTTTCTAATGGCTCTCAAGTGCTCTAGCACACGTTTCTTGACTGGAAAGATCGTGCTACCCACGTACCTCAAGCCGCACACACATATCAAAACATATACCACAAATTCCGTGTTGCAGTTGATGAAGGATCGTATTTGGTGTTGCTTGCCATTGGGTAGGAGTACTGTCTTAACATTGGTACTATTGGTGCCTTGCATTTTCCACACTTGTGGAATCCTGGGAGTTCCCTCAACCAGGTGCTGCTGTGTTTCTGACTGGGTTCCATGAGGCTGTGGACCAGCAGGTCCCTCAGCGAGTTGCTTCTACGATATGTAATATTGGCGCTTGGGGTAACCAATTTGCCAATGACGGGTCCAGTTTAACTAAGTGCCAGTGTCTCCTAATGATTGTCTGGACCTTGGCACAATCTGAATTGTAGGTGGTGATCAGTCTGACCACTGGTTGAGTGTCCTCCCTGGGTCTAGGTTTTAGTAGGGCTTCTCTCCTTACTCCATGTACCTTCCTTCTGGCCTCATCCACTACTTTGCGAGTGTACCCTCTCTGTAGGAACCTGTCTACCATAACGTCTTCTTCTCGTGTGTACGCTTCCTGTGTGCTGCAGTTACACCTGGCTCTAAGGCGTTCCCCATACGGGATACTGTTCTTCAGCTTAGGTGGATGATGGCTTTTGGCGTGAAGGATGCTATTCCCGGCTGTTGCTTTCCTGTGGAGGCTGGTCTCAATAGTGTCATTAAGTACCTCTACACTTACATCAAGAAAGTCTAATCTGCTGTTGCTGGTGGTGCTTGTGAACCTTAAGTTCAGCTCATTGTTGGAGATAGCCAGGAGGAATTCGTCCAGGGTATTCTGGGGACCATCCCAAATTAAAAAGATGTCATCAATGTATCTGTCAGAAGGTGTATTCTGCAAAGGTGTTCGCCAAGACAAAGTCAGACTCCCACCACCCCATAAATATACAGGCGTAGCTCGGCGCAAAGCAGTTGCCCATGGACAGTTGCCTGTACCACTGCTGGCCATGTAGGAAATAGTTATTTTCCAGGCAGAAAAGGAGCATTTCCAGAAGCATATTGGTGTGATCGTATGTAATTATAGGTCTGTCCCTAAAATAATGTTTGCACGCTGTGATGCCTAAATCATGTTTGATACAGGTGTATAAAGACACCACATACACAGTGGCCATGATGTAACTCGATTGCCAGGGAATCCTCGTGACCTTGGATATAAAATCCATACTATCAGAGCAGTATGAGGGCAGGTTACACACATAGGG
Source organism: Calotriton arnoldi (assembly GCA_963921515.1). NCBI lineage: Eukaryota > Metazoa > Chordata > Amphibia > Caudata > Salamandridae > Calotriton > Calotriton arnoldi. Next base: position 4,335,282 of record CAWUFW010000311.1, read on the forward strand.
AAACAAAAAATTATCTAGGAAGATCGAGGTGTTCTCAAGGAGGCTGTGATTGGCAGAGATGATCGGCCTGCCCGGTGGGTTGCTGTGGTGTTTGTGGACTTTCGGTAGCATGTAAAAGCATGGTGAAACAGGTTTCTTTACTGTTAAGAACAAAAATTCATCATTACTCAAAAGCCCAAGGGTGGCCATCTGGACAGCATATTGTGAAAACAATCAATAGTGGAAAGATATTGGCCCGCTGTAGCTTTCATGTAGCTGCCAGAGAAATCAAGCTGTCTTTTGGCTTCAGCCATACACTTTTTGATGTCCCATAACACAACATTCCCGCCTTTGTCCGAGGGCTTGATGACAAAGGTGGTGGCTTGCCTCAGGGATTCAAGCGCTTTTTGCTGGCCTTTAGTCAGATTAGTCATTGCCCCATTCTTTTTCCCAGTTTCCAGTTTGAGCATGTCCCGTACCACCGCCTCATGGAAAGAGTCAATTTCGTCGTGTGGGGTGTTGGGATTGAACCTGGATCTGGGTTTGAAGTTACTACGGCTTCTCCTGCTGGTTTCCAGGTCCAGCTTATCCAAAAGTTCACGTTCTGATGCCCAATCCATGTCACCCAATTCCAGTTCCCTCAGAGAGGCCAGACCTTCAATATCCCCAATGGAGAGTAGGTTGGCTGGTGAATTCGATGCGGCAGGGTCACTGCTGGCCATTGCCCCATCTCGTACCACCCTTGAGCCTTTGAGAGTGTGTAGTTTCAAAAGTTTAAGTTTTCTAGCAAATAGGAAAACATCAATGCGAGTGCGGGGGTAGTCAAAGGTATTAGTGGGGCAAAAGAGAGACCTAGCTCCAAAAGAGACTGTTCATCTGGTGTGAGGTTATGAGAGGAAAGATTGATAACAGTGAAAGTAGGCTCACCCATTATTTGTTCCTCTTGCTGAACCGGACTCCCTTCTCACGTGTTTTCTCTGTTTCCTTTGCCTCCTCCGCCTCTCCGGCTCTTCCTCTGGCGTTGCTTTCTCCTTTTTCTTTTTCTTTTGGGGGTTTCCGCTTTGGTCCCTGGCTTTGCCGTAAAAAACGGTATTCAACCAGGGTGGTAAAACGAGTGATGCCACTGCCAGAGGGTGTTTGCCTCTCATCCAGGTCTGAGATATCAGAACTTGATTCTGAGGTTGCTGCTTCTTGCTGCCTCAGAGCATATGTGCATCTGAACTCCTTTCTGGCGCCATCATACTTTCTGCCAAAAGTAAGTATTCGACCTGAGGCGTAGTAATTTTTGTCCCTTGTGAATTTCCATTTCTTTTTGTTTTTATTTCTTCCTCATATTTGGTGAGTCTGCCTTCCAGTTCTTTGTAGAATGCATTATCTCCTCTTGTTTAGGGTGCTTATCAAGAAAATCTTGTAAGTTCTTGAGGTCCGTTATCACCTGCTCCAGTTCTATAGCAGCATATTTGGATAAGAGGCCCAGCATTTGTTTGCAGGTGAAGGCCATCAGGGCTGACCACTCTTCTAGTAGTTTCGGGTGTGGGTCCTGGTAGGTAGGTGTAATGAGTATGCGGAGCCCTCGCGGTACTCTTCCCACCTCGATATAGTTGTCCAGGGAGATCACCTCCCAGCTGCGGTTGATCTCTTTCTTCCGCAGCCTCTCATAGGCCCCCAAAGTCTGTTTTAGGGAAGTACTCTCTGTGTGAGTGCCCGCAACACTGGAGCTGCTGGATTGCCCCCCGACCTCCTCTTCTTCATTAAAAAGGTCTTTTGCAGCACCCAGTCTTTTGCAAATAGCTTTGCACATGGTAACTGTCCCCTCGTGTCTTTCTCACAATAGCAAATGCCTCCCGATGCAAAGCGGAAACTTTTTCTCTGGGCTGGTATTTTTCCCGTGAAACTCAATGTAGTTATCCCACGAAATGAAGAACGTGCTGGTTCAGGGAACCGGGGACACAATACTTGCCGTCAGACGTGTAGATGGTTTCACGTTCGGAGCAGGACCTCTGCCTTGTTTACGATTACTTCTGTTGCCGGATACACTGTATCAGCATGCTACGGGCCGTCACTCGTCTCCTGCAGAAGAAACTGTGTGGCCAGGCCGCTGTGCGATGTCAGTGCAAGTCGGGTGCTTAAATCCGGATGAGGTTGAGAAAAAGGCAGCGTGAATCGGAGATCAGATACCTCCGCGAGAAAAGTTTTCTGCTTTTTCCGATTACATCCACCACACGAGGCCGGTGCTGGGCCGACGGGCGCAGACCCATCAAACTTGCTTGAATATCTTTGCCAACGCAGCAACGCCGTGCCGCAAAGAAAGGTGCCCGCACTCCAAGTAAGTCCAAAGGCTTTTATTCAGGTAGCTGACGCGTTTCGACCAGGAAGTCTTTGTCAAAGCTGGGGATCATACATAGTGGCATTGTATTAAAAGCATACAGTGAGACACAGTGGAGGGAAAAAGAAATAAACATGGGAAAAAGACTTTGGGCATTTAACAGAAAAATGCCAACTCATCAGTCACAAAGAAAAAAGACTATACAAGTCAAAAAACTTTAAAAGAAAGTTAAAATGATTTTGTCCCAAATTAGATAAAAGGGTGCCTCACCTTAACAGACAAATATATAAACATATATGGATGTATATACACGGTGAAAAATGTGAAAAAGTATATATAAAGTAGGAAGGGAATTGCAAGTGCACATGAAGAAAATCTTTTTCAACATTGTCCCTTCCTTCGCCCGGAGTGAAAGTTATCCCAAAGAAATCATATTATGAACATTTCCTACTGATTCATGGTCCAGTGACCAAATGTGTCGGGTGGCATCTTGTGCGAGAGGTAGAGAGAAGATTTGAGAAAGAAGAAGAAGAAAGAAAGGGTTTAGGTCAGAGGGAGACACGTGTTAGAGAGGAGAATGTAGAGAAAGGAGGAAGGATTCACATCCTGGTGGATATATCACCAAGGCAGGAGAGAGGGAGAAGACAGACAATCTTAAAGATGGAGTGAGATGCAGTAGTGCCCTGTCTATCCGGGGAGACAGAAGGGAGATGGCATTATCCCAGATGAACGTGAAGCTCCTCTTCCTGGTTCAAACCTCCCGGGTACTTGGTGTTGAGACTGATTATGTATTTCGACTCAAGCCTTCTGAGTGCACGTTCCCTGTCTCCACCCCAACTCTTCATAGGAATCCTGTCAATGCCAAAATATGAGATTTTTAGGTTCTCAGTTTTGGTGGAGCCATGCACAGTGTTGCAATGTCTAGCCATGGGATAGGTTGTGTCATTGTTTCTAATGGCTCTCAAGTGCTCTAGCACACGTTTCTTGACTGGAAAGATCGTGCTACCCACGTACCTCAAGCCGCACACACATATCAAAACATATACCACAAATTCCGTGTTGCAGTTGATGAAGGATCGTATTTGGTGTTGCTTGCCATTGGGTAGGAGTACTGTCTTAACATTGGTACTATTGGTGCCTTGCATTTTCCACACTTGTGGAATCTTGGGAGTTCCCTCAACCAGGTGCTGCTGTGTTTCTGACTGGGTTCCATGAGGCTGTGGACCAGCAGGTCCCTCAGCGAGTTGCTTCTACGATATGTAATATTGGCGCTTGGGGTAACCAATTTGCCAATGACGGGTCCAGTTTAACTAAGTGCCAGTGTCTCCTAATGATTGTCTGGACCTTGGCACAATCTGAATTGTAGGTGGTGATCAGTCTGACCACTGGTTGAGTGTCCTCCCTGGGTCTAGGTTTTAGTAGGGCTTCTCTCCTTACTCCATGTACCTTCCTTCTGGCCTCATCCACTACTTTGCGAGTGTACCCTCTCTGTAGGAACCTGTCTACCATAACGTCTTCTTCTCGTGTGTACGCTTCCTGTGTGCTGCAGTTACACCTGGCTCTAAGGCGTTCCCCATACGGGATACTGTTCTTCAGCTTAGGTGGATGATGGCTTTTGGCGTGAAGGATGCTATTCCCGGCTGTTGCTTTCCTGTGGAGGCTGGTCTCAATAGTGTCATTAAGTACCTCTACACTTACATCAAGAAAGTCTAATCTGCTGTTGCTGGTGGTGCTTGTGAACCTTAAGTTCAGCTCATTGTTGGAGATAGCCAGGAGGAATTCGTCCAGGGTATTCTGGGGACCATCCCAAATTAAAAAGATGTCATCAATGTATCTGTCAGAAGGTGTATTCTGCAAAGGTGTTCGCCAAGACAAAGTCAGACTCCCACCACCCCATAAATATACAGGCGTAGCTCGGCGCAAAGCAGTTGCCCATGGACAGTTGCCTGTACCACTGCTGGCCATGTAGGAAATAGTTATTTTCCAGGCAGAAAAGGAGCATTTCCAGAAGCATATTGGTGTGATCGTATGTAATTATAGGTCTGTCCCTAAAATAATGTTTGCACGCTGTGATGCCTAAATCATGTTTGATACAGGTGTATAAAGACACCACATACACAGTGGCCATGATGTAACTCGATTGCCAGGGAATGCTCGTGACCTTGGATATAAAATCCATACTATCAGAGCAGTATGAGGGCAGGTTACACACATAGGGAAACAAAAAATTATCTAGGAAGATCGAGGTGTTCTCAAGGAGGCTGTGATTGGCAGAGATGATCGGCCTGCCCGGTGGGTTGCTGTGGTGTTTGTGGACTTTCGGTAGCATGTAAAAGCATGGTGAAACAGGTTTCTTTACTGTTAAGAACAAAAATTCATCATTACTCAAAAGCCCAAGGGTGGCCATCTGGACAGCATATTGTGAAAACAATCAATAGTGGAAAGATATTGGCCCGCTGTAGCTTTCATGTAGCTGCCAGAGAAATCAAGCTGTCTTTTGGCTTCAGCCATACACTTTTTGATGTCCCATAACACAACATTCCCGCCTTTGTCCGAGGGCTTGATGACAAAGGTGGTGGCTTGCCTCAGGGATTCAAGCGCTTTTTGCTGGCCTTTAGTCAGATTAGTCATTGCCCCATTCTTTTTCCCAGTTTCCAGTTTGAGCATGTCCCGTACCACCGCCTCATGGAAAGAGTCAATTTAGTCGTGTGGGGTGTTGGGATTGAACCTGGATCTGGGTTTGAAGTTACTACGGCTTCTCCTGCTGGTTTCCAGGTCCAGCTTATCCAAAAGTTCACGTTCTGATGCCCAATCCATGTCACCCAATTCCAGTTCCCTCAGAGAGGCCAGGCCTTCAATATCCCCAATGGAGAGTAGGTTGGCTGGTGAATTCGATGCGGCAGGGTCACTGCTGGCCATTGCCCCATCTCGTACCACCCTTGAGCCTTTGAGAGTGTGTAGTTTCAAAAGTTTAAGTTTTCTAGCAAATAGGAAAACATCAATGCGAGTGCGGGGGTAGTCAAAGGTATTAGTGGGGCAAAAAGAGAGACCTAGCTCCAAAAGAGACTGTTCATCTGGTGTGAGGTTATGAGAGGAAAGATTGATAACAGTGAAAGTAGGCTCACCCATTATTTGTTCCTCTTGCTGAACCGGACTCCCTTCTCACGTGTTTTCTCTGTTTCCTTTGCCTCCTCCGCCTCTCCGGCTCTTCCTCTGGCGTTGCTTTCTCCTTTTTCTTTTTCTTTTGGGGTTTTCCGCTTTGGTCCCTGGCTTTGCCGTAAAAAACGGTATTCAACCAGGGTGGTAAAACGAGTGATGCCACTGCCAGAGGGTGTTTGCCTCTCATCCAGGTCTGATATATCAGAACTTGATTCTGAGGTTGCTGCTTCTTGCTGCCTCAGAGCATATGTGCATCTGAACTCCTTTCTGGCGCCATCATACTTTCTGCCAAAAGTAAGTATTCGACCTGAGGCGTAGTAATTTTTGTCCCTTGTGAATTTCCATTTCTTTTTGTTTTTATTTCTTCCTCATATTTGGTGAGTCTGCCTTCCAGTTCTTTGTAGAATGCATTATCTCCTCTTGTTTAGGGTGCTTATCAAGAAAATCTTGTAAGTTCTTGAGGTCCGTTATCACCTGCTCCAGTTCTATAGCAGCATATTTGGATAAGAGGCCCAGCATTTGTTTGCAGGTGAAGGCCATCAGGGCTGACCACTCTTCTAGTAGTTTCGGGTGTGGGTCCTGGTAGGTAGGTGTAATGAGTATGCGGAGCCCCCGCGGTACTCTTCCCACCTCGATATAGTTGTCCAGGGAGATCACCTCCCAGCTGCGGTTGATCTCTTTCTTCCGCAGCCTCTCATAGGCCCCCAAAGTCTGTTTTAGGGAAGTACTCTCTGTGTGAGTGCCCGCAACACTGGAGCTGCTGGATTGCCCCCCGACCTCCTCTTCTTCATTAAAAAGGTCTTTTGCAGCACCCAGTCTTTTGCAAATAGCTTTGCACATGGTAACTGTCCCCTCGTGTCTTTCTCACAATAGCAAATGCCTCCCGATGCAAAGCGGAAACTTTTTCTCTGGGCTGGTATTTTTCCCGTGAAACTCAATGTAGTTATCCCACGAAATGAAGAACGTGCTGGTTCAGGGAACCGGGGACACAATACTTGCCGTCAGACGTGTAGATGGTTTCACGTTCGGAGCAGGACCTCTGCCTTGTTTACGATTACTTCTGTTGCCGGATACACTGTATCAGCATGCTACGGGCCGTCACTCGTCTCCTGCAGAAGAAACTGTGTGGCCAGGCCGCTGTGCGATGTCAGTGCAAGTCGGGTGCTTAAATCCGGATGAGGTTGAGAAAAAGGCAGCGTGAATCGGAGATCAGATACCTCCGCGAGAAAAGTTTTCTGCTTTTTCCGATTACATCCACCACACGAGGCCGGTGCTGGGCCGACGGGCGCAGACCCATCAAACTTGCTTGAATATCTTTGCCAACGCAGCAACGCCGCGCCGCAAAGAAAGGTGCCCGCACTCCAAGTAAGTCCAAAGGCTTTTATTCAGGTAGCTGACGCGTTTCGACCAGGAAGTCTTTGTCAAAGCTGGGGATCATACATAGTGGCATTGTATTAAAAGCATACAGTGAGACACAGTGGAGGGAAAAAGAAATAAACATGGGAAAAGACTTTGGGCATTTAACAGAAAAATGCCAACTCATCAGTCACAAAGAAAAAAGACTATACAAGTCAAAAAACTTTAAAAGAAAGTTAAAATGATTTTGTCCCAAATTAGATAAAAGGGTGCCTCACCTTAACAGACAAATATATAAACATATATGGATGTATATACACGGTGAAAAATGTGAAAAAGTATATATACAGTAGGAAGGGAATTGCAAGTGCACATGAAGAAAATCTTTTTCAACATTGTCCCTTCCTTCGCCCGGAGTGAAAGTTATCCCAAAGAAATCATATTATGAACATTTCCTACTGATTCATGGTCCAGTGACCAAATGTGTCGGGTGGCATCTTGTGCGAGAGATAGAGAGAAGATTTGAGAAAGAAGAAGAAGAAAGAAAGGGTTTAGGTGAGAGGGAGACACGTGTTAGAGAGGAGAATGTAGAGAAAGGAGGAAGGATTCACATCCTGGTGGATATATCACCAAGGCAGGAGAGAGGGAGAAGACAGACAATCTTAAAGATGGAGTGAGATGCAGTAGTGCCCTGTCTATCCAGGGAGACAGAAGGGAGATGGCATTATCCCAGATGAACGTGGAAGCTCCTCTTCCTGGTTCAAACCTCCCGGGTACTTGGTGTTGAGACTGATTATGTATTTCGACTCAAGCCTTCTGAGTGCACGTTCCCTGTCTCCACCCCAACTCTTCATAGGAATCCTGTCAATGCCAAAATATGAGATTTTTAGGTTCTCAGTTTTGGTGGAGCCTTGCACAGTGTTGCAGTGTCTAGCCATGGGATAGGTTGAGTCATTGTTTCTAATGGCTCTCAAGTGCTCTGGCACACGTTTCTTGACTGGAAAGATCGTGCTACCCACGTACCTCAAGCCGCACACACATATCAAAACATATACCACAAATTCCGTGTTGCAGTTGATGAAGGATCGTATTTTGTGTTGCTTGCCATTGGGTAGGAGTACTGTCTTAACATTGGTACTATTGGTGCCTTGCATTTTCCACACTTGTGGAATCCTGGGAGTTCCCTCAACCAGGTGCTGCTGTGTTTCTGACTGGGTTCCATGAGGCTGTGGACCAGCATGTCCCTCAGCGAGTTGCTTCTACGATATGTAATATTGGCGCTTGGGGAAACCAATTTGCCAATGACCGGGTCCAGTTTAACTAAGTGCCAGTGTCTCCTAATGATTGTCTGGACCTTGGCACAATCTAAATTGTAGGTAGTGATCAGTCTGATCACTGGTTGAGTGTCCTCCCTGTGTCTAGGTTTTAGTAGGGTTTCTCTCCTTACTCCATGTACCTTCCTTCTGGCCTCATCCACTACTTTGCGAGTGTACCCTCTCTGTAGGAACCTGTCTACCATAACGTCTTCTTCTCGTGTGTACGCTTCCTGTGTGCTGCCGTTACGCCTGGCTCTAAGGAGTTCCCCATATGGGATACTGTTCTTCAGCTTAGGTGGATGATGGCTTTTGGCGTGAAGGATGCAATTCCAGTCTGTTGCTTTCCTGTGGAGGCTGGTCTCAATAGTGTCATTAAGTACCTCACACTTACATCAAGAAAGTCTAATCTGCTGTTGCTGCTCGTGAATCTTAAGTTCAGCTCATTGTTGGAGATAGCCAGGAGGAATTCGTCCAGGGTATTCGTGGGACCATCCCAAATTAAAAAGATGTCATCAATGTATCTGGTCCAAAGGACCAGATACTTGGTGTATTCTGCAAAGGTGTTCGCCAAGACAAATTCAGACTCCCACCACCCCATAAAGATACAGGCGTAGCTCGGCGGAAAGCATCTGCCCATGGCAGTCCCGAACAGTTGCCTGTACCACTGCTGGCCATGTAGGAAATAGTTATTTTCCAGGCAGAAAAGGAGCATTTCCAGAAGCATATTGGTGTGATCGTATGTAATTATAGGTCCGTCCCTAAAATAATGTTTGCACGCTGTGATGCCTAAATCATGTTTGATACAGATGTATAAAGACACCACATCCACAGTGGCCATGATGTAACTCGATTGCCAGGGAATGCCCGTGACCTTGGATATAAAATCCATACTACACATATATACGTATATATATGTGTATATAAATATATACGTATGTATATATATAAATAAGTATATATATATATGTGTATATATATATGTGTGTGTGTGTGTGTTACCTACCTATAGTTTTTTGGTCTGCTAAGAACTTTGGCGCCGTTTGACAAATCTTTCTGAAATTATCCCAAAAGTGCCCTCTTTTGGAAAAGAGGCAGTACCAAAACATGTTTTCCCCATGAAATTCCCAATAGAGGTTTTAGACACGACTACAGCTCAAACGAAAAAAAAGATTTATAAATATCTAGAGATGTGAATCCTCTGTGGATCGGACAGATCTCATGCACAGATCTGATTGACTGCCAGCACGTCAGTGTTGACAGCCATCTTGGGACTTGAACTCAGCTGAGTCTCAAGAAAAAAGGCTAAAAATACCATAAGGGGGGCAGGGTAGGAATACACCGAACCCGTAGGTGTGGTGGTGGGGTCCCACAAGGAACCCGCCGGGGCCAAAAATGTTTTTTTTCAATTTTGCATGAAATTGCGGTGGATCCACGAATTTGTGGCAAAGTAATAAAAAAAAAAGTGCATTCCCATGCGCTTGTTTTCTATACACCCCGCCCCCCCCCTGTGGGCCACGTCCCGGTGGGTGCAGTTAACATTATAAAGGTTGGAGGGATCACGCATGGCCCCCCTTTCCAGGATGATTTTGGCCCTGGGACCACCACCCTCCTGGGGTTTAGCTGAATAAATTAAGGGGAGGGGAGCAGCATGGCACCATTCCCCAGAGCCACGCTCAGCTATGCTCAGGGGTGCCCACCCCAGGACATAGCACTTTCCCTGCACACACTTGTGCGAGCAGGGACACCTCTGTTTGCTCTCGCTTGATGGAGCAATTTAAAGCTGCTGCCAAGCAAGAGCAAACAGTAAGTCCGCTCCCACTGGACTGGAGCAGGAAAAATGCTCTCACCATCTGGGAGCGAGCTAAGCGGGCAGGGAAACAGATGGAAAAATTGCTCCTGCTTCCTGGGAGCAGCATTTTGTGCTGATCCCTGCATGCGGGAGCAATGCCGGATAGAGCCATGGGGGCACTGGGACTACCCCCACGGCCCCCACCAAACAGGCAGTGGGTACCCTGGGGGGCTAAAGGGTACCCACCATTCACGGGTCGGGCCCCAGGGAGTGGGGTTTCTGGGGCTAAAATTGACCCGATGAGGAGGGTTATGTGGCCCCCCTCCCATTCAGAAATTTTGACCGGCCCCAGGGATGGGATCCCTGTGTCAAAAGTTGTCCTGGAAAGGGGGATTTTCATGTCCTCTTCCTAAATTAATTGCTGACCAGGCCCAGGAGGTTGAGGTCCCTGGGAACAACATTGGCCCGGGGAGGGGTACTGCGTGCCCCCTTTCCATTTAAATGCTGGCCAGGCCCTGGGGATGCGGTCCCCGGGGAGGAAGGCTGCATGCCCCCCTCCCCTTTAAGAATAAGGCCAGGCCAAGGGAGATGAGGTTCCCAGTGCCAAAATCAGCCTGGGGAGAGGGGCAGTGTGCCACCTCCTCCTTTTAAATAGAAAGTGGGAACACTGGTTCGGCTCCAGGGCACCCACCATTTACTGGGTAGTCCCCAGGTAAAGGGGTCATATTAGCCCTAGGGACGGGGGCTGCATGCCTCCCTTTATAATGCCAGGCCCTGAGAGATGAGGTCCCCAGGGACGAAATATGGCCTGTGGAAGGGGGCCACATACATCCATCCCCTATAAAAAAGGTGGCAAGCCATGGGGGATAGGTGCCCGGGGGACTAAATCAGCCCTGTGTGCACAAAATGTTTGCATGGCCAACCTGCAATGTTCAATCTCTTCCTTACTCCTCTCTCTCCTCTTTCCTTCACTGACTTTTTCACCTGAGCAAGTTCAATTCTTCTCAGAAATCCTAATTCTATGAATATTTTTTTTACTTTAAGAATAGAAATGCTAGTGTTTGTCTTGATAGGCAATATTTCTGATGATATGACGTTTTTGCCATCTGGCTCTAAAAAGTTTGAATACCCTCCAGACTCCACATTCAGGTGGTCATACAAATGATACTATGCAATACAACAGATTTAACATTCTCTTAATGGATATACTCACACTTTTCTATGATGGATCATTTACAAGTCAGAATTTACACTTTCCTATTAGGGTCATCCAAATTCTTGCTAAATCAGTCAACCTTGTTTTTAGATTCACAAGTGAACCATAGTCTTAAAATCTCTATCTCTTTAATATTGCTATTCTAGCTGATTTACTAAGCTAGAGTTTAGTTCTTTGGATTTCATAATTTTGAACAACATACATCTCTCCCAGTAATTTAAAACTGTAAACAGCAACAAGGCAGTCAGGGCCACATGTATCATGCATTTTACAAGTCGCAAATGGCCTGATTCGTAGAATCGGGCCGTTTGTGACCGGTAAAATGCATTTTGGCATGTATGAATTCCAATTTGTGTTTCGGTAATATGCTACAGAATCGCAATTTGGAATTGTGAATACATACTGATTTGGTATTAGGAAGGGGCGTGTGTAGGGTGTCCCTTACTAATACTGAATCGCAGAGGTATGTATGAATGTTTCACGACCGAAATGCGGTCCCAAACCATTTACATTTTACCACCTACTTCAACTAGGTGGTAACCCATTTGCACACGAGAAGAGGCCGTGAATGTTCGTAAAAATATTTTTTAAGAGTAGGCAGTGGTCCCACGGACCTCTGTCTGCACTTGAAAAATGAAAAGAAAAGTTTTCATTTTTCTCTTTAAAACACAACCCATTTTCCGGGCTGCATTTAAAAAAAATGATTGCTTTATTTAAAAACAATCACAGACATGGTGGTTTGCTGACCCCAGCAGGCCACCATCCCTGTGATTTTAGTGATTCTTAATGGGTTGCAAATAGAGACCTGCCTCATTAATATTAATGAGGTAGGTCGATTTGCGACCCATTGGGAAATGCCAAATGAAACTCATGGAGTTTCATACATTCAAATAGCGATTACCTAATTGCGATTCACAGAGAATCGCAAGTAGGTAATCGCTATTTGAAATAATGATACATGTGACCCTTAGATCTTAAAATAAGTTCATCTTGGCTCACTCAAGGAATACAATGCCTAAAGAATAAGGTCAGGCTATTGAAAATAAATAGACTTAATCCAAATGTTCTGTGGACATGAAAACATGCTCAGCTACTTTGTAAAGTAAGTGTACAACACAATTATTTTATATCAATATAATTATCTCTGTTACCACTTACCTATGCCAATCAAAGTAATAAAGCAACACAGTCACTGCATAATCATATTTCTAACTTCCTAATGATAAGCAAGTAGCTCTTGTAATTGCCAGTTGTTTGACCTGTCAGCCCTAGGGTGGTCTTCCTCCAAATCCTTTGCCTTCTCCCTACCTATGTTTGCTAAATTTGTTTTTGTTGGCCTTAGGACTCTATGCACTTTACCACTGCTAACCAGTGCTAAAGTGCTTGTGCTCACTCCCTCAAACATGGCAACGTTGGCTTACACCTCATTGGAATATTTAATTTACTAATAAATCCCTAGTAAAGTGGTATAGTTTATACCCAGGGCTGGTATACTAAATGATACTAATGGGCCTGCAGCACATATTGTGCCACCCACTTAAGTAGCCCCTTAAAATATGTCACTGGCATACTATTGCAGCCTGCTAGCAGTTTTAAACTGCCAACTCGACAAAATAACCCTCTTGCCAAGCCTTAAACTCCCTTTTTTTTTTACATATAAGTCACCCCTAATGTAGGCCTATAGGGCAGGGTGCATTGTAAGTAAAAAGTTGGATATGTTCTTGGATATGCTCTTTTAAGTTTCGCTTGTCCTAGTAGAGAAAAACTCGCACATTCATTTTTCACTACTGTGAGGCCTGCCTCTCCCATAGGATAACACTGGATTGCCTTATTACATTCAATAAGTGATACATTTTGATTAGGAGCAAGTAGGGAAGTCATGTTTGGTGTATGAGAACTAATATTTTAAAATCCTCTTTAATAGTAAAGTCAGATTATAAGAAACACATTTTGAAAAGGCCGCTTTTAGAAAACTGCCATTTTCCTATTCTAACTATTTGGTGCCTGCAGCCTGTTGCTGAGTCATTTGACTAGGGCAGTTGGCTTTTGTATATTCCTCCTTGGCAGCCAAACAATAGAGTGATTAGGTGTGCCTGGATGGGCCATCTCAGGCAGCTTGGGCAGGTGGAGCTGGGCACAGCCCCACTTGCAATTCAATAGGCTGCATCCTGCCCTCATACAAAGAACTTTACCCTAGAGTTTTGTGTCTGCAGACAGAATGGGACAAGGGCAGGGAGGCAGGAAACTTTTAAAAGAGGAATCTGTTACTTTAAATGCGGCACCTGGTATGAAAATAGGACCCTCAGACCCACTCTTCAGTTCATTTTCTAGACCTGCTGAACAGCTCTCAGAGGACTGCCAGCTGCTGGAGCCTACTGTGTACTTCAGAAGACTTCTTTGCTGCACCAAGAAGGAGTGCTTTGCTTGCTGAAGCCTGGTCTGAGCCCCCAGAGGTGTGCCCTGCTGCTTGTGCCCTGCACTTCTCCTTGAGCCCATTACTACCAGAATGACTTCAAGGGCTACTTGGCTGACCTCTTGATCAGAGCCTCAGGGACAGAAAATGCTCCAACCATCATGAACCTGCGCCTGGACACAGCTTGAATGAGCACTGACCCTCCAAGTGGTGCACATCCAGTCCTGCACCCTTGAAGTGGTGCTAAGGGTGCCCAGATAGCCCAAATCCAAAACTTGGAACATTTCAACCATAAAGTGCCCTGAGAGCCGAGAGGAGACAGTGAACTACATGCTCATCGATCTGTCCAAACTGCATCGCCCGTCAGCCAGACTTCATCGCAGCTACCGCTAAATTCTTCTCTGCATCAGCAGATCCTGTTCATTGGCATCTCACAGAAGGGCTATCCAGCCCGTAGAGCCCTCATCGTCTCCAGCCTACAGCTCCATCTTGCTGGAGATCTTCGACTTCCAAAAAAGACTCTGAGTCCAAAAAAGGATTCTTCACTGTGACTTTGGCTAGTGGCTCCCCGACGACGACACCTCCTTCTCAGACACTGCCAGCTGCCTTGTCCCTCTGAACTTTACTATCTCAGATATTTTCCTTCAAAATGTCTGCTTATTCTGAATGTAAGGGGAGCTCAAGCCCAATCCACTTCATGTGTCCAACCCGTGCTCCATCCGTGGCCATACCTTTTGACTATGCCCTGCTATCACGTGACTAGACGTCCGTGGTTAGCGCTTTGATCTTTTCTGCCCTAGATTTCACTTTAAACTTAAAAAATGTGTACTGGTTCTACTTATTGGATTTTTCTCACTTTGGTGTCGAATAATTTATTAAAATGTACCCTATTTTTCTAAATTGGTGTGGGATTTTTCTTGTGTTGTCTTTTCACTTTATTACTCTTTGTGTGCTGCATTAATATTTTATACATTGCCTCTAAGTTGAGCCTGGCTGCTTTACTGCCTAGCTCCCAGAGGGTTAAGCACAGGATAATTTAGTGTATTTTTGTGCTTCACTCTGACAGAGATTGTGGCTGTTGCTTAAGAAGGGTTTAACCCCACTCAACAAACAACCCAATTTCTCACACCAGTCCTATTTCACGCTTTATAGTTTCAGTCCGGACTTGTAGACCTAGGTTATTAGGCAGCTGATAAAGTATATCATAATTTCATCCTTTTCCAAATACCCTTCTATGACATAATATTGAGCTAAAAAATATTGTGATTCCTAAGGGGTAGAGAGCCTACGCAGAGTGAGGGGGCAGCGGATAACGAAAAGACCTTTCAGATGCAGTTCACTCACACCTTCCCTCAGCATGTCAACTCCGCTATAGGCAAAATTAATCATTAGCGGTTTTGACACCGATGCAGCCTGGTCATCCTGGATCTCCCTGATCTCCTGCACAGCCCTCTTATCATCTACTACTTACCTATGATTCTTAGCATCACAAGCCGTAACTGCCTATATGTTGCCAAAGAAAGTTCAGGCTAACAGGGTGTCTAGCTACTTCACCCCATCAGAAGTTTGGACATTGATTACTGACCCCCTCCCTGTCATAGAAATGGCTTTCACTAAGGAAGAGCTCCTCTTTTCCCAGCAAGACTTTAAAAAGGAACTCAGGGAAGAGCTCAAGGTCAACATTGAAGCCTCTTTCGAATCTTTCAAAGCGGATGTCAGCTCCTGCATGGTCTCCCTCCAAGCTGATGTCATCTCAGTCAGAGCATGTGCACTAGACCTGGAGACAAAACACCAAGATCTGGAACACCGGTTAAGACCAATAGAATGCACCACAGAACACCTACATTCTCAATTGAAAACAGTTCTCCTCAAATGCGAAGACTTAGAAAATTGATCTTGGCGAGATGACATTCGAGTGAGGGGCCTAGATAAAGGAGTCGAGAGCCCTTCATAGTCGGTTTGTTTTCAGACCTGCTGGGTGAAGAACATCCGGAGCTGCGGCTGGAAAGAGTGCACAGAGTGGGCCCTCAACACTTGGGCAGTGGGAAGAGGCCTAGAGACATCCTTGCTAAATTGAGCTCTTTCAAAACTAAACTACTGATCCTCCATGCAGCTCGAAAGTGGGACACTATTTCTTTCCGGGGAGCAATGTTTTCCCTCTACTGGGACATTGCCCTGCTCCCCTAGCACGCCGCCTGCAATTTAAACCAGTAACGGAGGCCCCTACATTGAGAACAAATTAAATATTGCTGGTCCTATCCTTTTCATATTGCCTTTGAGCTTCACAATAAGCAACACCATTTCATGGAATTTGAAGACGCTGCTTCCTTGCTGGGCCTGACTATACCCACACCACCGGGCCCTGAAGGTCATGGTAAAGGGACCTAATCAGACTCCATCAACAAAACTGATACAGGAACATGGTGTTCACAGAGAAGAGGAAGACGTGACAGCAAGAGATGAAACCTAGACTATGATCACTTGTAATTCTCTGCTTTTGACACTTGTGTACTCTGAGGCTCAGAGATTTTTTCTTACATTTCCTTTCTTCTCTTTCGAATCACTGTGGCACTCTTTGGTTTGTGTGATATGCAAATGCTAGTAAGAGTGTATTTCTGGCAGTGATCTCTTCTGCCTTCAACCTACCCACTGTCACACAGGACGATTATCCTATGCCCAGGCATCAGACACCTTTTGATAAATAGACGCAATCTGTAGGAGATATTGGTGGCTTGTATTCATTACGCGTGCAAAGATTGAATCTCAGTTGAAACTATTAATTAAGGGAGAGTGTGGACTCCCCAGTTCAGATTGTTTGTTTTTACTATTTTTTTCTTTGTTGCATGGCTGGAGTTGTGAATTCAGATTGGGGGACTGGACCATGGGTGGACTGGGGGGGCTGCATGGCAGGGAGAGAAGGGATGATCTGCTTTCCCCTTTGAGCCTCTAAATGGAACCCTACAGAACACACGTCTTACCCCCATACATGATACTTAACACCTTAACATGGAATGTGAAGTGGCTAAACTCCCTGAGTAAATGCCATCAACTTTGGAAATATATTCTTGATAGATACCTCAACATCATAGCCCTCCAAGAAACACATCTCAAACGCAGTGAAGACCACAGACTACGTCATCAATTATACCCCTTAATATAAAATTCATCTGCCACCACTAAACATAATGGAGTTCCACTTCTCTTCCATTCCTTATTAAAATGTCAAATTAAATGTGGCAAATCAGACAAGGTAGGAAGCATACAGATGGTCAAGGGAATTATCAAGGGCCCCCTCTGTACCTTTCACTACGGTTTACACATCTAATTCAGGTCAGGCTGAGTTCCTCCTCTCCTATCTCTCCCTGCTGGTACTCATTCCGACAGGACGCAAGTGGGGGTTTTTACTAAAAATAAAATAGTGGGCTTACACCAATTGGGCTTATTAGATGCCTGGAGGGCCACTAATCCCACCAAACGCGACTATACCTTCCTTTCCCATTCCTACCATACCCATTCTAGACTTGACCACATTTTCATTAGTCAACACTTAAGGCACACTGTATTAACCCCCAGTATACATCCTATCACTCTCTCGGACCATGCCCATATGGAAGAAGTGATGGTTTGGCACACCGCGAGTTCCACCTTCCGTAGATGGTTCTTTCCTAACATCCTTACGCTGGACCGTCTCTTCTGAGATGAACTCCGTAAAACAATTAACGAGTATTTCCAAGAGAACAATCCCCAAGATACCACCCACTCAATGACCTGGGATGCTTTTAAGGTGGTTATAATGGGGAAATGCCTATCTCTGATGACAAGCCTGACCCTATGGACACGGAGGAGCAACTGGCTTATGTAAAGAAAATTACCCTACCTCAAGTTTCCCCAGCTCTCACCTTGAGCAGTCCCATTACCAGAGACGAGGTACAAACCGCTATAGACTCCCTTAAGCTACATGAATCACCCGGCCCAATGGATTTATTGCCCACTTTTATAAAACCTTCAACTCTGATCTAGTCCCTCACTTGACCGAGCTTTTTAATCATATTTCGGATTCCCACACTGTAACTCCCTCAATGGGAGAAGCCCTGATATCTGTCATTCCGAAACCAGGGAACATTCCTCAATTCTGTGAATCTTTCCGCCCGATTTCCCTACTTAACCTCGATGCCAAATTGTACACCAAAATCATAGCTAATATACTGGAGGACACCACACCAGAATTAATACACCCAGACCAATGCAGCTTAATTAAGGGGAGGTAGACCCATGACAACCTGAGATGGGTGGTCCACTTGGTCGAAAAAGCTACTAAAGGGAACATCCTGACGTTCCTTCTGGCGCTAAACACTGAGAAAACTTCTGGCTGAGTGGGCTGGACCTTCCTTTCCCATACACTATATCGATTTGGGTTTGAAGACCGATTGATTTCTATGGTACAGGCCAATTCATGTCCCGTTCTAGGGTACTGGTAAATGGGACAGCCTCTGACTACTTTGAATTAACTTGGGGTATGAGACAGGGATGTCCCCTCTCCTCTTTACTTTTTGCTCTCAGCATCAAACCCTTAGCTGCAAAGATACCAGCTATTCTCTGAATGCATAGCCTCTCCTTCAGCTCAGTTGAAAACATTTTTTTTTTATTTGCAGACAATGTCCTGCTGACTTTTACCTCCCCGCAGACATCGCTCCCGGCCCTAGAGGCTGGACTTTGGCACTATGACCCCATAGCTGGATTTCATATTAATCTCTATAAATCCTTCTTGCTTAATCAGACCATTCCACCCTTAAAAATTGAAGAGATAGTGGCCACCTCTCCCTTCCACTGGGTGAAAAAAGAAATTACTTATTTAGGGATTAAAGATTCTCCCCAAAGTGAATGATCTATTCAAAGCAAACTTCCCTCCCTTACTATGGCAATTCCAAGCCGATTTCAAACACTGGACCCCTCTCTATTTGACCTGGCTCGGACGAATTAATGCAGTAAAAATTACAGTTCTACTGTGCATCTTATACCTCTTCTAGTAGCTCTCTATTTAAGGGGATAGAGATTTCTTCTCCTCTACTCACTAGAGGGTCACAAAGTTTATTTGGCAAAATTGCAGGGCCTGTATCCAACATAAACTATTGACACTTCCAAGGGATGCTGGGGGCTTAGCCTTGCTGAACTTGTTAACTTACTATAAGATGAATCAACTACGAGTCATAACTGAATGGCCCTTTACGAGACTGACAATATTGGCTTCACATGGACAGAGTGGTGGTGGGTAGGACAATCTGGGATCTCCTTTGGAAACCAAACATGATCACCCGCAAAATGCCTACTTAAGAACCCTGACTACTACCACGCTATGAGTTTGGGATAGTATAACTCGTTTAAATGGGTTGATGACCTTCCGCTCTCCCTACACTCCTATCCACTATAATGCAGCCTTCCAACTGGCTCTGTAGCCAGACCACTTTGATTCAGGGCGGGTACCTCACTATTCCAGACCTGTTTCATGGATGGGACATATAGACAGTTGTGAACTGCTGTTGTGATTTTAATTTACCTGCATCAGAAATGTACCACTACACCCAACTGAAATACTGGGTAGTACAAACAGCTTAAAGATCAGTGGCCACCAGGGACCTGCTCCCTATAGAACAGTTTGTGCGAAGAGCAGGGACGACCTGTGGATGCATCTCCTTTCTTTATTTGCTCCTGATGTCCACCACACACAACTTCATTCCCTGCCACTTCACGTTCTGGGAGAATACACAGGGAATACCTATAACTGCTGAGCAATGGCGCACACTCTAGAATGTTCTACACACAGTGGAACTCCAGGGATCTTGAAAAGCCAGGTCGGTACTGATCCCTTCGAATACTCAATAACACATAAGGTATGTCTGGCTGAATGTGGAAGGAAGGGGAGGAGGAAGAGAATAGAAATTGATGTAATGTCAGAGAAAGCTGGAGGGAGAAATCCTTTCAGGACGAGAACCGTCACTCACTGTTAGGTGACATGCTTCATCATATGGGTTCCCTCCTCACACCGAGGTGTGGGCTATAACTCTCCGAGGGGAGGAGCTGAGGTGTTTTCTCTAGATGAGCGATGGAAAAGAGATGAGTGAGGGGCAGAGTGCGAAAAAATGTGGTAAAGTGGTGATTAAAATTGTCTCAGTGGATCCACTAAATCTTTATTGGGTGGTCTCAGGGACAAAAGTTAAAAAAGAGGACTAGGGATTAAACCAAATATATCCCTCACAATGGTCTACATGTTTCTGCCTTAAGTCGGTCCCCTAAAGGGATCCAGCGGCATTCATCAGGACCTAAATTGTAGTTAGTCACTTTGCACATGTGTTTGAAGAAAAGTGAATATACTGACCACCATAGGAATGGTGGGGTCAGGTTATCAACGACCCTGTGCTTCTAGGGGTTCATCTGTCTATAAGTGGAAGTGAAAAGCCAAATCTCCATGCTCTAGGTACGTCTCATAGTGCCCAGCTTTCTTAGCGCGGTGCACAACCAACGGACGTCTCGGCGAGAGACTCTAGAATGACATCACCAGATTTAACCTTTCATTAGGTCTACAAGAAGCGCACTATACAGTGCTTTATGATTGGTATCTTCACCCAGCGAAGCTCTAGAAAATATTCCCAAACACATCAGATCGGTGCTGGAGGGGTTGTGTGCTACTGGGTGATTTTCAACATATTTGATGTGACTGTCCAAACATACGGCCTCACTGGGCCAAGATTCTAGCTCAGAAAAAAGACATCTTGGGATTCCCAGTCCCCTGCACTCCCGAATTTGCTCTTTTAGGCATCAGGCACCACTCCCTCAAATATCAAAAGCAGGGATACCTCTCTATTCTCTGGCTTTGTTTGGGAGCAGCCAAAATTGCCCTGGCATTGGCATGGAAGAAACCAAAGGCCCCCTCCATGCCACAATGGCTTGCCTGCCTGTGGCAAGCTCTCACGAAGGAGCGTATGGCGGACATCCTTTCTGATACCCGGAAAAGTTTTGATTATATCTGTGGCCACTTGTAGAATTTCTTTCATGGGGCCTCCTGCTTTTCTCATTTCCCACTCGCATAAGCGCACTAAACCTATTTCAGCCATAGTTCCCCTCACTCCTATGAATATCCAGAGACACTTCTAGATCTTCCCGGATGTCGCACACCCTGCCGACCGGGCTCGAATCCCTTCCGCAGTTAATCATCCTACATGATCCATTCATGCATGCTGCAATGTTTTTTTTCTCTTTTATTTCTTAATTTTGTTTACTGTGTTCTTGATTTAAAGTTAATTGGTGCTTTTATGGTCATATACGCCTTCTTTCACTGATGATGTTGTATCATGTTCCCTTATTATTATTTGACTCATGGAGCGAAATTTGATCGAGGCATACTTTTTCAAAACTGAACCTATTATTAGCCTTTCGTTTCTATAGATGAGCATTTGTGATAATCACATTCTAATGATTTATTCTGTGCCTTTGAAGACTACTAAAGAAAATTTGAGAAAAAAAAATTGTGATCCAAAAATATCACTGGACGTGTATATTGAGGTAAAAAATATCAACTTTACAAACTTATTATGTAAAGTACAAAAATGTCAAGTACTGAAGTATAGTGGACAGAAATATCGACAATACTTGGCTACATACATGTATATTTTTTATGTTTATAACATTATAATAACTGTATAAATATATAAATTACCTTTATAAAATATGACTTTAAATATGGGTGTCTGCTGCACGGTGCATGGATGTTCACAATCTCCCATTCCTCAATGGAAGCTTATGCTGCAGGTGGTTTCCACCCACTGCACAACCTCCCATTGAGAAATTAGAGTTTCTGTGAGCTCCGACCGTAATTCTGTGTGCGGTACTGCCAACCTATGGTCGGGCAGTTCCTCCACCGAAACGGGAGTTAGAGCAAAAGTAGATAATACTAACTCTTTTTGTGGTAGTGTGGGCGAGCAGCTAGGCATATCAGGGGGTAGTGTTAAGAATTTCTTGTACTCACAGAGGCAATAAATAAGACACACACTCACGAATAAATCCAAGACAAATTTGTAAAAATAATGTCGATTTTTATATAATTTTTAAGACCAGAAATACAGTTCTAAGGTAAGTACTTTCAGAGTCACGATTTTTCAAAGTTCAGAAAATATATCACGCCTATGCACAATTATGCACCACAGGAAACAATGGGGGGAAAGCAGGAAATTGCATAGAAATTCAGGCAAACCTTTCACGAAGTTCACCTTCTCGTTTTAGGTCGATGTCTGGACCAGGTCCAAAGTTCCTGCAGGAGAGGTTCGGGAGTGTCCTGGATTGGCAGGGAGCAGAGGTGCTGAGGTCTTGGGAGCTGGTGCGCACAGACGAAGGGGGCAACTTGAAAAAGCACTGCACAGAGGGACTTACAGGGAAGTCCGGTGGGTCTCTTTGGAGGGGGGAGGTTGCAAAGGCATAGGGTCCACGGGAGCAGGGCAGGTTAGTCGGTGCTGAGGCCAGTGGGGCCGGGTAGAGAGTGAACAGGATAGCTGACTGTTGTGCGTCTTGAGGTCCTCTTGGTCAGGAGCAGGCAACTTGGAAAGGCAAGCTCAGGACAGCAGGCCTACTCAGGAAGTGGGTCTCAGGTGTCTTGATGTCCCTCAAGGGGTGCTTGCTTCTGGTGCTTCGGGAGTCTGAAGTGGACTCTTCTTCTTGGTGTTTGCCATTGGGGGTCTGGTACCCTGGGTATTGTGACGCCGCAGCTCCGGTAGAACCTTGGTGGAGGGGCAGATCTGATCCTCCAGAGCTGTTGTGCTGTTTCTTGCTTCAGTGCTGCATCGTGGTTGTCAGATAGCAGTAAGCTGACAAACCAGACTTCATAGGATTGGTGGCTGCGGTGTGCAGGGGAGTGATACCTTCACTCCAAGGGAGCTTCACAGTGATTTCTTGAAGGCTGAGGGTGCTCCGGGGTTCTGAGAGTCCTTTCAGGTTTCAGGACGAAACAGCAAAAGTGATTGTCGAGTCCCGGGATCAGCATGCAGGGTTTGGCGCCTTTTTCCTCTGTTACAGGGCTTCAGTTCTCGAGCAGTGGGTCTTCTTTTTCCTGGTCTTCTCTTGTCCATCGAATCTGATGTTTCGGTTTAGAGGTGCTACCTAAATACAGAATTTAAGGCTGTTACAAGTGGAGACAGGTAGTAACCAATGGGCTACTTACCTTTAGGGTGTGTACACCCTCTAGTGACCACTTCCTGTGGGAAGAGGTACTACCCTAGTGCTGATAGGAGGTTTTCTCATCATCTCAAGATGATGGAATTTCAGGAGTGGGGTTCACATCACCTGCCCCACTCTAGGGGTGGTGTAAGCTAAGTGGGGACCCTCCTTCTAATCTAACTAATTTTCCTGCCTTTCCTCCCACCAAAAGTGGAGCAGGAAAGGGGGCCTGGCCTCCCCCACTATCTGGAGGTTTCTGGGTTGGATTTCAAAGGCGCCATTGTCTTTGAAGCTTCCCACCCAAGAGGGCCATCCTGCCATGGAGGAGGTGTGAAGCACCTCTGCCCAGATCAGGCTTTGGCTCTGTCCTCTGAGAGCGCTGACTCTCACCCCATGAGGTCAGAAACATGTCTGGTAGTGTCAGGCTGGGGAAAACAAGTCAAGAATCACACCAGTGCTTGATAGGTTTTCAGGGGACCCTCTGAAAGGGTCTCCTGTGTGAATTTATTTATAAATCCAATACTGACATCAGTGCGGATTTATCAAGACAAGATGTTTTGTACCAAATACCTTAGAAATCAGTGAAGCCATCATGGAGCTAGGAAACTCGTGTTGACAAGTATCCAGCCCATGTACTCTTTATGGCTTCCCTGTGCACTAACAGCATCTCAGACAGGACTGGACATTGAAGGGGCATATCTACTTATGCTGATATGCCCACACATAGGATATAGTGCACCCTGCCTTAGGGCTACAGGCCTGCAGTAGAGGTGACTTACTTATATCCCATACAGTGTATGGGAGGCATGGCACACAAGGCTGTGTGCGAAATTGACTCTTCTGATTTCTTTGCACCAAGACACACAGCCTTCAATGACAGAGTGCATAGCCTTGGTGAGGGGTCCCTGGGGTGGCACAACCAGTGCTGCAGCCCCAGAGGACCCTCTTCAGTATCCATGCCCTAGGTACCAGAGGTACCACTTACTAGGGACTTACAGGGGTAGCTGAAGTTTTGCTGATTGTGGTATAGGTTTTACGGAAAAAACAATGGTACTGGGAACCTGGCAGGGACCCAGTACTCTAAGGTCAGAGTTGTATCAAAGGCCCGGCAAAAAGTGGGGGTGGGGTACTACAACAGAAACCCACTTTCCTACACCCCCCATCTACCACTTTTTAATGTTTACCTCATTCTTATGAACTTTCAGTACCAGAATGGTTACCACGCCGAAGCTGATGATACTCTCCTGTTTGTCAATGAAATTTGGTAGCAAAGGCTTATCCTTCTGATTATGTTGGCAGTTAGGTGAGGACCATGACACTTTTATCAGAGATGGACCTGTGGGTGACCCTGGATTATCAGATGAAGGCTTTATTAAAAACACAAAGGGTAGTAGTGTTGTATTCCGCTTTAGGTGTCCGTATATAGGTTTTCCTGAAACATGTCCTTATATAGGCACAATTCGCATTGCCCTTATATAGGCATAAGATCCCAGTCCTTATTTAGGCATTAGCCGTGCACTCCAAATACAGGCATGGTCACCGACATCCGTCCACCCTAACGTCACAACGGGTTCTTAGAAACCAAACCCTAAGCCCAGCACAGGATTATTGATTTCTCCAAGAACTCATCTATTATGCATGAACCACTATTCCTTAAGGGTTCATTCCTGACGTCTTCCTCTCTCCGACTTCACGTCAATGCTAACATTCCAAGGCACCTACCAGGTATAAATATACCTTCCCTTGCCCAAGCAAGTTAGAGGAGACCTCGACTTCAGAGGAGCCCGTATCCCGATCTGACGCACTGAGAAGACGCTGTCATTCCTGCTCGCAGAAGAATCCAGCTTCCAGTGTTCTGACTCCCTTCGCGGGGTGTTAGAGTTTGAGATCCGGCAGGAGATTCCCACCTCTCTCATTCTCAAGGTATGGAGCTGACTAGAACCTAGAGGGACTCTTGGCATACTAGACTTAACATACTCTTAGTATACCATACTAGAGAGTACTTCACCTACTTCTTACCTTGCCCTACACCTAGACTAGGTTAGGTACATTGGGGTAGAACTAGCTTAGAGAAGCATCGTATGAGTACTCGCATTTTTAGCTCATGTTATTTATGTACGTGAATATATGCTAAAAGATAATGCTAGCGCAGTATTATTTATTTCTACTGCTTACGCTGTACATTATATATCTTGCATACTGTCTTGTGATCATAACAGCTCATATTTCTTACACGAGAAACAAGACTGTTCAATAAAACCTTTTATTGAAACGCCCGTCTATTCTTTCTGTGTAACTCTGAGGAAACTAAGTATGCACGATTAGCTGAGTGAAACTGTTATCTATTGTTTCCACGATTCTGAGAAGTGTTCCGATTCTAAAGGGAAACAAAGTTGTCATGTTTATGCGGTTGCCAGAAACTCCTCCCTTCTTGTTTACAAGAAGTTTCTAGTGGCCTCTGAGTTAGCTGGCACAAAAGTAATTAAGTTTAATATACTCGATAGGGACATACCGACCTCAGTCCTATGTCAAACCTATAGGGTATATTATTCCAATGCGCAGAGCCTATTAGGGAAATAGGAACTACACTACATGGCGCCCAACTGTTTGGTAAGGCTCTAATTTAACGCTAGATACTGAGTAACTCAGTTGTGCTTTTCTCTCAGAGACCCCTACTCACATACTCCATAAGACGTCTGGAGTGGGTAGGGTTAAATATCCGCCAAAGCTAAATAGGACAAAAAACCTATAGATTAGCTATTTTGGTTTAATCAACGTTGAAGGATACAGTGTTCCAAAATATTGTGCACCTTATCTTTTGTTTCCTTGAAACTTGTACTACATTTTTCAAAAAGCAAATGTCCAATCACGGGGACAATGGCACCGAGAACGGTGTAGCCGCGGATGACCCAGTCGTAACAGCTTTTAACTTTACCGGTCTAAATGAAGCCGATGAGGGTGTTATAAACATCCATCCAAACTTAAGGAGAGCCATCACTCTAAAACATATAAAACACGGCCTATCACCAAGAGGTGGTAGAGCAGTTTTCGTGATAGAGGCACACGAATCCTTTCAGACAGAGGTATTCTATTCATGGATAGCATTCCCAGAATCAAATCCAGTAACAAAAGTGTTTGACTTCTTTAAAGAAGATGAACCACCAGAGGAATATATTCCTTTCGAGGATATTGAAATTCCACTCACATACCAGGAGCATCATCTCTGGTTTAAAGGCGCCCTAAAACATCACAGAAACATTACCAGGCTCGGTCCACTAGGTAGACAGTACAAAAAAAGAAAATACCCACCCATTCAAGGATTATAAAGGCCACTAGGTAGACCAGGAGCAACATGGCCGATTCTAGCCGGCTACACTCCTCATCCTGACCTCGATATAATGTCAGACGAGGAATTACTTACTCAACTTACAGAGTTAATAAAAATTTACAGACAATTGGTCCAATATGTCATGCGGACTTTCACAGTCCAACCACCAATGACCATTCCAATTCAAACCCCTTATCAGGGGAATACACTAAAAATTACTCCACAGACTTTATACGCAGTCATGGGTAAAATGCCCACAAAACGTGAGCAAATTCCATTCTGGATAGCTCAAAAAATTACTCAAATCGAAGCAGTATTTCCAAATACTAGCCCTCATGAGAAACACAGAATCCTAACAATCTGTTTACCAATGGGGATCACACCACAACTGGAAGATTGCACCACTTGGGGCGCAGTCTTTGCTGCCATCTATACTAAAACACATGGTGTTCTGTCAATCGCAGTAATACCAGATGTCCTGAAACAAATTCAAAATGAATACGGGGCAGAGCCTGCTCTGAATTTAGGTATGAAATTACTGAAAAATTTCGACCAGGTCTCAACAATAATATTATCTAATATTAAAGGGGAGGCAGCATCAGTGGCGATCCGCCAACGATTAAGGGAGTTCGATGTTACAGAACATCAAACTGAACTACCCAGAATAATAGAACAATCTTATGCAGAATTAGGCAGAGATAGTTTGGGTGGAAAACCCTTGAAGCCAAAACTATCTGAAAGTCCTGAGAAGGACTCTATTAAACAAACTCCTACATCTTCTAAAAAGAAGTGGGAAACTAATAAACAAAATTCAAAAGAGACACGTTCTCAATCCCGAGGTAGGTCTCCTCAAAAGGAGTCCTCTGAAAGGAGGTATAACCTCAGGAATAGGGATAATTTAAGAAAACCTGACAGGTATCAAGATACTGATACACGTTCCTCTCGTACCTTTCAGATATCGTCACAGACATCGGAAAGAAGAGGACGGTCAGAACATAGAGAAGAACGCGTGAAATCCAAAGACGACAAACACGTTCAGAAAAATAAATCAAAACCTCAATTTACAAAAAAGAAGGTAGCAGGTCTGAATTCAGACATGCCGAGAATACTGAGAACACAGCTCAAGAATGGAGAATGGGCTCAGACAATGCTGGACAGTGCAGCAGAAGTCACAATAGCTCACCAGAACCTGAAGGAACTTCTGGAGATAGTGGACTTGAATGAGTACATCACAGTAGAGACTGTATACACCAGGGTTAGTACTCCACAAAAGTTATATGAAATAACACTCCGAATGGAGGGAGACATACCAAGAAAAGTGAAAATACTCTTTTGGGAGAAACTTTCAAGGGGTTATGATATACTTCTAGCAGAAAAAAGACTGGCCACCACAATTTGTCAGGGAGTGCCCACACGGTGAGGACATTATTATGCCTGCCTTCTCCAATCATATTCCAAAACACCTAAAATATACTTATGCCAGGAAATGGGCAGTTGCCCAGGCCCCAGCATTATACAAAAATCATGTAGGATGGGATGAGGACTCACCTCACCACAAAATACATCTAAAAAATGAACCTACTGCACAAAGGCAGTACCCAATGAAGCAAGAAGCTAAAAAACAGGTCAGGGAGATCTTAGATAAACTTGAATACCAAGGGGTGATTGAAACATGCACCTCCTCAATGAACAATCCTTTGTTTCCTGTATCCAAACCAGACAATACATATCGTCTAGTTTTGGATTACAGACACTTGAACACTTGTTCTAAAACATTTGCAGTGCAAAATGCACATAGTACAGCATTAATGAATAACATTGTGCGCAAAAAATATAAAACCACATTGGACATTTCAAATGGTTTCTTTTGTCAAAACATAGCACCTGAAAGCAGGTACTTAACAGCTTTCTCAATAATGGGGACCCAGTGTCAATTTTGTAGACTCCCACAAGGGTTCAAGAATAGCCCGGGGTTATTCTCAGCGAGAGTAACAGAGTTACTACAAATTTATGATAATGAGGCATTGTCATATGTCGATGACATCTATCTGACAGACGATGACCTAGATAGGCACTTGAACAGGGTGAGTACCATTATATTGGGCTTCGCCTCTAAGGGCTATAAATTCAACTTTAAAAAATCCAGAATTGCCCATCTCAATGTCCTTTTCCTAGGATATGAGCTTTCAAGTGAAGGCAAAAGCCTGGCAGCTAACTTTTTAGAAAAGTGTGCGCTGCTCCAACCTCCAAAAACGCTGAAAAATTTACAATCCATCTTGGGTTTCCTAAATTTTGGAAGAACTTACATTCTAAATTACGCAGAAAGGGTTAAACCTCTCTACGAATTAATCAAACCTGATTTTTCAATCAAACATTGGACACAGGAACACACAGAAATTCTGCGTTCACTCCAAGCTAACATGTTAGCAACAAATCACTTACAAACACGCGTAAGTCAACGCAATTTAGTGATCCGAATAATTTCGGGTCAATGCGGATTCACCTACTTAACATTTAATGAGGGTGAAAAAGTACCAATAGCATAAAAATCACAATTGTATACACAAGCAGAAATGCGCTTCACTTCAACAGAAAAAATACTGACAGCAGTTCAAACCGCTGTAGCAAAAGAAAGAGCTCTAGTCCAAGGGAAACGCATTATTGTCGTAACTCCAGTACCGCGCTTAGAGGCGGTTACAAAAGCGAGCATTCCAAATGCAAAAGCTTTACATCCTAGATGGATACAATGGGTTAATTCTCTTGCTGCAACAGATGTTGAATATGTTTTTGATCCTGATTTAAAAACACAAGCGTTCCTGCAATATGAACATGAATGTCCTCTGCCCACTGAAATTCTGCCTCTCGATCAGTATGAATTTATAATTTACACTGACGGATCCGCACAACCCGCTACAGGGAGTAAGCAAGCTTATAGTGCAGCGTGCGTAATAGTTAAAGGTCGCATGCGCGATGGTAACTTCAGACCAATGGTCACTAAAACTCAATCTCTAGGAGATTGTACAGCTCAGCGAGCTGAACTACAAACATTCAAACTGGCACTTGAAAGTACAGATCGTGAATTCCCCACACTAATAGTGTGCGATTCTTTCTACTGTGTTCAGTCGTATAATTAATATATACAGAATTGGCTTGAAAACGGGTTCAAAGATGCAAAAGGTGACACAATAAAGCATAAAATGCTTTGGGAACAAGTAGTTCAGTTGAGAAACAAACTACCAAAGGCTCACGTAATACACACGCTGAGTCATCAACGTGATGGCGTTCACGTTGCAGGGAATTCATTGGCTGACGAAGCCGCAAAGGGGGCTGTTCAGACGGCTTCCTTAGCTGCGATCACTCGTTCAAAAACGAGAATAGACAGTGAGATATTGTTGGCTGTCAATGCTTCAAGCAAAGGCAGTGGTGCAGCGTTACCAAAGAAATTTCCACTCAAGTACTTTTATGTAATTGATGCGAACAACGTTCCTTTTGCTTGAATCCCTGGAGTGGGGGATAGGGTAATTCCAAACATGGAACGTAGATTAGGACTGATCCTAGCAGCACATGAAGGGATAGCCTCTGCCCATGCAGGTGTTTCTGCAACAGTATCTTTACTTAAACAAAGATATTGGTGGCCTGGCATTAGGAAACAGACCAAGAACTATGTTTTGGAATGTGAAATATGCCAACAGATGAAAGTCTCCACAGTGAAACGTCCTGCGCAGACACCCCTGTTGATTTCAGACAAACCATTAGCTTGTGTTTACCTGGACCACTGCGGTCCCTTGCAACGGGACGGTAACTATAAATATATAATGGTCGCAGTGGATTTGTGCTCAAGGTTCCTATGGATATGGCCTCAGCGCTCGGCTGACGCTCGAACTGTTATAAAAGATTTGCGAGTCTTTATCGGCACATACGCAATTGGCACACTACATTCTGACCAGGGCCCTGCATTTAGCTCTCGGGCTTACAAAGAAGCCATGGCCAGTTTGGGCGTAGCATTGCGGTACTCCTCTCAGTTTCATCCTGAGGGAAATTCTGTTGTGGAAAGGAAAAACCGGGACATAAAGCAGTCTATAACAGCTAGAGTGTTAGGTTCGGGTGATGGGTGGGTCAAACATCTTTATGGGGTCCAACACTCATTAAATAATTTGTCAAGAAGTTCTCTAGGGGGGTCACTCCATATGAGGTCCTATTTGGGACAAGAATGTGGGTTCCTGATCTCGAATGTAAAGGCACAGTGGTGGAAAATAAACCCTTTGATATCAAAGATCGTTTGGCTGTTTTACAGGATCTAAATGAACTAAGATCGAAACAAAGCAACGTGTTCCTGAAGCCAACCACCACTGGGGAAAAACCGGCAGTCCCAGCAAGGCCTGTCTGGATCCCAAAAGTTGGGGATCTAGTCAGAGAGAAGATTGCGGACAAGAAGGAATTTGGACCTTCTTACAGACAACCAGTACCTGTCCTAGCCATTCACGGAACAAGAACAGTACTTCTGCCACCCCTTGCTGGAAAAAAGGAGAAAAGATTTGTGTCAATCGACCTCATCAAACCACAGTATGTGGCCAATACTAAATAGTAGGCCTCGTGGACTCCGACCTAGTAGCAGACGCACTCCTCTCGCTACTATCCAAGAGGTTCAGACTGAAAGACTCATAACCATCGAGAATTCAGCAGTAACAGATGAAGGACTAAGTACCAATGCTATGGAACTCGTCCCTCTTGAAACTCAAGTAACAGTTCGTCCAGATACACCTGTCTACACCAACGTAACAAGTGATCAACTGGTTCCAGCGATTTCTACAAATCCTGATGCAATTCCAACAATTGACCGAACTGCTTCTGGCTATTTCATTAACTTTGATACGTTTTCTGAGGATCCGAGTGAACCTGAAACGATGCCAGCATCAAAAACTTTCAAACAGCAAGTACAAGACCTTTTTCATTTCCTGAAAGAGACTTATCTGGTTTCACCATGGAGTGAACTATGGATTATTTCTGGAATATTTTTCTTTCTGCTTTGGCTAGCTTTGGTTATGACTATCAGCGTGCTTATAAATGGCAGATACATCCATATGGACACAGAAAGTAAAAATGTGAACTTACTTTTGAAACCACACAAATCATCCCATCGTGAAGCAAGAGACTTGTCAGCACTGCAGTGAACATCACAGCCGTTCCTATACAGGATGGTATAGTGTGGGACAAAATCGATTTCGATATCTTCGGCCCTACGGAACTTTTGAACATTCCACATTTATTTAAAATTTCACTAAGTGATTTTATTTTCTCCAGTACCTATTCTGATGATTGGGACTTTGAGACTGTGAATGATATGATGTCTGATCTAGAAAGGTCTGCTGCATTCTCTAACAATGAATACTTAGAGGGTTCATCAGACTACGAACAGCTTTATTGCTACAACCACTATGGACATCATTTCTTGCATAAATCTGCAACACCTAGAAATATGTTTATGTTTAACCAATGGGAACATTGTCCTACACCCCCAAAAGGTAGTTCAAAAACGTTTGCTAAAAAGTTTCCCTATTTTTCAGGGTACAATACATCTGATCCAGAAACATTTTACTGTAAAAATGTAAACAAAACAGGACACAAAATGATGTTAACTAATACAAAACAGATTTATTCTGCAGCCTTATTACCCAGCTGTCTAGACATGGATTTGACTTGTGGAAAGACACAATAGACACGAAATCTATCTGGGGTTCTCAAGATTGGCAAGTGCAGGGGATAGAAGCTTTTTTTAGAGCATGTATCATCCCTCAGCAAATAATGTTTTTGAATGACACTGTGCAACAAACGTCTTGCCGTGGTTTAGCTAAGATCAAAGACATGAAAACACCTTCTGTACCAACACCTGCAAGTAATAACACTACACAGGCAGCGGTTACAGCTGACACAATACTACAAACCAACAGAACAGATCCTGATTGGAAAAAATGGTTACTCTGGGCCACAGACACAAACATCTGTCAAGAAAGATTCCTGAATAGAAGACAGGGCTTTACTATCCATAGGCCAGACCCACGATACGTTCAAAGACAACATCCTGGGGTAGTAACAACATACAGTGTAGGAAAATTGTGCCTCGACTGGCTACAAAAATCTATACTTGAGGATGTGAAACAACACTTATCTTTACTTAAAGAAGACGCAGACCTTAGGGAATTCTTGCTAGGACCAAGAAAACCGCGTTAAAAACGTTTCATATATGCCGGCATTTATGCTGCTTATAATGAAGTATGGAAGGTTTCACAGGCAGAGGCCGCAGAACGAATACGTAAACTTGATCGTATTAACTTAGAGAAAACTCTCTCTGTGGTCGACAATGGGTTAACAACTTTGTCATCCAGAATTTATTCATTGGACAACATTGTATCCTCTGCTATTGACATACTGGAACAAGATTTGGCCATGTTACAACAAGGCCAATCACAGTTACGTTCTATTATGTTATTAAGCTGGACGCTGCAATCTTTGCGTGCGGGCTATGTGCCTTGGCGTTTTATCAACACGTCGGCTCTGTTTGCAGAATACAAGCTACCTGATAAACAGATCGAACTGGCACAAAGGGGAGCAAAGTATACAGTGCTGAGCATTGAAAAGCTGGAAAAATTACCATTTCCGGTAGCAGAAAAACCAGCTACAGAATGGCTTATCCATGGCAAAATCACTCTGTCTGTCACTACTTTTCAGTTTCAGTATTGCCTCAAACAAATGCAAGCAGGCAAATATGAAAGGTTGGGTAAAGAATACATTAAGACATCCTGGGATTTACCTTATGAATACAGATGTTGGAGTGGGGATCGTGAAGTGTTTCTGAGCGGTACAAACTGTGAAAAGGCATTAAGCGGTTCACTCATATGTCAGGACATTTCTTTACACGGGGCTTGTAATGGTTCTGTGGCAAACTTGTCCTGCCACCAGCAGGGTACACCGGCTACTGTGATTAATCCAACGTTTGGCCAACTTTCTAACGGGAGTTACCTCATGTTGAATGATCAGAGTTGCTGTGGCATGTTGCCAGGCATCCCATATCTGGTAACGGTCAACTCCAGGGTTACTTGCTGTATGCAAGTATTGTTCCCCCCAATAGACACAGTCAGGGAGTCGCCGCTATGGCCTTCATTGAATGTTTCTTTTATACGTTTTGATACTTTAAGCAGAATGAAAGCCATGCTTTTGCAACAGACCGTGCCTCTGACCTCGGCCAAAGAAATCTATGATTTACAAATTGCAAGGACTTCGGCTGAGATACAGGCTTTAATTCGTACAAACTGCCCTATACATTTCGCAGAAATGTTGGGACGTATCTTTAACATGTCTGATACGAGCGGTATTGTACATGTATTTAAGACCATCTGTTCAGGACTGTTAGCACCCTTCCAGGCAGTCCTCGGAATCATCCCAAACTTTGCACATTCGGTGTTTGGTGGTGTGCCATTAGTTCTAGCACTTGTTGCAGGAATCCTGTTCCTCTTTCTACTATTACGCTATGGCAAGCCAATCAACCAACATCACTCCGAGCAATGTGGAGAAAGCTCTCCTAGAAAGGAAGTGCCGTGAGCGCATAGTACAGCTTTTGGGCATGCCTCGTCTACGGGAACTTAATACAACATGGTTCCTGTCATTCAGACCAATCTGGCAAGATTGCATCTTACCTGTTCTACGCTGCCTGCTTTGCGGTGAAGAATGCGTGCTAGACACCTGTCTAACACTCCCATCAGTCATGCCAAAGGATATCGATACTCTGCTGGACCCGGTAATGGCCCATGCTCTGTGTTGTCCCCAGAGGCTACCAATCCTGATGACGGCATTCATTGAGATCTCACAGACGCTTCCTGCTGCTGCTGAGGTACGAGATGGATCAACAGGCACACAGGTAACAACGGACGTGAACATTGCTGCGGCATCTTCTGCTGAAGGCGATGTTTCTCATCTCTGTGCAATTAACCTTCTGAACGAGGTGTTCCAAATGTCGCCAACATCGGTAGACGATATTTTGGCTACAGAAATAGATGATTTCATGTTTACACCAGACCCATACACTGACTTTGATTCGGCTCACAGTGTACCAGGGACGCAATGAATTTGGCCTTCATATTTTCAAAACTTGCAACTCTTCCTAAACTTGAACTTTTTATTTTTTTATTTTTTGAAAATACATGGCAAAACAATCTGCTTACAGTAGAACTATTCTTATAAAACTGACTTCTTTGAATACTTCCAGTGACACAATGTCACCTTATTTATCTAAAATTTCATTTAATACCATGATATGCAATGGCTTTGATTTTTGAAAACTTGTCAACCATTTCATCATATGTATAAATTTCTGTTTATTCATTCATGTTGCATTTATTTCCAATGTATGCTTAGAATGAAAAAATGCTTTAAAATGTACAGTACCTATTGCATTACATGTTTACAACAGTTCTTTTAAAAACTTCTTTTTAATATGCTTTTAGAAATGTTTTTTAGCAACATGTGGTACTCAATTTAATGTTTAGCATTTAATGCTTAGCATTTAGTATTATCGTTCATTCAAAAGTGGAGTGGGTGTTGTATTCTGATTTAGGTGTCCGTATATAGGTTTTCCTAAAACATGTCCTTATATAGGCCCAATTCGCATTGCCCTTATATAGGCATAAGATCCCAGTCCTTATTTAGGCATTAGCCGTGCACTCCAAATACAGGCATGGTCACCAACATCCGTCCACCCTAACGTCACAACGGGTTCTTAGAAACCAAATCCTAAGCCCAGCACAGGATTATTGATATCTCCAAGAACTCATCTATTATGCATGAACCACTATTCCTTAAGGGTTCATTCCTGACGTCTTCCTCTGTCCGACTTCACGTCAATGCTAACATTCCAAGGCACCTACGAGGTATAAATATACCTTCCCTTGCCCAAGCAAGTTAGAGGAGACCTCGACTTCAGAGGAGCCCGTATCCCGGCCATACGCACTGAGAAGACACTGTCATTCCTGCTCGCAGAAGAATCCAGCTTCCAGTGTTCTGACTCCCTTCGCGGGGTGTTAGAGTTTGAGATCCGGCAGGAGATTCCCACCTCTCTCATTCTCAAGGTATGGAGCTTACTAGAACCTAGAGGGACTCTTGGCATTCTAGACTTAACATACTCTTAGTATACCATACTAGAGAATACTTCACCTACTTCTTACCTTGCCCTACACCTAGACTAGGTTAGGTACATTGGGGTAGAACTAGCTTAGAGAAGCATCGTATGAGTACTCGCATTTTTAGCTCATGTTATTTATGTACGTGAATATATGCTAAAAGATAATGCTAGCGCAGTATTATTTATTTCTACTGCTTACACTGTACATTATATATCTTGCATACTGTCTTGTGATCATAACAGCTCATATTTCTTACACGAGAAACAAGACTGTTCAATTAAACCTTTTTATTGAAACTCCCGTCTATTCTTTCTGTGTAACTCTGAGGAAACTAAGCATGCACGACTAGCTGAGTGAAACTGTTATCTATTGTTTCCACGATTCTGAGAAGTGTTCCGATTCTAAAGGGAAACAAAGTTGTCATGTTTATGCGGTTGCCAGAAACTACTCCCTTCTTGTTTACAAGAAGTTTCTAGTGGCCTCTGAGTTAGCTGGCACAAAAGTAATTAAGTTTAATATACTCGATAGGGACATACCGACCTCAGTCCTATGTCAAACCTATAGGGTATATTATTCCAATGCGCAGAGCCTATTAGGGAAATAGGAACTACACTATAGTAGATACTAATGTTTTACTCTTACACAAAGTTGGTTAGAACTTGCAAGATTGGAGTCATATATTTGTTTATCCCTTGCACCTGGATTGCCTGTGAATTTCAGGTGATTCACCTGACACCATTGGGGGTTCATTTTTAACTTGAGTGGGACTCTTTGGTGCAGAAGAGTCACCTACATAGTTGATACTAGATGAACCCGACTATGGTCCTGATTATCTGGACGGTACATAGAGTGGAAAGGGCTGAACGAGTGATAGCCGCAGTATTTAGATATATGGATATTAATTTGGATTGTTACCAATGAAAATATAATTTCTGACCGTCATTGCTGCCAGAGACATGCTCGATAATTATTGGGAGGTACACAATTTCACTCGAACAACTTTCACTATTAGTACTGTATCTCCCGCCGCAAATTCCTGCTGCGCACGTGACACACTTCAATAAACTGGCTCTGTCATTTCCAAAAGGTGTTAATGTCGAATTTGACTCCCATCCTGCTGCAATGGTGGTACATGAGAGCCGAGCAAGAGTAAGAACCGTGGCTAGCTCCCTGCAGAGCCAGCCCCGGCAGTGTCGCCATTGCTGTTCCAGTCCCTGGAATAACAACGTTCTCATAACATGCCACAGAGTTGCGCTTTCATTTTGATTTTAACAAATGTTGGCTATAAAATTAAGAAATGCTTGGTTTCCTACCAAATTAATTGATTTATGAAACAGGCTTCTGAAAATAAAAAAGTAAAATGAATTTCAGAAATACTTAACCTAAACATTTAGACATTCAGAAACAGTTACCTTAGGTTTATGGACGTCTTGTGTATTAGTAATTCTGGAAACGGTAGTCCAATTAATTCTAAACAGCTGCTAATTGTAATAATCGTGCACAACAGTTAACAGCTTTTCTTCTTTTTTCAAAGCAAACACTGTTGCAGTTTGGCGGCTGTAGCCAACCTAAAATATAATGCAGTCTATTGTGGTATTTACAATATGTAATGAAATCTCATTCACTGAAGGCATACTGTTAAGGTAAACGTGCGCAGCCGTCTAGAGGGCACATGTATTATACTCCATTTCCTAACAATAAGGAAGGACAAGCAGAGTTTCACTCGCAAGGGCATTTCGCAAAAAACCCTGACTTGTTCCTTTCACTTACCCAAAGACAACTCATCTGCAGCAGCAGCAGAAGCTAGATCGGGAAGGACGTCAAGTGGCCAGTGCAGTTACAAGAGTTTTCGTCTGGTATTACACTCTTTTTCGAGGAGAGGGTATGTTGTTGTGAACTGTTCATTGATTTAATTAACATTATCTTCTACCTATCACGCTCCCCAGAACCTCTGTCTGGATGAGCTATCCCTATCAGGCCCCCCATACTAGCGCCCCCCCCCCCCAGCTTAGGAACCAGACGTCCATGTTTTTGAAAGAAAGCCTCAGACCCTTGAGAGAACGCTTGAGCCTTACTTTCCTTCTCTCATACCCCCTGTTAGAAGAAAACACAGTAGTGACAGCCTGACAGGAGCAGGCCAAAAGTGTTCAGCTAATGTTCACACTGACTGCCAACTAGGTGTCGCTGCTTCTTGAGTCACAGGAGTCAGGGCCCTCCCAGGGGCTAGAGAGGACAGTTTTAAAACCTAATTTCCCGCTGCTGTGGCTTTGAATAAAGATCAGTATTGGAATCGATTAATAATAATATTAGTGATCCAACAATGCAATCACTAAGCTGGCCCTGACTTGCACGTTTTGAATTTACTCATAAACTGGTTCACATTATGAAATGAAATGAAATTTGTACTTGTAAAGCGCACTGATACCCTGGGGTGTCCTGGTGCTGTACGCATACCGCTGTGGAACCCTTCCTGGCTTTTCCCTGTGAAATGTCCACTCCTGGGCACCCCCAAGGTGAAGCCAGGCATCCCAGCGCTGGTGGGGCCGTTGTGGAGATTAAGCAAGCTATTGCCCAGAGTTGCAGAGTGGGACCCATGATTAGAATAGGCACCGAGGCGAGAATTATCAGGTCTGAGGAAATTGAGCCCAAGACCCGCCGAGGCGGGAATTGAACCCTGGTCCCAGGCCAGATCTCTGCATTAGGGTCTGCCGCTCTAACCATTGAGCCACACTTCTCCACACTATGTGGAAGCTAACCCATGTAAGGATCTGAGAATAGGATTCACCAGAAAGTGAGTTCGCAGAGGTTGTGATTGATAAAAGTCCAGGCTTTATGACTGCAAACCCAGAGTCGCAATATAATCATTGTCTAGAGGGCAGGTCACAATTACTTTACCTTCTTCTTCCTGAGAAAATACGATAAGGTTGACCTCCCCCACATATCTCACCAAGAAAGTTGTGCAAGATGGCAGAGACAACGTAGAAGTACCTAAGAGAGAAAAAGCAAACTAGTTGCAGAAAATAACACAAATATACAAGCAAATGTATCAAAATAACCAAACAAAAACCTTACACAGTAATTCTAATTAGAGCACAGATTACAGAAACAAGGGAATGAGGTGGAGTGGGCAAAGAACATGACAATTATGGATCCTCGTAGGTTGAGATTTTGGTGATGGGGCACCCTAAAATCATACACCCCAAAAGAAACTTCAATAGCACACCCACAGGTGGGTGGATTGGGGACAGTGTTACACCTCAAAAAAAATATCCCACTCCAATTTAGAAAAATAGAGAAAATGTAAAAATATTTGAGACCAAAAAGACAAATATCCAATCAGTAGAACCAGAGGTGTGCAATCTTAAAGTTTCAGCCAAGTAAAGCACCTAAATCACCACTTGTGGTTATCTTGTCGTGTGAGACCGGATGAAAGTCATAAGTTGAGGCCAACAGTAATGGAGCACAGGCTTGATACAGGGACCAGGTTTGTCCGGCTGAAAGAGTTACCTTCAAAAGTCCAACGTGAAGAGTTCTGTTCCTGGTGGAGGGTGTTGCTCGGAGCAGGGAGAGCATTGCAGATGGTCATTGATGTAGCGCAAAGAGCAGGCCGGCCATTGTGGACACTTGTCGGATGTCGCAGACGGTCGTTGCTGGAGCTTCGTATTGGCAGTCACCGCAGGCTGTCGATGCTTTAGCGTGAAGTGCGTAGCTCGCATTACTGGGCATCGCTGGCGGTCACTGTGACACGAAGATTGGGTTAACCAGAGCCTCAAGTTGGCGGGTGGTGCGGACGGCAAGATCTTGGCACGAACAGGCTATTCGCAGTCGTGAAGAGCCCAAAACGTCAGGATTTCTCCTTTTCTTTAGAGAGGAGCTCAACTGATGCCATACCAAGGGTCCAGGACCTTAGGGGCATCTCTTGCCAGTCAGGAACTCACTCCAGCAGAGGCCAGCAGGGCTCCGGCCCGTCCAGTTGCAGGACCAGGCAGGGTCAGCTGGACAGATGCAGGAAGGCCTCTGAGTTGTTATGTCGCTGTAGCTCAGAACAGGAGGTCAGTCAGCTGTACCTTCTCAGCCAGCAGGGCAGCAGAGTAACAGGGCAGCAGAGTGGCAGTACTTCTTGCAGCAAAGCAGTATAGCAGTTCTTTAACTGTACTATCCACATGTCCATGAGTGTACTGCAGAGTTGGGGGTCCATTATTTATACCAGGTGCCCACCTTGAAGTAGGAGAAGAATCTGGAGGTTTCCATCCCGAGGTGCTTGGAATTTCTTGCTTCCAAGCCCTGGCCTCAGCTTGTCTGGGGGCTCAAAATACTAGTGTCTAATCCTTTTTGAGTGTGCTCAGGAAGAGCCTTTGTGATGTGCAAGTGTGGTAGGTGACAGCTCCGCCCTCCTATTTAGTCAGAGATGGCCCATCCTACCAACAGCTATTTCCCCTTTGTCTCACTGTCTGGGAGCAGTACACATAGACCAACTACCTGCTGCACTTAGTCACGTGACCCAGGATACAGGCGGCAGGCACCAAATGGTTGGGAAAAGAAAATATAAATTTTTTAAAAGTGGCATTTTCAGAACTGTGACTTAAAATCTCAATTTACCATTAAAGAGGGTTTTAAATTGCCCTTCTTTATACACTAAACTTGACATTGCAACCTGCTCCCAATTGAAAGTTATCACTTATTAAATGTAAGATGTTAACCCAATGCTATGCTATTGTAGATGCAGGCATTGCAGGACTGAAAAACAAATTGTATATTTTATCATTACCAGGACACATGAAAAGTTAAAGTACATGTCTGACTTTTTATAAACATTGCACCATGACCTCTGGGCTATTTAGGGCCTACCTTATGGGCAACTTATATGTATTTAAAACTGTCTGCACAGGCTGCAATGGCAGGCCTGAGACATGTTTAAAAGGCTACTTAAGTGGGTGGCACAATCAGTGCTGCAGGCCCACAGTAGA
Source organism: Calotriton arnoldi (assembly GCA_963921515.1). Classification (NCBI taxonomy): domain Eukaryota; kingdom Metazoa; phylum Chordata; class Amphibia; order Caudata; family Salamandridae; genus Calotriton; species Calotriton arnoldi. The sequence goes on from CAWUFW010000311.1 coordinate 4,375,505, forward strand.
ATTAAAGTTACTGGCCCGGGGTACATGTAGTACCACTTTACTAAGGACTCACAAGTAACTTAAATGTGCCAATTGCGTGTAAGCCAATTTTACTATGTTTGCAAGAGAGAGCACAAGCACTTTAGCAGTTGTGAGCAGTGGTAAAGTGAGTAGAGTTCTAAAAAGCCAACAAAAAGGGGTTCATAAAACAGGAGGGTGAAGGTAAAATGTTTGGGGATGGCCTTGTAAGTAAAAAAAAGTCCAACAAACAGCATATAAATTCAATCAGTAAAGGAAGGACAGACTCAATAAGTAAGTTCTAGTGCGGAATTGGAATTTTTCAAAAAATGTATTACAAGAATTTAAAAGGGGCAATATAGAATTTTTAAGTGCAGATGCATAAGGTCACTGCCATCAAGGCTTTCAACAACAGGGCAATTCCGAATAATAGGGGGAATCAAGAATTATTCCATATGAGCAGCAAAATCAATGACAGCATCCCTAGTAGCATTGGAAAGGTCTATGGTTCACCCCTAATGTTGAGGGTTTATATAGTAAATCTTCTGATAGAATATAATAGAATCTGCAGATTCATCATGATGTGAGCAAAATAATTACAATTTCAGTAAATCAGAGCACAGATTTATAAAGCATCACACAGTGTCACATAGCCTTACCACCTAAGCACTATCCCACTACATGAATGTTGATTCAGTCTCCTCTATTCTAATATCATTCTGAAATTTCAGAACAAACTAATTACAAAACAATAGTAAACTATTTGAATGAATGATAAACAGGGAGAAGGTGAAAGAAACCTTGAAACATTACTGAGCCATGCTAGAAAGTCTTTTTCAAGAACAAAGTAATTCGTAAATAAACAAACATGACTTTAATAAATATGTGCAGCATAAATAATAAATAGTGATGTGCAGGGTGAGACATACATTTTAAACAAGATGGCGTCGAGGCCTAGCTGAGGCCTAGTTAGCATAAGCCAAAAAAGACACTTTAACAGGTACTAGCAAAATTGTTCCATAGGCAATAGCATCAGTTAAGTGTACACATGTAATTTCGAGTATAAATCCTTACTCATACTGCACATTGTTACTGATGCACAATTTTATAAACGCAGAAACAAACTTCTACAAACTCCCCCTCTGAGTATTCTGTAATTGCTAAAACTCACAATAAACTATAACATAATCTGCAATCCCTTTCTGCTTCTTGGGATTGATTCCTAAAACAGCTTCAGTTGATTATACACTCTGGCATCTTCCAGTTCAAGTTCCACTTCCTCTTGACAATCCTTTTTCTTTTTAAACCCACGATTTTGACATATTTAATTCAGAAAATGTGCTTATTGAATATAATAAGAAAAACATTACAAGAAAGGCTGTTCGAAATTGGTAGTTGTATATAGGTGCTCCTTCACCTGTAGAAGAAGGGAGAAAAGTACAAACCATGCAGTTCTTGATGCCCATAATATCAACATATTGGTTCAAGAAATTCTTTAGACATTATCCTTGAAACTACTATCTAAAATGTCCCTATGTGTCAGGGTACTATGTTCAATTTAATTATGTACTTTGGTCCATTCAACCTGTGAAAACCATATCCAACCTGAGGGCCTAACAATAGACCAATAAAGATTATTAGTATCACTATTAGTGAAATCATACTCACAGTTTTGCAGCGTCTGCTGTATGCCATTTCAATCTAGATTAAAAACAAAAAATAAAAGAATTCAAGACTGAAATATCCGTCTTCAAGAAATGTGTTTTTTCACAACAATAATAAACATTTCTTCTATTTTTAACACCATTCTAAAAAGTAAAAATCAGATTTAATTTTTTTTTTTTTTTTTGTCAAACTTATGTTTATTGAATCTTTTTCCAATACATCACCAAGATATAGCCATCACATCGCTCATCGCAGTGAGCTCTGGTATAGAACGCACAAGGAGGGTTTGAGCAGTAGCATATTGCATGGCCAATATCCCGGCCAGTGTCTCATAGGGTAATGCAAGTATGGAAGGTACAGTTTCTAACGGTATAAAGGCTCGGTCCATTTTCCAGTGTCCATTAAAAAAAGAAATTAACTGTTCAACTCATCTTCCTTTTGTGATGGGCTTCTGTCATACCCTTCCAACGGGAAGGAGCAATGTAAGGTAGGTAAATTCCCCTAAGAAACAATACCCTGAAAATAAGTAACAAAAACCCATCCCTCCCCCCCCGGCAAACAATGGTGGCGGCTCAATCTTACTGGTGTGCTCGACGGTGAGTGATCTTAGGTGGGTCAAAATTGAAAGAGATGCAGTTCTCTAACAGAGGGAGGACGAAAAGCTTGGGGCAAACCTTGCGAGAGAAAGGTAACCAGTGGTCCCCATTTGTATTCAAAATTTTTAGGTCTCGCCTACGCAGCGCGCATGCGCTGCGTAGGAGGAGACCTTTAGCCATCGGTTCCCTTTATGCCCCAAAAACGTGCACGCGTTCCATTGCCTTCAATGGCAACGCGTGCACGTGTGGCGATTGCCTTGTGGGAGCGAGCGGCAGCGCCATATGGTATCAATTATCGCCGCTGGCTCCCGCAAGGCAATCGGCAGGCCCCCCTGCTGCCGCGCGATGTAACATTTTAGAACGTTCGTTCCATTTTTCGCACGCTTTTGAAATACAAGTGAATTTCGAGCCTACCAACAGGAATGATCCAGTTCGTTGTCTTTTCAATTGTTTAGTTGCCTCTCTTTCGATCAAATAGTAGGTTGTCTAATTGTTTTCCCTCTAAATTAGAAAGGGGAGCATGCAAGCGTGCCACAGGAACAAATGCGTGTCTGGTGTTGTATGACAGGACTGCAGTGAGTAGGTTTACGAGTGCAAACGAGGCCACCTCTCGGGTCTGCCTTCCAGGCCAGTCTAGGGAGGGCCAGGGAAGAGCTGTAATAATGCTAAGAGTCAAAAGACAGCTCCTGCCTTTTTCTAACATGCTTTTACATGTGCTAGAGTTTCCATGTTATCCTTGTGTCCCTTTGTCTGTTGCGTGTAACTTCCTCATTAGTACAGGACCGCGAAAAGGGAGGCGTACACTTGTGTGCCTAGTGCACAATTGTCCCAACCCTATCACTTGAACCAGCGAGCTATTGTGTGCAAGGATTGTTCTTCTGAAGTTATGCTTGATAATGTGAAAGCAAAATTAGGGTTCCATAGTGAGCAATCATCTACTTGCGCGATAATTCAGATATGAAACCATTTATAATAGATCTTTTTGGGGTAAAACCCCGTTTTATTTTTTGAATTAGATTAAACTATTTCTCCACTGCCGTCGCCACTAGCTAAACGCAAAACTGTACACACCCTGGGCAGAAATTGAAATTGACTGCCGGTCAGACGTATTTTTTTTTTTTATTGTAAAACGAATTAACTTAAAAGAACAGCATGCAATCAGAGACTAGAAAAAATCTTCCTGTAAGCCTGTCTTCCCAGAACCATTGTTAAAATGTCCGACATCCGTAGGGATGCGAAAAAGAAGCCTAAAGTTCCTGGGGAATATTTCTTAACATGGGAAATTGTCACCAGAAAGGAACCGATTCTGAGCAGTACTGAAAACTACATATTCTGAATAGAAAACTGTATATGTTTAGGACTGCTGTTGTTGAAAGGCTAAAAAAACAAGCATTGGCATAGCCAATAGGTCTCGCCTTTGGGACCGTAGAAGTGTTTAGCCATGCAACACTTGATGTTGTTGCACCAAGGATATTGTGCTGCATAACTAAATACTTATAAGGGTCCAAAGGCGAGACCTATTGGCTATGCCAATGCTTGTTATAGTTGTCCCGGAAGATATCAGACATTCTTTCGAGGCTGAGCAACTTCCACAGGCGAGAATGCCAGAGGGAAATCGCCGGGGCTTCTTTCCGTTTCCAGGCGGTTGCTATGGTTACTTTAGCCGCACCTATGCATAACCACATGATTACTTTGTCCGCTCGGGTCTGATGTTCAAGGGCTGGGTCGCGGAGACCCAGAAGGATTTCTGCCATGGAGGTCAGGATGGGGTAGCCTAACATATCTTTGATGTGTGTTAGAATTTCTTCCCAGAATGGGCGTATAGTAGGGCAATCCCACCATATATGTTTGAAGTCGCCTAAGAGCCCGCATCCCCTCCAGCATCTATCAGAGGTGTTAGGAAAGATCTGTTTGAGCTTGGAGGGGTGAAGGTACCAATCCATCATAGTTTTGAGATGGGCTTCCCGCAGCTCTATGGAGTGATTGAAACTCGTGATGTCAGTCCATAGCCGCGACCATTCCCCGTCTGAGATATCCAGCTGGAGAATGCCCTCCCACATGTTCATGTAACGTGGCCGTGGATAGAGTGTAGTGGTGAGTAGATAATTATATATGAATGAGATTACCCCTTTCATGGTGGTGGCTTTTGAAATGAAAGTCTCAAATTTCGTGGGGGGGGCGGGTGGCCGCGTCCCGCACCTGTGGAGTGAGGGCCCAGTGTAGCAGTTCAGTGTAATGATACTGTTCCGGGTTCTCCAGGCCATAGTCTCTTCTGCAATTGTCAAAGGTGAGGGGGTCTGCGTTATGGAAGAGGTGTGTCAGAGCTAGGCAACCTCCTTCTCTCCAGGCGTCAAAGGGTCCCTCGTGCAGGGCCGGGGGGAAAGCTGGGTTAAAGTGGAGGGGTGTAAATGGTGAGGGGAACGAAGTCCACTGCTCGTTACCCGCTATTGAGTCCCACACTTTCAAGGTGGTGCGTGTAGGGGTGCTAATGTATGCGTTCTTAGGCCTATCCTTCTTGGGTCGCCACACTAAGTCCCAAATGGTTCTCCCCGTTACGGAACGGTCCATATGGAGCCAATATTTTTCGGACTCTCGTTTGGACCATTCAGTTGAGCTGCCTTATAGTATAATGTAAGGTCGGGTAGTTCCACTCCGCCCTCTGCACGGGGGCGGCGTAATATTGTAAAAGAGAAGCGAGCGCGTCCCCCCTGCCAGATGTAGCGGAGAATCATGGATTTAACCCTGCAAAGAAAGTCTCTTTCTAGTTCTATGGGTAAAGCTTGGAACTTACAGGAGCTTAGGAAGGAGTGTCATTTTAACAGCGTGAATGCGGCCAAGCCAGGAAAGGAAGAGAGGTTTCCACCTCGCAAGATCTGTTTGGATGCGGGTGAGAGTGGATGGGAAGTTAGCACTAAAGAGCCCCTCGACCCGAGGTGTTAACTGAATCCCTAAGTATTGTATTGAGGAAGCGGTCCATTGGAGAGGGGTGTGTAGCTGCAGCGCACGCGCTTCCGCTTTCGGAAGAGTGAGATTGAGTATATATGATTTGCCGAGGTTTATCTTGAAGCCCGCCACTGCCTCAAATCTCTCCAGCTCCAGTTGCAAAGGAGGAAGGGACCTAGATGGTTCGGAGAGGGACAAGAGGACATCATCAGCAAAGAGTGTGATTTTGTGTGAGTCACCACTGAAGGGGATTCCCTGAGTCTCTGGGTTGGTCCTGATAGTCATCGCCAAGGGCTCGATGCTAAGGGCGAATAGTAGGGGCGAGAGTGGGCACCCCTGACGAGTGCCCCTAGTGTGGAGGAAGGAGGCTGATTGCATCCCATTGACTTGCACTCTGGAGCATGGTTGGACGTAGTTAGCCCGGATCATGTTAATAAATTTAGCTGCAAACCCGAAGCTTGTGAGAGTGTTAAAAAGGAACGACCAGTCTACCCTGTCAAAGGCCTTCTCGGAGTCTAGTCCCACCAGTACAGCAGGGATTCGTCGTTTGGTGGCTTTCTCTATCAAATGCACTATGCGTCGGGTGTTGTCATGAGTTTGTCGGCCCTTGATAAATCCCGATTGGTCAGGGTGTATAAGATCGGGCATGAGGTCGTTAAGTCGTGTCGCAAGAATGGTGGAGTAAAGCTTCGCGTCCAGATTTAGTAGGGCAATGGGGCGAGACGAGGCGCATAGTTGAGGGTCTTTCCCCTGTTTAGGTATAACCGAGATCACAGCTTCAGTCATTGATCTGGTGGCCTCCCCCTCCTCCGCCATTTTATTAAACAGCCGTGTGAGGTGTGGTATGAGATCTGGGGCAAAGGTTTTGTAGAACTGGGCAGTGTATCCGTCTGGGCATGGGGCCTTGTGGGGTTTGAGAGCTTTTATAGCTGCGCCTATCTCTTCAGGGGATATGGGTGCAGTGAGTGTGTTGTTCCAGTCTGGAGAGACCTGTGGGAAGTGCAGTGTCTGGAGATAGTCGAGTTGAGCGTTCGTGTCACACTGATTCTCAGTGTATAGAGTCTTATAAAAGGAGCCAAAGATGCTAGCCTTTTCCTCATCCTTATGTGTGAGCTCCCCATTTTCCCCTCGTATACCTCCTATGTATTCTCGTTCTCGTTTTGCCTTCAGCTGTCTGGCCAGGTGTTTGCCAATCTTATTGCCCTGGGTGTAGGATAGGTGGCGGAGCCTAAGGAGAGTAAGTTCCGCTCTATTGTTATAAATGGCTCTAAGCTTGCCCCGCAGGGCGGTTAGTTTGCGAAGAGTCTCCCTGGTGGGGTTTGTTTTATGTGTGTTTTCGGTCGTGGCTCGCTCCCTTTCAAGAGCTTCCCTCTCCTTGGTCCGCTGTTTATTCAGTGCCGAATTAAGGGCAATGCATTTCCCTCTGAAGAGTGCTTTAAACGTGTCCCAGTTGGTGTATTCTGACGTGTCCTCGGGGTTGTTTAGATTAAAGAATTCAGCGATTGATTCTCTCAGCGTGGTGCAGAGCACTTTGTCTCGTGTGAGGGAGGCCGGAAAATACCACCTGGGAGTGGTTGAGGCATTGCTGCTCCAGACCAGACAGATTGATATTAGGCCATGGTCTGACACTGAAAGAGGAAATATCCTGGCTTCCCGAAGCGCTCCCATCAGATTCTGGCTAATGAAAATGTAGTCAAGTCTGGAATACGTGCGATGTACATGAGAATAAAAAGTATAGTCACAGGTTTGGGGGTATAGAGTGCGCCAGGCATCCATAAGACCCAAGTCACGTAATTGTCGCTTAGTGTCTGTGGAAAATGAGCCCAAGTCAGAACGTTGTGGATGAGTGCTATCTAGGTCTTTCTGCCAAGTCAGATTGAAATCTCCCATGAGAACCGTTGGCCCCTCTGCAAAGTCTTGAACTTTCCCCACTAGTGTGTTAAAAAAAGCCATCTGCCCTGTATTAGGTGCGTATACTGCTACAAATGTACAAAGTTTGCCCATCAAGAGGCCCTTGACCATGACTAGGCGGCCTTCTTTGTCGGTCTGGACATCCAATGGTTGAAATTTCATAGAGGAGTGAAAAAGGAGCGCCACCCCTCTATGTTTCGTAAGTGCAGAGGATCTATATATCAGTGGGTACTGCTTATGTCGGAAGCGGTGTCCTCAGCTCTAGCAAGGTGGGTCTCTTGTAAGGCCACTATGTCGAGGTGGTGGTCGGTAAGATAATTCCAGGCCTTTTGGCGTTTTTGGGGTGAGTTAAGCCCCTTTACATTCCATGATCCAATGGTTATAGTCATCTAGTTAGTATGTGTATCTCTGCTTCTCTGCTATTGCTAACTGTCTCGTCATGTCGTTGTGTCTGATTCGTCTCACGTGGAGAAAGTCCCGCATGTGGGTATTGCCTGTAAGTACGTTAGAGTATACTAAGCCATCAAAATGTAGCATTAAAGAGCCGAAAACCATCACCCTCCCCTACCCCCCCCTTGTTCCCAAAAAACATAAAAATTAACATTATCAAAAACTGTGGTTATGGAACCACTAACACGTTCCCAGCTGGGGGGAAAAAATCCCCACTGGAACTTGGGGGGAACGGTACGACTGAGGTCCCCGTCCACGCCCATCCCGAACAGAACTTGAAATTGCGTTCTTGTACGGCCAAACTGATATCCGCAGATCCGTGAGTCAACTTACGGAGGTGTGTTGCCTTCGCCTCTGCCAGTAGGAACGTTTCTCTAAACTGTTCGCTGGCCCACGTGTGTCCGACATGGACTCAAGGCCCGGGCACACAAACAAGCTCTAGATCTCTAGGGTAATCAGGAGGGAGGCTCAGGCCGCAGCAGAAGGGAGCCACAGCCGAGCCGTCGCACCGACCTCGGAATGAATAGGGCGTCTTGACTAGCCTGAGGGTAAAGTTCCTCATTTCGTTGGTCGATCAGCATGTCGGATTGGCGGCAGGTCATCAGGAGTGATGATCAGTTCAGAGTGGTGGCCCCGAAGGCGTCTCAGCAAGCGCCCAGTGTTGCAGGGCAAATGTCCCCGCGGTGAGCGGTGGTAATAGCGATTATCGTCGCTTTCAATGAACCGCAGGTGGGTGACTGCTGCCTTATTTCCATGATGAGGAATATTGACTACTTGGTTTTGTTGCGCATTCGTGGGCTAGATTGAGAGGGAGCGTTCTCAGGTCTCACTTGCGGTTCCTACGTGAGCCTATGGACCAGGGAGACACCGTTGGGCCACCCTGCATGGCCTCGTGCGTTTTGGTGCGGGCAGGGCCCGACTCCTCTGAGGAGAGGCCCAGGAGTTCCAACCCATCTTTCAAGTCAGAGATGTGGCGCTATTTGTTATTGAACTCGAAGCTCAACCCAAATGGGTAAGTCCATCTGTACCTTATTTTGTCGTCCCGCAGCTTCGAGGTGATGGGTCTGAACAGTTGCCTCCTAGCCAGGGTGGTTGGCGCTAGATGAATGAATTGGTACTTGTAAAGCGCACTGCTACCCTGAGGCATCCTGGCGCTGAACGCATACCGCTGTGGAACCCTTCCTGGCTTTTCCCTGTGAAATGTCCACTCCTGGGCACCCCCAAGGTGAAGCCAGGCATCCCAGCGCTGGTGGGGCCGTTGTGGAGATTAAGCAAGCTATTGCCCAGAGTTGCAGAGTGGGACCCATGATTAGAATAGGCACCGAGGCGAGAATTATCAGGTCCGAGGAAGTTGAGCCCAAGACCCGCCGAGGCGGGAATTGAACCCTGGTCCCGGGCCAGATCTCTGCATCAGGGTCTGCCGCTCTAACCATTGAGCCACACTTCTCCTGGTAGATGGAGCATGAATGATCCTGGAAGGAGACGGTCCACTTCTTCCGAGTCGCGAGGAGCACCGCCTCTTTGACTTTGTAGGAGTGAAACTTGGCCAGCACGTCTCTCGGAAGTTTCTTTTCGCCTGTCGCCAGCCCGCCCACCCGGTGGACACGATCCAGTTTTATTTTGAGAGTTTGGGGGCTCAGGATCTCCGCGAAGAGACCCTCCAGGAAGGCTTCTAGATCAGGACCCTCCGCTCCCTCCTCCAGGTCCCGTATCCATAGATTTTCCCTCCGGGCCCTATTCTCGAGGTCTTCCGCTTTGAGTTGCGCCTGGTGAAGCTGGTCCTGGAAGTTTCGGACATCTTCTCTCAGTTCGGTGGTATGTTTGTTGTGTTCTTGAGTTTGCGCCTCGAGGTCTAGCACTCTTGCGCCCACCGAATCCACGTCTTGTTGTAGGGAGGACAGTCTTTCTGTAAGGTCGGAGCGCAATTGTTCCATGGAGGCCTTTTTGTCCTGGCTAAGATCTTTCCGGAGTTCCGTTTTAAAGTCTCTTATCATGCCAAGGAGGTTTTCTTTCGTTAGGGCCATTTTGTCTGCCCCCTCGTTGGGACCCAGCGATGGACGCTTATCCGCTGGTGCGAAAAAATTTGAAACTTTGTTTGATGTCTTGCTCGTCGTCTTCTTTGGCGGCATAAGGGCGGGTCCAGGAGGACCACTGCTGCTGTGGCGAGAGGGGCGTGCTGGGTCCGAGTGTGGAGTCTTTTGGAGGTTGACTGTGAGGTGGTTATTGGCGTCTGTCTTGTTCCTTGTTACGAGGTGTGTGCTTAGGGCCGCAGCTCACATAAAATTACAGGTCACTCATCTTGCGAACCTCGCCACCTTAAACTCTTGCGAACCCCGTGGGTTGCGTCTCGTTGGCTAGCAGTGACGCGCCCGCGAGTTGTAGTCTGGGCGTAGTAGTGAATGGGCCAGGTGTCCTGATCTTTATGCCATCATTCTGTCCTTGTCACGGAGCGGGCTGCCCGTAGCTAGGGGGGTCAGTATTGAAGAGTGCCGCCCCCACAGGTCCCGCTGGGCGCCATTTTGCGGGATGAGTATACTGCCCGGTCACCTCTGTGAGTTTGCGGTAGGGGCCCGGCCTTGGGGCAGCGCTGCTGCTGCATTCAGGCCATGCGGATCATTGGTGTATTCCTGCCAAATCTGTGTCACCGTGGGCTGAGCCGTGGGCCGCAAGTCTGTGTGCCGTTGCCTGTATTCACAGCCTGGCCGCCATCTTAAGGTCAGGCGCGGCGTGTGGAAGTGCTCAGCCTGGTGGATTTTGGTCTTCCCTCTACCAGCGACAGGCCCTCGGCATCCAAGCTTGGTTGGCCGGTATGGAGCTGCGCCCCGATCTCCTCCCTCGTAGCCCACGCACCTGAAGCGGCCCGCGAGGCCCCGCAATGCCGCAGGGTCCGTGTCAGCGATATTTCTGGCTGCACTCTGCTTCTCCCGGGGGTCTTCAGTGCTCGTGGCGGCAACAGTCTTCCTCTCGAGCCCCGGTACGTAGCGTTATTTTCGCCCCCACTGCCTGACGCGTACCTCACTGGGCCGAGGCTTGTTCCGAGTCACTCGGAGCAGCGGCCGCCATTTTGATGAGCTCCGGCGCTCCGCCACGAGGCTCCCGTTCTTTCTGTAGCAGTGCGAGTGGAACAAATCAAGGCTCTCAGTGTATGCCCTGCATCTTCCGCTCCTCGGTGATGTATTTTTCTACAAGCGGAGTGGTGATTAGCCGCGTTAAACAGTTCAGGAACAGTGCATGGCCTGGGAGCCGAGACGTTCTACGTCCGTTCGGCCATCTTGCCCGGCCACGCCCCCCTAAAATATTTTTGGGAGTTGGTTTATTTATAACTCAAAACTCTTTTTCTTCTTCTGAATACTTTACAGAGTTCAAAATCTTAGTTTAAAAAATGTCATCACTGTCAGGATTTTAAAAAATGTAAGGTGCCTCTTCTTCAAAGAGTAATCAGGAGCAGTGTATTGAATTGTATTATTGAACATCCTAATCTCCTTCTTCAGACACAAAAGCAATATATGCTAATCCAAGTGATACGTACTTTCTTTTCTGAATTCTCTTTTTTGTTGGTCTTTTAGCAACAGGCGATTCACTATCACTTTTCTATGAATCAATTTCAAGTATTTCTGGTTCTTCTCTGATTGACTCTGATCTTTCACACTCCCAGTGTCTTTTCTTGTAGTTCTCTTCACTGCCTGAGGAGTTATGTGGCCTCCATCATGTTCTCTTGTATATTCTTGTATATTCACTTGTGAGTACTGCTGAGTCTTCTTCACTTACAGTTGAACTTGTAATTATCAGCATCATCATCAACTCAACTCACTGTGAACTGCTTTCTTCCCCTGATGGTTCTTAAAACTCAAATTTTCAGCTGGAGTCTTTCATGAGCTGGATCAGAGACTATTTCTTGCTGCTGCTCATGATTTTGCAACAGTTCTTCACTCTGATTCTCGAATTGAAACTGGTTACATGATCTCCACCTTTCCTTTCACAAGCAACCTCATCAGTTTCAAGATTCACTTTTCCAGCTTCTCCCCCCTCAAGATCCACGCTGCGAACTTGAACTTGACTGTGTGAATCAGTGATTGTTGGCACCACGTCTTCATTCGCTGTCTTCACTCTTCTCGTGTGAGCTTCGTGAATCCTAAACGGGATTCTAGAACACTTCACAGCAGTGTTAGTCACAAGAAAGACTTGGGGCTGATTACAACTTTGGCAGTTCCCTGGAGCGCCTATCGGCAGTGGCGGTCCCAGCACGGTAACTCAGCTTTGCGAATACTGCCCCTGGACCACGAGACCGCCAGCAGACCACTCACCGCCGGGTTCATGGACAGCGAAAGGCAACTGCCATAGGGCGGTAAAGGGGAGCTCCATCGCCTTGCATATTATGAGTTGCCTGATCCACGAGCAGACCGAGTTGGTCCGACCGCCTGCTTCAAGGTGGCAGTGACAAAGGATTTGGGGTGCGTACTTACCCCTTTCTTCTTCTTCCAGGCATATTCCGACATGGATTCCTTTCTCCAAGTCCCCCTTCACAGCAGGATCTTTACCCCGAGGATTACGGCCCTGTTCGCAGCGATCTTCAGGTGAGTCCCTTCTGAATCATATACCCATTGCCAGGACTGTCCACATATGGGCTGAACCCTGTTAATGGGTATATGGACTTTTTCCACATATATCATGCATATGTGTGCATCCGACACATATGCAGTTGAAATGCACACACAGGCATTGATATATTTGTAAAAAATACTCACCACTGCAACAAGTTCCCCAAGTTCAAACCGTCTGCCCCTTGGTCAACTCGTAATACAGTGGTCTTTGAATTGCCAATGACGTGGGCTGCTGGTGGGGGGCGTTCCTATGGCGTTTGGACCACCAAACTTGTAATAAGGCCCTTGGTATTGGCCTTTCCAATGGGGCTCAAGGCAGCTTTTGTGGGCATACCGTTTTACTAGGATCCAGTCTCTTAGTTGCAGTGGATGACACTGGGTTGCTTTGGCTGGCGTTGCTGCCAAATTCACCAGATTAGAGACACATTTCATCACTTCAGCCAGACCTTTGCAGTAATCGAATACAATATAATTTGTTATTGACACAAGTATTACTGAAGATATATATATGATCCTCCTGGCTTTGCCCATAAATACTTCATGAGGCGAGAGTTCAGTCTTTTTTCTGGGGTACTTCTAATGCTCATCAGAACAAGAGGGAGAGTTTCTGACCATGTCAAATTAGTTGAGGAACATACTTTAGTCAGCTTGTTTTTGAAGGTCCCACTCATTTTCTCCACAACTCCTTCTCATTCCTCTCTCTAACATCTTGCATTGAATTCACTCCATTCACTCCAGAACTCTCAGGCTGCACAAAATCTGAATCAGAACCCATTATTTGATTTCTGTTGCTTCTCAGAATCTGCTTCATCTGGGCAATCAACAACTTCTGTTGAATCTTTTTCTGCTTTTTATCAAAACAGTCACTGCAATGTTTAGCATATTTCAAAATCTCATCAATATTATTGGTTTTACTGCACACCACACTCTGCTAAATATGAGAACTAAGTTCAGACAAAAACCAAAAACGTATGCTGATACGAATCCGCTAACACCTTCTGTTTCAGGTTCTTCAACTTCTCTACATTTGCTGTAAATCTGCATAAATCTCTCATAATAAACATGCATTGACTCTTTTGGCTCATGATTTTTGCCCAGTTCACTTCCTTTTCTGGTACTTTCTTTTTCAAATGATCTATCACAACTCTGTACATCTCAGCAACCATCTCAGTTGGAGCAATGTTAGGTGGAACCCCAGTTAGTTCTTTAGTTGGCCAAGCAACAGCAGCCTTCCCCTATTTTCATAATCACTAGCAACAACAATCTCAAATAACATATCCTAATAAATTCAAATGATTAACAAAGTTGTCTCTAATTTATGAAGCTCTCTGTACAACTTGCCAGGTTCTCCCTTCAGTTTTGGAAAATTTGTCAGAAAGGAATAAAGACCATGTTCTCCATACACTTCTCTTTTAGGAAATTCTGACACTGTATTTGATTCTGAATCACTAATGACCACCTTTGTTTTCTTTCCTATCTCTGTATTGTTCTTTTTAGTAGTAAATATATTTTTCCACTTCTCTCTATATTTTCTTTAAGTCTCTCTTGTCCTTTGCTTTCTCAACTAAATATTTAATGTGAGCTCAGAAAATCCCTAAGCCCATTTCTTTTAGCTCTTTTTAATTTAAATGAATGTTTTACATTTTTCTGTAAATTCTTTGTTCTACTGACATTAACCTCATATTCATCCACTTATTCCTGAAGTTTTTATGTGCTTCATTTGTACACCTTGTTGCTTCTCTAATCACGTGTCTCACTTAATTTACATTACATGACATTAGTCTTTTCAAATCAATTATTCCCTGTAAACCTTCTCCAAATTCAAACTTTAGGAGTCAGATAATAAGCTCCCTCTCTTTAGGAAGTACAGTAGACTCAGGAGAGGCAGGAACAACAATGGGCACAGTTGTCGGAACAGCAGCAAAAGCAGTATTCTCAGCCAGAACACTTGCACTCGATGTTACACTTTCACTTGTTAATGCAAGTGCAATCAATCCCTGTGCAGTCATACTCAATTCACCTGATGCACCCATGTCAGGTACATAAGTAGAGACTACTTGTGCTTGTGTGTACAGACAAGGTCTAGAATTCAAAAGATCATTAAAAAAGTTATCCTCCTTGTCTGAATCATGTTCTGTGTTTTGTTTCTCTCTGTCACCCTCATCAGCTTTCTTTTTGTATGTTCTTTCATTAACTATTGAAGGCAAAACTCTAACTCCTTCTACCATATCACCTCTCCAGAATTTCTCAAGATTATCCCACTTGTTTTTAAACCACAGCTTCAGTGAACCCATACACTGTTACTTCATTTTCTGTCCCTTTGTCTGTGCTTATCCAATCCCATTTATTCAATGCTTCAAATGGTGTAGGTCTAGGTTGTGGCTTTCTTTTATTCTTTGCCTGTCTCACAAAATCTAACTTTTTAATGTTAAAAGTACCCTGTAAAGGAAACTTCAAGTCCTTGTCAAAAGAAGTATATTCATGCTAATTTTGAATCCATGTATGCATATAGAGCCTGACATCTATCAACCTTTCGTACATAGGTGAGTCCTCTGAAGGAAACTTTTACCCCTACATACAAGGCACACAAGGAGATTTAGGATTTTTCAACACAGTAGACATTATTCTCACTCAAAAATATATATTTAAAAAAAAAAATGTTTTATAAATCTTTTTATTGAAAACAGCGTTTCAACTTTACATACACAGTCATTAGGTGTTTTGGATCGTACAGATTTTGTATAAACGAATTCTGGATGTTACATATGTCATTTACAGTTATGTAAGTTCAGTTTTCACAATGATCATTATGTACAGGTTCATCAGGGAGGGGAAGGGGAGAGAGAAGAGGGGGAGCACAGATGTTTCCATGATAGACATTCCATTTATTCCATATTTGAGACCACTTTTTCGGACATCCCCTGGAAACATATACTGTTTTTTCTCGAAACATGCACCAGTCCATGTCTTGTTTCCATGAATTTAGGCCAGGGCCTCCCTTGCCCCCCACATTTTAGCAATATTGCGCTTGGCTACCATGTGCCCCAGGGTTGCCCATGTTTTCTCCTTGCTACTGTCAAAAATTATTTTTTTAAAACCTTGCTACTCTCAAAAATAATTTTTAAAAAACAATCAAAACAAGTAAACAAACTAAAACCAATCCCAGCATGGCAATGTCAAAGGTCAACCAATCACAGCGTGACTTTAACAGCAACCAAACTATCCCACCGTGACTCCTCTGCTAACTAACTAATCGCAGGGCAGCTTTTTCTGTAAATAGGAAGACATTGCACAGCCTGTTTGTTACTGAAACCAATCTTGCCTGTTCGCCTGAAATCAGAGAAAATCAGCAGGTGAAACAAAAAGAATCTAGGAAACAATAGGACAGGGGAGGGGGGCCACATTGCCCACTTCCATAAAAAAAATACAAGAAAATAAATGACAGGGCCCCGGGGTATGAGGTCCCCGGGGCCGGAATCGGCCTATGGAAGTGGGGGGTATTAAATTAAAAAAAATTCTCTCGTGGTAGGAGTTGCGACCCTATCTCGGGTCCCAGCGTGGCCCCCCAGTGTAACGTTGCAGTGGATTCGCGGATCCACCTTAAATAAATAATTAAATAGTATATAATACAGAAGGTAGTGTTGCAGTTGTGAACTTTTTTATAGAGCCAGTGAGATTGAAGTTAATAATCACACTAAAATTGATAGAGTTAGAAATAATATTAAAAAATATAAATTAAAAGTTAAACTTGAAAAGTGAAATGTGTTGTAGTACATTGAATTCGTGCTTTTATTTTGCGACGGGTTCGCGAATCTGCAAAATATGTAAGAAGAGTATATATGTTAAAAAATATATCTCTTTCACTGTTGGGCTATAGGGTGGCTCTAACAAGAGCCGTTGCGTTCATTACGACTTTGTTGCAACTACATGTAAGCACGGATGCACAGCTTAAGGTTGTTGAGAAACACTCTGTTCCCTTCGTCTGTGAAGTGAACTACATCACTGTAGATGTCATGCATATCAAAACGTAGCTTGTTCTTATAGATGGAGCCCATCCTATGGTCTCTGAGATAAGCAGAAACAGCTTTATTAACATGCTTCCTAGCTTTGTCAATCTGTGTACAGAATTGATTTGACCACTTCCATTTCTGTTTTTAGCATATGTTAGAGTATTCAAAGACAGTTTGAGGGAAAAGCAACATCAGTTGTGCAAAGGTATCCTTCATTAGGATTTTCAGCCCTACTCCAGTCAATGTGCCTAGTTCATTGTCACCACAGTGCACAATCATGAGGTCAGGGGGTTGGAAATGCAAAAAGGTTTTAACCAAAGGCATCAATTTGTGCCACTTTAATCCTCTCTGTGCAAACCATTTAATATCCACATTTTGCAAACCTAGGTCTTTGTCAATCCCTATGCGTTCAGCATACCTTTTGCCCCAGAAAACATTACAGTGGCCTACAATCCATACTGTAAGCATTTTGAAGGGATGTGTGGAAGGAATCAAAAGACGTCTGTAGCTGAGTAAGTCAGTTGGTAGAATGAGGGGTATCTAAAATGGTGGAAAAGATCTTTCTGATTGGTTACTGAAAAATGTTTGAAAGGCAGATAGGATAAGCTAATATTTTGCAAAAGTCAACCACACCTGCTATTTGCATTTGTAAGCTAGTGTGCTGAATTTGAAAATATGGTGAACTTGTGACCTAGTGGTACAGTTAAATGTTGCAGAAAGTGTTACTATGGAAACTAGGATTAAACAGAATGGGGGAAGGGTTGAAGCTTAACTGTGGTTTTAAAATATGAAATTTATATATAAGTCATATGCCACTAAAGTAAGTTTTCCCAAATCAGTACTACGTTTAGAAATGGTGTGTTGTTAAAAAATAATACTAGTATTATTGGAAATAGGTTTTTGAACTCCAGTAAGGGTTTGCGGCTCCATCGCGACGCTACACTGTGGCACCACGATGGAGTCGTAGCTCCTGTAAATTATAGAACCAGATTGGGTACTTTTGAAAGAGAGTAATAAAGGGTTAATATGTGAAACCAATAGAAATAGGTTTTAGAATTAGAAAAACTGAAGGGAGCATTTTGATTTGTTACAACATTCATTTGTGTGCAAAAAGAGAGGGAAAGTTTGCCATTACTGGTTTTACCTTGTTGAGAGTGGTGCACCACATTTATTGTGTTGGAAAGAAAATCTTTTAGGAGTTTCTGACATTTTCATATTCTGCAATAGTATTTCAGAGGTGAGTTACAAATGTGTAAGGTATGTTATGTATTGCGTAGGAGTGCTTCAGTCTTTGTAGTGATATTTTTAAGTTTGCAAAGCATTATTTATAAAGCTTGCAAAGCACTAGAGAAATGTGATGTTTGAAATATGTTACCAAATGTACAAATGTGTATTGTAGTTTGTTTTATTGTACTGAAATGAATATTGAAATAGGTTGTGCATAGAAATATGTGTTCTTAGTGAGTCTCTAATGAAAGTAGTAGGTAAAACTGATGTTTAAACCATGTTGACAGATGCATTAAACTATATCCCAGTCTATATAACTCTGTACCCATGTTCCGTGTATTATGATCATAAAGGAATACATACACTTTCTTCTACATAAATTTAGAGAGTATGTGGTCTGAAACACAGATATTCAAGTATTTGTACGTTTCTTTTTATGCATCATGTCACTAGCAAAAGGCACAGACACATGCATGCATACCTTCAGAAACATGGTTAGACTTACAACAGTGACATGGGGAGGATTGCTGTTTTAAATTTGGTAGGTCTAACATTCTGAGCAGTTGGTGAAAAATGAAGCTGCAACAGAAAAGTGAGGTTTAAGACATGTTGGCAGAGGGATTAGTGATTAGGCTCTTTATATGAGTCTGTGGAAAGGTATACTCGAAATAGGCTGTATAAATGTAGGTGTCTGTTTGAAATGGGAAGTGCACTGTGTCATGTTTAAAGGTCTGAGTGCTCTCGTGATTGAGGTATGTGCCTATTTGTACATGTATTCTCACACATGTTATGCATCTGAAAATGCTTGCATAAGACGCTGGTAGCGTCTCCTTCAGGTGGACAAATGTTCTCAGTTCTGCTCTGTCATTTGCTTGCACAGGCAGACATGTCTTATGTATATAGATGTTATAGAGCCCCTCAAATAGATATTCAATACCCATGTGCCCTGTATTATGAGCACAAAGGAATACATACACCTTCTTGTACACAAATCTAAAGAGCATGCGGTCTGAAACAGTGGTGTTCTACTATGTGTATGTTTCTTTTTATGTATCATGTCACTAGCGAAAGGCACAGACACACACATTCATGTCTTCAGACGAGACTTACAACAGTGACAAGAAAAGGGTTGCTGTTTTAAATTTAGCTAGGTCCAACATTCTGAGTAGTTGGTAAATAGTAAAGGTGCCAGCAAGAAGGTTCTACTATTACACTCATCCAGTCTCTCAGGCACTACTCTTGCACTCAGTCATTCACTTAGAGACTACCTATGCACTCATGCAATCTCTCACGCACTATCCTTGCACTCGACCATTCACTCAGGCACAATGCATACACTGCTGTATTCTCTCAGGTACTACCCATGCACTTATACAGTCACCCAGGCACTTCCCATGCACTCATGCAATGACTCAGGCACTACCCATGCACTCATGCAATCATTCAGGTACTATCCATGCACTCATCCAATCACCCAGGCACTATCCTTGCACTCATCCTTTCAGTCAGGCAGTATGCATAGACTCTTGCATTCTCTATGTACTATCCATGTACTTATGCAATGATGCAGATTCTACTCTTGCACTCATCCAGTCCTCCTGGCACTGCCCACGAATTCATCCAATCATTCAAGCACTATCCTTGCACCTAACCATTCACTGAGGTACCATGCATGGTCTCATTCTATCACCAAGATACTACCCATACACTTCTTCATTCTCTCTGGCAAAACCCATGCACTGATGCAGTCACGCAAGGACTACCCAGTCACTCACACAATCACTAAACCACTACCCATGCACTTATTCAATTACTCAGGCACCTTTCTTTCTCTTTCTGCATCTTTCTTTCCCTTTCTGGAGTTCTCTTGCTTCTTTCAGTACTTGTCTTGCCTCTTTCTGCACTTCCGTTGCCTTTTTGTGCAGTTCTCTTGCCTCTTTCTGCACCTCTGTTGCTTCTTTCTGCGCCCCTCTTCCCTCTTTCTGCACCTCTCTCACCTCTTTCTGCACCTCTCTTGCCTCTTTCTGTACTTCTCTTGCATCCTTCTGCACCTCTGTTGCTTCTTTCTGCACTTCTCTTGCTTCTTTCTGCACCTCTCTTGCTTCTTTCTGCAGCCCTCTTGCCTCTTTCTGCACCCCTCTCCCTCCTTCTGCACCTCTGTTGCCTGTTTCTGCAGCTCTCTTGCCTCTTTCTGTTCATCTGTTGCCTCTTTCTGCATCTCTCTTGCTTCTTTCTGCACTTCTCTTGCTTCTTTCTGCCCCTCTATTGCCTCTTTCTGTACCCTTCTTCCCTCTTTCTACACCTCTCCTGGCTCTTTCTGCACCTGTCTTGACTCTTTCTGCAGTTCTCTTGCCTCTTTCTGCACCTCTATTTCTTCTTCCTTCACTTCTCTTGCCTCTTTCTGCAGTCCGCTTGCCTCTTTCTGCACCTCTGTTGGTGTTTTCTGCACTTTTCTTGCCTCTTTCTGCACCTCTGTTGCTTCTTTCTACACCCCTCTTCCCTCTTTCTGCACCTTTCCTGGCTCTTTCTGCACCTGTCTTGCCTCTTTCTGCACTTCTCTTGCATCCTTCTGCACCTCTGTTGCTTCTTTCTGCACTTCTCTTGCTTCTTTCTGCACCTCTCTTGCTTCTTTCTGCAGCCCTCTTGCCTCTTTCTACACTCCTCTTCTCTCTTTCTGCATGTCTCTTGCTTCTTTCTGCACCCCTCTTGCCTCTTTCTGCACCTCTCTTGCCTCTTTCTGTACTCCACTTGCCTTTTTCTGCACATCTCTTGCTTCTTTCTACATCCCTCTTGCCTCTTTCTGCATCCCTCTTCCCTCTTTCTGCACCTCTATTTGTTCTTCCTTCACTTCTCTTGCCTCTTTCTGCAGTCCGCTTGCCTCTTTCTGCACCTCTGTTGGTGTTTTCTGCACTTCTCTTGCTTCTTTCTGTACCTCTCATGCTTCTTTCTGCAACCCTCTTGCCTCTTTCTACACTCCTCTTCTCTCTTTCTGCATGTCTCTTGCTTCTTTCTGCACCCCTCTTGCCTCTTTCTGCACCTCTCTTGCCTCTTTCTGTACTCCACTTGCCTTTTTCTGCACCTCTCTTGCTTCTTTCTACATCCCTCTTGCCTCTTTCTGCATCCCTCTTCCCTCTTTCTGCACATCTGTTGCCTGTTTCTGTACATCTCTTGCCTCTTTCTGCACTTCTCTTCTCTGTTTCTGCACCTCTGTTGCCTCTTTCTGCACCTCTCTCGCCTGTTTCTGCACCTCGCTTGCTTTCTGCACTTCTCTTGCTTTTTTGTGTACTTCTCTTGCGTCTTTCTGCACTTCTCTTGCCTCTTTCTGCACTTCTCTTGCCTCTTTCTGCAGTCCGCTTGCCTCTTTCTGCACCTCTGTTGGTGTTTTCTGCACTTCTCTTGCCTCTTTATGCACCTCTGTTGCTTCTTTCTGCACCCCTCTTCCCTCTTTCTGCACCTTTCCTGGCTCTTTCTGCACCTGTCTTGCCTCTTTCTGCACTTCTCTTGCATCCTTCTGCACCTCTGTTGCTTCTTTCTGCACTTCTCTTGCTTCTTTCTGCATCTCTCTTGCTGCTTTCTGCAGCCCACTTGCCTCTTTCTGCACCCCTCTCCCTCTTTCTGCACCTCTGTTGCCTGTTTCTGTACCTCTGTTGCCTCTTTCTGTACATCTGTTGCCTCTTTCTGCATCTCTCTTGCTTCTTTCTGCACTTCTCTTGCTTCTTTCTGCCCCTCTATTGTCTCTTTCTGTACCCCTCTTCCCTCTTTCTGCACCTTTCCTGGCTCTTTCTGCACCTGTCTTGACTTTTTCTGCAGTTCTCTTGCCTCTTTCTGCACCTCTATTTCTTCTTCCTTCACTTCTCTTGCCTCTTTCTGCAGTCGCTTGCCTCTTTCTGCACCTCTGTTGGTGTTTTCTGCACTTCTCTTGCTTCTTTCTGTACCTCTCATGCTTCTTTCTGCAACCCTCTTGCCTCTTTCTACACTCCTCTTCTCTCTTTCTGCATGTCTCTTGCTTCTTTCTGCACCCCTCTTGCCTCTTTCTGCACCTCTCTTGCCTCTTTCTGTACTTCACTTGCCTTTTTCTGCACCTCTCTTGCTTCTTTCTACATCCCTCTTGCCTCTTTCTGCATCCCTCTTCCCTCTTTCTGCACATCTGTTGCCTGTTTCTGTACATCTCTTGCCTCTTTCTGCACTTCTCTTCTCTGTTTCTGCACCTCTGTTGCCTCTTTCTGCATCTCTCTCGCCTGTGTCTGCACCTCGCTTGCTTTCTGCACTTCTCTTGCTTTTTTGTGTATTTCTCTTGCGTCTTTCTGCACTTCTCTTGCCTCTTTCTGCACTTCTCTTGCCTCTTTCTGCACTTCTCTTGTCTCTTTTTGCATATTTTTTACTCTCTCTGCACCTTTCTTGTTTCTTTCTGCACATCTCTTGCCTCTTTCTGTACTTCTCTTGCCTCTTTCTGTACTCAAATGGGAAGTGCAAGCTGTCAAGTTTAAAGTTCTGCGTGCTCTCTTGACTGAGGTATATGTCTACTTGCACATGTATTCTCACATGTGTTATACATCTGAAGATGGTAGCTTAAAAAGCTGGCAGCTTCTCCTATAGGTAGTCAAATCTTCTCAGTTCTGCTCTGTCATTCGGTTGCACAGGCAGACATGTCTTACGTATGTAGGTGTTATAGAGCCCCTCAAACATACTATTGCATACCCTTCTTGTACACAAATTTACAGAGTATGCTGTTTGAAACACAGGTATTCAAGTATTTGTATGTTTTTTTTGTATGTAACATTTCACTAGGTAAAAGGACAGACACACGCATGCATACCTTCACAAACTTGGTGAGACTTACAACAGTGATCTCGTTAGGATTGCTGTTTCACATTTGGTAGGCCTAACATTCAGAGCAGTCGATGAATAGTGAACCTTCAAGACAAAAGTGAGGTTTAAGACATCTTGAGAGAAGGATTAGTGATTAGGCTATTTTGTATGAGTCTGTGGAAATGTACAGTCAAAGTAGGTCCTATAAATTTAGGTGTCTGCTTGAAATGGGAAATGAATTCTGTTAAGTTTAAAGGTCTGCGTGCTATTGTGACTGTGGTATGTGTCTACTTGTACATGTATTCTCACATGTGTTATACATCTGAAGATGCTAGCTTAAAACGCTGGTAGCTTCTCCTACAGGTGGAGAAATGTTCTCAGTTCTGCTCTGTCATTTGCTTGCACAGGCAGACATGTCTTACATATGTAGGTGTTATACAGCTCCTCAAATAGACCATTGAATATCCATGTGCACTGTTTTATGAGCAGAAAGGAATACATACACTTTCTTGTACATAAATTTAGAGAGCATGTGGTCTGAAACACAGGTATTGAACTATTTGTATGTTTCTTTTTATGTATCATTTCACTAGCAAAGGGCACAGACACACATTAATACTTCTTTCTGCACTTCTCTTGCCTCTTTGTGCACCTCTCTTGCCTCTTTCTGCCCATTTCTTCTTCTTTGTGCACCTCTCTTGGTTCTTTCTACACTTCTTATCCTCTTTCTGAACTTTACTTGCCTCTGTTCTATTCTCTCAGGTAGTACCCATGCACTTATACAGTCACCCAGGCACTTCCCATGCACACATGCAATCATTCAGGTACTATCCATGCACTCATCCAATCACCCAGACACTGTCATTGCACTCATCCTTTCAATCAGGCAGTATGCATACACTCTTGCATTCTCTCATGTACAACCCATGTACTTATCCAATGATGCAAACACTACTCTTGCACTCATGCAGTCCTCACGGCACTGCCCATTAATTCAACCAATCATTCAAGCACTATCCTTGCACTCAACCATTCACTCAGGCACTATGCATGGTCTAATTCTATCACCAAGGTACTATCCATTCACTTTTTCATTCTCTATGGCAATACCCATGCACAGATGCAGTCACGCAAACACTACCCATGTAGCCATACAATCACTGAACCACTACCTTTGCGCTTATTTAATTACTCAGGCACCTTTCTTCCTCTTTCTGCATCTTTCCTTTTGTTTCTGGAGTTCTCTTGCTTATTTCTGTACTTGTCTTGCCTCTTCGTGCACCTCTGTTGCTTTTTTGTGCAGTTCTCTTGCCTCTTTCTGTACCTCTGTTGCTTCTTTCTGCACTTCTCTTGCCTCTTTCTGTACCTCCCTTGCCTCTTTCTGCACCACTCTTGCTTCTTTCTGCACTTCTGTTGCTTCTTTCTGTACTACTCTTGTTCTTTTCACACCCTCTTGCTTGTTTTTGCACCTCTCTTGCCTCTTTCTGCACTTCTCTTACCTTTTTCTGCACCTCTGTTGCTTCTTTCTGCACTTCTCTTGCCTCTTTCTGCTTCCATTTTGCCTCTTTCTGCACCTCTCTTGCCTCTTTCTGTACCACTCTTGCCTCTTTCTGTACCTCTCTTGCTTCTTTCTGCACCTCTCTTGCCTCTTCCTGTACCTCTCTTGCCTCTTTCTGCACTTCTGTAGGTTCTTTCTGCACCTTTCTTTCTGCATTTGCCTCTTTCTGCATTTCTCTTGCTTGTTTCTGCATCTTTCTTCCTCTTTCTGCACTTCTATTGCCTCTTTCTATACTTCCCTTGCTTCTTTCTGCACCTTTCTTCCACTTTCTGCACTTCTCTTGCTTCTTTCTGCAGGTCTCTTACCTCTTTATGCACTCCTGTTCCCTCTTTCTGCACCTCTGTTGCCTGTTTCTGCACCTCTGTTGCCTGTTTCTGCACCTCTGTTGCCTGTTTCTGCACTTCTCTCGCCTCTTTCTATACCTCTCTTGCCTCTTTCTGTACCGCTCTTGCTTCTTTCAGCACTTCGCTTGTTTCTTTCTGCACCTCTCTTGCTTCTTTCTGCACCCCTCTTGCCTCTTTCTGCGCCACTGTTCTCTCTTTCTGTACCTCTCTTTTGCCTCTTTCTGCACCTCTCTTGCCTCTTTCTGCACCTCTCATGCCTCTTTCTGCACCTCACCCTCTTCTATCTGCATCTCTCTTGCTTCTTTCTGCACCACTCTTCTCTCTTTCTGCACCTCTCTTTTGCCTCTTTCTGTACATCTCTTGCCTCTTTCTGCACCTCTCATGCCTCTTTCTGCACCTCACCCTCTTCTGTCTGCATCTCTCTTGCTTCTTTCTGCACCTCTCTTGCTTCTTTCTGTACTTGTCTTGCCTCTTTCTGCAGCTCTATTGCTTTTTTCTGCACCTCTCTCCTCTTTGTGCACCTTTCTTCCTCTTTCAGCACCTTTCTTTCTCTTACTGCACTTCTCTTCCCTCTTTCTGCACATCTCTTGCCTCTTTCTGTACCTCTCTTGCCTCTTTCTGCACCTCTCTTGCTTCTTTCTGCACTTGTCTTGCTTCTTTCTGTACCTCTCTTGCCTCCTTCTGTACCTCTCTTGCCTCTTTATGCACCTCTCCTGCCTCTTTCTGCATGTCTGTTGCTTCTTTCTGCATCTCTCTTACCTTTTTCTGCACCTCTCTTGCCTCTTTCAGCACCTCTCTTCCCTTTTTCTGCACCTCACTCTTTTCTTTCTGCCGCTCTCTTGCTTCTTTCTGCACCTCTCTTACTTGTTTCTGTACCTCTCTTGCTTCTTTCTGCACTTGTATTGCTTCTTTCTGCGCCCTTTTTTCTCTTTCTGCACCTTTCTTCCTCTTTCAGCACCTTTCTTCCTCTTTCTGAAGTTCTCTTGCCTCTTTCTGCACTTCTCATTTTTTATTTGTAATAAACACAATAGCAATGTAATTTTAAGTAATTGCTTAGTGGTTATGAATATTGATATGTAATTTAAAATTGTTAATTAATGGAACAAACTGTTCTTTGTTTTTTAGAAATTTATTTTATTTGGATCACAAATTGAAGATGGCAAGAAAACATGAAAAGAGGAGAGAACAAAGAAAACAGAACTACTTAAAGAAAAGCGAAAAGAGCACATTGCAAAAAGAGTAAAACGTTACTCAGGATACAATCTCCTCTGGTAAGAGCACTAAACATTTTCTTAAAACAGCTGTAGAGAGATTTAAAAAGTAAATAATAATGACAGGAAAAAGAAAAGTTTTACAACAAATCAGAAGGAAAAGATGAATTGTAATGGTAAAAGAACATTAGTTTATGGGAAGACAACACATATTACAAGAAGGCAAAAAGCATATAGGGATATACGTATAAGAATGTTTAGAAGTAGAGTAATTCAAAATGTATTTAAAGATTGGTAAAAATATAAAAGAAGATCAGAAGCGTATAAGAATAAGCAACACATTGAAAGTTTAGTAGATAGTGCTTTTAAATTAAAACAAAAATTATTTATATTAATATTCAAGAGAATGAGAACATTGGATAAAAGAATGGTGGTTATGAAAGAGAAAAGAAAAAGACTTGTTAATAGAAGTAACTTTTGTAAAACTTTTACTGGTGAATGGAAGCACAATTCCAGTACTGAGCCTTTCTTTAATCAAGAAAGCTATTTTCAAGAGAACACATTGGTATATGCAGTTGATACTAGTGGTTGATGCTGTGAGATTAAAGATGGTTCTCCCATTCCAAAAGACAAAATGGTTCCTAGGCATGTGGAAGAAGTAATAGCTGAAGAAGTTGAAGGGAGGCATACAGAAGCTCCTGTATATAGCTGGAATTGTAGCAGTATATGCAGTATTCGACGGGAATCTATTGGCATATTACAAAAACTTTTACGACAATATGCAAAAAAGTGTTAAACAGAAGATTAAGATGTTACAAGGACTAGATCCATGTAAAATAAGAAAATATACTAAGTTGCAAGGTCATTCTCTGGCTTGTCTTTCAAGAAAAGTGTGCCAAAGTACTTTTCATCATTAAAGAATGTTAGCTGTACACCACTCTGAAATACGGAAGTTAGTAAGGAGACTCTACTATGTAAAAACTCCTGCATTATGTTTAAGTGAAATGAACACAGCTCTTTTGCACGGTTCGGTATCAGATGTACAAAAAGTTTGTGATGATATAGTTTTGTTTTTGTGGTTTAGAAGACGACTGTAGAGAAAGTGAGAGTTTGTTAAGTGTAGGTATTGAAGAACATGAGAAAGAAATCAGTATTGATGAGCTTGCAGAAGAAATTACAAGGTTTAAGACAGTTTCATCTGAAAAACCAAATTATGGGGCTCATTAGCATGGCGGTGTTTGGCACATCCGCGGTGCAGGCGGTGGCGGAAAACGTCCTTTTCCGCACTCCAGCGGCGGTCCTCGCGTCCGCCATATTACAATGGGCAAAGATAGCCCATTTCCCGTCCGCTGCGGAGTTTCGGGAGCCGCCAGGAATTTCCTTCCGCAACGGTGGCGGAGGGAGGCAATAGAGAAAAACAGCCGTGCGGAATGACGTTACGACCGCCGGACAAATCACGATGCCTCAAACAGCCCATCACAACGCAGCGGAGAAACCAGCCACTCGGAGACGGCGGAAGCACTACTGCGGAGATCGAAACTCGAATCCTGGGCACCTTCACGCGTTCCTGACTGCTATGGATCCAGCTCTTCAAGCCCTTCTGCTGCTGTACCTGATCCACTACCAGCATATAAGACGTCGCCGCGGTCAACACCGCAGGTACGTAGATAACACATCTCCGCATACAACCACAACACACAACTCCTGTGCTGAAATATGGTTCCTGTCCACATCAGACACTCTGGTGGAGACAGGAACATATCCCCCAGTATACTCACACATGTCCTGCTTGCTAGAAATCCACACCTCTGCATCGGGGTCACCCATCAACATCTAAATCACTGCAATGTCCCGTTCACGTCACGGCAGTGGTGAAGATGCGGGAAAACCTGCGCACAATGTAGTAGGCAGGGCCGGAGCCAGGCATGGGCAGTCTGGGCAGCTTCCCAGGGCTCCACCTTCACCCTACCCACATGGTGGGCTGCATCAGTTGGCCACAGCCCACAGCACGCCTCCCACATCCATTTCTGCACATGCTGTGTGCCCCTCTTGTGCCCCCCCCAATGCACTATTTAGCAGCCAGGTGTGGCTCGACCTTGCACCTCACACATCAAAGGGCAAGGTAGATTGACTGGGAAGGTGGGGGTGAAGATGAACACCCTTCATAGAAGGTTAGGGGCTGGACAACCCTCCTCATCACACCTGCCTTCCACTCATGTGAATCAAACTGAGTAAATTAAGAAATGAAGACTCACACTTCATATTAACAACCACTGAACTGTTCACACTGCATGTCAAGTCCCTCAGACAGATCCCACACTGACACTCTGCCACATACACATACCATAGGTCAGCAGCAATGTATGTCAATAAATGGACTACCCCAAAGTGGAGTGCACAGTGCTGGAAAACCATGGAGCAAGCCACATAGCATTTGTACATGACATGCAAGAGGAGGAACATATCACACTACCCTTAGGCCATCAAATCAGACATGGGTGGCACAGTGATTGAAATTAAACCAAAGTGACATCTGTGCAATATCTCTGGGATACAGCAATGCAAGCTATGCATAGGCACAGGAATGATAAGAAGTGTCAGAAGCCATACAGTGACCAGCCCCACATCTGTGTCAACTACCTTGACATGTGTATGCCATCAGCACAACACACATGGCTCATTGTCACATTCCCTGACTGTCAAACCCAAGTAGGACCTTCACACATACCCCTCATCTACCCTTCTCACACCTGCAATACTCAACACCTGTGAGAAACACACATAAATGTGCAAGTAAGGTCCTGTGAGTTTCCTGACAACCAATCACACACCCTGGTGTGTATCTACAAATGTCAGACTCCCACACAGGGATGTCTGAACCAATGCTGATCAAAAACCAATAGCCAAACACGAATCTCACAAACAACATCCAAAGAAGTCCAACAAGCTCAGCCATGTGCAGGCAAACAGTGGATAGGCAATGTGACCCTAGACAGAACAGGAATACACAACATTTTCACTCTGGACAAATGCACAGACACCATACCCCAACCCAATCAAACATTGCATTATCAAATGCCAATCATGAACACTAACTGTGATCAATGGGACAAATCAGCTAACACAGACATAGACACCACACCAGTTATCAAGTGAGCATGGTGGCAATGTGTACCACAAGCATGCACATGCACAATCCTGACAAGTGACAGGTCAAATATAGGAGGACATAGCACTATTGTGCACTCAAAACAAGCTCATGAACAAGACTCCACATTGCTGCATGTGACATTCACACAAGAAATGCACACTACTCATTCAACACACATCTGAATGTATTACAATACACAAACTACTCTCACACAATGTCATGCAAATAGAACATCACACACACATGCACCTGTCAGTAGAAAGAGCCAACACAGGCCAAACACTGCATCCATCAACCACAAAAATAAAACATATGCAAAAAACAATTCATCACATAGTGAACTTAGCTGGACATATGGGGGATGCACACCAGGCAAGTACAAGGCAACATACACTGACAGCACTGCATGCACAGTAAGCAGTGTGTGAACGCCAACAAAACCAGTAGCACACATATCTGAGTGCTCCACCATGAACTTCCACACCAGAAATCATCACAGCACACAGATCACATCACACTCAGGAAGGGTAGCAGTACCTCAGCAAACAGACATACAGTTTAGCCATCACCCACAGCTGCACAACTCAGGAAAACCCACATCCAAACAACATGACTAGAGGACTGTGCTGCTCAAGCATATGCAATGCACATGAGCAACCATGACTGCAACCAAGTAGAAGAAAATAACACATAACTAATTGTGAAACTGTCCTGAGTGGCACATTGGTCCTTTACACAGATCATACTCCCACAGTATAGTGTCACAATATGAAGTGTTGGGGAGGGTCACACACTGGCAAGGCATGGGGTGGAAGACATGAGACTGAAGTGGTGTGTACATCAGTATTGGACAGGTGAGGAGTGTAAAGTAAAAAACACATAGAGGAGTAACTCACAATGTGTAGGCATCAGAAGCACCTATAGGGGATGGTATGACTCCTCATACCACATACTATACTTGTCCCAAAAATGTGTCAAGTGACAGCAATGCATGAGAAAACTCACAAATAATGTCAGTGTGGCTGAGCAGGTCAGCACAGTGAGCACAAACTTAAACAAGACCTACGGCTGATCAACAAAACACAACACAGACTTTGCAGTGACACACTCTGCATACTCACAGCTGACAGCGACAACAAGCAGGTGTCCCCCAGGAGTGCAAGTGTAGGAGAGTAGGATCTGTCTCTTATGGTTACCCCCACTTTTTGCTGGTGTATCACTGTTTTTCGACTTTTGTCTGGCTGGGGCCCTGCTATTCAGGACCCCAGCCTAGCTGCTTCCTCTCTAAATTGATTCCCTGTACTTTAGGTACATCACAGATTGGATTCTGGAGTGCTCTTATAAGTCCCTAGTATATGGTATACTATGTACCCAGGGCATAGGTACCCCAGAGGCCTACCAGGGGCTGAAGCATGTATTGTGCCACCCCTGGAAGGCCATCCAAAATGACACCACAGGACTGCTACTGCAGCCTGGGTAAGGTTGTGCATGCACCCCTTGCAGAGATATAGGTTCCCTATATCTCCCCTAACACTGCACATAGAAACCTACCAGTCACCCCTATGGCAGGCCTTATCAATCCTGAAGGCAGGGTGCTTGGTTATATGTGAGAGGGTGCCCATGCATCAGCAGAGCCCCTCTGCAGCCCTCGGAATCTCCTATCTGGGGTTGTCTGTGGTGCAGCCTGACCATATACTCTTAAGTGCATTATATCTAAACGGTAAATGCTAACTTTGGGATGGCTGCACGGAAATATGTCGTGTTTGGTGTCAATCACCTTGGAATCATACCCCCACACCAGTAACTGGTGTGGGAGTATGATCCCACCCTTCTAGAGGGAGAGACATGACAGCACCGGTATACCCGGTACCAACTAAACAGAGCCTGGCATCACAAAATGGATGCTACAGCCACAGACACGAATCTGGCCTCCTGCTGCTGACCCAAACTCCGGCAGGGGAGGCCTGGACAATAGGTTTCCTGTCTCAGGGAGGTGTTACCACCTCCCAGACAGGCCTTAGTGGATTGGGGCTGGGTGGTGCACTCTCTGAGTGCTTTGAAGTCCTGCACTGGGGGCACATTTGGTGTCCTCGTGCATACCAGAGTTCAAACCGGTTGCAGGGGTTGCCAGCCCCTGCTCTGGCATGAAACTGGACAAAGGAAATGGGTGTAGCCACCCCTCTTTCCAAACCCTCCCATAGGTGGGTCCCCAGAGTTAGTCCAACCCCTTTTCTTAGTATAAGTAAGGGAACCCTAGCAACAGGACTTTAGATATCCCTGGACGAAACTCTGAAGCTGAATCCTGGACCTTCGACGCTCTACATCAAGATTAGAGGACTGAAGAATCTCCCTTGGGGTCAAGGAGTGACTCCCCTGCTTGGCAGGCACCAATGAAGCATCTGTCCGGTCTGCATCACTGAAGCTCCCGCCAGATGCCGAAGTCTTTGCATCACCAGAGGTGGATTTCCAGACTTCCCCAAGGCTGCCCTGATTCCGCAGCAAAGCTGAGGCCCGTAGCTGTCGTGGGTAATGTGGAACTGTGACCCCTGGACATCAAGCACATTTGCAAGTGCATCAACTTCCTGACATTTCTCGAAGCTGTGCTTTGGGTTCCAAGTAGCCCTAGCCCCGAGCACCAACTGCAGCAAAGATCACTGGCCTACACTCCACGAGTGTCCCGTGGGCCATCTCCAAGTGCGACCGCTTGAGGCTCCTTTGTGATCTCTAGTCCGTTGGCTAGTGGGTCCCCACGAAGGCAACTCTTCAATTGCTTGAGTTTTTCTGGTTGCTCCAGATGTGCCCTGACTTACCTTTGCTGGGTGAGTCCCTCAGATCTTGCTGGTCTACACCGCAGCCTTTTTTTCACTTCCCCATGACTTGCCGTTGCCAAGGCTTGTTGGGTCCAATATGGTCCCGGACACCGCAGTACTCGACAGACTTTGTGGGACAGCTCGAATCCAGCTCCTAGTTGTCATCGACACCTCCTGGACCTTGTGGCTGAAGAGTCAAGGCACCCGTCAACTCACCTGAAGCACCCAACATCTGAGGGCATTCGACTATCATGCCCCTGGTCACTGGCTAGTGACCCAGACTCTGTCCCCTCTGCTTTCAGGTCTTCCTCTTCCTCGATCCAGGCTTGGATCGCTCCGGACACTCTTCTTCTCCACGGCAGCAGCACTTTTCCAGCGGTCGCCATTGAAAACGACGACGATTCCCGACACCTTTTAACACGTATGCACCCGGCTTCCCTGGGTGAGGTAACTCGAGTATTTCGGTACTCACGTGGGTGTGGGCCCTAGAAACTCTTAAGTTTTAAGGGGTTAACTGGAAGTCCTCTCCGAAGTGTCCTTTTTCTTTAAAAATCTAACCGCGACTTTCCCCATAGAAGTCAACGGTGGCTCGCGGCTGTGTTCTCACACTGCACGTGCCCCCCGTGGGCCCCCTGTGTCACTACCTTGGGTGGTTCCTTGGGGTCCAAGCACTTCTACAGGCTCTAGGCCTTGTGTCTAGTTCAGTCGTGGTTCTTATACCACTATTTTAGTATATGGTTTGGTACGTCCCTAGGGCTCAAACGTGTATTGTGCTAAATACTGCTGATATTTGACTTGTAACTTATGTACTTCGAACTCTAGCCTCATAAAGAGACTAGAGGGGTGTGTTTTAGACTAAATACATATATTTTATATATATACCTGGTGTGGTCCTCTTTCATTTGGTCACTCAAGAGATTATAGACTGGTAAAACAAGCTGCTTTACATTCCTCCAAGACTTAGCCTGAAGGCTGCTCTCCATAGCTACCACTAGGATAGCTTTCACTAAAGGTTGTCTTTAACCTATCATCCATAAGGGGTTGTTTGGACTGGTGCAAGGTGCCCACTATAACTAGTGGACAGCATATGCCAGGCCAACTTCTCACATTGGTGTGCAGCGTGTGGGATTCCAGCTTGCTATTGTTTTACCAGATAATCTCAAGTGTGTGACTAACTGAAAACCACTAAAGGTACCTAAGGTACATATAAATTCAAGCTTAGAAATACAGTAAGTTCTACTGAACTTAGAGTTGTGTGTCAAGGGCTTAGCACACCCTTTCTACAACTCAAGAGAGTTTAGTAGGCCACACTAGAGTAGGTAGTGCATACACCACACCTCACTAGTGATGTCTTCACTGCCAGGAACCAGTGGGCTCCTGCCATCCAAATATGACAACCTCCCATTCTTGGAATTGAGAGAGTTGTGCAAGATTAGGAAGCTGAAGACAGGCAAAAGTCCCAACACCCAACGTCTCATGGAGATGCTTCTGCTGGATGATCTCAGAAAACCCCTAGGGTCTGCAAGGGTAGGCAGAGAGGGTGGGGCAGAAGATGAGGGAGGGGCCAGGGGTGAAAATACCCAGGACCTGACCTCTGAAACTGGCCAGGAAGATGACAATGATCTTGCCCTGGACAATGCAGCTCCTCCTGCAGATGAGGAGGAGGATCAGAATGACCTCCCTTTGTCCCACCAGGAAGAGTTGTGAGTGTGCCTAGAAGGTCCAGATCTCCTTCTCAGGAGTCTAACCATTCTGACACCTCAGTAGGGACCTCTGTTTCTTCTCATAGGAGGGAATCCTCTCATGAAAGGAAAGAGAGACTGCTCAAGTATGAGTAAGCTCAGTTGAGAATCAGAAGAGAGCAGTTGGCTATAGACAGGGAGTCCCTAGAGCTTCATAGACAAAGAAGAAGGTTGGGACTAGAGTCCCATGGTGGCAGCAACTTCCCTAGTGGTAGGGAAAGGTCTTATGACCATAGAAACCTGAGCAAGATTGTCCCTCCCTACCAGAGTGGGGATGACATCCACAAATGGATAACTGCACTGGAAAGGGCCTGTAAAGTTCAGAGGGTCCCCCAGGAGCAGTGGGCAGCAATCTTGTGGCTCTCCTTTGCAGACAAAGGTAGAGACAAGCTCCTCACTGTAAGAGAAGAGGATGCTGATGATTTCCAAGTCCTGAAGAGTGCCCTGATAGATGGGTTTGGCCTAACCACTGAGCAATACAGGTTAAAGTTCAGAGATACCCAAAAGGCACAGACACAGGACTGGGTGGACTTTGTAGATTGTGCTATCAAGGCTCTGGAAGGCTGGTTACTGGGCAGTAAGGTGTGTGACTTCAAAGGATTGTATAATTTAATCATGAGGGAGCAGATTCTTAATAACTGTCAGAATCAGTTGCTACATCAGTACCTGGTTGACTCTGATCTGACCTCTCCCCAAGAATTGGGAAAGAAGGCAGACAAATGGGTCAGAACCAGGGTGAAGCAGAAAGTACAGAACCAAGGTGGTGACCAGAAGAAGCAAGATTCCAAAAACTCTGATAAGGGTGGGGAGAAGGGTAAAGACCAGAAGTCTTCTCAATGTCCCCAAAAATCTGCATCTGGTGGGGAACCCCAATCTAATAAAGGAAAAGGCCAAAAGAAACCATGGTGCAAAGTCTGTAAGCAAAAGACTCACTGGACCAGTGATTGCACCAAGTCCAAAGACTCCAATCCAGCCACCATTGCCCCTAAGGCAACTGTTCCCCCTAGTCCAGCTACAAGTGGTGGTGGAAGCACTCAGAATAAGGGTTTAGTAGGGTTGACCCTGGGTACTGAGATGGACTCTGGCCTAGTCAGAGTGCCAACTCAGGCTGTCCTAGTCTGTGATGGGGGTATGGATATGTCCCCCTTTGTGAGTCCCAATAATTTGGGCAAATACAGACAGCAGCCTTTAATTAATGGAAGGGAGGCTGTGACATTCAGGGACACAGGAGCAAGTGTCACCATGGTGACACAAGATCTTGTGGATCCTGGGCAGATTATACTTGGTGAAATGTACCAAGTGACCAATGCTAGCAATGTCAGAACAGACCATTCTCTGGCAGTTGTTAACTTCTCCTGGGGGGTGGGGGGTAACTGGCCTTAAGAAGGTTGTGGTGAGTGCAGACCTACCAGTGGAATGCTTGCTTGGCAATGATCTTGAAACCTCAGCTTGGGCAGAGGTGGAGCTCAGGAAACATGCAGAAATGCTAGG
The DNA here is from genome assembly GCA_963921515.1 of Calotriton arnoldi. NCBI lineage: Eukaryota > Metazoa > Chordata > Amphibia > Caudata > Salamandridae > Calotriton > Calotriton arnoldi. The sequence continues at coordinate 4,410,021 of CAWUFW010000311.1, forward strand.
GATCCCTGCACATGTCTTTGCTGTGACTAGGTCACAGGCAAAAATGTCAAAAGCTGAACAGGCCCTGGATTCTGGAATAATGGACCAGGTGCCTTCCAAGAGAAGGAGCAGTAGGGTTAAGGCAGTGGCTCAGGAGGGAGATCAGTCTTTTGAGGAAGATGATCTCAAGCCTGAATAAGGAACTGTCCCAGAGGAGCTTGAACCTGATCAGGTTGAGTTCTTGGGGACAGGGGGCCCTTCCAGGGCAGATCTGAGCCAGGAGCAACTGAACTGCCCCTCTCTTGAACCCCTCAGACAGCAGGCTGCTGCTGAGGCTGCTGGGAATGCTAGTGGAGCCCATAAGATATATTGGGATGATGGACTCCTGTACTCAAAGAGTAGAGACCCCAAGCCTGGAGCAGCCAGGAGGTTGGTTATACCTCTGAAGTTCAGGGGCTTCCTATTGACACTAGCCCATGACATTCCCTTAGCAGGTCACCTGGGCCAGAACAAGACTTGGGACAGAATTGTCCCTCACTTTCACTGGCCCCACATGTCTGAAGACACCAAGGAGTTTTGTCGCTCCTGTGTAACCTGCCAAGCCAGTGGGAAGGCAGGTGGCACCACAAAGGCCCCCCTGATACCACTACCTGTGGTGGGGGTTCCCTTTGAGAGGGTGGGGATTGACATAGTTGGTCCCATGGATCCCCAAACAGCATCTGGGCACAGGTCTATCCTGGTGGTGGTAGACCATGCCACCAGGTACCCAGAAGCCATTCCCCTTAGGACCACTACAGCCCCTGTGGTGGCAAGGGCCCTCCTGGGAATTTTCTCAAGAGTGGGCTTTCCTAAGGAGGTAGTATCTGACAGAGGTGCAAACTTTATGTCCAGTTACTTGACTGCAATGTGGAAGGAGTGTGGAGTGACTTATACGTTCACCACACCCTATCACCCACAATGCAATGGTTTAGTTGAGAGATTCAACAAAACCTTGAAGGGCATGATTAAAGGGCTCCCAGAAAAGCTTAGGCGAAGATGGGACATACTCTTGCCCTGCCTTTTATTTGCATACAGGGAGGTGCCTCAAAAGGGGGTTGGCTACAGCCCTTTTGAACTTTTGTTTGGCCATCCTGTTAGGGGTCCATTGTGTCTGGTGAAGGAAGGTTGGGAGTTACCTCTCAAACCCCCTAAACAGGACATAGTGGACTATGTACTTGGTCTCCGCTCCCGGATGGCTGAGTATATGAAAAAGGCAACCAAAAACCTTGAGGCTAGCCAGGAATTACAGAAAGCCTGGCATGACCAAAAGGCTGTGCTGACTGTTTACCAGCCAGGACAGAAGGTGTGGGTGCTGGAGCCAGTGGCCCCAGCAGCCCTCCAAGACAAGTGGAGTGGCCCCCATACAATTGTTGAACAGAATGGAGAGGTTACCTATCTGGTAGACCTGGGAACTCCCAGGAGCCCCCACAGGGTGCTCCATGTCAACAGGCTGAAGCCATATGTGGACAGGGCTGACATGGGCTTGCTCATGGCAACTGATGAGGGCCAGGAGGAGGAGAGTGACCCTCTCCCTGACCTGCTCTCTCAGAACACTGATGATGGGTCAGTGGATGGTGTAGCCTTGGCAGGCAGCCTCACTGCCCAGCAGCAAACTGATTGTAGACAGGTGCTCAATCAGTTCAGACACATGTTCTCTCTGACTCCAAGTCAGACCACCTGGTGCACTCATGAAGTAGACACTGGGGACAGTCTGCCTGTTAAAAGTAAGATTTACAGGCAACCTGACCAGGTCAGGGACTGTATCAGGACAGAAGTCCAGAAAATGTTGGAACTGGGTGTCATTGAGCCTTCAGATAGCCCTTGGGCTAGTCCAGTGGTCCTGGTGCCAAAACCTCACACCAAAGATGGTAAGAGAGAGATGAGGTTTTGTGTGGACTACAGAGGCCTCAATGCAGTCACTAGGACTGATGCCCATCTAATCCCCAGGGCAGATGAGCTAATAGACACTTTGGCCTCAGCCAAGTATCTAAGCACATTTGACCTAACAGCTGGCTACTGGCAGATCAGACTAGCTGATGATGCAAAGCCAAAAATTGCATTTTCTACCCCAGGTGGGCTTTACCAGTTTGTGATGATGCCCTTTGGTTTGAAAAATGCACCTGCCACTTTTCAGAGGTTGGTGAACACAGTCCTTACAGGTCTGGAAGTCTATAGTGCAGCATATCTAGATGATATTGCTGTCTTTAGCTCCACCTGGGAGGATCACCTGGTCCACCTCAGAAATGTTTTGGAGGCGCTGCAGAAGGCAGGCCTAACTATCAAGGCCACAAAGTGCCAGATAGGGCAGAGTCAGGTTGTGTACCTGGGCCACCTTGTGGGTGGAGGCCAGGTTCAACCATTGCAGGGCAAGATCCAGACCATCATGGACTGGGCTGCTCCAACTACCCAGACTCAGGTGAGAGCCTTTTTAGGCCTGACTGGGTAGTACAGAAGATTTGTCAAGGGGTATGGATCAATAGTGACACCCCTGAATGACTTAACCTCTAAGAAAATGCCCAAAAAGGTTCAGTGGACAGTTAGCTGTCAAAATGCATTTGATGACCTGAAGCAGGCCATGTGCACTGCTCCCATTCTGCAAAGTCCTGATTACTCCAAAAAGTTCATTGTGCAAACAGATGCATCTGAGTTGGGGGTAGGGGCTGTACTGTCACAGTTGAATGATGAAGGTCAGGATCAGCCAGCAGCTTTTATCAGCAGAAGGCTGACCCCCAGAGTCAAACGTTGGTCAGCCATTGAGATGTAGGCCTTTGCTGTGGTTTGGGCTCTGAAGAAGCTGAGGCCATACTTGTTTGGTACTCACTTCCTTGTTCAAACAGACCACAAGCCCCTCTTATGGCTAAAACAGATGATGGGTGAAAACCCCAAACTTTTGAGGTGGTCCATTTCCCTACAGGGGATGGACTATACAGTGGAACATAGACCTGGGAGTAACCATGCCAATGCAGATGGACTCTCCAGATATTTCCACTTAGAACATGAAGACGTAACTGGTCAAGGTTAGTTTAATGTCCCTGCGTTTGGGGGGAGGTTGTGTAGGAGAGTAGGATCTGCCTCTTATGGTTACCCCCACTTTTTGCTGGTGTATCACTGTTTTTCGACTTTAGTCTGGCTGGGGCCCTGCTATTCAGGACCCCAGCCTAGCTGCTTGCTCTCTAAATTGATTCCCTGTACTTTAGGTACATCACAGATTGGATTCTGGAGTGCCCTTATAAGTCCCTAGTATATGGTATACTATGTACCCAGGGCATAGGTACCCCAGAGGCCTACCAGGGGCTGAAGCATGTATTGTGCCACCCCTGGAAGGCCATCCAAAATGACACCACAGGACTGCTACTGCAGCCTGGGTAAGGTGGTGCATGCACCCCTTGCAGAGATATAGGTTCCCTATATCTCCCCTAACACTGCACATAGAAACCTATCAGTCACCCCTATGGCAGGCCTTATCAATCCTGAAGGCAGGGTGCTTGGTTATATGTGAGAGGGTGCCCATGCATGAGCAGAGCCCCTCTGCAGCCCTCGGAATCTCCTATCCGGGGTTGTCTGTGGTGCAGCCTGACCATATACTCTTAAGTGCATTATATCTAAACGGTAAATGCTAACTTTGGGATGGCTGCACGGAAACATGTCGTGTTTGGTGTCAAACACCTTGGAATCATACCGTATGATCCCACCCTTCTAGAGGGAGAGACATGACAGCACCGGTATACCCGGTACCAACTAAACAGAGCCTGGCATCACAAAATGGATGCTACAGCCACAGACACGAGTCTGGCCTCCTGCTGCTGACCGAAACTCCAGCAGGGGAGGCCTGGACAATAGGTTTCCTGTCTCAGGGAGGCGTTACCACCTCCCAGACAGGCCTTAGTGGATTTGGGCTGGGTGGTGCACTCTCTGAGTGCTTTGAAGTCCTGCACTGGGGGCACATTTGGTGTCCTCGTGCATACCGCAGTTCAAACCGGTTGCAGGGGCTGCCAGCCCCTGCTCTGGTGTGAAACTGGACAAAGGAAGTGGGTGTAGCCACCCCTCTTTCCAAACCCTCCCATAGGTGGGTCCCCAGAGTTAGTCCAACCCCTTTTCTTAGTATAAGTAAGGGAACCCTGGCAACAGGACTTTAGATATCCCTGGACGAAACTCTGAAGCTGAATCCTGGACCTTCGACGCTCTACATAAAGATTAGAGGACAGAAGAATCTCCCTTGGTGTCAAGGAGTGACTCCCCTGCTTGGCAGGCACCAACGAAGCATCTGTTCGGTCTGCATCACTGAAGCTCCCACCGGACGCTGAAGTCTTTGCATCACCAGACATGGATTTCCAGACTTCCCGAGGCTGCCCTGAGTCCCCAGCAAAGCTGAGGCCCATAGCTGTCGTGGGTAATGTGGAACCGTGACCCCTGGACACCAAGCACATTTGCAAGTGCATCATCTTCCTGATATCTCTCGAAGCTATGCTTTGGATTTCAAGTAGCCCTAGCCCCAAGCACCAACTGCAGCAAAGATCACTAGCCTACAATCCACGAGTGTCCCGTGGTCCAGCTCCAAGTGCGACCACTTGAGGCTCCTTTGCGATCTCTAGTCCATTGGCTAGTGGGTCCCCACGAAGGCAACTCTTCAATTGCTTGGGCTTTTCTGATGGCTCCAGACGTGCCCTGACTTACCCTTTCTGGGTGAGTCCCTCATATCTTGCTGGTCTACACTGCAGCCTTTTCTTCACTTCCCCGTGACTTGCCGTTGCCAAGGCTTGTTGGGTCCAATACGGTCACCGACACCGTAGTACTCAACAGACTTTATGGGACAGCTCAAATCCAGCTCCTGGTTGTCTTTGACACCTCCTGGACCTCGTGGCTGAAGAGTCAAGGCACCTGTCAACTCACCTGAAGCACCCAACATCTGAGGGCATTCGACTATCGTGCCCCTGGTCACTGGCTAGTGACCCAGACTCTGTCCCCTCTGCTTTCAGGTCTTCCTCTTCCTCGATCCAGGCTTGGATCACTCCGGACACTCTTCTTCTCCACAGCAGCAGCACTTTTCCAGCGGTCGCCATTGAAAACTACGACGATTCCCGACGCCTTTTAACACGTATGCACCCGGCTTCCCTGGGTGAGGTAACTCGAGTATTTCGGTACTCACGTGGGTGTGGGCCCTAGAAACTCTTAAGTTTTAAGGGGTTAACTGGAAGTCCTCTCCGAAGTGTCCTTTTTCTTTAAAAATCTAACCGCGACTTTCCCCATAGAAGTCAACGGTGGCTCGCGGCTGTGTTCTCACACTGCACGCGTCCCCCGTGGGTCCCCTGTGTCACTACCTTGGGTGGTTCCTTGGGGTCCAAGCACTTCTACAGGCTCTAGGCCTTGTGTCTAGTTCAGGCATGGTTCTTATACCACTATTTTAGTATATGGTTTGGTACGCCCCTAGGGCTCAAACGTGTATTGTGCTAAATACTGCTGATATTTGACTTGTAACTTATGTATTTCGAACTCTAGCCTCATAAAGAGACTAGAGGGGTGTGTTTAAGACTAAATACATATATTTTATATATATACCTGGTGTGGTCCTCTTTCATTTGGTCACTCAGGAGATTATAGACTGGTAAAACAAGCTGCTTTACATTCCTCCAAGACTTAGCCTGAAGGCTGCTCTCCATAGCTACCACTAGTATAGCTTTCATTAAAGGTAGTCTTTAACCTATCATCCATAAGGGGTTGTTTGGACCGGTGCAAGGTGCCCACTATAACTAGTGGACAGCATATGCCAGGCCAACTTCTCACAGCAAGGACACACCGACACACTGCACAGTGCTCAACCTACAACTCCTCCATGTGTCCACAATCTGAAGCACATGTCTGACAATGTAAACAAACAGCCAAGTTCTCATACCCTAAATTAAGCGAAGAACAGGCGGGTTCCCTTTTACGGAACATTAAGTCAGGGTCCCCTTTAGACCCTGCACCACCCCACATTCTTGCTCAAGGGGGAATTGTGTTTTGACGCAACTGACCAATCTCATCTGTCTCTCTCTTGAAGAAGGGATAGTACCTAAGGAGTGGAAGCATGCCATTGTAAAACCGTTAATAAAAAAACCTCAACTTGACCCCGCGGTCATGGCAAACTATCGCCCGATCTCATTACTGCCAATTTTGGGAAAGATCTCGGAGAAGCATGTGAACAGTGCTATTTCACAGTTTCTGGAAGAAAATGGCATTCTACACCAGACCCAGATGGGATTTTGGCCGAAGCATAGTACGGAGCCAGCTCTACTTATGGTCACCGAAAAACTAAAAAGCATATTAGATCAGGGAAGGGCCGCAGCTATTGTGTTATTAGATCTAAGCGTGGCCTTCGACACGGTAGATCACAAAATTCTTGTCAGTAGGCTCAAAAACATTGGGATTAGAGGTACAGCCAACCAATGGGTGGCCTCGTTTCTGAATGACAGATCTTTTCAGTGTATGGAGTCCGGCATCTTGTCAGACACTTTCTCAGCCCCATGGGGAGTGCCTCAGGGATCTTCCCTGAGCGCGACTCTTTTTAATGTCTATATGAGCCCATTGGCCCATATAGTACAGGAGTTTGGACTCTCCATCGTGTCATATACCGATGACACTCAATTAGTGGTGTCAATAGCTGACTCTATTAATTCCAACTATAGGCAACTAATGCCGTTTCTGGAAAAAATAGGAAATTGGATGGCTGATTGTAGTCTCAAGCTGAACGGGGTATAAAACCGAGCTCATGATCCTCGGCAGCAATTTCAGCCCTCGCTTAGAGATCCCCTGGCCAGCAAACTGGGGTCTCCCCCCAACTCCGAAATGCTCCATAAAAAACCTGGGTATGTGGCTCGATCAGAATCTAACTATGGAGACGCAAGCCAAATAATTGGCGGGTATATGTTTTGGTATCCTCCGGATGATCAGAAAAATTCTGAGCCTAATCCCAGAGAACTCAAGAAAGACCGTGGTACAAGCCTTGGTGGTCTCGCGACTCGATTATGGCAATTGGCTATACCTTGGGTCACCTAAATACGTCACCAATAGGCTACAGGTTGTTCAGAATGCAGCAGCCAGACTGCTTCTCAAGATACCTAGGAACCAGTCAGACAGAGCGCTCTTGAGAGAGCTGCACTGGCTTCCCGTGCAGACCAGGATCAAATTTAAATCCCTCTTCTTGGCACACAGAGCCATGTATGGTAGAGGCCCAGATATGCTACGAACTTTGATCTCCCCCTACTCACCCCGCCGTTGCCTCAGATCAGGGTCAAATTTTTTGGTGTGCACCACCAGAATTAAGACATCAAGTTGGGGTGGCAGATCATTCTCTCACATGGTGCCCAAACTCTGGAACAGCTTGGACCCAGAGTTGAGACTGATTGGAAATGAACAGTCTTTTAAAAAGAAACTTAAGACCTGGCTGTTTCCCTAACTCTCGCTTCAGATAGCTGCCGTACCTGTTATAGCGCTGAGATGCCTGCGGGTAGCCATGCGCTCTATAAATCCCGTAAACCTAAACCTAAACCTAAACCTGCATCATACATGTGTGTAGTTGGCATGTGCAGGGACACATACACCTCAACACTACTGACAATGACAGGCCAATAACACTGTATGACTACTCAAGTGCACACATTCAAATGCACCCATGTGACTATGAAGACAGGCCTACACAAGATGACTACACATCAACACTGCTGTTCACACATCAAGAAAGATCCCACAGATATGACGGACCCTGGCCACCCCGCAAGTAATCCTGTGGATAGAATTCACCTCTGTTGTGGTATTGCATCCTAACATGACATGTGTACAATTTAGCAAACCTGACCATAGAATGATTAGAATAAGAGTAGATCATCAAAAACAACCATCATTGCACCCTCAAGCCTCAGAGTCAATAAGAACAAAAGTGCCTGTCACCTCTGGCAACCTCTGAAAAAGTAAATCAAGTAATTGCCAATGTGAAAGTGGCATGCAGAGCATGTGTCACATGAACCTATACCCATACATAAAACTTTTTATTTAGCAAGGGCAGCGACAAAGCAGGCAACATGAGTAACAGTCTTTATTACATAATATCCAGATAGGCATCAAAAGTGCAAACCATCAAGGCCATTGGCCAGTACAAATTCCTAGTATGCACATGTGTGCATGACAAACTGCACAGGAAATGGGCATCAAAAGTACAAAACAGCAAGGCCATTGTCCAGTACAAATTCCTAGTATGCGCATGTGTGCATGACAAACTGCACAGGAAATGGGCATCAAAAGTACAAAACAGCAAGGCCATTGGCCAGTACAAATTCCTAGTTTGCGCATGTGTGCATGACAAACTGCACAGGAAATGGGCATCAAAAGTAACAAACAGCAAGGCCATTGGCCAGTCCATATTTCTAGTCCGCACATGTGTGCATGAGAAACTGCACAGGAAATGGGCATCAAAAGTAACAAACAGCAAGGCCATTGGCCAGTCCATATTTCTAGTCCGCACGTGTGTGCATGAGAACTTGCACATCAAATGGGTAACACCGTCCCCTGCCATGGGAATCTCCACAGCTCAGGGGCTACATATGGGCAGTCCAGGCACCGCTGTTGGAGAAATGGTGTGGGGAGGAGGACTTGGCTTAAATATTTGGCTTTAATTTGAACTAGGAGGGGGCTGATTGTCGGGCAAGTTGGAGGACTGGACCTGGGAGAGAGAGAACTGGCTGAGGTAGAGGCATCCGTGGCTGTGGGAGCCTGAGGGCTGCTTGGCCCGGTGGAGTGGTGGCACGGGGAGGTGGAGACATGCTGCGTGGAGGCACAGTGGTTGAGGGTGCATGTTGAGGACTGGGTCTCAACTGTTTGGGGATTCGATAGCCCACAAGTGTCTTGGCTGGAGTGGGAAGTGAGGTGGGCACAACAGCCTCACTCTCCACAAAAGGTGTATCAGGTGCAGGTGGCTCTCCCCGTGGGGATTTGCTGGACCTGGTGGTATGCTTGGGGTGGACTTGCCTCTTCCCCTGCATCCCCTGTTGTCGAGGTAAACCCCCCACTTTGCTATCTTGTCCCTGTTTCACAGGGGTGTGGGTGGGAGTTGACGTTGTGGGTGAATCTGCCTTTGAAATGTGTTTGGGCTTAGTCGTTGCAGGCACCAGGTTCACAGCAGACAGGGCAAGTGTTTGTGGGTCTTTGGGAGCAGGTGTGGGGATGGGAGTGCCCTTGGATGGTGGTGATTTTGATGAATGTGATGTTGATGCCTGCTTCTTGGCCTGATGCCCCTGAGTGTCACGTGATGGGCTTTTGATTTTGCACTCATGTGTGCCCGTTTTGTGTTGTGGTGATGGTGTCTGTGGTCTGGTACACTTCGAGTGCTGCTCTTGTGTGCTGCGTGCTGCGTGTGGAGGACTTGGTGACTGAGGGCTCTGGCGTGTGGGCACTCTCGTCAGGTGGTGCCACTGGCAGGGTGGTTGCTGAAGGGACAGGAGCTGGACTGGGAGCCTGTGACTGCTGAATGGCTGTCGTCACTGTGGAGGACAAAGACTGGACAGTTCTGTGTAGGCCACCCACGTCAGAATGAATGCCCTCCATGAAGGCAACTACCTGTGCCAACTTCTTGTCATGATCCTGGAAGGCATTGAGGAGAGCAGTCTGACCCACACACAGCTGGCGCAAAAGGTCTACCGCCTCCACCCTGAGGGCAGCAGGGGAGACAGGGGCAGAGGCAGCGGTGCCTTGGGGGAAGGAGACTCTACTCTTCCTAGGGCTGTGTGCTCGGACAGCACTTGTGGGAGCATCCGGGAGGGTGGGCACTGGACGATGTGTGGCGGAAGAAGAGGCAAATCTGGAACTTCCTGTGCCCGCCAACATCGAGGAGTCACCGCTGGAGTCTGAAGATGTGGAGGTTGGTGTTTCAGGGCGTGAATCATTATAGTGGGCACCCTGTACCAGTCCAAACAACCACTTATTGGAGATAGGTTAAAGACAACCTTTATTGAAAGCTATCCTAGTGGTAGCTATGGAGAGCAGCCTTCAGGCTAAGTCTTGAAGGAATGTAAAGCAGCTTGTTTTACCAGTCTATAATCTCTTGAGTGACCAAATGAAAGAGGACCACACCAGGTATATATTTAAAATATATGTATTTAGTAAGCCTGGGCGTAGTTCGCGAAGTAGCGCTACGCGAAGCTACGCAAAGTGCAGTTCGCACTACGCGAACTACGCGTAGCACTACGCGAACTGCGTAGTGCACTGTTCGCAATGATTGCACAGTGCCGGATGCTTGTCCGCACTATGCAATCATTGAAAACGGCATCTTGCACAGTGCGAGCTGTCTTTACTGCCGCTCGAGTAGATTTTTACTCGAGCGGCAGCTTTCTCAACGCGAACTGGTAGTTTGTCATCGCGAGCGGTCGCGAGCATACGCGACCACTCGCAATGAGAAACCTGACCTCCCTGCGTTGAGAATCTCGCCGGGATGTCATTTTGCTTGCTCGCGGTCGCCAACTTGACGTTGAGGACCGCGAGCAAGCAAAAAATGACCGCTGCACTACGCTACTCTATGCTACGCGTGTTTGCACTGTGCTACGTGCAATTCGCGTTGTGCGAAGTAGCGCAAACTTCGCAAACTACGCGAGCGTAGCGTAGTGCTTTGCCCAGGGTTAGTATTTAGTCTTAAACACACCCCTCTAGTCTCTTTATGAGGCTAGAGTTCGAAGTACATAAGTTACAAGTCAAATATCAACAGTAATAGCACAAATACACGTTTGAGCCCTAGGGGCGTACCAAACCATATACCAATAAAGTGGTATAAGAACCACGACTGAGCTAGACCCAAGGCCTAGAGCCTGTAGAAGTGCTTGGCCCTCAAGGAACCACCCAAGGTAGTGACACAGGGGACCCACGGGGGACGCGTGCAGTGTGAGAACACAGCCGTGAGCCGCCGTTGACTTCAATGGGGAATGTCGCGGTTTGAGTTTTAAAGAAAAAGGGCACTTGGAGGAGGACTTGGAGCAAACCCCTTTAGAACTAGGCTGTTCTAGAGTCAATACCCACGGGAGCACTGGAGTACTCGAGTTACCTCACCCAGGGGAGCCGGGTGCATAGGTGTCTTTCGGGGTCGGGTTTCGTCGTCGTTTTCAATGGCGATCTGCTGCTAAGTGCTGCTGGCGGCCAAGTCGAAAGTGTCCGGGTGGATCCAAGGATGGATCGAAGATCTGAAGAACCTGAAAGCAGAGGGGACAGAGTCTGGGTCACTAGCCAGTGACCAGGAAGGCGATGAGCAGATGCCCACCGATGTTGGGTGCTTCAGGTAGGTTGACAGTCGTCTTGACTCTTCAGCCACGAGGTCCAGGAGGCGTCGACGACAACCAAGAGCTGGATTCCAGCTGTCCCACAACGTCTGTCGATTGCTGCGGTGTCGGCGACCGGATTGGACCCAACAAGCCTTGGCAACGGCAAGTACGTGGAAGTGAAGAAAGGACGTTGAGGCAGACCAGCAAGGTCTGGGAGACTCACCCAGCGAGGGTAAGTCAGGGCACCTCTGGAGCAACCAGAGAAGCCCACGCAGAAGAAGAGTTGCCTTCGGGAGGGCCCACTAGCCAACAGACTAGCAACCGCGAAGGAGCCTCGAGTGGACGCACTTGGAGCTGGCTCACAGGACACTCGTGGAGTGGAGGCCAGTGATCTTCAGTGCAGTCGGTGCTGGAGGCAGGGGCTACTTGGAGCCCAAAGCACAACTTCATGGAAGACCAGGAAGAGGATGCACTTGCAAAAGTTCTCGGTGTCCAGGGGTCACGGTCCCACATTACCCACGACAGCTACGGGCCTCAGCTTCTCTGGGGACTCAGAGCAGCCTCGGGGAAGTCTGGAAATCTACCTCTGGTGATGCAAAGACTTCGGCGTCCGGCGGGAGCTTCAGCGATGCAGACCGGACAATTGCTTCTTAGGTGCCTGCCAAGCAGGGGAGCCACTCCTTGACCCCAAGGGAGATTCTTCAGTCCTCTAATCTTGAAGTAGAGCATCGAAGGTCCAGGATTCGGCTTCAGAGTTTCGTCCAGGGTAATCTAAGGTCCTAAGGACTGGGGTCCCATACTTATACGAAGTTAGGGGGTTGGACATACTCTGGGGACCCACCTATGGGAGGGTCAGGGAAGAGGGGTGGTTACACCCATTCCCTTTGTCCAGTTTCACGCCAGAGCAGGGGCAGGTAGCCCCATCAACCGGTTTGAACTGGCATATGCACAGGGTCACCAAGTGTGCCCCCAGTGCAGGACTTCAAAGCACCAGAGAGTGCTCCCGCCCAGCCCCAATACACATTGTCCTGTCTGGGGAGGTGGTTACACCTCCCTGCGGCAGGAAACCTATTGTCCAGGCCTCCCCTGCCGGAGTTTCAGTCAGCAGCAGGAGGCCAGACCCGTGTCTGTGGCAGCGGCATCCATTTTGTGATGCCAGGGCTCTGTAAAGAAGTTACCGGGTAGGTCGATGGGTACATGTCTTTCCCTCTAGAAGGGTGGAATGCTACCCCCGCCGCCAGGACTGGCGGGGGGGGGGGTAGTATTCCAAGATGTTTGACACCAAACACAACATGTTTTGGTGCAGCCAGTCCAAAGTTAGCATTGTAACGCGAGGATATAATGCACTTAAGAGTATATGGTCAGGCTGTACCACAAACAGCATCATAGGAGGCTCTCCGAACGCTGCAGAGGGGCTCTGCTCATGCAGGGGCACCCTCTCACACAAAAACCAAGCACTCTGCCTTCAGGATTGGTAAGGCCTGCCATAGGAGTGACTTATAGGTTTATATGTGTGTGCAATGATAGTGATATAAGTAGCCTATATCACAGTAAGGGGTGCTGGCACCACCTTACCCAGGCTGCAGTAGCAGACCTGTGGTGTCATTTTGGCTGGCCTTCCAGGGGTGGCATAATACATGCTTCAGCCCCTGGTAGGCCTCTGAGGTACCTATGCCCTGGGTACATAGTATACCATATACTAGGGACTTATAAGGGCACTCCAGATTCCAATCAAAGATGTACCTAAGGTACATGGAAACCATTTTAGAGAGGGAAGCAGCTAGGCTGGGGTTCTGATTAGCAGGGCCCCAGCCAGACTAAAGTCGAAAAACAGTGAAGCATCAGCAAAAAGTGGGGGTACCCATGTGAAGCAGATCCTACTCTCCTACACAACCCCCCCCCAAACGCAGGGACATTAAACTAACCTTGACCAGTTGAGTCTTCATGTTCTAAGTGGAAATACCTAGTGAGTCCATCTGCATTGGCATGGTTACTCCCAGGTCTATGTTCCACTGTAAAGTCCATCCCCTGTAGGGAAATGGACCACCTAAGCAGTTTGGGGTTTTCACCCTTCATTTGTTTTAGCCATAAGAGGGGCTTATGATCTGTTTGAACAAGGAAGTGAGTACCAAACAAGTATGGCCTCAACTTCTTCAGAGCCCAGACCACAGCAAAGGCCTCCCTCTCAATGGCTGACCAACGTTTCTCTCTAGGGGTCAGCCTTCTGCTAATAAAAGCTACTGGCTGATCCTGACCTTCATCATTCAATTGTGACAGTACAGCCCCTACCCCCAATTCAGATGCATCTGTTTGGACAATGAACTTCTTGGAGTAATCAGGACTCTGGAGAATGGGAGCAGTGCACATGGCCTGCTTCAGGTCATCAAATGCCTTTTGACAGCTAGCTGTCCACTGAACCTTTTTGGGCATTTTCTTGGAAGTTAAGTCATTCAGGGGTATCACTATTGATCCATACCCCTTGACAAATCTCCTATAGTACCCAGTCAGGCCTAAGAAGGCTCTCACCTGAGTCTGGGTAGTTGGAGCAACCCAGTCCAGGATGGTCTGGATCTTGCTCTGCAATGGTTGAACCTGGCCTCCACCCACAAGGTGGCCCAGGTACACAACCTGACTCTGCCCTATCTGGCACGTGGTGGCCTTGATAGTGAGGCCTGCCTTTTGCAGGGCCTCCAAAACATTTCTGAGGTGGACCAGGTGATCCTCCCAGGTGGAGCTAAAGACAGCAATATCATCTAGATATGCTGCACTATAGGCCTCCAGACCTGTAAGGACTGAATTCACCAACCTCTGAAAAGTGGCAGGTGCATTCTTCAGACCAAAGGGCATTACCACAAATTGATAATGTCCACTAGGGGTTGAGAATGCTGTCTTTGGCTTTGCATCATCAGCTAGTCTGATCTGCCAGTAGCCAGCTGCCAGGTCAAATGTGCTTAGATACTTGGCTGAGGCCAAAGTGTCTATTAGCTCATCTGCCCTAGGTATTGGATGGGCATCAGTCCTAGTGACTGCATTGAGACCCCTGTAGTCCACACAAAACCTCATCTCTCTTTTCCCACCACTGGTGTGAGGTTTTGGCACAAGGACCACTAGACTAGCCCAAGGGCTATCTGAGGGTTCAATAACTCCCAAATCCAACATTTTCTGGACTTCTGTCCTGATACAGTCCCTGACATGGTCAGGTTGCCTATAAATCTTATTTTTAATAGGCAGACTGTCCCCAGTGTCCACTTCATGAGTGCACCAGGTGGTCTGACTTGGAGTCAGAGAGAACATATGTCTGTACTGATTGAGCACTTGTCTGCAATCAGTTTGCTGCTGAGCAGTGAGGCTGCTTGCCAAGGCTACACCCTCCACTGACCCATCATCAGGGTTCTGTGAGAGCAGGTCAGAGAGTGGGTCACTCTCTTCCTCCTGTCCCTCATCAGTAGCCATGAGCAAGCCCATGTCTGCCCTGTTCACATATGGTTTCAATCTGTTGACATGGAGAACCCTGTGGGGACTCCTGGGTGTTCCTAGGTCTACTAAATAGGTAACCTCACCCTTCTGTTCAACAATGGTATGGGGTCCACTCCATTTGACTGGGAGAGCTGCTGGGGCCACTGGCTCCAACACCCACACCTTCTGTCCTGGCTGGTAAACAGTCAGTACAGCCTTTTGGTCATGCCAGGCTTTTTGCAGTTCCTGGCTAGCCTCAAGGTTTTTAGCTGCCTTTTTCATGTACTCAGCCATCCAGGAGCGGAGACCAAGTACATAGTCCACTATGTCCTGCTTTGGGGGCTTGAGAGGTAACTCCCATCCTTCCTTCACCAAGCACAATGGACCCCTGACAGGGTGACCAAACAAAAGTTCAAAAGGGCTGTAGCCAACCCCCTTTTGAGGCACCTCCCTGTATGCAAACAAAAGGCAGGGCAAGAGTATGTCCCATCTTCACCTAAGCTTTTCTGGGAGCCCTTTAATCATGCCCTTTAAGGTTTTGTTGAATCTCTCAACTAAACCATTGCATTGTGGGTGATAGGGTATGGTGAACTTGTAAGTCACTCCATACTCCTTCCACATTGACTTCAAGTATCCAGACATAAAGTTTGCACCCCTGTCTGATACAACCTCCTTAGGGAAGCCCACTCTTGAGAAAATTCCCAGGAGGGCTCTTGCCACCACAGGTGCTGTAGTGGTCCTAAGGGGAATAGCCTCTGGGTACCTAGTGGCATGGTCCACCACCACCAGGATAAACCTGTGCCCAGATGCTGTTTGGGGATCCATGGGACCAACAATATCAATCCCCACTCTTTCAAAGGGAACCCCCACCACAGGTAGTGGTATCAGGGGGGCCTTTGTGGTGCCACCTGCATTCCCACTGGCTTGGCAGGTTACACAGGAGCGACAAAACTCCTTGGTGTCTTCAGACATGTGGGGCCAGTGAAAGTGAGGGACAATTCTGTCCCAAGTCTTATTCTGGCCCAGGTGACCTGCTAGGGGAATGTCATGGGCTAGGGTCAATAGGAAGCCCCTGAACTTCAGAGGTATAACCAACCTCCTGGTGGCACCAGGCTTGGGGTCTCTACACTCTGAGTACAAGAGTCTATCACCCCATACACTTTATGGGGACCACTAGCATTCCCAGCAGCCTCAGCAGCAGCTTGCTGTCTGAGGGGTTCAAGAGAGGGGCAGCTCTGCTGCTCCTGGCTCAGATCTGCCCTGGAAGGGCCCCCTGTCCCCAAGAACTCAACCTGATCAGGCTCAAGCTCCTTTGGGACAGTTCCTTCCTCAGGACTGAGATCATCCCCCTCAAGAGACTGATCTTCCTTCTGAGCCAAGGGGGAAGGCATTGCCTTAACCCTACTACTCCTCCTCTTGGATGGCACTTGGTCCATTGTTCCAGGATCCAAGGCCTATCCAGTGCTAGACATTTTGCTCTGTGACCTGGTCACAGCAAACACATCTGCAGGGATGCCCAGCATTTCTGCATGGGTCCTGAGCTCCACTTCTGCCCAAGCTGAAGTTTCTAGATCATTGCCAAGCAGGCATTCAACTGGTAGGTTTGCACTCACCACAACCTTCTTAAGGCCAGTTACCCCTCCCCAGGAGAAGTTAACAACTGCCAGAGTATGGTCTGTTCTGACATTGCTAGCATTGATCACTTGGTACATTTCACCAAGTATAATCTGCCCAGGATCCACAAGATCTTGTGTCACCATGGTGACACTTGCTCCTGTGTCCCTGAATGCCAAAGCCTCTTTTCCATTAATTAATGGCTGTTGCCTGTACTTGCCCAGATTACTGGGACTCACAGAGGAGGTCACATCCATGCCTCCATCACAGACTAGGACAGCCTGAGTGAGTTCTCTGACTAGGCCAGAGCTCATCTCATTACCCAGGGTCAACCCTACTAAACCCTTAGCTTGAGTACTTCCACCACCATTTGTAACTGTACTAGGGGGAACAGGTGCCTTAGGGGCAGTGGTGGTGGCTGGAATAGAGTCTTTGGACTTGGTGCAATCACTGGTCCAGTGTGTCTTTTGCTTACAGACTTTGCACCATGGTTTCTTTTGGCCTTTTCCCTTGTTAGACTGTGAATCCCCACCTGACGAAGATTTTTGGGGGCCTTGTGAAGACTTCTGGTCTTTACCCTTCTCCCCACCCTTATCAGAGTTTTTAGAATCTTGCTTCTTAGGGTCACCACCTTGGTTCTGTACCTTCTGCCTCACCCTGGTTCTGACCCATTTGTCTGCCTTCTTTCCCAATTCTTGGGGAGAGGTCAGATCAGAGTCCACCAGGTACTGATGCAACAGCTGATTTTGACAGTTATTAAGAATCTGCTCCCTCATGATAAGATTGTACAATCCTGTGAAGTCACATACCTTACTGCCCACTAACCAACCTTCCAGAGCCTTAGCAGAACAATCAACAAAGTCCACCCAGTCTTGAGTCTGTGCTTTTTGGGTATCTCTGAACTTTAACCTGTATTGTTCAGTTGTTAGGCCAAACCCATCAATCAATGCACTCTTCAAGACTGTGTAATTGTCAGCATCCTCTTCTCTAAAAGAGAGGAGCTTATCTCTACCTTTGTCTGCAAAGGAGAGCCACAAGATTGCTGCCCACTGCTCCTGAGGGACCCTCTGTACTTTACAGGCCCTCTCTAGAGCAGTTATCCATTTGTGGATGTCATCCCCACTCTGGTAGGGAGGGACAATCTTGCTCAGGTTTCTATGGTCATAAGACCTTTCCCTATCTCTGGGGAAATTGCTGCCACCATGGGACTCTAGTCCCAACTTTTTCTTTGTCTAAAAAGATCTAGGGACTCCCTGTCTATAGCCAACTGCTGTTTTCTGATCTCAAGCTGGGCTTGTTCATACTGAAGCAGTCTCTTTTTCCTTTCATAAGAGGATTCCCTCCTATGAGAAGAAACAGAGGTCCCTATTGAGGTGTCAGAGTGGTTAGACTCCTGAGAAGGAGATCTAGACCTTCTGGGCACACTCCCAACTCTTCCTGGGGGGACAAAGGGGAGGTCATTCTGAGTCTCCTCCTCATCCTCAGGAGTAGCTGCATTGTCTAGGTCAGGATCATTGTCATCCCCCTGGCCAGTTTCAGAGGTCAGGTCCTGGGCATTTTCATCCCTGGTCCCTTCCTCCTCTTCTGCCCCACCCTCTCTGCCTACCCTTGCAGACCCTATGGGTCTTCTAAGATCATCTAGCAGAAGCATCTCCAGGAGACGTTGGGTGTTGGCACTTTTGCCTGTCTTCAACTTCCTAACCTTGCACAACTCTCTTAATTCCAAGAATGAGAGGTTGTCATATCTGGATGGCAGGAGCCCACTGGTTCCTGGCAGTGAAGACATTACTAGTGTGGTGTGGTGTATGTACTACCTACTCTAGTGTGGCCTACTAAACTCTCTTGAGATGTAGAAAGGGTGTGCTATCCCTTAACACACAACTCTAAGTTCAGTAGAACTTACTGTATCCTAAGCTTGATTTATATGTACCTAAGGTACCCTTAGTGGTTTTCAGTTGATCAATTCAATTGAGATTATCTGGTAAAACAATAGCAAGCTGGAATCCCACACGCTGCACACCAATGTGAGAAGTTGGCCTAGTATATGCTGTCCACTAATTATAGTGGGCACCCTGTACCAGTCCAAACAACCCCTTATTGGAGATAGGTTAAAGACAACCTTTATTGAAAGCTATCCTAGTGGTAGCTATGGAGAGCAGCCTTCAGGCTAAGTCTTGAAGGAATGTAAAGCAGCTTGTTTTACCAGTCTATAATCTCTTGAGTGACCAAATGAAAGAGGACCACACCAGGTATATATTTAAAATATATGTATTTAGTCTTAAACACACCCCTCTAGTCTCTTTATGAGGCTAGAGTTCGAAGTACATAAGTTACAAGTCAAATATCAACAGTAATAGCACAAATACACGTTTGAGCCCTAGGGGCGTACCAAACCATATACCAATAAAGTGGTATAAGAACCACGACTGAGCTAGACACAAGGCCTAGAGCCTGTAGAAGTGCTTGGCCCTCAAGGAACCACCCAAGGTAGTGACACAGGGGACCCACGGGGGACGCGTGCAGTGTGAGCACACAGCCGTGAGCCGCCGTTGACTTCTATGGGGAATGTCGCGGTTTGAGTTTTAAAGAAAAAGGGCACTTGGAGGAGGACTTGGAGCAAACCCCTTTAGAACTAGGCCGTTCTAGAGTCAATACCCACGGGAGCACCAGAGTACTCGAGTTACCTCACCCAGGGGAGCCGGGTGCATAGGTGTCTTTCGGGGTCGGGTTTCGTCGTCGTTTTCAATGGCGATCTGCTGCAAAGTGCTGCTGGCGGCCAAGTCGAAAGTGTCCGGGTGGATCCAAGGATGGTTCGAAGATCTGAAGAACCTGAAAGCAGAGGGGACAGAGTCTGGGTCACTAGCCAGTGACCAGGAAGGCGATGAGCAGATGCCCACCGATGTCGGGTGCTTCAAGTAGGTTGACGGTCATCTTGACTCTTCAGCCACGAGGTCCAGGAGGCGTCGACAACAACCAGGAACTGGATTCGAGCTGTCCCACAATGTCTGTCGATTGCTGCGGTGTCGGCAACCGGATTGGACCCAACAAGCTTTGGCAACGGCAAGTCACGTGGAAGTGAAGAAAGGACGTTGAGGCAGACCAGCAAGGTCTGGGGGACTCACCCAGCGAGGGTAAGTCAGGGCACCTCTGGAGCAACCAGAGAAGCCCACGCAGAAGAAGAGTTGCCTTCGGGAGGGCCCACTAGCCAATGGACTAGCGACCGCGAAGGAGCCTCGAGTGGATGCACTTGGAGCTGGCTCACAGGACACTTGTGGAGTGGAGGCCAGTGATATTCAGTGCAGTTGGTGCTGGAGGTGGGGGCTACTTGGAGCCCAAAGCACAACTTCGTGGGAGACCAGGAAGGGGATGCACTTGCAAAAGTTCTCAGTGTCCAGGGGTCACAGTCCCACGTTACCCACGACAGCTACAGGCCTCAGCTTCGCTGGGGACTCAGAGCAGCCTCTGGGAAGTCTGGAAATCCACCTCTGGTGATGCAAAGACTTCGGCGTCTGGTGGGAGCTTCAGCGATGCAGACCGGACAATTGCTTCTTAGGTGCCTGCGAAGCAGGGGAGCCACTCCTTGACCCCAAGGGAGTTTCTTCAGTCCTCTAATCTTGAAGTAGAGCATCGAAGGTCCAGGATTCGGCTTCAGAGTTTCGTCCAGGGTAATCTAAGGTCCTAAGGACTGAGGTCCCATACTTATACGAAGTTAGGGGGTTGGACATCCTCTGGGGACCCACCTATGGGAGGGTCAGGGAAGAGGGGTGGTTACACCCATTCCCTTTGTCCAGTTTCACGCCAGAGCAGGGGCAGGTAGCCCCTGCAACCGGTTTGAACTGGCATATGCACAGGGACACCAAGTGTGCCCCCAGTGCAGGACTTCAAAGCACCAGAGAGTGCTCCCGCCCAGCCCCAATACACATTGTCCTGTCTAGGGTGGTGGTTACACCTCCCTGCGGCAGGAAACCTATTGTCCAGGCCTCCCCTGCCGGAGTTTCAGTCAGCAGCAGGAGGCCAGACCCGTGTCTGTGGCAGCGGCATCCATTTTGTGATGCCAGGGCTCTGTAAAGAAGTTACCGGGTAGGTCGGTGGGTACATGTCTTTCCCTCTAGAAGGGTGGAATGCTACCCCCGCCGCCAGGACTGGCAGGGGGGTAGTATTCCAAGATGTTTGACACCAAACACGACATGTTTTGGTGCAGCCAGTCCAAAGTTAGCATTGTACCAGGAGGATATAATGCACTTAAGAGTATATGGTCAGGCTCTACCACAAACAGCATCAGAGGAGGGACTCCGAACGCTGCAGAGGGGCTCTGCTCATGCAGGGGCACACTCTCACACAAAAACCAAGCACTCTGCCTTCAGGATTGGTAAGGCCTGCCATAGGAGTGACTTATAGGTTTATATGTGTGTGCAATGATAGTGATATAAGTAGCCTATATCACAGTAAGGGGTGCTGGCACCACCTTGCCCAGGCTGCAGTAGCAGACCTGTGGTGTCATTTTGGCTGGCCTTCCAGGGGTGGCATAATACATGCTTCAGCCCCTGGTAGGCCTCTGAGGTACCTATGCCCTGGGTACATAGTATACCATATACTAGGGACTTATAAGGGCACTCCAGATTCCAATCAAAGATGTACCTAAGGTACATGGAAACCATTTTAGAGAGGAAGCAGCTAGGCTGGGGTTCTGATTAGCAGGGCCCCAGCCAGACTAAAGTCGAAAAACAGTGAAGCATCAGCAAAAAGTGGGGGTACCCATGTGAAGCAGATCCTACTCTCCTACACTCCTGTCCCCCTCCGAGGTGCTGGTCACATCAGTGTCAGTGAACTCATGTGTAGCAGTCGTGCCAGAAGCTTCCCCACTGGTGTCCATCCCCCGTCCTTCCCTGCCCTCGGTAGATGCTGCAAGAGACAGATACATAGGTTCAGTATAGTGCCAGACTCACAAACATCATATGCAAGCAAATCACAAAACTTTAAAATGCTACTCCCATGTTGGACTCCTCCATGTACATTCAGCATGTGCTACATTTATGCAATCATCAGAAGATGCATGGAAACATGCATAGTTGATAGTAATGCTCCATGTGGCCAAATAGCTGGCCCTTGCCTCCCTGTAAACACACATACTATTCTCTGTAAGCATACCTACGTGCCTGTAAGTGAGATAGCTATACATCAAAACATGTTGTCACATATGGAGTCTCTTTAAGGGAACACCACAGATACTAACTCCAAAATGTCCTTTTGCAATGGCTACAAGCTCCTGATATCCACCATGTTGGGCTTCGAAGCACAACTACAGTTGTACATTGGTGTCAGCTGTGTAGATGCCACAAATTATCTGTGTGCACCGCACACATCTATGAATGCACACTAACATGATGCTCACTGCTGTTCACTGCCAGGTGATGTCTATGACACTCATACTGCAGCATATGTCACAAGGCCACATCTCATCTGTCAATGACAAGGGTCATGGTTTTAAACACATGAGAAACCACATGTTGTACAAATGCAGAACAGCTGCACATCAACACTGAGGACACTTAGAAGCCATTGCATCACACTAGAGACATCACAGAGCTTCCCACTGGCTCACGGTTGGGATTCATGCAGTCACTCACACCAAAAGTCACACTTAGCTGAATACTCACCCCCAACTTGCTGCTGATGGGGCCTCAAGCATCCATCCAGCTCTGGCTGTGTCACTGCCAAGATGCGGGCCATTAGTGGTGTCATGCTCCTGCGTGCCAACCTGCCACTCCGAGGGAGCACCCTCAGCGACATCTCTACCATGTTTTTGCTCAGCCGGCAGATGTCATCCCACCTCTTGTGACAGTGTGTGTGCCATCGGTTGGAGACACCCAGAGCCCGCACCTTGCATGCAATGGCCCTCCATATCGCCTTACGCTGGTGGACCTTCAGCTGCAGGCATGGGAGACAAGAAGAGGAAGTTTCAGTGACACTGTTTTATGTACCACTGTGTGTCAGTACAGGAGCATGAAAATACATAGCACACTAATACATAAATGTTGAGAAGAGGCCATACAGCATGACACGTAGTACACTTGCATCAGATAATCCCATAGAAATGTATACATGTATGATGATGGACACAGTATTTGGCCATGTCATACACATGCAGAGTGCCAACACAGCAACCAATGTGAAAATGACCCTCATCTGTGATGCAGTATGTGAGTGAGCATGACAAACAATACATTGGAAATTATGCATCAGGGCTGACTCACTGTGTCCAACACTACACACCCCTCAATGTCCTTGACCAGTGAATGGCTACATGTGTCATGGTGGTCACATTTAGGGCCATGATCTCACATTCTCACACTCTTCTCACAAGGTGTAGTCCTGTCCTGTGCAATCCTCAGGCCTAAGATAGCTCATTGAGAAATAGGGTGGTGGACAACACATATGTTTCACTCATTCCATTTAGTGATGGGTCCTTGTAACATTGGGCAGTTTCTGTGCAGGCCAGAGGGACTCACACTGAGGTTAAACGTGGGCCATCAGAGAAATCACATGCATGTACAATATGAGAGGGTAAACAGTGCCTACACATGCGAGACTGAACATGTAATGTAATCCATAGAAGGATGACATCTCCAAATTACATTTATCTGATGTGTCATAGGTGAATTACCACCAAGAGTGTTACCCTCAGGCATTGTACTCTTGTGTATAATGCACACATCACCATAGGGGCAATTTGAGAACTGTACACACATCATTCAGTACCCTCTGGACAAAATACATTTGTAATGTCACAAATGAGCATGTGAAGACTTAATGGACTATGACATCACATAGCACAGGCAATGTTTGTTCAGACTTCGACTGACTCAAACCAGCAGTGTAACTGTATGCCTGCAAAAACACTGCATGTCACTCCCATCCTTCAATGCAGTCATGGATCTGTGGAATTAAGGCTACACACCCCATTGACATGAAGTCAGCATGCTAGGCAGTGTATCACACATTTACATTAACCAGTCTCAGACCAACGTTTAGTGTTTTTTGCTGAAGAAGGGCTGTAGAAGTGTCCATGTTGCCATCCTCCCCACATACTCAAATGCAATTCTTAACCCCTTCCATGCTGCGGACGGCCCCCGGCCGTCCGACGTCGCGGTGGGCGTGTGCAGAGGATGGCCCCCGGCCGTCCAAATCCTGCCCACTGATTAATTCACCCGCACAGCGGGAAAATTCCGGCTGCGTTGAAGCGGTTAATAGGCCATGTATGGAGCATGCTATAGGAAAAATATGGATGCATGCACATTGACTTGCACTCACAGGCACATACTACTGCAGAGCAACATCTGAGCACTCTCAAACTTTTATTCTGAAACACTTACCAGTACATCTAGGCGCACTATACTGCCTCCCATACTGTGCAAGGACCTCGTCCACCAGGACCTCCAGCTCCTCTGTGGTGAAGGGATGGGCCCTGAGGTTCTCAGTTCTCGCCATCACTGGGTCCAGAATACAGGAACAGCAGCTGTTGGTGGTGAAGAATGGCAGGCAGCAGTGTCTGAATGCAAGTGAAATGTGTGGCTCTCTCACAGAGATTTATAGGCCCCTGGGGTTGTTTCAGTGCCTTCACAAATCTAATTTTCTTAGTATTCACTACTGAAAATTATCTTTGGTCATCCTTTTTTACTTTTCATGTCTCTCCCTTAACATATTCAATGCAAATGTTTCTTTATCACTGTCCATTGTATACATTATCAGAACCTCCCTTATTGACAAGACAACTTTATTTCACAGATTCATCAATTGTGTCTGCTGTGGCCCTCTTCCTGACGAAGGCACCCCAGTTGTGCCGAAACGCGCGTAGAATACCACCAGTCATTTGAATTTGTGCCACTCATTTTTTACTGAAATTGCTTTTTATATATATTGTAAATCTACCATTGTTGAGCAAAATGTCATCATACCAACAATGTTTTTAAACTGTTTTCGGTGTGTTAGTGAGTTTGCATGATGGACATGAAAGTGAATGAATGATTATTTTTCCTAATTGCTTAATACTTAATAAATGCTCATTTTGTAACTTTGATAAATAATTTGTTGTCTTTGGTTCTTTCTGACTTTTTCATTGTTTATTGATTAGCATTCAATTTCTGTTTATTGAATGGCTGCCTTAAATGTGTACATTAGTTGTTTCAGTGGTACTCAGCTACTGCAATTGGTCTGCCTGGTTAGCATTTTTCAATTGCATCCAATAACCGGGACCGCGGAAGCGGAGCACGCCTACTGCGATTTTCAAATTTGTATTTCACTACCGCGACCGCGGTTCCCATTGGCTGCAATGGCATTGGCATAGGTGGTGTCACACCGCGGGGGCCAGGCGGTCTCTACTGCTATTTGGCATCTTTCAATTGTAACCAATGACCGGGCCTGCGGTAGCGGAGCATGCCCACCGCAGGTTTCAAAATTGTATTTCACTACCGCGATCGGGGTTCCCATTGGCTGCAATGGCATGGCCATTGGTGGTGGCACACCGCGGGGTCCATGCAGTCTCTACCGCAATCCTGCATCTTTCAATTGTGGCCAATGACCGGGCCCGTGGTAGCGGAGCACGCCTACCGTGGGTTTCAAAATTGTATTTCACTACCGCGATTGAAGTTCCCATTGGCTGCAATGGCATGGGCATTGGCGGCCGCACACCGCGGGGTCCAAGCGGTCGCTACCGCAATCCTGCAACTTTCAATTGTGGCCAATGACCATGATCGCGGTGGCGGAGCACGCATACCGCACCTATGGACACATTATGCTCTAGCAATGGCAATAGCCAATTTTCATCATTGAACACTATACCTTCACAATGTATTACACCACCTGTTTGAAGAATTGAATGCTAGTGTGACATTCAACTCACTGATGCCTACACATGCCATGTCAGTGCACATGATTACATGCATTGGCATGTACTTACACACATGTCACCTATGATATTTGTGTGCATGTACACAGATTTGGTGTGTAATGGAGTCTCATATTTGTGAACATGTCAATGTGTGAGATGGCTAATCAACCCACAGTAATGATGGACTGACCACATAATGTACCCATTTCACTGTGCTCATTGCTGTATTGATTTTGATAGTTGATCAGCTTACACACAATGTGCTCATTGTGTAGAAAAGTTGTGCTCAGTGCAACTTAAGCAAGAAGGTGTGGCAGGTACAGCAGCTATGTAGAAGTCAGCAGTGCTGCTGTTTCCAACATGTGCTGTGTCAACTACTCCCAGGGCTGGAGACACAAGATGTAGGAGTGTACCATTTACCATTCACCTAGTCAGATTCTGTTTTGGAGGTAGTCAGTATGCACATACTGACCACATGTACGACTGCATGAGATCAAAGTGTCTCTGCATGTGACTTGTGCATTAAGCTGTTGTTACAGTCCAGTCATTGTTGGCGCTGTGTCAGTCAAGATGTAAGATGTTAGATGTTTGGCACATCTCATAGGGGAATTAAATTGACATGTGTCCCCTTTCATATTATGTAGGAGACGACCAAATGTGCATCGTCCGTTCCCAGTGCTGGCGAACATGGAGGATGACTACATCATAAGGAAATTCCGTCTGGATCGCCTTACCCTTCAAGACCTATGTGGTCAGTTGGAGCCCCATCTGAGGCCTCACAGAACCTATCCGACTGCTTTGACACCAACAGTTAAGGTGATGGCGGCCCTGCATTTCTTTGCAACTGGTTCGTTTCAGTACACGGTGGCCATCGCCGGTGGGATGTCTCAAGCTATGTTTAGCATGGTGGTACGTGATGTCCAGTCCGCAATGATGACATACAAGGACCGCTACAGCCAGTTCCCAAGGAGACATGAATTGGCAGGTGTGAAGGGTGATTTTTATGATCTTGGACACATACCTAATGTTGTTGGCGCCATTGACTGCACACATGTTGGCCTAGTTCCACCACAGGCACGTGAGTACATCTACTGGAACAGGAAACATTTCCATTCCATTAATGTGCAAGCGGTATGCCAAGCGGATATGATTATCTCCCATGTCTGTGCCAAATTCCCCGGTTCTGCACATGACTCCTACATACTGCGTAACAGCATCATCCCACAATTGATGGCAAATCTGCATCCGGAGCGTGCGTGGCTTGTTGGTGAGTACGCAGAGTCAAGTAGTGTGCTGTATGTGTGACATGCTGTTCTCAGCTACTATTTATATTCGTAAATTGCTCTCTGTATCTCACACCTAGGTGACTCTGCGAATCCCAACCGGCCTTGGTTGCTGAGCCCACTGAGGAATCCAAGGACCCCGTGTGAAGTCCGCTACAATGATGCACATGGGAGGACACACCGTGTGGTGGAGCGTACTTTTGGGCTTCTGAAGTCTAGATTCCGGTGTCTGGACAAGAGCCGAGGTGCACTACTCTACTCTCCCCAAAAGGTGTGTCAGATCATAGTTGCATGCTGCATGCTCCACAACCTGGCCTTGCGCAAAGAGATCCCCCTGCTCCTGGACGATGATGAGCAGCAGATGCCCCCCCTGCAAACCCACACATGCCCAGTGACGACGATAGTGGAGAAGAGGAAGGTGTTGACCTGCGTCAACAGCTCATCGACAACTAGTTCCCTTGAGTGTAAGTGACATTGTACAACAGTGACATTGTCTGTTGTCTTTGATGGTAGTGGCAAGGCATAGATGATCTTTTTGACTGGTGGATGTTGTTGGCTCTGTGCTAATGGCTGATGTGTGTGGCACAGGGTATTTTTATCCAGGTACCTCATGTCTATGTTGATGTTGTTGCTCATTGTTATGTGTCCTGGTTTTTGTACGTTGATGACTAGTGGTGTGTTTTAGCTGTAATGGCATCACCTGACAAGTAAATGTCATACTCTTGTGTCTTTCTAGGTTCCTTCACCCTCTCAATGCCTCCTCACAATCAGAGCTTGTGGTACATTGGAATCTGAGTTGACATTGTACATACTGTGATAAACATGGAGCTGAGACAAAGACAAAGGTGTGTAAAGAGTGTTTATTTACAATAAATGTTTGTGACAGAGAAGTGATTATTTACAAAATTGTGCAAAGTGAATTTATGAGTTGTCAGTGATGGTAAATGAGACAAATAGAGTAGTCACCACATTGATGTAGTCACACAGTCCAACAGACTCCTGCCATCAACATGGCAATGTGGGTAAGGATAGTCAAGGGGAACACAGGTGCCATCATGGCTGGCTCAGCGACTTGCGTTTGGATGGTGCATTGCCACGTGATCCTCCCCTGGTGTTTCTCGGACGGCCCCTTGTGTGTTTGGCAGGGGGGCCTCTGCTGCAGGCTCAGCAGTGTCTGAGGAGTTATTTTGTTGCAGCTCACCCCTCTCTGTGGCCCCAGCTGAGGTGGTGGGAATATCAGCAGGCGGGCCACTGGAGGGGGTTGAGCCGTCATTTGGGCCCCATGTCTGTCCATCAGAACACCCACAAGCTGGCCCATGAGGTCCACAAGTTGGCCCATATGTGTGTCCATGGACCTCAGCAGCAGGCGGAGCTCAGGCACTTATTCCACAACATGGCCCATCTGTCTCTGGTTCTGTTCATATGCCCCAAGGACTCTTGCGATGGTGGCCAGGGCTTCGGTCTCAGTGTCCTCCTGTATTTGTACCCCAGTTGCCCTCCCACCTGCCCTGCTGACACGGACCTGTGGCGTTGGCACTCGACGCACCCGCACACTCTCCCTGGCATCCTCTGATTGTGTTGTGGTGTTGGTAACCACTGAGGCAGGGAGAGTGTTGCAGGCAGAAGTGGTGATGGTGGTGGTGGAGGCCGCACAGTTCATCGTAGCAGGAGTCAGCGCTGTTGTTGTTGCTGTGGTGGTGGGGACAATGAGGGCCTGAGACGTGGTGTGCCCTAGCAGTCCGGATGGGCCAGGTTGTTGCTCCTCATCCGAGAAACGTAGGGAGTCTGCATCCGAGAGTTCATGTTCCGGGGGGGGGGAGACAGGCTCTGCAGGTTGGTGGTGTTTTCTGCTGCAGTTTCTTGTGGATCTCCTGTTGAACAGAGGTTAAATGGTCATTGAAGTGCACTCCACAAGCTTGGTATTAGACTTTTGGATGTTACATTTGATACACCAAACACTTTACATTACAATCACTTGGTATGGCTGCAAGATACTGAGCATCATGACATGATGTTGAGGTACATACATTACTTGTCCATGGTGTGACATGTAAATTGAAACCATGTGCCACGTATAGATTGTCATGTCATCATCTGACAAATTGCGGCACATCAACTTTATGTAATGCGTCTTTTTTGTTTGCTCTTCATGGAATCAATTTCAGCTAAGCAAGAACAAGCCATTGTAATGTTATACATGCCTTTTTCATATCATGTACTTTACTTTGTTTGTCAGATTGACCATGCATGTTTTGTGTTCATATGGGCCTTAATGCTCTGTGGCCATGGCACTTACACATTGCATTCTGTGCTGTGCATGATTGTGCCATGAATTACTTTCACATGTGACTTGGTGAGTCAAAGTTTAATTTCTGTGACAGTTACATGCGCTTAGCTGTCTGCACACTGGATGTGTCTTTTGGATCTATGCAAAGTTGGCTGACATGTGAGTGCTGGTGTGGTCATATAGCTCCATGCATTTTGAGAAGGATGGCAGGGTGCATGCACTGACTACCTACCTGTTCGGTGACACAGTGGAGGGAAATGGCTGCCACATGGTTGTGGGTGGGGGGAGTGCTCCATCCTGCTCAGCTGTGGGACAAGGGGGTCTGGTGGGAGTTGTAGTTATTGCTTCCCACCCACAAACACCCCTCCCTGTTAAGAAGGCTACCTACCTGTTAGGTGAAGGTGAGCAATGCAATGGCTGCCACATGCTTGTGGGTGGGGGAGTGCTCCATCCTGCTCAGTTGTGGGACAAGGGGGCCTGGTGGGAGTTGTAGTGATGGCTTCCTACCCACAAACACCCCTCCCTGTTAAGATGGCTACCTACCTGTAAGTTTGATGAGTGCAATGAAATGGTTACCACATGGTTGTGGGTGGGGGGAGTGCTCCATCCTGCTCAGCTGTGGGACACGGGGGCTTGGGGGGAGTTGTAGTTTTGGCTTCCGTCCCACACACACCCCTCCCTGTTCAGAAGGCTACCTAGCTGTGAAGTGGAGCAGAGGAAGGGAATAGGTTACACATGGCTCTTGGATGGGGAGTGTTCCATCCTGCTCAGGGGTGAGACAGGAGGGCATGAGAAGGCTACCTACCTGTTAGTTTGAGGAGTGCAATGAAATGGCTGCCACATGGTTATGAGTGGGAGGAGTGTACCATCCTGCTCAGCTGTGGGACAAGGGGGCCTGGTGGGAGTTGTAGTGATGGCTTCCCACCCACAAACACCCCTCCCTGTTAAGAAGGCTACCTACCTGTTAGTTTGAGGAGTGCAATGAAATGGCTGCCACATGGTTATGAGTGGGAGGAGTGTACCATCCTGCTCAGCTGTCGGACAAGGGGACCTGGTGGGAGTTGTAGTGCTGGCTGCCTGTACACATGCCCCCATGGAAATATTGCTGGCTACCTTTGGGGTGATTCAGAGGAAGGAAATGTTAGATCTGTGAGACATGTGTTGGGAAGAGTGTGTTGTACGTAAGTGCATTTGTGTTTAGGAAGTGTAGCTTTCTAGTTGTGCAAGACAGTACATAGCAGTGTAATGGGAGACATTTGTTGGTACTTACCAGCCTCCACTCCCCCGGGTATTCCTGTGAGACTCTCTGGATGCAGTATGGCAAGCACCTTCTCCTCCCATTTGTTGAATGTTAGTGGTGGAATGGGAGGGCCACTGCCAGTCCTCTGAGCCAGCTCATGGTTCTTGTTGGCACGCTCTTTCACCCTGCTCTTGAGGTCATGACACCTCCTCTTGATGTCCTTCGGGGTGCGTGGGGTGGTCCCTACTGCATTGACTTTGTTGACTATCCTTTCCCACATTTGATTTTTTCTGGCTACTGGTGTCTTTTGGACCATGCTTCCAAACAAATGTGGTTCTACTCTGATTATCTCATCTACCATCACTGACAACTCATTGTCAGTCAATTTGGGCATCTTCTTCTGTGCCATGGTGTGTGATGTGCAAATGGGTGAAAAGTGCAGGTGTGAAGGTGGTGGTGGTGATGTGTGTGGTGTGTGTGTGGTTGTGATGGTGTGATGTGTGCTGATTTGCCTCTCCTTTGTGCTGTGGGGTCGGGCCCTTCAGTTCTGGAGTTGTGCAAAGGATTCTGGGCAGGGAAGGGGCTGGTTTTATACTCAGCTATGTGGGTGGGTCAAAATGGAGTATTCATGTCAGGTGTGTTGTCTGGGTTGACCTGGGATTTGTATTTTTTACTTGCCATGGGGATGTGTCATTGGGCTGGGTTAGATGTTTTTTGAGGCTGAGCCAGATATACAGCCACACTTGGTAGCCTTGTTGTGTGGGTGCTTTCGACCGCCATTACTCTTTCCGCGCTACCGCGGCGGTCGGAATGCAATAGTCCTTCCGCCGGCTCTCCCATTCATCATTTGTTGCGATCGCGGCGGTCGGAAACAACTGATCGTTCCGCTGGCACCGCCATCGTATCGTAATTTCACTTGCAGTCATTCCGCTGGTCGAACGCGGATGGATTTTCAGCTTCTCCGGACATTCCCGGCGAAGTTTTGTGGAATCCGTCCGCTGCGGTCGGATTTTTCTGGCAGTGCATCCTAATCTGACCGCCGGTTTTGCCGTGGTACATGCGGACGGTTAATTTCCGCTACCACAGCGGTCGGAGTGCTTTTCCGTCCGCCATCGTAATCAGCCCCTATGTTTGTATTTGTTGTCGACGTACTCACTATAAAAGTCAAACTTGGAATGTTGATTTACATTTAAAAAGTGAAAAGGAAAATAACGTTATGTGGCAGCAATTTGGTGTTTATTTATTGGTAGAAGATCAGTTTGAGTTAGCTACTGATCAAGTTATTTGTAAATACTGTTACAACAAATTAGAAGATAACAAAATGCCAGATAGAGCAGTACTTAACAACTTAGAGTTGGTACCTATTCCTCAAGAACTGGCAGATTTAAATGAATATGAGTCTATTCTTATTCATTCTGCACACCCATTTCAGGCCATATTTCGTATGGAGCCTAAAACAGGTAAGCTGCCACCAACAGATTTACAAAGAGGTCTGAAAGGAAGAGTTGTGTACTTATCTTTAGATTTTAAGAAAAACATTGAAACTGTTGGTGTAGACAGGGAGGAAAATGAGCCAGTCGTTATTTTAGTAAATGGTGTACCAACCAAGAGTCAAAATATCTATCAAGAGTTTGTAGATGTTACTAAACTTCAAAAGGCTACATTGTACATGGTACAGAATAATATTTTTTATAAGAATGTAAATGTTGAAGGAGAAGTAATATGCTTAGAAGATGAAACAGTAATGTGTAGTGGCCAAATAGAAAAAGTGGACAAGTCCAGGAGTAAAGAGATTTATGAACATTATACTGTACATCCTCTGCATTCGAAAGAAATCATAGGAAACAGTATTGAATTATTTCAAATGAAGGAAGCAAAGGGAACTCCCATGAGTGTATGGGAAAAATGTTTAGAAGTTCGTTGTTTTCCATAGCAATTCTCCACTGGAGAAGGTGGATGATTTGATGAGCAAGCTGTACGGATTCCATCTTCAGAATACCGGTCAACAAGATTGTACTCTGAAGATCCAAGATTTCAACAGTGCATTCTATATATATTTCAGCTTCTGTTTGAAAGCGATTTGTCTGCACTTTCATATGCAGTGAACCGCATATTAAAAACGGGAGTTCATCTTCAACAGGTTTCTGCAAAAGAGTTCATGGACAAAGTTGAACAAAGAGATGAAAATTTAGAATCTCAGTTAATTAATTTGATGGCGTGCCAACATGGTAAAAATAAATATTGGTATTGTAGTCATGGTGAACTTAAATGCATGTTAAGAAACTTAGGTACACCTACATGGTTTGTAACACTTAGCTGTGCTGAATATGCGTGGGATGATTTACTTGAATTTCTACGAGAAGCACATTCAAATGTTAAAAACATTGAATTGAAGACACCTGGAGAACTCTGTTCCTTTGGATCCTGTAAATGTGTGCAGGTATTTTAACCATAGGTTTCAAAGTATGATGTCATTTATCTGCAATAAAAACATTCCACCTCTTGGAGAAGTAACTGATTTCTTTTGGCGAAAAAAGTACCAAGCGAGAGGTGCTCCTCATATACACATGCTATTATGGATAAAGAATGCACCAAAATTTGAAACTGATAGTGATGAAACTGTTTTGTCTTTCATCGAACAGTATGTTACATTTTCCATTCCAAGAGAAGTAGGAGAAAAGAGCTTGAGACAACAAGTTTTGTGCTTTTAAAGGCATTGATGTGGAAAATACTGCATATGGAAATATAAATGTAAAGGAAAATTTTATACAAAATGTCGTTTTGGATTCCCACGTCCTATAATTTCTAAAGGACGAGTAAATAGTTTTTTGTCAGCAGTAAGGCATACAATCATTCAGAAATCTCCCAAGAATACATACAACTTAAAAAGAACAGAAGCTTCAAAATACATTAATGACTACAATCCAGTTCTTTTGAAAATGTGGAATGCAAACATGGATATTCAGTATAATTCAATTGCTGTTACTCACTATGTTACATCATATATAACAAAATCTGAAAAGACAGAGATGAAAGAAATGTGGGAAGAAATTTCAGCAAGAATTTGTACAGCTTCAGCTTGAAAATACTTTCCCATAGAGAGATTGGAATCTATGAATGTTCGGATCGTTTGAGCTCAACCAGTTTATATTCAAAGTCAAGAGGAATCATTTGGGCAAGTTTAGGTCTAGCCTCCACACAAAATAGAGTTTTGAAATCTTTACAAGAAATTTAGGGGCATATTTACATTCCCTGGCGCATCCCTGCATATCATCAGGGATGCGCCAGGGAAAATGCGTCATGCAAGTTTACCCTTGCGCCACGTCCGATGCGCCGCATTTACAATGTGGCGCATCATGGCGCAAGGATAAGCAGATGCGTGACGCATCTGCCGGTGGAAGGTTGGCGCAGTGCTGAAGGTGTGTCGCAAGCGCGACGCAACTCCAGCACTGTTCCAACCTTCCCTATCCCTAACATGGTGCGTCAATCCTTACGCCTGCTTGAAGCATATATATGGTTGTATGACAGAACCAGGCATGCAATTACAACATATTGCCTTATCAACGCGGTCATTACAATGGCCGCATCTTTACCATGCATGCCTTTACAACGAAAAGTAAGTATTTAGCAGGTAAGTATGAAGGCTTTATATATATAGGACCAAGTTTTGAACAATCGTCCCCTAGACATATATATATATATTAACCCTGGGCGTAGTTTGCGTAGTGGCGCTACCCTACGCTACGCGAAGTGCACTTCGCACCACGCAAGCTACGCGAACTGCGTAGTGCGGTGGGGAAAATGCTGTTCGCACTGATTGCACAGTGCCGGATGCTTGTCCGCACTGTGCAATCATTGCAAACGGCATCTTGCACAGTGCAAGCGGTCGTTTTCTGCCGCTCGAGTAGATTTGTACTCGAGCAGCAGTTTTCTCAACCCGGACTGGTAGTTTCTCATCGCGAGCGGTCACGAGCATACGCGACCACTCGCAATAAGAAACCTGACCTCCCCGCGTTGAGAATCTCGCCGGGAGGTTTATTTTCCACACTCGCGATCGGCAACTTGATGTTGCTGATCGCGAATGAGGAAAAAGTCTCGCCGGGATGTCATTTTGCTCGCTCGCGGTCGCCAACTTGACGTTGAGGACCGCGAGCAAGCAAAAAATGCCCGCTATGCTATGCTACGTGTTTTTGCACTGTGCTACGTGCAATTCGCGTAGTGCGTAGTAGCGCAAACTACGCAAACTACCCGAGCGTAGCGTAGTCCTACGCCCAGGGTTAATATATATATATAACCACACAGTTGTAGTTCAAAATTGTGCCAACAACACAAAAACGGGAGCACGTCGTAGTCCGTGAAGAATGTTTTTCTTTATTTAACGCTTGAGATCCCTCTGTTCCCCCAGTCCTGACTGGGGAACAGAGAGGTCTCATGCGTTAAATAAAGAAAAACATTCTTCACGGACTACGACGTGCTCCACTTTTGTGTTGTTGGCACAATTTTGAACTACAACTGTGTGGTTACGTTACTGTGACTCACCACCGCGTACGGGAGGCACCCAGGGTGTGAGAGGCAACGACGGTGAATCTTGGTTTCTATATATATATATATATATATATATATATATATATATATATATATATATATATATATATATATATATATATATATATATATCCATATCCATATCCATATCCATATCCATATCCACAACAAAAGGTAGCCCTCAAGAAGGGAAGCCGCAGGTGAGTGTTTCAATTTCTTTATGGACTTGCCAGCAGACTGCAGCGTGGACAAAGCATCAATGTTCAAAGCAGCCAAACGCGTTTCGGGAACCCCAGTTCACTTTCTCAATGGCTTTACATCTGCATAACTTCAGACGGCATTCCCCACACATTTGTAGCTTCCAGGGCCATCCCCTGTGGGCGTGGCCAAAAGGCCTTCTGGTTCCTGTAGTCCCGGGGACAATATCCTCCAGTGAGTCCGTCTTGAATGGCAGAAAAATGAAATGAAAATGTGAAACCCAAGTGGGGCGATGCCAAGTCCCGTTTTACACTCTGCCCCACTTTTCAGTTGAACACCTTTGAAACTGCCTCCCGTATGCACTGACATCACCGTGACGCTAGCACAGGTCCGCTACCACGCGGTGGGCTTCCCTTCGCGGCTGGGCTCAGCTGCTCAACATCCACAACAAAAGGTAGCCCTCAAGAAGGGAAGCCACAGGCAGGTAAGTGTTTCAATTTCTTTATGGAGCCAACTTGCCAGCAAAACTCCTGAAACGCGTCTGGCGTAATGACTTTGATGTCCGTACCTGGATGGTTGCCTGCTTGCAAGCTGTCAATAAAGAAAAGTGAGATATTCAAACTTCCCGTGACCAAGGTTCGAGGAGCGAACCGAAACGCGTTGGGCATAGCGATGTTTGCTGTTATGAAATAAAGCAATTTTGTTATACGGATTCCGAGAGAGTGCGGTTTTTCATACCAACCTCTGGGCTCAGAGGTTACTTGTTGCAATATTTACGGCTGCCCTGTCGGAGAAAAACTGCACCGCTTCAAGGAAGGAGCGCTGGCGTCCTACTCGAGGGCGTTGTGGAATTATATATATATATATATATATATGTAACCAAAGTCCTGACCCTCCAATAGCTGGGAGGGAATACACCGCAGGTCCGGACCAACACAGAGGCACTCACTTCAGCATAAATCAAAACTGGACGGGTTCAACAATCCATGGTAAGTTTATTGATTCCACTATATATATATATATTACCTACTGGCGGTCGCCAGTAGGTAGTTATAGTTAGGACCTATTTTCCATAGGAAAAGCATTTTTTGTTTTCCCAATAACTTTAGCGTCGTTTGATGAATCTTCGCGACATTTTCAAAACTAGTGGGGCGCTCCGGTCAGCTCCTGTCTTGTAAGTTTCAGGCTGACTCGCCAAGCGGGGGCCGAGAAAAAAGGGGGGTCCCAAAACATGTTTTCTCCATGTTAATTTCCATACGAAACTTTAGACACGGCTACAGCCCGGACTGCTGAACGGAATTACACCAAATTTGGGAAAAAGGTAGCCCTTGGTTCAGAAAGAGTCCTTTTTGTTAAATGGTGTAAATCCGTTCAGTAGTTCCTGAGAAATTCAAAAATAGAGGTCGGAAAATCAATTTCCCATAGGAAACTTTAGCCAAGGCTACAGCCCGAACTGCTGAATGGAATTACACCAAATTTGGCAAAAAGGTAGTCCTTGGTTCAGAAAGAGCCCTTTTTTTTAAATGGTGTAAATCTGTTCAGTAGTTTTTGAGATATTGAAGGAAAAAAATCTTTATATATGTGGGTGGAGCCTAACCCCCCAGCACGAGCTTGGCTCTAATTGGCTGCCAACACTTCAAACCAGGAAGTGTTGGCAGCCATCTTGTGCTCGGATGAGGGAGAAAGAAAAGGTGAGGAAAAAGATTAAAAAACAAGAAAAGGGGGCAGGGTAAAAACACCCTGACCCCACAGGCCTGCTCAGGTGGTCCCACAGGTTCCCCCAGGCCCAAAATATGCTTTTTTTTTTTTTTTAATTGTGCGGGGTCGCGCCGGTGCGCGAATTCATCCGAAAATTAAAAAAAATGAAGCGCGGCCTCCCGCGCTTCGTTTTCAAAGCCCCCGGGTGGACCAAGTCTGGGGGGCATTTATTTATGTAGCGGGGGCCGCAGGGGCCCCCGCAGCCCCGGGGACCGCCACCCCCCGGGGCTATGCAAATTATACTATGCGGGAGGGCCCAACTTAAAATGTGCCACAGGGCGCGTTTGCACAGTGGTGCAGGGAGGGGGCGGGGCCTGATGTGACAAGTGTGCAAACGCACCCTGTGGCATATTTTAAGTTGGGGGATTAATTCCCCTTGACTCCTGAGGGTCCCTGGGAGCCAACTAGCCCACCAGGTACCTCCAGTAAGCGTCACAGGGCTGCGTAGCAGAGAGGTGGTCCGAGGCCACGCCCCTTTTTACACCTCTCTGCAACACAGCTCTGTGGCGCTTACTGGAGATACCTGGTGGGCTAGTTGGACCCTAGGGACCCTCAGGATTTAAGGGGACTTAATCCCCCAATTTAAAACGAGCCACGTGGCGCGTTTGCACAGTGGTGAAGGCAGGGGGCAGGGCCTGATGTGACAAGTGTGCAAACACGCTCTGTTGCGCATTTTAAGTTGGGGGATTAAGTCCCCTTGAATCCTGAGGGTCCCTGGGGGCCAACTAGCCCACCAGGTATCTCCAGTAAGTGCCACGGAAATGCGTTGCAGAGAGGTGTAGAAAGGGACATGGCCTTGGACCACCTCTCTGCAACGCAGCTCTGTGGCGTTTACTGGAGGTACCTGGTGGGCTAGTTGGCCCCAGAGACCCTCAGGATTCAAGGGACTTAATCCCCACCTTAAAACGCGCAGCGGGCGCGTTTGCACACTGTCACATCAGGCCCCACCCCTCCCTTCACCACTGTGCAAACGGGCCTTCTGGCGTGTTGTAAGTTGGGGGATTAATTCCCCTTGATTCCTGAGGGTCCCTGGGGGCCAACTAGCCTACCAGGTACGTCCAGTAAGCGCCACAGAGCTGCGTTGCAGAGAGGTGGATCAAGGCCACGCCCCTTTTTATACCTCTCTGCAACGCAGCTCTGTGGCGCGTACTGGAGGTACCTGGTGGGCTAGTTGGCCCCCAGGGACCCTCAGGATTCAAGGGGAATTAATCCCCCAACTTAAAACCTGCCAGGGGGCGCGTTTGCACAGTGGTGAAGGGAGGGGGCGGGCCTGATGTGACATGTGTGTACTTATCCAATCACTCCGCCAAAACCAAAGCACTTAAAAATTCACCATGCACTCTCCTTGCAGCACTCTAATCATCCAGTCACTACCATGTACTCATGCAATGACCCAGTCACTAACACATGCACTGCTGCAATCCCTTGAGGACTACCTATGCAGTCCAGTAATCTCCCTGGTACTACCTATGCAGTCCTCAAATCACCCAGCCAGTCCTATATCCTTATCCAATCACTGCACCAAAACCCAAGCACTTATAAATTCACCATGCACTCTTCTAGCAGTACTCTAATCATCCAGTCACTACCCATGTAGTCATGCAATGATCCAGGCACTAACACATGCACTGCTACACTCCCTGTGTACTACCCATGCAGTCCTACACACTTCTCATTCGCTCCTTCAATTCCCCTGGTAGAACCCATGCAGTCCAGCAATCACCCTGTCACTCCCCGTGCACTCCTCCAGTCACTCAGCCACTACTATGTATTAATCCAAACACTCTGCCAATACCCAAGCACTTATAAATTCACTCAGGCGCTCTCCTTGCAGTGTTCTAATGTTTCAGTCAGTAGCTATGTACTCATGCAATGATCCAGGCACTAACTGATCACTGCTACAATCCCCTATGCACTACCCATACAGTCCTCTAACCACTTACACACTTCTTATTTGCTCCTTCAATTCCCCAGGTAGTACCCATGCAGTCCCACTGTCACTCCCCGTGCACTCCTCCAGTCACCCAGCCACTACCATGTACTAATCCAAACAACTATCACACCTATAGTGGTCAAAGACTGACAGGGGGATTGCTGGAGTTCATAGGTAGTCCTCAGGGGATTGTAGCACTACATCTGTTAGTGCCTGGGACATTGCATGAGTACATGTGTACTTACAAATTCACCATGCACTCTCCTTGCAGCACTCTAATCCCCCTGTCACTCCCTGTGCACTCTTCATGCAATGGCCTAGGCACTAATATATTCACTGCTACAATCCCCAGAGCAGTACCTATGCACTCCAGCATTCCCCTTGTCACTTCGTGAGTACTCTTCTAATCAC
Organism: Calotriton arnoldi; assembly: GCA_963921515.1. NCBI lineage: Eukaryota > Metazoa > Chordata > Amphibia > Caudata > Salamandridae > Calotriton > Calotriton arnoldi. The sequence continues at coordinate 4,448,924 of CAWUFW010000311.1, forward strand.
CCTGTCAGCACTGTATACTTATCCAATCACTGTGCCAATACCCAAGCACTTATAAATTCACCATGTAGTATCTTTGCAGCACTCTAATCATCCAGTCACTAACCATGTGTTTATGCAATGACCCAGGCACTAACAGATGTATTGCTACAATCCCCTGAGGACTACCTATGCAGTCCTGTAATCTGCCTGTCACTACCTATGCACTCCTCCAATCACCCAGCCAGCACAATGTACTTATCCAATCACTCCGCCAAAACCAAAGCACTTATAAATTCACCATGTACTCTCCTTACAGTACTGTAATCATCCAGTCACTACCCATGTACTGATGCAATGGCCCAGGCACTAACACATGCACTGCTACAATCCCCTGAGCACTTCCCATGCAGATCTCTAACCACCTACACAATACTGATTCACTCCTCCAATTACCCAGGGAGTACCCATGCACTCCAGAAATCCCTCTGTCACTACCCATGCACTCCTCCAATCACCCAGCCAGCACTATGTACTTATTCAATCACTGCGCCAAAACCCAAGCAGTTGTAAAATCATCATGCACTGTCCTTGCAGCACTCTAATCATCCAGTCACTACCCATGTACTCATGCAATGACCCAGTCACTAACACATGCACTGCTGCAATCCCTTGAGGACTACCTATGCAGTCCGGTAATCTCCCGGGTACTACCTATGCAGTCCTCCAATCACCCAGTCATTCCTATGTCCTTATCCAATCACTGCGCCAAAACTCAAGCACTTATAAATTCACCATGCACTCTTCTCGCAGTACTCTAATCATCCAGTCACTACCCATGTAGTCATGCAATGATCCAGGCACTAACACATGCACTGCTACAATCCCTGTGTACTACCCATGCAGTCCTCTAACTACCTACACACTTCTCATTCGCTCATTCAATTCCCCTGGTAGTACCCATGCAGTCCAGCAATCACCCTGTCACTTCCTGTGCACTCCTCCAGTCACTCAGCCACTACTATGTACTAATCCAAACACTCTGCCAATACCCAAGCACTTATAAATTCACTCAGGCACTCTCCTTGCAGTATTCTAATGTTTCTGTCAGTAGCTATGTACTCATGCAATGATCGATACACTAACTGATCACTGCTACAATCCCCTTTGCACTACCCATACAGTCCTCTAACCACTTACACACTTCTTATTTGCTCCTTCAATTCCCCAGGTAGTACCCATGCAGTCCCGCAATCACACTGTCACTCCCCATGCACTCCTCCAGTCACCCAGCCACTACCATGTACTAATCCAAACAACTATAGCACCTATAGTGGTCAAAGACTGACAGGGGATTGCTGGAGTGCATGGGTAGTCCTCAGGGGATTGTAGCACTACATCTGTTAGTGCCTGGGTCATTCCATAAGTACATGGTTAGTGACTGGATGATTAGAATACTGCAAAGAGAGTACATGGTGAATTTATAAGTGCTAGGGTATTGGAGCAGTGATTGGATAAGTACATGGTGCTGACAAGGTAATTGGAAGAGTGCTCACGGAGTGACAGCGGGAATGCTGGAGTGCATAGGTACTGCTCTGGCAATTGTAGCAGTGAATGTATTAGTGCCTGGGACATTGCATGAGTACATGTGTACTTACAAATTCACCATGCACTCTCCTTGCAGCACTCTAATCCCCCTGTCACTCCCTGTGCACTCTTCATGCAATGGCCTAGGCACTAATACATTCACTGCTACAATCCCCAGAGCAGTACCTATGCACTCCAGCATTCCCCTTGTCTCTACGTGAGCACTCTTCTAATCACCCTGTCAGCACCGTATACTTATCCAATCACTGTGCCAATACCCAAGCACTTATAAATTCACCATGTAGAATCTTTGCAGCACTCTAATCATCCAGTCACTAACCATGTGTTTATGCAATGACCCAGGCACTAACAGATGTACTGCTACAATCCCCTGAGGACTACCTATGCAGTCCAGTAATCTGCCTGTCACTACCTATGCACTCCTCCAATCACCCAGCCAGCACAATGTACTTATCCAATAACTCCGCCAAAACCCAAGCACTTATAAATTCACCATGTACTCTCCTTACAGTACTGTAATCATCCAGTCACTACCCATGTACTAATGCAATGGCCCAGGCACTAACACATGCACTGTTACAATCCCCTGAGCACTTCCCATGCAGATCTCTAACCACCTACACAATACTGATTCACTCCTCCAATTACCCATGTAGTACCCATGCACTCCAGAAATCCCTCTGTCACTACCCATGCACTCCTCCAATCACCCAGCCAGCACTATGTACTTATCCAATCACTCCGCCAAAACCCAAGCAGTTGTAAAATCACCATGCACTGTCCTTGCAGCACTCTAATCATCCAGTCACTACCCATGTACTCATGCAATGACCCAGTCACTAACACATGCACTGCTGCAATCAATTGAGGACTACCTATGCAGTCCGGTAATCTCCCGGGTACTACCTATGCAGTCCTCCAATCACCCAGCCAGTCCTATGTCCTTATCCAATCACTGCGCCAAAACCCAACAATTATAAATTCACCATGCACTCTCCTCGCAGCACTCTAATCATCCAGTTACTACCCATGTACTCATGCAATGGCCCAGGCACTAACTCATGCAGTGCTACAATCCCAAGAGCACTACCCATGCAGTCCAGCAATACCCCTGTCACTCCCTGTGCACTCTTCATGCAATGGCCTAGGCACTAATACATTCACTGGTACAATCCTCAGAGCAGTACCTATGCACTCCAGCATTCCCCTTGTCACTCCGTGAGCACTCTTCTAATCACCCTGTCAGCACCGTATACTTATCCAATCACTGTGCCAATACTCAAGCACTTATAAATTCACCATGTAGTATCTTTGCAGCACTCTAATCATCCAGTCACTAACCATGTGTTTATGCAATGACCCAGGCACTAACAGATGTATTGCTACAATCCCCTGAGGACTACCTATGCAGTCCAGTAATCTGCCTGTCACTACCTATGCACTCCTCCAATCACCCAGCCAGCACAATGTACTTATCCAATAACTCCGCCAAAACCCAAGCACTTATAAATTCACCATGTACTCTCCTTACAGTACTGTAATCATCCAGTCACTACCCATGTACTGATGCAATGGCCCAGGCACTAACACATGCACTGTTACAATCCCCTGAGCACTTCCCATGCAGATCTCTAACCACCTACACAATACTGATTCACTCCTCCAATTACCCAGGTAGTACCCATGCACTCCAGAAATCCCTCTGTCACTACCCATGCACTCCTGCAATCACCCAGCCAGCACTATGTACTTATCCAATCACTCCGCCAAAACCCAAGCAGTTATAACATCACCATGCACTGTTCTTGCACCACTTTAATCATCCAGTCACTACCCATGTACTCATGCAATGACCCAGTCACTAACACATGCACTGCTGCAATCCCTTGAGGACTACCTATGCAGTCCAGTAATCTCCCTGGTACTACCTATGCAGTCCTCCAATCACCCAGCCAGTCCTATGTCCTTATCCAATCACTGTGCCAAAACCCAAGCAATTATACATTCACCATGCACTCTCCTCGCAGTACTCTAGTCATCCAGTTACTACCCATGTAGTCATGCAATGATCCAGGCACTAACTCATGCACTGCTACAATCCCTGTGTACTACCCATGCAGTCCTCTAACCACCTACACACTTCTCATTCGCTCCTTCAATTCCCCTGGTAGTACCCATGCAGTCCAGCAATCACCCTGTCACTCCCCATGCACTCCTCCAGTCACTCAGCCACTACTATGTACTAATCCAAACACTCTGCTAATACCCAAGCACTTATAAATTCACTCAGGCACTCTCCTTGCAGTATTCTAATGTTTCTGTCAGTAGCTATGTACTCATGCAATGATCCAGGCCCTAACTGATCACTGCTACAATCCCCTATGCACTACCCATACAGTCCTCTAACCACTTACACACTTCTTATTTGCTCCTTCAATTCCCCAGGTAGTACCCATGCAGTCCTGCAATCACACTGTCACTCCCCGTGCACTCTTCCAGTCACCCAGCCACTACCATGTACTAACCCAAACAACTATAACACCTATAGTGGTCAAAGACTGACAGGGGGATTGCTGGAGTGCATAGGTAGTCCTCAGGGGATTGTAGCACTACATCTGTTAGTGCCTGGGTCATTCCATAAGTACATGGTTAGTGACTGGATGATTAGAGTACTGCAAAGAGAGTACATGGTGAATTTATAAGTGCTAGGGTATTGGAGCAGTGATTGGATAAGTACACGGTGCTGACAAGGTGATTGGAAGAGTGCTCACGGAGTGACAGGGGGAATGCTGGAGTGCATAGGTACTGCTCTGGCGATTGTAGCAGTGAATGTATTAGTGCCTGGGACATTGCATGAGTACATGTGTACTTACAAATTCACCATGCACTCTCCTTGCAGCACTCTAATCATCCAGTTACTACCCATGTACTCATGCAATGGCCCAGGCACTAACTCATGCAGTGCTACAATCCCAAGAGCAGTACCCATGCAGTCCAGCAATCCCCTGTCACTCCCTGTGCACTCTTCATGCAATGGCCTAGGCACTAATACATTCACTGCTACAATCCCCAGAGCAGTACCTATGCACTCCAGCATTCCCCTTGTCACTCCGTGAGCACTATTCTAATCACCCTGTCAGCACCGTATACTTATCCAATCACTGTGCCAATACCCAAGCACTTATAAATTCACCATGTAGTATCTTTGCAGCACTCTAATCATCCAGTCACTATCCATGTGTTTATGCAATGACCCAGGCACTAACAGATGTAGTGCTACAATCCCCTGAGGACTACCTATGCAGTCCAGTAATCTGCCTGTCACTACCTATGCACTCCTCCAATCACCCAGCCAGCACAATGTGCTTATCCAATCACTGCCCTAAAACCCAAGCACTTATAAATTCACCATGCACTCTTCTCGCAGTACTCTAATCATCCAGTCACTACCCATGTAGTCATGCAATGATCCAGGCACTAACACATGCACTGCTACAATCCCTGTGTACTACCCATGCAGCCCTCTAGCCACCTACACACTTCTCATTCGCTCATTCAATTCCCCTGGTAGTACCCATGCAGTCCAGCAATCACCCTGTCACTTCCCGTGCACTCCTCCAGTCACTCAGCCACTACTATGTACTAATTCAAACACTCTGCCAATACCCAAGCACTTATAAATTCACTCAGGCACTCTCCTTGCAGTATTCTAATGTTTCAGTCAGTAGCTATGTTCTCATGCAAGGATCCAGGCACTAACTGATCACTGCTACAATCCCCTATGCACTACCCATACAGTCCTCTAACCACTTACACACTTCTTATTTGCTCCTTCAATTCCCCAGGTAGTACCCATGCAGTCCCGCAATCACACTGTCACTCCCCGTGCACTCCTCCAGTCACCCAGCCACTACCATGTACTAATCCAGACAACCTTAACACCTATAGTGGTCAAAGACTGACAGGGGGATTGCTGGAGTGCATAGGTAGTCCCCAGGGGATTGTAGCACTACATCTGTTAGTGCCTGGGTCATTACTTAAGTACATGGTTAGTGACTGCATGATTAGAGTGACTAATCCTTGTAAAATAAGGTATATCATTGCAGCAGGTTGTTACAGGCATGAACGGAGATTCAAAACAATCTTTGTGAAGTACACAGAATGTGAGAGACACAGTTCACCGTAGTCATGAGTTTCAGGCTCTTAAAACAGATCATTTTAGTGTTTGGTCTTATTAGGAAGTTGTTTTTTCGGATGGCTATATAGTTCATAATGATTAAATCACAGGTTTTTGATAACATATTCAGACAACATATTTTCAAAGAGGAAAGGACCAGTTTTGATCGTATCATACCAATTCTCCTGTAACTCAAACAATTTCATTGAGCCCTTGTATTAATGTTGTAATATACATAAATATATTTATAAAGTGCAAAGTGCTTTTCATAGCATATATTACCCCATAAAATACACAGATAGAAGAAATTGTAAAGTGCAAGGTGTAAAGTACCAGAGATAAAAATGCAACATACCAAAGCAGGTATTCTAGTTCTAAATTCCAGATCATTTCAATATTGGATATAAAGTGACAAGTGCCATATCCATCCTAATTATAAGTTAGAAAGAGCCAAAATCCGCTCCTCTATCATCTCCTCTAATACAACAATATCAGATAAAAAAATGGCTCTGATATTTACTCCACAAATGTCACATGTATAGAGATATGTAAAAGGGGTTAATGAAAAAATACTATAGAATACCAAGATTGGAAAAGTGCTAAGTGCTGCTATTGTGTAACCTCCCATATTGCACAGATGCTCGATCAGTATAGATTCCATTATTGCACAAAATTATATAATTATAATGTGCAACGTGTTATTTTCTGTAAAGTACAGAAATTAGCAAATGGTCATGCTACTCCTACATCCTCTCTTCAATTGCACACATGATATTAAAGTGCAGTATAATATTGTTATCCCATACCTGGAAAAGTGTCTCATGCTCATTGAAAAAAATTATTTTGGGATAACAATGTATTAAAAATTTAAATCCATCCTCATAGAAACAGTTAAGACTTCCTACTCCATGGATCTTTTAAGAATCCTATCACGGATGTTAAAAACCAATCATTGAAAAATCCTACAGAAATGTATAAAGTTCGGCATCTGCATTCAAGCCCCATGGAATTTCCGTTCCCAATGTAATTATCCATTTCGATTCAGCTCGCCTCAGGGCTGTTTCTCTATCTCCTCCCTGATTTTGATTTGGATATGTTCAATACCAGAGTAGAAAAAGTTATTTTCCAAGTTGCCGTCATGGTCTTTCCAAATGTGTTTAGCCATCACATATGTGAAGTCCTTGTTGATGAAGGCCCTTAGATGTTGGAGGATGCGTAACTGTAGTTTATTTACAGTACTGCCCACGTATTGTTTGCCGCAGCCACATTCTAGAAGATAAACTACGTGGTCTTGCAGGTTATCCTTTCCTTGATAGATTTCTTAGTACCTTGTATAGTTGTTACCTCCACCCTAGTACGGGCATAGTGGCATGCTTTGCATTTGGGGCATTTAACAAAACCCTTGTGCATTAGCCAATTACTTTTTTGTGAGTTTTTGTTGGTAAAATAACTCTGGGTTAACAGGTTCCCCAAGGAGGGTACCTTTCTATATGTGATGTTTACATGTTACGAAATATGATGTTTAAGTTCATGATCTTTCTTTAAAATGTTCCAATGATTGGTAATCACTTGTTTGACAGTTTTGTTTGTACTATTACAATCCGTGATGAATCTAGTTGTTTCTGTGTTCGATTCAGTAGGTGTCACTTTTTACATTTGTTTTGGGGGGAGCAGCAGATTGTCTCTCCTTTGTTTAGTGGCTCTTTCACGTGCATCTTCCAAAACAATTACTGGGTATCCTCTCCTTCTAAATCTGTTGTACATCACATCAATCTGTCTCGCATATTCATTCTCCTCGGAGCAATTCCTACGTGCTCGCAGGAATTCTCCATACGGAATGCTCCATTTTAGAGCTTTTGGGTGTGCACTATTGGCTGATAACATGCTGTTACATGCCGTGGTTTTGCGGAATAGGGTGGTACACATTCTTTCCTCTTCGATATAGATCCGTACATCCAGATAGTCAATCGAGCTCTTGCTATAAGTATGGGTAAATCGTAGGTTTAGGGAGTTGTTATTCAATGATGCTAAGAAATCTTTTAAATCACTCTCCTCCCCTTCCCATATAAGGAAGAGGTCATCGATATAACGGACCCATAATACCACCCTTTCCAAATTCGTGCTGTTATTCTCTGACCACAGGCTTTCTGTCTTTCAAAAGCCCATTGTTAAATTCACGTATGTTGGAGCGAATGAGGTGCCCATGGCAGTTCCTTGTTTTTGTCTCTACAATTTGCCATCGAAGATAAAAATATTGTTTGTTAGGCAGAAGGACATCATCTCTAGGAGCATTTTCATATAGCTGAGTAAACTCAGAGACCGTGATCTCATAAAATGTTCACATGTCATGCCATCAATCCGTCCTCATGGGCTATTGAAGTATTTTTTATTTATTTGTGTTTTATAGAGCGCGGACTTGACCCGTTAGAGTATCAGAGCGCTTTACAGGGTTAACAGGTTGTATACAAATAAGACTTAGGTAGGGGGTGGAACATTTGGGATAAAACAAGTACAAACATTTTACAAGAGCGAAGGTCCAAGAGTATAAGGGTGGAGTGCCCGGAGGTGCCGGGTGGATAGCATCTGGTCAGTCCAAGGTGTAGTAACAATAGAATAAAAACAAAGTCGCTGAGGTGAGTCCAATGCAAGAATTAGGAGAGGAATTTGCCCATTAGGAAGGTTTTGGCTTCCTTTTTAAAACGTGCCAGAGATAGAATTCTTATAATGGCGGGCGGGAATGAGTTCCATATTCTTGGTGTGGCCCCAGAGAACGCACGATTATAGGTTTTTTCCTTTCGAAAGCGCGGAGGCTGGAGGTCTCTGGAGGACCGGGAGTTTCTGTCTCCTCTGGATACCACGAGTTTCTGGGCGAGAAATGCAGGGGATTTAGTGTATAGAGCCTTGTGAGTGATACATGCCAGTTTAAGTTGGATTCTGGCTTCAAGAGGGAGCCAGTTCAGAGCTTTCAGATGTGGTTGAATATTTTAGAACCTGTTAGGAGTCTGGTGGCAGCATTGAGGTAGGCTTTTAAGGGGGCCAGGGAGACCTTGGGTAGGCCAGAAAGGGTAGAGCATCCGTATTCGAGTCTGGAGATAACTAGTGCCTGGACTGCCATTTTTAGGTCTGGAGTGTCAAGGAAAGGTTTTAGTTTTCTTAGATAGCTCAGGTGAAACCTGGCGGTTTTGGCTATCGAGTTGATGTGGTCACGCATACTCAAGCTGCTGTCCAAGGTTACTCCAAGGGATTTGGTCGAGTCCACAATGGTCGGTGGGCAGTTTAGGGCTGTGATCGACTTAGTCCATTCCCGAATGTCAGGGTTGGTTTTGGGTGGGGAGATTAGAAGGAATTCTGTTTTTTGTGCGTTTAGTTTGAGCTGGTTGGAGGTGAGCCATTGGACAGTCAACTTCAAGGCCTCATTCAGGGAAAAAAATCTCCTCCGGAGAAGAGATTTTGATGTAGATCTGGGTGTCATCGGCATACATGTGATAGGAGATATTGGCGGTGCGTAGTACTTCTGCTAGCGGTTCGAGGTAAGGATTGAAGAGGGTAAGGGACAAGGTTGATCCTTGGGGGACTCCAACCATAATCGGAGATGGAACGGAAAGGTTATCGTTGATTAAGAATCTCTGGGATCGGTTCTGGAGGAAGGATCTAAACCATTCAAGTACGGAGCCATCCAGTCCCATCCTGAGTTTGAGGCATTCGAGAAGTTTCTCGTAGTTGACCGTATTGAAAGCCGAGGATAGATCTAAAAGGATTAGGAGACAGGTTTTACCTTGGTCAAGGGCTTGGAGAGCGTCATCCACAAAATGGAGAATGGTGGTTTCAGTGCTGTGCCCAGGCCTGAACCCGGATTGGAAATCGTCTAGAAGGTTGAAGTTGGTGATGTGTTGGCTCAGTTTAAGTTGTACACATTTCTCCAGAACTTTAGCTAGGAGTGGGATATTGGAAATAGGTCTAAAGTTGTCTGTAGAGGCAGGATTCAGCGTACGTTTTTTAAGATGGGGATGACTTGACCGGCTTTTAGAGAGTCAGGTATCGACCCCTGTAGAAGGGAGACGTTGATTATTGCAGTTCAAATAGGAATGATAGATTGGGAGGCAGCGGCCAAACAGTTGGAGGGGAGTGGGTCATTAAAGTGGTTGTTTGGGTTTAAGGAGGATAGAATTTCCGAGACGGAATGGTCATCATATGCTATGAAGTTGGACCAGTGCGCTTGGTTTTTGGGTGAAGTCTGGGGGGGCAGCGCGGAAAGATGAGGCAGGTCCAGAGGGGGTTAGGAGTAGGTAGCAGATCTAAGTTCGTTTCCTAGGGCAGTAATTTTGTCAGAGAAGGAGGAGAATTCCTCGCATGTTATTAGAGATTTAGGGGTTTCTTTGGAGGTTATAGCCAGTTTATTAGATTGGTGTTTGACCATTTCAAAGAGCTTACGAGGTCTGTTCTTGGCGTTCTCCAGCTCTGATCTGAAGAATTCTATTTTTGAATTGAAGATGTTCCTATTATAGGTATTTGTGGTCTGACGGAGAAGTTTTAAGTGGGAGGCTGAGGGGTGCTGTCTCCAGTTTCTTTCTGTCTGCCGGAGGGTTCTTCTTTCATTGTTGAGGCGGGATCCATTGAACCAGAGGTTTCTGTCTTTGATTTGAGTTCTTTTTAGCTTTAGCGGGGCAAGATCATCAAGTATGTTAGATATAGTTGAGGTATAGTGTTCTGTGAGGTTATTGACCGTTGAGATATTTGGGGGGGGGAGGTCAGTCTCGCAGCGTGCAACCAGTTTCACGAGATCTAGGCTCTTTGTGTCTCTAACCCAACATTTTGGATTCACAGATTGTGGTGGCCTTGTCTTGTGGGTGCCAGGTAATAGGAAGGTAATAGCGTGGTGATCAGACCAGTCGCATGGGTCTATAGAGATAAGCTTGACCGCTGATTCCTTAGCAATGATCCAATCTAGAGTGGTGCCTTTCATGTGTGTTGGGAGTGTGCAGGCTTAGGTAAGGGCTTGGTCGGCCAGGAAGTCTTTGATGGCGTTGACCTGAGGGTCCTTGAGGTCGTTCCATTGCAGATTGAAGTCACTGAGGAAAATGTCTTTAGAATTAGGGGAAACCTTGGCTGTGATGATTTCCATGAGGTGGTCAGTGAAGGTGTCATTCATACCTGGGGGGTGGTAGAAGATGTGCAGTCTGCACAATTGTGTGGTGTTGTTGCATATGGAGAGTGCAAGGTATTCGCAGGAGTCTGTGGGATCTGCATGAAGTTCAGTTACGAGGAGGTTAGAACGGTAGATGCAAGCAATGCCTCCCCCTTTTTTTGATTGCCTGTCCAGCCTTGAGATATTATAACTAGGGGGGACTAATAAGTCTAGGCAAGGAGATGAGGATTCATTGAGCCAAGATTCGGTCAGGATTGCTACGTCAGATTTTTGGCTCAGGATGAGATCGGCGACATCAGATGCATGCTTTACTGCTGAGCGGCAGTTAATTAAGAGGCCGGAGAGAGGGGGGTCGGGGTGTGTGTCATGAGTTAGGGCGGAAATGGGTACTTGCGCAAGGTTGTTGCTAATAACTCCTCTGTTGCAGAGAGTAGTTGATCTATTGAAGTTGATTGCGACCGTATGGATAACGTGTTCGTCAATCATGTCCAGTGGGCTTGGGGCTTCAGGAGCAGACTTGTAAGTAAGGAGGAGGGCTAGAATTTCCTCCTCCGTTAGGTAGCTGGGCTGCTTGCGAGGGCGAAGGTGTCTCAGGGATAACGGTAAGGGGTGACGGAGGGGCTCGGATAAAGGGTGGGTAGTTGAGTTCTGTGGGAGCTTGAAGTTCGAGAAGGAGAGTTCGGTAAGGTGAAGGATGTTTTTCAGTTCCAGAATGGAGCTATGGATGCTCTGAGTTATGTTGGCTGCTCTGAGGTGCAGAGTTTCAATAAGTATAGAGAGAGACCACATCCACTGTGGCCATGATATACCCAGGTTTCCAAGGGGTATCATTAATGCGTTTCAGAAAGTCCATGGAGTCTCGTATATAGGAGGGTAGATCAGCTACGAATGGAAACAGGAAGATATCCACAAATCTGGAGGTGTTCTCCAAAAGAGAACCACATGAACTAACGATGGGTCGACCTGGAGGGTTCTCTATGTTCTTGTGCACTTTGGGCACAATGGGATGTGTAACCTTCAGATATTGCAGTTCATCCTCATCGATTAGACCTTCATCATCCCATAGTTGTAATTTGGTGTGAAAGGTAGACATAATCTGATTGATGGGGTTATTTTTTAATCTCTCATAGTTGGTGGAGTCCCCCAGCTGTCTCCTAATTTCCTGATGATATTTGGTACGGTCCATCACAACAATGTTCCCGCCCTTGTCTGACTGTTTAATTATGATGTTCATATCTCCACGTAAGTCTGTAAGTGCCCACCAATCCTCACTTTTCATATTGGAATGTCTGTAATTCCAGTTTTTCTTTTCTTTGATATAGATGTCCCTCAGGTCTTCTGCCACAAGTTCCTGGAAGACATCCACTTTGTTGCCAGGAGGTAATTATGGGCAAAATGTTGATTTACTTCTACATTTACTACTTAAGGACTTGTCCGTTTTTATACCCATTACTGCACAGTAATCCAGATTTGATGCTCCATCATGATTAGTATCGTGTGGTTCTTCTTTATTCATCAGATTGTGTAAGACCCTCAAAGGTTCGATGTCTTCTCCGGTAAGGTTGGACAAGGGTTGTGTTGGTTCAGATCTTGGTTTGGGGGGGAGGGGGCCTCATGGCAAAAAACTTCTTTAGTTTTAGTTTCCTGCAGAATTTATACAGGTCCACTCTGACCGAGGCTAGATCCAAGCCTGATTCAGGGCAGAATGTTAATCCTTTATTAAGCAGGTTGATATGTTTATCATTCAGGATCTTGCTTGATAAATTGATTACCAGATTGTCTTCCTTTGTATTCATAGGGTCATTGCCTTTTATCTTTTTCCCATCTTTCCTTTCCCTTTGCCTCTTCCGGCTGTGCCTGGTTCTTTTTGTTCTTCTGTCACGGTGGGGTATCCCTCCTCTCCCTCTTCCCCATGTCGTCATGCGGAGCAGTCGCATTTCCCCTGAAAAATCCTTCCTTGGACTGCCACTCTGGGCACCTTCGTCCCCCGAGCTGACCTCTGAACTTTCTGCACTTGAGAGTCTTAATTGTTCATGTTCCTGAATTTGTTCCATGGTTTGTTTTTTGAAGTTGGAATCATATCGGCGGGCAAAAGTGTATACCCTTCCAGTGGCATAGTCAATTCTGTCTCCGTTGAATTTTTTCATCTTCTTCAACTGTATCTCTTTCTCGTGTTTTTCTAACCTGTTCTCCAACTCTTCCACTAATTTCTTCCCTTTCAGGGTTTCAAAGAATTTTTCCAGTACTTTTTCTATGGCAGCAATCTTCTCCATTGCAGCTTTCAATCTTCTCTCTGTGTGTATTATAAGTGTCTCTATAAGTTTCATGGAACACTCCGTAGTATCATTTTGCCATTTAAGAAGTAAGTCAGAGTTCAGGTTACCTAGAGTCGGTAGAATGAAGATTCTCAGCCCCCTGGGAATGCGCTTGCATTCAATGTATTTTTTTAAAGTTACACTCTCCCACCATTTGTTAATCTCCATGATCCTAGCTTGTTCCAATCCCCTTAGCTGTTGTCGTTGTGTGTTATTTGTATTAGGACCTTGGCTGTTACTTGGTCCTTCCTTTGCGTCTCCACTTTCATTGAACATGTCCTTTAACATGAGCTCCCATTTACTCCATCTATCTGCCATGTTACTAATATAAGAAACACTGTCTGTTCAGGACCAAAAGAGTAACTTCACTGCAGTGTTTCCCCTTTAAACACAATGTTTCCTCTTCACTCGTTGCGGAAATATATGCACCTAAATATAACTCTTCTTTAAAGCTGTCGTCTCGCAGGATTCCCAAACACCCACGCAGTATATTACTCAAGTCGATTCAAACTGCGGTGTGACCGGAAAACAACTTGTTTAAGCCTACTGATCTTCGCCCGGATACAATGTTATAAATTTACAAGACGGGCTGTTCAAAGACGGAGAAAGCTGCCCGGCAACAGTGCATGGAAGGGGTACCCTCGCGCACGCCTGTGAAACAAGCAGCCCACAAGTGTCAAACTCCTCCCGCCGCCACCAAGCCTCTCACCATCTAATCGCATGATTCAGTGCTTCTGCAATAAGTCCCGCGCCCGTCTTTTCTTCCTCCGTCGTGACTTAATAGTTGGAGGCAGCTCCTTCCCTCACAAACACTGTCGAAGAACGCCGGTAGACAGTAGCTGCTTCACTTCCGGGTGCACGTCTCGCGTAGACCGGCTCTACGTTTCATATTTCCAGAAAGCCTCTGAAGAAAGCCCTGCTTTTACCGCTCCATCACCAGGGCCAACAGAAGACGGCACACAGGAATCCTTTTAACAAAGCGATTTATTAGGCTTCAAATGCTTCCATACGTTATGGAGCAGGTAACCAGCAAAGTGCAAGGTGCATATTAATCCACAAAGCAGACCTGCGCGTTTCGGCCTTAGCCTTATACTGGGTCATAGAGTTTAGTGCACAGAGTGTCAATTTAAAGGGACAGCAATACCCTTTCCCCACCACCAAATAAAAACATCCATAATGTTTAAAGGAGAAACAACCAATTTTTTCTCATCCTTGTAAAATAAGTTATATCATTGCAGCAGGTTGTTACAGGCATGAAAGGAGAATCAAAAACAATATTTGTGAAGTACACAGAATGTGAGAGACACAGTTCACCGTAGTCATGAGTTTCAGGCTCTTAAAACAGATAATTTTAGTGTTTGGTCTTATTAGGCAGTTGTTTTTTCGGATGGCTATATAGTTCAGAATGGTTAAATCACAGGTTTTTGATAACATATTCAGACAACATATTTTCAAAGAGGAAAGGACTAGTGTTGATCACATCATACCAATTCTCTTGTAACTCAAACAATTTTATTGAGCCCTCGTATTAATGTTGTAATATACATAAATATATTTATAAAGTGCAAAGTGCTCTTCATAGCATATATTACCCCATAAAATACACAGATAGAAGAAATTGTAAAGTGCAAGGTGAAAAGTTCAATATACTATTTCTGTAAAGTACCAGAGATAAAAATGCAACATACCAAAGCAGGTATTCTAGTACTAAATTCCAGAATATTTCACTATTGGATATAAAGTGACAAGTGCCATAGCCATCCTAATTATAAGTTAGAAAGAGCCAAAATCCGCTCCTCTAGCATCTCCTCTAATACAAAAATATCAGATAAAAAATAGCTCTGATATTTACTCCACAAATGTCACATATATAGAGATATATAAAAGGGGTGAATGAAAAAATACTACAGAATACCAAGATTGGAAAAGTGCTAAGTGCTGCTATTTATTGTGTAACCTCCCATATTGCACAGATGCTCGATCAGTATAGATTCCATTATTGCACAAAATTATATGAATATATAGTGCAACGTGTTATTTTCTGTAAAGTACAGAAATTAGCAAATGGTCATGCTACTCCCTCGTCCTCTCTTCAATTGCACACATGATATTAAAGTGCAGTATAATATTGTTATCCCATACCTGGAAAAGTGTCTCATGCTCATTGAAAAATAATTTTGGGATAACAATGTATTAAAAATTCAAATCCATCCTCATAGAAACATAATCATAAAGATCAAGCAAATACTTTAGGGCAGTTAAGACTTCCTACTCCATGGATCTTTTAAGAATCCTATCACGGATGCTAAAAACCAATCATTGAAAAATCCTACAGAAATTTATAAAGTTCAGCATCTGCATTCAAGCCCCATGGAATTTCCATTCCCGATGTAACTATCCATTTCGATTCCGCTCGCCTCAGGGCTGTTTCTCTATCTCCTCCCCTGATTTTGATCAGGATATGTTCAATACCAGAGTAGAAAAAGTTATTTTCCAAGTTGCCGTCATGGTCTTTCCAAATGTGTTTAGCCATCACATATGTGTGACGATGGCCCTTAGATGTTGGAGGATGCGTAACTTTAGTTTATTTACAGTACTGCCCACGTATTGTTTGCCGCAGCCACATTCTAGAAGATAAACTACATGGGTGGTCTCGCAGGTTATCCTTTCCTTGATAGATTTCCTAGTACCTTGTATAGTTGTTACCTCCACCCTATTACGGCCATAGTGGCATGCTTTGCATTTGGGGCATTTAACAAAACCCTTGTGTATTAGCCAATTACTTTTTTGTGAGTTTTTGTTGGTAAAATACCTCTGGGTTAACAGGTTACCCAAGGAGGAATTTATATATTCACTGAAAAGACCATAGGTTTCAGGGACGTTATAGTTAGTAATTAACATTTAAAAAACCTTTGAAATTCACTGAAAAAGCCATAGGTTTCAGGGACATTTTAGTTAGAAATTAGCATTTAAAAAACCTTAGAAATTCACTGAAAAAACCATAGGTTTCAGGGACGTTATAGTTAGAAATTAGCATTTAAAAAACCTTGAAAATTCACTGAAAAAACCACAGGTTTTAGGGACGTTATAGTTAGTTGACCTAACTATAACTCGCGCCCCCGCAATGCACTACTGATGACGTCACATAATACATCACTCATGACATGGTCAGTGACATCATTGATGACATCACTGATGGTTTTTTCAGTTAATTTATAAGGTTTTCTTAAATGCTAATTTCTAACTATAACGTTCCTGAAACCTGTGTTTTTTTCAGTGAATTTCTAAGGTTTTTTAAAATGCTAATCCCTAACTATAACTTCCTTGAAACTTCCTTAAAACGAATTACATTGCATGTGCTGCAACGCCAAATGGCGATGAGGCGCGTGCAATGTAATTCGTTTTATTTATTTATTTACGTACTTACCTCCGTTCGGCCGCATGCCGGAGTTTACTACCCCCCACCCTGCCCCACCCACACCCCGCCCCACCGCCCCGCAGCACTCCCTCCAGGAGCCGCGACTGCAGATGGGATTACATCTTGCAAAGGGGCGGATGCGTCCCCTTACTGGTGGCTACTAGGACGAAACCTCTCTCATGAAACACCTCACCAAACACGTGCCACATCACTCGGTGCCCGAGCACTCTGTCAAGATCCACCTGTACCTTCAAACCCAGTTGTCCAGTTCCAAAGCGCGAACTGGCAGTGCTGCGTGAGAGAGGGCACATTGTCATGGATGTAGGAACGGTGACGTCTTGTGGTCTCGGATCACCTTACTGTGTCTACCTGCAGGCTGGGCCTATAACGGATGTCCTTTCTGCTACTTGCTTCCACCATGAATCGTTGTAGCAAAGGCACGCATTCCACAGCAATGGGCCTGACAGGCGGAACAGCATAGGAGCACAAATGCATGCAGAGACGTCCTGGCGCAGACAGGCACATGATACAGAAAGCAGTAAAACCGACCTGTCATTAAAGAAGTCTCTGTCCTATATAGTCTGTGCATGAGCGCGAGCACAGAATGTTGCACACAGTAATAAGGGCAGAGACACACCGGCCACGTCAATACACAGGCAGCAGCTTCTCGAGCATCTGTAATGGGGTGATCCTCATAAAAGTACCCTGTGTTTTTATATCAGTTACTCCTGTAAAATGCTCCTGTTTACTGTTCTAATACATGGGCGGTGACACTATGTCTTGCTGGGGCACTGAACGCCTAGAACTGCACCCAGGGCCGTGTGGAGTCCTGACTTTGAATGAAAATGGTGGCACGAAGAGGAGGGTGGTGAGTCAGGAATATCCGCAGTGTCGCGCGGTGAGAAAGGAGGGAGCGCAGCCCAATAAGGGCAGAAACTGGTAAGGTGCAAAGGAGAGCACTGTAAGGAAACAAAGCAGAAGGGGATTTCAAACTGAAAACACAATGTACAAAAGCAATGATCCTTTGGAGCACGGATACCTTATGTGATTGAATTGAGAATCGTTCATTTGTTATATGTGCCATTTTTGATAGCTATACGTGTCACTTCTGACAGGACTGTACAGAGGAGAAGCAGACGTCACCTCATGTGAACATTTGCCAGCTTAATTTGTATCTTGCTCAGGCGCTATAGAGTGCTGTTCCCAAGAGATCTTTAGTCCAACAAGAGATGTTATAAACGTGCTTAAGCTTTCACTGTAATGTTTTAAGAATGCTGACAAAATAATTATGTGTTTTCATATGTACAACGGCATATTCATGTCTTAATGAACCATGTTATATGTGAGTTTTCATAAAAGTAAAAGCACTTGTCCTTTAGAGCTCCAAGGCCTGCTAACCGCCTGTGAAAAATGGCTCTGGTCATTGTGCATGCCATGTAATACACTGAACGCATCTGGAATCTTTTTTGGAGGTGCCTTTCCATGTTTCTGCTTTGGTGACCAGCCCTACACCCAGTGAGGAACTGCGCAGCAAATCCTGTGCTTTTGTTTTCAAGCAGCTCTCGGTGCCTGTTGTCTAGATTTAGAAGCATGAAGGGCATTTCTAATTGCCTCCCCCCTCTTCAGTGGGAATTAGCAGATTCGGGACAGCTGTGCCCTCTCTTGGGCAGGGTCAGGCTTCCGACTCCACCTGTTATCAGACATCGCCCTGCGATGCAGAGAGATCACCACTCTTGCATCCCACGGACAACAAGTCACAACCAGCTCCCAAATACGGGAATACCAAGATGCACCCCATAGCTCACGCACAGATAAAGGGGGCTCAGTCATCCTGAATCCCAGATTCTGCCAAGTGGCCCTGCCAGCGCCCATGTTCACTATGCAGCCAGCCTTTCAGGTCTCACTGAGAATGTGTTTATTTGCAGAGTATTTTATGTATTATTGTCTCTTGACATCCATGAGAAGCCAATGTAGGTGGGTTTGAAAATGCCCTCCTTACAGATCAGGTGGAAAACAAAAACACTGAGGCTGCTGAAAGGTATGTTATTTCCGTTTGTCCCCACACCCTCACGTCTGCCTGCCATGGAGGTTTTCATGCCTAAAATGTCTAGGTTTGGTTTGTATACATGGGTTCGCTATGCTATCCCGGCCCTTCTTCGCTGGCTTTACCGGCCCCCTTTACCAGACTATGGCAGTGTAGCACTCTGTCCAGTGAGGCCGTTGTACTGAGTTGTTCGCCAACTTTGCTGGAGCCGAGAGGTGGAAGAAAAAGCAATGGCACCCTCCTACCAAAATGTGTTCAGGGGCCTAATACAGCATGTAAACAGTGCTCATTACAGGCCGCTGTTTAGCAAAGACCTTTCGAGCCGCGTGGCCTACTTTACGTCCCAGGCCCAGATTCTAAGGTGGGCATCACCAAGCTGCATGCAAAATGTGCATGAGGTGTGAACCCAAGTGCTGTTGGAAGCTTCTCTCCTGCACCACTAGCAAACTGGGCACTGCTGCTGCCAGTATCCTCTCCCACACCCCCCCGACCCCTGCTCCTAGTAGGGAGGTTCACCGGTGGCAGTAACAGCTAACCGGTTACTACATCGGTTGAACTCGATTCAGTTGTGAACGCTTTTGGGCATCTGACTACGTATGCCCTGTGGAAAAACCACTGTAGAGTCTACTGGCCAATTAATATAACCAATGAAACCAATCGATAACAATTGTCATAACACACGAACAGCTCCATGACAAGTTGCTGCTGCATGAATTCCCTTGAAAAGTCCACTTTCTGAGGTGAAATTGAAATTACCTTTATTGTACATGAGGTGCTGTCGGGTCCCCTTTCCCTGTGCTACAACAACGGGTCTCTATACCGTTGGCAGTAGCACAACAAGGATGTCACCGGCTCTGGTGCAAGCAAGAAAAATGAACCCTTTGACTGCTATTGGGGTACTAAAATACAGCATTCTCGGGGTTCATTTGGCCTGTTGGGTTTATGGGCCCAGGTTCCACTGCACCTACAACACCATGGCAACCATGTCCATGACTGTTGTACCTCCCTCTATTTCTTGTCTGCCCTTTCAAGACCTGCGGCAGGTCCCTCTACTGTCCTCACCCTGCATTCTACAGCTTGCCCATTCAATAGACTGCCCCAGAGAATGAGTATTGGGCCCTCTATGCCTGTGTACATTTGCCCATGTACTAAGCTATCCCTGCGCCAGGCAGCAGCAAAGTGCAACCCAGAGGCCGGTGTCGCGATGCTGTTCGCCCTCACCCGCATCCCTTCCCTGCCCTTTCACCAGGCTGTCAGCGAACTGCCTCATAACTGCCTCCACGGTGTAGGTGCTGGACCACCCGCGGGGGATGAGCAGCACCATGCAGATGGCACACCCGTCCAGCACGTAGCCGTTCTCCAGGCGCAGGCTGAGTACCCGCATGAAGGGCGGCGAGAAGGGGAAGTTGTCCGGGAAGGTGAGGTTGAGCAGGATGTACTGGGTGTCCGTCTCCTTCATGTCCTGCCACAAGGTGGAGTACTTGTCCAGCTAGTGCAGCTTCACGTTCCAGTCGAAGAGGCTGTCCTCCACCAGCTCCACCGTGATGAACCGCTCGCACAGCTTGCGGATGTCCTGCAGCTCCTTCATCAGCCGCCGGCTGCGCACCTGCGTGCAGTGCTGCCGGTTGGGGGGCAGCTGGCACGGGGTGAGGGTCTTGGAAGCGCCGCAGATGGGCGCCCGGCCCTCCTTGGCGGCGCCGCTGCCTGGCTTGTCGGCGGCCATGGCCCGCGGGCACTGGCTTTCCTTGTTGCTCTGCTCCAGCTGCCGGTTCTTGACCTCAGCCTGGTTCACATAATTAATTAAGCCCCGGGGAGGTGGCGGTCCCCGGGGCTGCGGGGGCCCAGGCGGCCCCTGCATATACTTAGCATATTGCTCCCTGGACCTGGCCCACCCGTGGGCTCATTAAAATGAAGCGCGGGAGCCCGCGCTTCTTTTTTTATTTTCTCAACAGGATTCGCGCACACAGCGTGAATCCTGGCGTTTAAAAAAAAAAAAAAAGCTTTTTTTGGGCCTGGGGGTCCCTGAGGGACCCTCTGAGCAGGCCTAGGGGGTCAGGGTGTTTCTACCCTGCCCCCTTTTCTTGTTTTTTATCTTTTGTTTTACTGTTTTCTTGTGACTCAGTTTTACCGAGTCACAAGATGGCTGCCAACACTTTCTGGTTTGGAGTGTTGACAGCCAATCAGAATGAAGCTCGTGCTCGGGAGAATTTGCGGCTCCTCCTCGGTGCTCAGATATCGATATTTTTATTTTTGAATTTCTCAGGAACTACTGAACGGATTTACACCATTTAAAAATAAGAGTGCTTTTTGAACCAAGAGCTACCTTTTTGCCAAATTTGGTGTAATTCCGTTCAGCAGTTCGGGCTGTAGCCTGTTCCAAAATTCCTATGGAAATTAACATGGGGAAAATGCGTTTTGGGACCCCCCTTTTTTCTCGCCCCCGCTTGATGAATTACCCCCAAACTTTCAAGACAGGAGCTGACCTGAGCTGGTCATTAGTTCTGAAAATTTCGCGAAGATTCGTCAAACGGCGCCAAAGATATTGGCAAATCAAAAAACGCTTTTTGAATGGAAACAAGGTTCTAACTATAACTACTAGGTAATATATATATATATATATATATATATATATATATATATATATATATCCACAAGAAAGGTGCTCCAAATATATATATATTTATATTTATAATAAAGTGTGGTAAAGGCATGCATGGTAAAAGCATATGTAGTGAAGACATTTGTGGTAAAGCCATGCGTGGCAGTGTCATATGCGATGTAAAGACTGTATGGTAATTGCACACCATGGTTAAGACTGCATGCCAAAGGGTCAAGACAAATCACCAGCAGAAATGAGGATCCAACCTGTGTACCCATAAGTGTAAGCCTCTTAACACACTGCCAGGACCACAGTCGTGGCCACTGCATTGGTTCCCCAAAACTGTGTCTAAATTTAAAAATCTAGGATACTAAACAATCCTTCTCAGCCAATTTAGTTTAAACAGGGAATGCACAACTAAAATACCTTCAAATTGTTCTGACAATTGTCAACTGATTATAACTGATTGATCGAACAATTTATGCGGGCAAATGCCTTATTCAGCTCATTTTGTACTTCAATTAGTTTGCATATTCTTTGGTTTATTATTAGTATGTCATGCTTTTGATATCTGAAAACTTGCGTGTAATTTCTGTTCTTTTTTTCAGTTATCCGATGCACTTCTATGTATGCTTAAAAAATAACAATCAACGAACTCAAATAGACATAGTCCAACCTAAGGTATTTTTGCACTGTAAACCGTGGTTGGAATTAGGGATATTGCAAGCGAGCAGAGGGAGAGAGAGAAAACCATTTCTGGCGACGGCTGGCCCATTCCAAGTAAAGCTTAACTTACAACTACTTCCGTCTAAATTATTCTTTTGCTATTGTAATTTTAATTTATGGAAAACGATGCAGCCCTGTTAACACGTGTGGTACTTTTCTGATATTTTGCACCATAGTTTCGGTTTTCACTACCACAAATATTAATCGTGCAGCACATATGCAGTCTTTGTATGAGGGCACCGCAATTTATTCAAAGATGCAATCCCCATGTGCAGCCTCATTTTCAGTAATCAGCATTCATATATTTGTCCATGTAAAAAATCCTGTCCCTCACGCCATGCTGGTGCGCCATCTGTTACAAGGAATGAACACAATATCTACTGCTCCTGGAAAAAAGCACTTCAGCTCAACAACGAAGACAGGAACATACTTCAACACCATATATCATATACATGGCTGTATTTTGTTTTATTTTTTTGTGCAGAATTGTAACTGTCGTTGAATTAAAATGTTTTTGCTTTAACAGATGCCATGAAACAGTTGCATTAGTCATGTGGGGTTTGGGCGTTTCGTTGTGTCTGATGTACATTGAATGATCATCAGTTGCAATGCTGCCTTCCCAGCCCCCTTTGCTCAGAACTGAACTGGCTGTGAGAAGGTGAATTAGCATGATGACACCCAACCCAAGCATCAAAATCACACTAATCAACAGCTGCCACCACAATGAGCTGCTAATACCTCTTGATGGCACTCGCTCTGATCGAAAAAAGACAATATGGGAGACGTGCAGAGAGAGGTAGGTTAGTCTGAATTTGAGAGAGATTCGGTTGTCACAGGATGGCTTAGCAACTTCCAGTTTTGAATAACATACCTCAATGACACTTCTTAAAGCTATCAAGATCCTATTGGGAATCTGCAAAAGGACAGAAACATTTAAATATCCCAGAAAAACTGTAAGCATAGAGGAAATGTCTTTGCATATACGTGGTATTGAAAGTGACATAAAAAGATATATAAACTGAGCAAAGCCTCAATCCCTTTTCTTCAAATTTGTAGTATTGCAATAGATATTGAACTACAATTGTGGTACTTAAAACATTGTAGATGCATGTTCAACAATCAAAACTCCAAGCGGGTTTAGTTCATGCGGGGAGCTTTTTCTGCTCCCTCCTTGCTGCAGTATGTGGGTGGGCGGAGGCCGGTGCAGGAGCTGCCCACAGTCCCACACAGCTCTACTGGCGAGTGCAGATCCGATGTCTCAGGGACCAGAATTCAGTAGCGGTCCGTGGTAGGAGTGCCGGCTGGGCGGTGACGTGGGGTGGGGGAGGGGCAGGGTGGGGAGTAGTAAACCACGGATTACGGCAGAATACAGGTAAGTAAACATTTAAATAAATAAAACGAATTTCGTTGCGCGCACTGCATCGCATTTGGCGATGCAGCGCTCACAACGAAATTCGTTTTATTTATTTAAATGTTTACTTACCTTCAAGAATACGCCAGAATAACTCAATCACAGGTTTTGTCTCGGATCCTCAACAAATTAAGCTGGCAGCATATGCTGACGATATTCTAGTTTTCTCTCCCAACCACAATCTTCACTTACAGCTTTCATGGGAGAGGTGGAGGCCTATGAATTGGTATCTGGCTATAAACTGAATAGAGGAAAGTGTGAGATACTACCCTTAACCAAATACACCTTTAAGGATGATTTTAAGATCTACAACTTTACTTGGAACCCTAAACATATAAAATATCTTGGCATTTGGTTCTCTCCCTCTATAAAGACATCTATCTCTTTAAACATTGACAAATGTTCTGCCAAACTTAAAACATTGGTCGCAAGATGGCATCCCCTTCATCTTTCCTGGTGGGGTCGTCTGGACACAATCAAAATGATGATGACTCCGATAGTTTTGTATATCCTTTCTAACATTCCACTTTCCATTCCATCTAAATTCTTCCAAAAGATTAATTCTATTTTGATTTCTTTTTTATGGAACGCTAAAAAACCAAGAATGGCGTTACAGAAATTAACAAGACCAAAATCTGAAGGCGGTGTCAGCTTCCCCCATTTCTCCAACTATCACAAAGCCTTTCAGTTACGACAACTATCGAATTGGATCACTAATCAATCTGAGGATAAACCTCTCTGGGTGGATCTTGAGACCTCATTTTTAGCTCCCTTCTCATTTCAGGAATATCTCTCCTTTACTCGCAAACCACAAAAGCGCTCTACTCCCATAATTAAGCAATTCTGTAAACTACTATCCACTGCACCCCACTTAGTAGTACATAATTTAGACACTTTTCTCAATTCCACAATTTGGCACAATAAACAAATCCTTCTTAATAGGAAACCTATATATTGGAAGGCTTGGAGAAATAAAGGTCTACTCTGGGTTCATCAATTTTTAGATCAGTGCGCACCCATTCAATTTACGCAATTACAAACTCTTTATCATTTGCCTTCTTCCTTTAAACCTACATTTTTGACCTTGCAGAATGCAATACTTGACACTTATGCTAAACTCAAATCTTCACCTTCCTCACCCTCCCACCCCCTTTTCCCATGGCATAACCTTATTCACATAAACCCCAAAGCGTCCACCATTTATTCCCGTTTAATGGTACCTCCTGAGATCCGAGACAAAACCAAAGTGGAACTCTCATGGGAATCCGATCTGGGAACGAATTGGCCTATCTCTTTTTGGAACAGAATTTGGACGAAACTTAGGAAATCTTCCAGAGCGGCCAGCACAATACAAACACTCTTCTTTATTTACAACAGATTGTTTCTTACTCCCACATACCTACATAAAATACACAACACAAATCTCAACATTTGCTGGACATGTTCCCAGGTTGACGCTGATCTCCATCATATGCTTTTCACCTGTCCACATGTTTTTATATTCTGGAAACAGGTCTGGCACCAAATCAACACTATATTTCACACCACAATTCCTCTCTCCCCCACAAACATTTTCCTAGGTAGTTTAACACCGGACTGGAAAACGAGTCAATCCCAGTTACCACTTATTGATTTGTTAATAGCTGTAGCTTTTCAGCAAATATAAAAACTGGAAAGATTCCTCTAAATTGTCCTATTTAGCTTGGTGGTATGCTGTATGCCACAGTCATCGCCTCGATACAGCACTCGTCCATCCTATCTCTCTTGCTACTAAACGTTCTCACCTTTGGGGCCCACTCACACAATTTCTAGACGATACCGTGAAGAAAACTTCTTTACCTGCTCCCTCACAACAAGAAGTTACCAAGCCTCCTTGACCTCCTATTGTTTATTTATAATTATGTTTAATTTATCATTTTCTATAATATTTTTTAAATTGTGTATTTTTGACATGCACTGTTATTTACGATTTCTGTGAACCTTTGATTGTATTCATATCATCTTCTATATTATCCGTTTACTATTTTAATGGATACTATATATCATTATTATTCTTTATTACACCTTCATGTATTTATGTATTAACAAATAACTGCATATACGAAGTATTGTTTTTATGATCATATTAATCTTTTCAATAAACCTTTTCTTGAACTTAAAAAATGTTTACTTACCTGTATTCGGCCGTAATCCGTGGTTTACTACCCCCACCCTGCCCCTCCCCCGCCCCACGTCACCGCCCGGCCAGCACTCCTACCATGGACCGCTACTGCCAGAATTATTGGCCTGGGAATTTGCACCCCGCTGATTCTGGGCTCAAAGATACTAGGGAGTTCGTAAGTGTCTAAATGTACAAACTGTAGGCCTACAATAGTCTTAAGGCAATGCATATTTCTTCCTCTTCCTGACCCATAGTTTACCACTTGACAAGTATAAGAGCTCTCCATATCTGCTATAAAGTTATCAATAGCGGGCCATATCTCATCCCCGGATTAGTCCAGCTTGGTGGTTTACTTGAAATTGGAAGCTGTCCTACACACTGTCCTGGAGAAACTGTTAAGGGCAAGTGCTGTAGCAGGATTCCAATGGGATGCAGTAAATATAGGGTGCCTATTCACAAAGGTACTTTTACACATGTAGATTTACTCACGGGTCACTTTATTCTTACCTTTTGCAGTAACTTTACTGCTTTTGGCTCTTCATCATTTCCAATTGCAAAGTTACTCCAAAGTGTTGATTTACATGTCCCTACCTCTTGAAACCAGTGCAGTAGTCAAATTTACAAAGGCAAAGTTACTACTGGTAACTTTTTAAATGTATGTGGAGGTTTCTGCTACCAAGGTGGAGAGCTCCCTATGGTAAATGGTAAATACGAAACAAGGATAGGGAATGTAGCCAGGGGATTTGACGCCACACAGCCTGAAACAGTCATTACACAAGATAAGGAAACAAGTAGAACACCCATTGTCCACCTCAATGGTCAGCTGTACATTAACCATACATTAAACATATCTATTTACAAAAACGAGAGGCAAGAGGAACAGTTGAAGATAACCACAGTTAGTTAAAAAAATGGGAAATCATAAGTCTTGAATGATGGTGCAGAATTTTTCTTTATTATAAATTTTCAAGGTAGCGCAGCCAACACATTTCACCTTACAAAGGATTCATCATGGGTGCAAATACGAAAAATACAAGTGTTGGATCAAGACTTTCATCATTGTGAAGGAACAATTTTATAGATTTTCTTCCCATTCTTGTAAAAGGTCGGGATCTAGATCATCAAAATTTGAAAATGTTAAAATTCACAAGCCACGTGGGACCTTTTTATTTTCAAGGTATCGTTTTAGAGTCATTCTATCCCACCATTTAGAGAGTTAATTTTTCTTAAGTCTCTCAAGTCTAGTGAATTTGGATTTTAAGACATCTGCGTTTAGAGAATTTGCTATTGGAGCCTGCTGTGGTCCATTATTTTAAAGATTTATAAAAAAATGCTCCTACAGTAAAAATATGTATTTCTATTTAATATGTGTTAAAAATCACTAAAAGTTATGGACAGAATAAATGAGAATTAATTTAATTGTTTTATACAAAATAAAAAGTAAAATTTACTTTTAAATTTTAAAAAATGCACTAAAAATGATAAAAAATATTTTATTATATATAATTTTGCAACATTAACTCAAATATATATATATACATGTGTATATATATATATATACATATATATATTTTAGATATATTTATATTTATTTATATGCATACATATATATTGAAGTTGAAAAAAGTGAATTTATTTTAACATTTTGTAGTGGGTGGTCATGTGTGGTGCTGTACTTACTTCAGGTCTGAGCTGGAGTATATTTATGACTATTAAGACTTTTTTGGCTGTAGTAGTTTTAGAAGTGCAGTTTGTGAATACCAATATGCTTCCTCTTTTATGGGTGATTGGTTGTTCCCTCTAAAGTCCTCCCATTTAGTAGTGAGTAGTCTCCATTTTTCAGCCACTACCCACTGCCCTTCCTATTTTGGCGATTAAAATGTAGACTTACATGTGTGGAGATGTCTGCAATGGGGTGGAGAGCTTCACAAAAAAAGAATAGGAGAGGCGGAGAAGGAGGTCTCCACATGCAGTTTTGTGAATAGCATTTTGTAGTATGTGAGTAGTGCTATTGAGGTACTAAAAATCGCTATTTGTGAACAGGCCCCTTTATGTCTATCCTAGTAAGTAAATTGTCATTTACTCAAAGATGTGCTCATCATTACGGTCTTCACAAACAATACATAGGTAGCATGAACTCAATCTAATATGCAGTGTCATGTTATTCACATTTGTACAGCATATCCTCTTGTGCGATTGTGATCAAAATTGTGGCTTTCCCAGATACAAGCCACAAATTGCTCCTAAGTTCTCATATAAAGAACCGATATAAAGGTTGTTTGCATTATCCCCCTTCCTAGTTATTAAACTACTTCAAAGTGTCCACTCTAAGCAACCAGCCTGCCTGGCCTGATCACTGAGTCCAATCATACCAGTATCTATGGTTGGCATAGGAGATCAGGAAATTTTCAAATACATTATAGACGTGAATACATTGGTGGCGGAAAGACACCCTACTATCAAATACAGAGATCTTGAGTTCCTAATTATTGACCCTGATTGACTGTAATGACCCATTTATTCAACATTGTTTCAAAACCACTTGGAGAAAGTGTCATGTCACTTTAGTGAATGACCTGTCTGTGCTAAGTGTGAAGGCAGACCCAAACCTATGCAGCTACATATCGAATTCACAGATTTTAACATTCTGATTTTGTCTATACTAGTATACCCTTAAAATTATTACTTATTTAGTATAGAGTACGTTTGGAGTAAGTTTACAAAATCCATTAATTGATACTAGTGCTTACAGCCTGCAGACTACGGAACAACAATAGTGCCTGCTAGACATTTAGACTATGGATACTGATCCGGAGCAAGGAATGTTTTCCAGGAATATCTCTCTGAGGTGTTCTTGAGCTGGTGTATGACATCAGAGGCATGTAAAAGTATAACACCCCACTTAGGCACTCCCCATTTAAAGCATGCATTAAATATGAATCCTCTACAAGAGAGCCACACTCTCACTGTTGAGTTTAACACTTTGAAAGTATGTGGAAGTCACACTTTCCCATCTACAGATCACAAATGTGAATCACAAGTCACCCATTGGAAACAGGAAATAGGCTGGCAATTACCAGAGTCCCACAGTGGAGCACAGATCACAGCAAGCTTTTAGCTCTCCCGACCCAACACTTACATCACAACCAGAGCACTGGGAATCACAAAGTGGTCAGAAATGAGCAGACTGCCCCAGCTATTCTGGTTGACACACCAGGAGCCCATCAAAATGGTACTGTCAGAAACATCAATTTTGACAGTTCGAAA
Source organism: Calotriton arnoldi (assembly GCA_963921515.1). Classification (NCBI taxonomy): domain Eukaryota; kingdom Metazoa; phylum Chordata; class Amphibia; order Caudata; family Salamandridae; genus Calotriton; species Calotriton arnoldi. Next base: position 4,477,772 of record CAWUFW010000311.1, read on the forward strand.
GGTGGCTGATTGAATTGCTGGTGTTTGAGTCAATACAATTGATTGCCCATTAATTAACCTATCAAAATTGACCATGAATTCATATCCCTCTGATTAACAGATAAGAAGCCAATTGAAAGAGCACTTGAATGCTGTGTAGCAAACAGACTGCTGAAACTTAAAGGGCGCTCTCCGCCTGTTTCAGATTCTAGCAAAAGATTTTGATCACCACTAATTAGGCCTTTTCACATCTTACACTGCGCCAGAGGGGGGTTGGCCACTTCAAGGGTTTGGAATGTGGGTCCCTCATAGGTGGTTGAGTGCAGGGCTGGCCGGAGTCCAGGCAGCCAAATCGATGAATGTCATGCACAGTAGGGGGTTGGGCACTCATGGAGGGGTTGGCATTGGGGTCCGAATGGGGATCAGTGCCTTTAAGGAGTTGCGCACAGGGTCCGGCCAGAGTCTGGGCAGCCATAATGGAAGTTGGTCGCCCATGCACCTTGGGCACTGGGCTTGACCAGAGGCACCCACTGCCGTGCTCAGCCAAATTCTGTGTGCAGTGTGGGAGTTGGGTAAATTTGAGCAAAAACCCTAGAAATTGACTGGAAAAAACAAAGGTTAAAACTACTTTATAGTTAGGTTTGGTAATAAGATTTTACCTTGTAGTAAAAACCCTCAGCTATTCACTGAAGAAAACTAAGTTTAAAGTGATGTTACAGCATCCATTCAAAGTCAAAGAAACTCTACCCTGCTCCTTCTATATTTTTTGAACTTATTTTCAGGTCTCAGTCTCTCTGGAGTTCTGCGGCAAGAGAGATCTAAAACTTTTGAATCATAATTTATCTAAAACTTCGGAAAAGAATAACACCAAAAAAGCACACTTTCTGAGCAAAGATCTAGCTGTCTGACAAATTTGGGTAATTTTTTTCAGCTGTTTTTGTTTTACCATTGTCTAATTTGTCCTATGAAAACTGCATGGGGAAAACGTGTTTTGGAACCCCCCTCTTTCTCAGCTCATGCATCTCAGGTCACAAATCTCAACTTGACGGATCACCCGAAAACTTTCAGGGAGGAGCTAAGGTGAATGAATATTTTTTGTGGAAAGCTTTGTGAAGATTTATTGAACAATGCCAAAGCTATTAGCAAAACAAAAAATCTATTTCCAATGTAAATGTGGTCTTGACTATAATTGCACAGTTTACACCATATTTAGCACAAAGCTAGATGTTACCAAGAAAGTGTCCTTTTTCTTATTTGGTGTAAATTCATTCAGTAGTTTTTGAGAAATTAGGGTTCAAAAAGTATGTATGTGTAGAGATGCTATAGTACTGCAACTCCAGTGATTAAAATATAAGATCCGATGGAATGCCTCGCATCAACAAAGATGTTTGGCAGCCATTTTAGGGCTCAGGGACACAGTCCCTGAGTCCTGGAAAAAAAACATATAGGAGGACAGGGTAGGGCCTAGGCCTGGTATGATCCCCTTGTGAGAACAAAAGCCTTAGATGAGGCAACCGTGCTCTGTGCAAATGACTGTGATTGATTTTTTTTCTGCGATACTGCGGTTTTTAATGAAAAGACCCTCAGGGTGGTACAAGACCCTGGGGGTCGGCTCATATTTTTTTTTGGCTGGTACAACTCTCCTCCCTGAAGCTTTTAAGAGTCACGACAAACCCATCTGATGGAGCCAATGCAACTTTTTGGGAGAGGGGGTGTAAAACCTCCTCCCCAAGTCATGGTATAGCCCTGGGGACCCTTCCCCTGAGGCCCCATGCATATCAGTGCCCAGGGTCCACATCCCCTGGGACACTGTTGATCCCTCCCCTCCAGAGCATGGGCAGGGAAGACTTCATTGCTCCCACCCGGCAGGAGCACAGAGGTTCCTGCCTGATGGGAGTAGAAAGGTATTTCCTTCCCCATCTTCTGGCAGACACAGAGCAGAGGATTACTCCTATCTGGAAGTAGCAGAAACAAAATCTGCTCTCAGCCGGGTGAGAGCAAACCAGTCAAGGTGATTCATGCCAGCACCCGATGGGTGGTGGCAGAGGAGCTAGTTGTGCATCCAGGGCCATGGTCCTCCCCCGCAGCCTCCAATGTCAGAAAATGTTGTGGATGCCCCGGGTGCAATTGGTGCACAAACCAAACAAAAAGGAAGCCCAGCACTCACCGCACCAGAAGTGGATGCTGTCAGGGGAGCCGGACAAGCCGCATAGACAATAGACCTCCCCCTGTGGTCTCCAACATTTTAAAAAGTTGTGGATGCCCCAGGTGGGACCGAGGCACCCACTCGAAAAACCTAAAACTGTGGCCAGCTCCCAAGTGGCTCCCTACAAAAGAAACTGAGTGCTGGGAGCCAGGGCCCCCGGGGCCCTGGCTCCCCCCCTCGACAAAAAAGCAAGCTGTGGGTGTCTCAGGTGGGACTGGGACACTCACCAAAAAAATAAACAAAAAGGGGAAATGAATAATAAATGAGCAGCCAGAGCCACTCATTTATTTTTCACTGCTCCTGGTAAGGAGCGCATCATAATGCCTTTCAAGGGTAAATTAACATACAGTTTGCTGCACGGTGGTACCCCAATGTGGACAGGGACACCACCAGAATGTGGGGGCTGTGGGGAGTGCAGCTACCTTTTGAACATGACTCCAGGAAACACTTAGGATCAGCTTTTGCTCTTCAGTTCCAGAAGGTAGTGACCCCTTGTGGTTGATCAATTAGCTGCATTATGTGGCCTGAGGAGTGTAAATAAGACTCTAACACATATTTAATGTTGTTTTTTTATAAAAATGCTATAATTTAATGTTTATTAACAATCAGTTGCAATGTTTTTTTACTGATGAGTATTTTTTAATATGGTTTTGAAATCTATTGGTTTTGATGATGATTACTAACATCTCAAATTTGTTAAGGTGGTGATCTTTTGGCAAAGTCAAAAGGCTTGCATTTATATGTTGATGTGGTGATCCCTTAACAAAGCCAATATGCTTGTCTTTGTATATCGATGTTGTGATCCCTTAACAAAGCCAATAGGATTGTCTTTTATATATTGACATGACGTTACATTGAAAAAACCTCTAGAAATGTATTGAAAAAACATAAAGGTTAGAGTGATGTTTTAGGTTAGTGACAATGTCAGTTAAAATGTTATGTTTTAAACTATATTACATCACTCAAGACATCATAATGATGTCATATGAGATGCCATAAGTGATTTCATCAATGACATTCTACAAAAGAACCTGGAGGAATTTGAGAAAGATATACAATTATATAAACAGCACAAGAACATGAGGGGCAAATGTGATTATGACTCAGGATGCAAATTAATTTTGGCAAAGAAGTTTGACAAGATTAGAGAATGAGACATAAGGGATTGGAAAATGTGCACACGGTAAAAACACATCTCGGGCTCAAGGTGAGAGATTATCTCAAAATTAGGCACAGTGGCCAAAGTGCAACCTCTCAAACATTTCTTTTTCTGAATCCAGAATTATGCCAAAGGGAAACAAACGACTTATAACAAAGCAGAACATGGAGAAGAATGGAACAGCATAACAGGAGAGGCAGAAAGAGGCACAGATCAAGGAAGCAGAAAAAGAGGAACAAAATCCAGCAGAAACTAATATCAGGAATGAACATTCCACAAAAAGAGGTGACATATTACATTATGATAATTAACTTAATGGGTAAACGATTGAGTATGGAAGAACAAGAGATTTCATGTTTGAACTTAACATTTTGGTACTCCTCGTGGTTTAATTATGTACAAACAAGAATATATTGTTTCCAATTCATTAGGAAATTGTAACTATTCAAATAATACCAATTGATTTATAGAAAACATGTTGTTTCTGCCCTGTCATTAGAAGAAAACACTTGGACAACGCGAACATTGAAAGGCTCTGTGCTATGTATGATTTGAGTTGTGAAATTAAGAAGTATTGAGGTAAGTGTAATGAATGGTGAACCTTGTGGTAAAGAAGTTTTGGGAATAACATGGGTATAAAGACAAACTCTTATGGACACAGTGTCTTTAATCTTAAGTCAAAAGCCATGCTCACTTTAGCTTATGACTCTGCCAATGTGTTATGTGATGTCACCCCTAAACAATTGAAGCAACTTAGACTATAGAAATTTGGATAGCCAGAAGGTATATGAGTTATTTACGATATAAGATCATGACTAAATAGAGAAATGACAAGAAATTAACCATAAACCCATCAGATAAGCGGGGCAATGTGGTGTTATGATCCCCCAATGGCTATGTTAATGAAGGATTGTCATATTTGAATGATGTTGAAAATTATGCCACAGCAGCTATGCACCATCACAAGCAATTGGTGCACACATATCATAACTTGCTGTCCTCTTGGCAAGATCTCATAGAATATGAGGAATATTTCTCTTCGAAAATGACCATCCTAGGATTTCAATGTTTTCCTTCTTCAAGTGGTTCATCAGAATCTACCTAAACAACTGGGGAGACCCATAGGAACATCTATTGCTAGCTTATTAGAAAGAACTTCAATATACATTGACCATTTTCTGTTTCTCTTTGTTGAAATGCTTCCTTCTTATCTCAAAGACAGTACCAATTTCCTGAATAAAATCAATACCCTCAACTGGGAACCTGATTACATCATAGTAACCCTAGATAGTAATTTATTATACATCAGTATATATCACGAAAAAGGAATCAAGGCAGTAAAATACTTTTTATAAGCAAGACCACTGACCTATTATGAACACATTCTTATGTCACTACGCATGATTAAATATGCTTTAAGGGGAATGTTTTTCTCTTTGATGGAGTATTGTACAAGACTACCATGTGGAGATGCCATGGACACGTGGTTTGCCCCCTACTACACAAATCATTTTATCTGTTTGTGGGAGTGGCAGGTGTCCAATAACATCAAGTTATAGGGTCAGGTGCCTCACATTGTGCTGTGGCTCCACTATATGGATGATCTGTTTTTGATCTGGGATGGCAGCACACAAGAACTCAAAGATGTTTATGACATGTTGAATATAAATGAGTTGAACCTCTGCTTTTCTATCAACTACATCAGTACCTCAATACAATATTTGGACCTGCAATTGGATATGAAGGATGGTTATCTACACACATCACTACAAAGAAAAACACAGCAAGCAACAGCACACTGCATGCTAGGGGTAGTTATCTAACTAGCACTAAAGGAAACATACCATTTGGTGAAATAATCAGTTTACAGAGGAACTGTAGCACTCCTGAGGCCATTAAGTCAGTGAAAAGAGAATTTGTGCAGTGATTCACCACGAGGTGATAAAGTGCAAATGCGCTGCAGAAAGCAATAACGAAGGTAGACCCCCTAAGAAGGGAGGATCTTTTAAATAAACCTGCAGATGTAGAACCTATTCAAATAGATGTATCTATTAGACCATCTTGTCGTGTAGTTCCTATATAACCTATACAGGATCTGCGTGTTTTGGATAACATAAACTGTGGGATTGGCGGTAGACTGATTCTGTGCACCCCCACCGAATACGTTAGCCTATCTGTATTAGCTAGCTCACAGTGCCACTATAATCTCCTCTTACCAAGGAGAGAATAGATTCTGGAAACCTCAGAACATGACAACCCTGATCCCTCAAAATCGTGGAAACAATATACTACCTTTCGCTCAGTCACTCGTGCTTACCTAGTTTGTCTCAGAGAGATACACAGAATAAACAGTCTGGTCGTTTTCAATAAGAATTTATTGAACAGTTGTTATTCTAGTGTAGAATATATGAGCTGCAACAACCATTAGACAGTAGCAGAGATATATGATTAGCAGTACTACAAAAGTAAAGGGATGGAATAGTTCTACCATCTTGCAGAAATCATGAATATTGGGGAGAGGAGGTGGCCTAACGACTCGGGCGTTCGACCTCGAATCTGGGGAACTGGGTTCGAGTCTCGGCAATGACGCTGAACATCCTGTGATTCTGGGCAATTCAGTTAATCTACCCGTGCCTAACAAAAATGAATGTGTCCTCCTGTAACGCAACTGGTGCTATGTAAAGTGCTCTGATAACCGATTCGGGTCAAGTTCGCGCTATATAAAACTCCGTAAAAAAAAAAGATATATATATATATATCGCTTTTCCTCATGATACATCCTGCTGCTAGCGGAACAAAGACGAGTGCAGACCTCCAATGGTGCAAGTATTTTTTATTTTCAGTCTTCTGCCATAACGCGTTTCGGCCGTGCAAGCGGCCTTGATTACATCAATATATATATATATATATATACACGTACATAAAACACATGATAAAAAGTGCGTACTCCTACGATGCCTCCCTAACTAGATGTACCTAAATGTACCAAGCATCTGTGTAGGTGCTATTTAAAGAATCCCTCTAGGATCTAGTCCACCCCATTACCTGAGAGTTTAGAGAATGTGGGACCCCGTCCTGGTCTCGAGTTGGACTCCCCGCGAGGGATGTTAGACCACTGCCAGCTGGAGCGTCTGCATGCAGGAACCTCAGCGTCTCTGGTCAGTGTGTCAGCCGGGAAGTCACGGTCTCCTCTATCCTCCTAAGCAAGATGTGCTGTATATATACCCATAGGTCTCCCCAGGGGTCCTACCTTGCTGTGTTACTGTGTCGGCCTAAAGGATGACGTTGGACCTGAACTTTACACAGAGATATTATACAGGAGATGGTAATCCTACTGTTAGTCCTGCTGTGCTTCCAAGAAGCCTCATGCATAATGTATGAGAATCGAACCAGGGAAAACCCGCGTTCTGAATGCAGTGTCATATCTAGGCTAAAGGTCAGTGCCTAAGAACCGTTATGTATGTAATGTAGGGAAGAATATAGGTGAAAGGTTGCAATGTTACCTGCGCCTATATAGGGTACCTATATGGAATATAACAATCTAATACATTTAGGCATATTACAACATTCTTGCATAAAGCCTACACCATCAGGCACATGATACTGTAACATTCAGAGATTCTAAAAAATGACAAACTTCGAGGCACGCTTCCCCCGGACATAAGTCACATATAGAAGTACTGGGTCTATTAAGGGCATTTTAGTCTCAGTGATCTACATCCTGTGATTAAAGACAATATATATATAGTGAAGCAAGGACAGACCTTTAACAATGAGGCAGAGGCAAGGCATACAAGTATAGCAAAAGTGTAACACAGTAAATTGCCTGATCACAGTAGGGAACGTAATATCAACAATTTCATTACCTGTAAATCAGACTATGTGGTATATTGCAGTATTTGCTCATGTGATAAAACCTATGTAGGTAGTACAATATTCACTGTAAGAAACAGATACTGGAACACCTTATAGCCATTACCAACTAGGACACCAATTACCCTGTTGGGGAGCATTTCTCAAAACTCTATAGAGGAGGGTGGACTAAAGCAAGCTACTTTGAGATTAATAGAATTTTAAGCAACCCCAGGAAAGGGGATCTTAGAAGACTTGAATGCAGTTATATTGTGGACCTGAAAAACCTGTGAACCAGGTGGTATGAATGCTACATAGGAACTGATAGCCCATTTATCTACATAAATAAAATCAGAATGGTGAGGATATGAAGGAATGGGGGTGAGATCTTACTCCTGATTAGTGTCTGCCATAAGTATTAGATTGTGACACCTTTGTTTTTAATATACATTCTTCCACTTTGTGTTTAGCATTAATGGACTAACCAAGAACATTCTTGTGGATACAATAAGAGATTCCCATGCAATAGATAATTGGATTCATATTAAGATTACAACTGAATGCCCATTCACAGATGATTTTTGACCATCTTTTTTTTTTTTTTTGAATTTGTTTATTGGTATTTCAAGAAAAATGCGATATACATTTTATACAACAACTAACAAACCTGGTGTACCAGTCCGAATGATAGCATAGTTCAAAGACATACATTGATCGCCCATCATTATGTGCCCACCACAGCAATACGCTACCAGAGCCCCAGGAGCAGTATACATGAAACCATAAACATACAGAGGTGACATTATCTGAATATAATAGCAGTGTCCAGAGTGCACCCAGCAAACTCCATCTTATACACATAGCAGATCCCCATGCCATATTAATTATACATCCCCAGTTCGGACACCGGTGAGTCCAGCATCCTCATTCACACTCGTCCTCTCCCGAACCCAGGTGATAAACGGTTCCCATATCTCTCTGGGTCGAGAAGTGGGTGGCATCAGTTCCCAGAAAGTGGTTAGCTGAACTTGACCATATGTAACCTCTCTAACCCATTCCTTTATCGTAGGCTTCCGCCTCCTCCCCCAGTGCACTGCAATTTGGCGTTTGGCGAACAACAGCAATAATGCATGTAATTTACGTTTTTTTATGTGTGTTTCCTTAACATACCCCAGCAGTCCCAAGAGCGGGGACGGGGGTAAGGACAAACCCAGGATTTGATTAATAGACGTGAAAATCTGGGACCAGTATTCAACAAGTACAGGACATTCCCATGCCATGTAGAGAAAGGAGGCCGAAGCCACCCCACAACGCCAACAGCAGTCATCCTCTCTTAGCCCCATTCGACGTAAGCCAATAGGCGTTCTGTAATACCTATGCAGGAATTTGAAGTGGATCAACCTAAGCTTGTAATTCGGAGATAACTCAGTCAGCTGAGTGCAACAGTATGTCCATTGATCGTCAGACAGCGAGGGTGATAACTCTACGTTCCATCTCAACAACGCATTAGGTCTCATCACTGGGGCGTCTGTTTGCATACGTGTGTATAGTCTGGTTATTAGCCTACGTGACGATGGGGAATGAAGTATGTTCTCCAGGGCCAATAATGGGGGCGGGGGGTTTGGGAAATCACTGTGCAATGCGTGGCAGGCAGCCCGTAGTTTGTGATAGAGGAATACATCCCCGAATGAAACCTCCTGTCCCTCCTCTGCCACCGGGGGGTCTCCAAAGGTGTCCCCTGGGTAGAAGTCCGCAAACGTGTGAAGTTTCATCTTCTGCGCAACTTTTTTACTAATCTCATCTTTGACATTGGGTAGCATTGGATTTTGGGCTAAGGGAATTGAAGGGGCATACAATATCTGGGCTCCCGCCCGCCTCCGCAACCCATCCCAAGCCCATCTCAAAGTTTCGGGAGTGTCTATATCGCCTGTGGGTCGTCGATACTTCTGATACACCGCTACTTGTAGGGGAACCGGTGCCACCACATCCCTCTCCACAGCCACGTGCGGCTGAAAGGGTGTTGGGTGGACCCAATGATGGAGGAATTGTGCTTGTGCGCAAAGTGCATATAATTTCATATCTGGGGCCCCCAGACCTCCCTGCCTCAGCGGGAGAGACAATAGTTCCCACGATACACGCGCCTGGCTGCCCGCCCACACTAGAGATATTAGCAGTGATCGCAGTGTTCTAAAGAATGGTTGAGTAAGTTTGATCGGCAAATTTACAAAGAGGTACAGAAATGTAGGCAGTACAACCATTTTAACCAACGCGATCTTCCCTGCCAATGACAAAGGAAGCCTAGCCCACAAAGCAACCTTCTCTTCCAACCACGTGATGGCCCTACCATAATTCAAGTTACATATTTCTTGTAAGTCACAACTTATCCATATCCCCAGATATTTCACTTTCTCATCCTCCCACTGCAGCGGGAACTCGGAAGCCACAGCCTTGGTGTTGTCAGTTAGGGGGAAAACCATTGATTTAGCCCAGTTAATGGATATACCGGCCAGCCCACCAAATTTGATGAACTCTCTCAGTACAATATCAAAGTTCTGTGCGGGGTTCAAAATATACAAGGTGACATCATCCACGTAGAGCGATATCAGGAGACTCCTAGAGCCGAACCCTATCCCCTTGTCCGTGTGGTGTTGTCGGATACGTGCAGCTAGTGGCTCCAGCGCAACCACAAATAACAGGGGGGACAGAGGGCACCCCTGACGCGTGCCCTGTGTAATTGGAAATGGAGCAGATACAAGACCATTTGCACGTAATCGAGCTGTGGGTTTGGTATATAATAGCCTAATCAATTTGATAAAAAAGTGGCTGAACCCTATCCACTCTAATATTCTAAAGAGATAGGGCCATTCGAGTGAATCAAAGGCTGTGGTCGCATCTAAGAACACCACCGCAGCCTGCACATCCGGGTGCAAATAATGCAGGACCGAAAAAACCGTCCTAAGATTATGGGAAGTAGATCTCCCTGGTATGAAACCTGATTGGTCTGGGCGAGCAATGATGGGAAGCATAGGTTGTAACCTGTTCGCTATTAATTTTGCCAGTATTTTAACATCCACATTAAGGAGCGACAGGGGGCAGTATGAATCAAGGTCTGTATCCGGTTTCCCTGGTTTTAGCAAGGTGATAATAATTGCTTCACGCATCGTAGGTGGTAATATACCCGTCTCTTGGGCTTCCTCATAAACCGCCAGGAGTCTGGGTGCAAGCTCCTCCGCGTATGCTTTATAAAAGGCAGTCGTCAGCCCGTCCGACCCAGGGGCCTTATCTAAGGGCAAGCTTTTGATCACGGTGGCCACGTCCTCCACCGTAATGGGCAGGTCCATGTACTCCCTGTGCCTGTTGTTAAACCAAACCAATTCCAGAGAATCTAGAAACGTCTGCAGACCCTCCGGGCACCCGGATTGCGTAGCCGTATATAATTGGGCATAGAAGGAAGAAAAACTCATCAAGTATAGCTACCGGACCTCTGACAGTGCTACCGTCTTTGTTAGTCAGCTCTGGGGTGTAAGCAGTGGACCTCGAAGGGCGTATCATGCCAGCAAGCGTCCGTCCTGGTCTATCTCCCTCTCCATATCTGCGAGCTTCAGCATATTTCCCAAGAAACTTCACCTCCCTCTGCGCCTCCTCGTCGTACTCCAATAATGTGGCCTTCAACTGAGCTAAAATAGCAGGTGTGCTATCAGAGTAAAAGCATGTCTCAAGATCTTTTATTTTAGCCTCAATAGCAGTCAACGTAGTTCTAATGGCCTTAAGTACCCCGGCTTGCCGAGAGATCCACTGTCCCCGAATGACCACTTTAAACGCCTCCCATAAAGAGGCTTCAGTATCAACGGAACCTGAGTTGAGAGTGAAAAAATCAGTAATATCTGCACGGATTTCCTCCTTAAACGCCTCATCTAATAATGCATGCGGGAGCAGTCTCCAAGAGAACGCTCTCCGCGCGGCATCAGGGAACGAGAGACTTAGGAGGCATGGAGAGTGATCCGATAGTGTTCTTGGCAAGTGCGTCACCCTCACCACCCAGCTTGCTACATCTCGGGTCGCCAACCAGTAGTCTAACCGAGACCAGGCCTTATGATGTTCAGAGAAGCAGATGCCCTCCCTAGATTGTGGATTTCGCATTCGCCAAACATCTACCATGTCTCCATCTCCGAGTAAGGCATTTAGAGCTTTCCCAGCAGCAGGATGATGTGTCCTCGCCGTGCCCTGCCTGTCCATGTCATCATTTAAAACAGCATTGAAGTCTCCCCCCCAGAGAATCGTGGTGCAACCAGTCGCTTTAATTTTTGCCCATATATCTTGAAAAAAGCTGGGAGAGTCTATGTTAGGGCCATATATTGCAACCAAGGCCATGAAACCCCCCCAACGAGCCCACCAGAATAATGTATCTGCCTTCAGGGTCCGTGTAGACTTCCCTTTCCCTCCAGTCTATGCCACGTTTAACCAACACCGCCACCCCACGGGAATAGTTAGAATAGACCGATGAGTACATGAATCCCCATCTTTTATGTTTCAGTTTTGGGGAGGGAGTTACATGCAGGTGAGTTTCCTGTAGCATACATAAATCAATATTATGCCTAGTGAGATAGGCATGTACTATTCTGGATTTTCTATTATCATTCAAACCTCTAATGTTCCATGATAGGCAGTTTATACTTGTCTCGTGGGACACATAACGGAGAGGTATGTGACATTACTTTGTCTAGGGCAACGTATGTTTGTGTTGGGTGTGATCATGTGTTCTATCCAATAACACACCAATACACCAGTAAACCATTGCACAACATCCCCAACCCACCACCCCCCACCCACACCAACCCCCCAATCAGGTTGAAAAGTGCCCCCCCAAAAGAAAAACGTTAAATCGTATAAATCCGGGAAAGCTCCCATGGGGCTGTGTGAGCACCGGCATGCTTCCCTACCGTGCAGGGTTGCCAAGAAACTACAGGGAGTCAGGTCTGCAGTGTAACAAAAAGATAATTATGCGACTATATAGCGGTAGAAAGAATCTCCACACCTCATCATTCCACTCCAGCCACAGTCTAATATCAAAACAGCTACGGAAAGCAAAGCGCTAATGGCGCAGCATAAAACAGTTTTCACCCAGGGCAACCCGCAGCCAGTAACCATCTCAGGGCAGGCCTACGTGAAATGAGCAATTTAAGCCAGTAGTGATGAGCAGTAAACAACAGCACTTATCAGCACAGGAGGGCAATGAACGAAAGCCAAAATGAAAGAGTCACACATTCCCTCACATGGACTGAGGAGATTAAACATTTTTTGCTGTACGCTATACAGAGGAATACGGCACCTTGTCTTCAATCAGTGTCACTTAGCTGTGTTCGGTCAGTTCCTCCAGTCTAGGACTTTTCTTGGCTTGTTTACCCCCCACATGCTTTGCAAATTTGAGGGCGGATTTGGCATCATAGAAAAAGTGGGATGAGCCATCATGAGACACCTTAAGTTTAGCTGGATATAACAGCGAGTAGGGGACTTGAGCCTGCATCAGGAACCGCTTCACCGGTAGAAACTCGCGTCTTGCTGCCTGCACCGCAGGTGTAAAGTCCGGATAAAAGGAGACATGATTCCCTTGATGCGTTATGTTCCTCATTGCACGTGCTTGACGCAGCACCACATCCCGATCTTGATAATTCAAAAGTCTCGCCAGAATGGGTCGGGGAGTAGCCCCCACCGGAGGTTTAGGGCCCAAAGCACGATGGGCTCTCTCCACCGCAAAGACCGGCGAGAGGTGCGCTTCAAACAGGTCCCGCAGCAGTTCCGACACATACATCTCCATTTTGGTAATCGCTGTGGTTTCCGGAATCCACGTGGATCGCACATCCAAATCTTCGTTTTTGGCACAGATGACACCCAATAGCTTATCCATCTGCAGCAGTTGGTCTTTAGTTTCGACCTGAAATTCGTGAAAGTCTGACTGCTTATTCTCCAGCACATCCAGCCTGTGCTCGTGAGCCCCTACTTGAGTTTTCACAGATTCCATTTGTGTCGTTAGCATGTCCAACTTCGCGTCAATGGTGCGAAGGCTTGAGCGCATTTCGAGCATAAGTGTGCGGAGATCGTCTCCCTGGTCCCCCAACTGACCCTCAGTAGAGCCCCCCGCCGCCGTCTCCAGGTCCGATTCCGTAAGGCGTGTCGGCCTTCTTTGATCAAAGTTCAGTTTGGGCTGTTTGGCATCCTGTTTGCCCATGACTGAGGTTAAGGAGCGCACCGCCGCAGTGAAAAGGGGGTGCACAATGGACTCTCCGCATGCACTTCCCTTCTCCTCACGTGCGGACCTGGCGTTTTCCGGAGTACCAGTAGACAAATGGTGTATGGCGGCTCTCAGTCACCGCGCGGCCCGCACCCCTCTCTGTAATTCCTGTTGCGGGGGGGAGCAGCATGCACCACGCTCTGCACAATAGATTCCAGGCGGCAGCGGCGCAGCAGACACAGGGGCCAGTCCGGCTCAAATCGTCTCTCCACAGCAATCTGCCTTAGGGCGCAAGCTAGCACACTTTCCTCCTCCTTCACTTCATTCAAACAGATGCGGTACAGTTTCTGCCGAGGCACAGATAAGCCAGCCAGGACACACCACCTCCCGTGCCTCCCCTCACCTCAGCCGAAGAGGAGCAACTTCCCACTAGCAACGTGCAGCAGATGGTAGCTCAGGGGCCATCTTGCAGATCAGATGCACCCACCAGGTCGGTGTGCAGTCCCAGACAAAATGCGCGCATGTTCCAGCAGACTCACAAATCCCTCCAGTAAATGATGTGCCCTCGTAGTGCGGCGGTTCCCCTTCTTGCTTGCCTCACCAGAGCCTCCGATCCCTCCCGCGGAGCGCGCACCTCCGCAGCGGCCTGTCACCGGCCGACACCCCGAGTCGCAAAATGGCGCCTTCTGGACTCGGAGTGGATCAGCGAGTTGCTCGCACTCCGGTGCAGCCGTCCACCACTGCGCACTGCAAGTATGTCCACGCAGCTGTTCCCAACCTGTATCCACAGGTGTGGGCGGTCCGGAGCTCTGATCGTCGCATCGGGCGCCCCTAAGGCCCACACGGAGGCCGTGGTCTCAATTAGCTGCGGCCACCACACTGCACCTACTTCCGATGCTCCTCCTCCGCCACGCTCAGCTCTCCGGCTCGTATTACTCGATGCTGAAGCAGGTGAAACGGCAGACAGCAACACCGCTAGCCGCAGCAAGATTCCCGCTTCCGATGAAGCGAGGATGGCAGGACTTCAACTCCCTTTAATTAGCGGATAAGTGAAGGATAATATCTCGGCCGGCGGAGCTCGCTCACAGAGCGGCCATTCTGCAGCACGGCAGACCACGCCCTCGATTTTTGACCATCTTACATTGTATAGCATGATGCACGGATGATGATCATAGTCATGGTATCAAAATGCAAAATATGAATTAGGTTGCTGAACTTTTATGTGATAAACAAAAAGGGTCCAGACAGGGGAAGCCTGTCGGATCTGGAGGGTTGAGAGGGCCCTTCGGCTATGAAGGGAATGGGGGGATATATCCTCCCAGGATAAATCCCTATAACAAAAAAAGTATCCCACCAAGGTTCAAGGGGGTTTATTTGCATATAATATACTGGACATGGTGAGGAGGGGTGATTGGTCACCCCTTGTGGGTATGCTAGCTCCGCATGACTTGTCCGGGGAAGTAAAAATCCTTTTTATATATTACCCTCACACACCCTAGTGGTGTCATGCTTCATCATCGGGTTCACCCTGACTCCTACAGGTCAGGGTGGGCTTGACTGTATTTCAGGGAGCACTAAATAGAAGGGTGACCAGGGGGCTTAACTAGAGATTAAAATCCCTCACCTTCTCCTCGGTTTTCCTTTATTAGTGTAGCTGGTGGGGAAACTAAAACTATAACTCACAGGTAATGTGGACTATTATGGTCCTATGACCCTTGTTTCTTGACCAACATGTTTCAGCCCTACTCTATGGCCTAACAAGGTCCCGGGCTTTCATCAGGGCATCAGAGCAATGCCTCCCTGGTAAATAGGTCAAATTGACATATGCAAATTAATGTTACGTAGATGTAAGGGGCAGTAATAGTACTTGCCCGTCAGTAGTCGTTGCTGCACATCACCTGCAAAAGAGAATTTATGGCAGGTGTATTGTTGGATACATTCATGACATTTGTATAGAATGAAGACTTGTAATAACTGTAGTATAGAAGGAAGCATGCACAACCCACTGTATGCCGATTTAAAACCATTGTCTCTATTGTAGACCATCATTCTCATCACATGTATAAATCCATATTAATAACGGAGAACATGTAGTTCTTAACATGACTCAGTTCGTTCATTCATATGTCCACACGAATAGTGTGGGACATTTGATGTGGGGCAATATATTAATCGCTCCAGTCATATCAAAAATTAGTTCTTAAACACTATGTATAAGGTGAGGAAGTAAACATACCTCCCATACTAAAGCGAACACCATGGTGACTTTAAAGACATTGAATTAAAAAGATCTGCGTGGCACAAGTGTCTTGTAGTAATAGCACCGAGTGGAATGTGCCATTATACTCACCCACATTTTTGAGTATTCAGGTGCCTCGGGAGTGAGGGTGGGACTCCCTATAGTCAAACCCTGTAGGTAGAAATGTTTGCAGAAAGGATAGAAGCGGCAAAGGTTAGAGTCGGTGTGCCGATAGACTCTTGCCTCATGGGTTGCGAGCGGTTGTAAACGGACCGGTAAAAAGCTGGTCGAGTCACTTACTTCATCAAGGGAACAGCTCCCGCAATTAAACTATCTGCCCTCCGTGTCTCCCGGCTTTCGATGCGAAGGAGACGGGAGGCATCAGTGTTTTTGTAGCCGCATTGGTCTGTGGCTGCAGATCTGTGCCGCACCACGTGTTCGGTGGGCGGTCTGGGCCTGCGTTCTACATGACATCGGGCTGCACCTAGAGCCCGTTGCTTCATGGGGGATGTAGTTAGAAGTGCATCAATGGCTCCGTGAAGAAGTCAATGGTATAGCACAACTTTATTGAAACACCAGACCGCTGGTTATTAGTTTGAGAGTACAGAGCAGGTTATTAGCTGTGGCAGTAGGGTGGTATAGACAGTTGGGCGCCAAACATAGAGCCCACAATTACGCGGCTCCCTGTTGGATATTAAATGTTTGATTTGATGGCAATATGTATGTAAAAAGTACTATAAGGTGTGGGTAAGTAAAACCACAAGAGTACTGTGGTAATTAATGGGACCCATCCTATGGGTATATTTTATAGACTAATGTTCTTTGGTGAAAACGTTGACAATCGGAACTAGAGGCTGCTAGATGGTAGAGTCACGTCTAGGTCATTGTCATAAGTGTAGTGCATAATATAGGTGTTATAGACAGTCGTTACATTGGATGGTGTGGGAAAGTAAAGACATGTGGACAAACTTGAACATAGGTTAAATACATCCTATAGGGGTCCTAAGGTCTATTAACCAATGGCACATGTATTTACTTTGGTAAATGAGTCCCTGTGTCTTTACTATCCCACACCATCCAATGTAACGACTGGGACTAGTATAACATAATACAAAACATCTATACAGTGCCAAATACATACAGGATCATATAGGCACAGAATTGTCTATAACTCCTATACTATGCATTTTTCATAGCCCGTTGTGAATATCTCCCATTGATGAAGTCAGTGAAAGCCAGGGTAGAAGGTCTCTGCAGTGAGGAAAAACAATGCAATGATGCAGTGCGGCCCATCATGGCTACAAAAAATAGAACTTAATCGGTGGAGGAAGAACTGGGTCTCCTCTCCCCTAACAGTACTAGTCAAATCTGGGGAGAATTTGGAACCGACTCGCACTGATTATGCTAAGGAGGGCACAACTTATAGGTCTTCCCAAGAGGGAACACATGGCAAGAGAACCCAGTTGTGGTCAGCATGCATACCCATCAAGTTCACCAAGGGCCTCGTGCGGTATCCCCTGACCCTGTACCATCGGCTAGAAAATGGGAAAAAAATAAGCTTCCACAGTGATAGCCACAAATAATTACATCCAAGACTCTAATAAAGGACATTCAAAGGCTGCAGATCTTTCTATATTTGAACCTCTCTTGGCTGATTTGTTTATGTTATGTTATGTTAAATAAATGTTTATAGTGCAACGTATACCCGGGGGTGTCTTGGCGCTGATAACTGAGCAGAGTAAGGTAGAACCAGTATAAAAAGGAAGTTACCGATTGAAAAGCCAAGTTTTCTGAAAGCCAGTAGTGAAGATGTGGATCTAATGTGGAGAGGCAGTGTGTTCCAAAGTCTAGTGGCTCCAGCAAGGAAGCTGCTGCTACCCCATTTGGTTTTCTTGAATCTAAAGGGTGTGACTATGTAGGTACCCAGAGATCTGAGATTCCTGTTAGGCGTATACCAAGAGATGCCTTTTTTAAAAAGATTTGAATCTTCTTTTAGGAATATTTTTGATGACTATTCTACTGGATTGGCTAGGACAGGAAAGACAGTAGTTGAGCAGGCCTCTGGGCTTTCAACCAATGTTATCCATACTATACATTTGTCAGGGAATATGGGTATAGAGGGCCTTCCTGTTGTTGGTGATAGTCAAACACATAGGCTGATCCCGTCTGTTAGCAAGCCAAGGCATGATCATGTACCTTCAGGTCCCTCAAAGTATGGCTGTTCCCCCCTTGTGGATTCTTTGACTACTTGGGAATCTTAAACATGTGATGCAGGTTCTGTGGTTCATTCCATTACGCCCTCGAGATCTAGTCCTCTTTTGCAGAATACTTAAAGCCTGATGACTATATCATCTTTCCCTGGTTCTGGTATTGTTCTAAACTTTCCTCCGGAGGCCGCACCATAGATAATCATGTTGGGTAATGTTCTTCCTCTAAGGGAAGAGCTAAAGGAGGATTTTTGTCACCTCAAACATAAGTTAACAAGTGGGGTGAATAGGCAGGCATTGTACAAGTCTCAGAGGGAATTGTGCTGTAATTAACTTTGACCATGCAAGTTTAGCCAGACGGTTGTCCGCCATGATCCCCTTCTATACAGGCATTACCATTGTTTTTTTTTTATAGACATCCAAGTCAACCTCATGTGTCTTTTTCCAAGCCATCTCTTTGTTTTGTTTTATTTAAACCAATTTTTATTTGTTTTAACAAAATGCATACAAACATGCATCACATACCTGGGATACAGAATAGTACAGTGCATGAATTTACCTAGTCAAGAACAAACAGTCCTCCACAGGGAAGGCTTGGAGGGGACTCCACAGAAGAAATGAAGGTGATTGTGGTACAGTATCATCTCCCAGGAATGCTGCAGTAGGGCAAAATAATCCTGCCATCATCAACAGCTTCTCCCTGCAACTTTCTGAGCTTCCTATATCATTGGCCTCAGGCCCTTCTAAGAACGTGATCTTGGTAACCTTTACTTTGGACATAGTAACAGATTTCAGGCACTAAAACGCCGGGGAATAATAATTCACAACCCACTCTTAAGGCTATCTCAAAGCATCCTAGACCTACTTGTTGTGTCACTCCTGGAAGGAAACGCAGTTTGGATTCAAATTGTGTAAACATTTTGTGATGGAATATTGTGGGCTTGGCAAGTAAGGCTGCAGATGAAATTTGGTGCAATTTAATTTCTAAGTTTGAGCTGATTTGCCTTAAAAAAACTTGGACTGTCACCGACATCTTTTCATTGGATGGCTTCATCTCATTTCATATTCCTGTCATCCCTTCTTGCTTTTGTAGAGTTAGGTGTGGTATGTTGATCCCTCTGTCTCTTTCTATTGAGGGGCGTTGGCAGGCGATTCCTACAGCCCCCCCCCCCACCCCCTTGCTCAGGAGACTGAACTTTCTCTTTCCAATGAGCAATGTGTCCTGATAATCAATTTTTTATAATTCAGGCTTTTCCCTAAGCAACTTAGAACATCTAAAGTACTTACAGGGCTTTTTCGAACACTACCAGTAAGTTGATTCTTTTTTACTCTTTATATTTTGTTGGCAGATTTCATCGTTTATTTAAGTAGAGTGGCAAGCGGGGAACAAAATGGTACGGTTTGTTGTCCAGTTCCAGCTGCTTTACATATTAACCCCTTCGCTGCTAGGCCTTTTCCCCTCCTGTGCTAAGCCTTTTTTTGGCTATTTGGGGTAGTTCGCGCTTAGGCCCCTGTAGCTTTTTGACCACATAAGGTATCCATGCCAAATGTGCGTCCTTTTTTTCCAACATCATGGGGATTCTAAAGGTACCCAGGGTTTGTGGATTCTCCTGGAGGGGACCCAGAAATTAGCCAAAATACAGCTAAATTTTGTTTTTTGGGGGAAAAATGCGAAAAAAGGGCTACAGATGAAAGCATCTGGTTTTTTCCCTGCAAATGGAATCAAAAAAGGGGTTGTGGTGCTGAAATCACCATCTTCCGAGCTTTCAGGGACAAGCAGACTTTTGTCAGAAAACCAACATTTTGTGCACAGTTTTGGCATTTTTCTGGGACATAGCCTATTTTTGCTATTTTTGTGCTTTCAACCTCTTTCCAGTTAATGGTAGAAATGGGTATAAAAGCAATAATGGATCCTGGAAAGCCATACATTTCTGAAAAGTAGACAAAATTCTGAATTCAGCAAGGGGTCATTTGTGTAGATCCTTCAAGTTTTCTTTATAGAAACAAACAGTTAAATATAGGAAAAATTGAAAATTAGTTGAAAAAAACAGCCATTTGTGTCAACGTTTTCACCTGTAACTTCTTCTAATTGTGACAGCTATTTGAAAGAAATATACCATTACATCTGCTAGACCTTTCTGGTTGTGGTGATATATAGGACTTGTAGGTTCACCAAGAACCCGACGAACCCAGAGCCAATAACTGAGCAGCGTCTTGCAATGGTTTTTTATTATGTCCCGGGTATATAGCAATTATCCTGGGACAATTTATATATGGAAAAATCGGTATGAAAGACACCTATGTATTTCTGAAATGGGAACAAAATATAGAGTTTAGAAACAATAGATATTTGCACATTTCCGAAATTGGGAGTACCCATACTAGCATGAGAATTATAGGTCATTTTTAAAAATGACTTCTTTTTACACATTGTCTTTCATTTGGAAGGCAGAAATGCATCGAAAGTCAATAGATAATAACAGTTGCTCTACAATTTTGTGTTACCCTAAGTCTCCTGATAAAAATGGTACCTCACTTGTGTGGGTAGGCCTAGTGCCCACGACAGGAAACGGCCCAAAACACAACGTGGACACGCCACATTTTCACAGTGAAAAATGACCCTTTTTTTGCAAAGTGCCTAGCTAAAGTTTTTGAACCCTAGCTCTGCCGGCACCTAGGGAAACCTAGCAAAACTATACATTTTTGAAAACTAGACACCCAGGGGAATCCAGGATGGGGAGACTTGACTGGCTCTCACCAGGTTTTGGTACCCAGAATCCCTTGCAAACCTAAAAAATTGTCAAAAAAACCACATTTTCCTCACTTTTCTGTGGTGGAAAGTTCTGGAATCTGCGTGGATCCACAAAATTCCACCCACCCTACGTTCCCCAAAGTCTTCCGAGAAAAATGGTACCTCACTTGTGTGGGTAGGCCTAGTTCCCGCGACAGGAAACAGCGCAAAACGCAACGTGGACACACCACATTTTCACAGTGAAAAATGACGCTTTTTTTTGCAAAGTGCCTAGCTGTAGTTTTTTAACCCTAGCTCTGCCGGCACCTAAGGAAACCTAGCAAAACTATACATTTTTGAAACCTAGATACCCAGGGGAATCCAGGATGGGGTGACTTGACTGGCTCTCACCAGGTTCTGGTACCCAGAATCCCTTGCAAACCTAAAAAATTGTCCAAAAAAACACATTTTCCTCACTTTTCTGTGGTGGAAAGTTCTGGAATCTGCGTGGATCCACAAAATTCCCCCCACCCCGCGTTCCCCAAAGTCTTCAGAGAAAAATGGTACCTCACTTGTGTGGGTAGGCCTAGTGCCCGCGACAGGAAACAGCGCAAAACGCAACGTGACACACCACATTTTCACAGTGAAAAATTACCCTTTTTTGCAAAGTGCCTTGCTGTAGTTTTTGAACCCTAGCTCTGCCGGCACCTAGGGAATCCTAGCAAACCTATATATTTTTTAAAACTAGACACCCCGGGGAATCCAGGATGGGGTGACGTGACTGGCTCTCACCAGGTTCTGGTACCCAGAATCCCTTGCAAACCTAAAAAATTGTCAAAAAAAACACATTTTCCTCACTTTTCTGTGGTGGAAAGAGCTGGAATCTGCGTGGATCCACACAATTCCACCCACCCCGCGTTCCCCAAAGTCTTCTGAGAAAAATGGTACCTCACTTGTGTGGGTAGGCCTAGTGCCCGCGACAGGAAACAGCGCAAAATGCAACGTGGACACACCACATTTTCACAGTGAAAAATTACCCTTTTTTTGCAAAGTGCCTAGCTGTAGTTTTTTAACCGTAGCTCTGCCGGCACCTAGGGAAACCTAGCAAACCTAATCATTTTTGAAAACTAGACACCGAGGGGAATCCAGGATGGGGTGACTTGACTGGCTCTCACCAGGTTCTGTTACCCAGAATCCCTTGCAAACCTAAAAAAAAATGTCAAAAAACCCACATTTTCCTCACTTTTCTGTGGTGGACAGTTCTGGAATCTGCGTGGATCCACTAAATTCCCCCACCCCGCGTTTCCCAAAGTCTTCCGATAAAAATGGTACCTCACTTGTGTGGGTAGGCATAGTGCCCGCGACAGGAAACAGCGCAAAACGCCATGTGGACACACCACATTTTCACAGCGAAAAATGACACTTTTTTTGCAAAGTGCCTAGCTGTAGTTTTTGAACCTTAGCTCTGCCGGCACCTAGGGAAACCTACCAAACCCCCCAACGTTTTCTTACCCAGAATCCCCTGCAAACCTGAAAGTTTGCTGAAAAAAATCACTTTTTTCATACATTTGTGTGTGGGAAAGTTGTGGCATCACCGGGCTGACACAAATTTCCTACCACCCACGTTCGCCCAGGTCTCCCGATAAAAATGGTGCCTCACTTGGGTGGGAGGCCCAAGTACCCGCGACAGGCAAGGGCCCAAAACGTATTGAGGCGACATCAAAATTGCCTATCACAAAACGACCTGGTTTTGCAAGGGAGGTCCAATGACTTTTTGGCCCGGGGCTCGGCGGCCACCTAGGAAAACCTACCAAACCCGCACATTTCTGAAAACCAGACACCCGGGGGATTCCAGGGAGGTATGGCTTGCATGGATCCCCAACGTTTTCTTACCCAGAATCCCCTGCAAACCTGAACTTTTGCTGAAAAAAATCACTTTTTTCACACATTTGTGTGTGGGAAAGTTGTGGCATCACCAAGCTGACACAAATTTCCAACCACCCAGCGTTCCCCCAGGTCTCCCGATAAAAATGGAGCCTCACTCGGGTGGGAGGCCCAAGTACCCGCGACAGGCAAGGGCCCAAAACGTATTGAGGCGACATCAAAATTGCCTAACACAAAACAACCTGGTTTTGCAAGGGGGGTCCCATGACTTTTTGGCCCGGGGCTCGGCGGCCACCTAGGGAAACCTACCAAACCCACACATTCCTGAAAACTAGACACCCGGGGGATTCCAGGGAGGTATGGCTTGCTTGGATCCCCCAACGTTTTCTTACCCAGAATCCCCTGCAAACCTGAAGTTTTGCCTAAAAAATCACTTTTTTCACACATTTGTGTGTGGGAAAGTTGTGGCATCACTGGGCTGACACAAATTTCCTACCACCCAGCGTTCCCCCAGGTCTCCCTATAAAAATGGTGCCTCACTCGGGTGGGAGGCCCAAGTACCCGCGACAGGCAAGGGCCCAAAACGTATTGAGGCGACATCAAAATTGCCTATCACAAAATAACCTTGTTTTGCAAGGGGGGTCCCATGACTTTTTGGCCCGGGGCTCGGCGGCCACCTAGGGAAACCTACCAAACCCACACATTTCTGAAAACTAGACACCCGGGGAATTCCAGGGAGGTATGGCTTGCGTGGATCCCCCAACGTTTTCTTACCCAGAATCCCCTGCAAACCTGAAATTTTGCTGAAAAAATCACTTTTTTCACACATTTGTGGGGGGGGACAGAAAGGCTGTAATGGTGGCGGGGGGTGGGGGCATTGGCGTGCCCATTTCGGGTAGCCCCCACCCTAAAAAAAATGCACCAAAAAAAATCCCTGGCATTTAGTCGGCTTTCTGCCCCCTGGGGGGGCAGATTGGGGCCTCTGCCCCATCTGCCCCCCAGGGGGGGCAGGAAGGCTGTAATTTTTGTGGGGAGGGGGTAGGGGCATGGACATGCCCATTTTGGGCAGCCCCCACCCTAATTCAAATTTGCCCCAAAAAAATCCCTGGCGACTAGTGGGCTTTTTGCTCCCTCGAGCGGGGCAGATTGGGGCTAATGCCCCCATCTGCCCCCAGAAAGTCCACAAGACACCAGGGATTTTTTTGGACAAATTTTAATTAGGGTGGGGGCTGCCCAAAACGGGCAAGCCAATGCCCCCACCCTAATTAAAATTTGCCAAAAAAACTCCCTGGCGTCTAGTGGGCTTTTTGCCCTCCGGGGGGCAGATTGGAGGCTACTGCCCCATCTGCCCCCCAGGGGGCAGAAAGGCTGTTATTGTTGCGGGGAGGGGGTGGGGGCATGGGCATGCCCGTTTTGGGAGCCCCCACCCTAATTCAAATTTGCCCCAAAAAATCCCTGGCGTCTAGTGGGCTTTTTGCCCCCCCGGCGGGGCAGATTGGGGGCTAATGCCCCCATCTGCCCTCGGGGCAAAGCCCACTAGATGCCAGGGAGTTTTTGAGCAAATTTCAACTAGGGTGGGGGCTGCCCAAACGGGCATGCCAATGCCCCCACCCTAATTAAAATTTGCCCAAAAAATTCCTGGCATCTAGTGGGCTTTTGCTCCCCCGGGGGGCAGATTGGGGGCTACTGCCCCATCTGCCCCCAGGGGGCAGGAAGGCTGTTATTTTTGCAGGGGAGGGGTGGGGGCATGGGCATGCCCATATTGGGCAGCCCCCACCACAAATTATAATTTAAAAAAAATCCCTGGCATATAGTGGGCTTTTGCCCCCAGGGGGGGCAGAAAGGCTGTAAATTTTGCGGGGTGGGGGCATGGACATGCCCTTTATTGGCAGCCCCCACCCCAATAAATTATGCGGCAAAAAAAAATATCCCTGGGGTCTAGTGGGCTTTTTGCCCCCCCAGGGGGGGGCAGATTGGGGGCTATTGCCCCCATCTGCCCCCCAGGGGGGGGCAAAAAGACTAAATCACACCCAAAAAAATTGGGGGGAGCAAAAGCCCTTGCCCAAGGGGCCGCTCGCCCCTCCCTGGTGTCTAGTGGGTGGATCCCTGCTTGGGGATCGCCCTCCTTGGGCAATCCCCAAGCAGGGATCCACTGGGGAGAGGTACCATTGGAAAGGGGAGATTCTCCCCTTTCCAATGATACCTCTTCCGTCTTTCTACGTGCCCGGGGGGCTGAGATAGCCCCCTGAGCACATAGAAAGTGAAACTGAAATGAGCCAAAAGGCTCATTTCAGTTTCGGTTTCTGTGCAATGAGGACAGCGCGACGTGCGCACTGATCCTCATGGCACAGAAGCCAGGGAGGGGGCCTCGGGAGCTGGGGAAGCTTTTCCCCAGCTCCCAAGGTCACAGGGGAGAAATAGAAATCCCTCTGCTGTCTGCAGCAGAGGGATTTCGTGCCCCTGGCCTCATGACGGAATGGTTCCGTCATGAGCACAGGGGCACCGATGCTCATGACGGAACCATTCCGTCATGAGCATCGAAGGGGTTAAGCATTCTCTGCAAGAGGCATTTTGGATTCACTGATCCATGACTTTAACCATGTCTCTGCTTTTGAAAAGCTGTTTTCTCTTTCAACTCAGAACATTCCCCCAACCTTTATTGGTCATGGTTGTTCCTCGATTATATATTTTATATTTGTTTTGCCCCATTAGTCAGAGTCATCAGTGGAGTACAAGCCACTAATATAGACTTCAGCGATCATAATCCCATCTGTCTTACCCAGAGAAGGATTTCTTCTCTCCCGAAGCAGGGATGTTTCTCCACTACAGATGGTGATCGGTGTTTTAAATGGTCTTTGGTTTCCGAGGATGTTTTCCAGACTAACCTTCTTGTTCCTTCTTGAATGGATTTTAAAATTTGTCTTACAGAGGATAACGAGGCAAAGGAGATTCTTAATGTGTTTACTCTGATTGCTAAGAAAATAGATGATTTCTGACAGCGTTGGGTCCTCAAAACACAGCTCCAGTTTTTGGTGGTTTGATACAATTTGTTCTAGGGCTCATCGAGATTTACAGAAAGCCCTTACGACCGTACCTAGGAACAGAGAGCAGGGTTCATTCTTTTGGTCTGGATAAAAGGCTGTGGCAAAAAGTAGGAATAAAACCTTGACAGAGTAGAAGTGGTCTAAGCTTCTTCAGGCAAGATGCCTTTCCAATAGCACTTTATTTTGGGAGGAAAATAATAGACCTCTTTTGGGTAGTTATAGGAGGGTTCTCTTTCCCTGTGTCTCAGCAAATCATTGGGTGAAGCATTTTACCTCTATCTGAGAGGATAATGCAGTAGAGATCCTTGAGCAGATGTGATCTGCATTAATGGGGTTTCCAATATTATTTTTATGTTAAAGGAGGTTTTAGAGGCTATTTTATGACTCTCACTTAATAAAGGTCCCAAGCCCCGATGAAATTCCACCAGACTTCTTTGTCTCGAATGCTCAAGTTTGGGCTCCTCTACTTATGTGAGTTTTAAATGCTTCTGTTAAAGTTGCACTTCCTCACACATAGTCTGATCCTATCATTGTACCAGTTTTTGAAAAGGGGGACAGGGTGAATCCTACTTGTTGTAGAGCTATCTCCCTGATCAATTCTTCTGTAAAGGTTATTAGGCATGTAATTCTGAATATGCTAATCTCCTGGACTGCTGATAACAGCATTCTCCCAGATTTACAATTTAGGTTTGGGGGTACCGTTGCCCAGTGCCTAAATGTGTATCTTCATACAAATATGCTGTTTATAGATTGGTATTTTTGTGTATGGCCTTTATGGACCTCTCTTTGGCTTTTGATAGAATAAGTTGGGACAAACGTTGGAGAATTTTATTGACAATGAGTGTTGATCTGGATATTGCAAACTTTCTTATAGATCTGCACTCTAATATGTCTGCAAAGGTAAGATTTAAGACCGTTGGTTGATGTACAGAGGCCTTCCCTACCAGAAGAGGTGTCTGACAGGGCTGCATTCTGGTGCTGTTTTTATTTACCCTTTACATTCACAATCCTGAATCAGTTTTATTGCCTGATAGTGGAGAATTCCTTCCAGTAGGTAGCAGTTTAATTTCTGCTCTTCTGTATGCAGATGATGCAGTTCTTGTGGCTAGAACGCCAATGGGTTTGCAGTGTCAGTTGAATAACTTTGTCAAGGTTATTGACTCTTTGTAACTATCCACTAAATTGTAGTCTAGGCTGTTCTATGTTCATGGCAGAATTATCTCTATGGTTGAACTTGTTTCGTACTTAGGTATTCTGTTCAATTGAGTAGGCTGTTAGACCCCATTGCTATTGAGGTACCTTATTGAGGTACGTAACTTTGGTATTTGATTTTGCATCTAAGATTGGCAACAAAATTGTTAAGACTATGTTGTAGATATATAAGGCCAATATCTGCTACTTCTGACAGCAATGACTTGTGGGGGTATAGGGACATTACTTCTCTTCAAACTAGTGAAAATCAATTCACTGGATGGCTGCTGAAAACTCCTATCTCAGTGTAGGAAGCTGGCTCTCTATATAGTGCTCTAAAATGAGTACACAGTGCTGAGAGTCCAGTAAGTCCCCAATTTGGCCGGCAGAGGCAAAAGTAGATAATACTAACGCTCTATTTGTGGTAGTGTGGGTGAGCGGTTAGGCTTATCAGAGGGTAGTGCTACACATTTGATGTACTCATAGAGGAAATAATTAAGACACACACTCAAAGAATACATCTGAGGCCAATTTAGAAGAATAAAGTCTTTTTATATATCTTTTCAAACAAAGAACTAAGTTCAGAGGCAAGTTATGTATTTCTCACAAATTTCTCAAAGAATAGTTCAAAGTTGTGCGCAATTACGCACCAAACAGCTCTATAGGAAGCAAAAGCAGGTAGGGAAAGCACACAGAACAGACAGTTGTAGGGGTTCACCTTCTGGGTTTAGGGTAGCAGGAAGCCAAGATTCAAAGTTCTACCAACAGGTCATCAGGTGCGTCCTGAATTCCACTGGGAGCAGGGTTTTGGTGTAGTTGGTAGCTGGCGCGCTACGAGGAAGGGGGGCTCTCTAAAAACAGGCTGCACCGGGGGACTTGCATGCAAGTCCGATAGCTCCAAAATGAGGGGCTATGGTCTCAAGGCCCTTAGGGAGAAGGGAGCACAGTTGGTTCGTCGTTACCCAGGCTGGGTGCAGAGCAGGTATGTTAGCTGTCCCTCGTGCGTAAAGGTAAAGGTCAGGGGCCAACAGCTGGCAGGGATGAATTCAGGACTGCTGGGTCATTCTCAACATGGGTCTCAGAGGTTTTGATGTCCCTTGGCAGCTGCTGGGCTCCGATATCATTTGAGTCCCAACTGGACTCTTCGTTGTTGGTCTTGGGTACAGAGTGTCCAGTAACCCGGGGATTGGTACTGTACGGCTCCGGTCGGTCCTGGTGCCTCCACACTAGGAGGGAGCCAGATCTCACCTTCGAGAGCACTAGTTACTCTTACTTGGCAGTTGCTGCAACGGTAGAGCCGGGGAGCTGCAAGTCAGTGGACCAGCCTCGGCTCTTTTGGTGCCTGGGGTCTGCAGGGGAGTAGCTCATTTACTCCAAGGGAGTGCTTGGCAATTTGGTGAAGGCTTGCAGTCCTCCGGGGTTCTTAAAGGCCACACAGCAGCAGGATGAGACAGATCACCTCGATTGCCGAGTCTTGAAGCGGCAGGCAGGGGTTTGCACCAAAACACCACAGCAGGGTCTCAGTTCTCCAGATCAGCAGCTCTTATTTGTCCTTCTCTTCTTTAGCTTGGTCAAATTTGAAGTTCTGGTTTGAGCAGTACTGCCTAAATACTCAATTTAGGGGTGTTAATGGGGAGTGCCAGGTTGTTGCCAATGGACTACCTACCTTAGGGTGACTACACCCTCTATGTGACCACTTCCTGTTGGGAGTGGGCATAAACCTGACCCTAATAGGCTAATTCCCTCCAACACAAGATGGAGGATTCTAAAAAGTGGGGTTCACATCAACTGCACCACTCTAGGTGTGGTGCTGGCTAGGTGTGAGCCCACCTCCAAATCTAAATAATTTTCCCACCTGTCTTCCAGCCACAAATTGGGGTCAGGACAGGGAGTTGGCTTCTTCCACTAACTGGAAAAGCCTAGGTCGCATTTCAAAGGCGGCATAGCCTTTGAAGCTTCCTGCCCTGGAAGGCAGTTTCTGCTTGGACAAGGTGTGAACACCTCTGCCCAGAGGAGGATTTGTTCCTGGCCTCTGAGATCAAAGACTCTCACCCCAGAAACTTGCCAAGTTATGGCAGGCTGGCTAAAACCAGTTGACAACCACACTAGTAGTCGGTAGGCTTTCAGGGGGCACCTCTAAGGTATCCTCTGTGTTCCTTTATTAAAAAATCTGTCACTGGTATCAGTGCAGGTTTGTTATGATGAGATGTTTGGCACCAAACATCTTGGGGTACAGTAAAGCCATCATGAAGCTGGGGACTTCGTAATGATGAGTGTCCAGCCCATGTACTCATTATGGCTTCCCTGTTCACTTATAATGCCTAAGAATGGACTTCGACATTATAGGCTCACATTTGCTCTGGGAGATATGTCCATACATGGGATATAGTGCACCCTGCCATGCCCTCTACCCTTAAAGGCCTTCCATTCGGATGGCTTACCTATATCTCATGCAGTGTCTGTAGGCATGGCACACAGCGCTGTGTGTCATGTTGACACTTCGGTGTAGTCTGCACCAAGACGCGCAGCCTGCATGATCTTGCTGAGGGGTTCCTAGGGTGGCACAATACGTGATGCAGCCCAGGTGGACCCTCTTCAGTCCCACTGCCCTAGGTACCAGGGGTACCATTTACTAGGGAATTACAGGGGGGCTGAAGTTGTGCCAATTGTGGAACAATGCAACAGCTTTTGGGAATGAGCTCTGGCACATCAGGTATCAGGCAAAAGGTGGGGGTGACCATGTCAAAAAGGGGCACTTTCCTACACTCAGTGCCTGCCTTCATTACTCATGAAGAACTGGGGTTACCTTATCCCACAGACACTTTAGCTCTTCATCCTCTGATCAGATGGATTTTGGTACAGACAAAACTGGAACTAGCAGCGGCCACTCCTCCACTAAGGCAGAGGAGCATCGCCCCACTTTTGCAGTGCAAAAGAAAAAATAAAATGATAATAACACAACATTATTATCATTTTATTTTTAGTATGGAGCCAGGTTAGGGCAGGGAGGAATTTTGGCTGTCGTCAGAGGGAGGAGGAGTGCTTGGTGCACCATAAGTGCACATGATGGTTTGGCCGGCCGTCTTGGGCCAGCCAAACAGACATGCGCACTTATCATTTCTCCACCTGGCTGTGTTGCACAGCCGGGTGGAGACCAGTCCCAGGCTCCCTGGCACTGTATGTGCAGCAAGCCAGGCCGCTCAGACCAATCACAACACTGCTGTCATGCTGGTGACAGCAGCGCCATGATTGGCTTAGCGGAATCTGGGAGCCTTTATTCTGCCGGGAGCCAGGAACAGAGGGAGGACAGAGGAGAGGCGGCGACTGGCAGGTCAGTCATCTTTTCTTTTTTCTAACCCCCGCGCAACCACCACTGTTCCTAGCAGCCGCCACTGGAAACTAGCCCTTATTAGAGAACTATTGAGGGATTGTCTAGCTCTTGATAGGGCCTTGCAGGTACTCTGACTCAAATATTTAAAGTTGGCATAATATGTTTGCGAACCCAGCTTTCTTATGAAAGAATGCTTAGATTAAAAGATTTTTTTTCTTTGATAAAGCTTAAGAAACAGAGGTCTTAGAGCTATCTAAACCAGGCATTTGCAGATTCATTCTCCTTAAGATTGTTCCTTTTATTAAACCTTATCTAATCTATGTGACAAACAATGTACATCGGTATCTGGTAATTAGGTTATGGTTAAACCTGCTACACTGTTTGTTTTCTCTTCCAAAAGGTTGGTCCTCAAATAATGGTTTAGGTCCTTGTGGTTGTGACCCTTATCATCAGAGAATATACTCCATTTTCCTATGCTCTATGGGTTTTATGGGCATCCCGTAGCCTTTATATCAAACCATGATTAAAGGCTTAGGTTTTAAGAAGTTGGACCACATTTAATGTTCCTGTAATTACTAAAAGACAATTTTTCCTGTTATTCCATTGTGAGCTTCTTGAAGGAGCCTATTAAGATCAGCCAAGGGAGGGAGCAGTCATTATATGATCTTGTTTTTTGTAGTTAGTAGATTATGTACTGGAAGTTTCCTGTGACTGCGACTTTTATGTATGATCTAATCCGCACTTTGGGCCCTATTACGAAAGTCCGCCTGCCACCGTAACGGAAAATGGGACCGACCGCCAGAGGTGCGGCGGTCCCACGAGGCCAATTAGGATGCGCCCGCCACACTGGCGGGCGCATTCTGGCCTTTAACATTGCGGACGGTGCTGCTGGGTGCGGCTCCGTCCGCAATGTTAAAAGTGCATGGTTTGCATTGCCACGGGCACGGGTGACTTTTTGCGCCTGGCCATAGGAACAGTGTCCTTTTTTGGGTTTACATGTTGTTATAGGGAGCATGGACACTGGACCTTAATTAGCTCTCTGGTCCCCCTTCTCTTTTTTGTGATACAGATATAGAACGGCGGTTCAGCCGTGGGACCCGTTCTTTCCTTTCTTTTCCTGTAGGTACACGAGCCCTCACTACACTGTTAGTGGTGGAGGGTCGTTGACGCATGGCGTTATGAATTTTTAACTCTTTACATTGCCGGCATTGACTGATATATAATGGGGACACTGATATTTAGGTGAAGGGGAGCAGTTCTCCTGTTATACGCAAGCACACTCTCGATCTTTATTTGCACATGCGCAACCTGTTTCTTTTTCAACCGGCTTCCCCGGAAAAGGTAACCGCCCAGAGGCCTGGCCCCTTTACTATTTGAGCCGCGTTTACTGCCATTTTCAGTTGATAACTGGCAGTCGCATGGATGGGGTAGGCTGACAGGGGTCAGTACCTGGGAAGAACCGTGAGTTGATTACGAGGTTTAGTTATTGTAAAACAGAGCTTGAATTGTTATCTACCCATTGTGCTGGGGATATGTAATTGACAGCATGTCTGTCTATATTATTGTCGTTTCAGCCCGGTAATTTGCGGGCAGTCCATGCCTCTAGTCTGTGGAGCGATCTTCTTGGTATTGTTTGGTAAGGACTCAACGCTCCCACTATGTGGCATATATTTCAGGGCTGTACCTGTTTGGGTATAGTTTATTTTGCCTGCATTTAACCCTTAATCTCATAGTATTATGTATTGCTATATACTTTATTAATTGTCTTTAGGCAGCATTTTTATGTTATTTAGGGTTGCAACTCCACCAAGCATCACCATTGTACCGATGTTACTCGTGTACCTATGTCTCTTTTATATGTGGTTGTTGTGCACACAGCTGTGGCACTACGAATGATGCATCAAGTTTTACTGATGCACATGCCTGTTGTCTATCCTGTTTTTTCTTGTTCTAGGTATTGATCAGGAGCGGCTTTCACCATTACGCTGTAACCACAGTGAGGGTATACAGGTTACCGCCCTGATCTACATGGAGGTTATTATACTTCTTTGTTTCACGTGCACTTTAATTTTAATTCTGGTCCCGACGAAGCGCCAACGACCCTTATGGCGATAGAGGCGCGAAACATGTTGACCTATGACCGACGACACCTGGGCATAGTGTGCCTCCAATTGTCTATTTTATTTAGCAGTTAGACTCTGCTAAGGGTACATCTGTTCTACATCGGCTGCATGATGACCCTTTATTAATCTTCCACACAATTGCACGCACTGTCTTCAACCCCCACAGAGGACCCACTCCCCACACACCCGCATGCATCATCCGACAGTCCTAAAAAGATCTCCGATACAGTGACCTTTCGGGGGCCCATAGGGAATTGCAGCGCTGGCCCTACGAGGAGCACTGCCCGATGATGAAGCATGACACCCTATGGGGTGTGTGAGGGCATCAGAGGACAAAGAGTGGTCTTCCATTACCTGAGTGGGTCCTTCACCTAGGATTTCCTTTCACTCTTTTCCCCTCTTTCGTCTTTTTGGGCATGGGTGACTTTTTGCGCCTGGCCATAGGAACAGTGTCCTTTTTTGGGTTTACATGTTGTTATAGGGAGCATGGACACTGGACCTTAATTAGCTCTCTGGTCCCCCTTCTCTTTTTTGTGATACAGATATAGGACGGCGGTTCAGCTGTGGGACCCGTTCTTTCCTTTCTTTTCCTGTAGGTACACGAGCCCTCACTACACTGTTAGTGGTGGAGGGTCGTTGATGCATGGCGTTATGAATTTTTAACTTTTTACATTGCCGGATTTGACTGATATATAATGGGGACACTGATATTGAGGTAAAGGGGAGCAGTTCTCCTGTTATATGCAAGCGCACTCTCGATCTTTATTTGCACATGCGCAACCTGTTTCTTTTTCAGCCGGCTTCCCCGGAAAAGGTAACCGCCCAGAGGCCTGGCCCCTTTACTATTTGAGCCGCGTTTACTGCCATTTCCAGTTGATAACTGGCAGTCGCATGGATGGGGTAGGCTGACAGGGGTCAGTACCTGCGAAGAACCGTGAGTTGATTACGAGGTTTAGTTATTGTAAAACAGAGCTTGAATTGTTATCTACCCATTGTGCTGGGGATATGTAATTGACAGCATGTCTGTCTATATTATTGTCGTTTCAGCCCGGTAATTTGCGGGCAGTCCATGCCTCTAGTCTGTGGAGCGATCTTCTTGGTATTGTTTGGTAAGGACTCAACACTCCCTCTATGTGGCATATATTTCAGGGCTGTACCTGTTTGGGTATAGTTTATTTTGCCTGCATTTAACCCTTAATTTCATAGTATTATGTATTGCTTTATACTTTATTAATTGTCTTTAGGCAGCATTTTTATGTTATTTAGGGTTGCAACTCCACCAAGCATCACCATTGTACCGATGTTACTCGTGTACCTATGTCTCTTTTATATGTGGTTGTTGTGCACACAGCTGTGGCACACGAATGATGCATCAAGTTTTACTGATGCACATGCCTGTTGTCTATCCTGTTTTTTCTTGTTCTAGGTATTGATCAGGAGCGGCTTTCACCATTACGCTGTAACCACAGTGAGGGTATACAGGTTACCGCCCTGATCTACATGGAGGTTATTATACTTCTTTGTTTCACGTGCACTTTAATTCTGGTCCTGACGAAGCGCCAATGACCCTTATGGTGATAGAGGCGCGAAACATGTTGACCTATGACCGACGACACCTGGGCATAGTGTGCCTCCAGGGGTCTATTTTATTTAGCAGTTAGACTCTGCTAAGGGTACATCTGTTCTACATCGGCTGCATGATGACCCTTTATTAATCTTCCACACACTTGCACGCACTGTCTTCAACCCCCACAGAGGACCCACTCCCCACACACCCGCATGCATCATCCGGCAGTCCTAAAAAGATCTCCGATAAAGTGACCCTTCGGGGGCCCGTAGGGAATTGCAGCGCCGGCCCTACGAGGAGCACTGCCCGATGATGAAGCATGACACCCTATGGGGTGTGTGAGGGCATCAGAGGACAAAGAGTGGTCTTCCATTACCTGAGTGGGTCCTTCACCTAGGATTTCCTTTCACTCTTTTCCCCTCTTCGGGCACGGGTGACTTTTTGCGCCTGGCCATAGGAACAGTGTCCTTTTTTGGGTTTAAATGTAGGGGGGTACCTATGGTACCCCCCAAGTGCAGCCCCCCACCCCCTCACCCCCGGGGGCCCGTAACAGGCCCCCAAAGCAATTTCCACCGTCCTTTCCATGTCGGCATCGCCACCGTGGAAAGGCCTTTAAATTTGCACATCATAATATGGATGGCGGTGCCTGCTCGGCACCGCCACCATATTATGCCCCAGATCCGCACGGCAGGCAATCGTAACGATTGCCTGCCAATGGAAAAGCGGCGGATGGTCTTTCCGTCCGCCGTGGTACCCCCCACCATACTAATATGGCGGGGGTAAATCAGGTACAGATGGCGGCGGATCGCCTCCGCCGGGCCCGCCATCATAATAGGCCCCTATGTGTTTTAGATATGGATATATCTTATGTTTATTGGATGTTTTTTAGGAGAAGCCCTCTTTTAGGCACTGTGTTTGACTGAAATCATTTTAACATTTGTAGTGTGTCATGGTGGTGGTTGTCTTATTTTAATAATGTTTTATTTTTTAAGAAACTGAAATATTTGCTAATTCATTGTTGTGTGTTTTATGTTTTTATCTTTGTGCTACACTTTTTATGGGTCCAATGGATTCCAAAATAAAGATATGTCACTGTCAAAAAGTAAACTTGAAGAATAACAGTACCGTATCTTTGTTACTGTGATGAGACCTCATTTGTGAATGCTTTCTGACATGTTTATTGTGATATGCATAAAGCTCAAAAAAAGATTTGAAGCAAAATAAATATATGAACCTATAAAAGATCAAAGGTTTATTATTTCAGCCAAAAGCCGTACAATGTGTTATTAAATTATTAGTCAAATATATAAAAATAATAAAATGCTTATTGTCTATAAAATGTCTAATGTTAATTTAAAAATCTAAAATGAATAGCAAAAGTACACAGCTATGGCCTAAGTTAGAGGCCGAGATGTGGGGAAGTATTCTTTGCTCACAGAAAAGATTTATGACAGTAGTGTACATTCCTTTTAAATATATTAGTTTGAACAATTAAGAGAAGTCTTGGTAAGCTTGCAGTCTGAGGCAATGTAGGCTGCAACTATAAGAAAAGTGTTAGGCGCAACAGTTCTGTAACACAGGTCGTATGTCTGTAATAAGTGATCAGAGGAAGAAAAATACGAAGCAGCAGATTTGGTACAAAATAAATAAAAATGAACTATTGTTTCGGGCCCTCCCAGTTTACAGTTGCATGCAGCGCTGTCACTGTTATTGGAGGAACATTATGCAGCAAGGATAATAAAGACAAGGTTCAAAGTCTAAATTTTAAAGATAAAAACAATCTAGCTTCTGGCACGATTGCATCAAGGTAGTGTTCAAAGACTATTTTAGTTTTTAAAATCAGGTAAGGTTTCAGCAACAGTCCTATAGTTTTTCACCAGCTAAAATTTTGCCTTAATCCTTGTTGCACTTAATTTGTTAGGATTGCCCCATAGGTCATTGCAGCCTATTTCCTGTAAGGTATTTTTCACATCTCTTTCTGAAGCTCACCACTGTGCCTTCTGCAAGTAGCTTTGGGGAGGTCGAGAAAGGCACAGAGGCCTCAGTACGGGTCCTATGCTTTCAAGAACCAGCCTCCCCGACCCCAGGCTTCACACCGCACCACCACCCCTCCCTGGATAGGAGAAATGGGCCATCCATCTCCACGTGAATCCTGCAGTCCTCACTGTTTACGTTCTTGGGCCCATTGTTGGGCTAAGGGCGGGCTCAGCAGTCCAAAGACACTGTACGAGTTCAGAAGGTACCAGGATGAGGGACACTCAAACACGTCATTCTTTCCAGTGTTCCATTGGCGACGCTCCGCGAGCTGCTCCCGCAGTGCACGCGCTGTGTAACGATTACTGCTATGCAAATGAGAGTGACAGCAGGTGTGTAAATTAAACGCGTAAAGGAATCAGCACCCTCCGACTGACACCAGGGAGAATATGTGTGCTTATCAATCGCAGCAGCCGCGTGACAAAGTGAAAACATTGGCATGTGTTCAAAGGAACGCTAATGAGCCGGAGTTGTTGCCAAGGGCTCTGGTGGGTGTAAAATACCATCTGCAGCATTGACAAATCCTTTCTGTACATAACCTTTGGCTGTGATGCAAGTTGGCTCAGCTCATGTTTGCACAGATGTAGTTTTTGCCAAGTTCCATCTATTACCAAATGTTGTGTTGTGTTGGTTGTGCATTTGTCCCAACACTATATGTACTAATGTGTTTATGCATGGAAATTCCACCATAGTCATAAACACAACCCACTGCATAAAAAGTACTACTAGCTGTATAAGTGATGCCAGGTTCACAGCACAGAAAAAGGTGAAGGGCTGGGTCTCCTCCTGGTATGGGCTTTGTGCCACTTACCACGCGATATGCTGTGTTAGTTAGTGCCTGTCTCGTGGCTATGAAGTCGCTCCATTACCCACGAGCAGCAGCCCGGGTGCATTTTAATCAGCAGTTCCCTTTAATGAGGACATTTTTTCAGGGCACTTGTCGGGCACTTTATTCCCAAGAGGGTTGCAAACGTGATGCGTCATGTGCTGCTTTTTCTTACAGACATTTTAGCATATTATAAACAGAAGAAAATAATAACAACCTCCTGAGATACAGTTCATCTTATTTCTTTATATTGGCTGTATAAAACGCTTCCACTAGAATGCTGCACACAATTTAGCATATGTAGTTAAAAATTATTGCAAGCGAAACACATGATTACATTTAAGAAATATCACGAAGATGATAGTGAGGAGAGTACAAGCGCCTAAAGAAGGAAGTGGAAATCGAGTGTATCGACGTTTTATTTATCTTCGCACAATAAATAACAAGTGGACCCGGAAAGAGTGAGGTATTTACTGCACCTTTACATTTCCATTTTATTTACTGCATCTGGCGAATGCCAAACTCACAAGTTTTAGTATTTATCGGATATTGTAAATGCTCCCTATTCTGAGTGGTCCACTACAAAATGAGGGGCTACACGTGGAACTGATGCTTTCTGCACGGAATGCTCCATGCTTGTGAATTTACCACTCATCCATCCGACAATAAATGTTAACTGGTTTGGCCTGCTGCAATTTACCAGGGAAAGATCGGAGGGGCATAATGGTCATCTCTAGCTACTCAGACTCCAGATCCATGTGCAAACAGGGGTTTGCAGAGGGACTGGTATAACGAGGCCCACTTGTAATCAGGTTCTTACTGCGTGTGAACACTGCCATCCTTGCATAAAGTCTGTTCAGCTTTAAATGATGCATTTGTGTTTTCAGATCGGATTTAAAGACCCATTACCATAGCATGTACAGTTTAAATTGTGGTAGAATTACAGATTTCTTGGAAACCACCAAATGCATGTATCCGCCACAACTTTACCTTGCAATTGCTGAAGTAAAATGATATAATCTAGTTGAAATATTAAATACGGTGCCTTTTTGGTGTCCTTCAGTTTTGGGTTTAGTAGTGTGACTGTGTTTACACTCGATTTTGGGATTGTCTACTTTATTTCTTTTTTCAACAAATCCTGCCATAAAAGTTTGCATAAATACAATTCACATAAAAACTTTAAAAACAGTTAACCCAATACAATAGAGAAATAAAAGCAGTCATAAGGCCATTTCGAACAGTGCTTAATTAATAGACATTGCTTGTCTTAGGATTTCATAAAACACGCTACAGCCATATGCCTTATACTTCTGGATTCTAGTGAAGAATTAGCACCCGTTAAGGAAGGCCATTGGGTTTAAAGATGTAACAAGAGCATTTGTCTAGGTCACATTGCTGTTAACCACAAAAAGCTGCTCCTAACTTAGTGACCACTGTGAGGTTTGGGTTAAATTGCGAGTGAAGACATCTCACAAAATGTAACGGACTGGTCTCACACACCACCTGGTGTCATGCTTCATCATTGACCAGTCCTCGCCCTCTAAAACCTTGGTTTGATAGAGGGCGGGCATACACCTGACGACAGGGATGCACTTCTAAACTAAGTGGGGGCCCATAAAAAAGTGAGTGTGGTTAAAAATCATTATAGTTAACCTTGTCGTGTTTTTAATGTGAAAGGTAACTATATGATATTAAAATCAAATGACGGTGTATGGGGGAATTAATGTCCCCTAACCGTTATGTGAGAGGTCAACATGTTTCTGCCGTGTTGGCCCAGTTGGGTCCAGGGCATTCATCAGGACCTAATTAGAACACGAAGGGCTCCGTTCTTACCAGGTAGTGGCAAGAGAAAACCACTGTGTGGGCGTGATAAATGTCACTCTCCACAGCTTGATGGCTTCTAAATTCAAGCCTGTAAAAGAAAATATTGAAAAAACATATGAACCCACAAACATTCATTGTGGTGGAATACCGAACACAATACATGCACTGTTTCAGTAAAACGTGAGTGACTACTCGTGTGACATGTGACACTCTACTTGTGTACACGAATCCGAGAGAAACGTAAAGTGAGAACGCGAGTCTCACTGTTCTTACCCTAAATACCAGAGCTACTTGCCCCATGGAAGGAGGGGAGGGGAAACCCCTGTTGTCAAACCCTGTTGAAAGAAACACAAATCACAATTGGCGTGAAAATCGTGGTCTGTGACAGAAGAAAGTCCACATAGCATTCAACCACATTTATACTTAGAGTGGTAAAATAACCATACATTCACTCAGCCCTCATTCAAGCCCTTACTGCTTCAAGGAAAGTTTCCCATATGGTTCCTAGGCGACTGCTCCCGTTCCTTCCGATGTAGAAATGAGGAGGAAGAGATCGCGCTATATATAGTGCATCTACTCAAGTTAATTGGTGTCAAGCGATTCGCAGGTGATGTAGGTATCATCAGGTGTGTGGTTTCCTGTGTCCCTGAATAGGAGCCTGGTCCCATCATGGCGGCCAAGTGCACATGCTCAGTGTGAGCTGTGACTAAGCTATGGGAATCACGAATCAGGTGCGTGACTTCCTGTGTCCCACATGCAAGTGCCTGATTCAAAGGTGGCCGGTATTCGCGCATGCTCTATGATGTAAAGTGCAGCGCGTTAATGGAAAAGTGACAGGTGGTATCCACAGATCCGCACTTGCCTATGTTAATGCATGCAAGTGCCTGATTAGAGAGTGGCCGGTGTCCGCGCTTGTTCAATGTGGCGGATTGTGGCGCGTAGGAAAGAGAAATATCAGCTGGTGATGGGCGGGATTGAAATAGTGGCAGTTATCCGCGCATGCTCAATGTAACGGAGTATGGCGTGGAATAGAGGTAGTGGCAGGTGTCCGCGCATGCTCAATGTAGCGGAGTGTAGCGTGTGAATGAAAAAGTACCATTGATGTATAGGCTGATCAAGGGCAGAACAGTCAAACAAGTGGGTCTTTGGAAAAGATCTATAAACTATCAGAGACCGCCCATCCAGAGGGGCATAGCTGTGCATGTGCCCAAGGAACTAGTTGGAATCTGTTCGTGCGTAAATAATGCCACCGTGTTGGCGGCCACGCCTTCAAAAAATATAAGAGCCCTAATAAAAGTAATAAAAGGGGTATAATAAAAGCAAGATGAAATGCTTTGATGTGCAAACTAAAAACCACAGTTTGTAATATTTATCATAAGGGGTTGTCTGCGCATAAAGGAACAGATCCTGAAATTTTTTAAAGTTGATTTCTTTCTAAGACCCGTCGTCAGTTTTATCCTCATCAGTACCGAAATAGTCGCGCAGCTTGATTTTTCTGAAGAACTGTGCAAGTTCTGTGTGAAGTACAAAGGGATCATTCCTGGGTGTGGGGACAAAACCCAATCCTTTTGAGAGGACCATCTCCTCATCGATAGTCAATGTGTGTTTACTAAGGTTAACAATGTTAGTTATTCCCTGCTTGTCGAGGGCATGTTCGCCCTCCCTTTGCTCCTGGTAACCACCGTGGTGGGTTGTTGGTCTTCCCACTGTACCCTTGTATTCCTTCTTTTTTGTCACTTCTCATGTGGAAACTGCACATCCTGCAGTCTTACCACCAACACCAAGGAGGTAGATATAGGGACCGGAAAACCTTGGCAGTTACTAGAGTTTAGCAACTGTAACACGGAGAACGTCGTGTACCTCCTAACCTGTCCCTGCGGCCTCAGATATGTAGGCATGACCACCAGAAAGATCAAGGTGCGTATCAGTGAACACCGGAGCACCATCCGGTGTAAAAAGACTAACACCAAACTGACACGCCACTTCACTGATAAAAACCATAAAGAAACAGACCTGAGATGGTCAATTCTGGAAGTAATGAAAAAACGCAAGTTTGATCTGACAAAAGCCTTACATTGGAGGGAATAACGATGGGTATTCCGCCTACGGTCCTGGCAGCAAGGTCTCAATGACGAAATACCATGGCTCCAGATGGGACAATAGGAACCTCTAAATTATCAACTGCAGAGAAACATGCACTACCATACAATATCTATACATTTTGGGCATATCTGCTGTATAATCACTGAGCGATTTGAATCCACCATCTTTAGGGGTTTCATGCCCCTACAGCCTGGACTGATTTATGATAAATTAACATTTATCTATCCAATGACCAATTCTCCGCGAGGGTCACATAATTTACTCCTTAGTGAACCAGGTCTCGAGTCCCAACAGGGTCGCTTACACCTTGTACTGATCCCTATTCGGGTCCCCCAGTGACCCAGGCTGATTAAAAAATTTCAGGATCTGTTCCTTTATGCGCAGACAACCCCTTATGATAAATATTACAAACTGTGGTTTTTAGTTTGCACATCAAAGCATTTCATCTTGCTTTTATTATACCCCTTTTTTAACTTTTATTAGGGCTCTTATATTTTTTGAAGGCGTGGCCGCCAACACGGTGGCATTATTTACGCACGAACAGATTCCAACTAGTTCCTTGGGCACATGCACAGCTATGCCCCTCTGGATGGGCGGTCTCTGGTAGTTTATAGATCTTTTCCAAAGACCCACTCGTTTGACTGTTCTGCCCTTGATCAGCATATACATCAATGGTACTTTTTCATTCACGCGCTACACTCCGCTACATTGAGCATGCGCGGACACCTGCCACTATCTCTATTCCACGCCATACTCCGTTACATTGAGCATGCGCGGATAACTGCCACTATTTCAATCCCGCCCATCACCAGCTGATATTTCTCTTTCCTACGCGCCACAATCCGCCACATTGAACAAGCGCGGACACCGGCCACTCTCTAATCAGGCACTTGCATGCATTAACATAGGCAAGTGCGGATCTGTGGATACCACCTGTCACTTTTCCATTAACGCGCTGCACTTTACATCATAGAGCATGCGCGAATACCGGCCACCTTTGAATCAGGCACTTGCATGTGGGACACAGGAAGTCAGGCACCTGATTCATGATTCCCATAGCTTAGTCACAGCTCACACTGAGCATGTGCACTTGGCCGCCATGATGGGACCAGGCTCCTATTCAGGGGCACAGGAAACCACACACTTGATGATACCTACATCACCTGCGAATCGCTTGACACCAATTAACTTGAGTAGATGCACTATATATAGCGCGATCTCTTCCTCCTCATTTCTACATCGGGAAGGAACGGGAGCAGTCGCCTAGGAACCATATGGGAAACTTTCCTTGAAGCAGTAAGGGTTTGAATGAGGGCTGAGTGAATGTATGGTTATTTTACCACTCTAAG
Organism: Calotriton arnoldi; assembly: GCA_963921515.1. Lineage (NCBI taxonomy): Eukaryota > Metazoa > Chordata > Amphibia > Caudata > Salamandridae > Calotriton > Calotriton arnoldi. The sequence continues at coordinate 4,519,650 of CAWUFW010000311.1, forward strand.
TATAAATGTGGTTGAATGCTATGTGGACTTTCTTCTGTCACAGACCACGATTTTCACGGCAATTGCGATTTGTGTTTCTTTCAACAGGGTTTGACAACAGGGGTTTCCCCTCCCCTCCTTCCATGGGGCAAGTAGCTCTGGTATTTAGGTAAGAACAGTGAGACTCGCGTTCTCACTTTACGTTTCTCTGGATTCGTGTACACAAGTAGAGTGTCACATGTCACACGAGTAGTCACTCACGTTTTACTGAAACAGTGCATGTATTGTGTTCGGTATTCCACCACAACGAAGGTTTGTGGGTTCATATGTTTTTTCAATATTTTCTTTTACAGGCTTGAACTTAGAAGCCATCAAGCTGTGGAGAGTGACATTTATCACGCCCACACAGTGGTTTTCTCTTGCCACTAGCTGGTAAGAACGGAGCCCTTCGTGTTCTAATTAGGTCCTGATGAATGCCCTGGACCCAACTGGGCCAACACGGCAGAAACATGTTAACCTCTCACATAACGGTTAGGGGACATTAATTCCCCCATACACCATCATTTGATTTTAATATCATATAGTTACCTTTCACATTAAAAACACGACAAGGTTAACTATAATGATTTTTAACCACACTCACTTTTTTATGGGCCCCCACTTAGTTTAGAAGTGCATCCCTGTCGTCAGGTGTATGCCCGCCCTCTATCAAACCAAGGTTTTAGAGGGCGAGGACTGGTCAATGATGAAGCATGACACCAGGTGGTGTGTGAGACCAGTCCGTTACATTTTGTGAGATGTCTTCACTCGCAATTTAACCCAAACCTCACAGTGGTCACTAAGTTAGGAGCAGCTTTTTGTGGTTAACATTTATTGTTGGAGGCTGCTAGCTCCTAAAAAACCCTGCGCCTCTTGTTCCCTTCTCCACACAGTGTGGAGCTTATGTGGTTTTCTAGGTCACATTGCTAACAGCAGCGATGAGTAGTGTAATACAGTATTCAGGACCCTACACTGTCCTGTCTGATTCTTCGTACTATCATTAAGAAGCAGAACAGAGCAGACACAATCAAGGATGATGTATTGGATCTGAAGATTCTGGAGACAACCCTAAAATCCCCAATCCCCATTCCCCAACAGAGCGGTATTATCCACTTTTTCCTGTGATTATGATAGTGCTGACAAAAGAACAATATGTGATTGATATATTCCTTGATCTGGGGGCAGAAAGGGTAGGACAGGTCTAGATTAGTATCATGTTGCCCCCATTTAGCAGTAAATGGGCGCAACGGTTGTGTCCCAAATCGAAATTTAATGTACTAGGTTTTTGCAAAAGGGGATTCGATGGAATCCATATATTCTTCCATGAGCTAAGAATCTTTGAATTACAGGAAGGCTAGTGTCAAAGTACCCAAACTCCTGTTCCTGCTCAATTCTCTGTCTATGTAACTCCAGTAAATACCCTTAAATGATGCTTTAGACACACCGGAAATGGCTCCTGGGTTAGTCCACAAATGTTCGCATCCCAAATTTGTCAAGTAAGTCTTAATGTGCTCAAATCAGGGAATCCTAGAAACTCCAGACTGCCTGAGTAGCTCGTCCAGACTAAGGGTGTGCGGTAAACTCCGCTCCGTTGGTGGAGTTCACAGAGTTTTGCTCACTCAGCGCTCCACTTGGAGTGCAAAGTTTGGCAAAAACTTCACCTCCGCCATGTAGCGGAGTTTGCCTTCTATGTTGTTACTCACTTTATAAAGTTAAACAATCCTTTCATAACAAACCTTTCCCTGTAAAAAATACATCTTGCAATTAACTGATGCAATACTTTCCTCTAGTGTTCATTATGTGTATTTCCCTTAGCGGAGTCAAATTGATTACGAATTGTTGCTTCTCACGTGTTGATGATGATTGATGATGGCTTGCACACATGGTAGATATTGATGGGCTGGCAACAGAAACTGAGTACTCCAGTTTGCTGTAATATTTTGGTCTATTCACGCCTGCCCCAACATCAGAATTTATGCCCAAACCCTTGGTAAAACTTGCAAGTCAATCACTACAAGAACGATTTCAGCATCTTTCCTCCCTCAGCTATGTACGTTATTGTTGGGACTGCAATCACGGAGCATGCTATGACTTAGGCAAAACAGTAAAACACCAAACACGAGGCATCCACTCACAGGGAGACTATGCTCCAAGCGCACTCACTTCTGCACTGTGTGACCTTGGAGAGGAGACGTGAATTGTTCTCAGCTTGGTACTAATGAGCAATAGCCACATGCCGTCAGCTCCTGGGCATTGTGTATAATGTACATTCATTTACCCTATGTCTCCTTTTCGCCACAGTTGGAGGAAGGACATTGAGGAAGCATAGTGCTGGTTGCAGAGATATCCCCCATGCCCCCGCCCATACTGTTGAGTTGCTCTCAATTCATTTTGGCCCCATGGGATTGCCGTCAGTAGGCGCAGAGACAAAAGAAAGACTTCACCGGAGGCAGAATTGGGGTGTGTCTCTGCAAACCACGCACCTCATGTGACTCCCACAAGCCTTAAACCTGCACTACAAGACGGTAATACTTTAAATGTACTATGTTAGTTCTACAGCCTTGTGTACCCAAGGTAGAAGGAGACTGCAATGGCCTGATTGAGTGTGGGGAATCTATGTCTTCAGGGGGATTGGCTGTAGGATCGACAGGGTTGGGACAGAGTTCGTTAGATGGGCGCTCTTTACAAAAGACTTTTGCTTTGCTCCGCCACACATGGCAGCTTTCTGAGATGACAGCATGTTTAGGATGGCGCCATTTTGTACTACTATGCTATGCATGTCTTATTCACAAACCCTCTGTGTAAGTTTTACTTTTACGTATGTTTTTATCTTTACGGCAATGAGCATCTCTCTCCTCTGGTGGTTATACTTATGTTCCTCCTCTGCTCTCAGTTCCCACTTTGTTTGGTCGCTTCTGCTTTTCCTGAGGTGCTACTTAGCTGTAATCATTTGTTATTATCAGAATATCAGTACTGTCACCTGCCTCGTCCATTGTTCTTGTGACTCCACCCCCTCACGGAAACTCTGCGGAATCCCACAGATTTGTTCGGTAACTCCACGAAATTCCATGGAGTGAAACTCCGCGAGCTCCACCGAGGCCTAGTCCAAACTAGCCCGATAGAGAACAGGGTCCACTGATGCCCATAGCCGTCTCCAATAGAGCAGAGGTCTAAGGGCTGCTTTATGAGCGATGAACCTGTGGCCCAGATCCAACCGTAATGGCAGGAGTGGGGTACTAGTTGGAAGATCGCCAAAGATCGCAAAAATTGATTTTTGGATTGGCATTTTTAACTCTTCAATAAAGATTTCAAGTTCAGTCTTGCTGAATATAGGTTCTCTCTTCCAGACCCTATTTCTCAGCAGAATACCAGGATGATGTGAGCAATCCAGCAAGCTCCTGCTTTCACAGCACTATTAACGTTGTTTTTTCAAAGCTGGCTTGGGCACAGAGCAGAAGACAGGGCCAAGCATTCTCCACAGGATATGCTGCTTATGCACAATAGGTACACCAAAGGGACAAATCGCAAAAGCATTCATGAATAAATGGGGTAGTACTACAGGAGTATTCTTTTATCTACACTTACCTGCCTTCCTGACTCAGCCATGAAACATTCAATTCCACATTAGTAAGGGTGCAAGAGGGCACTGTCTGGTCTGTTTGAACTGAATGTATACGAATATTCCCATTTTATTGCCATTTTAGATATTATGAGGCCAATTAACAAAGGCATGTCTAAGTACTACAGGAGCAGTAATTTACATACTCAAAAATTCTGTGTAAATAGGCCTACATATGTGCACATTCGAACAGTTGAGTCCTTTCGAGTTTAAAATAAAACTTTATTGAGATATAGATATTACAAGTAAAATAATGCTAACAGTCATAATAAGTATGTAATAACTACAATGGGTTCTCTGCAAGTAACATAGTTAAATATGAAATTTATGTATCAAAAATTAAACAAGAAAAATAAAAACAAATCAGAAAGAGGGGTTAAGAAGACGGAGTATAAACAGAAAGATATTCCTTATGCTGTATAGAAAATTACTGAGGTAACATGAAAAATTCAACTGTGTAGAAATAGGTTTACAATACAGTAAGTGAAAACCTATAGTTACAATTAGTATGAAATCAGGTAAAAGGGGAGGAAAGCTAAGGGGGTTTTGGAGCTTCTTCAGTAATGGGTGGATGTAAATTTGTCGTTAAAGCAAAGGAATCCAGCAAAGCAGGTATTGTCAACCAAAGACTATCTCTCTTGAAAGCTAAGGATTTTGGAGTAACATAGTTCCTGTATGATCTACGATTGCAAATGCTATACCACCATGCTTGAAAGGAAATCTTAAGGTCATTTTTCCAATTTTTTGTTATTTGTTGAAATGCTACAGCAATTAATAAGTCTACAATCTATACATTGAAATCACAATATTTACAAGCATCAGAGATGCTACCTAAATATGCATTTATAAAGGAAAAGGGGACTTGTGAGTGATAAATTTGATTTATCTGTGTCTAGACGTGAAGCTACAATTGGTATGTATGAGGGAATTCAAATAACATATGTTTTGGTGTTGAATAGAAATATGGCATGTCCAACATGATGGCGGTATACTGGACTTAAATTTATATAATGCACCTGGCGTACACATTAGCCTTTTGTAAATGAAGACTAATGTTTGGGTAGAATTAGCAGAACAAGAACTTTTGTGAATTTTTTTCAAAATGTTATTCTGTAAAGAAGTAGAGAAGAAAGTTTGCAAATCTATTTCCCATTGCAACTCCAGTGATGTTTTCTATCTGGGCTCAGGTATAGATTTAATTTCAGAATATATTTTGGATGTGGAGGGGGAGGTTAATAGCAATTTCTGCATAGGTGAGGATATAGATATTGGAAAGATGGTAGAGTGGAGAGAATTATAGGAGTTGTACGTAACTGAACTTAACATTTGGTATTTATCAGGAAAATTGAATAGATCTTTGATTTGAAAGAAGGGAATCACTGATTTGTTATGCATTAACTGGTGCATCCATAACTAACCTTTTTCTCACCAGGATTTCCATTATATAGATCTATTATTAGTTTTAATGAGCGTATTGTACCAAAGAGAAGATTGAAGAAATTTGTCTAAAGTAGAAAGATAAGAGACAAAGACGGGGTTTAATACCCTACAAGTGTTTTTGAGGATGGGCAGTGACATGATGGAGGGATGTTGCATGAAAGACAAAAATTCTGAAAAAGAAAAAGGTGAATAAAAGATAGTTCTAGGGCTCTCCACAAGGAATGTTCATGTGAGCAATTTTCATTATAAAAGTAGGATGAGTGTTTTTAAAAGAAAGCGCTATGATAATATAATGTCCATTTTGGAAGTTAACTCTTCCTTGTTGCTACTGCTTTGAACCTTGCTAAGAGACATGCAAGGTTTTTTATTACTCCATAAGAAAACAGTTACGAAAGAATTTATTTTTTGAAAAGTAGAAGACTAAATATTAGTTGGAATTGCTGAGATAGGAAAGTACTATAGGGACTAATGTCATTATTATAGAGTCCAATCTACCCCACCATGAGAGATATAAAGGATTCCATCATGTTGGAAGGTTTTTTTGTATAGTAGAAAGAAGAATAGTGGAGTTAATAGATACAGTGTTTTTAACAGAATTAGTGAACCAGAGACCTAAATATTTTATTTTTGTTGGGTTCCAAAGAAAATCTGAGGACATTAATTCATATTTAAAACACCATTTATTAAGTGGAAGGATTTCACACTTGTCAGCATTAAGCTCATAACCTGAAAGATCTGCAAAGGCAGGAACTGTGTCCAGTAAAGGTTGCAGGGAGGAATCAGGAGAGGGCACGTATAAAAGAATGTCATCAGCATACATTGAACATTTGATATGTTGATCTTCATATTTAAAGCCTTTTATATTGGTATTTTGTCAGATGCGAGACAGAAAAGGTGTAAGTACCAGAATAAGAAGACAAGGGGAGAGAGGACAACCATGCCTGACTCCTCTGTGTTGATGGAAAGAAAGAAGAAATTAAACCATCAACAAAAATGGAAGTTTTAGGAGAAGAATATAAAAGAGAAATTAGGCTAATGAACTTTTGTCCAAATGCAACCCAAGAAAGGATAGAGAAAAGAAAATTCCAGTGAGCACGGTCAAAAGCTTTTCGACATTCAGAGATATAGCTGATAATGATTGTGAGAAAAAAGAATGTTCTAATGTTTGAATATGCTTCATAATGCCTAATGCTTTTTCGCATTTGATTTCTTTATATTAGAGACATCTGATAAAATGAAGTCCCTTGAGGCCACTTTAAACGTATCCTAGATGATCTGGAAAAACATGTCTTGAGGTTCATTTAAAAGAAGTATTCATGGATAAAGTCCTGAAACTGTTGAGTAAAATTAGTATCAAATGAAAGAGAGGTGTCAAAACGCCAACGTTTTACTTTAGGAGTAATAGTGAGCAACTCTAAATCTAAAGTGACTGGAGCGTGATCTGAAATTATGATGGTCCCAATTTCAACATGTAAGATATGTTGAAATAACACTTTAGAGACAAACAAATAATCGATTCTGGATTGCGAGAAGTGGACAGGGGAAAAGAATATTCTTGCAGACATGGATTACTAAGGGCCTGTACACCGTGGAGTAGGGTGTCTTTCGCCCAGACTATTTAGATGCATGCAGCCTGTACAACCGACCGCGTCAACGGAGTGTGTCCCGCCTGCGACAGACTGCAATGCTACCAATTCGTACGCCATTGCCATCAGGGTCATGGGTTCCCGCCAAGCAGATTATGAAAACACAGTTGCAATGGCAGTCCCTGTGTGGCAGTTCCCCGATGGCGGTAGTCCATCGCGGTATGTTTTCAGCAAAGCACCATGACAGTGGCCATTGGATGGATACTAATACAGCACACCTGATGCCCATTGGCCAAGTGGATACACCTGCAAATCACACTATAAAACACGCAATTTCAGACCATGATGCTTTGCCACTCCACTCCAGCACAGCAATTCAGAAGCAACATTTTGGTGAGTTAAGGCAGGCCTTTTTCCCCATCCCTTTTACCACTCTCCACACAGTTTTTCAGCACATTTTCTTTTCACCCCTTGGTGTATTTTTGATTGTATTGTCACTGGCTTTAATTTGGGGATATGGCAAGGCAAAAAAAATCTAGTTTTTCAGAGGCAGAGCTGTCAATCATGGTAGATGAAATCATAGGAGTAGAACCACAATCGTTTGGAGCCCAAGTGCAACCAACTACTATCAGTCAGAAAAGGCACATGTGGACCAAAATAGTAGACAGGGTGAATGCTGTAGGTATCACCCTGCACACACAGGAGGATGTTAGGAAGAAGTGGAACGACCTGAGGGGCAAGGTGCATTCCCTGGCCTCCAAGCAACCCCTGGAGGCCCAGAGGACCAGTTCTGGTCCTTCGGGCACCCCAATAAAGATGTTTCCATGGGAGGAGAAGGTTTTGCAGATCCTACATCAAGAAGGCTTGACAAGAATACCTGGTGAACTGGAGTCTGGTAAGCAACACCTCACTAAATGTCACAGAGCCTCAAAGTCCTGTTTGCTCTCAACTCCGCTTTTGCCATTGTGTTGTGTACCTAGTTTCCTAACATGCAACCTCAAAGTATCAGAGATGTTGGATTGTCTTTGTTAATGTGTATTGTTGCACATAAGCTCACATGTATCAATCTCCATTACATGCCACATGTCATAAAGGTGTCTGTAAGTGTATTTCTATAAAAATATAATTCCAGGACCCTTGATATGTATCAATATGTAAATGTATGTAGTCCATCCTAACTGCATTTTGTCAACAGGTATGTTACACTAATTATTTTGCCAGCATTGGCATATTGAGATTGAAATGACTACAACTACCATGAGGCTTTGTTTCTGCAACTCAAAACAAGATGAAATTGTGATGTTGCTCATCCTCACTTGTCTGACAGATTACAACTGATGCTCATCTCTCATGGAGTGAGCAATTTACATACACTGCTCTACTCAGAGACATTTATGCCTAATTTGCTTTATGTTGTCCTGGTCTCCTCAACTGAAACAATTGATGGCATGAGTGACACCATACCAAATGTGTAGCTCAAATATTTGTAAGGCATGAAGTTAACTCAGCTGATTAGAAGTGCCAGGTGACCCATTGACTCTGCACTACTCACACGATGACTAATGCTACATATACAACCAAGATGTGTGATTGTCTGTTTTGTACACAGCTAGGAATTGGAATGGTCAAATACACATATTATCTTTGCACTGTGATGGCTTGAATGTTTGGGAGATGTCATGTTTATTCCTTAAACCAAAATGCAACATCTCAGGACATCCAATGAGCTGCTTAATTCAAGTACATGTATTTAACGCCTCCTAATGTCTTGTTAACAAGTTTAATACCTCTGAAATATATCACAATAGTAATCTGTACCTCTTTTGTCTTTCCTAGTTTTATACTTACTGTGTCACAAAACATTTGGATGTAGATACCACCCTTCCACCAATAGCAGTTTCACAAAAGGTCTATCTGGCAAAGCACCTGCCCAGAGCTTGGCCACAGAAGAGACACTCACTCCACCCCAGGACCAAGCCTTCAGTGATGACAACACTCCTGGGGATCAGGATGAGGATGAAGGTGCTGGTCCATCTGGTCAGCCTGGGCAGACAGCAACAGTGAGTCTCACTGGGCCCACAACAACACCTCCCACCCCAGCTACAACACCTCAGCCAACTTAGTTCCTCCAACCTGTATACTTAGCACAGTAACACCCATTGTGTGCCACCCATTCCTGGATCCTGATGTGACAATCACCACCCCAGCTACAGGGGAGCCAAGACCCAGTGGGAGAGGGCACCCTGGGCCAAGGGCACAGGCTTGTGGGGGTAGGGTTTGTGGGTGGTATACTGTGGGCCGACAGAGTGAGGCTACTGGGGCAACTAACACCAAGGCCACTATCGACCAAGTCTTGGGAGTCTATCATGCGTCCCAAGTCATGATGGGCCAGGTACTCACTGAAATTTGGGAGCTGAAGGAGTTGCAGAGGGACATACACTATGAGATGGAGGCCCATAACACAAACATGGGTTCCCTAATTGGGGTGCTGCAGGACATTCGCGCATGCCTATGCAGGGCTTTTCCAGCACCATCTACCTCTTCCTGTGGTCCAACAACATCAGGCCCATAAACATCTGCTGCAGCCACAGGTAGGGAGTCCCTGCCAGAGGAAGACACACCTGCAGACACCCCTGTCCCTGCAGCTGTGGATACTCCCTGCACTGGCAGAGGGGGAGGTCTGTGTAAATTACCAGGAGGTACTGATGACAAGACCTCCACCATCACCAGATAAAAACCTCTAACCTAATTTCCTCCAGTGTGTTAACACATTTACTCTGTAGACTATTTCTGGACATATTTACCTTTCTGATGGCAGTAGTATTTTGGGCTTTATACTTCAAACTATTTGGCTTCCACAACTATGGTTTTATTCACCATGACTGACTTCTTCACTTTCCTGTTTCCCTGTTTGGTTTTCACAGTGTTTCTTTTCTCTTTGTTCACTTAAATAAATCCACTAGCCTGAAACTCATTGCCTATTGTAGTATATCTCACATCTAGAAATGTATATATGTATTCCCATCTGAACTTTACAATGCCAAAAATATCAATTTGTGTAAGCATGGATATGTTGCATGTACACAATGTTTAGTTCAGGATCACAACCATGTCTCACCAAAACATACATACAAATGTGTTCTCATATACCATCTTTATTCCATTGTAATAACAAAAGGCTGGCATCATGTCAGAAACGTAGCAAATCATGCATGACACCAATTATCTGTGCCTGTGATCACATTTTCAGTTGCAGACCTTAACAACATGGAAGGAGAGGATACATCATACAATTTCCTATTGAATAGGCAAAATTAAATATGACAATATAATCAGCTGGAGCCATATCACCTAGTTCACAACAGGAATCCCACATCAATAACACCAATAGACAAACAAGCGGCAGTACTACATTTTTTGATCATGGGACCATTCCAATTAATTGTTCCAGTATCTGGTGGAATGTCACAACCAAATTTCAGTAGTATGCCACAAGCACTTTGCCCTACAATGAGTAGACACATCAACAGCTACATACACTTTACACACAATGAGGATTTAACCAATGTGAAGGGAGAATAGCATGATTTGGCTCCACAACATTTTGTTGGAGCACATGATGGCACACTTATTGCATTAGGACCACCACACGATAAGGAACAAGTCCAATGGATTCCTCATAACTTCCATCCTATCACTGTGAAAGCTGTCTTGATACAGGATGTTTGTACCCAAAGTCTGTGACAGTCATTCCCAGGAACAGCCCATGTCCCCTTTGTTCTTCCAGACAGCATTATATACTCGCAAATATCACAACTCTGAAATGTCCAAATGAATATGCCATGGTGAAGGTATCAAAAACAGACTAAAACAAAGAAATTAGCTACCAAACCATACCTATAAGACAATTCACATAGTCAACGTCTGGAGAACACAGTCAATGACAAAAATCAGAGCAAAACAAAACAACACAAAAAAAATGACCATATGTCAAAAGCTTGTTCAAGAAACACCCTTCACCTGGATTTCCCAGAGCTTGCCCTTCCTGAAAATGTTACCTTAACATACTCCTCTCCTCATCACAACAAGGGTGAGTAGAGGAGGGTACCCCCAGTTTTGTCCAGACATCTAAATCTGGCCTTTAGCAGCCCGAAAGACCGCTCCACTGGCTGTTGTGTCCTTCCATGGGCCTCATTTAAAATGGCTTCCCCTGGCGTTGTTCGATTCCTCAGTGGTACCAACAACCATGGCCGGATGGGATACGCTGAATCTCCTAGATGGTAGGCAGACATAAGTTCAAGTAATAAGTTACACACTTTCTGATTATACTATCTGACATTACCCACACAAAGTTAGGGCAGATCATATTTACCAAACAACCCAGGCACTCTCTGGTAGTAGTTATGACATCAGCTGGGGTATGGTGCTGTTCCACAATAGAAAGGAATTATGGGATGATCCTGGGAACCGGGCACAGATGTTTGAGATATACAAATCTGGTAAGCAGCCAACTACCATGTTGATAGACTGGGAGTACTTCCTGTTATGGTAAACGTGTTCCCTGGCTTGCGGTGGTACTAATGCAATATGGGTGCCATCAATGCCTCTAATCACATGTGGAAGGCGAACAAATCCACAGAAATGAACCTTCAAATTGGCTTAATTCTCACATCTGGGGAACTAGATGAAGCTGTCAATGTGTCTCATCACTGCTGAAAGCACGTCTTGTAGTACACCACTGAAACTTGGTTGTGACATAACACCAGATATTGCCACAGTGTATTAAAAGGAACCTGTGGCCAGAAAATGCAATACTGCCATAAGTTTCAAAATTGGTGTAATACATGTGGGTTTAGTGTTGTGAGGCATGAGATCAGGCTCCAACTGATGACATAAATCCAGTATGGTTTGCCTATTCAAACAAAACTTCTTGATGATATTCTTTTCTTCCATGGTCTGATGGTTTGGAAATGGGCGGTGCACTGGAGGCTGTCGTCTCTTCCCTCTCACAGGGTACCTATGTGTGAATTGAAAGCTGTTTTTGAAAGTTGATCACAATGTCCACAGTAACATATGTGAAGAGTAAGTTAAAACTCATGTGACAGTACATAAATGTTTCAGATTGCAATATACACATATTACTTTTATATAGTATACTGTACAACAACACAAATTCCCATTGTGGCCTTGACATGTTTCTTGACCATTAATGCGTAAATAATACATCTCAGATGTAATATTTGCACCTCGGTTGTTTTTTTTAATTTTATGTTGGACATAATACCGTCAACGCCGGTGTACAGTGTACCACGCTAATATAGCCTTAATGCACAGTAACACACTAGACAAGTGTAGTAAAAATTTAATAGCAATGGATTCATACATATTTAAACATGTAACCCCTCATTTGAAGTGGTGGTGACACAGTTAACAGTCACCAATACAGTATCTACAACAGCTAAAATGGCAGCTGTCTGACCTATAACATTGGGCATTGTGCATCTGACGCCGCTGACAGAAGTTGACCATGCAGTGGGCGGTTGACTCTACGACAGACCGAGCCATAGGCTAACGTTGGTGATTGTGACGGTAGAGGGCTAATGACTGTGTCCATATACACTGATGACCATGTATGTTGCGTACATGTACGCCACAGTTTGAAAAATACCTCACTTGCCTCCTGACACTGCTACTATCAAGACCTCCTCCACTTTAGCTACTGTTTGCCAAGCTGGTGAAAGGGCCCATGCCTTCTCTGCAGAGGAGCTGCAGCTGCTGGCTGATGAGGTTCTTTCCCTGAATGGCCAGCTCTATGGCTCACCAGAGGAACAGGTAATTATCTTACATACATATGTTACTCTGTTTAACTCCATCATTTCCATTCCCACAGGCTACAAAGTGCCTCTGAGTTCCAGAGTTAAGTCTGATTACTGTTGTAATATTTTGTGGTCCTTTCATAGGACAATTATGTCAGGGATTGTTGAGCACTATACATTGTGTACTTAACATCACCATTGGGATGTGTGGAAATCCCTAGATTCTTTAGGTGCATGTACACATATATGCATGTATACATTCCATAGTACCTATGATTTATTTACTAATCAGATCATGCTAAATGTGCAAACAAATGTATAGCCTTTACAGCATGATCTGTGTATGTATTCTGTAAAAAGCAGTTGAAGATGATGTTAGCTATGTGTACAGTCCCATGTATCACTCATCCTACATCAGGGCTCGACAAACTGTTGACTGGGAGTTAGCAAAGCTCACAGATCCCTTCAGAGTGCTCCACAGTCTTGAGGTCACGTATTGGATGGCCACAAGCTGAACATTTATATATTGAACTGGTAGAAATGTGATGTTCATGTGGGATCAGTATGGCCAGCCTGCAGAGAGCAAGGCATGACAATGAGTGGTGCCCAGTCTGATCCATGGGCCAGGCTGAGGCTGAGTTTCTATGGCAACACAACTGATGAACATAGCAAAATCCCTATAGACCCCTTGATGATCCCAACATTATTGTTTCAGAAAGAATAGTAGCCCTGGTTGGTTTTACATGGACTACATTTGGAATGGTGACTGAGGTAACCCCTTGACCTGAAACTTAATTCCATTGGCCCACATTGTCAATGTGTGTCATTTACTAATGACAGGCCCCTTACTCCCACAGGTCTGTTTTCACTTTTCCATAAGTCATGCTTGCAGTGTACAGGCCTATTTCACATGTGACACATTACCAGTGCAGATAGTTGGTTACTTCAGAAGAGGTTTTGAGATGTGAATCATCAGCTTTTTTTACATTCAAGCAATCAAACAAGAAATACAATGGTATGTTGATGTCATCTCTGCAACAGTGCCACATATGGCAAAAGGTGTGTCCAGTGATGCCAGTACATACCACACAAACTCAATCAGACATAGTATAATATCCCATTAAGTAGTCCACATGTCCGCAATGCCCAATGAGGAAGCTCTCACTGACACACATGGCAGCCCTTTCATAGTGACCTAAGTCTTAGGATGTAGTCTATACTATGGAACCAGGCTCTATGGACCATATGCATCAGGCCAATGGGCCTGGCTGTAAAGGTGTCTGTACAATAATGCACAGTAATTTACCCTTCAAAAGGTCACAATGGTATGTCTTGTTTCATAGTAGCTCACATCACAGCACATGTAGGATGGCCCTGGGCTACATGATGATAGTGGGCTGGCTTAGTCAGTGTAGGATAAGACCAGGGATGAGGATAGTCAGCAGATGACTTTCAAAAGTGTGTATTCATGTCTTTGTATTGCTCAGCCTGTGAAAACTTCACATGTGTGTTAACTTTTGATTCATGCTTGTTCTAAATGTATACACATTTTGTGAGAACAAAACAGACACCCAAAAACTTGCAGTGATATTCAGTTTTTTCCTCTCTTGTATCCATACAGGTCAATGACCATAAGAAGCAGGCCATTTGGAAGGCCATCTCCCGGAAGGTGCAGAGCCTGGGGGTCTATGGCTGGCGTAGTGTCCATTGCAGAAAAAGGTGGGAGGACCTGAGGTACTGGACCCAGAAGACCACAGAGATTCAGCTGGGGAAGTCCTCCCAATGTGGGCTGGGAGCATGCCGCACCCTGACCCCCATAATGGCCCGCATACTGGTGGTGGCCTATCCGGAGCTTGATGGGCAGTTGAGGGCCCAACAGCAGTACAAAGGGGTGAGCCAGAGTTATACAGAGTTATACATGTTACATTGCCAACTATTTTTGATACAGGCAGGCATTTCCGCATCAACATTGGGGGTGACCCATGCCCAACGCGCACAAAGAGTTCTTGATTGTGTAGGTATGGTAGTAGGTGCATGATGATGTGCTTTGAGTATTGTTGTTATGGCCAGGATTCATTCAGGTGATCATCATACTGGTCATCTCTAGAGTTGACCAAGGTAACTTCCTCTATTTGGGGCTTCCGAAGGGCTTAGTTGGCAGACTTCAATTAATACAGAATAAGGCTGGCAGGCTTCTGTATTAACTACCCCGGAAGTGTCACATCACACGTCTGCTGCAGGATTTGCATTGGTTACCAGTTGCGCAATGCTCAGTTTTTAATGCCGTTTGCTTTGTCTTTAAATCTTTACAGAGTTGCAGCATGGCCCTCATTTCAGCCTGTATTCACAAATATACACCTGGTCGTATTTTAAGATCTTCCTACCTGAACCTTCTGTCTATCCCCTCTTTTAAAAAAAAAGACACTAGGCCGTTTCACCTTTTCTACACTTAACCCCCATATCTGGAACACGCTTCCATCTGACATTAGGTTTGCCTCCTGTTACCTCAAATTTAGGAAACTCCTGAAGACCTGGCTTTTCAAGTTGGCGTATGATTAACCTGTCATAGCGTATAAGTATACCTTTGCTTCTCTACCTCTAGCGCCAATAGACCTTTTGGTGGATGTGCGCTTTACAAAAACCTGGTAACATAACATAACATAACCAGGAACACAGTAGAGTCCAGTCCACTACCAAACCAACTACACATGGTGGAGTAGTCATAAATTACCTCATGTTGTTTGATGTTCGGGGTGACAGTGGTACCAAACAGGCCACTTGTCTTCATTGTGTCAGGAGTGATGCTCCCTCACTACTGTGTCTCATGTGGTGGTAGCCCTATTACATGTGACATAGCATACAGGGAACATTTGATGCAGTGACTGGACAACACTTCCCATAGGTAAGTTGGGATTCTACAGTATCATGAGTGTGCAAACATCAGTGGAGCCATCAGCAATAGTGTTTACATGTTGCCCGGTGTACTTTTCCCTGTTGTTTCATCTGCAATACTGTTTCAAGATTTGTTCACTGACTGGTGATATGCATCCGCGAGTGAGATGTAGAAATGTAGGGATCATATGTGAGTGTCTACACTCAGTCTCACAAGGCAATTGGTGTTTGCACTACAAAATGGTCCTGTGATGTGCCATCCCATTGGGACTAAAGTGATTCCACCTCTTCATGTCACAGATATTAACTGACACACAACAACCTTCAAAAGTGTATTGGCTTTTAGGAATGAAATCTAAGAATAGTGTTGTCACCAGTACCAAGTCGAGTTGGGGATGTTCATAGGGCTGTATTAACTCTTATGATGTGTGCATTTGTAGTATATATCTCCTAATACTTTGGCCCTGAATGTCTCCAGGCTACTTTTCTATGCTACATGTGATACATAGCAAAACTACTTCAATATGCTTTAATTGCTTGGATATATGATGAAGTTTCAACTAAAAAGTGACATCAGTGTAAAATGAGCTTTTGCATGTGACATGATTTTTGCTACAGAACCTATTGCTGCTACATTGCTGTATTACTTGACATTTGAAGGAAAGTGTCCCTTTTTGCACGGTTACCCCCTAACTTTTTGCCAAATACTGGATGCCAACTTGACTGAGTGTGTGTTGGACTCAGACGGGCAAAGGGCAGGTATATCAACACCAGGTGTGTAAAGACACGGGCAAAACAGGTCTGTTTGGGCTGGCTTGAAAGCACATCAGCAAGACACCAAAGTTGGTGATCAGAAACATTCATGGAAGAACTGATGTTCATAATAATGAATAAAAATAAGTTTTTAACAATCAACCTTTAGAACATTAGTTCTGAACATTTCAGTATTGTTTAACCCAAAACATTAGTGTGTGCTCAGTTGAATGGTTCGGTACTCTTCGATGGATAATAAGTGTTCATCTATTTGCATTTTACATGAATACTTCCTCTTGCTAAACCATTGCCATATTGGTCTGTTGCTTGGAGAGGGGCGTCAAGCTGTTGCCAGAAGGCCAGTACATTGGCAGGCATTGTGCACATAGACAACATCCTACTACTATACTCCCTTGTATAACCACTATCAGTAGTCATTTCCAACCCCAACTGGCGAAGAATGAGGTAATACGAATCCCAAAGGCAGGAAATATCTTCATTGGCAAACACATGTGCCTGTTGTGCTATTTTATGCATGTTCTCAATAGCCTGCTGTTTGTTCTCGAAATAATCCAGGTTATAAATGCAGCATTCGGTATGCAGGAACTTACATACTCCTCCGCGTTCTGCAAGCAGCATATCTAGAATCTTTGGTTTTGGAGAACCACGGAACGCATAGTGGTCATTTCTACTGTTATGTTTTCTAATGCTGACATAGTTTCATTTAAGGTGGCCTCCAGTAATCATCCCAATCGTGTAATATGACGGGAGTTCATAGCTACTCCAAGTACAGGTAGTATTCCTAACCCAAAATCATAAGCTTCATGTCCTGCAGTATGTGACTGATCTATTGAAAACATATTGGAGGTATCCCTCTTGTGATGACCAAGGGAATTCTGTAATTTAGCGAACCCAAGGTCAGCGGAAATCGTTCGAATGCAGGGAAGAGTCAATCCCAAATAGCAGGATCCCCTCCACCCTGGTGGCAGCCAGGGGTAAGCCTTGGAACCACACATAAAATATCTACCTTCACCTGGTGGGAGGGCACGATGAATAAGAGAGACTCTATCCATTGAAAAATTTACTTTGCAAACACTATTACCCAAAAACAGAGAACCATTAGATTGTAGGCATATCTCCCCAGGTGAAATAGTTACCTGGAGAGATGGTGGGGAGCAAATAGTAGAATCAGCGGGTGAAACTGTAGTATTCATTCTAGTCAGGAATGAAACATATCGATAGGACATAAAGGAGTTATTAAAAAGGCTTTTATAGAGGGAATTCTTTCCCCTACTATTAGACGATACTAGGACCATAATGTTATCCCTAAAGTTGTGCATGAAATATATTCCATCTATTATGTACCATTGTACTACTGTCCTGAATAAGATAAAACTGGAATCATCAGATGATAATGCAAGTGACAGAAACGGCATACCTGTTGCAGCGTGTGCTGGAAGTTTCATACATATCCAACATTTTTGTGGGATATTCATTTGTTTGTAATTGGTGTGAGCTGGAAGTTTCATACATATCCAACATTTTCGTGAGATATTAATTTGTTTATAATTGGCATGAGCCATTTAAACAATTACATTGTTATGGAATTCAGCAAAATGATGTTGGTGCCCTAACGGGATACTAGTAGGTGCAGAAGTGGTTTTAACTAACATCACATGTACAGAGTGGTAAACATCAAGGTACCAAGTCAAGGCAAATATCAAAATGCAGATAATAAATACTATAAAGACAATTATCAATTTCTTCTTCTTCTCCATATTTCTATTCACAACAGTTCCTGTTATATTTTCTTTTTCCAGATCGGTTTTAGTGACAAGTTGGCCAAAGGGATGCATCTCCAAAATTAATCAAAACTTACAGTGTCCTTATTTTACTAACTTCACTGCACAAGTTAGTCCTTTAAAGATGGCAGTCTTGAGTGCCTGGGAGTTGGTGCTTGTTCCACCCTAAGCACTTTCCTATCTACTCCTTTATCTTCCTTGGTGGCAAATTGTAGTGTGATACAGTAGGTAGGTTGTGTGTTATTCTAGGAGTGGGCACTTTCTTGCTGCTTGAACCATTACCTTCAACAAACTGCTCCTTCCAGAGTGGTGGTGCCCTTTTCACGTGGTACAGGTGGACCCAGTTCTTGTGTCCCACATACCGTACTGCAGTCTGGGTTGCCAGCAAGACCTGGATGGGCCACGCCACCATGGCTGCAGGCTTGTTTTTCTTTTAAAATTCCGGGTTTTCACCCAGTCCCCTGGCTTGATATCATGTACTTGTCCTTCCAGGGGAGGGGACCAGGTGTCGCTGACCTGTTGGTGAATTGCAGATAGTCTGTTAGTTAGTTCTTTACAGTAGTGCAACAATACAGGTTGTGGCATATCACGCAATCTTGATAGAGATGCAAACCCATAGACATTGGCCGGCCTATCTATCACCAATTCATAAAGTGATAGTCTTTTCTTTGCTATTACTGTTGTTCTCATGGAGAGCAAGGCTAGGGGCAAGGCATCCACACAACTTAGTTCAGTAGATGCACAGATTTTAGGCAATTTGTTTTTGAGTGTTCCATTGCAGCATTCCACAAGTCCTGCAGCTGGCTGCAGGATGATAGACTGGGTGGAATTTCTGCTTGACACTTCGGGGGATATTCTCAAGAACGTGCGATAATCATCGCCAAAATAGGTTAATGCAATTTTTCAGATTGCCGTCTATCGCGGGAAAATAACGCTGTGTCAACGTCTTATTCTCAACATGACGGTAACATGCAATAGTTTCCCGATAACGCGTCAAATGTCCGGGACGGTGATAAAAATCTAAAGCCGAACGTGAAAAAAGTGGCGATGGGCCCAACCGCGATAAAAAAAATCAGCAATAAGCTGCGCCAGGCCTGCAATTCACACACGTCAGGCAGGAAAAATCACTATAAAATCAGAAAAAAAACCACAAACAAAACCAAAACAACTGCGAAGCACAATGGAGGTAGCCGGAGCAAGTACAGAGGACAACCAGAACCCCACAAGCCCCACGGAGGACCAGCCTGGGACCTCGGGGTCAGGGAAGGGCAAGGAGAAGAAGAAGCGGAAGACGCGGTTCAGTCCGCAGGAAAACAGGATCCTGATAACGGAGGAGATAGAACACCATCAACTACTGTTCGTCACCTCCACTGTGTCATTGGCAACAAAAAATGGAATATGGCAGTCCATCGTGGACAAGGTGAATGCAGTCGGAGTGCTGAGGAGGACAATGGAAGAGCTCAAGAGGCGCTGGAATGATGTGAAGCGCAACACCAAGCAGAAACTTGGCAACAACCAGAAGGCAGCAATGCAGACTGGAGGTGGGAGTCCAGCGCCACAGGAGGAGCTGGATGAGATGGAGGAAATGATCTCCACAGTCATCAGTGTGGAGACGGTGGCAGGAGTTGGGGGACCGGACACTGCTCAACATGACCTGACACAACAGCAACAGTGTGAGTAACGACCAGGGACTGGGGGAAAGGGGGGAGATGGGCACAATGTCACACATGCACAATTAAGTATAGCACAGTGCAAACCCATAATGACTCTGGATCATGTCCCTGATCCCCTTGGCACACTGCAGCACACCTAGAAACAGCAAGTAGTCCCCCGTCGACTATGTGCCCAGAGGGGGCCCTTCCCACACATCACCAATCTCACAACCAACCCATGCACATGTGCCAAACCCAGCAAAGCGGTGTGTCTGTGAGCCACACTGACAATGCAAGTGACACTGCATGACGAATAGCATGGCTGCAGTCAATATATCATGACATGTTGTACGCCACGACACTGAGGTGGCTGAGTGTGGACCACATCCGTAAAGGAGCAGGTCACACTCTGACACATCCACGTGCACAAACAACCCCTGACGTCAACAACACATCTGCGGACAAACCATGCCCCAGAGTCCCAACTCCCACCAAGAGCCCAATTTACCCAAGTATGCAACATCTCAGCACTCTATAAGCACAGAAGTCAAAGGCACACCGCCTGAAAGGGATAAGGGGCAGCAAAATCAAAGCTGTAGGGGCGACTCTCCCAAAATGCAGCACACACACATAACATTCAGAGCACATCAACATTGACAACAATGTGGTACAAACTGCAACACGTTCACAACAGAACAGAAGATACAACTGGTGCCGCTTGTGTGTAGAAACTGGCCAATCACATTTGGCATAGCAGGGAAATGTGAGATGATAATGTACAAGTACAAACACACATCCGTGATGTTGTCGAAATGTCCACTGTCCTGCATCAAATAGGCAGCTCCTCCCAAACAGTCACAATGTACATTGTCATGCAGTCTGTATGTAAACTTGTACAATGCGTCAACATACATGTGAACACAATGTTAAACTGCATCTCCCCATCACATTGCAGAGGGAGAATCAACACCTCCTGCAGAGCAGACCGAACATCTCTTCACTGATGACGAAGAGGACCTCCACACCTTTGACACCGACGCCCTCCAAGAGCTCATGGACAGCTTCGGCACCTCACCTCCAGGAGCAGGGCAACCCAGCTGCATCAAGGAGACCTCACTCCCTGCACAGACCACACAGCAGGAAGCACCCACCACCACGGCTGTCTCCCAGGACCCGCACGAACAGCACATGGCCTTCCAACGCCTTGTGTTAGAGTGCCAGGAGAATATGGCTGATCAGGTGCGGGTGGGGTTCGACCTCATGGCAGCCAAACTAGATGCCATACGTGGGTGTCTAAGTCCCATCAGGGACCACTTACAGTCCCTAACGGACACCCACAGTCTGCTCCATGCTCTCTAACGATCCATGGCTGACATCCCTGGAGTCCTGACTCTGAGACAAGGACAACTGTCTAGTCAGAGTGGCTCCAGCAATGTCAGCCGGGAGTTGGGACACACGCGGAGGATCATGGAGAACATGTAGCGGATGCAGGCGGAAAGAATGGCTGCCACAGCTGCACACCAGCGAGATGTAGCTGGGCTCTTCCATGCCCTGCAGACCCTCATCATGGCATTGCCACCACAAGGCCTGGCGCCAATGAATGCTGCTGCTGCTTCTACATCCACATCTCCGCCCCCTGATGTGTCAGTGACACACAGTGCTGCAGACAATCCTCCTCCGGCCACTGATGCGTCACTGCCACACAGTGATGCAGACAAAACAACACCACCCACATGTGAGGCACATGAAACATCAGAGGACGAAGATGCGGATGATTCTGCCTTAATGGTAAGAAGGAAGCGGTAGCATTCATCTCCGCCATATGGCCTGTTTCTGCTTGGTTCTGCCCTCTGCATCATCACCTTCCACTGTCCCCCGATACAGTCTGCGACACTCACCTTGGACCTCGACATGGACTGCCATATTCTGTTTGGTTACCAATGACACAGCAATCAGACTGTGGACTGAACTCTTCCTCTTCCGATGAACTTGTCATTCCCTAAAGGACTCTGGCTGGCCCTCCACGGGGCAACAATGTAAAGTGGGGTTTGCATGGCCCTGTACTGTTCCAGCTTCAACACTCCACTGAATGTGAATAAAACATTCAAATTCACACAGATGTGCCATGTCTATGATCATTCAAGTATGAAAGTATAGATGAATGTAGAGTCAGTGATTCCCCCTTACGTCCATGTTGCTCATCTTGTGGGACTTGAGTCACAGGGTGCAACATTGCCGATTGCGGTCCGGGTGGCACCAACACTACAACAGAGACACACGCATTCGTTACTTTCTTGTCCAGCCCAGAACTGAACCACGCCCAGAGCCCCGGGCTCATTGTTCACACCCCTATGCTGGACTGGCATACGCCAGCCCAGCCCACTCCGCTTACGCTTACAGGGGGAGACGACAAAGCTACATGTCCCAGGTCTTCCCTGTAGTGATCTGCTGATCACTGGTCTAGTTGTCAGCATGCCACAGCCACTCCCTGAGGGCTGGTTTACACCCACACCACACCCATCCAGCACAGGCGTCACAGGACATGTGACCCTGCCAATAAAAGGGGCCTACCACATCACATTCCCCACTGCCGGAGGTGACATGATGGCGTCCGCACCACGAGACTCAATCATAAAGGGTCCATGACTTGTGGCGCACTGGGTTAGTGGCACCCGATGCACTGCAGCCGGCATGGGCCTACCGCCATGGGACGGTGACTTGCGGTGCACTGAGGTAGGGGCACCTGAAGAGCTGAGCGGGTGTGCAGCCTGCGATGATGCATAGACCTCGATACGCCGTCCTGCCAATCAAGATTCGATTTGAATTGAGAGCCCTGCTGGACCGCAGTGTACGCCGAAGGCAGCAGTCAGCACACACATGACTCCGCAGTGCGGTGCCGCAGGGTGTGCTGGGGGCCTGTGGTGTGGAATCCAGCGATCGGCTGAGGAGGTTGCACCAGCACGTGGTGGGCCCTCTTGGAGACACGCCAGTGGCGGCAGGTGAGCATTGAGGCCTGGGTGCCCAGGGGTGGCCAGTCATCGCTGGGCAGCGGACCGGTCTGTGGACCAGGGCTGGGGTGCAGCAGGCGCACAGGATCACGCAGGCACCACCGGTCACTGCGGCGGCCTCGTGGCTGGGTTGGGGGGCCGCCCTGGCAGACACGACCCTGCATGCGATGACGAGATATGCGCGGGTTGGCTTGGGATGTAGCCACCTCGTCTCCAGTGTAAATCTGGCCATTGAGGGTGGTCGGCCACATGTGTGTAGGCCTATGGACAGGATATGGCGGACACAGAGACACACGCAGTAGTTACTTTGGTGGCCATCCCGGAACTGAACCACGCCCAGAGCCCCGGGCTATTTATTCATGACATACGCCGGCCAAGGCCACTCCACTCACGATTACAGGGGGGGACGACAAAGCTACATGTCCAAGGTCTTCCACACTGCCTGAGGTAACCTGTTTGCGTCCACTGTCCACAACACTACAAACACCAGCAGTATATGTCCACATGGACATGTCTGTGCTCTGCATACTGAAGTCTGTCCAGCACATCACCGCCACACTTGGCATTGTGTACATTCTTATTGATGGGTCACTTGCCTCCTTCGCACATATTTGGTTCCTACCTCTCCCCACATTCTGCAATTGTGTGGCAGAGGTGCCATGCCGTGGATGGTTTGTCTACATGGCTGGCCACGGTCACCACAGTTACTTGTGTTGTCGTGTCTGGTAGTTGGGCATGTTGATTGGCATGTTGTATGTGATTTTGTAACATGTGCATTCCACAGTTGTGAGTTGTATGATTGTGGAGTTGAGGTGTGTGGGGTGTTCAGTTGGTACTTACCGACGAGCAGTGCATTTCCATAGGTGCCATCCTGAAAGCGCTGGTTGGTGATGGACTTGCGGAAGATGTAGGAATCATGCACACTGCCTGGGAAGTTTGCGACGACATTCGTGAACAGGCCCCGGTGGTCCACTTTTGCCTGCACATTGATGGAATGCGTGTGGTTTCTGTTGCGGTTATTGTGTGCAGTGTTGGCAGGGGGCACAAGTAGTACATGTGTGCAGTCAATTGCCCACAACACGTGCGGGAAGCCAGCAATGGCGTAGTTCCCTTGCTTGGTCTCCAGCTGTTCCTGCGCAGTGTGGGGGAAGTGAAGGTGCAGGGGTATCAAGCTGATACAAACCGTGATGCTTACAGGTATGATAAATCCTGCATAATAAGACCGTAACAGAAGTTCGTGTGGTCGTAACCTTCCTTTTCTTTCCTACGAAGGTTACGACCACACAAACTTCTGTTACGGTCTTTTTATGCAGGATTTATCATACCTGTTAGCATTCCGGTTTGTCCAAGTGCAATACACTGTACCAGATTACATTTGTGACTATACGGATACTTGACCATTGTCACCATTTATCCAACAGGTTTCTGAATACTGACTTTCGTAATATGGAATTGTATTGGGGAGTTCGCGCAGCATATGCAGTTAATTGAATCCACACGTTGCCCTGATGAAGTTCCCCGTTGGGAATGGAATGCGTTGGCTGAGCTTTTCGTATTGTTGATTTATGTATTTGTAATGAAGAACTGTTTTTACACTACTGTTGACTACTGGACTTCATGACCTGGTGCACCCCCATTTCAGTAAGTACAATCTTGGATCTGGAGCACAGAGGCGTCAAGCAACGGCTGGCATTGGGGTTGGCTGCGCAGGAACACTACGAATTGGAACTAACGTGTGGTGCGGATACAGGGGCCCGCCGTTGCTTTTGTGGACATGCATCCAAGACATGTGTGAGGAAGTTTGTTAAGGCTGGCTGTGAGACTCCTCCGACTCTGGCAGTTGTTGGTTGGAAGGTACCAGAGGCCAACAGGTGCAGCACAGGAAGCAGCTTTGTCTGCGGAGGGATGTTGGTTCTCCGCTGTGTTGGTACCATCAGCCTGTGAGCAATGTGGGTCAGGATGCAGAGGATGGTTGTCCTTTTGAGCCTGTAGTGGGCAGTGGCATCCTCTGGCATTGAGTGTCTGCGGCTGGTGCATTTTAGGAACGTCCGCTGTCTTCTTCTGCGCTGCCTAGGTGGTAGTCCGGGGGGGGTCCTGGGGGTGGTGGCGGTGGGTGTTGTGGCCCTCTTGGGTCTCCAAGCTGCATGATCATTGGCTCCATGGCATCTGTTGGTCTTCAGATGTGGCTCTGGACTGGGCTCCCTTTCTACTGCAGGTTGTCGTCCTGCTTTACACCAGTAATAGGCAGGTGTTAAATCCCTGCTGCTAACGCGCCTTATCGCCTGTTTTTGGATCGCTTCGCCGATCTGGCTGGTCGTTGAGAATATCGCGAAGTGGTGTTTGCGTTTGTTTTTGCACAGGAACGCCTACTCTGCATATCATTAGCGTTAGTTGTCGCTCTCATCCGTGGCGATGTTTTTTGCGGCAGCTATCGCTGGAAAACTGGCGATATCGGCAGTTTGCACCAGCTTGTGAATAGGGCGATAAATCTATCGCCACTTTTGCGTCGCTAAAGTGCCGATAAATCGGCGATAAGTCCTTGAGAATATGCCCCTTAGACCCTTACACGCTAAATCCATTATTTCATTAGAAAAATGTACTCCATTGTCACTCCAAATGGTCCAGGGCAAGTCGAACCTGGGAAAGTATTCTTTTAAAAGGATTTTTGCCCTACTCAAAGTGGTGTTGTCTTTTAAGGGAAATGCCTCCACCCAATTGCTAAAACTAGCACATATTGCTTCCCATTACTTGGGGGCATCTGGATAAAATCCATATGTAAATATTCAAAGGGATATTCTGGCACGTAAACATGACCTGTTGTGACTACAATTCCTTTTCCCACATTATGTTAGGAACAAATGATACAAGTCTTACAAAAATTTAAGCCACTTTTCTGATGGTATTATTTTCCCATATTCTAGAAATGGTGTTTACTATCCCATCTGCTCCAACATGAGCTGGTCCATGTTTCATCTGGACCATGGAAAAAACAAAACTGTCTGGTGGAATCCATCTATTTCCATGTGAACCTTCTATCCATGCCTGATAGTGTTGGTCAATCACATATCCCTTTTACTTTAACTTTTTCTTTTCTTCCTCATCTGCCAAATTTTGTGCCTCTTTTACTTCTGCATAAGGATTATATTCCTCCCCTTCATCATCAGTCCCCTCTACCACATACATCAATGACTGTTCTGCAGTGCAGTAGTCCATGCTATCTCATCTGCAAAAGCATTTCCTTGACCCACTTCATCTGTCACTTTCTTGTGTGCACTGCATTTAATGATATCTAATCTTTTGGGCAGAGGGACAGCATTATGCAGTCTAGAAATGAGATGTCCATGCTGTGTTTTAGCTCCACTAGAGGTAATAAATTCTCTCTCAGCCCATAGATGGCCAAAGTTATGAGCCACGCGAAAGGCGTACTGACTATCAGTGTATATGTTTACTTTTAACCCTTCTGACAGTTCACATTCTCTAGTTTGGGCTATCAACTCTGCAGCCTGTGCTGATGTCTGTTCTATTCTACAGGTTTCAGCTACAGTACAATTAGTGGTTATTGCATAGGTGGCTAAAATAGTCCCATCTGGTTTCTTTAGACAAGAACCATCTACAAACAAAGTGCCATCAACATTTGGCATTGGTACATCCATCAGATCCACTCAACCCTTTGTCTCGGTTTCAGTAACAATCACACAGTAATATTGAACTTCATCCTGTTCCAAAGGAAGATGCATCAGAGTGGCTGGGTTTATTGTGGTACATCGTTCCAGAGTGACATTTGGGGCCATCAGAGTCAAAATACTGTGACCTCATATCCCCAATCAATTGAATCTGCATGTTTTAGTGCTGCTGCCGCCGCAGCACTATTTTGGAAGCAGTTCGGCAGGCCTCTCACTACTGGATCCAAGGTTGAGGAAAAATAGGCAAATGGTCTATTTTTCTCTCCATGCCTTTGTGTTAGTACAGCCAAAGCACAGCCATATTTTTCAAGCAGGAATAAAGAAAAGAGTTTAGTATAGTCAGGGGTACCCACAGTAGGTGCATTACAAAGAGCGTCTTTCAAGGTGTTAAAAATATGTTGATGTTCAGCATGTCATGGAACTGGGTTAGATATGTCTTTATGAGTTAAGGTCAGCAAAGGCTTTGCTATTAAGGAAAAATGTGGTACCCATGGTCTAAAGAATGAGACTATGCCTAGAAAGGCACATACATCTTTTTGTGTGGTAGGTTGAGGTATATTTTGGATTACCTTAATGCGATCAGGTGACAGTCTTCTCCCCCTTTCGACAGGAGGTGACCTAAGTAGGTGACATCCTGTTGACAATATTGCAATTTTGATAGTGACACCTCATGTCCATTCGAAGCTAAAAATGATAGTACTATATGTGAAGAGTTTTTGCAATCCTCTTCACATTTTGCTGTTATTACTATGTCATCGACATACTGCAATGACGTTGTTCCTGCTCGCAGTATACAATTATCTAGCTATTTTTTTAGTGCTTGACTATAAATACTTGGACTTTCTGTGTACCCTTGTGGTGCTCAACGTAAGTCACAGGATTGACCTTGGAAACTGAATCCAAACAAATATTGGCTATCTTTATGAATGGGAATATTGAAAAATTATTTTTTAGATCTATCACTGTAAACCATTTTGCCTTAGCTGGGATAGAAGAAAGCATTTCTGTAATATCTGAGACCACTGGATGTTGAGGCTGAACTATTTTGTTAAGAGCTCGTAAGTCAACTACCATAAGATATTCAATTTGTCCTGTACCATCCTATCTTTTTACCACTGGTAAAATAGGGCCGTTACATACATTTCCAAATACACTTCATATTATTCCTTTATCCAATAAATCCAATATAACCTCTGTTAGTCCTTGTTCACCTTTCTTTGATATTTTGTACTGAGGTATGCGAGGCAAAACAGCATTATTTTGTACTTGTATATGAACTGGGTCTATTTGCATCTAACCCATGTCATTTGGTCCTTGAGTCCATAATTGTGGATCTATGGACAACAATTCTTGGGACAAACCATTCCTTGCTGTCATCATATAGTTCCTTGTTAGTGCATATTTTATGCGTGTTAGGTATACCCTATCTGGTAAACAATATATGGTTGCATACATAATTTTAAACGCTTTCAAGTCCAGTAAATTTAGGGGACATTTGACAGTTAATACAAATGGCCTTTGTCCTGTCAAAGGACCAAAAGTAAAATCAAGAGGCTTAGATATTGGGCTTGTTACAACAGTATTAGTAAATCCCAACGACTTATCCATTTTTCCCACGAGAGATGCATGAGGGCGGGAGCGGTGGGAAATAGAGGTGTTAGTAGTGTCTGTACCTATTAGAAACTTATGCTATTCACCAGCAACTGTCATTTTTACATATGGACCAGACTGGTCTTTAGGTAGTGGTACTTGCTCCTCTCTCTCTCTGGCCTCCCTATTCAGCACACTCATCATAATCCTCATTATCCCAATAATCTTGTGAATGAAAAGCATTATTACGTCCATCAAAATAATTAGCACTTGCACCGTGCTCTGAATTTTCTGTCCTTGTCTGTCCTCTGCCTCTACCTCTGCCCTGCTTCTCACTACTTCAGTTTGTAACCTTTGTCCCTGAAGAGAAGGACATTCATTCTTCCAGTGCCCTTCTTGCAAACAATAGGCATAGGTATGTTAGTCTATCCCTGTTCTCTGTGGTGGCGGAGTTGACTGCGTTCGGCCCCTCCTTCAATTACTTCCTCTTCCCCTCATATTACTTCCAAATACCTGCAATCTGCCTCCTTCTGGATATGCCTGTTGCATCAGTGTTTTTTTTTTTTAACTCTTTCATTTTCTTATCTGTTTCCCGTTTTCAGCATTTCTTTTATTCTCATAATAACAAGCCATTGTTAACAATTCTGCTGGACTCTTTGCTGTCCATGTACTCTCATATGTATTTATACTGTCTCCAAAATCAGTAAATACATTATTGACGAACTGAATACCAAATATGCGTTGCCCTGCCACTGTTGACAAATCCTGCCCACTGTGAGCCTTGAACGTTTCTTCAAGTCAGCTAAAGAAGTCAGTTACTTCCCTACTTTCCTTCTGTTTACATGCTGTTAATTTATCCTAATTAACCTTTTCTCTAGGCAGAATTAATTGCAATCTGCTAATCAATAGTTGAGGCAACCATAACATACTTTGTGGGGGCAAATCTCCTGTGTTTCTATTTCTATTATCTCGTTCTAAGTTAGCCCAAACTATATTTAGTTGTGCATGGTCATTTAGTCTCACCTCATCCCATATTTCATGAGGCACAACATAGCCAAACAGCATATCAATATCTTTTAGATACATGAGGGCAATATTATTGGCTTGTTCTAAATTGTCTTAGAATACCTTGGGGTCTTTTTTCTAGGATCAGGCAGATCCTTTTTATTGCCATTAATTCTGTCTTTGTCCAGGAGGTATGAACAAACTATAGGACAAGGTTTACTTGCCTGGCCGGAGGGGGCAAAGGATGTAATTCTCTCATTGGCAGCATGTTAGACCTGGATTTTCCAGAGGGTTTATCCCCAGACTTTTTGCTTTTAGGCCTCCGTTTTTTTACCCTGTCTTAGGACTCTGGGAACTTAACCACTGCTAACCAGTGCTAAAGTGCACATGCTCTCTATGTAAATTGTGAATATGGATTGGTGTTTCCATGATTGGCTTGTTTGACATAATACTAAGTCCCTAGTACAGTGCACTGTGTGTGCCCAGGGCCTGTAAGTCAAATGCTGCTAGTGGGCCTGCAGCATTGATTGTGCCACCCACACAAGCAGCTTTTCAAAGGGGTCTCAGACCTGCCACTGTAGTGTCTTCGTGCAGTCTCTACTGACATGTCGACCTGACAAGTGTACCCAGTTGCCAGGCCCTAACCTTCCCTTTTCTTACATGTGAGTCACCCCTAAGGTAGACCCAAGGTATCCCTGTGGGCAGGGTGCAGTGTATGTGAAAGGTCGGACATGTCCTGATGTGTGTAACATGTCCTGATAGTGAACTACAGTGAATTTTGTTTTCCACTACTGAAAGGCTATAATGGGAGTTTATTTATAACATCCTATAAGTATAACTTTCCATTGAGACAAGATATAAAGATGGAGTTTAGTATACCTGAATTCAGAATATAAAAATGCATCGTTTTGTAAAGATGATTTTGATATTGTGTATTTGAAAATACCACTTTAAAAAGTGGGCCTTTTCTTGCTTAGCCATCCTGAGTGCCTCTGCTGGTTTGTGGATTGACTGTCTGGCTTTGGAGTGACAGGGGCTGGGGATGTGCATTCAATGTAGACAGCCACTGGGGGTTTGAGCTATGCCCTGCCTCTCCTGGATGAGTCAGGGTTGGGCTGAATAGACCTGTCCTGCATTTAGAGTAGGGGGAGGAGATTTCCTTTCACCTGAATGGGCCTGGTCTGCTTTACACAATGCTGTCTCCACCTCCTGCCAGGAAGCTGGACCAGAGAGGACAGAACTGGTTTTGACTGAGCACAGAGCCTCTCTGCCACAAGAGAACAAAGAAAAATGGAATATAAATATTGGGGCAAGACACCAGAACTTTAGATTACTTCTTGACTAAAGAGGAACCTCTGCCAAGGAGAAAAGCTGGGAAAGCTGAAAGAGAAGTACTGCCCCTTTGCTGTGTGCTGTCTGGGGTTGGCCTGTAGTGGCTGTTTCTGCCAAGGAGAGGACAAAGACTTTTCTGTGTGCTGTGTATCCTGCTTGAAGAAGATCTCCAAGGGCTTGAAGTAGCGCTTGCCTCCTGTTTTGAAGTCTCATGGCCACAAAGACTTCACCACCAGCTCCCCTGAACTTCCTTGCTGGGAGTTCTGACCTGCCAAGAGGTGCCTGTTGCTGAGTTGGGTCTCTGGAGGATGTTCCTGCTGCTGGGAGCTGGAAAAGAGATGAACTATGAGAAGCGCGATGCATCCGCACCCGTTTCCAATGCATCGCCACTGTGCGGCAAGAATTTCCACACATCGCAATTGTGCCACTGGAGAAACTGACACAGCGCCTGCCCACGGGTGGAGAAATTGCTGCACTCCAAATCCCTTGCCCGATCCCCAAAGTCCGAGATCACCGCACCAATTCCAACACAGGCCCTGCTGTGCAGCTTCAAAACCAATGCATCGTGGGACTGTGGCTGGAGAGATCAACGCAGTGCCATTGCCGGTGCATTGAGAACGAAGCATCCCCGAACCCCACGCATCGCACTGGGGCGCCAAGTCTACATCAACGCTGGGGCCGCAGTAAGAAACCATCGCATCACCTCCCCGTCCAGTAAGAAACTGACGTATCACCTCCCCTTCAGTAAGGAACCGACGCATCACCTCCCCTGCGTGGCAGTGAGGAATCAACGCATCACCTTCCCTGGGCATAAGCAACCAATGCATCACCTTCAATGCAGCTGTTTTTGTTTATGATTTTGACGCATCCAAGATACTTTGTGTTGAAAGTGTCGCATCTATAGTTTGCTATGGACATAACTGTTTTTATTGTCTTAGAATTACATTTTGGTTACTGTACTGTAGATTTTTGTCATTTTGGTCTTGTTTGGTATAGATAAAGATTACATATTTTTCTAAACTGGTAGTGGTGTCCATTTGTAATGTTTTCACTGTACTACTGTATGTGTGAACAAATGCTTTACACACTGCCTCTGAGATAAGCCTGTCTGCTCGTGCGAACCTACCAAGGAGGTGAGCAGGGGTTATTTTAGAAGTGTATCCCCCTTACTCTGACTAGGAAGAAGGGTTCCTACTTGGAAAATGGTGCAAACAATTGCCAACTAGAGACCCCCATTTCTAACACAGCATCTTCGCTGCGGAAGCATCTTCCTCTTCACTATCTAAATCTGGAATTTCCAAAAGTAGATGGGAGAAACGTGCGTGCCATGCATAACACTGCTCAAACCAATCTTTACATTTGTGCTCAGACAAGGTGGAAACATCACTATTCCTCCATAACTGTCTTAATTCTTGCGGGAGCATGTCACTACTCTCTGTTTTTCCTTCTATTTCCCTAAATAAATCAATTAAGCGATGTGCCACACATTGTAGAACATAATTTTTAGTCTTGGGGACATGGGGTGAAACATATTAAGTGCATTTTCTTTTGTAACGTCCCCTTTTTCCATCCATTCATTAGCCATCGTCCTAATTATTTTCTTTTCATGTTTGCCTAGTTGCGTAAGTGTGATCATTAGACTGAGAGGGGACAGACCCTTCAACTGCCTGCAGTATGGGGGTATTGATAATATTGGACCCTATCTGTGAACTCACTGATGCTCCTGAAATGGGCGTATTCTGGACAATATTTAGTCCACTTTGAGAGTGCTATACATTAGGATAGATATGTACATAACAATTTCTGTGGTACAAGTAACAGATGACTATGGTCGTTCCAGAGAACATAACGCTTTTAAGTCATATATTGACGTCATTATATTTGGCCCGGAATTAAGGTTTTGTTAAATTTGTTGCTGTCTACCCGGGTGTTATGGAGACTAGTCCTGTTATTGTAATAATTTGTTAGCTTTTGGTTTTGTGTCTAGGGTGAATAGTTTCCTGGAATACTGATAATGAATATCTAGGATAATAGGTGCGTGCCGTTGACTTTGGACTTTTATTTGCCGATATCGTAAGAGCAATAGTATTCACTATGCACATTACAAGATGGCGTTGGTTGTTACTGACTCAGGGGGACTCCTGTCCCCTTTCTATGTTTATTAATCTCGCGGGGTGTCTGAATTAAGCTTGCGTCGAGCGGCGCTTCAAACACTTGCGCACTCAAGGACGAACAGATAGGGATTACAGAAATTCCCTGCTTCCCACTAAGAAAATGATTGTGTTTCCTAGGAACTTGAGAACGGGTGGGGCGGGTGGTTACTTGCTGGAAGATAGCAGTGTAACACGTGACTCCACACTTTGTCTTTCACCCTTATTTGCGTTAGAAACGGGACGGAAACACTTCCTCTTACTGGGGGCAGTGCTGGGGCTTGGCTTATCAGCGGAGGGTCCGTAAGGATTTGCACAACGTTCACGATATACAGCCCTTTCGGTAAGGATTATTGGAATGTTATGCCACACTACTGTGAGGTGGTTTTAATGCTATTCCGGGTATATGACAGAGATATTCCTTTCCTTTGGTTTGAATTTAGGATGTGACCCTGGAAGATTGTTTGATATACAACATTTAGACTGGGCATCTGTGGATATATACAGATGACCAGCGGAGACCTTATGGAGTATTAACTTACAGTACTTGGACGTATTTTTGTATTTAACTATCGTTTGGGATGGAATTATCACAAAAAGAGAAGTAGGTGTAAGATTGCTTTTCGACTGGTTGTACCCTTCGTATTTGGATGGCGATATTTTTATACTGTGAATATTTACTTTATTCTCCTCATTTATTTTCAGGCATCACAAATAAAAGATTGAGGTATTTGTCTGATACCCACTTGTGTGCATGCCCATTAATAATATGTTAGGTGTGTGTAGCACTTTCCGTGTGTACTTGGGATTCTGTATTATGCTTGCTGATTCACTAATAAGTCACTAACTATATAGGATTTTGGAACTAAGGTTTTGCTCTTCGGAGTATTTAGGTGACATTGTCACCCCGTACTTTACCCTTTTATGTACAAATTGGTGTCAATCACAAATGACTTATCGAATTGATTACTTGCAGAAAGTGCATGGGTTTCCACCATGAGCATGCAAAATATGGAATACCCAATCTGTGATTGGGCACCATAAGTCACAGTGAAGTATATTTTCTGCATTATATACACCATATATCTGTATGGTGTCACAATAGTTTGTTTCTCTTATCTTAGCCTTGAAAAGGCGCGGGACAGTGTGCCCATCAGGCAACGAAACACGTGTTGGCTAAGTATTCATCTGAACGAAAAAAGAAAAAAGAAATAAAGAAAAAAGAAACTAAAGAAGATTGATTGATTGATTGTTTACTTTGGTTTTAATATACATGTGGACTTTAATTATAGTGTGTGCTGGGGACCGTGTTTTTGAAAACACGTGAGCATGGCACCAAAGTTCATGATCAGAAACATTCATGGAATTACAAATGGAAGAACTGATGTTCATAATAACAAATAAAAATACATTTTTCACACATCTACCAGGGGTTGGGGTTCCCTTTCAAAGGATTGATGTGGATATAGTGGGTCCACCTGCAACCACGCCCAGCCTCAGGAAACAAATTCATATTGGTAGTAGTGGATCATGCTACCAGGCATCCTGAATCAATTCTCCTTAGGACTACTACAGCTTCTGCAGTAGCCATGGCCCTCATTGGTGTTTTCACCAGGGTAGGGTTTCCTAAGGAGATGGTGTCAGACAGAGGTACCAACTTCATGTCTGCGTACCTAAAGCACATGTGAGATGAGTATGGAGTGAACTACAAATTCACTACCCCGTACCACCCACAAACCAATGTCGTTGTTGAAAGGTTCAACAAGAAATTGAAGGACATGATCATGGGGCTCCTTGAAAAACTCAAAAGGAGATGGGATGTCCTCTTGCCATGCCTGCTCTATGCTTACAGGGAAGGGCCTCAGAAGGGAGTAGGGTTTTCCCCCTTTGAACGTCTGTTTGGCCATCCTGTGAGGGGACTACTTGCACTTGTAAAAGAAGGTTGGGAGTGGCCTCTCCATGAACCTAAACACAATGTGATGGACTATGTGCTAGGCCTTCGTTCCAGGATGGCATAGTACATGGAAGAGGCATCCAAAAACCTTTAGGCCAACCAACAGCTCCAGAAGCTGTGGTATGACCAAAAGGCTGCACAGGTGGAGTTCCAACCAGGGGAGAAGGTGTGGGTTTTGGGGCCTTTGGCACCAAGGGCCCTCCAGGACAAATGGAATGGCCCTTACCCTATCATTGAGAAAAAGATTGAGGTTATCTACTTGGTAGACCTTGGCACCATCAAGCACCCCAAGAGGGTGATCCATGTGAACCGGCTGAAACTCTACTGTGACAGGGCTGATGTGTCCATGCTATTGGTCACTGATGGAGATCAGGAGACAGAGAGTGAACCTCTCTCTGACCTCCTCTCTTACAGCTCCCAAGATTGGTCAGTTAATGGAGTTATCTACTCAGAAACCCTCAAAGCACAACAGCAGGCTGAGTGCAGGCATGTTCTGCAACAGTATGATGAGCTCTTCTCCCGAACCCCTGGTCAGACCCAATGGTGTACCCATAATGTGGAAACTAGAGACAGCTTGCCTGTCAAAGTCAAAATCTATTGAGAGTCTGACCAAGTTAAGGAGAGCATCAAAGCTGAGGTCAGCAAGATGCTGGCGATAGGGGTTATTGAACCCTCCGAAAGTCCCTGGGCCAGCCCAGTGGTCTTAGTCCCCAAACCTCCTCCCAGGGTGGAAAGAGAGAGATGGGGTTCTGTGTGGTTTATAGAGGACTCAGTGCTGTCACTAAGACAGATGCTCACCCCAAACCCAGAGCTGATGGATTGATAGATAAACTAGGGGCAGCCAAATTACTCAGCACCTTTGATTCGACTGCAGGGTACTGGCAGATTGGCATGGCCCCAGGAGCCAAAGATAAAACATAACATAACATAACATGTGTATTTGTAAAGCGCACGTATCACCCAAGGGTCTCAAGGCGCCGAATAACAGATGTATATTGTTACCCAACTCAATGGTACTCATTCTCCACGCCTGGTTGGCATTATCAGTACACTGTTATGCCCTTTGTTTTAAAGAATGCCCCTGCCACGCCCCACAGATTGGTGAATCAAGTCCTTGCTGGGTTGGAGAACATTAGTGCAGCATATCTTGATGACATTGCTGTCTTTAGCTCCTCCTAGCAGGATCACCGGATCCACCTGGTGAAGGTTTTACAGGCTCTGCAAACTGAGGCCCAACTATAAAGGCATCCAAATGCTAAATAGGGCAGGGCACTGTTGTTTACTTGGGCCACCTTGTGGGTGGAGGCCAAGTACAACCCTTGAAACCCAAGATTCAGACCATTCTGGACTGGGAGGCTCCCACCACCCAGACCCAAGTCAGTGCATTACTTGGCTTGACTGGGTATTACATGAGTTTTGTGAAGGGATATTGTTCCATGGTGAACCTGGTGTGTCCTTCAGCCAGCAGCCTCCAAGAACCCTGGAGACCTGCCCTGCCTTCCCAAAGAACTCTGATCTCTTGTGGACACCAGATTTGTCCAACACCAACCCAAGCCAGGACTACAGACCTGGCTGGATCCACGAGTCCTCACCACTCACGGCCCGAGTTTGAGTTGCCCAACACCCCAGTGAGGTCCTCCCAGTGATCCTGACCTGTGATCCAGCATTGGACAACCTCCACCGACCTTCACCTCAGTGCCTGCAACCTCATTTCAAAGGGTCCCCCCAACTGCGACCGGAACCGGTGAGAGGAGCCCGACACGAAAAGACACCCCTGCACCTGCAGCTCCTGAGGCCTGAGGTGCCCGACCCATGGTATCCTGGTGTCCAGCAACTCTTCATTGTCATTCTCCAGTCATTGGTTCGCTTCATCCAGTCTTCTGGCTCCAGCCTGCAGCCCTTTTTCATGACTGACATCCTCCATTGAAACGCATTGGGCTCCCGAAACCTCCTGAGCACCTTGCTCCCGGCTGCCCCTGCACCGCCGGTGGAATGGACTTGGTGCTAACCTGGGACCCCCTTTGTCCTGACCTTAACCCTAGCAGCTTGGC
Organism: Calotriton arnoldi; assembly: GCA_963921515.1. NCBI lineage: Eukaryota > Metazoa > Chordata > Amphibia > Caudata > Salamandridae > Calotriton > Calotriton arnoldi. Next base: position 4,556,001 of record CAWUFW010000311.1, read on the forward strand.
TCCTGAGACCGAGTGGCCTGTCGTGAGCAGCCCCCAACCGCGGTGCCCCCAAGCCCTATTGGCTAACATTGGCACCCTGCACTCTGCACTCGGCCGCCCTAGTGCCGCTTGTGGTGTCCCTTGAGTGCCAACCTGAACCTTGGGGAACCTTGGTTCTACCCCCCAAAACTCCAAACCTATAACCGTTTTACTCACCTGTAAACTTAACACTTTGCTTTCTCCATAGGACTGAATGGTGGGATTCCTCTAAAAATTGTTCTAAGTGTTGAACTGTCTTGTACTGCACAAAAAGTTACCCATTGCCTTCACAAGAGTTAACCTGCTTGCAAATGTCCTGTGCTGCTTGAACTGTCTTATGAGTGTATTTCATACCAAACTAGAACAGTAATTAACTTACCTGCTACTAAGTAAATCTTGGTTCTAGAAATAAAACAACAAAATAACAACTTTCTATACATACAATTGATCTGCATTCAGTCTTTGAGTGTGTAACATCATTTCTTGCCTGAGTGTGTACAACAAACACCTACCACTACCCTCCTGATAAGCCTGACTGCTCAACCACACTACCACAAATGAGAGTAGGGTATTATCTACTTTAGCCTCTGCTATTCCTCTCGGGATGCACACTATACCTTACTATGGTATAGTATATACAGAGCCAGCTTCCTACAACCTTCATTACATCATGATGTTGTTTAAGGTAAATGAACATTTGCTGAATTCAGGGGCTTGCATGAACAGTGTGGAAATGTATTTTTGTAGCTATCCTATTTGGTGACATCAGTTAACTATGGTATACTACAAGGACCAAAGTATGCAAGGTGTTCAAATATCCTAGTATAGACATAAGGATGGAATGTAGCATGCATGCATGTGCTCATGCTAATGTTGAAGCCTATAAAGTGAACCATGAAGCTGGTGTAATCTGTGCACTTTTGAAATGTTTTGTGTTTGGTCAGGTGTGTTAACAAAATTGCAATAAACCAATTTTATATGCCATTTCAGATGCATCCTCAGCAAGCAAAGGAGAAAGGGCCAACATAATTGGGGAGGCAGCAGGCCACAGTGGTTCTGGTCCTGACAGTAAGGACACAGAGGGACCCAGTGACAGAAAGGATGTTGGGAGTGCCATATAGGACACAAGCTCTACTTCGTCATCTTCAGAGTTATCCTCCAGTGGACACTCCAGAGTGTTGATGAATCCCACAGGATCTATCCAACATCATCCTTGTCCACCACCCCCAGTTCCATCCCCACCCTCCCTGTTGCTCCCCCAACCAGTTGTCCAGGCCCGCTCCCCTAAGAGGAGAGCCATCTCCTTCACTCCAGACACCTCCGGCCCTGCCCCTATCCCCCTGCTGCGCAGATGGGGGAGGCTGTTGACCTCCTGAGAAACATTTCTGTGGACCAGACTGCACTACTGAATGCCATCCAGGGGCAAGGCAGTCATCTGCAACAGATGGTGGCCTACTTGGAAGACCTTCACAGTGCAATGTCTGGCCTACAAAGATCTTTTCAGGATCTGGCCTCCTCCCTCAGAGCAGCCTCCCATCCCCCCAACCTTGTGTCCCTCCCCCATTCCTTACCCATGCCAATACCCTATTCCCAAAATCTATCCAAAGCACACACAAACATTTGCACACACCCACTCATAAAGACCCAAGCAGCACATCCATGCATAAGCACAAACCCCACAAAAAAGCAGGCATGTATCCAAACAGAAAGACATTACACCCACCACCACACCCAGAGGCTAACTCCACCACCATCACATCCACAACCACCACTGACAACACCACACCCACATACTCACACCACTCCATCATTACATCCCCACACAGCACCGATGACAGCACACATCACTCCCCCACAACCACATCCACAGCCAGCACAGACAACAACACACACACACCCAACCACCATCACTTCCAAACACCCACCACACAAAACCACACCCACTGCCGCCACCACATCAGCATCCACAACACCCACACCCAGCACTTCCACTGCCACAACATCCACAGATTCGCAAGTTAGTTATTTTTTTAGCCACACCTGGAGGCTGGCTTGTTGTCATACCTTTTTGTCTTATGATTTGGACATATGTCCATTATTTTGTGTGTACCTTACACCTACTTTAGTTATATGAGAAGAATGCTGTTACTGATGTGTTTATTTTAATATCTTTCACTTACACATTACACTGATATGCATGGCACTTGGTGATGCTATTGGTTGCCCCTGATATACTTAAAGCCAGGGGGCCTGGGCACTTACACATTACACTGATATGCATGGCACTTGGTGATGCTATTGGTTGCCCCTGATATACTTAAAGCCAGGGGGCCTGTGCACAGAGATATGTAGAGGCATGGGCAAAGTGGGCTCTGACCCAGGGATCCAGACTTTCAGGGTGCCCCCTGATTGAGCCAACCCTGATCTACAGAGAGTCTTTCCATAATGACCTTGAAATACTTCTTGAAAAGATTATTTTTACTTAAGTTTCTTTTATATCAAAACAGGAGCTAGCATGTGAGAAATGGGACGGTGTCACAGAGATTATTTGCTGTAATGTTAGTGAGGAGCTACTGTTGTGTTACAATATTAAATACATAACTGGCTGGTGGGGCGTCATCCCCCCAGACTCGAGTCGCGACAGCCATGTAAGCATTAAATGCAAAAATCAAACCTCAAGAACCCAAGTTTTTTCTCTTTAATCCATGTTGATTCCAATATTCTTCAATGGTTTTTAAGTTCAGACAGAGGCTCGTGATTCCAAACTTATAATGCTAAATAAATGCCCATCCAGGCTTTTTTCTGCAGCACGTACGAATTCACATTATATTCTGGGTAGCCATACAAATAGGAAGGAATTTGCAGATGTCACGGGGAGGAGAGCTATGGAAATGAGCCATATTGGAAGTTGGTTTAACTAGTTCTTGCCTCTCTGCTGAGATTTCAGCCATATTAAATTTTGGAAGAATAGTGCTTTCTTCGAGACCATTATGCCACACTTTGGAGGAACTGGTCACGCTCGGGGTGTTGCCCTGCTCCTAATTGGACAGGAGTGCCCTCCTATTTGACCCCAGAGAACACTGAATAAGTATCTTTCAGATGGGCTCAGCCTCTCAGATCTGCTGCTTGAAACTAAGCGAAGAAGAAGTGCGCATGCTGGAAGTTTGATTTGCACCAACCAGGCCTGCACTCTGACTGACTGCACCTGCTGCACAGTCTGGAACTACAGCCCTGTGGACCTAACTTGCTTCAAGAGGACTAAAAAGTGGACTCCCTGCAAGCAACAGGATTTACAAAGCTCAACTGGTTCATCACCATCAAGAATTCCCAACCTGGAGTGTGTCCAGTGGATTTGTAACAGTTTTCTCCAAGTGGATTGCGGGAACTGAAGTCCCAAACTATCAAGGATCATCTTGGAGATTCTAGACCCTTGGACTGTGTTTTGGACACTTTGGAATCCCTAGAGGAACTTCAGGAAGAAGTTTCAGAAGTTTGGAGCAACTTTGGAAAAAAATCACCATAACTGGACCGACTCAACCTGGCAAGCCAGCAACCCTCAACTGCGAGCTGGCCTGCCCTGCCCTGCTGGTTTGTCCCGCTGAAAAGCTCCAGAGGTCTGACTTCCAGAGTTTGACCAGGAGCTCCCTGGAAAGCAAGCCGGTGAACCCTCACTGAACCCGGCCTGGTGAAGAGCATCGGCAGAAAAAGCTCCAGAAAAGTTTCTACGTCCGAAGGTAAAATCTTGACCGGTTCCAACCTCAAGAGTCAGGCCGTCCACCTTCAACTGCGAGTCGGCCTGGGTCCCTGGTTTGTCTCGCTGAAAACTCTGGAGGTCCGACTTCCAGAGTCTGAGCAGGAGCTTGTCGAAAGTCAAGCGGGCGAACCCTCACCAAACCTAGACTGGTGAAGAGCATTGAGGGACCCCGGCATAAAAAGCTTCAGGAAAGTTTCTAAGTCACAAGTTAAAAACTTTGACTGAGGCCTTCCGTGAGGGGTAGCCGCGCAGGGCTCCATCACGGTTGGCTTGAAACTTTGACTTTGTCCCGGTCTAGCGCGACCAGATGTCCCACTAGGCGCTATGGTTTCTATGTGCTAAATGGTGCTAACTCTTTAAAAATTAATATCTCTGGTTCCCTACATTGGATTTTTTTTGTTATGGTGTTATTTTAAATATTTAAATATTTCCTATTTGTATGAATTAGTGTTGGATTTTTATCGAGTGTTGTGTCTTAATTATTTACTGAATTGGTGTTTTTAAATGCTTTACATACCTGTCTCTGAAGTTAACCTGCTTTCTTGCAGCCAAGCTACCAAGGGTTGAGCATAGGACTAATTTTCTTGAGACCTAGTCTGAGCCCCAGACTGTGATAGTGGCCTTATTGCCAGTGGTAGATGCATATTTACCACTACTAATAGTCCACTTTCCAACAGTCTCCCCGCCGGCAGAGCAGTCTTTTAAATCTGACACCAACTTAGTTGGGCGCAAACTGGGCTAATCTCAAATAAATCCAATGTGAACCTCACAGGTGAAATCAATCTATTAAAACATGCCATAAAGTGTTGAATTCAATTTGTCACTGCTGTGACCAGTCCAAAAATTAAACAGAAAAAATACATCAACAGCATTCGTAAACCACTTTATGCACGTATACTGTGCATACCAAAATCCTACATGAAAGCTTTAAGTCAAACCAATGACCCACATGAACTAGATAATTAAATATGCTGTAAAAATCAATCCAACCACGAATATACAGTCTGAAAAAATTATGTAAAAATAGGCATAATGTAGCGTGGGTTGACTTGAGTGTTTTTTGTGTTGACATTAACATATGAAATAAGCAAACAATGCTTTTTCCATGATTGTTCTATTTTTTGATGAAATAACGATGGCACCGCTGATGTCATTTGATACACCTCAGCATTGCCAAGCAGCCTCCAAGATGGTGTTTAATTTCTTCTAGAATTTTCACATCATAGTGCAAACGATCGAAGGGAACAGCAAAAAATGCAAATGCCAAAGTATAATGATAGAATGCACTCCTTATTTTACTCTTGATCAACTTTTATTTTAGACCTGCTCAAAGGCAAGATTTTAGCGTGCTGACTCGTCTTGTGCTCTGTCCCAGTAGCATGGAAATAGCATTACCATAACTGGCTAGTAGGTCATCAAATTGCGACAGCCATGCAATCATTAAATACAAAAATCAAACATCAAGATTCAAGAATCCAAGTTTCTCCATGTAATCCATAGAAATACATGTTTATTACAATATTCTTCGATTGTTTTCTTGTATATAATGCACATATCTTTAAACTTGGGACATTTCAGTCAGCGCATGCTATCATCATAATTTTTGTTTTAAATAGAGCATGTTTTCTGTGGTTGCAGCATGTTGTGGAGGAGGTTTCTGTGGATTCACTCTGGGAGTACAGGTTGAATGCAGCTTAAAGGTTATGTTTGTGTGGTATGATGAGTATGGTTATTGATGGGCATCTTTTATGTTACAGACCCCTGACAAAGGGCTTTTGAGTCTGAAATGCATTGGGTGAATCACATGGAAAAAACTTGGATTCTTGATGTTTGATTTTTGCATTGAATGCTTGCATATCTGTCGCAACTCGAGTCTGGGGGTGACAACCCACCAGCCACTTATGGTAATGCTATTTCCATGCTACTGGGACAGAGCACGAGACGAGTCAGCATACTAAAATCTTGCCTTTGAGCAGTTCTTAAAAAAGTTGATCAAGAGTAAAATAAGGAGTGCATTCTATCTCTCTTGACAATATTGAATACACACATCACTTTCCACGAATACTGAATGTAAACACATTTAGAATTTGGATGAGTGTGCCTGTGCCGTGTCAGTGACCTGACCTCAGAGGGCATCAAACAGGTGAATTTGGATCATACATTCAAAGCTGTTCCAAACAGGGATCCACAAAATAGGTTTGGCCCAGGGCCTCCAAACACCTTACGATTTCCCTGCCTGTGCATCTGTTAACTGAGAAGTCAATGGAAACTGGCTAGATTGTGGCATACCGTCGGTTGCGTCCATGACGGTGTAGGTTTTAGACGTCATCAAGCAGCAGTGGCAGTACGTGTAAGATCGGCTCCATGGCGGCACAGGACATGTGAAGCTGAGTACAGGTGAGTTTCTGCCTTATATCCGTCCCTTTCCATCAATTCAGGTGTGGAGGTTTTGCCGCCACCGTTGCTTCGGCGGGAATGGACATCATGATTGGGCCAGCGGGGAAACTGGTGGTCCGCCCTCCGACAGATGCATTGGCCTGTCCCGCTGTCATCAAGATTTGCTGGCAAAGACGGCGGAACCATGGCGGTCTTTAGTCTATGCACCGACTTGCATTTTAATTGGGTTGGGCAGAGAGCCAAGTTGGCAGGCAGGTAATCTGATGCCATTTTGACAGCGGGACCCTTTCCGCCAAACTCGTAGTCCGGCCCTAAGTCTCCATGAGTCTATAAGGGCAAGCTGTCTGATGGTTCAAGTGAATTGTTTATGCATGGAGGAAGGAATAAAATTTGTTTTAGAAGAGCGGCCAAAAAATGGGTTTAATACAAGATTACAATCCCCTCCAAAAATTAAATATCAATCTGTAATAGACATCAATTTATGTGTAATGGTGGGCCAGAAGGATTTGTCTAAATGCGTTGGAGCGTAAACATTGAAATTTGTTATCAGGGTTATATTAATGGTTAGGCTTGATAAAAGCCATTGACCTACTGTATCTTTTTCTAGTGACACAAACTTAACATCTTAGGTTTTTTTTTACAGAACAACAACCCCATTACGTTTACCTGTCCCAGGTGATGAAAAAGCAAACCCAACCCAGTTACGAGCAAGCTTTCTAACTTCTTTGTCAACTATGTTACTCTTGTAATCAAGCAACATCTACATTTAAGTTAGCTAAATGTGTAAGTACCCTTTGTCGATAAATGGGTGAACCCAATCCCTTAACATTCCATGTGATTACATGTAAAATCATAAAAAGCAAAGTAAGCTAAATTTAGCAAATTCTACAAACTTACCATTATATACGTAATCAGCATTCAGTCAAATTGGCAGTAAAACAAAGGAGAAGAAAGATTATAATTAAGAATATAAAACATTACCACTGAATAATGATGGCTAGACATAAAGCAACGTAGTTTAACAGTCAATTTTAACTGAAACTGTAAACTGAATGATAAATGAAGGGAATGTAGAAGAAATAAGATAAGAAAGCAAAAAAGTATAAAAGGAAAATGGTAAACAACTGTAAAACTCGTAGGGAGAAGGAAAGGAAAGAGAAAAAGAAAGATGAGATATGGATAAAGAAGATAGGATAGAGACAGGAAACATAGAAGACAAAATGACAAAAAGAACATACCTATAAAACACACAAAAAATTGAGGGTGGTGACACCACATAAGGAAGATGACGCGACTGGAACCTCAACGAAGTCAACAAGGGGAGAATCAGACCACATAAAACAATAATGGTGTAATCTTGAGGGTATAGAGCAAACAGTACCTTAAATGAGAGGATAAAAAGAAACAAATTAGTTGGAACGGTCCACACATTGAGGAACGAAAAACATGAATATATTTCATACAGTAACATCTAACTAGTTTATCGTAAGAGTTATCTCAAGGTAACCCCAATGAACACTGAAGGTCAAAATGAAGAATTTTTTGAGGTATCCATCTCTTTTCCTCTACAATTATGAATAAAGTGTTGCAATAAGACAGGGTCCTCATATGTCATACTTTTGTTCTTATAAGTTACTTTAAATAGACATGGATGGAAAAGTCCAAATCTTGCGTTCAAGGAACGAAGAGCTGGTCTCATATCCAGGAACTTTTTCCTTCCGTCTGCTGTAGCTTTAGCAGAATGCCGTGTGAAGAATAGCTGTTCTCCACACAAAGAAATTCGTCCGTTAGCTTTTGTTGCTTTGATAACTTGGAGAAGTTCAATGTATTCTAGGAAGTAGATGATGTGTCCTCTAGGTTTGTGTGAGGACAAAAGATGATGAGTAGAATGACCCAATCTGTGCGCTTGTTGTATATTTAATATTGGGGATGTTGGAAGGTTTAAAGTTTTTGGAAGAAAGGATTGAAAGAATGACATAGATTCAGTGCCTTCCACCTCTTCCACCAGATCATAAATATGAAGGTTGTTTCTTCTATTTCAATTTTCTAATTCTTCAGCATGTTTCCTCAGCTGCGACACTTCAGATCTTAGATTTTGAAAAGTCTACATAGTATCTTCAAAGTCACTAACTCTTTGCTCCACATGAGTGACCCTGTTATCCATGAGTGACCAATTATCATTCAAGATTTGCAGTTTATTATTGCTTTCATCCATGTAGGGTTTAAGAGCTCGAACTTCCTCAAGCAAGAGTTCCATTGAGTAACGTTGGATGGTTTGATGGGAGACAGAGGGTCTATTTAACTCATTGAGTAGCTTGGGGTGTACTTGAGTTTTGCTAGGAAGCCATTTTAAGACCAGTTGTGATATTTCCAGCAGAAGGCATAGTGGATGATGAAGCTGACTCTTGACTACTGCCTTCCATATTATTTGTAAGCACAGAAAATGAGTTGGCAGTATGAACAGCAATGTTATGTGAGGAACTAATTGTACTAGATGGAAGATGCTTCAATCCTCTGGTTCTTCCCATAAGGTAAGAGGTACCAAATCGTCAAGACAATACTACATAAAAAACGTAGGCAGATTCTTTATGCACTCAGAGCAATGATGAGAAAATGTTGAAAACAGTCATAAAGTTAAGAAACAAAACATTGCTTTGTACTTGTGGTACATTTTCAAGTGCCAGTAGAATTTTTTAAATAAAGGAACGTTATGTAGCGCTGAGTTTAAAGCCAGGCAGTTTGTGAGTTGTTTGAGGTGAAAAATTCATGGACGCAGTCAGAAAAGTGAACCTGCATAGAGAGAAATGATTCCCATAGCTCGTCGTGTCACGTAATCAGCGTTCCATTCGTTTTTACAGAAGTCGGGCCGATTCTTCTCTGTGACCACCGCGGAACTCCTCAGGTAGTGGCCATCTTGAAACAGCGCCAAGTCATGCCCCGTACAGTCGATTGCTTTAAATGGGCAGCTACTGTCCAGTACTGAGTACCTGCAGTTCTTTAATTTGAAGAGATAGTACCTGCACATCTCTGCACTGCTGCAAAATATTTACTGGGAGATTACCAGCCCTTTTCAGGAGGAAAGAGGTACTCTAAAGAGTGAGTAACTGCACTTCTATATTTCCAATTAAAGCACTGGTATAATCTCTAAGGGTGTGCAAAGTTTCACAATGTTTCCGCATGAAGTGTGTGTAATTCTTGCAAAAATTATGGAAATACATATAGTTGGGGCATGGGGTGCTTTCACAGAACTATTAATGCTTTCATAATCATTTTAAGTGACTCTGATTCATTTTCACTCACTCACAAGGAAAAGCTAAGCAATTCAAGCATTTGCATACAAAATGACACAGTTTCAGAGACCTCCAGAGTAAAAACTAAGCAAAGTGCACATTCATACACAAAATGCATAGATCTACCAGTCTGTCACACTTTCAGAGAGCTTGCAAAAAATCATTGGATCAGGGTATGCACCTAAACACAAAATACTCATAAATTACCAGTGCAGCATGGTTTGAGAATACTTGCTAGAAAAATCCAAGCAAAGATTTCACTCACATTTCAAATGCACAAAAGTCACCAGAGCCAGCTCATACTCGCAAGAGTGCCTAGGGTGAGGGAAACAAGCAAATTCTGAAAGCTATACATGTGCAAAAAATCAGAAAGTCCACTGCACAGGCTTAATAACAACAAAAAGAGTGCCAAACTGTGTGCATCCCAATTGTAGTTCATCAGTTCCATCACATTCCTAAAATTCCTTGATAAAGCATTGGCAATTCTAGGCTGCAGGGCCAGACTGGGGAACCAGAAGTAGCCCTGGCAAACTGATCAAACCAGCCCAGCTTCCTTCATCGCCCCACACAATCTCTTACTTCCCATCCATTCATTCTCTCTCTCTCTCTCCTTTCTTCCTCTCTCTCCTCTCCTTCTCTGATAGTTTTCTCTCTACCTTGCCCCTCCCTACTTCTCTTTGTTGCTCTCTTCAAGCCTCCCTGTGCTTGATTAAACTAACCTCGGGGAGCTGGGGGAAGTGACAGAGGCACCAGGAGCAGCCTGAGTCTTTCAAAACTTGTCTCCAAGGGCTCCATCCTACCAGGGAAATGCCCAGAGGAATAAAAAGCCTGTCCGGCCCTGATAGGCTGTGAACAGCAGCAGGCAGTGGCACAAATCGAATTTAAAGACACATTACTATAGGATGTACAGCTTACATTGTGGTAGAATTACAGAGTTCTTGGAAATCATCAAATGCAAATTCTAACTTCTATCAAATATAACTGGCCATCAAGTCGTGTGCAAGCATTGTGTAGCACAAAAAGCAACATTTATTGACTAGTTAACTGAGACCGCCAACACATACTAGACTTTAGGAGCAAACAAATAAATAAATAAAACAACATTGAGAAGAGGGAGTGACCAATAAAATATTAGAAGCAAAGGCATATTACAAGAAGGGATGTAGAGGCTAATGATAGAAGATTAGTAGGAAAAGGCGAGATTATAATCACAATTAAATACAATACTTAAAAAGTGGAACTGAAAATAAGACGGAAGAGATAAACTGAAAAACAGTAGAGAGGATAGAGGGGAAATACAGTGAGGCTAAGAGGATGAGAAGTGCAGGGTGCAGAAGGAGAGAAAGCAACAGCGAAAATAGTTGTTCCATGGCCTGCAAAATTAGGAAAGGGCAGGGTTTTACAGATGCTACAAATATGAAATATACAGATGCATCTAACGGAGGAGGACGAGAGGGGTCAAAAATAACACACAGGTTGTGGACAGCAAAGGAGAGAGGTAGAGACACAAGGTGGTGTAAAGAATAGAGGTAGAAAAGAGACAGACTTATAAAGTCAGTTTCACTCGTGTAGTTGAGAACCACAATCGTATTCCTGCACAAATATTTACACTGGGACTCGAGTGGTTTTGTGCCTACTTTACATGAAAGCAAAATAATGAGTATTTACATGTGCAAGATTATTTTGTACCTGTTATGCCCACTGGGCCTGATTATGAATGCCTCAGTGTCGAAACTTTTTGCATCTCATGAAATCTGACATGGGGACGTACGGAATTTATCAGGTGCGATAGTTATCATTCAGAATTTTACCTTAAAAATGGGGCATAATCAGAGAATTTGGGTGGTTACTGCACCAAAATCCACATGTCTCGGTATTTTCTGGCTCTTTTTACTTCTCAGTCCCGGAAGGGTAGACTTGCTAAAAGTGGGTGGCCACTGCCCCTGAACTTATTGTTCTCCAGAACGTGATTGCCTGCTTTCTTTTTCATCTTTCCCCTTTCCCTCACTTACTCTTAATCTCTGTGACTGCAATCACGTTCTTATTTCTTCAGTGCTGATTTTAACATCTGTCCTTTCGCCCTTTATCCTATCTGAGGTAGTCAACAATGGATGTTACTTGATGTACCCTCTAATGACAACCGCAATAAAAAGAGTTTTAAAAAAACACCCAAAAAAACCAATGGATGTTACTATAGTGCACTTTAAAAACGGAATTATCCTCAAATATTATCGTTCTCTATTATCGCATCAAAACGATTGAAGTCTGACTGTTCCTCTATGATTTGAACACGTGACCCTTAGGATTTCTTGGAAGCATTTATACAACTGATCTATCTTGTCAATCAATTCACTAGAACCGTGTCATGTCACTCGTTCTCATCCCTAGTAGATTATATTGTACAATGTAGTTAAGTCTAGATGTGCTTATGATTTCTGAGTGTTGTGTCAAATGCATGCACACTTTGGTTAAAACTGATACAAAGATAATTAACTAAATACATTGGCTACCGAGTAAAACAACATTGAATGTTGGGTGTTTATTACCTGGCTACCACAACTGTGTCCGTGATAGTTATATAATAAGCAGCATGTTCAATTACAAAAGAAGATATTACCAAAAAGTTAATTTTTAATTATATTTTTCTATAACACAACTACAATAAATGGTGTAAGTTTGCTTTACATGCACCCAGAACAAAACAATAAAGATATAAAGTGAGCGTTGTGTTGAATATAGTGAACCAGCCGACACGTGTTTCGTCACTGGGAAAGGTCCCGTGACTTATTGTTGTTGAAATAATAAAATACCTATTTGGACAAATACTGATGTTGACCATTGTATTTGAATAACGCATCAATTCTACAAATTATATTACTAATACCCTCACCGCGTGTGCCCAGGACTACGCTCACTTTATAACTTGTGGATCCCTTGATTCACAGATTCCCCAGGGGTTATCGGGTTATTCCCCTGACCTGGCAGCACCGCACTACTAAAGGTCCGTCGATAGCACACGCAATAGTCTGAGCGCCATTTCCTGACTAAACACAAAAACCCCCATTCTAACCTCCAAAACAATAAAGATACTACAGGCATGCTGCATAGCAGTGTGATGCAGGGTGTTGAGTAAAACCTAGTTGGTAAATATTCATAAGCAGGGTGCATCGCATACATCTTCTCAGTGGTCTCTTTCTTTTGTTTTCATCAGAGAAAATGATTGTTTTCTGGCTTAGTTGTTTTGAATTTGGGGGCTTCAAGAAAAAAATGACTCCTTGATCCTTAGAGCCCACTGACGTCACAAGACAGTTAGTAGATTGCCACAGTAAGGAAGACATTTCACATGTATGGCCTTATATGCCAGATAGCAGAATCTATATTTGATCCTAGCTTTCAAGAGTAACAAATATAAGTATTTCAGGATCAGTGAAATAAGATAATTTGTTTACTTGGCTGTAGAACAAATATGGCTTTTAACAGAGTAATGAACAATCGGGAAACACTGCCCAGAACAGCAAGCGTTCCTCAGTCAAAATCATTGATCTGGCTCCACTGACGTCACGAATACCTTGTCTGTCAAGACAATTAAAAATGTGGGTTTCGGTCAGATGGAGTCATCAATGTCCACCTTAAATTATTACCTATCATTCATACAAGTTATGGGAAACATAATCAAACAAAGAGCACTTTATTCAAATAATATGTGCTGTCTATATCTTATGATGTGCTGTCTATACCTTATGATGTGATGTCCATACCTTATGAGGACATTACAAGACACAGAGGAGTTGTGCTGTATGAATTCATCGGTGACTAACAATATCCTCCTACATTATATGATGTAGTTCAACTGGTAAGCTAGCTCAGGCAGTCTATGTTTGTGCTCAACATGCAGGCCAGAGGTTAACATGCTAATCGGGCTGTCCCAAAAAACCTTTTGAGGTCAACAAAGTAATCACTAAAGAATTAGATAATGGTAGCATCTAAAATTTAAAGCACCATAGATGGGCAAAGATTTGAGATGAAATCAGGGCAGAACGTTCATCCGATCAGTTCACTCACTGGTGACATGCCAGTTCTGATTTTACATTATTTGTTTATTTGTTGCCCAGGGTGATCCACCACAAAACTGTCACGTCTGTCTTAACTTCTGCTGCATGGCCTATGCCTTCATTTTGATCACTAGCCAGGGGAGCTGATTGTCTGTTTACTTGATCTTTGCCCCAACAGAGGCGCTGCTCCCATATTGTATTTCTGGGTCATTGCCTGCTTACTTAGTGAAGGCGAGGCTGTCAATTGCTCATTCCAAGCCAATTGCTTTGCTTCTCCATGTCAGTAGTGATCCTACTGCCTCCTGTTATCTGCCCATTTGCAAGGCAGAATGCATAGTGCATAACCTTCAAGAAACTCACTTGTGAAAAAGGCTGCAGTGCGCTTGCACAATGTGAATGGCTAAAACAATGGAAAACAGTGGTACCAGATGCGTAATCAAAAAAATGAAACGACACGACTAGATTTTCTACGTTTGGATCAGGAGAGAACAAATATATTGTGGTGGTTCTTCTGCATTTGGATGATTGGGGCATTCTGGGAGGAAGCTGTGTTTCATATGGCGTTTGAGTTCTGTTAAATGGAGCACACCAGTAGTGGCTGGTGTGCGGGTGGAGTGGTGGAGGGGTGGGGCTGAATGGGGATGACAAATGACTAGTATGTGGGGGAGGGAGGGGAAACGGAAAACAAACATTTAAAAAATAAAAAGAACTTACCTTCTGCCTGCCGCCGGACTCTCTTTTCTGTGTCGCGTTGCAGCACATGCTCCCACCCTCCCCTGCGGGCAATTCTGACGCTGCTTTCATACTTGAAAGCAGCGTCAGGATTGGCCTGAGCGCTGGGAATTTGTGCTCCCAGAGAGACTGGGATCCAATGCTTTGCTGTCTCTAACCCAGCAACGCATCTGGTTTGGAGACAGCTCAGTGCGCATGTCGGTTTGGCCGGCCTGAGATGACCGGCCAAACCCACATGCACACTGATAGCAGTGCTGCCCACCACTCCCTCTCCTGACTGCCCCACGATGGCCCTGCCCCCAAGGATGCAGCACATAGAAGTTGAAAAATAAAATGATAATAAACTTGTTTCATTATTGTTTTATTTTTCAACTTTTGAATGTAGCAAGGGGGGCGATACTCCTCCACCATAGCGTAGGAGTCACCACTGGAGCACACGCGTAGCTAAAGAAGACTGATACACCTGAGTGAGTCACTTTATGCTGTGTTATGTAAGTTAATACTGCAGAATGTAGAATGAAAAATGTCCTAGCTATCGTAATGGAAAGTTTTAATTCTATTAAGGACTCCGAGGCGAAGATTGTGCCTTTTTTCTTCACTTTTATTTTTACAGCAGCCATCATTTAATAAGAAAACACAAACTTAATTTCCCACTTGGGAAAACTGTAGTAAAAGAATATCCAATCAGGAACAGTCCTGCGACCTCCAATCAGGGGGCATAATGGCTCAACATAGTCCTCCTTTACTGGCCCTTCTCCCTCTTTTGTCGTGCGAAGTCAGCTGTTGGAACACTTTCATGCATCCTGTTTATTTGCATCAGATCCTACAAAGACAAAGGGACATTATCACCACCTGACCACGTAACCACTAAAGCCCGCGGACGAACAGCAGTGAAAGTAGTTATTGTGCAATAAAAACAAATGCATCAACCAAGACTATCTCAAAACTCAAGCAATATTACTTACTCTTATATGAGGAGGGCGATCTTCTTAGGAAAACCCTAGGGTGGGATAATCCTCGCCTCCCAGTCCTTAATAGAATTGAAACTTTCCGTTACGATAGCTCGGATAGTTTTCATTCTAAGTCAGGACTGGAGGCGAGGATTAAATTGCAATTCTGAAAATGCCACTTTTAGAAAGCTGTCATTTTCTTGCCGTAGCCATCTGGTGCCTGCTGTCTGTCTCTGATCACATGACAGGGTGTAGTTGGCAGCTGGTATTTGTGTACTCTTCCTAGAGAGCCACACACAATGGGAGTTTAGGTGTGCCTGGATGGCCATCACTTGCAGGATGGGAGGGAGGAGCTGGGTCCAGCCTCACTTACACCTGAATAGGCTGTGTCCTGTCTCCAGACAAAGGGCTTAATGACCCTGCATTGTCACTTCAGCCAGCTTGGAGCCATGGCAGAGAAGGCAAGGAATTCCACTCACTTCAAGGATACTGTCTCGAAGCTTCTCTACCTTCCAGAACCTGTGCACTACTGTATAAAAGAAGGACCTCAGACATCACCCCTTCAGTACACTTATGGACCTGTGGATACTCTGCCAGAAAGATGGACTGCTGTGCTGCTTAAAGGACTGTCACTCTGCTGGACTGCTACTCTGAAGGAGCTGCTGTCTTGCTGTGCAAACCTGCTGCCTACTTCCCTCTTGCTTGGGGAAGAAAAACTGGACCTGCAACTCCATCTTGAACCCAGAACCCCAGAGTGCCCTTGGTGCGGTTTTTGAGCTCTTAAATTCAAGCTTTTGCACTTTTCACAATCGCGAATGGGCTGGTTTGCACTGGAACCCCACCGCTTGCATGGAAAATCAGTGCAAGCCGCTGCAAGTTCGCCTCTTCATACAGCAAGCATCAATCGCCCACGTGCACCGCCAATGGGAAGCTCCTGTCTGCCCATTTACAATGCCCAGCCTGCTCCTCGTGCCACGCCAATCACCATCACAAACGCTCTCCCTTGCACCAGGCGATCTTCTTCCCCACAAACTGAACTCTTGGCACAAACTTGAGAAGGTAAACTGTCAGCTGGACTAGTCTGGGACTGTATCCGATCCGCACTCCATTGCGGTCGGCTTGAACTTTTGAATTTGACCCGGTCCAAGGTGACCAGATAGCCGTATTTAGGGGGATATTCTCAAGAACGTGCGATAATCATCGCCAAAAAAGGCTAACGCACGTTTTCATATTGCCGTCTATCGCGGTAAAATAACTCCGTGTCAACGTCGTATTCTCAACACGGCGGTAACATGCGATAGTCTCCCAATAACGCGTCAAATGTCCGCGATACAACTACCGCGACGGCGATAAAAAAGGAAACCCGAACGTGAAAAAAGTTGCGATGGGCCCAACTGCGATAGAAAAATCAGCGACAAGCAGCGCCAGGCTTGCAATTCCCACGTCAGGCGGGAAAAATCACTACAAAAGCAGAAAAAAAAAACACAAACAAAAACAAAACAACTGCGAAGCACAATGGAGGTAGCCGGAGCAGGAACAGAGGACGAGCAGAACCCCACAAGCCCCCCGGAGGACCAGGCCGGGATCTCCGGGTCAGGGAAGGGCAAGGACAGGAAGAAGAGGAAGACGCATTTCAGTCCGCAGGAAATCAGGATCCTGATAACGGAGGTGATGAAATACCATCAACAACTGTTTGTCACCTCCAATGTGTCATTGGCGACAAAAAATTGAATATGGCAGTCCATCGTGGACAAGGTGAATGCAATCGGAGTGCTGAGGAGGACAATGGAAGAGGTCAAGAGGCGCTGGAATGATGTGAAGCGCAAAACCAAGCAGAAACTCGCCAACAACCAGAAGGCAGCAATGCAGACTGGAGGTGGGAGTCCAGCGACACAGGAGGAGCTGGACGAGATGGAGGAAATGGTCTCCACAGTCATCAGTGTGGAGACAGTGGCAGGAGTTGGGGGACCAGACACTGCTCGACAGGAGCCAACACAACAGCAACAGGGTGAGTAACGACCAGGGACTGGGGGGACGGGGGGAGATGGGCACAATGGCACACATGCACAATTAAGCATAGCACAGTGCACACCCACGATTACTCTGGAGCATGTCCCTGATCCCCTTGGCACACTGCAGCACACCTAGAAACTGCAAGTAGGCCCCCGTCGACTATGTGCCCAGAGGGGGCCCTCCCCACACATCACTAATCTCACAACAAACCCATGCACAAGTACAAACACACATCCGTGATGTTGTCGAAATGTCCACTGTCCCGCATCAAATAGGCAGCTCCTCACAAACAGTCACAATGTACATTGTCATGCAGTTTGTATGTAAACTTGTACAATGCATCAACATACATGCGAAAACAATGTTAAACTGCATCTCCCCTTTACATTGCAGAGGGTGAATCAACACCTCCTGCCGAGCAGACGGTACACCTCTTCACTGATGATGAATAGGACCTCCCCTCCATCGACACCGACGCCCTCCAACAGCTCATGGACAGCTTTGGCACCCCACCTCCAGGAGCAGGGCAGCCCAGCTGCATCGAGGAAACCCCACCCCCTGCACAGACCACACATCAGGAAGCACCCACCACAACGGCTGTCTCCCAGGACCCCCACGAACAACACATGGCCTTCCAACGCCATGTGTTAGAGGGCCAGGAGAAGATGGCAGATCAGGTGCGGGTGGGGTTCCACCTCATTGCAGCCAAACTAGATGCCATACGTGGGTTGTCTAAGTCCCATCAGGGACCACTTACAGTCCCTAACGGACACCCACAGTCTGCTCCATGCTCTCCAACGATCCATGGCTGACATCGCTGACTCTGAGACAAGGACAACTGTCTAGTCAGAGTGGCTCCAGCGATGTCAGCCAGGAGTTGGGACACATGCAGAGGATCATGGAGAACTGGGAGCGGATGCAGGCAGAAAGAATGGCTGCCATGGCTGCACACCAGCGTGATGTACCTGGGATCTACCATGCCCTGCAGATCCTCGTCATGGCATTGCTGCCACAAGGCCTGGCGCAGATGAATGCTGCTGCTGCTTCGACATCCACATCTCCACCCCCTGATGTGTCAGTGCCTCACAGTGCGGCAGACAATCCACCTCCGGCACCTGATGTGTCACTGCCACATAGTGTGGCAGCCAATTCACCTCCGGCCCCTGATGTGTCAGTGCCACACAGTGCTGCAGAGAAAACACCACCACACACATGTGAGGCACATGAGACATCAGAGGACGAAGATGCAGATGAATCTGCCTTACTGATAGTAAGGAAGCGGTAGCATTCTTCTCCGCCATATGGCCTGTTTCAGCTTGGTTCTGCCCTCTACATCATCACCTTCCACTGTCCCCCGATGCACTCTGCGACACTCCCCTTGGACCTTGACATGGATGCCATATTCTGTTTGGTCACCAATGACACAGCTATCAGACTGCGGACTGAACTCTTCCTCTTCCGATGTACTTGTCATTCCCTGAGGGACTCTGGCTGGCCCTCCACGGGCCAACAATGTAAAGTGGGGTTTGCATGGCCCTGTACTGCTCCAGCCACAACACTCCACTGAATGTGCATTAAACAATCAAATTCACATGGATGTGTCATGTCTATGATCATTCAAGTATGGAAGTATGGATGAATGTAGGGTCAGTGATTCCCACTTACGCCCATGTTGCACATGTTGTGGGACTTGAGTCACATGGTGCAACGTTACCGATTGCGGACCGGGTTGCTCCGACACCACATCAGAGACACACGCATTAGTTACCTTCTTGTCCAGCCCAGAACGGAACCACGCCCAGAGCGCCGGGGTCATCGTTCACACCCCTATGCTGGGCTGGCATACGCCAGGCCAGCCCATTCCTCTTAAGCTTACGGGGGGGACGACAACGCCACATGTGCCAGGTCTTCCCTGTAGTGATCTGCTAATCACAGGTCTAGTTGTCAGCATGCCACAGCCACTCCCTGAGGGCTGGTTCACACCCACACCACACCCATCCAGCACATGCATCACAGGACATGTGACCCTGCCAATAAAAGGGTCCGGGCGCACGTGCCCGAGGCCATTTCCACTATCTAGCTGAGTGTGTCCGTGTGGTCATTATTTATGCATGAGGGCCTAGGGCCCTACCACATCACATTCCCCACTGCCGGAAGTGACATGATGGCATCCGCACGACGGGACCCAATCATAAATGGCCCATGACTTGAGGTGCACAGAGTTGGTGGCATCCGAGGCACTTAGGCCGGCACGGGCTTACCGCCTCGGGACGGTGACTTGAGGGGCACAGAGTTGGTGGCATCCGAGGCACTTAAGCCGGCACGGGCCTACCGCCACGGGACGGTGACTTGAGGTGCACATAGTTGGTAGTGATAGAGCGCTTTTAGCACTCTAAATTGTAGGGTGCACTATACTCCTGATATAAACGCACTCATATGTATTTTTGTCATGTTCAGTGTTTTATGATTATTAAGATGCATTTATTCACGTCATATTAGTATTAAAATGAAGTGAGCATGTTTCAGTAGGATTTGCGTGTATTAGAAAACATAATTCCTGTATGTGTAATGTGCAGGACGAAATTATACTCATATAATGTAACCATGTTTAGTTTAAGTTACCCGATTTGTAGGCCCAAATTGTAGGTTGTTTTGAGTTTCGTTTCTCCTTGGTTGCTCAAGAATTAATTAAATAAATTTTGTTGTGCTCGAAGACAGTGTGTTCTCATCCTACTGCAGGTGCAGGAATTCGACCTCGTTATTCTTAGATTTAAGGAGATACCCGGAATGTCTTTGAAGAAGACTGCAAGGAGAGAGGGGAGGACCTGCTTTCCGTGCCTGGCCTATCTGGGAACTAAGGCCACTGGAAGAAGAGCCGACTTAATTAAAGCTTCTGTGGAAACTTACTGAACATGACGCATTGTGGGTTGAATATTGTCTTTTTATATGTTGCGCAGGGACAGATTCGAGAGACTTCTGCCAGTTTTCGGAGGAGAAGGAGCATCTTAGAGTGAGCTCCATAGCTTTAAGCTATCAGACCCATTTGACGTGAGTACTTCTTAGGAAGTCAACACGTGCTGACACCTTTGGGATATGATACTAGGGAGATAGGTAGGATCCTCATTGAGAGCAGAGTAGGGAAAGATTTTGCTCCTTCTTAAATGAAAAGAGAATTGGACTCTGCTTCTATTCTTTGCTGTATTTTGATTTTGGAGTTCATCATATTATGCCTTCTGTGCCGAATGACTTATATTCCTAAAATCGGCTCTGTATTGATCTTTCTGTACCTATATACTCTGATATTGAGGTGTGTTTATATTCAATTATTTTTGGCCTTATAATAAATCCACCAAACTGAAATTCGGAGTCTGTGGTCCATTACAGCATGACTAAATCGAAAGTATAATCTTGAATTGTTTTCCTCCCTTCTACCACTTTTAGCAGACAAAGAAAAGACCATCTGCATTAAATCTAGTAGGGAAAAGTAGGAGTAAAGGTTGGCGTAATCAAATGGTAGCAGAGGATGGTTTGCCTCTAAGAGTGAGGGGAGAAAGAGAGTAGGAGTAGGGTCGGAAGAACATTAAGGCCCTGGACACGGAGTACACGACTGCGGACATTGATGGAAGTCGGCGGACGTTGACGGTGCGGCGGAAACAGTGGTGGCGTGAGTATGGAATTGTGTGGTGTGTTAGATTGCGGTGATGGAATATTCGTGTGATGTCTTGCGAAGTTGGGATGCATGTTGAGTGATTGTGGGTTTATTGGTTTACTGGTTAGCGGACTCAAGAGAAGTCCAAGATCCCGGGATAGTTTTGTATTTGTAATTGTCTGATCAGAATTGTGGGTGTCGTGAAGCGCTATCGACGATCCACTTGTGATAGGGAACTTTGTGTGAATGGAGGGATACGTCGCGGTAGAAAGCCTCAGGTACCGGGGGTGGACTATGGCGATTGAGTGACCGACGCAGGTCGGGGGTCACAGCGGATGAATGTTCTTGTAAGCGTGTTCTATCGATCTTTTAGTGGACAGACAATTATTTGTTTTATGTAACTGGAAGTTATTGTGATTGTGTTAGGAGCAGTTACTTGGTTTAATAGCTTTGGATTTACAGTTACTTGTGGTACGAATGTGTGAGTGAGTGAAATTGTAAAGGCGCGTGAGCCGCTGCAAGGAGCGAGTAGTGACATCAGTGTGCGCCTCGCTGCGATTGGTCGGTTGGTGTAACGCCGTGCTGGGATTGGTGGAAGTTCGTTCGAAGCTGAGTATTGAATTTGGAGGGCAAACAATCGATTTTCATGATGAGATGTTTTAAGGTGCTGCGGGATTTGTGTAGAGGCGACACAGGAGTGGTGACACGGGTAGGAGAAGAAGCTCCGCCTGAGGATACACCGGCACATTATATGGCAACAAATGTAGGACTTCATACTATAGTCTGGCTTCAAAATTGGCATAAAATTACAGAAAAAGAAGGAGAATTGGCTTTTCCCCATTATGGGTCATTTCGTATGGAGGTGCTGTATCAGCTAAGAGGAGTGATGTCTGCTCTGAAACCTCCACCTAGACCAACTCAATTTGAGGCATTGGATGCTTGGATGAAAGCAGCTATGGCAAAGAGAAGGGAAGCCTCTCAGGGTAGAATGAAAAAAGCAATGAAGGCATATCAGGATGCCAGGTGGGATGCACAGCTGAAAAGATGGAGAGTAGACACCATAGAGGGAGAACGATTGTATCCCTTTTGGCGACTAGAAGGTGGGTCTGGAGGAAAGAGTAAGACAGAAGAGGACAGTGACACAGATGACAGTTTTCTTGATAGATTGCTAGCAGAACGTCCTCCACCTTATGACTCTAGGCCAGAGCCGAAGCAGACGCAGCAAACTGAGGACATTCAAAGAGTGGGACAAAGAGGTGCAGAGGAGCAGACTACAGAAGTAAGAGGGAGGATTTCAGTGGGAACGAAAATTCCAGGAGGGTCTGGAGGGATAGGGTACGCAACTTCGGAGTCAGGAGAGACTGCTTGTAACATGCAGCTACCAGAAGTTCTTTCGGTACCAGTTACTATTGGACCGGTGGTTTCAATATATAACTCTAGAGAGAGAACAAGGGAAAGTCAACAACAAACGGAACAAGGTGAAGAGACTATCTCTGGAGGGAGTCTTACAATGAGTGGGACAGGTATGGCTCAGGTACCAGTGGAATCCAGTACTCCACTGCCTGCTACAGCTGATGCATCAAGAATGGACAGTGGGTCAGAACGAAGGCGAACAGGAGCTTTGGCAAATTCTAGGTCAGACATTAGAATGTGGGTTCCACCGGTGAGGGAGTCACAGATATTGAGTGATGAATTGGGGTTGAGACAAGAAGCACCTAGGGTACCGTTAGGGCCACAGTATGTGTGTGAGGGTAACCATTGGAGAAGTCGAAGTTGTGAAAGCGAAAGTCGCCCAGTTGTGAGAATTGAGGAGAGTGGGGACCTAAGGAGAACACAAAGTTGTGAGAGGGAGGAATTGGGAAGTGAAAGAGGTCAGAAGGTTTTACAGGTTGCAATGAAGGCACCATTGTTAGATTTGGTAAGATTAAAAGCAGAAATAGATGAAGTGATAGAAGGGCATCTGCCATGGGAAAGAATTGACACATATGATTCAAGCGAATTGCTATTTGTAGCTAAAGACGTTACCAGAAAGGCAAAGCGAGCTCATGATGCATTGTCACAGCTGGCACGAAGGTATGAGATAGATCTAACAAAGACTAAAATGATGCAGGAACTTGCAGATTGCATTATATGGATAAGGAATTGGAAGAGAAGCGAACAACAGGATTAAAGGCGCAAATTAGAGAATTGGTGATAGGGGTGCGAGCGTGGAGAGCATTAGACAGATGGGAAGAGAGGTGGGCCAAAAAGAAAAGTGCCAAGAAACGGATAGGAGACACTCCGCCTCTGGGTGGAGGGACAGGATCAGCAGGACATTACCCTCTGAGAGAAGTGCAAAATGGGGGGTACGTTCATGTGCCATGGAGCAGGGGTGATTTGGCAGCATTCACTAATGATTTTCCTCGGCTGAGGGAAAAACCTGCTGACTGGTATAAGCTAATAGACCGGTTTGTCAAGATTTCGAAGGTGCTTTGGATTTATTTGAATACCTTGTTTGATATAGTGGTCCCAGGGGATTTATGGACGGCATGTAAAGTTGCCATTGATTGGCCTGCTGTAGAACCAGCCAGAGACCCGGTGAATCATGGTCCTTCTCCCGAAGTAATGAAGAAATATGAGCAAGTGATGACATGGTTACAATCCAAGGTAGTTCCGCAAACGGTTGATTGGCTTAAAATCGATCGTACTACTCAAGATTCTAAGGAGTCGGTACATGACTATTATGAGAGACTTTTAGTGGCTTTTAAACAGCATAGTGGATTGGATACAATTGAACAGAAAGATATGGGACAGTTTGTCTCAAAGTGTGTGCTAGGACTAAGATCTGTTTTTCGCTTGATGATACAGACACATTTGATATGTTGGCAGAATAAAACGGTGGACGAAATTCTGCATTATGCAAAATACTGTAGTGATCAGGTGGAATTTGCACAAAAGAAATTGAAAGAAAAGTTGATGTTGGTGCAGTTGAGGAATGCCGAAAGGCCTGATCAGATGCAAGGGGTTGGAGGAGCGATGGGTCGAGGTAGAGGAAGTGGTAGAGGAATGGGTCAACAGATGGTAACCCAACCTGGACAGGGAAGAGGCAGGGGAATGGATGCAGGTACAGGAGGTGATTGGGTGGCGAACCAAAAGAAGGTCACTGCTTGTCATTATTGTCACAAAATTGGGCATTGGAAGCGCGAGTGTCGATTGAATCCAGCAAATCAATTGCAGAATGAGGGAGAGGGACAGATGTCAGAGACTTTGAATACTGTAACTAGACCTAGGTCCATGTATGGGGCAGGATATGAGCCGCAAATGCAGATTCCTCAGCCTCCAAGAATACCTACTCATAATCAGGTGTATCATCAGATGCCCTATTTTGAAATACGAGACAGATTTGACCAACCACAAGATCTTCATGAGTGTCAGAGGGGGGTATAGGAAGAATGCCCTTTGGATGCGATCCTGGAAGTAGATCAGAGTGGACCACTTGTAGATGCAGAGGTGAACGGGTATCCTGTTGCCTTCTTGTTAGATACTGGAG
Organism: Calotriton arnoldi; assembly: GCA_963921515.1. Taxonomy (NCBI): domain Eukaryota; kingdom Metazoa; phylum Chordata; class Amphibia; order Caudata; family Salamandridae; genus Calotriton; species Calotriton arnoldi. Next base: position 4,580,385 of record CAWUFW010000311.1, read on the forward strand.
CTGCGCGCTCTACAGTAAGAACAGAAGTGGTTCCAAATTTGCCTCTGTCAGGACAAACGATTCAGGTAGTGGGAGTTACCAATCAGGAAATGACTAACCCATTGACAAATGAGTTGCCTGTGAGGATAGGACCGTTCCGAGACAAACATCAATTTGTAGTTTGCAATTCAAGCCCAGTCTGTCTATTGGGATGAGACCTTTTGTGTAAACTAAATTGTACCATATCTTGCACTCCGAGGGGTGTGGAGTTGCAAACCTGTGATGATGATGCTGATTTTAAAATGGCTAATATGAGCTTGTGTACGGAAATGTTCGTGGTTCTTATGATAGAGGAGTTGCCACATGATTTGAGAGATTTGGTTTCTCCAAAAGTGTGGGATTTCACGGGTGAGGAGATAGGATTGATTCGAGGGGTTGAACCTGTTAAGATCCATGTCAAACCAAATGCAGAATTTCCACGAACTCCGCAGTATAAATTAACTCCAGAAACTGTGGCTGGAATAAGACCTGTAATTGAGTCTATGATTCCACAAGGCATTCTCAAAGAGATACGAGGAAGTCCCTGCAACTCACCTATTATGGGACTGCATAAGCCTAGCGGCAAGTACAGAATAGTACAGGATTTGCGCAGAGTTAATGAAATCGTGATTCCATGTTTTCCTGTGGTACCGAATCCAGCTGTTATTCTGTTCCAAATACCATGTGAAGCAGAGTGGTTTACAGCCATAGATTTATGTCAGGCATTTTTCTCCATACCGTTGCATGAAGACAGCCAATTTGTATTTGCATTTAGGATGGACGATCGTGTGTTAACGTGGTGTAGAATCCCTCAAGGGTATACAGAAAGCCCCTCTATTTTTAGTCAGAGTCTGAAGAAGAATCTTGAAGGGCTGATGATGCCCCAGAACTCAGTCCTAGTTCAATATATTGATGACCTTTTGGTCGCTTCAGAGACTGAGGATGCTTGCAGAATTGATACTGTGGCTGTGCTGAATCATTTGGCAGGGAATGGACACAAAGTGTCCCCGAACAAACTCCAGTATTGTCTGAATGAAGTTCAATATCTAGGTCACCGGATCGAGAAGGGGAAACGAAGGGTGTCACCAGATCGCACAGAGACGATTCTGCAAATGGGAACTCCGAAAACACAAAAAGAAGTCCGCATGTTTTTGGGAATGGTCGGCTATTGTCGACAGTGGATCCCAAATTTTTCCTTGCAAGCAAAGCCACTGTTGAGATTGACTCGAAAGGACATTAGCGATCCGGTACCATGGGATGATGACTGCCTGAGAGCCTTCCTCAAGCTGAAAGAGAGCCTATGTCGCGCTCCAGCTCTGGGAATGCCGGATTATAATAAAGCGTTTTCGCTCTTCTGCTGTGAAAGGGAAGGATGTGCGTTAGCAGTCCTTGTACTGACACATGGAGATGCTCGCAGACGAGTGGCTTACTTTTCAGCTACATTAGATCCAGTAGCTTCTGCGTTGCCCGGATGTCTCAAATCCATTGCTGCAATAGGTGTCAGCATTGAGAGATGTGAAGGCATAGTGATGGGTCATCCGCTTATTGTTTATGTGCCTCATTCAGTAGAGCTGTTAATGACAAGAACCAAGACACAGTATTTAACAAATAACAGACTTACAAAGTATGAGCAGGTTATATTGGCTTCTGAAAATGTCACTCTGAGACGTTGTACCACCTTGAATCCTGCTACATTGTTACCTCTTCCGCAGGAGGAGGAAGAGGATTGTGAAGAGCATGACTGCCTGGATGTTACTGAGCTATCTACCAAACCCAGACCTGACATTGTTGATGAACCTCTGTCTGAAACTGATTTGATTCTTTTTGTTGATGGTTCATGCTTAAGAGACAATGAAGGGTGTTTGAGAGCACCTTTTGCTGTGTGCACCATCTTGGGGGTGGTGGAAGCTGCCTGTCTGAAAGGAGTATACTCTGCTCAGGTAGCCGAAATTATTGCTTTGACACGTGCCGGTATCATTTCAAATGGAGTCCGAGTGACTATATATACGGACAGCCAATATGGGTTTGGAGTGGTTCATGACTTTGGCCAGTTATGGTCACAGAGGGGATTTTTAACGTCCTCAGGATCCCCAATCCGTAATGGAGAATTTGTGCACCAATTATTGGAAGCTTTGCAGAAACCCAAAGAGATAGCTGTAGTAAAATGTGCAGCCTATGGAAGGGGAGAGGACTTTGTTACAAAAGGAAATAACTATGCCGATGAAGTAGCGCGTTTCTGTGCTATACATGCTTGTGTTTTCAATGGAACATATGTAGGAGAGAGCACAGAAGAGACTGAGCTCAGCATGATGTTAGCTATAGCCGATACCTGGGATGAGGTAAAGCGACTGCAGGATGAAGTCCCAGAGGAGGAAGTTGCATCATGGGTTAGAGCAGGCTGCGAAAAGAGAGAGGATGGCATTTGGGAGTCGACAGATGAGAGAACAGTATTACCTAATTGTTTATTGAGCCCAATGGCAAGGCAGATTCACAGAGTGGTTCATCTTGGGAGAGATGCCATGGTGCGAGTGTTCAGGCAAACCTGGTTTAACCCATGATTTCGTATGTATGCTGAAGCAGTGTGTCACAGTTGTGTTACATGTCAACAAATGAATGTTGGAAAGAGAACTGTGGTTGCAATGAGTCATATTGGAAGATCAGGAGGGCCTTTTAATAGGATACAGTTGGACTTTATCGAGATGCCTAGGTGCAATAGGCTGAGATATGTTTTGGTGGTAGTGTGTATCTTTTCACGTTGGGTTGAAGCCTATCCAACTAGACGATGTGACAGTCTCACAGTGGCAAAACTGTTGTTAAAGGAACTGATACCACGGTTTGGATTTCCGACCTCAGTGGAGACAGATAGAGGAACACACTTCCATAGTGAAATCATGAAATTGTTATGTACAGCTCTTAACATTGATCAGAGATTACACTGTAGTTACAGGCCTGAGGCATCTGGCCTTGTGGAGCAGATAAATGGCACAATCAAAATGAGGGTGTCAAAGGTTTGTTCGTCAACTTCCTTGAAGAGGCCAGATGCGCTACCATTGGTGTTGATGAGTCTGCGTAGTACTCCTGATAGGAGGACAGGACTCTCTCCCCATGAGATATTGATGGGAAGAGCTATGCGATTGCCTATGGTGCCAGCTACCGCACTGATAAACATCACAGATGATTTGGTTTTGGATTATTGTAGGGGACTGGCTGATGTGGTTAATTCTGTGTCCCATCAGGTCGAGGCTGCGACTGCATCTACCTCGAGAGACCTGCTGCATGATCTTAACCCTGGTGACTGGGTGCTGGTTCAAAAGCACGTGAGGAAGATCTGCCTTGATGCTCGCTGGCGAGGACCATACCAGGTGATCTTGGTGACAAGTACAGCTGTGAAATGTGGAGTGTTAGACCTGGCATCCTTGGCGTGGGTCTCCCTTCCATTTTTTCATAATGCCTCCACTGTTGCCGATATGTTTTTGCTGGACTAGATGCTCATGGGCACTTTGCCGCTGCTAATCAGTGCCAAAGTGCAAGTGCTCCCTATCGTTAATTGATGTATGTATTAGTGACTCCATGATTGGATGATTGGTTTACTTGTCAGTCCCTAGTACCGTGCACTGAGTGTGCCCAGGGCTTGTAAATCCAATGCTGCTGGTGGGCTTGCAGCACGGGTTGTGCCACCCACAGAAGCAGCTTGTAAAGTGTGTCTCAGGCCTGCCATTGCAGAGCCTGTGTGCAGCCTAGGGCTGCCGTGTCGACTTGGTGAGTGCACACACTTACCAGTCCCTAAACCTTCCCTTTACTGCATGTTGGTCACCCCTAAAGTAGGCCCTAGGGCAGGGTGCATTGTAAGTATAAGGTAGGACATGCCCTGGTGTGTGTGCCATGTCCTAATAGTGAATTACAGCCATTTTCGTTTTTCACTATTGCAAGGCTACCTGCTCCCCATAGGCCAGAATGGGCAGACTGACTATTACACCTTATAGTCAGAACTGACCCAGGGAACATGGTAGAAAAACGAATTTAGTATGCCTGAACTCAGGATGATAAAATACATCTTTTAGTGAAGTTGGTTTTAACATTCTGTGTTTGAAAATACCACTTTTAGAAAGTGGGTATTTTCTTGCCTAACTATCCAAGCCTGCCTCTGCTAGGTTGTGTATTCCTTGTCTGGAGATTGAGTGACAGGGGCTGGGGGTGGCTACAGGAGACAGGGTGAGTCAGCACAGGGCTGAATAGAAAGATCTGCATCCAGAGTGGAGGGAGGAGTTGCACCTGGGTCTGAATAGGGCTGTGCCTGCCTTCCACAATGCTGGCTCCACCTCCTGCCGGGCGGCTGAGCACTCTGCCCCACATTCTGAAAGGAAAGAAGGAGTCAGAAAAACAAAGTGCTCCAGGACTGACCAGAACTGGTTTTGGACTAGGCAGAGGCCTCTCTGCCTCCAGAGAACAAAGAGAATCAGGGTATAAGAGGGGCACCCAGACCCCAGGAAAATTAGATCACTTTTGGGAACAAGAAGAAACCTTTGCTGAGGAGCGGAACCAAGAAGAAACTGAGGAGAGACTATCCCTAAGCCTGAAGTGCTGCTTGGGGGATTGGCCTGCAGTGGTTTGCCTGACTGCCAAAGAAAGGAGAAAGGAACTTTTGCTTTGCTGTGACTTTCATCAACTTGTGAAGGATCTCCAAGGGCTTGGAAGAGAGCTTGCCCCCTGACCGAAGTCCCAGGACCATTGGACTTCACCCCCTTTGTGAATTGCTGCTGGAAACCTGTTTCAGTGGCTACAGAGGTAGGGAGCTGTGACCGACTCTCACGACCGACTCGGTGTCCTGTAAGCACCGCATCGAAGCACCGTCTCGCCCTGCAACGCACGGCCCTGGTCTCACCGACTCCATCAACGAACCGCTGCCTGCACCGCATCGAGGGACAACGCGTCCTGCAACGCTTCGCTACGCCAAATCAAACTGGTCCGACCGACACGGTCACTGCTGCTGAGTTCGAGTCCTGTGACCGCACCGGAGTTGGGCACCGCTCGCACGCTTTGCGACGCACCGCCCGACTCGCACCGCTGTCCGGACTGATCGACGCCAGCTCCTGAATCCGGCTCCGTCGCCGCACCGCAACCTGCCAGCACCGCATCAAAGCACCGTCTCGCCCTGCAACGCACGGCCCTGGTCTCACCGACTCCGTCTCGACGACGTCAACGAGCCGCTGCCTGCACCGCATCGAGGGACAACGCGTCCTGCAACGCTTCCATTTTTGTATCGCGACCGCGACGAACAGCCATCCGGCTCGCACGCCCGTGCCTGCCGCTTCAAGTAAAAGGTACTGTGACCGAGTCTGTCTACGCTGTGTTGGCCCGTCTCGACGCGGTAGGCTGGATTTGTTAGACTCTGTTTGTTCTCGACATCGTCGTAGCCGGAGGAGGCTACCGACTCGCACAGAACCTTGAATTAAGCCTTTTTGATCAGAACTAAGCACTCTTGACAGTATTGTGGATTATTTTTGTCGTTTATGGTCTTGTGATAAATCTATATAAAGTATACCTATTTTTATAAATATATAACCTGTGTGGTGTCCATTTGTAGTGTTGTCACTTGATTACTGTATGTGTTCACAAATGCTTTACACACTGCCTCTGAACTAAGCCTGTCTGCTCGTGCCAAGCTACCAAGAGGGTGAGAAGGGGTTATTTCGGGAGTGTACCTACTTTCCCTGACTAGACTCAAGGGTCCCTATTTGGACAAAGGTACCTACCTCTGCCAACTAGAGACCCCCAAATCTAACATTGGTGGTCAGTGGTGAGGATTCTGGACTTGCATTTGTGACTCATGTACAGTGATTGGTGAACACTACTTAGTGAGTGCAGACCAAAACGCAACCACATACTTTTATAGCATTTTTTCTGCGATTTCCTATTTTTGCAACTGCCAAGTTTAATCACTATGGAGAAACCAGCATCAGTAGCCTCTGTTGAGTGTGATTGGGAAGAAGAGAGGCTAGAATGCTACACCCTCAAGCAGCTCAGGCAATTCTGCAAAAAGTTTAAAGTGTCCATGACCGGGCTCTCCAGGAAGGAGGACCTCCAAAAGGCGCTGAGGGCCTGGGTCGAATCAAGGAGTGCCCCTGTGGAGGGGGCTGAGAATGCAGAAGGGCAGCTGGAGGGGCTATTGGGTCCAGGGGCTGGAAGACCACCTTCCCCAGTAGGTAGCAGTGTTTCTGCCAGAGGACTGTCTCCAGAGGAGTTGGAGGACAGGAAAGAGAGTAGGATGCACGAAATGGAGCTGACCAAGCTCAAGCTGAATGGGCAGTTAGAATTCGAAATGCAAACTAGGAAATTAGCCCTAGAGGAAAAGAAAATGCAGTTTGAACATGAGAAAGTTTTGAGGGAGTTGGAATTGAAGGCCAAAAGCTTAGAGATTACTCCCTCTGGTGGCAGTGTACCGCCTGTGCCCGTTGAAGCTAGGGTGTATATTCCCAAAGATGTGGTGAAGGAGTTTTTTTAAAATGATGACATTGGGCAGTGGTTCAAAGCCTATGAGGTAGCCATGTCTTCCCACCGGGTCCCTGAGAAGGACTGGGGAGCGGGGTTGTGGGGACGGTTCCTCAGTGAAGGGCGGGATACCTTCTTGGATTTGCCCTCTGAAGTCTATAATTCGTACAGCCACATGAAGGATGCCTTAATGACTAGGTATGGTTTGACCCCTGAGCTTTATAGGCAAAGGTTCAGGAACTGTAGTAAGATTGAAAGCAGTACCTGGGTTGAATATGTGACCTTCTTTTGCAGAGCCTTGGATGGTTGGGTAAAGGGTAGCAAAGCGACTGATTTTCAGGCGCTCTTTGATTTGATTGCCTGGGAGCACTTGTCCGGTAATTGTTTTCCTGAGCTACGCCAGCACCTGATTGATAGTAAGCTGACTAACCCTAGGCAGCTTGCTGAGGAGGCGGACCGCTGGGTGAGTACCCGGGTCCACAAGGGTCACGTGGGAGACTCTGCCAAGGGTGGGCAGGGTCCCCAGCAGAAGTGTGGGGGGGACAAGGGTAAACAGAGGGAGTTCCATAAAGGGCCCCAAAGTAAACCCCAAGGGAACCAAGTGAAAGGTTCCCAGCCTCCCCTGAGAAGCAGCCAGTGGCCCTGACAGGCCCCCTGTTCACCAGGGACCACTGGTATGTTACAAGTGTGGCGCCCCTGGCCACAAGGCAAACGATCCTCGTTGCCCTTTGCATGGAAAACCAGCACCCACTGGTGCAGTCCCCGGCAGTTGGCTAGTGTAGCCCTGGGGGAGGAGTTGGGTGCCCAAGGTGGGGGGATCCCACAGTGTTTTCCCTTGTCTCATTAGGAGACTCTGAGATGGTCCCTAGGACCCCGCTGCCTGAGAACACTAAGAAATACAGGCAGTGGGTGACCATCAATGGCCATAGGGTGGAGGCTCTGAGAGACACAGGAGCCAGTGTGACAGCTGTCAAGTGTCACCTGGTGTCTAAAGAGCAGGTTATCCCTGATGCATTCTATCCGGTTGTTGCCGCTGACAACACAGAGAGTCACTGCAAGGTGGCTCAGGTTCCCTTTGAGTGGGGGGTCTCGGGTACTCTTCAAGTAGCTGTGAGGCCAGCCATGCCTGTTGACTGTTTGTTAGGGAACGATTTGGAGAGCTCACCTTGGGCTAAGGTGGAGCGGAGTGCGCATTTAGAAATGTTGGGCTTGCCTGATTGGGCATGTGTGACCACCCGGTCAATGGCAGCTAAAGGTGTTCAAGAGGACCTGGAGCCTGAGAGGGAGGCCCAGGTGCCTGCCAGAGAGAGAGGAGGCAGGGGCGCGGGAAACCGGCCCCGAAGTTCCCACGGTCCAGGAGGAGGCAGACCCTGAGGGGATGCCCTGGAACCTACAGGGGAACAGGTAGCTGAACTGGGGGACCTACCTGAGCTGACCCATTGGCAGCAGGAAGGAGGACCCTCCAGGGAAGAATTCTGCGAGGAGCAGAACGCATGCCCCTCTCTCGTGGGTCTGAGGCAACAGGCCACAGACCAGGCAGCAGGTGATCAGTCTGGATCACATTGGATTTACTGGGAGAATGGTCTCCTGTATTCAGAGCCTAAGGTTGCTGAGCCTGGGTCAGCCCGTGTGCTGGTGGTACCCCAGCGCTTCAGAGCCTTCCTACTGGGGTTGGCTCATGATGTACCGTTAGCGGGACATCTGGGGCAGGACAAGACCTTTGACAGGCTTGTTACCCATTTCTATTGGCCCCAGATGCGCAGGAGTGCCGCCACTCACTGCAGGACATGCCAGACTTGCCAGGCAAGTGGAAAGAGTGGGAGGAAGCACAAGGCTCCTCTCCAGCCATTACCTGTGGTCAGCACCCCCTTTGAACGGGTGGGTATTGACATTGTGGGGCCACTGGACCCCAAGACAGCCATGGGCAACAGGTTTATCCTGGTCTTGGTGGACCATGCCACCCGGTACCCTGAAGCCATCCCTCTGAGGACAGTGACGGCCCCCGTGGTGGGACGGGCACTGATGGGAATTTTCTCACGTGTGGGATTCCCTCAAGAGGTGGTGTCTGACAGAGGTACCAACTTCGTGTCCAAGTACATGAAGTCCCTGTGGCAGGAGTGCGGTGTAACTTACAAGTTCACCACTCCTTACCACCCTCAAGGAAATGGGCTGGTTGAGAGATTCAACCGGACCCTCAAGGGCATGATTATGGGTCTGGAAGAACCCATGAGGCGTAAATGGGACATCCTCTTACCATGCCTGTTGTTTGCATACCGGGAGGTGCCACAGAAGTCTCTAGGGTTCAGTCCCTTTGAGCTCCTCTATGGACACCCGGTGCGAGGACCTCTGAGTTTGGTCAAGGAAGGCTGGGAGCAATCTCCCAGGAAACCTCCCCAGGATGTATACAGTTACATGCTGGCCTTCAGGAACCAGACTAGGCGTTTCAGAGAACTTGCTGAGGCAAATCTGGAAGCCAGCCAGGAGGAGATGAAGCAGTGGTACGACCAGAATGCCACTCTGGTAGAGCTTCAGCCTGGTCAGAAAGTGTGGGTCATGGCCCCTGTGGAGCCTTGTGCGCTCCAGGACAGGTGGACCGGCTCTTTTACTGTGGTGGAGCGCAAGAGTCCAGTTACCTATTTGGTGGACTTGCAGTCTCCCAGGAACCCCTTGCGGGTCCTGCATGTGAACCGCCTGAAGCCCCACTTGGAGAGGTCCCAAGTGGGCATGCTCTTAGCTACAGATGATGGAATGGAGGAGGAGACCGAGCCTCTTCCTGACCTCCTTTCAGCCCGAGAGCAAGATGGATCAGTGGAGGGAGTAAACCTCTCTACCTCCCTGACACCTGAGCAGCAGGGTGACTGTCGCCAACTGTTGGGACAGTTCCCTGACCTGTTCTCCCTGGTTCCCAGTGTCACTCATTGGTGCGTCCATGATGTGGACACTGGGGACAGTCTTCCTGTGAAGCACAAGGCTTACAGGGTGACTGACAGGGTCAGAGCCTGCATCAAGGAGGAGGTCTCCAAGATGTTTGCGCTAGGGGTGATTGAGTCCTCTAACAGCCCTTGGGCCAGCCCAGTGGTCTTGGTTCCAAAGGCTGCCGCGCCTGGTGCCACACCAGAACTCCGGTTCTGTGTGGACTACAGGGGACTCAATTCCGTCACCAGGACTGACGCCCACCCCATCCCCAGAGCTGATGAGCTCATAGATCGGTTAGGGGCTGCGCGGTACCTCAGCACGTTTGACTTAACGTCTGGGTACTGGCAGATCGCCTTGACTGATGGGGCAAAGAGAGGTCAGCATTCTCCACACCAGATGGGCACTACCAGTTCCGGGTGATGCCCTTTGGGATGAAGAATGCCCCTGCCACCTTTCAGAGGTTGGTCAACCAGGTGTTGGTTGGACTGGAGGATTTCAGTGCCGCCTACCTGGATGACATCGCAGTGTTCAGTGCCAGTTGGGAAGAACATCTGCGCCACCTCTGGGAAGTGTTGATGGCGCTGCGGAGGGCAGGCCTCACAATCAAGGCGAGTAAATGCCAGATTGGGCAGGGTTCTGTGGTGTACTTGGGACACCAGGTTGGGAGCGGCCAGGTGGCGCCCCTCCAACCGAAAATTGATACCATTCTGGCTTGGGAGCCCCCCAAGACCCAGACAGAGGTGAGAGCCTTCCTAGGACTCACCGGGTATTACCGGAGATTCGTCAAGGGGTATGGCAGCATTGTTGCCCCCTTGACAGAGCTGACTTCCAAGAAGCAGCCCAGGAAAGTGATTTGGACTGACGCCTGTCAGAAAGCTTTTGACACCTTGAAGACTGCCATGTGCACGGCGCCTGTGCTCCAGGCACCCAACTTCTCCAATGAGTTCATTGTTCAGACCTACACTTCAGAGCATGGTGTAGGGGCTGTTCTATCACAGATCAATGAGGAGGGCCTAGACCAACCTGTAGCCTTCATCAGTAGGAGGTTACTTCACCGGGAACAGAGATGGAGTGCTATTGAGCGTGAGGCATTTGCTGTGGTCTGGGCTCTGAAGAAGCTGAGACCATACCTGTTTGGGACTCACTTCCGGGTTCAGACAGACCACAGGCCCCTCAGATGGTTGATGCAGATGAGGGGTGAAAATCCAAAGCTGTTGAGGTGGTCCATTTCCCTACAGGGGATGGACTTTACGGTGGAACACCGCCCTGGTACAGAACACGCCAATGCTGATGGACTGTCCAGATTTTTCCGCCTTAGCGATGAGAACTCCCTAGGGGTAGGATAGTTCTCCCCACATTTCAGCTGGAGGGGACACGTGTTAGACCTGGCATCCTTGGCGTGTGTCTCCCTTCCATTTTTTCGTAATGCCTCCACTGTTGCCGATATGTTTTTGCTGGACTAGATGCTCATGGGCACTTTGCCGCTGCTAATCAGTGCCAAAGTGCAAGTGCTCCCTATCGTTAATTGATGTATGTATTAGTGACTCCATGATTGGATGATTGGTTTACTTGTCAGTCCCTAGTACCGTGCACTGAGTGTGCCCAGGGCTTGTAAATCCAATGCTGCTGGTGGGCTTGCAGCACGGGTTGTGCCACCCACAGAAGCAGCTTGTAAAGTGTGTCTCAGGCCTGCCATTGCAGAGCCCGTGTGCAGCCTAGGGCTGCCGTGTCGACTTGGTGAGTGCACCCACTTACCAGTCCCTAAACCTTCCCTTTACTGCATGTTGGTCACCCCTAAAGTAGGCCCTAGGGCAGGGTGCATTGTAAGTATAAGGTAGGACATGCCCTGGTGTGTGTGGCATGTCCTAATAGTGAATTACAGCCATTTTCGTTTTTCACTATTGCAAGGCTACCTGCTCCCCATAGGCCAGAATGGTCAGACTGACTATTACACCTTATAGTCAGAACTGACCCAGGGAACATGGTAGAAAAACGAATTTAGTATGCCTGAACTCAGGATGATAAAATACATCTTTTAGTGAAGTTGGTTTTAACATTCTGTGTTTGAAAATACCACTTTTAGAAAGTGGGTATTTTCTTGCCTAACTATCCAAGCCTGCCTCTGCTAGGTTGTGTATTCCTTGTCTGGAGATTGAGTGACAGGGGCTGGGGGTGGCTACAGGAGACAGGGTGAGTCAGCACAGGGCTGAATAGAAATATCTGCATCCAGAGTGGAGGGAGGAGTTGCACCTGGGTCTGAATAGGGCTGTGCCTGCCTTTCACAATGCTGGCTCCACCTCCTGCCGGGCGGCTGAGCACTCTGCCCCACATTCTGAAAGGAAAGAAGGAGTCAGAAAAACAAAGTGCTCCAGGACTGACCAGAACTGGTTTTGGACTAGGCAGAGGCCTCTCTGCCTCCAGAGAACAAAGAGAATCAGGGTATAAGAGGGGCACCCAGACCCCAGGAAAATTAGATCACTTTTGGGAACAAGAAGAAACCTTTGCTGAGGAGCGGAACCAAGAAGAAACTGAGGAGAGACTATCCCTAAGCCTGAAGTGCTGCTTGGGGGATTGGCCTGCAGTGGTTTGCCTGACTGCCAAAGAAAGGAGAAAGGAACTTTTGCTTTGCTGTGACTATCATCAACTTGTGAAGGATCTCCAAGGGCTTGGAAGAGAGCTTGCCCCCTGACCGAAGTCCCAGGACCATTGGACTTCACCCCCTTTATGAATTGCTGCTGGAAACCTGTTTCAGTGGCTACAGAGGTAGGGAGCTGTGACCGACTCTCACGACCGACTCGGTGTCCTGTAAGCACCGCATCGAAGCACCGTCTCGCCCTGCAACGCACGGCCCTGGTCTCATCGACTCCGTCAACGAGCCGCTGCCTGCACCGCATCGAGGGACAACGCGTCCTGCAACGCTTCGCTACGCCGAATCGAACTGGTCCGACCGACACGGTCACTGCTGCTGAGTTCGAGTCCTGTGACCGCACCGGAGTTGGGCACCGCTCGCACGCTTTGCGACGCACCGCCCGACTCGCACCGCTGTCTGGACTGATCGACGCCAGCTCCTGAATCCGGCTCCGTCGCCGCACCGCAACCTGCCAGCACCGCATCAAAGCACCGTCTCGCCCTGCAACGCACGGCCCTGGTCTCACCGACTCCGTCTCGACGACGTCAACGAGCCACTGCCTGCACCGCATCGAGGGACAACGCGTCCTGCAACGCTTCCATTTTTGCATCGCGACCGCGATGAACAGCCATCCGGCTCGCATGCCCGTGCCTGCCGCTTCAAGTAAAAGGTACTGTGACCGAGTCTGTCTACGCTGTGTTGGCCCATCTCGACGCGGTCAGCTGGATTTGTTAGACTCTGTTTGTTCTCGACATCGCCGTAGCCGGAGGAGGCTACCGACTCGCACAGAACCTTGAATTAAGCCTTTTTGATCAGAACTAAGCACTCTTGACAGTATTGTGGATTATTTTTGTCGTTTATGGTCTTGTGATAAATCTATATAAAGTATACCTATTTTTATAAATATATAACCTGTGTGGTGTCCATTTGTAGTGTTGTCACTTGATTACTGTATGTGTTCACAAATGCTTTACACACTGCCTCTGAACTAAGCCTGTCTGCTCGTGCCAAGCTACCAAGAGGGTGAGCAGGGGTTATTTCGGGAGTGTACCTACTTTCCCTGACTAGACTCAAGGGTCCCTATTTGGACAAATGTACCTACCTCTGCCAACTAGAGACCCCCAAATCTAACATGGAGGATTACCAAACTGGATCCACGCTTCGCACACTCGCCGCGTTCTAGAACCTGAGGAGGCAACGATTCCTCTTGTTCCGAGGAGTACAACTGAAACCGACACAGAGAACGAAGGAACGAGTCAAGTCGTAAGAATTCCTGAAGGGGCTGAACAATCAATTGAGCAAGAAAACCAAGATCAAGCTGCTCCTGAGTTGAGTTCAGATCATGAGATAAATGAGATTGCAGAAGTGAACTTTGAACCAGATCAAAGTGAACGGCTTGATGCAGAAGGATCAAATCAAGAGGAAGAGAGGAGACCAGGTGCAGAAGCAGAAAAGTGGGCAACAAGAAAAGAAAGGCTGAACATAAGGCTTGCATCTGAGAAAAATCTCGCTCCGATTCCTGAAATGTCTGAATCAGATCAAAGTGAAACTGAGGAGAGACCGGATGGTCTAAGACGATCCAGAAGAGAGAGGGTACCGTCTCAAAAGTACACCTCTCCTGAGTGGATGTACCTGGCTGCAAATGCAGAGACCGAAGAATTCCGGAAGGTTGGGGACTGGTACAGTGAGTTACGGAGGGGACACCCTGTCGATTGATATTCAGCTGTTGGTCCCTGGAGTTGAAGCCTTCGGAATCCTAACTTTGACAGTCCCCGATCCACCAAGGCTAAGTGGTTTGCACTTTTTGATTGTTAACCAGGTTGCCTTCCCCACATTTGGTCGACAGCCCACTGCACAGGAATTGGGAGAGATTCGTGCAGAAATTCTGCAGCTTGTTCTTACCATACTTGGATCTAATATCATTAATGATGAAGCTTGAACTTTGAAAGAAGAACTCATTAGGCTTTAGAAGGAAGATAACCTAGGCCAGAGTGGAAGAAGATTTAAATTAGGGACTTTCAATAGAAGAAGAACTGAGGGCTAGGGCTGACTACACCTCTACAATAGGCCATAGATACTGGCCTGAATATTGCAATAATCAAATGGGAAAAGGAAAATAAAAAGACATCGTAAATAACAAAATAAGGCAAGAAGAGAAGAAAGGAGACTTTGATTCGTTTGCGCCTCGAAACCAAAGGTGGTTCAAAATGGAATCTGGAAATCCAGGACGCAAGCAGAAGTGCATAATTGGTACCCTTATTGTTGTGGTGCTTATTGTCATAACTGTGGTGATTGTTACATCTTTGGTTGAGTCACACAATGCCGAAAGGAATGGGGAACAGATGACACTTACCCCACCTACTTCAGAGTTCGAAGAGGGTGCATCCGCAAAAGATAAAGAGATGATTAGGGAAACTAGTCGAATGTTACATGTAGATTTGTCAAAAGGTGATTTCACGCTGAATGCATATGCTCGTTTGTTGTATGAGTATGTTGATACAATGGAAGCGAAAGATTGCTATGTGTGTATGTAACTGCCAGGATCCGTAGAAGAAGGCATTCGATACCATCACTTACCTTTGACCTATGGCATTACATGCAGCGTGTTATTGAGTATGTTTTATAGCAAGGCACATTTTGAGTACTACTTCTCCAAATATGATGTGGTACTCTCAGAAGTCCCCGTTCTTAAATACATGAATAAATATGATTACTATAAGCTGGTAGAGAGGATGTCTACGTATTTTGTGCCTACTATTACCTTAGATACATCTTATGCCCATAGACACAATTTGACCTGCATGTTAACTGACATTGAAAAGAAGTTTGTGGACCAGATAGAAGATCAACATAGGCAGACCTTATTTAGACCAGATCCGAAGCACAAAGTGATCCCATGGACACAGGAGGAATTAGATCATAAGGCAAAGGGAAGTTCTGGTCCAATAGCTTTAGACTTCCAGCAGAAAGGGAGACTGTGCATTAGACACCCGTCCACATATTATGACAAAATATTTGTGGGTGAGAGTGATTGTGAACACATTTTCTTGATTGAGGAATCCATTAGAAAGGCGCTGTTGGATAAATTGACCATAGTGCCAAACGTGTACTTTGTGTGCGGTAAAAATGCTTATGTGAAATTGCCCAAAAATTGGTATGGGACATGTTATTTGGCTGTGGTATTTCCCAAGATCTTCCATGTGGATGATTTATGGCCTTTGGAAGGGAAGAGATCTCATAGAGGAAAACGTGGTGTAAGTGCGGGAGAAATTATTGGGGATGTATTTGGAGCTATGATACCTAGTTTGGGTGTGATTTTGAATGATGTGAAGATTAGAAAGCTGGCAACTCTGGTAGATAAGCTCTCTGTGAATACGGCCCAAATCCTATTACTTGTTGATGGGGAGATGGTTTCAATAAGGGCTATGGTTCTTCAAAATCGTCTTGTTTAGATGTGCTATTAGCAAAAGCTGGAGGAGTCTGTAAATTATTGAAAGTTCAACAGTGCTGTACTTATATTCCTGACAATAGTCGGGATATAAGGAAGTACATTAACAATATTTCAGAGATACATCAAGATTTACGTGATCTAGCTGCTGATGGACTCTGGGAACAAATTGGCAAGGGATTTGGCAAGATAGGAAGCTGGTTTGGAAGTTTGGGACAAGGGATAATGGGATACATCTTGAAACCTATTATAATAGCTGTCATTTGTATAATTGTACTGTTGGGAGTCATTAAGGCTTACAAATGGCAAAGGGCACGACATGCTGAGAATTCTTTGAAAAAGCGAGAGCAACAATTAGAACTACTGCAGGACAGTCATTATCTGCACCTTAAAGGGTTGGAAAGATTTAGACAGGGACGGCAAGCTACAACCTCTGTTTAGGTCGGTCTCTTTTACAAGGAGAAACTTATGAGAGGGTAAAAAGGTTGGTGTTATGACACTAGTCATAAGAGGGGGGAACTGATAGAGCGCTTATAGCACTCTAAATTGTAGGGGTGCACTATACTCCTGATATAAACGCAAACATATGTATTTTTGTCGTGTGCAGTGTTTTATGATTATTAAGATGCATTTATTCACGTCATATTAGTATTAAAATGAAGTGAGCATGTTTCAGTAGGATTTGCGTGTATTAGAAAACATAATTCCTGTATGTGTAATGTGCAGGACGAAATTATACTCATATAATGTAACCATGTTTAGTTTAAGTTACCCGATTTGTAGGCCCAAATTGTAGGTTGTTTTGAGTTTCGTTTCTCCTTGGTTGCTCAAGAATTAATTAAATAAATTCTGTTGTGCTCGAAGACAGTGTGTTCTCATCCTACTGCAGGTGCAGGAATTCGACCTTGTTATTCTTAGATTTAAGGAGATACCCGGAATGTCTTTGAAGAAGACTGCAAGGCGAGAGGGGAGGACCTGCTTTCCGTGCCTGGCCTATCTGGGAACCAAGGCCACTGGAAGAAGAGTCGACTTAATTAAAGCTTCTGTGGAAACTTACTGAACATGACGTATTGTGGGTTGAATATTGTCTTTTTATATGTTGCGCAGGGACAGATTCGAGAGACTTCTGCCAGTTTTCGGAGGAGAAGGAGCATCTTAGAGCGAGCTCCATAGCTTTAAGCTATCAGACCCATTTGACGTGAGTACTTCTTAGGAAGTCAACACGTGCTGACACCTTTGGGATACGATACTAAGGAGATAGGTAGGATCCTCATTGAGAGCAGAGTAGGGAAAGATTTTGCTCCTTCTTAAATGAAAAGAGAATTGGACTCCGCTTCTATTCTTTGCTGTATTTTGATTTTGGAGTTCATCATATTATGTCTTCTGTGCCGAATGACTTATATTCGTAAAATCGGCTCTGTATTGATCTTTCTGTACCTATATACTCTGATATTGAGGTGTGTTTATATTCAATTATTTTTGGCCTTATAATAAATCCACCAAACTGAAATTCAGAGTTTGTGGTTCATTACAGCATGACTAAATCAAAAGTATAATCTTGAATTGTTTTCCTCCCTTCTACCACTTTTAGCAGGCATAGAAATGACCACCTGCATTAAATCCAGTAGGGAAAAGTAGGAGTAAAGGTTGGCGTAATCAGTGGCATCTAAGGCACTTAGGCCGGCACGGGCCTACCGCCACGTGGCGATGACTTGAGGTGCACTGAGTTAGTGGCACCAGAGCTGAGCGGGTGTGCAGCCTGCGATGATGCGTAGGCCTCGATACGCCGTCCTGCCAATCAAGATTCGATTTGAATTGTGATTCCAGCTGGACCGCAGTGTACGCCAAGGGCAGCAGGCTGCACAGACATGACTCCGCGGCGCGGTGCTGCAGGGTGCGCTGGGGGCCTGTGGCGCGGAATCCAGCGATCGGCTGAGGAGGTTGCACCGGCACGTGGTGGGCCCTCTTGGAGACACGCCAGTGGCGGCATGTGAGCATTGAGGCCTGGGTGCGCAGGGGCGGGCACTCATCGCTGGTTGGCGGACTGGTCTGGGGACCAGGGCTGGGGTGCAGCAGGCGCACAGGATCGCGTAGGCACCACCGGTCACGGCGGCGCCCTCCTGGCTGGGTGTGGGGAGTGAAGGTGCAGGGGTATCAAGCTGATACAAACCGTGATGCTTACAGGTATGAGTAATCCTGCATCATGAGACCGTAACAGAAGTTAGTGTGACTGTAACCTTCCTTTTCTTTCCTACGAAGGTTACGACCACACGTACTTCTGTTACGGTCTTTTTGTGCAGGATTTGTCTTTCCTGTGAGCATTCCGGTTTGTCCAAGTGCTATACACTGTACCAGAATAGGTTTGTGACTATACGGACGCCTGACCATTGTCACCATTTGTCCAACAGGTTTCTGGATACTGACTTCCAGAGTATGGAATGGTATTGGGGAGGTCCCGCAGCATATGGAGCTACTTGAATCCACACGTTGCCCTGATGAAGTTCCCCGTTGGGCGTTGGCTGTGCTTTTCGTATTGTTTATTATTGTATTTGTAATAAAGGACTGTTTTTACACTACTGTTGAGTACTGGACTTCATGACCGTGCGCACCCACATTTCAGTTACTACAGTTTTGGATCTGGGGCACAGTGGCGTCTGGCAATGGCTGGCGTTGTGGTTGGTTGCGCAGGAACACTACGAATTGGAACTGTCGTGTGATGCGGTGACAGGGGCCCGCCGTTGCTATTGTGGACATGCATCCATGACATGGGTGAGGTCGTATGATAGAGCTGGCCGTGAGACTCCTCCGACTCTGGCAGTTGTTGTTTGGGAGGTACAAGGGGCGAACAGGTGTAGCACAGCCAGCAGCTTCGTCTGCGGAGGGATGGTGGTTGTCCGCCGTGCTGGTACCGTCAGCCTGTGGGCAATGTGGGTCAGGATGCGGAGGATGGTTGTCCTTTTGTGCCTGTAGTGGGCAATAACTTCCTCTGGCGTTGAGTCTCTGAGGCTGGTGGGTTTTGGGAACGTCCGCTGTCCTGTTCTGCGCTGCCTCTGTGGTAGTCAGCGGGGGGGGCCTGGGGGTGGTTGCGGTGGGTGTTGTGGCCCTCTTGGGTCTCCAGGCTGCACGATCATTGTCCCCATGGCATCTGTTGGTCTTCAGATGTGGCTCTGGGCTGGGCTCCCTTTCTACTGCGGTTTGTTGTCCTGCTTAACACCAGTAAAAGGCAGGTGTTAAATCCCTGCTGCTAACGCGCCTTATCGCCTGTTTTTGGATCGCATCGCAGATCTGGCTGGTCGTTGTGAATGTCGCGAAGTGGTGTTTTCATGTGTTTTTGCCCGGGAACGCCTACTCTGCATATCATTAGCGTTAGTTGTCTCTCTCATCCGTGGCGATGTTTTTTGCGGCAGCTATCGCTGGAAAACTGGCGATGTGGTCAGTTTGCACCAGCTTGGGAATGGGGCGATAATTCTTTCGCCACTTTTGCTGCGCTAAAGTGCCGATAACTCGGCGATAAGTCCTTGAGAATATGCCCCTTAGAGTTTTCTGTTTCTAGGTGCTATTTTACATTTTATTCTTTACAAATTCATAACTCCGGTTCTACTGACTGGATTTTTGTCATTTTGCTCCTGAATTATTCATTACATTTTGCTCTGTTTTCCTAACCTGGTGTGGGATCTTTTTGTTTGGTGTTTTGACTGTGTTACTGTTTGAAGTGTTGCCTCTAAGTTAAGCTTAACTGCTCCGTGACAAGCTAGCAGGGGGTTGAGCACAGGTTAATTTGGGTTTGCTTGTGCCTTACCCAGACTAGGATTGTGGTTGCTGCTTGACCAGGGCTCACAACCCAGTCAACCAGTAACCCAATTTCTCACATGTTCTATGTACCAATCAATAAATGTGTATCGCTTCCTGAAACTCGGCACAAGTTGAGCACCATCTAGGGAACAACCAAGCTCAATGAAGACGCAGAATGCATTGCGAAACAGTTAAAAGAGCAGGCAGCCTGGCACATTCTGTAAATTACCGACTTAAAAGGAACTAATTATATTTCCGTAATTATGATTTAGAAACAAAGGCCTCGCCTGCTCCCCGGTGGCGCTGCACCTCGGGCACCTTTGCTCCTCTCCTGCAGCCTAGCCTGCCTCGCCATCTGCCAGGCCATAACAGCACTGCTGTTCAGGAGCCCTGCGCCATCTCACCTCGCAGAGGGATGCCGTTAGGAAACCGTGAAATCAGATACTGCACTGCCATGCGCGCTGCTCTCCAACCTCATATTTTCATTTTTTTTTATGAACGGCGAGGCATAGATGGATAACATTCTCTCCTGACTACAAGCGCGAGCTCTCCTGCGTTCCCATGTGGCATTAGTACTGCGCGAGAAGACCGTTTTACGTCCTCTAGATTACGTGCTTCCCGGTACGTTATCACCTGGCATCCGATTCCCAAAAGCAACAAGTCCTGGAAGATAAATGAAGGCGAACTGGTACCGCGCTCCGTCTCCAGGTGCGGAACAGCTGGGGAAGTCCAAGGGACAGTGAGCCAAGAACCATAAATTCTGCAAGAACTCTGGACACCTTCAATAATTCCGGTGTTTTCACATTATTAATCAGAACGCGAAGCAAAACGGGATCTCAGGCGTGCTCTGCTCAGTATCATTTCCATTAACTAGCTGGATTTGGATGCACAACTAACACTGCAAAATGACAGGCGCAGGGCGGTGAATTATGCTGCCCCGGAGCTCTTCCTCTCTTTGTATGGTGTATCAGGCCGGGAGAGTATCAGCAGTAAGCGATTAAGCTGCGATTATCAGCTGGATTTCATTGGGCTATGCTCCGCCCAGACACTGTGCAGGTTGTTCGAATTTTAGAGAAAAAACGCACAATATTTTCAGTCATCTGCGCGTTTTATTATTCTGAAAGGGGTTGGTAGCTCAGAACAGAAATAAAGATCGTGGGGCAGATTTACGAGCCCCCTGCGCCACCAGTACGTCACTTTTCGTGACGTACTGGTGGCGCAGGGGGCTGCTCCATATTTACAAGGAGAGGAAAAGCCACCCTGTGTGACTTTTCCTCTCCTTGTAAATACGGCCCCTTCACACGCAGCACTTTGCGGTGAAGGGGCGTTCCATGGGTGTTGCTGTGGATGTTCCCACGCAACACTCATGGAACAAGACACATCTCCAGAATTACGAGAAATCGTAACTCTGGAGATGCGTCTGAAAGCTACGCCACCCTAGAGGTGGCGTAGCGAGGCGCACCGAGGAGAAATGTTTTCATTGCTCCTCGTTTTTCCTCTTTCAATGCGTGCTTTCTGCAGCACGCATTGAAAGAGGAAAATGGTTGTAGTGATTGTTTTTGTGCAGGAAGGTTCCCCTTCCTGCACAAAAACAATCTCCCCACGACGCAGGCATCCTTGCACCATGGTGCAAGGGTGTCTGCGCCGGCGCATGGCTGCAGTTTGTGCGCCAGCGCAGGGGGAAGCACAAGGATGCGACATATTCTTGTACATATGTCGCATCCCTGTGCTTCAAAACTAACGCAGCGCGGCGCAGCAAAATGACTTGCTGTACCCCGCTGCGTTAGTTCAACGTAAATCTGCCCCCGTGTTTCTAATTTTTTTTTCCTGTAGGGGAGATCTGCCTGCATTTTTAGGTCTGGCTGTGCATTGAAGAATAAATAAAAATACTTACATTCATATTGTAGGAAAGCTAATTAGGGTGGGCGGCAGTCCACCACAAGTAATAAAGTCACCAACTTATTAGGCCCAACTCAAGGTTTCAATAATTAAAAACTGAGCTCAACCTCTGGTTGCTGTGGCACAGAGCAAATAGGATTAATTTAACAAAAATATATAAAACATTTAGGGGCTTATTTACAAGCCCCTTACGCTACCAGTAGGTCACTTTTTCCTATATTAAAAGTGATGCAATGGCGGCGCAAAGGGCTTGTAAATAAGCCCCTTAGAGTACCAAAGCAGTTAACCCCTTCGCTGCTAGGCTTCCCCCCCCCTGTGCTAAGCCTTTTTTGGCTATTTGGGGTAGTTTGCGCTTAGGCCCCTGTAACTTTTTGACCACATAAGGTATCCATGCCAAATTTGCATCCTTTTTTTCCAACATCATGTGGATTCTAAAGGTACCCAGGGTTTGTGGATTTCCCTGGAGGGGACCCAGAAATTAGCCAAAATACAGCAAACATTTTTATTTTGGGGGAAAAAAGGGCTACAGATGAAAACGTCTGGTTTTTTCCCTGCAAATGGTATCAAAAAAGGGGTTGTGGTGCTGAAATCACCATCTTCCCAGCTTTCAGGGACAAGCAGACTTTTGTCAGAAAAGCAACATTTTATTCACAGTTTTGGCATTTTTCTGGGACATAGCCTATTTTTGCTATTTTTTGTGTTTTCAACCTCTTTCCAGTTAATGGTAGAAATGGGTATGAAATCAATAATGGATCCTGGAAAGCTGTACATTTTAGAAAAGTAGACAACATTCTGAATTCAGCAAGGGGTCATTTGTGTAGATCCTTCAAGGTTTCTTCATAGAAACTAACAGTTAAATATAGGAAAAATTGAAAATTAGTTGAAAAAAACAGCCATTTGTGTCAACGTTTTTACTTGTAACTTCTTCTAATTATGACAGTTGTTTGGAAACAATATACCATTACATCCGCTAGACATTTCTGGTTGTGGGGATATATAGGACTTGTAGGTTCACCAAGAACCCGACGAAACCAGAGCCAATAACTGAGCAGCGTCTTGCAATGGTTTTTTATTATGTACCGGGTATATAGCAATTCATTTGGGAAAATGTATACATGGAAAAATCGGTATGAAAGACACCTATGTATTTCTGAAATGGGAACAAAATATAGAGTTTAGAAACAGTAGATATTTGCACATTTCCGAAATTGGGAGTACCCATACTAGCATGAGAATTATAGGTCATTTTTCAAAATGACTTCTTTTTACACATTGTCTTTCATTTGGAAGGCAGAAATACATCGAAAGTCAATAGATAATAACAGTTGCTCTACAATTCTGTGTTACCCTAAGTCTCCCGATAAAAATGGTACCTCACTTGTGTGGGTAGGCCTTGTGCCCACGACAGGAAACGGCTCAAAACGCAATGTAGACACACCACATTTTCACAATGAAAATTGACCCTTTTTTTGCAAAGTGCCTAGCTGTAGTTTTTGAACCCTAGCTCTGCCGGCACCTAGGGAAACCTAGCAAACCTATACATTTTTGAAAACTAGACACCCAGGGAAATCCAGGATGGGGTGACTTGACTGGCTCTCACCAGGTTCTGTTACCCAGAATCCCTTGCAAACCTAAAAAATTGTAAAAAAACCCCACATTTTCCTCACATTTCTGTGGTGGAAAGATCCGGAATCTGCGTGATCCATAAAATTCCACTCACCCCGCGTTCCCCAAAGTCTTCCGAGAAAAATGGTACCTCACTTGTGTGGGTAGGCCTAGTGCCCGCCACAGGAAACGGCCCAAAACGCAAGGTGGACACACCACATTTTCAGAGTGAAAAATGACCCTTTTTTTGCAAAGTGCCTAGCTGTAGTGTTTGAACCGTAGCTCTGCCGGCACCTAGAGAAACCTAGCAAACCTATACATTTTTGAAAACTAGACACCCAGGGGAATCCAGGATGGGGTGACTTGACTGGCTCTCACCAGGTTCTGTTACCCAAAATCCCTTGCAAACCTAAAAAGTTATTAAAAAAAACACATTTTCCTCACATTTCTGTGGTGGAAAGTTCTGGAATCTGCGTGGATCCACAAAATTCCACCCACCCCGTGTTCCCCAAAGTCTTCCGAGATAAATGGTACTTCACTTGTATGGGTAGGGCTAGTGCCCGTGACAGGAAACGGCCCAAAAGGCAACATGGACACACCACATTTTCACAGTGAAAAATGACCTTTTTTTTGCAAAGTGCCTAGCTGTAGTTTTTTAACCCTAGCTCTGCCAGCACCTAGGGAAACCTATCAAAACTATACATTTTTGAAAACTAGACACCCGGGGGAATCCAGGATGGGGTGACTTGACTGGCTCTCACCAGGTTCTGTTACCCAGAATCTCTTGCAAACCTAAACAATTATCAAAAAAACACATTTTCCTCACATTTCTGTGGTGGAAAGTTCTGGAATGCGCGTGGATCCACAAAATTCCACCCACCCCGTGTTCCCCAAAGTCTTCCGAGAAAAATGGTACCTCACTTGTGTGGGTAGGGCTAGTGCCCGCGACAGGAAATGGCCCAAAACGCAACGTGGACACACTACATTTTCACAGTGAAAAATGACCCTTTTTTTGCAAAGTGCCTAGCTGTAGTTTTTGGACCCTAGCTCTGCCAGCACCTAGGGAAACCTACCAAACCCATACATTTCTGAAAACTAGACACCAGGGAGGTATGGCTTGCGTGGATCCCCCAACGTTTTCTTACCCAGAATCCCCTGCAAACCTCAATTTTAGCTGAAAAAATCACTTTTTCCACACATTTTTGTGTGGGAAAGTTGTGGCATCACCGGGCTGACACAAATTTCCTACCACCTAGCGTTCCCCCAGGTCTCCCAATACAAAATGGTGCCTCACTCGTGTGGGAGGCCCAACTACCCGCGACAGGCAAGGGCACAAAACGTATTGAGGCGACATCAAAATTGCCTATCAAAAAACGACCTGGTTTTGCAAGGGAGGGTCACCTGGGTTTTTGGCCCTGTGCTCAGCAGCCAGCTAAGGAAACCTACCAAACCCATACATTTCTGAAAACTAGACACCCGGGGGATGCCAGGGAGGTATGTCTTGTGTGGACCCCCCAACGTTTTCTTACCCAGAATCCCCTGCAAACCTCAAATTTAGCTGAAAAAATCACTTTTTCCACACATTTTTGTGTGGGAAAGTTGTGGCATCTCCGGGCTGACACAAATTTCCTACCACCCAGCGTTCCCCCAGGTCTCCTGATAAAAATGATGCCTCACTCGTGTGGGAGGCCCAAGTACCCATAACAGGCTAGGGCCCAAAACATATTGAGGCAACATCAAAATTGCCTATCACAAAACGACCTGGTTTTGCAAGGGGGGTCACCTGGGTTTTTGGCCCCGTGCTCGGCGGCCAGCTAGGGAAACCCACAAAACCTGCACATTTCTGAAAACTAGACACTCGGGGGGTTCCACGGAGGTATGGCTTGCGTGGATACCCCAACGTTTTCTTACCCAGAATCCCCTGCAAACCTCAATTTTAGCTGAAAGAATCACTTTTTCCACACATTTTTGTGTGGGAAAGTTGTGGCATCACCGGGCTGACACAAATTTCCTACCACCCAGCGTTCCCCCAGGTCTCCCGATAAAAATGGTGCCTCACTCGTGTGGGAGGCCTAAGTACCCGCGACAGGAAAGGGCCCAAAACGTATTGAGGCGACATCAAAATTGCCTATCACAAAACGACCTGGTTTTGCAAGGGGGTTCACCTGGGTTTTTGGCCCCGTGCTCGGCGACCAGCTATGGAAACCTACCAAACCCATACATTTCTGAAAACTAGACACCTGGAGGGTTCCAGGGAGGTATGACTTGCGTGGATCCCCCAACGTTTTCTTACCCAGAATCCCCTGCAAACCTCAATTTTAGCTGAAACAAATCACTTTTTCCGCACATTTTTGTGTGGGAAAGTTGTGGCATAACCGGGCTGAGACAAATTTCCTACCACCCAGCGTTCCCCCAGGTCTCCCGATAAAAATGGTGCCTCACTCGTGTGGGAGGCCCAAGTACCCGCGACAGGCAAGGGCCCAAAACGTATTGAGGCGACATCAAAATTGCCTATCACAAAACGACCTGGTTTTGCAAGGGGGTCACCTGGGTTTTTGCCCCGTGCTCGGCGGCCAGCTAGAGAAACCTACCAAACCCACACATTTCTGAAAACTAGACACCGGGGGGTTCTAGGGAGGTATAGCTTGCATGGATCCCCCAATGTTTTCTTACCCAGAATCCCCTGCAAACCTAAATTTTAGCTGAAAAAATGACTTTTTCCACACATTTTTGTGTGGGAAAGTTGTGGCATCACCGGACTGACACAAATTTCCTACCACCCAGCGTTCCCCCAGGTCTCCCAATACAAAATGGTGCCTCACTCGTGTGGGAGGCCCAACTACCCGCGACAGGCAAGGGCACAAAACGTATTGAGGCGACATCAAAATTGCCTATCACAAAACGACCTGGTTTTGCAAGGGGGATCACCTGGATTTTTGGCCCCGTGCTCGGCGGCCAACTAGGGAAACCTACCAGACCCACACATTTCTGAAAACTAGACACCCAGGGGGTTCCAAGGAGGTATGGCTTGTGTGGAGCCCCCAATGTTTTCTTACCCAGAATCCCCTGCAAACCTCAAATTTAGCTGTAAAAAAACCACATTTTCCTCACATTTCTGTGGTGGAAAGATCCGGAATCTGTGTGGATCCATAAAATTCCACCCACCCCGCTTTCTCCAAAGTCTTCCGAGAAAAATGGTACCTCACTTGTGTGGGTAGGCTAGTGCCCGCGACAGGAAACGGCCCAAAACGCAACGTGGACATACAACATTTTCACAGTGAAAAATGACGCTTTTTTTGCAAAGTGCCTAGCTGTAGTTTTTGAACCCTAGCTCTGCCGGCACCTAGGGAAACCTAGCAAACCTATACATTTTTGAAAACTAGACACCCAGGGGAATCCAGGATGGGGTGACTTGACTGGCTCTCACCAGGTTCTGTTACCCAGAATCCCTTGCAAACCTAAAAAGTGTCAAAAAAACACATTTTCCTCACATTTCTGTGGTGGAAAGTTCTGGAATGCGCGTGGATCCACAAAATTCCACCCACCCCGTGTTCCCCAAAGTCTTCCGAGTAAAATGGTACCTCACTTGTGTGGGTAGGGCTAGTGCCCGCGACAGGAAACGGCCCAAAACGCAACGTGGACACACCACATTTTCACAGTGAAAAATGACCCTTTCTTTGCAAAGTGCCTAGCTGTAGTTTTTGAACCCTTGTTCTGCTAGCACCTAGGGAAACCTATCAAACCTATACATTTTTGAAAACTAGACACTCGGGGGATGCCAGGGAGGTATGGCTTGCGTGGACCCCCCAATGTTTTCTTACCAAGAATCTGCTGCAAACCTCAAATTTAGCTGAAAAAATCACTTTTTCCACACATTTTTGTGTGGGAAAGTTGTGGCATCACCGGGCTGACACAAATTTCCTACCACCCAGTGTTCCCCCAGGTCTTCCGATAAAAATGATGCCTCACTCGGGTGGGAGGCCCAAGTACCCACAACAGGCAAGGGCCCAAAACATATTGAGGCAACATCAAAATTGCCTATCACAAAACGACCTGGTTTTGCAAGGGGGGTCACCTGGGTTTTTGGCCCCGTGCTCGGCGGCCAGCTAGGGAAACCCACAAAACCTGCACATTTCTGAAAACTAGACACTTGGTGGGTTCCACGGAGGTATGGCTTGCGTGGATACCCCAAAGTTTTCTTACCCAGAATCCCCTGCAAACCTCAATTTTAGCTGAAAAATCACTTCTTCCACACATTTTTGTGTGGGAAAGTTGAGGCATCACTGGGCTGACACAAATTTCCTACCACCCAGCGTTCCCCCAGTTCTCCCGATAAAAATGGTGCCTCACTCGTGTGGGAGGCCTAAGTACCCGCGACAGGCAAGGGCCCAAAACGTATTGAGGCGACATCAAAATTTCCTATCACAAAACGACCTGGTTTTGCAAGGGGGATCACCTGGATTTTTGGCCCCGTGCTCGGCGGCCAACTAGGGAAACCTACCAAACCCACACATTTCTGAAAACTAGACACCCGGGGGGTTCCAAGGAGGTATGGCTTGTGTGGAGCCCCCAACGTTTTCTTACCCAGAATCCCCTGCAAACCTCAAATTTAGCTTAAAAAATTACTTTTTCCGCACATTTTTGTGTGGGAAAGTTGTGGCTACACCGGGCTGACACAAATTTCCTACCACCCAGCATTCCCCCAGGTCTCCCGATAAAAATGGTGCCTCACTCGTGTGGGAGGCCCAAGTACCCGCGACAGGCTAGGGCCCAAAACGTATTGAGGCGACATCAAAATTGCCTATCACAAAATGACATGGTTTTGCAAGGGGGGGTCACCTGGGTTTTTGGCCCTGTGCCCAGCGGCCAGCTAGGTAAACCTACCAAACCCACACATTTCTGAAAACTCGACACCCGGGGGGTTCCAGGGAGATATGGCTTGCGTTTCCTACCCAGAATCCCCTACAAACCTTAATTTTAGCTGAAAAAATCACTTTTTCACACATTTTTGTGTGGGAAAGATGTGGCATCACCGGGCTGACACAAATTTCCTACCACCCAGCGATCCCCAGGGCTCCCGATAAAAATGGTGCCTCACTCATGTGGGAGGCCCAAGTACCCGCGACAGGCAAGGGCTCAAAACGTATTGAGGCGACATCAAAATTGCCTATCAAAAAACGACCTGGTTTTGCAAGGGAGGGTCACCTGGGTTTTTGGCCCCGTGCTCAGCAGCCAGCTAAGGAAACCTACCAAACCCATACATTTCTGAAAACTAGACACCCGGGGGATGCCAGGGAGGTATGGCTTGTGTGGACCCCCCAACGTTTTCTTACCCAGAATCCCCTGCAAACCTCAAATTTAGCTGAAAAAATCACTTTTTCCACACATTTCTGTGTGGGAAAGTTGTGGCATCACCGGGCTGACACAAATTTCGTACCACCCAGCGTTCCCCCAGGTCTCCTGATAAAAATGATGCCTCACTCGTGTGGGAGGCCCAAGTACCCATAGCAGGCAAGGGCCCAAAACATATTGAGGCGACATCAAAATTGCCTATCACAAAACGACCTGGTTTTGCAAGGGGGGTCACCTGGGTTTTTGGCCCCGTGCTTGGCGGCCAGCTAGGGAAACCCACAAAACCTGCACATTTCTGAAAACTAGACACTCGGGGGTTCCACGGAGGTATGGCTTGCGTGGATACCCCCAACGTTTTCTTACCCAGAATCCCCTGCAAACCTCAATTTTTGCTGAAAGAATCACTTTTTCCACACATTTTTGTGTGGGAAAGTAGTGGCATCACCGGGCTGACACAAATTTCCTACCACCCAGCGTTCCCCCAGGTCTCCCGATAAAAATGGTGCCTCACTCGTGTGGGAGGCCTAAGTACCCGCGACAGGAAAGGGCCCAAAATGTATTGAGGCGACATCAAAATTGCCTATCACAATACGACCTGGTTTTGCAAGGGGGGTCACCTGGGTTTTTGGCCCCGTGCTCGGCGGCCAGCTATGGAAACTTACCAAACCCATACATTTCTGAAAACTAGACACCTGGAGGGTTCCAGGGAGGTATGACTTGCGTGGATCCCCCAACATTTTCTTACCCAGAATCCCCTGCAAACCTCAATTTTAGCTGAAAAAAAATCACTTTTTCCGCACATTTTTGTGTGGGAAAGTTGTGGCATCACCGGGCTGAGACAAATTTCCTACCACCCAGCGTTCCCTCAGGTCTCACGATAAAAATGGTGCCTCACTCGTGTGGGAGGCCCAAGTACCCGCGACAGGCAAGGGCCCAAAACGTATTGAGGCAACATCAAAATTGCCTATCACAAAACGACCTAGTTTTGCAAGGGGGGTCACCTGGGTTTTTTGCCCCGTGCTCGGCGGCCATCTAGAGAAACCTACCAAACCCACACATTTCTGAAAACTAGACACCGGGGGGTTCTAGGGAGGTATAGCTTGCATGGATCCCCCAATGTTTTCTTACCCAGAATCCCCTGCAAACCTAAATTTTAGCTGAAAAAATCACTTTTTCCACACATTTTTGTGTGGGAAAGTTGTGGCATCACCGGACTGACACAAATTTCCTACCACCCAGCGTTCCCCCAGGTCTCCCAATACAAAATGGTGCCTCACTCGTGTGGGAGGCCCAACTACCCGTGACAGGCAAGGGCACAAAACGTATTGAGGCGACATCAAAATTGCCTATCACAAAACGACCTGGTTTTGCAAGGGGATCACCTGGATTTTGGCCCCGTGCTCGGCGGCCAACTAGGAAACCTACCAGACCCACACATTTCTGAAAACTAGACACCCAGGGGGTTCCAAGGAGGTATGGCTTGTGTGGAGCCCCCAATGTTTTCTTACCCAGAATCCCCTGCAAACCTCAAATTTAGCTTAAAAAATCACTTTTTCCGCACATTTTTGTGTGGGAAAGTTGTGGCATCACCGGGCTGACACAAATTTCCTACCACCCAGCGTTCCCCCAGGTCTCCCGATAAAAATGGTGCCTCACTCGTGTGGGAGGCCCAAGTACCCGCGACAGGCTAGGGCCCAAAACGTATTGAGGCGACATCAAAATTGCCTATCACAAAATGACATGGTTTTGCAAGGGGGGGTCACCTGGGTTTTTGGCCCTGTGCTCAGCGGCCAGCTAGGTAAACCTACCAAACCCACACATTTCTGAAAACTCGACACCCGGGGGGTTCCAGGGAGGTATGGCTTGTGTGGATCCCCCAACGTTTTCTTACCCAGAATCCCCTGCAAACCAAAATTTTTGCTGAAAAATTCACTTTTTCCACACATTTTTGTGTGGGAAAGTTGTGGCATCACCGGGCTGACACATATTTCCTACCACCCAGCGTTCCCCCAGGTCTCCCTATAAAAATGGTGCCTCACTCGTGTGGGAGGCCCAAGTACCCGCGACAGGCAAGGGCCCAAAACATATTGAGGCGACATCAAAATTGCCTATCACAAAACGACCTGGTTTTGCAAGGGGGTCACCTGGGTTTTTGGCCCCGTGCTCGGCGGCCAGCTAGGGAAACCTACCAAACCCACACACTTCTGAAAACTAGACACCCGGGGGGTTCCAGGGAGGTTTGGCTTGCGTGGATCTCCCAATGTTTTCTTACCCAGAATCCCCCGCAAACCTCAAATTTAGCTGTAAAAAAATCACTTTTTCCACACATTTTTGTGTTGGAAAGTTGTGGCATCACGGGACTGACACAAATTTCCTACCACCCAACGTTCCCCCAGGTCTCCCAATAAAAATGGTGCCTCACTCGTGTGGGAGGCCCAAGTACCCACGACAGGCAAGGGCCCAAAATGTATTGAGGCAACATCAAAATTGCCTATCACAAAACGACCTGGTTTTGCAAGGGGGGTCACCTAGGTTTTTGGCCCCGTGCTCAGTGGCAAGCAAGGGAAATCTACCAAACCCATACATTTCTGAAAACTAGACACCCGGGGGTTCCAGGGAGGTATGGCTTGCGTGGATCCCCCAACGTTTTCCTACCCAGAATCCCCTGCAAACCTCAAATTTAGCTAAAAAATCACTTTTTCCACACATTTTTGTGTGGGAAAGTTGTGGCATCACCGGGCTGACACAAATTTTCTACCACCCAGCGTTCCCCCAGGTCTCCTGATAAAAATGATGCCTCACTCGTGTGGAAGGCCCAAGTACCCATAACAGGCAAGGGCCCAAAACATATTGAGGCAACATCAAAATTGCTTATCACAAAACGACCTGGTTTTGCAAGGGGGGTCACCTGGGTTTTTCGCCCCGTGCTTGGCGGCCAGCTATGGAAACCTACCAAACCCACACATTTCTGAAAACTAGACACCTGGAGGGTTCCAGAGAGGTATGACTTGCGTGGATCCCCCAACGTTTTCTTACCTAGAATCCCCTGCAAACCTCAATTTTAGCTGAAAAAAAATCACTTTTTCCACACATTTTTGTGTGGGAAAGTTGTGGCATCCCCGGGCTGACACAAATTTCCTACCACCCAGCGTTCCCCCAGGTCTCCCGATAAAAATGGTGCCTCACTCGTGTGGGAGGCCCAAGTACCCGCGACAGGCAAGGGCCCAAAACAAATGTAGGCAATATCAAAATTGCCTATCACAAAACGACCTGGTTTTGCAAGGGGGGTCACCTAGGTTTTTGGCCCCGTGCTCGGCGGCCAGCTAGAGAAACCTACCAAACCCATACATTTCTGAAAACTAGACACCCGGGGGGTTCTAGGGAGGTATAGCTTGCATGGATCCCCCAATGTTTTCGTACCCAGAATCCCCTGCAAACCTAAATTTTAGCTGAAAAAATTCACTTTTTCCACACATTTTTGTGTGGGAAAGTTGTGGCATCACCGGACTGACACAAATTTCCTACCACCCAGCATTCCCCCAGGTCTCCCAATACAAAATGGTGCCTCACTCGTGTGGGAGGCCAAACTACCCGCGACAGGCAAGGGCACAAAACGTATTGAGGCGTCATCAAAATTGCCTATCACAAAACGACCTGGTTTTGCAAGGGGGATCACCTGGATTTTTGGCCCCGTGCTCGGCGGCCAACTAGGGAAACCTACCAGACCCACACATTTATGAAAACTAGACAACCGGGGGGTTCCAAGGAGGTATGGCTTGTGTGGAGCCCCCAATGTTTTCTTACCCAGAATCCCCTGCAAACCTCAATTTTAGCTGTAAAAAAATCACTTTTTCCACACATTTGTGTGTTGGAAAGTTGTGGCATCACCGGGCTGACACAAATTTCCTACCACCCAGCGTTTCCCCAGGTCTCCCAATAAAAATGGTGCCTCACTCGTGTGGGAGGCCCAAGTACCCGCGACAGGCAAGGGCCCAAAATGTATTGAGGCAACATCAAAATTGCCTATCACAAAACGACCTGGTTTTGCAAGGGGGGTCACCTGGGTTTTTTGCCCCGTGCTCGGCGGCCAGCTAGAGAAACCTATCAAACCCATACATTTCTGAAAACTAGACACCCGGGGGGTTCTAGGGAGGTATAGCTTGCATGGATCCCCCAATGTTTTCTTACCCAGAATCCCCTGCAAACCTACATTTTAGCTGAAAAAAATCACTTTTTCCACACATTTTTGTGTGGGAAAGTTGTGGCATCACCGGACTGACACAAATTTTCTACCACCCAGCATTCCCCCAGGTCTCCCAATACAAAATGGTGTCTCACTCGTGTGGGAGGCCCAACTACCCACGACAGGCAAGGGCACAAAACGTATTGAGGCGAAATCAAAATTGCCTATCACAAAACGACCTGGTTTTGCAAGGGGATCACCTGGATTTTGGCCCCGTGCTCGGCGGCCAACTAGGGAAACCTACCAGACCCACACATTTCTGAAAACTAGACACCCGGGGGTTCCAAGGAGGTATGGCTTGTGTGGAGCCCCCAATGTTTTCTTACCCAGAATCCCCTGCAAACCTCAAATTTAGCTTAAAAATCACTTTTCCGCACATTTTTGTGTGGGAAAGTTGTGGCATCACCGTGCTGACAGAAATTTCCTACCACCCAGCGTTCCCCCAGGTCTCCCGATAAAAATGGTGCCTCACTCGTGTGGGAGGCCCAAGTACCCGCGACAGGCTAGGGCCCAAAACGTATTGAGGCGACATCAAAATTGCCTATCACAAAATGACATGGTTTTGCAAGGGGGGGTCACCTGGGTTTTTGGCCCTGTGCTCAGCGGCCAGCTAGGTAAACCTACCAAACCCACACATTTCTGAAAACTCGACACCCGGGGGGTTCCAGGGAGGTATGGCTTGTGTGGATCCCCCAACGTTTTCTTACCCAGAATCCCCTGCAAACCAAAATTTTAGCTGAAAAAATCACTTTTTCCACACATTTTTGTGTGGGAAAGTTGTGGCATCACCGGGCTGATACAAATTTCCTACCACCCAGCGTTCCCCCAGGTCTCCCGATAAAAATGGTGCCTCACTCGTGTGGGAGGCCCAAGTACCCGCGACAGGCAAGGGCCCAAAACGTATTGAGGCGACATCAAAATTGCCTATCACAAAACGACCTGGTTTTGCAAGGGGGTCACCTGGATTTTTGGCCCCGTGCTCGGCGGCCAGCTAGGGAAACCTACCAAACCCACACACTTCTGAAAACTAGACACCCGGGGGGTTCCAGGGAGGTTTGGCTTGCGTGGATCTCCCAATGTTTTCTTACCCAGAATCCCCTGCAAACCTCAAATTTAGCTGTAAAAAAATCACTTTTTCCACACATTTTTGTGTTGGAAAGTTGTGGCATCACCGGGCTGACACAAATTTCCTACCACCCAGCGTTCCCCCAGGTCTCCCAATAAAAATGGTGCCTCACTCGTGTGGGAGGCCCAAGTACCCGCGACAGGCAAGGGCCCAAAATGTATTGAGGCGACATCAAAATTGCCTATCACAAAACGACCTGGTTTTGCAAGGGGGGTCACCTGGGTTTTTGGCCCCGTGCTCGGCGGCCAGCTAGGGAAACCTACCAAACCCACACATTTCTGAAAACTAGACACCCGGGGGGTTCCAGGGAGGTATGGCTTGCATGGATCCCCCAACGTTTTCTTACCCAGAATCCCCTGTAAACCTCACTTTTAGCTGAAAAAATCACTTTTTTCACACATTTTTGTGTGGGAAAGTTGTGGCATCACTGGGCTGACACAAATTTCCTACCACCCAGCGTTCCCCCAGGTCTCCCGACAAAAATGGTGCCTCACTCGTGTGGGAGGCCCAAGTACCCACGACAGGCAAGGGCCCAAAACATATTGAGGCGACATCAAAATTGCCTATCACAAAATGTTTTGGGCCCTTGCCTATAGCGGGTACTTGTGCCTCCCACATGAGTGAGGCACCATTTTTATAGGAAAACCTGGGGGAACGTTGGGTGGTAGGAAATTTGTGTCAGCCCGGTGATGCTACAACTTTCCCACACAAATGTGTGGAAAAAGTGATTTTTTCAGCTAAAATTGAGGTTTGCAGGGGATTCTGGGTAGAAAACGTTGGGGATCCATGCAAGCCATACCTCCCTGGAACGCCCCAGGTGTCTAGTTTTCAGAAATGTGTGGGTTTGGTAGGATTCCTAGCTGGACGCCGAGCACGAGACCAATAGCCCAGGTGACCCCCTTGCAAACCAGGTCGATTTGTGATGAGGAATTTTGATGTCAGCTCAATGCGTTTTGGGCCCTTGCCTGTCGTGAGTACTGGGCCTCCCACATGAGTGAGGCACCATTTCATCGGGAGACCTGGAGGAACGTTAGGTGGTAGGAAATTTGTGTCAGCCCGGTGATGCTACAACTTCCCACACAAAAATGTGTGGAAAAAGTGATTCTTTCAGCTAAAATTGAGGTTTGCAGGGGATTCTGGATAGAAAACTTTGGGGATCCATGCACGCCATACCTCCTGGAACTCCCAGGGTGTCTAGTTTTCAGAAATGTGGGTTTGGTAGGTTTCCTCGCTGGCCACCGAGCACGGGGCCAAAACCCAGGTGACCCCTTGCAAAACCAGGTCATTTGTGATAGGCAGTTCTGATGTACGCCTCAATGCGTTTTGGGCCCTTGCCTGTCACGAGTACTTAGGCCTTCCACACGAGTGAGGCACCATTTGTATTGGGAGACCTGGGAGAATGCTGGGTGGTAGGAAATTTGGGCCAGCCCGGTGATGCCACAACTTTCCCACACAAAAATGTGTGGAAGAAGTGATTTTTTCAGCTAAAATTGAGGTTTGCATAGGATTCTGGGTATGAAAACGTTGGGGATCCACACAACCATACCTCCCTGGAACCCCAGGTGTCTAGTTTTCAGAAATGTGTGGGTTTGGTAGGTTTCCCTAGCTGTCCGCCGAGCACAGGGCCAAAACCCAGGTGACCCCCTTACAAAACCAGGTGGTTTTGTGGTAGGCAGTTTTGATGTCTCCTCAAGACGTTTTGGGCCCTTGCCTGTCGCGAGTACCTGGGCCTCCCACGAGTGAGGCACCATTTTATCGGGAGACCTGGAGAATGCTGTGGTAGGCATTTTGTGTCAGCCCAGTGATCTCACAACTTTCCACACAAAATTGTGTGGAAAGGTGATTTTTCAGCTAAAATTGAGGTTTGCAGAGGATTCTGGGTATGAAAGCGTTGGGGGATCCACAAAGCCATACCTCCTGGAACCCCGGTGTCTAGTTTTCAGAAATGTGTGGATTGATAGGTTTCCCTAGCTGGCCGCCGAGCACGGGGCCTAAAACTCAGGTGACCCCCTTGCAAAACCAGGTCGTTTTAGTGATATGCAATTTGATGTCTCCTCAATACGTTTTGAGCACCTTGCCTGTCATGTACTAGGCCTCCACAAGAGTGAGACACCATTTTATTGGGAGACCTGGGAGAACGCTGAGTGGTAGGAAATTTGTGTCAGCCCGGTGATCCTATGACTTTCCCACACAGAAATGTGAGAAAAAATATTTTTTTTTCAACAAAATTTGAGGTTTGCAGGGGATTCTGGGTAGGAAAATGTTGGGGGACCCACGCAAGCCATACCTTGCAGGACTCCACCGGGTGTCTAGTTTTCAGAAATGTGTGGGTTTGTAGGTTTCCTAGCTGGCCGCCGGCAGCTACA
This sequence comes from Calotriton arnoldi, assembly GCA_963921515.1. Lineage (NCBI taxonomy): Eukaryota > Metazoa > Chordata > Amphibia > Caudata > Salamandridae > Calotriton > Calotriton arnoldi. Next base: position 4,616,268 of record CAWUFW010000311.1, read on the forward strand.
GGTGACCCACTTACAAACCAGGTCGTTTTGTGGTAGGCAATTTTGATGTCTCCTCAAGACGTTTTGGGCCCTTGCCTGTCGCGGGTACTTGGGCCTCCCATGAGTGAGGCACCATTTTTATCGGGAGACCTGGGGGAATGCTGGGTGGTAGGCATTTTGTGTCAGCCCTGTGATCTCACAGCTTTCCCACACAAAATGTGTGGAAAAGGTGATTTTTCAGCTAAATTTGAGGTTTGCAGGGGATTCTGGGTAGAAGCTGTTGGGGGATCCACGCAGCCCATACCTCCTGGAATCCCGGGTGTCTAGTTTTTAGAAATGTGTGGGTTTGGTATGTTTCCCTGGCTGGCCGCCGAGCACGGGGCCTAAAACCAGGAGACCCCTTGCAAAACCAGGTCGTTTTGTGATATGCAATTTTGATGTCTCCTCAATACGTTTTGAGCCCTTGCCTGTCGCAGTACTTAGGCCTCCCACAAGAGTGAGGCACCATTTGTATCGGGAGGCCTGGGGAACGCTGAGTGGTAGAAATTTGTGTCACCCTGTGATCCTATGACTTTCCCACACAGAAGTAGTGAGAACATTTTATTTTTTTCAGCAAAATTTGAGGTTTGCAGGGATTCTGGGTAGGAAAATGTTGGGGGACCCACGCAAGCCATACCTTGCTGGACTCCCCGGGTGTCTAGTTTTCAGAAATGTGTGGGTTTGGTAGGTTTCCTAGATGGCCGCTGAGCCCGAGGCCAAAACTCATGGAACCCCCTTGCAAAACCAGGTTGTTTTGTGATAGGTAATTTTGATGTCGCCGCAATAGGTTTTGGGCCCTTGCCTGTCTCGGGTACTTGACCCACCGACACAAGTGAGGTACCATTTTTCTCAGAAGACTTTGGGGAATGCGGGGTGTGTAGAATTTTGTGAATCCAGATTCCAGATCTTTCCACCACAGAAATGTGAGGAAAATGTGTTTTCTTTTTACAGATTTTGAGGTTTGCAAGGGATTCTGGGTAACAGAACCTGGTGAGAGCCAGTCAAGTCACCCCATCCTGGATTCCCCTGGGTGTCTAGTTTTCAAAAATGTATAGGTTTGCTAGGTTTCCCTATGTGCCGGCTGCGCTAGGGCCCCTAATCCACAGGTAGGCACATTGCTAAAAACAATGTGCCTAGTGGGCTTTCTGCCGCCCTGAGGGGGAATCGGGGGGTGGGGGTTACCCCGATATAGCCCCAAGGGAGGCATAAAGACTGGCTATGATTTTGGGAGGTGGGGGCATTGTTATGCCCATTCTGGGCAGCCCCCACCCCCACGCATAAAAAAGCCAGCATAATCGCTGGCGCCTAGTGGGGTTTCTGTCCCCCCGGGGGCAGATCAGGGGCCACTGTCCCCATTCGCCCCTCGGGGGGGACAGAAAGACTGTGGCACTTTTTTGGGGAGGTGTGGGCATTGGCATGCCCATTCTGAGTTGACCTCAACCCTGAATAAAAATTTAAAAAATCCTGAGGCCTAGTGGGCTTTCTGCCCCCCCGGGGGGCAGATATGGGGCTATTGCTCCAATATGCCTCTGGGGAGGGGCAGAAAGACTGTGGTAATTGGTTTTGGGGTGGGGCATTATCATGCCCATTCTGGGCAGCCCCCACCCCTACATTATAAAAAAAAAATCCCTTGTGCCTAGTGGGCTTTCTGCCCCCCGGGGGCAGATCAGGGGCTATTGCCCCCATCTGCCCCTGGGGGGGCAGAAACATTGACATTTCCCAGGGGGGGTGGGGGCATTGCCATGCCCTTTTTGGGCAGACCCCACCCCAACATCAATAAAAAAAAATCCCTGGCTTCTAATGGGCTTTCTGCCCCCCCGGGGGGGAAGATTGAGGGCTACAGCCCCCATCTGCCCCTGGGGGGGCAGAAAGACTGACATTTCTCTGGGGGGAGGGGTGGGGGCATTGCCATGCCCTTTTTGGGCAGCCCCCACCCCAACGTCAAGAAAAAAAAAATCCCCGGTTTCTAGTGGGTTTTCTGCCCCCCCGGGGGGCAGATTGAGGGCTACTGCCCCCGTCTGCCCCCTGGGGGGGCAGAGAGACTGACATTTCTCGGGGTGGGGGCAGTGCCATGCCCTTTTTGGGCAGCCCCCACCCCAACGTCAATAAAAAAAAAGAATCCCTGGCTTCTAGTGGGCTTTCCGCCCCCTCCGGGGGGGCATATTGGGGGCTACTGCATGGCAATGACCCCACCCCAACGTCAATAAAAAAAAATAATCCCTGGTTTCTAGTGGGCTTACCGCCTCCCCGGGGTGGCAGATTGGGGGCTACCACCCCCATCAGCCCCCAGGGGGGGCAGAAAGACTGTGGTGCCCAAACAAATATGGGGAGAGCAAAGGCCCTTGCCCAAGGGGCCGCTCCCCCTCCCTGGTGTCTAGTGGATGGATCCCTGCTTGGGGATCGCCCCCCTGGGGTGATCCCCAAGCAGGGATCCAATAGGGTAGGGTACCATTGGAAAGGGGAGATTCTCCCCTTTCCAACGGTACCTCTCCCATCTTTTTCGGTGCTCGGGGGGCTGAGATAGCCCCACGAGCACTGAAACTGAAACTAAGTTTCAGTTTCGTTTTTGTTGCAGTGACGATAGCGCGACATGCGCGCGATCGTCATTGCAACGAAATTCAAAAAGAGACCTGGGGAGGTTGGGGAAGCTCTTGCCCACCTCCCCAGGCAAAAAAAAAAGGGGAAATCCCTCTGCTATCTGCAGCAGATGGATTTTCTGAGCATGTGCTCATGACGGAATGGTTCCGTCATGAGCACACTGGAACATGTGCTCATGACGGAACCATTCTGTCATGAGCACTGAAAGGGTTAAAAAGTCAAAAGCACAACACAAAACACCACACTCCAATTTATGCAAATAGAGAAACAGTTAGTAAACAAAATGATACCAAACAACAAAAATCAAGTAAGTGGAACTGAAGATATGAATTTTTGAAGAATTAAGACAAAAAGTGCCAAGAAAACATAAAGCAGAAATAGAAAGTACTGCTCTTGTGTGAGTGGGGCCGAGGCTCAATTTCAGGTTGAATGCGACAGCGTGTGGTTAAATACAGCAAGCAGGTTCATTCTAGTCAAGGTTTTTACCTTCCGACTTAGGGGCATATTTACGAGCCCCTTGCTCCTCCTTTTGAAGGAAGTGGCCCGTTTAGGGTCACCCGGGTCACTCACGACCACCTCTCAGCCTTCCATACCAAATGAAGAGTCGGTCAGACAGTAGAGAATACAAACCAAATATAAGTTTATTCAGATACACCCGAGTGGAGCCCCGTCTGCCCAGTCGCTTAGGGGTGTTGCAGAGAGGACTGACTTCAGCAAGCATAGCTATACATTATGTACATTTCAGAACCAAGGAAGACACGCCCAGACTGGAAATTTCCAGATGGAGGCAGCTACACAAAGGGGGTACAGAAGGATAAGTTTCGTTCCTGAGATCGGGCACACACTATCTCTATGCCAAAGTCGTTCTGTCCATGCCTACCGCTAGACTAGTGGGAGAAGGCCTCTATCTAGTGGTAAAGGTATGTGCTAATAAGAACAGTGTATTCATTAGCAGAGCAAGACCTAACCTTGGAGAAATGAAACTTTCCACAGCCTGCTTCTCGAGGAGGGAATACGCAGTTAATGGCAAGATTCAAAATGGCGGCTAAACATAAAATGGTGCCGCAAATGCTAACTTACATAAAACAATGCACAAACAAAATAGCAAAAACATATTCATTTCATCAGACCCTCCTTTTAGCATTCGCTAACTAAATTTATATGGTGGGCGGTAAAGACATAACATTCTAATAAGCAAAAGGACATCAGTACTAAGAACAATCCATATACTCAGTATCAGGAATAGAAGCTGCAAGGGATGATGTAGAATCAAAGATACCCTCATCAATCTGCATCATTTCATCAACCTGTTTTTATAACAAAACTGCTGCATTAGTATCGTGTCTGGCATTTTCGGCTTGGGAATAAGGATAGTGACACAATAGGAACAACAAGCTGGGAGACATTGTATGCGGAGGCAGCACGTGAAGAAGATACCGGTAACTACAGCCAGAAAAGTGAGGATCTTCCAACCCCAGGAGGTGAGTATGTTCCAGAACCACCCTGATAGGATTCCAGTACCTGTCTCTTGGTGTATGTCAGACAAAAGTCTATGCAATTTTTGTATAGCTGCATACACGTTGGGAGCGTGATCAGGTATGCAAACACAACAGCTGCTGCCAATGACGCGACAAGCCCCACCCTGATCTGCAAATATGACGTCTAACACCATCCTGTTCTGCAAAGCAACTAATCTCGTAGCCTGAAGCTCAGCAGTGATGTTTGTCAGTATCCCAGCAGTTGTATTAATAACCCCCTCCACCACTCTTGTTAACCGACGAATTTGGAGACTATTAGTCATGGGACCCCAATAAGGTAGTAGACCCTTTATGGCATCCCAAAACTGTTGTGCAGTAGTGTCTGTCTGATCTATATCCTTTGTGTCAACAACCCTTCTGACTCAAGACAAGGAGACACTCTTATGCAGCAGCTGATGATCTTTATGATAATTGGATGGGGCAACATACACAGGGGGAAGGAGGAAAGAGAGATAGCATTTGCCTGACCAACCCCTTCGGAAGCCAGACATGAGCTTGGGATCCACAGACAAAATAGACATTATGGGATAGGATCAAAGGCGGACTATTAATCGTTCTCAGTCTATAGGTGAAATTGCATTTACTCTCCCCCACCTTTACCTCACCCGTCCACTGGACACAGAAACTAGCTGTTGTGTTGACCACGGACACCGGCATCGGTTTGTCCTTGGTAATATTGTGAGCTTGGAAAGATTTAAAATACTCAGAGGTGTTGAACCTTTGGAAATCAGCCATTTCCAATCGAAAATATGTCTCGTTCTTCACTTTTTGGTATGTGGTCATACAGGACTTTGAGGACAATGTAGCAAGAGTCATTTGTCCTGCCGGTCCTATAGGAGTAAACCTGTGATGAAAATGTATATATTCTACCACAGTGCGAGAATCAGCAGGTGTCATAACCAGAGTAGAGAGTTGGAAATGGTAGTGCACCATAATGAACAATTCAAACCAACCTTCACAGCTACCAATATATGACAATGGCATGGACAACAAATTGTGGCTCTTATGAGTAACTGAGGGGAGCAATCCATAAACCCAGCAATTAGTTGTATTGGACACATTATGGGCTTGATGCAACATTTGTATAAATACATTGTCTGTGTAAGACTTTCTATGCTCTTCTTTGTGAGGGGCCAAAGTAACAAAAATGTGTTCAGGGGAATGGGCGTTGTACCAACCAAAGTGTGCACAGAGATACTTCTCCTCTAGAAACCAGGATATTCCAAAGTATTATTATTAGCGTAATCACGACAATTAATATGCAAACTATTTTACTCTTTGTTGACCAACCCCACGCTAAACGCGGTGGTGCAAATGGCTGTTCCTCCTCCTCAACAGGTCGACCAAACGGATGCAATATGAAGCAAGAAGAGGAATGAAATAAAACTGATAGCAAAGTGTTCCCAGTGTCCGTCAGAGCCTCACTGGTCCAGGCTTCTATTGTTCATCAACGTTGGCGCTCTAGAGCACCGGCGGTGGAGCTTGCTCAGTCCTAAGCTCACGATGAATCCCACGTCGCTCAGGATAAGGTACCCCCTTCTTAGGGAGCATGTTCCATTTATCCTGTCCAATGTCAGAACAGTGCACCAATCTCACGACACCCTGAACTAATACCGTTGGTACTATAGCAAAGTACACCCTAACTTACACAGTCCATCCCTAACTAATATGACTTCTCCTTTGGTGCACTATTCCTCAGCCGAGGACGCAAATTGTACCTGGTGACACCAGGCACAGAGGGGTCAACAAACAGCGGCTCCTTAATGGCTCATACCTCTGGAGGGGCGCTGCATTTAGCACTTCATCGTTCTCAGCACCCGTTTGGGTCCACTTTAACTTTGCGTCACTGAAGGGGACAAACTGAGGTACCTTCTCACACTCAGTGTCCCCAATGCCGTCCCTTACCCATTGGTCATAGGGCAAGGGTAAGGGTATCCTGCGGCTGTGACTGGCGTGGATCCAGTTCCTTCGACCGGCGACTTTCACTGCTGTTCAAGTGGCCAGGAGGATCTGTTCAGGTCTCTTCCAACGGGGCTCCAAGCTCTTCTTCCGCTGGAAGTTCTTGACTAATATATAGTCCCCAGGCCGAATATCGCGTCCGGGCCCCTCTGGTGTGGGTGGAAGGGACTCGCGAACCTGTTGGTGAATAGAACGCAAATTTTCAGTTAACTGGTACAGATAGTCTGTCAACAATGGAAACTCAATATCAGAGAACTTACATGAGGCACGGGACGCCCCTGACATTTGCCGGGTGTCCAAACACGACCATGTAAGGTGACAATCCTGTTCTAGAATGTGCTGTTATTTTTGTCGACAAAAGAGCTAATGGTAAAGCATCTGGCCACTGTAACCCTGTTGTCTCCTGAATCTTTGCCAATTTCAGTTTGAGAGTACCATTGTACTTCTCAACCAAACCCGCTGACTGTGGGTGATTTGCAGCATGAAACTTCTGTTTTATGTGCAAACCATCGCAGATTAACTGAATGACTTTGGCATTGAAACGACTTCCGTTGTCACTCCAGATCAAACGGGGCAAGCCGAAATGAGGAAAGAACTTCAGGAGTACCTTTGCAGTCGCAATGGCTGTATTGTCTTTAGTGTGGTAAGCCTCAACCCATTTACTGAAAGCACAAACAACCACCAACACATACTTCAAATTATTGACCCTCTCTAACTTGATGTAGTCCATCTGGAGGACCTCAAAAGGGAAAGTGGGCGGTGCAAAATTGCCGGGTGGTGTAAGGGTACCTTTTCCAGGATTGTGCATCATGCACACCATGCAGTACTTCACTAAATGTGCAGCAGTTCTCAATATGTTATCATTCTGTCATAAAGGGTCTAACAACTTGCAAATACCCTTGGCGCTAATATGGGCTGGGCCATGAGCCAATTATGACCACAGGGAGAACATACGCATCTGGCAACATCCATCTCTGCTTCCCTGACTTGTCAATCCAACATCCCTCATCGTTCAATTGTGCTGTACTTTCTTGCCACACTGCTAATTCCTCCACTGTGGCCTCACTCTGTATTTCCTTCACGTTCTCAAGTGTATCCTCAAACATAGTGACCTCGGGCACCCACCTAGCGGGACCTGCTACGAACATTCTTTTCATCCTAGTTCAGGCTGTCTGATCTGCAAAAGCGTTCCCTTTACCTACATCATCAGTAACTTTCCTATGGGCACTACACTTTACTATTGCCAATTTCTTGGGGAGTGTCAAAGGCTATTTATAAGATGACTGTGCTGTATCCTTGTGCCATGGGAAGTAAGGAACCCTCTCTCTGCCCAGAGTCGCCCGAAATCATGGGTGACTCCAAAGGCGTACTGGCTGTCAGTATAAATATTAACAACCAGTCCCTCACTCAATTCACAAGCTCGAATAAGGCCGGCTAACTCAGCCGCTTGGGCGGACTGTTAAGGGACTTGTGATGTCTCTGCGACTGTACGCAATGTGGTGATAGCATAAGCAGCAGTTGTAGTGCCATTTGGCAATTTGAAACAAGAGCCATCGACATATAGTTCCCCTTGTGGATCAGATAAGGGAACATCAGTTAAGTCTACCCGTCCTTTCGTTTCTTCTTCCATCCGGAAGATACAATCATGTTTCTCATTTTCATCATTTTCAGAAGGGAGGGGCAGTAACGTGGCTGGGTTTTAGAGTGGCACATCGTTTGCTTGGCAAAGAGTGTCAATTCATAACCCGTCAGACGTGCACTGGTGAGGTGCTGTGTCTTGATCTTATTCAAAATCGTATCCACAGCATGGGGTACCCTGACTGTGAGATCAGTATCAAGCAAAAGTCCAGCCGATTGTCTTATTGAGACGTCTACAGCCGCGACCGCTCTTAGACAGCTTGGGAGGGCTCTTGCAACAGGGTCAAGAACAGCAGAGAAATAAGCACACAGCAGTTGCTTATCTCCAAATTTTTGCGTTAGAACAGAAAGCGCACAACCAGCCGTCTCATGGACATATAATACAAATGGCTTGCTGTAGTTAGGCGTGCCGAGCACTGGAGCCGAACAAAGCACACTTTTTAATTGCTCAAAGAGACTGCTGACATTCAGGCATCTAAGGCAGGGGTTCATGCACATCTTTAGTAGTCAGAGCAAGCAGGGGTTTGGTTAGTAGGGAATAATTTGGAATCCACTGGCGACAGTAGGAAGTAATGCCAATAAAAGCGCGCACATTTTTTTGAGTTAGAGGAATGGGCATTTTATAAACAATAACACTAATACGCTCCGGAGTTAGCTTCCTACCCTCCTTCGACAGTAGGTGACCTAAATAGGTGACCTCCTGTCGACAATACTGAAATTTGGAAAGGGACACTTTATGTCCGTGTGGTGCCAGGTGCAACAACAATTTAACTGTACTGTCCCTACAACCTTGTTCTGTGTCAGAAGCGATGAGCAAGTCATCAACGTACTGTAGCAATACATTACCTGTGGGGTGTGACAAAGAATCCAACTGACCTTTCAATGTCTGACTATAGATACTTGGACTTTCCGTATAGCCTTGAGGAGCACGACAGAACCTAAAGCTTCTACCAGCTAGGGTGAACCCAAACAGATATCTGCTATCAGGATGAACAGGAATACTAAAGAACGCATTTTTCAAATCAATGACGGAAAAGAATTTAGCAGAAGAGGGAATCATTGTCAGGAGAGCAGTGATGTCAGGAACCACCAGAAACTGGGGAATCACAATTTTGTTAACCTCACGCAAGTCAATCACAAAGCGATAAACATCTTCATGGTCATCAGAGGAACCTGAGGGTGCCCTTTTAAGAATCGGAAGAATAGGGCTATTGCAAATATTAGCAGTTATCTCCTCAACCACACCTTTCTCAATCAAATCATGTACGATCTGCAACAAAGCCTGCTCTCCTGCCTGCGGAATTTTATATTGAGGGACACGAGGTAAAATGGCACCATCCTTAACACGTATCAGAACAGGCGATATCTGCAACAATCCCATGTCTGTGTCACCTGCTGCCCACAGAGTGAGTGGTACGTCTTTAAATTCAGCAGGAAGGGGCGCATCTTTGGACGGACACTGCTTAACGCACACCACATCCGGACCTATTGTCATATAGACACCTTCTGGAGAACAATACATTGTGGCATGCAACTTTTTCAATAAATCCAGACCCATCAAATTCTCACCACAATTAAATGTCAACAAAAATGGCGAATCCACAGTGAAAGGACTTATGGTCAATGCAAGAGGTTTTGAAATGGGGCTTGCAACCAGTACACCAGAAAAACCTACCGAAACATTATTATGGCCAGACAGTGCCGGCTCAGGGACCAAAGAGTGAGAAATAGAACTGTTTGTGGCACCTGTATCCACCAAGAACTCCTTATTTGAACCATGTACATCTGCATTAACGTACGGACCACGTTGATCTACAGGTATCTGAACTGGTTCCTCACTCTGTCCCTGGCTGTCCTAGCTGTAGGACATCCCTGTCACCTCATCCGGGTCGTAATCATCATTGTAATACTGTCTGCCCCGGGGGTCATCAAAGTAATTATTATCAGAATGACCCTGTGAGGCTGCAGCATTCTGAACCCTGTCCGCTCCTCCAGCTCCACGACCCCGTCCACGAGAACTCGTCCTCTAGGGACCGCCACCTTCTGCAACAACACAGGACACTCGCTACGCCAGTGTCCCTCCTCTTTGCAATACGCACACTGATTCAGCCCTAAAGGCGTAGTATTCCTGCTAGTACGTTGAAGCTGCCGGGCCAAACCACCACGTCCTCTACCATTCCCCCTAGAAGCCTGCTGCAACAACACCTTCGTCTTCAAATCCTCGTGATTCTTCTCCATCCTCTCCTTATCCTCACTTTCCCTGTGCCCATAATACTGTGCCATATTCAAAATAACAGAAGGAGAAGAGGTGGACCAGGTGCTCTCGGAAGCCTGCAATCGAGCCGCAATCTTGGGAAGCAAATTTGAAACAAGTCTATTAACAAACAATCGAACCCCACCTTCGATCGACAAATCCTGCCCACTTTAATCTAGAAACATACCTTCAAACCGAGTGAAAAAATCAGACACACTCATTTTTCTTCTGATGACAAGCCGATAACTTGTCCCAATCAACCTTCCTCAGGGGAATAAGAGAATGCATATATGTAATGATACGGCCGGGCAAAGCAAGTATCTCTGGTCTAGGCTTATCACCGGGCTTCCGTTTCTGATCCCATACCTTAATTTGGTCCCAGGTACCACCCAATTCCGCAACGTGATCCTGTGTGTGTACTTGTCTCCAAATATCAATTGGAACTAGTAAGCCAAAGAACATTTCAATATCAGTGAGTGCCATCACTGTCGAAGAGGCAGCTTCAGTCAGTTCCTTATAATAAGCAGTTGGATTCGTCCTAGGATCAGGTAACTGAGTCTTAAGAGACAAGACCTCGCTCCTTTTCCATGGAGTATAAACCCATTGCTCTTGGAAACGGCCTGCTACCCCTGGTCTAATAACAACATTATGCTGATCCCTCAGCCCTGGTACTTCAGGATGATAGATGGGATGAACCTCCCGCTTTGGAAACTGAGATACCGGGGCGGGGCTCTTCTCGAGCAGTCTACCCCGATAAGCAACCAACATCGCAACATTACCAAAAACTTGACCAGGCGCCATATCAGTAACGTATACATGATCCTTAATATCATATAGAATCTGCGGTGCTGCATCACTGAAACACTGCTCCCAAAGACCGATCAAAATGGCAGACATGTGCTTAAGGGCATGCTGTTGTACAAAAGGCTCATAATCTTTCATCACATTCCATTCATCTTCCACACTGTAAATGGGATTCCGAGCCCACTGGGCAGCCTGATTAGCTACTACCCTTTTCTCCACATCTCCCACATCAGATCGGACTAACATCCGCCCCATACATTCCTTAAATTTTGTCCAGTCTCTATCCTCAAATTCACGTATGGGTGTCCCACTACTCAGTAATGTCGGGGGATTTAAGAACACAGTGGGGTTAGCAACAGAAGGAGTAGGCACCAACATCGCTGCCGGCTGCGTCACAGGTGTAAGAGCTGGCGAAAGAGACGCCAAAGCAAATGGCTGTTCCTCCTCCTCAACAGGTCGACCAAACGGATGCATTATGAAGCAAGAAGAGGAATGAAATAAAACTGATAGCAAAGTGTTCCCGGTGTCTTCTTTTCGCAAAAACTTTCCTGTAAAAACCCAATTTTTTGTTCATCAAAAGTGCCCGTTAACGGCCACTGCAACTCGGCATTGTCCCTCGTATATTTGTATAGGGCCAAGGCCATGCTTCACATACATATCAAAATTCGGAGTGCCTTATTGAGGCGCTGGTTGACTCTCTTCTAATCGGGCATCTGCAGAGCAACAACAACAACAAGAAACCAAGAACCTACTAAATCCAGGCATTTTCAAGAGTGGGCCAAATTTGTTATGTTGCCTGGCAAAGCGTTCGCAAACACTTTGTACCAAAATCGGTCCTCAGACCGTATCAAATACAAACCAAAATGGTACCATATCCACAAAGAAACCAAAACAAACTCACCTGATATATGCAGGCCAAACAAATTTATTCTCCACTGATGACTCTTCGGACCAAATGGTCTGATCCAAGGGTTTTGCTGTTCAGGACCCCAGTCGGGATGACCGCTGGCTGAGGCACTGTCTGGCGGTACAGAAGGGGTAGCTGCAAGTTCAGGAACTCTCTCGTGCAGGGATCCCTGGTCCATCCGTCCAACCCGACGGCGGCCTCAACCTCCCCACCCGGGAAGGGCCACTCACCCGATGGAGTCCACGTTCGGGTGGCAACTGATGGAAGTGGCCCGTTTAGGGTCAACCGGGTCACTCACGACTACCTATCAGCCTTCCATACCAAATGAAGAGTCGGTCAGACTGTAGAGAATACAAACCAAATATACGTTTATTCTGATACACTTGAGTGGAGCCCCGTCTGCTCAGTCGCTTAGGGGTGTTGCAGAGAGGACTGACTTCAGCAAGCATAGCGATACATTATGTACATTTCAGAACCAAGGAAGACACGCCCAGACTGGAAATTTCCAGATGGAGGCAGCTACACAAAGGGAGTACAGAAGGATAAGTTTTGTTCCTGAGACCGGGCACACACTATATCTATGCCAAGGTCGCTCTGTCCGTGCCTACCACTAGACTAGTGGGAGAAGGCCTCTAACTAGTGGTAAAGGTATGGGCTAATAAGAACAGTGTATTCATTAGCAGAGCAAGACCTAACCTTGGAGAAATGAAACTTTCCACAGCCTACTTCTCGAGGAGGGAATACTCAGTTAATGGGAAGATTCAAAATGGCAGCTAAACATAAAATGGTGCCACGAATGCTAACTTACATAAAACAATGCACGAAGAAAATAGCAAAAACATATTCATTTCATCACTTTGCATCACTTTTTGTGACGCAACATCGGCGCAAACCACAAAATCACATTTATGAGGCCACGCAAAGCCACTTTGCGTGTCTTTGAATGGCCTTATAGATATGGAGTAAGGCAAGGCAGCTCAAATCGCTGCGTTGCCTTACTCTGCTCTAAGGAGGTGTTCCATGGGCATTGCTGTGGGTCTTCCCACACAACATCCATGAGTTTTGATGCATCCCCAGAATTACAGGACCATGTAAACCTGGGGATGTGCCAAAACCTTATGCCTCCCAGGGGAGGTGTAACGGGGAGAAATAACTTTATTTCTCCTCGATTTGTCCTCTTTATTCTATGTGTGCTGCATGCTGCAGCACACATAGAAAGAGGAAAAAGCCTCTCAGGATTGTTTTGTGCAGGAAGGTGCCCCTTCCTGCACAAAAAACAATCCTGCATGCAATGCAGGCACCCTTGCACCAAGGTGCAAGGGTGACTGAGATGGTGCTAGGCTGCTGAAATGGCATTAATAATAATACTAATAATATTTTGCTGAAATGGCACAAGCACAGGGGAAAAGGACAGGAATGTGCCATATGCCATAGATACGGCATATTCCTGCCCTTTCACTTTGAAGCAGGGCAATGCAGCAAGGTGACTTGCTGCACTGCCCTGCGCCAAATCCCCAAACATATGCCCCTTAGTCTCTGAAATCTTAGTCAGAATCCTCCTTCCAGACAAGGCAGTAAGCTGTATAAGGGAAAACATACTTTTGAAGTTGTATAGGCATTGAGTGATGTTCTGCTGAAACTGTTTGTTGGGAAAAGCTCCAAGCAGGAAAAATCTAATTTTGCGCTTAGGGAAGTCCCCTCTTTGTCCAGATAGTTTTGGTGACTTCGCCCGTTCAACATTTGTACCTTTGACCTTAGAGTTCAATTTAGAGTTTGTCGGCGGGGTACTCAATTGCAACAGCAACAGAGTAACCTGTACCCCAAACTGAAGGTCCACCTGTCTGATTTACAGTCATGAGGACCATAGGCATGTCAGCGATGAAGCCTACTCCGGTTCCCTCACTGACATACTCCTCCAATGCCTCAACAGAGTATGGGCCATCGGAGGGTCACATGTAGCACCACGTGCCCGATTTAGAGTGAACAGTGTTATGTGTATTTTTTGGTGTTCATCATTGCTGGGTAAAATTTGGTGGTGAAGGACAGTAAAAAAGCAATAATGACTCCCCTCAACCCATCATGTTCGGGGCCATTAATTTTATTTTTGCCAACTTTGGGAGTTTGTTATTGGAACAAGTAAAACATTGTAAAAATTGGACTGGCTTGCCGGTGGTTCCAGCCAATGTACAGAGTTGTCTGCAGGCCGGGTAGACAACTGTAAATTTGGTGGGTGGAGGACCATCGGTATGGCAGGAGTAAAGTACTCCGCCATACCAATAGACTTACCACTGCCTGCCAAACACCAAAAATGCCCCTTAGTCTCCTTTTTTTGCAGTGAAGATTCCCCCAGTGGGGCAACCCAGCAGGCTGTTTCTGGGAAGGTCGCATAAAAGTCAGATAAACGTGCAGCGATGGTCCGCTGAACTGGGTTTTCAGGCAGCAAAAAGCTCCACACAGCTTTCCCAGCAAGGTTGGGCCTTGGGCATATTAGTTTGGGTGGATGGGCCCAGTCCTCTGAAGGTCTGGAAGCCCAAATATTTTCTAGTCCAAATTCTTCAGGCATTTCATAATAAGTCCTTCTGGACACCAATAATGATGTCATGACCATCAGGGACATCACTTAGGGGTTATGACTCACTCCATCAGGGTCCAGTTCTCTTCCAGTTGCAAATGGTCACTGGTTACTCCTGTAAAAGGCCTTTGATGTCCTTGTAGACACCTTCAAATCTGGTTCTTTGTCCTGGACACAAGTGGGAGTAGGCCCAGCCCTTCAGGTCTCCCCACAGGTTGCAGACAGAAGTTTCAGCCCCCTTGTGCTCTTTTGCAGGTCCAGAAAGTGTTTTCCTGAGCTGTGGATGAGGAGTCAGCTTTGTAGGTTTCACTAGTCAGTTAATGGAGGTAACTCCTTGTTAGAAATGGGGTTCTCTAGTTGGCAGAGGTAGGTACCTTTGCTCAAATAGGGACCCTTGCTTCTAGTCAGGGTAAGGGGGATACACACTTCAGATAACCCCTGCTCACCCCTTTGGTAGCTTGGCACGAGTAGACAGGCTTATCCCAAAGGCAATGTGTAAAGTATTTGTACCAACACTCACAGTAACACAGTGAAAACACCACAAAAGGACACCACACCAGATTAGAAAAATAAAATATCTTTATCTAAACTAAACAAGACCAAAACGACAAAAATCCAACATACACAGTTAAAAATATGACTTTCAAAAGGTTTCAAGAACTTGTACCATAGAAAATTATGGATGCGTGACTTTTACACAAAGTACCTGTAGTTGCGTCAAAATTCACAAGGCCAAACATCCGCAGAGTGAAGAAGCGTCGAAAACAAAGAGATGCATCAGTTCCTGAGACCTTGGGGAGGCGATGCGACAGTTCTGCTGCACGCAGGAGAAGTGATGCATCGAATCCGGTCTGTAGGGGGAAGTGATGCGTCGATTCTTCGTGACGGTTCCGGTTTGTGGGTGATGCATCGGGAAAACTTGCCGCACAGGTGTGATGCGTGGAAATCAAGGATGCGTCGGTAAAACAGCTGCAAGAAGAGAAATGCGTCGTTTTTGTAGTTCTTCAAGTTCCTTCTCTCTTCCAGCTCCCAAACAGCAGCAACAACCTCCAGAGGTCCAATACTGGCACAGCCACCTCCTGGCAGGTCAGAACTCACAGCAGTAGAGTTCAGGGGAGCTGGAGGTGAAGTCTTTGTGTCCCTGAGACTTCAGAACAGGAGGTCAGCACACACAGGCCCTTGGAGATCTCCTTCAAGCAGGGGACACAGCACACAGCAAAGTCCTTCTCCTTTCCTTGGCAGAAACAGCAACTGCAGGCCAACCCCACACAGCACACAGCAAAGGGGCAGTACTTCTCCTCAGTCTCTCCAGCTCTTCTCCTTGGTAATGGGTCCTCTTGAACTCCAGGGATAATCTAAAAGTCTGGGGTCTGGGCCCCTCTTTTTATGCAGTAAATCTCTTTGTTCTCTCCTGGCCCAGGGCTCTAAGCCCAGTCCAAACCAGTTCTGGGGGGCACTTTGCAAGTTCACAACAACCTCCATTGTCAGTTTGAGCCCTGGCTCCAGACACACCACAGGGGGGCAGAGCCATCATTGTGGAAGGCAGACACTGCCCTATTCAGGTGCAGGTGTTACTCCTCCCACCACTCCAAATGCAGATCAGGCCTATTCAACCTAGCGTTGACTCATCCAGACTCTCTGGAGCCACTGCACCTCCCCAGCCCCTGTCACACCAAAGCCAGACAGTCAATACACATCCTGGCAGAGGCACACTGGATGGCTAACCAAGAAAATACCTACTTTCTAAAAGTGGTATTTTCAAACACAGAATGTAAAAATCATCCTCACTAAAAGATGCATCTTAACATTCTGAGTTCAGGAATATCAAACTTTTTTTTCCGATCTTGTTCCCAGGGGTAGTTATGTATATAAAATGTTATAAGCAAACTCCCCATTCTATCCTATGGGAACAGGTAGCCTTGCAATAGTGAAAAACGAATTTGGCAATATTTCACTATCAGGACATGCCACACACACCAGGGCATCTCCTACCTTTCACATACACTGCACCCTGCCCACAGGGGTACCTTGGGCCTACCTTAGGGGTGACTGATATGTAAGAAAAGGGAAGGTTTGGGGTCTGACAAGTGGGTGCACTTGTCAGGTCGACATGGCAGTTAACAGACCGCGTGCAAGCACCGCAGTGGCAGGCCCGAGACATCTTTTCATGTGGGTGGCACAATCAGTGCTGCAGGCCCACTAGTAGCATTTGATTTACTAGCCCTGGCACACTTAGTGCACTTTACTAGGGACCTACTAATAAATCAAATATGCCAATCAGGGAGACCCAATCATAATAACAATTTACACAGGGAGCACTTGCACTTTGACACTGATCAGCAGTGGCAAAGTGCCCAAAGCATCTAAGCCAGCAAAAATGAAATCCAGCACAGCATCAAAAATACAGGAGGTAGATGCAAAAAGTCAGGGGAAACTACACCAAGGATGCCAGGTCTAACACTCCTGGACACTCCCTATCAATGAGAAAAACGTTCCTGGGGGCAACCCTTCTCACTTTTTCAACATATACTCTTTGCCTTCCTGCGAACTAGCCCACGGTGCATTATTCTAAGGGAAATCCAAGATGGCACAGGCCATCTGCCCATTAACGGAGCCAGTGGGCCAACCATGGGTGTGTTTAAGGAAATGAACAGTCCCCTGCTTCCCAGTTACA
The DNA here is from genome assembly GCA_963921515.1 of Calotriton arnoldi. NCBI lineage: Eukaryota > Metazoa > Chordata > Amphibia > Caudata > Salamandridae > Calotriton > Calotriton arnoldi. Next base: position 4,633,230 of record CAWUFW010000311.1, read on the forward strand.
CCTAAAATGGGCCTGGGACCAGCTCCTTATCCCACTGGGCTTCTGCCCAATCAGCTACAGAGGGTCTAAAGATCAAAGGTGTTTCTTCCTCAGGATTCCCCTTACAGTTGACTGTAAATTGATAGGTTTCTCCCTTGTAGCTTTTAAGTAAATTAAAATTTTGAAGCCTCCTAGGTGCTCTTCCTGGGCTGACAGGTGTCACACACCTCACCCCCAGCCCCTCTTGCCACCATCCTAAGCCATTATCTCTGCTCTGGGATCAGTTTTCACACCTCATTAAGGTTAAGCGCTAGCAGGGGCCTCTGTCAGCAAGTTAATGCAATTAGCTTCCAAGAACTTCAGGTGGGAACAAGGTAACTTTCTGAAAGTTACTTTTCCTAAATATATATTAAAAATCCAACTTCACCATTGAATTGGATTTTATTCAATATAAAAAATAGTGGTTGAACCATTTCTGTAGCTTATCTCGAATCTGAGTTAGCGAAATTAATATATTAATTTGGACTCTATTTTTCCACATAGGACAGCCAGAGCCTTCCATGGTGAAAATAATGTTTGACACTGTAGGGACATGGTAACATGAAATTTTTATATGTTCCACTTTCCAATAGTAGAACCATACCTTGTGGGCTACAAAGCCTACTTAGGTGTAACTTATTATTATTTAAAGGAAGGTTTTTCACCTGTCAAAAGGGTATTTTGACAGGTTGGGCTGCAGGTTAAAACTTCAACAGTCAGGCTACATTGGTGGCTAATCTTTGTTTTTCACATTTTGCTTCCATCCACCATAGTGTATAACGGGAGCAATGGCTCAGTATACTTCAGAAATTGATTCTCTTTCACTTTTAATTTGAATTGCATATATTTGCAACAAAAATGCCAAATATATCAGGCTTGCAAAAATCAGACATAGACTAGCCCATTTCCCATAACCCATCTGCACAGGACATGACATTACTGCATTTTCCATCATTTATCTGCACAGGAAGTGACATCACTGATTTCCCATCATCCATCTGTACATAAAGTGACATCTTTGATTTCCCGCCAAAATCTTCTTCAAAAGAAGAAGCCAAGCAAGAGGACTTCATTTCCCATCACCCATCTGCACAGAAAGAGACATCCCTGGTTTCCTACCCATATCACCCTATGCTCCTCTCCCCTCCCAGGTCCTACTTAATGGCAGCTACGGCATGAACATGCAGCAGGCGCACTGCTGGGACAAGGAAGATGCACCAAAGTCAAGCCTGACTGCGCTCGTCACCTGGACCATGCCGAGTAGCAGGAACAGTGGTTCTCCCCCCACCCATCGCAACACTCCATGCTCCTCTGTACTCTCAACCCTGGCCATCGCTTGCTGCAGTGCTGCCACACCGCACCACACAACATGGAAGAAGCATTCAAATGTGCCTTCTACAAGTTCATATGCAAACTCTCACATGGTACACACACCATTCCTGCACCACAAGCACCTAACACCTCACTCACCCACACTCACACAAACCAGCCATTCGCTCATGCTCACACAGGCTATACACCACCCACACAACACACCACACTCGTATGCATGCTCCTCAATTCCCACTTGTTCACCAAACACACTACAGAGATATGGGACTTAAAGCAGCACTGCGATCCAGACCTGCTCTTCATCACGAAAACATGGCTAAACCCTACCTCTGCACCAGACATCGCCAGAGCCATCTCTGCCTGCTGCAAAATACCCAGTCAAGACCGTCAGCACAAGCCTGGTGGTGGAGTCGCCATCATCTTCAAAGACATCATCAGCTGCACAACCTACGAGAACACCCCCATCAGCTATATGAAACACCTCATGTTCAAGATATAAATCACAGCCAACTTCTCCCTGGGCAGAACCGTGTTTACAGACCAAAAGGACCCTGCACCAATTTCACAAGTGACATCACGGACTTCATCACTCTCCTTATCATCATCTCCAGCACATTCATCCTCCTCATGAACTTTACATTTTACCTGAGAAGACCACACCAACTCAAAGTCTATGTCCCTTCTACAGAACCTCGGAAAACTTGGCCTCCCTCAGTACGTTACCAAACCAATCCACACTGCCGGACACCTCTTGGACCCGATTTTCTCCTCAATCAGCAACCTTACAGTTAACAAGCCAGCAGCTATGAACTCGACAGACCAAGCCCTCGTCAGTTTCAGCATACTCATCACACTTCACCATAGACCTACCACCACTGGAACTTCCAGCCAAGTTGGAAAATCATCACAGAAGAGACATGGACATAATTTGGGAGTAATCAGGGGTCGCAGCTGCATCCTCTAGCTTTCTCGTTGCTACTCCTGGCACTTCCTTTGCAACCCCTGGCTTCGGAGGAGGCAAACGTTTTGCCCCCGCTGAGGCCAGGGGTCACAAAGGAAGTGCCAGGGGTAGCAGGGAGCAAGCTAGAGGTTGCAGCTGCGACCCCTGACCACCCCTAAATGGCATCCATGAGAAGAGGAGCTGGCTTCGGATCTCTCCATGCACCTGCCTGAGCAAACCAGAGCTTGCATGAGCCGACACAGTGGCTGCCCTCAAGCGACACCCATTGGCAAGAGCCCGACCACAGGCCAATTGGTACACAGAGGAACTCAGGCTGATGAAACATCACTGCAAGCAACTGGAGCGAAAATGGAGAACAAGTCAAGACATCAGATAAAGACTGCTTCAAATCAGCCCTAAGATGCTACCACCAACAGACACAGGATACAAAGCACACAGATCTTGCAAATTGCATTGATGCCAGCAGCAAGGAAATCTTCGCCATCATCAAAGATTCCACAGCATGTCCTGCTGCCTCCGGCAACATCTCCCCCTCACAAGATCTTTGCAACAACTCTCAGAATTCTTCTGTAACAAAGCGATCTTGATCTATGGCAACTCTAACCCTCAGATGGACCCTGTCACTATTGCAACTCAATTTCTCATCACGGCCGAAGAACAAACCTTGACCTCATGGCCCACCATCGCCAACACCATCACTGCTATGATAAAAATTATCTACTCAGAGGCCCCATCTGACAATTTCCCCTAACATGCATTCACCAAAGGACTCCTACCAATCAGCAAAGCACTAACACTCATCTTCAATGCTTCCATTGTCTCAGCCACTTTCCCTGACACCTGGAAACATGCCACTATCAATCTCGCCCCTGCTCAAGAAACCATCTACAGACCCATCTCCCTCCTACCATGCTTTTCAAATGTCTTATAGAAACTAATCAACTGACACCTCACCGACGACCTCAGCAACCACCAGCTCCTTGACACCACGCAATCCGGTTTCAGACCTAACCACAGTTCAGAAACAGAACTTATTGCCACCACAGATGACATCCTGATGCTCCTTGAGAGAAGAGGCATGGCAGGACTCAGTCTCCAGGACCTCTCTGCAGCATTTGACACAGTCTCACACCCTATCCTCATCAGGTGTTTGCACGAGAATGGCATCCAAGGACCTGCTCCTTCTTAAGGGATAGAACACAAGCAGTCAGCCTGGAACCTGACTCCTTGGAAGTCCTCAAACTTGTCTGCAGTGTGCATACATGATCCCTCTGGCTGATGTCATCCACGCACATAACATCAACATCCTCTCATATGCCAACAACACTCAACTCATACTCTTCCTCTCAGACAAGACTGCCAATACAAGGAACAAGTTCACCGTCTGCCTTACCAAAATTGTTCACTGGGTGAAAGCTAACTGTCTCAAGCTCAACACCGACAAGACAGAAGTAGTGGTCTTCTGTAAGGAAACCTCACCAAGGGACTCTAACTGGTGGCCAGCTGAACTCGAGCCCACAGCCAGCACCCACTCCAGGAACCTCAGAATAATCATCGACAGCAAACTGGAAATGACTGCACAAGTCAAAGCCATCGCTGCATGCTGCTTCCAGACCCTGAAGATGTGGAGGAAGATCTTCCAATGGTTCCTAAGATACACTAGAAAAACTGTCACTCATGCCCTAGTCAGCAACAAGTTGGACTACGAGGACACCCTCTACACTAGGATCATCAAGCAACTCACCAGAAGACTACAAACCATCCAAAACTCATCAGTTAGACTCATCTTCAACCTCCCACACAGACTTCACATCATACCACATCTCAGGGAGCTCCACTGGTTCCTGATACACAAATGTGCTTATTTCAAACTCCTCACACACACATTGAAGGCACTACACAACTTAGACTCCACCTACCTGAACAGTCGCATTTCCATCCATTACCCATCTCAACACCTCCGCTCTGGAGGACTCCTACTTGCACACCTCCTAGGCTTGAACATAACCAGTTCAAGAGGATGGGCATTCTCTTACATCGCTCCTAAAGCGTTGAAAGGCTTCCTACTGCACATAAGAGCCTCCTCCTCTCTTCATGTATTCCGCAAGAAGCTGAAGACTTGGCTTTTCAATTACCCAATCTACCATAGGCAGGGCTAGGTACACACACCTGCTCAGTGCCGGGATTTCCTTGCGATGATAGTGAGCTTTACAATTGCACATAACATAACATAACCTATTAGCTTTACCAAAGCTTGTTCAGAAACTGTTTTGGTTTCATTTCACTAGCCTCTTTGTTAAGTCATGTGTTAAATTGATAAATAATACTTGTACAGCAATAACCTCTTGGATTCCACACTCGGTGATGACACCTTTGTGTTTTTAAAGTGGATGGTATGTTTTAGAAATCAAATATGGCGTCAACATCTGTGTTGAGTGTTTGCTTTGGCTTTGGTTCCATGGACTTTGATTTGTTGATAAAGATGGCTAGTGAAATGTAGTATGCTTGCAGAAAAGAGCTTTGTGTTTTCCTTTACAGCTGATGCCACTCCTTTATTTCAATCTTATGTACTAGAAACAGAAACCAGATGATAATAGATATTGCCTCTGAAATAGGGGTTGGATTGCTAGTACTATCTTCAGGCACTATGACCTATTCAACACCCCTCTGTTCCCTGCTCTGCAATTATCGGCAGGTAATTTCTTATGGGTTCTCTAATCAAGGTTTTCTGGATTTTATCTGTAATAGTGTTTTTTTGAGCACACATAAAGTCAGGCTTACAAGCTATCAAGGTATCGCAATATATTATACACACCCTGTAGAAATCTGTATATAACCATACATACCAGAGCCAAACCCTGACAGTGCTGATCATAGCTCACCACCCTACACCCGCACATTGCAAAAGATCATGACCCTACAACACAGACCACCCATAGTAATGAACTACTAGACAGAAGAGATGTGACCTCTATCATACCCCACCAGACCAATAAAAGACATTACTTAGGTTGGGTGGCTATATGTGAAGAAGACACCTCAAAATGACCCTACCGGGAAAACTAGGCACATGTTCAACAAATATGAACTTTGTCAAAAGAAGGTGGAGGTAGAGGTCAGAGAAAACAGAGGACTCAGCCTCCTATGCGTACTTTAGTAACTGAAGAGAGTCCGTCCGTTTGATTGGACTATCTTCCCACTCGCTATATTAGGAAGAAAACAGAAAGTTTTCTAAAAAAAGCCCTCACCCACCAGGGTTTCCCCTTGGTGGAATACTTCATCATAGGGTTCTATCTGTCCCTCTGTGGAATGGGTAACTGCAAACCGACGGGTACATAGGAGCACTTTGATCATATACAATAAAGTATGGGAAGGTATAAGAGTGGGAGGGACTTATCTAGTGAGAAAAAGATTAAAAATACCTGACTAAGTAGGGAAAATGATTTATTCTTACCTCTAGCTGGTATGGTTAAAATGGGGAAAAGATGAAAGACATACAATAATGTGCATGTATTTCAAAGGTCTACATGTTTCAAGCCCTACCCCAGGCTTTTCGTCTAAAAATTGAGAGAATTTACAACGCATCTGTTTTGCCTCTTTATATGTTCAACAGCGTTTCTCTTTTTTCTAAAAAAAACATGGTGATGTCACTAAGATACATTGCTACAGGTGGCACTCGCCGATAGCAGAGCAGTACGTGATGCTCCAAATACACAGCATGACACTGCACAATGCAACAACATGTTGTTACTGGGCTTTCCTGGCCCCGCCGACTACACTAATCTACTTTAACAGAATAAATTGTTCTGTGTTTCTCTACTTTTCTCTCCTTTCTCTCCTCACTCTCTAGGTCGGATTATCGAAACATGAGCATAAAGCAGGTACTTTTTTGACCACATGCTTCACCACTACTGAATGTTACACAGAACTGTATTCTAACACCCTCTATGATTAAGGGTAGGATATTTATTTAATCCTGGTCCTGAAGAAACGCCGTAGATCCCTCCTGGACTAAAAGGGCATGAAACATGTCGACCTGGCCCATAAACCCAATATAGTTTTTTCACAACATATACTAGATAGTCATGCTTCATAACTCTGCGCCGACCATCCACACTTTATTGTTTTTAATCCTACCAAAGGGGCCCCTGAATAAATGTATAGCTGGATACCCTTTAGGTAGTTTTAGATCACCTGCAGTACCTTTCACCATCTCCACACACCCGCACCCATCATCACTGCTGATATATATAAAAAGATCTCTGCCAAAGAGCCCTTTCGCGCGGCCTGTGGGGCATTGCAGCACCGTCCCCACTAGGAGCAAAAATCCCAATGGTGAAGCATGACACCCACAAGGGTGTGTGAGGGCATCACTTCCTAAGAAGGAAGATCCCCCTCATAGCCGTCCACTCCAACCTTTCTTCATCTCTTTATCACATAGGAACAGTTATTCCCTTTCTAAGGAGCATGGGTACTGGACCTTGATCTCGCTCCTTGTCCCTCTACCTACGTGATTTATGATCTCAATATATTATACACACCCTGGAGAAATCTGTGTATAACCATACGTACTAGAGCCAAACCCTGACAGTGCTGACGCAGCCTTTCAACCTTCTGAGAGAACTTATTGAGTACTATTATATTGGGTAATAATGACACCTATTATTTACAGCACTCCCATGGCCCTGGTTATGAGTTGCATGGTCCTGGTGGGGTGTAAACTCCACACACATTACTGTTATCATGCAGTAATACCCACTCTACACATGTAATTAACATTACAGTGAAATAAAACCCTGCTAGTACTCTCCAATGTACGTGTTAATTCCCTTGTAATGGGCAATAACTGTAGTCCTTACCTGCACCGAGCAGATGGTACATGTGTGCAGAGGACTTCTGTGTGGGGCAGGGGCGGAGGGAGAGTGGTAATAAAAATGAGGGAAGGGAGGTGAAGATTAGATCTGGAAATGAATGCTCCCTTTATCAAAAAAAGTCTGGTAGGGGGAATTGCCAGAGGGTAAACATCAGATCTGGTGTTCCTGTACCCGGGAAAACCAGATGCAGCAACACCAGACCAGTTGTGTTCAGGTTCCGCATTATCCCACAGTATCCCACATTGGCTTAAGTGGCAAAAACAAAATGGCAGTCACTACATGAAATGCAAATTACTATAATTATTTTCTGTTATATTCATAGTGGAGAATTCAACACTGCATTGGGTATGACCAGTGAAATTAAAATGTGAATTACACAACACCAGATCAATGGATGATGAGTGCTGGCTGTAGGGGCGGAAGGGCCTATCATCAGTAAGTAAGTGATACATATAATTTTAGTTACATCAAAAGGTCTTGGCACATGCCAGACCTAAAAATCAATATGCTTCACTTACTGTATCCAATGTTTCAAACACCTTAAGCACAAAGTCAGAGGTCTAGGATTTGAAGTTCTGCTTGTTACTCCACCAATGTTTTTATTCTAGTACCTGCCTGTTTCCTCCGTACCGCTGCTGCTGCCCCGCGGCCCATCCCCCCGGAAAACCCCCGCTCCCGCCTCCCAGCCTCTCCTCCCTCCCACCTCCCCTACTTTATGGCGGCCGCTGTGCGGTCGCGCCGCTGACGCGCTTAAGGCGCGCCTAAGGCAAGCCCATCCGTGACCCGATCGCGACCAGCGCCAGGAACCCTGGATCTACGACCTTCCATCACTATGACTCCGCCGCCCTCCTCGCCCTCAACCCCGAAAGACTCAGAGACTGCCAACAGGCTTCGCCGAACACGACCCACGGCCAGTTCTCCTGCCTCCACTGCCGTCAGACCTTCACGACGACCCCGGCCTCCATCACCGCCGACGCCTGCACCGACAACACCCTAAGATGCATCCTCCTCAACGTGCGCTCCGTACACAAACACGCCATGGAAATATGGAACCTACTTGACTCTCTCTCGTCTGACATCGCCTTCTTCACGGAGACCTGGACCAACGCCTCCTCCGCCCCCGACATCAACACCGCCATCCCGGACGGATACAAGATCCAGAGGAAGGACCGCCCAACCACCCAGGAGGGGGCCTCGCCATCGCCCACAAGAGCACCCTCCGCCTCACCACCTCCAGCGAAACCTTCCCCTCCGCCGAACACTTGCACTTCCAGATCCAGATTAGCCCCAAAGCCACACTCCGAGGAACCCTCGTCTACAGACCCCCCAGCCCCCGGACACCCTTCGCCACCACCATCACCGACTTCATCGCACCCCACGCCATCGCCTCAATGAACTACATACTGATTGGAGACCTGAACTTCCACCTCGACAACCCCAGCGACCCCAACTCCACCATCCTTCGCGACAACCTCGCCAACATCGGACTCAAACAACTCATCACCACACCGACCTACAGAGCAGGACACACCCTCGACCCCATCTTCGCTGCAGGAAACAGCGTGCACTTCAGCCACACTACGCAACCACCATGGACCGACCACCACTGTGTACACTTCGCGTCAACAAACCCAAGGCACCCAAACCAGCCCCGCGCCCACCACGAAGTAACTGGAGCAAGGTCACCGACGATCAACTTAACTCCACCCTCATACGAGACAACCACACCTCGTCACACGACGCAAACATCGTGGCCAGAGGACTCCACACCTGGAACTCCAACTGCACAGACGAGCTCGCCCCGCTACGCAAGTTCAACAAACAACACCCCAGGAAAGCCGCCTGGTTCACCACCGACCTCCAAGAAGCCAGGCGCACCTGCAGACGCCTGGAGAAGAACTGGAGAAACACCAAGACCACCGAAAACTACTCCACCTACAAAGACGCCATGACGGACTACCACAACCAAATCAGAGCCACCAAGAGGAATTTCATCCACAACAAAATCCTCGCCAACTCCACCAACTCCAAGGAACTCTTCAGTGTCATTCAGGAATTCACCAACCCACGCAGCGAAGCCACAGATATCACCCCATCCCAAGACCTCTGCAACAAGCTTGGAACCTACTTCCACCTCAGGATCAAAAACTAATACGACAACTTCATCGACCATCCTCCAGACGCCACAGCCATCCCCCCGCCTTCCAGAGACACCAGCCAGCCCACCATCTCCAACTGGACACCGACACTGCCGAAGACACCGCCTCGACCATGAAAGACATCCACTCAGGGGCCCCACCGACTCCTGCCCTCCTCACATCTACCACAGAGCTGCGTCCGCATTACAACACACCATCAACACCACCCTCATAACAGGCACCTTCCCAGATGACTGGAAGCACGCAGAAGTCAGGCCCCTGCTCAAGAAGCCCACAGCAGACCCCACCGACCTCACCGACCTCAAGAACTACCGGCCCAACACGCTCCTCCCCTTCGCAGCCAAAGTTGCAGAGAAAACAGTCAACAGGGAACTGACACGATTCATCGAAGAGAACGCCATCCTCGACCCCTCCCAATCCGGATTCAGAAGCAACCACAGCACCGAGACCGCCCTACTCACCACTACAGATGACATCCGCACCCTCTTGGACCAAGGCTACTCTGCAGCCCTCATCCTACTTGACCTATGAGTGGCCTTCGACACCGTCTCCCACCGCACGTTAGTCGCCAGACTACACGACGCCGGCACACAAGGAACAGCCCTGGACTGGATCCGATCATTCCTCACCGGAAGAAGCCAAAGGATCAGACTACCACCCTTCCTCTCCGATCCCACGGAAATCACCTGCGGAGTCCCACAGGGGTCATCACTGAGCCCGACCCTCTTCAACACCTACATGGCCCTCCTCGCAGCTATCGTCCGACAACACGGCATCAACATCGTATCCTACGCTGACAACACCCAGCTCATCCTCTCCCTCACCAAGGACCCCACCACCGCTAAACTCAACTTCCAGAAAGGAATGCAAGATGTCGCAGTCTGGATGACCAACAGCTGCCTGAAGCTTAACGCCGAGAAGACAGAAGTCCTCGTCCTCGGTTCCACCCCTTCAGCATGGGACAGCACCTGGTGGCCGACCGCCCTCGGAAGCCCACCAACCCCCTCAGACCACACCCAAAACCTCGGCATCGTACTCGACTCATCACTCACCATGAACTGACAGGTCAACGCCGTCACCTCCAGTTGCTTCAACACCCTCCGTATCCTCCGCAAGACCTTCAAATGGATCCCCCCTGAGTCAAGGAAGACAGTCACCCACGCACTCATCACCAGCAGACTGGACTATGGAAACGCACTCTACGCCGGCATCGACAAGTCCCTAATCCGCAAACTCCAGACGATACAGAACACCGCCGCAAGACTCGGCATCCCCCGGCACGAACACATCAGCCAACACCTAAGAAGACTCCACTGGCTCCCCGTGGAGAAAAGGGTCACCTTCAAAATCCTCACTCACGCCTACAAATGCCTACACAACAATGGACCCAAATACCTCAACGACAGAATCAACTTCCACGTACCCAAAAGAAACCTCCGATCTTCCAACCTCTCACTGGCAGAAACCCTGTGCATCCACAGAGCCAGAGCAGGCGGAAGATCCTTCTCTCACGTCGCAGCCAAGACCTGGAACGAGCTGCCGGCAGACATCAGACATGCCCCCTCCCTGAACACCTTCAGGAAGACCCTCAAGACCTGGCTCTTCAGCTAAATTGATCTGCGGACCCCCCTCAACGCCTTGAGACCCTCACGGGTGAGTAGCCCGATTGATTGATTGATTGATTGAAGTGAGAGGGATTCATTTAATTGCCGTTCTAAGAGATAGGTGATGGTGCACTTAACACCCTCTGGGTTATGTATGGGTTGTGCATGTTTCAATAGATGGATCTGCATGTGGTTGAAAAAATTGCAGGTGGAGGGACTGGTTTAGAGATAGGGCAGAATATTTGCAGTTCACTGTATTGGTGGAGTTACATCTACCCCTGGAGTTGCTAGCCAGAGTGGCAGTGGTGTCTTCACCAGAGTGGCTTATTTGTCATCGGACCCTAAAATGGAGTTTAATATTTTTTGGTGGATGACTAAGCTGTTGTTCGACAATGCAGGCCTCTTTGGAAACAAAATATGTTGAAGGCAAGGATCAGTGCCTGGTTTTAGTACTGTCAATAGAGCTAAGATTGTGTTTTCAAAGTTAGAATAGGGTTGCTTCCTTTACTGCAGCAACATGGAGAAGGAACAAAAAGGATCCTCAGTAACTTATATACTTGTGTGGCCACTTCTCTACTAATTAGATATCAATTTTGTCTCCTTATGCTCAATGTATTAAATAACTTTAGAAACACATTTTAATACCTTTTCCTAAAGGAAGACCATATTGAAGATATCATGATGATATTTCCTTTTTACTTGTTAAATCTGCAAAGATATAACTAATACAGTCTGTACTGGACAAATGTATGCTTAACTCTGAACTGAAAGCACACAAGCATTGTAAGTTGTGTAGTTATGTATGGTTCCCATAGAGAGCCGCTAGCATGTACAAATGGATTCTAAATTCAGTTTTTCCCTGCTATGACATAGCAACAGTTGCTACCAAAAGCTATTAGCCTCTGTGGCTTCACAATAAAGGGATTTCAGGCTGCTATGGCTTGACTGTCTGAGTGCCTGTGAGAGCACTGCTGGAAAGCAGAGTGCACAAGTTCTGGAGGAGAGGGAAGGGCAGGCACATGGTTGTGTGGGTAGGTGGCAGTGGGCCATGTATTATTTTTTTTTTAAATTAGGGCTGGGAGGAGAGGTCATGCTATGTATTCCTCCCGCAGTACTCCTGTCCCCCTGTGTAGCAGTTCAATGTTGGGCAAATTATTTAGGGGCATTACATATCATAACATTATAGATGAGTAAAAAGTGAATTATGGTGATATTTTTCATTTTGGGTTCTAAGTGACATCCCAGACAACTTGAGCTTCATACTTGTTGTCTATTTGATTCGTTCAGAACCACTCAGTGAGAAGCATCCATGTAATTCAGTGTTACCTATGTACAGTTCTATATAATTTAACTGTAACTCAAGAACTATTTTCTCCTTTTTCTTTCCTAATATATTCTTCCTCTGCTTAGTAATGGTATAATTACTAGTTTGAAAGCATTTTAGCCCCTCATTCCGAGGTGCTCAGAAATATCAGGTGCAAAAAATATATCTAACAGAAATGCCATTACTCCCTGTTAGCAAAAGGAATTTCTGCATAAAAAACCGAAAGTACAAGTACAATTTGTGCTCAACATATTAATTGTAATTGTTCTACACAAAGTTGGAGCCCAATTTCTGCATTACTGCAGGACACAGATGGCCCCCATTAAAAAAATAAAATCTTGTTCGGTATTGTTTTGGGTAAGAAATTAGTGATTAAAATATGAATGTAAAAGCAGCCAGCCATATGTGCAAACTGTGCAAAGTATTTGTCTTCTCTAAAAGCTACACAACGCTGGGGCGGCTCAGTATCAACAAGGCAGTACTCTCACTAATTCAGGAATTGCATTCACACAATTGGGCCCGGGTAATCTTAGATACCCTTGGGACCCATCAAAGAAAGTACAGATAAAGAATGGACCACACCAGAGCTGCGTCCTGGCCCCTCTATTGGTCTCATTATTCCTGTCCGATTTACCAAATACGTTACGTAATGCTGGTGGTTTAAGGCCTAAGATGGACTGGACCCACATCCCATGTCTGCTATACACCGATGATCTAGTGATAGTGGATATGACCGAATTGGGTCTGTAAAAGGAAATGGATGCTTTCTACGATTATTGTGTATAGAAATGCCTTATGGTCAATTTGGAAAAGACTAAAATAATGGCGCTAGGGAAAGGATAGGGAATTTTTAATTGGCAACTGGGAGAGGTCCAACTTCAGGTGGTGACAAATATAAATATTTGGGTATGTGGTTTGATACAAATTTGAATTGGAGGGACCACATATAATCACTAAAAGCAAAGGTAGTTTCCTCAGTACGGGGCCTAAAACAGTACAAGCAGAAATATGGAGGCCTATCTCTACTCCCTATTTTATCAGCCTTTAATGCAATGGTCCACCCACAATCTAAGTACGGAGTAAATTGGATTCGAACTTTGAGGAGGGTAAATGTGTGAAACAGCTCCTTGCTATTTCACCATCAACTATTGTTGGACTTCGCCCTTTTTGCAGGGTCATCCCTGAAATGTTTGCCTTCCTCCTAGCCTATTTTCTGACCTGTTGTTGGTGGTTTTATGACTCTGGGCACTTTTTCACTGCTGATCAGTGCTAAAGTGCATATGCTCTCTATTGTAAATTGTTGTAATGGATTAGTGACTCCATGATTGGCTTATTTGATTTACTTGTCAGACCCTAGTACAGTGCACCATGAGTGCCCAGGGCCTGTAAATCTAATGCTGCTGGTGGACTTGCAGCACTGATTGTGCCACCCACAGAAGCAGCTTGTAAAATATGGCTCAGGCCTGCCATTGCAGAGCCTGTGTGCAATCTGGGACTGCCATGTCGACTTGGCAAGTGTACCCACTTGCCAGTCCCTAAACCTTCCCTTTTCTACATGTTAGTCACCACTAAGGTAGGCCCAAGGTACCCCTATGGGCAGGGTGCATTGTATGTGAAAGGTAGGACATGTCCTGATAGTGAATTACAGCCAATTTCGTTTTTCACTATTGCAAGGCTATCTGTTCCCATAGGCCAGAATGGGCAGTTTGATTATAACATCTTATAATCCTGGAAATTAGAATGGGGGTTTTTGTGTTTAGTCAGGAAAATGGCGCTCAGGCTATTGCGTGTGCTATCAATGAACCTTTGGTAGTGCGGTGCTGCCAGGTCAGGGGAATAACCCGATAACCCCTGGGGAATATATGAATCGCAGGATCCACAATTTTATAAAGTAGGCGTAGTCCTGGGCACACGCGGTGAGGGTGTTCGTAATATAATACGCAGTATTGGTACGTTACTCAAATGCAAAGATCAACATCAGTGTTTATCCAAGTAGGTGTTTTTTATTTCAACAACAACTGTGTTGAATATAGTAAACCGGCTGGTTTACTATATTCAACACAGTTGTTGTTGAAATAAAAAACACCTACTTGGATAAACACTGATGTTGATCTTTGCATTTGAGTAACGTACCAATACTGCGTATTATATTACGAACACCCTCACCGCGTGTGCCCAGGACTACGCCTATCTTATAATCCTAACTGACCCTAGGAACAAGATAGGAAAATAAAGTTTAGTATGCCTGAACTCAGAATGTTAAAATACATCTTTTAGTGTGGGTGATTTTTACATTCTGTATTTGAAAATACCACTTTTAGAAAGTAGGTATTTTCTTGCCTAACCATCCAGTATGCCTCTGCTAGCTTTGTGTATTCCATGTCTGGTTTGTGAGTGACAGGGGGCTGGAGAGGGCTTTGGATCCAGCAGTCTGATGGGTCAGGGCTGGGCTGAATAGGACCTGCATTGAATAGAGAGTAGGGGGAGGAGATTTCCTTTCACTTGCCTGAGCCTTCATAGAATAGAGAGTAGGGGGAGGAGATTTCCTTTCAGCTACCTGGGCCAGGTCTGCTTTCAACAATGCTGTCTCCACCTCCTGCCAGGAAGCTGCACCAGGGAGGACAGAACTGGTTTGGGCTGGGTACAGACACTCTCTGCCTTCAGAGAACAAAGGATTTAGTAGTATAAATATTGGGGCCCAAACCCCAGAACTTTAGATCACTTCTGGGAATCAAGACGAACCTTTGCCAAGGAGAGAAACCAAGGAAGATGAAGGAGGAGACTGCCCCTTGTGCTGTTTGCTGTTTGGGGTTGGCCTGCAGTGGTTACTTATTGCCAAGGAAAGGAGAACTTTGGGTATACTTTAATCATCTTGAGGAAGATCTCCAACGCTTGAAGCTGAGCTTTCCTCCTGTTCTGAAGTCTCAGGGATACAAAGACTTCACCCCAGCTCCCCCTGAATTTAATTGCTGGGAATTCTACCTGCAGAGAGGTGCCTGCTGTTGTCTTGGGCCCTCTAGAGACTGCGTGTCGCTGGGAGCTGGAAGCGCGACGCAACGAGGAAGAACCGTGTCGCCGCCGCAGCTGTTGCCGTCGCATCGCCGAAGAAGCGTGTCGCCGCCGCAGCAGTTTGCCGTCGCATCACCGAAGAAGCGCGTCGCATCACCGGAGAAGCGTGTCTCCGCCTCAGAGGTCGCCGTCGCATCACCGGAGAAGCGTGTCGCAGGGCCTGTCGCTGCTCAAGAAACCATCAAGATCGCCGCACGGCCGCCGGGCGTGCACGCATCGCATCCAAGTTATCGCATCAAATATGCCATTTTGTCGCATCGCACCGGATCGTCGCATCGCGGCGCCATCTTGTCGCATCGCACCGGATCACACTAAGAAACAGACGCTTCGCCTCCTCCCCGGTAAGGAACAGACGCATCGCCTCCCCTGCGCTGCAGTAAGGAACAGGTGCGCCGCCTCCCCCGAAGCAAGGAACTGACGCATCGCCTTCCCTGCGACCCTTTTGTTTGTATTGCGTTATGCATCCAAGGTACTTTGAGAGTAAAGTGTCACATTTACCATCTACATTGAACTAAGCTATTTCTACCATTGGAAAGTCATATTTTGTTTAATGTATTGTGGATTTTTGTCGTTTGGTCTTGTGTTAAGTCTACATAAAGATTACTTATTTTTCTAAACTGGTGTGGTGTCCATTTGTAGTGTTTTCACTGTATTACTGTATGTGTTCACAAATGCTTTACACTATGCCTCTGAGATAAGCCTGCCTGCTCATGCCAAGCTACCAAGGGGGTGAGCAGGGGTTATTTTAGGAGTGTAGCCCCCTTACCCTGACTAGAAGCAAGGGCCCCTACTTGGTCAAAGGTACCTACCTCTGCCAACTAGAGACCCCCATTTCTAACAACTATGATCCAGGCTGTGAGGGCAGAATGCCAGTTTACAGCCTGGAGTTATCAGGGGCTGCAAGCTACACTGCATTTTCGGCAGAGATTGATTAGAGAAGGGACCCTTAAAATATCACACCTTTGTAAAAGGGAAATAGAGGAAAGTGAACTGAATTGGGCATCCCAAGTTAGACGCACGCTAGCTAAGATCTGCGTCAACCTATCAGAGCCAGAACAGTGGAAGTTAGGGCAGCAGATCCCCAAACAGGAGCTACGCGCTATTATAAGTGAAAAGGCTCTAGAGGTGGATTTACTTTACCTAGGGAGCAAATCGTCCACCCAGTTCTTGATAAAAGACTGGAGCAATAATCATATGTTCCCTTATATTGAGTCCCTGCCAAGTCCTAAGCTTAGAAATGTCGTATTGAAATTTAGAGTTGGTCTTAATCCATGCAATACAGACAGGAAGATAAAAGCTGCAATGAGAAATAGACAGGGCTTGTGCACATATGGGCTAAAAGTAAAATGCAGTGGCCCACATATTTTGTTGGATTGTTTGTGGTTCCTAGATGTGCGGAAGGAGTTTTTAATAACTCATTTTATAGCTTATCAGATTATTAATAGGGATCAAGCACTTAGTCTGCTGATAAATATGAGATTTTTAAATGTAGTATGTGCAATAGGAAATTTTTTAATTGCAATACAGGAGTCTTTAAAAGAGCTGCTAACATAACTTAAAATGGCCCAAGGGGTTGAAATAATATTTCTCCCATTATTTGATGCCATTTTGATGTTTCTGTAAATATACTGAAATTTACATTTTACTTCTATTTAATTATTTCCATATTAGTCATGCATTTAAAACCTATTTGATATAGAGTGGCAGTGCTCCTATTTGTATTGTACGTTTTATTGTGCTTTGCTCTATTTATATTGATGCACTATTTGTATTGCTCGCATTTTTAAAAGTATATTTTTACTGTGTTGTTGTCTTTTATGGCTATATTAACCAAATAAAGTACATTGAATTGAATATATTTAAAAATAAGTTTTATTATGAACCCTGAAAAAATGACTTTAAGTCATGAAACATGTCAACTGGTTTGTATGTTGAATTGGAAATAAAAAATAAAAGCTGGTTGATTTATCAATTAATTTGCATATTAAATAAATATGGAACCTTTCTACACAACGCCCATTACAATACAGTCACAGCTGTGTCTCCCTCTTCCATGTTCTTCCAAGTGTTAATGGTGCTATGATAAGCCCTCTGGTGCTCAGAAGAATACATCGTCTTTCCAGGCTTCAGAGTAGAAGAGCAGCCTTGGCCCTGTTGACTCCACTTTCAGACATTCCAGTTGAGGACCAGCTTCACCTGTTGTTGTCTTTGTGTAAGCAATCCCTTTGAGAGCACTGAGTCTTGTCTGTGGTGCTCAGAGGTTGCTGCATGGAGTTATAGTCTCTACCCAATTCCGGCCCTCGTGGGCAAGAGGGCTCTTGCACCACAAGAGTGTGGTTCAGGATGCTACTTCATATTGGTTGGGATACTCAACGTCACTGTTAGATTTGGGGGTCTCTAGTTGGCAGAGGTAGGTATCTTTGACCAAATAGGGACCCTTGCGTCTAGTCAGGGTAAGGGGGTACACTCCTAAAATAACCCCTGCTCACCCCCTTGGTAGCTTGGCACGAGCAGACAGGCTTATCTCAGAGGCAGTGTGTAAAGCATTTGTGAACACATACTGTAACCCAGTGACAACACTACAGATGGACACCACACAGGTTGTATATTAAAAATAAGTCTCTTTTATATAGATTTAACACAAGACCACAAACGACAAAAATCCACAATACTGTATTTCAAAAATGGTAGAATTAGCTCAGTTCTCTTTAGATGGTAAATGCAACACTTTGAGTTCAATGTACCTTTGGATGCGTAACGCTATACAACGAAAGTGTTGCAGGGGAGGTGATGCGTCGGTTTCTTACTGCGCTTCCGTGGCGATGCGACCAGCAGCGCCGTGATGCGATGAAGATCCGGTGCAATGAAACAAAATGGCGTCTTCTTCTTGATGCGACAACGATGCGTGCACGCCCGACGGCCATGCGGCGATTCAACGATTCTTCTGAGCCGCGACAGGCCCTGCAACACGCTTCTCTGGTGATGCGACGGCGTCTGCTGCGACGGCGACACTCTTCTCCAGGGATGCAGGGCGCTTCGGTGATGCGATGCGACAGCGGCAGCGGCGGCACGCTTTCTCAGCGATGCGACGACAGCGGCTACAGCAGCGACACTCTTCTCCGGTGATGCGACGGCGTCTGCTGCGACGGCGACACTCTTCTCCGGTGATGCGAGGCGCTTCGGGTGATGCGAGGGCAACAGCGGTAGAGGTGGCACGCTTCTCCGGTGATGCGACGGCATCTGCTGCGACGGCAACACTCTTCTCCGGGGATGCGACGACAACGGCTGCGGCGGCGTCACGCTTCTTCGTCTTGAGTCGCGCTTCCAGCTCCCAGCGACACGCAGTCTCTCAGACGGCCCAGCTCAACAGCAGGCACTTCAATTCCCAGCAAGGGAAGGCAGGGGAGCTGGTTGGTGAAGTCTGTTGTCCCTGAGACTTCAGCAGGAGGGAAGCTCTATCTCAAGCCCTTGGAGATCTTTGACAAGTTGATGAAAGTACACACAAAGTTCCTTTCTCCTTTCTTTGGCAGTCAGGCAACCACTGCAGGCCAATCCCCCAAACAGCACTCAGCTTAGGGATAGTCTCCTCCTCAGTTTCTCTGGTTCCTCTCCTCAGCAAAGGTTCTTCTTGTTTCCCAAAAGTGATCTAAAATTCTGGGGTCTGGGTCCCCTCTTTTATACTCATTTTCCCTTTGTTCTCAGAAGGCAGAGAGGCCTTTGCCTAGTCCAAACCAGTTCTGGTCAGTCCTGGAGCACTTTGTTGACAAGACTCCTTCTTTCCTTTCACAGTGTGACATCAGACGCACCACAGGAGGTGGAGGCAGCATTGTGGAGGGAAAGCACAGCCCTATTCAGGTCCCAGGTGCAACTCCTCCCACCCATCTACATGCAGATCTCTCTATTCAGCCCTGGGCTGACTCACCCTGTCTCCTGGAATTCCCAGCCCTTGTCACTCACAAACCAGACATGGAATACACAACCTAGCAGAGGCAGGCTTGGATAGTTAGGCAAGAAAATACCTACTTTCTAAAAGTGGTATTTTCAAACACAGAATGTTAAAACCAACTTCACTAAAAGATGTATTTTATCATTCTGAGTTCAGGCATACTAAATTCGTTGTTCTACCATGTTCCCTGGGTCAGTTAGGATTATAAGATGTAATAATCAAACTGCCCATTCTGGCCTATGGGGAACAGGTAGCCTTGCAATAGTGAAAAACGAAAATGGCTGTAATTCACTATTAGGACATGCCACACACACCAGGGCATGTCCTACCTTATACTTACAATGCACCCTGCCCTTGGGCCTACCATAGGGGTGACTAATATGCAGAAAAGGGAAGGTTTAGGGACTGGCAAGTGGGTGCACTTGCCCAGTCAACATGGCAGTACCAGACTGCACACAGGCTCTGCAATGGCAGACCTGACACACACTTTTACAGGCTGCTTCTGTGGGTGGCACAACCAGTGCTGCAAGCCCACCAGCAGCATTGGATTTACAAGCCCTGGGCACACTCAGTGCACTGTACTAGGGTCTGACAAGTAAACCAATCCAGCCAATCATGGAGTCACTAATCCATACATCAATTTATACCAGAGAGCATATGCACTTTAGCACTGATCAGCAGTGGTAAAGTGCCCAGAGTCATAAAACAGCCAACAACAGGTCAGAAAAAATACAGGAGGAAGGGAAAAGTTCAGGGATGACCCTGCAAAAAGGGCCAAGTCCAACACAACCCCTTCCAGCCAAAACGCAGGGTAGACCAATCACTACCTTGATGGGCTTCCCTGCTTTGGGTGATAGAACCTGGACCTGGCCCGCAACTGCAGGGGCATACTCCAGTTCAACGCCAATGTGAGCCTATTGGAATCCCTCTGTCCATACTCTCAGGGCCCACCAAGCTAATCCATGGGGAACCCTTCTCCTCCACTGTGGACACCACCCGTGGAACACCTAACCTTAACTTGCTCACAGGAGTGTCCCAACAGACAGACAGCCAGCCACAGTGGCCACTGACCGTAGTCAGTGATGAGACCCAGGCCTTATGCCTCTCAGGCCTCTCAACCCTCTGTGGCGTCAGAGAGCTGGGGGCAGTAGCCCCATGTGCTTGGCACCCTTTGTCCACTATCCCTCCTGTCAGGTCAGGTATGACATTCTGACACTGACCTACCAGCCCCGGGCCTGTACCCGGCAGCTGGACTGGAGACTGAGGTGGGCTTTCCCACACCCGGTCCTCCTCCTCCTTGTTGGGGCTCTGTACCCTCCCACCTGGAGTGGTACCCCCTTCCAGACTTGCCAGGGCACCTGTGGCAGGTGTCCTGCTCAATTCGCCCACCAGTTCAGGGGTTCTATCCTGCAACTGGGCGTCCAGGTCAGGAGGGACACCCTGAACCTGGTCCTCCAATCTAGATCTAAACCCTCCAGTTGAACCGGGGTCAGAGGCGAGGACTCCATCCCTCTGCACCCCCTTCCAGAGTACTGCCCCCTCCCATAAGGAGCGGTACCCGCAGAAGACAAACTGCTAGGGGCACTGTTAGCATCTGCCCCTTCCTCCGGGTCAGGGGGGACACCCTGAACCTGGCCCTCCAACCCAGGGTCTGTACCCTTAGGCTGGACCTGTGCCTGGCAACCCAGGACTTCTGGGGGGGTACACCAACCCCCCCCAAGGGAAACACACGCCTCTAGAGTTGTGTAAGAATCTGCCTGGTGCACCAGGACTTCCTGGGGAACACGCATGCCCCCCCAGAGGGTAACACATCTCTCATGTGTTGTGTGACAGTCTGCCTGGCGCTGATCTCCTGACCCCTGTCCACCTGACAGTGCGTGAAGACCCCCAAAACAGAAGTGGTGTCACCATGGTCACTCCTAGGAGGCTCAGCCCTTCTGGCTGGCCCCTGACCCACTGGCTCTCCCACTGGGGAACACATCCCCCTCTCACCCCTCAATCTGGACTTCTGCACCCTCCCAACTGGAGCAGCACTGCCAGACACTAGAACCACTGGAGCTCCATTTACAGACGCTCCAGGTTCTCTAGCCCCTGGGAGATCCCCCTCAAATGGCCTACCAGTACAGTCTAGGCCCCCAACCTGGTGTTCCCTTAAGGAACCCTCCAGGCCTTAGACTGGGTTTCGGGCATCTTGGGACATGCAGTCCCACACTCACTCCTTCTCCGCAGAGACAGGACGTGAGCCCCTACACCCCTCCCACTACCATGGGACCTAGCTGGGCTACACTAAAACTCTCCCACCACTCTGGGTTGGAAGACACCTGAGCCACTCCTCTTAGGGTCACTCCCCGATGCCTCTTCAGACCCTCTGGAATCCACCAAAAGGTCTGCCTCCATTGTGAGATCCCTGGGGTCAGAGAACTCATACTCCACCAGGTGTTGGCATAGCTCTGGAAAATAGGGACTTACAATATGCTCTCCCTCAATTGGATCACACAGACCCACCAAACTATCCTTCACCTCACCATCCAGTGCCTTGCACACGTACCCCACACCACTCTCCTGAAACTGGCAAGACAGTATCTGACTGTCTCTGTCACTCAACCCACACTCTTCTGGGCGGTCTTCACACTCACACACCAGGACTTCAACCCGGGGGGAACCCCTCTCCCTGCACCTCTCATCTAGAGTCAGTAGAGTGTCCCTCCCACCACTAGGACTATGAACCCCTGTGCCAGTTCCCCAATGCACCTCAGGGACACTGCGCACCACTGGAGCTACCTCATATCCTTGAATCCCCTGGTGTATATTAACCCCCTCCTTCAAGTCAGGCGCCACATCTCTGGGTGTGTGTACTACTCCCTCAGCACTAGATAATTCAATATTGCTGCCACCATCTGAGCTGGATTCCACCTCCAACTCAGCCAAGCTCACTTCTTGAGCTTCACATATTTCTTTTTCAGCTAAGGCTCGCTCTATCTCCTCGCACTCCCGGTCTAGCTCCCTCAGCCTCCGGTCACGAGCACAAATCCGATTCCTCTCTTCACAAGCCAATCTTTCCCACAATGTTTCCTCCTCAGGGCCACTGCCCTCTTGGTATTCTGGCTGGGGATCCTCCCCCTCAGATTCCTCCTCAGAGTCATCTGCTAGTGTTGCTTCCCAGTGTAGCACCTCATAGCTATGCAGGGCTGCCTCAAGATCCTGCCTTGTGGATCTCCTCTTCACAGGTAGCCCCCTCCCCTTGCAAAATACTGTTAGTTCCCTTATCTTGTAGATATCCAGGTGCCAAAAGTTGACTTCCATTTTGACAAGGCCCAAAAGGTGCAACAACTAACCAGAGTTTCAAAAACCAAAGTCCAAAGGGAAACAGGGAAAAATAGTATGTGGTTGCGTTTGGTCTGCACTCACTAGTAGTGTACACCAATTACTGTACATGAGTCACAAATGCAAGTTCAGAATCCTCACCGCTGACCACCAATGTTAGATTTGGGGGTCTCTAGTTGGCAGAGGTAGGTACCTTTGACCAAATCGGGACCCTTGCGTCTAGTCAGGGTAAGGGGGTACACTCCTAAAATAACACCTGCTCACCCCCTTGGTAGCTTGGCATGAGCAGACAGGCTTATCTCAGAGGCAGTGTGTAAAGCATTTGTGAACACATACAGTAACCCAGTGACAACACTACAGATGGACACCACACAGGTTGTATATTAAAAATAAGTATCTTTTATATAAATTTAACACAAGACCACAAACGACAAAAATCCACAATACTGTATTTCAAAAATGGTAGAATTAGCTCAGTTCTCTTTAGATGGTAAATGCGACACTTTGAGTTCAATGTACCTTTGGATGCGTAACGCTATACAACAAAAGTGTTGCAGGGGCGGTGATGCGTCGGTTTCTTACTGCGCTTCCGTGGTGATGCGACCAGCAGCGCCGTGATGCGATGAAGATCCGGTGCAATGAAACAAAATGGCATCTTCTTCTTGATGCGACAACGATGCGTGCATGCCCGACGGCCGTGTGGCGATTCAACGATTGTTCTGAGCCGCGACAGGCCCTGCAACACGCTTCTCTGGTGATGCAACAGCGTCTGCTGCGACGGCAACACTCTTCTCCAGGGATGCGGGGCGCTTCGGTGATGCGATGCGACAGCGGCAGCGGCGGCACGCTTTCTCAGCGATGCGACGACAGCGGCTACAGCAGCGACACTCTTCTCCGGTGATGCGACGGCGTCTGCTGCAACGGCGACACTCTTCTCCGGTGATGCAAGGCGCTTCGGGTGATGCGAGGGCGACAGCGGCAACGGCAGCACGCTTCTCCGGTGATGCGACTGCGTCTGCTGCAACGGCGACACTCTTCTCCGGGGATGCGACGACAACGGCTGCGGCGGCGTCACTCTTCTTCGTCTTGAGTCGCGCTTCCAGCTCCCAGCGACACGCAGTCTCTCAGAAGGCCCAGCTCAACAGCAGGCACTTCAATTCCCAGCAAGGGAAGGCAGGGGAGCTGGTTGGTGAAGTCTGTTGTCCCTGAGACTTCAGCAGGAGGCAATCTCTATCTCAAGCCCTTGGAGATCTTTGACAAGTTGATGAAAGTACACACAAAGTTCCTTTCTCCTTTCTTTGGCAGTCAGGCAACCACTGCAGGCCAATCCCCCAAACAGCACTCAGCTTAGGGATAGTCTCCTCCTCAGTTTCTCTGGTTCCTCTCCTCAGCAAAGCTTCTTCTTGTTTCCCAAAAGTTATCTAAAATTCTGGGGTCTGGGTCCCCTCTTTTATACTCATTTTCCCTTTGTTCTCTAAAGGCAGAGAGGCCTTTGCCTAGTCCAAACCAGTTCTGGTCAGTCCTGGAGCACTTTGTTGACAAGACTCCTTCTTTCCTTTTACAGTGTAGGCCAGGGACATCAGACGCACCACTGGAGGTGGAGGCAGCATTGTGGAGGGAAGGCACAGCCCTATTCAGGTCCCAGGTGCAACTCCTCCCACCCATCTACATGCAGATCTCGCTATTCAGCCCTGGGCTGACTCACCCTGTCTCCTGGAATCCACCAGCCCCTGTCACTCACAAACCAGACATGGAATACACAACCTAGCTGAGGCAGGCTTGGATAGTAAGGCAAGAAAATACCTACTTTCTAAAAGTGGTATTTTCAAACACAGAATGTTAAAACCAACTTCACTAAAAGATGTATTTTATCATTCTGAGTTCAGGCATACTAAATTCGTTGTTCTACCATGTTCCCTGGGTCAGTTAGGATTATAAGATGTAATAATCAAACTGCCCATTCTGGCCTATGGGGAACAGGTAGCCTTGCAATAGTGAAAAACGAAAATGGCTGTAATTCACTATTAGGACATGCCACACACACCAGGGCATGTCCTACCTTATACTTACAATGCACCCTGCCCTTGGGCCTACCATAGGGGTGACTAATATGCAGAAAAGGGAAGGTTTAGGGACTGGCAAGTGGGTGCACTTGCCCAGTCAACATGGCAGTACCAGACTGCACACAGGCTCTGCAATGGCAGACCTGAGACACACTTTTACAGGCTGCTTCTGTGGGTAGCACAAACAGTGCTGCAAGCCCACCAGCAGCATTGGATTTACAAGCCCTGGGCACACTCAGTGCACTGTACTAGGGTCTGACAAGTAAACCAATCCAGCCAATCATGGAGTCACTAATCCATACATCAATTTATACCAGAGAGCATATGCACTTTAGCACTGATCAGCAGTGGTAAAGTGCCCAGAGTCATAAAACAGCCAACAACAGGTCAGAAGAAATACAGGAGGAAGGCAAAAAGTTCAGGGATGACCCTGCAAAAAGGGCCAAGTCCAACAGTCACTGAAGGGTTCGGGTTGGTGAAGGATCTTAAGAATCTATGCTCATGGATCCCAAATCTCAAAATATAAATTAATGTGTTGCATTGCAAGTTTACAATGGTGCACACACTCGAAATGTTGCTATCCCTGAATCTTCAAGACTTCTTTCTTCAAGTGCCTTTCTAGAGGACTCACTGGAGTCTCTCCAGTTCACTATGTAGTAGGAATGTCTAGTTAACTGTATTGCATTTTGACCACAAGATGGAATTCATGATAAACACCAAATTCCTGGCACTACTAATGGGAATGCTGCATGCAGAGAGCACCATTGATCCTCACACTCCACTCAATTTACTGAGGCTTCTTGGTACATATAAGGTTTGTGCAGAGCTTCTCCAGCATTTTGTTTGATTCCACTATGTAGTCGCACCTATCTTATTCCCAGTAACCAGAGTTCATAAGGGCGAGTCTTCATTTCAGGTTCTTGGCCCCGTTGGACTGTGATGTTGCACTTCTGTGAGACTGGGTAAGACTGCAGTGTAAATGGTTTATCTGTTATTTATTGTCCTATGAGCGCAGCATTTGTTGGAGTCCTGGTGGCCAGGCTTGAAAACTATGATCAATTGCCGATGGTTCCACCTGTTCTCATCCTTTACC
The DNA here is from genome assembly GCA_963921515.1 of Calotriton arnoldi. Taxonomy (NCBI): domain Eukaryota; kingdom Metazoa; phylum Chordata; class Amphibia; order Caudata; family Salamandridae; genus Calotriton; species Calotriton arnoldi. The sequence goes on from CAWUFW010000311.1 coordinate 4,658,997, forward strand.
TGTGATGGTGTTCCATCACTTGCATCTGAGCCCCTGCTCCCACTATTGTCAAGATTAATTCTAGCACCACTGACTGGGGAGCAAGTATCAACAAGATGGAAATGCAGATTGTATTTGAATCAAGAGGCTCTGGGCCTTGCAGAGGAACCCTCTGACCTTTGCTTCTTTTATTTAGTACTGCCATATCTGACTGATGAGCTCAGCATCTCTGGTGGCACTTGGCACACCCTAAGCAAAGACACCATCAGATTGGAGACAAAAAAAACACAAAAAAGAAAAAAAGGCAACAGACCTTATCTGTCTATGCATCCAGAATCTGGAACATCATTTCTGTATCCATCAAGACCACCTCAATACTGCTCCAATTTAGGAAAAGGTTAAAGACTCACCTCTTTAAAGAACACTACATCATTATATAGTAACAGATTTCTTTATTTCTCTTGTGTCTTTAATGCATCTGAGGCCATTTACATTTCGCACATGAAAATGAGACTACATGACTTTCCACCGATTCATTTATCCATATTGTTGCCTTTTTCAGTGTTGCTCTTGAGCGCATACATTTCCCAAAGGAAGTCAATTTTTCCTAGTGGAGGCAAATAACCCAACAGCTGTGGTTATTGAATAGTTTAATGAATAGTTGGTATTGTGTTAAAGAAAATATAATTTCACTCATAGAGGGAGTAAATGCTGGCAAGCACCACATTACAATGTAACAGAAGGCACACGTTAAAACACTCCACAATGTTTTCGTATTGATGGAGAAATTACAATTTTATATATACCTCGTGCACAAGTTAGATGTAAAATTGCAGTGGTTCGGGGAGCGTGGCTTCGTAGCCGAGCATGGAGGACGCGTCTTTCTAGAGCTCCGCTAGCCCGTGCCGTCTCAGAGCCCTAATCCTCCAATTATCCTAACGCCAGACGCTGCTGCTGCGGACCTCTGCTGGCAGAACACACCGGGACCCCCGAGGCGAAGTCTGGTACCGGTGGCATACAGGGGAGCCCGATCCGGTGTCGACAAGGCGGCGGCTGAGAGTGGAGTCCGCGCAGGGCCGTGCCGTGTGGGCCAGGCCGCGGCTGTCGATCGCCGCAGGCCGAGTGTGTGGATTTTGCTGCTGAGACTGTCACCTCCCCGTGGAGCTGCGGACAGAGGCTGGGGAGAGCTCTGGGGATCTGGGACCTGCAGCCGGTGCTCTTGCCGGCTGCCCGGACCGTGGTAGTGACGCCCTTGCCGCGGGCCCATCCCCCGTCCCCGGAGTGGCGTGGAGCGGAGTGCGGAGACTCCGGGGCTGGCGCGGCCCCTGACAGGGCCCCGGCTGTGTGGACGCCTGCGTCGACCAGACCCGCTGCGCTGTGGGGGATGGGCCGTCTTCCCTCTGACATCGGCAGCTCCAGGGATCGAGCCGCGTGGAGGACGTGCTGTGTGGCCACACTGCGGTGGCAGTGAGCGGCGGACTGCCGACGAGACCTCGCCCTTCATTTGTGAGGACCGGGATAGTGAAGGTGGTGGCTGAGACCAGCGGGTTCGCCGGCCCGCACATTCCGCCGGAGGCCTGCTTTTTCTGCCTTGAACCTCCACAGTAGACCCCCTGGTCGGGCTCCCAGCAGGCACGACGACGAGACCCGGTGGACTTGTGGGGGCCCTGGACTCCGTGGCTGCCCACGCCCGAGAACATTATGGGTACGCTGGAGGGGCTGGGTTGGCGCATCCGTGGATGATTGTGGGGCTGCCGGGTCCTGCACTCTGTGGGTTGTGGTCGCCCTCTCATCTGACCGTGGAGTCCTTCTAAGGCAGTTGCTGGTGCCCTGGCGGCCGTCTCATCCTGACCTGCCTGACGCCCCTGGGAGGTCCGTCCGACGCCATTCCTGGTGGTCCCTGGTGCCGGTAGACGGCGGTGTCCGGAGTAGGGCATTGTGGTGACTAGATTCCCGGCCTAGTTGCGGCCCGGACCGCGCTGGGTTTATCCGGGGCGGAGGGCGCCCTCCAGAGCTGGACCTGGTGCCATGTGGCTCTCCACTTTCTGCGGAACATTGCCCTCAGCGTGAGAAGGCCCACTCCTCTGCACCTGCCGGCGAGGGCCACCCCTGTTGGATTTTCTGTTCCACAATGGGCAAGGATAAACACGGCGCTGCGGCCCCTAAGCAGCCTACCATAGATCAATATACCATCACTCCAACAGGGAAGGAGGTCGCCGAGGGCCTGTCCTCCGACACTGTGACACTACTTGTGGCCATTAACCAATCCAGGACTGCACTTGAGGCCCAGATCGGGGCTGTTGGTTCTGAGGTGTCGTTCCTCCATCAGGACCTTCGGAAGGCGGTAGACTGGATCACTGAGGCGGAGACCAGGGTCTCCATGGTGGAGGACACCGTATCTGCCCTCCAGAAGAAGGTGGATAAACTTACCACAGTCTCGAAGGAACTTGCGTCGCGTGTCGAAGATGCAAAAGGGAGGGCCCGGCGCAACAACATCCGCCTGGTGGGCTTTCCGGAGGGCTGCGAGGGTACCTCTATGGATGATTTCCTCTCTGGCTGGCTCAAGGCGTTGCTGCCACCCGAGGTTATGTCTCCTTGCTTCGTGGTGGAGAGGGCCCACCGCGCCCTGACTAGGAAGCCGTCTCCTGGGGAGCACCCGAGGCCTGTGATCGCCCGACTCCTCAACTACGCGGGCCGGGTTGCGATCCTCCGCTATGCCCGGCTCCACAAGGACAAAATGTCTTTTGAATCCCATCCCATCATGGTCTTCCCGGACTACACCCGGCTGGTGCAGCAGCAATGTCAGTCATTCGTGGCGGCCAAGCGACGCCTTCGGGAATTGAACTTATCCTATGCGCTGCTGTTTCCCGCCAGGATGAAGGTGATATACAATGCCAAAACTCTCTTCTTTCCCTCCCCCGAGGAGATTTTCGCTTGGACTGATGAAGCCGCACTCGCCGCCGCCGCTGGACTCAGACTCATCGCAGGGATCCCATTGCGGCGGTCGGCAGGACAGAGACTCCACGACACGGCGCCACAGGACCCGCTCTAATTGGCGCTCCCAGGGTCCATCGGGGTCTGCAGACTGAGACAGCCCTGGATAGGGGCAAATCCTGGTTTTCCTTCTCTGCAGAACATTCTACCGTAGCTGTGGTCTTTCACTGGACAGCGTAAGATCCTGGTGCGCTGGGGTCTACTCCGCCTGCTCTGAGAGGTGCCGGTCGCTGACCGCCCTGGACGGTTTGGGTAATGTTGGGTGATGTTGGGTGGGGGGGGATCCATTGGGGGACTTGCCTGGGTCATCATGTTGGGGGCCTAGGACAGGATTCCACCGTGACAGATACTCCTCGTTTTTGGAAGTATGGGGGTGGGAGGAGTGGGGGGGTCATGTTGGGTTTCAGGTTGTTTGTTTTGTGGTTTGCGCACCAGACATACGTCTCCAAGTCACATCATTAATGCACCATTGGTCACTGCATACTTTAGACGGTAGGGATGCCTCAAGTCACAGATAGATCTCCGCTGGGGGATCTCAATATTTGGCATGGAAAGTTTAGGGTCTGTTAGACAAAGTCAAACGGGGGCTGTGCTTCATTTAGCGAAGCGTTACTCGGCTGATATCCTGTTAATGCAGGAGACCCATCTTCTGGGCACCAAAGCCCCCTGTCTTTCCCAATACGGGTTCGCTACAGTGTACCATTCTGGCTTCACGAGGGGGGCGCGTGGCACAGTGATACTCATCGACCGCCGCATGCCGCTTCAGGTTACACAACACTGGCTAGATCCCGGGGGGCGCTTCACTATTATCTCCGGTACCATAGCCGGCGAACGGATCACACTTGGGAGTGTATATGCCCCTCCGCCATTAGGCCAGACGTTCATAGATAAACTTACACAGCTCTGGGGGGACCTTCCCGGTGGCTTGACGATTCTGGGTGGGGATTGGAATGACACCATGGCTTCCATTGACAGATGGCGGGCTCAGCCGCCAGATGCACCACCCCTAGGTCCAAACTGAAAATACTGGCACACACACTGGGCTGGACAGATACTTGGCGGGCGCTTCATCCCTCGGAGGCGGGGTTCACATACGCATCGTCGGTTCATCCCACCCTCTCACGCCTAGACTATATATTCCTCCCGCATAGCTACCTCCACAGAGCGGCACACGCTTGCATCCTGCCCAGGGGTCTCTCCGATCACTCGCCCATTCAACTCAGACTCCGCCTGCAGACTAACCGGACCCCTTCTCGGTGGCGCATGTCCCCATGGCTTCTTCGTGATGCTGATTACCGAGAGATACTGCACCGCGCTATCGTGGAATATCTCAGCCTCAACGTGGGTACCACCCCGTCCCTGGTCACTCTCTGGGAAGCCCTTAACCCTACGATTAGAGGGCTGACATCAGCTATCGCTCCGGGGAAAAACGGCGACGTTGGGCGCAGGTGCGGGAGTTAGAAGACCGTCAGATACACCTGCAGTCCCAGCTGGTGGAGAGCGCCGATTCCAGTACCTGCCGGAACTTATTGCACGTCCAACAACAGCTCCACCAGTTGCATACGGACAGTGCTAAAGAGGCCTGGTTGGTGACCCAATACAGAATTTATCAGTGGGGCGACAAGTCCAGTCAGATGCGCCATAGGCTGTGCCAGGTTCGGTCATCCCCGACGCAGGTTCCCCTCCTGCGGTCCCCAGACGGCACTATTTGCGCCTCCCCCGAGGCGGTGGTCCAGGCGTTTGCCGGCTTCTACGCAGCCCTCTATGAGGAGCGCGAGGTCATAGCCGAGCCCCTCATTGACGCCTTTTTTTCCAATATCCCTCCCCGCCGTTTGCCTGATGATGTGCGTGATGAACTGGATAGGCCGATCACCCTGGAAGAGCTGCAGGCGGCGTTGTCCTACACACCCCGGCCGTGCTCCAGGCCCCAACGGGTTTCCCTGTGAGTTTTTGCGCCCGCATGTGGCGACCCTGGGGCCTCACCTGCTGGGGGCGTTACACGAGGCCTTGGAGCAGCGTGTTCTGCCTCCTGACTGGCGACACGCTGAAATTGTGGTTTTTCTTAAACCTGGTCGCCCTCCGGAAGATCAGAGCTCGTACTGTCCTATCTCCTTGCTGAAGTTTGAGCCCAAACTACTCGGGAAGGTCCTAGCCGATCGCCTCCGCACCTGCATTCAGGACCTGGTGCACCCGGACCAGTCCGGCTTTATGCCTCAGCGCTCCACATGGCACAGTATCAGGCGGGTCCACAACGCCGTCGCGGAAGCCCCTCGTTTGGGCCGTCCCACAGCGCTCTTGCTGGCAGACATCGACAAGGCATTTGACTCTCTGAGTTGGACCTATCTATTTAATCTCCTAGAAGCCGTAAACCTGGGGCCCCGGTTCCTGGCATATGTAAAATTACTGTATACAGATCTCACGGCCTCAGTTCGTGCAGGTGGTTGCCGTTCGGCCCCCTTCCCGATTCACAGGGGCACGCGACAGGCGTGCCCCCTGTCCCCTCTTTTATTCACCTTAGCGATCGAGCCCTTAGCTGTGTGGGTGCGTCTGGACTCTGTCCTTAGAGGGATGGACTGGACGCCAGAGTACTCGGACAGGATTGCGCTTTATGCCGACGACATCCTATTCTTCATGTCGAACCCTTGGGCTTCCGGGCCCCGGGTTCCCCAAATCCTTCGAGTCTTCGAGGAGACCTCTGGCCTCAGTGCCAATCCGTCCAAATCTATACTGTTCCCTATCTACAGCGAACAGCGCAGCCAGGCCTGGGCGTCGTCCCTAATCATTGCGGGCGAGCGCCTGAAGTACCAAGGGGTCTACATAACACGGTCGCACGGTGACGCCTGGACGCACAACATAGCGCTGCTACTCCCCACCGTCCAGGATGAGACGACGATATGGTCTCAACTGCCTTTATCGTTATACGGCAGGTCTGCACTTTTTAAGATGGTGACTTTGCCGCACTTACTATACAGGCTCCAGAACTACCCGTTCCCTATCCCCCCGTCGTGGTTCCGCCAACTTAACGCACTCCACAATTGATTCCTCTGGCAAGGGGGTGCGATTCGTGTCGCACTCGCGACGTGCATTCAGTCCACGTACTGTGGTGGAATTGTAGCGGCAGATGTCCGTGCATACTATTGGGCTTCGCATCTCCTGGTGATCAATGAGTGGTGGTATGGCTCCCAGATGGACCCGGCCTACGCCGTGGAGCGGTCGGCCATGGCAGGCACCCCCATGCTACGTCTCCTATACAGTAACTCCCCCCTGGAGGCACTTCCCCTGGCTTGCCGGGTAGTGCTTCGGACATGGAGACAGGTGGTTAGGTCCACAGGCTGGTGGGGTAGGTTGACGCGCGCCACTCCTCTCTGGCAGGGAATGTACCTTCGGCCCGTCTCGTCGCTGGTGGGTTTTCGTAGATGGGATGATATCGGCATATCCACGCTTGGTGATATTATGCAGGGGACTACCCTCAAATCCTTTCAAAGGCTACAGGCGGATTATGACCAAGTTTTCCGTGGTCTGAGGTTTGCAGACCTCTGGGGTGGGAGTTATACAGTACCCGAGGACTCATTATTTTGCATTCCGATTGTACTATGCTCGCTGGGCTTCGCCCTTGTGGTACGTTGAAAACTCAATAAAATCTGTTGTCAAAAAAAAAATAGCAGTGGTTCTCTCCAAACTATTACCCAAGCATTTTATTAGAGATTGCGGAGACTTCACAGAAATGGTGTTCAGAGACTGTCTTTCTTTTAGGAATGTACACTGCAGTTGAAGTGATGGCAAACATCAGATAATTCAACACTTTACAAAGTGATAGAACTTTATATACCCTGGTTAATGCTTTGGTCACCAGTATTTACAAGCAAAACTCTTGCCTGCACACTGTAGTGAAATACACCCTAATAAATGAAAATGGCAGTTCAATGCACTCTCCTTATTTATACTCCAATGTACCCCAATCTACCCCACCCCACTCCGCTACGATCTACCCCTCTCCATTCCAATTTACCCCACTCCAATCCAAATTCCACTGCAATCTATCCAATCCTCTCCACTCCGATCTACCCCACTCCGCTCTAATCTACCCCACTCCACTCTACCACACTCCACCCAAATCCACCCTACTCCACTTCACTCTAATCTATCCCAATCCAATCTACCACACTGCTCTCCAATCTATCCCACTCCACTCCAATCTAACCCACTCCACCCCAATACACCCCACTCCATCGACTCCAATATACCCCACCCAACTCTACCCCAATCTACCCTACCCCCAAACTACCCCTCCCAGTCTATCCCACTCCAATCTACCCCACTCCAATTAACCCCTATCTATTCCACTCCAATGTACTCCACTCCACTCCAACCTACCCCACCCCATTCCAATCCAGCCCGCTCCACTCCAATCTACCCCACTCCAATAATCCCTCTTCAATCTATCCAACTCCAATCTCCCCCATTCCAATCTACCACACTCCATTCCAATCTACCCTACTCCAATCCACCCACTCTACCCCACTCCACTCCACCCTGATCTACCCCACTACACTACACTCCAATCTACCCTATGCCACCTCCTCACAATGTATCTCACACCGCTCCATCCAACTCCACTCCAATCTACTCTACTCCCATCTACCCCACTCCAATCTACCCCACTCCACTCCAATCTACCCCACTTCACTCCAATCTACCCCACCTAATCCACCCAATCTACCCCACTCCACTCTACCCCACTACACCCTAATCTACCCCACTCCAATCTACTCCTCTCCACTCCTATCTACCCCACTCCACTCCAGTCTACCTCACTCTACTTCAATCTACCCCAATCCACTGCACTCCACTCTTCCCCAATCTTCCCCACTTCTCTCCAATCTACCCCAATATATCCCACTTCACTCTACCTCGATCTATCCCACTCCAATCTGCCCCACTTCAATCTATCCCACTCCACTCCAATCTACCCGACCCCATTCTAATCTACCTCACTCCAATCTACCCCAATCTACCCCACTCCATTCTACTCCACTCCGCTCCAATCCACCCCACTCTACCCCATTCCACTCCACTCCAATCTACCCCACCCCATCCCAATCTATCCCTCACCACTGCAATCTACCCCACTCCCCAATCTACCCCACTCCACCCCAAACCACCCCCTCCATACTACCCCAATCTACCCCATTCCATTCATTCTACCCTACTATATTCCACCCAAACAACCCCACTCCTATCTACCTCACTCCACTCCAATCTACTTTACTCCACTCCAGTATACCCCACTCCGCTCCAATCTATCCCAATCAACCCCAACCACTCCAATCTACCCAATTATATTTCACACTCAACTCTCCCCAAATCTATCCCAATCTATCCTACTCCTATCTACCCGGATCTACCCTACTCCTATCTACCCCACCCTAATCTACCCCACTCTAATCTACCACAGTCTACTCCACTCCAATCTACCCCACTTCACCTTGTTCAATCTACCCCACTCCATGCTAATCTACCCAACTCCCCCTCACCAATCTACCCCACTCCAATCTACCCCAATCGACCCCACTCCATTCTACCCCACTCTACCCCACTCCACTCTATGCCAATCTACCCCACTCCACTCTGCCCCAATCTACCCCATACCCCAATCTATCCCACTCCAATCTAACCCTCCCACACTTACTTTTAGCCATACAGAACAGCAGCCACACTGATGTAAATAATGGCTAAAACACATTGCCAAAGCCAATAACTCTTGCATACACGGAACCTATTGTCTTTGCCAATGCTTGTTTGAGTCTTGAACAACTGCTGTCCTAACTACTTATCAACTTTTCTCAAACCTTTCTTCCCTCCCAGAACTCTGTGATCTCCCAAACACAGACTGTTGTCTTTACCGTAATTTCGATACACCTTCAGAGTAAGCGTTCCTTTGCTTATCTGGCAGCCAAATTCTGGGACGAACTGTCATTTGATATTGGTCTTCTTCAGGGTGAACTGGTTTTTAGGAATAAACACATAGCCTGACTGTTTCAGACGTAAGCCTTCTGTCTGCTTCCCACAGTGTTGGTTAGGACTGTTAGAGCTAGGGGGCCTGGCTGGGTGATAGTGTGCTCTATACATTTTACTTCGATCTTTATTTATTCATTATTCATGGGTAGGGCTGTAGGATTTCCCATGAGGTTTCTCAAACACTGCATCAGAAATCACAGCAGCAGTTTCTCATGATCGCCATGTGAAACAGTGCACATGCAAAATCGTCATCTCTTTTCAGCAGAGTGGTGCATACTTGGCTTGCTGTCTGGGAGCTTGTCTCTCCACAGGATACTGGCTGGTTGCAAGCTTGGCTCTCACAGACAGCGCCTGGACTTGTGAGCAAAGGGAAGCCTGCCCGTATTAAACAGGCATGAAATAACATGTTGCACCTCTTTCAATGGAAGACCTTTAAATGCTAATTCTAATTAGCAGGGACTTCATAGGAAAGATAATTTTCATAAACAAAATGTCATTTCTTTTCATATTATGTACGTTCAGTTCATTCATTGTTGCCACAAAAATCATTTGCTTCTATAATTTTGCTTATGTCGGGTATGAGCTTGGTGTTTAATATAAGCCTGCAATAATACTATTCCAGGTGACTTTTGCTCCTGCTCATTCTTGAGAATCGGCGAGGGATCTCAAGAAAAATGTGTCTATTGTCTCCGGCAGATGTAGTCTGTTTCTCCCTTCCAGGTAAGTTTGGGAGATGTTCACGGGACACCCGCACATCTTCTCCATTCCAAATGGTAAACTGGCAGAACTGCATTGCCTGGGGGGGGCAAGGGAAAGCTGCTGATTGTGACAAATGTTAGCTTAGTGACACAATAAGGTACCCAGAACATGAGGTTTCTGCAATCTGAGTACACGGAGAGGCCACACAAGATTACATACGAATATGGAGAGGTCTGGTTAACATTGGTTGTAAATCCCAACCTCAGAAAAAATAGGAGATCCCTGTTCATCTGAATGGTTTGTTAAACTTAGCTATTAAAATGAAACTTTGTTATTTGATTTAATTTTGAATCACAATCAGTTAAAATTGCTAGATGAAGATGTTAAAGTAGTGGCCCGTTGACTGAACACTTGACGTCATAAGGGTTCCCAGCAAGAGGAGGTTAAGTAATACTGGCCATTATAGCTAGTCCAGCTTCAAAGACCTCCAGCCAGATACCTTGTAAGATATACCTTATGAGAATCCGGCGATTCCAATAGATTTTCAATTACACATACTGTGGTTAAATGGGGAGTTAGCGCTTGGAGCAGAGTTAGGTAGAATAGGACTGTTGAACCTTCCAGGACCCATATGGGCATTCTTAGTGGGATGTACACTTCATTCACATTGAAACAATCTAAACACAGACCAGCTGACAGCCTTGCTAACAGAGTTGAAACAGTCCTTATATGGCTTAGCACATGTTATAAACTACGACCACAAGCGTGAACACAGTGGTTAAACATGGTGCCCCTGTTTCTACAATAAAGCCTCAAACTTTTAACGAAATAATGGACAAAGCCCCACTAAAATGGAATACCCTTCTAGATTGCCAGGAAAACTAACAAGCTAGTAGTAATATACCCTTAGACAATGCCCCAAGAACCACATAAAGTATTGACTGTTTGTATTCTCATGGAAATGGTACCACCTGTCCAGGACTATACTAAACGAGGAAGCATGTTTACTAACATATACACCAATATTTATGGGATTTCATTTACAGCGGCATTACTAAGGTTCTGCAGCAAATGCAGAATAAGCATACACCCGCAACAGCAGTAGATTATGGCATGAAATTAATTGGAACTATTGGTAGGCTTTTTGGGATTGTTCTCAGCAACATTTGAAGTCAGACAATGCTTTTGGTCATATGCCAGTGCCATACCGCCATCCCACCAATCAAAAAGATCACTCATTTTCTTAGATAATTTCAGAAATATACACATTTATGGGTTAAGATACCTTAGGTTCTCACTCACCAAAATCCCCACTCAAGTCAAAGGCAGATGTGGAAGAAACACAGGACCAGATGTTGAGAAACAGCAAGTGCTGGAAACGGAAAATCCAGATTGGATTGGCACCACAACAAGAGGCCTGAAGGGGTTCAATTCAATCCAATTTTGTTATTAGATCAGTTTAAATAACCCATAAACACATGCAAAAATGTATTACAATACACTTTAAAATCCCAAAAAGGCCAACATATAAACAGCTCTAACTCGACAGCGATGTACAACAGTTACAACACAACCCTGATTCAGAAAATATATGTTACTCAAGTATCAAACTGGCTGTAAAAATCTTGACATAGCAAACCCTACTCGGGTACTAGTATCTGACTTAGCACTGTCTAATAGTACCTAAATCCCATACTCTTACATAGCGGGACAATATATTTACCTCTCTGTCTCTAATATGGCCTGCAGAAGAACAATATATTCTCCTCATTTTCTTTGGCAAGATTGCACACAGGGTAGAGATTTGGCTTAAGTTTTGAATTAAACCACTTATAGGTAAAATTAGCAAGAGGAACAATGCCAATTCTGAATATTATATATAAAACACTTGCTATAGGAGGCTTGATATAGTAAAAAGTTCCCCCATTTTACATTATTTTTATTGTTAAAAAAATCAGTGGGTCCCCCACTCGGTATGTCAGATAACCATGTTTCTAGTGCAAGCTCCCAGTATCTACTATTTTCCAAATCTAACACTACTGGTGGAAATCGGTACTGGGTTTGACCAATATTCACTCAGGCTTAAAAGATCCAACCAGGTTTTAACACGTTTTATCCATTGAATCTCGAGAACTTTAAGCCTCTGTTTGATATCTAAAATAGCACTTATATTTCAATCCAACTCATCCATCAACCAGATATGTAGGCAATGTTAAAGTGTCTAAGATTTGTAAAATGAGCTAAACATTTTAAAGTAAGCTCAAGCCATAACAAGTTAATAGGGGCACTCTGTGACAGTTTCAAATTGGATTTAATACGTTTATTTTCCACCCTAACCAATGCAATGGATTCATATTGCAATAGCCCCAGACTTCAGAGCCATACAACACAGCAATTACAGCCAGGGCTCGAAAGATTTCCAAAGCAGGTGATATAAAATGCAAGTTGGAACAATTTACACATTTCAGAATGCGGCTGATCTATCATTTAAAAGCGGTTGACTACAATTTGAGGTGACCATGAAGGAGAATTTGACAACCTGACACCCTAGTGATCAAGTAATCAAATTCTGAAACCCTCTATAGTGTAGTTTGTATGGAATTGAAAGTCATACATTTAGTCTCACTGGCATTAATTTCCATACCATGTGTTGAGCAAAACTATTTTCAAGTAAAGCTTGCAAACCCATAAATGTTTTGGAAATCAGCAATGTGTCATCTGCAAATAGTAAAGCAGGACGATTTTGGTCCACAAGTGTTAGACTTGGCATTCTTGGCATAGTATTCCCCCAAACATGTTGCTTTTACCTCTCTTGTTTTGATGAATTCGTTTTTGTTGGCTTTAGGACTCCGTGCACTCTACCACTGCTAACGAATTTTAAAGTGTTTGTGCTTTCTCCCTCAAAAATGGTAAAAATGGCCAACACCTAATTGACACATTTAATTTATTTGTAAGTCTCTAGTAAATCACACTACAGGTACCCAGGATGTGGAAATTAAATGCTACTAGTGGGACTGCAGCACTCATTGTATTGCCCACTAAATGAGTCTTTTAAACGAGTCTCAGGCCTGCCATTGCAGCCTGTGGAGTAGTTTTAAACTGAAATTTAGCCCAGGCAAAATAAACATTTTGCCAGGCCTAAACCTTCCTTTTTAATGCTTATAAACCACCTCTAAGGTAGGCAATAAAGGCTCCGAGGGTGGTGTGCACCTTATTTAAAAAGTAGGACATCTGCACTTATGTTTACATGTCCTGGGACTAAAAGCCCCTAAAGTCATTTTTCGTTGTTGTGAGGCCTGTATCGTCATTGATTACTAGGTTACCTTATTACATTTAACAAGTTTGGATTGTATTTGGAACAGATAGGCATATGCTGTTCACACTCAAATGAATTGTATTTTAAAATCCTCCTTAATGGTAAAGTCGAATTTTAGGTCATAATTATGGAAATGTCACTTTTAGAAGGTTTATATGTTAACACGGAGTGATCCTGTTAGGGCAATAGGGGACGGGATCCTAGATTGATAGTATACAAAATAATTAACCCTATACCATGGATTTATGTAATGTTTGTGCAGGCTGCGTGATTATTCCGCGCCTCTCATAACCAATGCTCGGAAAATTATTTATGTTATTCTTCATATGTATCCTCACACTTCTATACCTTTGATACTCGCATGACATATAAATCAAGACATACCGGCAAACATGTGACACACAAAATAAAAAATAAAACATTTATGTTGTACACCAAAAAACTCTTAGTAGTGGATTTTATAGTCCTTCCACAAATTATATTCATCAGACAATACAAAACATAATCACGTAACTGATACTTCAAACCAAATTAGTGACTTAAATGCACAATCTACATAACTTGCTTTTACATATACACATAGTACTTCTGTTATCAACAATCATAAGTGTCCTACATATATCACAGTACTTCTGTTATCAACAAACATAAGTGTCCAACATATATCGTGCTTTTTATATCAGCAGACTAAGAATAGTGTCTAACAAAAAATGAATTTATATCACCGGGGGTGTATTATTTTCCTTCAAGTGTGTGATCCTCAAGATACTTTGGGGCCCTAACTGATTGGGAGACAATATTCGTCAAATATTCAAAAGTCTGGAAGGTGTGAATCCACTCAGTTTCTTTTGGAGGTTGTTTTTGGCCTTGTATAGGTATGTATGCCCATAGGCCACGCTTAACTCCGCCGACACGTTCCAACCTACTTGATGGGCCTGACAGTTTAGTGAAGGTCTTCCTCAGGGCTGGGTGCTTTTACGGGCACATGTCTCTGTTCTTTAGGGTTGAACCGGTATCACCCTGCGTGTAATCTTAGTACAGAAGATGCTGCGTGCATGGATGGCAGTACAACCCTTCTGTGAAGGGGGCTTGTGTCCTCCTTCATGTAGACCGATTCTTTATAGCAGGTAATGTGGCATTGGTGTTGGAGTGAACTTCATCATTAAAAAGGTAGAATGTTTTCAAGACGGAGCGCTCGTGTTGCAGCTCATCTCCTCAGCTCTTATAGCCTTGTGCATGCAGCCGCTCCCAGTGCTTCCACTTTGCTGTTACGCAGGGCTTTTTACTCCTGGTGCGGCCGGTCCTGTGTGCCCACAGCTATAACAGCTGAGGAGGTGAGCTGCAACATGAGCGCTCCGTGCTGAAGCCCTCAATCTCAGGATCAGATCAAACGCTACCTGCAGATCAAAGAAAGCTACAACCAGATGATCGTGATTTATGTCCACCATTTTCCACACAAGAATTAAATGGAAGACCTAATCCAAACTGCTAATCTTCGGCTTAAATCTAGCCTTGGGAATAGGACAATATTTACTTTTTACTCATGCAAAATAATAGCTTATCTGATATCTATTTGCTAAAGATGTTTTGTACACTGTCAATAAGGATAATAATTCCCAGGGGAGACACAGCTCCCTTTTTGTTTATGGGAATTGTTAGAAATGGGGGTCTCTAGTTGGCAGAGGTAGGTACCTTTGTCCAAATAGGGACCCTTGCTTCTAGTCAGGGTAAGGGGGATACACACTTTAGATAACCCCTGCTCACCCCCTTGGTAGCTTGGCACGAGCAGACAGGCTTATCCCAAAGGCAATGTGTAAAGTATTTGTACCAACACTCACAGTAACACAGTGAAAACACCACAAAAGGACACCACACCAGTTTAGAAAAATAAAGTATCTTTATCTAAACTAAACAAGACCAAAATGACCAAAATCCAAAATACACAGTTAAAATTTATGACTTTCAAAAGGTTTCAAGAACTTGTACCATAGAAAACTATGGATGCGTGACTTTTCACCAAAGTACCTGTAGATGCGTGAAAGTTCCAAAAGCCAAAAGCCGCAGAGTCTGAAAACAAAGAGATGAGACACTTCTGAGACCTTGGGGAGGCGATGCGACAGTCCCGCTGCACGCAGAGGAAGGATTGCGTCGAATCCGGTCTGTATGGGGAGTGATGCGTTGATTATTCATGACGGTTCTGGTCCGCAGGTGATGCATCGGATGAACTTGCCGCAGAGGCACGATGCGTGGAAATCCGGGATGCGTTGGCAATCGATGCAGCAGCGTCGAGCGGCGCTGAGTCGGTCCTCTTCAGCGGCGATCCCTCGATGCGTTGATTCTTGCAGCGGCAACAGGCGCTGTAGCGGTTTCCGCAGCGGCATGGCGATGCGTGGAAATTCTCCTCACGCCGTGGAGATGCGTCGGGAAAACAGCCGCAAGAAGAGCGATGCGTCGATTTCTGTAGTTCTTTGAGTTTCTTCTTTCTTCCAGCTCCCAAACAGCAGCAACAACCTCCAGACGCCCAAAAGTGGCACAGGCACCTCTTGGCAGGTCAGAACACACAGCAGCAGAGTTCAGGGGAGCTGGGGGTGTCCCTGAGACTTCAGAACAGGAGGCCATCACACTTCAGGCCCTTGGAGATCTCCTTCAAGCAGGGGGCACAGCACACAGCAAAGTCCTTCTCATTTCCTTGGCAGAAATAGCAACTGCAGGCCAACCCCAGACACACAGCAAGGGAAGTTCTTCTCCTCAGTCTCTCCAGCTCTTCTCCTTGGCCAAGGTTCCTCTTGAATTCCAGGAATGATCCAAAGGTCTGGGGTTTTGGTTCTGATACTTGTACGCCAAAATGTCTTTGTTCTCTTTGTGCAAGGGGCTCTGAGCCCAGTTCAAACCAGTTCTGGGGAGCACTCTGCAAGTGCACAACAGCATCCATTGTCAGTGTGAGCCTTGTTCCAGGCACACCACAGGGGGGCGGAGCCAGCATTGTGGAAGGCAGGCAGAGCCCTATTCAGGTACAGGTGCTACTCCTCCCATTACTCCAAATGCAGATTAGGCCTATTCAGCCTAGTGCTGACTCATCCAGACTCCTGGAGCCACTGCACCTCCCCAGCCCCTGTCACTCCAAAGCCAGACAGTCAAACCACAAACAGGCAGAGGCACACAGGATGGTTGAACAAGAAAATAGCCACTTTCTAAAAGTGGTATTTTCAAACACACAATTTAAAAACCATCTTTACTAAAAGATGTGTTATGAAATCCTGAGTTCAGGGGTACCAAACTCCATTTTTCCATCTTATCCCTATGGGAAGATATGCTTGTAAAATGTTACAAAGCATTCCCCGTTCTGTCCTATGGGGCAAGATAGCCTTTCAATAGTGAAAAACGAAATTGGCAGTATTTCACTATCAGGACATGTTACACACACCAGCACATGTCCTACCTTTCACATACACTGCACCCTGCCCAAGAGGGGTACCTTGGGCCTACAATAGGTGTGCCCTATATGTAAGAAAAGGGAAGGTTAGGGCCTGGCAAGTGGGTGCACTTGCCAAGTCAACATGGCAGTTAACAAACTGCACACAGGCACCGCGGGGGCAGGCCTGAGACATCTTTTCAGGGCTACTCATGTGGGTGGCACAATCAGTGCTGCAAGCCCACTAGTAGCATTTGATTTGCCAGCCTTGGCACACTCAGTGCACATTACTAGGGACCTACTGGTAAAACAAATATGCCAATCAGGGAGAACCAATCACAATTTACACAGAGAGCATATGCACTTTAGCACTGATCAGCAGTGGTAAAGTGCCCAGAGTCCTATAGCCAACAAACACAGGTCAGGAAAAAATAGGAGGAAGAAGCAAAACATTTGGGGTAACCCTGCAAAAAGGGCCATTTCCAACAGGAATTATTTGAGTAGCCTCCCAAGAGTAAGGGATTGGTGCACCAGCTGTAATAGCATTTGAAAGCGTGTTAATATAGGGGCCCAAGATAAGGGATTCAGAGCGAAATTAATTACTCAGGATCTTATTCAGTCCTGGGGCCTTGCCTTAATTATGGGCTTGTATGGTTTTTAGGGTATTTTCTAGGGAAAAAATGATTGAACAAACGTTATTGAGTATCAGAACATCAGGACTGAACACCACGTTGTCGAATCGGCAATTCAAACAATCATCCCCAGTCACAAGATATGGGTTTAATCCATCGTTCTTTTGCTCACTATGCCACACCAGTTTGGACCAAACCATACTACCCTACTGAAAAAGCCAGCACTGGATTCATCTTTGCCGGAGAATTTCCGGACAATTTCTCTGCTTCCTTACTTGGCCAAGATTATGGAATCCCATGCTAATATCATCCTGACCAAGTATCTGGAAGTTAATGAGATTTTGGAAAGATCACAAAACAGGTTCCGGCCTAGGCATAGTACGGAATCCACCCTTCTGGCTGTTACAGAGCAGCTGAGGGCAACGTTGGACGTAGGCAACACCTTGGTACTGATTTTACTCGATCTGAGTGCGGCCTTTGATACGGTCTCCCATGAGATTTTGCTTCAACGACTCGGGGAGATCGGGGTCAGTGGCAAGGCCTGGGCCTGGTTTGCGTCTTTTCTATCTGAACGTTCCTTTCAGATCCACGCCCCTCCCTACTTGTCCAGTACCTACCCCCTCAGCAGTGGTGTCCCCCAAGGCTCTTCCCTGAGCCCTACGTTGTTCAACGTGTACGTCCGCCCTCTAGCCCTCTTGGCCAAAGCCCGGAATATTAATATGATATCATACGCTGACGATACGCAATTGATATTCACTTTTTCCAATAATCCAGCTCTAGACCAACTGAAATTCCGTGAAGATGTCCTGGCCATCTCAGACTGGATGGCGGATAATTATCTACAACTTAACTCCTCGAAAACGGAGGTGCTCCTGGTAGGCCGCGATACCCATAAATGGGACTATCAGTGGTGGCCTGCGGCACTGGGCACTCCGCCCCAACCGAAAAGTGTAGTCAAGAATTTGGGGTCCTGATGGACAACGCCCTCTCTTTCGAGCTTCACGCCAAAAAGGTGGCAGGTATATGCTTCGGCCATCTACGCGGTCTGAAACCCATTCTGGGTTTTTTTGATGCTTCCACTCGACAGGTGATTATTCAATCGGTGGTTCTGTCACGTCTCGACTATTGCAATGGACTGCTACTTGGCGTAAATAAAACTGTCACTAAGAGACTTCAAAGGGCACAGAATGCGGCTGCCCGCATTCTCTTTGCCCTCCCTAAGCACTGTCATACCTCCCATCTCTTGCGCCGTCTACACTGGCTGCCTATCGAACAGAGAATTCAGTTCAAAACTCTCTGCACCACCCATAAGATCTTACACGGCCAGGGTCCCCAGATACTGCAGGGGCTCTGTACACTATATGTTCCAGCGCGAGCATTGTGCTCCGCAGACCTGCATCTGGCCTGCACTCCCCGGGTGCGTAGGACCAGAGCTGGGGGGCGCTCTTTTAGGGCCTTGGCCCCGGCCCTATGGAACTCCATTCCACTCGCGGCGCGCAGCACACAAGATCATTGGGCATTTAGAAAACAGATCAAAACCTGGCTGTTTTCATCCATCTAGCTTCACGGTGTGTGCGCATGCTGTGCACATGATCCTTGGGCATTTAGACACAGATTATACCTGGCTGTCTTTTCATCTGTCTAGCTTCACCTTCCTTGGCCACCCGTCCGCCAGCGCTGGGACGCCCCAGAGTTGGGGCAGCCATGCGCTATACAAATATATCTAACATAACATAACATAACATAAATCAGTCTTGACCCTGCTCCTGATGGGAACAGTCCAGTCCGAATTGCTGGGCTGGATCTAAACTGGGGCGGCTTAGTGAGCAGAGTAACGATGATAGATTCAACCCAGATCTGTGACTGGGAGTGAGTGTCTGAAAAGTTTCATCACTCCGTCCATCATCATAGTGTGTTTGCTATGTACACCCTAAGTGGCCAGGGTATGCCCAGACGTCGGTCACTTACTCACTTTGCCACTGGATTCAAGCTAGCCTGACTGATGAGGAGTGATACCCCAAAACCGGTCCCAGAATGTTTGTTTCCGGTCCATGGAGGACATGGCATGCCAGTTCAGGATGGACTGATCCCATGACGAGCAGGGTCAAGACTGATTTGCATATGTCTGGGTCTAAACTGGGGCTGCTTAGTGAGCAGAAGAACGATGATGGATTAAACCAAGATCTGTGACTGGGGGTGAGTGTCTGAAAATTATCAGCACTCCGTCCATCATCATATTGTGTTGGCTATGAATAATCATATGCCTCTCAATTCGAAACCATTCAAGCGATTATTTCATTTCCTTTATGAAAGCCATTATATTCTCTTTTCAGAATCCTTCATGTGATTATTTTATTTCCTATATGAAACTGATTAGATTCTCATTGCATTCATTCATTGTGGTAGTAAGAAATAATAATGAGTAGGGGTCAATGGTAAACTCTGCTCCTCTGGCGGAGTTTGCAGAGTTTTGCCCACAACGCGCTCTAATTGGAAGAACTCCACCAACCACTGTGTGGCAGAGCAATATTAGGTTGGCAAATGTAAGCAAGAAAATCGAGTGTAGACTGCCTCCCATAGAGATTTCTCAACGCAGTCAGTCGCAGCAAGTTGCTACCACTCACATTGAGAAAGCTGCCGCTCATGTTGAGAAAACTGCTGCTCGAGTAGAAACTCCACCTGAGCATCAGAAAGAAGCAGCACCCTTTGGCATGCTGTGTGATGCAGTCCGCACTGATTTTATAGCGCCGGATAAGCTCCTGGCACTAAAAATCAGAGTAAGCAGCATGACGTACCAAAATCTGCCTTTCGCTGAACTCTGCAGAATCTCACAGAGTTTTTCGGTAACTCTGCTAAATTCCACAGAGTGAAACTCAATGAATTCTGCCCTCCCTTAATAATGAGGTAATGCAACGTGTTCCTTTTTATATTAATTTCAAGATAGATTTAAACTCCTTCTCTAGATAAGATAGGTATATAATTGACAATTGAAACCCTTCTCTGCCTTATTGAATGTCTAAGTTCTGTAAAAGACCTTCCTACTGGAGATGATTCATTTTTTCATTTGATCTATGGTCATTCCACCACAGATTAGCCATCCTTGTAGTCTGACCTGCATAATACCCTCTACATGAATATCTAGGGATAGATAAATATAACCAATTTAGTCACACATATAAAGAAACCCTTTATGTTAATCCGTCACAATGATGTTGGATACTACAAACGATCACCTTTTGCGATGTAACCACATTTTGTTGTTTTCCTTAAAAGATATTTGTTCTATGCTTGTTTTCCTGTCTTCATCAACCCATTCTATCCTTACCTATAAGATAACTTTGATGCTTCAGTGGTTTTAATTCATTATTCAAAGTTAAGAAATTCCAACATTTCAAAACGATGCCAGATATACTAAGAATGCATTTGGTAAAGGGGTTGTATTATGCGCAACCAACTTTTACCAAATGCATTCCTATTTGGCAAACCGACCTATATACTAACAGATTGGTTCACAAAATGCAAAATCATAGTGGGTCACATCGTACCTCATGAATATTAATGAGTAGGTCGCAAATTACGACCCACTATGATTCATTGCCATCACGTGGATGGTGGCCTTATGGGATCAGCAGACCACTACATCTGTGATTGCTTTTAAATAAACAAATCCGTTTAAAAAAAATGCAGCTTAAAGGAAAATTGGATACCTTTAAAAAAAAAGGTTGTTGAAAGTTTCATAGACCTTTTCTGTGATTAAGAGGTGCTCCCATGGACCACTTGCTATGCCTAAAACATGTTTTTTACAACATTCACAAAGGGGTCCCCTATGGACCACTTCCCATTTGCTAATGTGTTACCATGTCCTTTTTGTAGAGAATTTCACATTTTCTTCACATTTTTGTCTGCGTTGGTAAAATATTGACTGCAAATTTGACTTTATTATGTACTTCATTTGACATATCAAAAATGTTAATAGATCTCCTCTTGTTCCTCTCGACATTGCATTCAGTAAATGTTTCCACCAAAAGAAGTCCTGTTTCAATACGTCTTTATGTAGTATATTTTTTCTTTTCAAAATTGCACATAAATATATCACCTTAAGATTGGAGTACTTGTGAACTCATTTCTTTGCCTGGGGCTGTGAACATTATTTGTTTTGAAATCTAAAATACCTATGAAATATACTATTTGTAACATTTAAATTAAAAATACGTTGTGAGCTCCTGCCTTCTTTTTGTGGCAAGTTAGACTCCATTTCACCTTGCCTAGCCTTATCATCCTTGCCTCTGGAGAAAATGCACTTTTGATTTTCATTCAACTTACCTTTCATTGAATATCTCAGAATAATTTACTCAATGCCTGGCAAGAGGAATAATTCTACCTTTCCTCGAGAAGAATAACGTGGGCATATCCATGCATTTTTCTTTTTAGAACTGTTTCTCTCGTTCATTGTCCTTTTTTCACTTTCGATTATGATTTGTATCTCTTCATCTCTCAACTCTCTGTCTTTAACCCAATGTACTCTGTCTAACTGTAGGTCCTCGTTCACTCTATCAGACTGCATTGTAAAGAAATGTTGTGCAGGTTGCTTTTCTTTGATTTAAGAGCTGTGTTTTAGTGGGAAACTCTATCAATCGGTGCTGCCTGCCTTTCTTCTGTGCCCTACTCTTGTGGTGATCTGCTTCTTCCTGGACTTCTACAGAGAGCCAGCAGTGACAAATCTGGTTCCAAAATGGTTACAATTCGTTATGAATGGCAGAATGCTTGCTTTTTTATGGATTACCAGTCTATATTGGTATATCTGCATTCCAATCAGTTTATGTGGTAGATGTCAGTAGAGTTGTTACAAAATGGCACAAAAAATATATAGTAGTATTGTTTTCATTCCAGACCTGCTTTCATCATGATCATTTTCCTATTCCAA
This sequence comes from Calotriton arnoldi, assembly GCA_963921515.1. NCBI lineage: Eukaryota > Metazoa > Chordata > Amphibia > Caudata > Salamandridae > Calotriton > Calotriton arnoldi. The sequence continues at coordinate 4,680,971 of CAWUFW010000311.1, forward strand.
TGGGGTTTTCCCATTACAACTGGGTTCCTCGCTTGGCTGTAATGGAAGAGGAAAGGAAACCCATGTTAGCCATTTATTGTACGCCTTACCTTTTGCCACTTTTCAAAGCGTTGAGTACTGAACAGACTAAAGATTTCTGGAAATGTAAAAAACACAGGGGCCTATTAGCAATAACCGGCGATAATTATCGCTAAGCGCAGTTAGCGCTAGGATAATTATCGCCGGCTATCGCAGGTTTCTATCGCGGAGCTAGCGTGCTATCAGCAACGCTTATCTCCAAAGCGATAGAAACCCTGGAGAACAGTGTGAATATCGCTTGAAAACAAGCGATATTCACACTGTGACCAGTGTTAGCTTGGCGATAGGGCGAGGGGATTTAGCCATGTAATCCACCTCCCATTGGATTACATGGCTAAGTCAGGTTTAGACCAGGCGTTAACAAACCAGCGCTAAACGTGTTTAGCGCTGGTTCGTTAATCACCTCCCTGCCTCGCTAATAGGCGATAGCGACCTTAGCGACTGTTTCTAGTCGCTCTTAGGTTGGGAACGCCTACTTTGCATGCCATTAGCGATAAATATCGCTGGCATGCAAAGCGGCACCTAACCCGGTCGCTATCGCCTAGAAGCTGTCGCTAACAGCAGTTAGCGACAGCTTGCTAATAGGGCGTTTGAATTATCGCCGCTTTAGCGGGAAAAAGTCTTGCTAAAGCGGCGATAGAGCCCTTGATAATATGCCCCACAATTTGTTGGGAACATTTGGATTGCAGCATTGGATGAAAAATAGTGCCTTAATAATGTTAGTATAATGTGATGGCGGGGAATATCTTTCAAAAGCAAAGTGGAATATTCATTTAATTTCAAAATACAATAGAGTGAGTATTACAAGAACATTTTCTGTTCTTATCAAACTAGGATACAAATTACACATAAGTAAATACTGAAGGGAAACTGACACAAAGGATTGACTATGGTGCCAATATAATTTTTGGCAGAGGGAGTAATCTCCATTGGCCTGGTGGAGGAATTAAGGTCCAACACGCCAAGATTATTCCACCTGCCAAATTTAGAAATTACTGCCAAGCAGGCGGTCATTAATAAAGCATTTGTAGGATCCGCCATCATGCCAGTTCATTTCCATGCTTTTAAAAGTTTGGTGCAGAGCTCCCTCAACATCACAGAACCTTCCGTCAAACTTTTTTTTATTTTCCAATTTTGAGAAAGAAAATCCCAAAGTGGGATTTTTTTGTTGAAAAAAAGATGCTCCCCTCAGCGTTGGAGTTATCTCCCATGGTGTGGGGGTTATAAGGGACGGGCAGTGAAAACTGATCTGTGTGTTCGCCCATCTAAATTATATGGACAGATATAGAGGTCAGCCTCCGATGGGCCATCGAAGGGGGTGTAACCATGGCAGAGACAAAGTAGTCTTGGTGGTAAGGATACTCTGTTGTAATGGTGCCAGAGTATCCTTACAGCGAAGATTTAAATCAGCCCCTCTAAGTCAGCATGTGCATAATACTTTCCCTGAACTGGATCTCTCGGCATTAATGACAATTACTACCCGATGCAATCAAACCAGCAAGGACCTTACCCTGTGTTTAAAATACACACAAAAATAAAAGACTCACAAATTTGCTTAGGGATATTGGTACGAGAAGCATGTCCTACTATTAGATTGTAAGTAGAGCGTGATACTTTCAGGAAGATGGTGTAGGGGGCACGAGGAGTCAGGCTGATGAGCAGTTTCATGAGGTAGATCTAAACATATGATCTACCTCATGATGGATTAAACCCAGATCAGTTTAATCAGATCAGTTGACTGGGGGTGAGTGCTTGCAATGTTCAACACTCCGTCCATCATCCCCTTTGGTTTTGCTATGTTCGCCCTAAGTTGGCAGGGTATGCCCAGACGTGGGTCCCTTGCTCACTTTGCCACTGGATTCAAGATAGCCTGGCTGATGACGGCTGTAAGCCAGAAACCGGTCCCAGGATGCTTGTTTCCGGTCCAGGGAAGACATGACTTGGCAGTTCGGGCTGGACTGTTCCCATGAGGCACAGGGTCAGACTGATTTGCATATGGCCATGTCTGAACTGGGGTGGCGGAGTGAGCTAAAGAATGATGATGGATTAAACCCAGATCAGTTGACTGGGGGTGAGTGCTTGGAATGTTCAACACTCCGTCCATCATCCCCTTTGGTTTTGCTATGTTCGCCCTAAGTTGGCAGGGTATGCCCAGACGTGGGTCCCTTGCTCACTTTGCCACTGGATTCAAGATAGCCTGGCTGATGACGGCTGTAAGCCAGAAACCGGTCCCAGGATGCTTGTTTCCGGTCCAGGGAAGACATGGCTTGGCAGTTCGGGCTGGACTGTTCCCATGAGGCACAGGGTCAGACTGATTTGCATATGGCCATGTCTGAACTGGGGTGGCGGAGTGAGCTAAAGAATGATGATGGATTAAACCCAGATCAGTTGACTGGGGGTGAGTGCTTGCAATGTTCAACACTCCGTCCATCATCCCCTTTGGTTTTGCTATGTTCGCCCTAAGTTGGCAGGGTATGCCCAGACGTGGGTCCCTTGCTCACTTTGCCACTGGATTCAAGATAGCCTGGCTGATGATGGCTGTAAGCCAGAAACCGGTCCCAGGATGCTTGTTTCCGGTCCAGGGAAGACATGGCTTGGCAGGTCGGGCTGGACTGTTCCCATGAGGCACAGGGTCAGACTGATTTGCATATGGCCATGTCTGAACTGGGGTGGCGGAGTGAGCTAAAGAATGATGATGGATTAAACCCAGATCAGTTGACTGGGGGTGAGTGCTTGCAATGTTCAACACTCCGTCCATCATCCCCTTTGGTTTTGCTATGTTCGCCCTAAGTTGGCAGGGTATGCCCAGACGTGGGTCCCTTGCTCACTTTGCCACTGGATTCAAGATAGCCTGGCTGATGACGGCTGTAAGCCAGAAACCGGTCCCAGGATGCTTGTTTCCGGTCCAGGGAAGACATGGCTTGGCAGTTCGGGCTGGACTGTTCCCATGAGGCACAGGGTCAGACTGATTTGCATATGGCCATGTCTGAACTGGGGTGGCGGAGTGAGCTAAAGAATGATGATGGATTAAACCCAGATCAGTTGACTGTGGGTGAGTGCTTGCAATGTTCAACACTCCGTCCTTCATCCCCTTTGGTTTTGCTATGATCTAAACATATCACCATCTGGCCATTTTCATTACAATGTAGTACACACTATTAATTTTGCAGATCAAACTTGTTATATAGTTTGAATACATTGACAAGCATCTTTGTTAAGCATTGTTTGAGTATTGGTTATAAATGTTTACAATGTGGTAAAATAGACAAATGTAGTTGGTTTACCAGACTTGGAAATTACCCTCCATTTGATACAATGTGTGTCACTTAAAACTTAACCTGACATCTCATTTAATCTGCTTAATTTGAGAGAGTTCAATCTTAGCATAGAAACACTTTACAATCAAGTTTGATGCTCATAATGTGGTTTCATAATATTGGTGTTGACTTCCAGTGGTGTAACATTAGCCCCCACAACCCCTGTGGTGCGTGGGGGTACGAGCTCCAAGGGGCCCCCTCCAGCACTGTGCATTGACTGTGGGCCCCTGGCCTGAGAGTTCTTGACTAGGTCCGAAGTGTGTGGGTCCCGCTCCAAGTACTTTGCAGAGGGGCACCCTCAAGTTTCGTTACACCACTGTTGACTTCATGAAACTTTTGTTAGAGTTAAGAACATCCATCACTACAGAAAATGTGTCAGAGAATGTGGCTGGGTTTGTGAATTACCTAGACAACTGTGGAACATGTGGAACAGTTATTTATTTGTATATTTATGTGTGGGTCTTCCTGAACAGATCATTGATAGGCTATGGTGTGAGGGCTACATGCACTCACTTCTGCATTTGGCCAGTTACACAAGTCCACTCAAGTCAGTACACGTGATACCTGGTGTTCTCACTCTGACTTCCCCTCCAACAGATTAGGTTATTCTTTCCTGTTCTGTACTTAAAATTCCATGCCAGTGTATCTCTGAGTACTTGTATATTCATCTTTTTACTCTTTATGTAGCATTTATGACACATTTATGCATTGCAATGGTGTTTTATTTCTGATTTCAGGTGTATTTAATTTACACCTCATATTTAAGGTCTATACTTGTTATTCACACGCAGAATGTGGCATGTTTAGTCACTTGCATTTTCTTTACCTTCCAATGTCATTTGCATGTATTTCAATATTTATACATCACATTTCACAGGCATATGATTATGCAGTTCCTGTGGCAGTATCTCTTTTACAATCAGATATAAAATAATGTTAAATCGTCTGTTAGGAGGGGTTTTCAGTGTGTATCACAGTTTGGCATTGTCCAGTGGCTGAAACCTAATTGGTGCGTTGCACTGCGTTACATGAAATCTAAAATTACTAAATTTTTTGTGTGTTATCAATGGGAGGTTGATCAGCAGAGGTGACTCGCTCATTGTGGTGATGCCCCCTTCCTTTTTTTTCTATCAGCCTGAGAATCAGAAGCTGCGCACCACAGCTCCAGACTCCACATTGACAGGGGGAAGAGAATACACAAACTGCATGTCTTGGCAACGAGGAGAACGTGTCCAGACTGTCATGTGCGTTTTGTGTATGTAGAAGGGTGATGGGCAGTGCACTCTCTGAAGGGATTTGGGCCTTCACTCAATTCTCATGGAGGCTTAGTGGGGTGCTGCCTCACAGTGATCTGGCCAATGGCAAAGCCTCACATCACACTCATAGTGTGGCCGACAGCACAGGGTCGAATCAGGCCCTGTGCAGTCAATCACACTTTAAGTATCACAGCAGACCTCACAATGCGGGAACTTCAAGACAACAGCGTGCTTGGTGGTCTTTTGATAACTGAGAACCTGTAGCAGAATCATGGACGTCATTTGGGAGTAGTCAGGGGTTGCAGCTGTGACCTCTAGCTTGCTCCCTGCTACTCCTGGCACTTCCTTTGCGACCCCTGCCCTGAGAGGGTTACATATCAATTGATTTATTTTGAGCCAGTTAAATACCTTTGTGAGACAGGATCTAATATTGTCTCCATTAAAGTCGGCTCCTTTTTCACATGTAAAAACCAGTTGTGTGTCATCAGTGTAGGAGATAATCTTAGCACCCTCTTTCTCTATTAGAGGTGCAAGAGGTGACAGATATATATTAAAGAGGGTGGGGCTAAGAATAGAGCCCTGGGGGACTCCTACATTCATGTGCGGCATGGGAGCTGAAAAAGGGGACATCCAAGTTTCTTGTGATCTATTTTCCAGGAAAGAGGTCATCCAGGCCAGTGCGGTTCCACCCAAGCCCACATTCCGTAGCCTGTCAAAAAGTCTCTTATGAGGGACCATGTCGAAGGCCGCTGACAGATTGAGTAAGATCGAGTAAGATTAGAGCTGCCCTACCTCCCTGGTCTAGTTTTTCCTTAATGTGCTCTGTCACTTCCAACAGAGCAGACTCTGTGCTATACTTTGTCCTATAGCCAGATTGGGAGACATGTAATAGGTTTTGGTCTTCAATGTACTCTAAGAGTACTCTGCTTACATGCTTCTCTAGGACCTTAGTCTTTTTTAGAAGTGGTAGAATTTTAGCTTGCTTACAGATATGCGGATGTTTACCCATGGAGAGGGATAGGTTAAGTACCTTGTTGACTATGGGGTAGATAGTAGGTGCTAGAGGTGCTAATAATTTGGCAGAGCATAAGTCCACTGGGGATCCAGACTTGAGGCCCTTGAGGTAGTTGAGCGACTCGTCTATTTGTAATTTGTTAAACACTTACAGTGTAGAGGGCTGCAGGGGGCAGATTTTTTTCATTCTGCGATTGGTAAGAAACCTGATCCTCCGTTGGCAGTTTATCAAAAGAGTGTTGTATTACGGTGATCTTATTGTGAAAGGTTAGTGCTACCTGCTTAGTGCAATTGGCTGAAAGCGGGGCTTCTTTCTTAGCAGCCTTCCGGCAAGTAAAAGATTTTACTATATAAAAAATGTCCTTTCCCTTGTGTTGGGCTAATTCAATCTTATCCTGGAGGAACTTTTTTCTGGCCTCTCTCAATGCGTGTAGTGAATTTTCAAGGCAGCTTTATAGGTCTTCCTATGTTCAAGAGTATAATATTTCCACCATTTCCTTTCAAACCTTCTACATGTATTTTTGCTATTTCTGAGAGATTCATTGAACCAGGGCCCAGGGGGATGAGTCCTCCTTGAAGGACGAGAGATCATAGGAGCAGCGGTGTCAATATTCGACCCTAGCCAGGATTCAAGTGAAAGGGCGTCGGCATCAGGGTTGCCGATTAATGCCGGGACAGAGAGTTCGAGAGCCTCCGTCAACACCGGGATGGATATATTGTGTAAGGCTCTGTAACTACGTTCCGTACTTATTGCTTTTGGCAGAGAGTCCTTGGTTAATTTAAGGGTTTTAAAGGTAATAAGAAAGTGATCTGACCAGGTGATGGAAAGTGGAGGGTTTACCCCTAGTTCTGTGTTGCAGAAGATCTGGTCAAGAGTATGGCCCCTATTATGTGTGGGAGCAGAAATCAGTTGGGTCAGGTTACAGGCCTGCATTGTGTTGAGCAGAGAAATTGCTAGAGGGTCCTGTGCTTTATCCATATGTATATTACAGTCTCCCAAGAGAAGGAACTGGTTGTATTTTAAGGCTTGCGAGGTAGCAGCTATATTTAGTGATGTAATGAAATTGCCAAGTGCCCCCGGAGGCCTGTATAGCAGGATTCCAGCTATACATTGATGGGGTGATAAAGTGCAACGAAAACCTAAACATTCTCCCCCTCAATATTATCTAATGTAGTAGGCATGCAGTCTAACTTCTGTTTAAAAATAATGGCAACGCCACCTTCTTTCCCGAATGGCCGATCTTTCCTGAGAATTTTGTAGCCCACCGGAATGGCCGAGCCAATAGTGGAGTTTGAGGTCTCGGACAGCCAAGTCTCTGTGAGAAATAGGAGATGAGGTTGCTCGTCTAGCAGGAGGTCGTAAATGTGTTCCTCCTGCTTATGCATAGAGCGTGTGTTGAGTAGTATAGCATTAAAGTTCTCAACTTTATTAGAGTTATTTGTCCTGTTGTTTGGGGGAGAAATCTTGGATGACTCATCGGTGGACCAGGGAAGGGTCCAATTAAAGCCGTGACAGTGAAACTTATCCTGAATATCTAAATTGACAATTGAGCATTGGCGAGGACAAGGAGCTTTTAAATTGAGCAATTCATCTCGCTCATAGAGAAGGATATGTCCCCTACCTTTAGAAACAAGCATTTGCAATGCAATAGGTCTCGCATTTGGGCGCGTTTAAGCTATTGGCATTGTAAATGACAATGCCTTTTATTTATGTTTTCAAAACCAACATGTAAATAAAAGGCATTGTCATTTACAATGCCAACGGCTCAAATTCTCTCAAATGCGAGACCTATTGCATTGTAAATGCTTGTTTTCATTGGCTGGGTGCAGTCGAAGGGTAATGGGGGATAAGGGGGCGGAAGGAAAGAGTCAAGTTTAAAAGGTAAATGGAGAGGGTCGGTTTAAATGAAAAGGGCTGTAGAAATCCTCCCGGGTAAATTAAAAATAAAAACGTATTCTCTGCATTTTAAATAACAAGCATTTGTAACACACGGACAACGGGAGAGAGGACGTGAGAGCAAAGCAAATGGGCAGCCTGAGAAGATTCATGGCCCGTTGAGGGAGATAAGCTATGCGTGGTGGAGATGTTGTGAGGGCTAGAAGGGAGGTGCCCAGAAGAGAGACTCCGGATGCGAGGCGCTGCATTTTTTAAGTGAATGCGCTTGTCCTGTGCTGGTTGGTGCCCAGGAAAACAAAAGAGAGGAAGGGGTTAAGGGTGGGTGCATGGTGGGAGGGTGACTGAATGATACAGAGATAACCCACCCCTAAACAAACTGATGCATTTGGAGCGACGATGTGAAATGCAGACACCTCGAGCATTAAAAGTTTAGTAAAGCTGCTATTTATTGTTGCCTCTGTACATTTCAAAGGGGAGGGAGGCAGCTGCAGTGGCGCGAGAATACTTGTGACAAACTAAAAAACAATCACGTTGTGATGTAATCCGAGCAGCGCTTGGTTTGTTAACATAAAGGACGGGGCGCATCGGGGGACAGGGAGCGGGGGCGAGCGAGCGCGGCAGCCTGCAAAGCAGTCCCAAAACGCTCGTGCGTCGTGGCTGGCCTTTGGATGAGTACGCGCGGCAGACATGTGTTTCCACTTATCGCGCCCGCGTCTGGGCACGATAATTGGAAACACATGTTTGCCGCGCGTACCCATCCCAAAAAGGCCAGCCACGACGCACGAGCGTTTCTTGGACTGCTTTTCAAACTCGCTTACAATAAGTCTTCGCCTCTAAGCAGCGCTTGCGCGCTACTCGAGGCTCGACCTAAAAAGGGCAGCGTGGCCGGCGCCGGCCGCCTCCGGGACGCTGACGGGCGCAGATGGGCTTGCCTTTGGCGCGCCAGCGGCGCGCCCGCTGTGCATCCGCACTGACATGTGATTAAATAGGCGGTGAACTGCCGAGAGACTAGACTGCGCACTTTCCCTGGCGTGATTAGCAGGGCGGAAGTGAAGATTGAGCTTTAATCCAGCCCTCCGCTCAAACAGCACTGCAGCCGCGGCAGAACGGGCGGATTAGTTACAGGGGAGCGAGATAAAGTGCAAGGTAAATGAGGCTATTTTTCGACAATATACATAGTCTAAAAAGTTGTGTTAATATTTTAGAAAGTTAAAAAATGCACGGAACGTTACACAGCCCTTTGAAGAGTCAGGACGACAACAGCAGACCCTGCCACTGTGCCATATTAACCATGCTAGCTAGAAAACCGAACCTGGCTAGATCAAAAAACAAGGCATCCCAGTTGACAACATTGAATGCCTTCTCGGCATCGAGCATTACAAATGCATCTTATTCTTGACGACTAGAAATATTGCCTGCATCAAATAATGAGTATATGCTGCCATCAATCTATTTGGTAAAAATACATTCTGGTCACAATGAACCAGATTTTGCCTGATACATGACGCCCCAACCTTTGCAAACAACTGGTAGTCTGCATTAAGCAGGGTTATTGGGCGATATGAGCTCAGCCTCATAGGTGTTTTATCCTTTTTTAAGAGACTCAAGAAAATACAGAGGTCTTTTTTCAACATTATAAGAACATTTATGTAAGACCTCTAGCAATTTCAACATCGAGTCTTGAAGAGTTTTTAGATTAACTAGACATCCACATTTATCTAGCGATCAGAAAGAGAGGTTACTAGAGGACATCTCAGAACATGAGGCTGCTCTTGCTTTGCAAAAGATGCCCAATGCCAAAGCCAGGGGCAGTGATGGGATACCACCAGAGGTATATAGGGTATTCTTGAAGGAATTGCTCCCATATTTGTCAGAAATATTTCATGTAACTAACAAAGGGGTTACTATTCCATCTACCTTCAAAGAGTTAGTGGTTGTCAGTTTCTTAAAAGCGAGTGAAAGAGTTAGAGACGAAGTGAGAGAAGACAGTGAGAAGCAGACAAGCAGCATTAGAGAGTGAGTGAGTTTTTGAGTGAGAAAGGGTGAGGGTGAGTTAGAGTGTTAAGAATGAGCAAGAATGAGAGAATGAGAGCAGGGGCACTGGGGGAGTCAGTCTGCTGGTAAAGGGACCATGTCAAGACCATATATATTCAGTGGATGATAGGGACAATAAGGTGCTGTGTGGTATACCAGCAGCTGACAAGCCCAAACGGTTGAGAGTGACAGAGAAATTAAAATGTTGATGGGGATAAAAATTAAAGGGTGTTAAGAGGCTTATGAAGATGGAGAAGCAGCTGAGGGGAGATTGGTACATGAACAGACAAGATAACTCATAAATGCAAACAGTTAAACGGCTCAAGAAGACTAGGAGATAAGAGCCTCACATGATGGACTGAGAAGGAAATGGTAAGCACATGGGGATGGAGAAGCACAAGAATCATACAAATACACTGCTCAATGTAATGAAAGGTACAAGAGCAGGTCAGGGCACATGTGCTGAGCAGCTTTGGAGGGAATGAAGGACACATGGATGAGTCTCAGGAAGGTGAAGAGTACAAGTGAGGGCATTCAGCAATATGGCACTGAGGAACAATGGTGCTAGAGGCCAGAGGACCAACGTTGGTAAGCCTGAGAAGGCTTTTGAGAGAAAACTGTGAGGCTCCAAGGAGCAGGGTGGGTGGGCTGTGAGGAGATATAGGGTAGTCGAGAATGGGAGATTGAAGTGCTCAGGGAATGATGAGGTGGCCAGTGGAGCTTGGATGGTGTGAGACCACATGAGTAGCGAGAGGGCATACAATTTCAACAATTGCCATATACCAAACAAGGGACCAGCAGAGAAATGTTCAGGTATTGCAGTGGTGATGTCAGGCTCAGGCGCAGAAGTGGGGTGGAGCCAGGTCTCAGTTAGGAAGAGGACGTTGGGTGTGAGGGTGGAGATGAGGTCCCAATCTCAATGGTGTGTTTGCATAGTGAGCGTGTTGAGAAGGGCGCATGCGAGTTGGTGTTTTTGTTTGGGTGGTGTGTGTGGTGTGTTTAGAGTGTGGCTGGTCAGTGGGCTGGTGTGTGTGCTGTGGCAGGAGAAGTGGATGTGGGTGCAGGTTAAAGGTCCAAATGTGGAGCATGGGTCGGTGCAGTGGTACTATTTGTTGTGGCATCCAGGGATTAGGGTGTAAAGCTCAGTGATGGTGTATCTGCAGGGGGTGGGAGGGCCAGGGGTTGTGGTGCTGGGTGTGGTCCAGGAACGGATGGGCACAGACAGGCTTGCCTTTGGCACCCAAGAGGGGCGCCCACTGTGCGCCTCTGCTGCATGGTCGCACTGCTGCCTGCATTAAGTAGGTCTAGGGTGGGCGGGCCTTCTTTTGGAGGGAAGAAAGGCGAGCAGGAAAACATGTTCAGGAAAACCTGGACGGGTAAACCTGGGCATCAGTGGTGTCACTGTTACAGGCTGGAGCAAGCAGGACCTGGAGGCCACAGGCAAGTGGCAAGCAGGGTGCCCAGGTGCCTACCAGGTGGTGAAAGGTTATGCCAATACACATAGCCCCTGTCCGGTCCAAAATGTTATTTTACTGGGTTCATTTTCTCACCTTGTAAATTCAGGCCCTGTGTTGCCACACCTAATAGGCTCAGGGACAGTGGGGCAGTTGTGATGAGGAGGAATACCGGAATCCTTGGTAAGAGAACAGCACATATTCCCATTTGTTGTATGTTCTATTCTTGTCTGGGTCTCCTTATGTCAGAATTTAGGAAATGGAATGTTGAGGGCTCAGGAATGTGTGGATGGGAAGAGAGCTGGTAATTATTTAAGTGATCTCACAGATTGGAAAAAGAAGGCATGCAAAAACAAGGTATACATCTAGCCATCTACCCACGGATTTAATACACTCTTATATGCAGCTATGGGCTTAGACTTAATACGAGCTGGTTTACTAGAGAAAAGCCATATTAACAAGCTGAAGGAAATGGACTTTATATTCTATAGAGTGCATTCCTTGAATGTGTTTTCGACAAGATGGACGGCGGTAATGTGGTTTTACACAATGAAATCCAACTAGAAAAGAACTCTCCCTGATGAGATGGAGCAAGTTGCAAACTGCAGCATCTTATGCTGCTCACATCTAAAATAACTGATCAAAAATGCAAGGCTTTCTATTCAGCTTTCCCAGAGGAAAGGCAGAGAAGCGAAAACGCTGCATGCTGCACAAAAGAGAATGATGGAGCAGTCCTCTTTAATATTTTCTACGGACACATGAATCTGTCACAAAGTGCCTGCTTTACGGTGCATTTGTCTAGATTTAAAAAACATATGCAGATGCATATAACTTATTCCAAGGTCAGCCCAGTAGACGTGCAGTTCAGCAACATCTAAATCAATAACCACTTCAGAAAATAGGAAAGGAAATGCTTCTGGTAAATAGCAGAGCATTAAAAGAAGCTAGATGTAAAGTTTATTTATTTATCATGAGGAGGGGACATGTATTTGGGACAGTACTAGACAGCACAGATTATTTTTTTTACACATTTATATTCTGCATTCAAAGATGTTTTAATTGCTTTCTACAATTAAGCAATTTTAGTTTAAACATATTTACAATTTAGGGCAGCGCAAGATAACGGGACGTGACCAAAAGTGGGCGACTTCTTCCATTTTGATGATAAAGTAAAGCTCAGGTCTCCCTATTGCAAGGGTAGCAATGTAATAGAATGCATTTGTAATATGCAGCTGTTAAATGTTGGTGCAATTTGTCACATACGCGTCACATAGGGCACTTCAGTGCGCTGAACAGTGAGAGAAAACCAAGAAATGATGAAGTTTAAAATTCAGGAGCGTGAGAGTCCAGCTGGATGCAGAGAAGGAACACAGACATGGAATTCATCGCTCCATCTCACGCGGATGCGCAGCTTGGTTGGAAGCTTGTTTGAAAAGTGTGGTTTTACTTTAGGGGATTTCCTTAAACACGAGGTAACTAACATTAGAGCATAGGCCATGGCTGCAGTTATTCCTTAACGTCGGACCCTGGACTCCCAAGGATCTGCTTTAGTCTCTTTATTGGGCTTTGTTTGACAGGAAAACTAGTGAGAACAGCACATCGTTCAGGAAGAGTCTTAGTGATAGTTGGCAACAGAAGCCAGGACATTTTTCCCAATATGCTTTGTGCATTAAGGAATGAGAATTACACTCTATCCTGGATTAATCTAGAAGCTAGTGGAGAGCTTTCAGATCTGGTTTGATATAGTGATACTCAAATGAGACCACACGCAAGCGTGCATCAAATCTATTCAGAGATTAGTGCAAAGGAATGGAAGGATTCTGTGAGAGAGCAAGTAAATTTGTGACCTTGACTACTGCATTCATTTCTGGGCCGAGGCTAAGGTCCGAGTTGAGGATGAAAAGTTTCTGATCTGCTTGAACAAAGTTAGAGAAATGCCCAGATTTTTTTTTTTTTACTTAACTCTTTTTATTGGATTTTCTGTGTCAACAAAAGTATATGGAACAGCAGGCAAAATATAAACATTGCATCTCTTTTCTCAGAACAAACCCTCTGCGTCCACAAAGATCATTTTACATTCATATAGAGTCCACCAACCCCATCTCTTCTGGGCCTCCCCTTGAATTCTCACTCCTTTGAGCCTGTTCGGCTATTGCATCATGTTCCATCAAGGAGACCAAATCTTTATATATTTTGTTGGACATCTCTGTCCCTAGTACACCACTCCTCTACTGACACACAAAACTCGATTGCACTAGTCCATTCAGTCATTTTCAGGGCGGCTGCCGATTGTCAGTCCCCGGCAACCTCCCTTTTTGCCACCATCAGTTGCATTGCAGCCGACATGATTCCAAACAATGCCATCTGAACAGTAGCATCAATATGTATTCCCACCGCCTTGCCAGCTTAGTATGTATCCTACTCCAGTATCCAACAATCACAAGACACTCCCATATCATGTGCATTAAGGTGCCCTCGTCTCCCCCACATCTAGTACAGGTTGGTGTGGTGATCCTGCCTATTTTGTAGAGACGTGCTGGTGTGAAGTAAATCCTGTGGAAGTAGTTAAACTGGATGTGGTCAAGTCTTGCTGGTATCACCAGCTCCCTGGCCGTCATTTTTGCCTCCACCTAATATTCCTCCTCCAGTGGGCCTAGGTCTCTCTCCCACTTATCTCTTAGCATTTGAATTGGGGCTGGCATGTTTGTTACTAGCGCCCTGTTCATGAAGGAGATCATCTTCTTTCACTGACGTTCCTTAGTCAGTTTGGATTCTAATGGATTAAAATCTGGGACCTCAGTTAGGCGTTCGGCCCCTCTTTCCATTGCATGTCTGACTCGAAGATACCAAAAAATTGTGTTTTATGAAGCGCAAACTCTTTCTTTAGCTTGTCGAATGGCTTGATGTGGGACGACTCCCATGAATCACCTATTTTGGATATCTTGATGGCATCCTATCCCAAGAATCCACTCAGTTAGTTGGGGGACCTCAGGCAACCATGTTCCGTAACAGAGAGGTGTTTCCTTTGTGAGTTCACCATGCCATTTGGTGCCTCTAAGCACACAGTGTCTGCCCTTTAGCATGTTCCAGGTTACCTCAGGGAAGTCTCTAAACACGTGGTATATATATAGCTGTAATAACAGTGTCGGTATACAAGCAAATGTCCTTTCCAGCTCGACTGCATAGTCCACTCTATCTGTGTAAAACCAGTCATTTATGGGCAGTAACTGCGCTGCCTGATAGTAATGTCTAATGTCCACCAAACCTAGGCCAACATCAAAAGGAGACTGGATGCATTTATTGTGGGCTTCTCTGGGCAGTTTCCCAGCCCATATGTAGTTGTTGATCGTGGCTTGCAATGAGAGTAAGAAATCTCCAGGGAGAGCGTATGGGTAATTTTGAAGAAAATATAGCCATTGGGGTAGGGCCAACATTTTGAAAATGGCAGTTTGACCCATCATTAAGATTGGGAGTATGCCCCAGTCTTCTAACTGGATACGGAGCTGACGGAGCATTGGAGCCACATTTATTTCCCAGCAACGGTTGGGATCCAATGTGATATACATTCCCAGATATTTGAAACTGACAACCTTCCTCAAATGGCCATGTGCCTCAGCACCCTCTGTGTCTGGTAGGCATTGATTGGGAATACTGCTGACTTTCCTAGTTTACTGTGAGTCCAGTGTGTTCCTCATTGGTTGTTAGCACCTTCATCAGTCAGGAGATAGTGTTCTCTTGGGGTCAGCCATATAGCAATGCATCAGCCGCATATGGGGCGATGCTGTCTTCATGATCTCAGTGTGTGCGCATCCCCATATTTGAGTATCACATCGGATCAACTCCGCTAGGGGTTTGACTGTAAGGGCAAACAAGAGGGGAGAAAGGGAACAGGACTGTTTCGTGCCTTGTTTTATTCAATAAGGGGGAACAGCACATCGTTCACCCGCACTGCAGTAAATGGAAGTTTGTAAAGGAGCTTAACGCATGCCCATAATCTGGGGCCAACATTCCTTTCCTCAAGGACTGCATGTAGGAAGGGCAATTCGACCGAGTCGAACACTTCCTCGGAATCGATCGCGAGAACTGCTTGAGTTTCTGTGGACCATTGGGCCAGGTCCAGTGCCTTCTGCAGGTGGTATATGCAGTACCTCATTCCCTGACCAGGCATGAAACCAGTCTGGTCCCAATGGACCAATGTTTGAATCTCCCCTGCTAGGCAGTTAGCCAGCACCTTGGCTAGAGTTTTGGATTCCATATTTATCAATCTAATTGTCCTATAT
Organism: Calotriton arnoldi; assembly: GCA_963921515.1. Lineage (NCBI taxonomy): Eukaryota > Metazoa > Chordata > Amphibia > Caudata > Salamandridae > Calotriton > Calotriton arnoldi. Next base: position 4,696,301 of record CAWUFW010000311.1, read on the forward strand.
AAGGCACAGTCTGTTTAAGAATTCCCTTGCTTGTGGATTACCGTTACAAATGCTCCCCTGAGGTAGTATGGCAGGATCCTCACCCACAGTGCCTCTTCGCATCAGAGGCATAGCTGCAGAACCAGAAGGGATGCGTAGTGTTTAAAGAATTCCATTGGAAAGCCATTGGGACTGGGGGTCAGGCTTGTGGGCATACCACTGATTGCACTCATGATTTGCTCCTCTGACACTGGTTGGTCCATTTTCTCTCTATCCTCGCCTAAGAGCCTGGGGAGGGGTGAGTCTTTAAAGATGGATTTATGTATGAACTGGTGTATCGGCTCTCACCTAGTGTATGACTCTGTGTAGTAACCCACGAATGTGGTCACCAGACCCTGGGGATCAGTGATTGTGTCTTTCTTCCTCCCTCAAATGCCAGGGACAAATTTTACTTTTGCTTCCCTATTGACAAGCCAATACAACAGTTTACCAACTTAGCCCCCTGTCTTGTAGATTCTGTATTTTGTGGCGAGTACCAGTCTTTTGGCCTGCTGCCATAGTTTCATATTCAGTGCCTCCCTATCTATGTCTAGTTTATGGAGAACCAGGGGATCTGGGGTTCAAGATGCCTCTCCGTCTAATTCTTCAATTGTCTGCTCTAGCGCAGTAATTTGCTAGCGTTTCATGCTCTTAGCATGCGTGGCATAGGAGAAGATGTCTCTTCTGATAACTGGCTTGAGGGACTCTTACAGGGTGACATCGGTGAGGACTGTCCCCTTATTGAGGACTAGGATATGTTTGATGGACTCCCTAGTCACCCCCTGGAAATTGGGTTCTCATAAGAGCCAGGCAAGCGCAAGCTCCCCCAGTCACCCCGCAAGCTGAATCCAATGGTTAGCTCAATTGAAGAGTGATCCGAAAGACACCTTGGGAGGGTCTTAGAGTCAAAGACCGCATTGAGCAACCCAGCCGGAGCTAGAGTGCAATCTAGTCTTGATTGAGTGTGTTGTCTATAGGAGTAGTAAGTGTACTGAAGTGTGCGTGGATGCATGAGCTGCCAAATGTCGCAGAGACTGACCAGTTGCATCCTTGTCCATTGTGGCATTTTCCTAGCTGTTGGGGGTCGGCATATTAGAATCCTATTTACTGTCCACTATGGAGTTAAGATATCCCCCTAATAGCACTGTGTCCACCAGCGGTTTCTGCAGGACCGCTGCCAGGTCCTGAAGTGTACTTTCAATTAGTGCTGGAGAGACGTATACGCTGGTGATAGACCAGGCCATGCCTTCCAACTTGCCCATAATGTTTGCCCAGTGGATCATGACTAACCCCAGCCCCTCAGAGGGGAAGGTGTGGTGTAGTTGGATCGCCACCCTCTGGGGTCCCTGGTATAGCCGGAATGAAAACCCTGGAGCAGGTGTGTGGACAATTTGTTCCCAAGAGGTGAGTCTCCTGCAAGAGGAGTACAGTTGGTGCCCACTTCTTGATATGTAAAAGTATCACTCCTCTCTTGATTTTGTTATTCAGCCCATTAACATTCCAGGAGACCACCTTATACAGGGCTTAACTTACCTCTCTTGCCATCTGTGCTTAGAGACAATGAGCACAGTGAGATACGTCTTCATGTCCAACATGTCAAGCTGCAGTTCAACATTCAAACAAAACCCCCAAACATCCCCACCAACCCCTCACCCCACACTTCTATTACTGAAGCTTCTGTCACCCACTTAGCAAACAGAAAGTAAATTGACATAAGATAGGCTTCGGCAAAGTCTACAGCATAAAGAATAATGCATTGAGGACATTGTTAAAACCACCGGCAGTGGTGTAACATTGACCAATAGATGGGTGCATCTAACATTATGACTTTTGATGAGGTGAAAATGGCCACCTCTTTCTGTTGTCGAGTGGCGCAGAGGATGGCATACCTGTCAGCATAGTTGAGGATCCTCAAAGAGCCAAAGAGCTGTGGGCCCTCTCCAGTACGAACCACTGGGACAACACCCAGTCAGGGAGCAAGGGAATCAGCCAGATTGGCCCTCTGCCCCAGTCCTGCTACCAGGTGTTGCAGCTGCTTCACTTCTTGCACAGGAATACCAAGTTGCAGTAGAGACTCAAGTTGCACTCCAAGAGCTTGAGCAGACCCTGATGCAGAATCACCACCCCAATTGCCATGCCCTCTATCTTTTCTTCCAAGGATATTTTGGAGTCATGTATCTCCTGCAACATGAGAGCAGGTGAGGCAATCCCCAAAGACTCTCTGCTGGTCTCCAGGTGTTTTGCAGTGTCTCCAATAACTGGGGCCCCCATGGGCCTTGTGTAGCAATCTATATTTCCTTGAATCGATGGAGCTGGGATTTATCCTTGCCCACTGTCGCACTCTCAGTGGGTATAAGTGGGCGCATGGATCACCCGGCCATGAATTCCGCAGCGTCGCATTTCCACTCATAGGCAGGTGGGTCCCATATCAACCAGCTCCCAACTGTTCATATTCGACGGGGTCGAGGAACCCACTGCTCCATTGTTGTGCAATGGCAATGTGGGGGTAAGTGCCATACGCCAAAGGGTGTCTTTGCTACCTCCATTGTCAGTTAATGTGGGGCTGGTCTCCGGTCCCCAGCCACAGATCTCCTCCCGCCACTGCAGATGTCCCTGCCTTGGCTCAAGGGGGAAGGGCAGATTGAAGTACCCAGCACGGTGTCCTTGAGCTGCTGCTGGCGAGCCAGGGGAAAAGTCTGGCAGCACACTTTCCTAAATAAGTGCACAGATATAAGGCAACCAGAATGTAGACCTTAATTGATATTTCTACATACGTAATGATTATCAGCAAGAACCACAGACAACAAAAGATTTATCAAAAAATGAAAAATTAACATTTATTAAATATTAGAACAATGAAAATATTTTAAAGAATCATTCATTCACTTTCATATCTATCATTCAGACTTACAACCACACTGAGCACAGATTAAAAACATTTTTAGAATAATAATACATTGTAATTCATCAATTGATCAGCACAACATATGTGAAGCAATGTCAGAAGAGTGGCACAAATTCGAATGACTGGTGAAATTCTCTACGCGCGTTTCGGCACAACCAAGGTGCCTTCGTCAGGAAGAAGGCCACAATAGAAACAGTTGATAAATTCTCGATATAGGTAGAAAACCTGTAGCACACCTTCCTAAATACAGCCTGGGTGTGGAGGGTCAGTACACTACTGGAGAGCAACCAAAGTCCTAGTGTGTCTCTGCGCCCCCCCCCCAGATGTCACCGCACTCCTCTCCACTCCCTGCAGCAGACCTCCCAGCATGCAGGAGAGGGAAAGGGAAGATCACCTAGTCTACCATCCCACTACCTTGCCATGATGCTGCCTGGATGGCTCTTCACACTTTGTGTTGGGGAGAAAGAAGAGCCCTCAATGCTGTTCGACTTTGTGGGCTGTCACCCTCCAGTGTGCCAATCCTATGCACCGGGCCCCGTGTCTCAACTCCCTCCGGATGGTGCCCTCACTCAGGGTGGAGATCCCCAGCAGACCGAGTTGTCCACCAGCTTCTGGGGTTGGGCCTCTGGTTGCCTGATGCCTCATATTGTATTTGGCCCTTTCTGCAGGGCCATCCCCAAATCTTTGCCTTCACCCTCCTGTTTTCTGAACACATTTGTGTTGGCTTTTAGGACTGCACACTTTACCACTGCTAACCAGTGCTAAAGTGCTTGTGCACTCTCCCTAAAACATGATAACATTGGCTCACACGCGATTAGAACATTTAGTTTACTTGTAAGTCCTTAGGAAAGTATTACTACATGTACCCAGGCCATGAAAATTAAATGTTACTAGTGGGCATGTAGCACTTATATTGCCACCCACTAAAGTAATCTTTTAAACATGTTTCAGGCATGCCATTGCAGTCTGTGTATGCAGTTTAAAATGTCATTTCGACTGGGTAGAATAAACCTTTTGTCAGGCCTAAACCTTCTTTTTGTATTACTTATAAGTCACCCCTAGGGTTGGACCTACACAGCCCTATATGCAGGGTGCAGTGTATTTAAAAAGGTAGGCATGTACCTTTAAGTAGGCCCTGGGCGGAATTGGAGTATTTTGACAACTTACAGTTATTCTTGTAACGCGGAGTTCCCACCAAAATGGGCAATCGTCGGATGGTGGCATTGTTTATTCTGTTTGAGCAACTCAATGACAATGGGAACAATGTGAGACATCTAAATGCGTGCTGGCAAGCACAAGTGAGATTAGACATCACCAAGCATGATTTTCAGTCATTAGGAGGACTTCCTGTGAGATTTTATGAACACAGTTGTGAGTGGTCGTGGTCAGAGGGCTGCATCCAGAGAAGATTTTCTATTCAAGAGGCAGCAAAATCAACCTGAAAACAGTTTTTGAGTAGTTATTCTCCTCAAAGGGATGCTCCAGGTAGCGTTTTTAGCCGGAAACACATTTTTTTATTTTACGTACTTTTTCTAACAGGAAGTGCCACAGAGACTTCAACTTCCTGTTCCTGTACAGAAAACCCCATCCCACTGCTAGGTCCATACCTTGGTCACTTTTCATTTGGATTTGGAGCGAAAGGATCAGTCTCTTCTTTCTCTGCAATTCAGTGGCCAGTAGGTAGTTATAGCTAGGCCCTTGTTTCCATAGGAAAAGCGTTTTTTGACTTGCCTATATCTTTGGCGCTGTTTGACGAATCTTCACAAATATTTCCCCCCCAAAAAGTGTGCCAATGATTTTTGGTGTGCATGGAAAGTTTTGGGGGGGATCCGTCAAGCAGGGGCCGAGAAAAAGGGAGGAGTCAAAAATCATGTTTTTCCCATGTTAATTCCCATTGAAATTGTTAGACACAACTGCAGCCCAAACCGCTAAACGGAATTACACCAAATTTAGCAGAATGGTAGCTCTTGGCCCAGAAAGAACCCTTTTTATTATTTGGTGTAAATCTGCTCAGTAGTTTTGGAGATATTAAAGGATATTCAAATTTGTATACGTAGGAACTCAGATCCTCTGAGGATCCGACAGTCCCTGTGCTGAAATCTGATTGGCTGCCAACACTTCAACCAGGAAGTGTGGGCAGCCATCTTGGGACTCAGCTTCAGCTGAGTCCCACAAAAAACATTACAAAAAATAAAAGGGGCAGGGTAGGAAGACCCTAACCCCTAGCTGTGGTTCTGGGTTCCCCCTATGTCCTTGACAGGGCCAAAAAGCACCTTTTTTTATGTTTGCCACAGGAATGCGAAGGAGCTGCGAATCTATGGCAAAATTTAAAAAAAGCACAGGTTCCCATACTTGTTTTTCATGAAGCCTCTGGGTGGGCCAGGTCCCAGGGGCATTTATTAATAAAAAGAGGCAGTGCATGGGCCCCCCTCATAAGATTCTTGGAGCCCGGAGTGACCACCACCGCCCCAGGGCTTTACTTGTAAAAACAGAAGGGGGGTGCACAGGACCCCCCTCCTGAGTCTTTGTTAGCCCCAGGGACCATCACGTCCCCTGGGCTAAAGAAATATTGTAGGGGGCTGCGCTGACCCCCCAAGCCCAATGGACCTCCACCCCTGATTCCCAGGGACCACCACCTCCCCGAGGCTAAAAAACATAAAATGGGGGGCCCATTGACCCCCCAGAACCTGGGGACCACCACCTCCCTAGGGCCAAATATTTATTAAATGAATGGGAAAGGGGCTGCACACCCCCAGTCCAGGGCCACATAGGATGCTGGGAACCACTACTTCCACAGACCAGCCTTGAAAAGTAAAGGAAGGGGGTCACGCAGCACCCCTCCTGGAGCCATTAATGGCCCTGGGGACCACCACCGCCCATGGCCGTCTCCTCTTATGTCCTGGAGTGCCCACCTCAGGACATAGCTGTTTGCTCTGACTTGGCGGGAGCTTATACAATTCCCGCCCAGTCAGAGCAAACGCAAACTCCGCTCTGTGCAAGCTAGAGCTTTGAAACCCCTCCCGTTTGCTAAGAGTGGAGTTTTCTTCTTTCTCACTTCCCACTGTCAAGTGGGCAGGGAAAGAGACAAAAGAATTGCCCTCATAGATGGGGAGATGCATGTTTAGCAGCTCCCTGTCTGTGGGGCAATGCCGGCTCCCGCTGGAGGTGGGGAGCTAGCAGGGACCATGGGGATCTTGAGGCTCCCCCCACGGTCCCCAATGGTGGTTACTGGGTGCCCCTCAGTGGGCTCCAGGGCACCCACAATCAAGAGGCTGGGCCCCAGGGGATGGGGACCCTGGGGCTGAAATAGGCCTGGGGAAGGAGCTGGGCAGCTGCCGTCCCTGATTTGTTTATGGCCTGAGGGTTGGGGTCCCTGGGACCGAAATCAACCCAGGTAGGGGGCCACTCAGCCCCCCTCCCACTTTAAAGAAAGTATTTGGTCCCAGGAAGGTGGTGGTCCCAGGGACCCGGGTGGTCCATGCAGCCCTGCATAATTTTAAAGGTAGCCCCGGGGAGGTGGTGGTCCCTGGGACATATGAAAACCCATTGAGGGGGGTCCGTGCAGCCCCCCTCCTTTGGTTAAAAAAAAAGCCACAGGGAGGTGGCAGTCCTAGGGGCTCTTAGAGAAAAATGGAGGGGGTCTCTGTGGCCCTCCTCCTTAATATCAGTAAAGCCGCAGGGAGGTGGTGGTCTCTGAGGCTTTTAAGTGGGAAACAGAGGGCAGAAAAACAAGCAGGAAAGACAGAGCAGAGGGCAGAAAAATGAGCAGAAAAGGTAAAACAGAGGGCAGAAAAATGAGCAGAAAAGATAAAACTGTGGGCAGAAAAACGAACAGAAAAGGCAAAACAGAGAGCAGAAAACGAGCAGAAATGGCAAAACAGAGGGGAGAAAAACAAGAAGGAAAAGCAAAACAGAGCAGAAGAGGGCAAAATAGAGGGGAGAAAAACAAGCAGGAAAGGCAAAATAGAGGGCTGAAAAACAGCAGAACCCACTCACAGAACCACTCAGAGACTCATGCATCCACTCACAGAGCCACTCAGACACTCACGCATCAACTCACAGACTCACTCAGACACTTACATACCCACTCACACACCTACTCAAACTCATGCACCCACTTGCAGACTCACATAGTGACTCACAGACCCACTCAGAGACTCATGCACTCACTCACAGACTCACTCAGAGACTCATGCTCCCACTTACAGACCCAGCCAGACACTCACGCACCCAGTCACAGATTCACTCAGAGACTCGTGCACTCACTCACAGACCCACTCAGAGACTCATACATACACTCACAGACCCACTCAGAGACTCATGCACCCTCTTACTGAACCACTCACACACTCATGCACCCACTCACAGACCCACTCAAACACTCACATACGCACTCAGAGACTCATGCACCCACTCACACAACTACTCAGAGACTTATTAATTCCTTTGGTTTTTGCCTTACCTCGTATGCGGATGACACGCAAATTGTGGTGTCGCTACGGCCTGGGCAGGAAAAGGCAACAGGAAAGCGGTTTCATGAGTGTATGGTGGCAGTAGGAAGGAGGATGTCCCAAAACTGTTTAAAGCTCAACTCGAGCAAAACTGAGGTTATCCTGTTCGGGAATGATGCTAATTTTTGGACCCCAACTTGGTGGCCAGACTCTATGGGATCCCTCTCGACACCCATTAGGAAAGTAAAGAATCTGGGAGTGTTAATAGATGACAGGCTCGAGTTGGGCAATCAAGTCAACGCAGTAGTTTCGGCCACTTCATACACTCTCAGAATAATGAAGAAAATTCTTCCTTTTCTGCCAAAAGGTAGACAGCGAACAGTGGTTACAGCATTAACTATGTCAAGCCTGGACTATTGCAACAGTTTATATCTGAATATGCAGGAGCGTTTTCTTCATAAATTACAAGTGCTGCAGAATGCGGCCGCTAGACTGCTTACTGGCACACCGAAATTTGCATCGATCTCAAGTGAAATCAAAAGACTTCACTGGTTGCCTGTTAAGAAGCGGGTGCAATTTAAATCCCTTTGTTTGGTTTTTATGGCCCTACAAGGTACAGGTCCTGATTACTTGAAACAAGAATTTCAGTGGTATGTGCCCAAAAGGTCACTCTGCTCCCTAGGAGCAAAACTAGTGATGGTACCCCCTACAAAAAAAGTAAGGTGGGGAGGCAGAAGTTTTGCTGCTGGTGCGGCAAAGGCTTGGAATAACCTCCCTTTTCAGCTGAGGAATGCTACTGATTTATTGGCTTTCAGGAAGGCTCTAAAAATGTGGCTGTTTGATCTATAAACTGGCGGCAAGTGATGTTTTATTGGGAGGACAGTAGCGAGCGCCAGGACACCCTAGGGTAACCATTGCACTGTACAAATTTCCCTAACATAACATAACATAACATTCACTCATACTGCCACTCACACACCTACCCTATCACCTATACAGAAACTCACACAGCCACTCACTCACCAATTCATCTACTCACACATCCAGTCATACAGACACTTACATACCCACTCATACACCCTTACAGCCACTCACACATCCACTCAATCACCCATACAGAAACCCACTCACCCATGCAGGTACTCACACCCAATCACTCACCAATGCAGCCACCCACACTGCCACTCACTCACCGACACAGCTAGTCACACACATACCCCCTCACCCATAAAGCCACTCACATAGCCAACCAGTCACCCAATCAGCCACTCACACACCCACTCACACACCCATCCAAGCCACTCACACAGCCTCTCAGTCAACCATACAGCCACTCACACACCCACTCACACACCCATATAGCTACTCACATAACCACTAACACATCCATACAGCAACTCACACACCCATACAGCCACTCGGACATCCACTCACACACTGATACATATAGTCACGTAGCCACTCAGATTAGATATGTTAGAAATAGTATGACTTATTATTTGTACAGAAAGAATAGTTATTTAGCTTATGCTGTAGCTTAGTATGTATCTTTAAGTCTCAGAAACATTTATAAAACACAGTCACAGGATGATATCAACAGAGATGTCATCATGATGTCATTTGAGATGCCATCAGTAATGGACCAGTGATAACACTGACCATTTATTGAGTGTTGTAATATGTGAGGTCATAAGCAGTGCATTGCAGGGGTGTAAGTTATAGCTAGCTCAAGTAACTATAACTTCTGAATTTCACTGTTTTTATACAAGTGAGATCTGAGCCTAACTATAATGTCACTGTAATCTTTATTTTTTCTGTGAATTAAACTCTGTTTCCTAACTATAAAGTCTTTGTAACCTTTTTTCCAGCGAGTTATTGTTTCTTCAGATAAATATAAAGAGAACTGAAGATGATCAGCCTCGACCACTTCAGGGATATATTGATTGCTGCAGGGGTGCCAAACAGGAGTGCAAGAGATGATTCACAACAAAGTTGCACTGGTCATTGTGGTGAATAAACAGGAGGGACCAATGGTTACTGAGGAGGAGAAAAACAAATAAGGTGAGGGAACAAGGTCGGGTACAAACTGGTACTAAAGCGAGAGAGAGCTATAACAACTGCTGTTGCCAGTTACCTGTCTCATGAGTCTTTAGCTCTGTGCCAATGTTGACCTGATAATGTCATCAGGGCTTCCTGGCCCTGCAGTGGCAGGAGCAGCGAGGAGTTAGAAAAGCCATAGAGGTGCATTTCCTCCATTAGTGTAGCTTCCAAATCCCCATTCTCCATCTTCTCTAGGTATGAACTTTCCTGGGACTTTTCTGCTGAGCTATACTTATCTGACACAAAATGTTTTTGAATGTTCATGATCCCACAAATTCTGTAGTTAACTTATAAATCATTTTGATGAGAGTGATTCACAACTGCAAGTTTGAGCTTGTATAGCGGTCACCTTAGTGAATCTTCTTGTTTTCTAAATTTAAAATACCCCTCACATCACCAGAACGCGTCCAGTGAGCAATGAAGAGCAGAGTTAAGCTCAGAAACCAACACATTCCAACGCTTTACCAGGCCCTGTATCTTACTTATGTCAGCCCAGAGCTCAGATTGAACACACTGCAGTTCAGAATCCCACCTACACACATGACGAGTCAGGAGCAATACATGCCTGTGTTCACCATAAGCCCATTCTAGAACTCAACAGTATGGCTAATATTTTAGAGGGGAACACCCTTCTGTGATTTGCAGCAACTTTAACATGTTTTATCCTTCCGCCACCCTCGAAATTTATAGACTCCAGTGAAAACTGATTGGATTATTTGACTTTACAAATGCTGGATAGTATGTAGCTCAGAAGTGGCTTGATATAGCTCTAACAAACAGTCCTAATGTATCTTGCCTTCCATGAGGCTATTAACCCTGTATATGGTTTGCCATGAATTGCATTTTTATAATGTATTTTTGATGTACTTTTACAGTTACTTTGATAACCGAAAAAAGTTTTTGACTGACTGACTTGAGAAACGTTATTGTTTTAGTATTGATAAACCCTTTGGTGCGTCGGACGGCCGGTAGCCATCCTACGTGCAAGTGCTCATGTGCGTCGGACGGTTCCCGGCCGTTTGATCACATGGCATGGAAAATCCCTCTGGTGCGGGTACCAGAGAGATTTTCTTCTCCCCCCAACAGCCTCGGGAGCTGGGGAAGTGCTTCCCCAGCTCCAGAGGTTGTGTGTTTGGTATCTCTGAAATGAAGATCAGCACGCATGTCGCGCTGACCTCATTTCAGAGAAACTGAAACTGAAATGAGCCGATAGGCCCTTGCCTTTCGTGGGTACTTGGCTCACCCAAACGAGTGAGGTATCATTTTTATCGGGAGACCTGGGGGAACTCTGGGTGGTAGGAAATTTGTGTCAGCCCGGTGATTCCACAATTTTCCCACACAGACATTTGAGAAAAATGTGATTTTTTCAGCTAAATTTTAAAGTATTTAGGGGTTTCTAGGTAGGAAAACGTTGGGGGATCCACACAAGCCATACCTTCCTGGACTCCCCAAGATATCTAGTTTTCAGAAATGTGTGGGTTTGGTAGGTTACCCTAGATGGCCGCAGAGCCCGGGGCCAAAACCCAGGTGCCCCCCCTTGCAAAACCAGGTCATTTTGTGATAGGAAATTTTGATGTCTGCACAATAAATTTTGGGCCCTTGCCTGTCGCGGGTACTTGGCCCACCCACACGAGTGAGGTACCATTTTTATCGGGAGACCTGGGGGAACACTGGGTGGTTGGACATTTGTGTCTGCCCAGTGATCCCACAACTTTCCCACACCGAAATGTGAGAAAATGTGATTTTTTCAGGTAATTTGAGGTATGCAGGGGGTTCTGGGTAGGAAAATGTTGGGGGATCCACACAAGCCAAACCTCCCTGGGCTCCACAAGGGGTCTAGTTTTCAAAAATGTATGGGTTTGGTAGGTTTCCCTACATGGCCACAGAGCCCGAGGCCAAAAACCCAGCGGCCCCCTCTTGCAAAACCAGAATGTTTTGTGATAGGTAATTTTGATGTCTCCACAATAAGTTTTGGGCCCTTGCCTGTCACGCGTACTTGGCCCACCCACACGAGTGAGGTAAAAGTTTTATTGGGAGACCTGGGGAAACGCTTGTTGGTAGGAAATTTGTGTCAGCCCAGTGATCCCACAACTTTCCCCCACAGAAATTTGAGAAAAATGTAATTTTTTTCAGCTAAATTTGAGGTTTGCAGGGGATTCTGGGTAGGAAAACGTTGGGGGGGGGCCACGCAAGCCATACCTCCCTTGACTCCCCCCGGTGTCTAGTTTTCAGAAATGTGTGCATTTGGTATGTTTCCCTAGATGGCCTCGCTGAGCCTGGGGCCAAAAACCCAGGTGCCCCCCCTTGCAAAACCAGGTCGTTTTATGATAGGTAATTTTGATGTCTCCACAATACGTTTTGGGCCCTTCCCTGCAGTGGGCACTTGGCCCACCCACACAAGTGAGGTACCATTTTTATTGGGAGACTCAGGAGAATGTGGGGTGGGTGGAAGTTTGTGGACCCATGCAGATTCCAGAACTTTCCATCACAGAAATGTGAGGAAAATATGTTTTTTTTTTAAAAGTGTGAGGTTTGCAAGGGCTTTTGGGTAACAGAACCTGGTGAGAGCCACACAAGTCACCCTAACCTGGATTTCTTGGGGTGTCGAGTTTTAAAAAAATGTATAGCTTTGATAGCTTTCCTTAGGTGCCGGCTGAGCTAGAGTTCAGATTCCACAGCTAGACAATTTGCAAAAAAATGTCTGTTTTCACTGGAAAAATGTGATTTGTCCACGTTGCGTTGTGGGCTGTTTCCTGTCGTGGGCACTAGGCCTACCCACAAAAGTGAGGTATCATTTTTATCGGGAGACGTTGGGAAATGTGTGGTGGGTAGAAGTTTGTGGATCCACGCAGATTCCAGAACTTTCCATCACAGAAATGTGAGGAAATTGTGTTCTTTTTTTGGGGAAGTTTGAGATTTGCAAGGGATTCTGGGTAACAGAACCTGGTGAGAGCCACACAAGTCACCCCATACTGTATCCCCTTGGTGTCTGTTTTTCAAAAATATATAGGTTTGCTAGGTTTCCCTAGGTGCCGGCAGAGCTAGGGTTCAAAATCCACAGCTAGGCACATTGCAAAAAAAAGGGTCAGTTTTCACTGTAAAAATGTGGTGTATCCACGTTGCATTTTGGCCCGTTTCCTGGCGCAGGCACTAGGCCTACCCACACAAGCGAGGTACCATTTTAATTGTGAGACTTTGTGGAATGAGGGGTGGGTGGAATTTTGTTGATACACGCAAATTCCAGACCTTTCCATCGCAGAAATGTGTTTGTTTTTTTAAAGTTTGAGGTTTGCAAGGGATTTTGGGAAACAGAACCTGATGAGAGCCACACAAGGTACCCCATCCTAGATTTCCCTTGGTGTCTGGTTTTAAAAAATGTATAGTTTTGCTAGGTTTTCCTATGTGCCGGCAGAGCTAGAGTTCAAACTCCACAGATAGGCACTTTGCAAAAAAGGGTCAGTTTTCACTGTAAAAATGTAGTGTGTCCACGTTGCGTTTTGGCCCGCTTCCTGTCATGGACACTAGGCCTACCCACACAAGTGAGGTGCCATTTTTATTGAAAAACTTTGGGGAATGCGGGGTAGGTGGAATTTAGTGGATGCATGCAGATTCCAGAACTTTCCATCATAGAAATATGAGGAAAATGTGTTTTTTTACACAGTTTGAGGTTTGCAAGGGGTTCTGGGAACCAGAACCTGGAGAAAGCCACACAAGTCACCCCATCCTGGATTCCCCTGGGTGTCTAGTTTTCAGAAAGTACAGTTTTGCTAGGGTTCCCCATGTACTGGCTGAGCTAAAGTCCAAAATCCACAGCTAGGCACATTGCGAAAAAGAGTCAGTTTTCAATAGAAAAATGTGATAATTCCATGTTGCGTTTCGGGCCGTTTCCTGTCACAGCACTAGGCCTACCCACACAAATGAAGTACCATATTTATCGGGAGACTTAGGGGAACACAGAATTGTAGAAAAAATGGTATTACCTATTGACTTTCTATTCATTTCTGCCTTAGAAATATAAGACAATGTGTAAAAACGAAGTCACTTTGAAAAATGTCCTATAATTCACATGCTAGTATGCGTACTCACAATTTCAGAGATGTGCAAATAACTACTGCTTCTAAACTCTATATTTTGTTCCCATTTCAGAAATACATAGGTGTCCTTGATACCTAGTTTTCACTCTTTATATTTTACCAAATGAATTGCTATATACTCGGTACACAATGAAAAACCATTGCAAGACGCAGCTCAGTTTTATGGGTTCCTTCGGTTCTTGGTGAACCTACAAGTCCTATATATCCCCACAACCAGAAGGGTCCAGCGGATGTAACGGTATATTGCTTTAAAACATCTGTCATACTTAGAAGAAGTTACAGGTCAAAACGTTGGCACAAATAGATGTTTTTTTCAACTCATTTTCAATATTTCTTATTTTCAAATGTTAGTTTCCATAAAAAAAACCTTGAAGGATCTACACAAATGACCCCTTGCTAAATTTAGAATTGTGTCTACTTTTCAGAAATGTATAGCTTTTTGGGATCCATTATTGGGTTTACCCCAATTTCTACCACTAACTGGGAAGAGGTTGAAAACTCAAAAAGTAGCAAAAATAGGCTATGTACCAGAAAAATGCCAAAACTGCATATACAATGTTGGTTTTCTGACAAAAGTCTGCCTGTCTCTGAAAGCTGGGAAGATGGTGATTTCAGCACCACAAACCCTTTGTTGATTCCATTTGGAGGGGAAAAAACAGATGCTTTCTTCTGCAGCACTTTCCCCTCATTTGTCTAGTTTTCAAAAATGTATAGGTTTGCTAGGTTTCCCTGGGTGCCGGCTGAGCTAGGGTTCAGAATCCACAGCTAGACACTTTGCAAAAAAAGGGTCAGTTTTCACTGTAAAAATGTGGTGTGTCCATGTTGCGTTTTGGCCCGTTTCCTGTCACGGACACTAGGCCTACCCACACAAGTGAGGTGCCATTTTTATTGAAAAACTTTGGGGAATGCGGGGTAGGTTGAATTTTGTGGATCCATGCAGATTCCAGAACTTTCCATCATAGAAATATGAGGAAAATGTGTTTTTTTTTACACATTTTGAGGTTTACAAGTTATTCTGGGAACCAGAACCTCGTGAGAGCCACACAAGTCAACCCATCCTGGATTCCCCTGGGTGTCTAGTTTTCAGAAATGGACAGTTTTGCTCAGGTGCTGGCTGAGCTAAAGTCCAAAATCCACAGCTAGGCACATTGCGAAAAACAGTCAGTTTTCAATAGAAAAATGTGATAATTCCATGTTGCGTTTCGGGCCGTTTCCTGTTGCAGCCCTAGGCCTACCCACACAAGTGAGGGCCCATTTTTATCGGGAGACTTAGTGGAACACAGAATTGTAGAGCAAATGTTATTACCTATTGACTTTCTATTCATTTCTGCCTCTGAAATATAAGACGATGTGTAAAAAAGAAGTCACTTTGAAAAATATCCTATAATTCACATGCTAGTATGGGTACTCACAATTGCAGAGATGTGCAAATAACTACGGCTTCTAAACTCTATATTTTCCCATTTCAGAAATACATAGGTGTCCTTGATACCTATTTTTCACTCTTTATATTTTACCAAATGAATTGCTATATACCCAGTACACAATAAAAAACCATTGCAAGACGCAGCTCAGTTTTCTGGGTTCCTTCTGTTCTTGGTGAACCTACAAGTCCTATATATCCCCACAACCAGAAGGGTCCAGCGGATGTAACGGTATATTGATTTTAAAAATCTGTCATACTTAGAAGAAGGTACAGGTCAAAACGTTGGCACAAATAGATGTTTTTTTCAACTCATTTTCAATATTTCTTATTTTCAACTGTTAGTTTCTATTAAAAAAAACCTAGAAGGATCTACACAAAAGACCCCTTGCTGAATTTAGAATTGTGTCTACTTTACAGTAATGTATAGCTTTTTGGGATCCATTATTGGGTTCACCCCAATTTCTACCACTAACTGGGAAGAGGTTGAAAACACAAAAAGTTGTAAAAATAGGCTATGTACCAGTAAAATGCCAAAACTGCGTAGACAATGTTGGTTTTCTGACAAAAGTCTGCCTGTCCCTGAAAGCTGGGAAGATGGTGATTTCAGCACCACAAACCCTTTGTTGATGCCATTTGCAGTGAAAAAAAGCAGATGCTTTCTTCTGCAGCACTTTTCCCTCATTTGTCTAGTTTTCAAAAATGTATAGGTTTGCTAGGTTTCCCTGGGTGCAGGCTGCGCTAGGGTTTAGAATCCGCAGCTATACACTTTGCAAAAAAAGGGTCGGTTTTGACTGTAAAAATGTGGAGTGTCCACTTTGTGTTTTGGCCCGCTTCCTGTCACGGACACTAGCCCTACCCACACAAGTGAGGTGCCATTTTTATAGAAAAACTTTGGGGAATGCTGTGTAGGTGGAATTTTGTGGATCCATGCAGATTCCAGAACTTTCCAACAAAGAAATATGAGGAAAATGTGTTTTTTTTACACAGTTTGAGGTTTGCAAGGGATTCTGTAAACCAGAACCTGGTGAGAGCCACACAAGTCACCCCATCCTGGATTCCCCTGGGTATCCAGTTTTCAAGAATGTACAGTTTTGCTAGGTTTCCCAGGTGCTGGCTGAGCTAAAGTCCAAAATCCACAGCTAGGCACATTGCGAAAAAGAGTCAGTTTTCAATAGAAAAATGTGATTATTCCATGTTGCGTTTCGAGCCGTTTCCTGTCGCAGCACTAGGCCTACCCACACAAGTGAGGTACCATTTTTATCGGAAGACTTAGGGGAACGCAGAATTGTAGAGCAAATGTTATAACCTATTGACTTTCTATTCATTTCTGCCTTAGAAATATAAGACAATGTGTAAAAAATAAGTCACTTTGAAAAATGTCCTACAATTCACATGCTAGTATGGGTAACTACTGCTTCTAAACTCTATATTTTGTTCCCATTTCAGAAATACATAGGTGTCCTTGATACCTATTTTTCACTCTTTATATTTTACCAAATGAATTGCCATATACCCCGTACACAATGAAAAAGCATTGCAAGACGCAGCTCAGTTTTCTGGGTTCCTTCAGTTCTTGGTGAACCTACAAGTCCTATATATCCCCACAACCAGAAGGGTCCAGCGGATGTAACGGTATTTTGCTTTAAAAAATCTGTCATACTTAGAAAAGTTACAGGTGAAAACGTTGGCACAAATAGCTGTTTTTTTCAACTCATTTTCAATATTTATTATTTTCAACTGTTAGTGTCTATGAAAAAAACCTTGAAAAATCTACACAAATGACCCCTTGCTAAATTTAGAATTGTGTCTACTGTTCAGAAATGTATAGCTTTTTGGGATCCATTATTGGTTTCACCCCAATTTCTACCACTAACTGGGAAGAGGTTGAAAACACAAAAAGTAGCAAAAATAGGCTATGTACCAGTAAAATGCCAAAACTGCGTAGACAATGTTGGTTTTCTGACAAAAGTCTGCATGTCCCTGAAAGCTGGGAAGATGGTGATTTCAGCACCACAAACCCTTTGTTGATACCATTTGCAGGGAAAAAGCAGATGCTTTCTTCTGCAGCACTTTTCCCTCATTAAAAAAATTTAGCTATATTTTGGCTAATTTCTGGGTCCGCTCCAGGAGAATCTTCAAACCCCGGGTTCCTTTAAAATCCCCATGATGTTGGAAGAAAAGGACACAAATTTGGCATGGATACCTTATGTGAACAAAAAGTTACAGGGGCCTAAGCGCGAACTACCCCAAATAGCCCAAAAAGGCTTAGCACAGGGGGGGGGGGAGGCCTAGCAGCTAAAGGGTTAAATGTGTGTCTTTGAAGAATTCAAATATTTTAGGGCATGGATCCCAACACTTCCATGCTCTTAGCTCACTGGCCTGACCAGAGCTCAGCTCAAAGCAGATCCAAAGATCTAGAAACTAACCCAATGGGCAGTCCAGCCTTTTGCCCAGTCCGATTATATATTCTGAACCATTTGTGTTCAGATGCCTTTTATTATCATTCCTTCTGTCATGCTACAATAATATGTACTGTTGTCTGTAGTCATTGGCAGTTTTATAGTAATTCATATTTGGGAACCAATCTGCAACTATAGAGGCAAAACATTTCAAGTCAACAAATAAGCCCAATCCCCCAAAATATAGCCCAGCTACCGGTTTAGAATAGTGCACGACCATTTCACTCCCCACCTCACACACTCCCACACAGAAACACATGCAGGGTCAAGCAGAGAGCACTGACAAAGCCAGTAAGCCTGATTTATAATTGAGGGTAGCTCCTCTGCTTGCTTACTGTTGCTGCCCTTGCGCTGATGGTGGTCGTGAGACTGAGCAGCTCCATTCCACTCACCCTACTCTTTCTCCCTCCGCCACTTATACTTCAGCATGCATCTGCATTAGCCCCAACTGTTTGAGAATGGTGTCTCCAATGACACCACCAGTGTGAAGGGGGAGCAATGCGGAGTGGGAGGAATGGATAAACAGAAGCAGAGAGAGGAGAAAATTGGACACCAAAGGGGACAGGGGAAGGGTTAATAGCCATTCGACACTGGTACTGACTGGGCCAAAGCAAAAGAGGAGTGAGCAATGACCAGCAGAGCACAATAACAGCTGCAGTCACTGTACGGAAATAGTTTCTGCCATATTACCAAAGCCATAAAGTAAAGCCCATAGAATAATGTATATATCCTTGCAATGCCTAACACAGAAAAAGCCATGCAGATGGCCCAATTCCCTCTCTCTCTCTCTTTCTCTCTCTCGAGTTCTAGTTTTTTTTTAAATTGATAAAATTATTTTTTCCAACAAACTGCTAAATATGTCAGTGGACCCAAAAAGGAGAAATATTTCCATGTAAAATATAAATATATACCTTGTGACAACATTTAAACCCAAAAGAGAAAGTAAAAACAATGATCTGCATAATGCAGATGATTCTTTATAAATTGTAAAACACATAATTTCTGAAAACTAGCCGACACATGTTGGCATTGCCAGACATTAAGCATAATACTAGGCTGAAACAGGTAACGGATTTAAATACAGTAAAAAATAGATCCATGTTTGCTCAGAAAAGGTAACCCCTTCATTCTGCGAATAAACAGGGCAGCTATGGGTCAGCAGATATTTTAAAAAACAGAGAGCCAAATTCACAAAAGTAAATTTACATGTATAAATCTATTCATGTGTAGATTTACTCCCATACTGAGCTGTAACTCTCCACTTTCTTTTTTGGTATTCACTACGCCCAAGAGCTTTTTTTCCAAAAGCAGATATACACCCAGGTGTTGACTTACATGTCTCCCCAGTAAAATATAATTAGAAAATAATTTCAAATAATTAATATTAACCTGTTATTAATAAAATATAAAGTTAAACACATTTCATCCTAAAACTACCTTTGTTTTAAATTATACAGTTGTTTAACTATATTAATGTAATTCATACATATTAATAATAATTTAAAAATAAAATTACCCACCCTCACTAATATTTATATTTTTGTTTCATTTGTATTACACCTGGTTAAAATGTATGTATTAAGTTAGATAGTATTTACAATTTTAAACATAAGTTAAAATGTTTAATTTAATGTATTAATAAATGTATTTATTTATTTATTTTATTTTTATGGCAGAATTTTAAATACAGAATGTATTTAACCCCCCCCCCACCACCCCACACCCCCCCACTCATCTCCATTCTGTGAAATTACATACAAAAAAAATGGAAGGGACCAAACTCCATAAAAAATCACATTCTATAACTAATTAAATACAAAGCTCAAGGAGAGATAAATACACAGTCTTTTAATAAAATAGATGTTCGGTTATATGAGATAGGCCGTTATTCTTTTCAGTTAGTCATTTAAGGTGTGTGTGCAATTTATGTGCAATTCATCCCTTCTTTTAATCTTTCTAGCTGGGCTAGTGCCAGGTACAAAGCTTAAAACAAGAATTTTCCAATAGCTGATAGAAGCAGTTATTCTATTTGACAAATCCTATAGAGTGCGTATGTGGTTCAACCATTCTTTTGATCTATCCAGCTGGACAAATGCTCCCATATTTTAAGACCCTCTCTCCGTGCCCTCGACCCTTTCCGGGCATAAATAGATTTTTCTAGATTATAAGTGGACAATAATCGAGCCAGGTACTGCTGAAAAGCGTGAGGATCCGGGTCCAACAAGGCCGAGGAAACGCATACCCTAAATAAGGCCATGGATATACTTAATAACGCTCTTCCCTCGTTAGTACAACCATCCTCTTGTATGCCCAATAAGATTAGGGCTGGAGTCATAACTACGTTCAGGCATAACTTATCTCTAAAAAATTCCCCCATTTGATTAATAACAATTTAGAGAGACCCACAAGTTGCGAACATATGGACTATATCTGCCTTATGCAGTTCACATCGTGGACACCGAGTTCCTTTGCCTTCGCCCCACTTTGAGATTGGATAAGTTGTATAGCATAAAAAGAAGCAAGTTTTATAAAACTGGACCTGCAATTTAGCTGACACCAGTGCGGTCTGAGTGGTTGAAAAAGCTTGACAAAACACGGTATCTGTAATATCAAGTTTAACTTGCCACCTTTCTGAGCACTTCTCCATATCATTCTTCATCAGCCTATTTAAAAGATACTAAACAGTCCCTATACGTGGGGGGCTCCATTTCCTATTTTCTCTACCAATTCATTTTTAACTATTCTTCCTTGCCCACCCCTTTTCTTTTGTAAAAAGTCCCTTATCTGGAGGAATTGAAAAAACTCTCTATGGGTCAGATTAAACATAATCTTAAATTCGTCAAATGAAACAATGCATGAATCCGAATAAAAACACCCTATTTTGTTAATCCCATACCTCAGCCACTTAGTCATACAGTGGTCCGAAAAAATCCCGGGAATATTAATGTTGCCCTGAAGTGGAGTATAAAAATTGAACCTGCCTAATCCTAAAAGAGGACGAATAGGGCCCCATATTTTATAGGCAGTCATGAGAGTCTTAAATCTGACTCTTTTGTAGTACCCCAACTGAAGCTGGCGCCATAGGCACCCCCAAGCCTCGGCCCTGATTGTCACATCAAAGGGAGTGGGGTACGTCGGTGGGTCTTCACTGGGAAATTCCCTCAACAGGATTGTAAAATGTACTAGAGCTGTGGCCCAATAATATAACTTTAAACTAGGTAAAGCCAGGCCCCCACACTCTTTAGGAGGTTTCAGCAATTTAAACGACCTTCTGGGTCTCAAATAAGCCCAAATAAATTGTGAAAAAATATTATCAAATTTTTTGAACCAGTCATTAGAAAAATGAAGGGGAATAGCTCTCATTAGATATAGTAGTTTGGGAAAATACACCATTTTTATTAGATTGCACCTACCCACCAGAGTTAAATGCAGATTGTCCAACTTCCTCAATGCAAGTTTGGTTTTTTCAGCTACCGGTGTTAAATTTTCATCAACAATAGTATCCAGACCCACCCTAATTACAACCCCCAAATAGCTAGCACTCTCAACTACTCTGTTGTCCGTCATGGTAACATACTCATTAATAACTATCTGGGTTTTCCCTTGGTTCAGGGAATACCCTGATAGTTCCCCAAAAGCTATTGCTTCATCTTCTATGGTTTTTATAGCAAGCACGGGGTTACTAGGCCAGAACTGAGGTGCAAAAGCCATGTAAAACTACGGGAGGTATGCATGGATTAGCTTCCAGTTTTTGTAAAAAGGGATCTATATAAATTGCAAAAAGCAATGGTGGACAAGGGCAACCTTGTCGGGTCCCTCTTGTTATGCTCAAGGGTCTGGATAGTTCACCCTTTATACATACTCCAGCTACTGGATTTATATATAAGGCCTTGATAAAATTAGGACCGATTCCCTTCCTCTGCATTATAGCCCACAGAAAGTGCCAGGAGACCCGATCAAATGCTTTCTCTGCATCAAGCAGGATTACCGCCATAGGGTCTCGTGACACTTGTCTTGCGTCAAAAAGGGAAATTATTCTTCTAATGTGATCAATGGTCCCCCTTCCAGGGATAAATCCATGCTGACATTTGACCATCATTTGACCAATCACACGGGACAGTCAAGAAGCCAACACCTTTGAGTAAGCCTTAGCATCGCAGTTAGCTAGGGTAATTGGACGGTAAGAGACATGCTCTTGAACTGGTTTATTCTTTTGGGAAAGACAATATTGTTTGTGTCCGCCCACGACTTCGGCGGGGTATCCCCGTTAAATGTTTGCATAAAGACGTCCAACATTACATCTTTTAGTTGTTCTGAGAATATCTTATAAAATTTGGAGGGTATTAGATCGGCTCAAGAGTGCCGAGAGCAACTCATCCACAGCCAAAGGTGCCTCTAAATACTCTTTATCTTCCTCCTTTAGTAAAGCCATAGGCACTGTGTTTAAATATTTACTGATGGAGATGAATTTTTGAGGGCCTATCCTCTCAGGTTCTTCGGTGTGCAATTTTTGATAGAATTTCTAAAAGGCCTCTTGAATTCCTTTAGAGTCAGTAACTATACCTAAATCAGGGTCCCTGATATTATTAACCACTTAACCGCGGCGGCAATTCCGCCGCGGTGCGGCGGTTTTATTGAGTGGGCGGGGCCGCGTTGGCCAACGGACGTGCGCAGCACTACGGAGGTAGTGCTCGCGACGGCCGTTGGCCGACAGAAGCAGCGAAGGGGTTAACTTCTCTCTGTACATATTCCTGCCGGGCTCGTACCGCCAATTGATGACCTATTTTATCACTGTTCTCATAAACCTTTTCCTGATGGATAATAGCTCTATCTGCTGATTTTTTCAAGAGGATTTCGCTAATGGCCGCCTTGGCTATCGCAACCTCAATCTGGGCCTCGGCTACCCCATTACTGAGCTGTACGGCCACTAATAGTTGCATTTCTTCTTGGGCAAGTCTTAAGTGAAGGTCTTGCATCTTCCGTTTTTCCTCTTTCCCTTTGTTCAGAGAAAACTGAATGGTTTCCCCCCAAATACCCGCTTTTAGGGAATCCCAGACATTATTTAATGAAGTTGTTCCTGTGTAAACCTGTAGGAACCACGGTATCCACTCCTCATATGTTTCCTATAATTTTCTTCCAAAAGTAGTGCTCTTTCAAAGGTCCAAGTCGAACTTCTTGGCCTTACTCCCATCCCGACCAATTTCAACACGAGCGGATTATGGTTGGATAGGAGTCTAGGGTATCTATCTATTTGACACTTTGGCAGAATTGAAGATGAAACACAGAAGTAGTTTAGTCTTGCGTGTTTACCATGGGGAGCGGAAAAAATGGTAGAACCGTCTTCTAAAGTCCTTTCTGCGGCCCAGACATCTTTTAAACCGTGTGTACTACATAAATGTGAGAGTGCTAAAAGCACTCTAGGTTTCCTTCCTACATACTTAGGAAAGGATTCCCAGTTATTGGGTAAGTTGATATTAAAGTCTCCACAGAGGATAATGGGTAATGGCCAGTGTGCTAGCTCGTTTGTTAACCAGTTGAAAAAAAAAACGTGATCATCCACTATGGATCCATATACTGAACAAAGTGTGAAAGAGTTGCTCCCCGATAAGCTTCACTTGGTGATCACCCATCTCCCCATAGGATCTGAACATGTTTGGGAAAACTGCATTTTATTGTGTCGGGCTAAAATGGCTACACCGCGTGTGCGTGAATCTTGAGTAGTCGTCCCCTATAAGTCTGTAACCCAAGGTATTCAACAGGCCCACCCTTGATTCTTCTATGTGGGTTTCCTGTAGGCAGACAACATCTGCTTGCAGCGTTTGCAACCCTAAATGCACCCTCTGCCTTTTCTTAGAATCGTTTAGTCCACATATATTAACCATAGCTATGCAGAGCTTCCCAAAACCTGCCGTCTGTGTCTTCATATTATGTTGAGTCATCCTTGAACCTTAAACCAAATCTATCCCTCTTCCTCTTTGAGCAACATAAATACCCGGTCTCCCAAAACAAACACCAAGTACAGTCAAAATGAAAGACCCCTTCGTCCACCCACCCATCCCCCTCACCCACCCGCACTCCCCACCAAAAATGAGCAATCAGGCATAACCTAAACAATGTGTCCCCAGTCCCCGGCCCCCGCCACACCTTTCTCCGTGCAGAAAAAAACTTCCCTTTCCCCGTCCATCCTTCACCACAACTTCTTCCAAAAAATACAATCATAGATTAGTCCTTGGGTATCATTTAACTTTGCTGCTGCTACTCCCCGGGCCCAGTTCCACCAGATATTCCTGGTCCTGTATCTCTGAGGTGAAGCTGCGGGCACG
This sequence comes from Calotriton arnoldi, assembly GCA_963921515.1. Taxonomy (NCBI): domain Eukaryota; kingdom Metazoa; phylum Chordata; class Amphibia; order Caudata; family Salamandridae; genus Calotriton; species Calotriton arnoldi. The sequence goes on from CAWUFW010000311.1 coordinate 4,720,077, forward strand.
ACCTCCGAAAATAACCTTCAACCTGGCCGGATTTAGGAGAAAGACTTCTGCCCCTGCTTTTTTGAAGGGGTTAATAAACTGCCGGAGGCGCCATCTCCACCGTAGCATGTGCAAAGTCTGGTTTAGCAAAAAAAGTCACCCCTTCGAAGAGTTTTTTAGAGTTCGGGCGAGCTTTATCATAGATATGCCGTCTCAATAGAAAATTACCGAAGTAGACAAGCATTGCCCTGGGTCTTTCCGCTTCGCTCTGCGGATGTTTTCTTGCCATTAGTTGAAAGTGAAGGGCCCGTTGGATTTCTGCATTCCAATCCCATTTATCTTGGTCCGGAAAGGCTCCTCTCAGCAGGTTAACTACATACTCTCTTGGGTTGCCACCCTCCACCCCTTCAGGAATCCTGAGTAGACGTAAGTTATTCCGCCACAGGCGGTTCTCATGGTCCTCCAGCTTGAGTATAGCGTCTGCCAGAGCTGCGCCCTGTGATAAATTCGGAGTTTTCAGGGTCACAACTTCAGTCTCCAGGGATTCAGTTCAACCTTCAACTGTGGTCAATCGATCTACAAACTCTCCACAGGCTTTGTTCAGCTTTCGCATCCCTGCATGTAATTTCTTTGAGGCAACCTTAGCCCGGTGGCTTTCATTACGGTTTTCCTACTGCATCTGTTTGAGAGACAGGATGATAGTGGTGAGTGAGGGTTCTTGACCACCGCCTGTTGCTCCCACGTCAACACTGTCCTTATTGCTTGATCTGGGATCCTGAAATGATAAATGGGCATTGGAATAGTCCCATTTCAGCTGCTGCTTAGCATTTCCTAATGAGCCCTCCTTTCCACCCCTGCTGTTTTTTCCTTGAGGTCTTTCTCCTTCTCTGTTTTTTTAGGGGCTCGTCTACGGAGGTAATACTGTCAGTGTCAAGGGTGGCTTCGCTGTTGGAGGATGAGCTCTCTTGTTTAGAGGAGTCTGATCCATCAGTTACAGAAAAGAACTTCTCGACCCCCGGCCATTCAGGGGATAACATTCCCATCTGGTTGAGGTTTGCCTCACGGGTCCCTGAGGGGAGATTTCTTTGCATTTAATTACTTCTGGGGCAGTCTCATCTTCCTCCCCTTGGTCAGCCCTTAGTATAGCTGGCAACACAGCAGCCTCAAGACTCTGAAAAGGGTTAATACTCAGAGTGTTTCCCAGGAAAGTGGTTGGGTTGGTTGTTTCCAATGTTTATTCCGTTATCTACTGTTGCCTCCTCCCCCCCTGTGTCCTTAAACTATGCGAGGGTTTCAAGCACCGCGTCCCCAGCCTCTTGTAGATTGTTAACGCTGCCTGAGCCAGAGATGGGATTGTCTGGCTTCAACCCCCACTACCATGGGGGGGCAAACCAGGAAACAATGGTAGGTTGAAGAGACCCACCCTCCAACAGCCTGTTACCTGAAGGAGCCTTTGCCAATTGTTTTCTGGACCCTCAGGGCTCCAGTCTAGCTCTACTGCTGTTTTCTCACTGCTTGGGATCTCTAGCCGCCTCGGGGGCAGCTCAGGAGCTTGCGCCACCGGCTGCCAAGATCCAGCGGTCCGAGACTTGGCGGTCTTCCCTCCGTGCCCCGTCATGCTAAAGCTGGTGGTAAAATTTTGGTCCCTTTCGTCTGTGCCCCAGCGTGGAAAAAAATCCAAACGTCTGCAGTCCAGGCTCCGAGCCACAGCCGAGCTCAGCTGCGTTGCTGCGCGTAGCTGACACGTAAGGCCCGCGGTCTCCAGTTGGACCCAGTCAGGTAATCACCGGTCATTGGGGGAGAGCGGGATGGCGTGGCTGGGCTGTGAGACTAGGCGATCGCCATCTTTACTCCCAGAGCTGATGTATTAATAAATTTAAATACGATGAATAATCAGTAGATAATTGATTTTGATTATGAAGGAATTTAAAAATATATATAATTTACATTTATAACTAATGTAATTCATTTAACATTAACTCCTAGGAGGTATTAATTTAACTTCCTGCTCCATTGCTTTTCTTTGGAGTGAGTTGCAGTACCAAGTGGTTTGCCATCCATGGTGCTTGATTAACTCCAAGGCTGAGCTGGAGGAAATGTAAGCCTCTTTGACAGTATTAGGGCTATAATAAATTCAGATGTATATTGTGAATTGCAACGGATTTAGTCCTTTGTGGGCTTGCTTTTGCATTATCATGCCCCTCCCTAAATCTTAATTTTCCCTTAACTCTACCCACTTTGTAATAAGTATTCTCCATTTTCCAACCACTGCCCTTGGTCTCTCCAATAATTACTACAAAAATGCATATCAACATGTGTGGAGATATTCACAATGGTGGAAAGGATAGGAGAGGTGGAGCTCTCCACCCGTAGATTTGTGAATTGTCGTTTGCAGGAAGTAAATAGTACTACTGGACTACTAAATGCAGTTTGCAAATTGGACCCAGAATGAGGAGGCCCAACTAAACACCAATTTGTTGAACAGATAGAAGGACAGTACCCTGAAAGAAGCAGGCATTGCTTGAAGATAGGAATTCTTCCAGGGTGTGCAATAGGAGAAAAAAAATGGGTGAAAAAACTGTCCAAAAGCAAAACTTACCAAACCTAACTATAATAGACTTAGATAACATTTTAAACCTAGCATGTTCGTGAAATTTCTGGAGCCAAAATTAAACAACAAATGTACGCTTCAAAAGTGTAACAAATGACCAGAGGTCAAATGAATATGGGTATTATATGGACATGTTATTTATTTTGATTATCATTATGATTAGGTTTTTTAGATGAATACATACGGTTCCTTATTCTGTGTGCACTTTACTGATAATATTAAACACCTTTTTTAAAAGATTAGTGAATTATATAGTGTTATATACATTGAATGCCATGATGATTACAGTACAAATAAGTAGTACAAGCATGATGACAATGAGAGATACCTAGAGATTATAGTATGCCGTCTTTGTAAGACACCATTATCTGGTATAGATTTAACTGATTGTAATGTAAGAATCCCTGAAGAAGAATATCAAGGCAAAACACAATGGGTGCCTATTTAGCTACACATGTGGACATTATCACGAATGGTTGAATAGTGAACAAACCAAATAATAAATGTGCGCTTAATAAACTAAGCAATGTCTGGAAATCTCTTTTGAAGGTCAAAGGGACCTTCCACCAAAATGGGTGCAGTAAGTGATGGACTATAAAATAAATAAATTCATTGTTGCCAGATGCAACTGTGAGTCCACCTGGTTAGGTATGCCCAGGTCCCTACCTCTAAAGTTAATATAAGTGTTGTTGCAAGGGCACTGGGCTGTTGGAAATCATTAACCAATCTTTAGAAAATCAATTAATTGAGTGGAGTGTGTTAGAGCAGATTTAATAATTTGAAAATAATGTTTGTTTACATGTGTTTAAGTTAGCACAATTAGGCCACACAACTAAATTACTGGGCCTTCACCTGTTTGCACTGACAGCTGAAGAAAATGTGGCTTTAAAATTTGCACAAATAAGTTTCCTGCACGCATGTTTCTTTTTCTCTATTTTGTTTTTACTTTTCATAAAATAGTCAAAATGGCATTTATTTCATGGAGTTGTTTTCTCGTACTGTCTCTAACTGTGTGATGTGGAGGAACCCATGGCAGAGCAGTGGCGTAATGAAATTTGACGGGGCCCCACCCTGCAAAGTACATGGAGGGGCCCCACTACGGGCTCACTCAGGAGCGCTCAGGCCAGAGTACTGTGCTGGGGGCCCCCTGGAGCTTGTGCCCCACCCCCATACCGCGGGGGTTGCGGGCCTTTGCTATACCACTGTGGCAGAGACGTTCTTGTAATATTGCAATAATAAAGGCTGTTGCTGCCTACAGCGACCATTATACTGTCTATTAATTTTAAATGGCTTATTGTTCAATCGTGCAGTGTCACTTCCCTTGTTTGTAGGTTAAACTTAGTCATTATTTATTAATAATTTGGGTAGTACCTAGAGTAGCCTGTTTTATGTAACACAATTTCTGCAATGTTGATTGGTTTATGTCACGCTACTTTATTAGTTCAGACCTAAGATACCACCTGAAGTTACATCTAGAGCGTTCATTTTCACACCTTTGAAACTATAAAATGTGACTTTTGTCACTTCTACTAAAGTGCGGTCTCTTATTTGGTTTATTCTTAAAGACCATTTCCCTGCTTTCATACCAATCAGTCCCCATGTTGGACTATTATCTGACTTTATAAATAGACTTTCCCTACCTTTCTAACTGAGCAGCCTTTATGCCTGTATATTTATGCTTGTTCATTAATGAGCTGTATTTTTATTACAGCTAATTCCCTTACATTGTGACCTTTCGCAATTGCCTTTATTTGAATGCATTATTGATGCGGATTTGAATCTGAATATCTAACTAACTTTTGCTTTCTTTAATGATTCTAAATTTTAAATAAACCTTCATGGTTTTTTACTTTGAATATTGTCCTGCAAAGCTTTGCTCTATAAGCATTAGGGGCCTCCTAAGCTTGTGACTCACAGGGCCCCTACCTTGTGTGTTGATCATTTGAATTTATTAGTGGAAAGCACCAAGCGCATTGGAGGATAACATAAATGTAGGCCCAGAGAGTACTAACGATGATATTAGGCATACCAATCTTTCTGGACTGACTTTTTGAGCCCATCTGGCACCAGCAATAAAACAGCAATTTCTTCAGAATATTATGGTGATGCAATCTTTCAAACAGCTGTCAAAGGTTGTTCAACTCCAGGTCACTCTGCATACAATTAACATCTTTTGAGGCTGAGCATAAAAAGACAAACTTGATTGTGTAAATGGGCAGAAGAGAGACATGGGACATGGTCTGTCAAGAAGAGTATTGTTGGGTCATCAAAAGATATATTAAGTGCCTGACCTTTATTTCCGCATAGGATGATTTCATTAGGTGTTGATGCCTCTGGAACACAGGGGATGCACTAGCTCTACTTGAAAGGTCAGTTATTGATTAAGCTTCATATGAAATCTTCTGTGTCATGCAAGAGAGGATTCTATTCTAGAATGGAAAGAGGAAGAAGAAGCCCGAGATCTTCATGTTTGTGAGTCAATCCCTGCTAGGATGTGGCTGGGGTGTGTAAATAAAACTTACCTGTAAATGCAACCTGCCATTACAGCCTTGCCTTTACACTGTGGGAGTTTTTGTGCCTTTATAAAATTGTGCAATATTAAGGTTGTCCAGAATGTAGAATTATGCTTGAATCTACATTTATACATTTATTTGATGCTATTGTTTTTTAAACTATTTCACTATGACATGTAAAAGTGCTTTTACCTGATATATACTAAGTAGGCCTTAGTTAGGCCTCAATGTCATCTTGTTTAAAATGGATGTCTCACTCTTCACCTTCACTGTTTATTATTTCTGCTGCACACAGTTAAGCAAAGTCATATTTATTTATTTCCATTTACGTTGTTTTCGCTGTTCACAAAGAAATCTTTCCAACATGGGCTCAGTAATGTTGCGATCACTGTAGGTCTCTTCTGCTATCTACCTGTACTGTATTCATTGACAATAGCTCTATGTTAATTTGTAACTAGTTTGCCCTACCATCTCCGGAAGAAATTTCCATAGAAGAGTTAAATCAATATCCATGTAGTGGGAAGGTGCTTAGATGGTAAGTCATTATGACATTTGATAAAACCATGCTATGGATTGCTGAAATTGAAATTCTTTTTGTTTTGCTCAAACAATGATGATTTTGCACTTTGAGTGTTAGTCGATGAGAAGATTTCCTATATAAACCCTCAATTTTGAGGGTTATCTAGAACATTCCTGAGACCTTTCTGATGCTACAAGGGATGCTGTCTGATTTCTTATTAAATTTGCTGCTCATTTGAGATTTGGAATGTTTCTGATTTTGCTTATATTTTTTGTATTGCCCTATTGCTGAGAGCCTTCATGACAATTTCTTATGCATCTGCACTTTCTGATTTCTGTATTGCACTCTTTAATTTTGTAATAAATCTTATTTAAATTCTCTCATTCTGCCATAGAAATCACTTATTGAGTCTTTCTTTACTTAATTGACTGTATTTTGATAAGTTGTGTGGTGCTTTGTCTCTGGAAACATTGCATCATAAAATTGAGGTTTAACACAGCCCCTGACCCATCCACCCGTGGGGATGTTATTGAGGTGTTTCTTTGGGGTGTAAGAATTTAGGGGTTCACCACACCCACAGCTCTTCACCCACTTCTAGCTTGCTTGTTTTAAATATATATTTTCTGCTACTTGATCTTCTCAAAGGCTTCTTCTCAAAGATTGTCAAGGATGAGAGAAGATAATCTAGAAATGTTCCCTTTAAATTATTTTCACATTGGTTGAAACTTTGAAATGATAAAAGCAAGTACAATCCTGAATTTAAATGTAGCAATCGGACCCTCATGGTTTCCACCCAAACACAAATGTATAGCCATTGTGTGGTTCAAATTGGGTTTGTGCATGTTTATTGTACATACCACTGATTCACCATAAAACTTAACTAAGTCCAGGAAGTGGTGTTCAACATGGTTGTGAAAAGCTAACAGCGAGGCCTGATGGGTTTAGGCTGTAAAGGCTTTAGCCATGGGCGTCCGCGGGGGTGGGGAGAGGGACACTTGCCCCCAACCCCTGGATTTTTCACTGGCCCTTAAAAAACACATTCAAGATCGCGCTGCCGGTATAATACAGGCAACACGAACTAGAAATGTTTTTAATTATGCCCCCCATCGAAAAAAATTCTGCAGATGCCCATGGCTTCAGCTTAAATTCCAGCATTCACTTTGCGCTGAACATATTTGCGGGCCTGTGCTGCTAGTGACTTTATCATCCTGCGAATGTAGATTTTGGCATGTGAGTGAGGCACAATGGTATTATGTTCAATAGCCGTGATCTTGAAAATGGCTTTAGGAGGTCTCCCAGGAAAGGAAATGTAAGTAACAAAAAGAACCACTTTACGCAGACACATCTTTGTAATGTACATTGGACAAAATGACCAGCAGGTGTTCACACCACCAAACCCACCACCGTGAGCACATTGTCTCCAACAGAAATTGCAGGATATTGGCAATATTTCTCGGTGAAGAATTTCCATGTGTGAAGGTAAAATCCTATCACTCCTGACATCAGGAACGGCTTTTCCTTTGTAAATGCTGCTACGTTCATAGCATATTTTCATAAGGGACATTAATAGTTTTGTTAATTGCCCATTGATATTTAAGAGCATCACTGATGTAGTGGACGTTCCTCTTTTTTGAACTGTTCATTCTGGGACTACCTGCAGGTGACAGAGGATATGTTAGCACAATGAAAAAATCTGAGTTCTTCTCAACTACCAAAATAAAAATTGCCTTGCAGTCAGCATGCAGCAATCTTCCTCTGGGTCTTGCAATATGCCCACAAAGCTGTATAATTTCGGAGCAAATTTCAGTCTGACTATCCAAAGCATCAGCCAGAAAACCTTGAAATATTTCAGAAAGGTGTGAGTTCCAAAGTGCCAGGAGACCACTTCTGCTCTTCTGATGAAAATGTACCCAATGTAAGCACCCCTCCTCGACTTTCTCATAAACTTTCCCTTCGAACACAACCCCATGCTGAAACTCTAATTTGAGGCATTTTATTTTGTATTTACTGAACTGAGGCATTTTAGTTTGTATTTATTTACGGTATGGTGGTTTGGTAGGCTACGAATCACAAGAACATGCGCAGTTCTCATAAAATCCATAGACATTCTACGATTGTAGCCTGTGGAAAATGTTACAGAAGGATTTATACAAACAGTTACATGATGTATGTATCATGACCCCTGTTCCCACCTACACGCGTCACATGCAGAGCGGGGAGCGAACTACGAGGAGGTGGAGGAGAACAAGCGGATCCTCGCCGGATTTCGGGAAAGTCTCCTTTCAAGCAGTTGCGGCCGTCATGACTCGCGGGTGGGGCGGCTGGTGGGGGGGTCGCGTAGGGGTTCACGCCGGGGGGAGTTTAATTTTTTTTTTAAAACTTACCTTCCCGGGTCCCGCGCCGTCTCAGCTCCTGCCCGGGTCCCGCGTTTTCCTGGAACAGGAAGCAGACAGAGCAGGGAGCCTCCATCCCCTCCCCATAGCCAATCACAAAGCTGCAATGGCATCTATGGGGAGGCCATTTTCTCCATGCAGCCTCCATGGAGAAAATGCGGAGTGTGTATGACTGGTTTGGTCGGCCCTGGGGCCGACCAAAAAGTCAGCGCCCTCAAAGTAGGCAAGCCACTCCTTCCCTGGACTCCAGCAGATTCGCCCACCCACCCGCCCCCAACCAAACCCTTCTGCTTTATCGAAGTGCGAGAAGCAGAAACATAAAATGGTAGTTTTACCATTTTATGTTTCTGCTTCTCGCACTGCAAGAAAGCAGTGGGAGACAGCTCCTCCGCCCTAATGGAGGAGCCACCCCTGCTTTCAAGACCCCCCTTCTTCTCTTCTGACTCAGCCGATGCTGCAGTTAAAGCAGTAATGTTTGCCCTCAGTCCAATGGTCCGTGGTGGGCCTTAAAGGCATCTCAGTACTGCTAGTACCACTTGTGCTGCTGCGCCTTTCACACTGTCACTGCCCCTGGTCTGCTTGCGAAGGTGGGTGGACTTGGGTGTATGGAAGGGTGGGGTGGCTGAGCGTGTGCAGGTGCATGGAGTTTAGGAGTTGGGAAGGAACTGATCTGCATTTGTCATTAAGGGGCAACTCTGCATCCTATAGGGGGGCCTAGTGTAGTGGTACAGGAGCTTCTGGAGACCCGAGGCTAGAGACTCTTACAGCGGAGCTCAGCAGAGTTTCCAGATATCCCCCTTTTTTGCTCATTTGCTCACAAACTACAATTTTATCTTCATCTGCATCTTCTTCTCCTATGTGTGGGTGGAGGCATCAGCAAGACCAGGGGGAGGAGGTAAGGTAAGGTATAGCTACCAACATCTGGGGATCAGGGCATGGGCCTTTACCTCCGCCTCGGGTTATAGTCTGGGATCCGTGCATAATTCCAACAGACAATAGATTCCAGCCACTTTCTAATCTGGATGCAAACGATTGACTCGAACACCACCTAGATCAATAGAGCACTTCAGAAACAAACTCTGGAATGAACCCTTTGGTTTTTGGTTATACTCAAGCTGAGGAACTGGTGGTTAGTAATGAGACCCACAAGGATGTTTCCTGGACTTACCGACGCTGTCTCAAATCCTTTGACTTGAAATATTGCTGCCAAAACTCCTAGTATGGAACCTCTTGGTTTGTTCCAAAGTGACAATGTGATGGGAATGCGCAGTATTGGCATAAAATGCAATGACACTTTAGCCTTTATTGCTTAGAATGTGGTGGGTCTTCGCTAAAAGATATGTGATCCTGAATGGATGTCTATCTCAGATTAATGCGGCAAGGTAAAGTGCTAGCACAAACCTGGAGTATTCCCAACTTAATCTCAACTGGTATGGCGCTCCAAGGGGAAGAGAGCAGCCACAAGCATTCTCAACTCAATGAGGAAACCTCAATAACTTTAGATAAGTGCAACCCCTTAGCAACGCTATATGTTCAAAAATTATAGTATGAGTCCAAACAAGATTTCTTTGTTCTTTGTTTTTTTCTTTTTTTTCTTTCTTCTTCACATTTCATTTGGTGTTCTTAACATAGTTTGTAGTCACTCAGGCAATTTCCGTAGCCAACACGTGTTTCGTCAGTTAGGTAAATTAACCTCTGACTTCATCAGGACTGTTGTAATCTCAATAATTCTAAATCATACTGTTGTGTAAATAACCGCAAGTTCTTCCGTAAATCTATATCCAACTCATATTCGGCTCCTTGTGTCACCTGGTCTGGTAAGCTCTGTATACCAGATAGAAGAGTAGTTCATTCATGCTCGTGTATGGCCGATACACGAGCACGAATGAAGTACTCTTCATTGAGTGACAAGACCGGGAGTCAGACAATTAATTCCCTGTTATACGGAGCTTTACTTGCATTTGAAATTTACGTAGCAAAGGCATCTGCCTGAGCATTCCGAATCTGTTTATGAAAGCTTTTGAAAGCCACCTTATGTGCTTCTTTAGCAAAGATCTCATTATATTTTCTCCACTTCCCTTTCAACCATTTGCATTGACTTTATGCTCTTTTAATTCATGAGAGAACCATGGGCGGATGGTTTCAGTCTCCTAGAAGGTTCCTATTTTCTAGGGGCGGATTGTTCAATGGCCTGGAGAAAATGGTTATTGAAAGTGCCATCTTGCTCCATACATCCTACCATGGTGAAAGTTGAGGCAGCAAGAGTGATAGAGAGGTTTGCTTTGCATATGTTATGCCATGCGCGAGATGAATTTCCAGAATTGTTAAACTATTGTTATTTACAGTCCCCAAGAAAAAGAAAGGCACCCATTTCTGATCTCAACAGATTAATGGTTCTTGGCTTTTAGAGCGCAACTTATGCTTGTTAGTGAAGACAAGATCACCACTGCCTTATGAGTAGGACCATATACTGTCTGTATGAGATTTAGGTCAGGCATGGCTTCTTTCAATAAACATGCTGATTTACAATTGGGGTCCTCCAAGTGAACATTAAAGTCTCCCAAGACTGTGAAATTAGAGTATTGAATGCATACATGGGCAATGACGTTGGCTTACATTTCTAAAAAATTACCTTAATAATCAGAAGGGCAATAAATCAGAACTTCTGAAAACGAGAAATTAGGTATAACTTTAACTGAGAAAGCTAAGCCTTCACTTTCTCCCAAACCGTGTAATTTAACAGCCATGCGGTGAAGGTGGAATGGTAAATCAAGCCGCACCCCCCCATTTAGTTTCTGGTAGTCTGCATGTAGAATTGAGAAGTCGTTTTGGATGGGCAGTACAATGTCTGGCGCAGAAGTTTCCCCTAAGTCCCGGAGTTCTGAACCTTAAAAAATTAGAATAGGATGAAGCAAGCCCAGAATAGACGGGCCAACCCAGGAGTCAAAATAAATAAAAAAAGATTTCAGTCTATCAGGACTCTCTTAGAAGGTTTTGATATCTCCTATGAGGTCTAGTGAGAGTTTAGCAGCAACCAGCGCTGGCCCCCATATGGTCCCGTGGTGCACTTGCAGGAGCCAACACAGACCCTTGTGCTCCCACAGGAGCCCCACTGTACTGAAAAAAAAATGATAAAAGGAAGAATATGGGGGGCAATGGTCCATGAGTGGTTGCCTTCTAATGAGGCCTTGCCCACCTGCAGGGTTAGAAGCAGAGCCTGGCCCCAGACCTTGCAGCCAATCCCATGCTTCTCACAGCCAAAAGCAGTGCATGGTAGGGGATTGGGTGCCCATGGGGGTTGGGCTGTGGGCTTTCGCCGCAGATGTGTCATAATAAGATATTACTTTATGTTTAAAAAAATATGGAAATTCACTGAAAAAACAAAGGTTTGAGTGGCGTTATACATAAGTAAGGTAGTGAGATTTTAACTTACATTAAAAAAACGTTCAATTTCACTGAGAATGCCAAAGGTTAGGGTGGAGTTATACATTGGTCTTCTAATAATAATAAAAAACTTACCATTTTAAAACAATAAAAAAACCTCAAATACACCAGTTATACATCTAAGGCTGTGCACGGTGGGGGGGACGTCGCCCAAGTATCATAATTAGATGTTACTTTCCATTAAAAAAATCATAGAAATTCACTGAAAAAGCAGAAGGATAAAGTGGAGTTATATGTCAATTATGTATTACTGGTGAATTTTAGTGTTTTTATGGCTTTTAAATGGAAGGCGTTTTATTATTATAAGGCCTACACATCACTCCACTTTAATCCTCTGTATATATATTTCACTAGTGGTGCTAATGCCACTGTAGTTATAGTTATTTCAGACTTTCTATTTGAAAGGCATTTTTTTTGTTTCTTTAATAAGTTTGGTGCCAATTGACAAATCAGCACGAACCTTTCCGAAAAACAGTTCATCCACTGTGGCAACTTCATGAAACATTTTACACTGATCTGTCAAGCAGGGACCAGAAAAGATGTGGGTTGGCAAAACAGAAATTTTTCATTTTAATTCCCATATGAAATTTTTCTCTTCGATATAAAAAAAACAGCTGAACGGAATTGCACCAAATGTGCACAAAGTTAGACCTTTTCTCAGAAAGCATGCCTTTTGTGATTTGGTGTAATACCATTCTACCGTTTTTAAGAAATTTGTAGAGGCCGATTCTCAAAGGTAAACTTCGATGTTTGGTCTAAACCTAGACCATATGTCTAAGTTTATGACTTTAGGAATTCGCAAAGGACATTTACAAGTACTATCTTGATGTCCGCCCTTGGGGCGGAGATCCAGTCTGAGTGTGGACATAGAGATAGTACTCATAAATGCCCTTTGTGAATTCCCAAAGTCGTAAACTTAGACGTTTGGTCTAAATTTAGACCAAACGTCTAAGTTTACCTTTTTTATTCGGGCCCGTTGTTCGCAGAGCTTTCCCACCGTGCTCCAAGTTTGGCAAAAACTCAGCTGGCGGAGTTTTTCAGCTCCCACCCCTAGTACCTCATTTTAGAAACATAAAAACAACAATATATCGTACTTTTTGTGCCTCAAAACATGCTATTATGGAAGTGGTGGTCTTCAGATGAAATATTAATGTGGTCAGAGCTGAACTTACAACCTCCTTGCCTATGAGACATGAAAAAGAGTAAGGGGTTACAACACTTACCACCATGACGACATGACCCCGGAAATTGTCCAGAGGAGGTTGAGAGGCAGAGCACAACATGTGCCTCTCAGGGAGTGGTCCATCACACTGCGCAAACCTCAGAAGGATGAAGGTCAGCAGCGGCAGGAGAGCCTCTAGGCAAGACAGGGCTCGGGGGGAGCTGTGACAGGTCTAAGAAGCACCCAGAGGAAGATGCTGAGCCGGCCAGGAAAAGTTCATGCATGTTCAGTTCGGATTCCCTTCTCCTCGGGTACAAGAGGCAGATGCTGAACCAGCCAGGGACCAAACACACACGCACACTTAGTTCAGGCTCCCTTATTTTCTGGCACCAGAGAGAGATTCTGAGCTTGGCAGGAGTGCACGCACACTCAGGGGCAGATTTACAAGCTCATTTTTTGAGAAGCAGCGGCAGCGTAAACAATGTGCCACGCTGCCGCCCATTTACAATGTGACACATCTAGGGAGATGCATCACGTTGTACAGCCCTGTGCAACATTATACCTGTGTCAGGTATAATGTATGCAGGGTGGACGTTCCCACGCAGGAAAACCTCGTAGAAGTGACGCAGTGAAATCTACAAGATTTCACTGCGCCTCTTCTAGGACGCCACTGCGTCAAAACCTTACGCCTGCTTGGAGCAGGTATAAGAAGTGACGCAGCACAATAAGTATAGGCCTCCCCATGCATTGCTGGAGTTGTGTCGTGCTTGTGACACAACTCCAGAAATGCGTGGCTTTTGCGCCAACAGATGCTTCAGAATTTCTGACGCATCTGTCAATCCTTGCGCCAAGGTGCGCCGTATTGTAAATACGACTCATCCATGGTGGTGCAAGGGTTTCGCACGCAGGCACAGGGAAACAGATGCATCTCTGCTCTAACACAGAGATGTGCCAGGTTCTTGTAAATCTGCCCCTCAGTTCGGACTCCCTGCACCTCTGGTACCAGAGGGAGATGCTGACCTCGGCTGATGTGTACTCACACTGACTCGATCTGTCTCTCCTCTGGTACAGAGGAAGATGCTGAGCTCAACTGAAGTGCTCTTCTTGGGTACTAGAGCAAAATTCTGAGCCCAGTGGGGGTACACGCATGCTGACTCAGATCACCTCTCCTAGGGTAACCACACTGAGATACTGAAGTGTCTGCACTCTACACACATCCTGGAGTAGTGTCTCGCACGCGGCATGTCGGTCTTTTGTGGTAAGTTCTATTCAGGGGCGGCAGAGAGAAGTTACTTCTGGGATGAGTGAGGCCTCTTTTCCAGGGCGGGTAATAAGAACCAGTTAGTGGGGGTGGACAACACGCACATGAGTCTTTCACACTAGAGAGGTGCATTGACATCACATTTGGTATAATATGAATTCCCTGGAGTGACAGCAAGTGGGCAGGTTGAATATTACAAATAGAAGTACCGTCAGCTGCAGGATCTGTGGCTCGGTGCCAGCTAGGACCATCTGATAAATCTGCAGTGGCCTTGTTACTTGCAATGCGATGTATGAATTGTTTTCTTGTGCTCATCTGATAGTAATTTACCTGCTGAAAGGGAACCACTTGTTTGGGTTCCTGTGTACTGTTAACATAAACAGACAAGTGACAGAAGTGTTTAACCTGCGGGAGGAGGCGCAAGCCCTTCACAGCTGTCACTCAGCATCTCTCACAATGACAGTGCCCACAATACACACAAGACACTGCATGAGACTTCACATGCCCTACTTCGGCCAGGTTTCCAACTCTCCTTTCATCCTTTCAATAATGCGTTAAAAAATAAGCCAAGTGAACTTAAGGGAGGGTGGACCTCCTTGGAATGTCGCAGAGTTTTTGTGCAACTCTGTGGATTTCCACAGAATAAAACTCTGAGAGTTCGGCCCACCCCTGGAAATTAGCATTTAATGATGGGTTTGAGTTCAGGATGGAGAGGTTGTAGCTGGATGGTTTGTACTCTCATGGTACAGAACTGCAGTACTCTTGTGGTACCAAAATTCACAAAAGACTCAAACCCGATTGGTCGAGGGTGCTTTTTCCCCCATCAGCCAATTCAGTCCTGCTGCAGTTTTGAGATATCATCCAGTAATGTCAATAATGATGTCATTTAATATGTCATGAGTGATGTAATATGTGAGGTCATAATCAATGCATAACCGGAAGAAAGTTATAGTTAGTTGACTAAACTATCACTGGCATGTTTCTGTGGTTTTTAGGTTTTTAAAGATTAGTTATTGTTACATTCCATAATTATTCAAAAGTATTGTATTATTTTAAAACTTTTAAAACAAATAAATAAAACTTTTATACTCCTTGAAAAAAAAAAACTACATTTAAGTTAATCAAAGTTTAAGTTTGCCTTTGTGAATTAGGCCCCAGGCCTCTTGATCTTACTCCTGCAGGTTCTTATGCATCTGTGCCTTGTCACTTTGTAACCGTTTTCGTATCTTTCCCCTCCGTAATGGAAAATAAGTCCTGCCCCTAAAACGAGTATAGGTGTCCACCACCCAGAGGCGGCTGCATAAATTAAGCACTGGCCCATAATTGCGGAACTCAATATTAAATTTGAGTGAAAACAAGAGACAGCGGAAAAGTAAATGAAAACCCTTTTTTTTGCAATAACAAACTCTTTAGAAATGTTCACATACCGGTGGCATGCTTTGAAATGTCTTTTAGATCAGACCTTTTCTGACTGCACACTTGGCATGTTTCCTAATGCATGCACCTGGCCCTATGCATTTGATGATGCTTTTTCTGTGTTCTGATTGTCTGTTGTGCTTTCTTTGATGGGTTGTAGTTTAGAAGAAAATTGTGTTGCTTTCATTTTAGTCATAAACACCAAATAATCTGTATTTTCCTTTGATGAATTTCAAAATATGCGCCAAATAAAGAGGTTCGTATTTTTGTGTCTTGTATACAGAATGCGAAGAGCGGTACCACACTGTGCTTTTCCATAAACGGTTCCATCTTGCTGAGTACTTCAGGACTCCTAAAATGCATCAAATCGCATCAAATACAATACCTGATGTCATTTTGACATGCATTTTCAAGGCGGCACAGCCAGACCGCTCTTTAATGTCGTGGTTGTTGATTTTATGCTGCGGTATTTTGCAGACAATATCATTGTATACCAAATATTATCATTTGCTTATTTATTTATCAAAGAATGCCTTTTTGTATTTCGACTACCAGCTCAGCAGATAAAAATGCAGCGCTCTTTCAAATATTTATTGGAAGAGCAAAAATACCCTATATGTCTCTGCCTTTCAATTCTGTGTAATAGTGTTGTCATTGAAGTGCTGAATTGTATGAAATGCTGCCATGCTGTCTTCAGAGAGACACAAAGGACAGAACCATCTCAGTTTTAGAAAAGAAATGCACTGAATGTTTCTGTCACAGATATTGCTTTGCTTGAGAGTATGATCTATTTAAGATTTCGCAGCATTACTATATTTATCGATATATTTTGCGCTCTATCAGCAATAACGTGCATTTTTCATTAATTCCTTCAATGCGAAGCAATTTCTAATGCCGAAGTCGCGCCTATCCCGGGAAAGAGCTTTCCATCAATCCCGTGATTGGATATCACGAGGTATTCACTTCGCCTGTACAGAAATCTATTGGTTGAAGGTCCGACTCATAACTGTGGTACCGAGAGGCCCAGGATCTTTCCTACTAAAATCCATTTCTCTCAGCAATTATACGTAGTAAGCCATGTGTTACGTTAGGAGCAATGTACCCACATACTACTGAACATCTATGAATGTACTGGTGTATGAGCATCCTGCTCTCCTTTTTTGTTCTTTCTACAGACAACTTCCACTATATGCCAGAGTTTATGTCAACACAGCACACACAATATAATATTCAGATACTTTGGGTCAGCCCCGTTCAGCTATTGGCTTGTTTTGGGCAAGGTCCTTACATGCATTGGGTCAAGGGGCTATCCATCACGTTTTGGTACTAGGCCACAGACTTTCTAGGATGTTTAGTTTTTTCCCTCTTAAATTTCACTTTGTTCAGAGCTGAAAAACCAGTCACCTCTCAGACATCACATTTTTAGGTTGAGCCCTGAGCCAGCGCGCAAGCGCTACTCTGGGGTTGATTTGGGGTAGTTCAGTACGGGAGAGAAGCCCCGCCCACTACCCCGCCCATATTTTTCATTGGCTTGTGTGTTTGTCCTTCTAAATGCTGTCTTCTGATTGATTATGAGGCTTGTTAGTCCCTCCGTAGTACGTCCATGTCGTCATTTGATTCCTCCCATAGCTACTGGCCCCTTTACTTGGTTGTTACACGGGACCATAACCGGTTGAAACGCGATCCCGGAGACAGGGAAACGACGAGCGCACTCGCTTCAGATTTGTCATCGGCTAATCATGCCGCAATTACGTTATTGAAAGTGCCATACACTGGCTGGAATCTCCAGCAACCGTGACTTCAAGACCTGCACTCGGGTTTTCCGCATTATTGTGTGTGATTTATACGTAATACCTTGGACTAAGACTCACACTACAGGAAAGATAAGGTGTCATACTGAGACCAGTCCTCTGAACACTCATGACCTACCGGGTCGGAATTATCACCGGTTTCAAGGTCTAGATAACAGCTTGCCCTCTTCAGCCCTGAAGAAGTCAAGGGTTTATAACCCGTTTGACGAAACACGTGTTGGCTGGCTTGCTATGAAACGCGACAATTAAAGCGAACATTCCCAAAAAGGACATCATTGTTTTCTTTCATTACCAACACTTATTGTACTGTACTATGCGTGTTTACTCATTTGAGTGTGCATAGGACTTGTTGTATATTTTATAGGACCTTCTGGTCCTCGTTAGAGGGTTTAGGGATTTTTCCCTCACCTATAGCACCGCATTCAACTGTTTGCTCTCTATCAGAAATACACGTTATTTGGTATAGCAGATACTGAACTTAAGTACTGGAGGGATAATTTATATTTCATATTCAGCAGTCGGTGGTGAGTTTTTATAATGGGCCTAGTGGTGGATTCAGGCGTAGGGATGAGTGGTGGGTACACAGTATGGCTGCTATGGCTACACTGCTATCCTGGCCTGCCCCTGTTTAATTTTTCTGTCCTCCTCTGTGTTGTCATCCAATTTGGTTGCCAAACAGTGAGTCACTAGAGGTGTTTCATTTAGTGTGTTTTGTTGTTTAAGGGCTGTTTCAAAGTCTATGGCCCTAATTATAGTCGATGGGGCTACTTCCCTCCCCCCATCACCCCACAAGGCTATGTGGTAACTGAATGCTGGCAATACTTGATCATGGACCCAGCATCATTGACCTTTTTGTCTGTAGCCCTAGTAGAGAAAGGGTGTGTATGTCAGTTCCATGTAAAATCCATCCAGTCCCCTCCATAGCTGGGCCTTGTGTTCTGTTGTTTGTGGTATGTAACTTGTTAGCTGTGTGCCGCAGGGTAAATGATGTCCTCTCGAGGACGGTGAGTTCCTCACATTGTGGAGGTTTGTGTCCAGGTTCTCGTTGTCCTCTTTGCCATCCTCCTGTGTACGTGACACCATTGATGCACACTGTCCATGAGACCCTGCCCCAGAGCTATGCAGGCGTAGGTTGGGCTGGGAGAATGTACATCTGCTCTTGGCCAGCCGGTTTCTGACTGCTATTTCCCCTCAGCTACCACAGCCCCTTGCTGTGTTGTTTAGAATGTCCTCAACCACCCTGCGATCTTGGCTGAAAGTGCCTTGTATAGAGGAAAGCTGATATACAGTGAATATCTTGACCTTTTGGTGCCAGTTCCTATTCCTATCTCCTGAAAAGCCTGGGAAGATGCCCTTTATCCTCTACCTACCCCCTATCTACCCTCTGGAGTGATCCCACTGCATCACTAAATACTTATAAGGTCCCAAAGCGAGACCAATTGCATTGCAAATGCTTGTTTTAGTTGACCACCACATCTGTGCCATGACTGGGAGGCTATCTTACATAAGGAGACTTCTCTTGCCTGTGGCACTGCCCACTTACTGTCAGCAGCATCTCGGCGTACAGTTTCTTGTGCACAGGAATTGCAGCAGTAGTGATTGAGTTGTTGGTGACTGAGATGTGCTGCTGCTCCTTCTTCATCCCAGCACCAAAAGGCATCTTAAGTATGAAGCTGAGCACTGTGGCTCAGATTGCAAGAGATTTGTAGGCAGTGCACTGCTGCCCGCCTGCCATAGGCAGCATCTCATTTACTGCCGCTCTGCAGTGCTTCCACCAGCGTCCTGCCCCCTCAATACTTGGAATACATCTTGCTAAGATGAGCAGCTGCTGCATGTTGGACATGTGTCAATTTTTCATAGTGTCTATGTGTGATACTAGCATTACTCTGTGAGACGTCCAATAAAAGGTTTGCCTGGTTGAAATGCACAGAGATGAACTTTCACTTTTGCAAGGCCTACCTCTCCAATTGGATTGCTTTGGAGTTGCCTTATTACATTTTATAGGTATAATTTCCAAATGGTAAGAGATAACCAGTTCATGTTTGCTGTCTCTGGAATCCTAATTAAAAATCCTAACTTATGGTGAAGTCGGATTTTAAATAACAATTCAGAAAATACCACTTTTAGAAAGTTGCCACTTTCTAGCCCTACCCATTTAGTGCCTGCAGCCTGTCTCTGGGCCATGACTCGGTGAAGTTGACAGTTGGGTTTTGTGTATTCCTCCTAGAGAGCCACACACAATGGGAACTTAGGTGTAATTGAATGGGCCATTACTGGTAGGACAGGAAGGAGGAGCTGGGCACAGCCCCACTTACACCTGAATAGGCTGTGTCTTGTCTCCAAACAAAGGGCTGCATACTCCCTGTAGTTAGTCTGGAGCCAGGGCAGGGAAGACAGGGCATCTGTGCACTTCAAATGCATACCTCTAGAAGCTTCTCCCCACTTCAAAGGCATAACTGTGTATAAAAGAAGGACCTCAGACACCACCACTTCAGTATACTTCTGGACCTATAGATACTCTGCCAGGAAGAAGGACCCCTGTGCTGCTACAAGGACTGCCACTCTGCAGGACTGCTCCTCTCAAAGTACTGCTGCCCTGCTGCCCTCTTGCGTGAAGAAGAAGAACAGGACCTTCAACTTCACTTTTAACCCAGGACCCCAGAGTGACTGATAGGGCTAGTCTGCTGGCCAACTGATCTGAGCATCAGGTACATAAATGGCTCCCCAACCAGCTCCTGGACACAGGTGCAGCAAGTTCCTGACCCCCAGGTAGTGCCTCTCAGGTCCTGGACCCTAGGTGTGGCCCATGAACTTTTGAAATCAAGCTTTTGGGCTCTTCATGATCGTGAATGGGCACGTTTGCACCAGAACCGCGCCTCGGACCAAAAATCAGCGCAAGCCTCTGCCAGCCCATCTCTTCACACAGCAAGCATTGATTGCCCGTAGAGGACCGCCACCATGAAGCACCAGCCTGCCTGTCCAAGATGCCTGGCCTGCTCTTCGCACCACACCAACCACCGCCCGTGATGCTCTCCTTGTTTCCCATGACCCTTTTCAACTCAAACGGGAGTCTTGGCACAAAACTTGAGAAGGTAAACCTTCAGCTGGACTAATCAGGGACTGCATCCGACCCACGCTCCATCGCGGTCTGCCTTAACTTTTGACTTTGGCCCAGTCCAGCGCAACCAGATAGTTGGCACTTTGCTCTTTAGATGCTATTTCACAATTAAGTCTTTTAAAATTCATAATTCTGGTTATACTGATCAGACTTTTGTTGTTTTGGTCTTGTTTTATTTTTTAAAAAAGCTCTTTTTTTCTATCCTGGCGTGGAATCTTTTTGTGTGGTGTTTTCACAATTTTTTAGTTTGAAGTGTTGCTCAAATACTTTACACATTACCTCTAAATTAAGCCCGCCTGCTCTGTGCCAAGCTACCAGGGGGTGAGCACAGGTTAATTTGGGGTTTGCTTTCGTCTTACCCTGACTAGGATTGTGGTTGCTGCTTGACCAGGGCTCACACCCAAGTCAACCAGTAACCACATTTCTAACAGGAACCTATTCTCTTTGCTTCAAAATAGTCACCAACACAAGCAAATCTTGTGAGAGTCCTGTGGCTTCATGGGCCATTAATTGAACTCATGTGTTGTTGCGTAGTGTGAATATTAGAGAACTGAAACTTTTTTCAAAATGACACCAACACTCCGTGCACACTGGCAGTTTTTCCTGCTTCTAAATGCATGCATCATCAGGCAGTTTGAAGTATTATGCTTCTGCACAAATCTAGCATGTGGAGGAAGTGAAGGCGACATTATGACATCAATAACAACATGTTTTGGCCTCATTGAACTTCATCAATGAGGTGCAGCTTGAGTTCCTATGACTCAGAGAGCTTGGAGCCCGCATCTAAGCATGCTCACACCACTTAGAATTACTCACTTAAACATTACGAAATGATCGATGGAAATGGTTGCATTAAACTGTACCACTTGTAATTACTTTTGGTGCACCTCATTCCATCACTTTAATGAGTTTTCTGCCATTTAAAAAGCGAACAGCTTTCTGAAAAGAAGACAGAGGGGGATATTCACAAAGACTTATCTCCGAATTATCCCCACCTTAACTCATCAAAAGTGGAGATAGATTTAACACCCCATTCACAAGCGGGTGCAAACTGCAGACATCGCCAGTATTCCCGAGATAACTGCCCCAAAATTTATCTCCACGGTGGACACCACCAACTAACCCTAATGAGATGCAGAGTAGGCGTTCCCGTGCAAAAACACATGAAAAAACCACAACACCACTTTCACAACGAACTGCCAGATCCGCGATGCGAACCAAAAACAGGCGATAAGCCGCGGTAGCACCAGGGATTTAACACCTGCCTTTTGCTGGTGCTAAGCAGGATGACTACCCGCAGCATGAAAGGGAGCCCAGCCAAGAGCCACACCTGAAGACCCACAGATGCCATGGAGACAATGATCATGCAGCTCCGATACCCATGAGGGCCACAACACCCACCTCCACCACCCCCAGCCCCCCCCCAGATCCCCCCCGGACATACACATTATGTGCACGACACAAGAGCCACAAAAAGCGCATGATGACGCACATTGCCCCAAAAAAAACACACATGTGTGGCCAGAAGAACGAGAAACAGTCACACAGCACTGAAGTAACAACCAAAAACTTTATTGAAATACAACACAAAACACCAATGCGGAAGACTCCTGTCGGGTCCGTCAGGGACAATCTTAACGTCACAGCCTGGAAAATAAAGCACAAAATCAGAACGTGTGTCATGCGCACATCAAAGGAGCGAGACACAGAGAAACAGAGAAGGAAAGAAAGGCAGAGAGAGAAAGAGAGGGAAGGAAAGGAAGGGAGAGAGAGAGAAGGAAAGGAAGGGAGAGAGAGAGAGAGAGAGGGAAGGAAAGGGGAGAGAGTGAGAGAGAGAGAAGGAAAGGAAGGGAGAGAGAGAGAGAGAGACACCGCCGCCCCTGCGCACCCAGGCCCCACTGTTCACCTGCTGCCACCGGTGTGTCTCCAACCACGTGCCGGGATACACTGCAAGCCACCAGGTCTGCAATCTGTAATCGAGGCCAGATTCAATCATGGCAGAGTCCATCACACAGCACACGGCAACAATGCATGTCCGTCCCTGCGCACCCATGCAGCCACACCCCACCCCTCCCGCCGGCCAGCGCTGGCTGTCCGCACTTGCACACCCGGGCCCACTGCTCACCTGCCGCCAACGGTGTGTCCACCAGTGGGCACACCACGTGCCCGTGCAAGCTCCAGGCCCGGTCCCGCCACCATGGCATGGTCCACATCATGCGGACCCGCCCCGCGGCCCAGCAGGTCCCACACATGATGCTGAGTCCTGAGTCATCAATGGCGGAGACCACATCAGTGCACACGTCATCATCGCAGGCTGCACACCCGCTCAGCTATTCCGGTGCCACTAACCCTGTGCAACGCCAGTCAGCGCCACGTGGTGGTAGGCCCGTGATGGGCGCAAGGCTTCGGGTGCCACTAACCCTGTGCAACGCCAGTCAGTGCCACGTGGTGGTAGGCCCATGACGGGCACAAGGCTTCGGGTGCCACTAACCCTGTGCGCAACAAGTCATGGGCCCTTTATGATTGAGAACCGTGGAGCGTCTGTCATCCAGTCACCACCGGCAGAGGGGAATGTGATGTTGTCGGCCCCTTATATTGGCGGGGTCACATGGCCTGTGACGCCTGTGCCGGATGGGTGTGGTGTGTGTGCAAACCTGACTTCAGGGAGTGGCCGTGACATGCTGACAACTAGACCAGTGACCTGCACATCACCAGCGAGTACGCCTGCGACAGGTAGCTATGTGGGCCCCCCTCGGAGCGTAAGCGGAGTGGCCTGGCCTGGCGTACGCCGGACCAGCGCAGGGCTTGCAACAATGACTCGGGGGCTCTGAGCGTGGTTCAGTCCATGTCCGGACAAGGAAGTGACTAATGCGTGTGTCCCTGTTGTGGTGTCCACGGCACCCGGAACACAATAGGCAATGTAGCACACTGTGACTGGCATCCCACTAGATGAGCATCATTGACGTAAGGGAAATCACTGTCCCTACATTCATCTACACATTCATACATGAATGATGAAAGACATGACACAGCAGTGCGTTACTGGATGTTTATTGCACATCCAGTGGAGTTTTGCAGCTGTAGTGGTATGCCAAGCACACTACACAATATGGGCCTGTGGCGGGCCAGCCAGAGTCCATCTGGGGATGACAAGTACTGTGGAAGAGGAAGGGTACAGTCCGCAGTCTGGTCGCCGTGTCATTGGCCATCAAACAGGATATGGCAGTCCATGTCGCGGTCCAAGGTGAGTGCAGCGGAGTGTATCGGGTGTCAGTGGAAGGTCATGGGGCCATGTGCGGCACCAAGCAGCAACAGGCCAGGTGGCGGACATGGATGCTAATGCCTCCTTCTGAACTCAAGCCCATCCACGTCCTCGTCCTCGGATGTGTGCTCTGCCCCACCTGTGGGTGTTGCAGTACCGGCTGCGGCACTGTGCCACTGACAGATCAGAGGCCGGAGGAGGATTGTCGGCCGCACTGTGTGGCAGTGACACATCAGGTGCCGGAGTGGATACGCCTGCCGCACTGGGAGGCACTGACACACCAGGGGGCGGAGATGTGGATGGTGTGGGGGCAGTAGCATTCATCTGCGCCACGCCTTGTGGCAGCAATGCCATGATGAGGATCTGCAGGGCCTGGTAGATCCCAGCTACATTTTGCTGATGTGCAGCAGTGGCTGCCATCCTTTCCGTCTCCATCCGCACCATCTCCTCCATGAGCCTCCGCATGTGTGCCAACTCACGGCTGGGATCGCTGGAGCCACTCTGAGCGGACAGGTGTTCTTGTCTCCGAGTCATGACTCCAGCGATGTCAGCCAGGGCTCGTTGGAGACCATGGAGTGGGCCGTGGGTGTCCGTTAGGGACTGGAGCTGGTCCCTGATGGGACCTAGACACCCATGGATGGCGTCCAGTTTGGTAGCCATGAGGTCGAACCCCACCCGCACCTGCTCAGCCGTCTCCCTCTGGCCCTCCAGCACACGGCGTTGGAAGGCCATGTGTTGTTCCTGGGGGTCTTGGGGGACGGCTGGGGCTGTGGGTGCCTCCTGCTGGGTGGTTTGGGGAGTGGGTGGGGTCTCCTCGACGCAGCTGGGCTGCCCTGATCCTGGAGGTGATTTGCAGATGATGTCAATGATGTCTTGGAGGGCTTGGGTGTCGATGCTGGGGGTGTCCTCCTTGTCATCAGTGAAGAGTGGCTGGGACTGCTCTGCAGGAGGTGTTGACGATGCCCCTGCAATGTGAAGGGGAGATGGTGTATTACAATGTGTCCGCATGTATGTAGCCGCATGGTACATGTTCACATTCAGACAGCATGGCAATGTACATTGTGACAATCTGTGGATCAGGGCCATGATCCAGAGTCATTGTGGGTGTGCACTGTGCTCTGCTTTATTGTGCATGTGTGCCATTGTGGCCATCTCCCCCCGTCCCCCCAGTACCTGGTGGTCACTCACCCTGTTGCGGTTGTGTTGTGTCCTGTCGAGCAGGCTCCGGCCACAGTCTCCACACTGATGACTGTCGACACCAGCTCCTCCATGTCATCCAGCTCCAGCTGTGGCGCTGGGCTCCCACCTCTAGTCTGCATTGCTGCCTTCTGGTTGGCTGCGGGTTTCTCCTTGGTCTTGCGCTTGATGTCAATCCATCGCCTCTTGACCTCGTCCATTGACCTCTTGTGCTCTCCGACGGCATTCACCTTGTCCACGATGTCCTGCCATATTCCATTTTTGGTGCCCAATGACACGTTGGAGGTGACGAACAGTTGTTGATGGTGTTCCATCACCTCCGTGACCAGGATCCTGTTTTCCTGCGGACTGAACTTTGTCTTCCTCTTCTTCTTGTCCTTGCCCTTCCCTGTCCCCGAGGTCCCAGGCTGGTCGTCCGGGGTGCTTGTGGGGTTGCGCTCGTCCTCTGCGCCTGCTCCGGCTGCCTCCATGGTGCTTGGGTGTTGGTAATTTTGTGTTTGTGTGTTTTTTCTACTTTTATAGTGATTTTTCCCGCCTGCCATGTGTGCATTGCAGGCCTGGCGCTGCTTATCGCTGATTTACTCATCGCGCTTTGGCCCATTGCGTGTTTTTTCGTGTTGAGGTTTGTGTTTTTATCACCGTCGCGGTTGTTGTATCGCGGACATTGTCAGCGTTTTCGGCGGACTATCGCATGGTACCGCCGTGTTGTGAATTCCACGTTGACACAGGGTTATTTTCCCACGATAGGCTGCGATGTGTAAAGTTCCGTTAACATTTTTTGGAGATGTTTAGCACACGTTCTTGTGAATATACCCCAGAGTCTTGTCGCATCGCCTTGAAACTAAAGCAAAACAGCTCCAATTTTTTTTCTGCCTTTTTGGGATTCATCAGTGAGGCACAGCTTAAGTCTCTATAGGGCATATTCATGTTTGGGCAATCTTGCCACCAGGTGTATATGTTTTTAGGGTCATTGCCCGAATGGCACAAGAACCAGAAGGTAATAGTTAGAAAATCACATGAAATGATTATTTTGGCTCTCCCGAGTAACTGTGATGATGTCCCTCCTAGTCAAGAGATGCAATTTTATTTACTTTTTATATTAAATTCCCAATACAGATTTTATCTAACTAGGCTTTTAGGTTTTTATTATCCCTTGACTACCCTGAAATCTGTCAAGCTGTTGTAAGTTTTATAAGAGGGGCACTGTCTATTAGGAAGCGGCATGGATAATTGTTGCCTTTTGACAGTGGGGCAAGGGGATTTTGTTTTTATTGATGCATTATTTGCACTGCATATGAAATTCTGTATTGTGCTGTGGGGTTTTATGACTTCAAAGTCGAATGAAGCTTTTTATGATGATGATTATTATGACCTAAAAATCATCTACAAAAATGTTACACCATTGGAGCTAATAACAACAAATCTACACAAAGAGCGATGATATTTTTGTAAACAATATTTAGGCAATTATATTTATGTCAAATGCTATTTCTGATAATGATATTCTGACATACAATGCCCCCTCCCCCAGTAGCAAGAACGACATGTAATCAATTTTGCTTTACAATTTGTGTAAGGACTTATTTCCTATTCTAATATTCAGTTTCCCCTCAAAATTATGTAATATGAAATAGTAAGAGAATCCACTGAGGTACAAAAGTGTGTCCCAAGTGAATTGCAGAAAAACTAATACTAGCAATAGCATAAATGAACCCTCTGTTTGAATACTCAAAAACAAAGAGCGGTGAGGTGTCAATGGGGCCTGGTGGCATGCCTAATCGTGAAATAAGGAAGGCTGTCGACTTACCAATAGTAGAACAAATAATCATCATGGAGATAAATTAGAATGAGTTATATTTGTAAAGGTTAAACTTTTCAACATTTTTTAGAAAAACTTTCATTTAAAATTTTTATCTCAAAGAACATTTTGTGAAAACCTTTTGGTTTGGAAAAAAAGTTTGAAATTCAAACGTGACCTTTATTATAACTTACCTTTAGCATGACTTGGTTTTATTGGCCAACTTACTGTGAAGTCAAAGTGCAGTGTTTAATTTTTCCTAAGAAGGTAATGGCAAGAGATGGTGATTTCATGGTTGAGAATTTCAGACAAAATCAGTATTGACATCTTTTTATTTGAACCGAGGGCCTCATTTAGGGTTGGATGGATGTGGGACATCCGTCAACAGTGGCATATTTCCCATCTACTAAACTTGTAGTCACAACAGACTGTATACATTGGGGGATGTGCAAGATTTCCATAAACAGAGTCTCTGCTGGCTGTGTCACCATAAACCTTTAATTCACAACTGTGCATCTGTACATATCTGTCAGACTGTCTACCATACTTTGGGCAGTCATCCCGCCATATATGTTTCCTGTTCAGGAGCTCCATGGGAAGCATAGTGGTTTGAAACAGGAAATGAAAGAAATGACTGCCATGCTGTGGGTGAATACTTCCAGCAAGGCAGTGATATTTGTTTGTTTCTAATACATCCCCAGATTTGATTTTCATGATGAGATTGCCTATGGCAAAAAAGTTGCCTTAGTCAATCTTACCATAAAAGCTAATATCACTCTCACACCCTATTGAAGTGTCCCATACATACCCAAAGATCTGCATATCATGGTGAGCTCATGATCTCAGTGACATCAAATGAGTTATTGGGGCTAGAAAATAAATATCATAAAATCCAGATATGATGCTGAAATGTTTATGCTCCTCAAACAAGAAACCATCTCTGCCCCAAAAGCCAGTTCTAACAATGTAACTGTTATGCTGCATGTACAAATCCATCAAAGCCTACATCAAAGTCTCAAGTTGATCCCAGACCCCCACAATACTGCATTCATCTGACAAATGTAATGCCATCAATCAATCATTCGCCAAAACAAGACCAAAACCAACACCACCACAATGGCACAGGATAATCTACTGCAGGCTCCCATATGCCTCTCTGCAATGTACTGAAGTTGTCCTTCTTAAAATTGCCTCTCATACAAATCTGACTGTCAGCCTTATCAGCCTGACATCCACCACATATGTGGTTGGCATTCTCTGCCAGCACAAGTAGTATGCCCACACCAGTCCCCCTAGCTTCACCTGAGTACTTCTAAGGCGATACAAATATTTCCCATATTCATGCACCAAAGTCTGGCCCTCCTTGTATGTGGCCAATCTCGATGGAGCATTGTTCAGATACATGAAGTGGATTGGGCCCAGTCAGCACTTACATTCGGGCTTGGCAGAAACTTTGAGAAAAATGTCTGAGAAGGTAAAGTCGAATGGGGCAAGGCTGCAGGCAGTGTCTGAGGACGGAGGCATTGTCGTCGGGGATCCTTGGGTCGAAGCCGCAGTGAAGATATCAATGTTTGGACTTAGTTTCTTTTTTGGAAGTCAAAAATCTCCAGTTTGGACAAGGCAGATGGGTGTAACCGAAAACAGTTCTATGAGGTTGGATACTACTTTGGCGAAGGAGTGCTGAACAGGATTTGCTGCTCCGGAGAAGAAAGTAGCAGGAGAAGATGCAAAGTCAATTCGACCAGCGATGCACCCCGATAGGCAGATAGGTGAGCAAGATGGCCCCTGTCCCCTCCAAGTTCTCAGAGCAGTTTTTGTCCAAAAATATTCTAAATCCTCAGCTTTGGGACTTGGTCATCTGGGCACTGTCAGCACCAAAACCAAGGGCCCAGGATTGGTGGGACACCACTTGGGGGTTTAGGTCTCACTCAGGCTGGATCCAGGTGTGGGTTCAAGATGGTGGGAGCCTTTTATGTCCCTGCGGCTCTGAATAGGAGGCTAGCAAACTAGCCTTTGGAGTCACTCTGGTAGTCCTGGGTTCAGGTGAAGAATCAGGGCTCAACAGTAGGGCTGGCCTCTGAGATTTCAAGTCAGTTCTTACAGGTACAGAAAAGCAGTCTTGCAGAGTGCTCAGCGGTCATAGCAGCAGGCAGTCCTCTGGGAGTCCTTCAGCAGGTCCAATAGTGAACTGAAGAATTGGTGCCCTCCTCTGGAAGGTGGGAAAAGCTTCTAGACAGTGACTTTGAAGTGCATGTAATTTCCTAACTCCCCTACCCTGGCTCCAAGTGGCTGCAGTGACAAAGTGGAAGTGTTAGGTCCTTTGTGTGAAAGCAGAGCACTCCCTTTTCAATTGTAAGTGGGGCTGTGCTGAGCTCCGCCCCAACCATTCTGCCAGCAGATAGCCCAATAAGGCACACCTAATCCCTCTGTTGTGTGATTGTCTGAGAGTCTGTCAGTTACACCCAGTCATGTGACCCAAGATAGGCCACAGGCACAAAAGGGGTAAGGGCAGAAAAATTCCAACTTTCTAAAAGTAGTATCCAGAGACAAGGAAAACCCTGGGATCATATGGGACCAAGAGTACTTAAGTGATTCTAGGAACAAGGGTCCCATAACATAGTGAAATTTTGTATGTTCTCATGGATACAATAATCCGTTCCATGTATGGTTTCAATGACTAAAAATTTGAAATTGTATTACAACATATAAATTCAAACAAACAAAATATAAGAATTTACCCGCCGGAGTATTTAAAAAAAAAAAAACAGGTGTTAAAAAATGGACAATACAAACATTAACACATATACAGGCAAGAAAAACAGTGATCAATATTTATATATAGCACTCAGGTCACTTATTGGAAAAAGCTAAACACTGCTGCACACAGAGCGAAAATAATTCTAAAGACAGTTTAACGAGTCAGAATGTGTGTTGACAGCGTTTCGATCCCCTAAGAATTTGGGATCATCATCAGGACTGAAAGTCAGTTGCCTGGCATAATACCGATTGGTATGTTATATTAAACACCTGGAGTATACAAGCATCTGTAATAACGAACTTCAGGCCACACAATTTTGTGCCTGTTATGGACCACCTAAAATCCGTAATTATGTTCCATGAACGTATTGTGTAGCGTCATGAGGAAGTAATCCTCAAGTCAAACCTTCTGATGATGGATTCACTAACATGCGAAAGTGGCATTGGACCAAGTGTTAATTATAATAGTGTGGCTACATATGTGGGTCTCCAGCATGATAAAGGTAAATACCGTCAAGTTTCCAATGAGAAATTGCCAGCTGAAGGTGAAAATTCGATTAGAAGACACGTCTGTGGTGTGCCGTGCCGCCATTGATGTGAGGCATCCTAACTATGTTAAGGGACCCTTGTTTCTAGAATCAACTTTCTAAAAGTGGCATTTTCAGAATTGTAATAAAAAACCCAACCATTAAATAAGGTGTTTCATTACTGTTCCAAAGACATCAAATATGACATAGCTACCTGCTCCTAATTGGAAATTGAACCTTATTAAATGTACTATGGAATCTCCAATGTTATCTTAGGGGAGGGGTAGGCCTCACAGTAGTGTAAAATGGATTTAGAGGTTTTTCACTACCAGGACATGTAAAAGTAAAAAGTATATGTACAACCTTTCTATTAAAAGGCACCCTGCCCATGGGCTATCTATGGCATAGCTTAGGGGTGACTTATATGTAAAAAATGGGGAGCTTAGTGCTTGGCAAGGGGGTTTTATTGCTAAGTCAATATTGCAGTTTAAAACTGCATTCAGGCTGCAGTGGTAGGCTTGTGGTATGTTTTAAGGTACTACTTAAGTGGTGGCACACTACCGCTCTACAAGAGATTTAAAAGTAAATTAAATATGCCAAATGGGTATAAGCTAATTTAACCATATGTTAGGGGAGTGAGCACAAGCATTTTAGCACTGGTTAGCAGTGGTAAAGTGCTCAGAGTCAACAAAAACTAATTCAGCAAAAAGTGGAGGGCAAAAGGCAAAACGTTTGAAGATGGCACTGCAGAAGAGGGCTAAGACCAATACTGATCAATCCCATTAGGGAGCTATGCTACTAATATATAGTTTCTCAGATTTCAAAGAGGAAATGAAATTTGTTTTTCAAAAGATACATTTATTCAATCCATTGACAATAATTTATTCAATTTGAAACAAGTAAATCTTGATTTGCTTCCATATTTGACTTCATTCAACCACCGGGTCATAGTGGCTGGGTGGCCTGAAGAAAACAGGGTGCTGCTGTTTTAGAGAGGCCTCAGGGATGAGTTAAAGGACTTGCTTACATAAATGGTGTATCCACGAGAGTCCTGCTCTTACTTGATAGAATCTGTTGTTAAGTTAGATCAGAGTCTTTCAGAAAAATGAAGAAAGCACTGAGCCGAAGGTTATTGTAGTTCGAGAAATCTTCAAGAAATGCAGAAGTCTCCCTTGAACTAATCCAAATCAGAAGCGCAAGGAGACCTTTGACCAAACAGGAAAAGGACTAAAGAACAAAGCAAAACTTGTGCCTCTATTGCCGCAAATCTGGACACTTTTTCAAAGATGGCGTAGTAAAACCAAAGACAAAGATATCCGTAGTATAAACAAAAAGCACTGTAAGATAGTGAATTGTTAATTGGGGTGGATGGTAGTCCACTACAAGTGATAAAGTCACCAGCTTTTTAGAACCAACACAAGTGTTCAATAACTCATACCTGAGCTCAACCCTTCTTGCCATGGCCCAAAGCAAACAGGCTTAACTTAGAGAAAATGTGTAAAGTATGTAGAAGTACGGAAACATTTAAAATGTCAAAAAGGCAGCAAAGTAAAAATCCCACTCTAATTTTTAAAAATAGAAAAAAATAATAAAATAAATTTACATCAAAACAACAAAAATTAAGGAGGTGGAACTGGAGATATGCATTTTTAAAGCCATGAGAGAAAAAGTTCCAAGAAAACGTAAGGAGCCAGTAGAAAGTACTGTTCTGCTAAAGGGTAATTTCAAGCCAAACACAATCAATGGAGCGTGGGCCGAATATGCCAATCAGGTTCATCCCAGTCTAAGTTTTTACTTTTTGACTAAATCTTTGAAATGTAGGTTAGAATCCCCCAGAGGGCCAAAGCAGCAGGCTGTACCCACGAACGTCCCTTCAAAGTTGGATAGGTGCTGACCGAGGTCCCACTTAAACCATCAGTTTTGGAAGGAAAAGCTCTGATTGGGAACAGTTACATTTCACTGCCAGGGAAGTCCTCTTAATAGTTGTATACTTATGGCACCTTTGCCTAGTCAAGATTTCTATCTTCGGATTAGTCTTATTTTTGGAGGTCGGACTCCTTCAGCATGGAAAGTCAGCAGGCTGTATCTGGGAAGGTCGCACTGAAGTTGGATAGGCTTGCCTCAAGCTCAACTGAAATGGATTTTCAGGCTACTAAAAAGATCTGAGTTGAAGAAGTCCAATTTATTTGCCCAGTGAGATTGCACCTTGCGAGGGTTGACTTGCATGGTTATTCCTGGTCCCAGGAGGTCTGGAAGTCTAAATATTTCAGGCCCATCTGTAACTGGTCAAGTCTCTTATAGCTTGTGATGTCCCTGTAGTCACCTAAGAGGTCAGCCAACTGACCCCTCAATTCCACTTCTTTGCCCTGAGTACTGGTGGGAGCAGGTTCAGCCATTCAGATCTCCACATAAGCCTCAAACACCAGTGGTAGACCTTCTTCAGTTCTTCTGCAGGTCCAAAAAGTGTTCTGTTAAGCTGTGTGTGTATGTGAGGTGCCAGCTGTGCACGTTTCACTAGTTAGAGGGTAAAGGGTGACTCCTGAACACTCCCCAACAAGAAAATGAAATTGCCTGGGGCAATCATTCCCACTTTTTCAGCATATCCTGTTTGTCTCCCTGCAAAATATCCAACAGTGCACTATTCTAAGGTAACTCCAAATGGCGCAATCCTTCTTCTCCTGAAGGTCAGCCTGGGGTGTATCTGGGGAAATGAGCTGTCCTCTCCTTCTCGGCTACCCCAAACTGTTTTGGGGACTGTCTTCCTCTCCCACTGGGTTGAAGGTTCATCTGGCTACAGAGGGACTAAAGAACAAAGGCTTTCCTTCCTCAGGTCTCCCCCTTTGCTTAACTCTGCTCCTTTGAAGTAAATTAAAATCCTTATCCCCCCCAACTCCTATTCCTGGGCTGTCAGTTGTTACATACCTCATCCTCAACCCATTCAGTGACCAGGCCTAAGCCATTGTCTCTGCCCTGAGTGCAATTTTCACTACCCATTCAGGTCAGGCACTGGCAGCGTCTGGCAGGCTAAAGTTATGTAGCCTCCTTCAGGAGTGTCAGTCAGGGAAAAGGTAACTCTACAAAAGTTACATTTCATAAATATTTATGACAAATCAAATTTCACCATTTGATTAGATATGTAAGCAATATTTAAACTAATGGGTGAACTGTTTCTGTATCTTGTCCCAAACCTGAGATAACAGAATTAATATATTACTATGCACTCTATTTTGTCTCATAAGAGACCCAGAGCCGTTCACAGATAAAATAGCTTTTGGAGGCTTCTCATTGTAGGGACATGGCAACATTACATTTCTACATCTCCTTCTTTTAAATACTAGACATCCTAACGTGATTCCTATATGGCCCTCTTAGGGGTGACTTGCTAATATTTAAAAGGAAGTTGTTCCCCTGTTAAATGGGTTGTTTTAAACTACAGCAGTCTGGCTAAATACGTAGACCTGAAGTCATGTTTTTCCTGACACACTAGTGTATGGTGTTTCTACACCATATACTATGGTCTTACAGGAGAGTTAAATATGCCAATCAGAAATTAGCCCATTTGTTTATGCTTTAGGGGGAAGAGCACATACACTGGGCACTGTACTGTAGGGTACAGAGCACAAAAAACTGCAGTAAAATTCCTTTAAAAATGGTATGGCCATGCAAATAGAGGCGTTTTCTCATAGGGTCTACCAAAGATAAATGGGAGTCAGAAAACTAGTTGACTCAACAGCGTCAGAGGTCCCATCAGTGGAAATGTCTCTCAAACGTCACATTAGTTCTCCAGTGTTACAGATCAACAACAACACCATTCATATATTTCAGTTACCCTCTACCTGTCTCTAATGAAAAATATATCCATTCCAGTGCTCGTAGACTCTAGTGAGAATGATCAACGGTAGAACATTAACATCTGGTGCAATCACAATGTAGACTTCCAAGTTGACTATTACAATAATGGAAGCCAGCAGGAAACCACAGAAGTTAATTTAATTGGCACCCCACTTATTATGCCATTTTGGGCATGCCTTGGCAATGTTTGCACAATTCTTCAATTGATTGATCCAAGAGGATAGTAATATTAGATTACACTTTTTGCCAAGATCAACGTGGGGTTCAAGAACATTTCTTTAATCATACCATACCTGACATCAAAATTGGCAATAATTTACAAACAGAATACTAGGAATTCCAGGATGTATTTTATAAAGAAAAAGCAAACAGGTTAACACCACATTGGCCTTTTGATTAAAGATTGATCTGTAGCCAGATGTACCCATTCCATGATGCAGACGACACACCTTACTACAAAATCCAGGGGCTTATTTACAAGCCCCTTGCGCCACTTTTGCGTCATTTTTAACATGGGAAAAGTGACGTAAGGGTGGCGCAAGGGGCTTGTAAATAAGCCCCCCAGTATTCTAAATCTCTAGCATCTTTTCTATTAATGTGCTTAATAAGAGAGGAGAAGAGAGTTGAGGAAGAGTATTGACTATCATGCTATCAACAAAGAAACACTGGACAAACATGGTGAGATTTATAACCACTGGGGCAGCAATGAACATTCCTTTACTCTCCAGGCAGAACAGAGTACAGCCAACCAGAGTCTAAATGATCCCACATTTAGAGCCTGGTGAGGTCATGGTCAAACACCCTGTGGTTAGCAGAGTTTGTCTATAACAATGCACCACTAAGTTCGTCAGGATTCTGACCATTTTATTGTTACATTTGTTACCTCTCTACAATGCGAGTCATAAATGGATCTCAGTCAACAACCATACCTAAAGCTTGAGAACGAATCAAAAGATAACACCAAAAATCAAAAGGGATTTCAGGATATTAAATTGAGACAAAGTGTGGTTATCAACTAGGAATTTATGGCTGAAAGGAAAATTGGAGTCAACAGAAATACATTGACCTGTATACAGTAACAATAATCATAGCTCACACAGCATTTCAGCTAGATTTTTGAGCCAGTCTGACCATTCATTCTGTGTTTCACATGATCCTAATAAAACCAGCCCAAGATTGAACACATTTTACAATTCCAGCAGTGCCAGTGATTAAAGATAGACATGGAGTATGAAGTATGAAGTATGTTGTATCCTAAGAGAGTCAGGGGCTGTCTTTTCTATCTCATAGAATTGAAGGGGGATGGCACAGAGAATAGGTCTTCGGACCCAGAAACCAGCTTCACACTTCATGACTCATGAAACAATTTCATCAATGTTATCCTGATAAACCAGAACCTGTGGGGATGATTCTGGGGTGTGGGGGTGTACTGACATGCCCCACTCCAAGTGCCTACTTGTCGACCAATAGCCAAACCCAAGTCTTCATAGCCAGCATTACCCTTCGGTCCCCATCAGTTCTTTAACCTCTCCCTTTCCCCTTCCAGCAAGAGTGAAGAGGGCGAAGTTGGCAGTGGTTTTGAGGAAAGGAAGCTCTCAGGTTTCATGGAAGTTCTGCTTGGTTGTGATCCTGAGACTCACAAATCATGCAATTTTTCCCTGAGTCCTGAAAACTGCAATTCCTGCTGGAGTTCTGCAAATCTTGGCATGGTTGAGAATGAAGACCAAGCCCATGACATAAATTATACCAGTTCTTGAGAGGTTTTGCAGAGAGAGGATCTTGACCTAGGGAGGCTTCACCAATCCAGTTTCCTCAACTGTTGCTGCTGTAACCTGATTCCAGCAGTCACTTACCTGATAGTAGAGAGAGTGTTGATTTTACAGAAAGCTGTTTTCTTTGTCCGCTGAAGTTGATACGCTGCTTGTTTCATCTTTCTGGTCAAGGTAACCCAGTGAACAGGTAGCTGCAAATAAAAGAAAGAGAATAAGATTATCTTGAGGTAAGGGCTTGCTAAATTTATTCTATATCCCTTGTGCATTGCTACTTACCATGGGACTAATACTAGAAGAGAATGAGAGAACTCAGGAGCCAGAACTTTTAGCTCATTGGCAATTGGACCTAAGGTAAAGAGAGATAAAAGAATACCGAATATTTTGAGGAAAATCAGGGAAGGTTGCTGAATTCTTGTCAAAGAAAAATACATTTATGTTAGAACACTTTTCAAGGAACAAATAGGAAACTACAGAGAACCATACCGGAGAAGAGCACACCATAATTCTGAGTGATGACAGATGGTGAGTGAAAGCAAAAGACTAAAGTAAATCACAGATCTTTGAGGGCTATCTTCTTAGAGGCATCTAGGACTGCAGCCTTCTCTGGGTCAGCTTTCATGTGCTGGGCTGTGGCAATCTCTCGTTCTAGTGTTTTGCGGACCCCTGATATTTCTTGTATGCAATGTCTGCACGTGGTCACCTCGAAGGGGACTCACTTGATTGCTGGTGAGGAGGCCCAGCCACTGTTTTTGGAGAAGAATTGGGTAATTTGTTGGGTGTGCGAGTCCTGGAAGGAGGGACCTTCCAGTGTTTCTCTGGGCAATCGCCAGATAGGTACTGAGGGACTTGGGGTGCTCCAGGATAAGTTGACTGTGTGTGCATCATGATCTGAGAGTATACTACCCAGATAGTCTGCCTGCCGTATGGCATATAGGAGGGTGGGTGACACAAAGATTCAATCTAGGTGTACATACACGCTGTGGTCTGCTGAATTGAAGGAATAGACTCTTGTGTTGAGGTGAATGGACTGTCACACATTGACCAGCACACAGTGATGGGCCCCTTGTTGGATGTGTGCCACTTCAACGTGTGGGGGCACGCGGGGAAGCAGAGGGCAAGAACGGTCCAAGGAGATGTCTAGTGACCAATTGTAGTCCCCTGCCAGGATCCAAGGGGTTCACATTTTGTGCGTGAGTGTTTGAGATAGGTGTCCAGAAGACCTCCATCTCAGTGTTTGGGGCATAGATGCTGCCCAAAAGGACTCTGGAGCCATCAAGGTGGCCCTCTACTATAGCAAAATGGGCTTCCATGTCTGCTATAGTATCAATGGTTTGAAATAGGACCCCAGGGCGAACCCAGATGAGAGCACCACGTGCGTACACTGAATAAGTAGTGGCTATGATGTGTCCCCTCCAGTGTTTATGTAATCTCTGCAATTCAGGTAGTGTAATGTGTGTTTCTTGGAGGAAGAAAATTTGGGCCTTTTGGTGCTCTGCATAGGAGTAGATGGCATATCGCTTTTTCGCTGTGTGCATCCCCCTAACATTCAGGGTCTGGAGTTGGATGTCTGCTTGAAGAGCCATATCGTGTGTGAGCTGTGTCCCTTTTGGTAATGACCTGGTCAGGGCCTCCTGTTGCACTCGCCATCCCTGCTTGTACCCGGTGGTTGACTGAGGGGGTGTCATTGGGTCCCTGGTCTGGCCCTGGTAGGAATAGGTGAGGGTGGGGGAAAGATGCAACAGAGCAATTGCAGCAGATCCAAATGGGGTGACGTTTTGTAATATGTCTGAAGGTGGGGTTGTAAGTTGACTGGGAGAAAGAGCTGAGCGGAGGTGGTATGTTGCTACCCGTCTGTTCAGGGATGATAGCGGTCTGACATCTGGAGAAGGATTGGGATAAGGAGGAGGGAAGGAAAAACGGGGGGAACGGGAGGATAAGTGAAGTGGGGGACGCATGGGGAGTGAAGGGTGTCACAGCCAATTCAAATGATGGTGTCTGTGGTGTGACCAGAGGGGGGGGTCTGTGAGCCAAGGTGGGACTAATCCGTTGCTGTTGACGCATCATCATTAGTGAAGATGTACCTCAGTGATGCCTCCAACTGAATTTCCTATCTCTGGTCCTTGTGGACCTGTTCTGGGTGGGCAGATTCGTGGGGCTGTGAGGCGGGGAGTTACACCTACTCTTGTGGTGTGTTCTTCATTGAACCACTCCCGGTGGTCTGGGAGGTTTCCCTCCTCGGGTTGTTGATGTTGTGCCAGCCTGATGCTGGTCCAGCCAATCCCAGACATCTGTGGGATCAGTGAAATATAGAGACTTGCTCTCAGAGAGTAGCTTGAGGTGGGTTGGAATAGTGGAGAGTATTGGATTCCCAGTTCATGGAGTCTCTGTTTAGCACTCAAGAAGATGGATCTTTGACATTGTACTGTGGTGTAATAGTCCGGGAACAGCATTGTAGTTTGATTTTTCAGTCTTAGGGGACCAGCAGTGTATGCTGCTCGTAAAATCATGTCTTGTTCTCGCCAATGGAGTAGTTTGGTCAGCATGGGGCGAGGAAGTGCCCCCGGGATCGGAGGCTGGGTTGGGACCCTGTGCGCCCTTTCCAGAGAGAAAAACAGGGTGAGGTCTGAAGCAGGGACGAATGAGCCAAACCAGTTGTCCAGGTAGTCAAATGGGTCTCAGCCCTCCAGGCCCTCTGGGGGTTCCAGTATACAAATGATGCTTCTGCGGGACCTGCCCTCTGTATCTTCCACTCACTCCTCTAGGGTTTTCACTCAAGCCTGGGGCGGTAGCATGTTCCTCTTCTGCCCATTTTTCTGCCCTCAGTTTTGCCCACTTCATCTTTTTTCCCTTTTCTGCTTGTTTTTCTGCCCTCTGTTTTGCCTTTTCTGCTAGTTTTTTTGCCCTCTGTTTTGCCTTTTCTGCTTGTTTTTATGCCCTCTATTTTGCCTTTTCTGCTTGTTCTTCCTGCCATTTCCCTCCTCTCACCGTTTCCCTCATCCCAGCGCCCCACCCTGCCCCCCATGACCTACTTAATGGAGGTCGCATCATGACCTATTCAGCAGGTCCTCGTGCCAGCTCCCCCGTGACAGTTCTCCTGTCCAGCTTGCCTGCAGTCCGCAACCCTCTACTGCCTGTCTACCTGCTGCCCTCTGTTTGTGCCTCCTCTAATCATTTCTTGCTATGTTTTGACTTCCCGGCTAATTTTTTTGTCCTCTGTTTTGCCTGTTCTGCTCACATTTCTGCCCCGTTTTGCCTTCCCTACTCGTTTTTCTGCCCTTTGTCTTTCCTTTTTTTGCTTGTTTTTTTCTGCCCTCCGTTTTGCCTTTTCTGCTCATTTTTCTGCACCTTGTTTTGCCCTCTTCTGCTCTCTTTTGTCTTTTTCTGATCCTTTTTCTGCCCTCTGTTTTGCCTTTTTCTGTCCTCTTTTTTGCCTTTTTCTGCTCCTTTTTCTGCTTGTTTTTCTGCTCTCTGTTCATTCCTTTTGTGCTCTGTTCTGCCTTTTCTGCTTGTTTTTCTGCCCTCTGTTTTGCCCTTTCTGATCCTTTTTCTGCCCTCTGTTTTCCCTTTCTGCTCATTTTTCTGCCCTCTGTTTTGCCCTCTTCTGCTCTCTTTTGTCTATTCCTACTCCTTTTTCTGCCCTCTGTTTTGCCTTTTTCTGTCCTCTTTTTTGCCTTTTTCTGCTCCTATTTCTGCTCTCTGTTGTGCCTTTTCTGTTTGTTTTTCTTCTCTCTGTTTATCCCTCTTCTCCTCTGTTCTGCCTTTTCTGCTTGTTTTTCTACCCTCTGTTTTGCCTTTTCTGCCCTCTGTTGTGCCCTATTCTGCCCTCTGATTTGCCTTTTTCTGCTCCTTTTTCTGCCCTCTGTTTTGCCTTTTTCTGTCCTCCTTTTTGCCTTTTTCTGTTCTTTGTTGTGCCTTTGCTGCTTGTTTTCTGCTCTCTGTTTATCCCTCTTCTGCTCTGTTTTGTCTTTGCTGCTTCTTTCTCTGCCCTCTGTATTGCCTTTTCTTCTCCCTTTTCTGCCCTCTGTTTTGCCTTTTCTGCTCCTTTTTCTGCCCTCTGTTTTGCCTTTTCTGCTCCTTTTTCTGCCCTCTGTTTTGCCTTTTCTGCTCGCTTGTTCTTCTACCCTCTGTTTTGCCTTTTTCTGCTTGGTTCCTCCCTCTTCCAGCCATTTTCTCAAGACACATCTTTTCGACGGAGACCTCACAATCCAGCGCTCAGATACCCCGAGGGATGACAATGCCGTGCTCTACATATGCTGATTTGTTGATTGAGAAAGCATAAAGAAGAAAAAAGCTTAGGGAGGAAGAGAAAGATAGATGGAGGAGATTTAACATAATAAAAGAAAGTGGATAGAGTAGGAGCAGAACTCAAAGTATATATAGAGCAAACATGGGGTTGAGAAGGGAGGAGTGTGAGAAGATGAGAGGGTTGTGGAGGTTCAGCGATATAGGGAGAAAACAGGTGAAAAGGAGACTGGTGATAATGAAACAAGGCACCTACCACTACTTTTAGTGGCTCTTGATAGTTTGGAGGTCTACTGTCTACATTGCTTGACCAGGAATTCGAAAGTTCAAATCATATTTAATTGTTCCTCTGCATGTCACATTAGTGTTTCTTCTTATTGGTCATCTAACAATTGTTTACATACTGCAATGTCATTCAGGTAGAGAGCTTGTCTAGATTGATTGAGTTACTTTTAATGCTGATTAATTTTATGACTTACAAGCATTTGGAAATTATACAACTGGGTTTGTTCATCTAGTTGTCTTTCAACATCAACAGAATATGTTTTTGGCATTTTTTTATTTTTGCTTATTTGTGTTGTGTCCACTCCTACGTTATGTCTTGTTTTTAGATTCTTTATTTTTTATTTAACATTTTGTATTTTATCAATAGCAATGTCTTTCCTCCCAGTGGTCCCCTCTTTGGGCTTCTCATAGAGGGCCCAACCTACCCTGGATCATGTATAATGAATAGATATAAGAATAGGAGATTTTGCAGTATAGACCATAAGGCATCTTGTAGAGTACGAATAATAGCAC
This sequence comes from Calotriton arnoldi, assembly GCA_963921515.1. Taxonomy (NCBI): domain Eukaryota; kingdom Metazoa; phylum Chordata; class Amphibia; order Caudata; family Salamandridae; genus Calotriton; species Calotriton arnoldi. Next base: position 4,760,510 of record CAWUFW010000311.1, read on the forward strand.
TTCATTTCCCATGATCATTGCACATACAAGCCAAGTGGGAATGAAGGTATTTCATTACATATGACCACCATGCATACATCATCCCACAATGCTAGACCATGATGTCAGACACCATTATAATGATCTTGGCACTGAGGGATTCAAATGCCCCAACAACAAGGCAGACACCGTCTGATATGGTCCATGGAGGGTGAAAATAGGGAAAACCACTGAACCACCTCCATGATGAAGTAAGGTGGGAGAATGCTGAGTCTGTACGAAGTTGTGTCCTGGCCTTTTGGATAAATGGGATGAATGACCGAGAGGGGATGGTGGATGTATACAGATCAGGGCACAGCTCCAGTTTTGAAGTTTTGGTAGCACATGGCCATCCGGCACAGTGCACCTACTGCAACCAATTAGTAATGAGTTGGATGTGCACTCCATATCTGTCACTCACCTTATGTATCCACTGCCATCAATGATTGTTGGCTGTTTGTTTACTGTGACATTGTGTACATTATTGGGCTTAATTGAGCCCATGAGCACAATCCTTGGAGCGGCAACCCCATAAGCGAGGGAGTTTATACTCAGTTCCAACTATCCCTTTGCAGGAACAATTGGTTTGCTGTATAGAACAGACTGACAAATATGTTGATGGTGGATCTCACTAAACTAGCCTAACGCCAGAGACACCCTTTGTTGTAAGGAGCTGCCTTCATTAGCAAGAGTCCTTATGATCAGTAGACAGTTGTTAAGAATAGCAATTGCGTGTCCCCTTTACCCAAGTCTGTGACTACAGGAGTGCCTCCTTCCGGTGAGACCAGTGGAGCCTATTTCCCTAAAGTATAGGGTAAGTGAATGCACCACAAAGATGTGCGGCACAAAGTTGGAGGGGCATAAGATCCTATCTATTGGTACATCCTACTTTATTGAGGCTATATCCGTGATGTCCTTGCCTTGAAGAATGGGGAACCCCTCACCCGTTCATATCATAAAGTAATTTGGTAGATCAAGGCAAAGAGGAATAAAATCATAATTAACCGGAAAATTCCATTTAGTGATGATTGGTAATCCATTTATTGATTACAAATCCCATACTCAAAAAGCAATTCTTAAAAGTCAGGATCACATGTACTAGACTGAACCAGCCAACTTGTGTCTCGCCCTCTACTGGCATGCAAGCCTGGGGCTTGTTCAAGACTTACGGCGTCAGTATGGCATAAGTCATTGCGTCATGTGTCTGAAATGAAGACCGCTCTAGCTCAGGAACCTAAACAGACCACAGACACAACGTGCCCGACAAGGCTGCCTGTATGAACATCCTGGCACGATTCACAGCTCTTTGAATGTTTCACAAGACGCGACGACTTTTGCCATACCGATGCCATGAGCCTTGAAAAATCTCCAGACTTGCATGCTAGAAGGGGGCGAGACATGTGGTGGCTGGTTCAATCTAGTACAAGTGATCCTGACTTTGAAGTATCGCTTTTTGAATATGGGATTTGGAATCAATAAATGGATTACCAAACATCACTAAATGGAATTTTCCAATTAATCCTCTTTGCCTTGATCTACCAAATCACCACAAAGATGTGCTCATGTTCGAAACACGTGTTTTGTGCTTTTTCCTTCATATGTGACTATCACTACAAATCGCTGTCCAATGAGGTGCACAGCTGATAAATGCTATAAATTGCTCTAAACAATACAGCTGCAAAGAAGTACATGTAATTATCCCCTGTTCTCCATTACAGGCAGCTTCTGCAAGACGGGCTGATTTGGTAAAACTTACTCTTACATTCAGCAAGATCTGAGTCAGGGATCCTGTTAACACTGATGAAGGTACAAGACCCATCTGGGCTTTAAAAATGGCCAAAACATGTTGGTTGGAAGAATGAAGGAGACCCAATATCTCTGTTTACCCACTTGTATTTTTTTAATACTGCCCAGTGTACACCTTTAATAAAGAGATGTCTTTTTGGTTAACTCCAAGGCATTTTTTATCGTCCAATCTTGGTCCCTCGCCTATCCAGAAAAAATTATTTGGCTCTCCCTCATCTTGAGGTCAAGATTAACTTTGTGGTATTATCTGACCAAAGGCGGGACGGAATCGTCTATGATGAAGCTTGCCACAATAATGTATCCATCCATTTCTATGATGCTCTTGTTTGGACTCTGGCGCTTTTCAAACTGATTTAGTATTTTTCCACTACCATAATTTTTGTGTGCATCAAGAATAAGGAATTACGTGCAGGATCGTGCCTTTTCCTATGTGTTTTCCCTCTTTCAGTCATGTTTCTGTGCTCTTGCTTTCAGATGGGAGTTCCATAAAGTGTGAGGCAGAATAAGGTGAAATCAAAATTGTATGAGTTAGTTTCTCCCATGAATTTATTCTGCTGCCTGACTCTAAAGATGATTTTTAGGACAGTAACTCTTTCCAGTTTACCAGATAGCCAGAAACACACACTATTGGTCAGAGAATGTTTGGATTTTAAAGTGTATGGAACATTTATTATTACAAAGTTTATATGGTCATTAGTTCTTTCCTAAGTTGTTCTAATGTAATATAAAGGTCAGATGTTACATTTCTTATGTGCTGGAGATTTCTGGCTTCATTTTCCCTATTATTTTGGTGCAGTACTGCTGTTATTATTTGTGCAAGGACTAGAGAAGTGTGTATTAGTTTAGATCAGTTCCATAGCATAAGTAGTCACTCTGTTGTACATGTCGGTGCTGTCTATTGTACATGATATAGTGCTGCCTGCCTGAGGTGGGTCTGAGGGAAACATAAAAGTGATGGGTTAGTTCCTTGAATTAATTTCACCCACTGATAATTACCCCGGGCCTTAATTCAGTCCATCTCTTTTGTCCACAATGCCACCTCAGACTGCAATCAGCCATACTAAAGTCAGCCTGGGTACAGTCCAGCCCAAACTGCCAGGCCAGGTACCTTCTGAAAGGAGCAACTCCAGACCAGGTTTGGTCTATTTGGCCTCATCAGTGAAAGGAAGCTTGAGTCCTATGGCACAGTGAGCATAGGACCCATGTCTGGGCATGCCTGTTATATTTTATGGTTAGCATCTTGGTTAGATAAGCCCGGGTATTGGTTCTGTTGGCTGGTTGGTAATGCAGATGGCCTTAAGGATGATTCATGCCTGGAGAGGGAGTCAATCTAGTTCCATCAGCACTGGATTTATAAGACGTGCCATGATGTGTTTGACCCATCAGAAGGGTATCAGAATGGTGTACGATTTTGTGTTGAGCAGAGCATTGCAACTATCCAGGTATAGATGGCTTAGGATTTGCACATCTTTAGGAAGCCCGTTTCTGGTAGGAAGTGTTCATTTCTTTCAGGAGAAAGCTGGTAACTTTCCAACTTGTATTTTTATTGTGATGTGTTCTTTAAAATTAAGATTAGTACCAAGGCTGAATCACAGGGTGACTCAAAGTGATTTCACATTGATTGCCAGCCGAAAAGGGAAGATGCCAACATCCATGTCAAATAGTCACGGATTGATTTGTGGTCATTTGGAGCTGTCTTTGACTGAGTTTTAGTGAAGTAATAAATTGTATGTCTAGCTTGGCTTGAGGCCAATTTTAAAATCCTAACTGCCAACAGTTGAGAACATTTTATTGTTAGGGCTGAGTGTTGGTCTTCTATTATTGGAGCTTGATTTGTTGTCAGTTAGTAAGGATCTAAGAGAAAGGTTGGATTCCTGGAGTACTCCACAGCTGACAGGTACCTTCTGGGATTTTCCAATCCATAGTTTACATACTTTTGGTGGTTGGCGAGTTAATAAGGGAAAAATTCCAGAAGTGTGATTTGTAAAAGCCCATGTATGTTTCCTGGATGTTTGTAACAGTTGATGAATGACTGTATCGAAGACTGTCAAGAGGTTGAGAATGATTAGGAAAGAGGGATTGTTTATGTCATTGGTCAAGAGGGTGCTAATGCCTTTCTGTAAAGTAGCTTTCTCCATGCTGCAACATTGTTTGAAGCTGAGCTGGTAGTCATGCACAAGATTGTTCTTGTTGATTTACCTTTGTGTAGGGAATGCTTTCTCAGTGATTTTTCCCAGTGCTTAATTTGTAAAATATTATGTGCCGGTGTCCAAAGCACTTCTCAGATACCCACGATCGATGCTATTAAATGTTCGCATGATGAATATCAAGGGTGCATAGTCTTGAATCCACCTTAGTCCTCTTTAATCCAGCGCCATACACTCCCTGCCGCTTTATCTCACCCTTGTTTTTTGCTTTCTCCCTGCGTGATGGTTTTTCCGTCTATCTCTAAGGAAATATCTGATGAGAAAAAATAAGCACTGGTTCCCAAAACTGCAGCTCAAATTAAGCACTGATATTTTCCTTAAAAAGTAGATGAGTGATAGGGGTGTAGGATATCAAGGTAATATAGGCTCACTGCCAATTTCTTCACTAGGGAGAGGATCTGTCCTGTCTTAATCACATCCAGGAAGGTTCCTAGGCTCAGGAAGGTGCTGCGAATTTTGAGCAGAGTTATCAAAGCATATCGTTAAAGTGATTTAACATGGGAGGAGGGTCAGATGTCTTCTTCATATAAAGTGTAATTGAGCGGGGTTTAAGATGCTGGTGCATAAAGAGTTTGAAGAATATCCACTCCAGGTTGTAAAGATGGGAGATAGAAGGTAGTATTGATGTTGTTTTTGTGCTGGTAATTTGGCATCTGATTTATTAATCTTGACTATGAAGAAGAAAATGATAGTATTGTGGTTGCTGATTGACTAAGGGATTGAACGGCCTAAGAATGAACTGATGAAGTGCTTTATAGTTTGTGTCTTGCAGTGTGGCATTTAACCCTCTTTTAATCATTTTTTGTTTGCTTGGAATTGAATGTCGTTTTTCTCCTTGACTCGGCAGACTGACTATTCTGCCCTCCATATCACCCTTCTTTCAAGTAATTTTGCTCTGTTGTTTCCTGTTCTGCATCCTGCAGGATAGCTGATCAGGCTGCAGTAAAAAGCCATAATTTAAACTGCAGTCAGAAAAGGACTAATTTTTTTAACACACTGCAGTTGTGGGTTGCGGCTCCTGGAAGAAATTAGTCCTAGTGCTCAGTTCTTAATTCAATGGAGATGTCTAGACTTCTGGTCAAAGGACTGCCACACAATAGGGGCTGGGTGAAGGAGCAAATACCTGTGCAGGGATTATCCATTAGTATGTATGGTAGGTCTACTAGTTCTGTTGACTCTGATGCCTTTGGCTTGGTTCCTTACAGTGGACTAGCTAGGTTGAAAAGTATATCCCCTCCAACAGATATTTCTCATGGATACAGACAGTTACCAGTAATGTTGTCACACAGCTCTATGGTACTGGGCAGTGAATAAAATCTAAAGCTGCCTAATAGTATGCTTGTTGTTTTCAAACCTTCAGTGAAGTCTCCTCCATTTTAGTAGTTTGATACTATTAGGGCTATCACTGGAACAGTACTGGAATTAGAGGAGTCAATAGCACCTATGACCTGACCTCCTCCCTTCTTTATCTGGGAAAAGGGCTACGTCCTCACAGTCCCAGAAAACAGGACCAAGTTGTTACCTTGCATCTGAGGACCTTGGCCACTGACAAATGTCTAGGTGTACTCTATTTGTGTGTCAATTGTTTCTGGGGCTGGCACAGTCAGTGGTCAGACGCTCCTTTTAAAAACAAATTATTTATTTCCTTCTTTATTTATTTTTTGTCAAAAATGGTTATATATAGAGTTAAAATAGGAGTTCCATTTGCATGATAAGCATAAATAGGGCTAGGGTTTAACAGTGAATCGGTCGCAATGTCTCATATACATTATTTCATGTATTGATACAAAAATACACCAGTAGACAAAAAGTTAATATAGAAATAGAAAGACAAATGAATTAGTTAAGGGTAGATATCAAAATCAGAAAGTATATTAAAAGACAGACATAAAAAGGACAGGAAAAGGTTAGAAAATTAATTGAAATGACATTCATAAAACGTAAGGAATTTACAAGGCCAAAAGGAAAATTAATCAGATTAACTAACATTTATTAGACTAGTGTTATTAAGAGGATCCCAGCTATAGCTCGCCCAGATACTGTCAAACTTTTTAATCGATTGATGCCCCCTAGATTTAACCAGAGCAAGTTATAGATCATAGATTTGCCGGAGGAGAGCCTACCACTCTGTTACCTTGGGAGGTAAAGAGAGATCCACGCTCTTTGTAGCGATCGAGTCCACACAGGTAGAGGTGGTTCAGAGGGGTTTATTCAAGATTGTTACAAGATCACAATAAGGACCCCACCAGGAGCAGCCAGCATGCTGCTCAGCCCAGCCAACTGTGAGTATTTCACTCCCAACATTCCATGTTATGTCATTACACCAAGATTCCATTGGCAGTGCAAGAATAACATTAGAGTCAAGATACAACATATCCCCCTTTCTTCTATATATATGAAAAACAACAATGAGGGAAAAAGAAAGAAGAACGAGGAAGAGGAGAAAGAACGGGGAAGAAGAGAAACAGAAGAAATCAGAAACATGAAACCATTGAAAGAAGAGAGCAACAGAAAAGGATGAGGGAAGCAAAGAAGAGAGGAAAACCAAGACATAAGAACCATCCTCCCTTCTATACACAAAAGCAAAGGAAAGAAATAAATCGTCAGAGAAAAAGAGAGAAGTAACCACGAACAACTGCCCCCAAACATACCCACTGGCCAGAACAGGAATGTAAAAATGCAGAAGAGGAAAGAACCAACAAAACTCCGGACTACAGGATGTGGAGAAACAGAGAAAGAAAACATGGCACAAAAGCAGAGGAAAGCTCAGAATCCACACAAGGCATCAGGAGAAAACATCACAAAACGAACAGAAATGAAGAAAGAAAACAAGGAAGATGAGGAAACGTAAAAGGATAATCCTCACCCAGGTCAAACACCATCATCAATACATAATAACAAAATATAATATAAAGACAACAGTGTATATTAATTATAGAAAGTTCAATAAAATAAATACATACCTACATGTGAAATTCGGGAGGACTATAACCCAAAACCAAACCCTTCAAAGATAAGGGATTAAAACAGTAACAGATGGGACTAAGACCCATAGAAACAATAGTCCTTGTAATATTGACATCGTGAGAACTAAGAGAGATTGAGCGATGTCAACAAACAGATATGAGTAGGAACCCATATTATAATGCGAAAAGGACTAAAACCCTCGCATAGCTCCCAGGAGGAAGACAGAATAAAGTTGTGCACATGTGAGACGTGTACGAATGTACAATGAGCAGATGGGACTGAAACCCACTGCAATTCCCATGAAGGGAAACTTAGAGCATGCATGGACTCTTGACGGCGCACTTAAAGCATGCATGGACTCTTGATGGCGTGTACCATGATAGCGTGTACCTACATGGTGTAAACCTAGGGTTCATAAACCAATAGGAAACCAAAAAAAAAAAAACGTGTAAGACCAACCCTCGTGTAAGGGATAGAATGACTTGAAGATTGAGACCTGCCCCGAAATGTAAGGGAGGTTAGACAAAGTAAAGAGTAGTAACTAATATACAAAAAGTAATGCATGACTGAATGTGACTAGTAACTAAAATACTAAAAGTAATGCATGACTGAATGTGACCACTTGCACATAAGCATGAATGTGACTAGTAACTAATATACTAAAAGTAATGCATGACTGAATGTGACCACTTGCACATAGGCAGCACTGGAACATTCTTAACAGAAACAATGAGCATTACAAATATTTCAAACTAGGTTAATTGACTTCCATGTAAAGTCACAAGCACTATTGGACAACAAATCTAACGAAAAGTATTTTCCGTCTTGAAATATACATTGCACTTTACTCACAGACACTTCAAAAATGTGAGAAAGTTAAGATCGAGATTCAAATGAAGTAGCCTCAAAAACCAGACGAGATCCAGCTTGAGATAGGCATGGCTAGATACCACATGAATCATAGCTTGAATGGTGCAAAGAAAAGTACACCGCACCTAAATGAACCTTCGATGTGCATTATGATCACGTGTATCTTCCTTGCAAAGTGTCCGATGAATGTCACAGCAAAGAGTTGGGAAAAAAAAGTGAAAACTGGTGACATTAAGTGCAATTTCTACCTGGAAGAAAGAAGAAACAGAGAGTCTCCCCAACAGAATCCCTGGATGACGACGGTTCCTCTTGACAATCCAGAAGTAAATACTGTGTTGTGGGTAGTCGCCGGAGTCAGACGAGATTAGATAAAACTTTATTGAGGCAAAAGTGAGGCAGCATCAAAAGTAGAATGAGGAAAACATCACGAAACATAAGGTGCCAGAGCCAACCCCAAGATGGCGGCACGCTGTCAGCGTCGTGCCGGGTGGCTCCCGGCGCGTAGAAGCTCCAAAAACGTCCCTTGTTGAACCGACGTTACAGAGGATCCACGAACAAAGGAGAGTCAGGAGAGATCCATGGACGCAGTGAAAGTAAGTCACGGCTTCCCAACAAGTAAAACAATCTTGCACACCCTGAATAAAACGAATCCAGCGCTGACACGGAATCATGCTGACAAGAAAACACCTTCCCAAATCCACACAGTGATGAGTCTAGGTAGTCTTAACTTCACCTCGTGATGCACTGAAAACACCACTTGTAGGTTGCAGAGTTGGTTGAAACAGACATCCATATAGCAGTGATGCCTTACTTGTGTAGAAGCACAGTTCTTGTACAGGAGGGTCACGTTGGCTGGCGTACAAATAAAAAAAACAAAAAACACTTCTTTCCCAGACAGTGCAGACGCACAAAATCAGGCTTACCCTCACTGAAGGCGCAGCACTGGCGCAGCACTGGAGAACAGCACGTTTAAATAAGGCTTACCCTCACAGAAGGCACAGCACAGTATGCAGACGTCGTTGAATGCCAGGCTTACCCTCACAAAAGGCACAGCAAAGACGCATAGAGAAGACGGGGAGTAGAGGCCCAAAACTGAAAGGACAGCTCGTGAAGTAGCACTTCCCCAGACGCACAGGAACAACTGGCAGACTGCTGTGGGCGACCGATGTATAGGTCACTGGTGGGGTCAAGATGCCAGTTGCTTAAGCTTAACTTGAGTTGATCTGTACTTTACATGTTGCTTGAGGTTTGATGAGGTGACAGAAAAAGGTTCGTTTCAGGATCGTCGCCAAAAATTGTAGTGATCAAGTCCACACAGGTAGAGGTGGTTCAGAGGGGTTTATTCAAGATAGTTACAAGATCACAATAAGGACCCCACCAGGAGCAGCCAGCATGCTGCTCAGCCCAGCCAACTGTGAGTATTTCACTCCCAACATTCCATGTTATGTCATTACACCAAGATTCCATTGGCAGTGCAAGAATAACATTAGAGTCAAGATACAACACTCTTGCAATACATAGCCTGGCAGAGATGATAATAATAGATAGGAGCTGCCTCTGGGAACAACCATAATTCGTCCTGAGGCCTAGATGTGATCTGTGGCCTAGCATAATCTCCTTGTATGTAAACTGTATGTCCGTACCAAAACTGGCACTAGAAAGTTGTGCCACCCCTGTCCAAAAGTCATGTAGCACATGGCAGGCTGCAAACATATGGAGGATATCTGCTGCTAGAAGCCCACACTTAGGGCATTTAGTCTTATCCCTCCAACAGTTCTTCGCCCATTTGACAATTTTATCTGGTGTATAGTACAGGAAACATTTTGCTTTAAATTGCTGTACTTTCAGATTTATTGAATGTATGGATCGATCGATAGTGTATAGGGCTGAGCTTCAAACGACTTGACTGAATTATTGGTAGCTTCATCTGGGGCTACCATTGGGCTATGCGGGCAATCCGGCTCATAAAATTGCAGTAAAATCAAGGGGGACTTTCTCTCCCTGATTTTAAACTCTTCTTCTAGGCAGCGTTTGCAGGGCGCCTACGTTGCCTTTTGACTGTTTTAAATCCCAATCCTACTGATTTCTTCCTCTGCTTTATTTTAGGATCAAATCTCAGATTATTCTTTTATAGATAAGGATCCCAACTATTTTAAATGCGTTAGGTTTAAGGTCATTCGAGACATAGTTGCTATCTGGCTAGAGATTTCTAATAAATATGTTTTTACTTTTACCCACCCGGATACGCTGCTCTGGGACTATCCAATGCTCCCAGAGATATTTCACAATCAGGCGGGAAGAGCTTGGTCCAAGTATGGTATCGTTTCTTTTGGCCACATTTACGATCTTAACGGTTTTCGTTCATTTGCTGGTCCCAGGCAGCTTTTAAACTTCCACATAGTTTCTTTTTTAAGTATTTTCAGATTTGATGATTGGCTGCAAGCTTACAACTTTGGCGCCCAGCTACGAATTACTTACTAGTATACTTAGAGCACCCCAGAAATCATGTATAAGCACGGTATATCTTGTCTTCGCCCGGCATAACTGTAATTATACCACCAATCTTGCCACTAAGTGGACTCAGGCTCTTTTAGGTGAAGTCTTACCCTAGGAAATAAGGTCAGACTCTCCCACATACTGAGGTTAACATCAGCACTAATGTGTATCACTGAGCCAATAAGCTAAAGATTCTGAAATGAGAAATGCATAGCTCGAAAAGGGACAGGTATTTACAGATATACATTTTAGTAACTTGGATACAGATATTAGTATCCAGGGGGCAGATGTGTGAAATGTTTGTGAATCAGTAATCAGCGGCAAATAGGTTAGCGACTGGGAAAAGGTACATTTGGAATCTATCAATGTGTATGGTGGTTCGAACCGCAAAAATAGTGATGCAAACTGAATCTTACCGACCAACTGAATTTCAATGTGGGTTTCTTATTTTGGCATGCACTAGTGGGTAGCAAATTGTAAATAGTCACATAAACAGGTTTTTGCACATGCAAATTAACATCAAATAGAAGCAGGTGGCAATCAGGTGCAAAATAAACAAGCAATGCCAAAGCCAATAGGTCTGGCGTGATGCGCCAGCCTTTTGGCAATTCTTGTTTAGTTCTTTCAGGGCATATGCAAAACGTAATTGTTTTGAAAGCTGAAAAAAAAAATCATTGACCAAGAGCAAAGATGTTTTTTAGTCTAAGAAAAGCACACATTACGATAGTACTCCCTGGCACTGAAAGGAACTACTTTGTGTGTGGAGGTGCTCCTTGTGAAAGAGCAACATGCTTTAACTCATAGTGAAGTCAGCCAATAGCTGAAGTGGGGTGACAAGTTGCCTCTTGATGCATGTATAAGTGGGGTGGAGAAAAATGTGAATGACACAACCACGGACAAATGTATGAAGTACCTATAAGTAACTATGTCATAAACTTAATTTTAGTAAAATCTAAAGGCCTTGGCTAACACAGATCTAAAAAAAGCTAATTGTATGCCATTAGATTCTGCCTCTTGCCTTTGAGAAAGAAAGAAGCAAGGAAAGAAGAAAAGAAAGAAGGAAAGATTGAAAGAAAGCAGGAAAGAAGGAAAGACAAAAAGAAAGTAAGAAAGAAAGAGGGTAGGCAAGAAAGAAAGAAGGAAAAAGGGAAGCCAAGAAGGAAAGAAAGAAAGCAAGAAAGAAAGAGTGAAAAAAGAGGGCATAAAAGATGGAAAGCAATAAAGAAGTAAAAAAGAACAGATGATAGAAAGACAGAACTCAAGAAAGACAACATGAAAGTAAGAAAGCAAGAAAGTAAGAAAGAAAGAGAGAGAACTATAGAAAGTAAGGAAGAAGTGAAGTAAGATGCCAGAACAGGTTTTAATATTACAGGAAACGCATCTAATAGATACGGAAATGAGAAACCTAGTTAAATCCCAAAGCTGGGTCCAGGATCATATCTGCACCACTCAACGGTTAACCACAAAAGGAGTGGCAATTTTAATTAAAAGAAATCCATACATCATTGTAGAAGATAGCAGAGTTGATAAAAGGGGGAGATGGGCCATAGTCAAGATCAATTGTTATTCTCATAAATTCACTGTGGCGGGTTACTATGGGCCAAATATAGATGACCCTGGCCCTTTCAGAGGGTTGATTACGGAGTTGTTAAGCTTTTCGGATCCTATAATCCTTGCGGGGGACTTCAATGTGGTTTTAGATCCGGTTGTGGATTGTTTACTAAAAAGTAGAGCAACATCAAATTGCAAGATGAGGTCAATATTAAAGGCTTCTATGAAGCAGTTAGGATGGGTGGATATATGGAGAGTTAAAATGGGAAACAGAAGGGGATACACCTTTAACAAAAAGAAGTATGGACATAAATCAAGATTGGATTTCTTTTTGATTAATCAAGATCTGAAAAGATGGGTTAAAGATGCAAAGCATTTGGGGGCACATTTTTCGGACCACTCCGCAATAACTTTAGCACTAGATCTACCAGTCAGGCCAATATATAGGAGATGGACTCTAGACCGTGCTATTTTATTAGAAGAGGAAGTGATTGAGAAGTTGAGTGCAGAGACACAAGAGTTTTTTGCAATTAATCAAAATAGCGCTCTAATAGGAATTGTATGGGATGCCTACAAAGCCTTTTTAAGAGGGTACATAACGTCTCTCCAGATATCAAAACAGAAGAAATACAGAGCCGAAGTGGGGAAAATTGAACGTAACATCCAGCAGTCGGAACAACAGCTATTAGTCCAGGGGAGTAGTCAGGAGTCAGAAGGTATTCAAGCATCTCTTCAATCTCTTAGACTGGAACTTGCTGGGGTAATGGGTTGTTGAACGAACCGGATAGTTCAGACATAGGGAAAATGCTGAAGGTGATGCTGTTAGATCTGAAGGGAGGGGACCAAGGTTTTATATATAAAGTTGGAGATCCCAGATATTGTAAAAAGGTGCGCCTTAAGATTTTGCATGGGTTAGCCTTTACGTGGCAAAAAATCAGGAAGACAGTATAAATCAGCTACTATAGTGCATTGGCACCTATTTGGGATGCCCCCGGCTCCCCTGAATGGACAAAGGACTCCTTGGCAGCGCCTTTGAAAAAAGCCGGAATATTGTGCTGGGAACAGCTTGTTAAAGAGGGCTCTCTACTTTCTTGGGATGACTTGTGGAGCATCACAGGCAATGAGCTGTCCAGATTTAAATACTAGCAATTGAAAAGCTGGCATCAAGCAGCTGGGACAACTGTTGGTACCTCGAACGAATTGGAGTCAGCCTTAAGGAGGAAAGTCGAAAGAAAAAAAGAGGTGGCAAATCTATATTGGCTCCTGATTGATCTTGCAGAGGGCGATTTTGAACTACCAATGGAACTGTGGGGAAAGAGCTTGCCTGGGATCCATCTAGAAGAATTATGGCAAGTATCGTGTAACACTTTGTATTCCACAGTCCAGGCTGCAAATCTAAGGAGAAATCACATCTTTTGTCTCCATAGGGTTTATTGGTCTCTTTTAAGGCTCTCCAAATTTGGGAAGGGTGCCACTCCGAAATGCCCTAAATGTTTCCAAGAAAAGGCAGATGATGTGCATATGTTTTTGGACTGTCCAATGTTACAACATTTCTGGACGGATGTAAGTAAAAGCATCTCAACTGTACTTGGGGTGGACCTTCAGGTAAGCCTAATGCTGGTATTTTTCAGGGTTATGGCAAAGCATGAATCTCTATCTATAGAAAAAAACAAATTATTGTTTTATTTAATCTTACTTGCACGGAGGGAAATCTGTAAATATTGGATTAAGAATGTCCCCCTGACTGCTTTAGATTGGATTAATTCTGTGAAATACACAATAAAGCTAGAAAGGGCATCCCTGATTAAGAGGAATAAGAAGAAAGATTTTTGGTTACCATGCATAAATTGGCTGGAAATTGAGGTGAACACAGTCTGATGATTATGTCTCTACACAAGATACTTTACCACTCCGGTTGTTCTTTGGGTAACTCAGAGAGAGGGTCGGAATAGATCAACCACGAAAGGAGAGGTTTTGTGTAAAGTGCACCCCTCTGGAAACAGAGCTCTCTGGTCGGTGCCGATCAAGAGGGGGGCCCCAGAGAAACCCAAAAATAACTCTGTTTATATCCAAGGCGAATGAGGACAAAAAAAAAAAAAAAAGAAGTGAAATAAGATAGTAGGCAAGAGAGAACAAAGAAAAGTAGGTAAGAAGGAATGAAAGTAGGAAAGCAAAAAAAAAGAAATGAAACCAAAAAACAAGGAAAAAATAAATTAAAGCAAGAAAGAAGGAAAGAGAAAAACAAAGAAGGCAAGAGAGAGAAAGCGAGAATGAAAGAAATAAGGAATGAAAGAAAGAACAAAGAAAGAATAAAGAAGGAAAAAAGTAATGAAGGAATGAAAGAAAAAGAATAAACAGCAAATAAGGAAATAAGGAATGAAAAAAGGAAAGCAAGAGAGAATGAAACAATGAATGAAGGACAAAAGGAACACAAGAGAAATGGAATGAAAGAGAAAAGAAACAAAATAAAGAAGGAATGAAAGAAAAAGAAAAGAGAAGAGAAGGAACGAAAGAATGAAATAAAAAAGAAAAACAAGAATGGCAGAATGGAGAAAGTGAAAGGAAAGAAGGAATGAAAGGAAAAAGGAAAGCAAGAAAGCAGGAATGAAAGAAAACATGAACGAAAGTTGGAAAGAAAAAAAGGAAAGAAAAAGGAATAAAAGAATAAAGGAAAAAAGGAAAGAAATAAAGAAGGAAACAATGAATCACAGATGAAAGGAAAGCAAGAAAGAATGAGAAAAGGAATGAAAGAGAAATGGGAATAAAGAGAGAAGGAATGAAAGAATGAATGAAAAAGTTAAAGAAGGAATAAATGAAAGAAAAAAGGAAAACAAGAAAGAAGAAAAGAAGTAATGGTCAAAATTAAATAAAAAAGGAAAGAAGGAATGAAAGAAAAAGGAAAGAAGGAATGACAAAATGAGGAACAAATGAGAGAAAGAAAGAAAGAAGGAAAGAAAGAAAGCAAAATGAAAGAAAGAAAGAAAGAAAAGAAAAGGAATTAATAAAAAAGAAAGAAAGAAGGAAAGAGGAATAAAATAATGAAATAGGGAAACAGAGGAAGAAGGAAAGAAAGATAGAAGAAAGAAAGAAGGATTAGTGTTCCAAACTAAACATGATAAAGGCTTTCTTCTTGTGCAAAGTTTATTAAAGGACCATTGGTGAAATTGTGCCCAGAATAAATGTGTTCTCAACAATTTTGCACTTATGAATTCAAATGTATAATATTGAAACTGAAAACAGAACAGTTTCAAATGGACGCAATCTGTTATGCTGTGAAATTCCTTTTGGAGTGTCCTTTGTTTATCTGAGAAAGTCAGATAAATAAAGTACTTTCCCCAAAAAGAATTAACAACAGCATTGGCAGGACACTGGAACTGATAACGTGTGGAAATGGCCTGTGCCCCCATCTGGTATAATTACAAAAACACAAGGGAACCCAAAAGGTAGATAAGGACCTTGGGTAACAGTTTAGTATTAGAACAGTGGTCCTTAAAAAGAACAGTATGGTCATCAGTAGGCTAGGGGTGGGCGGAATTTGCGGAGTTGCGTTCCGCAAAATTCTGCGAAACGGCAAGAAATCTCCGCGAGCACACGGAATTTCGCGTGCTCGCGGAGATTTTGCTGCGCCTGTGTTGTTCATTCTGGGACGATGCTCGTCTGCCCCTGAGAGTGACCCTGCATAGATTACAACTTGTAATCTATGCAGGGTCACTCTCAGAGGCAGACTAAGCATCGTCCTAGAATGAATCCTGCCCTGCATATTTATCCACGAAGATGCCACCGTTTTGTGCAATACCTCTACTCAACTGGACTACTTTCTACTGGCTAATCAGTAAGTGCTACCTCGTTGGGTAAATGTATAGTGCCTTTCCTACACTGCAGCTGCGTAAAGGACCAGAAGAATTGACCCCAGTGACCTGTGTGTCTGTAACTTTGCCACCGCGCTGGAAAGGCGCCGGGGTCCTTTGAGTAAGCTGTCCATCATAGTGGGGAAAGGGGCGGGAAGACGTTGCATACCACTAGTGTATGCGGGGCAAAACGGACGGGGCTTCCATGCGAGTTCACATGCATCTTGTTTATAAAGGGTCAGAGCACGATCTGAGCAGCAGATGAGGAGAAAGGACCTCCTGGCCACTGGACCTACACGGGGATTGCGCTCGAGAAAATCAAGGATGCAAAGACCTCCATCAAGGATTACAGCTAACTTTTCACGTTGGAAATGGAGAGAAGGCACATCTGCTTAACAACGCTCACGAAAGCTACACGAGGATTGTGCTCGAGAAAATCAAGGATGCAAAGACCTCCATCAAGGATTACAGCTAACTTTTCACGTTGGAAATGGAGAGAAGGCACATCTGCTTAACAACGCTCACGAATTCTACACGAGGATTGCGCTCGAGAAAATCAAGGATGCAAAGACCTCCATCAAGGATTACAGCTAACTTTTCACGTTGGAAATGGAGAGAAGGCACATCTGCTTAACAACGCTCACGAATTCTACATGAGGATTGCGCTCGAGAAAATCAAGGATGCAAAGACCTCCATCAAGGATTACAGCTAACTTTTCAAGTTGGAAATGGAGAGAAGGCACATCTGCTTAACAACGCTCACGAATTCTACACGAGGATTGCGCTCGAGAAAATCAAGGATGCAAAGACCTCCATCAAGGATTACAGCTAACTTTTCACGTTGGAAATGGAGAGAAGGCACATCTGCTTAACAACGCTCACGAATTCTACACGGGGATTGCGCTCGAGAAAATCAAGGATGCAAAGACCTCCATCAAGGATTACAGCTAACTTTTCACGTTGGAAATGGAGAGAAGGCACATCTGCTTAACAACGCTCACGAATTCTGCACACCTGCCCTGCATATTTATCCAAGAAGATGCCTCCGTTTTGTGCAATACCTCTACTCAACTGGAGTACTTTCTACTGGCTAATCAGTAAGTGCTACCTCGTTGGGTAAATGTATAGTGCCTTTCCTACACTACAGCTGCGTAAAGGTCCAGAAGAATTGACCCCAGTGACCTGTGTGTCTGTAACTTTGCCACCGCGCCAAAAGCGCCGGGGTCCTTTGAGTAAGCTGTCCATCATAGTGGGGAAAGGGCGGGAAGACGTTGCATACCACTAGTGTATGCGGGGCAAAACGGGCGGGGCTTCCATGCGAGCTCACATGCCTCTTGTTTATAAAGGGTCAGAGCACGATCTGAGCAGCAGATGAGGAGAAAGAACCTCCTGGCCACTGGACCTACACACGGATTGCGCTCAAGAAAATCAAGGATGCAAAGACCTCCATCAAGGATTACAGCTAATGTATGACGGTAGATATGGGCAGAAAGCACTCCTGCTTAGCCTTGACCTTGCTGACGAATTTTTTGTGCTGATTAATGCGTTACAGAATTTGAGCTTCAACTCGGGCACCTGCTTTATTTATATCTGTAAGTGCTTCCTGTTGAGGTTTAATTTTTGTGACAGGAGCATCGTGCCAGAATGAATCCTGCCCTGCATATTTATCCACGAAGATGCCACCGTTTTGTGCAATACCTCTACTCAACTGGAGTACTTTCTACTGGCTAATCAGTAAGTGCTACCTCGTTGGGTAAATGTATAGTGCCTTTCCTACACTACAGCTGCGTAAAGGCCCAGCAGAATTGTCTCTAGTGACCTTGTGTGTCTGTAACTTTGCCACCGCGCCGGAAAGGCGCCGGGGTCTTTGAGTAAGCTGTCCATCAAAGTGGGGAAAGGGCGGGAAGACGTTGCATACCGCCAGTGTATGTGGGGCGGGGCCAAACGGGCGGGGCTTCCATGCGAGTTCACATGCCTCTTGTTTATAAAGGGTCAGAGCACGATGTGAGCAGCAGATGAGGAGAAAGAACCTCCTGGTCACTGGACCTACACGGGGATTGCGCTCGAGAAAATCAAGGATGCAAAGACCTCCATCAGGGATTACAGCTAATGTTTGACGTAGATATGGGCAGAAAGCACTCCTGCTTAGCTTCGACCTTGTTCACGAATTTTTTGTGCTGATTAATGCGTTACAGAATTTGAACTTCAACTCGGGCACCTGCTTTATTTATATCTGAAAGTGCTTCCATGCCCCCGAATTCCGTTCCCCGCGGATCGCGGAAGTTTCGACATTTCCGCGTTCTGCGCGGAACGTGGAAATGCCGAAATTTCGCAAGTTCCGCGAGCGGAACGGAATTTGCCGCCCACGCTTAGTCATCAGGATAAATATAGACTCCAATCAGTGCTATATTACGAGTGTCCAGCCGGACATTCAATTTAATAATTCAAAAATGTCAAAAACCAAAAATATAGACACATCAATACAGTGGGACACAATCCTGCATCCTACATAGAAACATAACAAATACATTTAGGACAGAAACATATCAGGCAAGACAGGGTAGCTTGTGGAATATTGAACACAATTTCTAACAAGCTTGAGGAAACAGTAATTACACTTTTTTTAAAGGGATCCCTGCCATCAAGCCTTGGATAACACAGCATAACGTGCATCGCCACTTGCTGTCTTGGAACTGATAACTTTACAGTCTAAACGCCAGGTTACTCACTCTTAGAACATCATATTTAATCGGCCTCCGCCACTGAGTGTATTTGTGGCTTTACCTTCCGCAAGCCCATTTGAGGCAATCTCTAATTATTCAGGCTTGTACTTATAACTGTCCTGATGATGATCCTACCATTTTTTTAAGAGGATCGAAACGTTGTCGACCAATTTAAACAGTTTGCACATTAATCAAATCTGATAAAAAAAAGTGTAATTACTGTTTCCTCAAGCTTGTTAGAAATTGTGTTCAATATTCCACAAGCTACCCTGTCTTGCCTGATATGTTCCTGTCCTAAATGTATTTGTTATGTTTCTATGTAGGATGCAGGATTGTGTCCCACTGTATTGATGTGTCTATATTTTTGGTTTTTGACATTTTTGAATTATTAAATTGAATATCCGGCTGGACACTCGTAATATAGCACTGATTGGAGTCTATATTTATCCTGATGACCATACTGTTCTTTTTAAGGACCACTGTTCCCATCTGGTATAAAGCATCCTGCTGTTACATCAGACTCTACACACAAAGGCAACATCAAAGTAATATATTAAAAACATTGGCCTAGAAGTGTGTGGATGTGTTCCTTGTGAAAGAGCAAAATGGTGCCACTCAAAGCGGAAGCTATCCAGTAGCTGAAGTGGGCAAACCTCTGCCCCATGCTGTATGCTGTAGTGGGCAATAGCAAAATGTGATTGGCACACCAATAGACCAATGGATGACGAAAGCTAGTAGAAAGCCTCTATAAATAAGTATATTGAGAGTGGATAGTCCCCTTTTTTCGCAATGGCTGTGCTCTATGCTATAATGATGAGGATGAGGGCTTTTGCTGCACCCAAGGAGAAAAGTTAAAGACAAGAACACATTTTCTGAGTCAGACTGGCTTGATTCCTGCAGACTGAGGAGAAGTTTATGAGCAATGCAGGCTGACCAGCAATGTTATTTTTTATTCAATTGCTGAATTCGACCCTGTTTTGTCTGGACACACACACATGTTTGTTTCTATCCCCACACACAACCACATATTTTGCTGCCTTCACCTTTTAGCCTCAGGAAACCATTAGGGGTTTGTTACTAAAGCAGGAGGAGTTCGCAAAGCTCCCTTTCCCGTTTTTTTAGAAATGTTATTTATTTTTGTGAAAGCAATGTTTCTTCATATTAATAAACACATTTAATTTCTAAATGCCTCTTCAAGATCTGCAGCAAACATAATTAGATTTTCATTGTTTGACACATTTTCCTTAGGTTATAGGCTGTGCAGGTGAGACACATGTTAATGTGTCCCCCAAGTGCTGCAGAATTTTTATATCATAGTAGGAAGAGCCAGCACTCTTTACACATACAAATTGTATGCAATGCCGGCTGATTAATGAGAGGCTGTACTCCTCTTATCTTGCCCTCGCACACCCCCCTGTATCCGTCACAGCCGCATCAGTGGTCGCTCCTTCTCCTACATCTCTGCCAAGACCTGGAACAACCTTCCCCTCCAGCTCAGTACAGCCCCCTCACTGGCAGACTTCAGAAAGAAACTCAAGACATAGCTCTTCGATGGAGACACAGTGCCCAGATACCACTAGGAGTGACAGTGTCATGCTTTACAAATGCTGTCTGGTGACGATGAATTATAAATATTCATCCACTATGGTTTATGCAACCACCTTTCAAAAGGAGAGTTTGGAGATGGCTTTCTTTTAGGTATATATGAATGTATATGTAGTTTCAGTAATACATTGTTTTGCACTGTTTTAAGATACATCATTATGTTTGTGTTAGGTGTTCGGTGCACTTGAACTAGAACCCCATACCTCAATGCTACTACACGTAACCAACTATGATATATTATTGTATGCAGGCAAACCAGGGCTGTAATAGAACAGACATTTGACCTTCTAAAGTCCCGGTTTTGCTGCTGGCATAAAAGTGGAGGAACTCTCCAATATTCCCCACCAGTGACAATTAAGATATATCCAGTTTGTGCTATGTTGCACAACATTGCAACCAGGAATGGACTTCTTATGCAGCCTGAGGTAGACAACCCATCTGAGGAGGAACAGCTACTACCACCAACCCTATCACATGATGCCACCAGAGCTGCAGATGGAAGGGTTAGACACAATTACATTACAAACAACTGGTTTTTAAAGTGTGTTAAAAGTAGCAAATGTAGTCAATAAGTAAACACTCAAAGTCATAATATAGGTAAGTAATTCTTATCTCCATTCCTATTCATAGGAAATTTGAAAACAAAGCAGAATGAGTATTGTTTTCTTTAAACCACGTTTAAAAATGCAATCTGAATGGAAGACATTTACATTTCATTTTAGATTATCACAAAATGATTGCAATGCCTCTTTCTCAGATTGGTGACAGTGGGTCTTTCTATATGTGTCTGCAAAATGCCCCAATCTATTTCAGCAGCCTGACTACAAAGAAATATACACCATAGGACATTAGATATAGAAATACTACTGTGGCTGGTATCCTCATGTTCTAAAACAGTGGTTGCGTGATCATTGGAACATGTTTGCATAGTTTCCAACAATCCCAGTGATGATGTCACCTGCCCCAAGCTTTTGTCAAAAGCCTTGCTACAGTGTGCCATTTTCTGCTGAATATGTATGGTTCGCCTGCTGAGTACCCATGTAGCAGTCACCTAATTTTGCATTCTAAGCACTACATGGCAATTTCTTTTGTTCTGTTGCTGAGTTTTCTCAAGGATTGTATCACATAAATATTTCATGGTTCCATTCAACTTATCATTGCTACTAATCAGAGAAGTCTTCATTCATGTTTCTGCCAATCATGTTTCTAGCATCCGATTGTTTATTTTGAACTGCTAATATAAATTTCTCTATTTGCACAAACTCTTCTCTAGAAGGTGTTGCACCTGTCTCATCATGCCTTTGAGAAAGCTGTGGTTGTAGTGGTGTGAATCTTTGCTTCCTAAGTATTTAGATATAAAAATGTGTTCTATGCCATGTGGACAGATGTACATGTCTAGAAGCTCTAGCTGCTTATCTTCTTCAAACCACTGTTGTTTCAGAACATGAAGGTGTATTTGTAATCTCCATTGGTGTAGGCGGATAATTGGCGGTAGTGTTTTGATCCTGCACCTCATCCAGATTCTGATCATCATGGCGCTCAGAAATGCTAACATTCAATATCTATAGTGGAATTGTGTAATATGATATGTTAAAATGTTTAATTTGTTTTATATCATATATGGACATATATACAAGTATTAAATAGCATGATATATGTATGTTTCTATTATTATTCTTTTCCATTTATCTTTTAACATGAATATTGAATAGGAAATCAATGGCTTTATTTTTTTGATTACTGGTCTTATTGTCGAATCATATTTTGAAGTGTCAAATAATGTTGTCCCCCAAAAATTACAAGAGTTGTAATGGAATACAAATCCCATAATGCATTTCAAATTACAAGCTAACACAAATGTTATTTTCATTGGAAATTAACCTTGTGAATGTAAACTTGTTTCAGAAAAATTATGTTAAAGTTCAAATTTTTGTCTGTATTAGTAAGTCAAAATAGACCTTCTGTAGATTAGGTGCGTTCAATGTCCCCATCCAAAGCTGTGTGTGGTGTGGTGGGTGGATGCCCCCTGCTCCCCTTCAGTTCCAACAGCTTCCGTCCTCACACAGCTAAGCTTCTCCTGCATTCTGCAGCACACATAAAAAGAGGAAAATACCTCTGAGGATTTATTTTGTGCATGAAGGTATCCCTTCCTGCACACAAACAATCCTGCATGCAACGAAGGCACACTTGCACTAGGCACCCTTGCACTGTGGTGCAAGGGTGCAAGGGTGCCTACATTGGTGCTAGGCTGCCAAAAGGGTGCAAGCGCAGGGGGAAACATCAGGAATGTGCTGTATGCCTTGAATACAGCACATTCCTGCCCTTTCTCAGTGACGCAGCGCAGCAAGGTTCACCCATGAACCAGAGCATATTTTGTTACAAAATACACAAGGTGACTTGCTGCACTGCGCCGCCATTTCATAAATATGTCCCAAAGTACATGGGTAACTTATATCTAGCGAACTGCTCACAACTGACCAAGATTGATAACTCCTTCTATTACCCAGTTCATATAACACAACGAGCTCCCCGAGGATCTGCACTTGCTCTAACATGTTTCGATCTGTAGATTGAACCACTAGGTAACATCATCAAAGAGTCTGGCCTACTTTATCACCAGTATGCTTAAAGAAACCAACTTTTGTAAAGTTTCCTGAAAACCATTAATCATCTTAAGACTTATGCAGAGTATTAAACCATTTGTACCAAACAGTGGTACTCTCTAGATTAAACACTGGAAATGCCATTTTCTCTGCCATTTCCAAAACGAACCTTTTCCCACTCAAAGCCACCTTACTGAAGCGGCCCGTCTGAGAGATTGACCACTTAGACCACTAGACCTTACGCTTCTCTTCTCTTTATCAAGGCCAGTTCTACATTTCAGCTTGCATGCTTGGCTCACTCTATTAAGTATCTTTATCCTGCCAGGCAACTGAAATATTTAGGAGGTACCCTGCCATTGCACAGATCTGACTTTCTCTTACTTAAAACATCTGTCTTCAGCAAATGTGAAGCCTCTATCAGTCTTTCTCCAGCTGTGTGACAAGAAATTTTGAATTCTATTCCTCCTGTGATGCTCACTAGCCTTTCCTTGCCTGTAATGAAAAAGACTTTGAGCAATTCTGGCTAAATTACATCTACCTGTTCCTTTTCTTGAAGTTCAGACTTTGATTACTTGGAAAGAACATGTGGCGTTTTCTATTTTCAAGTGCGCATGTAACTCCACCACTATTGGCTCATGATATTCTATATGTAGTTGTTACAATGCACTAACCTACCTATCCTGATTCCGCAGGATCAATAACTGCTCGATCTAACCCCAGAAGCACTCATGAACCAGAACTTATTTTGACTATCTCAGAAGCAGTAGCGGTCAGTGGTGGGAGTTCCGCCGGGCGCTGACGTGGGGCGGGGGAGGGGCAGGGTGGGGGGTAGTAAACTACGGATTACGGGCGATTACAGGTAAGTACACATATAAATAAATGAAACAAATTTCGTTTCTCGCACTGCATCACATTTGGCGATGCAGCACGAGAAACGAAATTCGTTTTTATTTATTTATATGTGTACTTACCTGTAATCGCCCGTAATCCGTAGTTTACTACCCTCCACCCTGCCCCTCCCCCGCCCCACGTCAGCGCCCGGCGGCCCTCCCACCACCGACCGCTACTGCTCAGAAGTACACACGGTGGGTGGGAATAGAATAGAAAACAAGAGTTGGTCTAGTTCATGATTGTCAGTGTTGCTTGCTCCGATTTGAACACATTCTTTTAGCATACCGGAATAGCTTAGAAAAAACAAAACACGTTACTCAACTATTCTCCTCTATAACAGGAGCGGCTGGTATGCTGGAGGAGAGGGAGGGCGGGAGTGTGGGAGAGGGGGGGAAGGGGCACTAGGGGTCGTGGGGGATAAAAAAAATAAAGAAATAAAAAAAGCTTGCCTGGAGCCATCTCCTACCGCTCATTTGCTGCTCTTCACCTCTTCAGGAAGGCACAGGCTCCCAGTATGCCCTGCGGCCAATGGTGAAGGTGCACTTGTGCATGAGAGCAGCTTCAGGATTGGCCTGAGCGCCCTCGATTTTTGCTCCAGGACAGACTATGAGTCTGTGCCTGCTCTGTCCAACCCAGCTGCATTGCTGGGTTGGAGAGAGCTTTCACTGCGCATTATGGTTTGGCTGGCCTAAAACGGCCAGCCAAACCATCATGTACATTGATGAGAGTGCACTACCACTCCCCTCAGTGCCCCTCACCACCAGGCCCCGCCCCCAAGACTCGTCAGGAAAGGAAAAATAAAACAAGTTTCTATTTTTTTTTTCTTTCCTGACATTTTTGGGGGGACAACGCTCCTCTGCCATAGTGGAGGAGCCGCTGCTAACCTATAACAATAACTTCACATTCATTACTGCTTTATCACTTTCAATGTATTGTCTGTCATAGAAAACTTTGTTGGTATGCAGTCTTTGCCCCTCCATATTTTGTTTTTAATACAGTCATTTTTTTCCTAACTCTTTTCTGTTCTTTAGTTTTACCCACAGCCTAGAAAACACAGACGCTTGGATTATTGTTATTCCACAGGTTTATCTAAACAGGTTTACTATTTACTGGATAATTTGTTCTCTTCATTTACCTATTTAAAAAACGATTTCCAGGATAAATTGTTCAAAAGCTGTCCCTTTACTGAACAAAATCTATTGCTTGAGAGGTTAAGGTCGATGTATCCTTTTTAGGTCTCGCTTAGCGACGCAGCGCATGCGCTGCTCTCTTTGGCGAGATCTATTGTTGTTGATTTAGCTTCCGAAGGGGGACAGGAGATGTGCACACGCCCGGACAGGCGATGTGCACGTGTAAGGCTCGCGGCGTTTCAGCACAACGCCCGCATGGCGCTCTTTCACTTTCCCTCCCTTTTCCCGTTGGCTCCAGATCATCTCGGACAGGAGATGTGCACGCGCCTGGACAGGACATGTGCGGAATCACGTCACCAAAGTGTATCAGCACACTTGTCTGTGAGGTGTGGGCTGCCCCAGACCTCGGCCAGCCAGAGTCCCCTCGCAATAAAGTTAAGAATGTGGTTATCAAGAAGCATTCATGCGAAACACAGGCAGCACCTCCCCCAAAAGCTTGGCGCTGGGGCACAAAGGCCTTTGAAACGGACACCGCCAAACAAACACAGGCCTGTTGGTGCGTCTTTGTGTACATGTACACAGGTCTGTGGAGTACACAACCTGTCTGCGACACGCCCGGGTGAGGACAAAGGGAGGTCTCTACAGTCAAGCTGCCGTTGTCAGGCGACAGGCGGAAGTCTAACTAGGCAACGAGGTTTAAAGGCCTAACCAGGAATCCATGAGCTCAGCCCGCGATCAGATTACCCTGTGAAGCAGCCAGGCAACCCCTAAGAGCGCGCCACAACAGGCGCACCAACTGTCATCCTGTGTAAATAATTTAATAGGCTGGGGAGTACATGGAAATCTCCCAGTGAGTGAGGTAATGTGCTCCCTCGGAGGCCTAGGGTTGGCACTGGCAGTCCGCAGAGGTAAACAGAGCCCGGCCTGCCAGCCTGGTGCCCAGGACAACCGAGCCATGAGGGGGGGCGAGCACCTGGAGACTCTATGCGGGCACAGGCACGCCACAAACTGCAATGCAACCCGGGGAAGAACTAAAGTCACCTTTAACAACGAAATGCATGCTGGGAGTTTTAGTTTCGTGTCACTTACAACTGAACAATTAGGACTCGTGCACCTGAAAACAATGATGTGTAAAAGGAAAGCTTGGGACAGGTTAAGATGTCACCAAGACATCTGTGGACTTCAGAGTGAACTCTTAACAGGGTGTGCTGGCCTCACCCCTGACCATTTGGCAGCTGTTTACTGACGATGTTAAAAGCAGCCCGTTATCCGTGCCGCCTCCAGTCTGGGGCCCATGGAGGCTAGTGCCAGCTCGCCATTTTTACTAGTCCCAGTGCCCAACTGGGAAGTGAATTTTACAAAACTGTTGCAGATAGTCTGCCTCAAAATTCGGACACGGTTAAAATGGCATGGTGGATTAATGCACCTGCTGATGGGTACTTGCTTGCAAGCTGCGAGTCATAATTAGCATTATTAAAATGATTCCGTGCGCAGTATGTGGCAGGTGGCTGCATCCCGCTGTGCAGGAGTCCAAGCGGAAATTGGCAGCTCGCGGCGCAGTCTGAGAGTCCAGCGGGTATGTGGAGGGGGGTGTGAAGTGTGTGTGTGGGGGTTAATTGACTATTAAGCGGATTGGACAGGTTATTGAACGATGGTCTGTCTGACCGCTAAGTACAACCCCATCATGAGATCTGAGCCACGCAAGCTGTTGTAGAGGAACCCACCGGCGTGTCACCACCCATAGGGAGCGCTCATACAGGCTGTGCATAACAAATACACCATGTACTGCTCGTGGGATCATGTTGAAGTTAATGGCTTGAGCAGGAAGATTCCAGCTATGTTGAAATTAGCTACGGAATGTATGTGACACGTTTGTTTTGTGTGTTTAAAATGTGTGTTGTTTAGAGCATGTTTCGGTGTGTGAAGTGTGTTTAGGGTGTTCGTGTACACCTGCATATTGAATCTTTACGTTTTGCGTGTGTACTGTATGTGCGTCGTTTTGCCTGTGCACGTGTGAATGTGACATGTCTCGTTTGTTAGTTTGATATATCCACGTGTGAGTGCATATGTCCTTATGCGAGGCGTGCAACTCGCGTGTCTATGTAATTCCTGTGTATGTAATATGTGCGAGATGCATGCATGTCCCTGGGTGAATGTGTAACATTGATCTGAAAAAACTGATACCATGTATGTCCTTGACACATGGTGCTTCAAAGTACCTCTGTTTCCTCTCTGCACATCCCCTGTCTCTTAACGGTAAAGGAGTGTATGGTCTTGGGGTGGTGAAGCTCTCACACTTAAACAAACACACACACTCACTGCCCGAGAGAAGATTCCAAGGGCACTTATAGTTTGTTCACACCGCACTTCTTAAAATCATGGTTACTGCAGCACCCCACTAGGTCAGATGGAAAGGGTAGCTAGCCACCCAGGTCTGTAGCCAGTCAGCACTCATCTCCCCCAGATGCATAAAGGCTATGGTAAAAGGGGTGCTGTGTCTCCTTTAAGAGAACTTTGCCCATCCCCACCCTCTCAACCATACCTGCAATTATCTGTAGCTAACAGGCTGGCTCAGTGAGCTGAACATTCACCGCTGCCAAATGCGGAGGGCCGGAGCTAAAATCATGGCCCGGCAGACTCTGCCTTTCATGAGCTCGAGGAAGGTTAACTGTGTTACAATATCAGTTATTTAAAGCACGTAGAAATAGGTGAGGTATTAGGGGCTGCAGAAACAAATTATCATTATTATCCTCTCTACTCCATGGCATCGAGAAATATTGCACATCATATTTAAATTCCGAACGCCCACATCAGTCTGTTAAAACTGTACCAACCCACCAGTGTTTGCTTTTGTACTGTGACCATAACAGTCAACCGAGGTTTAGATCTTTGGCTGGGGTAAGTGGTCCCTAACTCCAAGAGCCATCTTAATACCAACCCCGGTGCTCCGCAGCGGCACTCGGGGTATGCTGCGAAGGGGTGACCCAAAAGGATTCCTCCATCATTTGCTAGAGGGTTACATCCCTCAACCCTTTCAGTAGTGGAAACTGTCTGAAGGCAGCGTATGGGGTGAGACCTCTTACACCATTTTAAAGTGATGGGGGCTTCAGTACTTGGGACCTTTTTCCGCTCATCCAGACCTGAGGCCCCCCTGGGGAGCTAGACGAGAGAAAGTCTGTATGTATGTATATGAATGTATTAATAAGAGGGAAAGAGTAACAACACAAATATTTTTTTGTTTTGTTTACTTGTAGAGTGCACATATCACCTGGGTGGGTTTCTTCAGCTATAAGGAGGGTGTGCTGCCCTGCCTGGGGACAATTGGAAGAGCCATGTTTTCAGTTTCTTCTAGAATTCTAGGAGTGAGCTGGCACTCAAATGTGGAAGGGAAGTTCATTCCAGACTTTAGGATGCCTACCCTAATCTCGACACAGCAGCATCCCCTTAAGCTTCACCTGAATGAGGAGAGGGTGAGAGGACTATTTTTCAACGAAAAAAGGGTAGTGGGGGGAACCAAATTGTGTTTAGCCCATGGAGCTGGCATAGCAAAGGCCAGCCCTGCCTTAAGTACACATATGCGTTCCAAGAGAAGACAAAAACCAGCCACAACCCAGCCGTAAAGAGCATAGAACCCTTGCTTTAATTCAGAAAACCGAAGAATCTCCCCACGACAAGACATGCTTGGGTGTCCCCTGGTGCCTTTCTTGACATCTGGATTTGTGTTCCTCTCATTACTTTTGTAATCCTAGCAAGACCAAACACCTGACTCAAAGTGCCCTCCAGGCACCCTTCACCAGGGATGGTGGAGCGCAATGACAGTCTTTCTTCAAGTGCATTTGTGCTCCCCCTTGAATGGTGACTCTTCCTGTCAAACATGTTGGCTTGTACCAAGATTGCTTGTTGCATTATTAATGTGCGGACCAAGCTCTCACCTGATAATTCTTTGGCCTTGGTACCAGGAGGCTGTTGTGTACAACCTCGACTCTACTAGGCTGTGCAGTGGTCCAGCATCTGGCCAGCCCCCGTATCCCCTGGATCCTAAGGGCTTGTGAGCCCTCTGGTCCTATGAGCAATGCCCTGCAACGTGATTTTGCAATAGCAGCCAAACTCCCTTAATCCAATAAAGAAGTGTCACAAGCGCCATGAATCACTGACAAGAGTCAGCAACTTTAGCTGTACTTGAGACACAGTCTTTCAAAGTCCCATAAAACCATGCGGAACAACTATGCAAGAACCGCTCTGTTGATCAAGGACCCCGCCTAAAAGCTTAAATGGACTGTAACTTTGAATATTAGGTCTAGAAACATCAGACAACCATCACCCTGATTTTACTGCGTAATTTTTTTTTATTTGATGTTTATTAACAAGTTTTTTTCTTTTCAAGGAATGACCCTAACTTTATACCGACCCATCCTGCACACCACCTCCCATGAACTTTGCCATGGCTGCTTGACTAATCTACCCTGGATGCTTTCAAGATGCAACTTTCCATCACAGGCCCAGTATCCTGCATCCTGTTCCTCAGGGCATCGGTGCCATCTCACAGTTGATACCGCCTTTGGTAGAAGTGGGCTGGACCGGAAGGGCACGGTGTGCCCCTACTTTTTAGATTTAACACAGTCCGTTCCCCTACTTCTTTATTTTAGACATGCGTCCCAGGATGGCAGGAGTGGTCCGAATTTAAAAAATATTGCGTGATCGTCCAGCCCTGTGTGTTGCACATTAAGGAAGGCGTCTGCAGTTGCCACAACCTCCTCTCCCTTCCCCTCTGTGTCTGGGGGCAGGAGCCTGCAAAGCAACACTGTAGGAGCAATCAGTCAGCACACAAAAACGGCTACCTTTGGTGGCCCTGCTGCTAGAGTGTAATTTACACCTCATTTAGTGAGGAGGCCCCCTGCCTGCCCCCACTGTGACCAATACAATGGTCACATCAGGATGCATTTTAGGCACCACCCTTGACCTCATCTGCCCTTTATTGCATATGGCCAGGTCTAAACTGGGGTGGTATGGTGAGCAAAAGAATGATGGATTTAACCCAGATCTCTTGACTGGGGGTGAATGTTTTGATTTGTTCTGCATTCCGTCCATCAATTGTGTGTCTTTTGCTTTCTCGCCCTAAGTGCGCCGGGTATGCCCAGACGTGGGTCCCGGGCTCACTGTGCCACTGGAATCAAGCTATCCTGGCTGAAGAGGGGTGAAACCCCGAAACCAGTCCTAGGATGCTTCTTTCCGGTCCAGGGAGGACCTGGCTTGGCAGTTCGGGCTGGACTGCTCCCATGAGGCACAGGGTCAAGACTGATTTGCATATGGCCAGGTCTAAACTGGGGTGGCATGGTGAGCAAAAGAATGATGGATTTAACCCAGATCTCTTGACTGGGGGTGAATGTTTTGATTTGTTCTGCATTCCGTCCATCAATTGTGTGTCTTTTGCTATCCAACACTTTCCCTACTGCTGCACTCACTGGAGTGGGAATAGTAATTTTATCCCCTCCGCTATCCAACACTTTCCCTACTGTTGCACTCATTGGAGTGGTAATAGTAAATTATTCCTCTTTGCTCTCCAACACTTTCCCTAATGTTGCACTCACTGGAGTGGGGTGGCACTCACACTACAGTGTGTTGTGACGCACTGTTTCACATAGACATTTAAATGAAGGTACACTCTCCAGTTGAAATGAACATGCGTAGACAAGAGCACAGGGGTCACACATGTAAGATGTGTGGCTTGTGCATGAAGTATGCATCTTACATGTACATATATCAGGTGATACACCCATTGACCCCTTTCTTGTGCTTCCTTCTTGCTTTTCTTTGATGTTAGGATCTAGGGTAAAGTCTGATCATTCTATTGTACTAATTTGGGATTTGCACCAAAAGCTAAGGTATATGTGTTGGCCCAAAACAGACATGCCCCCCTCTTTAGTCATTAGAAGTGGATGGCAGAAACAGGTTTGGGCACAGTGGAAGGGCCAATTTTCAGTCCAAGTTAGCTTTTGCTGCAAAAGTTCGACAGTCTCTGCTGTTTGGGGCACTTTGCAAGGCTTTGTGACACTTTGGCCCTCATTACACCTTCTCTCAGTCACATCTCAGCCTTTTTCTCACATCCAGTTTCTCACACGTACTTTTGCTTTTTCACTCTTTTATTTGCACAGGTGGACATACACCAAGGGTGCCTCCATTTTTAATGCTACAGAATCACTTCCGCCCGACACCGCATTGGTCAAGGGACTGACCGACACACGGTCGGCAGTCCCGACCGCCTCATTAGGATGTAACTGAACACTGTTTGGTCGCATTCCTACATTTTACTATGGGGGCATGCATTCCGGCCGTAAACCGGATGTAATGCATGCTCCCATAGTAAAAATGAGAGGTGCGGTTCATCCCTGCACCCTGTGGCGGGTACCTCAAGTTGCCTGCCACAAGGTGCAGGGATCAAGGGGGGGGCCCAATAGGTGTCCCCTCGACCTCCAACTGGAGGCTGCGCACCCAAGGGGGCCCTGCTGGGGGACCCCCAAAAACGCTTTCCGACATGGTTTCCATGTTGGACAGACCGGCATGGAAACCATGTCAGAAACTGCCATCGTAATCCCAAGGGCAGAAAGGCCCGCCCTTGAGATTGCTAGCCTCATTCCGACTGGCTGATGGGTTCTCCAATCCCGTTGGAAGCCAGCCGGAATGACCGGTCGGATTCTTTTCCGACTGCCTCCACCAATATGAGGCGGTCGTAAAGTAATCTGACCGGCCCATTACGATGCGGCTCGGCCTTCTGAGCCACATTGTAATCAGCTCCTTTGTGTCGCTTAGTGTCACTAAGCATTGCATTAGTAAATGTAGCCCATTGATTGCTTATTCTGACAGCTATGAATTTAGTGGTAGACTAATATTGTGGATGGCTCCCCTTTGATAATGGCTGATGAGTCATATGAAATTCACAAAAATTTCGTGCACCGAAGTTCAACTTAATATTGTGCAAAAGAGCTATATGTGGGTGCAAAAAACAAATCATGATTTACTGAATGACGATTGATGAAATTTACACACCCACATGGAACATACAACTGCTAGAAATCTCCATAGATTGGAGGTTTATTTTTAAGAATATTAAAATTGGAGTTCACAGTGGAAGAGGAGTGTTTTTGGGGAGGATGGCCAAAGTCAAATTGGATATTAATCAGTATTCACAACATGGCCACTTAAGCTTAGTTTCGAATGTCTGGTAAGAATGGCACAGTCCCTCTTATATTTTATAGGGGTTTGGTGGAGGCAGAGGTGGAACTTCTGTATTTTTCATATAGAAAAAAATATACAAGGTTACTTTGCAAATACCCTAATCCGGAACTAGTTGACTGATTTTTTGTTGGTTGAAAATACCCCACTTTAAGGTAAAACCTACAAAAAAATCTACTATTTTAATAGATTTCCATGCATATACACAGGGATTTTTTCGAATCCCACAACAGTATTTATAGTATGAAAATCATAGACATAAGCCCATGACTCATAAAGTGGTTGCCTTTTTTGTTCGTCAACCACATCCTGCTTTCATAAAGCGCTTACCAGTCTCCACTCCTCATGTGTTACATTAAGTCTCCAGGGGATCCTTCTGCATTTTCTTGAAGTATTCTCTGTTGAAGCTTTTTGTTCTCCAGGTGTTTCTCATTTCCACGGACCTTTACACTTGGAACATGCCCAAATTTGACCATTCTGTGGAGATGAGGTTGGAGTCGGAAGTGAAAAAAATATCAGAGAGCGAGTAGTCAGATAATACTTTCCACCCAGACCTAGGGAGAAAAGGGCCAGAATATCACTGTAGTGTGGAGGAGGGGCACTTACACCCTTACCTTTGAGGGATCTGTTCTCTGCAAGGAAATGCCAAGATTAGTTCGCGTTCCAGTAGTTTTAAATGTTGAACCAAGCAGAGAAAGGCCTCATATACGAAAAGGAATGTTGATCAATGATGATCATGTTTCTATGGGCTTTAAAATCACGCCTTCACCTCACCAAATTTGTTAACAGTCAGTGATGGTGCAAATATACTTGGAGCTAGTTAGTGGCAACCCTCAACATTTGAACAGATGCAACACTGGGACTGAAATTGCAAGGCGTCTGGTGCAAGCAGTGCTAAATTTGAGTCATGTTTTTCGGTGCCCAGTTCCGGCACTTACATCTCAACACCAGCGGCGGCTCCTCCGCAATGGTGGAGGAGGGTCTCCCCACTGCCTGGCTCAGAGCCAGCAAATGAAAAATAAAATGATGTTCTAGCATTGTTTTATTTTTCATTGCTGGCTCTGAGCCAGTGCTGTAGGGAGGGGCGGGGCCGGGACATGGAAGGGGAAAGAGGAATGCTATCTGCACTCCCTAAGTGCGCATATGTGTTTTGCCCGTCCGTCTCAGGCTGACCAAAGCACACATGCGCACTTAGGTTTCAACAGGCCGTCTGCATTGAGCAGCCGGGCTGGAGAAACCCCAGAGACTCCCTGACCTGAGTCTGTGGGATTCAGCCCACTCAGGCCAATCCCTGCGCTGCTCTGCAGCACAGTGATTAGATGGGAGTCTGTCCCAAGGGCTGCTGGGAGCAGGAAGATGAGAGGAGGAGCAACACGACATGAGAGGTGGCTGGCGGCTTCAGGTATGTTGATTTTTTATTATTAATATATTATTACTAACCCGCTGCATGTGACGTGACCCCTCCTGTGTTCCCTCCTCCCCCATTACCCTTTGTTTGTGGCAGCCCCCTCTGCTCAACACTGGCATTAACGACACACTGGCAGTAATGACAGTCCACCATATGGTGGCGCTAACTGAATATACAAATGAATAATTTCTACCACCCATGCCATTCTTACAGCTTTGGGTGGCCAGGATTTGTCACACTCGTAGTGACTTGCGTGATGGCTACTAGCTGAGTTGTTACTGTCATTGACAGCGCTGGCAAAGGCAATGGGTGGTGCAAGCTGCAGTGGGCTCATGAGAAGGGCCCTGGCATGTATTTTTATTTTTTACAAATTATGCACTGGTACATGTGCATTTGAAAACTTTTCAAAGAGGTTGGCACTTTTGTGTCTGACTTGTAGGTAGTTACTTAGGAGGTGGCTGTGCTGCTCCACCAAGAATCAACACAAAGTCCAGCCATATTTAATCTTGAAATCATCACTACATTGATTTAACTCTATAATCCTGTATAGGATGTTCGAACTCTACAACCCTGCATAGGGTGTTCTCTTCAAAAATCATCAGCGCGATTTCCAAACTGATATTGCCTCATTCAGGAACGCAGCTTTGTGTTCACCCATGTAAATTTGAAAAACAAACATTGACTGGTGATATGTAGCATTAAAAATGGAGGCTCCCTTGGTGTATGTCCACCTGTGCAGATAAAAGAGTGAAAAAGCAAAAGTACGTGTGAGAAACTGGATGTGAGAAAAAGGCTGAGATGTGACTGAGAGAAGGTGTGTGTAAGGGATCAGTAAGGTGTGCAAGAGAGGTGAGAGAGCAGAGGATGTGGAGAAGGGCAAGAAAAATGAGCTTTTGAGGGAAAGGAGCGTTTGAGAGAAAAGGCTTTGTGTTTGTGAGTGTCCACACAGATGTTCTTGTGTGTGTGTGTGTGTGTGTGTGTGATGGTAAGAGCAATGTGTGGGACAGAGAGGAGGATATTAGAGAGAGTAGTTTGAGAAGAAACAGACTAGTAGAAATGTTAAGGGAGTTGAGAGAAAGATTTAATAGACCACTGCGAGATGATGGCCTGGAAGAGACTGAGGTCTGTGTGTATGTGATGACCTAGAGGAAAGTGAGGAGGAACCAGTGTGAGTTGTCAGAAGATGAAGAGATGGGGAGAGCAAACAGAAAACAACAGATACAGAACAGTGAGTGACGAGGGGATGTGGAAAACACACAGAGAGGTGTGAGTGTGAAACAGGGGAGGGAGGGTGTGAAAAGCATGCTATTATGAAGAGAAAGAGAGCAATAGGGGAGGTTTGAGAAAGAGAGTACAGTGTGTAAGACAGAGTAGTGGTCCTAGCCAATATTTGGGAAAGAGAAAGAAAGGTGAATGCCTAGCTTGCCACCAGCAGGGGGAGTCAGGTTACCTATACGAGCAGCAAATGTGGTACCATTTCTAGAGAGCAGGGTATGGAATGATGTTCCTGTGTCTAATGTGGCAAAAAGCCTTGCTCTGCTCCTAGGAGGTGGAGAGTGCTCCAGCGTAAAAACTGATCTTGCCTTGCACAGCACCTAAAACCTATCCTGACAACAAAAACATAAATGTGCACATTGCACACGTCTAGAAAAATGACACAGTAACTGAGGAAAGTTGATGTACCAGAACTGTAAAAGTGTACTTAACTAGGTAGAAACAGTAGGATTAGTCAAGTAGTGAATTTAAGATGTTTAATTAACTGATTATCTTATTTAATTAACAGAGATGTAATGAAAAACCATCACTGACAACATTTCAAAATGCTTATATATATATGTGTGTGATTTATTCGTTATGTTTAAACTTAATTAGGAGTTTATTTTACTAAATATGAAATGTTGAATTTAAAGCAGGATTGAGATGTCGTTCCTCCTTAGGTGGCATTATTTCATAGCCTTGTACAATGGACTTTGATAGTCTCTTAAATGTTGCTTTATTTGTTCTTGTTCAAGCAACATTCTTTAAGCAAATATAGACTTTTTGTTATACCCCATTGTGCCAGAATGGGGGGAAGTTGACCCTTGGACTATATTCATGGAGAGCAACAAAATAAATAAGCTCATTGTCGACTAACCTGTATGGATGGAATGGGCAGTCGTTTCTTATGATGTGCATGAGAAAATATGCTGTAGTATCAATTTGTACCTGAAAGACGGAAGGATGATCCCATGACGATCAGGCCATTGTGGTGTGACCATTGACATCATAATGACAAATATGAACTATAAAACTATGTTATTCAGAAGGAGGAGGAGGAGAGATTATGCCTAAGCTCAAACGACCCCCGTTTCACTTCTTTGACTCCAACCTGCCCGCCAAACTTACTTTTATGCCTCTTGTTTCTTGCCCTAGCTGATGAACTTGCCTGTTAGATGATTTAGAGCAGTTTGGTGAGAAACTAGACTTGGATTTTCCTGATCTATGCTAGATTCCCCTTGCCCATTCCCATGGACTTTTCCCCTGGTGGACTTTAACTTGACTCCCTTGCCCATGCTAAGAGAACCTTTGAGAACCAACCTCTTGCTTTGTTGGTGGTAAAAAATTGTTTTGTTTCCAAAAACCATTCTCTTTATGGATTCTTTTATTTAGGAATAGACTATTTTAACTAGATGTGTGGTTTTATATTTCGAACTGTTAGATTTATGACTGAGCTTCTTAAAATGTTACTTATAGGCATTGATTTTGGATCTTTAATACATTAACCAAATTATCTAAACTTCTCTGAGTTTTATTGTGTCTAATGTTCCTTCCACAGAAACTGTGCTGATTTTACATGCATAACAGAGATAGTCACGGATTAATTTCAGAACATCAGGTTCTTTTGCTCCTGTTCTGTGTAGCCACAGAAGAGCTTTTGCGAATAATATACTTGAACCTGATCTCCAATTTGTGAGTTGGCTAGCAGTTAATTGTCGTCATTGGGTAGCTGACTGTTGAACATCCTGATTTCTCACCCCTCACTACGACAGAGAAAGGCCATCAGAGGACCATCGCCTCTGAGGTGAAGTATTGAAGCTGAGTACAAATCCTAGCCGTTTGGGCCCAGTTGGAGTGTTAAGATTATGTTCATAAGTGTATTGGCTTCCGCTGCAACAAAACTTGGTAGCAGAGTAGTGGTTCATGTCTAGTGACGTGAAGGATTTAGAGTGTCCAAAATAGATTTCCCTGTCCAGTCCGAAAAGCCCAAAATCTCATGGTTCGGCAGAAGGATTGATGGAATACTGACAGATTTCGACAACTTGTAGCAGCAAAGGAGTGTGAGTATTAATAGGATGCGCATTGCAATTGCTTTGGTTTAAGATTGAGTTCTTTAAAATGGCTGTGTGTTGTTGAGCGAAGTGAAGTAATGGTTAAAGTCCATATAACGGTTAAAGTCCATGTACGATTGTAGCGCTTCACGCAAAGAAGTTGAAGCTGTTATCAGGTCCGTTTGTGGTCTAAGATCACCAGGATATATACCTATGTGGTGGTCTTTGTGTAGAAGACACTAAGTAAGTTGTCTGCTGTGTTGTGGTGTTTGTTGTGAGACGTCGTCAACATCATCTTATGGAAAGGGCATTCCTTTTGAGTGTTGTAAACGATTGGTATAGTTGATCTCAGGTGCACAGTGAATAACTGTATCAATTAAGGGTGAAATCTCACTGGTTGAGATTCCATTTGAAGTGAATGAGAAACATAGGTATAGAAATAAGATTATTTTGTATAACCTTTGAGTGAGAGACATTCTTCCTTTAGTGGAGCTGACAGTTTTATGCTACAATGCTTGCATATTGTCTTGTTTATTTGCTTAGAAAACACGCTGAAGAAAATTGTAAAGGAGGGTGAGCTGCTGCAAGTAGCGATATTGATGTCACAGTGTATTGAGCTATGATTGGTCGGTGGGTGTAAAGCCGCGCTGAGATTGGTTGACAACGTCATAGAAAATCACACTGGTATTGGTTGTGATTGCCAAACTAGAGAATTGTGGGACAATTTCATTTCCTGGTTTTGTGGAAGACATTTTCTGAAATACGAAATTAAAGAAAAATGAAGTTTTTCAAAGCTTTACAAAAACTGATACAGGGAGATGTGACCATACCTCTTAGAATAGGAGAAGATACACAACCTGAGGGTACGCCAGCATACATCATATTGATTAACAAAGGATAACATCCATGTCTTTGGCTTAAAAATTGGCATGAAATTATAGAGTCTAAGGTTTCCTCATTATGGAACATTTAATTGGAGAATCATCGAGAATTTGATGAGGAAATTATACAAAATGAAAACACCTCCTAGACAAGTTCAGATTGAAGCATTAAATACCTGGGAACACCTAGCTCATCAGAAAGAGGAAGAAAAATATCATGGAAGGTATAGGAGAACCCTAAATTACTATGCAGAAGCTAGATGGGGTGCAAAACAGAAAGCATGGAGAGCAGATGTTATTCAGGGAACAATAATATATCCCTTAATACCTGTTGAAGGAGAAATTGGGGGAAAATGAGAAAAGAAAAGGAAACACACTGAGATAGAAAAGAGTGATGCTGAACTGGAAGGAGAAGATAATGGCGTAGATGACGATCTTTAAATGATTTGTTGTTGATTCATCCACCAGCATACAATCAATCTCAGAGTGAGAATATGATAGACAAAAATACAGCTGAGATTCCAAATGCCCCTGGCATGCCTGAAGTACCAAAATAAACTACATTGGTTTCTCCTGTAAAAGGGGAACAGAAATACCAGCTGTATGAACCCATATGAATTAAATGGTCCAGATGCTTTAACTGTTCCTGTTACTATTGGTTCTGTTGTACCTCTTTATAAATCTTGTTCACAGGTAAATACTGCACATACTTTGACTGTACCTGCCGGAATGAATACTGTACATGGTAATCAAGATCTGTGCTTCAGACAAATATGGTTCCGACTCGAAGTAATACTACAGGTACTAGAAGTAAAAGTTTTAATTTAAATTAGACACAATTTGATCCGAGAAACAGAATGGTTCTGAGGTTACCACCTTTTTATGTCCCCAGAAGAGGTGCGCCTCCTGGAATAAGTTATCATGCTACTGAAATGACTGCGCCGGGGGAATTTCAGTTTTTGATACATTCACATTTGACATGCAACCTGGAACAAGTAGAGATTTGATTAATGGAGATTTGCATTCAAACATTTCAAGAGAAACATCTGGGTTTACCACACAAGAATTTGACGATTGGCTTAGAGGGTTTAGTACCCCAATTAATAATAATCAAAGTTCTGATACTGCTTCAGTCCCGTTAAAGAAAAAATATTAGATGTGGCCAAGCTAAAAGTAGAGCTGGAATAAATCATTTTGGGACCTCTTAGTTCATCTCGACTAGATACTTACTAGGAGGGGAACTATTGTTCCTGTGTAGACCTTTCCAGACTAGCGAGACAAACACATGAGAAGCAAGTTGAATTGGCTCAGAAATATGAAATTGACATTCAGAGATCAAAAGTCTTGCAAAAGACACACAGATTAGACTTTAGTGACAAAGATTTTGCAAACATGAGGCCAGCTGGAATGAAATTACGGGAACTAATGACACTAAGCAAGAAATGGAGTGGAAGAGAGAAATACAAATGTAGATGGTCTAAAAAGAAGGAAACATAGAGAGTTAGGATACAGACACCTTCAGTTTTAATTGACAGAGGTGATGGAGAAGTACAGATGCTTTGTATGAGGGAGGTACCTGGTGGAGAGTAGGCTAAATGAACTAGAGGTGATATTTTGTCATTCACAAATGAATTTCCGAAATTGAGAGATAATCTAGTGAAATGGTACAGACAGATTGAAAGGTTGAAAATCTCAAAGTCCTGTGGATAGATTTAAATAGGCTGTTTGACATTGTGGTTTCTGAAGACTTGTGGATCGAGTGTAAAATGTATGTAGCTTGACCTGAGGCAGAATCAGAGAGGGATCCTAGAACAGGTGCCCAGTCTCCAGTGGTATTGAAGAAATACCAACAAGTGGTTACTCTCCTGAAAACCAAGGGGCATATCATCAAGGCGGCGCAATAAAATTATCGCCGCTTTTGCGTCCGTTTTCGGCCGAAAAGCAGCGATAATTTTATCGCCTTATCAGCAAGGTCACGCTATCGCGTGAATCCTTGCCGTAGCGCCCTTTGCCTTAACACCCAGCTCTGCATCTCTAATGAGATGCAAAGTGGGCGTACCTTGCCAAACTTACGTGGAGAATGTCGCTAAACGACATTTCTCCAATTAACAAGGGAATCGCTAACCTGCTTAGCGATAATGAAAGAAGCGCTAACCGCGCTTAACGTAGGTTTCTGTACACCTGCTTTTAATCTGACTTAGCCATGTAATCCAATGGGAGGTGGATTACATGGCTAAATCCCCCCTGCCCTATCAGCAAGGTATCGCCTGTCGCAGTGCGATTATCTCCGGTTTTCCAGCGATAATCACACTGTTTTGTAGCTAACGCTTGGATTTCTATCGCTTTGGAGATATGCGTTGCTGATAGCACGCTATCTCCGCGATAGAATCCAGCGATAGCCGGCGATAATTATCCTAGCGCTAAGTGCACTTAGCGATAATTATCGCCGGTTGTTGCTGATATGCCCCTATGATTTCTCCTAAAGAAATCGATTGGTTTAAAATTGACAGAACAACCCAAGAATTTAAAGAATCAATTCATGCATTTTATGAGAGATTGATACAGGTTTTCAGACAGTACAGTGGAATGGAAAATGTGGCAGAAAAATATATGGGACATTTTGTTTATAGATTTATGAATGGTTTGCGACCTGAGGTTTCTTACATGGTTTATCAGCGTTCACTATGTTGGCAGTACAGACCGATTGACAAGATTTAGCGTTATGCAAAGTACTGTGGAGATAAATTAGAATTGAAGCACAAAAATTTGAAAGGGAAATTAAAGATAGTGCAGATAAAATCAGTACAAAAAGGTCAGAATCTTTTTGATAGTACAATTTCATCACAGGGAGGATTTAATACAGTTTTTGTGATGCACGGTGTTATTGGTTTTCAGTAGCAGAATTTCCAGTCACAAGGTAGAGGTCAAGGTGTTTCAGTGGATTCTAGAATGGGTGTTGATTTGTCAGCCTTGAAGAAAACAAATCCTTTTCACATGTGAGTAAAATTTGGACATTGGAAACGCGAGTGTAAATTTTATGTGAAAAATCTTGGAAATCAGATTCAGAATGGAGGGTGTGCACAGTTTCAGGGAAATGACATGGTCCAGACTCAACAAAGACAGAGAGTGTAAAATCCCAATACATCCCAAGCAATGCAGATACCTCAAGCTCCAATGCTTCAACAGAATGTTCAGGTACAAATGCACAATATGAATCAGAATCAGCAGACAAATAGAAATTCATTCCCAAATAAAAATGCGCCACAACAGTGTTTGATTCAGATGGCAATTTCGACCAGGACCCGTCAGTCTGACGGTGCCTGAGGGGAGAGGAGGACTGTGTGCTTGGTGCAGCCTTAGAGGTAGGCCAGAGTGGTTGGTACACATATGGATGGAGAAGTAAATCGGAATCATGTCTCATTAATCATTCAAACTGGTGCTACTCTCTCTACTGTGAGAATAGCAGAGGTTCCTAACCTACCCTTCTCGCGAGAAAGTATCCAAATTGTAGAAGTTGCACATAAAGAGTTGTCCACCTCAATTTCGGATTAATAATCTGAGGGGGGAATGAACCGCTGGTGACTATGTACCAGAGTCTCAAGGAGAATAGTTCCGGAGACCCTCAACCGCACATTCACAGCTAGTGGTGTATATAATCTCCGCTCGTGTGGTTCGGTGGCTAGTGTCATAATCGAGTCTATCACTTGATTATCCTGAACCACACCAGCAGAGATAATATACACTGCTAGATATGAATGTGTGGTTGAGGATCTCCAAAACTCTTCTCCTTGAGACTCTTGTACATAGACGCCTGTGGTTCATTCCCCCTCTGTGATTATTGATTGTTAAATGCTGTAAGCTGAATGAACCTCTGTGTCTCCCTCTCCCATTTTGATTTGAATGATATAAGCAGCGCACACCTGTGGAAGTTTCCTTAGATAATCCTAATAAGGATGTAATCCTTTCCTCATCACAGAAATCAAGAAGAAAAATATTCTTCCTGAAATTCCACATCGATAGCAACTCCATGCTACTGCCCCACATCCCCTCTGTTTTCCCCTTACAATTACTCACACATGTAATTTACCTCCAGAATTTTTCTTAAATCGGTGGCTCCAACTAATTTCAGACACCAACACAAGATGGCAGACAATCAAGGGCTGAGCTATACAGATGAGGAGATAGATTCTATCTTCTCCGGACCTTCCATCTTCAGTGACATTAATATAACCCACACCATGGCAAAATGACTGGGAGTCCCAAAAGGAAATGAAAAGAGAACAAATCAAGACAGCCATCTATGGAATAATCATGACTGAATATCTTTGGGCCAACACCACACCCAGAGGCCTGTGGCTGAACAATGCTCCCAGAGTTTTTCTTTCCAACATAATTTTTAGAAAAGACTGGGCCTCAATTTCTTGGAAGTGTACAGGCGACTGGCTTGTACTAATTATCAAGACTGCTGCATGGCTATCAGAAGCCCTCACCAAGCTCAAAGTGATGGTACATAAGAGTGTTCAAGAAACGCCTGGAGGAAATTAATAAAGAAATGTCTGAAATGGAAGACTCTATTACCCAGTCAAAAATACAAAAACTAGGCAAAGATTTGGAACATTTTTCATACGAGAAAACGTACCCATATACCAAAGACGACTTTGTCCCTCCTACCAATCAGTCCACAGATCTGAGTGGCTCATCAGGAGGAAGCTCCACAGACACTTCAGATCGGAACAGCGGTG
Source organism: Calotriton arnoldi (assembly GCA_963921515.1). Classification (NCBI taxonomy): domain Eukaryota; kingdom Metazoa; phylum Chordata; class Amphibia; order Caudata; family Salamandridae; genus Calotriton; species Calotriton arnoldi. The sequence goes on from CAWUFW010000311.1 coordinate 4,802,794, forward strand.
AAGAATACCGTGATTTGCGCTAAGGTAGAGGCAAAGGAAGAGGCAGAGGATGTGTTGGCAACTTGGCTGGAGAGGACCATTTTTAGATGAACAAACAGGACCCTACTTACAGTCATTCCAACCACATTTTGACGGTTGGCTAAATCCTTAAATGCCTAGACCCCAACCATCTTTTCCCCTCATATTCAGGCCCCCTTTTTTGGGGACGTGGCCACACCCAACAACGCAGGAAAAAGAAAAAAGATGTCAGGTGGGACGATAAAGACCAAGGTATTCAAACAAGGAGTATGACCAAGGACCAGGAAAAACCCAGGACAAGGTAGAACAGTCGCTAGTGTTCAGCCTGACTGACATCGTACTTACAGATGATCAACAATCAGCCCTTAACAAGGGACTGGGCTATGTGCCAACACCTACCCTGGACCTTTTCAAACTTCACTGTAACATTGTGGAATTATGCTGCAAAATCAAACTTAAGGCATTCTTTATGGACCAAGATATTCCCCAGACAGAAGGCGAAGCCATCTTGAAGGGAAATTCACATTCTGTCCTCCAAATTCATCAATACCAGTGGAAATGCTTGCATTTAAACAGGCTATCTTTCAAGATGTCAAGAATCTCAATAAGCAAAAAAAGCTGTTCCACATTGTAGCCATAAATGAACAAATCCCTTGAGGAATTACAAACAATCAAGACCTGGTTATAAAACCAGCCTACAAGGGCGGAGGCATTGTCCTACTAAAGAGAACTGACTACAAAGCACAATTCACTGATTTGCTCTCTGACAACAGGTTCTACAGACCCCTGACAGAGGATCCACTCCAAAACTACGCCAAATTACTAGCAACCCGGTAGAAGAAGCGGAGACACATCATTGGCTCTCTAAGAAGAAGTCAAATTTTTTGTGACAAAGGCATCCAAAACACCCTACTTCTACTTGTTGCCTAAAATGCATAAAAACAAATCACCACCTCCAGGTTGCCCGATTGTGTCCGGCATCAGCTCGATCCTAGAACCCTTATCACAATTTGTGGATTACTACCTTAGACCACTAGTCCAGAAGACCACTACATATTTGAAGGATACAACAGGCCTTCTAAACCACCTGAAAAAACACACTTCTGACCAAAGCACCAATATATTAGACATCGAGAGCCTGTACACGAGTCAGCCACAGGAGGCAACCTTACAAACCATTGAGGAGATCATCGTAAAAGAAAACTGGCCCTTCAATACACGTAGGCACTTCATTTTAGAATGCTGCTGAATAGCATTAACACAGAACTTTTTTGAGTTTGAGGACATGCTATACCTCCAGACCCACAGAACATTTATGGGGAGCATGTTCGCCCCCAGTCTGGCTGGACTTTATGTCAGCTCTTTTTGAGGACAAATACATTCTGCACAACTCAAACCCCTTCAAAACACAGATACTCTTCTGGGAGAGATTCATAGATGACATCCTTATGATCTGGAAGGGACCTATCAACACCATTTTGAACTTTCTCAAATGGTTTAATACTCATGATGAATTTCTCAAATTCACACATACGTCACACGCTATCACACTAAACTTCCTGGATGTCACCATCTATGCTGATGGTGTGAGTCTCAAAACCTGTACTTACTACAAACCCACTGCCAAGAACAGCCTACTCTCATTCAACAGTTTTCACCCAAGACCACTGAGGGAAAATCTACCCTACAGTCAGTTCTTGCAAATCTGTTGCAATTGCTGTGAAATACAAGATTACAAAAGACAAGAAAAGGATTTAGTAAAAATACTACAAAAGAGGGATTATCCTTTACATAGCATCAATAAGTGTCAGAAGAGAACCAGGAACCAAAATTGGGAAAACCCCCTGGAACCAACAGTGAAAACTGCAGAGAATGACATCCTCACGTGTGTGACACGAACTTGATCAAAAAAGTGGTTAACAAACACTGGATCATAATAACATCCAGAAAACTACAATGGCCCAGACCTAGATTCGCCCACAAAAGGAGTAGCAATATCCGTGATCTGTTAGTTCACACATGACCTGATATTTCCCATGTGGTTCATGTGCAGTATGCCATTTAACGGGAGACAAACTTCTTACAACTGGGAGGCAATGTCAAATGGACCATAAGACGACTTACAAATTACAACACCACACATGCAATTTATATGATCACCTGTTCCTGCAAAATAAGATACATCGGCATGACCTGCAGAAAAGTTAAGACCCGGAAAAGAGAACAACAGAGCAACATCAGATGCAAGAAAATCCCCACACGTGAGTAATCACTTCCTCTCTCTGCAACATATAGCCATTGACTTAGACTTAGAATATTACCTGGTTAGCATTTATCTAATAGTAGCACTCTTTTAATACCAATATCTAGCATTCTAACCAGAACAAAACTTTTAAAACTTTACTCAATATTCGAGTATAGTTACCACCTGAATATTGTGAAAATCCCTGTTCTGCGTGTGAACAAGAGACTTGAATTGCCACTACTCATATGATTCCCAAATGGATGTTCTTACTCTCATACACTGACTTAGGATAGACCCTTCATTATGAGCCCTACATACAACAAATATCTTAATACTCTGTCCAGTTTAGCTAACTGTCTGAAATACAGAAGCTGTCTCAAGGCTCTTAATGACAATTGGGGGAGTATTGGCACCAATGATCTGTTGCAGGCGAGCAAGAAGATACTTTAGGACGCTACATGTCCTGTGCTTGCATTTTTAGCAGGTAAGTGAGTTGACCGGTCTTTAGCCTGTATAAAACCATCTTAGCTGAACGGCCTTCCTCTACTCTCTGCATAAATGGCCTCATCTTACACCGGTTAAAACACTCGATAATGCTCTTATTTTAAACTCTGACACGTATTCAGCAACAAGCACACTCACATAATAATGCATGATCCATTTTTCTAGACGGTTGTATTTTTATTATGTTCATTGCGACTTTTTTCTGATAGAAATTATAGTATTCATAATTTGTTAAACACCAATCCGAACACTAGTGAATAACAAAATTGAGTTTTACACGAGTTTTCAGCATATTTTACACCTATCAGTCACTCACAAACGCAGCCAAGTGTATGTTCCCAATAAGCGCTCGACATTGTTGTGAGCATTGTTTGGGTGACGTAAGCACAAACCCTCGCGCCCCCCACAAAGGTGTTCCCTATTAACCAATTTGGAACACTATTTATACTTGTGCAGGGACGCTGAGTTTCACTTTCAGGGATGAGAGAGAGAGACACGGTAACACCACGTAGACTGCCCTTCTGAACAGTGAGTCAAATAACAGCCTTTTAAGTACCATGATTACCTCTTTACTGCTTAAATAGAGATTTTAACATTTGCTTCTTTACCCTATGATCCTCTCTTATCCTAGAGGCCAGATAATGCTGTACCTTGTGCTCTCCAACCCCAGTGGGTGACTAGAACTCCCTGAGTAGGTGCAATTTGTTAACTCGAATCAGTATTTGTGAGTCACTTTTGATTAAAGTATTTGTAAGTACACCTTTTAATTTGAGTAGAATGCACAAAATATATATATATATAAATCTCTCTCTCTCGCTCTCTCTCTCTCTCTCTCTGTATGTATATATATATATATATATATATATATATATATATATATATATATCGCAAGACAAAGGATGCGGCACTCTACAGTAGATTACAGAAAAATCCAATAGACAAAATGATAATAGAATTGAATCAAAATTTACAACATTGGTATGATAAAAACCTAATCAATGATGATGAAAGGAAATTCCTGACTAAGGAACATCCAACAATACCATGTATATATTTTTTGCCCAAAATTCATAAGACTCTGATCAATCCCCTGGTAGACCTATAGTTTCAAGCTGCGATTCACTGTATGAAAACTTATCTCAATATGTGGACAAATTTTTAGCACCTATTGCTCAAAGAATGAGCTCCTACTTAAAAGACACTGGAGACTTCCTCAGGATCCTAACAGGTATGGTATGGAATCCAGGATACCTGTTAGTTACTATAGATGTTGTATCGCTTTACACGTCAATAAGGCATGAAATTGGATTAACAGCATGCAAGTATTTTCTCAAACAACGAAATGTATCAGAACTAGAACACACGGAAATGCTTCTCAAAATGATACAAATATGTCTAACTAACAACATTTTTCTGTTTAACAAGCAAATGTTTAGACAAGAGTGTGGTACTGCCATGGGAGTTTCTTTTTCCCCAAATTATGCAAACATCACTATGGGGTGGTGGGAAAGGACGATTGCATGGGACTCAGACAACCAGGATGCCTTAGATAAGATCATTCTATGGGTACGATACATTGATGATTTATTTGTAGTTTGGAATGGAACAGAAATGGGATTTCGAGAATATTTTTCCAAACTAAACAACAACCAAATAGGTCTAACGTTCACATGCACGACTCACAAAAGAGAAATTGATTTCTTAGATATCAAAGTGTATATAGAGGATGGGAAAATACAAACTACCTTATTCAGAAAAAAAACTGCCACCAACAGTGTGTTGCATGGGACATCTTTTCATCCACGTTCATTGATCAATAGCATACCATATGGCAAATTCACACGCATGAAGAGAAATTGCTCAAAAGAATCAGATGCAGAACAAAAGATTTATGAAAGCAGGAAAAGATTTAAACTGAGAGGCTACAGCGATCGAACACTGAAAAAATGTAAACAACGAATTGACAATAAAACAAGGGAGGAAATCTTAATTGAGAAACCAAAGAAGATTACTGGGAATCATATACCTCGATTCGTTACTACATACAGTAAAGAAAGTGGGAGAATCGTGAATAAAATGAGGAAATACTGGCATTTAATCTCAAAAGATCCAGATATAGGCAAACTGGTGGGCATGAAACCGGTAGTGACCTATAGGAAAGCAACATCACTTCAAGACCGAGTAGTAAGAAGCTACTGTCAACCCATTCAACAAACTAACTGGCTTACAGAGCAACAGAAAGGATTCAGAAAATGTAATTCATGTAAAGCTTGTAAAATAGGCAAAAATGACACCTCCATTTTGGAACCAAATGGTAAATCAATTATGATAAATCAAACCATTACATGCATTTCGAAATTTGTAATCTATGTCATAAAATGTAAATGTGGTATGAAATATATTGGAAGCACCACGTGCATGTTGAAAAAGTGCATACTAGAACACATACGCGCTGTCAAGAATGCGGATATGACATATGCAACAGCTAAACACATGAGCAAATGCCAAAATGGAGATTGGAAATCTATGGTTTTTTATGGAATTGATATGATCCCACAAGATGAACGTGGTGGGGGCAGAATTAAAAGGTTAAGACAAACAGAATCCCGCCTTATTATCAGACTCAGGACAAAAAGCCCAAGGGGGATCAATAATGACGAGGAACTTTTTGTACATTTGGACTAATTGACATATAAATATGTTAGTCATTGTCTCATAATGCCAATTGCATATTATACAGGGGTACTATACCCTGTTATACAGTATAAAATATCAATGCAGACTGATGTTTATTGATCAAATTTGAACATCTATGGTACTATACCATGTTTAAGATTTGAAAAGTGCATATGACATGACAAGGTTTGAACAAGGCAAATTGAATTATTCAAGATATAATGCTGCATATGACCGCTAATGTTGACATAAGACGCAATGTGTCTTTCTTGTATATATGTATAAAGTTTTATATTATTCTTCCAAACTACAAATCCCACAATGCCACCTTAAGGCCACGTGGGCAAGTATAAATGTTTGTAGAAGAAAGACTCACTGACCGTGAGAAAAGCCGAGTGAGGCTGAAACGCGTTGGTGGAGTGACTATCTGAAAATAAACTTGCACGAAAAAGTCTGCTAAAGAGTGCCACATCCTTTGTCTTGCGATTTAATACATTGGGCCTGGATCCGGCCCCCTTGCATAGCACCCGCTGCTGAGCGCTTTCGGAACCAAAGGATCATTGTTGGGAAATATATATATATATATATTACCTACTGGCGGTCGGCAATAGGTAGTTATAGTTAGGACCTATTTTCCATAGGAAAAGCGTTTTTTGATTTGCCAGTATCTTTGGTGCCGGTTGACGAATCTTCGCGAAATTTTCAAAACTAATGGGGCGCTCACGTCGGCTCCTGTCTTGAAAGTTTCGGGGAGATGCGTCAAGCGGGGGCCGAGAATAAAGGGGGGTCCCAAAACGCATTTTCCCCAAGTTAATTTCCATAGGAAAAATTGGAACAGGCTACTGCCCGAACTGCTGAATGGAATTACACCAAATTTGGCAAAAAGGTAGCTCTTGGTTCAGAAAACAACCTTTTTTTTTTAAACGGTGTAAATCCGTCCAGTAGTTCCTGAGAAATTAAAAAAAGAAAACTTGCGATATCTGAGCACCAAGGAGGAGTTGCGACTCCTCCCGAGCACGAGTGTTGGCAGCCATCTTGTGACTCAGTAACCGAGTCACAAGAAATCAGTAGAAAAAAAGGTGAAAAACAAGAAAAGGGGCAGGGTATAAACACCCTGACCCCCTAGGCCTGCTCAGGGGGTCCCACAGGGACCCCCAGGGCCCAAAAAAGCATTTTTTTTTTTAAACTGCCAAATTCGCACTGGGTTCATGAATCCGGCCGAGAAAATTAAAAAAAACAAAGGGCGGGCTCCTGCGCTTCCTTGTACTTACGCCCCCGGGTGGGCCAGGTCCCGGGGGCAATGCAGAATTAATTTGTGGGGGCCCGCGGGGGCCCCCACAGCCCCAGGGACCACCACCTCCCCGGGGTTTAGTTAATAGTGTGTGGGGGCACGCGGCTCCCCCGCAGTCCCAGGGACTACCACCTCCCCGGGGCTTTTATATAATAGGGGCGGGGGCCTCGCGGGCCCCCCCAAGCCCCTGGGACCACCCCCTCCCCGGGGCTTCTTTGATTAGTGGGGGGTCCTCACAGGCCCCCCAAGCCCCAGGGACCACCACCTCCCCGGGGCTTTGAAATATAGGGAGGGAGGCCGCGCGGCCACCCTCCTGGATCCCTTGATGGCCCTGGGGACCGCCACCCCCCAGGGCTGACTCCTGCAATGTCCCAGGGTGCCCACCATCGGGACATTGCTGTTTGCTATGGCAGGGTGGGAGCACGGCTCCCGCCCTGTCATAGCAAACTCTGCTTTTGTTTTTGGACGCAAGAGCAGGAAACCTGCTCTCGCTTCCAAAAACCAAAGCAGAATTGCTTTTGCACAAGGGGAGCTGCATGTCAGCAGCTCCCCTTGTGCAAAAGCAATGCTGGCTCCCGCAGGACGCGGGGAGCCGGGGGGACCGTGGGGGCATTGGGGCTCCCCCCACGGTCCCCAACGGGGAGGCCAGGCCCTGGGGGATGGGGTCCACGGGGCCATAGTTAGCCCTTCCTGTTTTTTTTTTTGTTTTTTTATAAAAAGGGGTTAGGCCCTGGGGGATGGGGTCCCCAGGGCCCCAAAAATGGTAAAAGAAGGGGGGCCACACAGCCCCCCTTCAAAACATTTTTTTTTTTTAAAAAGCCGGCATCTCGCCGGAGGCCCCGCCCCCTCCCTGCACCACTCTGCAAACGATCCCCCTGGCACGCTGTAAGTTGGGGAATTAATTCCCCTTGAATACTGAGGGTCCCTGGGGGCCAACTGGCCCACCAGGTACCTCCAGTATGCGCCACAGAGCTGCGTTGCAGAGAGGTGGTCGGAGGCCACGCCCCTTTTTACACCACTCTTCAAACGCGCCTCTTGGCTCACTGCTGGTGGGGCGATGAGGTCCTCTTGTGTCCTTAGGACCTCAGGACACAAGTGGACTTCATCCTCCGAGCAGCAGTGTGCCAGGAGCCGCGTTTGCAGAGTGGTGTAAAAAGGGGCATGGCCTCGGACCACCTCTCTGCAAGGCAGCTCTGTGGCACTTACTGGAGATACCTGGTGGGCTAGTTGGCGCCCAGGGACCCTCAGGATTCAAGGGGACTTAATCCCCCAACCCAGAGCGCACCAGGAGGTGCGTCTGCAGAGTGGTGGAGAAAGGGGTCGTGGCCTGTGTCCACCTCTCAGCAATCCCACTGTGTGGGGCTTACTGGAGGTAAGAGGTAGACGAGTTGGCCCCTAAAGGACCCCCAGCAGCAAAGGGGACTTCAATCCCCATCCAAGAGCGCGCCAGGGAGTGCGTTTGCACAGTGGTGGGCAAAGGGGGCGTGGCCTGCTATAAGAACTTAGCAATCCTGCTGTATAGGACTTACTGGAGATAATAGGAGGGGTAGTTGGCCCCCAGGGATGTCCTTGGGGGCCAACTACCCTCTTGTTACCTCCGTAAGTCCCACACAGTGGGATTGCTAAGACGTCTTCGGAGGCCATGCCACTTTTCTCCACCACTCTGCAAATGCGCCTCCTGGCAGACTACGGGATGGGGTATGAAGTCCAATTTTCTCCTGAGGGACTTTGGGGGCCAAGAAGCCCTCCTGGTACTTCCTGTAAGTCCTACGCAGCGGAATTCATGAGCGCTGGTCGGAGGCCCAACACCCTTTCTCCACCACTCTGCAAACGTGACTACTACTTAAAGAAGCATCTTTCTGCACCTCTGACTTAGAGGTAGTTTTAAACCCCCTGCCCTATTATATACTAGGGCCTTACAGGGGAGGTCATGCCAATCACAGGGGTACCCCAACCCATAGTGTACCCTAGTGTATGTAGGTGCTTTCACTGTATTCTAAGTGTCTTTCAGGATAGCACTGGCTCCGGGCCTGGTTAGTCAGAGTCAGTTACCACCAGTACCCATCAGCAAAACGTTGGGGGCACAGGATGACTTTGCAACAAGGCCTCTTTCTGCTCCCCTGTTGGTTCTTTGTGCACATCTCTTGCTTCTTTCTGCACCTTTCTTCATCTTTCTGGACTTCTGTCGCCTCTTTCTGCATTTCTCTTGCTTCTTTCTGTGCCTTTCTTCCTCTTTCTGCACATCTCCTACCTCTGTAGGCATAGTTAGAAATTAGCATTTAAAAAACCTTTGAAATTCACAGAAAAAAACACAGGTTTCAGGGACGTTATAGTTAGAAATTAGCATTTTAAAAACCTTTGGAATTCATTGAAAAAACCATGTGATGTCATCAGTGATGTCATCAGTGATGTCACTGACCATGTCATAAAGGATGTAATATGTGACGTCATCAGCAGTGCATTGCGGGGGCACGAGTTATAGTTAGCTGAACTAACTATAACGGCCGAATTTCTCTGGTTTTGTAGTGAAATGTCCAACTAACTATAACGTACCTGAAACCTGTGGTTTTTTCCAGTGAATTCCAAAGGTTTTTCAAATGCTAATTTCTAACTGTAACATCCCTGATACCTGTGGTTTTTTCTGTGAATATATATATATATATATATATATATATATATATATATTATCTACTGGCGGTCGCCAGTAGATAGTTATAGTTAAAACCTATTATCCATAGGAAATCCGCGACATTCTATTTGAAATAACGTTGGCGCCGGTTGACGAATCTTCGCAAAGTTTCCAACTTGTTGGGGCGCTCCGGTCCGCTCCTATCCTGAAAGTCTCGGGGTGATACGTCAAGCGGGGGCCGAGAAAAAGGGGGTCCCAAAACGCGTTTTCCCCATTCATTTTTCCATAGGAACCTTTAGTCGCAGCTACAGCCCGAACTGCTGAACGGAATTATACCAAATTTGGCAAAGAGGTAGCCCTTGGTTCAGTGTCGTGCCTTTTGCTTAAATGGTGTAAATCCGTTCAGTAGTTCCTGAGAAAATCAAAAGTAAAGTCACATATATATCTGGGCGGAGCCTAACCACACATGTCATTGTGAGATCTGATTGGCTGTCAGCACTTCATCCTGGAATTGCTGGCAGCCATCTTGGGACCAATATAAATGATAGTACCTCATTGAAATGCATTGTAGTGAATAGAAGATTTTGAGGGTCACCAAAAGGAGAACTATAAAGGGTGATAACAGGCTTTAGTTACATTAGAATTTATTTGTTGATGGTACCATACTAATTTTAGGAATTGTGGTGTATTCTAAGGTGATTTTACCATGTGAAAAACCTTCTGCTGGGATATCATGAATCATGTTTGAGAGAACACTATTTTCTCATGCTTGTCCCATGGAGGTTTGGAAGGTGCTCCAGAAGCTAAAATGAAAGCATATTTTCTGTAAATTCACATTATCTTTCTCACTCATGTGAGAATGAAGTCTGACATTCTCAGTAAAACATGTACATCCAACAAGGGCAGAGACTGTCAGTTGATTCCTTTGTGTTCTACTGCAGCTTCCCAGAGTGTTCTAAAGAACAACTAGAGTGCTAACAGCCTTTCTTAAATCAAAAGTATGGCACACCTGAAGCCATCTTGATTGGAATAAACTGGTAACACTTAAACAATTTAATTTAAAAAGGAACAAAATGATGGGGTTCATTTTGTCATAGAAATTATGGTTAGTGCTGTAGAAAGAAAAATTAGGACATGTTTCAAGTGTGATCTCAAATATCTTCCTGTTATATTTCAACAGGAGCAGCCTGCCAGTTGATGCCTTTGTGTTCTACTGCAGCTTCCAAGAGTGTTCTAAAGAACAACTAGAGTGCTAACAGCCTTACTTATGACAAAAGTATGGCACACCTGAAGCCATCTTGATTGGAATAAACTGGTAACACTTAAAACATTTAATTTAAAAAGGAACAAAATGATGGGGTTCATTTTGTCATAGAAATTATGGTTAGTGCTGTAGAAAGAAAAATTAGGACATATTACAAGTGTGATCTCAAATATCTTCCTGTTATATTTCAACAGGAGCAGCCTGCCAGTTGATGCCTTTGTGTTCTACTGCAGCTTCCCAGAGTGTTCTAAAGAACAACTAGAGCGCTAACAGCCTTACTTATGACAAAAGTATGGCACACCTGAAGCCATCTTGATTGGAATAAACCGGTAACACTTAAAACATTTAATTTAAAAAGGAACAAAATGAGGGGTTCTTTTTGAAATAGAAATTATGGTTAGTGCTGCAGAAAGAAAAATTAGGGCATGTTTTAAGTGAGATCTCAAATCCTCTTCTATTTCATTAGAAAATTCTGACATGCAGACTGAAACAATCACTTTCAATACCAGCAGCAGACTACCAGTTAACTCCCTGGTGAGCAGTAGCTTTACTCCAGTGATCTAATGAGCAACTAGAGTGCTAACATTCTGAATTTATGGCAGATGTGAGACACATCTGAATGCCTTCTTGATGGAATCAAAGTAAAAAACTGAAAGCATTTCCTACTGAGGAGACTGCAGTAAATGAAGAAATTAGGAAACTTCATAACAAAGAAGTCTTCCAAGATGGCCACCAGTGAAAAAAGAGCCCAAATGTAGCACAAATATTACCCAGATGTAGCCCACATATAGCCCAATGACAAAAGTGTGCAAAACACTTTTTATTTTTAGTTTTTTTGCAGTTTTATGTAGTGCAGACTGGTCAGGTATTGGAGCATTGCATCTTAAAACATGACCCCCTACACTACAAAAACACCACTGCACTACCTTAAACCCTAAAACACTACCCCCAGCACGACCCCTACACTACACAAGCACCACTGCACTATCCTAAACCCTCAAACACTACCCCCAGCACGACCCCTACACTACCCAAACACCACTGCACTAACCTAAATCCTAAAACACTACCACCAGCACGACCCCCTACACTACCCAAACACCACTGCACTACCCTAAAACATGACCCCCTACACTACACAAACACCACTGCACTACCCTAAACCCTAAAACACTACCCCCAGCACGACCCCCTACACTACACAAGAACCACTGCACTACCCTAAACCCTAAAACACTACCCCCAGCACGACCCCCTACACTACACAAACACCACTGCACTACCCTAAACCCTAAAACACTACCCCCAGCATGACCCCTACACTACCCAAACACCACTGCACTAACCTAAATCCTAAAACACTACCCCCAGCACGACCCCCTACACTACCCAAACACTACTGCACTACCCTAAAACATGACCCCCTACACTACACAAACACCACTGCACTACCCTAAACCCTAAAACACTACCCCTAGCACGACCCCCTACACTACACAAGCACCACTGCACTACCCTAAACCCTAAAACACTACCGCCAGCACGACCCCCTACACTGCCCGAACACCACTGCACTGCCCTAAACCCTGAAACACCAGCCCCTGCATGACCCCCTACACTGCCCAAACACCACTGCACTGCCCTAAACCCTGAAACACCACCCCTAGCACGACCCCCTACACTGCCCGAACACCACTGCACTGCCCTAAACCCTGAAACACCACCCCCTTCACGACCCCCTAGACTGCCCGAACACCACTGCACTGCCCTAAACCCTGAAACACCACCCCCAGCATGACCCCCTACACTGCCCGAACACCACTGCACTGCCCTAAACCCTGAAACACTACCCCCAGCAAGACCCCTACACTGCCCGAACACCACTGCACTGCCCTAAACCCTGAAACATCACCCCCAGCAAGACCCCCTACACTGCCCGAACACCACTGACCTAAACCCTGAAACACCACCCCCAGCACGACCCCCTACACTGCCCGAACACCACTGCACTGCCCTAAACCCTGAAACACTACCCCCAGCATGACCCCCTACACTGCCCGAACACCACTGCTCTGCCCAAAACCCTGAAACACCAGCCCCAGCACGACCCCCTACACTGCCCGAACACCACTGCACTGCCCTAAACCTTGAAACACCAGCCCCTGCACGACCCCCTACACTGCCTGAACACCACTGCACTACCCTAAACCCTGAAACATCACCCCCAGCACGACCCCCTACACTGCCCGAGCACCACTGCACTGCCCTAAACCCTGAAACACCAGCCCCAGCATGACCCCCTACACTGCCCGAACACCACTGCACTGCCCTAAACCCTGAAACACCAGCCCCAGCACGACCGCCTACAGTGCCCGAACACCACTGCACTGCCCTAAACCCTGAAACACCAGCCCCAGCACGACCCCCTACACTGCCCGAACACCACTGCACTGCCCTAAACTGTGAAACACCAGCCTCAGCACGACCCCCTACACTGCCTGAACACCACTGCACTGCCCTGAACCCTGAAACACCAGCCCCAGCACAACACCCTACACTGCCCGAACACCACTGCACTGCCCTAAACCCTGAAACACCAGCCCCAGCACGACCCCCTACACTGCCCAAACACCACTGCACTGCCCTAAACCCTGAAACACCAGCCCCAGCACGACCCCCTACACTGCCCGAACACCACTGCACTGCCCTAAACCCTGAAACACCAGCCCCAGCACCACCCCTACAATGCCCGAACACCACTGTACTGCCCTAAACCCTGAAACACCACCCCCTGCACCGCCCCCTACACTGCCCGAACACCACTGCACTGCCCTAAACCCTGAAACACCACCCCCTGCATGACCCCCTACACTGCCCGAACACCAGTGCACTGCCCTAAACCCTGAAACACCACCCCCTGCACCACCCCCTACACTGCCCGAACACCACTGCACTGCCCTAAACCCTGAAACACCACCCCCTGCACCGCCCCCTACACTGCCCGAACACCACTGCACTGCCCTAAACCCTGAAACACCACCCTCCTAGCATGACCCCCTTTACTGCTCGAACACCACTGCACTGCCCCAAACCCTGAAACACCACCCCCAGCATGACCCCCTACACTGCCCGAACACCACTGCACTGCCCTAAACCCTGAAACACCACCCCTAGCACGACCCCCTACACTGCCCGAACACCACTGCACTGCCCTAAACCCTGAAACACCACCCCTTCACGACCCCCTACACTGCCTGAACACCACTGCACTGCCCTAAACCCTGAAACACCACCCCCAGCACGACCCCTACACTGCCCGAACACCACTGCACTGCCCTAAACCCTAAAACACCACCCCCAGCCCGACCCCCTACACTGCCCGAACACCACTGCACTGCCCTAAACCCTAGAACACTACCCCCAGCATGACTCCCTACACTACCCGAACACCACTGCACTACCCTAAACCCTAAAATACTCCCCCAGCACGACCCCCTACACTACCCGAACACCACTGCACTGCCCTAAACCCTAAAACACTCCCCCAGCACGACCCCCTACACTACCCGAACACCACTGCACTGCCCTAAACCCTAAAACACTCCCCTCAGCACGACCCCCTACACTACCTAAACACCACTGCACTGCCCTAAACCCTAAAACACTACTCCCGCACGACCGCCTACACTACCCAAATACCAATGCACTACCCTAATCCCTAAAACACTACACCCCGCACAACCCCCTACACTATCCAAAGACCACTGCACTACCCTAAACTCTAAAACAATACCCCCGCATGACTCCCTACACTACCCAAAGACCACTGCACTACCCTAAACCCTAAAACACGACCTCCTACACTACACAAACACCACTGCACTACCCTAAACCCTAAAAAACTACCCCCAGCACGAACCCCTACACTACCCAAACACCACAGCACTACCCTAAACCATAAAACACTACCCCCAGCAGTACCCCCTACGCTACCCAAACACCACTGCACTACCCTAAACCCTAAAACACTACCCCCAGCAGTACCCCCTACACTACCCAAACACCATTGCACTACCCTAAACCCTAAAACACTACCCCCAGCAGTATCCCCTACACTACCCAAACACCACTGCACTACCCTAAACCCTAAAACACTAACCCCAGCACGACCCCCTACACTACCCAAACACCACTGTACTACCCTAAACCCTAAAACACTCCCGCCAGCACGACTCCCTACACTACCCAAACACCACTGCACTACCCTAAACCCTAAATCTACCCCCAGCATGACCCCCTACACTACACAAACACCACTGCACTACCCTAAACCCTAAAACACTACCCCTGCACGACCCTCTTCACTACCTAAACACAACTGCACAATTTGTCACAGGCGTTGCAACGCAGGCCTGTGGTGCTTACTGGAAGTACCTGGTGGGCTAGTTGGGCCCCAGGGACTCTCAGGATTCAAGGTGACCTAATCCCCCAACTTAAAACGCGCCACGGGGTGCGTTTGCACAGTGGTGAAGGGAGGGGGCGGGGCCTCAGGTGACATGTGCGCAAACACGCCCTGTGGTGCGTTTTAAGTTGGGGAGTTAATTCCCTTTGAATCCTGGGGGCCAACTAGCCCACCAGGTACCTTCAGTAAGCACAACAGAGTTGCGTTGCAGAGAGGTGAAAAAAAGTGCGTGGCCTCGGAACGCCTCAATGCAACTCAGCTCTGTGGTCCTAACTGTAGGTACCTGGGGGCTAGTTGGGCCCCAGGGACCCTCAGGATTCAAGGGGACTTAATCCCGCAACTTAAAACGCGCCACGGGCGCGTTTGCACACATGTCACCTCAGGCCCCCTCCCTTCACCACTGTGCACACGCGCACTGGCTCTGGTTAGTCAGAGTCAGTTACCACCAGTACCCGTCTGAAAAAGTTGTGGGCACAGGATGATTTTGCAACAAGGCCTCTTTCTGCTCCTCTGTTGGTTCTTTCTGCACATCTTTTGCTTCTTTCTGTGCGTTTTTTCTTCTTTCTTCACATGTCCTACCTCTGTTGGCATAGTTAGAAACTAGCATTTAAAAAACCTTTGAAATTCACTTAAAAAATCATAGGTTTCAGGCACGTTATGGTTAGAAATTAGCATTTAAAAAACCTTTGAAATTCACTGAAAAAACCATAGGGTTCAGGCACGTTATAGTTAGAAATTAGCATTTAAAAAACCTTTGAAATTCACTGAAAAAACCATAGGTTTCAGGCACGTTATAGTTAGAAATTAGCATTTAAAAACCTTTGAAATTCACTGAAAAAACCATAGGTTTCAGACACGTTATAGTTAGAAATTAGCATTTAAAAAACCTTTAAAATTCACTGAAAAAACCCTAGGTTTTAGGGACAGTTATAGTTAGTTGGACATTGCACTCGTACAAAACCCGTGAAATTCCCCTGTTATAGTTAGTTCAGCTAACTATAACTCGCGCCCCGCAATGCACTGCTGATGACGTCACATATTACATCACTCATGACATGGTCAGTGACATCACTGATGACATCACTGATGACATCTCAAATGACATCACTGATGACATCATCCATGTGATAATTTCATGCATCTTCTCACACCCTAATATAACTTTTGATACACCCACTCTAAATTACAGACTGCCATTCTCAAAACCATAGACACTCCAACACCAAAAACTACATACCCACTCACTGATTCTTAGGTCTACACACACATCCACTCACTCACCTGTACAGTCACTCATACTTACAGTCACTCAGTACAGGACTATCATATGCACTCATACACCTATATAAACACTCACACACTGCCACTCATCCATAGAGGTACTCACACACCTAGTCAGTCATGCAAAAAATTAATCACACACCCATTTACTCACCTATACAGTTATACACACACCAGCTCACTTACTCCAAGAAATACTAGCACATTCTTATGCTGTTATACAATCACTGATACAAGGACACACTCATCCACACAGCCACTCTCACAATCACACACTCTCACTTATAGCCATTTAAATACTCCAACACACATATATACTGCCTTTCACATATGTAGTTACTCACACATGTACCACTGAGATATACATTCACTCACTAACACACCCATACACACACTCACCCACCCAAGCAGTCCATCACAGATGCACTCTTGAAATCATGCACCCAGTGAATCACCCACTCACACATCTATGTATAGAGTCACACACACCCCACCCACACAAACACTCAGGCAGCCATACAGATACTCAGAGAACCAATCAATAACCCATATAGACACTCATGTAGCTATTCGCAAATCCATGCATCCACTTACACACCAACAAACAGACGGATACAGACATTCACACAGTTTAGTCACTAACCCATGCATTCAGTAAGATACGTTTAATCACTCACTTGTAGAGTCAGTCACTCACGTACTAAATCATCCATTCAGACACTTATACACCCACTCATTCTTCAATACGCCTTTCCCTATATATATTAAACATATTTAAACTTTACAGAAACACACAGTCACTGGATGATGTCATCAGTGATGTCAACAGTGATGTCATTTGAGATGTCATCAGTGATGTCATCAGTGATGTCACTGACCATGTCATGAGTGATGTAATATGTGACGTCATCAGCAGTGCATTGCGGGCGCGAGTTATAGTTAGCTGAACTAACTATAACGGGAATTTCACGGGTTTTGTACGAGTGCAATGTCCAACTAACTATAACTGTCCCTAAAACCTAGGGTTTTTCAGTGAATATATATATATATATATATATATATACATATTATCTACTGGCGGTCGCCAGTAGATAGTTATAGTTAGAACCTATTTTCCATAGGAAATCCGCGACATTCTATTTGAAATAACTCTCTTGCCAATTGACGTATCTTCGCAAAATTTTCAAACTTTGTGGGGCGCTCCGGTCCGCTCCTACCCTGAAAGTCTCGGGGTGATTCGTCAAGCGGGGGCCGAGAAAAAGGGGGTCCCAAAACGCGTTTTCCCCATTCATTTTTCCATAGGAAACTTTAGACACGGCTACAGCCCGAACTGCTGAACGGAATTACACCAAATTTGGCAAACAGGTAGTTCTTGGTTCAGATAGAACCCTTTTGTTAAATGGTGTAAATCCGTTCAGTAGTTGCTGAGAAAATCAAAAGTAAAAGTACATATATATCTATGGGCACGGAGGATCCGCGCACCCTGAGCACACCCTGCGCGCACCGTCCCGATCACGAGCTGCATGTTAAGTGGCTGTCAGCTGGCTGTCAACATTCCGATTCAGGAAATGTTGGCAGCCATTTTATCCCTCGGTAGAACCGAGGGACAGAAACTAAGTGCGCAAAGCGCACAAAGGGGGCAGGGTAGAAACACCCTGACCCCCTAGGTCTGCTCAGGGGTCCCATAAGGACCCCCTGGGCAGAAAAAAGCATTTTTTTTAAAGGGTGCGCGGATCCTGCTGATAAAAAAAAAATCGAAGCGCGGTCTCCCGTGATCAGTGATGTCATCAGTGATGTCACTGACCATGTCATGAGTGATGTAATATGTGACGTCATCAGCAGTGCATTGCGGGGGCGCGAGTTATAGTTACCTGAACTAACTATAACGGGGGAATTTCACGGGTTTTGTACGAGTGCAATGTCCAACTAACTATAACTGTCCCTAAAACCTTATGGTTTTTTCAGTGATTTTTTAAGGTTTTTTAAATGCAAATTTCTAACTATAACGTGCCTGAAACCTATGGTTTTTTCAGTGAATTTCAAAGGTTTTTAAATGCTAATTTCTAACTATAACGTGTCTGAAACCTATGGTTTTTTCAGTGAATATATATATATATGTATATGTATATGTTGTATATATTTCCCCCGTGGATAATCATACAGAAACCAAGGTGGAATACATTTAAGGCCGCATTTATGAGGTTCTGGTGTAGGGCAGTGCCGCAAGGAATGTTGTTGCGCTGCCCTACATCAAAACAAAAGGGCAGGAATGCGCCGTGTCTGTTTGATATAGTGCATTCCTGTTCTTTTCCCCAGCACAGGCGCACAGTTGGCTGCATGTGGCACGCAGGCACACTTGCACCATGGTGCAAGGGTGCCTGTGTTGCGGGCTGATTGATTTTGTGCAGGAAGGGATACCTTCCTACACAAAATCAATCAATTCAGGTGATTTCCTCTTTCTATGTGTGCTGCAGAATGCAGTACACATAGAAAAAGGAAAAAACGAGGAGAAATAAAAACATTTCTCCTCGTTGCGTCTCCCTAATGCCACCTCTGAGGTGGTGTTAAATTCTGACACATTCCCAGGTTTACGATTTCTCTCGAATGCTTCTAATTCCATGGGTGTTGCGGGGGAACACTCACAGCAACACCCATGGTGAAAGGGGCACATATTTAAAAGGCCATGAAATGCCACGTAAAGTGGCTTTTACATGGTCTTGTAAATATGTCGGGGCATATTGCTCCACTGGAACGTCAAAAAAGTGATGTTCCACTGCTGCAAGGGGCGTCATAAATGAAGCCCTTAGTTTTCACTTGTTTCCACATATTTTGTAGTAGCATGGTACTATACTGGAAGTCTAACAATAACTCACATTGTTATGTAAATCAGCTAGTAATGTCACTTAAACAATCCAGTTAGACACAAGTGTCACACCAGTTATGTAAGGGATAATCAATATAGTTTAAAGATACATTTCATTATGTTCTTACTTTCTCTTCTTGATTCCCCTCTAGTTATGGGCCAAAGGCTGTGTCTATAACCCCATCTCGACTCGAGCAAAGTATGCTCCGTGACGAAGACTGATGAGTGCACAAACTCGCTCACGTTTACGAGTGAAGCACCCTACAATCTAGGCCTTCAACTAAACGGTCCTGATGAAGGCCATTCGACCCGTGAGGCCATAGATTGGCCAAAGCATGTCAACCCTATCATAAGCTGTTGTAGACCAGTTACCCATCCACATAAACACTAGGGGTGGGCAGAATTTGCGTAGTCGCGCTACGCAAAGCTCCGCGAAACGGTAAAAAATCTCCGCGAGCACGCAAAAGTTCCGCGAACACGCGGAATTGCTTGTTCCGCCCGTTCGCGATGCTTTTTTCCTGTTCGCGAACGCTGTTTGCGTGCTCGGGGAGAAATATCTCGCGAACACGCATTTTGAAATCGCGAACAAGCAAAAACTCCGCGAAATCGCGGATCGCGGAATTTTCGGCAATTTCGCGTTCTCCGCGGAACGCGAAATTACCCAAATTCCGCAAATTCCGCGAACGGAACGGAATTTACCGCCCAGGCCTAATAAACACCGGCCCGTTTTTTTTTATCTTATCCTTATCCTGTTCCTTCATATTAAAATTCCTCTCACTGGATATCAGATAATTTTAAGTGACAAACCACTGTCCGCACCCAGACAGTCTCCCTCCTGGTGGGGATTGGTGAATCACTTGGAGAACAGGACACTGCTGTGATAGACCCGATGATGACACTATCCACCGAACCACACGAGCGGAGATAATTTACACCACTAGATGTGAGTGTGTGGTTGAGGGTCTCCGGAACTATTCTCCTTGAGACTCTGGCACATAGACGCCTGTGGTTCATTCCATCCCTATGATTATTGATCGTTAAATGCTGGAAGCTGAATGAACCTCTGCTTCTCCCTCCCCCATTTTGATTTGAACATCCCAATTTCAGAACCAGTTCCTGTTAAAATGGGGTCCTTTGGGGATCTACACCGATTTGTGGTGTGATTCAAGTCCTGTGAATCTACTTGAACGTGATCTACTGTCTAAGTTAAATTGTTCCATCTATTGCACTTCAAATGGTATTGAATTTCATACCAAAGATGAGAATGTTGTTTTTAAGCTTTCTCGCCAGAGATCTGACCTAAGAATTTATATCCCTTACTGGCCAAAGAGGATTTACCCATTGAGCTGAGAGATACCGGGTTACTAAAGTCTGAGACTTTACAGGTTAAGACATTGGACTAATCAGAGGTGTTGAACCAATCCAAATTACAGTCGAACCCAAAGCAGGGTATCCAGGAATCCCACAATACAATTTGACACAAGATACTATTGCCAGAATTGCTCCTGTGATAAACTCAATGATTGAGCAAGGGATCCTAAAGGAGATAATGGGAAGTCCACGTAGTTCTCCCATTATGGGCTTACAGAAGCCAAATGGCAAGCATCGTATTGTGCAGGATTTGCAGAAAATAAATGCAATTGTTGTCCCTTGTTGTTCTGTGGTACTGAATCCAGCTGTGATTTTATTTCAGATTCCATGTGAGGCTGAACAGTTTTCAGTCATCAATTTATGTCAAGCTTTCTTCTCTATTTCTTTGCATGAGGATAGTCAGTTCCTCTTCACTTTCCGTTTCGGAAATCATGTCTTGGCATGGTGCCAAGTCCCACCAATCTTTAATCAGATTCTCAAGACAAATCTCGAGTCTCTGGTAAAGCCAAATCTCTCAGTTCAATTACAGTATATTGGCGACCTACTGGTGGCGTCAAATACAGAGGAAGCTTGCAAGACTGATACCATTGCCCTTCTGAATCATCTGGCCGAAAATGGACGTAAAGTATCCCTAACTAAGATACAGTTCTGTACTTAGGACATCATACTGAAAAAGGAGCAAGGAACATGTCACAAGAGAGAATCGCAGCGATTCTTAGTCCGCCAACTACCCAAAAAGAAGTCCGCATGTTCTTAGGAATGGTGAGCTATTGTCAACAATGGGTTCTAAACTTGTCTTTGGCAGCGAAACCTCTCCGGAGGTTGACAAACAAAGATGTGTCTGATCCGGTACCTTGGGATGACAGTTGAATGACAGCCTTCACTGAGCTGGGAGAATGCCTTTGTAGGGCACCAGCTCTGGGATTGCCTGATTACAACAAGTGCTTTGGGTTATTTTGTAGTGAAAGGGAAGACTGCACTCTTTCAGTACTGACAGAAATGCACAGAACTAATCGAAGACCTGTCGCTCTCCTGATCCTGTAGCTGAAGCGTTGCCTGGTTGTTTGAAAGCATGAGCAAAAGACACACAATTGATGGACGGAATGTAGAACAAATCAAAACATTCACCCCCAGTCAAGAGATCTGGGTTAAATCCATCATTCTTTTGCTCACCATGCCACCCCAGTTTAGCCCTTGCCATATGCAAATCAGTCTTGACCCTGTGCCTCATGGGAACAGTCCATCCCGAACTGCGAAGGCAGTTTCTCCCTGGACCGGAATGAAGCATCTTAGGACCGGTTTCGGGGTTTCACCCCTCATCAGCCAGGATAGCTCAAATCTAGTGGCACAGTGAGCCCGGGACCCATGTCTGGGCATACCCGGCGCACTTAGGGCGAAAAAACAAAAGACACACAATTGATGGACGGAATGCAGAACAAATCAAAACATTCACCAGCAGTCAAGAGATCTCGGTTAAATCCATCATTTTTTTGCTCACCATGCCACCCCAGTTTAGACCTGGCCATATGCAAATCAGTCTTGACCCTGTGCCTCATGGGAACAGTCCAGCCCGAACTGCCAAGCCTGGTCCTCCCTGGACCGGAAACAAGCATCCTGGGACCAGTTTTGGGGTTTCACCCCTCATCAGCCAGGATAGCTTGAATCCAGTAGCACAGTGAGCCCGGGACCCATGTCTGGGCATACCCGGGGCACTTAAGGCGAGAAAGCAAAAGAAACAGAATTGATGGACGGAATGCAGAACAAATCAAAACATTCACCCCCAGTCAAGAGATCTGGGTTAAATCCATCATTCTTTTGCTCATCATGCCACCTCAGTTTAGACCTGGCCATATGCAAATCAGTCTTGACCCTGTGCCTCATGGGAGCAGTCCAGCCCAAACTGCCAAGCCAGGTCCTCCCTGGACCAGAAACAAGCATCCTAGGACCGGTTTCGGGATTTCACCCCTCATCAGCCAGGGTAGCTAGAATCCAGTGGCACAGAGTGAGAGCATAGTCATGGGACATCCACTGACTCTGTTTGTGCATCACTCAGTGAAAATATTGTTGACCCATACCCGGACATATTGTTTAACCAATAGTTAAATGACGAAGTTCGAGCAGATACCTCTAGGTGCAGAGAATATTACACTTAATAGATGCACAATATTGAACCCATCCACTCTGTTGCCACCGCCTGGACATGAAGCTGTGACTGATGAAATTGAACATGATTGCTTGGATGTGGCTGAATTATGTATGAAAGGGGATGATGGACGGAACGTTTGAGCCAATCAAACACTCATCCCCAGTCAACTGATCTGGGTTTAATCCATCATCATTCTTTAGCTCACTCCACCACCCCAGTTCAGACATGGCCATATGCAAATCAGTCTGACCCTGTGCCTCATGGGAACAGTCCAGCCCGAACTGCCAAGCCATGTCTTCCCTGGACCGGAAACAAGCATCCTGGGACCGGTTTCTGGCATTTCAGCCGTCATCAGCCAGGCTTGCTTGAATCCAGTGGCAAAGTGAGCAAGGGACCCACGTCTGGGCATACCCCCGCCAACTTAGGGTGACAAAAGCGATACAAAGGGGATGATGGACGGAACGTTTGAGCCAATCAAACACTCATCCCCAGTCAACTGATCTGGGTTTAATCCATCATCATTCTTTAGCTCACTCCACCACCCCAGTTCAGACATGGCCATATGCAAATCAGTCTGACCCTGTGCCTCATGGGAACAGTCCAGCCCGAACTGCCAAGCCATGTCTTCCCTGGACCGGAAACAAGCATCCTGGGACCGGTTTCTGGCATTTCAGCCGTCATCAGCCAGGCTTGCTTGAATCCAGTGGCAAAGTGAGCAAGGGACCCACGTCTGGGCATACCCCCGCCAACTTAGGGTGACAAAGCGATACAAAAGGGGATGATGGACGGAACGTTTGAGCCAATCAAACACTCATCCCCAGTCAACTGATCTGGGTTTAATCCATCATCATTCTTTAGCTCACTCCACCACCCCAGTTCAGACATGGCCATATGCAAATCAGTCTGACCCTGTGCCTCATGGGAACAGTCCAGCCCGAACTGCCAAGCCATGTCTTCCCTGGACCGGAAACAAGCATCCTGGGACCGGTTTCTGGCATTTCAGCCGTCATCAGCCAGGCTTGCTTGAATCCAGTGGCAAAGTGAGCAAGGGACCCACGTCTGGGCATACCCCCGCCAACTTAGGGTGACAAAAGCGATACAAAAGGGGATGATGGACGGAACGTTTGAGCCAATCAAACACTCATCCCCAGTCAACTGATCTGGGTTTAATCCATCATCATTCTTTAGCTCACTCCACCACCCCAGTTCAGACATGGCCATATGCAAATCAGTCTGACCCTGTGCCTCATGGGAACAGTCCAGCCCGAACTGCCAAGCCATGTCTTCCCTGGACCGGAAACAAGCATCCTGGGACCGGTTTCTGGCATTTCAGCCGTCATCAGCCAGGCTTGCTTGAATCCAGTGGCAAAGTGAGCAAGGGACCCACGTCTGGGCATACCCCCGCCAACTTAGGGTGACAAAAGCGATACAAAAGGGGATGATGGACGGAACGTTTGAGCCAATCAAACACTCATCCCCAGTCAACTGATCTGGGTTTAATCCATCATCATTCTTTAGCTCACTCCACCACCCCAGTTCAGACATGGCCATATGCAAATCAGTCTGACCCTGTGCCTCATGGGAACAGTCCAGCCCGAACTGCCAAGCCATGTCTTCCCTGGACCGGAAACAAGCATCCTGGGACCGGTTTCTGGCATTTCAGCCGTCATCAGCCAGGCTTGCTTGAATCCAGTGGCAAAGTGAGCAAGGGACCCACGTCTGGGCATACCCCCGCCAACTTAGGGTGACAAAAGCGATACAAAAGGGGATGATGGACGGAGCGTTTGAGCCAATCAAACACTCATCCCCAGTCAACTGATCTGGGTTTAATCCATCATCATTCTTTAGCTCACTCCACCACCCCAGTTCAGACATGGCCATATGCAAATCAGTCTGACCCTGTGCCTCATGGGAACAGTCCAGCCCGAACTGCCAAGCCATGTCTTCCCTGGACCGGAAACAAGCATCCTGGGACCGGTTTCTGGCATTTCAGCCGTCATCAGCCAGGCTTGCTTGAATCCAGTGGCAAAGTGAGCAAGGGACCCACGTCTGGGCATACCCCCGCCAACTTGGGGTGACAAAAGCGATACAAAAGGGGATGATGGACGGAACGTTTGAGCCAATCAAACACTCATCCCCAGTCAACTGATCTGGGTTTAATCCATCATCATTCTTTAGCTCACTCCACCACCCCAGTTCAGACATGGCCATATGCAAATCAGTCTGACCCTGTGCCTCATGGGAACAGTCCAGCCCGAACTGCCAAGCCATGTCTTCCCTGGACCGGAAACAAGCATCCTGGGACCGGTTTCTGGCATTTCAGCCGTCATCAGCCAGGCTTGCTTGAATCCAGTGGCAAAGTGAGCAAGGGACCCACGTCTGGGCATACCCCCGCCAACTTAGGGTGACAAAGCGATACAAAAGGGGATGATGGACGGAGCGTTTGAGCCAATCAAACACTCATCCCCAGTCAACTGATCTGGGTTTAATCCATCATCATTCTTTAGCTCACTCCACCACCCCAGTTCAGACATGGCCATATGCAAATCAGTCTGACCCTGTGCCTCATGGGAACAGTCCAGCCCGAACTGCCAAGCCATGTCTTCCCTGGACCGGAAACAAGCATCCTGGGACCGGTTTCTGGCATTTCAGCCGTCATCAGCCAGGCTTGCTTGAATCCAGTGGCAAAGTGAGCAAGGGACCCACGTCTGGGCATACCCCCGCCAACTTAGGGTGACAAAAGCGATACAAAAGGGGATGATGGACGGAACGTTTGAGCCAATCAAACACTCATCCCCAGTCAACTGATCTGGGTTTAATCCATCATCATTCTTTAGCTCACTCCACCACCCCAGTTCAGACATGGCCATATGCAAATCAGTCTGACCCTGTGCCTCATGGGAACAGTCCAGCCCGAACTGCCAAGCCATGTCTTCCCTGGACCGGAAACAAGCATCCTGGGACCGGTTTCTGGCATTTCAGCCGTCATCAGCCAGGCTTGCTTGAATCCAGTGGCAAAGTGAGCAAGGGACCCACGTCTGGGCATACCCCCGCCAACTTAGGGTGACAAAAGCGATACAAAGGGGATGATGGACGGAACGTTTGAGCCAATCAAACACTCATCCCCAGTCAACTGATCTGGGTTTAATCCATCATCATTCTTTAGCTCACTCCACCACCCCAGTTCAGACATGGCCATATGCAAATCAGTCTGACCCTGTGCCTCATGGGAACAGTCCAGCCCGAACTGCCAAGCCATGTCTTCCCTGGACCGGAAACAAGCATCCTGGGACCGGTTTCTGGCATTTCAGCCGTCATCAGCCAGGCTTGCTTGAATCCAGTGGCAAAGTGAGCAAGGGACCCACGTCTGGGCATACCCCCGCCAACTTAGGGTGACAAAGCGATACAAAAGGGGATGATGGACGGAGCGTTTGAGCCAATCAAACACTCATCCCCAGTCAACTGATCTGGGTTTAATCCATCATCATTCTTTAGCTCACTCCACCACCCCAGTTCAGACATGGCCATATGCAAATCAGTCTGACCCTGTGCCTCATGGGAACAGTCCAGCCCGAACTGCCAAGCCATGTCTTCCCTGGACCGGAAACAAGCATCCTGGGACCGGTTTCTGGCATTTCAGCCGTCATCAGCCAGGCTTGCTTGAATCCAGTGGCAAAGTGAGCAAGGGACCCACGTCTGGGCATACCCCCGCCAACTTAGGGTGACAAAAGCGATACAAAAGGGGATGATGGACGGAACGTTTGAGCCAATCAAACACTCATCCCCAGTCAACTGATCTGGGTTTAATCCATCATCATTCTTTAGCTCACTCCACCACCCCAGTTCAGACATGGCCATATGCAAATCAGTCTGACCCTGTGCCTCATGGGAACAGTCCAGCCCGAACTGCCAAGCCATGTCTTCCCTGGACCGGAAACAAGCATCCTGGGACCGGTTTCTGGCATTTCAGCCGTCATCAGCCAGGCTTGCTTGAATCCAGTGGCAAAGTGAGCAAGGGACCCACGTCTGGGCATACCCCGCCAACTTAGGGTGACAAAGCGATACAAAAGGGGATGATGGACGGAACGTTTGAGCCAATCAAACACTCATCCCCAGTCAACTGATCTGGGTTTAATCCATCATCATTCTTTAGCTCACTCCACCACCCCAGTTCAGACATGGCCATATGCAAATCAGTCTGACCCTGTGCCTCATGGGAACAGTCCAGCCCGAACTGCCAAGCCATGTCTTCCCTGGACCGGAAACAAGCATCCTGGGACCGGTTTCTGGCATTTCAGCCGTCATCAGCCAGGCTTGCTTGAATCCAGTGGCAAAGTGAGCAAGGGACCCACGTCTGGGCATACCCCCGCCAACTTAGGGTGACAAAGCGATACAAAAGGGGATGATGGACGGAACGTTTGAGCCAATCAAACACTCATCCCCAGTCAACTGATCTGGGTTTAATCCATCATCATTCTTTAGCTCACTCCACCACCCCAGTTCAGACATGGCCATATGCAAATCAGTCTGACCCTGTGCCTCATGGGAACAGTCCAGCCCGAACTGCCAAGCCATGTCTTCCCTGGACCGGAAACAAGCATCCTGGGACCGGTTTCTGGCATTTCAGCCGTCATCAGCCAGGCTTGCTTGAATCCAGTGGCAAAGTGAGCAAGGGACCCACGTCTGGGCATACCCCCGCCAACTTAGGGTGACAAAAGCGATACAAAGGGGATGATGGACGGAACGTTTGAGCCAATCAAACACTCATCCCCAGTCAACTGATCTGGGTTTAATCCATCATCATTCTTTAGCTCACTCCACCACCCCAGTTCAGACATGGCCATATGCAAATCAGTCTGACCCTGTGCCTCATGGGAACAGTCCAGCCCGAACTGCCAAGCCATGTCTTCCCTGGACCGGAAACA
Organism: Calotriton arnoldi; assembly: GCA_963921515.1. Classification (NCBI taxonomy): domain Eukaryota; kingdom Metazoa; phylum Chordata; class Amphibia; order Caudata; family Salamandridae; genus Calotriton; species Calotriton arnoldi. Next base: position 4,830,469 of record CAWUFW010000311.1, read on the forward strand.
AGCATCCTGGGACCGGTTTCTGGCATTTCAGCCGTCATCAGCCAGGCTTGCTTGAATCCAGTGGCAAAGTGAGCAAGGGACCCACGTCTGGGCATACCCCCGCCAACTTAGGGTGACAAAGCGATACAAAAGGGGATGATGGACGGAACGTTTGAGCCAATCAAACACTCATCCCCAGTCAACTGATCTGGGTTTAATCCATCATCATTCTTTAGCTCACTCCACCACCCCAGTTCAGACATGGCCATATGCAAATCAGTCTGACCCTGTGCCTCATGGGAACAGTCCAGCCCGAACTGCCAAGCCATGTCTTCCCTGGACCGGAAACAAGCATCCTGGGACCGGTTTCTGGCATTTCAGCCGTCATCAGCCAGGCTTGCTTGAATCCAGTGGCAAAGTGAGCAAGGGACCCACGTCTGGGCATACCCCCGCCAACTTAGGGTGACAAAGCGATACAAAAGGGGATGATGGACGGAACGTTTGAGCCAATCAAACACTCATCCCCAGTCAACTGATCTGGGTTTAATCCATCATCATTCTTTAGCTCACTCCACCACCCCAGTTCAGACATGGCCATATGCAAATCAGTCTGACCCTGTGCCTCATGGGAACAGTCCAGCCCGAACTGCCAAGCCATGTCTTCCCTGGACCGGAAACAAGCATCCTGGGACCGGTTTCTGGCATTTCAGCCGTCATCAGCCAGGCTTGCTTGAATCCAGTGGCAAAGTGAGCAAGGGACCCACGTCTGGGCATACCCCCGCCAACTTAGGGTGACAAAGCGATACAAAAGGGGATGATGGACGGAACGTTTGAGCCAATCAAACACTCATCCCCAGTCAACTGATCTGGGTTTAATCCATCATCATTCTTTAGCTCACTCCACCACCCCAGTTCAGACATGGCCATATGCAAATCAGTCTGACCCTGTGCCTCATGGGAACAGTCCAGCCCGAACTGCCAAGCCATGTCTTCCCTGGACCGGAAACAAGCATCCTGGGACCGGTTTCTGGCATTTCAGCCGTCATCAGCCAGGCTTGCTTGAATCCAGTGGCAAAGTGAGCAAGGGACCCACGTCTGGGCATACCCCCGCCAACTTAGGGTGACAAAAGCGATACAAAAGGGGATGATGGACGGAACGTTTGAGCCAATCAAACACTCATCCCCAGTCAACTGATCTGGGTTTAATCCATCATCATTCTTTAGCTCACTCCACCACCCCAGTTCAGACATGGCCATATGCAAATCAGTCTGACCCTGTGCCTCATGGGAACAGTCCAGCCCGAACTGCCAAGCCATGTCTTCCCTGGACCGGAAACAAGCATCCTGGGACCGGTTTCTGGCATTTCAGCCGTCATCAGCCAGGCTTGCTTGAATCCAGTGGCAAAGTGAGCAAGGGACCCACGTCTGGGCATACCCCGCCAACTTAGGGTGACAAAAGCGATACAAAGGGGATGATGGACGGAGCGTTTGAGCCAATCAAACACTCATCCCCAGTCAACTGATCTGGGTTTAATCCATCATCATTCTTTAGCTCACTCCACCACCCCAGTTCAGACATGGCCATATGCAAATCAGTCTGACCCTGTGCCTCATGGGAACAGTCCAGCCCGAACTGCCAAGCCATGTCTTCCCTGGACCGGAAACAAGCATCCTGGGACCGGTTTCTGGCATTTCAGCCGTCATCAGCCAGGCTTGCTTGAATCCAGTGGCAAAGTGAGCAAGGGACCCACGTCTGGGCATACCCCCGCCAACTTAGGGTGACAAAAGCGATACAAAAGGGGATGATGGACGGAACGTTTGAGCCAATCAAACACTCATCCCCAGTCAACTGATCTGGGTTTAATCCATCATCATTCTTTAGCTCACTCCACCACCCCAGTTCAGACATGGCCATATGCAAATCAGTCTGACCCTGTGCCTCATGGGAACAGTCCAGCCCGAACTGCCAAGCCATGTCTTCCCTGGACCGGAAACAAGCATCCTGGGACCGGTTTCTGGCATTTCAGCCGTCATCAGCCAGGCTTGCTTGAATCCAGTGGCAAAGTGAGCAAGGGACCCACGTCTGGGCATACCCCGCCAACTTAGGGTGACAAAGCGATACAAAAGGGGATGATGGGCGGAACGTTTGAGCCAATCAAACACTCATCCCCAGTCAACTGATCTGGGTTTAATCCATCATCATTCTTTAGCTCACTCCACCACCCCAGTTCAGACATGGCCATATGCAAATCAGTCTGACCCTGTGCCTCATGGGAACAGTCCAGCCCGAACTGCCAAGCCATGTCTTCCCTGGACCGGAAACAAGCATCCTGGGACCGGTTTCTGGCATTTCAGCCGTCATCAGCCAGGCTTGCTTGAATCCAGTGGCAAAGTGAGCAAGGGACCCACGTCTGGGCATACCCCCGCCAACTTAGGGTGACAAAAGCGATACAAAAGGGGATGATGGACGGAACGTTTGAGCCAATCAAACACTCATCCCCAGTCAACTGATCTGGGTTTAATCCATCATCATTCTTTAGCTCACTCCACCACCCCAGTTCAGACATGGCCATATGCAAATCAGTCTGACCCTGTGCCTCATGGGAACAGTCCAGCCCGAACTGCCAAGCCATGTCTTCCCTGGACCGGAAACAAGCATCCTGGGACCGGTTTCTGGCATTTCAGCCGTCATCAGCCAGGCTTGCTTGAATCCAGTGGCAAAGTGAGCAAGGGACCCACGTCTGGGCATACCCCCGCCAACTTAGGGTGACAAAAGCGATACAAAAGGGGATGATGGACGGAACGTTTGAGCCAATCAAACACTCATCCCCAGTCAACTGATCTGGGTTTAATCCATCATCATTCTTTAGCTCACTCCACCACCCCAGTTCAGACATGGCCATATGCAAATCAGTCTGACCCTGTGCCTCATGGGAACAGTCCAGCCCGAACTGCCAAGCCATGTCTTCCCTGGACCGGAAACAAGCATCCTGGGACCGGTTTCTGGCATTTCAGCCGTCATCAGCCAGGCTTGCTTGAATCCAGTGGCAAAGTGAGCAAGGGACCCACGTCTGGGCATACCCCGCCAACTTAGGGTGACAAAAGCGATACAAAAGGGGATGATGGACGGAACGTTTGAGCCAATCAAACACTCATCCCCAGTCAACTGATCTGGGTTTAATCCATCATCATTCTTTA